>CM046874.1:649859935-652513303 GCA_025667525.1 Glebionis coronaria
TTTAATAGGCAGAATTCCAGTTTCAAATTAGTAAAGCAAGAACTGGTGAAAAAAAACTCAGGGGCTGAAACTCATTCAAATCACTAACAGCAGGATCATAAAAGGATAAATCGAAGTCTTGAACGTTATTAATAGCATAAAGAATCCAATTTTTGACTCGCGACTCACGCGCTTTAAGGTAAATGACATGCAGTTTGAATTTGTGGAGCTTAATGGTGTAATTCATAAGGTGTCGTTGGTTAAAGCTTGGTTTCTAGGATTTTTTGGTGTCGATTTTGATGCTTAGGTTGTTTTCAGGTCAACATCGGCTCTTTTCCTTTTAGGTTTGGTTTTTTTTAGGGTGTTTGGTGTGTTGTATTATCTAGCTTCTTGCTAGTTTTTCGTTCTTTTATATGAAAAAAAAATAAAAAAAATTATGCCCTTCAAAAAAAAGAATAGAACAAGTGGATAAACATAGACCACTGATGGCTATTGGAGGGCAGATCATTATAATGATGTATAAAGATGAGATTAGGAACTTGAGTCCAAAGATGTTGCCATCATTTAGAGTGTACCTGTTTTAACGACTTGTTTAGTGGATAGTAAACGAGACAGGATTTCAAGAATCAAGATATCTGGTAAGGAACTGACTCGATCTATTTTTGTGGCTTTGATCAGTTTTCTTGCAAGTTTAAGATGATTTCGAACTTGTTTTCCCATGGCGGCAATTAATTAGGTCTGTGTGTCCTCATATGCAACGAGAGCTTTCTATCTAATGGTCAGATAATTCTTTGAAGGACTTGTTATTATCGCACAGTGCCAGCAGAAAAGAGTAAAAGACCCAACTTGACTTTAAGTCCATGGATCAACTTGACTTTAAATTTGTCCATTCAAATTAAACAATTATCTACATAATAACAAACTAGAGAGAAATGTGTACAAATTCTAAACAATATTTACCCGCGCATAACAGCGGAATTTTCTAGCGGTAAATAATTAAATCTATTCGATATTATGATAAGTGTTTCATGTCATATTCAATATAAAACGTGAAAATATCAGTAAACGCTTGTCCATCTATAAGAGGGTACAAGTTATTTGTGTCTTTAGAGTTTGAGGCATGTTTTAGCTCATTGGGCGTGTCCATGATATTCATTTTCTAATATGCACTTTGCATAAAGTAATTCATGTAACAAAAATATTTTAAATTTATGGTGTGTTTAGTTGTAAAAAATGAGAAGTTTTATAGAAAAGTTTTTTAGGAAAACAGAAAACATAATGAAAAAGAGTATTTTTTGAATTTTTCTACTGAAAACAGAAAAGCTACCTTCTCATGTTATAACTAATATTTAGAGAACTTGAGTTTAGATTTCTCTAGTTTTATAAAATTTTCCTGAATAAAGAAGAACTACTCCATTTTCATGGAAATTGTATAAGGAAAACTAAGAAAACTTTCCTACAACTAAACGCATAGGTTTTTTAGACACTAAAAAGATAATATCATAATATGTTAAAACCATGATACAGTAACATATTGGTAGCAAAAAGATGCAAATTTACTAAAAATAAATCACAATATTGCCATATGTTTATAAAATTGAAATAATTCACCTAAACCAGATTTGTTTTCTTTATTAGCTTAAATAACTGATATCTTCTTAAAACAATATACTCCACCATATCATGCCCTTTAAGGGCTTTAGAAAAGCCTCCCATGAAAGTGCCGAGTAGCATGAAATGAGCAGCGTAATTGGCAGGCTACCTGAGTTAGAAAAATCAACAATAGATAATTTTTTTAGAAGAATATAAACAATACAATAATCTAAACGAAAGAGAATGTAAGAATGGAGTTTGGTCCTCACTTTAGAAAAAATATCCCTTGGGATGAGGCGGGCGAATTGAACCATTATCAATTGTTATTGGTATGCCACCAATTTCTAGCAATGGGTTATGTACCATTTATATCCACCAACCGGAATATTTAATGAACATTAAAAATGTATAAGATATTAAAGCCAAAGGAATGCAAAAAAAATCTAACATATTAAGAGTCAAAAAATTCAATATCAACATTGATGGTGCTATCAGCTTGCGAACTATACACCCACGACTCTCAAACCACATAAGCATATTCTTAGTTATTTAAGTAGTATCATAAAAATGTATACAATCAAGCAGTTAGAAACAACCATGTATAGTTATCGGTTCTGATTCATAGTTGACCCGTGAAAAATTATCCTTCGTTACCTAAAATAAGACGTAGCTCATGTCACACCCGGCTCCCACATAGATCCGTCATGACTAATGTCTAATTGGTGAAACTATTACTGTACATATATAATTAAAACATGACATATATGCAAACTTTTACATTATTAAATTTTAATAGCATGACATGCATAGGTATTTGATACATATTTCTTTACATGCTTAGAATTGTGTAACACATTTACCTTATAAATCCTAGAGAAGTTGGAGGTGTATGGGGTACAGGCTAGGCCAACACTGTATACAAATGTGGAAATAGTTGAGGTGAAACAAGAAGCTCAAGCGGAGTGTCTTTGATACTTGTTATTCCAGGGTTCTCGGCCATGTCAATATCATCATTTGTAGGATTTTGGAACTTGAGTCCATGTATAATGGTTGCCAAAATCAACTGCAAAGTATCACGAGCTAATGATATTCCATGACATATTCTTCTGCCACGTCAAGTAAATGTGAGTTGCTTTTTTGGACATGCATCACCCTAGCCCATTCTAGGTTTTGCATGTCTACGAAAAGACTTTCAGCTCCGCACAATCCTAAGATACATGTGGAGAATGGAGATAACCCATTTCCTTATAATGAGTTGGTCTATGTTATGTTTTGTTGTAAACAGTTATCTTATGTAACGGTTTTCGGAGAGGATATGTAATACGGAGTAATGCAGAGTCATAGAAGGTTAAAACTGAATCAGCCAATCCAATATGCGTGATAAATAGATGATAAGTAATACATAGTATAATTCATAAGCATTAGAACACAACTGAGCTTAGTAAACCACAGGAAAAAGCTGAGCTTATACACTGCTTAACATCGTATCAACCGTTCGACTTTGAGGCATGACATAATTGGACCAAAATGGGGGATTAATTTAGGTTCAATTATGCAGACATCGCCTATACAATATACAAGTACAGAGTTGAAGAATATAACTGTTGTATCCTATGTAATATCTCGGCAACACAATAATCACTCATCTTTAATATTCGATCACCATAATCACCATCCATCCACGCTTCATGCATGCAACCATACTTAAAATGAGCACACATCACATAAGCAAAGCACGCTGATTTTAATCTGTTGCAACAAAAGCTTATGCCGAATGCTAAGAAGTATATAGTAAGAACGATTTGTGAATTCTCTTCCAGTAAATGTGAGTTGCTTTTGGACATGAATCACCCTAGCCCATTCTAGTTTTTGCATGTCTACAAAAAGACTTTCAGCTCCGCAGAATCCTAAGATACAGGTGGAGAATGGAGATAACCCATTTCCTTATAATGAGTTGGTCTATGTTATGTTTTCTTGTAACAGTTATCTTATATAACGGTTTTCGGAGAGGATATGTAATACGGAGTAATGCAGACCCATAGAAGGCTAAAACTGAATCAGTCAATCCAATATGCGTGATAAATAGATAAGTAATATTAGTATAATTCATAAGCATTAGAACACAACTAGCTAGGACTTCAAGCTGACATACTATCATCAATCAATCAACCATCATCAACATCATTGCTTTCACTGGAATCGGTATCATATAGTGAATGACTATTAAAGTAAGATGAAGGAATGTCCGGTAGCTTCAAGCCTGATGGAAAGAATAAACGTTTGTCATCCAATCGAGAAAAAACCTACACAACAAAAAAATAGCAATGAGAAGAGAGCCTAAATGACAACTGTAAAATCATTTTATGATGTATCAATTGATTATAATTGAGGCAAACTGAAAATAAAACTTGCAATCAAGATTGTAATGAACAAATGAGGCTTTACTAGGAGGTCACGTATGGATAGACACTCATACTGCAAGGATGAGTTGCAAGCAGGCACTTATGGAAGCACCTTAAAGAAATATCAACAATAAAAAGGCACACACTTGTTTTTGGTAAATTTAAGAATTATTGTTGGAAGTTCTAATCCATTTAATCTTTGTTATTGTATGTTTAGTAGGTTTATGTGTTTCTATAAGTTAAGTATGTAAAGGGCTGCACTTCTTGGCCCAGGCCCGATTATCAGTTAGGTTAGTTATAAACGGTTATGTATAAAGGACACGTTTGTTGGTTCTGTTGAACCATCACAACTCTTCACAACATACCGTTTCATCATGTATATATAGTTTAGGTTTCCTGTAAACAAAAGTATCCCATTCATCTTATATAATATCAGTTCTATTATTGGGATCAATCCAATCTCCTTTGTTCTTTTATTTCTTTTATGTTTACATTCATGATGTAGTTTGATCAAGTATGCGATCCTGGAAAACCACCCACGATCAAGACCTGTGCAACAGTGGTATCAGAGCGACGGGGGATCAAACAACACAATAATCATGTTTCGTTCATCATTCAAAGAAAACCTGTAAGAAAAAGAAAAGGCAGCGGCCAGAGAAGAAAGAAGATCAGAACGAAAGTAAGAGAAAGAAAAGGCTGCTATCTTTTTTGAAGAAGAACACAGATGGTGTGATGATGTATGGTAGTATGAAGAAAGGAAAATTCTTGGTTCATAGCAAGATAAATGGAACGTTCATGATTCACAGCAAGTAAGATCGAACCCTTTGGTTCACAGCAAGATTATTGGGTTGTAGCCCAAAATAAAACTAGGTCGTAGCCTAGACTGCAAGATTACAGGGTAGTAGCCCAAACAGCAAGGAACCATGAAGATTCAAGAAAGACCCAAACCATGAAGTTTCAAGCAAGGCATCAGCACGGATCAATTCTTCTGAAGAAAGCAAGGACACATAAGATTGAAGAAGACAAAGATTTATGGATTAAGGGGGAATGTTGGAATTAATCCACAAATCTTATGTTTATTCAGATGTTTAGTAATTAAACGTAGATTATGTATTTGCAGGCCCCTGGACATGTTTTAATAAAGCCTGCACATTTTAGTTTAGGCCCATACCCATATTAGTCAGTTATAGTTTTTAGGTTACGGTTGTAAAGTGAAAAGGCACGATGGTTAGAATTATGTAAACCATCACAACGCCTCGCAAAAGATGCACCGATTAGTTAGTATATATAAGACTGATTGTAAACGTTTGTAAGTAACCCATTCATTCAATATATCAAATATATTAGGGTTCATCCCAATCTTCTGTTCTTATATTTGTATGATGATCCTATGATTGTTTCATGATGTTGCTTGATCATATCGATCCTGGAAATCCCCAAGCAAGACCTGTGCAACAATTATTAGATTTTATGTTTTGACCCTCTGAGAGAGTTTCTAAATGCGTGATTATTAGGTTAAGTAAGTATTTTAAACTAAATCAGGTATGGTGATTGGTTTTGTGCGTTTAGGTAATTAAACGATTCAGTTTTTCATGATATAACAAGCTTAGAGCATCAGCTGGCACTACACCTTTAAAATACCCTCTATCTCAGAACAAGCTTCAACCTACTCATTTAAGCTTTGATTTGTCTTTTTCTTACTAACTTTGTTGGAGAGACTTCAATGGTGAAGGAAGATGGTGTGATGAAGAGGTGGTGAGGAGTTTTGGCGAGCTCCACGTTGGATTGACGAAGAGTGGAATACCATCATACCCGATGCTCTAATAGGGTTGTGGTTAGCAAAACCATATTTAATTCCATAGATTTGTTTTGAACAAGTAGGCCTCAAATTATTGCGAATTGTTTCTGTTTATACTAATGACTTCCAAAGCAAAAATATAAAAACCCAAAGACACAATCTGTCAAAATAAACATGAACTTGTACCTCTAAGCAGTGAATCCTGATCCTAAGCTGATTGACATGGCGCATGCTTAATATGAATCCTTTAAGCAGCTCTTCTTCTGCTTTTTCGTCCGTTCTCTCATAATGCCTCTGTGGATGCTTTGTATAATTTAACTCAGCCTTGATCAAAGAAGACACATTACACAACAAACACTCCCGCAAGGACAAATATTGCTCGATAGTAAGTGACAAAATATAAGGAGCATTGATCGAAAAATATTCATAGAACTCATGATCATGTCCAGATAACAACAAGTTCTTAACACTCTTGTTACTAATATAGAGACGCCGAAAACCATAAGCAACATTGCAACTCCAAACTTTCGAAAACAACATTGCAACTCCAAACTTTCCAAGAGAGGACTTCCTGACAATATATTTTCAATCAAATCTTCATCTAATTTTATTTTCGAAATACACAAACTCTTTAGTTTATTCTAACTAATGGCACCTATTGGATTTAAGAGGCAGAGTTCCAATTTCAACTGAATAAAGCAAGAATCGATGAAAAAAAACTCCGGGGGCTCAAACTCACTTAAATTACTAATAGCAGGATGATAAAAGAATAAATCAAAGTCTTGAACGTTATATTAATAGCATAACGAATCCAATTTTTGACTTCCGACTCAAATGCTTGAAGGTACATGACATGCAGTTTGAATTTGTTGAGTTTTAATTGGCGGCTACACTGAGTTAGTGTTTTGTCTACAAACAAATAGAACAAATGGAAAATCATATACCACTCATTGCTATTGGAGCTCAACCCATTATGATGGTGTATAAAGGTAAGATTAGGAACTTGAGTCCAAAGATGTTGCCATCGTTTAGAGAGTGTACTTGTTCTAACGACTTGTTTAGTGGAGGGTAAACGAGACAGGATTTCAAGAATCAAGATATCTGGTAAGGAACTGATTCGATCTCTTTTTGCGTCTTTGATCGTTTCTCATGCAATTCTAAGTTGATTTCGAACTTGTTTTCCCATGGCGGTAATTAATTAAGGCCGCGTGTTTTTCCTCAACGAGTGCGAGGAAAAAAGACCCAAATCCAATTGGGCTTCACAACATCACTTTTTTTCTTCAACTTTTATGGACACTTAAAAGCATGGAAGGCATGATTGCATGACTATGTATAGTACGTCCACATTTATTATATAAATCCAAGAGAAGTTGGAGGTACATGGGGTATGGCCGTATAGGCCTCGGACGTATACAAATGTGGAAATAGTCGAGGTGCAACAAGAAGCTCAAGCGTAGCAGCTTTGATACTTGTTATTCCAGGGCTTTCGGTCATGTCAATATCATCATTTGTAGGGTTTTGAAACTCGAATCCATGGTTTCCAGTATCAACTGCAAAGTATTAAGAGCAATGATATTCATCTACCACTTCCAAAGGTAATCAATTCATAATGTTGACCCCTGACATGGATTTCCTTTTTGCTTGACAAAAACCTCTCGGATGGAATTCAAATGGATCCGCCCATATTTGACGATCATGATGTATCTTCCAAACATTAACCAAAAGGCTCCGTTAGGGACAGTTTAACCCCCTATGACGCAATCTTCTGTAGACTAATGAGGGACAGAAAGTGGCGCAGGTGGATAAAGTCTCATTGTTTCTTTAATGATGGCTTGAAGACAGACCATGTTCTTCAAGTCCGACTCTTCAACAATTCTATCTTTTCCAACGTGGTTTTCGAGCTTTTCTTAATACGAGAGGGTTGCTGACTAGTAAACCTAAAGCCCAAATTAGGGCCACTGCTGTCGTGTCTATGGATGCTCCGGAAATTGCCTATAAAAATCACAAAAATGTCACATAAGTGACTCCGACTAAGAAGTAATTAAGACAAGGACGTAAAAGAAATACCAAACATGTAGCTTTCACAATTACGTGAGTGCTAAAGCCATAACGATCCTCTTTAAATTCTTCTTTGACACGAGATAACAATGTTGCCATAAAGACTGTCATTGCAATCATCCAAATATTCAGTAGAACTAATTTTCTTGTGCTCTTTTAACCATCCATCTATTACAACATCAATATCTTTGGCCGTCTTCTTCATCAACTTCTCATACCCTCTTAAGTCCAACCACCTCAAACCTGGAATCACATCAGATGGCACAAATGCACCCATTAGTTCATTAGCTGTCCTGATTGACTTCTTAAAATGATCTTCATTATCTTCGCCTGGCGAAGAATGATCACCAAATATCATCCTCACTACTATGTTCACAATTAAGTCAACAAACCATTGTTTCATGTCGATCTTTACTGTTAGGGGAGAACCTTTATTTGTATTCCAGGTCTATACATGTTGACCATGGATCTATTCACTTCAGACACTCGGACTTGTAGCCCATGATCTAGCTAACCATGGCTTTTGGTAGGAATAAAAATTTGCTAACCAAGTTTGCTATGTAAAGTTTTCAAAAGTATTAATAATGTAGTTACGCTAAGTTTCTTGAGTATCCAAACAAAATATAATTTACATTATCTGAATGATATTTTGTGTACTCTCTTCTTCTGGAAAAGTAGGTCAGTCAATCTCGGTGGCCAAACTTGTGTAACTGTTATAATAAAAAGACCAAAGACAAGAATTGCAGCAATATATTGTTTCGTTGTACAAGTACTTGTGTATAATACAAAGACCATGAAATAAGTTTTGATTTGATACAGAATGAACATGGCATAAATTTTAATACCAAGTGGTTATTAAAATGTTGGACATGATGTGGGAACACGGAGCGTGTTGCGCCTTCTTCTTGAAATCCACTATTTCAGTCGATCCTGAACCCCAAGACCTTTACGCCGTTTCATCATGTTCTCTGCTCCTTCATTAATTCTCTTGTCTGCCTTTCTCTGCGTCACTTTCATTTTGTCTACAGGAGTTTTCTCTTCTAAAACCCGTTGCTTATGTTGTGGAACAGCGACTTGATTCTTTGGATGAGTCGCTTTTGTTGGAGTAAACCTCTCTACACTATAAGCACAAACATTATTTTGAACACATTGCTTCTTTGGCATATGGTTTGCTAGTTTCAGTTGTTTTCCTTTCCTTTTAGGTGCCTTTTCCTGCTTCTTGTAATATTCCATACTTCCAAGTTTGAGTTGCTTTCCTTGCCTCATAGGTGCATTTCC
This sequence comes from Glebionis coronaria, assembly GCA_025667525.1. NCBI lineage: Eukaryota > Viridiplantae > Streptophyta > Magnoliopsida > Asterales > Asteraceae > Glebionis > Glebionis coronaria. The sequence continues at coordinate 649,869,044 of CM046874.1, forward strand.
CGTCTTCTTGTCATTATCATCATCATCAATGCCATTAAAGATGGTAGATAAATCCAGTTGTGGCAAAGTTGTGTGATCAAAAGTAAAAGCAAAATCCTCTAGAGGAGGACAAGGGAGGCCTTCCCATTCATCTAAACACGAGTCTTCGGAGCCTTGATCAACAACTGCCATATTTTCCTGAACATCTCCATCACAAAACTTGCATGAGAATAACTCCTCCGCAATCTGAGGCCGCCTTATCTTAAAGTCGTTTGGGAGTTCACAAGCAGCAATCTTAATCGTTTCTTCTATGGCTTCAAATATATCAACACCCGTTTTTGCAATGCACTCCCTCAACTGATCCATGCTTAATTCTTTCAATATTTTAATCAATGCAACTGGCCTAATAATGAAAAAACTTTAATAACTGGTAACACTTAATCGATGTTAAATTGAAAAAAATGATAGCTAGTAAAATAAATGAAAAAAGAATTACAGTAAATAATACAGACTTACAATAATACTTGAATTGCCGTAAATAATGCAGACTTACAATAATACTTGATCGATCGTTTATTAATTCTTAAGCTTAGCTTTTCTTAGGGTATTTGAGGTCCGGTGGAAGTTTGGAACTAATATATATAACACAATATGACGGTGTGTAGTCCAGAATATTTTAAACTTAGTGTTGAATCTTAGGACCTAATCAGATACCATTTACCAACTTGAGGGACTTATTGTGTATCTTTTGTTTGTTTCAGTTATATCTTGGATGAAGTTGATACACACTTGATGAGGTGGGGGACCGTTTCTGGCTACTTGGAAAGTTGGGGCGCCTCTTGATAAATCATAAAGCGTCCTTTGAACATCTCTTTGGCTTTTGGGAATATAGATGAGACGCTCCCATTTGTTGACTTATCTGGGTTGTTTCATCTGTGTGTTTTTCATCTTGTTCTCTCTTTCAAAATGTAACCCAGATCTATTATTTTGTTTCTGTTCTTGTAAAGACTATTATCAATTAGATAATAGAGTCACACCAGATTAGCTGTGGTGACTTATTTAATCTTTTTCTTCAAACTCGTTTATGGTTATTAAAGGTTTTGGTTCTGAGTTCATATCTTCCATATTTTGCTTTTATCCTATATTTCTTCATGGTATCAGAGCCTGGTTCTCTGAAATCGTTGGAAAAATATTTTTAGGGTTTCAAAATTTTTTGGGGCTTTTTAAAATTGATATGTTTTTTGGATAGATCTGCTATTGAGATAGTCAGATTTAAAAGGTTTTATTCTCATTGTTTTTTATTCGTCCTAAAATCGATTTTTTAATTTTAGTGTTTCAAAACTTTTGGGGGGTTTTTAAATTATATATGTTTTAACCTTGTTTGTGGTGCAGGGACGTTGTTTCTTTGATCTATTGCATAGATCTGTTGGTGATTGCACTTTTCCCTAATTTTTCTTAAATTAGGGTTTGGTGAGGAGGTTCTGTTTTTTCTAGACTAAGTGAATCTAGAAGAAACAGTTTGATTGGGCTTTTGTGTATGCACTGTAACACCTCTGCTCTCTCTTCTTTTTGATTATTTGGTTACTGGCTTATTTGCATTTTCATACTTGTTTTTTGGGTGATATTTGTGATTATACTCTCTCGTATATTGTTACTCTCTTTTTTGCTGGCCTTGCTATTGTTTGTTGGGGTATTCTGTTTATTTGGACCCTTAATCACTGTCTTGCCCTTGACCTGCCATCCTTGAGTGGTTTGGAAGCCTGGGAACTTTGTTGACTTCGATTAAGTTCTTTTTTTGGGGTTTGGTTTCTGTGACTCATCACCATGACTAGTGTTCATGGTGACACAGACACTGAACATCAAGATGACCAGATTGGGGAAGAATCTGTTGTCACCTTGATCAGTCAACATGATATTAGTGACCATTTGCACCTCCACCCTAATGACTCTGCCACATTGACTGTGATTTCTATTAAACTTAAAGGGACTGAGAATTAACAAATTTAGTCTAATGCTATGCTTTTGGCCTTGGAAGGAAAAAATAAAACTGGTTTCATAAATGGATCTTGTAAAAGATCCATAACTAATGATGTGTTGGGAAGATAATGGGACAGAGTCAATGCTGTTGTGTTAGGTTGGATTCTTAATTTTATATCTGATGAATTGTTTCTTGGTAAAAATTTTTCTAAGAAAGCTGAGAATGTTTGGAATGATTTGAAAGAAACCTATCATAAGGTGATGGATCTGTGATATTTAATCTGCATCATAAGATTAATACCTTGAAGCAAAATGGCTCCAAGTTGTCTGATTATTATCATACCTTGAATGCTTTGTGGAAACAATATGATGCTATGGTTGAACTTCCTAATTATGTTTGTGCTGCTACTAATGAATTTAAGAATTATAACAAGTTGTTGAAATTGATGCAATTCTTAATGGGTCTTGATGATACTTATATGACCATTAGAAGATCCATTCTCTCTAGAGAGGTTCTTCCAGATATCAAAGGTGCTTATGCCATCATCTCAAGTGAGGAGTCTCACAGAGTTGCTTCTGGCAGCCTATCTGGTACCTCTCGGAGGAATCAGACTTCTGCTTTTCTCTCAAATAGGCCCACCAGAAATGTGTTTCAAGGTCACCAAGATGTTAACCATAACCCTAATGGTGGCTTTAGACCTAATTATAATAGCAGTAGTCCTAATGGTGGTTTTAGACCCAACTATAATAGTAGTAGTCCTAGACCTAACATGGCCAATAGACCTAATACTTATAGACCCAATGGGAACTCTGAAGTAATCTGTGAAAATTGTGGGTATAATGGACATACTATTGATAGATGTTTTAAACTCATTGGCTTTCCTGCTGATTTTGGAAAAAAGAAATCTGGTCAAAATTCTAAAGGGAAAATTTTTTCAAACAACTCTGTTGGCTCTAATTCCAACTCTGTGTTTTCTGATGAACAACTTTCTGCTTTACTCTCTCTTATCGAAGAGAATACTGGTTCTGAAAAGGGAGTGCAGGTGATAGGTGTGTAAACACTCATCTTTTCTACCACTTATTTACAATAATAACCGGACCAAAACGTGTATTTTATGTCTTTTATGTCGGAATTATGCGTGGTTTGTGTTTTTGCTGTGATTTAGGACGAAAAGGTGAAAAGTGAAGAAAACACGGACATTCACGGGCATTTACGGACTTTTATTGAAGAAAAGGATGAAAGACGAAGTCAAGAGTGCAAAAAGAACGGAAGTCCACGACCAATTCTGAAGATTTATCGAAGAAAAAGTCAAAAGACGGAAGTTTATCAAAAGCCGAAGAATTTAAGTCTATTTTATTGAAGAAATTAAAGACGAGTTCAAAAGAAATCCCGAAGCCAAAAGTCCCTTAAGTCCAAGTTTAAAGAAGATTAGAAGAAAAGGACTAAGTATGCAGTTAATGAAGATTAAAAGAAGGAGGGACTTAATTACGCAATTAAGAGAAAAGGAAAGAGGGGAGGAAGCTTCCTAATCCTCCCCTATATAAAGATTAGGATTGTTATCATTTACTCTTGTGGGCTAAGTGTGACAATTAGCTCTTCCACCATTTAAATACCTTGTCATTTACTTTTCTTGTCAAATTTAAATACCTTGTCTTGCACCTTAAATTCATTTAATTTCAAGTAAGTTTTCATTTAATTATTGTCAATCTTTACTTTATCTTGTCAATCTCTTATCTACCTTTCTTAATCTTTGATTTATGTGTTTATGTTTATGTTCATGATTCATGCTTTTATTTTGATCCAAGTGATTGTTGATTATTGTGGTTAAAGTTGTTTGATTTCTTGTTTTAAATTGTTTGTTTATGTTATCTATTGATTTCGTTACTGTTTAGTTTAAATCGTTTGTGTTATTTTGATTAATTTTTTGTTATATCTGCTGTATCTGTAATCCCTTGTTCTTCGGGGGAGTTTGTTTTGTTTCTGATCTTTCCAGGAATACTTCCGAACCAAGTAGGAGGGAAAAGTGCTCATTCGGAACTTAAAAGTTCTGAGTCAAGGGTTCATCCGGAATATTTTGGGATAAGCAAAACTTCCGAGTCAAGTTCTGCTCATTCGGAACTTAAAAGTTCCGGATCAACTTACTTCATTCGGAACCTAAAAAGTTCCGGATCAAGGAAACTCATTCGGAACTTCAAAAGTTCCGAATCAAGGGGCTTCATTCGGAAGTCACCATAGTTCCGAACCAAGGCTGTTCATTCGGAACTTAAAAGTTCCGAATAAACTTCCGAATCAAGGGGCTAGTTCCGGGTCAGTGTTTGTTCATTCGGAAGTTTTAAACTTCCGAATCAAGGAGGTTCATTCGGAAACTTCCGAATCAAGGGTTAATCATAAGTTTCGAATCAGCAAAGTTCCGAACAAAGGATTGTTTTGGATAAGTGACATATTCAGATCAATTAGTTCCGGATCAAGGATTTTGGCAATATTCCAAGCGAAGAAGAATCATTTCAACCGAAGGTGACATTCCGGACGAGTGATTGTTCCAAACGAAGGATAATTCTGAATGAGCTGTATTCAGGTTCTTATTAGCTTTTGTCTTTGATTTTTATTTTCAAGCTTTATTTTTCCTGCCTTTTATTTTAATTGCACTTTAAGTTTATTTGCCTTAGCTTAATTTTAGTTTTTGCCTTAGTTTAAGTTTTAGTTGCGTTTAAGTTTACCTTAGATAGATTTAAGTTTACGTCATTTACTTTAGTGCCTTTTAATTTCAGTCACGCTTTTAAATACCTGCACCTTTACTTTAATTAGACTTAGATTTACTTTAAGAGCACCTTTACTTTAAGTCTTTGCACATTTAATTAAAAACAACCAAAAATATTCTTTTTTACCAAGAACAATAGAGTCACATAGAGAGCCTAGATCAATTCGTTAAGATACCGAGAACACGAACTTAATCTTAATCTTTTTAATTAGGTAAAAACTTGTGTATTAAATGGCGCCGCTGCCGGCTCTTTTCGTTAAGATTGACGGTTTTCTGTGAGAGACACGTTGCTTTTTGGGATCCGCTCACCTGTGAACGTTATTTTTCTTGCCTAAAAAATTCAAAAAAAAATCATCAAAAAAAAAAATTAAAAATTGATAAAAAACCATAAAAATTAAAAATTTCAAAAATCCAAAAAAGATTTTATCTTTCTTGTGTATATATATTGTCTTTGCGTTTGGTTTCTTTTTCTTTTGCATTTTCAGGTGTATGCGTACTAGATCTTCTAATTATCAAGAGCCCGAGCCTCAAGAAGATTTAGATATGGCAGGTGTCAACAACAACATTCCACCGAACCTCAATAATAATAATAATAACAACAATGCTCTTCCACAGCCCGATCTTCGGACCATGGAGGAACTTTGTCAACCAACCATGTTTGGACGAGGAGGACCGATTGCGCCGATGCAAATCAACGCTCCTGAGTTTTTGTTGAAGCACCACATGATTCAGCAAGTACAAACAAACCCATTTAGAGGATTGCCTGATGATGATGCCAACAAACACCTCGACAAGTTCATTACAATCACCCAAAGCATGAAGTTTCCTGGGGCCACAATGGATGTACTTCGCCTACAACTCTTCCCACATACTTTATCGTATCATGCCGAGAAATGGTTTGATCGTCTCCCGAAGAATTCTATTCACACTTGGGATGATATGACTCAACGCTTTCTATCGCGCTACTTTCCACCATCCATGGTCACGAGCCTTCGCAATCAGATCAGCGGTTTCATGCAAGACCCTGATGAATCTCTTTTTGACGCTTGGGAGAGATATAATGTCTTGATCGATAGATGTCCAAACCACAACATGCTCCCTGTAACCTTAATCGATACTTTCTACAACGGATTGACTTTTCGAGATCGTGATACGATTAATGCAGCCGCCGGTGGCACATTCATGAAAAGGAGACCCGAGGAGTGTAGAGAGTTAATTGAGAACATGACTACTCACCACAAGAACTGGGATTCCTCTGTTTCTTCTAGGAACAACCCGAGAGTCAATGTTTTCTCAACCTCAGCAAACCCTGAGATGACCGAACTCACCCGCATGATGGCCGAAATGAGCAAAAGTATTACGCTTCTCGCTTCAAACCAACAACAACAACAAGTTAAAGCGGTTGCTAATCCTTGTGAAACATGTGGCGGTCCTCACTCATACACCGATTGTCCTTCGACACAAGGAAATCCGGAAAATGTGTATGCAGCTTATGGTAATTATTCACCGGAAAATTACCAAGCTAGACAACAAGGGGATAGAAATCTGCTGAGTTACCGTTCCAACAATTACCTTTCACCCGGTTTTTCTCCTCAAAACCAAAACCCCGCCAACAACTACAATAGAAGTAACCAAATCCCACCTCGTGCTTCTAACCCTTATCAACCACCCACCCAATAACACCCACCCATTAATCCCGATGTTGATGCCATCATGAGAACTCAAGGTGAGCAAATCAAGAATCTACAGAGCCAAATAATCATTTTGAAAGGAGATATCTTGAAGCAAGGTAATGACATCAGAACCGAGGTTCGTGATAATCTTCAATCCTCCTTCATCACTCAAACAACTGAATTAAAGAATCTATTGGCTAGTTTCTTGCCCGAAGCTCAACCTTCTTCTTCTTCGGGTTCTCTACCTTCAAACACCGTCACCAATCCGCGAGCTAATGTGAGTGCTATAACTACGCGTAGTGGAATTACCATTGTCAATCCACCTGACCCACCACCATCATCTACACCTCCTCCACCACCATATATCCCTACTCCTCCTACACCTAGTGTTAGTACACCATTACCGTCTCCGCCTCGTTATGATGATGTATCTCGGAAGGACCCTTCAACATCACAACCTTCACCAAACCCTTATCAACCCAGAATCCCATACCCTTCTCGCATAGGCAAGACCAACGAGCTAACCAAGAATGACTGTCAAGTATCGAAATATGTGGATATGCTATCTAAAATGACCATCAACATTAGCCTTGTTGAAGCACTTTGCCACATGCCGAAATTTTTCAAAGCATTCAAGGAATTGCTTAGCAAGAAGGAGAAGCTGATTGAACTCGCCAACACACGCTTAAATGAAAACTGCTCTGCAGTTCTTCTTAGAGAACTTCTGGAAAAGCTTGGAGATCCCGGTCGTTTTGTGTTGCCTTGCGTGTTCAACAAAACTGAAGAATTTACTGCCCTTGCTGATCTCGGGGCTAGTATTAATTTGATGCCACTAAGTGTTTGGAAAACACTATCATTGCCCGACCTCATTCCAACAAAGATGACTCTCGAACTTGCAAATCGCACTCTCGCTTACCCCGTTGGTATAGCCGAAGACGTGTTTATCAAAGTTGGCACATTTTCCCGGTCGATTTTGTCGTAGTTGATTATGAAATGGACCCTCGTATTCCTTTAATACTTGGTCGGCCATTCTTGAGAACCGGACGAGCTTTAGTAGATGTGGCCGAAGGTGAGTTAATCTTACGAGTCGGGGATGATTCAAAAGTTTTTAAAATGGGGAAGCTTACAGGCAAATCCTTTGGAGGACGAGAATCAGTGAATATGATAAATGTGCTCGATGACTTTACCGTCTATGACAACCCTCTATTCGAGTCTTCCACTGATAATCCACTCTTTGAAGATAATGTGGATGATTCTCTCCCTACTTTGGACGCTTCTCCCATTTATGATTCACCACCGATCTTCGATGCTTATGATGATAATGATTCTAGCTCAGATTCGGATGATTTTGATTGTACTTCTGAGTATCCTGAGCTGCCCACTTTCGATGATTTTGATGAGGCTGATACTCTTTCGAGCGATTCTTCACTTGATGAAGATCCTCTGCCATCACTCGATCCTACTTTGGAGGATTATTCATTTGAGGAAGATTTCTCTGAATTTCTCAACACATACTTCCCTCATGAGAGTGATGCTCCTCCCTTGGACTTTGAAGATTATCGCCTTGATCCTACTATGGATTTGAAGAGCATTTTGTCAAAGGAGAAGAAACCGGTCGACACCGAAATCCGTTGCACTTATGATTTAACACCTCTTTGTCCCACTTCCGAGGACGAGGTTGTGCTTCTTTGCGGATCTTCTTCACACTCGGCTGAGCCTGAGTGCTATTTTCCCTTGAAGGAAAAGGTGTTCGACCCCGGTATTGAAGTCTTTAAGCCATCTCAGTATCCACCTGATGAAATAAAAGGAAAAATCTTTGGAACCATTGAAGACATGCTTGCACCACTTCAACCTTGCTTCCACCATGCTCCATCGCTGCTTAAGGGAACCCTGCCACTTCTCTTTTGGCTTGCCTTGTTCGCCTTAAGTTCTTGCTTATTGATGGATGAAAACTATGTCTTTGATCCTGGTGGATATGTTTCATGCTACTTCCGTTGATGATCAAGGTCGAGTCAGGCTCACGACTCGGTAAACAAAAATCAAGCGCTTCTTGGGAGGCAACCCATGCATCTATCTTTTCGCTTTCTTTATCATAAGTGTAGGGGGAGACCGTTTGGATTGCTATTTCCTCTCCTCACTTCTTAATCAGGGATTCGAGCTTCAAAGATCCACTCTTGATGATTCTTGACGACCCGTGATTCCGTGTTCCATTATCCCGGTTCTATCCTAAACTCTTTTCGATTCACTATTTTATATTTTCTCAATATTAAAATAGGAATATCTTTAGTTGTCTTTTCCTTAGCGAGATTTAAACAACGTGCACAATGTCCTAAGTGTAGGGGAGTTTACTCCCATATGCTTAAACATTGAGGACAATGTTTATCTTAAGTGTAGGGGGGACTTCTATCGAAGTTAAGTGGTCTTTTCCTTGTATTTGTCCTCATTTTAACCGGAAAATCAGTTATTCGACATTTTTCAAAATTTTTGATCTATTTTGGCCTATTAGTTTTTACCATTGTATAGTTATTTTCTTTCTTTGCTAGAATAAATCTTTGAATAAGTGGTTTTAATTTTCAAACGTTGTGAATCTTTTGACTCAACCCGAGTTTACTCTAGCTAGTATCCTTAACGTGTTTAAGTCAAGTTTTGCTAGGCTTTTATATAGGGAGCTATAAAACGCGAAAGTCTTAACTCTCACGGGTTAAGAACAAGAACTTTTCGCAAGTTCCTATAAATGATCCTAGAGAGTCGTTTATCAAGGGAACTTTAAAATGCGATTTCTAAACTTGAAAAAGTCTAAGAATTTGCAAGATCCTATAGGCGACTCGAAAACCCAAAACTTTGATTTAATAGGCTAAGTATCCACGAGTCTCATTACTTGAGATTTTAAACTGTGGAGAACGAGAGATGATAGAGCCAATTATAAGTCCGGTGTTCTTTCGTGAATTTATGTGAGTTAATTATGAGCCTATTCTCCCATCGCTTGCTAATAATTTATCTGCTAATAAATAAGGTTGTACGATTTGAAAAGTTACTTAGCTTCTAGCCCCAGATCGTTTAAAAGTTGCTCGGTATGGATTAGAGTTCATAGCCAAGGCATAACTTATTGAAGCGGGACGCGAAGATTGGTGAGTCCGAAAAGGCCCTAACAAGGCATGAGGGCTATATTTTGTTGCTAAATATCCAAAGTGATGTGAAGAATCATTTATCGAAAATCAATATGAAGGATCGAGACACACGACGTAAAGCAAAACTCCCTAAAAGTCATGGAGAAGTGTATCCGAAAAGACCCTAACAAGGTATGAGGATAAATAGATCCAAGTCATAAAACGAGGCAGATCGTTGTATATCAAAGTCCAAAATAAAGATTGGAGAAAAATGAAGAAGTCGTGGTCCAAGTATGAATCTCTCAAAACTTCAAGTGAAGAAATTCCTATATGAAGAGAAGACCATTATTTCATGAACGTCTCTCAAGATTTGAAGTATGAAGTGGCTGCCAAATATCGGTCCGAGAAAGGTCTCAAATCGCGAAGCGAGTTATGCCAAGATATGAACTTTATGAGGTCCCGAGAAGCAGTTTTAAAAGATTTGGTCCTTTAGCTAACTATGGATTAAATCGTTCACTTTATTTTCAGACTTAATAACTACCAAAATAAGTCAAAAATGCATCCTTGTGATCATTCAAGACAAATAATAAAATATAAGAGATACCTCTAGGATTAAGGGAGTCTAAGTGAATAATTGGCCCACATGAGTTCGTGTTAGTTTACTAACTTATAATAACAATGATCTCGATTTTAAGCTTGGTTTGGAGAAAGTGAAAACTTGAGGATGATGATTATTCATGACATTTCCAAAACCCAAGGTATGCTTTTGATTTCTTTATTTTGTATGATTTTAATTTTCTATCTCTTTAATAAAGGCCCACGTGGATTGATTATGATGAAAAGTGTAATCTTGCTTTGTAACTAATGCATTGCATGAGGACATTGCAATGGTCAAGTGTAGGGGATTTGATAAGTGTGTAAACACCCATCTTTTCTACCACTTATTTACAATAATAACCGGACCAAAACGTGTATTTTATGTCTTTTATGTCGGAATTATGCATGGTTTGTGTTTTTGCTGTGATTTAGGACGAAAAGGTGAAAAGTGAAGAAAACACGGACATTCACGGGCATTTACGGACTTTTATTGAAGAAAAGGATGAAAGACGAAGTCAAGAAGTCAAGAGTGCAAAAAGAACGGAAGTCCACGACCAATTCTGAAGATTTATCGAAGAAAAAGTCAAAAGACGGAAGTTTATCAAAAGCCGAAGAATTTAAGTCTATTTTATTGAAGAAATTAAAGACGAGTTCAAAAGAAATCCCGAAGTCAAAAGTCCCTTAAGTCCAAGTTTAAAGAAGATTAGAAGAAAAGGACTAAGTATGCAATTAATGAAGATTAAAAGAAGGAGGGACTTAATTACGCAATTAAGAGAAAAGGAAAGAGGGGAGGAAGCTTCCTAATCCCCCCCCTATATAAAGATTAGGATTGTTATCATTTACTCTTGTGGGCTAAGTGTGACAATTAGCTCTTCCACCATTTAAATACCTTGTCATTTACTTTTCTTGTCAAATTTAAATACCTTGTCTTGCACCTTAAATTCATTTAATTTCAAGTAAGTTTTCATTTAATTATTGTCAATCTTTACTTTATCTTGTCAATCTCTTATCTACCTTTCTTAATCTTTGATTTATGTGTTTATGTTTATGTTCATGATTCATGCTTTTATTTTGATCCAAGTGATTGTTGATTATTGTGGTTAAAGTTGTTTGATTTCTTGTTTTAAATTGTTTGTTTATGTTATCTGTTGATTTCGTTACTGTTTAGTTTAAATCGTTTGTGTTATTTTGATTAATTTTTGGTTATATCTGCTGTATCTGTAATCCCTTGTTCTTCGGGGGAGTTTGTTTTGTTTCTGATCTTTCCAGGAATACTTCCGAACCAAGTAGGAGGGAAAAGTGCTCATTCGGAACTTAAAAGTTCCGAGTCAAGGGTTCATCCGGAAGATTTTGGGATAAGCAAAACTTCCGAGTCAAGTTCTGCTCATTCGGAAGTTAAAAGTTCCGGATAAACTTACTTCATTCGGAACCTAAAAAGTTCCGGATCAAGGAAACTCATTCGGAACTTCAAAAGTTCCGAATCAAGGGGCTTCATTCGGAAGTCACCATAGTTCCGAACCAAGGCTGTTCATTCGGAACTTAAAAGTTCCGAATAAACTTCCGAATCAAGGGGCTAGTTCCGGGTCAGTGTTTGTTCATTCGGAAGTTTTAAACTTCCGAATCAAGGAGGTTCATTCGGAAACTTCCGAATCAAGGGTTAATCATAAGTTCCGAATCAGCAAAGTTTCGAACAAAGGATTGTTTTGGATAAGTGACATATTCAGATCAATTAGTTCCGGATCAAGGATTTTGGCAATATTCCAAGCGAAGAAGAATCATTTCAACCGAAGGTGACATTCCGGACGAGTGATTGTTCCAAACGAAGGATAATTCCGAATGAGCTGTATTCAGGTTCTTATTAGCTTTTGTCTTTGATTTTTATTTTCAAGCTTTATTTTTCCTGCCTTTTATTTTAATTGCACTTTAAGTTTATTTGCCTTAGCTTAATTTTAGTTTTTGCCTTAGTTTAAGTTTTAGTTGCGTTTAAGTTTACCTTAGATAGATTTAAGTTTACGTCATTTACTTTAGTGCCTTTTAATTTCAGTCACGCTTTTAAATACCTGCACCTTTACTTTAATTAGACTTAGATTTACTTTAAGAGCACCTTTACTTTAAGTCTTTGCACATTTAATTAAAAACAACCAAAAATATTCTTTTTTACCAAGAACAATAGAGTCACATAGAGAGCCTAGATCAATTCGTTAAGATACCGAGAACACGAACTTAATCTTAATCTTTTTAATTAGGTAAAAACTTGTGTATTAGCAGGCCAATATGGCAGGTACCTACTTTAATTCTAGTAAAGTTTTTAATGATAACTTTGGGTCAGCTTTTTAGTCTTGATAGAGATCAGTTTTTTGTCTCTAGAGATGTGAGTTTTTTGAGTCTATATTTCCTTTTAAGGATTCTGTCTCAAAAGACAAGCATGATGAGTCTAGTGTCCCTAGTCTTAGTCAAGATAAAAATCTGTTAAACTTTTTTGATTTAGATAACCCTGAGCTACCTAATGATGACGAGAGAGTAACAACTAGTCATAATAGTGACCATGAGTCACAAAGTGAGGGTAGCCACTCTTCCAACCATGGGAACAATATGGACACTGTTGATTCTCCAAATATTGGAGATGATGCTCATAACAGTGAGGATATTGAAGCTGGGTTGGGAGAGGAGGCATCAACACTTGATGAAAATAATGAATCTGAAGGTCACTTGGATCAAAATCTAAGTGCTCCTACTCAGGGTGTTAGAAGGTCTACCAGACCTTCTGTTTTTCCAAAAAACAATAATGATTTTGTGGTTAATTCCAAGGTTAAATATGGTCTTGAAAAATTTGTGGGGTATTCTAAACTTAATCATGAAAACTTCTGTTTTGTCACCCAACTTAACAAAAACAGTGAACAAAAGAATTTTTTTGAAGCTTCTCAAACCCTTATTGGATTGATGCTATGAACTCTGAACTTGCAGCCCTTCTTGAGAATGATACTTGGGATATTTTTGAATTACCAAAGGGTAGGAAAGCCTTAGGTAGTAAGTGGGTCTGGAAATTTAAGTTTAAGTCTAGTGGTGAAATTGAAAGGTACAAGGCTAGGGTTGTTGCCTAAGGTTTTGGTCAAAAAGAAAGGATTGACTTTGATGAAACTTTTGCCCCTGTTGTTAAGATGGTTACTGTTAGATGTTTGCTTAATATTGCTATTGTGAATTCTTGGCTTGTGTTCCAACTTGACATTAATAATGCTTTTCTTTATGGTGATCTTGATGAGACTGTTTACATGAAACCACCTCAAGGATATCTTCCTGGTGGTGATAACATGGTCTGTAGGCTCAAAAAATCATTGTATGAGCTTAAACAAGCTCCTAGGAAATGGAATGATAAGCTTATACATGTTATGAGTGAAAATGGTTTTGTTCAAAGTAAATCTGACTATTCTTTGTACACCAAGTCTCTTGGTAATATTTTTCTTGCCTTACTTGTGTATGTTGATGATATCATTATTACTGGGAACAATGTTGCTGAGATTGAAAAATTTAAAATATTTATGAAAACTAAGTTTATGATTAAAGACTTAGGAAAGTTGAAATATTTTTTGGGTATTGAGGTTGTTGATACTAACTGGGGCATTTGCTTAAATTAAAGAAAGTATGTGTTGGACCTTCTTTCTGAATATGGTATGTTGGCTTGTAAACCTGCTAGCACTCTTTTGGTTACCAAGCTTGCTATATCTAATGAGCCCACTATTGATGACCCCTTACTTGATAATATTGTTGATTATCAGAAGTTGATGGGTAAGCTTATTTACTTAACCAATACCAGGCCTAACATATCTTATGCAGTTCACTACTTAAGTCAATTCATTCACTCCCCTTTGAAATCTCATCTAAAAATAGCCTTCAAGATATTAAGATATCTTAAAGGCTCTCCAGGTTTGGGCATTCACATTAAGAAGACCTCTTGTATGTTTCTAAATGCTTATTCTGATGCTGATTGGGCTAAGTGTGTTGTTACTAGGAGATATGTTACTGGTTATTGTGTGTTTGTTAACAACAATCTTGTTTCTTGGAAGAGTAAAAAACAAAACACTCTCTCCAAATCCTCTACTAAAGCAGAGTATAGAGCTCTTGCTTCAGTAACCAGTGAGGTTATTTGGATTCTTAAGGTTTTAAAAGACTTAAAATTTGAAAACCTTTTGCTTGTAACCTTGTACTGTGACAGTAACTCAGCTATCAAGATAGCTGCTAATCAAGGTTTTCATGAAAGAACTAAAAACATAGAAACTGACTTACACTTTGTAAGGGAAAATTTTTTAAGTGGTTATTAAAACTTGTAGGGTGGATTCTGCTAACCAAATAGCAGATATCCTCACAAAGGGACTGGATACATTGCAACACAATGCTCTTGTTGAAAAACTTGGCATGCTTAATCTGTATTAGGTATCTGATTAAGGGGGGATGTTGAATCTTAGGACCTAATCAGATACCAATTACCAACTTGAGGGACTTATTGTGTATCTTTTGTTTGTTTCAGTTATATCTTGTATGAAGTTGATAGACACTTGATGACGTGGAGGACCTTTTCTGGCTACTTGGAAAGTTGGGGCGCCTCTTGATAAATCTACAAAGCGTCCTTTGGACGCTAACGTCTCTTTGGCTTTTTGGGAATATAGATGAGACGCTCCCATTTGTTGACTTATCTGGGTTGTTTCATCTGTGTGTTTTTCATCTTGTTCTCTCTTTCAAAATGTAACCCAGATTTATTATTTTGTTTCTGTTCTTGTAAAGACTATTATCAATTAGATAATATAGTCACACCAGATTAGCTGTGGTGACTTGTTTAATATTTTTCTTCAAACTCGTTTATGGTTATTAAAGGTTTTGGTTCTGAGTTCATATCTTCCATATTTTGCTTTTATCCTATATTTCTTCACTTAGTTTTTTTTAATTAGTGAATATTTATGAGTACTTTTCTTATGTTCATCATTAATCCGCTAGAATGTGATTATTTGTCCTGAACTATACATCTATTTTATATAATAAAACAAAAGATTTTACAAGTTATCTAAAGCACAAAATTAAATGAATGAATTAAAAACATTTCCTAATATACCTCTAATGTACAAGTTATTTAAGCTAAAACAATTAAAAACATTACCATATTTACATCCCTAAACAACTTAATTAATTACCAAAAATAACTCAACTAAGAATGTATAGTAGACGTCTGATCATGTTATTATTTTCATGCATGTATCTAAAGTTTATTTATAAAAATGTTTTCCTGTATATAAAAAAACGTTTTTGTATGTTTTTTATGTATATTTATTTTGTGTGTCTAAAAAAAGTAAAATAAAATAAAAAACTCATGGTAAACTCATTAATTTTTATTTTGTGTGTCTCAAAACCTACCATGTAAAATTTTGTAAAGAAATTGAAAAAGTAGGGATTAATGTTATTTTTGAAAAGTCATAAAAAAGATAAATAAATGTACGTAAAACTGTCTCATTAGATGTGCGTTATGTTTTTTTTTAATTTTGAAAAGTATTAATTTAAATCAGTTATTTTTGTTATGAAAAACTATTTATATAAACTCTATTACTCATTAGTGAATGTCTGTTATGCCATAAGAACCATACCAAGAATACCCCACGTTCTTGCTGGCAAATAACAAAAATAATTGATATTTAAGTTGAAATCATGTTCTGTTATACAAAACCTTAATACATATTTGCTCATATATAAAGCCTCTATGCATGATGTTGATATTTCAAATCGAACCCTAATCATTATATTTGTACTTGCAGGAAGAAGCCATGATCCGATGACATATTTTACTATTTCATGAAGACCGATGAAACATTGGTTTGAGTTTGTAATATTTTATGATGATACATATGAAAGTTTATTTACATGAATCTCTTAGCGATGAAGTGTGTAATTTTTAACGACGCACGTTAAATTTAATCAAGGAGGTTCAATCGATTAAAAAACACCACACGTCTCCGTTGTTATATGAATAAATGATATGTTTATTCGAAATAAATATTTTTGTTATTAGAAGGTAAACACTTACTACAAACGGATGTTATCTAGGATTGTTTTTTCATTGTTCTTAGTTTGTTAATGATTGATGCAGGTTTCGAATTGGTCAAAACTTGATCCCTAGAGCAACATAAATCACAAGTCAAATTGGTTTTTTTTATCAGAAGGTAAACACATACTACAAACTTCATCTATACACTAAGTATCTTTGTTAAGCAGTGATTTCAATTTTTTCCAAAAAACTTACAATTACTAAACATCACATCTATTCTTTTTAAGGGTTTCGATTGATGAAGCTCATTTGTAAGTATCGCATTAGATTGTGTCATACACGTGTGTTTTTTTGTTAGTTGTGAAGGCCTAGATACAAGTAGAAGTGCTTTTGAGGGCAAGTGCTTGATGGTTTAAAGGTTTGACCATTACTTTTTGTGCCTTGAGATTGTGTTTATCCAGTTAATTCATCCATCAACTCTATAAAGTATTACTTTGTACAATTTACAAAATCTTTTTTACTTTATACATGTCTTGATTATTATGCTTCTTTCTTTTGTGTTGCGTAAGAGCTTGTGTAGGGTTACAACTGATGAGAAGGCATAACCGTTGGTGATTACAGTACATTTTAGGTAACTATATCATTTGGTTTGTTAGTTTAAGATTTGTTCTAATTACTTTAACGTTTTAGTCAAAACTCAAATGGCTTTAATGATACAGTGTTTGGACCAATCGTGTGAATATGATTTCTCAAATATTACTTCCAAACTAATAATATATTCTTCATGATTAAAGTGATTATTTACACATTTGTATCTTTCGTAGTAATACAAATGAAATTTTGAGCAAGAGTTTGCTTATCTATTTTTATTAACTATGCAATTAGTGCTCCACATTTTTTTTATGTTGGAGGACTTATCTTGGTGTTTTTTTCTTAAGATTTCTTCAAGGTATAACATGGACAAAATAAAAACGTGGAAGCCTATATAAAGAATCATGGTTCTCTTGCACTAAAAAACGTAAATTAAGCGAATAAGGTTATGGTTTTGTGTACCAAGGCAGTTTCAAATGACGATATCATTTGAAAAAAATTTCACGCAACAGGATAGTGCCGCTGAAGAAAGAAGCCAATTTAAGGCAACCGACTTCAAAGGTGGCTGGATCATCAGGATAGTGCCAAATTATTTAACAAGCGGGCACTCTTTTGTAATCGAGATATGTTATATCTTTTAACCATTAGCTTCATGGTATGCAATGATTCTTTCACCTATTGTTTATCATGTGGTTCAATGACGATCTCCCATACAACATACTTGCATATATGCTCCTGATAGTGATCATTTCTGCTTAGTATGTGAAATCATCAGTTACAATTATTGCGCATGTGAGTATCAGTTGTTAGCTAGAAATACTTCCATTTAGCAGGTGAGAAAGTAAGCTCCAAACATACTAGAGCACATAGAGATACTACTTATCAAATGCTCATTTCATAGCTGCTTAAGAAAGCGGAAGTTCAAGCAAGGATAAGGACTTTCAGACTTGGATTTAACTATTGTTGTTATATTTAACCCATGACACAATTTGTAACAACTGTTTATCAATAATCATGTAATTTACTAATGTACTACATAATATATATATTTTGCTATTATTGCTCATAAAAAATTATGTGATCTGGACATTTCAAAATTTCTATTGATAGTGCACCTTGGTGATTCGAGTTTTAGTTTATTACGTAATATTCTTATAGTGTGGGGTACATAGGAAATGTAGAAGTGTCTTTGGTTATGGTATTAAAAGAGTGCTCTCATTCTAATAACAATCTTTTTGTTCTCAAGTGAATGATCAAATATGCTTTATCAGGTGGACCACAACATGCTCTCGGCAAGGTTGTGATGAGTTTCTTTTACGTCCCCAAAAACCTTCCTTGATCAACATGACATTATTCTTTGACATTTTTTCTGAGACAACTAATGGTTTGGCATCCAGGTTAACTAATATATACATCTTCATCTAATGTAGCAGGTCATAGGAAAAAAGTTAAAATATGTCATCACGAATCTTAAGAAAAGAGTTAAAATTTGTCATCACAAATCTTAAGAAAAGAGTTGAAATATGTCATCACAAATCTTGAACGATCATTTTCACATTACACAACATGATTTTAGCCCCTTTGAAAAATCACCAACTTTGTGGTGTCTTTCGGTAGCAGTTTAATTAAAAGCTTTACTCTATAGATTTTTTCGGACATGTTGACCCTTTTATATATTTAGAACAACAAAAAACAATCATATCATACTATTGATACTCATATATAACAAGTAAATGCACAATCAAACCACAACTAAAATACTCACACAAAGACAAAGTGTTAGTGATGAATAGTTGAATACTACATCCGAACTTGTTGTTTGAATGTGACCCAAAATGCAACAGTTACGAAAAATAACTTTTCTTATCATATTTATATATTCTTAAATTTCAAGATTTAAGAAAAAAAACACACCTTTTATATATTGTAGATATGGATACAACCAAACCCAAGTCTTAAAACTGTTGATATATGAACTTAATAGGAAGGCCTAAAAACAGACCTAAGCTTACGTGTCGTGTTGTGATTGGTGAAATGCAGGGGCATATTATTTCATATTTTCTCTTTTTTCATCTCAGTCTTTCATTATGATACTTGTCTTAATCTTATGATTAAGCCTCTTTTTAAGCATACGAATTAGGCCTCTCTATCATTTTTCAGTCTTAAATTATGTTAAATCTTTCAAAAAATATGTTGTTTGGTTACAAACATCCACATGTCTATATTTAATTCGTTAAGATTTGGAGGGACATTCTATCGACGTTTATTGCTTTGATTATTACAAAACCCTTTTTTTAAATTGCACCTTTTAATTATTACTTCTTTCAAATAGTAACAGAACATGCTTACATTAGTTGTTTTTTCTTACTTTATACACACACACAACTTCTTACAAATAAATTTTTTTGGTACCTTTTACAAATGTTTATTTAATAATTCAGGTGTATATCCTGATTATCAATTTTTATGTATTAGTGAAATATGTTTACGTTCGATTATTTATTTCATATATTTTGCTAAGTTTATTTGCTCTCACGGAATGGCATTGAATGTTTAATTTATTTGCTCTCACATAGTCACATATATACTTTATGGTTGAAGACCAGAATGCTTGAAAAACTATTTTATGATTGTTACAAAATAAAACGTTTATCGAATACTTCATACTTTATATCATTGTTTTTCATCTATTACCAGAACCCTTTATTTTCACTTTATATTCACATCTTTTTGTTACTTCCTAAAAAAATCACTCAAAAACCTAAACCCGACGTTAGACGGGTCTTTAAGCCAGTATCAGTATATATGTCTGCTTTAGTTAGAATTGAAGATATCTTATCTCAAGAACAATGTATATTTAACAATTATAATTTATAAGTAGGTAAACGGGCCACAAGCTGCACCGCTAGACCTTTTCGTATAGGAAAACCAAAACTATTAAAATACAACGTTTATGAATTTATGAGTCAAAACATTACTATTCATAACTCGTTGTATTCTGGTAATTAGCTCCACCGCCTCAGGTGCAAGGAAACTAAATGTATCAAAAGCAAAAGGAATAAACACGTGTTGATTTTCAACACACGCTTTCTCGTGTTTAGTCACTTTGCACGAGGCGACTTTTATAGTAGTCTGACCCGTTGTAAAATCTCGACTGCCTAGCCCCACGAGAGGAGAAACTCCTGTCAAATCAACTCACGCATGTTTACCTCCAATCCTTCCAAAAACCAAAACGTCAGCGGGTCTGAGGTGGATCTTCCATCTGACGGATTTGTCAAGAAATTTACAGGCGCCTCTTTCTTGGCGGAGAACCCGGCACGCCTACATATGTCATAAAGAACGTCCCCAACAAAAGCATGTCTGTACTTGAATCCCAGATGTTCTTTACAATGAACCGCATGTTTCCCAAAAGAATTCAAACATACCTTGCGACAAACATGGCATATCGCATCAACCGAAAATAAGGGAATCATAAGGCGATACTTAAGGATAATGCGGCATTCCACCGGCGAAATATGTTGACCGAACCTGTATATGGGGATAGCTTGTAGAAAATCCTGAGCATGTGGTGCGCGA
This sequence comes from Glebionis coronaria, assembly GCA_025667525.1. Lineage (NCBI taxonomy): Eukaryota > Viridiplantae > Streptophyta > Magnoliopsida > Asterales > Asteraceae > Glebionis > Glebionis coronaria. Next base: position 649,889,328 of record CM046874.1, read on the forward strand.
AGACACTCAAAATCATGCTTAATTGACACTTAAAATATGCTTTTGTATTACTTAAGAATTTAATAAAGAGAGAGTGTATTGTTTTATAAGATAGTATGACCATATAATGTCTGTTTTGAAAAATTGTCCAGTTTAGAACTGATACATAAGATTAAGGGTGACCAATTTTTGACACGACATGAACTGACACTTAAGATTTGGGTCAAAAACAGGTCAACCCATAGCCGTTTAATAATTGGGTCGTGTTTGCGTTGGGTGTATTAAGCAGGTTAACACGTGAACCTGTTTAAGTAAATATAAGCCTTTAAAAATAATATATATATATTTTTAATTTTATGGTAGATTTGGATTAAATATATTTTGTTGTTGTTGTTGTTATTATTGTTGTTGAGAGGTGGATTGTTATTGTTGTTATTGTTTTGAGGTGGGTTATTGTTATTGTTTTGTACACCGACCATGTCTAAGTCTTCGAGAGGCTCGGGCTCTTGATAAGACGTTGATCGTGTACGCATGCACCTGCAAAAGAACTAACAAGGCAAACAAGAAATATTTTTGGTTTTTATGGTTTTTTAATTTTTTTGGATTTTTGAAAATTTTATATATATTTTTTTTAGGGTTTTGAATTTTTTTTATGAAAAAGTAACGTTCACGGTGAACGGATCCCAAAATCCAAGTTCTCACAAAAAACTGTTAATCTTAACGAGAAGAGCCGGCAGCGGCGCCATTTGATACAAGGCTTTTGTATGGGTTCAAGATTAATCTCGGTATCTTCCCGAATTGATCACAGCTAAAAGTGGAATGATTTATTCTTGGTGACAAATAGTGGGTTTGGTTTTCTATTCTACTAAAAAGGTCAAAGTGTAAGGTAAGTAAACTAGAAGCAATTAATTAACAAAAATAAAACTAGAATTAAAATTTTAATAAAACAGTAACATGAAAATAACCTTAAAAATGCTCTATCCGGAATATTGAAGTTATGCGGAATAATCATGTTATTCGGAATATACGGCTATGCGGAATATTGAGGCTATGCGGAATATTGAGGCTATGCGGAATAATTACACTATTCGGAATAAATACTCTATGCGTAATAAAAAGACCATTCGGAATATACGGCTATGCGGAATAATGTGCTATTCTAAATAAAAAGCTACCCGGAATAAAAATCCTATTCGGAATGTTTTATTACTCGGAATAATGAACCTATCCGGAATATGCAAATATTCCGAATAAGGGACAAAATAAGCAGGCTATTCGGAATATCCTGGAAATGAACAACAGTAAACAGCCACAAGAACAGGGGAACGATTTTTAGCCAAACGAACCAAATTTAACCAAAGGATTTGAACCAAACTAAACACAATTCGTTTACTAACCATAAACAACAAATCCCAATCATAAAAACACAAAACCCACTAACTTTAGAAGATCAAAATCAATCAAACAAGAACTATAAAACTTTGAATCAATAAGAACAAGATGAAGAAGATGAAATGAAATATTTGTATTGAAAGCTTAATGTTAAACAAACTAAATGAAAGATTTAAACTTACAAATTTGGTGAAAGATTAACAACCACCAAACACCCTAATGGTGTTGGTGAAAACCTACGAACAAGAGAGAAAGAAAAGGGAAAAAACAAAAAACTCCTAATTTGTGTGAGGGAATTTCTTTATATAGGTCTTCCATTTGGTTGGTGAGTGGGCTTTCTCCCTTTCTTCTTGTCTTCTCGTCTTTTCAGAAAAGTTGACATTTTCGATTCTGATTCGGGATTTGTCGACGATTAAATTCAACTCGTCTTTTAATTTCTTCGTTTAATAGACTTGAGTTTCTTCGACATATGTAAATCTTCCATCTTTGGTCCTTTTCTTCGATAAATTCAAATAGGCCCATTGACTTCCAATCTTTTGCATCTCTTGGACAATAGACTTCGTCTTGAGTCTTTTTCCTCGATAAAACCCGTGCAATCCCATGTTTTCTTCAATATTCATCCGGTTGGCTCTGAAAACACAATAAACACAAAAACCACGCATAATTCCAAACAAATGATATTAAACACGCGTTTTGGTCTTGTTTTAGTAAGAAATAAGTGGTAAAAGAATGGGTGTTTTCACACCTATCAGGAAGACAATGGGACAGAGTCAATGCTGTTGTGTTAGGTTGGATTCTTAATTTTATATCTGATGAATTGTTTCTTGGTCAAATTTTTTCTAAGAAAGCTGAGCATGTTTGGAATGATTTGAAAGAAACCTATCATAAGGTGATGGGTCTGTGATATTTAATCTACATCATAAGATTAATACCTTGAAGCAAAATGGCTCCAACTTGTCTGATTATTATCATACCTTGGATGCTTTGTGGAAACAATATGATGCTATGGTTGAACTTCCTAATTGTGTTTGTGCTGCTACTAATGAATTTAAGAATCATAACAAGTTGTTGAAATTGATGCAATTCTTAATGGGTCTTGATGATACTTATATGACCATTAGAAGATCCATTCTCTCTTGAGAGGTTCTTCCAGATATCAAAGGTGCTTATGCCATCATCTCTAGTGAGGAGTCTCACAGATCAGTTGCTTCTGGCAGCCTATCTGGTACCTCTCGGAGGAATCAGACTTCTGCTTTTCTCTCAAATAGGCCCACCAGAAATGTGTTTCAAGGTCACCAAGATGTTAACCATAACCCTAATGGTGGATTTAGACCTAATTATAATAGCAGTAGTCCTAATGGTGGTTTTAGACCCAACTATAATAGTAGCAATCCTAGACCTAACATGGCCAATAGACCTAATACTTATAGACCCAATGGGAACTCTGAAGTGGTCTGTGAAAATTGTGGGTACAATGGGCATACTATTGATAGATGTTTTAAACTCATTGGCTTTCCTGCTGATTTTGGAAAAAAGAAATCTGGTCAAAATTCTAAAGGGAAATTGTTTTCAAACAACTCTGTTGGCTCTAATTCCAACTCTGTGTTTTTTGATGAACAACTTTCTGCTTTACTCTCTCTTATCAAAGAGAATACTGGTTCTGAAAAGGGAGTGCATGCCAATATGGAAAGTACCTACTTTAATTCTAGTAAGGTTTTTAATGATAACTTTGGGAAGTTTTTTTGTTCTAATATTTATTTTAAAGTGACTCAACATGCGAAAGTTGTTGACTCTAGGGCAAACCAACACATGACTAATAATGAAAAGGAATTGGACAATGTGTTTGACATTTCTCATCTCAAAATTAAAGTCAGTCATCCTAATGGTACTGAAGCTTTCATATCTTAGATTGGAAATCTAAAATTGGGAAATGGTCTTGTCTTGTTTGATGTGTTGGTTATACCTGAGTATTGTGTTACTTTAATATCTGTGCATAAATTAGCCAAGGATAACAAGATTTTTGTGGTTTTTGATGAAAATAAATGCCTTTTTCTGAATCGGGATTTGAATCTGAAAAACATTCTAGGGATTGGTAATCAATGTGGTGGTTTATACTACTTGATACTAAAGGTATTAAGTGTAATGCTAGTCAATCTGTCCCTGTTTGTTCTCTATCTTACTATGATTGACATTGCAGACTTAGCCACCCTGCTGACCCTGCCTTAGACACCTCAAAAGACACCTTGAAACTTGATAAACATGATAAATATGATTATTGTGAAGTTTGTAAAAGGGCTAAACAAACTAGAAAGCCCTTTCCTTTAAGTGACCATAAGACTAAGTGTTTGGGGGACATTGTTCATCTTGATTTATGGGGTCCTTATAAGGTGACATGTTACACTGGCCATAGATATTTTTTGACCATTGTGGATGATTTTACCAGAGCTGTTTGGGTATATCTCATTAAGTACAAGGATGAAGTTGTTACTTTTATAGATGTTTTTCATAAAATGATTAAAAATCAGTTTAAAAGAAACATTAAGTCTTTAGAAGTGATAATGGTACTGAATTTGTTAACCAAACTTTCAACAAGTTTTGTAACAACAATGGCATCCTTCATCAAACTTCATGTGCTTATACCCCACAACAAAATGGGGTGGCTGAAAGGAAACATAGACACCTCTTAAATGTGGCTAGGTGTATGTTTCAGGAGGGAATTCCTTTGAAATTTTGGTCTGAATGCATTCTAACTGCTACTTTTCTCATTAACAAATTACCCTCTTCTGTGTTAAATGGAAAGTCCCCTTATGAAATGATTTACAATACTTGTCCTAATCTCTCTCTTATCATAATGTTTGGCTGTTTGTGCTTTGCTACTATTTTGAATAGTCATGATAAACTGTCAAATAGGACTGAAAAATGTGTTATGATGGGTTATTCTAATTCTCAGAAGGGTTACAGGCTTTTTAGTCTTGATAGAAATCAGTTTTTTGTCTCTAGAGATGTGAGTTTTTTTGAGTCTATATTTCCTTTTAAGGATTCTGTCTCAAAAGACAAGCATGATGAGTCTAGTGTCCCTAGTCTTAGTCAAGATAAAAATCTATTAAACTTTTTTGATTTAGATAACCCTGAGCTACCTAATGATGATGAGAGAGTAACAACTAGTCATAATAGTGACCATGAGTCACAAAGTGAGGGTAGCCACTCTTCTAACCATGGGAACAATATGGACACTGTTGATTCTCCAAATATTGGAGATGACGCTCATAACAGTGAGGATATTGAAGCTGGGTTGGGAGAGGAGGCAGCAACACCTGATGAAAATAATGAATCTGAAGGTCACTTGGATCAAAATCTAAGTGCTCCTACTCAGGGTGTTAGAAGGTCTACCAGACCTTCTGTTTTTCCAAAAAACTATAATGATTTTGTGGTTAATTCCAAGGTTAAATATGGTCTTGAAAAATTTGTGGGGTATTCTAAACTTAATCATGAAAACTTCTGTTTTGTCACCCAACTTAACAAAAACAATGAACCAAAGAATTTTTTTGAAGTTTCTCAAACCCTTATTGGATTGATGCTATGAACTCTGAACTTGCAGCCCTTCTTGAGAATGATACTTGGGATATTTTTGAATTACAAAAGGGTAGGAAAGCCTTAGGCAGTAAGTGGGTCTGGAAACTTAAGTTTAAGTCTAGTGGTGAAATTGAAAGGTACAAGGCTAGGGTTGTTGCCCAAGGTTTTGGTCAAAAAGAAGGGATTGACTTTGATGAAACTTTTGCCCCTGTTGTTAAGATGGTTACTGTTAGATGTTTGCTTAATATTGCTATTGTGAATTCTTGGCTTGTGTTCCAACTTGACATTAATAATGCTTTTCTTTATGGTGATCTTGATGAGACTATTTACATGAAACCACCACAAGGATATCTTCCTGGTGGTGACAACATGGTTTGTAGGCTCAAAAAATCATTGTATGAGCTTAAACAAGCTCCTAGGCAACGGAATGCTAAGCTTATACCTGTGTTGAGTGAAAATGGTTTTGTTCAAAGTAAATCTGACTATTCTTTGTACACCAAGTCTCTTGGTAATATTTTTCTTGCCTTACTTGTGTATGTTGATGATATCATTATTACTGGGAACAATGTTGCTGAGATTGAAAAATTTAAAATATTTCTAAAAACTAAGTTTATGATTAAAGACTTAGGAAAGTTGAAATATTTTTTGGGTATTGAGGTTGTTGATACTAACTGGGGCATTTGCTTAAATCAAAGAAAGTATGTGCTGGACCTTCTTTCTGAATATGGTATGTTGGCTTGTAAACCTGCTAGCACTCCCTTGGTTACCAAGCTTGCTATATCTAATGAGCCTACTATTGATGACCCCTTACTTGATAATATTGTTGATTATCAGAAGTTGATGGGTAAGCTTATTTACTTAACCAATACCAGGCCTGACATATCTTATGCAGTTCACTGCTTAAGTCAATTCATGCACTCCCCTTTGAAATCTCATCTAAAAATAGCCTTCAAGATATTAAGATATCTTAAAGGCTCTCCAAGTTTGGGCATTCACATTAAGAAGACCTCTGGTATGTTTCTAAATGCTTATTCTGATGCTGATTGGGCTAAGTGTGTTGTTACTAGGAGATCTGTTACTGGTTATTGTGTGTTTGTTAACAACAATCTTGTTTCTTGGAAGAGTAAAAAACAAAACACTCTCTCCAAATCCTCTACTGAAGTAGAGTATAAAGCTCTTGCTTCAGTAACTAGTGAGGTTATTTGGATTCTTAAGGTTTTAAAAGACTTAAAATTTGAAAACCTTTTGCCTGTAACCTTGTACTGTGACAGTAACTCAGCTATCAAGATAACTGCTAATCCAGTTTTTCATGAAAGAACTAAACACATAGAAATTGACTTATACTTTGTAAGGGAAAATTTTTTAAGTGGTGTTGTTAAAACTTGTAAGGTGGATTCTGCTAATCAAATAACAGATATCATCACAAAGGGACTGGATACATTGCAACACAATGCTCTTGTTGAAAAACTTGGCATGCTTAATCTGTATGAGGTATCTGATTAAGGGGGGATGTTGAATCTTAGGACCTAATCAGATACCATTTACCAACTTGAGGGACTTATTGTGTATCTTTTGTTTGTTTTAGTTATATCTTGGATGAAGTTGATAAACACTTGATGAGGTGGAGGACCTTTTCTGGCTACTTGGAAAGTTGGGGCGCCTCTTGATAAATCTACAAAGCGTCCTTTGGACGCTAACGTCTCTTTGGCTTTTGGGAATATAGATGAGACGCTCCCATTTGTTGACTTATCTGGGTTGTTTCATCTGTGTGTTTTTCATCTTGTTCTCTCTTTCAAAATGTAACCCAGATCTATTATTTTGTTTCTGTTCTTGTAAAGACTATTATCAATTAAATAATAGAGTCACACCAGATTAGCTGTGGTAACTTGTTTAATATTTTTCTTCAAACTCGTTTATGGTTATTAAAGGTTTTGGTTCTGAGTTCATATCTTCCATATTTTGCTTTTATCCTATATTTCTTCACTTAGTTTTTTTTAATTAGTGAATATTTATGAGTACTTTTCTTATGTTCATCATTAACCCGCTAGAATGTGATTATTTGTCCTAAACTATACATCTATTTTATATAATAAAACAAAAGATTTTACAAGTCATCTAAAGCACAAAATTAAATGAATGAATTAAAACATTTCCTAATATACCTCTAATGTACAAGTTATTTAAGCTAAAACAATTAAAAACATTACCATATTTACATCCCTAAATAATTTAATTAATTACCAAAAATAACTCAACTAAGAATGTATAGTAGACGTCAGATGATATTATTATTTTCATGCATGTATCTAAAGTTTATTTATAAAAATGTTTTCCTGTATATAAAAAAACATTTTTGTATGTTTTTTTATGTATATTTATTTTGTGTGTCTAAAAAAGTAAAATAAAGTAAAAAAACTCATGGTAAACTCATTACTTTTTATTTTGTGTGTCTCAAAACCTACCATGTAAAATTTTCTAAAGAAATTGAAAAATTAGGGATTAATGTTATTTTTGTAAAGTCATAAAAAAGATAAATAAATTTACGTAAAACTGTCTCATTAGATGTGCGTTATGTTTTTTTTTTAATTTTGAAAAGTATTAATTTAAATCAGTTATTTTTGTTAAGAAAAACTATTTATATAAACTCTATTACTCATTAGTGAATGTTTGTTATGCCATAAGAACCATACCAAGAATACCCCACGTTCTTGCTGGCAAATAACAAAAATAATTGATTTTTAAGTTGAAATCATGTTATGTTATACAAAACCTTAATACATATTTACTCATATATAAAGCCTCTATGCATGATGTTGATATTTCAAATCGAACCCTAATCATTATATTTGTACTTGCAGGAAGAAGCCATGATCCGATGACATATTTTACTATTTCATGAAGACCGATGAAACATTGGTTTGAGTTTGTAATATTTTATGATGATACATATGAAAGTTTATTTACATGAATCTCTTAGCGATGAAGTGTGTAATTTTTAACAACGCACGTTAAATTTAAGCAAGGAGGTTCAATCGATTAAAAAACACCACACGTCTCCGCTGTTATATGAATAAATGATATGTTCATTCGAAATAAATATTTTTGTTATTAGAAGGTAAACACTTACTACAAACGGATGTTATCTAGGATTGTTTTTTTCATTGTTCTTAGTTTGTTAATGATTGATGCAGGTTTCGAATTGGTCAAAACTTGATCCCTAGAGCAACACAAATCACAAGTCAAATTGGTTTTTTTTATCAGAAGGTAAACACATACTACAAACTTCATCTATACGCTAAGTATCTTTGTTAAACAGTGATTTCAATTTTTTCCAAAAAACTTACAATTACTAAACATCACATCTATTCTTTTTAAGGGTTTCGATTGATGAAGCTCATTTGTAAGTATCGCATTAGATTGTGTCATACACATGTGTTTTTTTTGTTAGTTGTGAAGGCCTAGATACAAGTAGAAGTGCTTTTGAGGGCAAGTGCTTGATCGTTTAGGTTTGACCATTACTTTTTGTGCCTTGAGATTGTGTTTATCCAGTTAATTCATCCATCAATTCTATGAAGTTTTACTTTGTACAATTTACAGAATCTTTTTTACTTTATACATGTCTTGATTATTATGCTTCTTTCTTTTGTGTTGCGTAAGAGCTTGTGTAGTGTTACAACTGATGAGAAGGCATAACCGTTGGTGATTACAGTACATTTTAGGTAATTATATCATTTGGTTTGTTAGTTTAAGATTTGTTCTAATTACTTTAACGTTTTAGTCAAAACTCAAATGGCTTTAATGATACAGTGTTTGGACCAGTCGTGTGAATATGATTTCTCAAATATTACTTCCAAACTAATAATATATTCTTCATGATTAAAGTGATTATTTACACATTTGTATCTTTCATAGTAATATCAATGAAATTTTGAGCAACAGTTTGCTTATCTATTTTTATTAACTATGCAATTAGTGCTCAACATTTTTTATGTTGCAGGACTTATCTTGGTATTTTTTTTCTTCAGAATTAAGATTTCTTCAAGGTATAACATGGACAAAATAAAAATGTGGAAGCCTATATAAAGAATCATGGTTCTCTTGCTCTAAAAACGTAAATTAAGCGAATAAGGTTATGGTTTTGTGTACCAAGGCAGTTTCAAATGACGATATCATTTGAAAAAATTTCACGCAACAGGATAGTGCCGCTGAAGAAAGAAGCCAATTTAAGGCAACCGACTTCAAAGGTGGTTGGATCATCAGGATAGTGCCAAATTATTTAACAAGCGGGCACTCTTTTGTAATCGAGATATGTTATATCTTTTAACCATTAGCTTCATGGTATGCAATGTGATGTAGTAGTTTTTACACACCTTTAGGAAAAGGAGGTAAAATAGTGGTAAGCGTTAACGAGTGATTTAGGAAAACCACAAGTTATGACCCTTAATGGGAATCGTTCTCTCGAGGAGGCACGTGTGTTGTGTAATGAATGATTGATTTTGTTTTTGGTTATTAATAAGAAGAAAAGAAGAGAAAATGACGAAGACGAAAAAAAATAGAAAAATAAGGCAAAAACACTACTAGAAAGTTACGACGTAGAAACGTAAAAAGCACAAAATTTAAAATTTTAACCTAGAAATTCCTAAAAATTACTAAAAATCCCAAATAATATTCTAAGAGTTTACAAAAAATCCAAACTTGCCAAAACCTTTTAATTAATTTAATAATGACTTTTTAATGCTAATTAAAGCCCTAAAAATCACTTTTAAATATTAAAAAGCCCTAAACAAGATTTAATAGTTTGTAAACCTCAAAAATGACCTAATTAAACTAAAAACTATTTTTAAAAATTTTAAAACCAATTTAAACTATTTTTAAACTCCTAAAAACTATTAAAATCTATTAAATCTTAAATTAATTCTAAAAATTAATTGAAAAGCCTAAAAATTAATTGGAAAGTGAAAAAGGTCCTATTTTAATGTCTAGAATCTAGGAAAAATGAAAAAAAGTTAAAAATAAAACTTTGAATTTTTGTGAATAAAATAATAATAAAATATTCCAAAAAATGAAAAGTTCTCAAATAAATTATAAAAAAGTCTCAAAAATCCTAAATATTCTAATTAAGAAGAAAATGCAAATTAAAGTTCCTAAAACCTTTTAGATAATTTTATATTAATTTTTAAAGTTGTCTAAAAACCCTAAAATTAAATAAAATTAAAAATTAAGGTTTTTGAAAACTTTTTGATATGTAAACCTCAAAAATATAAATTAAAACTTAAAAACTATTTTTTTGTATTTTTTATTACTGTTTACTATTTTTAATAGGCTTTCTAAATTTAAAACTAAAAATAATCCTAATAATTAATTAAATAATGGGAAAAATAATATTTTAAAACAGAAAAATCCTAAACTCTGATATTACCCTAGGAAAAATGAAAGGAAGCAAAAATGCTTAATAAATAAGCTAGAAATAAACAAATAAGCTACGGCTTATTAATATAAGCCAAAACCAAAGTTACCTTAAACAACTAATGAAATGAAAGGTTAACATAAGAACTCATCTAGATCACTGGTAGAACCCCTTACTCCTGAGCTGCAGGTCGGGGGTTCGAGTCCAGTGCGGGTGTAGTTTTTATAAAACTTTTTTTTTCTTTTTAACACTTAATCAGTAGCACTTGTAAAGCTGTAAAACAAAAACACAATCAAATTTGACCAAGATTTAAGCTATATAATGACCAAAACGTGGCCAGGTCTGCACTAGTTTCTGATGAACAAGTGTAGCTTTGCTTGTGCAATTTGGAAACCAAGAGGAGCTTGGTGTGAGTATTTGGTGATGTTTGTTATGGAACAAAGGGCACCCTTGTGCTCTTTGGAGCACAAGGAGTCAACAAAAGCACAAATCAGTCAAGCACTAACACCAAATCACATAAACAAAGCACACAAAGGCAATTGAGAGTTGCTGTAACAAGTTTCAAGGTCTGATGGGATTGATAGCAGATTACTTGCACACTTATGATTTTCAAAGCCCCAAATTTAGCTCACAATAGTTCCAATTAACCTACTAACAAACTGTAATCCTCTAATTCCCTATACTCTAGCAGATAAGCAAAATTTAAGCTCAAAATTTCATAAAAATAAGCAGATTATGACTATGCAGTTTTTAGCTCTTTTTTTTTTTACTTTTTAAATCACCAACTTGCTACAAAACTCTCCCAAACTGATAAACTAACTAGCATACACTAAATGCAACCCTAACAAATCTTTCTAACACCTTTTTAAAATACTTCAATGAATTTCAACCTTGCTAAAACCTGTATCCAAACAACCCTTATGAATCTGTTTTCCAACTTTTTTCAAATCAAATCCTAACAACTCTATACCAAACTGATAACAAAGCTTCTAAACATGCATATAAATAACTAAGAACTCAACTCAAACCAATTTTTCTCACTTAGCATGCAAATCAACAAATCTCATACCAAATTTCACTTTTCTGAAAATTTCAAAAAGTAAAAGGATTTTTACCTAAGAGCCCTACATCCAGGGCTCTTTGTGGATGTAAATCCACCTCCCTATACACTCGGGTGTATGCAGAACTTTATCAACAACACCTTCAACAAGTAAACCTGCAAAATAAAGATGAACACAAGAACAATACCAACTGATTTTTCTTAAAACTTCTTCCAAAAACTTGAAACCACTTGAACTTAACACGTTTTAAACAAAGCCTTTACACTCAGAAAATCAAAGTTTTAGTCCACTTTCACTTTCCAAAACCCTTACTTCTGAGTTCAAGATTTCTTTAAAACCCTTTGAAAAATGAAACTTCAAACACACAATTCTTTCTCAAATCTAAAATGGAACTCAGCTTAAGCTTTTAACACAACACACAACTTTTAAAAAACATAAAAAGGAATTACACTTGATTAACACAAACACCAAACTTTTATTTTCTTAAAAAGGGATTACAAGTGCAAAAGCTTAAAAACTGGAACAAAGGGATATGAACATGCTCATTCTCCTTTTATAGACTGAAAAGAACTCTCTAGAATACTAAAACCCTAGTTAATGAAATGCCTAAAAAGCCCTTGAAGATTTGACTGATTTTTGGGTCAAAAACGTCCCATGTGACTTGACAGCTTGGAATCTTGATTCTTGGACGTTGGATGAGTCTTGGGGACCAAGTAGAGTGATCACATTCGCTCAAATGGTCGGGTGTGGGTTTTGGTGCGAAAGTGATGTAGCAGGGGAGGTCTGGGGTGGGTCCCTTAGGCCATGTGGGTTTGTTGTTTTGGGTGGGAAAAGGTGAGAGTGAGGTAAATTGATGATCTGGACAGTTATAGGGGATAACCCTTTGTTTTGAGTGTAATTGGCCCTGGGAATTAATTAGGGTTTAAGGTGGTTAAGAAGGGGTTTTAATCCATTTTTGGTAAAAACGTTTTTAAAATATGTGTTTTGGTGGGAAATGGGTTAAGTTGACCTGGGTTTGACTGGATTAAGTAATAAAAACGGGTGTGGATGTAGGTAGGGTCGGGTTTATGGGTTGGTGGGTGGGTTTTGCTGAGGTGTCACAAGCTGAGTGGGTGGGTAGGTTTGGATAGTTGGCAGTTTGAGTCCCCAAGTTATTCTATTGTCTTCACTTTGTAATAAATCCCATCAGCGCCCAAATTGCACTTAACAACTTTTGGAAAGTTGTCAAAAGTGGCACACAAGGTTTATAAACTTTTTCCAAGGGCCTTATATGTATATTCTTCAAACTTGATGGACTGGTCTTGTACAATCTTCAAATAATAAGGACCATACTTGTACAATTAACATTTGGAGGGTCAATTGTGACAAGTTCTTCAAAGATGAGGGACTAAATTTGCCAATCTTCAATTCTTCAAGGGTATTTTTGCAAAATCCAAACTTGGGCCCGGTTCATTGTGCGACTTCGTTTCCCGTGTTCGTTTTTGATTGATTCTTGTGATCTTTTGCCATTTCCTCATTATCCGTACCTAAAAATACACAAGTAACAAACACGAGCATATATTTGGCATATTTTATGATATTTTATGTAATTAAGGGCCGTTTTGGACGATGAGACCATGTATAAAAGCAGTCTCATCACAATGATTCTTTCACCTTTTGTTTATCATGTGGTTCAGTGACGATCTCCCATACAACATACTTGCATATATGCTCCTGATAATGATCATTTCTGCTTAGTATGTGAAATCATCAGTTAGCATTATCGCGCATGTGAGTATCAGTTGTTAGCTAGAAATACTTCCACTTAGCAGATGAGAAAGTAAGCTCCAAACATACTAGAGCACATAGAGATACTACTTATCAAATGCTCATTTCATAGCTGCTTAAGAAAGCGGAAGTTCAAGCAAGGATAAGGACTTTCAGACTTGGATTTAACTATTGTTGTTATATTTAACCCATGACACAATTTGTAACAACTGTTTATCAATAATCATGTAATTTACTAATGTACTACATAATATATATATTTTGCTATTATTGCTCATAAAAAATTATGTGATCTGGACATTTCAAAATTTCTATTGATAGTGCACCTTGGTGATTCGAGTTTTAGTTTATTACGTAGTATTCTTATAGTCTGGGGTACATAGGAAATGTAGAAGTGTCTTTGGTTATAGTATTAAAAGAGTGCTCTCATTCTAATAACAATCTTTCTGTTCTCAAGTGAATGATCAAATATGCTTTATCAGGTGGACCACAACATGCTCTCGGCAAGGTTGTGATGAGTTTCTGTCCCCAAAAACCTTCCTTGATCAACATGACATTATTCTTTGACATTTTTTTTCTGAGACCACTAATGGTTTGGCATCCAGGTTAACTAATATATACATCTTCATCTAATGTAGCAGGTCATAGGAAAAGAGTTAAAATATGTCATCACGAATCTTAAGAAAAGAGTTGAAATTTGTCATCACAAATCTTAAGAAAACAGTTGAAATATGTCATCACAAATCTTGAACGATCATTTTCACATTACACAACATGATTTTAGCCCCTTTGAAAAATCACCAACTTTGTGGTGTCTTTCGGTAGCAGTTTAATTAAAAGCTTTTCTCTATAGATTTTTTCGGACATATTGACCCTTTTATATATTTAGAACAACAAAAAACAATGATATCATACTATTGATACTCATATATAACAAGTAAATGCACAATCAAACCACAATTAAAATACTCACACAAAGACAAAGTGTTAGTGATGAATAGTTGAATACTACATCCGAACTTGTTGTTTGAATGTGACCCAAAATGCAACAGTTACGAAAAATAACTTTTCTTATCATATTTATATTTTCTTAAATTTCAAGATTTAAGAAAAAAAACACACCTTTTATATATTGTAGATATGGATACAACCAAACCCAAGTCTTAAAATTGTTGATATATGAACTTAATAGGAAGGCCTAAAAACAGACCTAAGCTTACGTGTCGTGTTGTGATTGGTGAAATGCAGAGGCATATTATTTCATATTTTCTCTTTTTTCATCTCAGTCTTTCATTATGATACTTGTCTTAATCTTATGATTAAGTAAGCATACGAATTAGGTATCTCTATCATTTTTCAGTCTTAAATTATGTTAAATCTTTCAAAAAATATGTTGTTTGGTTACAAACATCCACATGTCTATATTTAATTCGTTAAGATTTGGAGGGACATTCTATCGACGTTTATTGCTTTGATTATTACAAAACCTTTTTTTTAAATTGCACCTTTTACTTATTACTTCTTTCAAATATTAACAGAACATGCTTACATTAGTTGTTTTTTCTTACTTTATACACACACACAACTTCTTACAAATAAATTGTTTTGGTACCTTTTACAAATGTTTATTTAATAATTCAGGTGTATATCCTGATTATCAATTTTTATGTATTAGTGAAATATGTTTACGTTCGATTATTTATTTCATATATTTTGCTAAGTTTATTTGCTCTCACGGAATGGCATTGAATGTTTAATTTATTTGCTCTCACATAGTCACATATATACTTTATGGTTGAGGACCTATGCTTGAAAAACTATTTTATGATTGTTACAAAATAAAACGTTTATCGAATACTTCATATTCTTTATATCATTGTTTTTCATCTATTACCAGAACCCTTTATTTTCACTTTATATTCACATCTTTTTGTTACTTCCTAAAAAAATCACTCAATAACCTAAACTCGACGTTAGACGGGTCTTTAAGGCAGTATCAGTATATATGTCTGCTTTAGTTAGAATTGAAGATATCTTATCTTAAAAACAATGTATATTTAACAATTATAATTTATAAGTAGGTAAACGGGCAACAAGCTGCACCGCTAGCCCTTTTCGTATATGAAAACCAAAACTATTAAAATACAACGTTTGTGAATTTATGAGTCAAAACATTACTATTCATAACTCGTTGTATTCTGGTAATTAGCTCCACCGCCTCAGGTGCAAGGAAACTAAATGTATCAAAAGCAAAAGGAATAAACACGTGTTGATTTTCAACACACGCTTTCTCGTGTTTAGTCACTTTACACGAGGAGGCTTTTATAGTAGTCTAACCCGTTGTAAAATCTCGACTGCCTAGCCCCACGAGAGGAGAAACTCCTGTCAAATCAACTCACGCATGTTTACCTCCAATCCTTCCAAAAACCAAAACGTCAGCGGGTCGGAGGTGGATCTTCCATCTGACGGATCGGTCAAGAAATTTACAGGCGCCTCTTTCTTGGCGGAGAACCCGGCACGCCTACATATGTCGTAAAGAACGTCCCCAACAAAAGCATGTCTGTACTTGAATCCCGGATGTTCTTTACAATGAACCGCATGTTCCCCAAAAGAATCCAAACATGCCTTGCGACAAACATGGCATATCGCATCAACCGAACATAAGGGAATCATAAGGCGATACTTAAGGATAATGCGACATTCCACCGGCGACATATGTTGACCAAACCTGTATATGGGGATAGCTTGTAGAAAATCCTGAGCATGTGGTGCGCGAAGACACTCAAAGTCATGCTTAATTGACACTTAACATATGCTTTTGTATTACTTAAAAATTTAATAAAGAGAGAGTGTATTGTTTTATAAGATAGTATGACCATATAATGTCTGTTTTGAAAAATTGTCCAGTTTAGAACTGATACATAAGATTAAGGGTGACCAATTTTTGACACGACATGAACTGACACTTAAGATTTGGGTCAAAAACAGGTCAACCCATAGCCGTTTAATAATTGGGTCGTGTTTGCGTTGTGTGTATTAAGCAGGTTAACACGTGAACCTGTTTAAGTAAATATAAGCCTCTAAAAATAAAATATATATATTTTTAATTTTATGGTAGATTTGGATTAAATATATTTTGTTATGTAATTAATCGGAATGAATTTCCATTATAATTCATAAATCATTGAAATTGTCGCATAACTATTTGTATGATATGTTTACCATTATAAAATTTATATATTATTTTTTGCATATAAATTAGTTAGATTGATAAAGCACCAACCTTATTAATTAACCACGTGAAATATTTATTTAAATAGGTTAAACGGGTCAAAAACGGATACGTAACACGTGTTATGCATGTGTGGGTTAGGGTTGAGTTTCTTGACACGATTAATAAATGGGTCGTGTTTAGGTTAAGGTTATAATAATACGTCAACCCACCAACTCGAATAGATCGATACGATTACGACTCGATTGCCACCCTTATGATATATACAAGCGTAGTTGAAGGTAATTCAGGCAAACTACATTAATTAATTAAAGTTACCAGATTTTAGGATTTCAGAAGAAGTCACAAACTCTTATAAGTAGCATAGATTTGTAAATTCGTCTCAAAACACAATCATGAATAAAACTTTAAAATGGAATCAAATAGCTAACTCGCACGAACATTGTTCCAACTAACCAAAACCTACACACAAAGGAAGTAGTCCCTAAAACTGGACGCTATTGACCTCACAACAATTGCTCTCAACGCACAAACAAGTTATGAGATCAAATAAAAAGATTGATATCAAGATAATAATCAACTCAACAAACATCCAAAACTGAAAGAGAATACCAAGTCGAGTGAGAAGTGATAAATAAACCACAGGAAAAAGCTGAGCTTATACACTGCTTAACATCGTATCAACCGTTCGACTTTGAGGCATGACATAATTGGACCAAAATGGGAGATTAATTTTGGTTCAATTACGTAGACATCGCCTATACTATATACAGAGTACAGAGTTGAAGAATATAACTGTTCTATCCTGGCAACACAATAATCACTCATCTTTAATATTCGATCACCATAATCACCATCCATCCACTCTTCATGCATGCAACCTTACTTAAAATGAGCACACATCACATAAGCAAAGCACGCTGATTTTAATCTGTTGCAACAAAAGCTTATGCTGAATGCTAAGAAGTATATAGTAAGAAGGATTTGTTAATTCTCTTCCAGTAAATGTGAGTTGCTTTTGGACATGAATCACCCTAGCCCATTCTAGTTTTTGCATGTCTACAAAAAGACTTTCAGCTCCGCACAATCCTAAGATACAGGTGGAGAATGGAGATAACCCATTTCCTTATGAGATAGATATGGTGATTGGTTTTGTGTGCTTTCACGATTACGTCAGTGTTAAAGCTATAACGATTCTCTTTAAATTCTTCCCTTTGACACGAGATAACAATGTGGCCATAAAGACTTCGTTTTTGCAATCATCCATATATCCAGTAGAATATCCATTTTCTTGTTCTCTTTTAACCATCATCTATTACAACATCAATATCTTTGGCCTAATAATGAAAGAACTTTAATAACTCGTATTGCGAATTGTTTCTGTTTATACTAATCACTTCCAAAGCAAAAATATAAAAAACCCAAAGACACAATCTGTCAAAATAAACATTGTACCTCTAAGCAGTGCATGATCCTAAGCTCATTGACATGGCGCATGCTTAATATGAATCCTTTAAGCAGCTCTTCTTCTGCTTTTTCGTCCGTTCTCTCATAATGCCTCTGTGGATGCTTTGTATAATTTAACTCAGCCTTGATCAAAGAAGACACATTACACAACAAACACTCCCGCAAGGACAAATATTGCTCGATAGTAAGTGACAAAATATAAGGAGCATTGATCGAAAAATATTCATAGAACTCATGATCATGTCCAGAAAACAACAAGTTCTTAACACTCTTGTTACTAATATAGAGACGCCGAAAACCATAGCAACATTGCAACTCCAAACTTTCCAAAAGAGGACTTCCTGACAATATATTTTCAATCAAATCTTCATGTAATTTTATTTTCGAAATACACAAACTCTTTTGTTTATTCCAACTAATGGCACCTATTGGATTTAAGAGGCAGAGTTCCAATTTCAACTGAATAAAGCAAGAATCGATGAAAAAAAACTCCGGGGGCTCAAACTCACTTAAATTACTAATAGCAGGATGATAAATGAATAAATCAAAGTCTTGAACATTATATTAATAGCATAACGAATCCAATTTTTGACTTCCGACTCAAATGCTTGAAGGTACATGACATGCAGTTTGAATTTGTTGAGTTTTAATTGGCGGCTACACTGAGTTAGGGTTTTGTCTACAAACAAATAGAACAAATGGAAAATCATATACCACTCATTGCTATTGGAGCTCAACCCATTATGATGGTGTATAAAGGTAAGATTAGGAACTTGAGTCCAAAGATGTTGCCATCGTTTAGAGAGTGTACTTGTTCTAACGACTTGTTTAGTGGAGGCTAAACGAGACAGGATTTCAAGAATCAAAATATCTGGTAAGGAACTGTTTCGATCTCTTTTTGCGGCTTTGATCGTTTCTCATGCAATTTTAAGATGATTCCGAACTTGTTTTCCCGTGGCGGTAATTAATTAGGGCCGTGTTTTTCCCCACAACGAGGCTACTATCTAATGGTGAGATTTTCTTTTATTTATCCCAGAGTGCGAGCAAAAAAGACCCAAATCCAATTGGGCTTGGCACAACATCACTTTTTTTCTTCAACTTTTATGGACACTTAAAAGCATGGAAGGCATGATTGCATGACTATGTATAGTACGTCCACATGTATTATATAAATCCAAGAGAAGTTGGAGGTACATGGCCTAGGCCGTATACAAATGTGGAAATAGTCGAGGTGCAACAAGAAGCTCAAGCGTAGCGGCTTTGATACTTGTTATTCCAGGGCTTTCGGTCATGTCAATATCATCATTTGTAGGGTTTTGGAACTCGAATCCATGGTTTCCAATATCAACTGCAAAGCATCAAGAGCAATGATATTCCAGGACATATTCATCTACCACTTCCAAAGGTAATCAATTCATAATGTTGACCCCTGACATGGATTTCCTTTTTGCTTGTCAAAAACCTCTCGGATGGAATTCAACTGGATCCGCCCATATTTGAGGACCATGATGTATCTTCCAAACATCAACCAAAAGGCGTGTTCCTTTAGGGACAATTTAACCCCCTATGACGCAATCTTCTGTAGACTCATGAGGGATAGAAAGTTTCGCAGGTGGATAAAGTCTCAATGTTTCTTTAATGATGGCTTGAAGATAGACAAAGTTCTTCAAGTCCGACTCTTCAACAATTCTATCTTTTCCAACGTGGTTTTCGAGCTCTTGTTGAGCTTTTCTTAATACGAGAGGGGTGTTGACTAGTAAAGCTAAAGCCCAAACTAGGGCCACTGCTGTCGTATCTATGGCTGCTCCGAAAATTGCCTATAAAAATCACAACAATGTCACATAACTCCAACTAAGAAGTAATTAAGACAAGGACGAAAAAGAAATACCAAACATGTAGCTGTCACAATTACGTCAGTGCTAAAGCCATAACGATCCTCTTTAAATTCCTTCTTTGACACGAGATAACAATGTGGCCATAAAGACTTGGTCATTGCAATCATCCAAATATATAGTAGAATTAATTTTCTTGTGCTCTTTTAAGCATCCATCTATTACAACATCAATATCTTTGGCCGTCTTCTTCATCAACTTCTCATACCCTTCTAAGTCCAACCACCTCAATCCTGGAATCACATCAGATGGCCAAATGCACCCATTAGTTCATTAGCTGTCCTGATTGACTTCTTAAAATGATCTTCATTATGTTCGCCTAGCGAAGAATGATCACCAAATATCATCCTCACTACTATGTTCACAATTAAGTCAACAAACCATTTTTTCATGTCGATCTTTACTGTTAGGGAAGAACCTTTATTTGTATTCCAGGTTCTATACATGCTGACCATGGATCTATTCACTTCAGACACTCGGACATGTGCTAGCATTTGAAGGCGGCGCTGAGGCACAGGTTCAAGCACAACTATCTTGCGAATCTCTCGCCAATATGATCAATATGGTGCAAGACCAAACTTAGCATTGTTGTAGCCCATGATCTCACTAACCATGGCTTTTGGTAGGAATAAAATTTTGCTAACCAAGTTTGGTACTTCTTTGACATCGTATAGACGGAAGTGAATTATATTATCTTTTGTCTATGTGAAGTTTTCAACTACTAATAGTGTAGTTATGCTAACATTCTTGAATATCAAACAAAATATAATTTACATTATCTGAATGATATTTTGTCAATCTCGGTGGCCAAACTTGTGTAACTGTTATAATAAACGCCAAAGACAAGCAATTGCAGCATTATGTTGTTTCATTGTACAAGTACTTGGGTATAATACAAAGACCATGACATAAGTTTTGATTTAATACAGAACGAACATGGCATAGATTTTAATACCAAGCGGTTATTAAAATGTTGGACATGATGTGGGAACACGGAGCGTGTTGTGCCTTCTTCTTGAAATCCACTGTTTCAGTCGATCCTGAACCCCAAGTACTTTACGCCGTTTCATCATGTTCTCTGCTCCTTCATTAATTCTCTTGTCTGCCTTTCTCTGCGTCACTTTCATTCTGTCTTCAGGAGTTTTCTCTTCTAAAACCCTTTGCTTATGTTGTTGAACAGCGACTTGATTCTTTGGATTAGTCGCTTTTGTTGGAGTAAACCTCTCTACACTATAAGCACAAACATTACTTTGAACACATTGCTTCTTTGGCATATGGTTTGCTAGTTTCAGTTGTTTTCCTTGCCTTTTAGGTGCCTTTTCCTGCTTCTTGTAATATTCCATACTTCCAAGTTTGAGTTGCTTTCCTTGCCTCCTAGGTGCATTTCCCGTCTTCTTGTCATTATCATCATCATCAATGCCATTAAAGATGGTAGATAAATCCAGTTGTGGCAAAGTTGTGTGATCAAAAGTAAAAGCAAAATCCTCTAGAGGAGGACAAGGGAGGCCTTCCCATTCATCTAAACACGAGTCTCCGGAGCCTTCATCAACTGCCATATTTTCCTGAACATCTCCATCACGAAACTTGCATGAGAATAACTCCTCCGCAATCTCAGGCCGCCTTATCTTAAACTCGTTTGGGAGTTCACAAGCAGCAATCTTAATCGTTTCTTCTATGGCTTCAAATATATCAACACCCGTTTTTGCAATGCACTCCCTCAACTGATCCATGCTTAATTCTTTCAATATTATAATCAATGCAACTGGCCTAACAATGAAAGAACTTTAGTAACTCGTAACACTTAATCGATGTTAAATTCAGAAAATTGATAGCTAGTAAAATAAATGAAAAAATAATTATTGAATTGTAGTAAATAATACAGACTTACAATAATACTTGATCGATCGTTTATTAATTCTTAAACTTAGCTTTTCTTATTATGACGGTGGAACTAATATATGACACAATGAATATTTATGACGGTGTACAGAATGTTTTATGAGTACTTTTCTTAGGAAAAAGATCCCCATAGACCCCTACTTTAGCATAGACTCAACCAACCAATCACAACCATCCATTTTTATCATGTAACAAAAAAACTCATTTTTTAAAAATTAAATATCTCACAAACCGTTCATCGTTACGTAAAACAAAACATATCATCGCGACGAGAATTAAATCATCTATCTATCGAGGGGCACATGTATATACTTTCGACGAACTTTTTTTTCGACTTTTTTTCTTAAGTCACGTCTGGAGAGAATCATATATGATTCGTCACGAAACATATATGATTCGTCACGAAACATATATGATTCGTCACGAAACATATATGATTCGTCACGAAACATATATGATTCGTCACGAAACATATATGATTCGTCACGAAACATATATGATTTTCAGAAAATCATATATGATTCATATCACGAATCATAAATGATTTTCTGAAAATCATATATGATTCGTGACGAATCATATATGATTCGTGACGAATCATATATGATTCGTGACGAATCATATATGTTTCGTGACGAATCATATATGATTCGTGACGAATCATATATGTTTCGTGACGAATCATATATGATTCTCTCAGAGGTGACTTAAGAAAAAAAGTCGAAAAAAAAGTTCGTCGAAAGTATATACATGTGCCCCTCGATAGAAAGATGATTTAATTTTCGTTGTAATGGTGTATTTTTTGTCACTTGACGATTTACCGTTTGTGAGTTATTTAATTTTTAAGAAAAAAGTAGAAAGTTAATTTGAATGAATGTGATTGGTTGATATGGTCTATGCTAAAAAGAAGGTCTATGTTGATCTCAACTCACTTTTCTTATGTTTATCATTAATCCACTAGAATGTTGCGGTTATTATTTGGCCTGAACTATACGTATCACTATATATATTTGGGTTAGATTAAACGAACAATACATCATTACATCTAAAAAAAATGACTTGCAAGGTATTCGCGTGTTGTCACGACGACGGGTATCATTGAACATAATTTTTGGCGAAAAATAATTTAATTTTATGTTTCTTTTACTACGACACTTTGGAAAACGAGAATTTAAGGTTTAGAAAACTTTAAAATATTATTAATAAGTGTGTTTAATATATTAATTAATCTGTACTTGTAACATATTCTTTATAACATGTATTAATTAAAATGTATTTTAGAAAAGTGATAGTAATACTTAGTTGACTTGTACAATATGTTTTAAAATTTATATTACTTAAAATATTGATGAGAGAGTGCATAAAATGATTTATAAATCATGCTTAATTGACTTGTAAAATATGTTTTAAAATTTGTATTACTTAATAATTTAAGGAAGAGAGAGTGCATTGTTTTATAAGATAGTATGATAATCTAATGTCTGTTTTGAAAAATTGTCTAGTTTAGAATTGATACCTAAGATTAAAAGGTGGCAATTTTTTATACGACACGATAAATGGCACGAACCGACACTTAAGATTTAGGTCAAAAACAGGTCAACCTGTATCCGTTTAATAATTGGGTCGTGTTTACGCTGGGTAAGTATTAACCAGGTCAACACGTGAATCTATTTAAGTAAATATAAGCCTCTAAAAAGAAAATATATATCTTTAATTTTATGATAGATTTGGATTAAATATATTTTGTTATGTAATTAATCGAATGATTTTTTACTATAATTCATAGATCATTGAAATTGTCGTATAACTATTTGTATGTTATGTTTATTTTTTAAAAATTTTTATATTATTTTTTGCATATAAATTAGTTAGATTGACAATGCACCAACTTTATTAACCACTTATTTATTAAAACAGGTTAAACGGGTCAAAAAAAAGTACGTAACACATGTTATGCATCTGTGGGTTAAGGTTGAGTTTCTTAACACGATTAATAAATTAGTCGTGTTTGGGTTAATTTTATAATAACACGTTAACCCGCTAACCCGAATAGATCGATCACATGATTACGACTGGATTGCCACCCTACTTAAGATATATATCAAGTGTAGTTGAAGGTAATTCAGGCAAACTACATTAATTAATTACAGTTTCCAGATTTTACGATTTTAAAAAAAGTCATAAACTCTTGTAAGTAGGATAGATTTGTAGATTCAACACAAAACACCATAATTAAAACTTTAAAAATGGAATGAAATAGCTAAATCGCACGAACATTGTTCCAACTAACACCCATTTTATTAATCGGAAACAGATTGTCTTTAGTTCAGACGAATGTAACAAACACACAAAGAAAGTAGTCCCTAAAACTAGATGCTATTGACCTCACAACAATTACTCTCAACGCACAAACAAGTTATTAGATCAAATAAAAAGATTGATATCAAGATAATAATCAACTCAACAAACATCCACAACTGAAAGAGAATACCAAGTTGAGTGAGAAGTGATAAATAAACCACAGGAAAAAGTTGAGCTTATAAACTGCTTAACATCGTATCAACCGTTCGACTTTGAAGCATGACATAATTGGACCAAAATGGGGGATTAATTTAGGTTCAATTATGCAGACATCGCCTATACTATATACAAAGTACAGAGTTGAAGAATATAACTGTTCTATCCTATGTAATATCTCGGCAACACAATAATCACTCATCTTTAATATTTGATCACCATAATCACCATCCATCCACTCTTCATGCATGCAACCTTACTTAAAATGAGCACACATCACATAAGCAAAGCACGTTGATTTTAATCTGTTGCAACAAAAGCTTATGCCGAATGCTAAGAAGTATATAGTAAGAACGATTTGTGAATTCTCTTCCAGTAAATATGAGTTGCTTTTGGACATGAATCACCCTAGCCCATTCTAGTTTTTGCATGTCTACAAAAAGACTTTCAGCTCCGTAGAATCCTAAGATACAGATGGAGAATGGAGATAACCCATTTCCTTATAATGAGTTGGTCTATGTTATGTTTTCTTGTAACAGTTATCTTATATAACGGTTTTCGGAGAGGATATGTAATACGGAGTAATGCAGACCCATAAAAGGCTAAAACTGAATCAGTCAATCAAATATGCGTGATAAATAGATAAGTAATATTAGTATAATTCATAAGCATTAGAACACAACTAGCTAGGACTTCAAACTGACATACTATCATCAATCAATCAACCATCATCAACATCATTGCTTTCACTGGAATCGGTATCATATAGTGAATGACTATTAAAGTAAGATGAAGGAATGTCCGGTAGCTTCAAGCCTGATGGAAAGACTAAACCTTTGTCTTCCAATCGAGAAAGAACCTACCAACAAAAAAATACCAATGAGAAGAGAGCCTAAATGACAACTGTAAAATGATCGTATGATGTATCAAATGATTATTGAGGTTGTTAGCATTAGTAATAGTTATACAATAGATTAGGAAATTTACCTTGTAAGCTTTGTTTCCGATATTGTATGTTTGAGCCCGGTTAGACCCAAGCCCGATCATAAATCGATAACCATTACCGACCTCACCCTATGAAAGGAGGTGAGGGGGTGATGCTCAATCATACCGCATCTTTATTCTTTCTTGTAATCGATTGTGGGTTTTAATAAAGAAATCGTTTGATTAACTTTATAGTGTGTTGTTTTCTGGGTTTTGCCTATTGCATCTCTGCGATCGTCTTTAAGGGATCTAGGGTTCTGTGTTTTGATCTTCAGGTTTGGTGTCGATTCTAATAAGTGGTATCAAGAGCTCAAGGTTGGTTGATCTCGAAGATCAGTGCTAGATCAAGAGGTCGTGAAGAAAAAGGGTTTCGATTTGGGTCGAATTGATTTTTCTTAGATTTGCAGGTTTGGCCAGAGGATTAAGACAAGTGATATATTTTTCACGTGAAGATAAAGAAGAAAAAAAAAACTAAACAATGTTAAAAAAAAAAACTAAACAAAAGAAATGATTGGTTGTTTGGTTATTACTCCAAGTGACTAACTTGTAGTGACAAAAGTAATAGGTTTTTTTTATTGAATCTATTTTTTGAATACTAAGTGTAGGTATACTATATTACGACAAGTGGGTTTTCGATATATATTTAAATATCGACTTCGGGTATCATTTTTAAAGGTTTTTAAAAGTCGATTTAAGCGAAGGTTCTCGTTGCTGGTTTCTCGTTGCTGGTTTCTTGTGGTACAAGTTTGATCGTGGTTTGCTTGGGTTTTCAAGTTTACCGTCGGGTTTGCTTGTACGTGATTGAGGTTTAGGGTTATTCTAATTAATTCGATTTGCAAGAGGGGATTTTTACGCAACAAGGGTGAAATGTGTCGTCGATAGCGAAGTTTGACGTCAAAAATTTCGACGGGTCTAATGACTTCGGGTTGTGGCGTGTGAAGATGCGGTGTCTATTAATTCAACATGGTTGGGAGGCTGCATTAGATCCATTCTCGGATACCATGATGGACGCTCAGAATACTGCGGCGTTGAAGACGGGAGTTTATAAAAAAGCACACAGTGCCTTACTTTTGTGCTTGGATAACAAGGTGTTGAGGGAAGTCATCAAAGAAAATTCTGTTGCGGGGGTTTGGTTAAAGTTAGAAACTTTGTATATGACAAAGTCTTTAGCCAATAAATTGTACTTGAAGAAGAAGAAGCAGTTCACTTTCTACATGCATTCAGGTAAGAAATTATCTGAACATATAGATGAGTTTAATAAGTTGATCGGTGACTTGGCGAACATAGACGTTGAAATTGATGACGAATATCAGGCACTCATGTTACTTACATCATTACCATCTTCATATGATAACTTTGTGGAGACATTGCTTTATGGAAGGGAGTCGCTCACTTTAGAAGATGTCTTGTCTACCCTCAATTCAAAGGAGTTGAAGAAGAGGACAGATGCAAAGGATGATGGTGATGAGTTATTTGTAAGGTGGAGGCCGGAGCATCGGGGTAATCAAGGACGTGGTAGTTCGCGATGAAAGTCAAAGGGTAAAGGAACTTGTAATCAGAAGTGTTACATATGCTATTCTGAGGATCACCTTAAGAAAGACTGTCCAAAATGGAATAAGAAGAAATCAACTGGCTTTGTCAACAAGAATGCAAAACAGGACGCTGACTCGTATTCTAAGGGTTATGACAATGGTGATTTGTTGATGGCGGTGAGTGAGCAAAGGTTCTTAGAGTGGATCATGGACTCTGGTGCACATGACGCCTATGAGGGACTTCTTGTTTGATTTTAAGGAGCTTAATGGTGGTATGGTTTTGCTCGGTGACAATAGAGAATGTGCCATCAAGGGGACAGGAAAGGTCAGAGTACAAAATAAAGATGGTTCAAGTTTTGTGCTTGAGAATGTGCGTTACATTCCCGAGTTGAAAAGAAATTTGTTACTGGATCGAGAGGGCTATACCGTGAAGTTGCAGAATAGAAGAGTAAAGGTGATCAAGGTTTCATTAATGGTTTTGTCAGGCACTTTGAAGGGAAATTGTGTGTACTCCTTGAATTGTTGGGCTGAATCAAGTGAAGCTAGTGTCGGTATAGAAGAAAAGGAAAGTCTTGCGCAGGTGTGGCATAAAAGCCTGGGTTACATTAGTGAAGCAGGCTTGAATGAACTCAAAAGAAGAGAGGTGCTGGGAAGGAAGGTATAGGTAAGCTTGAATTATGTGAAAATTGTGTTCTTGGAAAATCGACCAGGGTAAGTTTTAATCGAGGTTAGCACACAACAGAGGCAGTTATAGACTATGTCCATGCGGATCTCTGGGTTCCTTCTCGGGTGGAATCGATGAGTGGTTGTCGTTACTTCTTATCGATTGTTGATGATTATTCGAGGAGGGTTTTGGTTTATTTTCTTAGACACTAGAGTGAGGCATTCAGCAAGTTCAAGGAGTGGAAGCAGTTGGTAGAAAACCAGACAGGTAGAAAACTGAAGAAACTCCGAACGGATAATGGTTTGGAGTTTTGTAATCAGGAGTTTAATAACTTGTGCAAGGAGAGCGGGGTAGCAAGAAATTTAACGGTTGCTAGAACTCCGCAACAGAATGGTCTAGCTGAACGAATGAACAAGACGCTCTTGGACAAGGTTAGGTGTTTACTCATTCAGTCTGGTTTGCCAGAATCATTCTGGGCTGAAGTAACGGTGACGACAACATATCTGATCAGCAGGTCTCCATCTAAAGCATTGGAGAAGAGGACACCTATGGATTTATGGTCAGGACATCCGGCAAATTACAAGATGTTGAAGATATTTGGTTACGTTGCTTATTCACACGTGAATAAGGGGAAGCTCAAGCCTAGAGCTGTTAAATGCATATTTGGGGTATCCCGTGGGTGTGAAGGGATAAAGATTATGGAGGTTGGATGATCCTAAACCGAAGATAATCATAAGCATAGATGTGGTCTTTAATGAGAGCCTTATGTGTAAGGATACTCTCAAGGGTGCTAGTGCTGCAGATTCTGGGAAGGAAATTGAGTTTAAGGTGGAACTTCAAGGCAGTCGGGTCGAACCAACTTTGGATCCTCATACTGGGGTAAATCCAGGGAATCAATATGAGGATCAAGTTGAAGATGCATTAGATGAAATGCCTCAACAACAGAATCTGGACAACTATGTTTTGGTGCGTGATAGAGCGAATGGAACAACTACTATACCTACAGGGTATAGGAATGAAGGTAATGTATCATTGTCAAGATCATCAGGGGATAGGGAAGAAGATGATATTACGGCTTATGTGTTTGCTATTGCTGAGGAAGAAGATACACATGAACCAATCACATTCCAGAAGGAGATTAATTCATCTGAAAAGGATGAGTGGGTTCGTGCTATGGAGGAAGAGATGAGTTCTTTAAAGAAGAATCATACTTGGGATCTAGTCGATCAACCACGTGCTCAGAAGCTAGTAAGCTGCAAGTGGTTGTATAAGATTAACGAAGGGATTGAAGGCATTCAGAAACCAAAGTAGAAAGCAAGGCTGGTAGCTCGGGGGTTCACACAACGAGCAGGGATTGACTATAATGAAGTATTCTCACCTGTTGTTCGACATACATCTATTAGGATGATTCTCTTACGAGTTGGAACAACTTGATGTGAAGATGGCATTTTTGCATGGTAATCTTGAAGAAACCGTTTATATGACGCAGCCGCTTGGCTTTGTAGAAGGAACGAGAAACAAGGTATGTTTGTTGAAGAAATCCCTTTATGGTCTTAAGCAGTATCCAAGGCAGTGGTACAAACGGTTTGATGTGTATATGGTTAGCAATGGGTTTAGCCATAGCAACTATGATAGTTGTGTTTACTTTAAGTAGTTTGCACCAGGTATGTACATATATCTACTGCTATATGTAGATGATATGTTGATTGCTTGTAAAAGCAAGTCTGAGATCGAATATACCAAGGGACTGCTGCGGAAAGAGTTTGATATAAAGGAACTTGGTCCATCTAAGAAGATACTTGGTATGGAGATTGTCAGGGATAGGGGTAACCGAACCCTAAAGGTGTCTCAGTCGGGATATGTGCTGAAAATTCTGAATAACTACAGAGTGGATAATGAAAAGTCGGTCTCTGTGCCATTGGGAGCACACTTCAAGGTATCTTTGAAGGATTGTCCTCGAGTGACTGGGATGTGGAAAGAATAAGTAAGGTCCCATATGCGAATGTTGTACGTAGTTTAATGTACTTGATGGTTTGCACTAGACTGGATATTGCGTATGCTGTTAGCATTGTAAGCAAGAATTTGGCGAATCCAGTAAAAATCACTGGGAAGTGGTGAATTGGATTCTGAAGTACTTGAAGGGCACTGCTGATGTAGGTCTAGTGTATGGTAGAGATCAAGGGAAGCACGTGGATGTTGACGATTTCGTGGATAGCGAGTATGCTAAAGACCCTGACAAGGGTATGTCGATAATCGGGTACGTGTTTATGGTACATGGTTGTGTTGTGAGTTGGAAAGCAACTCTGCAGCATGTTGTTGCATTATCAACTACAGAGGCGGATTATATGGCGCTTACAGAAGCTGTTAAGGAAAGCATTTGGCTTAAAGGTCTACTAATCGAGCTGGGAATAAACCTAAGGCCAGTGGTTGTGAATTGTGATAATCAAGAGGCAATTCATCTCTCAAGAAATCCAATGCTTCATGAGAGGACGAAGCATATCAACGTGAGGTATCACTTCATCAGGGAGATCATGGAATCTAAAGAGATTGAAGTGACAAAGATAGGCACGGAGGATAATGCAGCTCATGCGTTTACAAAGGTGGTTCCAGGTCTGAAGTTCAAGTATTGCATGGAGGTACTTGGTGTCGGGGTTAACTAGTATTGGTACTAAAGTGGAAATTGTTAGCATTATTACCAATAATAGTTATACAATAGATTAGGAAATTTAAATTGTAAGCTTTGTTTCCGATATTGTATGTTTGAGCCCAGTTGGACCCAAGCCCGATCATAAATCGGTAACCGACCCCCTCACCCTATAAAAGGAGGTGAGGGGGTGATGCTCAATCATACCACATCTTTATTCCATTTTGTCGATCGTGGGTTTTAATAAAGAAATCGTTCGATTAACTTTGTAGTGTGTTGTCTTCTGGGTTTTGTCTATTGCATCTCTGCGATCGTCTTTAAGGGATCTAGGGTTCCGCATTTCGATCTTCAGGTTTGTTGGTGTCGATACCAACAGAGGCAAACTGAAAATAAAACTTGGAATCAAGCTCGTAATGAACAAATGCGGATTTACTAGGAGATCACGTTTGGATAGACACTCATACTGCAAGGATGAGTTGCAAGTAGCGACTTAGGAAAGAACTTTAAAGAAATATTAACAATAAAAAGGCACATCCTTGTTTTTGGAAAATTTGCGAATTATTAGAGTATGTGTTTTGAACTTCTGGGAGAGTTTAAATGCATGATTATTAGATATGGTGATTCGTTTTGTGTGTCTAGGTAATTAAAGTGATTCATTTTTTCATGATATAACAAGCTAAGAGCATCAGGTGGCACTACTACTTCAAAATACCAATGTTTTGAAACCCGGTTCGAACCGGCCGGTTCAACCGGTTGAACCGGTTCCGGTTTAAAAAACGGGTCAAACTAAACCGGTTTTTAACTTAATAAAACCCACTACGAACCGGCGGGTTTTTGAAAACCCGGATCAACCCGGGTGAACAAAACCGGACGGGTTTCTTTCTTTTTCTTCCAATCTACTTTTAAAACTCAGAAAAAGTCAAAAAAGATATGTATTTTTTTCTCATCAACACCCTTCTCTTGTTTTCTTCGCTGGGTTTCTTTCATACCTAACTTTTACCATCACCATGTCACTTACCCATCTAATTCCAATGAAACAAACCCAGAAACATCAAATGGAATTAAAAAGAATCCAAGTAAATTGCACAAACAGGAACCCAATGGATTGATTAAATCGACAAATTGAAAGTGGTTATGAGTGATGGGTGAAGGAATATTAGGCAGCGTTGTTTGATTGATTTCATGATGTATTGTTCTAGTGGGATCTTCTTTTCGCCAAACTTTTTGATACAAAGTGTTTCATATTTGTTATGAGATAAGGTTGTAATATAGGATAATCTGTAGGTATGGGATAATATGCAAAATCAAAGAGGACCGGGTCGACCCGGCGATCGAACCGGTTGACCCGGTGCCCGGATGCTTGACCGGGTCAATCATTAACCCGGTTTTCAAAACATTGCAAAATACCCTCTATCTCATAACAAGCTTCAACATCCTCATTTAGGCCCCACACACTTTTCTGGAGAGACTTTAATTAGCGAAGCAAGATGGCGTGGTGGCGAGGAGTTTTGGCGAGCTCCACGTTGGATTGACGAAGGGTGGAATACTAGCTACCATACGCGATACTCTAATAGGGTTGTGGTTAGCAGAACCCTTGTTTAATTCATTAGATTTATTTTGAAGAAGTAGGCAACAATTTTCTTTTGAACGACGATTTTATTAATAACTAGCAAGGACCTAGAATTACAAATCAATTTAATTATGGATTCTTACGCCAATCGTTCCAAGTGAACTTGAATATATTTCTACTATTACACCAATAAAACGATCTACTAATTATATCATCACAAAAAGTCGTCTTAGAAGGACCCTTATTCTCAAAGAGCTTCTTATTTCTGAACATCCAAATAAGCCACCAAGCCACATAGTAAACACCTTCAAACATCTTTTTCAATTTAGAACCCATACGAATGCTAGCGATCCATATATTCCAATCATCGAACGAATGTATTTCCAAATCAGGAATCATCCACCATCTGTTAATCAACTTACGAACCTACTGCGCCATAGCACATCTGAAAAATAAATGGGACACTGTTTCCACGCCTTCATCACACATATCGCAACTGATGGAATCAATGTCGATCCCTCGTCTGGATAAGTTAAACCTGGTAACCAAAGCTTTACTCATGATCCTCCACACGTGAATGTTCACTTTGATAGGAACACATTCATTCCATCTCATCCTCTTCCCATAATCCATGCACAAAGTGTTATCTATTAAAGTCCTCACCGAAGCCACAGTGAACTCTCCCGAACCATTTAGACTCCTCGCCGAAGTAGGCAACAATTTATTTAGAATTGTTTCTGTTTATACTAATCACTTCCATAACAAACATTTAATAAAACCTAAAGACACAAACTGTCAAATTAAAAATGAACTTGTACCTCTAAGCAGTGAATCCCAATCCTAAGCTCCTTCACATGGCACATGCTTAATATGAATCCTTTAAGCAGCCCTTCTTCTACATTTTCGTACGTTGTCTCATAATACCTCTGTGGATGCGTTGTATACTTTAACTCAGCTTTGATCAAAGAAGACACATTACAGAACGAACACGCCCACAAGGACAAATATTGCTCGATAGTAAGTGATAAAATATAAGGAGCATTGATCGAAACACTTTTATAGTACTCGGAATCATGTCCAGATAACAACAAGTTCTTAACAATCTTGTTACTAATATCGAGACGCCGAAAACCATGGCAATTTTGCAACTCAAAAGTTCCCAAAAGAGGACTTCCTGACAATATATTTTCAATCAAATGTTCACCTAATCTTATTTTCGAGATACAAAAACTCTTTAGTTTATTCCAAATAATGACACCTATTGGCTTTAATAGGCAGAATTCCAATCTCAAATTAGTAAAGCAAGAACTGGTGAAAAAAAATTCAGGGGGCTCAAACTTATCCAAATCACTAACAGCAGGATCATAAAAGGATAAATTAAAGTATTGAACGTTACGATTAATAGCGTAAAGAATCCATTTTTTGACTTGCGACTCACGTGCTTTAAGTTAAATGACATGCAGTTTGAATTTGTTTAGTTTTAATTGGCGACTACACTGAGTTAGGGTTTTGTCTACGAACGAATAAAACGAATAGAACAAGTGGATAAACATACACCACTGATGGCTATTGGAGGGCACATCATTATAATGATGTATAAAGATGAGATTAGGAACTAGAGTCCAAAGATGTTGCCATCGTTTAGAAAGTGTACCTGTTCTAACGACTTGTATAGTGGAGGGTAAACGAGACAGGATTTCAAGAATCAAGATATCCGGTAAGGAACTGACTCGATCTATTTTTGCGGCTTTGATCAGTTTTCTTGCAAGTTTAAGATGATTTCGAACTTGTTTTCCCATGGCGGAAATTAATTAGGTCTGTGTGTCTTCCTCATATGCAACGAGAGCTTTCTATCTAATGATCAGATAATTCTTTGAAGGACTTGTTATTATCGCACAGTGCCAGCAAAAAGAGTAAAAGACCCAACTTGACTATATGTCCGTGTGGATCAACTTGACTTTAAATTTGTCCATTCAAATTTAAACAATTATCTACATAATAACAAACTAAAGGGAAATGTGGACAAATTCTAAACATGATAACAAAAGTCCCCATGATATCTGGTAAGAAACTGACTCGATCTATTTTTGTAGCTTTGATAAGTTTTCTTGCAATTTTAAGATGATTTCGAACTTCTTATTATCCCACAGTGCCCGCAAAAAAGAATAAAAGTCCCCACTTGACTTTAAATCCGTGGATCAACTTGACTTTAAATCTTGTCCATTCAAATTAAACAATTATCTACATAATAACAAACTAGAGGGAATTGTGGACAAATTCTAAACAATACTTGCATTCTTTTAGGGTATATTAGAATATCCGCGCATAATAGCAGAATTTTTTAGCGGTAGATAATTAAATCTATTTGAAATTATGATAAGTGTTTCATGTCATATTTAATAAAAACGTGAAAATCAGTAAACGCTAATTCATCTATAAGAGGGTACAAGTTATTGGTGTCTTTGAGAGTTTGAGGTATGTTTTCGCTCATTGGGCGTGTCCATGATATTCCTTTTCTGCACTTTGCATAAAGTAATTCATGTAACAAAAATATTTCAAACTTGGGTGTGTTTAGTTGTTGGAAAATCAGAAGTTTTATAGAAAAGTTTTCTAGGAAAACAGAAAACATGATGAAAAAGAGTATTTTGTGAATTTTTCTACTGAAAATAGAAAAGCTGTTTTCTCATGTTATGACTAAGATTTAGAGAACTTGAGTTTATAATTCTCTAGTTTTCTAAAATTTTCTTGATAAAATAAGAACTACTCCATTTTCAAGGAAACTATTGAAGGAAAACTAAGAAAACTTTCCGACAACTAAACGCATAGGTTTTTTAGACACTAAAAAGATCATATCATAATATGTTAAAACCATGATACAGTAACATATTGGTAGCAAAAAGATGCAAATTTACTAAAAATACATCACAATATTTCCATATGTTTATAAAATTGACATAATTCACCTAAACCATAATTTTTTTTTGCTTTATTGGCATAAAATAACTGATATCTTCTTAAAACAACATACTCCACCATATCATGCCCTTTAAGTTCTTTAGAAAAGCCTCCCATGAAAGTGCCGAGCAACACGAAATGAGTAGCGTAATCGACAGGCTACCTGAGTAAGAAAAATCAACAATAGATAATTTTTTAGAAGAGTATAAACAATACAACAATCTAAATGAAAGAAGAATGGAGTTTGGTCCTAACTTTAGTAAAAATATCCCCTGTGATGAGGCGGGCGATTTGAACCATTATCATTTGTTATTGGTATGCCACCAATTTCCAGTAGTGGGTTATGTACCATTTATATCACCAACTAGAATATTTAATAAACATTGAAAATCATTTATAAGACATTAAAGCCAAAGAAATGCAAAAACAATCTAACATATTAAGATTCAAAAAATTCAATATCGTTAATGTTGATGGTGCCATCAGCTTGCGAACTATACACCCACGACTCTCAAACCACATAAGCCTATTCTTAGTTGTTTAAGTAGTATCATAAAAATGTATACAATCTAGCAGTTTGAAACAACCATGTATAGTTATCGGTTCTGATTCATAGTTGACCCATGAAAAATGATTCAAAAAGGATAAACTTATGATATGTAAGCCTAACCAAATAAGCTCATAAGCCCAAACTGAGGTTAAACAAACAATCCCTAATTTGACCTAAAACATAAGATATAAACTAACAGGAACTAAAGATATACATAATTTAAAATACCACCGACAACATAAGATCCGAAGGAAGCATGAAAAGTAAGACTTGATGGTTAACATAGATCTTAAGCCTAATGAGTTAAATACTTTAAGCTTACAAAATGAATAGACTAATGTATATTTCATAGCTAAAGGTTGTCTAGTAATAATGTTAATTTCAAAAATATGACAAGCTAAAGAGTTTCAGTTCCTAGAATGTCGTTGCGGCATCAACAACCATATCAAAATTGGGGAAATGAATAAAATCAAAGAACTTCTTCATATGATGCGACTCTAATACATACCCGAATACAAAAAATACTTAGTTAGACATGTAATTAAAGGATTAAACACCACATAAGTACACTTTAAATCTCTTTAAAGAACAATGAAGTCTATCTTACATAAGGAACACAAGAGTGGAAATAGTTAATAGCACACATCTAGCTAGTCATAAACATATATAATTTCCATCGGCTAATGACTTAAAAATGCATCTAACATGACACTTTTTTGCGTTCTAAGTATCCATGTTTTTTGGTTCCCATTATTGTTATCAAATTTAAAACTTTGGTCATTGTGTGTATTTTGTCACTATTTTACCATGTAAAATGACCATTTTACCCTTTAAAATTTCAAAAAAGTAAGGGTAAAATGGTCACAAAATACATAGAATGATCGACTTTTGAAAGTTTGATGACCATGATGGGAAAGAAAAAATATGGCTACACAAAGAGCAAAAAAGTATCAGGTTAGATGTATTTTTAAGTCATTTTCTCAATTTCAATAACTACAAAAATAGTGTAACGTAACTTATGTTTTCAAGGATTAAATTAAGACAGTTTCAACAAAAATGAATAACACAAGTTTTGGAGCAAATCAGGATCATGAAAAAATGCAGAGAAATTTCTTTTCCAAAAAGGGTCTAAGGGTTTCGAATAAAAACTCACTTGGTGGATCCATGTATTCTCATATAAATTAAGACACTCCCATGTAAATTACAAAACAGAAGACAATCTTATGACCAACCTAGGACATAAGAATTGAAGAAAAACATTAATTAGTTTTACCATGTAAGACCAAGTAAATCATATAGCTTATCTAGAACTTTACCAAGATCGGAAAATTTAGAATGCAAATGTTCTCACTGCAACGGCGGCCACAAATCAGAGGCGGCCACGGCTGCTATTTTCGGCAGCGATAAAGTCTATAAAAAGTCATATCTACAAATAAATCGATAGATCTATAAAATAAGACGTTAAAAACTTGATTAATAGTCAAAGATCAAATAACAAAACTCAAAAAATACCTTAAAATGCGAAAACCACTTTTGGTGGGTGTTGCTCGTCTTCATGGTAGTTCATCAATGGTGGTGTGGGTAATGTAAATTATACAAAAAAACCACCCAAACCAACAATTAAACCACCAACCAAAACTACCTTGAAAATACCTAAACCATCAATAGATAATGTCGAATTCTGCAGATTCGGTGGTAATAAGATTATGGTGGTGGGGGCGACGTTTTTGTGTGTGTATTAGAGTTTAGAGAGAGATTAAAGTTTGTGTGTGTGTGTGTGAGAGAGAGAGAGAGAGTTAATTGTGTTACGTGGTATTAATGAGTTTTGAAAGAGTCGTGTAGAGGAAGATATAGGCTGGCCACCAGATGAATGAAAGGTAATGTGTAATGGTTTCAACATTTACTTAATTAGTTTGTTTTTCAACATTTCTTTATCAGGGTTTTTTTTAACATTTAAGAATTTTTCCAATATGCTTTATAGATTGTAGAGATAGAGATTACATAAAGTCAAACAAATATCAATATTATTATTTCATTTTCGACTTTTACAACCTGCATTAGTGCTTAAAATGTTACCATGCGAGGC
Source organism: Glebionis coronaria (assembly GCA_025667525.1). Taxonomy (NCBI): domain Eukaryota; kingdom Viridiplantae; phylum Streptophyta; class Magnoliopsida; order Asterales; family Asteraceae; genus Glebionis; species Glebionis coronaria. The sequence continues at coordinate 649,926,499 of CM046874.1, forward strand.
TTATATTTATTCCTATGGAGACGTAATTTTATTATCTATCTTTTAATAAAAACATGAAGAAGACGTGAAACTTGATACCAACCATTGGCTAATGAGGTGATTTCGGTAACCAAAGAAAAGGAAACCAGAGCCAAACTTGGCGACATGAAAATGGAACTATGTTATCGAAATGAGAGTTCGTACGACGATGACGTTTTCGATGGACATGATGATGTTTTGTCATTGTTCAATATCGAGACGAAGAAAAGAAACCAACTTTTCGTGTTTAGCCGTAATAAAATTTACCGTTTCATTGGCGAAGATGACGAAGAGGAAGACAATATTTTTGGTTGATTAATATTTTACTTGCTTTTCAGTGGTCAAATGCGTCACTTATTTTTCTAGGATTTTTCTTACTGTTTAATTGGTTGAACCATAGATTGAATTCATAAATTGTATTTTGGTCACATATGTTTATACGAAATTATGATCACTTATAGTTGTGAAGTAATTACCATAAAAATATATAATTGACAAAACGTTATCATGCATCATTCTTTAACCAACACAAGGTTAAAAGGTAGATCAAGTTTAACTCGCAAGGTTAGAAGATATAAAGGACATAGGTCGAGCGTTGTCAATCTTTCAAAGAAAAAAAAAAGAACTTCATGATAAACCGACACATACAAGGCTTCAACGGTCCTTTATTGAGCATATTTGGGAACGTAATCAACCCAAATGAGTAGTTTTTTTTATTATTATGTTTTCAATTTTTTGTAATTTTTTTCTTATCGTATTTTTAAATTCCGTATTTGTAATTTTTTATGTAAGTACATGTAATTTTAATTTGAATGAAATAAATATAATTTGTGTGAAAATGAAAAAAATAAAATAAAAGATAGTGGTGGAGCCAAACTGGAGAAGGATTGACTCTCCGTTAGGGAAAGAGTATTTTGGTTAATGTGACATAACTATTGATTGTGCAAGTATAATAGTGGGATTCGGCGAAAGAATAGTTCGCTTTGTGTTAAGTGCTTGGCTACATGACTTTCTCCATGTTCAGCTTCTTTATATACAACATTCCTCACTCTCAACTTCTACTACCCAAGCGATGTGGGATACTGTTTATAAAAAGAACTTATATACATATATTTATAAGGGAAAAAGTCATTTTGAATTAAAGATACTTTTAAATAATTAACAAACAACATGTGTTTGAACACCGTCAGTTGATTATTTGGCAAAGTAATAGGACAGATATTGTTCTTGTAGCAAGGAAGATGTGTGGGAAACATAATAAAAAAAGTGTACCTTCAAATGACATATGGCAAGCATATAGTGGAGTTAACCAGTTGTTCAATTGTGTATGACTAAATCCGTTATTTTCATTTTCGTTGACCAAAAAGTAAATTGAGAGGTGATTTTAACCACATCCGTCTTTTTCCCTATTCATGAGACCAGACCAAAAAGTAAAAATCCAACAACCTAGCATTATGTTCGTACCTTTGTTCTTTAAGGCTACTATAGGTAACCTTAAAATATATAGACAAGTTAAAAAAAATTAGTTTATTTAATCGTTATACCTGGGCAACACACGAGTATTGTATTAGTTGGACTTTTCTCAACATCACTTCTTTTCTTCCGATCCAATATTTCTTTCATTTACAAACATGACATATATATCATCTTTAACATGATTATAATTTGAAAAAATAAAATACATAGGTATTTGATACATATTTCTTTATATGCTTAGAACTGTGTATGTGATTATATGTACACATTATTATATAAATCGTAGAGAAGTTGGAGTTCATGGGGTATAGGTTTATGCCGACACTGGATACAAATGTGGCAATATATAGTCGAGGTGTAACAAGAAGCTCAAGCGGAGTGGCTTTGATAGTTGTTAATCCATGGCTTTCGGTTATGTCAATATCTAACATTTGTAGGGTTTTGGAACTCGAATCCATATAATGGTTGCCAATATCATCTGCGAAGTATCAAGAGGTAATGATATTCCAGGACACATTCTTCTACTACTTCCAAATGTAATCAATTCAAAATGTTGACCTTTGACATGGATTTCCTTTTTGCTTGTCAAAAACTTCGCGGGATGGAATGCAGACGGTATCTTCCAACGATTAACCAAAAGGTGTGTATCTTTAAGGAAGGTGTAACCACCTATGATGCGTCTTCCGTAGACTCATGAGGGACAGAAAGTGGCGCAGGTGGATAAAGTCTCATTTTTCCTTTAATGATGGCTTGAAGATAGACCAGGTTCTTCAGGTCCGTCTCTTCAACAATTCTATCTTTCCTAACGTATTTTTGGATCTCTTGTCGAGCTTTTCTTAACACGAGAGGAGAGGGTTGTTGACTAGTAAAGCTAAAGCCCAAATGAGGGCCACTGTTATCGTGTATATGGCTGCTCCAAAAATTGCCTATAAATATCACAACAATGTCACATAAGTAACGGTTGGGATATGTGATCGTTTAGCCATCGGAAATAGGTGAGTCTATCGGGGTCACACACTCAATACGGAGAACACACTTTTATTTACGTTTTATTATTTGTAATTAAACGTTTAATAAAAACTTCACTTATTATTTAATTAACGATGGTTAAATTAATTAACGGGATTTAATTAATTTAATACGAATGCGTTATTTAAATTGGGAACAAAATCGATTATAGAATACCCTATGCCATAATCGGCCGAATATACACATAGGGGTTCTAGAAGATTTTTTTGGTTATTGTTTTGGTAACTAAATATTCTTGTATATTTGATCAAGGAATATTATTACCTTAATTAGGTTTCTTGGATTGGGCCTTAAGTTTTGAGGAGGTGGAGATTAGTATAAATACAATCCCATACCCCTCATAATTTTTGCCTCTCCTTCCCCTCTTGGTGTTCCGTCCAATCGCAACAAAACCACACACCAAACCATACGATTTTTTCTATTAACCCTAAAATCACATAAAGGTTAAACCTTTATAAGATCAATCCTTTTTGGTGGTTTTCTTATAAAGTCTTAAGCTTTATAACTAAACCCTAGATCTCTAAATCTAGGTTTTAGTTCTCCTCGTGGTGGTTCGACATGCATAAACCCTAATTAGGGTTTATGTGATTTTGGGTAATCAATCTTGTAATGTTCTATAAACCGATCCTTACGTAATCCCAATTAGGGTTTTGGATCTAGGGTTTCTAGTTACAAGATGTATACACTTGTTGTTTGAAGAGTGAAGTTACTACTAGCATCGTAGTGATGTTCGTTTGACGTGTCGTGTGAGCAAACGATGGAGACGGTAATTTAACCGTTGAAGTTCAAGATCAAGACGCATTAATTGAATTATTCAATTAATTTAAGGTTGGTTTTAAATTGTTTCTCTTATGTGCTTAATCATGTATGTTATACTAGATCCATTCCGCTGCGTACTCGTAGTTAATGGTTAACTAGTATTCAAAATTCCAACAGTGGCATCACGAGTCAATTCGTATGGCATTCATGGGTTACACATAGAATGAACATGTTAGATCCGCTTGAAAACGCTGCTTATTTATTTTCTATGACAATTACATGCATACTTGTCATAATGTTTTAATCTTGATCTTGAAAATGGTTAAAATTGGGTAGGTGAAATTGAACGGTTAATAATTACAAGTGTTTTATTATCCGTCAAAGACTTTTGCATCTCACTTTTGTGATACTTTTCACGTCATCAAGTACCTTGCTCAAAAACTTGATGAGGGTCTTTGGTGCTCAATTTGGGGAAGACTCATTCGAGACTTGGATCTTATATGATTTATCGCTTTCATATACAGTTTGTCTTTTGCTTCTACCCCTTCTTGTCTGTTTTTATGTGCTTATTTGTTTCCCATTATGAATTGCAAAACGTAATAATTCAAGATTCTAAGAATCATAAAAACGAATCTCTACTTATATCGAAACTAGCTTTAAAAGTATGTCATATTAATACAACACTTTCTCCTTGCGAATCGGCTATGTGTTATTTGTTAAAACTTATTTTTTTGAACAAAGATTAATATGGACATAAGATCTATGAAACTTGTTGTAACACCCCGAAATTTATACAACTCAGTACAGCGGAAGACTAGTTGGTGTTACGGGATAGCACATTACTCACATCATAGACAACGCTTAAAAGTCGCGTCGTTTTAATAATAAAGCATTTCCATTCATAAAATATCAAAGTTACATAGGTCCCAAGTCATTGTATTTAATACAGGTTTTACAAACATTTGAATGGAAATTATAATTTAAGTGCGGGCCATGAATTCTTGTCGTCTTCCCGAGAATTACCTTCAAGTACCTGAGATAAAACATGTTAAAAGAAAAGGTCAGCGATAACGCCGAGTGAATTCATTGAGTTTAATAAATTCCAGCAATATAACTTTGGTATAAAATTATTACCGAAAATCATTTTGTACAAATCATTATAATAGGCCATAAAATAGCCAAAGTCATTTTTATACAAATCCTTATCGAAAATCATAATATAGGCATTTACCTTAAAAATCATTATACGAGCCAATGTCGTAAAAACATCATACAATACATCTTATGACGTTATATAAAGTTAAATAAAAACCGTTATATGAATATGGTTATGTAAAACCAAAACACGGACATAATATCAATAGTATGACCCCGTATTGCTAGTCTGGCAATACATCGTAATTCGGTGCGTATAGTAGTATTTCGTTAATTTGGATTATTATAAGCCGCATGACATTGTTACCTTACTATACCAAACAACGGGTAGCTAGCCCGAAACTCATTTGCCCATCTAAATTAGCGTGTTGTCACAAAGGTCACGCTATGGAAATCTTCTCATACATAAATTCGCTTACCAATCAATGTGGCACGACGGGGATCAACCGTCAAGGCGCAAACTGGGGTGATCGTCCCCAAATAGTACTATTATATGCATAAGCGTCTACCAAATCCCGGTAGTTCACAATTCATGCTAATGGGACTTTTAGTGACATAACCTAACTTTAATAATCCATTTAATTTCATCTATCGGGTCATTTAATCATTTATCGGGTCATACAATCGGGTCATACAATCAGTCGGGTCCAAATCAATAAACAAACAATCGGGACAAATGGTGTCCTATTTTATAAAAACTAACATGTTATCTCCCTCGCGGGTTTATAAAATATTTCATAAAAACATTTAAAAGAGTGCGAGGCTATGAACTCACGTTGATGTGGGAAGGCGGGTTATCGGCAATTCGGACGTACGGTACGTGCTTCAATCACGGAAACCTAGACAAATAATACTCGTCTTAGACTCTTGTCCAATGACTTTATAAAAATAACAATTATGTATACATATGATGATTATATATATATGATGATCAAGTGGGTTTATATATTCTCATTCACTCATTTCTGTGTTTATGTATTGGTAACTTCTTACTAGTTTACTAGTTTTACCTATTTACGAGTTTTAGGTCCAATAAGCCTCTTATAAGTTTATTAACTTGTATTAATCCATTTCATACTTTTATTATCAGTATTTACACTTTACATGTTGGGCCCAAATGGGTTAAGCCCAATAAATAAGTTTAGAAGTGTTTTAGCCCATTTTGTTGTATTATTAGTCCAATAACGTTAACTTAACTCGTTAATGTCCGTATGTCATATAGTTCGGGTTTTTATCGGTTTTTACTTGTTATATATGTCTATATATCAGTATATGAGTTTATAAAAGTTTACATTAGACGGGTCCAACCGTCTAAGTTTTATTTAACAAAAACGTTAATTTTACGGTAATAGCCGAAAAAGTCGTATAAATCATGTTTATAGTTTTATAACTTATAAAACTTATCAAACTACCATTTTTATAAAATGTCAATTTATTTATCCTTATACATATTTATATAAATGTATTATATAAGTTAGTGGGTTTTAAATCACATTTTTTTATACTATTTTTATTTGAGTGTTTATATAATACTATTATACTTTAATTTCCAAAATCTGATTTTTATTTTCATGTTCACCAAAACTGCCATATCTAGGGTTTTATATGGAGATAGAAGCTAAAATTTTTATGACATAAACTACATGATATGTGCTCCATTTAACTCTTCTATAGCTACTGTTGAATCAGCTTCTAAGTATTTTATAAAAATCGTCCAAAACAGTGAACTCAGATTTGTACTCTAAACTTGTTTTGATCATATCTCACTCATCCTAATGATTCCATTGCATGGCCAACTCTCACATGTTTACAAGACATATTACTTACTGTATATCTATTAATCTGTGCCATTTTTATCAGTTCATCATATGATTCTTTACTGTTTTATACAGCTAACAATTTAAACAAGATTTTAGCCTTGTTTCTTATAGTTTTTCATCTTTTTAAGCATGTTTATCAACACCAAATCCCCACACAATATTTTTAATCATTATTCATCATCATATACATATACATAAGTAAAAGAAATACAAGATTACATAATCAAAAATAACAAGAGGATGAGGAGAACAATCTTTATACCACCATGATGATGTAGGTTGTGATCAAAACATGGATTTTGATGGAGAAACTTGTGAATAACCAAGACCATCTTCAAGACCACCATTCTTCATGAACACCTTGTGGAAAATCAGCCCCAAGACTCCGTGGAAACTCCTCCTTGGATGTTATAATCACCACCAATCAATAGGGTTTCAAAAGGGCATCATCATATGTATGAACAACATGGGATTTCATGGTTAAATCAAGATCAAAATGGGGTGTTTACGTGTAGGATGGGACGGCATCATAGAGAAGAAGAGCGGATTTTTAGTTGTTTTGCATGTGTGAAATTAATAAGTGGTATGTTGCAAGTGGTTTTGAGGTAGCTTAGCTTACAATGTAAGCTCAAGTTACATGTGTAGCTTATTGTGTACACTTGACACATAAGTGATGTTGTGTTGCTAGTTAGGGCCGATTTTGAGTGGTGGTGGGACAAGTGTCCCACTTGTCTCATCCCCATTTATTTACGGGTACTCCTCGATTCTAGTTTCCCTGATTTGCGTGCCCTCGGGTCGTTTTACAAAAAACGTTTTTATAAATTATGAATCAACGGCACAAAACGAATCTAATAAAAATTGTCTCATCAAAAACGGAGTTCGAAAACGTAAATACGTAATCCTAAGGTTTCCGGTTTAGTCGTAAAGGACGTTAAATTAAAATCATAAGTCCTAATCTCTTCTCGTAAATTTGTGAGTTTATGAACCAACACAAATTTAAAACTCCAAAATAATATTCACGAATAAATTTATTTTCTGAAATGTCGGACTGTCACCAAAGACGGTGTATGTAAACGTGAGCACGTAACGTTGAATCCTCCGGTTTAGGCGTAGTCGATGCTACTTCAAGACGTAAATCCAAATTACTTCCAAAAAATAAGTGAGTTCATATTATAACATTAAAATAATGTTTTTAAATAATATTTGAGAATAAAATATCAACCATAAATTGACGGATTGTCACAGCATTTACCCCTAAACAGGATCTTTGTCCTCAAAGATCATCTTACTACTCGCTTCTTATAGAGTTAAAGCCATGTGGGTATTTCCTCCACATTCGGTATTTTCTCACAAGTGTAATTCATTACAATACGCGAGTTTCATCAAACATAACTACGGGAATAAGATCAGGCTTAATGTTGACTTACTTTCTCTATCCATGATGTTCACGGGTTTTTGATGAATGAAACTTTTCGCCGATCTAACTTCATTAAGGAATAGTCAGATTTTCACTTGATAGACATTTTATCAAGTTAGATCTACGAATTATAATTCACGCAGCTCTTGAAGTCCTAGGGTAGATCCAGCTTATATGCCATTCAAACCAATCTTTTACATCATCTCAATGGTCCCATACATCAGGGACTTATATCCCATGATCTTTCAGATCATCAATTCATGTTTCCATGGTTAAATTTTTTGGCATAACTTCGCTACCCATCTGGCACTTCAAGATCTACATTTCATATTCACATAACCTCCTACCCACTACCGGCAGTCAATAATCAGATCCTAATTTTAACAATCACTTCAGGTTTCGCGGGTCGAGTATTTTGTAAGGTTAGGTTCGCCATCATAGGAAACCTAAACCTAAAAGACATGTCCAACTCACAATGGGTGTATGTCGGGTGTCTTCATCTCAACTCCTGCTTACAGATGCTCTAATAATTAGATCATGACAAGATTCGATCTCGATCCTAATGCGATAGTTATCAATGATAATCTCTCCAAAGGAAAACGATTATACGGTCTATTACCAAAGGTCAATCATTCAAACATAGAACAGTTCTTATAGTATTTTGTATCGTTACTTTACCTCGTCCCTTCGATTGGGGTGGTACACAGTACTCTCATCAAGATTCGTTCTTAATGACTTCTGAGCAAATCTCTAGAAATTCAATGGCGAAGCGAGGATCTTGATAGAGATGATTGATATAGGCACACCATGTTTACACAACTCTTTTAAATATAAAGAGTCAATTTCTTCATCAAGAATCTATCAGTAACAAGAATGATATTAGAAGATTTGGTCAGTCTGTCGACGATGACCCAAATCAAATCAAATTCAGATGATGACATTTGGAATAGCTAGACGTTTACTAATGTATAAGGCGGTGTCTGCATTCATAATTTGCCATCAGTATAACTTCTTCTGATAATGATACATTAAATCAGAAATGACAGGAGTAGAATACTTATACTTACAAGATTCCAACATAACTATATCTCACAATCTTCCATATTTAGGTAACCATAAACGGCCTTTTAAAACATTTAACACCATTGGCTTCTCAATTCTAATGGTTCATATTTGCCGCAAACCCCTTTTTATTATCTATATTATCCTTCTTACAAGCATTATTTATTTTTTATATTGTTCGGCAATATATATTGCACATTCATTATTAAGGAACACATCCTAATTGGTTCTTTATCCTTTCTATATTATGTGTCAGTATCTACATTCACTTTCCTAGATGGAATAGTTATCATGTCCGTATTTATTCAAAAATTATTTCTTCACATTTTCTTAGTTTCGTCTCATCTATTATTTTTATCAGTTTTTCTCAATCCGACGTTTTAAGCGTCGATAAGTATTACAAGTAATTAAAGGTTAGATATTAAATTTTTTTTTTGAAACCTAAACGTAAAATTTTAAATTTCCTAGTTCGACCAATTATATAAAAATGTTCAAAATAGTTTGAATTTAATTAACAAGACTTTTGTTGATTTATCGAAAATAATCAGTAAGATCCGTAAATGTTCGAAAAATCTTTTGTTATACTTTGGTCAAAATTTTCTTAGTTGAAAAGTAAAAATTATCGTTTCAAATTTTAAGTCATGGATTAAATAGTTTCCTCAATTCTTCTTAGGTTGTCTTGAGGTATACACAAACACTTACCCCTAAACAGAAGTTTAGTTAAATGGTTTGTGTATAAGGGAATAATCCCTTAAAAATCCTTTGTTAAAACATTTGTCAAAACATATTTGCTCTTTCTTTTTGGTAAAGCTAAAAGTCTTATAAGGGCTCTTAATTTTTGAAGAGTCAATATAGATTCCATTATCTTTTAATCACATGGTCAATTAATATAAATGATTAAGTCTTAAATCACATGTTAATTATTCAAGGTACAGGTTTTAATTGTTCGGCCAATTTAGGGCATTCTATAAATAATTACTAACTCCTTTTTATACTTATAAACAAACAAATGGTCCTTAATGATCACAAGCATGAATTTATCAAATTACAGCCTACACACGTGATTCACCAAATTATGAATGCTACATGTGCATCAATCAATCCAAACGACATCACATGAAACTCATAATGTTCATTACAAGTACCGAATGTAGTGATTGGAATAGATAATCTTTTTCGCAGATGCGAAGTTGATGATAACCATGCCATGGATCAAATCTTTAACACATACGCTAGAACCTTGTAAATGATCGAACAAATCTTCCATTTCGAGTTATGGATATCGTTTTCGATTGTCAATTTACTCAGTTCACAGTAATCTATAAATATAAGGAATGATAACACCATAGCTCTTCATGATGACGAGCTCGGTAGAATAAAATCTTTCTCTGACAACTCTCTCAGTTGTACAGTAATTCCTTTAATTCAGATGGTGCTGAAGTACAGTGCACACGCCACAGGTGCAGCACCGAGAATATAATCAATACCAATTTCAATCTGCCTTAATGGCAAAAGTCTAGGTATTTCAACAATAATACCTCCTAAAGTTTCAGATAACAGAAATATCTTTTAATAAATTCATATTAGATTCTTCTAGATTATAATATCTATGACTAATTTACAACCATTCATGGTATAATTTCAAGTCTAAATGCAGGATATGGTCATCTATCAAGAATTATTTAGATCACTTTTGATAATCAACATCTTATCACTTAGGGGAATTCTACTCGAGTTCCCATCAATTAAGACATTGTCTTCATGTCATAATCAATCAATCCATTCTACTGGCATGATGAGATGATCCCCAACGTTAAATCATTCTTCGGGGCAAAGTAATGATTTTGGTTCGTTGATCTTCTGCCAGGCCTTGTCTTGTTCTTCACTTGGAGACAAACCGTGAGCTGGTGGGGGGGGGGCATATGGTGATGTAGATAGATTCTAGGTGAGGTAAATAGTTGGGTGTGGGGTAAATCGAACATAATCATAGATAATTTAAATTTCCCCCATGATTTGTTTGAAATGGTGGATTAGGGTTTATAGGGAAAAGTTTGGGGGATATTGATTTGTTTAGTTTAGGATTAGAAGTGTTAAAGGGAAAACACGTTTAATAATAAACGTGGGTTGTAAACATGGGTCAACCGGGTTTGAGTGAGGGATATGGGTAAATGGGTATTAAAGTTGGGTTAGGCGACGTGGCAGATGGTGATTGGGTGTTGAAGGTTTATTTGTCTCCCAAGAATGCCCCCCCAATGTTTCTTGTCTTTGTCACTTTGTAATAACAGCCCAATATCTTTAATTCCTTTGTAAACACTTTGGCTGAGTTTTCACAAATGGCACAAAGACTTTTCAAAGTTTATCACAAGGACTTTAAATGTAATTTCTTCAATCTTCAAGGGCTTAACTTGTCATGTCTTCATACTTCAAGGTTTTGACTAGTCTGTTGACTTCTTGGAGGACCAATATTGACAATTTAGTTTTGTTGAGGGACTCAATTTGCCAATTCTTCAAAGTTTAGGGTCCTTTTGTAATTTTGACAAACTTTAGGGACCAAACTTTTAATTATGAAGATACAAGGGTATAAAGTGTCAATTCTTCCATATTAGAGGACCCTTCTTCATAATTCTTCAAATCTTCAAGGGTTTTCTTTGGAAAATTCTTCATTAGGGCTTGGTTCATTGTGCGGCTTCGTTTACCGTGTTTGTTTTTGCATGATTCTTGTGATCTTTTGTTATTTTCTCAATATCCGTACCTAAAATACACAAGCAACAAACACAAGCATATATTTGGGTATTTTGATGATATTTAATACATTTCAAGCCCGTTTTGGACGATGAGACTATGTATAAAAGCAGTCTCATCATGTGTCTAAGGCTTTGGCTGATCCTAATTGGGATGATGCCATGGTTAATGAAATTGAGGCTTTAAATAGGAATAATACTTGGACTGAATGTGATCTTCCAGTTGGAAGAAAAGTTGTTAGTAGTAAGTGGCTCTTGAAGATTAAGTACAAATCTTCTTGTGATGTTGAGAGGTACAAAGCTAGACTTGTGGCTAGATGGTTTAGTCAAAAAGAGGGTTTTGATTATGATAAAACATTTAGTCATGTAGTTAAAATAGTAACTATGATATTTTTAATTAGTATTGCTATTGTTAAAAATTGGCCTTTATATCAGTTAGATATTAATAATGAATTTGTTGATTATTCAACGGCTAATGATGCTAGATTTGATAATATGCAAAGGGAGATAATTAGCCTAAGATCCGAGATTAAGAATGATTTGAAAAATGAGTTGAAAAATGAGCTTGCTAATGAACTTAAGACCCATACAAACAAAATGGAGAGTAACGTGCAAAGGTTACAACAAAATCAACATAAAATGGAGCAAGGCAAACATGAGATTAAACAAGAGATGCTTAAGGCGTATAAAAGCCAATCTAAGTTTGAGGATAGAATATCAAGAATGTTTGAGGCTATAATGTGTAAACCGTCTTCTTTGGGTGGTGTTCCTAGTAACACCGTGTCAAACCCGAAGGGAGAGATGAAAGTGATTACCACACGTAGTGGTATGACCTTTAAGGAACTGACTCCTCAACCATTTACTCATATGGTGGAGGAAATTGAGGAAGAACCCGAGGTGGTGGTCGAAAAGGAGCACATTACATTCCCACAAAGTACCGCTCAAACCACACCTACGGTCGACCCTTTACCAAGTTTGGAACCCGAGATTCCAAAGGCTATGCCTATGCCCCACCCAACACCACCCATACCTTACCCATCGTGACTTCGTAAGGAAAGATTGCAAGAGCGCGAAAATTACCAATTTGAGCTTTTTATTAAGATCTTTCGTGATATGCATTTTAACATAAGTTTTGCTGACGCTTTAATCATGATGCCTCGATTTGCCACCAACTTTAAGAGTATGTTGAACAACAAGGAGAACTTGCAACAATTTTCTAGTTGTTCATCGGTTTATCTTAACCGCATTCCTCAAAAAGTCGGTGATCCCGATAAATTTTTAATTCCGGTTGGTATTCAAGATATGGAAGAATGCTATTCCTTGTCCGATCTTGGTGCTAGTATCAATTTGATGCATATTGACATATTCAAGTCGCTCAATCTTCCTAATCTTACTCCTTCAAGAATGTCTATCGAAATGGTCGATCATTCTACGATTCCCGCATGTGGGTTGGCCGAAGACGTTTTTGTGAAATTGGGAAAGTTCTATTATCCGGTAGATTTTATCGTAGCCGATATTCCCACTGATTCTCAAGTTCCTCTTATTTTAGGTCGTCCGTTTTTGGATACGTCAATGGCTTTAATTGATATGCATGCTAGAAAAATCACCTTACGTTTCAACGACGAGGAACTTGTTATAAACGCAACACAAAAATCCAAAATTTCCCATGTTTATTCTATCGCGACATTAAACCATATTGATATGATCGATGTCGTTTGCGAAGAATTTTCACAATAATTTTTAGGTTTTGTCGATGAAGCAAATAGTGGCAATCCCACTATGCTCGATCCTATCCTTGATAATTCGACACCACCTTTCACTCCATTTGTAGGAGGTGAGTTTACTTTGGAAGAGTTTGATGTACCTCGAACTTCTAACAAAGACCTCGACAATGATGAGGACTTTTCGATTATCAAGGATTTTCTTAACGATTTCCCATTTCCTCCGCCGGTGGAGGTTATGAGTATCGAACCCAGATCTTCAATCGAGGAACCACCAATCCTCGAGTTGAAAGATCTTCCTCCTCATCTTGAATACGTATTCTTGGAAGGAGATAATAACTTGCTGGTTATTATTACGAAGGATCTTTCGGATGATGAAAAAACCGCACTTATCGATGTCTTGAAGGCTCACAAAGGGGCAATTGCATGGAAACTATCCGACATTAAGGGTATCGACCCAAAATTTTGTACCCACAAAATTTTAATGGAGGAAGACTACAAGCCCGCAATCCAATGTCAAAGGAGGGTGAACCCCAAAATTCACGACGTCATCAAAAAGTAGGTCCTTAAACTCCTTGACGCGGGAATGATTTACTCTATTTCCGATAGGCCTTGGGTGAGTCCCATTCATTGTGTCACTAAAAAGAGAGGAATGACCGTTGTGCCAAACGATGACAAAGAGTTAATTCCACCTCGACTCATGACCGGTTGGAGGGTGTGCATCGACTATCGTAAGTTGAATGACGCCACTCTTAAAGACCATTTTCCCTTGCCCTTCATGGATCAAATGTTGGAGCGTCTTGCGGGAAAAGATTTCTATTGCTTCTTAGATGGTTTTTCTGGTTACTTCCAAATCCCCATCGATCCTCGTGATAAAAAAAACTACGTTTACGTGTCCATACGGAACGTTTGCCTATCGTAGAATGCTATTCGGACTTTGTAATGCACCGGGAACCTTTCAAAGGTGTATGATGGCTATTTTTCATGACATGATCGAGAAGACGATGGAAGTCTTTATGGATGACTTTTCCGTGTTTGGTAGTTCGTTCACTTCGTGCTTAGGAAATTTGAAACACATGTTGAAGCGTTGTGAGGAAACCAACCTTGTGCTCAATTGGGAAAAATGTCATTTTATGGTTAAAGAAGGAATCGTCTTAGGGAACAAGGTTTCGAAAGCGGGGATTGAGGTAGACAAAGCTAAGATAGACATCATCGACAAATTACCTCATCCTAAAACCGTTAAGGGAGTTAGGAGTTTCCTAGGCCACGCGGGCTTTTATCGTCGATTCATCAAGGATTTTTCAAAGATATCTCGACCCATTACACACCTCCTCGAAAAAGATGCTCCTTTTGTCTTTAACGAAGATTGTGTACGAGCCTTTGAAATCCTTAAGAGGAAACTTACCGAAGCTCCCATTCTTGTTGCACACAATTAGAACCTCCCCTTTGAGCTTATGTGTGATGCAAGTGGTTACGCTATTGGGTCCGTTTTGGGGCAACGTCATGAAAAACACTTCTTGCCTATTCACTATGCTAGCAAGACGATGACTGAGGCTCAACTTATGTATACCACAACGGAAAAGGAATTCCTTGCCATGGTGTATGCATTTGAGAAGTTTCGACCTTATCTCGTCTTGACCAAAAGCATAGTGTATACGGACCATTCGGTAATCAAGTACCTCTTGGCCAAACAAGATGCTAAGCCAAGATTGCTTCATTGGATACTCCTCCTACAAGAATTAGATGTCACAGTACTTGACAAAAAAGGAGCCGAGAATCTAGCAACCGATCACCCCTCTCGATTGGAAGATCCTCACCAAAGTATTTACGAGAACAAGGAAACCACCGAAACATTTCCTCTCGAGACACTTGGTGTAGTGAATTCTAAGAAAGATTCTTCCCCCCTATGGTTTGCGGACATCGCAAATTACCATGCGGGTACTTCATCATTAACGGTATGACAACTCAACAAAAACAGAAATTCTTTCGTGACGTCAAGTTCTACTTTTTGAACGACCCATACCTATTTCGGACTTGTGCAGATCAAATTATTCGACGTTGTGTTTTTGGCACCGAAGCTTCTAATATCCTTAGAGCTTGTCACGAGGGACCCACGGGTTGTCACCATGGTGCTAATCTCACGGCGAAGAAAGTCTTTGATGCCGGTTTCTTTTGGCCTACTATTTACCGAGATGCGCACGCACTTGTCAAGTCGTGTCACTCATGCGAACGTCAAGGAAAAGCCTCATAAAATGATGAAATGCCACAAAATATCATCCAAGTGTGTGAGATCTTTGACGTGTGGGGCATTGATTTTATGGGGTCGTTCCCATCATCTTGTGGTAATAAGTACATCCTTGTCGCCGTTGACTACCTATCCAAGTGGGTGGAAGCTAAGGCTTTGCCCACAAACGATGCTCGTGTGGTGGTCATGTTTTTGAAGCAATTATTCTCTCGGTTTGGAACCCCTCGTGCAATCATAAGAGATCATGGAACCCATTTTTGTAACGACCAATTTGAAAGGTTTTAAAGAAATATGGGGTTACACATCGGCTTTCTACGGCTTATCACCCACAAACGAGTGGGAAAGTCGAGGTTTCAAACCGAGCTTTGAAGAGAATTTTGGAGAGGTCGATAGGGGAAAACCGAAAATCTTGGTCCAATAAGTTAGACGATGCTTTATGAGCCTTTCGTAACGCTCATAAGACGCCCATTGGGTGCACTCCTTACAAGCTTGTGTATGGGAAGAATTGCCACTTGCCCATTGAACTCGAACACAAAGCTTATTGAGCCCTAAAGCATTGTAATGATGACATTGAGACCGCGAGAAAATACCAGAAAATGCAATTGAATGAATTGGATGAATTAAGGGACATTGCTTATTAAAATTCATTGACTTACAAAGAGAAAACCAAAAAGTTTCATGATTCTAAAATTAATAACCGGGTTTTTAACATTGGGGATCAAGTGTTGCTTTTTAACTCAATACTGAAAATATTTTCCGGCAAGTTGAAATCCCGTTGGTCTGGACCATTCACCATTACCCAAGTGTTTCCTTATGGGACCATCGAGCTAACTCAAAATGATGGTCCTAACTTTAAGGTGAATGTCCATAGGTTGAAGCACTACTTTGGTGGGGAAGTTCCTTCTTTGAACTACCACGACCAAATCACCTTCACCAATGATAATTAGTATTGAGGGGATCGAGTCGAGCTCATGACTCGGTAATAAAAAACGAGGTGCCTCGTGGGGGAGTCCCATGCTTATCCATGTACATATTATCGCTTTCTAATATAGCTTACGTGAGGGGATTTGTTCCCTTCCAAACTTTTTCCGTGGTTGTTTGTGAATTGTGGTTTTTAGATGATCATTATCTTCACGATTGGAGCCTCTCGTGTTTGTTTTACGTGAGCACTTGATCGTTTGCTTGAAAGAATTTCTCGATATCCATATGATATATCCTTGAATGTTCTAACCTTAGGTTTTTAGCACACTTCATAAACGGCTATTGATTTATTGGTTCCACCCTTTATATGCTAGATTAGGCATTCGACTTCGTCTCTAGCATGGGGGTATCCTACCCTTAGACTCGAAACATTGAGGACAATGTTTAACTTTAGTATGGGGGGTGAATAGATACTTGCCTTGCCAAACCTTCACGCTTTCCAAAGTTTATCTTTTTGTTTATCGTTTTGTTGCAAAATAAGGCTAAAAATGGCCAAATTTTAAAAATTTTCACAGATTTCATAAGTGTTTAAGACACGAATGTAGATTTTCCGATGGCGAGAATAAGAGTAATTTTTACTCGACCGTGCGTGTTGAGCACTTAGCTTCGATTCCTTAACTTTATATTAGGCTAAGTCTCTTAAATGAGGACGAGAAATGATAGCGTTAATTATAAGTTACTATGCTACACGTAGAGTACTCGTATTCTTTCAAAAACTTACGTGTTCTAATCGCTTGCTTATTCTCCCTTCGCTTGTATATATATTTTGCTAATAAGTATTGGCTTAGCGGTTTAGTCTTGATTGTTGGTTTCTAGTCTTTTCTAGTAGCTTCCATGTAATTAAATTGGGAAAAAGTTAAGGTATCGCCAGTGTCACGGTTTTGAAGTATTGGCACCCCGAATAATCGAAAGCTTCACCTAATAATAAGATTTCAAGTGCTACACCTAAATCAAGCAAAAACTCAAAGCTCACAAGGCCGAAAAATCTATGCAAAATTGAAAGTAATTAAGCCTCAATCTTTGACGCTTTAAAGATCCAAAATTCGCTTTAGCGTGAGGATATACGTCTTTGGCCATAATAAACACCTCATGGCGAGGTTAAATAAAAGGCAAGGCAAGACCGAAGTCATAATAAAAGCTCCATGGCGGAGTTTAATAAAAGATGGAGTTTAACCTATGATAATAAGGCCCATCCGTTAGGGGGCGTATAAAATTCTTGGTAATAAGTCTCATGTTCAAAACCGTTATAAAATCGTGTTTATCGATCCTTCTTTTTGAGTTAATTTTTTGACATTGTTGTCTATTAGGGGGGTTATTAATTCGATGGTCTTGGTTACACCGTTATGACTCTATTTTTGGACCTTAATCTCTATCATAGCATAAGTAAAAAATGTATCCTAGTGAACATTCAAGACAAAAATAAAATATAAGATATACCACTTAGGATTAAGGGAGTCTAAGTACGCGATTAGGGCATATGAGTAGTGTTAGCATTACTAACTTATAACGAAAGTAATCTCGTTACACGCTTGGCATGAAATTAGGTGAAAATCGAGGACGACGAAATTATTTCTAACGAAGCATTCACGTGTTCTTGTTCTATGAACCTAAACGTTCCATTTTGCGATGAAAATCTTACATTATGTCTAAACACAAGTAGTAGCAAGTAGTAGTAGTGTAGTAAGTTTATGATTAAAAAACCCATAAAAATGAATTTTGGAGATGCTAAGATACTTTATTCTAGCCTTGCGTGAGGGAATGACAATGGTTTAGTATGGGGGAGTGATGAGACTGCTTTTATACATAGTCTCATCGTCTAAAACAGGCTTAAAATAGTTAAAATCTCATAAAAAGTGCCATATATATGCTTGTGTTTTCTCAATGTGTATTTTAGGTACGGATATCCATAAAATGACAAACGATCACAAGAAACAAATAAAAAGAACACGGGAAAAGAAGCCGCACAATGAACCGGACCCTAAAGTTGATTTTCCAAGAAAAGTCCTTGAAGAATTGAAGACTGTACAAGAAGGGTCCTTCATTATGGAATACTTGACACTTTAAACCCTTGTATATTCATAATTACAAGTTTGGTCCCTAACTTTGTCAAATTTACAAAAAGGACCCTCAAGTTTGAAGAATTGGCAAGAATTATCCCTCAAAATAGAAGATTTGACACTTTTAGTCCTTCGCAAAGTCAACCATACAAGTGAAGACCTTGAAGTTTTAATAATAGTCCATTAAAGCCGTTAAAGAATCAAAAGATGGCAAGAAATACCCTTTGAAACATTTTGGAAAATGTTTTGTGGCCAAAGTATAAATTTACAAACTTCATTATAAAGGGAAATTTATTTGTGGCTGTTTAAAATATAGAATGAAACAAAGAAGAAAAATGGAGGGTTAAATGTGGCCGACAAACATTCTTACCTAGACCACTCCTATTGTGACACCTCACCCACTCACTCCCCTCATCCAATCACACCTCTGCATTCCAACACGTCACCATCCACTAATACCAGGTTTAAACTTAATATTAATTAAGTTTAAATTTGGCGGTTAACACTTTTTTAAACCCTAATCTGGATCAAAACACAACACTATTCACCAAGAACAGGATTTAGGTTTTTCCTAATCACTAAACAATACATGTTAATATGCTCCAGAATCTTGATTAAGGGTCTTATAAACACAACCCAACCCTTAAACTTGCCACCTCATCACTCCTTTGGTCACATTGGACGTGCCCTACTACAACTTAGGGAAAAAGACAATAATTGTCAGCAAATCAACGTGCCATAGCTTTGCTTACATCCTACGCCCTCATTGAACGCCTTGGATCATTTTTCCACCACTGGCATCTCAGCAAAAGGCCAAAAATCTTCACATGAGCTCAAAATATTCAAACTTCACAAGGGCAATTCTGGGACTTCACCAACTAGGGTTTTTAAGTTTTTCAGCTTTCTAGGACATTGTACACCCTCTATATAAAGGGTTTAGCTCATAGCATTAGTTCTTGTTCTTGGTTTTGCTTTAGTCACTTTTTTGTAAATCCTTTGTTAAATGAATGAAAAAGTGTATGAAACTGTTGACGAAATCCAAGTGCCATATTTATTTTGTTATTGTTTAATGATATGATTTTGTGTTTTGGAGGTTCTAAAGTTTGGTTCTAAGTTTTAAGCAAAGTATTTCAAAGGTTTTCAAAAATCAGATTTTTCCAAATTTTTAGTACAAACACTTGAGGTTTTTGGGCCTCTGATTTATCATCTCACCCTGATAAGAAGATTATCAAGGTGGAGTGAGATCTAGGTTTGGGAATATTCAAGGAGTGGGGTACAAATATTTGGAAGAAATCTGTCTGAATTTTATTGTTCTTGTTTTCATTATTAAACTGCTATTTTTCTAACCCCTTGAGTTTTGGTTAACTCATACCATAGGTCTGCTTGTGGTGTTAGTTTATCAAGAATCAAGGCTGTTTACTCTTGTTTGTTCCATTACAGTCCAAGATCATAAGCCTTCTTTGGCATTTCCCTTAACTGTTGTAGTTAAGAAGTCCATTCCAAACCACTCAAGACTCCTTGGCTTGAGCCTAGTTGTTGGCCAAGTCCAAGGAAGCTTAGCTGGCCTTGCTTGGATGTAAAGCAAGGTAGGTTCACCTTTCTTCCCACTTTTTATTTTTGCAAATTTTGGTGCTAAGTGCTTTGGTGTTGTCTGCCATATGTTGTGTTCTTATGCTTGGACTTTTGTTTTAACTGCATGATATTATTGTTATGATGATTGATTAAGCTTGGATTAGTCTGAAAAACATTTTTCCTTTGTTAAATGTGGATTTCAGATTATAAACCAGTGTTTGGGATTGCATGATAAGTGGTTTTAGTTAACAGCTTGAGTAAGTGTTAAGGGTTTGTTTGAGTTTGTATCTGTTATTGGTGTGGTTAGAGTCCATTATCTACATAACTTGTGCTTTCAAACTTTGAATCTGAATTATTGGCATATCAAGCTTGTTTTAGGTCATTTTGAACTGAAAATTTGTGAACACCTAGATTGAATGATTAACTAGGGTTAACAAGTGCTAAAACAAAGTTTGGGCAACATGTTGAGTGGATTGTAGGGTTTAAAGTTCAAGTTTTGGTCAAATAGATCAGCAAAGGTCATTTTGGGTGTTCATTGTTCATCAGTAAGTCACTCAGGGTATAAACTAGCTCAAATCTTCAAGCCATGGCATGAAACAAGTTTGTTTGTGTTCACTTGAGTTTATTTAAGCTGTTGTATGCACTTGGTAAAGTTTGGTAGGCTTATACTAGCTTAAACATAGCTTTTATTCATTAGATATGCTTATCTCATGTTCGTATCATGTTTTTATGCTTTTTGAATTTACTGTATCAATTGGCTGGGTGATTTTGTGATTTTTTGCTTGATTGTGACTCCCTACAACTCACTGGTTGTAGGGGTGCGTAAAAACACCAAGTGAATCTTTTAAAAACAACAATTAAAAAAAGTCAAGCAGTGGGAACTCTTTCCCACTGAAAGTTCCCACTAATAGTGTAAACTGGTCATCAGCTTATTAATAAGCTATATTGGCTTATTCTATTGTGCAAAAACTTGGATTTTGTAATCAGTTTCCTTATTTGACCCATTTACTTGATCTGGAGCTTTTTGGACTTTGACTTTTAAGTTTGATTTGAAAACGAATTGACTTGTTTTTCAAAACAGCTTATTGCTTATTCCAGCTTATTTAGTGTGCTTATTTGAATTTTTTTGTTTATTAAGCTTAGTTTGATCATTTAAAACCTTTTGCAACCTGAATCAGCTCTTAATGTGACGACTATTTTGTCGTTTTCTATAGAGAGCTTTGGCTTATTTCAGGCTTATTTCTTGAGCTTTTTCAAAAATTAATTTTACAATCAGCTTTATAATCTTAAAAGAAGGATGTGTGCCAAATTTCAACTTATGGCATTAGCTTATGGCTTAATGGGCCAAAAAGCCCATTAAGAAGAAGCTGAATTCTATTAAGCTATGATAAGCACTGATTCAGCTTTTAGGCCTTTAGATTCTTGTGTTTAAAACTTGGTTTTAAGCTTATCTGGAAATTTTGGGCTAAGTTGGTTAACATTTTTCTTATTGGGCCTTTATAAACCCATTTAGTAATCTTTTTCACTTTTGGCCCATTTGGAGTCCCAACAGGGGTCTTTATGTCATTTCACTTTCGTTTCTGGTTTTATTAAGTTAAAATAAATTAGTTTGCAAGTTTTTAGAATTTTTTTATAAATTTTTAATTTTTAATATTATTTTAATATTTAATTTTAATTTTTAATCATTTTAAATAGTTTTAATTAGTTTTAAATTTTTCAAAAATACCTTTTAGTTTTATCAAGTTATTTTAGAGGTTTACAAATTAAAAATCTTATATTGGGATTTTTATTAATTAAATTGATTTTTAGGGCATTAATTAGCATTAAAAAATTAATTATTCATTAAATAAAAGGTTTGAATAAGTTCTGATTTTTAGTAAACTCTAAGTGCATTTTTAGGAATTTATTGTGATTTTCTAGGAATTTTTAGGGTTATTTTTAAATTTCGTCACGTTTTTACGGTTTTATGTTTACGTCATTCGTCGTAGTTTAATCATAATCGTAATCGTTATCATTTTCTCTTTTCTTTCTTCTTTATAATATTAATCTCAAACTTAATCAAGTCTTAACACACACATCAAGCCTCCTTGAGAACGAACTCACAACAAAGGTCATAAGTGTTTACGTTTTTCTAAACGTACGCTTAATACTTACCGCTTTTGTCTCGTTTTCCTAAACGAGAGTGAAAATACAACTATCATATAGATAATTTTAGTGTAGTGTTATATTTGTGTTCTTGGTATCTAATTTTCTATTCATAGAATATAGGTTTCATATGTTGTTGCTGTAAAATTTAGTACTTAAGTATGGATAATTATTTGAAAGGTTGACATGTTTTTGAAGGATAGGATGTGCCACATGTTGCTTATAAACTTATTGACACGATACACTGATAGTGATATTCTTGTAACCGTCAACCACAAGACTTGTATTCTTATAGACATATTTTCGTGCAACCATAAGTACGATTGTAAGAAATTGAGAACTAATGTAAATCCTCAACACTTATTTTATGCACTGATTGGCCATTCAGATCAAGATTTTAGAATAGTCCATAATACACCTTCATATCCAAATCAACCTCTGTTGGAAAATGTTTTGCAAAATATGGTTTTTGCAATACTTTGGACATAATTTTATATATGTATATGTTATATATATTCGTAGTACTTAGTAGCTTTGCGTTCTCCTCGAAGAGAGCTTCACAACGAGCTAAAGTATGTCCAATATGGAGTTAATATGAATGAGATATCGTGTCTCAAAGTGAGTCACGTGAAACACAATATTTGGAAAAATATTTGTCCCACATCGCTTGAAACATGAAGTGAAAACATGTTTATAAGGAAATCCTAATTTCTACCCTACAATATTCATTTGTGGGTTTTTACTCCCACGCCTACGCGCGGCAAGGGGGTGCAGAAAGTGGGATTTCTAGGCCAAAACGGGTTCGAAGCTACTGAACTTGTGCACGAGCGCGCGACCTGCGGACACGAATGCAGCTCCAAAAACTGGCTTGGGTGCGGGTAGATTTCGGAATCTTTTTTGCTGCAAATTCGAATTTTTTCCAGAAAATTCTCTAATCTATTTTAGGAATAGATTTAGAATAAATTTGTGCTTATAATTGATTTACAAATCGTGTTATAGAAATAACAGATTTGTCAGAATATTTTGTCTTGGTGACCAAGGCAAATTTTCACTATATAATAAATCTGTCTTATTCAGTTTAATCATCAGAAAAAACGCAGCTTTTTCCTTACTCCATTACCAGACGATTTTTCCAGCAGTTCTCGATCAGAAACACAGAAGGCTTCCGTGATCTTTCAGGCAAGTTTGTCTATGTACAACAGCTTTGGACGTTGTATCCTGGGAAACAGACGACGAATCTGTTTTAAGGGAAGCGTGTTAAACACGTGCCTCGTCTTAGTTTACTTTTTCTTCATTACTGTTAATTACTTTCTGTCATTTAAATTCTGTCAATTTAATTTCTGTTATTTTATTGTAAATTCGATTTTATAATAAAAGTATACACCGTTTCCTACAATCTTAAAACAGATTCTGTTTAACAGAATTAAAACTTTTATTAAAATCGGATTAATAATTTTATCAGATTTATTTATAAACTGTTTCTGCCGAAACCAGGATTGAGTTTCACTGGAAATCAGTTTTAATTTACAGATTTTTATTAACAGTTAACGTTTTTTTAGTAGTTGTTCTAATCAGTTTATTGAAACCAAGATTGTGTTTCTGTTAAACTGATATTTTTAATAATTGCATCTGATTCATTGAAACCAAGATTGAGTTTCTTTGAAGCAGATCTACTATAAGTATATAGAGATCACGATTGAATTTCTTATATACAGATTTATAACAGTTGTCTAACTGTTTGTGTTTTGATCTTGTTTGATCTTTCAGAATGTCTACTAGCACTCTTGAAATTCCTGCAACTACTACTGTGAAAGTAACTGCTGCGCCAGTTACCCACACAGTTGCTAATCATGCTGAAAAACCAGAAAAATTCAATGGACAGAATTTTAAGAGGTGGCAGCAGAAGATGTTCTTCTATCTCACTACTTTGAACCTTGCGAAGTTCTTAAAGGAGACTGTACCTCAGGTGGAACCTCCTAAAGAAGGTGTACCCGAAAATCAACAAGCCGTGCAAGCTGTTGAAGCATGGAAACATTCAGACTTCTTGTGCCACAACTATATTCTAAATGGTTTGGTGGACTCTTTGTACAATTTGTACTGCAAGACTAACACTGCCAAAGAATTATGGGAGTCGTTGGAACGCAAGTACAAAACTGAGGATGCTGGTACAAAGAAGTTCGTGGTAGCTCGCTTTTTGGATTACAAGATGGTTGATTCAAAGAGTGTGATAACTCAGGTTCAAGATCTGCAGGTTTTGCTACACGACATTCATGCTGAGGGTATGACTTTGAGTGAAACTTTTCAAGTTGCAGCTATCATTGAAAAGTTACCTCCAAGCTGGGTAGAATTTAAAAACTACTTGAAGCATAAGCGAAAGGAGATGACTGTTGAAGACTTGGTTGTTCGTCTTCGTATTGAAGAGGACAACAAGCTGGCTCAGAAAAACACTTATACACCTGATTCTGCCAAGGCAAATATGGTTGAGCATGGTTCGTCTTCTTCAAAGTCTAAAGGCAAGAGCTTTGGAAAAGGGAAGAATGACAAGAAGAGCAAAGGGAAGTCTGAGTACCTTGCTCCTAAGGCTGGAATTGCGAAGTAGAAGTTCCAAGGAAATTGCTTCAACTGTGACAAGCCAGGTCATCGTGCTGCTAATTGCAAAGCGCCAAAGCGGGTGACTCCACGCGAGGCTAATATGGTGAATGATAATGTGGACATGATTGCTATGGTGTCTGATGTCGTTACCATGATCTCTGAAGTTAACCTGGTAGGTTCTAATAATAATGATTGGTGGGTTGATACTGGGGCAACCCGTCATGTGTGTGCTGACAAGAGTATGTTTCACTCTTTCAGAGCGGTTGACAATGGAGAGAAGTTGTACATGGGCAACTCTGCAACTGCTGATATCAAGGGCGAAGGAGATGTTATTTTGAAAATGACATCCGAGAAAGAGCTCAAGTTGACTAAAGTCTTGTATGTTCCGGAGATTCGCAAGAATCTTGTGTCCGGGTAGCTTTTGAATAAGTTTGGTTAAATCTTGTTTTTGAGTCTGATAAAGTTGTACTTTCTAAGAATCAAATGTATGTTGGTAAGGGGTATGCCCTGAATGGTATGGTTAAGCTCAATGTAATAGTTGTTAAGAATGATATCAATAAAATGAATTCTTTTGCTTACTTGATTGAGTCTTCTCATGTGTGGCATGGCCGTCTTGGACATGTTAATTTTAATTCAATGCGTCGTTTGATTAAATTTAATGGCATACCAAATTTTTATATTGATTCAAATTATAAGTGTGAAACTTGTGTCGAAGCCAAACTTACAAGATCATCTTTCAAATCGGTTGAACGAAAAACCGAACCACTTGATATGATACACACAGACATATGTGATTTGAAATCACTACCCACAAAAGGTGGCAATAAGTACTTCATCACGTTTATTGATGATTGCACAAAGTACTGCTACGTTTACTTGTTAAAAAGTAAAGATGAAGCTATAGACAAGTTTGTTCTATATAAAACCGAAGTTGAGAATCAACTTGGTAGGAAAATGAAGGTTGTACGAAGTGATAGAGGAGGTGAATATGTGTCTCCTTTTGCTGATCTATGTGCGAAACATGAAATTAGACATGAGTTTACTGCTCCTTATTCACCTCAGCAAAATGGTATTGCCGAAGGAAGAACCGTACCTTGAAAGAGATGGTTAATGCCATGTTGTTAAGTTCTGGTTTGAGCCGGGACATATGGGGGGAAGCCATTCTAACGGCTACTTATCTTTTAAACAAGATACCTCGTAAGGATAAAAAGGAAACCCCATATGAATTGTGGATGGGAAGAAAACCATCATACCAGTACTTACGAGTGTGGGGGTGTCTAGCCAAGGTAGCTGTGCCGACACCTAAGACCCAAACGATTGGACCTAAATCTGTGGATTGTATATTTACTGGATATGCTAAGAATAGTAGTGCGTATCGTTTCATTGTACATGATTCGAAAAATCCAGATATACACAAGAACATAGTTATGGAATCAAGGAATGCGTCCTTCTTTGAAAACATATTTCCTTGTTTAAAGAAGGAAAATGGAAGCACATCTAGAATAGATGATGCAGTTGTCCAAGATAAGAGACAACGCGATGATAATGATCTCCAAGATGAGAGACAAGATCAACCCGAGGAAGAAGAGTTTGAACCTAGAAGAAGCAAACGGGCGAGAACCGAGAAATTATTTGGACCCGATTTTATCTCTTTTATGGTAGAAAATGAACCCACTTCTTATCAAGAAGTTGTAAATTCCTCAGAAGGGCCTCGATGGAAAGAAGCAATTAATAGTGAAATAAAGTCTATTTTACAAAATCATACTTGGGAGCTCGTAGATTTACCTCCTGGTTGTAAACCACTAGCCTATAAATGGATCTTCAAGAAGAAGATGAAAGCTGATGGCACCATTGATAAGTACAAAGCAAGATTGGTGATCAAAGGTTTTAGACAACGCGAAGGTCTAGATTACTTTGATACTTATTCGCCGGTTACGCGAATAACTTCTATTAGGATGATTCTTGCTATTGCTGCATTAAGAAATTTAGAAGTTCACCAAATGGATGTGAAAACGGCTTTTCTAAATGGAGATTTAGAAGAAGAAATATACATGAACCAACCTGAGGGTTTCATGGCTCCTGGACAAGAGAGCAAAGTTTGTAGGCTTGTTAAGTCATTGTATGGCTTAAAGCAAGCTCCAAAAAAATGGCATCAGAAGTTTGATCACGCCATGCTAGAGGGTGGATTCAAAATTAATGAATGCGACAAGCGTGTTTATGTCAAAGACACAAATAGTGGATATGTAATCTTGTGTCTTTATGTCGACGATATGCTTATCATTGGAAGTAACGACAAGATGATCAAGTCTACTAAAGACATGTTGAAATCAAAGTTTGACATGAAAGATATGGGTTTGGCTGATGTGATCCTTGGAATAAAGATCATACGAACTCAAAGTGGACTTGCATTAAGTCAAGCACATTACGTGGACAAAATTCTTAATACTCATAATGCGGGGGATTCCGGCCTAGCTAGAACTCCAATAGACACTAGTTTGCATCTATCTAAAAATAGAGGCGTAGGTGTTGCCCAATTAGAGTATTCAAGAATTATTGGCATGTTAATGTATTTGATGACATGTACCCGACCTGACTTAGCATATGCTGTTAGCAGGCTGAGTAGATATACTAGTAATCCAAGTGATGCACATTGGAAAGCTATGATTAGGGTACTTTATTATTTGAGATACAGTCGTGATTATGGACTGAATTATGCTAGATATCCATATGTTATTGAAGGATACAGTGATGCAAATTGGATATCTGACATAAAGGATTCTAGATCGACCAGTGGATATGTGTTTACACTGGGAGGGGCCGCTATATCTTGGAAGTCTTCCAAGCAAACTGTAATAGCTAAGTCCACGATGGAATCAGAATTTATCGCGTTAGATAAATGCGGGGAAGAGGCGGAATGGCTACGTCAATTCGTAGAGGACATACCCAGGTGGCCTAAACCGGTAACGGCCATTAGTATACATTGTGATAGTCAATCGGCAATTGGCAGAGCTCATAGCACAATGTATAATGGAAAGTCTAGACATATCCGTCGTCGACATAATTCGGTACGACAACTACTCTCAACAGGAGTTATCTCAATTGACTATGTGAAGTCAAAGGATAACATCGCGGATCCGCTTACGAAAGGCTTAAGCAGAGAGTTAGTTAGTAAGTCGTCTAAAGGAATGGGACTAAAGCCCTTAAAGGAATGAGTTTCTATGAAAGAAAACCTAACCCAGTTGACTGGAGATCCCAAGATCTGGGTTCAATAGGACAACCTAATCATAGAAATGTGGGGGAGTCACGTCAATGTGGGGGAGTTACTTAATACAATAACTTTCCTAGTCCATTCCTAGAACAATGTGACATGTTGAGAGGTTAAACATATGGCTTAATGATTCAGGATGAAATCATAAAGCATAATGATTCAAGATGAAATCATAAAACATATGTTTTTAATGATTCAAGATGAAATCACCTATGTGAGAGAGAAGTGGGGTCGCTTCGAAGGAAATTATGGGGGCGCAATTTCTAAGAGCTCTTGCAGAACCAGGCGAGTGTTCATGACCATAACGAACACGACTATGAGGACTTGACAAGGTCAAGGAGAGTCTTGTGTGAGTGTGTATTGTCGTCTACGTAAACAGAGGCTGAGTTCAAGGACATCGCGTCTACTCAGATCTAGGAGACTAAGTGCATCTCATAAGGGAAGGTTAAAAGGGTTACACCTACCTATCCTATGCAGGACTTAACCGCAGAAATTTTGCCGAAACTTTTGTGTGTTTTCGACCGATTCCCATTCATGTGGGGGATTGTTGGAAAATGTTTTGCAAAATATGGTTTTTGCAATACTTTGGACATAATTTTATATATGTATATGTTATATATATTCGTAGTACTTAGTAGCTTTGCGTTCTCCTCGAAGAGAGCTTCGCAACGAGCTAAAGTATGTCCAATATGGAGTTAATATGAATGAGATATCGTGTCTCAAAGTGAGTCACGTGAAACACAATATTTGGAAAAATATTTGTCCCACATCGCTTGAAACATGAAGTGAAAACATGTTTATAAGGAAATCCTAGTTTCTACCTTACAATATTCATTTGTGGGTTTTTACTCCCACGCCTACGCGCGCGCAGGGGGGGGGGGGGTGCAGAAAGTGGGATTTCTAGGCCAAAAACGGGTTCGAAGCTACTGAACTTGTGCACGAGCGCGCGACCTGCGGACACGAATGCAGCTCCGAAAACTGGCTTGGGTGCGGGCAGATTTCGGTATCTTTTTTGCTGCAAATTCGAATTTTTTTTCAGAAAATTCTGTAATCTATTTTAGGAATAGATTTAGAATAAATTTGTGTTTATAATTGATTTACAAATCGTGTTATAGAAATAACAGATTTGTCAGAATATTTTATATGGAACAGAATATTTTGTCTTGGTGACCAAGGCAAATTTTCACTATATAATAAATCTGTCTCATTCAGTTTAATCATCAGAAAAAACGCAGCTTTTTTCTTACTCCATTACCAGACGATTTTTCCAGCAGTTCTCGATCAGAAACACAGAAGGCTTCCGTGATCTTTCAGGCAAGTTTGTTTAGTCCGGCTGTACAACAGCTTTGGACGTTGTACCCTGGGAAACAGACGACGAATCTGTTTTAAGGGAAGCGTGTTGTTAAACACGTGCCTCGTCTTAGTTTACTGCTTTCTTCATTACTGTTAATTACTTTCTGTCATTTAAATTCTGTCAATTTAATTTCTGTTATTTTATTGTAAATTCGATTTTATAATAAAAGTATACACCGTTTCCTACAACCTCTAATACAAATGTTACAAATAACAAGGCTTAAAAATTCAGACTCATAAACTTGCTTAAAACTTGATCATTGTTTGCCAACAAAAAATGATTTATCATAAAGTTGTAACATATATAAACCCGATAACATGTGTTCCATGCAAAATATAATCACGGTACCCGCTGTCGTCAGGGGCGGAGCCATATACTGGCCCATTTAGCCCAAGAGTATCAGGAGAAGTAAAATTTGTAGATATCTAAATTTTTACTTTAAATAAGTATGTACAGCTGTTACGAATTTTTGTTAGTCTGTAACATAATCAATTTAATAATGATACTCGATAAAAACTAGTTATATACTTTTTTTTTTCTCTTATTTGTTTAGGGGGTTTTCTTTCACTTAAAATCATAGTAGTATGTTTTGGTGCGATCATACTACTTGCACACTCCTTGAGTCTCTTCTGCTTACGTATTGCTAAAATTTTTTTTTGCCCCCGCGACTTAATTTTCTGGCTCCGTTGCGTGTCGTATTACACGGGTACCTGCTAGTAGAATTATATACATATATAGTCGGTGTTATTAATAATTGTGGAAACTTTTTCAAAATAAAAAACAAGGGGTGTATAGGTATGACCGTATGATGTGTATTCGTTTATATGCGTAGAACTGTGTACACATGTTCTAGGAATTTATAACTATAACGAATGATGCATTGTCAAGCAAAGGCTCCCGAAATAATAAATACAGATAAGTGAAGGTGCAAGGGGTTATAGGCCTAGGCAGACACTGTATACAAATGTGGCAATAGGCGTGGTGCAACAAGAAGCTCAAGCGGAGTGGCTTTAATACTTGTTAAGCCAGGGCTTTCAGTCATGTCAATTTGATCTTTTGATGGATTTTGGAACTCGAATCCATGTATTAGGGTAGCCAATATCAACTGCAAAGCTTCAAGAGCAAAAGATATTCCAGGACATATTCTTCTGCCACTTCCAAAGGGGATCAATTCGAAATGCTGACCCTTGACATCAATTTCCTTCTTGCTTGTCAAAAATCTTTCAGGTTGGAATTCAAATGGATCGGTCCATATTTGAGGATCATGATGTATCTTCCAAATATTAACCAAAAGGCGCGTTTCTTTTGGGACGGTGTAACCACCTATTATGCAGTCTTCTGTAGACTCGTGAGGAACGGAGAGTGGCGCAGGTGGATAAAGTCTCATTGTTTCTTTGATAATAGCTTGAACGTAGACCAAGTTCTTCAAGTCAGACTCTTCTACAACTCTATCTTTTCCAACGTGGGTTTCGAGCTCTTGTTGAGCTTTACTTAACACAAGAGGGTTGTTGACTAGTAAAGCTAATGCCCAAGTTAGAGTCAACGTGGTCGTGTCCGTGGCTGCTGAGAAAATTGCCTATGTAATAAAGTAAAACTCGCTTAATCTACATATATTTTTATGAAAGAACTAGCATTAATACTAATATCAACAACATAAGTAACAAAAACCATACCAAACATGTAGCTTTCACGATTGCGTCAATGCTAAATCCATAACGATCCTCGTTAATTTTCTCTTTGACGCGACATAACAATGCTGCTATGAAGACTTGGTCTTTGCATCCATCTATATGTTGTGTAGGATCCATCTTTTTGTGCTCTTCTAACCATCCATCGATTACAACATCGATATCTTTTGCCGTTTTCTTCATCATCTTCTCATACCCTCCTAAAT
Source organism: Glebionis coronaria (assembly GCA_025667525.1). Lineage (NCBI taxonomy): Eukaryota > Viridiplantae > Streptophyta > Magnoliopsida > Asterales > Asteraceae > Glebionis > Glebionis coronaria. The sequence continues at coordinate 649,957,805 of CM046874.1, forward strand.
CCAACCACCTCAATCCTGGAATGACATCTGATGGAATAAACGCACCCAATAGTTCATTAAACCTCCTGATATCCTTTTTAAATTGATCATTTTGTTCGATAGACAAAAAACAATCACCAAATATTATCTTCATAACTATGTTCACAATTAAGTCTCCAAACCATTTTTTCATGTCAATCGTTACTTTGGCGGGAGACCCTTTATTTGTATTGCAAGTTCTATAAATGTCGATCATGAATTTCTTCACTTCAGACACTCGAACTTGTGCTAGCATTCGAAGGCGATGTTGAGACACAAGTTCAAGCACAACTATCTTGCGAATATCACGCCAATATGGTCCATATGGTGCAAGACCAAAGTTAGCATAGTTATATCCTATTAGCTCAGTAGCCATGGCTTTTGGTCGGCTAGCGAAGACTTTATCATTCGTGGTTAAGCACTCTTTAGCCACCTCAGAATTGCTTACAACTAGAACTCGATGAACACCAAGTTTGATGGTGAAAATTGGTCCAAACTTATCTGCCAAAGATCCTAACACCCTGTGAGGAACTTGTGAACCGGCTAATAGATGCAAGTGACCAATTATCGGCCATGAGCCTGCAGCTTCGGGTACCAAATTGTCGCTTTTTCTAACTCTATCTCTTAACCTTGCTAGATGACTAAAGACAAGAAAACATAATATAGTAGCAACCAAAACAAAGATTGATAGAAGGATCTCCATTCAGATCTGTTAAAATGGTAATGGACTAGTGGATGTTAATGTTTATCACATCGACTAGACACCGCCCACATAATAAGAAGTTTATACAATTGTCCAAATTTGTCAACTAACTCACTGATACATACTTCTTTGACATCTAGTTAAGATTTTTTGTTAATAAAATGTTGCGTGTCCGAATTTGTTTACCACGTGTGTTACTAGCTAGATGTGGCTGAGAAGTCTGATGTGAAATAAAATTGCACTGCTCATCTAAATTGAACGATAATGTCAAGTTGTTAGTTTTAGATAACGTGAGGCGTGGTGTGTCGACATAATTAAGCCTTAGATCATTGCGAATACGGTATTTTTAAGGCGTGAATTAAAACGTCACAAAATATAAAAATATATATATAATTATATATTTATATCATATTATAAATATTTTGAGATCGCAAAAAAAGTAATACATAAAAAATAAAGTTAAGAAACTATTTGTGAATGTAATATTTCTATTTTTTATACAAAAAATATGATTTATATCTAAATTGACTTTAAAAAAGCTTTCAAACATCTCGTTTTATTATGACTTATCATGTTTTTTCACGAACCTCAAACCCTTGATCTATTGCGTGACGTGAATGTCAAACCTCACGTCTTTACGAAACATCTTTGATGTCATTTAGAACCTTGGTAAGGACAATGTAATGTGTTAATACAAATAAGCCATAACAATCACAAAATATACAAATAACCCATAACAATTACAAAATCGTTATCAAATTAAAATATTAAGAGTGCAAGTATTAACTATGATCATGGGTGATATCACCACAAAACATTAAAGATTTTGAAAAGAACCGAATCTTTTCCACTTTGACCTGACCCTACATCGTGCAGACTTTGGATGGTCAACACCCATTTTGACCCGACCCTACTTTGTGATACCGGATCGCTCGGCTATAAAGTCATATCCCTTTAAGCAAAGGGATCTAAGATATCCAAATGAACAATGGCTGATTTGCCTATAAATAGAGGCTCATTTTTTACTTGCTTCGTCATCCTCTCATTCACTTAACTCTTTTACTAACTGCATATCTCAAATATATTATTCATTGTTATGTTTTAGTGGTTTTTTTTATAGTGAATCAAGAAAAAGTTAAACCTATCGTGAAAGTTAAATCGAAGACGAACTTGCTACTTCACTCTCTCGTCTCAAGATCCGGAAGTTATCTTGTAGATTTCGTGTATATATTTCATCAATCTTTTATCTATTTTACTTTTGTGTGTGTTGGTTCTACCCATTGTGTAAGAAAGTGATATTTAGCTTTCTATCGGAAAAAAGTGTAACTAGCATCGTGTAAGGTTTCTTCACCAAGAAATGAGGCTTGTTTCTTAGTGTTGTGAACTCTCGAGTATGTGAGTCGAGGAGTAGAGTAGGTAAGGAAAGTGTCCTTGTAGTCGAATCATTATAAATCTTTGTGTCAAGGTTTATCTGTTCCTTTCTACCCTTCTTCTTACTCCGTCCTTCTTATTGCTTATTTATTGACTTTTTTTGCATATCAAAAAAGATCTTCACATAAACCTTATATAAATAACTTGAAACACAAATTAAAACAAGTAAACCATTCAACCCCACTTTGAATGGTCAACACCTACTTTGACCCAACCCTACTTTGTTCTACCGGATCCCTCGGCTATAAAGTTGGATCCCTTAAGCAAAGGGATCCAAGATATCTAGATGAACACTGAGTAACTTGCGTACCTCTCCTTCACTTTACTCTACTACTAACTCTAGATCTTAGATATATTATTTCATGTCTTGTCTTAGTAGTTTTTTTTGTATTGAATCAAGGAAAAGTTAAATCTCTCATGAAAGTTAAAAGCAAAGAGGAATTTTCTACTTCACTCTCTCATCTTAAGATCCGAAAGTTATCTTGTGGATGTCTTTTATATATTTCATCAATCTTTTATCTATTTTAGTTGTTGTGTGCGTTGGTTATACCCATTATGTAAGAATCTGGAATTTAGCTTTGTATCAGGAAAAAAGTGTAAGTGATGTCGTGTAAGGCTTCTCCGCCAAGAAAGGAGGCTTGTTTCTTAGTGCTATGAAATCTCGAGTAAGTGAGTCGAGGAGTAGAGTATGTAAGGAAAGTGTCCTAGTAGTCGAGCCACTATAAATCTTTGTGTCACGGTTTATCTGTTCTTCTCTACCCTTCTTCATACTCTGTCATTCTCAATGCTTATTTTTACTTTTTTTACATATCAATATCCAAAGATATTCACATAAATCAATATAAATTTCTTAAAACACAAATTAAAACGAGTAAACCATTCAACCCCCTTCTTCTATTTTTACACGATTGGCATTAAGTGTAAGGTTCAAAGTTATTTTCAATAATATATTGTATCTAAAACCTCTTCCGATCTAATGGATTCTACAAACTACAAAAAAGGGAAAAATATGCAAAGAACTCCACTTATTGACGCTAATGAGTTTATCTATTCTATAACTAGATTTGAAAATTTTGTGAAATCTAAAACTATTGATCTTAAGGATGTTATTACTTATGGTTATTACCAAGCAACAAATGTAAATATTATAACGATGAAAAAAAAATATCCTTTGTGATAAACTTAGTGAAGATCATAAGAAAATGCTTTCAAAAATAACAAGGCTAAAATGGTTTTATACAACTCTTTCCCTAAGAAAGAATATGGAAGAATCGTTATGCAAACAACAACCTAAGACATTTGAAATTACTTGGCCATCACACATCAAGGTAATAAGACAGTCAAAGATAAAAAGATAGATTTATTTGTTCAATAATACGAACAATTTGAGATCTCGGATGATGATACTACTAATTGTGTATATGCTAGATTTTATACTATTCTAACATATGTAAAAGTGCTAGATGAGTCTTTTTCAAGTCGTAACCATATTAGAAAATTCTTGTGGGCTCTTCCTACCAAGTGACGACAAAAAGTAACGGCTATTGAAGAATCAAGCGGCTTGTGAACACTTTCTCCCGACGAGCTAATTGGAAACATCAAGTTATATGAAGTCTTGCTCGAGAAAGACTTGGAAGCATCAAAAGTAAAAAAAGGAGAAATACAAATCATTAGCCCCAAAATCCAAGAAAGTGTCAAGCGGTGAAGAAGACTATTCCGATGATGAAGATTATGCCATGACTGTGAGGGACCTTGATGTAGCGAAAAACAAGGATAAATAATTGAATTTGTTGATTCCAAAGAATACCCAAAACAACTCTTCCAACAATCGTTGATTCACGCGAATGCTGATTATTAGGTAAAAAATCGAACAAATAAATCCTAACCCGGATTTTAGTCAATTTACAGAAGACTAAAAAAGTCATGTTTTTTTATTCATATCTTAATAATCAATACCATGAACCCAAGTCATAATTTTATAGGAAAACTAAACTTGGGGAAAAAGATAATAATATTCTTACTAAAAAAACACAAAATTAGAAAACTAAATAAAAGATAATACAAAATAAGAAAACTAAATAAAAGATATTATAAACTAAGGAAACTAAACAACCAGTTTATTCTTGTTCCTCCATCATTCTCCACCACTTCAAAAAACTCGTCTTGAGTTTATCTCACTCCTCCATTGTACTCGTAGAATCCAATTGTATCCTTTGCATCAAATTCCCTTTATTTATAATGAATCGACCTCGAACCTTGATCGTCTTAAAACCAAAATTACCGACCATAGGTGCGGCTTCTTGATATATATTTTTTTCAATCATGATACTAACATCCACCCATTTACCTTCTTGCAACCAAATTAACACATGAGGGTTTGAAACTGCGGTTTTTAAATAATCAACACTTAATATAGTTTGGATAATTGAAGAACAGAGATCATTACCCACAACTACAACGTACTCGATGTTGTCTTCAACGACAACAAATCTTACTTTCCTAAAAAATCCTTCTTTCACCTCAATGACATCTTCAAGATCGGTATCATAAACTGTCATTTATTCTTCTTCTACACCCAACATAACATTTGAAGACGGCTCATCATTTCCTTCCTCTTGAAAATTCTAATAATTGTCAACAAAAGGGTACTCCTCTTCCTCGGGTTCTTCATCATAAACCGGGGCTGCTTCATAATCACCATAAGCGACATCATCATCGTCATCTTCGGGATCAACAAATGTGTTTTCTGACTCACCATGTTCAATACCTCGACAATTACGATCACCACGCTGGTTCATCAAGTGTTTCATCCGGTTAGTCAATTTATCAAAGAATGGATCCATTCGCTCCTTCATCTTTGCCATAATACGATGCTCCAATTCTTGTTCATACACATCATGAACATTCCTACTTCTTCTTGAAGACATCTTAAACAGGAACTTCAACTCTTGATACCAACTGATGTAGCGAAAAACAAATATAAATAATTAAATCTGTTGGTTCTAAAGAATACCAGAAACAACTCTTCCAACAATCGTTGATTCACGCGAATACCGATTATTAGGTTAAAAATCGAACAATAAATCCTAACCAGGATTAAAGTCAATTTATAGAAGACTAAAAAAGTCATGTTTTTTTATTCATATCTCAATAATCAATACCATAAACCCAAGTCCTAATTTTATAGGAAAACTAAACTTGGGGAAAAAGATAACAATATTCTTCCTAAAAAACACAATATAATAAAACTAAATAAAAGATACCACAAAATAAGAAAACTAAATAAAAGATATTACAAACTAAGGAAACTAAATAACCAGTTTATTCTTGTTCCACCATCACTTTATATCTCGATTTTTCAACATAAAAACTTAAGACGATGAGTTTTATCTTGTACTTGTACTTGGTAGACTTGCATCGAATTTTTATAAGTCACATGTACTTTTGGATTTACTTTTCTTTTCTTCTTGCTTAAGGGCAAGCAAAACTGAAGTGTGAGGGGATTTGATAACGCCCAAATCCAACATGTTTTTGGGAGCATTAACCGTACTTTTGTACATGTTGATGAGACTGCTTTTATACATGGTCTCATCGTCCAAAACGGGCTTAAAATGCATAAAATATCATAAATTATACCAAATATATGCTCGTGTTTGTTACTTGTGTATTTTTAGGTACGGATATTGAGGAAATGGAAAAAGATCACAAGAATCAATCAAAAACGAACACGGGGAACGAAGCCGCACAATGAACCGGGCCCAAGTTTGGATTTTACAAAAATGCCCTTGAAGAATTGAAGATTGGCAAGTTTAGTTCCTCATATTTGAAGAACTTGTCACAAATGACCCTCCAAATGTCAATTGTACAAGAATGGTCCTTAAGGAATGAAGACTATACAAGAACAGCCCTTGAAGAATCCAAAAAGTATAAAAGAAACCCTTGGAAAAGTTTCTAAAAGTTTTTGTGCCAAAAATGTAAATCTGCCAAAGTTGTTATCAAAGGAAAATGAATAAATTTCTATTTATTACAAAGTGGAAGGAAGAGAGAAGCTTGGGGGTAAATTCTGCCAAACAACCAATCCCACTCACCCAACCAGACTCTGACATGTCACCATAACCCACCCAAAACCCATTTACCCATACCCTACCCATTATCCACCAGCCCAATACCTTTTAAATTAATAAAACCCGGTTTTAAAATGGTCAACAAGTCAAATCCCAACTTTTCCCACTAAACACATGATTTAAAATCCTAACCCCACAAAACGAATCAAACCCCAACCTGCTAACCCTTTTTACCCCATAAACCCTAAATCAATTAACCCTCTAAATCAAGGGGTTTTATGTTGATTAATTCCAGATTGCTAATTCGGGTCTATGTCACCAAAACCCACAACCCAAACCACCACAAGACACACCCATGTGTCTTATGGGACCCTCTCCTGCACCCATCGTTTTCCCCCAAACCCCAAACCCGACACATTCAACGATTCACAGCTATTCCTTTGTCCCCAAGTCCAATCCAACGTCCAAGATCAAGTCTCTACAACCTGGCATCACATGGGCACCTTTTGACGAAGAATCAAGAGTGAAGACCCAAGGGCTTAATTGGCATCTCCAGCAATTAGGGTTTAAGTCTTTTTAGCATTCTAGATAGTTCCTTAGGTTAGTATAAATAGAGACGCCTGTGTCCTATTTACTTTGTTCCAGTTTTTCTAGCAAATTGTGTAATTCCTTTTTGATTTAATATAAAGTTGGTGTTTTGTTTAAAAAGTAATTCCTTTTATTATTATTTAAAAGTTGGTAATTGTTTGGCTAGAAATTCTGAGTTCCATCTTGATATTGCAAAACTTTTTTTTAAGTTTTGAAAAGTCAGAAACAAGGTTTTCTGAAAAAGGTAATTTAAGGTGAAAAATTTGAAAAGATTTGATTTTCCAGGATTATAAGGGTTTGTTTATGTGTTATTGAAAGGAAAAGAAGTGTTGGAAAGGTTTCACAGTTTTTAAGAAAGGTTTTAAAAAAGGTAACAAAAAAATCAGTATATTGTATCTGCTTGTTCTTCATTGGTTCTTAGCAGGTAGTTGTTGGAGCATTGTTGATCAAGGGTCTGCACAAACCCGAGTTTGTTTGGAGGTGGTTCTTCAACCACTAGGGACCTGGATGTAGGTCCCTTGAGGTAAAAAACCTTTTACCTTTTTCCATTTTTCTGTTTACTATGTGATTTGAGTGATCTTGTGTGAAAGTTGCTAAGTTGTTGTTTAAGCTGTTAGAAATAGCTCATAATAGGATTGTATGCATGTTAAAAGCTTAGTGAATCAATTTAGTTGAGATTGTTTAAGTATTTGTTTTAAAAATTTGCATTTTCTGAAATAAAGGGGTGTTTGGATTTGTGTTTTAATCATATTTTGTGACAAATTTGTGAAGTTAAAATGTGTTAGATACTTTCCTTAGGGTTGCATTAGGTTATGTGTAGTTTGGTTATCATTGTGGACAGGGTTTGATCACAATTTGCATGCTAAAAGTGAAAAAGAATCTTAAAATCTGTCAAGATCATTTTCTGCTTGTTTATGTAAAATTTGGTGCTTCAAATCTTCAAATCTGTTAAACAATAGGTTTAAGTAGGATTGTAGTTTGGTTATATGCTAGTTGGTTGCTTTGTGAGAAAGATTGGAGCCTTTGAATCTCAAGTTTGTGCAAGAAATTAAGCTAATATACCACCAGACCTAGTATAGGTATATTAGCAACCTTAATTGATCACTTGTGCTTGCTTGAGTGTTGTTCTTGCTTGTTTTTTGTGCTTAATCTGACTCCTTATACTCCAAAGAGTATAAGGGTGCCTTTTGTCCAAAATATAAGCTCATAATAAGCTCTCCTGAGCTTATTAGGTCATCAGACCTTCAAAATACACTAGCAGTGGGAACTCCTTTCCCACTGGTAGCACAAAAGTTCCCCCTGCTAAGCAAAAGGACAAAAGTCCATCACATGTCACTATCTGTTTTCAAGATTTTTTGTCTTTAGTGGGTGATTTTGAGAATTAGGACTTCAAACTTGTTTTATTATTTTTCTTATTTTATTTTTGATTTTTCTGATTAATTAGTTTTTATTCTACTGTTCATTTGGTAATTTTTAGGTTTTATTGCATTCTTAATTAATTTTTAATGTTTCTGTTTTTGTCTTTTAGTGCCAAAAAGTAATATTTTTCAGTTTAATCAATTTTCTTGGACTTAGGATATTATTTTAAGATTTTTGGTTAAAAATATTTTACTGTTCATCTTTTTATTAATTTTTAGAATTAATTTAAGTTAATTAGAGTTTTAATTAAACTAGTTTTGTCATTTAGTGAAAAATTTAATATTTTTCAAACTTTTTCATTTTTCTTCTGTTCATTAGAGTTATTTAGGATTTTTAAAATTGGTAGATCATTTTTAGCATTATTTTATTATTTTTTATAATTGTTTTGATTTTAAAATAGTTTTTAGTGAATTAAAAATAGAAAAATAGTTTTTAAAAATTAGGAAAAATACTTTTTAGTTTTTAGATAACATAAGTAAGTTATTTGTTCAATAAAATCATATTTTGGACATTTTGATTAATTATATTTAATTTTAGGGCTTTAATTAGCATTTAAAATTGAATATTTAATTAATAAAAGGTTTTAAAATATTTTTATTGGATTTTATTTCTTATTTATATTATTTTGGACTTGTTTTAGCTTTTAATTAAGTTTTAGGTTTTAAAGTTTTTTATTTTGTAGCTTTGTTTTTACGGTTTTACGTGAACGCGTTTTCGTCTTAGTTCGATCCGTCTTCGTAACCGTCTTTTCTTTCCTTTCTCATTTCTTTTCTTCTTGTTAATAATCACAAAAAAAACATAAATCAATTCATTACACAACACACGTGCCTCCTTGAGAGAACGAACTCACTCTTCTTAAGGGTCATTAGTGCTCGGTTTTCCTAAACCGACACTTAACGCTTACCACTATTTAGCCTCTCTTTTCCTAAAGGGTTGCAAAAACACTACATCATTTTTGGCGCCGCTGCCGGGGAGGCGTGTTGTGTTTTGATTGAACATTGTTGTTTTTTATACTAGCCATAAATAGTATTTGTATTAGTAGCACTCTACTAATACGTATTATCGTTTTTCGGTTTTTGTGTGAATATTATTACTATATTGTATACGTAGAACAATAAATTCACAAGTACTCCAAATACGTGAGCAATCACAACCTTGATTCGGGATTTCATCACTCGATCATTGTATTCGAATCTCAAACCAAAGAAAAAAGGCAAAAATAGATAAATACTTTCGTGAAGCTTAATCTTGATAATACAAACTATAAGGTGGGTATAAGGCGGTTGTATTTCACGACCTAAAGGAAAAAGGCTCTTAAGTGCTTCGCGCCGCCTCGTTTCCTCCGCTTGCTTGTGCGTATTTGATTTTGAGAGTGAATCGAGGGTTTTGCCCCCCAAATTATTATTACATATCATATATATTTTCTTGGTTTCATTGATTAAACCCTCTTGAACGATTTGGTGTTCCACCATCGTTCTAAAGTCATCGAAGGCGTTCACTCCACGTGATCGTTTTCATTCCTTGAGGCTTCTTTAATCAAGAGATTTGATTAAGGAGGAGATTTGTGGACTATTTTCTACTTAATACATTCACCAATTTCCAAAAAGTTAATACCATCAAAAACAACAAAAGAAAAATTGAAAAACACAAAATACCAAAAAGAATCTTCATTGCTCGTCTCCACGTTGTACGTGACGTTTATGCTCACCCGAAATCAAGCAAAACGTACACGTAGACGAAAGAACAAAACTCCCACTCCAACTCATTCTAGTGAGGAGTCTCCTATTGACGAACCCATTGTAGTGAAAGAAGCTACCATGGCTAATCGAACTAAGATGGAGTTACTTCAAGCACCCACCGAGGGTTATGGAGAAGCTATTGTGATTCCCGCAATCCTTGCGGAGAATTTTGAGGTGAAAACAGGTTTGTTGTCGATGATCCAAAACAACAAATTCCGTGGTGATGAGAAGGACAATCCCCACAACCATATCCGCCAATTTAATCGTCTTACCGCCACGTGCAAATTAAAGGATGTCTCGAATGATTCGATTAAGATGATGCTTTTTCCGTATTCCTTAGCGGGGCCCGCTAAAATTTGGTTAGAGAAAGAGCCACCCAATTCTATATTGACGTGGAAGGATCTCGTTTCAAAATTTGTGAACCAATTTTTTCCGCCCTCTAAGACTACGCATTTGAAAAATGAGATTTCTAAATTTTCACAAGAATCAAATGAAAGTTTTTCTACGGCTTGGAATAGGTTTAAGGAGATGTTACATGAATGTCCTCATCACGGTTTTTCCGACTTACACCAAATCGACACGTTTTACAATGGGCTTAACGATCATGAAAGAGATTATTTGAATGCCGCCGCGGGTGGTAATTTTTTATGTAAAACGGTTGAAGAAGCTTTGGTCATAATCGAGAATAGGTCTAAGGTTTATAGCCCTCGTCACACACCGAGTGTTGCCAAAATGGGCTCATCATCGTCTCGTTCCATTAATGCCTTGCAAGATGAAGCAAATGAGGAGAATCGGTTTTTTGATAGGTTTTCGACTCTTATGTCCCATTGGAAAGCTCAAGAAGCTTCAAATTTCGCTTCGGTTAAAGCGGTTTCTAAGAGTTGTTTGTCGTGTGGGGGAGCTCATGATCTTTCCGAGTGCATTACCGCGGATGGTAACACTTCGAATGCTTTTGTAGCCACGGGAACTTATAACCAAATCGGTCAAGGTTCCCGCCAAAATCAAGCTCCACCAAATCAAAATTCTAATAATTATCGCAACAAAAACCAAGGTGGAAATTACCAAGGAAATCAAAGGAATTATAACAAGGGTAATTATCAAAGTGGTAATGGGCAAATTTCAAACCAAAACCAAAACCGTGATTTTCAAAACAATGCCCAAGGTTTTCAAAATGATCACACCAAAAATCTTCAAGGAGAATTTTTGAATTATGCAAAGGCTAATGATGCTAAGTTTGACAATATGCAACGTGAAATGGTTAGCTTAAGATCCGAATTGAAAAACGAGCTAAAAAACGAACTTGCTAATGAACTTAAAACTCATGCTAACAAAATGGAAGGAAATGTCACACGTCTCCAACAAAATCAACAAAAAATGGAGCAAGGACAACATGAGATTAAGCAAGAGTTGTTAAAAGCGGATGCTAGGCAATCTAAGTTTGAAGACCGAATGGCTAAGATGTTTGAAGCTATCATGTGTAAGCCCTCTTCTTCGGGTGGTCTTCCTAGTGATACCATCGTGAACCCGAAAGGAGAATTGAAGGTTATTACTACTCGTAGTGGTAAAACTTTCAAAGAACCCATTTCTCGTCCAAGTACTTCTATGGAGAAGGAAAAAGAGAAAGAACCCGAGGTTGTGGTTGAAAAGGAGCAAATTCAAAGCCCACGAAGTACCGCTCAAACCACACCTACGGTTGAACCAATACCTATCATGGAACCCGAGATTCCAAGGCCTATGCCTATGCCTACTTTGCCCCAACCCACACCACCTTCACCTTCACCTTTACCCTACCCTTCAAGACGAGACAAGGAAAAGGCACAAGAACAAAATAATTATCAATTTGAACTCTTTATGAAAATGTTTCGTGACTTGCATTTCAATATAAGTTTTGCCGACGCCTTAGTCATGATGCCTCGATTTGCCGCGAACTTCAAAAGTATGTTGAATAACAAAGAGAAATTGCAAAAATCGTCTAGTTGTTCTTCGGTTTTTCTAAGCCGCATACCTCAAAAAGTCGGTGATCCTGGAAAGTTTTTAATCCCATGTGCCATCCAAGACAAGGAAGAATGCTACGCCTTGGCCGATCTTGGTGCTAGTATTAATTTGATGCCTCTTGAGATTTTTAAATCGCTCAATCTTCCAAATCTCACTCCTTCAAGAATGTCAATCGAAATGGCCGATCATTCTACGATTTTAGCATGTGGAGTTGCCGAGGACGTCTTAGTGAAAGTTGGAAAGTTCTACTATCCTGTAGACTTTATTGTTGTTGATATTCCCATCGATCCTAAAGTTCCATTAATTTTAGGTCGATCTTTTTTGGATACCTCGAGAGCACTTATCGATGTGCATGCAAGAAAAATCACTCTTCGTTTCAATGAGGAAGAACTCGTTATTAATGCAACCCAAAACTCCACTCTTTCTCATGTGTATTCTATCACATCTTTGTACAATGTCAATCACATCAAAAACATTTGCAAAAAGATGACCAATAGAGTTTTAGGAGTTGTTGAGAAAAATGAAGTTCCGTCCCCTCCGCCGGTGGAGGTTAAGAGTGTTAAACCTACGATTCCAATATCGAGTGATTCTTCGGATGATGAATACGTTGATCCCGATGGGGAGGTTTTCTTTGTTGACAAAAGATTTGAAAACTTGCCACCACCTAAACCAAAAAGATTTCAAAATGTGAGAATTTTTAGTGTGACTAACATTGCTTTAGATACACCAAATATTTTTGACATAATCAAATCGGGTTTTCACAAGGAGAGTGTAAAAAATAAAAAAGGAAAAGATTTTGAATTGAGTTTAAAAGATTTTTCTACAACTCTAACTCCGTCATCACCACGTGTATTGAGTACTACAAGCTCGTCTTCTCCTTTTGACGATGCTTTGTGTGGACTTAGTGTGGGGGAAACCCCTTATGTTCCCTCCCCTTTCTCCACCGAGGACGAGATATTTGATCCTGGAATTGCTTATATAGGGAAATCTCGGTCTTCCATCGATGCAATAAATGGAAAATCTTTTCATTTGATTGGTGCGAGTCTACCTCGAGTAGCTCAATGTTTTGACTTACCCATTGTCCCACCCTTCTATTTCTTCTCTCCTATTTTCCTCTACCCCATTGGGGTTTGTGTTGAAGTAGCGTTGTTTCGTCTTTCATCCGAAAACGAGGACGCTATCTTTGACCCCGGTATACGTTTATCGGGTTTTTAAAGTACTCCACGTACTTTTGGGCCTTGTTTATCATGTAAGCCCCACCAAAAATTGACCATACCATGATTATCCCTAAATGATCACATTTATGGGGATTCGAGTCGAGCTTTTGACTCGTTTATCAAAAACAAGGTGCCTCGTGGGGGAGACCCATGCTTATCCATGTACATATTATTGCTTTCTAATTAGTTAATGTGAGGGGATTTGTGCCCTTCCAACCTTTGTTCCGTGGTTGTTTGTGCATTGTGGTTTTTAGATCATGATCTTCACGATTGGAGCCTCTCGTGTTCGTTTATGGGAGCACTCGATCGTTTGCTTTGGAGACATTTCTCAATATCCATATGATATATCCTTTATTGTTCTAACCTTAGGTTTTTAGCACACTTCATAAACGGCTATTACTTATTGGTTACACCCTTTCCATGCTAGATTAAGCATTCGACTTCGTCTCTAGTATGGGGGTGTTTGTACCCCTAGACTCGAAACATTGAGGACAATGTTTAACTTTAGTATGGGGGGGGGGGTGAATAGATACTTGCCTTGCCAAACCTTCACGCTTTCCAAAGTTTATCGTTTTGTTGCAAAATAAGGCTAAAAATGGCCAAATTTTAAATTTTTTTCATGTTTTATAAGTGTTTGAAGACACGAATGTAGGTTTTCCGATGGCGAGAATAAGAGTAATTTTTGACTCGACCGTGCGTGTTGAGCACTTAGCTTTGGTTCCTTAACTACACATTAGGCTAAGTCTCTTAAATGAGGACGAGAAATGATAGAGTTAATTATAAGTTACTATGCTAAACGTAGAGTACTCGTATTCTTTCAAAAACTCATGTGTTCTCGTTATTTGATTATTCTCCCTTCGCTTGTAAATATTTTTTGCTTAATAAATATTGACTTAGCGGTTTAGTTAGGATTGTTGGGTTTCTAGTCTTTTCTAGTAGCTTCCGTGTAATTAAATTGGGAAGACATTAAGGTATCGCCAGCGTCACGATTTTGAAGTATTGGCACCCGAATAATCGAAAGCTTCACCCAATAATAAGATTTCAAGTGCTCACCTAAATCTAGCAAACAATTTGAAGCCCCACAAGGCCGAAAAATCTATGCAAAAATTGAAAGTGAATCAAGCCTTAATCTTCGAAGCTTTAAAGATCCAAAATTCGCTTTAGCGTGAGGATATAAGTCTTTGGCTAATAAAACCACCGATGATGGCGGATAATAAAAGACAAGGCAAGACCGAAGTCATAATAAAAGCTTCATGGCGAAGTTGAATAAAAGATGGAGGTAAACCAAAGATAATAAGGCCCTTCCGTTAGGGGGCGTATAAAAGTCTTGGTAATAAGTCTCATGTTCAAAACCGTTATAAAACCGTGTTTATCGATTCTTCTTGTCAACTTAATTTTTTAACATCGTTGTCTATTAGGAGGGGTTATTGATTTGATGGTCTTAGTTACACCGTTAGGACTCTATTTTTAGACCTAAATCTCTATTATCGCATAAGTCAATGATGTATCCTCGTGATCATTCAAGACATAATAAAATATAAGAGATACAACTTAGGAATAATGGGAGGATAAGTATGTGATTAGGGCATATGAGTAGTGTTAGCATTACTAACTTATAATGACAATTATCTCGTTGCACGCTTGGCATGGAATTAAGGTGAAAATCGAGAACGATGAAATTATTTCTAACGAAGCATTCACGTGTTCTTATTCTATGAACCTAAACGTCCCATTTTGCGATGAAAATCATACATTATGTCAAAAACGCAAGTAGTAGTAATAGTAGTAGTGTAGCTAGTTTATCATTTCATCCGACCTTGATTTCTATGCATACTTGAATCGCCATATTTGATCCTTATACTATTGTTTCTTTAGTCTCTATACAGGTCTTAGGAGTAGGTTCAATGTTGTATTCTAAATCGTCCGTTAGATCCCTACTCTTGTTATTTATTTGTTAGTAAAATCTACTGTGCAAATCTCCAGATCCAGTTCTGTTAGGCTATCATTCATCGATTAACAATCCATAACGTGAATCATCACAGTGTTTTCCCGATCTTGCTGCTGATTAATTGTGAGAAGGTATAGGCTTGTGATTTATTCCCCCTATATTTTTCTATGATCAGTTAGTTTACCGGAGTTTGGGATGGATCTGTGTTTGAGGTTCGTATGTATTATTAATTGATTCGACATGGCTTTCAGATCTGTGTTTTGACAGTAAATTAGGGTTTTATTATTCAGATCCCCTTTCGTTTTTTTCTTTATTTTCTTTCATTCGAGATCTCCCTTCAATCCAAATGGGACCAGACGATTGGCATGAGGTTTCGAGGAAGAGGTCTCCTGTTCATAGCAACGCTGATCATGTTCACCGTATTTCCACACCTGTTTTTGTCACTAACTTTCCTGATTACACTACTGCCAAGGATTTGTGGCAAGTTTGTAATGGTTACGGGACTGTTGTGGATGTCTTCATCCCTAACCGGAAGTCGAAAGTGGGCAAACGATATGCTTTTGTTCGGTTCATCAAGGTTGTTAATGTCGAACGTCTTATGGGTAATCTTTGTACGTTATGGATTGACCGAATGCATCTTCACGCCAACGTGGTTCGGTTCAATCGGCCTCCTATGCATTCTCATCGTTCGACCCAACCTGCCCAACATACTGTTAATGGAAAATCTTCCTTTGCTTCGGTATTGAAGGGTTCTCATCCCACTGCTAATATTCCATCTGCTGCTCCAACTCAGGTATTGGATGAAGATTGTGTGGTGTCACGTAATCTTGAAAACTTCGTTTTAGGGGAAGTAAAGGACTTTTCCTCCATTAACAATATTTATATTCTGTTAGCTAAAGAGGGTTTTCACCAAGCGAAAGTTGCATATATGGGTGGACTATGGCTTATGATTGAGCTGTCTTCGCTTAAAGTTAAGTCTAGTTTTTTGCAACACGTTGGGGTTGCATCATGGTTTAATCAGTTGAAAAATGCAACGTCTGACTTTCTTTCTAGGGAGAGGATCGTCTGGGTCGATATAGAGGGCGTGCCTTTACACGTTTGGTCTCGCTCTACTTTTTCAAAAATTGGGTCACGTTGGGGTGAGATGTTGGACCTTGAGGAAAACAAAGTTGATTGTTTTGCTCGTAAACGACTATGTATTAAGACTAAAGAGGATGATAATATTCTTGAGAAGTTTAAGATTGTTGTTCGTGGCAAGTCATTCATTCTCAGAGCTAAGGAATTATTTGTATGGTCTCCTAGTTTTAATGCCCTGACAGAGGATGAATTTTGTGATGACGAGGATTCCATTAAGGGCGAGGTCGATAAAAATGGCTCAGATAGTGATGACGAGGCCGTGTCTGAGACTCATTTTGGTGAGCATGATAACATGAAGGAGAACAATATTTCACAACCACAATCCCCAGGTGAGAAGAAAGATTCTAGTGACCCTTTTAATCTGTATGAACACCTTAATAAGCAGAAGAATGGAGATGATAACGGAGTGTCTGTTTCTAGTGCTCCTAATCCCCCCGGTTTCACACCCAACGGAGAAGATAAGAATGTCCACGATCCCACTATTTCACGAGAGGTTCATCATCATGGGCAGAAGTCTCCAGGCAGTTCTTCTCAAGGACTTAACTCACGCATTATGGAAGATGATCCTTCTAACAATGGCAGTCCTGATCCTCTGTCTTCGAATGCAGGTCGTATACATAGTAAAGGAGGTTCTATTCTGGGAGCTTTAGATGATATGATAAAGGTAGGTAAGGCTATGGGTTTTTCCATGGAAGGGTGTACTAAAGATATGGAGGGTATTATTGGATCTCAAGGAGACTCACTTGGTCTCCAATGAATTGTTTATCCGTCAATATTCAAGGCCTCGGGTCCAAGGCCAAAAAAGCATGGATCAAGGAGTTAAATGACAAGCATAAGGTGAGTTTCCTTTCTATCCAGGAAACTAAGACGGATTGTATGTCTGATGTTGATGTTAAAAGGTTATGAGGAAACTCTAATTTTGATTTCATCATCAGTGAAGCTATTGGGAATTCGGGAGGTATTTTAAATGTGTGGGATCCAAAAGTTTTCTGTAAAGAAAATCATACTATTTCGGATAGTTTTGTCGCATTGTATGGTTCTTGGCTTCCAACACGGTCTAAACTTCTTTTAATCTCCGTTTATGCTCCACAATCGCTCAGTAGCAAACGTATCTTGTGGGAGTATTTGTCGGTCCTTATTACTCGTTGGAGCGGTGATTGTATTCTTATGGGAGACTTTAATGAAGTTAGGTGTTCGGGCGAACATATGGGATCCGTGTTTAACGCCAAAGGAGCCGATGAGTTTAATAGTTTTATTTCTAATATGGGGCTAGTGGATATTCAGCTGGAAGGTTATTCATTTACTTGGTCACATCCTTCGGCAAGTAAGATGAGTAAATTGGATCGCTTTCTTGTTACAGATGGTGTATTATCTTTGTTTCCGCATTTGTCGGGTATTTGTCTAGATAGACACTTATCTGATCACAGACCTATTCTATTAAGGGAGGTGGTTGCTGACTTTGGGCCTACTCCCTTTCGGGTGTATCACTCTTGGTTTTCTTTACAGGGTTTTGAGCAGATGGTTAGCGATGTCTGGTCCTCCATTCTTCTCAATGATAATAATAAGATGGTTCGTCTTAAAAAGAAGTTGCAACTGCTTTAAAAGGAGATTCGGGCTTGGGTTAATGATTACAAGGCCAAACAGTCCGGACATATTTTAGATCTTCGGGCTAAACTTCGTCACATTGATAGCATTTTAGATCAAGGCGGTGTCAACAATGAGCTTCTGTTGTCCAGGTTAGATATTATCAAAAATATCCATGATATTAAATCTGTTGAATCTAGGGATCACATTCAAAAAGCTAAGATCAAATGGGCAATAGAAGGAGATGAGAACTCCAAATTCTTTCACGGAGTTATCAATCGCAAGCGTGCGAATTTGGCCGTCAAAGGTATTATGGTTGATGGGGTGTGGGTGGATGATCCTGCTAGTATTAAAGATGAATTTTGCTCACATTTTGCTAACAGATTTTGTGCTCCAGAAAGTCACAGTTACAAGCTTAATTTCACCTTCCCCACCCGTCTTTCTGATTATCAGGTGGAGGATCTAGAGAGGCCGGTTACTGATGTTGAGGTCCGTACTGCAGTATGGGGTTGTGGTGAAAATAAGTCACCAGGTCCTGACGGATAAACGTTTGAGTTCTTTCGCAAATTTTGGGATATTATTGGTACTGATATATTTGAGGCCGTTGAATTGTTTTTTGCTCATGGTTCTTTTACTAGAGGCTGCAATTCGTCTTTTGTGGCTCTTATCCCCAAATCTCATGATCCCAAGTTCGTCAACGATTACAGGCCTATAAGCTTGATTGGTTCTCTATATAAGATCATCACCAAAATCTTAGCTAATTGATTATCCGTTGTCATTGCTGATCTAATATCGGACGTTCAAACTGCTTTCCTTTCGAATCGTCAAATTCTCGACGGTCCTTTCATTCTGAACGAATTGTTATCATGGTGTAAGCGTAAGAAACATCAGGCCATGGTGTTTAAAGTGGATTTTGCCAAAGCTTACGATTCTATTAGGTGGGATTATCTTAATGATGTCCTCCTAGCTTTCGGTTTTGGTTCTAAATGGTGTTCATGGATTTGTAGTTGTCTTTTCTCTAGTATGGCTTCGATTCTCATTAATGGTAGTCCTACTTCCGAATTTCAACTTCATCGTGGTTTGAAACAAGGAGATCCTTTGGCTCCGTTTTTATTTATTCTAGTTATGGAGTCTCTTCATCTTTCATTCAACAAGGCTGTAGCTGAGGGGATCTTCTCGGGAATCCGGATAGATTCTTCTCTTAATATTTCCCACCTGTTTTATGCTGACGATGCGTTGTTTATTGGTGAGTGGTCCATGGCTAATATTTCAGGTATTACGAATATCCTTCGATGCTTTTCATTGTTATCTGGTCTTTCTATTAATATTAGTAAAAGCCATCTTCTTGGGGTTGGTGTTTCTGATCATCAAGTAGCGGTTGCAGCATCTACCTTAGGTTGTTCGATTATGAAAACTCCTTTCAAATATTTAGGAGTGATGGTAGGTGGTAACGCTTTGAAAGTTCAGGCTTGGGATGAGGTGGTTAGTAAACTTAAGAACCGGCTTTCTAGGAGGAAACTTAAAACATTATCTATTGGCGGCAGGCTTACCCTTCTAAAAGCGGTTCTCAGATCTACCCCCATCTATTCCATGTCGATTTATAAGGTTCCTAAATCCGTGTTGCATAAGATGGAATCTCTTCGTAGACAATTCTTTATTGGTGGACAAACTAACGAGAGATGTATTAACTGGATTAAGTGGTCAAGGGTGCTCGCGTTGAAGAAATATGGAGGCTTAGGGGTTTCAAGTTTTTATGCTTTAAATAGGGCCCTTCTATTTAAATGGGTTTGGAGGTTTATTTTGGGGGATAATTCTTTGTGTTGTCGGTTCATTAAAGCGATGCATGGTGATTCTATTCTAAAGACGTCCTCCTATCATCGTTCTACTTGGAATGTCATTAAGAAGGAAGTCATTTCGCTCAAGGATAGAGGTATTGATCTGCTCTCTTTCTGTCGTATTCGTATGGGCAACGGTTTGCGCACTTTGTTTTGGAAGGAGAAGTGGACTGGTGAGTTTCCTTTATGTCACGTGTACCCTCGTCTCTTTGCCTTGGAAACTAATAAGGATTGTACGGTTGCTTTAAAAATCCAATCTCCAATTACATCTTCTTTTAGGCGCGCTGTAAGAGGAGGCATCGAATCTTCCCAGTTAATGCTCCTTGAACAAGCTTTAGAAGGTCTGATGCTATCTCCTTTGGACGATCGTTGGGTTTGGGATTTAAACGGGGAAGGCACTTTCCGAGTGAAGGATGTCCGCACGCTTCTTGATGATCATTTTTTGCCTAAAGAATCTACTGCCACAAGATGGGTTTCGTTTGTTCCGATTAAAGTCAATGTGTTCGCTTGGAGGGTTTCTTTGGATCGTTTACCCACCCGGAAGAATTTGGTGGCCCGTGGTGTTCAAATAACAGATCTTAGGTGTCCTATTTGTGACTCGCAGGAGGAAGATGTTTCCCATTTGTTCTTTAGCTGTTGTATGGCGAATAATGTTTGTAAGTTGGTGTGTCGGTGGTGGAACATTTCTCATACAGAGCTTTCTTCTTATGCGGAGTGGCTTGGGTGGTTTGAGTCGCTTAGGCTCAATTCTAAACTGAAAAAAGTGTTGGAGGGGGTTTTTTTCGTGGTCTGGTGGAGTATATGGGTGCATCGAAATCAACTTCTTTTTTCGTCTCACTCTCCCCGTAAAGACGTTTTGTTTGATGACATAGTTTCTCGCTCTTTTTCTTGGATCCACTCAAGGTGTAATCGTGTTTTTAGCTGGGATTGTTGGCTTCAACGGCCTTATTTAATCTCTTTGTAATTTTCTTTTTGTATCTTTTCTTCTAGCTTCTTGCTAGTTGGTTTTTTTAATAAAGTTGCCGTTCAAAAAAAAAAGCTAGTTTATCATTTCAATAAAGTGAATAAAATGAATTTTGGAGATGCTACGATACTTTATTCTAGCATTACGTGAGGGCATGGCAATGGTTTAGTATGGGGGAGTGATGAGACTGCTTTTATACATGGTCTCATCGTCCAAAACGGGCTTAAAATGCATAAAATATCATAAATTATACCAAATATATGCTCGTGTTTGTTACTTGTGTATTTTTAGGTACGGATATTGAGGAAATGACAAAAGATCACAAGAATCAATCAAAAACGAACACGGGAAACGAAGCCGCACAATGAACCGAGCCCAAGTTTGGATTTTACAAAAATGCCCTTGAAGAATTGAAGATTGGCAATTTTAGTCCCTCATCTTTGAAGAACTTGTCACAAATGACCCTCCAAATGTCAATTGTACAAGAATGGTCCTTAAGGAATGAAGACTATACAAGAACATCCCTTGAAGAATCCAAGAAGTACAAAAGAAACCCTTGGAAAAGTTTCTAAAAGTTTTGTGCCAAAAATGTAAATCTGCCAAAGTTGTTATCAAAGGAAAATGAAGAAATTTCTATTTATTACAAAGTGGAAGGAAGAGAGAAGCTTGGGGGTAAATTCTGCCAAACAACCAATCCCACTCACCCAACCAGACTCTGACACGTCACCATAACCCACCCAAAACCCATTTACCCATACCCTACCCATTATCCACCAGCCCAATACCTTTTAAATTAATAAAACCCGGTTTTAAAATGGTCAACAAGTCAAATCCCAAATTTTCCCACTAAACACATGATTTAAAATCCTAACCCCACAAAACGAATCAAACCCCAACCTGCTAACCCTTTTTACCCCATAAACCCTAAATCAATTAACCCTCTAAATTAAGGGGTTTTATGTTGATTAATTCCAGATTGCTAATTCGGGTCTATGTCACCAAAACCCACAACCCAAACCACCACAAGACACACCCATGTGTCTTGTGGGACCCTCCCCTACACCCATCATTTTCCCCCAAACCCCAAACCCGACACATTCAACGATTCACAGCTATTCCTTTGTCCCCAAGTCCAATCCAACGTCCAAGATCAAGTCTCTACAACCTGGCATCACATGGGCACCTTTTGACCAAGAATCAAGAGTGAAGACCCAAGGGCTTAATTGTCATTTCTAGCAATTAGGGTTTAAGTCTTTTTAGCATTCTAGATAGTTCCTTAGGTTAGTATAAATAGAGACGTCTGTGTCCTATTTACTTTGTTCCAGTTTTTCTAGCAAATTGTGTAATTCCTTTTTTATTTAATATAAAGTTGGTGTTTTGTTTAAAAAGTAATTCCTTTTATTATTATTTAAAAGTTGGTAATTGTTTGGCTAGAAATTCTGAGTTCCATCTTGATATTGCAAAACTTTTTTTTAAGTTTTGAAAAGTCAGAAACAAGGTTTTCTGAAAAAGGTAATTTGAGGTGAAAAATTTGAAAAGATTTGATTTTCCAGGATTATAAGGGTTTGTTTATGTGTTATTGAAAGGAAAAGAAGTGTTGGAAAGGTTTCACAGTTTTTAAGAAAGGTTTTAAAAAAGGTAAAAAAAAAATCATTATATTGTATCTGCTTGTTCTTCATTGATTCTTAGCAGGTAGTTGTTGGAGCATTGTTGATCAAGGGTCTGCACAAACCCGAGTTTGTTTGGAGGTGGTTCTTCAACCACTAGGGACCTGGATGTAGGTCCCTTGAGGTAAAAAACCTTTTACCTTTTCCATTTTTCTGTTTACTATGTGATTTGAGTGATCTTGTGTGAAAGTTGCTAAGTTGTTGTTTAAGCTGTTAGAAATAGCTCATAATAGGATTGTATGCATGTTAAAAGCTTAGTGAATCAATTTAGTTGAGATTGTTTAAGTATTTGTTTTAAAAATTTGCATTTTCTGAAATAAAGGGGTGTTTGGATTTGTGTTTTAATCATATTTTTTGACAAATTTGTGAAGTTAAAATGTGTTAGATACTTTCCTTAGGGTTGCATTAGGTTGTGTGTAGTTTGGTTATCATTGTGGACAGGGTTTGATCACAATTTGCATGCTAAAAGTGAAAAAGAATCTTAAAATCTGTCAAGATCATTTTCTGCTTGTTTATGTAAAATTTGGTGCTTCAAATCTTCAAATCTGTTAAACAATAGGTTTAAGTAGGATTGTAGTTTGGTTATATGCTAGTTGGTTGCTTTGTGAGAAAGATTGGAGCCTTTGAATCTCAAGTTTGTGCAAGAAATTAAGCTAATATACCACCAGACCTAGTATAGGTATATCAGCAACCTTAATTGATCACTTGTGCTTGCTTGAGTGTTGTTCTTGCTTGTTTTTTGTGCTTAATCTGACTCCTTATACTCCAAAGAGTATAAGGGTGCCTTTTGTCCAAAATATAAGCTCATAATAAGCTCTCCTGAGCTTATTAGGTCATCAGACCTTCAAAATACACTAGCAGTGGGAACTCCTTTCCCACTGGTAGCACAAAAGTTCCCCCTGCTAAGCAAAAGGACAAAAGTCCATCACATGTCACTATCTGTTTTCAAGATTTTTTGTCTTTAGTGGGTGATTTTGAGAATTAGGACTTCAAACTTGTTTTCTTATTTTTCTTATTTTATTTTTGATTTTTCTGATTAATTAGTTTTTATTCTACTGTTCATTTGGTAATTTTTAGGTTTTATTGCATTCTTAATTAATTTTTAATGTTTCTGTTTTTGTCTTTTAGTGCCAAAAAGTAATATTTTTCAGTTTAATCAATTTTCCTGGACTTAGGATATTATTTTAAGATTTTTGGTTAAAAAAGATTTTTCTGTTCATCTTTTTATTAATTTTTAGAATTAATTTAAGTTAATTAGGGTTTTAATTAAACTAGTTTTGTCATTTAGTGAAAAATTTAATATTTTTCAAACTATTTCATTTTTCTTCTGTTCATTAGAGTTATTTAGGATTTTTAAAATTGGTAGATCATTTTTAGCATTATTTTATTATTTTTTATAATTGTTTTGATTTTAAAATAGTTTTTAGTGAATTAAAAATAGAAAAATAGTTTTTAAAAATTAGGAAAAATACTTTTTAGTTTTTAGATAACATAAGTAAGTTATTTGTTCAATAAAATCATATTTTGGACATTTTGATTAATTATCTTTAATTTGAGAGCTTTAATTAGCATTTAAAATTGAATATTTAATTAATAAAAGGTTTTAAAATATTTTTATTGGATTTTATTTCTTATTTATATTATTTTGGACTTGTTTTAGCTTTTAATTAAGTTTTAGGTTTTAAATTTTTTTATTTTGTAGCTTTTTTTTACGGTTTTACGTGAACGCGTTTTCGTCTTAGCTCGATCCGTCTTCGTAACCGTCTTTTCTTTCCTTTCTCATTTCTTTTCTTCTTGTTAATAATCACAAAAAAAAACATAAATCAATTCATTACACAACACACGTGCCTCCTCGAGAGAACGAACTCACTCTTCTTAAGGGTCATTAGTGCTCGGTTTTCCTAAACCGACACTTAACGCTTACCACTATTTTGCCTCTCTTTTCCTAAAGGGTTGCAAAAACACAACATCACATGTATATTGGTTATATCTATAATGCTTTTGTGCATATTTGTGCCAAAATGTGTTTGAAAGTCTATGTGTAGCCAATTGTAGGGATAAAGAAGAAGTGATGCAAAAGTGAAGATTAGTACAAGTACAAAGAATACTAGTCAAGTTCAAGATCCGTGTACGAGTTACAAGCCTTTGAAGATCCATTCCGGGTGCGCGAACAAGTATTTTCAAGAAGTGTACAAGTTACCAGCATTTTGGAGGAGTGGCCAGCAAAGTTCATGTAGGCAGATTTTTACAACAACTTACAAACACCTTCTTGATGCATCTAAAGAAGGCACATGAAGTTTTAATGTGTATTTCTTGGATCCAAGTTATGCATTAAAGTCATGCCTTCAATTTGCCAATAAATAAGACCCTTAGGGTCATGTAACCATATCATTGCTTCTCACCTCTCATATGCTCTCATAACCATCCAAATAACTCTCTTAACCTTGTCCAAATTACTATTCCAAGATTTGAACAAGGAGGTGTTAGAAAAGTCACTTTTGGAGTCCTAAAAGCAAAGTTAACATCACCAAACTCTTAGTGATCATTACCCTAATCATTATCACTATATTTCTACTTTGTAAGACTCTTGATTATGACTTCTAAGGCTATTATTTCAAAGTTTATTTCATTGTTTAGTATGAGTGGCTAAATTCCATTCTACACTTGATAGGATGATGTTTGTGGTATGAAGTCGTGGTTGTGATTGTGATTGTATTTTAATTCAACTTCAAGCTTTTCCTTTAAACCGTTGGTACTTATGTTTCATGTGACAATTTCTTATCAAAACTTAATATGTTGTTAAAGATTTCATAGGTCGAAAGGGTTATTTTCTAACAACAAGTCATAGCTGGTTTGTCTATGGATTGGCTATCTTTTGTACTTACCATTTCTTAAGAAGTTTTGATCACTAAGAAACATAATTATAATTGTTAACAAATTTGTGAAACGACTCTGGATCAAATGAGTTGAAATGGATTAAGTCTTTGTTGATCCCAAACTCAGATCTTAAACCTTAGCTTGTTTAAGGGTTATAGTAGAAAGAAAGAATTCAAACTACTATGAGAGGAACTTTGCAATATACAAAATAACTAAACAAGATGCAGAAAGTTATGTTTAGCACAAGAACAAATAGTGAACCAAATGTTTAAGCTTTAATATATTGATAATATACGAACACCCAATAATGGTATTAGGGTTTTCCAACCTTAAGCTTGAAATGAAATGACAGAAAGATATATCGAAACCAAAACCTAATGAGTCCTTTTATAGCACAAGGACTCATGCACAAGATAGCTACTAACAAACTAGGAAAGTATTCTGGAGTAGTAACAGAAACGCATCAATATCTCTTCCTAGTTTATCCATGTATCAGGGTCTTTTACTTCTAGCAGGGGGACCAATCCCCCTGTCTTCATTAATCAGCAGGGGCAACTTACTCTAGTAGGGGGAACTTTGACCAACCAGCAGGGGGAACTAAGAATCATGCATTTATTCCCAACAACCCTCCCCTAAACTTGTGCTTCCACCAAAATGACAAATTTTTGAATAAATTTTGGTTGATGAGGATGCTTACAAACTCCCTGGCCAAATCTGACTATGAATAAACCTGACAAGATCATAGGCAACATGATTCTTATTATCCACTATCAAGTCAGTCTGCACCATCTTCTTCATTGTCTCTTGTGAAAGAGAATAGTAACGATTGTTGAGTAGATAGACAGTTACTCCTTCCATGGCCAACTCATAGACTCCTGAATTTGTTAACAGCTTCCGATATAACATTTTGGATCCATTATGTGCATCAAAAATAGGATCATTTAAATCAGGGTCATACATTCTATGCAAGCTATCCCAAATCAACCAATCCTTCTCAACATCTTCCATTGTAGGGGGATTTGCTGCAAACATTCCTTTCAAGATCCTCCATAGGTCATCTAAGTCTTCTCTATCCAAAGTTTGAAACAGAAGCCCCACAATTTAGAATGTCTGAGTTGTGTCATCAGCCCTAGTCAGCTTCCACCAAGACATGCCTCCATACTGATATACTTCATACTTTACAATAGAGTACTTTCTCATGTCATCTGGTGCAATTTCATCAGGTTCTACCAAGATTAAATATTGATCAAGTTCTTCATTGGAGGGTTTCTGATCTTCCCTAGTTACTGCTCCATTTTTCTCTATCCTCTTCAATCTTTTGGCTGCTCTTTGTAGGTTAAGAGCAGATCTTTCACCTGCTTGAGAAGATGCACCTGCTTGTGTAGTTTCCACTGTCTTAGTAGTTTCACCTGCTTCTCCTTTTTCCCTTCTTTTCTTAGCCTCCCTGGCCTTCTTCATCATTGCATTCTGCTTTCTAGTGTACTCAGCCTCTTCAGCAGTGCCTATACCAATAAAATTTTTAACACTATTGGCCTTCATCACTCGAATGACGGCTTTCTCTATCTCATCATGTGATAAGTCGTACCCGTGGTCATTACTTAATTATATTTTTACGTATATTTTTGAAATTTTTTTACAAGATTGAATGTCATGATGCTTGGTGATTTTAGTTGAACGAATGTTAATAGTTATATTTTTACGTTTTGACGAGTTACGAGGATTATTAGTGATCGCGCTATCAACGGATGCCCGAAATTTTACATTTTATTATTAAATCATGTCGATGTTTTATATTTTGACGTTTTTATTTTTAATTGCGTCTTAAGTCGTGCCGGGACTATATAATATCACATTTTGTGTGCGTTTTAAGTTTTGAGGAGTATTTTCAGGAAACCCGAGACCGGTAAATGTTTTCAAAATTGACTAATAGTCATTTGCCGGTTTTTAAACAAGTATTTGCATTTTGGTTTACAAGAATCACAATTGGCAAAAGCTACCCTAAACTTTCCACATATAAAAGGAAAATTATATAGCAAAACACATACAAAACTCCACTCACAAAATTTCTTCATCTCTCTCCCTCTCCCTTCATTTTTTTCGTCACCCCAGCACCTCCTAAAATCATCATCAACGAAAAATCCAACTTGAATCTATTAAAACCAATCAAAGTCCCATCTTAGTTTTGCTTTTCTCTACACGTTGGTATAAAATTAGCTACATGCATGAAATTTTTCTAAAAACCCATTTTTGATGAAAAATCTTATGTTTTGATCTTGTTTAATGGTTGTATGTAGGTGTTTATGATGTTATGTATGATTTTCATTTGTTTCATGTTAAAATTTTGAATTGGGTTTTTATTGATTTGATCATCTAAGTTAATATATGATGTAAGGATTGAAAGTAATAGTGTTAGGATGATTTTAGATTTAAAAATGATGTTAAAATGGGTTAAAAATATGATTTTAGGTGATTTTTAAGAAGCTAATTTAGACCAGCTGCTATAATGTAAATTTTGGAAAACTTAAGCTTTAGTATGAGATGAGTTGATTATATATTGTTGTATAGGATTTCATTAGCTTCGATTTACTATAAATTACAGCTTCTAGCTCCAAACGAGTGAGAAGTTATGATATTTCGATTATTCGTGTACCGGGGGACGAGTATCGGCACAATATATAGTTGTTGTTGATATTTGGATCGAATATCGAGGACAATAGAAAGAGTTTTGAAATGAGTCAAGGACTGATGTAAAAGTTTAAACCCTAGATTATGAGTCGTTATAGAGGTCAAAATGATTATATGAGTCGATGACGTAAAACTGTCCGGTTTTTGTAGTTCATAGATGTGTCGGGCAGGGAACCTTAAAAGTAAAATCTTTTAACCAACTTTTGGGAGGACTTTCTATATATAGTAAGTGAATTCTATGAGTATTATCATAAACTTTTAATGTGTCTAAGTAGGGAAAACAGTTTGAACAATTAGTATATACCAAGCAGATTTTTAATAAAAGAAATAAATAATAAAGTAAAAGTGTAAAAGGTATATAAATAAATAGGAATCACTTGAATGGGAATGGTGTGAGTTTAATTTATTTTGAATTATTTATATGATTTTATTAAGTATGAAATATCACTTGATTATATTATTAAAGGTGCGTGTTTTATTTTGATAGATTGTGAATTTCGTGTTCGCTGGGCATCACCAATCGTTGAAAGTCGTCTTACTATTTCTATTACTCAAGGTGAGTCTATAGCCTCGCTTTATACTTGTTTTTACTGATCTAAAAACCTGCGAGGGGGATACATGCTATTTGAAATAAAATGAACACATGTCATGAATAATTGTTGGACCCGAATGTTGCCTATGTTGCCTGATGTTGCCTAATGTTGCCTTGAATTGCATAAGTACGTAAGTTGCAAAAGTCCCTAAATTCATGAGCCGTTAACTATGTTCAGCTCTTTGTTGTGAGTTGGGACTAGGCTCTTATTCAAATGATAGTACTATTGGGCTGACGACCCGATCTAAGGCCAGGGCTTCACGCTGAGTAACCTCTGGGAAGGATTGATGAGACTGCTTTTATACATGGTCTCATCGTCCAAATCGGGCTTAAAATGCATAAAATATCATCAAATATACCAAATATATGCTCGTGTTTGTTACTTGTGTATTTTTAGGTACGAATATTGAGGAAATGGCAAAAGATCACAAGAATCATTCAAAAACGAACACGGGAAACGAAGTCGCACAATGAACCGGGCCCAAGTTTGGAATTTTGCAAAAAGACCCTTGAAGAATTGAAGATTGGCAACTTTGGTCCCTCATCTTTGAAGAACTTGTCACAATTGACCCTCCAAATGTCAATTTTACAAATATGGTCCTTGATGTTTGAAGATATTACAAGACCAGTCCTTGAAATTTCAAGAATGTGCATTAAAAACCCTTGGATAAAGTCTTGAAAGCTTTTGTGCCAAATTTGACAAGTTTGCAAAAGTTGATAAGTGCAAATTAGGAGTTGATGGCTTTTATTTACAAAGTGGAAAGAACAAGTAAACTTGGGGACCTAAACTGCCAAATAGCCAAATACCCACCACCAGTCACATTGTGACACCTCAGCAATATCCACATATTTACCCACTACCCTACCCAAACCCGTACCCACCACCCAAGTCCAAACCGGTTTTAACTTAAATAAATGGTCAACTGGTCAAAACCCTTTTCTATTTCCCACCATAACATGATTTTAAAATCCTTTTTAACCCAAATCAGATTAAAAACCCCTCTTAATTCCCTTAAACCCTAATTACTACCCAGATTCAATTAGATCAAAATCAAAGGGTTAAATCCCAATAGCATCCAGATTGCTAATTAACGTTCACCTCACCAAATCCCACCTTCCACCTCACCACAAAAGAAACTCACATGCCTTGTGGGACCTTCCCCTGCCCCATCTTTTTCACACCAAAACCAAAAACCGACCAAATGAGCGATTTAGCTCAACTCCTTTGTCCCCAAGTTTATTTAAACGGCCAAGATCATCCTTCCACAGCCTGGCATCACATGGGACGCTATTGACCAAGAATCCAAGACTTTTCAAAGGGCAATTTAGGGCATTTCCATACTAGGGTTTAGCATTTGTAATTTTTAATTCCAGTATTCTAGAATAGTCTTTCTAGTTGTATAAATAGAGACGACCTGTGTCTCTATCCCTCTTGTTCCAGATTTTTCTTCAAAATTGTAATTCCTTTTTAAAGAAATTAAAGTTGGTATTTTTATTTAAATGTAATTCCTTTTATTGTTTTTTAAAATTTGGTATATCTTTGTTGAGAAAAATCTGAGTTCCATTATCATTTGTGTAACAAATTGTGTGTTTAAGATTTTCAAAATTGGTTTTGAAAAGGTTTGAGATTTTTCAGAAAATTATTGAATTTTTGAGAAGTGAAAGTGGACCAAAAATTCTTGAGTTTCTGAAATATTAAACTTGTTTTAAAACTTGTTAAGGGTTTCAAGATTTTTGGTAGAAGTTTTAAGAAAAATCAGTTTGTACTGTTTGCTTGTGTTCATTTTCTTTTTGCAGGTTTAATTGTTGAAAGCTTGTTGCTGTTAAAGGCTCAGCATAGGCCCCAGCCTATAGGAGGTGACATAGCTGTCACAAAGGGTCCTGGATGTAGGACCCTTAAGGTAGTCCTCATAAATCCCTTTTCATTTTTAGTTTTCTGAAAAAAATATATGATATGCATGATTATTTGTGAAAAGTGCTCTTTGTTTGTTTAAGCTGTTTAAATGTTGCTTTATTTGGTATGTATGCATGATTAAGGTGAATGAAATCAGTTTGAGTGTATTTTGATTGGATTTTGTTTGAAAAATCTTGGTTTTCAGTTTTAAGGGAGTGTTTGGATATGCATGTTAGTTAGGTTGATTGAAAGATTTTGAGTTTTAAAACCTGTTAGAAAGATTGAATAGGGTTGTGATAGGTAGTGTGTAATTCTATTTTCATTTGGGAACAGGTTTGAAACAAGGTTGCATGTAAAACTTGGAAAGTATTGCTTAAAATCAGTCACTGCTAGAATTGCATGATTTTGTGAGAATTTGAGCCATCCAAGTGATTATTGTGTTAGATCTTAGGGTTAAGTAGGGGTGTAGTTTGGTTGTATGCTAATTGGTGCTTGTGTGTGCAAAATTGTGAGGTTGGAAAGTCACTTTTGTGTATCTAGATTGGCATAGACACCACCAGAATACCCCTAGCTATTACAGCAACCCTCTTTTGGCCAATGTGTGCTTTGTTTGTGAGATTTGGTGCTAGTACTTGTTGATTTATGCATGACTTGACTCCCTACACTCCAATTGAGTGTAGGGGTGCCTGCTTGTCCCATAAAACACCACCAAACATCATAAACCAAGCCCTCTTGGTTTAACTGCTCAAGTGAAAAGTTCACTTGTTCATCAGAAACATTGCCTCAACTGGGCACATTTTTGCTCAAAATTTGCTTAATCCTGGTTAAAATTGGTTTGTGTTTGTGTTTGTGTTTTAGTGATTAAAAAAGGTTACTGTTTGAGTTTTTAAAAGAAAAAGAAAAAGAAATTTTTTGCAAAAAGCATACCCCGCCTGGACTCGAACACGGGACCCCTCGTTGGGGGAGTATACGTGTTTACCAGTGATCTAGATAGCTTTTTACGTTAGAGTTTCATTTCATTATTTATTTAACCCCTTTTTCAATTAAGCTTATATTAATAAGCCGTAGCTTATTTCCATTTTTTTAGCTTATTCATTAAGCATTTTTGGTCTAGCTTATTTTTCTAGGACTTTATCTAGGTTTTAGACTTTTCAGTTTTAAAAAATTAGTTTTCCCTTTGTTTAATTATTTATTAGGATTATTTTTAGATTTATTTTTAGAAAGTAAATTAAAAATAGTAAAAAGTTGTTTTAATTTTAGGAAAAATAATTTTTAGGTTTTAATTTATATTTTTGAGGTTTACATTCAAAAAAGTTTTCAAAAACTTTAATTTTTAATTTTATTTGATTTTAGGTTTTTTATTAAACTTTAAAAACTAATATAAAATTAAATAAGAGGTTTTAGGAACTTTAATTTACATTTTTCTCTTAGTTAGAATATTTAGGATTTTTGATAATTTTTTAGAATTTAAATAAAACTTTTTATTTTTTTGATTATTTTAATATTATTTTATTAGTAAAAATAGAAAGTTTTATTTTTAACTTTTTTTCATTTTTCCTAGGTTATAGACATTAAATTAGGAACTTTGTCACTTTCCAATTAATTTTTAGGCTTTTCATTTATTTTCTAGAATTAATTTAAGATTTAATAGATTTTAATAGTTTTTAAGTGTTTAAAAATAGTTTAATTTGGTTTTAAAATTTTTAAAAATAGTTTTTAGCTTAATTAGGTCATTTTTGAGGTTTACAAACTATTAAATCTTGTTTAGGGCTTTTTAATATTTAAAAGTGATTTTTAGGGCTTTAATTAGCATTAAAAAGTCATTATTAAATTAATTAAAAGGTTTTAGCAAGTTTTGATTTTTTGTAAACTCTTAGAATTTTATTGTGGATTTTTAGTAATTTTTAGGAATTTTTAGGTTAAAATTTTAATTTTTGTGTTTTTTTACGTTTCTACGTCTTAACTTTCTAGTAGTAGTTTTTGTTAAATTTTTATTTTTTCGTCTTCGTCATTTTCTCTTCTCTTTTCTTCTTAATAAAATCATCAATCAATCATTCATTACACAACACACGTGCCTCCTCGAGAACGAACTCACTTCATTAGGGTCATTTACACACGGTTTTACTAAATCGTTGTGCACGCTTGCCCTATATTTTAGTTGCTTGTCTTTTCCTAAAGCAAGTATCTAATTTTACAACTATCAAGGATAATTTACGAGAATCATAATTAGTGGTATAACTTGCAACGAATACCCAAGTAGGGACAGTGGAATTCGTATAGTCATGCTGGCATTTGGTGTGGGTGACTAAGTTAAGGGGTTAGTGTCATGAGCTTAATACAATTCAATAGCTATTGCTACAAGATGAAATGCCTGATTAATAGATTGTATGGCCACAATGCTATTAAACGATTATGATTGATTTTATCATGTGTTCAAATGTGTTATGTTAAACCTATAGATTCACTCAGCATCATTGTTGATTTGTTTAAGCATGTATTTCATGTAATTTATGTGTTGATGGTGGAGCTTGCTTGGGAAGGTTGCGGTGTCGCCTTTATAGATGTTCAGTCTGAAATAGTTTTCTTTCCCTGTCATTATAAAATATGTCTAATGACTTCAAAAAAACTTTAAAAATCATTTTTGAGTATTTTATAGTTGGTGAAAAGTTTGTGGTTGGGTTAGTATATTTGGGGGACCGGAATGCTACTCTGATAGTTATGAATTTAATTTATTTGGGATTGAAAGTTTTAGACTAAAAGATTTTATTTTTTATCTTATATTTTAAATATTACATTTTTAGATTTTACCAAGTGTTTTTAGTAATGAGGTTTGATTTTAGCACCCAAATGTGTATTTTCGTTGCGCAATGTAATTTGGGGGTGTTAAGGATTGGTAATAAGAACTTTTAGTTATAGCGAATTAGGTCGATTTTTGAAAATGTCCTAAACTATAACTTTGGTGTCGAAAGTAGTTTATAAAAGCAATGCAAATTTTCTGCAAGGCTCCGGTAAGATTATTTATTTTTAGTTATGCTTTATATTATAGTTGTATCCCTCAAAACTGTTCTGAAACCCTGAGTATTTATTAAGTAAATAATATGATAAGGTATTGGTATTAATGAAAGAACGCTGAGTGTTTCCACCATAATTTCTTTTTGTGAGTATTGCATAATTATCATTTGCATTGCATATATATATATATATATATATATATATATATATATATATATATATATATATATATATATATATATATATATGTATATATATATATATATATATTATATATATACATATATATATATATATATATATATATATATATTATATATATATATATATATATATATATATATATATATATATATATATATATATATATATATATATATATATATATATATATATATATATATATATATATATATATATATATATATATATATATATATATATATATATATATATATATATATATATATATATATACTAGTTGCAAAACCCGTCCGATGGACGGGTATGATTTCTAATTTTTTTTTATAAATATTTGTTTTTTATTTTGTTGTCTTTTAAGCATCATCAGTCATTTTCTTTTTTTGTTTTTTTAAGTACGGCTATTGTTAAAACGCCTTAGGTTTTTTTGTTATATGAAATTATGTTTTTTATTTTGTGTTTTACAATAAATACTTTTTTACCAAATTAATTATAAACGTACTAAGTGAAGAGAATATATTAAATTATTTATTGTTATGTGAATATAATTTATGAAATATTAAGTAAAGAAAATCAATTATATACATACTTAATTATTTATTAAATGCATTATCAACAAAAGAAAGTGAATATCCGTCTTATATGATAAAATAAAGCTTATTAAAGTATCTAGAAAACAATTAGATATTGTCAAGTCAAATAAAAATAGTATTTTTGTACACAATCTTAGTTGTTGATTTTATTCATTTACAATATATATGACATAAAAAATTAATATATTTTTGCTCACAGTTGAAACAGCAAAACAACTCTGAAATGACAACGTCAACCTCTTAAAAAAGAGAGTTTTACTTAGTTTGAGTACGTGTGGCAGTAAGTTTAAATCTCGTTGATTAGTCGGTTTAAAGAGCGAAAACCATCGTTTAAAAATACAAATAATTAATTTATACATTATAACAAAAACTGCTTTGTGTGAGTACCATCCTAGAATAGTAACATTTGTCATCTTAAAAATCATCACCGAGTAACCGTCGTCGTATTACGCGAGTACCATAAAAAATTATTTATAAAAAATTATTTATAAAAAATGTTGAGTTGCTCGTAGCTCTCAAAGTAACTGGATATGGTCACCTCAAGAGGTTGCTTTCTCTTATTTTCTGTGTGTTGGCTACAAATCAAGGCGTGAACAAATATATAATGTACAACGGAATATCTTTTTGAATGCTAATAAATTCAAGCACCATGTTCGGAGTATACCTTCGTTCAAAAAAAAAATGTTCGGAGTATACCTTCATCCAAGAAGCAATGTACCTTCCACTGGTATAAAATAAAATAAAAATTATCTACTAAAATATTTGGTATCTTTTAAGTTATTATAATTTAATTATAAAAGAACCTATTACCCAAGAAACTACTTCAACATTTGACTTTAATTAACCTCGCATTCTGATTCCCTGTATCTTAAGTTACGTGTGTCTATCAAAATCATTATTAACATCATCAACGAGAATATCAAAATCAAACTTTTCGGGATCATTTTCGTCAGGTGCTTTTATTTCACTACCGCTTACTGGTTTTTCCACAGGTGGGACAAAATATTATAATAATAATAAAAAAAATAAAAATCAAAACCCTTTTGTCTGTTAACTTTTTCTTAATACGTACGTCTCTGAAACGTGTACCAAAATTTACACAAAGTTACCTCTTTATCGGGAGTTCACAATTCGCTTGAACCTATTTTTTTAAAAGGTATAAAAATAGTTTGATAGTAAAATAAAATTTGAAAAACGTGAGAAATAGTTTAAAGGGTGGGCTATTTATAGGGGTAAAGTGTCTAAATTTTAAAAATAATTTATTTTTCTATTTTGTGAAAAGGTCGTCCAACGGACCGACTTTTACTCTACCGACTCGCTTAGTCGCCGTAACAGGTCGACCGATGCGTGGTGCCAGCCTTAGTAAAGGTTAGAAAATTCCCAATCGAAGTATCAGTTAGCTGACTCTTTTTATTTGATCTTCAGATACTAATTGCTAACATATATGATATATTAATTGCTAACATATATGATCTCAAGCTGACTAAACAATAAATATGCTAGATCTTCGTATTGAACATATTCTCTTGAACATGATATTTATTATAATGTTATCAACGGTGCTAGTTAATCGAATATCCGTTACAGATATAGACAAACCACTGTGGTGATCAATGTTCCATTGTTTTGATTCAATATCAACCTAAGAGCATCCACAATGGGAGCTTTTGCAATGACTTTTTCCTATTCTTAAAAGTCTTTAGA
Organism: Glebionis coronaria; assembly: GCA_025667525.1. NCBI lineage: Eukaryota > Viridiplantae > Streptophyta > Magnoliopsida > Asterales > Asteraceae > Glebionis > Glebionis coronaria. The sequence goes on from CM046874.1 coordinate 649,993,672, forward strand.
GTGGTTTTTTGCATTGAAGAGAAAGGCTTTTTGCAATGACTTTTGAGAATGACTTGCCATTCAACAAGCTTTTCCTAAAAGCTTTATGCATTTATTCCCTCACAACTTTAGATCATTAATTACACAAAAAGATTTAAGAAAGCTTTTCACCATTGTAGCAAAAACATGAAAAGCTTGATGATGTTTAAAGAAATATTAAAATTAATGACATTAAATCCTAAAAAGCTTTTAAATAGCTTGAGCATTGGAGATGCTCTAAGTAAGTTATACACGTATAAACACCTAATCTTCATGATCAAAAAGTACATGAAAGATTACCTCATCTACCAGAGCATACTTGTATGCCAATAAAGTCTTCTCGATAGCCTCCTTCCTCTCAGCTCAAGTCTTGAATGCAGCAAGGTATCGGTAATAATCACCTTTCACCTTCAAGTAAAACACTTTAGATTCCGCAACCGAAGTAGCGGGAACAATATGTGATTCAAGAAGAGACCCAAAATCCCATCACAGATTTTCCTCAGTTCAGTCTCCATCATTACTCATGTACTCCTTGATAATGGTAACATAATCTTCATTACCACGGCTCTATTTCTTTTGCTCAATGGAAGAGATGATCCTCCTTAAGCCCTCCTTGCACCAATCACATTCTTGTAAGCAACAGAATTAGCTATGGGCCATCTAGAAAAAAAGAATAAACTTATTTAGTATATAAATCAAATCAAAGCTAAAGGCCCTAACTAATTATGAAAATAATTGTAAACAACAAAATTCTCATGAACCATTTTTAAGGCAAACAAATAATAAATTATTCTTAAATGAACTGCTAATAAACTTTAATAAGGCATCATCAGGGACTTTAATTAAAAGCCAGCACATGTACTGCTTCACAAAATCATAGATATCAAGCTATCCACCATAAGACACATAACTTATAAAATCCTCGATAAACGACCACACAATTCGACAACAGTCAGGAATGGTGTGCAATCTAAATCGATTTAACACTTCATGCTAGATATATTACCCGAATCAACCCATTCAAAAGTAAAAGGACGCAATGGCACCCTACTTAACATTACAAATTGTACCAAGCTAACATGCTTTTGGCGTAAAAATGTTACTTTTCAACTGATGCTTCTACTTCCTCAGAAACAATCTGCTCTTACTATGTAAATATGTTAATCCTTTACTCGTTTTGACTCATCGATCCTTTCGGATGTAGCGCACAACTGAGGCCTCATAATTTTTAATTCCTAAAATAAACTTTTAACACGATTAGTAGAGCATGTAAAAGAATTCAACAAAGGAGAATAGATAAAAATATATCTATTAGATAACTGATAACTAAAATATATGTGAAATCACCTATTAATTCTGTAACTTAAACAAACCAGTGATCTGACTTTTCATATTTTGAAAATATGTATTTTGTAGAGTACTGAAATAGCAACAGGAACAACGATATGAACTATGAAGTAACCTTTTTGTCTTTGGTTGGTCTAACAGCATCATCTTTATCGGAAGGAAGACCAGAAGAAGACGTTGAGGGGTTCTTGGCAAATGTAAAATTATGATTCGACTTAGAATCAGATAGATAGCTCCTAAGGAAGTTTAAAAATAAAGAGATGAACCAATTTATTTCCTGTTATTTAACAGATTTTATATTACTTTTTGCATAAAGTCATATGTCCCAGGTCATATCTTATAGATAATTATAATATAAATTGAGAAATTTTGCACCACACATTTTTTAGTTAAAAGACATTAATCCGAAATTAGTCTAACAATGGTTTCAACTTAATGTGTGATATTAATTGTTTTAGCTATGTCAAAGCCGTATACAAATCACCATCGAATCTAATATAACAACATGTATTTTTTAATCGAAGTATCGAACTCTTCACATCCGCTGCGGGGTTCTGCGTCACGATCATTTATTTTGTGCATTTGGCTAGAGACTTTATTTGTTTTAGCATTTTTGTGCGAGTATGTGACTACAAATATATCCTTGAAACTTTTAAGAGATATCGCGGAAGTGTCTGTTATTGCTACAAATATAGGCATAATCACATTACAAAAATTGGCAAGCTGGAACCGTTAAATGCAAAAGCATGTTACTATAACTTTAAAGGTCGCACACAACTGATTGAATAACACCTATTTGAACTCATTATCAGTGAACCAACACTTAAAATCACCCCTATCGTCACTTAAAATCACCATTATCATTGGGTAGTCATCTTTGCTGGCTCTTGCACCTATTCCTCCAGCTTAACTAAATACTCGAACCAACACTCAGAATAAACGCTTCGGTCTCAAGAACTAAACATATTACCTAAACTATTCATAATTATTTTATTTTACATGTAAAAGACATACATAAAGTGACGACCGGGTATTGAATCATAAAGAAAGAATCACATAAACGGTGAAAGTACTAACCTTGAGAAAGAATCTGTTATTAAGTGCTCGAGTACTTGACATGGTAAACTGGGTCAATTTAAAAACCATTTTTCAAAACATTGGTTAATACACTGAGCTCTTACCATCATTGGTGTTTTCATGTGGTTTTTCGTGTTTATTATTTGTGAGATAGAACATAACTGCGTTGATCAAATAAATACCCTCTAAGTGAACAGTCAGATTACTGTAACTAATAGCCAAGTCTCAACAATGAGCTTATGAACTTTGACAAAATTACCTGATTTAGACATCTTATCTTGTAAATGAGATTTAAAAAACAGAAGATAGTAGCCATACAAAAATAGATTCTTAACTATAGAATTAATGAACAATATGGCAATGAGCACCTCAAGTCATCCTAAGATTACCTAACACACAAAACTACTCACAATTTCTTTGTTTCAAGTACTCCGTTCTAAACCTAATATGTGTAAGACACGTGACAACAATATCCTTCCTCAAAACCATCATTGGGCATCCAATTAGAATAATTCATTTTGCATCTAGCTAAACCTTAGAGGCAACTTTAAAATCAAGTTCATTATATATTTCTATACAGTTATACCTTCACCAATATCCTTTTCATTCACATAATCATCTTTTATAAAAGGAAACACACGGGCCAATGAACTTTACTAAACCTGAAGACGTTAATTAAATATATTATTTTTAAATTAAATATAATATCATAATATAAGATCTTTGATATCAGTACCCATTGGTATTTCAAATCTATTCTCATAAGAATCTTAGCCAAACATATATACGTAACATCAACAGGATTTGTGTCACCTTATTGTACTATAAAAAGAATAGAACTACACAGATAATGGGAATATCTTTACCCGCTAAACATGATGAGCAGGTACGAATACTACATGCCAAACTATTGACTCAATTGTGAGAACTCGACCCCAAATAAACATCTGTTAAGTCCGGTCCGTGGTTGCTATACGCAAGAACCCAAACAGGTTCATTCAAGCCCGAGCTACATACTGAGACGGGAAACATTTTCGGTCCTAATAAATCATGGGAAACCGCAGGTCCCGCGGCAACACATCATCCCCTTACAACGTCAACTAACAATATCAGTAAAGCATTCGGACACAATGAAGAATCTATGAATCATTCATCATCCTCTTTTAGTTTTGGGTCCCTAAGAGACCTATTCATTGTACCTATCCATACATTTAAAGCTTTCTACTGATGTATGCACATATGTGAGCGGTTTGTAATATGATATGCTGTATAATTTGATACAGACTTCATATTTCTTATAATTTATCAACCTTCAATGTGCATTATTCTTAATAAGTAAAAAATATCCATCTTAAAATTTGGCAAAGAAAGCAAGCTGGTGTTTTAGAGTTCATGTGCCAGTTGCTAGTGTTCAATATTATTATTTAAAAAGAAAAATCAACTGGTTTTTAGGGTCTGGATGTTGTTTTAATTAAAATACCAGCTGTTTTATCAAATGTATAACCAATGTGAGAGACGCATGAAGATAGTGGGATATAAAAAGCGCAACTTCAAGTAAATAGAACAGTCAAAGAATTAAAAAAGATTATTTGTAATTCTAACTAACAAATTAGAGGCAAGGTTGCCAATATTTTGGGTATACAAAAAGTCCTAAACTAAAGTATAAACAAAATATTTTTTAAATATGTTTTAGATGATAAATATAATTTTATTTTAGAACCCCTTCTTTGGTTCCAGTAACAATCACCGTCTTGTAGTGCTCAAAGCCTCAAACTCTCTTTTTCCATTTAAAAATAAAAAAGAAAAAGAAGTAACAGGTTTGGAAACAACAAAGTGTAAAAGGCTCAGAGGATACCCATCATAAGCCATACTCTGTCATGGTCGATCATTCAACGCCTTCTACGCAGCAAGTTTGTGCAATAGTCTATATAAACTACATCTGCAGTTCATAACATATATTTATAAGTAACAACAGTCACCTCTAAAGGTTGTGGATGTACAGAGATAGGTACCTGTAGCATGCCTAAGATGTTCAAGCCTAAGATGTGATTTTCATTGAAAAGTTCCAACATTTATGTACTTGTGGAAGCAGGAAGTCCAGATCGAACATTCACATCTCTGACGCTTTTCGAGGTCACCACTATGAAAATTGCAGCCATTTACAAAGGGTTTGTATATGTGTGGTTGATTAAATCTCCTCACTAAGGATCGGACCTGTACCACATGATGTCATTGAGTTTATAAAATAAACAATATTGATTAATCAGCAATGTTCCATGTATATAAGGATATAGGTATACACAATATGACCATATAGAGTACATACCAGTTGTGTCCTGTGATAGATGGATGGTATCTGCAGGCGTGGTAGAAGTGGCAACAAAGTCTAGTATGTTTCCAGTATCATTCAGACGTACCAGCTCATTCCGTAGTTGGATATTGCTGATGCCATAAACGCCTAGATGTTGTGGTTTGTTTTTGGATCATTTCCTGGACCTGAATTAATCTAAAATTGGTTTACGCAAACACATATATATCTAAGCGAAAGAAATAGCAGTGGTAAAAATGCATACACAAGGTGCGAGGAAAATGCTTACATGTTGATGTGTTGAGGTTGGTGCCATGTGTACTCGAAACAGGGGTCACTATATCTGGATGTAAACATAGTCGAAATAATTATGGAGTTGTAGAAGCTTGACATCCTGCTCCAGAAACTGGAATGTCAACATTTACGTAAGCAACAACCTTTGATGATATCATTTATTGATTTTCTTCTTTTCATTCCGTCGATCCAACCTGATTGATATATCTAATAATAAAACAATGATCATAATAAACAATGCATAAAGCAACATAATCAATAATAATACTCAATGAGCAAAAAATCAAGAGATCATGGCTGACCCGTATTAAAACTACTTCTGGTATAAAGTGGCGTGAAATCATCCGATTGATTTTATGTTTGGTTTATGTGCGTGACAAGATCAAAACATTTATGGAGATGCACGAAATCATTCTATTAATTTTTTGTGTGATTTATGTGCGTGAGCCGATAAAAAGTGATGATTTTAGGGGTTTTAAATATATATAACGAATTTTGTAATGACATTTAAATTAAGAAGACGAATTAAAACCACTTACTAACTTTGTAAATCTTGGATTCATGCTTGCTTGAACAAAAATACTGGTGATGTTTCACTATCCCATGGGTGATTATCCCAGTGCCTTGATAACACCTACTAATTCAGATTAAAACAATGTAAATGTATGTTTAATAAAGCTATATATGATGAATTTATGATATCTCAAGTTTGTTACCGGCGGCTTGATATAAAAATAGGGTTTTGGATGAAAGTATGAAACTGTGTGCGTGTGTTTTTTTAAGCTATGGTAATCGGAAGCTGGGGTTTGGGGAATGTCTATGAAAACATAGATCCAATCATGATACCTGCTGCGAAGTCGGCCCAATTCCCGAAATGGGCTGCTGACGTGGATTAAAAAGTGCTTATGTGGCATATCCCTCCTCTTATATATAATGTAAAGATATATATATATATATATATATATATATATATATATATATATATATATATATATATATATATATATATATATATATATATATATATATATATATATATATATATATATATATATATATATATATGTATGTATATATATATATATATATATATATATATATATATGTATATATATATATATATATATATATATATATATATATATATATATATATATATATATATATATATATATATATATATATATATATATATATATATATATATATATATATATATATATATATATATATATATCAATTCAAATCAAATCAAAGACCCTTATATAGGAAGGATGGTGAAACAATTCCTTAAATACAAAATTCTATAAAAATGACACATGTAATTCATTAAAGGGTTTCCATAAAATGTTTCAAAAAGAAAATAGGAATTACAAATGATACCTCCTTATATACATAATTTAATAAAAATATATATAGGAATTACAAATTATACCTTAAATACAAAATTCTATAAAAACATATAAGGAATGATGGTGAAACAATGCCTTAAATACAAAATTCTATAAAAATGATTCCATAAAATTCTTCAAAAATAAAATAGGAATTACAAATGATGCCTTAAATACAAAATTCTATAAAAATATATGGTGAAACAATTCCTTAAATATAAAATTCTATAAAAATGACACATGTAATTCATTAAAGGATTTCCATAAAATGCTTCAAAACAAAATAGGAATTACAAATGATACCTTAAATACAAAATTTAATAAAAATATATATAGGAATTACAAATGATGCCTTAAATATAAAATTCTACAAAAAACATATAAGGAATGATGTGAAACAATGCCTCAAATACAAAATTCTATAAAAATAATTCCATAAAATGCTTCAAAAATAAAATAGGAATTACAAATGATGCCTTAAATACAAAATTCTATAAAAATATATATAGGAATTACAAATGATGCCTTACATACAAAATTCTATAAAAATATATAAGAAAGGATGGTGAAACAATGTCTTAAATAAAAAATTATATAAAATGATTACATAAAATGCTTCAAAAACAAAATAGGAATTACAAATGATGCCTTAAATAAAAAATTATATAAATATATATAAGAATTACAAATGATGCCTTAAATACAAAATTTTATAAAAATATATAAGGAACGATGGTGAAATAATAACTTAAATACAAAATTCTATAAAAATGATTCCATAAAATGCTTCAAAAATAAAATAGGAATTACAAATGATGCCTTAAATACAAAGTTCTATAAATATATATATGAATTATATGCCTTAAATTCAAAATTCTATAAAAAAATATGGAAGGATGGTGAAACAATACCTTAAATACAAAATTTTATAAAAATGATTCCATAAAATGCTTCAAAAATAAAATAGGAATTAAAATAATGCCTTAAATACAAAATTCTATAAAAATATATTTAAGAATTAAAAATGATGCCTTAAATATAAAATTCTATAAAATATATTAGGAATGATGGTGAAACAATGCCTTAAATAAAAAATTCTTTAAAAGTGATTCCATAAAATACTTCAAAAATAAAATAGGAATTACAAATGATGGATTAAATATAAAATTAAATAAAAATATATATAGGAATTACAAATTATGCCTTAAATACAAAATTCTATAAAAATATATATGAGGAAGAATGGTGAAACAACGCCTTAAATACAAAATTCTATAAAATAATTCCATAAAATGCTTCAAAAATAAAATAGGAATTACAAATGATGCCTTAAATACAAAATTCTATAAAAATATATATAGGAATTACAAATGATGCCTTAAATACAAAATTTTATAAAAATATATAAGGAAGGATGGTGAAACAATACCTTAAATACAAAATTCTATAAAATGCACAACAATAATATTAATTTCAAAAAAAAATTAGTGTAAAAACATTATTCATAACATTAACATATATAAAATTTATTACTTCATAAAATTAAAAAATACATAAAACATTTATACAATATTATTAAAATTCTAAAAAATTTAATGTAACAAACTTATTTATACCGTTAACGTATGCAAATTCAATAACTCATAATATTCTTAAATAAGTAAAATATCTTAAATTACATTATTTTTGTCTATTCTATGCTACATTATTAATATATCAATGGCATAACTAGCAATACATATATATGATACTTCTAACGCAAACACACATAAATTCAATTTTCATTAAAAAATATATACTTAAAGCTAGCCCGTCCACCGGACGGGTCTAAAGACTAGTATATATATATATATATATATATATATATATATATATATATATATATATATATATATATATATATATATATATTGACGTACGTAAATCATTTGCATTTGCATGACCATGCATTGCATATATATATTTTTGAAAAATGACCTTATGTACTTTTGAATTTTCTGTGATTGTAGAAAATGGCCGATATACCACCTAATAGCAGTAGGCATGGATATGCTGTAGACAAACCGGGTGTTCTATTTCCGTGGGGTAAAGGTGGATGGTTAGATGATGAGGATGATAAGAATGACTTTGTGGAATCTGAAAGTGATAACTTGAGGACGGAGAGTGAAATTGGGAAGATGGAGATTAGAGCTGAGGTAAGAAAGTAGGGTACTGACTTTAGGATGTTTCAGGAAGAGAGAGATAGGCTACGCAAGTTGAGTGATTATGAAGCCCACATTAGGCCATATCTTGGACAGGGTTAGAAGTTTCAGGACAATGAGAAGTATGCTGATTCACAATACATGAGATCTCCGCCGTGCCAAGGTATATATCTGAAGTATGGATTAGAGGATCCGCCGTGTCAGTACCCAACACAAAGGTGCTGCAAGCTGGATGCGGACGAGGACGAAGCAGAGACAAGTCAAGTTAGAAAAAATGATGTGCCATGTCCAATGAAGTGATAAGTTGATGAACCTTTCTTGTATTTCAGTTTATGTACTTGTTGTGTTGTATTGGATTATTTAGACTTTATGATGTAGTACTGTGGTGGAACATGTTTTCCTTTAGGTAGAGAAGGGTAAGTGACTGTAGTGACAGATCTTGTCACGATTTTCTTGGACTTTATGGATGCAATCTACTATTACCCTTTATTATCTTGATGTGTCTTTATTATTTTCTTTTGTGAGTTGATTGTTGAATTTAGGTAGTATCGTGTTGTTTGCACATGTAGTATCCATGATATATCTTGATAAAAAGATCCTTCTTTCTGTCTCGATGTGAATACTTATCATGTTTCTTTTATCTGTGATTACAATAGGAAGAATCGAGTTAGATATTTTCTGTCATTAGTGGATCCCCACGTGACTAAATTTCTTGAAATATGTCTCCAGAATTAAAAACCTCTAGGGTAGGTTATGTGATTATGGAATTAATCGTTAGAAAGTTTGAAGCTGATTGTACTGCAAGGAATCAAGGTGCCGAGACTAAAGATGTTGATGTTCCAGTTGGTGATGCTGCTACTATTCTGCAAGATTGTAAAGGATGTTTGTATGTTAGATTCATAAGATTGAGGAGGGAATGCTGTGAAGAGTATCTTATGACACCAATGGTGTTTGGAAATATACAAATAAATGGATAAATTTGAGTAACTGATGGATATATCGTAATATTAGTAGTAAATTGGAAATATACAAATGGACGAAATGGAGAGTAATTTAAAGATTGATCCGGCTTGAAAATAAAGTGTAGCAGAAAAGATAAAAAGGACGGTATTGTTGCAAGTGAGAATAGGAAATGAAAATCTATTCCCTCTAACAGAAGATAAATTCGGCATTCAATAGTCTAAGAGAAGGAAAGATGGTATTCATGTTGTTACTGTAAACCATGGAAGCAAGAGGAATTATAATATGTAAACGATGTATTTTGAATCATATAGGTAATTGTCTATCTACTTGTCGCAAGTATGTATTAGCTGGATGTCGAGCTGCTGAAGGGAGAACAAGGAATGTAGTTATAGGAATTAGTATTCCTGAAATAGTGAAATGTTTTAATTATGGTAAAAAGAGTATTGGTAAAGGAATTGTTTAGCTAATGGAAATCAATAGGAAAGGAATGTTGTTGTTATTGCAGCCTATATTTTTGGAAATGCTGATAAGTCTTGAGATTCAGATGTTGTAATTTGCGTATTCTTATTTGATAATCATTGAGTTAGTCTATTTTTTGAATAATATATCCGATAAAATTTGAAGATGTTAGATTTAGTTGACCAAGGACGAGGAATGAGCGAGAATTAGCAATTAACTAAAATGAGAAACTAACCGATGAAAAGATTGTTAATAATTAATTATATACTAAGGATATATTTTCTGGACTTACGAAATTAAGTGATATCGCACATTTAACCGAACTAAGGCTGTGTTGGGACTTACTAGAATAAGGAAGAGTTGTAGAGAATGATAAGTAAAGGTTGAAATGATTGGTTTAAAATTTTGATGAGATTTGAGTACTGATTACAAGAATTAATAAGTGAAATTTCTATTTAAGGATTTTATTTGGTCAAAGATGAGAAGGTATGTAGAAAGAAACTCTAATATGTCGTATTCTTAGTGCACTTCATTAGTAGTAGTCTGAAGGGAATGAGAAGACGTGCTCGTCTTTAAGAATATTTTGTAATTTTCCTGCGGAATCGTGGAGTTCACTGTCGTCTTGGGAAATGAAGTTTTGTGTTGGCTTAGTGTTGAAAGTTATGATAGCTCCTTGTATGTTTTGCCATTTGACATTGCTAGGAAATTGAGGATGGTTATTTGATCAATTGTAATAATTGGTGGATGAGACAACAAAGCTAATCTACTAAAACTGGAAGGGTAAGTCATAAGAAACATGGTACTGAAAGCAAGAGAAGAAGCTGGATGTTTTGGGAATAAAATGATTGATAAGAAACTGAACAAATTGATTACCAAGAATCGGTATCCATTACTGATGATTGATGTTTTGTTTGGTCAATATTAAGGAAGGAAAGGAAAGTATTTGATAACAGTTATGAAAATTGTTAAGGAAAGAGTAATGGTGTGTGATATTCTTTGGATATGATTTTTAACTAGAGTTAGTGTATATTCTGGAATGTGTGATTTATAGCTGAAGTATTCATGACAATCTTGACTAGATTGAAGTGATTGAGGATTCGTCGATACCGACGAAGCCGACTGAAGCTTGTTAATTCCTTTGTTTAAGCTGAGTATTATCGAAGGGTTATCGAAAATTTTTCACTGATTGTTGAATCATTTATAAACCTGACAAAGAAGAACTAAATGTGTGAAACCAATTCACGCATCCAAGTTGTAGTTTTGAGATCTGATCTTCGTTAGTTAAGGAAGTTGTTTATTAACACTGAGGATAGGTTGAGTTTTGTGCCCGTATTGTCAGTATCGGAGGAATCTGAAGAAATTGTAAGAACAGTGGTGATGATATCACAACATTATCAAATGGTGGAAGAAATTGATAAGTGGTGTGTTGACTTAATTAGAGAAGTATAAGGGGAGTTACATAAATTTGAGTTTCGACGTGTGGTATCTATTTTGGAACTGTGAAATATTACTTGTATAGAATCAAGTATGTAGAAATTAAGAATAATAAGGGTTTACTCATATTTAACATATGAAAATTTCAATAGAGATGAGTAAAAGATTACTTAGTGTGGAATAAAAGATGATAATCAGTAATTATACTCGAAAGTGATTATGATTACGAGATGTGTTATAGTTCTATAAGACGAGTGTGGTAGTTAAGGTACTCAGTGAGAAGGAGAATGAAAATGACTTATAAAGTTCTAAAGTATTTGAGAGTTGTATCTTGAGTTTTGAGATATTTTAGTCTTGCTAATGACGAGCAGAGTGTGGATTAAATGGAATGAAATTTAAAGATTAAATTTATGAATTGATGGAAAGATATGCCAAGGAAAGAAAATCAACAGGTTTTCAAAAATTTTGAAATGGATTGGTAGTAGGGATGATTGAGACGAAATATTTTAAAGGAACGAAACTGATTATTGTAATCAACTATTTGAAAAGGATGTGTTAGGAATACAAGAGCTAGTGGTGGATAAATTTTTCAGATCAGAGAGAATTTAATTTTTCAAAGAGTGCTATATTTAGTATTAAAGGAATTTCACAAGTTAAAATATTGGTACATTCTTGTTGGGGTAAGATGTATTATGACAAAAAAAGATGTATTAATGGTCAGATTTGAGTATGGGGAATCAATAGAGTTATCTAAACAATATATGATATAAGAAAGATGTAATGAAGTAATATGAATGGTTGAGTGGTTCAGTATGTCAGTAATTGTTAGATTAGATGAAGGTGGAAGATGAACATAGGAAATCATATAGGTGACTGGTACGAGATGCAATCTGTGAATGAATAAGAAGGAAATCACTAGGAATTTAGTGATGAAATTTTCGATAACCCCGGGTCGTAGTGTCAGTATTTTTGAATTTTTGGAAATCGCTGTAAGGGGAAATGAGAATGGAATAAAGATTTGGACATAATATATATAACCCAGAGACTGAAGTTAAATTTTAAGTTATAGAGTCCTTTACAGAAAGCAAGAGGAATCGAGTCAAGAATGAATATCGCGTGATCTTCAGAAACCAATGGACAAAGTGAGAGGATAATTTGAACAATGGAAATTGAACTTGTGTAGATGTGACTGAAACTTGGGATAATGTTATTTTTAAATATTTTACTATGAGTCCAAACGAAATCAATTGATGATGGAGTCTTTACACGATGGTAGTCGTCATACTAGTAATTAGGATGTGCAACTTGAGGTTTTACAAGGCTGTAAGCTAGGTTTAGGGTATTGAAGTAGGAAACGGAACTGAAGAAATGATGGAAAAGAATTATGAATAATGAAAGATAGAAATTATTGGAAAGTGAAATTCAGAAGTTGAAATATAGTAGTACTCCTTGTTATGGTGATATTATAGGAATTGACTTGAAATGGTGTAAAAATTGTGAGGATTTCTTAAGGAAAAAAGATCTCGTTGATTCTAGAGGTGCGAAAGTGCGAGTGTGAGGTGTGTTGAGCGTTGGGACGTCGCTCTTTTTAAGGAGGATAAGATGTGATAACCCGAACCCGTGGTCATTATTTAATTATATTTTTACGTATATGTTTGAAATTTTTTGACGAGATTGGATGTCATGATGCTTGGTGATTTTAGCTGAACGAATGTTGAAAGTTATATTTTTACGTTTTGACGAGTTACGTGGATTATTAGTGATCGTGATATAAACGGATGCCCGAAATTCTACGTTTTATTTTTAAATCATGTCGATGTTTGATTTTTGAATTTTTTATTTTTAATTGCGTATTAAGTCATGTCAGGACTATATAATATCATATTTTATGTGCGTTTTAAGTTTTGAGGAGTATTTTCATGAAACCCGAGACCCGTGAATCTTTTCAAAATTGACTAATAGTCATTTCCCGCTTTATAAACAAGTATTGCATTTTGGTCCACAAGAATCACAACTGGCAAAAAGTACCCTCAACTTTCCACATATAAAGGAAAATTATATAGCAAAACACATACAAAACTGCAATCACAAAATTTCTTCATCACTCTCCCTCTCCCCTCATTTTTTCCGTCACCCCACCACCCCCTAAAATTATCATCAACCAAAAATCCAACTTGAATCTATTAAAATCAATCAAAGTCCCATCTTAATTTTGCTTTTCTCTACAAATTGGTATAAAATTTAGCTACATGCATGAACTTTAGAACCCATTTTTGATGAAAAATCTTATGTTTTGATCTTGTTTAATGGTTCTATGTAGGTGTTTATGATGTTATGTATGATTTTCATTTGCTGCAAGTTAAATTTTTGAATTGGGTTTTTATTGATTTGGTCATTTAAGTTAATAGAGGATGTAAGGATTAAAAGTAATAGTGTTAGGATGATGTTAGATGTAAAAATGATGTTAAAATGGGATAAAAATATGATTTTACGTGATTTTTAAGAAGCTAATTTAGACCAGAAAATATAATATAAATTTTGGAAAACTTAAGTTTGAGTATGAGATGATTTGATTAGATATTATTGTAGAGGATTTCATAAGCTTCGATTTGATATAAATTAGAGCTTCTAGCTCCCAACGAGTGAGAAGTTATGATATTTTGATTATTCGTGTACCGGGGGACGAGTATCGGTACAATATATAGTTGTTGTCGATATTTAGATCGAATCTCGGGAACTATAAAAAGAGTTTTGAAATGATTCAAGGACTGATGTAAAAGGGTAAACCCTAGATTATGAGTATATTTTCAAACCTAAGAGTCGGTTTTGCAAATGGAGTCGTTATAGATGTCAAAATGATTATATGAGTCGATGACGTAAAACTGTCCGGTTTTTGTAGTTCAAATATGTGTCGGGCAGGGAACCTTAAAAGTAAAATCTTTTAACAAACTTTTGGGAGGACTTTCTATATATGGTAAGTGAGTTCTCTGATTAGTATCATAAACTTTTGATGTGTCTATGTAGGGAAAACAGTTTGAACAATTAGTATATACCAGGCAGATTTTTAATAAAAAAATAAATAATAAAGTAAAAGTGTAAAAGATACATAAATTAATAGGAATCACTTGAATAGGAATGGGGTGAGTTTAATTTTGATTTTTAATTATTTATTTGATTTTATTAACTATGAAATATTAGTTCAATATATTATTAAAGGTGCGTGTTTTATTTTGATAGATTGTGAAATTCATGTTCGTCGGGCATCGTCAATTGTTGCAAGTCGTCTTACTATTTCTATTACTCAAGGTGAGTCTATAGCCTCGCTTTATACTTGTTTTTACTAGATTTTAAAACCCGCGAGGGAGATACATGCTATTTGAAATAAAATGAACACATGTCATGAATAATTATTGGACCCGAATGTTGCCTATGTTGCCTGCTGTTGCCTTGAATTGTATAAGTACCTCAGTTGCAAAAGTCCCTAAATTCACGAACCGTTAACTATGTTCTAGCTCTTTGTTTTTAATTGGGAATAGATGCTTATTCAAATGATAATACTATTGGGCTGACGACCCTATCTGAGACCAGGGCTTTACGCTGAGTAACCTCTAGGAAGGATAACTTTCAACTAATACCCAAGTAGGGGCAGTGAAATTTGTATAGTCAAGCTGGCATTTGGCGTGGGTGACTAAGCTAAGGGGTCGGTGTCATGAGCTTAATACAATTCAATAGCTATTGTTACAAGATGAAATGCTTGATTATTAGATTGTATGGACACAATGCTATTAAACGGTTATGATTGATTTTATCATGTGTTCAAATGTATTTGGTTAAACCTATAGATTCACTCAGCATTATTGTTGATTTGTTTAAGCATGTATTTCAGGTAATTTGATGTGTTGATGGTGGAGCTTGCTTGGGAAGGTTGCGGTGTCTCTTTTATAGTTGTTAAGTCTGAACAGTTTTCTTTCCCTATCATTATAAATATGTCTAATGACTTAAAAAAACATTAAAAATCATTTTTTGAGTATTTTATAGTTGGTGAAAATTTGTGGTTGGGTTAGTATATTTGGGAGACTGGAACGCTACTCTGATACTGTAACACCCCCGGTTTTGTTCATAGCAGCGGAAGGGTCATTGGGTGTTACTAACATTATTCAACCTCATAATCATAGAAAACGGCTCAAAACGATTCGTTTTGCTAAAACATCCATTCATGTATTATATAAAAGGTAAGATTTCATATACGTTCCCGGATAACTTACAGTTTACAAAACACAATAATGATAAAAATTCTTTGAATGGATATTATTTATAAAACTGGGCCAAAACATTTGAAATATGCAAGCTTCTCGAAACTGCCTTCCTCGAGTGCCTTCCCTATAGACCTGAGATAAAACATGCTAAAAAAGTCAACAAAATTGTTGAGTGAATATATAGAGTTTAAATTAAATCAAGAGAACATAAGTATTCTGAATAACCTTCCATGGTTAATATTTCAAAGAAAGACAATTATGTTGTACACACATAATCATCATTGTCATTACATAAGTCTCGTGACATTGAACGTTAACATATATTATTTCATCCCAACACACCTAGCCAAGTGCGTATATTTCACTTATACAATGCATCCGATGTTTCATTACTAGTGTGTCACAACACCATGCGATAGCTAGTCGCGACCGGACTGGGCGTCACCCCGATAGATTTATCCATAGTATTAGCGTTCCTTCGAGTAACAATTCACGATTCCATGGGTCTTTTAAGGCTAAAACTAACTTATGTAATAACTTTCATCTAAGCATACAATCATGTCCCTTGTGTTCTGTTTTAAAACAAATAGGGTTTACCACAATTTATAGTTGTACCCTTCAATTTCAATAAATACTTTTCAAGTAAATAGAGCTTCCACAACTACTAGTTGCACCATTCAATTGGTTTACCACAACTTTTAGTTGTACTCTTTATTTTTAATAAAACAAGCATGTTATCCCCCTCGCATGTTTCTAAAACAGTTAAATAATTTAAAAGTGAGGCTAAAGACTCACCTTGAGTGGTAGAAGTAGAGATAACGATCGCCGACGATAAGGGATGCCCGTTATACATGAAAACCGCAACCTACCAAATAAGACGCGCTCGTTAAAAATCGACACAAGTATGAATCATACTTAAATAATACAAACTCGAAATTACAAAACCACGACAATCCTAAAAATTAATAATACAAGTGATACTTCTAAATCCTATTTATCCGTCATAAGATGCCAAGTCAACTTATCACTTTACTCCACTCGGACCAGAAACTAAGTCATTGATATAATGACTAAAAACTTGATTAAATCACTATGTCCAATAGTGAATACTTAAACTCGCGCCACACGAGCATTGAACTACGTGCCCAACATACCAATCAACATGTACACTCCAAATGTGAACTCCAATCTACCGTGTCTAGACTTGTCTGATTTCGACGAAACTTGGTGAAAAACTCACACATAACCTGATTAAGACTCAGTTCAAATTTCATACAAAAATATTACTCCTAAGGCCTTCTGCCCGACACATCTTTGAGTTATAAAAACCGGACAGTTTTACGCCTTCAACACATAAAACCATTTTGATTACTCTAAACACCTTCGTTTACAAAACCGACACTGGGTTTGAAAATAGACTCACAACCTGAGGTTTAAATACTTACAAAAGCCATTGATACCTTCTAAAACTCATTTTATAGTCCCCGAGATTCGATCCAAATATCGACAACAACTTCGTGTTGTGTCGATACTCGTCTCCCGGTACACAAATAATCAAACTATTTTAATTTCGCGTTCGTTTAGAGTTGGAAGATATACTTTATATCAAGTCGAAGCTAATAAAATTCAATAAAACCCTTTCTCATTAGTTTAACAATTACTCAGACATAAGACACCCGAAATCAGCCCCAAACTCACTGATCTAAAACACCTCTCTAAAAATCATACAAAAACAATTTTTCAAGCCATTCCAACCACTTTTCTACTCATCCTAAACCCCTATTATCAACATATATCTATCCCAACACTTGTATGAATCGAATAAATAAAAACCCAAAATCAAAAATAAACTTTATTATCAAAATAACATGATCTTTACTAGATCATTACATGCATAAACATAAAACAACCTTCAACAATTCTTGTTTTTATCAAAATTTAAAACTTATTGCATGTAAGAAAAATTTGTATCAACATGATCACCTTTTAAAATCTAACATGGAACTTGTTTTACTTTTGGGAGATTTAAGCTAAAATTTGAGATTAAGGGATTTTTGTTCTTGGTTTTGGATGGCAAAAGAAAGGGAGGAGAGAGTCGTTTGTGTGATTTTGTTATAAAAATGGTATTAGTGGAGAAAGTAGGTGAAAATTTTGTTTATATAGTGGTAAAGGTTTGAGGGTAGATTTTGCAATTAGGTAATTCTTGTAGACTAAAAAGCAATTAAGTAATTTAAAGGGTAGAAAATGACTATTAGTCAAATTTAAAAATATTTATGAGACTCGGGTTTTGTAAAAATACTTTTCAAAAGTTAAAAAGCATCATAAATCTAATAATATAGCTTTGACACGACTTAAAACGTAATTAAATCAAAATTGTCGAAATTATTAAATATCGAAACAATCGATAATAAAACGTAAATATTTTGGCATCCGTCGGTATCACAATCACTAATAGTTCTCGTCATTCGTTAAAACGTAAAACACGAGAAATAATATAAATACAATAAAATCATTCATAAGATAATTTGAGAATATAATATCGATACCTAATGTATTCCTTATCGATTTTCATCTAAACGACATTCTTACGCTAAGTCTCAAGTCATAACCTTCCCGTTTAGCCGATATTTCACAATCCTCAATAAATAAATACATAATATGTAATTGTCGAGATTAAAATAACGACCTGAAATTAACGGATTGTCACATCATCCCCACCAAATTGGGATCTTCATCCCGAAGATCAACTTTCTTTCTTCTTCGATCGCTCATTGAAATCAAAGAGATAAATGTATTTTAGTCCTCGTCTAAAGTTTCGTCAAACTTTGACAATATGAATTCGACTTTCCTTGAGTTGCCTAACTTCCTTATCGATAGTATCAACAAGTTCTTTTATATAATGCAACTTACCGTCTATTACTTTGTCAAAAGGGATAATAAGGTCTTCGTTGGCAAGAAATTTCTTTAGGTTCGACACTTGAAAAGTATTGTGAATTCTTGTAATTCTCGAGGTAATTTAAGTTTTCATGCCACCGGACCTACACTCGATATCATCTCAAATGGTCCAAATATAACGAGGACTTAACTTGCCACATTTTCCAAAATATGTAACACCTTTTCCATGGTGATAGCTTTGGCATAACTTTTCTACCTACCTTGATTTCCAAAGGTTTTCGTTTCACATTATAATTACTTCTATGTCTACTACAAGTGGTTAAAAAACGATTCTTAGTTCGCGCGATCAACTTATTTATCGGAATGAAATGAGCTAAGTCAATCAGTCAACATTGACACAAATTGAATCATATTCAGACTGAGTTTCCAAGTGCTTAACAATGAATCCATTGTAATTTGCTCTTACCTCCCACATGATAACGAATAACACAATCCTAATCACTTAATGGCTTATTTTCTCCTTTTATTCCATAATACATTGTAGGCTCTTTCTATCGGTGGATACCATACATTTAGTGCCACACAATTTAGGTCTCCATAGGCAAAAGGGTAAAAATCACCACACCCAATTACAAGTCATGGGTTGTGTAGTTTCCTCATTCTTTCTAAGTTTCCTACAAGCAAATACAAATCAAACAACTATAAATCCTTCAAGACATGCATCACAATTAACAACAAAATATTAACTTCCTTCGGGTAACGATAAGATCAGTGTGCTGCAGAGTTTTCATTTCATGTTTTGGAAGGCTTCCTCTTCATCAACGCCATACACATACGGTTCATTCTTTTTAGTTAGCTTAGTTAATGGTTTTGATATCAAAGAGAATCCTGTAATAAACCTTCTGTAATAACCAGTCAAACCTAGAAATTGTCGTACTTCGGTTGAAGTAGATGGAGCATTCAAATTTTCGATGGCTTCGATTATTGCAGGATCGACATGTAACCCACTTTTATCAATCACCTGACAGAGAAATTGCACAGACTTAAGCGAAAGATCACACTTTGAGAATTTCGCGTACAACATTTTGTTGTTTAACAAGTTCAAGATAATCCCTAAGTGTTCGGCATGCTCTTCCTCGCTCTTAGAGCAGATTAGAATATCATCAAAGAAAACGATCACAATTTTTTTATCAAGATACGGCTTACACATGCGATTCATTAAGTCAATGAATACAACAAGTGCATTAGTCAAACCAAAAAGGCATAACTCGAAACTCATAATGACCATAACGAGTCTACACGCCATAATAGGAATATCTTCCTTGCATATGCGAAGTTGATAGTAAGCAAAACAAAGATCAATCTTGGAAAAATTCGAGAATCTAGAAGTTGATCAGGTAGATCATAAATTCTTGGATGCTGATAACGATTCTTGATCCTTAGCTTATTCAGCTCTCGGAAAACGATGCACAAACAGAAGGAATCATATTTCTTCTTAATGAATAGAATAGGAACTCTCCAAAATGACAAGCTCGATCGAATGAAACCTCTATCAGATATTTCTTGCAACTGCACAAATAATTACTTCAGCTCGGATGGTGCTAATCAATATGGTGCACGTGCCACAGTTGCAGCACAGAGATTAGACCATTTAGGGATTCTATTTGCCTTGTGGGCGAAAGCCCTAGAAAATCTTCCAGAGACACTTCGGAATAGTCACATATGACTAGAGTAATTCTACTTACTTCTCTTATGATTTCTTCTACGATACTTGAGCTAGGAATGGTTCACCACCTTTTTTGATATACTTACGAGCTCTTATGCATGGAACGATTTTTTAGTTTGGGATTATTTCTCCTTCAGTTCTAGGTTGTACAACACTTGCTCCATACTTTGGAAATACTCCGAGGAAAAAATTCCTCAATCAATCGATTCCTCACCTTAGTTCATGGTGTCCCATAAGTAACGATACATATGGAAGCAAATATTCCATTCCACCAAATTAATACATAACCTTGGAGAGTAGCGATTTTGTACTGCACCTTGCCTTCCTGATTAGGGTCACTTATTCGAAAGACTGACACCAGCTTTTCAACAACTGAGACAATCCTCCATCATCTTTAGTCCCCTTAAGAGTCTACGGTTTACACTTTATGAATGTAGTGTAGTTATAGCCTCTAATTTCGGGCACATTTGTTCCATCAGTACTACGAACATTATTGGCTCCAGCTTTAGCTCCACCGGTTCCAGTTCCACCAGTTGTAGCTTCAGCTGTAGTTCCAGAGTCATCATTCATGTTGGCCATGAATCCTGTTAAAGATATATATAGAAACTTTTCACTAATAACTTGGCTCATTCGTGCCATAGTCATAGCTTTCGTTGACTGCATGATTCTTGTGCAACACAAGTCAAATCATAATGAGTATTCATTCAATGGTTACGTTATACCCATGAAATTTAAAAGAGAAAAGCAAAGAAAGATAAGAACAAAGCGATGTAGAATTAGGAATCAAAAGATATTCATTCCATTGATCACAAACTTGTGCAAGTTGTATTGTCAAGCGTTATAGATTATCATCGTCCAATGCTATACAACTTAAATGACTAGTCTTACTAACTAATGTCACAGTTTAGTCAGTGATTTATGAAAAGATAGTACAACTGACAAACTAATCCACTAAGAGTTACTAGATAATTCACGTGGTTAAGAAGACTCCTCGGTCAGCTAGAAGAAGATATCTACAGTGTCTTTTAGAGACGCTTGATATCCTTCTCAATTGGCGGTTTTGGAACAGCCCCAATACAACCATCCCACGATCAAAGGATTAGAGGAACAAAATCAAAGAATGGATCGAGCACACGAATTACTGGTCAATAAGAGTTTAATTGCGCCTATGCTATATGCTTAAGCCCACATATTTATTAATCATTATTTCCATGGATTAATCAAATCCATCCAAATAAGATTTAGAAATTTTTAGTTCAACAATTTATAATTTCCTTGTTTAAATAAATGGCCAATTCATTTCAAAAAGACGATTATAAACAACCTTATTTAAGCATCTCCAGCTCAACGCATAAAACCAGGATCAAAACAAATGAAAGACTGATTGAACATAAAATGATCAGTGATAGGATATGGAATCCTGGTTGGCATGTGAATACCATACCAATCAATCTCAATTCCTAAAAAACAATAGTACCATCTCAGACTAACTTGTTTATATCAAAACAGTATAATGTCGAAGATTAATGAAAATGCAGATTAAATTTACTAAACGAAAAGAAAGAATCGATAGATCAAGAATAGGAACCAAGGAATCAAAATCCTTGTAACCAAGAGAATATCATCAAGAATATTAACCATTTGTTGGGATTATGTATATCCACAACTTAGTTAGTCTCGAGAATAATAGAACTTATTTCAAGAATAGCTTCAGCGCTAGCATTAAAATGATTAGGGTGGTTTCGTGACAATCTATGTTGTATAAATATCTCGTATAAGTATAAAACTATCATTTATAATTAAATATATGGAAACATACCTTGTAATTCGCAATTACAAATAATCAATAAAGATTACAATATATATATATATATATATATATAATCCCATATACATATATAAATATTTTCATTCGCGTCCATTGACAACTCGGAGGTTTCGCTTGCAATTGTTATAGTTAAAAGATTTCATCGATTTTGGAAAATCTTTTCGTTCTCTATAACCAGGCTCTGATGCCAATCTGTAACACCCCTAATTTCGTTCATAGCAGCGGAAGGGTCATTGGGTGTTACTAACATGATTCAAGCTCATAATCATAGAAAACAGCTCAAAACGAGTCGTTTTGATAAAACATCCATTCATGTATTATATAAAAGGTAATATTTGATACACGGTCCCAAATAACTTACAGTTTACAAAAAAAAATAATGATAAAAATTCTTTGAATGGATATTATTTATAAAAGCGGGCCAAAACATTTCAAATATGCAAGTTTCTCGAAACCGCCTTCCTCGAGTGCGTTCCCTATGGACCTGAGATAAAACATGCTAAAAAAAGTTAACAAAATTACTGAGTGAATCTATAGAGTTTAAATTAAATCAAGAGAACATAAGTATTCTGCATAGCCTTCGATGGTTAATATTTCATCGAAAGACAATTATGTTGTACGGACATAATCATCGGTGTCATTACATAAGTCTCGTGACATTGAACGTTAACAAATATTATGTCATCCCAACACACCTAGCCAAGTGCGTATATTTCTCTTATACAATGCATCTGATGTTTCATTACTAGTGTGTCACAACGCCACGCGATAGCTAGTCGCGACCGGACTGGGCGTCACCCCGATAGATCTATCCATAGTATTAGCGTTCCTTCGATTAACAATTCACGATTCCATGGGTCTTTTAAGCCTAAAACTAACTTATGTAATAACTTTCATCTAAGCATACAATCGGGTCCCTTGTGTTTTATTTTAAAACAAATAGGGTTTACCATAACTTAGAGTTGTACCCTTTAATTTCAATAAATACTTTTCAAGTAAATAGAGCTTCCACAACTGCTAGTTGCACAATTCAATTGGTTTACCGCAACTTTTAGTTGTACTCTTTATTTTTAATAAAACAAGCATGTTATACCCCTCGCATGTTTCTACAACATTTAAAGAATTTAAAAGCGAGGCTATAGACTCACCTTGAGTGGTAGAAGTAGAGATAACGATCACCGACGATAAGGGATGCCCGTTAAACACGAAAACCGCAACCTACCAAATAAGGAGCGCAATAATAGACTCAAGTATGAATCATACTTAAATAATACAAACTCGAAATTACAAAACCACGAAAATCCCGAAAAATTAATAAAAAAGTGATACTTCTATATCCTATTTATCCAACACTATTCGTTTAAATACTTGCACTCTTGACGTTGACCCGTCATAAGACGCCAAGTCAACTTATCACTTTACTCCACTCGGACCAGTAACTAAGTCATTAATATAATGACTAAACACTTGAGTAAATCACTATGTCCAATAGTGAATACTCAAACTCGCTCCACACGAGCATTGAACTACGTGTCCAAAATAACAATCAGCATGTACACTCCAAATGTGCACACCAATCCACCCTATCCATACTTGTCTGATTTCGACGAAACTTGGTGACAAACTCACACGTAACCTGATTAAGACTCAGTTCAAATTTCATCCAAAAATATTACTTCTAAGGAATTCTTCCCGACATATCTTTGAATTATAAAAACCGGACTGTTTTACGCCTTCGACACATAAAACCATTTTGATTACTCTAAACATCTTCGTTTACAAAACCGACACTCGGGTTTGAAAATAGACTCACAACCTGAGGTTTAAAGACTTACAACAGCCCTTGAAACTTTTTAAAACTCATTCTATAGTCCCCGAGATTCGATCCAAATATCGACAACAACTTCGAGTTGTGTCGATACTCGTCTCCCGATACACGAATAATCAAACTATTGTAACTTTCCACTCGTTTGGAGTTGGAAGCTCTAATTTATATAAAATCGAAGCTAATAAAATTCTCTACAACCCTATCTTATTAGCTTAACAATTACAAACATAAGACACCTGAAATCAGCCTCAAACTTACTGATCTAAAACACCTCTCTAAAAATCATACAAAAACAATTTTTCAAGCCATTCCAACCACTTTTCTACTCATCCTAAACCCCTATATCAACATATATCTATCCAAACACTTGTATGAATCAAATAAATAAAAACAAAAAATCAAAAATAAACTTTTATTATCAAAATAACATGATCTTTACTAGATCATTACATGCATAAACATAAAACAACCTTCAATAATTCTTGTTTTTATTAAAATTTAAAACTTATTGCATGTAAGAAATATTTGTATCAACATGATCATCTTTTAAAATATAACATGGGACTTATTTTACTTTTGGGAGATTCAAGCTAAAATTTGAGATTAAGGGGTTTTTGTTCTTGATTTTGGATGGCAAAAGAAAGGGAAGAGAGAGTAGTGTGTGTGATTTTGTTATAAAAATGGTATTAGTGGAAAAAGTAGGTGAAAAAATTGTTTATATAGTGGTAAATGTTTGAGGGTAGATCTTGCAATTAGTTAATTCTTATGGACTAAAAAGCAATTAAGTAATTTAAAGGGTAGAAAATGACTATTATAAATTTAAAAATATTTACGGGACTCGGGTTTTGTTAGAATACTTTTCAAAAGTTAAAACGCATCACTCTAATAATGTAGCTTCGACACGACTTAAAAATAATTAAATCGAAAACATCGAAATTATTAAATATCGAAACAATCGATAATAAAACGTAAATTTTTTGGCATCCGTCGGTATCGCGATCACTAATAGTTCTCGTCATTCGTTAAAACGTAAAACACTAGAAATAAAGATAAATACAATAAAATCATTCATAAGATAATTTGAGAATATAATATCGATACCTAAAGTATTCCTTGTCGGTTTTCATCTAAACTACATTATTTCGCTAAGTTTCAAGTCATAACCTTCCCGGTTAGCCGATATTTCACAATCCTCGATAAATAAATACATAATATGTATTTGTCGAGATTAAAATAACGACCTGAAATTGACGGATTGTCACAGATATTTATGAATTTAATTTATTTGGGATTTGATAACGACATAAATATACATATTCAATCTATCATTATAATACCACTTTGTAGAATAAATAAGATCTTCCGATACTTAATATGTTGTATTTTATATGCGTATATAAAGTTTTAAGGAGCAAAGTGAAGACATACAAAGAAGGGTCCTCAATATGCAAATAAGCCAAAGTTGTTGAAATAAGATTCTGGATCCCCTAGAAGTGCGACGCACAAACTCAGATGTACGGCACACATTCCCGTCTCCAAAGTGCGGCGCACTTTCGGAGAAGTGCGGCGCACATTTGACCCCAGACAGCACTATAAATAGAGGCCGCTTCTACTCATTTTACACACACCTCTCTCTCTCAATACTCCATAGCTCGAGTATTTTAGCTTTCTTAGTAAAATTTAAGTATTATCCACTTTTGGGAAATAAATGTAACGAGAGTATTCCACTCTTCGATTCTTTGAGGGACGATACAATCGTGACACTTGTGTACTCGTTTATTCAATCCAATCTAAGTATGATGTTCTCTTACTCTTTTCCAATTGTTACTTTGATTACTCTGTAAGGCTAAGCTATTTGTGACTATATGGGTATGTGACTATAATTACTGATGATGCTATGATATGATCCTTTATAAATGATTTCAAGCTAATGTTGTAGAACCATTTTACCACCTAGTTCTATAAACCATATTTTATCTAAGTTGATTTGTTACGATAGTTTGGCGTTAAGAAACACAAATTGTTATAATAAGTTTTTAAGAACTTGTCTATGGTCATGAATCTTTGGTTGGAGGGATCCACTTAGAAACTTGATAAAATATTGAACTCGTTTGCAACTTGTTTTGCGCTTAGTCCCTTAATTAAGCGTAAGTCTTGAATCAAACCCAAGTAAATTGTGTAAACGCCGTTTTGACAAAAAAGGATTATCACTCTTTACCTATATAAACATATCTCGATCATTATTGTCATCATCACGAACTTATACGAACTATCCCATATTAGTCATACTTGTTACTATTGATATCATTTCAACTATTTATTTCTTCAATTATTATCTTGATTACCAAAACGAAACTACTTCTCAGCGAACGATCCTTGCTTACCACTACAAAGCTATGTTATGAACGAAAGGGTATACTTGCAAACGATCATCAAGTTTTTGGCGTCACTGCCGGGGACTTATAATCCTGTTTTGTAACCATATTCGTATAATCCTTGAAGAAAGAACACCGCACAAACCAAAAAGTGCGCCGCACTTCCTGTAGCGAACCAAAGTGCGTCGCACATTCCCAAAAGTGCGCAACACATTTCTCCTAAAAACAACAAAAACCTTGTTGGATGCACACCCGTTCATCTGGAACACCACCAACATCACCATTACTAGAACCTGAATGTACCCTTAGCCGAAGGCTACATAGACTTCATCGCCGTGTACCTTTATCTAGGAGACACGAGCAAACTCAACCTCGCATAATCAACCAACCTTTCGACAATCTTTCCTAAATCCTATTTTTGACCAAACTCATCAACTGTTACGATCCAATGTCGGACGCCGATGATAAACCAATGTGGTCAGCCGATAGAGTTGTAGCCCAACTCCTGGCTCCACAATCGTTATACCCGAAATTGCAAATGATTTTGCAATCAAAGGGAACCACTTAACACTTGTCAAAAATAACCAATTTGATGGTCGAATCAAAACCGATCCTCCCAAACACATGCACGAATTCATCGGAATTTGTAAAATGTTTAACTATGGAGAAGGACAAACCAAAGTCGTCCAACTCATGATGTTTCCATCATCCCTGACTGGAGAAGCCAAGTTATGGCTCGACGAACTTAACGAATGAACCATTCGAACATGGGAATGTCTTAGAACTGCTTTCATTAGCCGATTTTTTCCTCCTGTCCTATTTGAAAAACTCCTCGGAGAAATCCGAAGTTTTCTCAATAAGATCGAGAAACTCTCACTGACGCATGGTTAAGAATGGAAGAGTTACTCAGAAACTGCCATGGTCATGGACTCAAAAAAGAAGGAATAATCAAGATTTTCTATCATGGTCTTGACGATGCTACCCAAGATGCATTGAATGCCGCAGCAGGTGGAATTTTCCTTTACAAAACTCCCAGCCAAGCTTACCAATTATTGGATGAAATAGTCCTGCTTAAGCTTGATTGGTCCAAAAATCACAAAAACAAAAACCCACGAAAAACCGTAGATTTTGCCGAAGAAAGCAACAATCCCAACGATGCCGAGAAAATTATGGCTCGAATGGATGCCATGTCTCATAAAATTGATACTCAATATAAAGAGATGAAAAACAAGAAACGTGAAACCTACAAACATTGTGAAGGAAACCATATTTCTAGTGAATGTGATGACGATGACACACCCATTACGAAGGAAGAAGAAGCCAACTTCATGAATACCTTTCGCCGAACTCGATTTTATAATGATTATCGAAATCACGACCGCAATAATTGGAGATCAAATGATAAACCAAGTTACGATCGAGACGAAAAGAAACCCAATCAAACCGAAGACAAAAACAACCTTGAATCCAAACTCGACAACTTTATTGCATCTCAAAGAAAATCCAACATTTTTGTTCGAGAAACATTCACTGACTTCAAAACAAAGTTTGAAACTACGACCAAAAACCACCAAACTTCCATCCAAAACCTTGAAGCTAAATTTGATCGTTTGGCTGATAAACAATCGAATCGCGCTTCTGGTTCTTTACCAAGCAACACCAACCCAAACCCAAAAAACAATAACAAATATCAACCCCCACAAGCTCGTAATGAGCATGTGAATGCCGTATACACGCGGAGCGGTTTATCTTACGAATCACCTACCAAACCTACTCAAGTTACACCAATCGAAACTTCATTTGATAGTGATAATGAGGATGAAGCCCAACCATCCCATACCAAACCAACTGAAAACCCAACACCCAAACCATATAAACTAAAATTTCCATATCCACAACGCTTATGTAAGCAAAAGATGCAAGCTACGTATGGTAAATTCCTCGACTTAATACAAGAAGTTCGAATTAACATGCCTTTAGTCGATGTCCTAGCTGGAATGCCAAATTATGGCAAATTTATCAAAGAACTTATCAAAAGCAAGCATGAGTTTGAAGAAGTTTCTTCTACTTTTCTAAATGATGAATGTTTTACCATTGTCCAAAACAAAGTACCACCAAAACTGGGAGATCCTGGAAGTTTCCTAATCCCATGTACTTTTCCATCACTCATATTCTTGCAACGCCTTGGCCGATCTTGGCGCAAGTATCAACCTCATGCCATACTCTTTGTATGCTAAACTCTCTAAAGATGTTTTGAAACCCCAAAAATGAGTGTTCGCGTCGCGGACCGTTCTGTTCAATACCCAATGGGGATAGCCGAAAACATGCTCGTAGAAGTCGGAAAATTTGTTTTTCCTGTTGACTTTGTAATCTTAGAAATGGAAGAAGATAGTAAGGTACCACTTATCCTTGGTAGACCTTTCTTACACATAGCTGACGCTATATATTCAGAGTAAAGCAAAAACAACTCAACCTTGGAGTTGGAGAATATAGAATTTCTTTTTCTATCGACGAAGCAATGAAACACTCGTACTCTAATGACGATACTTTTTTTAGTTCGATGCCATTAAAGAAATAGTTGAAGCCGATTTCGACGCTCTTCTTGACGAAGGAAGCGAAATTTTGTATGCTATCGAAGGAACCATCCTCGAAGAAGAACTTTTTGTTGAATTTGATGCCTTCATATCCGACCACACTGATGAACCAATCGAAACAATCAAAGAAGAAATTGAAACACCATTTGAAACCATAACTTTCGAAACCGATTTCAAAGTTAAGAAATCTGTCGAAGAACCTCCTACAGATTTAGAACATAAACCTCTTCCTGAACATCTGGAATATGCATTTCTTCACGAATATAAATTACTCCCTGTAATTATTTTATCCTAACTTTCGGAAGAACACAAAGACGATCTAATTGACGTTCTCAAGAAGCATACACAAGCTTTTGCTTGGAAAACTTCTGACATTCCTGGCATATGTCCATCGTTCTACAAACACAAAATCCAACTTTTGGATAACAAGAAACCAATTGTTGAAAAACAACGAAGATTAAATCCAAACATGAAAGGCGTTGTTAAAAAATAAATCCTTAAACTCTTAGACTCTGGAATAATCTACCCAATCGTCGATAGCCCATGGGTTAGTCCTATTCATTGTGTACCTAAAAAGGGAGGTATCACTGTAATGACTAACAAAAACAACGAATTAGTACCAACACGAACCATCACCGGATGGAGAGTTTGTATTGATTATCGAAAACTAAATGACGCAACCACGAAAGATCATTTTCCTTTACCCTTTATGGATCAAATGTTAGAAAGACTCGCAGGAAATGAATACTTTTGTTTCCTTGATGGTTTTTCTGGATACTTTCAAATCCCAATTGACCCTATGGATCAAGAGAAAACCACGTTTACTTGTCCATTTGGAACTTACGCTTATAGGCGCATGCCTTTTGGTCTATGCAATGCACCTGCCACTTTTTAGAGGTATATGATTGCAATCTTTCACTATATGTTTAAAGAATCAGTCGAAGTCTCCATGGACGATTTCTCCGTCTTTGGAAATTCTTTCGACATATGTCTGAACAATCTCGATAAAATGTTAGCATTATGCAAAGAAGCAAATCTTGTGCTAAACCCGGAAAAATGTCACTTTATGGTTAAAGAAGGAATTGTGCTTGGACACAAAGTGTCTGGAGCCGACCTTGAAGTTGACAAAGCAAAAATAGACGTGATCTCAAAACTCCCACCACCTACTAATGCTAAAGGCATTAGAAGTTTTTTAGGTCATGCCGGTTTTTACCGACGATTTATCAAAGACATTGCGAAGATCGCAAGACCTTTAACTCAACTTCTAGAGAAAGAAAGCACGTTCGATTTTGACGACGAATGTCTTTCAGCATTTGAAACACTTAAAGGAAAACTTACATGCACACCCATTATTACAAGTCCTGATTGGAACCTTCCATTTGTGCTTATGTGCGACGCAAGTGAACATGCCCTTGGAGCCGTCCTTGGACAAAAAGATGGTAAACAGTTTCATCCCATCTATTTTGCAAGTAGAACTCTTAACGCAGCCCAACAAAATTACACAATTACGGAAAAAAGAACTCATGGCTGTAGTTTACGCATTTGGCAAATTTTGATCATACCTCGTATTGTCAAAAACAATTGTTTACACCGATCACTCAGCTTTAAAATACTTGTTCAAAAAGCAAGACGCCAAACCTCGTCTAATACGATGGATATTGCTTTTACAAGAATTTGATTTGGAAATTAAAGATGAAAAAGGAGCTTAAAATGTTGTTGCCGATCATTTATCTCGCATAGAGAATGATGATTCTAGCGATGATGAAATCGATGATTTTCCCGATGAGCATATAATGCAAGTAAGTACTAAAGAGACACCATGGTTCATAGATTTTGCAAACTATTTGGCTGTAGGTATTTTACGTAAGGGAATGACGCACCAACAAAAGAAGAGATTTTTCTCAGAACTAAAAAATACTTTTGGGACGATCTTTACTTATTTAGAATTTGTTCTGATGGAATAATCCGACGTTGTATTTCAGGATTCGAATCTCGAAAAATTCTCGATGAATGTCACTACGGACCGACCGGAGGACATTATGTAGCGAACACCACCGCTAACAACGTGTTCGCCGCTGGCTTCTATTGGCCAACGATTATTCGTGAAGCTCATACCTTAGTACGCCTATGTGAAGCATGTCAAAGGACTGTAAATATTTCTAAACGAGACTAAATGCCTCTAAATAACATCCAAGTCTGTGAAACCTTTGACGTGTGGGGTATCGACTTCATGGGACCATTCCCTAAATCTTAAAAATGTGAATACATTTTAGTCGCAGTCGACTATGTATCAAATTGGGCCGAAGCTCAAGCTTTGCAAACAAACGATGCAAGAGTTGTTATAGCATTCTTAAAGAAATTATTCTCTCGCTTTGTAAATCCGAAAGCATTAATAAGAGACAGAGGAACACATTTCTGTAGCAAACTCATAGAAAATATTATGAAAAGATACAGAGTGAACCACCTATTTTCCACATCTTACCACCCTCAAAAGAGTGGTCAAGTTGAAAACACTAATAGATCTCTCAAACGTATACTTAAAAAGACCGTTCAAAACAACCCTTCTTGTTGGTCTAAAAAATTAGAAGATGCTCTATGGGCCTTTCGTATCGCATTCAAAACACCAACTGGAACCACACATACAAACTTTTTTATGGAAAAACATGCCATCTGTAAAATTCAAGATTTTACCATGATTAAATATAATAAAGTTTCACCCAATGATCCTAAGAACATTCATTCAAGTGTTATATTACTAAAATATGTGTGTGAACTTGTCCATTATGTACTTATTCTTTTACAATCCTTTCCTATTGTAATAAGTTACATAACTTAAACCTTGTACTTTAAAACTAGAAGAACAAGTAATGAAATATATAACTAACTATGTATACACAACATTTAACTAAATTTGGGAAATATGTTGCATTAAGTATCTATCTCATGTATACATGTGTGTACATCATAGGCATACATACACATCTTGGACTAGCCCAAGATCCTTTCCCTTTGTGTTCTAACCCAACACAAGCCCACAACAAGCTCACCTCTTCTTTTGGTTAGCCATACATGGCACACACATCCTCTATGTGGAAGAATAAGAGTTGCTTTGGAAACACAAGCGCTTACACTTGGCATAAGAGTTCTTACCAAGGCAATCATGCCTTTTTCCTTGCCCTTTCTCTCTCTCTTTAAGACGAAATCACACACACTCTTCATTTCTCACACATGCAAACCCAATCTAATTTCTCTCATCGCCTTTCTCTCTCAAATCATACGGTTACATCCAAAGAATATACATTAAATTCCCTAGATCTTTGTCTCATCTTAACTACTAATCATTTAGTAGTATCTCAACCTTTGGAATCATTATAGCAAGCCCTAGTCAAGATTAGATCCCTAATCTCCTTTGTCCTCTAGATCTTCCTTGGTAACTTTAGAAAGAAAGGTATTACTCATTATGCTTTCTTCATTTTTACTTACATGCATCAACATCCACCTATAAACACATGTAACAAACTTGTTAAAAATCAAGATTTGATAAAACCATAACCATCTAGGTCACGGCATATTTGTGAATATCATGGTTAAAAACTTTTAATAAATAAACCTATTACTAGTATTCTATGTTTATGCTTGATTAAAAGTCATATGCATCATTTTATGAATTTAAATGTAGCCGTGGGTTACAAATCTCACTTTTTCGGATTTTGGTTAACTAATAATCATAAATCTTATAAGTGAACTTGTGAAACTCAAAACCATGAAAACCATGACCTTAAGGGTCACGACATAATTAAATGGATATCTATGAATTATGTACTATGTTTTAAATAATGGAATATGTATTTATACATGTAAAATGGACTACTAAAAACCACTAAAACACTTTATGTGTACAAATATAGCCGTGGGCTATATATGTCCTTGGATGGATTTTAAATGTACATGCATGTCTATGTAGAACCTAGATCTAGTGTTAAGAACTTAACTTAACCTAATAAACATAAAACAAGCATCAAGATCTTATGGGAACATTTGGGGAAAAACAATATAGCCGTAGGCTATATGTTGTTTTTCTTAGATTCATGGTAACCTTGGAAACATGCAATAAGCCTAGATAATTATGTTGGATTTTATAAATATTTATAATACATAAAGCTAGCTAAAAATCTCATCTTGGAAACATCAAGATTAAATTATAGCCGTGGGCTATATATATGTATAAATGGACTTATGAGTTGGTTTCTTGGTTTGTACATAGCTAGATCTTATTTTAGACACTTATAATTACATGCAACATAAAAACAAGTCTTGACTTATCTTAATAAGCTATACTTTAATATAGTCGTGAGTTATAAGCTCATGTTAGAGCTTATGACTTGCATGCAACCTTGTAACAAATCTTGATCTCATTTGATACTCCAAATAAAACAAACTATGAGTTTTATTCTTTTATTAAGGTTTATAACTAAATATGGATAAGCTAATAATAAGCTTATGAGAAAAACCTAGACTATTACCTACATAAAATGAAAAAGTAGTATTGATGGACTAATCAAGCCCATGCATCATTGGCCCAAGGCTAAATGGGCCCAATAAGCCCATTTAACAAATCTTAGTACCTTAATGGACTTAATAATGTGTTTAGGCCCATTTAATTTATTAGTGGACTTAAAAATATATTTAAGCCTAATAAATGTTTTAAAAGGCCCATTTAACAAATCAGTGGACTTAAAATGTATTTAGGCCCACTAGATGGCCCATTAGATATTTTAGCCCATTTAATGAGCCCATTGAATGTTTTGAATATTTAAATAAAAGTTTTTATAATAAAATATAACTTATAAAAACTTTTGGACTAAAATGAAAATTTATGAAACTTAAGGACTAAAACCGTGAAATTTAAAACTTGTTATGATAAACTATTGAACACAAGGAATAAAAATGTAATTATCCAAAAGTCTGTGGGTTTAATAAATACCATCCGTAGCATATTAAACCCTAGGGACCATTTTGGAAAGTTTCTAAAAGTTGAATTGTCATTTCATAACCTCAAGGACCACTTAAAGAAGCCCTAGGGACTGTTTTTGTCATTTTATGGAAGTTATAACTAGGAGGACTAAATCTTCCAAAACCCAGAAGTTTAACAAGCCCTAGGTACTAAATGTATAAAATCCGAAAGTTTTACTTTGTTTAAAATATGGAGGGACTAGTTTTGACATATTCTGAAACTTTAACAAACCCTAACCC
Source organism: Glebionis coronaria (assembly GCA_025667525.1). Lineage (NCBI taxonomy): Eukaryota > Viridiplantae > Streptophyta > Magnoliopsida > Asterales > Asteraceae > Glebionis > Glebionis coronaria. The sequence goes on from CM046874.1 coordinate 650,027,919, forward strand.
TTATTCTTTTTTTTTTAATTTAGTAAAACTTAAACAAAACCTAGACTATAAGGATATAAATTGTAAATTCTTAAACATGCAATTATAAATTATTTTACAAATATTAAATAGTTTATGGGAACTATAAAGTTAAATAAAATATTTATATTTTTAGTTTACAAAAATAAAATATTTATATTTTGCTTTATGAAATAAATTATATAAACAATATGGATATGTATTATTAATACATGTACTCATATACTTTTAAGAAATAAAATTATATGAACGTTAAATAAATTGAATGCTAATACATAAACACATATTATAAGTAAAACATTTTATGTCTACTTAAATATGAAACTTAATTGTAAGTTTAAATGGTTATTACTAATACATGTACTAAGAACGTAAACTAATATATAAGTAAGACATTTTATGTTTACTTAAATATGAAACTTATATACAAGTTTAAATGGATATTATTAATACTTGTACTACAATTATTTAGATAAATACTGTAGCATTAATAAACTGATTAAAAATCTGTATAAGCATAGACATACGTTCCTTGTACTATCTATTAAGACTGTACTATTTGATTAGGCATAGCTTTTGGCGTGAGCATTATTTGGATATTCTTATTATACATCTATTGCCAACTCCCAGGTGAGTTTACAGCCCCATATAAACTATTGTTAAACTTTTCCTCTACGGGGGAGAAAACATGCAACTATTTTATTGGACATAAGGGAATTGTATAAACTTAACTATGATTGATTATTATAGAAACTATTAAATTGTTGTAAATTGCCCAAATGTTATAAATAGATCTATTAGGGATTGACCATCCCCATCTGGGTGAGTCATGCTCACTGTGCCTTGGCTGGGACAACAGATGTATACCATGTTGGAACTAGGTTTCGGTTTCTTTTTGTAAGACACTACGTTCTCATCTGTTGAGGACTATGGAAGGTTAAGCTTCAGTTTCGAGTAATAGAAAATGTAATCCACCTTTTAGTAAAAATGCTTTGTGCATTGTTACTTCTATGATTAATGTATGTCTAAACTAATTATTATTAAACCTGTAAATTCACCAACTTTATGTTGACCCTCTAAGCATGTTTTTCTCAAGAAAATGAAGTTGGTACGTGGTGTGTGCATGGACTCAAGCATCATTGTAATCTGCATTGTAGGACTCGTCAAGGGTTTTATTTGGGAAACATAAACAATCTACTTTTATCATGTTGGAGACAATTTTAATAAATTTGTAAAACAATTATGTAATCTGTTTTAAATAATCTCTTATCTTATGCTCTATGAACTATGTGCTATCGATCCACCCTTGTGACATCTCCGTTGATATTTCTGCATATTTTGACCCTACCCGGGGTGTCACACCATCTGCCAATAGAAATTCAACACCGTGCATATTGGGCACTTAAGAACTGCAACCCCCATCTTATTGCATCCGGAGAAAAACGTAACTTCCAACTTCATGAGTTAGATGAATTTCGACATCATGCTTATGAAAGTTCACGATTATATAAAGAATGAACCAAAGTTAGGCATGATCGCAAATTGAAACAAATAAAAGAATTCAAAAAAGGAGAGAAAATACTTCTCTTTATCTCCAAATATAAATTCAAGCAACCTAAGCTTACTTCGAGATGGACTGGACCCTATATAGTAAAACACCAATATCCATCCGGATATGTTGAATTATACGGTAGAGACAATAGCACCTTTATAGTCAATGGACATAGACTTAAGCTCTACCATGAAGAAGAACAATGTAATGAAATCGAAGGAGAAGAAATTCCTTTCTTCTTAAAATAGATCCGAGAAGCCGAGTTTGGCTGGAAACTCTAAACTTAGCGCCATTCGGAAGGCAATACGTATTTTGTCCCCCACCTTTCAACTTAAGAGTGGAGGAGGACCAGTAAATAAATAAAACCGTCCTTGTATATATTGCATGTGTTTTGTTTTGTTTTATAGCATGCAGGAAAACAGCAAATTGGAGATCTAAGCTGGATTTATCTCTCGAATTCCCGCAATTTTCTTCTAAGCCCCGGGAAGTTCTCGTTTCCCTTTGCATTTTTCCTATTTTTAATGTTTTTTATCAGTTATAACCTCGAGGATGATGTTCAACTTAAGTGTGGAGGAGGTGACAAATAGAAAAAATGAAAAAATAAAATAAATTTCTCCACATGAAAATCTCTTTGAAAATAATAAAAATATATATCGTTTGTAAATAAATAAGTTTTTAGCAAAGCAAAAATCTCATGTATTGACATTATAATTAAGCAAAAAAAACATCACCAAAATATGTGAGAAAAACTTAGCCTTATATTTCTCTGTTTTGTGTGAAACCCGAGAATCTACTATGCTTCAGAATTTGTGCTTGATCATCATTTACTAAACCGCAGTGTGGCTAATATATAGATATTTTCGAAAAAAGGCAAAATAAAATCACCCTTATATCATTTTAGTGAAGCTACATTGGCTTACTAAAATATGTGGCACTTGTACGCATGTGTTATATTATCTATTGTGCCAACATCCTTATAAGTTATTCCTAACCACTTGTCAAGTCATGAAGTTTATGATCTTCTCTTAAAAAAAGAAGGAGTCAAGTATTCTAGTATAGTTTGTTCTATAACATTGACAAAGGCATACTTTTTGATCCTACACCCATATCATTTATCACATTTTACTTCTTTGAAAATTTATCTGGTGCTCACGCCACAAGGTTATGTTTATGTGTGATGTACAAGCCTATGGTAGCTATCTATTTTATGTCGTGCTAATTGAGTGGTATCTTACATTTAACCTTTGTGAGTGACATTTGTGTGAACTTAAAATCCAAACACTATCCACGTGAGGTGCTGAAATTATTTTGTCATTTGCTTTTCCTATTATATAAGCACTCAAAATTTAATAGTATAAAATATAAATGAAAACCCACTAACTTATGGATTTTATTTATATAAGTATGTAAAAGATTAAATAAGTGGACATTTTATAAAAATGGTAACTTGTTAAGTTTTATAAGTGATAAAACTATAAACATTGTTTTTACGACTTTTTCGGCTAATACCGTAAAAATTAACGTTTTTGTTAAATAAAACATAGATGGTTGGACCCGTCTAATGAAAACTTTATAAAACTTATATACTGATATATAGACATGTATAACAAGTAAAAATCGATAAAACCCAAACTATATAACATACGGACGTTAACGGACTAAATTAACGTTATTGGACTAATAATACAACAAAAATGGACTAGAACACTTATAAACTTATTATTGGGCTTAACCCATTTAGGCCCAACTTGGAAAGTATACATACTGATAATGTAGGTATAAAATGGATTAAAACAAGTTAAAGAACCTATAATAAGTTTATTGGACTTAAAACACGTAAATGGGTAAAACTAGTAAGCTAGTATAAAAGTTATCGACATATAACACTAAAAATGAGTAAGCGAGAATATGTAAACCCACTTGATCATCATATATATATAATCATCATATGTATACATGATTGTTATTTTAATAAAGTCATTGGACATGAGTCTAAGACGAGTATTATTTGTCTAGGTTTCCGTGATTGAAGCACGTACCGTACGTCCGAATTGCCGATAACCCGCCTTCCCATATCAACGTGAGTTCATAGCCTCGCACTCTTTTAAATGTTTAATAAATGTTTTATAAACCCGCGAGGGAGATAACATGTTAGTTTTTATAAAATTAGGACACCATTTGTCCCGATTGTTTGTTTATTGATTTGGACCCGAATGATTGAATGACCCGATTGTATGACCCGATAAATGATTAATGGACCCGATAGATGAAAATAAATGGATTATTAAAGTTAGGTTATGTCACTAAAAGTCCCATTAGCATGAATTGTGAACTACCGGGATTTGGTAGACGCTTATGCATTTAATAGTACTATTTGGGGACGAGCACCCCAGTTCGCGCCTTGACGGTTGATCCCCGTCGTGCCACATTGATTGGTAAGCGAATTTATGTATGAGAAGATTTCCATAGCGTGACCTTTGTGACGACACGCTACTTTAGATGGGCAAAATTGGTATCGGGTTAGCTACCCGTTTTGGTTTAGTAAGGTAACAATGTCATGCGGCTTATAATAATCCAAATCACCGAAATACTATTAGACGCTTCGAATTACGATGTATTGCCTGACTAGCAATACAGGGTCATACTACTGATATTATGTTCGTGTTTTGGTTTTCATAACCATATTCTTATAACGGTTTTTATTTAATCTATACAACGTTGCGAAACGTATTGTATGATGTTTTTACGACATTGGCTCGTATAATGATTTTTAAGGCAAATGCCTATATTATGATTTTCGATAAGGATTTGTATAAAAATGACTTTGGCTATTTTATGGCCTATTACAAAGATTTGTATAAAATGATTTTGGCTATTTTACGGCCTATTACAATGATTTGTACGTATTGATTTTTGGTACTAATTTTATACCAAAGTTATATTGATGGAATTTATTAAACTCTATGAATTCACTCGGCGTTATCGCTGACCTTTTCTTTTAACATGTTTTATCTCAGGTACTTGAAGGTAATTCTCGGGAAGGCGACAAGAATTCATGGCCCGCACCTAAACTATATTTTCCATTCAAATACTTTGTAAAACATGTATTAAATACAATGACTTGGGACCTATGTAACTTTGATATTTATGAATGGAAATGCTTTATTAATAAAATACGTGACTTTTAAGCGTTGTCTATGATGTGAGTAATGTGCTATCCCGTAACACCAACTAGTCTTCTGCTGTATTGAGTTGTATAAATTTGGGGGTGTTACAGTTTGGTACCAGAGCTCTCGTTATAGAGAACGAAAGATTTTTAAAACTACGGTTTTGAATAAAACTTTTCAAAATCTTTTAACTATAAATATTTTTCTAAAAATGTCTAAAAAAAATCTTTTGACTATAACGGTGCCGAAGAATTCCCGAGTTACCGACAAGTCCAGACTGAGAAGTGTTATTTTAATATATATATAACTTGGATTATATATATATATATATGATGTAATTTTATTACATGATTGTTTGATGTATTTTTTGATTTTTATACGAGGTATTTATACGACGTAGATTGTCACAAGTAACCCTAACTCCTCTAGTAAATTAATCGAAGCTATTCTCGTAGGAATTCTAGCTATCCTAGATCTAAACCAAGTTGCAGATATTTATGATCCCAACAAATGGTTGATATTCATAGAAAAATAGATATTAGTAGATGGTGATATTGAAAAAGAATTGGCGAGATTAAATCCGATATCGATGTCATGACGATCTTTCCTTATAGAGTGGAGTTTGACAAAACGTTACCACCTGGAAGGATGTCATCTGATTCGTTGTCATCCAATTCTTAAATTGAAATCGAAAGGGTGAATGTTGCACTTGAGGCTGTCATTGGAACCATTACCCAAAAGCCTCATGCCACTAATACCTTTTCGAGAAGTCTAATTGACTGATCGAGTCATTTCATACTAGTGACTCATTTGATAATTGTGTTGTAAGAGTTATAGGATTAGAAATTAAGTGATATTCATATTGAGCTTTTATTTCCCTATTAAGGTTTATGAATAAGGTTGAAAGTATTGGAGAATGAGGTAGGATATCAAACTGAGTGTAAATTGGTTGAAACTTGAATAAAGGAAAACTTAACCTGTATGGAATATGAGATTGTTAAGAGGAAGTCGTTAAGTTCTTTGATTGAATTATGAGGTTTTAAATGATTGTTAGTTTGTGTTAAGTGTTGTTCCTAGGTCATTGTCCACTAATGAGGATGCCCAGTGTCCAAGAAATAAATTGAAGAAATCTTCTTCTAAATTGGGACCGATGGATCTTCCGGGACATGTGGAACACCTAATGACTCTTGTAGATTAGTATTCATTGTGGTATCTTTTAAAAATCCCTAACTTAACTGAGATATCAGTTGGTAGGATGAGTTCTGAGAATTGTATGACATAGTGACACGTAATGTGTTACGGTACAATTTTGACTTGTTTGTGATTAATGAAAAAGACTACCTTTGATTGCTAAATTCTACATGTATCGATGTTATCTATCTTTTCTTTCTTCATCCTAATGATCGCATTAGTGATGCAACCATTGAACAAGTACTCATCTTGATTTGAGTTACGTTGTGAATCATTCTTCGTGAGTGCCATCGAGGTCATGAACCTCATGATTAATTGGCTAGGCTCATTTCCTATCATATCGTAGTTAATTCTTGGTGAACAAGCTTTCATCACTCTTTTGCAGATCACTCATTGTTTTTATAAGATAAAACCGTATCCATTGAGAAAAATTGAATTTTCATCACTATAAGGATTATTCAAAGTAAGATTTATAAGTGATTGTTATTGAAATGAGGTTGTTTATAAAGTACCTTGGAAAACTTAACTGTTTTCATAACAAAGAAAATCTTTGTAAATTTATTCTTGATTCTTATTTAAGAATTAAGCATGAAAATGTTTTTATTATAAACATGATGATAAAATTTTGACGAACTGAGTATTGCATCGTTAATCTCGAAATTGTATATAGTTGCACGCCTACATACAATTTGGAATTGACTATGCAAGACTGATTAGTAGTCACCATAAAACTAATGAATAAACACTACATTTTCTTTGAAGATTGTGAAAGATTAAATTTTAATGAGATCTGCAAGAAGTGAAAAATAAGGACATAATATTAGGGACACCTACATATGTGCCTGTAGCATCTATTCTTCTGAGTACAATTCACTCATCTGTGGAAATTGTCTTATTTAACAATTGACAATTCTCTCTTGTCCAATTCTCCCGTAGTGAGATTCTTAGGAAAAGTATTTGATTACCGAGTGTTGATACCCGACTGGATGTATCGACGTTATTATCATTTCTCTTGATCTGATTTCATTTGAATGACCTGGGTAACGATCCGAGGAGCTTTCAAATGCGTACTCAAATTATGAAAACATGGGATATATTCATATTCGTTAAATGTTTTCGTCTGTATCTGATTTGAAATTCTATCGCGTAGATTATGCGTTGACCTTACTCTTTAGATGGTAGTTGTGTCTCCATATATCCTTGAATTTGTGAAGGATTATGAGTTATTATTAGTCTTTTGAGAAGTTCGCATCTTATCGACGGCAATGAAACTGAAAAGTTGATAATTCCAAGTAGAATGGATTGATTGATTATGACATGACGACATTGTCTTAATTGATGGGAACTCGAATAGAATCCCCCTAAATGATAAGATGTTGATTATCAAAAGTGATTTAAATAATTCTTGATAGATGACCATATCCTGCATTTAGACTTGAGATTATACCGTGAATGGTTGTGAACTAGTTATAGATATTGTAATATAGAAGAACCTAATATTAATTTATTAAAAGATGTTTATGATATCTGAAATTTTAGGAGGTATTTATTGGTGAATTACCTAAACTTTCGCCATTAAGGCAAATTGAAATTGGTATTGATTATATTTCCAGTGCTGCACTTGTGGCTTGTGCACTGTACGTCAGCACCATATGAATTTAAGGAATTACCGTACAACTGAGAGAGTTGTCGGAGAAAGATTTTATTCTACCAAGCCTGTCATCATGAAGAGCTATGGTGTTATCATTCCTTATATTTATAAATTACTGTGAACTGAGTAAATTGACAATCGAAAACGATATCCATAACTCGAAATGGAAGATTTGTTCGATCATTTACAAGGTTTTAGCGTATGTTTTAAAGATTTGATCCACGACATGGTTATCATCAACTTCACATCTGCGTAGAAGATTATCTATTCCAATCACTACATCCGGTACTTGTAATGAACATTAAGAGTTTCACGTGATGTCGTTTGGATTGACCAACGCACATGTAGTATTCATAAATTTGGTGAATCACGTGTGTAGGCTGTAATTCGATAAATTCATGCTTGTGATCATTCAGGATCATTTGTTTGTTTATAAGAATAAGAATGAGTTAATAATTATTTATAGATTGCCTTGAATTGGCCAAACAATGAAAACATGTACCTTAAATATTTAACATAAGACTTAAGACTTAATTCTTTACATGATTTAACCGTGTGATTAATAGATAATGGAAGCTATATTGGCTTTTCAAAGATTAGAACCATTAACGCTTAGGGATTAAAAACTTAATCCTTTACATAAAATGACCGTTGGATTAGTAATGGTAAGATGTATGCATATAGACTCTTCAAAAATTAAGTGCCCTTTTAAGACTTTGGATTTTACCAAAAAGAAAATGGAAATACGTTTTGACGAATGTTTTAACAAAGGATTTTAAGGGATTATTCCCTTATACACAAACCATTTAACTAAACTTCTGTTTAGGGGTAAATGTTTGTGTATACCTCAAGATAACTTTAGAAGGACTGAGTAAAACCATTTAAACCATAACTTGAAATTTGAAACGATAATTTACGCTTTTCAAACTAAGAAAATTTTGACCACAGTATAACCAAAGATTTTTCGAACATTTACGAATCCTATTAATTATTTTCGATAAATCAACAAAAATCTTGTTAATTAAATTCAAATTTATTTTGAACATTTTATATAGTTGGTCGAACTAAGAAATTTAAAATCTTTATGTTTACATTTCATAAAAATTGAAAATTTATCATTTAATTAGTTGTAATAATTATCGACGCTTTAAACGTCGGATTGAGTAAAACGGATAAAAAAATGATAGTAAAGACGAAACAAAAACATAGAAGATATGAAGAAATAATTTTGAATAAATACGGTTGTGATATTTATTTCATCAGGAAAGTGAACGTAATTGCTGACGCATAATATAGAAAGAATATCTGAGTGAATTGTGGACATGATAATTACATCATCATGAGAAGTGAATATAGATACTGACATATTATATAAAAAGGATAATATAAATAGTGAAGGGTTTCACGGCTAATGTGAACCATTAGAATTGAGAAGCCAATGGCGTTAAATGTATAAAAGACCACTTGTGATTGTCTAAATATGGAGATTGTGAGATATAGTTATGTTGGAATTTGTAAGTGTAAGTATTCTATTTATGTCATTTATGACTAAAAGTATCTTTGTCTGAAGAAGTTGTACTAATGGCAAATTATGAAGGCAGAGATCGCCTCATACGTTAGTAAACGTCTAGCTATTGCAAAGGTCATCATCTGAATTTAATTTGATTTGGGTCATCGTCGACAGACTGACCAAATCTGCTAATATCATTCCCGTTAATGATAAATGCAAAAGAGTTATGTAAACATAGTGTGCCTGTATCGAACATCTATATCAAGATCCTCGCTTCGCATCAAATTTCTAGAGATTTGCTCAGAAATCATTGAGAACGAACCTTGATGAGAGTACTATGTACCACCCCAAATCGAAGGGACGAGGTAAAGTAACGATACAAAGTAATATAAGTGCTGTTTTATGTTTGAATGATTGACCTTTGGTAATAGACTGTATAATCGTTTTCCTTTGGAGAGATTATCCTTGATAATTATCGTATTAGGATCGAGATAGAATCTTGTTAAGATTTAGAAATTAGAGCATTTGTAAGCAGGAGTTGAGATAAAGACACCCGACATACACCCACTGTGAGTTGGACATGTCTTTTAGGCTTAAGGTTTCCTATGATGGCGAACCTATCCTTGCAAAATACCCGACCCGCGAGATCTGAAATGATTGTTGAAATTAGGATTTGATTATTAACTGTCGATAGTGGGCAGGAGGTTATGTGGATATGAAATGTAGATCTTGGAGTGCCAAATGGGTAGCGAAGTTATGCCATAATTTTTAACCTTGGAAAAATGAATTTATGATCTGACAAATCATGGGATATAAGTCCCCGTTATATGGGACCATTGAAATTATGTAAAAGTTGGGATTGAAAGGCATATAAGCTGGATCTACCCTAGGACTTCAAAGACTGCGTGAATTATGTTTCGTATATCGAACTTGATGGAATATCTATCAAGTGAGAATCTGATTATTCTTAGTAGAGCTTAGATCGGCGAAAAGTTGCATTCATCAAAAACCCGTGAACATCATGGATAGAGAAAGTAAGTCAACATTAAGCCTGATCTTATTTCCGTAGTTATGTCTGATGAAACTCGCGTGTTATAATGGATTACACTTGTGAGAAAAGACCGAATGTGGAAGAAATACCCACATGGCTTTAACTCTATAAGAAGCGAGTAGTAAGGTAAGATGATCTTTGAGGACAAAGATCCTGTTTAGGGGTAAATGCTGTGACAATCCGTCAATTTATGGTTGATAATTTATTCTCAATATTTATTTGAAAACATTATTTTAATGTTACAATATGAACTCACTTATTTTTGGGAAGAAATTTGGATTTACGTCTTGAAGTAGCATCGACTACGTCTAAACCGGAGGATTCAACGTTACGTGCTTACGTTTACATACATCGTCTTTGGTGACAGTCCGACATTTCAGAAAATAAATTTATCTGTGAATATTATTTTGGAGTTTTAAATTTGAGTTGATTCATAAACTCACAAATTTACGAGAAGAGATTAGGACTTACGATTTTATTTTAACGTCCTTTACGACTAAACCGGAAACCTTAGGATTACGTATTTACGTTTTCTAACTCCGTTTTTGATGAGACAATTTTTATTGGATTCGTTTTGTGACGTTGATTCATAATTTATAAAAACGTTTTTCGTAAAACGACCCGAGGGCACGCAAATCGAGGAAACTAGAATCGAGGAAACTAGAATCGAGGAGTACCCGTAAATAAATGAGATGAGACAAGTGGGACACTTGTCCCACCCCACTCCAAAACCGGCCTAAATAACTTAACAACACCTTTAGGTGTCAAAATTTACTTAACCAATTTACACATGTCTATTATGCTTACAAGTTAAGCTACAACCACTATCAAAACCACTTAACTCAAACAACTAGCTTCATTCTAACATGCAAAACAACCACCATTTTCTCTCTTGGCTCCCTAGCTTGCCGTCCATACTCCACCCTTAAACACCAATTTTGATCAAAACCAACCATGAAATCCTATGTTATTTCTACCTATGTTGAAGCCCTCTTGAAGCTCTCTTGAATGGTGGTGATTATAACATCCAAGGAGGAGTATTCATGGTGTCTTAGGGCTGATTTTCCACAAGGAGTTCATGAAGCATGGTGGTCTTGAAGATGGTCTTGGTGCATCACAAGTTTCTCCATCAAAAATCCATGTTTTGATCAACCTACATCATCATGGTGGTATAAAGATTGTCCTCCTCATCTTTTTGTTATTTTGATTATGTAAACATGTATTTTATTTCCTATTGTATATTTATATGATGATTATATGATGATAAAAATGTTATGTGGGGATTTGTTGTTGATAAACATGCTTAAAAAGATGAAAGACTATAAGAAACAAGGTTAAAATCTTGGTTAAATTTGATGGCTGTATAAAACAGTAAAGAACCATATGGTAAACTGATAAAATGATGAAGTAGAATGGATTTACAGTAAGCTATATGTCTTGTACACATGTGAGAGTTGGCCATGCAATGGAATCAAAATAATGAGTGAGATATGATCAAAACAAGTTTAGGGTATAAATCTGAGGTTACTGTTTTGGACGATTTTTAGAAAATATTTAGAAGATGATTCAACAGTAGCTATACAAGAGTTAAATGTATCACATATCATGTAGTTTATGTGATAAAAATTTGAGCTTCTATATCCATATAGAACTCAAGATATGGCAGTTTTGGTGAAAGTGAAGATAAAAATCAGATTTTGGAAAATAATGTATAATACTATTATATAAGCACTCAAAATTTAATAGTATAAAATATAAATGAAAACCCACTAACTTATGGATTTTATTTATATAAGTATGTAAAAGATTAAATAAGTGGACATTTTATAAAAATGGTAACTTGTTAAGTTTTATAAGTGATAAAACTATAAACATTCTTTTTACGACTTTTTCGGCTAATACCGTAAAAATTAACATTTTTGTTAAATAAAACTTAAATGGTTGGACCCGTCTAATGAAAACTTTATAAAACTTATATACTGATATATAGACATGTATAACAAGTAAAAATCGATAAAAACCAAACTATATAACATACGGACGTTAACGGACTAAATTAACGTTATTGGACTAATAATACAACAAAAATGGACTAGAACACTTATAAACTTATTATTGGGCTTAACCCATTTAGGCCCAACTTGGAAAGTATACATACTAATAATGTAGGCATAAAATGGATTAAAACAAGTTAAAGAACCTATAATAAGTTTATTGGACTTAAAACACGTAAATGGGTAAAACTAGTAAGCTAGTATAAAAGTTATCGACATATAACACTAAAATGAGTAAGCGAGAATATGTAAACCCACTTGATCATCATATATATATAATCATCATATGTATACATGATTGTTATTTTTATAAAGTCATTGGACATGAGTGTAAGACGAGTATTATTTGTCTAGGTTTCCGTGATTGAAGCACGTACCGTACGTCCGAATTGCCGATAACCCGCCTTCCCATATCAACTTGAGTTCATAGCCTCGCACTCTTTTAAATGTTTTATAAATGTTTTATAAACCCGCGAGGGAGATAACATGTTAGTTTTTATAAAATTAGGACACCATTTGTCCCGATTGTTTGTTTATTGATTTGGACCCAAATGATTGAATGACCCGATTGTATGACACGATAAATGATTAATGGACCCGATAGATGAAAATAAATGGATTATTAAAGTTAGGTTATGTCACTAAAAGTCCCATTAGCATGAATTGTGAACTACCGGGATTTGGTAGACGCTTATGCATTTAATAGTACTATTTGGGGACGATCACCCCAGTTCGCGCCTTGACGGTTGATCCCCGTCGTGCCACATTGATTGGTAAGCGAATTTATGTATGAGAAGATTTCCATAGCGTGACCTTTGTGACGACACGCTACTTTAGATGGGCAAAATTGGTATCGGGTTAGCTACCCGTTTTGGTTTAGTAAGGTAACAATGTCATGCGGCTTATAATAATCCAAATCACCAAAATACTATTAGACGCTTCGAATTACGATGTATTGCCTGACTAGCAATACAGGGTCATACTACTGATATTATGTTCGTGTTTTGGTTTTCATAACCATATTCTTATAACGGTTTTTATTTAATCTATACAACGTTGCGAAACGTATTGTATGATGTTTTTACGACATTGGCTCGTATAATGATTTTTAAGGCAAATGTCTATATTATGATTTTCGATAAGGATTTGTATAAAAATGACTTTGGCTATTTTATGGCCTATTACAAAGATTTGTATATAATGATTTTGGCTATTTTACGGCCTATTACAATGATTTGTACGTATTGATTTTTGGTACTAATTTTATACCAAAGTTATATTGATGGAATTTATTAAATTCTATGAATTCACTCGGCGTTATCGCTGACCTTTTCTTTTAACATGTTTTATCTCAGGTACTTGAAGGTAATTCTCGGGAAGGCGACCAGAATTCATGGCCCGCACCTAAAGTATATTTTCCATTCAAATACTTTGTAAAACATGTATTAAATACAATGACTTGGGACCTATGTAACTTTGATATTTATGAATGGAAATGCTTTATTAATAAACGACGCGACTTTTAAGCGTTGTCTATGATGTGAGTAATGTGCTATCCCGTAACACCAACTAGTCTTCCGCTGTATTGAGTTGTATAAATTTGGGGGTGTTACACTCAATACTCCATAGCTCGGGTATTTTTGCTTTCTTAGTAAAATTTCAGTATTATCCACCTTTGGGAAATACTTGTAACAAGAGTATCCCACTCTTCGATTCTTGGAGGAACAAAACAATCGTGACACTTGTGTACTCGTTTATTCAATCCAATCTAAGTATGATGTTCTCTTACTCTTTTCCAATTGTTACTTTGATTACTATGTTAGGCTAAGCTATTTGTGACTATATGGGTATGTGACTATAATTAGTGATGATGCAATGATATGATCCTTTATAAATGATTTCAAGCTAATGTTGTAGAACCATTTTACCACCTAGTTCTATAAACCATATTTTATCTGAGTTGATTTGTTACGATAGTTTGGCGTTGAGAAACGCAAATTGTTATAATAAGTTTTTAAGAACTTGTCTATGGTCATGAATCTTTGGTTGGAGAGATCCGCTTAGAAACTTGATAAATTATTGAACTCGTTGGCAACTTGTTTTGAGCTTAGTCGCTTAATTAAATGTAAGTCTTGAATCAAACCCAAGTAAATTGTGTAAACGCCGTTTTGACGAAAAAGGATTATCACTCTTTACCTACATAAACATATATCGATCAATATTATCATCATCACGAACTTATACGAACTATCCCATATTAGTCATACTTGTTACTATTAATATCATTTCAACTATTTCTTTCTTCAATTATTATCTTGATTACCAGAATGAAACTAAGTCTCAGCGAACGATCCTGGCTTACCACTACAAAGCTATCTTACGAACGAAAGGGTATACTTGCTCGTGTTTGTCTTCTATTCCCTTGTTTTGTCTAAACCTTGTAATATAAAATTAAGACTTAAACGAACATCAGGATTGAAAGTTTTAGACTAAAAGATAGTATTTTTTATCTTATATTTTAAATATTACATTTTAGATTGTACCAAGTGTTTTTAGTAATGAGGTTTGAGTTTAGCACCCAAATGTGTATTTCCGCTACGCAATGTAATTTGGGGGTGTTAAACACCAAAGGTCATCTTTTTAAAGTGTGCATCAGTATACTTTTTAAACCTCCTAAGTATGACCTTGTAATGCTCTAATCTCCCTTTTTCAGACTTCAAATATTTCTCCTTTTGAAGCTGCATTACTCTCCTTTCCAAAAAGTCCTTTTGAAAGTTAAAGATCAGAAGAGTCAATTCGTACCTTTCCTCCAAAGAAGCATTAACCAGTTCTTGCTTCCATTGCTCCAAGAATTCTGTAACATTAGGTACCCTTTCATCCATCTCTCTATGCATAATCTCAATTTGTTTGAGCCTTTCCCTTGGCTGCATTTGTACGTTTTCTTGTTCTGAGATATCTAATTTGGAGACATCCAGTTGTGCCTCCTTTCTCCTTTTTTGCATCCTCTCCTGTGCATATGTAACTCTTCTTCTTGTATTCTTTGAGCTACAATCTAATCATGTTCAGTCTGAGCCCTTATCTCTTCTAGTGTTTTATGCTTGTACTTTTTCTTGGGTTGTTCAACCAATTTCCCCTTCCCTTTGTCTTTTGGATCCACTGCTGGTTTTGCTTTGGGAGCAGTCTCTTCAATCTGTATCGCCTTCTGAGTTGGCTGTCTCCTTTTCCTTGCAAATGTTTGAGAGAAAGCTGCTCTTGATGGTGTAATTGTAATAGTAAGGGGAATACTTACAGTAGTGGGATTAACACTAGCAGGGTAATCTTTTGTGGTAGTATGGGTTTCTTCTTGATGACGCAAATTCAATAATGTTTGGGCTACATCCTTTGTTACGCTCCTCTTGTCACTGCCTTTCTCCTCACTAACTATCTTCTCTTTACCAAGTTCATGTTCACTTAGAAAGGCATACCATTGAGTAGACTCATCTGTGTGAGGTACTTACTCCCCTTTGGAATCATCCTCATATGTGGATATAAGCAACTTTATCTTCTCCTCCCCTCAAGTGTAGTAAGTCTTGTCTCCAATCTAGTAATTATCAGACCTTGCTTTTTGACTGTTTGTACCAGTTGTGCATTTTGCTTTTTCAAGCACATGCACATAGTCGTCAATTCCAATAATGATAGTGGTTTCAGTCTGCTTTCAACCCTAGTAGGAGATTTCTCTCCTCTTTGGTTATCACTGAGTGAGTAGGCGGACTTACTTATGGTGTCACTATCCTGCCCACCCCTTGAGGATGAAACAGTAGTGGTAGCCAAATCCCTAGTTTGCTCCATACCCATGAAGACTCTCCTCTCTACTGCTTGTGAAGGATCACTAGGCAAGGGAGACCTAACAAACCTGGTTTTGTTCCTTCTTTCTTGTTGTGGGTTAGCAAGGGGTAGTTGACTAGCAGGGGCATCAGTAGATGAAGCAGGGGTATCTGCAAGTGTGGTTTGTGCTGCTCTTGGTTGTGAAGCAGCTTCACTTTTGATCTGGTTCATTATGGTTTGAGTTAGGGGCACTGCCCTGCCAGAAAATTGTGGAGTGGTTGCTGCAAGAGTGGTGAATAATTTAGTGGTGTGGGGGTTGGCTGTGAAGTAATTTTTGTGGCGAATTGGTCCATGTTGACTCATATCCAGCAAACGTTCTATTAACCTTGGATACACAAAAAAATTTGAACTGCTTTTAACATTTTTAACCATACCTTCAAAAATCATTTGAGAAAAAAATATTTTCACCCTGTTGCCAAACACACTAGAGTAGAAGTAATTTGATTCCCAAATTCATTAAAAGCAGTGGTTTTTGAAGATAAGCACTGCAAAATTGTATGAATTAAGTACTTCCAACGGGGTGCAAATTGATATTTAGCAAATTTATTTATTTTCAGAAATATAGTACCCCAAGTTAGTTAAACCCTCAAATATTTCAGCCTCAGGCAGGGTAACCACCCCATCCTCATCATTCAAAACTAACTTGTCTCGAATGGAGGCAAGTGTAATTACTTTGGGGTGGCCATCAACCAGACTTTTAAGTGTAACCTCTCCATCCACTTTTTCAGTCATTGCATTCGACCAAAACTGTTGGATGTCTGAGGTATAAATCCTTGGACTGATCACAAAAGCTAACCTGAAATAATTAGACTTTAGGTAAGCAACTGCATCAAAGAATTCAACTGTCTCACTAGATAGAATTGCAATGTGGTTATGGTTAGGAGAGATTTTGAGAGCCATTGAAAAATCTGGAAGTAAGAAAGGTTTATATTTTGCAAAAAGAAGTGGGATATGATCGACTGAATGAGTTAAGCCTGCTAGTTATGAAAATTGAGTTTATATAGGCGAGCTGAAGGACTGTGATTGGACCAAATTATCAATTGGCATAAAAATCAGAAATAAATCTTGCTAAGAAAGTAATTTATTTGAAATAATAATAATGAGGTTACCAATAAGTGAAGAAAGCGCCTTAACTATCTTTTGAAAATAATAAAATATTCCCTAACCAAAAGTTCAACTAGCAGGCCCAACGGCTATAAACAGTGTAACGATATTGTCGTTCAACGGTCAAACAGGGGAATGTTTTGCAAAGAAGGAGAAAGTCATATGAAATTGTGTATAATGCAGTTCGTTTTTCTCAATTCTTGCTAATTGAAAGTCCAATCAATATCGGGTTTTTAACTGTTTTTGGTTGTTAATCTTTTTTTGGATATTCTATTTGCTAATTCAACAAAGCCTTGCAAAACTAAAAAATATTACCTACTTATATGTAAAACATCGTGCAAATACCAAGTTTTTATTCAAGTAAGATTCAAAATGTAAATTTTAAAACTAAAAGGACTGAAAATGTAAATTCTATGAAATATAAATGCTCAAAATGTAAGTCTAACAAGTATAAGGACTGAAAGTGTAAAACAATTAACCAAAAGGATCAATTATGAAAACTATGCAACAAACTAACCAAATTTGTAACAAATAGCAAAACTACTAACTGAATTCTAACAAATTTCAAACTACAAGGACTTGTCAAGTGCAAACCCTAAAAATGTGTAAGTTTAGCCAGGATTAGAAACTGTTTAATACAACAAGGACTGAATTGCAATTTTGAAAACCTTTTAAGCAAAAACGGGTTTACAAGACAAATAAGCTCGTTTGAGCTTATTACTGAACCAAATTCAGTCAAACCAATTGCAAAACACTTAGAATTCAAAATAAGCTAAACCTGTAAGAGGATTTTGGCTGAAAGCTACTAATAAGCAAATAAGCACTTCATAATAAGCACACAATAAGCTCTAGGACAATCTGAACATGCACAACTAGATTTTTGTGCTTAAACTGATTAATGAACTCAAATGATGAACGGGAAATCAAGTCATATCAAAATTCATCAAGTAATAAGCCTGAAAATCGAATTAAGCTGAAAATGACTTATGTTGACCAAGCGTTGACCAAGTATTTTTTCAAAAAGCTGAATTACTCAAAAATAAACCAATAACATCTACTAAGTGGATTTGTGAAAGAAAATTGCAAAGTTTGTGAATAGAATCAAGAGATCTGAAAATGCAGTTTTCATTTACAGAAACATTACTTTACTAAACTGTTCAGATTTTTGCTTATATCTCCTAGCTTAATGGATACTGTATCAAATGCTTATAGACCATTAAACTTCATATATTGAACTAGCTTTGAGAAGTGGTTTGGTTAACTTTCATCAAGATTCCAGTAAATGGCAAGCAAATGAAATTGAGAACTTTTTAAGCAAAAATCACTGAAATGAGACCCAAACCTTTTTATTGCCAATTGCCTGTTTGACCTATAAGATGACTTGAAAATTGTTCAAAACTCTTGTTTATGACCTTTTAACTAGAAATGTACATTTACTTACCAAATTCTAACACTTGAAAATCAAAAAATTGTGTAAACCCAAACACTCCTTTATCTGAACTTTATGAAAATTTTCAAAGACTTTATAAGCATAAGTTTTAGCTGAATGAAAACCTTTATCAAACCAAATTTGTTGATCAAAATGAAATGTTTAAAAGCTGTTTGCAAGTAATGAACTCTACTAAAACTCAAATAAGGCAGTAAGACTAAACTTGACTAAAATAAGCTATAAGCTAGACCAACTATCAAAACAATAAGCAAATAAGCAGAAATTAAGCTACAAACAAGTCTAAGATCCAATCAAATCCAAGCTAAACAAATTATATCATGCAATCAACAAGATTTAAGCTAGGAAATGGAGCATGCAAATGACAATTTCAGTGGAACCAAAAATCAGAAAATTTAGAACCTTGTGAAGATACCATTGGGAAGTAGAGGAGTGTTGTACTCTCTATTCTAGTGCTAACCACCACCTTAGCACTAGATCAACAATCTACAATCAACAAACTGCTACAAATCAACTAGAATCAACATCATGGACTGAATTCATCTCATAAGCTATGGATTTGAACTGAAATCAACAAACAGCTACTATCTTCACTCCAAAGTTAGTTATGATCAATGTACGATCATAACAAACTTAAAGCAACAACACAAGTATCAATGGAAGCATGAATGAACAGTAAATGATGAAGATAAGTTTTGGCGGGAAATGAAGAATTTGAATTTTTATTAATGGAAGTTGGTTACAAAGCTGTTAAAAGAATGCTAACTAACTAACTAACTCAAGAGTGTGTCAAACTCTTGAGTAGTTTAGCTAAGAAAGGAAAATGATGAGAGAAAATGTAAATGTGTGTGTTTTTCACAATTACAACTACACATTACAAATGAAGACCTAAACTGCTATTTATAGACTTGAGAAGGAGGTTTGTTGGGGTTGGTGACGTGTTGGGACCAATCCCAGCACTCCACGTGGCATAATTCTGCTAAGTTCATCTTGCAGGTATGAACATGAATTGGGGCTTTCTGATTGAGTTGATTTGATGTTAATTGATGATGACCATTGTGTTCGTCTCTAAAAAATAAGCGCTTTTGATGTTTATAACTTTCCATGAAATCCATTGTAGCTCAAAAACGATCCTAGGAAATTTTGGTTATTTGAAGATGACACGTGTCGAGTCCTGAATGGCTGAAACAAGTGCACACGGATTGCACTGTTTAGATACTCTCATTAATGAGTGGCGGCTAGTGGATATTTAATGCTTGTGATTTGGCAATCCATGTGCTCATTTTACTGCCTTCTCATTGGTTGAAATTGTAACACATGGATTGAACTTGTATTAATTTCCAAGATTGGCAGATTTAGCCCCTACACTTTGGCAGCTTGTATCTTTGAGCTTGTAACTTCATTCCTTTGGCATTTTTAGCCCTTCAACTTCCATTCTTGAGCAAAATTGGTCCTTTGACTGAGTTGACTTGATAGTTGACCAAATTTGACTATGATCTTGACTTTTTACAATATTTACACTTTGGGTCCTTCATCTTTGGCAGTTTGTCAAGATAGGTCCTTGTACTTCAAAGTCTTGTCACTTTTGATCCTTCTTTGTCTTTTTCATCAATTTAAGCTTGATTATTTCTTGTTTGCTTGAAAATGCATCCTTTTACCTACACAAGTGTACACAAACACAAACATACCACATAACACTGTTTTTGCAAGATAAATTGGTATTTTGCTTCATGTTTTAGGGTTATTTGTTGATAAATTGATATGAGTTTAAGCTCATATCAAATCCCCTACACTTGAACATTGTCATGTCCTCATGCAATTTTATATATTTTAAAGCACAAATTTACATTCTCCTCATAATTAATCCACCTTGGCTATATGGAATGCATCTACACTACTCTAAACTACATGATGCATGATTTTGACTTTTAACAATGCAATGAACAAAATACAATTCTATTTATATCTTTTTTATTTTTCTTGAAATGGTTTTGATGGAAATAACTCATAAAGAATTCAATGGCTTTGATTAGGGCTTGGGTACCATGGACATTTATCACCCTCAAGTTTCACTTTCCCCATACCAAGCTTAAAAATGGGATCATTGCATTCACAAGTAAAAAGTGCATCAACTTATTCATGACAATTAAATGTGGAACCGGTTATTATTTGAGCAAATTGCTTGTGGGCAAATTTGTCATTATTCAAGTGTGAAATATAAGAAGTGTAAAATCCAAAAATAAGGAAGCACTGTTTTAATCCTAAGTAATCCTCTCATCCATTACTTGAAAAACCGCTCACAATTAATAAAAGTCCGTTTCAAGAGTAATAAGTCATTCGCCTTATGTGTAAAATCATCATGTCATGCTTTCATAAGTAGCTACACACTCGCTAGGAAAAAAAATAAAACTCACGCAATAATTTACATCCGCCATCTTTTTGAGACGTTGGATCTTCAACCCCGCAACCCGTCAAGGGAATATTGGATTGGAGCAATCTATTGAATCCCCGCAACCCGTCAAGGTAATATTGGAACTCAATAGACACTATAATTAACACCACACTGCCCCTCTTGGGAGTCTTGTATTATTATTATTATTTTTTTTCTTTCTTCTTTTTTTTTTCTAGCCACTCATTTTTTTTTCATAAGCCGCTCTTATTTTTCTTTATTCCTCACTAAGAAATTTGAAAAGAAGAAAAATAAAAACACCCGCTAAATATTGAGCATGACATAAGTCTAGTACACATAAAACGTTCTAACTTAGAATCTTAAGACGTACTTATATCAACCATGAATGATTAGAAAAAAATGCATAAGAGATTACAAACCGATTAAAACCGTTCTTGATTATTTATTAACAATTATATACATGCGAAGAAAATAGAGGTAAAGAAGAGAAGGGTTTAGCCACAAGTAATTATCATGAAGTTTATCTAGCCCTTTTACACTTGCTTCAACTCTATCATTTCCCATTCTCCACAAATTTAAAATTTCAAATAATGAGATTGGTGGATGCTTAGCCTAATAGACCAATGAAGGACTACATGGTTAAGGATACTAGCTAGAGAATGCTAAGATAAGCAAACTCGGGTTGAGTCAAAATATCCATGGCGGGCCTAATATGTCAAAGAAGTCTAAATTTGTTAAACCATGTTTTTATTATATTTTTTTTTCTTTTATATATTTTTGATGAAAAAGAAGAAATATATATAATGCAAATGTGTTATGCAAATGAAAAATATATGATGCAAAAATTATGAATGCATATTTTTGGTTGCCAAAGTAGATCAAAAATTTGAAAAATGTTTAAAAAAAAATTAACTTTCCGTGTTATCATGAAAGACAATGACAAGTTCTAGGTAAGGTCACTTCGATAGAAGACCCCCCTACACTTAAGCTAAACATTGTCCTCAATGGTTAAGAGCATGGAAGTATAAAAACTTCCCCTACACTTATGACAATGAATAGACTTTGCTTAACCCAAGTTAAGGAAAAGACAACTATTAGTGAAATCATGTTTAAGCACAAGGTGTCAATGAAAAATCACTAAAGTAACAAAGTGAACCAGATACAAGGGCCTCCTCCATAAGCTCCAAAGCATGAAATGAGTGAGCAACCCTACAAACAATCATGAAGACAAAAGAAGGTCTCCCCTACACTTATCTCCAAGTCTAGCCCTTATTTCTAACCTAAAACACTCTAAACCTAGTTATACGATGCTTGAGTTAATGAGTCTCTAGCTCGACTAGTCCCACAATGAATCAATCCATGGGGAAAATGGGGATCTCTTAGACCATTTCAACGGAAATGTCCTCCCCAAAGTAATGCTTAATACGGTGACCATTCACTTTAAAATTTGGACCATCGGGTTGTGACAACTCAATAGTTCCATATGGAAACACTTGAGCAATAGTGAATGGACCGGACCATCTCGACTTAAGCTTGCCCGCAAAAAGTTTCAACCTTGAGTTAAAGAGGAGAACCGGCTCTCCAACTTTGAACTCACGATTCTTGATCTTAGCATCATGCAATTTCTTAGTCTTTTCCTTGTAAAGCAAAGAATTTTCATAGGCATTGGCTCTCAATTCATCCATTTCATTGAGTTGATCTTTCCTATGGGAACCGGCTTGGTTTAAATCAAAGTTAGCCCACTTGAGAGCCCAAGATGCCTTGTGTTCTAACTCAAATGGGAGGTGGCACGCTTTTCCATAGACAAGCCTATAAGGAGTACAACCAATTGGTGTTTTAAAAGTCGTCCTAAACGCCCACAAAGCATCATCAAGCTTATCCGACCAAGAAGCTCGATGCTCTCCCACCGTTCTCTCTAAAATTCTCTTCAAACCACGATTTGTGACCTCGGTTTGACCATTTGTTTGAGGGTGATATGCGGTAGAAAGTCTATGATTAACTCCATATTTCTTCATTACTCTTGTGAATTGGTCATTACAAAAATGCGTACCATGATCACTTATGATGGCCCGAGGTACACCAAATCTAGCAAACAATTGTTTCAAAAACTTCACAACAACTCTAGCATCATTGGTAGGTAAGGCTTTAGCCTCCACCCATTTGGACACATAATCCACCGCCACAAGTATATACTTGTTTCCCTTCGAGGATGGAAAAGGTCCCATGAAATCAATTCCCTACACATCAAATATCCCACACTCTTGGATAAAATTTTGTGGCATCTCATCATGTTGCATAATTTTTCCTTGTCTTTGACACACATCACAAAATTTCACCATTTCATGGGCATCTTTGTAAATGGAAGGCCAATAGTAACCCGAATCAAAGACTTTCTTGGCAGTATAGTTGGGCCCAAAATGTCCACCCGTGGGTCCTTTATGACACGCTTCTAAGATCTTAAATGCCTCGAGCCCATCTACACACCGTCTAATGATTTGGTCCGCACATTGCCTAAAAAGATATGGATCATCCCAAAAGTAGTACTTAACTTCCTTAAGAAACTTCTTCTTTTGTTGATAAGTAAGACCCTCAATAAGCACATTACCCACAAGATAGTTTGCGATATCCGCAAACCAAGGAGTGGCATCCTCTTGGGAAGAGATAGACATGAGCTCCTCTAATGGAAAAGATTCATTGATTTCTTGATGTGGTAAATCTCCTTGAAAAGGATGCTCAAGTCTACTCAAGTGATCCGTCGCTAAATTCTCGGCCCCTTTCTTATCACGAATTTCTATCTTAAACTCTTGAAGCAACAAAACCCATCTCAAAAGCCTAGGCTTAGCATCTTGTTTTGTCATAAGATACTTGAGAGCAGAATGATCCGTATACACTATGGTTTTGGAAAGCACAAGGTATGGTCTAAACTTCTCAAAAGCATATACTATAGCAAGCAACTCTTTTTCCGTGGTAGTGTAATGAAGTTGTGCACCGGTCATGGTTTTACTCGCATAGTGTATAGGTTGAAAATTCTTATAAACTCTTTGTCCTAAGACGACCCCTACCGCATAATCACTAGCATCACACATAAGCTCAAAAGGTAATTCCCAATTTGGAGAAACCAAAACTGGAGCCTTAGTCACTTTTTCCTTATGAGTCTCAAAAGAGTCCAAACAATCTTGGTTAAAAATGAAAGGAGCCTCTTTCTCCAAGAGGTGAGTCATCGGTCTAGCTATCTTAGAA
Source organism: Glebionis coronaria (assembly GCA_025667525.1). Lineage (NCBI taxonomy): Eukaryota > Viridiplantae > Streptophyta > Magnoliopsida > Asterales > Asteraceae > Glebionis > Glebionis coronaria. The sequence continues at coordinate 650,052,178 of CM046874.1, forward strand.
AAATCTTGTATAAAGCGCCTATAAAATCCCGCATGACCTAAGAAACTCCTCACACCTTTAACCGAGGTGGGTGGGGGAAGCTTAGCAATCACATCAATTTTAGCTCGATCAACTTCTAATCCCTTGTTGGATATTTTGTGTCCTAAAACAATCCCCTCTTTCACCATAAAGTGACATTTCTCCCAATTAAGCACTAAACGTGTTTCCTCACAACGTTTAAGCATTCTCTCAAGATTGGTGAGACATGGGGTAAATGAATTTCCAAAGACGGAAAAGTCATCCATAAAAACCTCCATGGTTTGCTCTATCATGTCATGGAAAATCGCCATCATGCACCTTTGAAACGTCCCCAGTGCATTACATAAGCCAAAAGGCATCCTCTTGTAAGCAAACGTACCGTAGGGACAAGTGAATGTGGTCTTTTCTTGATCCTTAGGGTCAATGGGTATTTGGAAATAACCCGAAAAGCCATCAAGAAAACAATAGTACTCATTTCCCGCTAAGCGTTCAAGCATTTGATCCATAAAAGGAAGCGGGAAATGGTCTTTCCTAGTTGCCTCATTGAGTTTTCTATAATCAATACAAACTCTCCAACCGGTCACATGTCTCGTAGGAATAAGCTCATTGTTCTCATTAGGCACCACGGTGATTCCACCCTTCTTTGGAACACAATGAACCGGGCTAACCCATGGAGAGTCGGAAATGGGGTAAATCATACCCGCATCTAAGAGTTTAATCACTTCTTTCTTAATAACCTCATGGATTTTTGGGTTAACTCTCCTTTGGTTTTGAATGGCGGGTTTATAATCATCCTCCATAAGGATTTTGTGTGTACAAAAATGTGGATCAATTCCCCTTATGTCGGATATTTTCCATGCTAAAGCTTTCTTGTGTTTCTTAAGGACTTCAATAAGTTGCTCCTTCTCATCCTCTTTCAACTCTTTAGCAATGATCACATGTAATTGGTCTTTGCCCTCTAAGAAATCATACTCTAAGTGGGATGGAAGGTCCTTAAGTTCAATAGGAGGTGGACTCTCTATGGAAGGTTTTACTATGGAAGGATCCTCAATGGTAATTTCCTATGGAATAGGAGAAGGAATAGGGTCCTCATTGAGCAACTTTTGGATTGTAAGAATATCTTCTTCCCAATTAATGGGAGAATCATCATCACCAAGAAAGTTTGACTCAAATTCCTCCGAGAGGAAATCACTCTCTCCAAATGGTGTTAAAGAGGGAGCAATTGAGGCCACGGTTTCAACATGGGGCATCTCATCACTAGTACTCTTACAAGCATCATGTAAGTGTTCATCACACACCTCATCTAACACATCAACAATGTTAATAGTCTCACAAGGTCTAGACTCCTTAACCTCTTTCCTATCACAAACTTTCCCTAACTTAAACCCCACTCTCTCATCTTCTACTCTCATAATTAGTTCTCCTTCCGCCACATCTATCAAAGTACGACCCGTTCTCAAAAACGGTCTACCAACAATCAAAGGCACTCTAGGATCCATGTCATAATCAACCACTACTGTTGGTCCACAAATCTTGTGCACATAATGAATCTGTGAAGAAACAATGAAGAACATTTGCACAATTAAACCAATTGACTAACTAATAACACAAGCTTGTACTTTTCATCGTATGTATATATTATTAATAATGAATCAACAAATATACATGACTTGCCCGGTTGTTTGCGGAACAACAACCGGGCGATGAATGACAAACTAAACTCCCATGTTCATAGCTAGCTAAGCCTATGCAACAATGGGAGGATGAAACCCTAAACCACTAAAGTATTACATGTTTGTTTCTGTGGGTGGGAATCCTTCACTATTCTATTACAAGTACCACATATATATAGTGGGAGTGTGAAGCTTCCTTGAGAAGCTTTACTAAAGTACAAGTAACCACCTTGTACTTTGTTGTCTTCATCTTTTGCACCTTTGACAAAGTAAGCCTTCCTCTTGAACCTTTGTCTTCATTGCTAATAAGACATGTGCCCACTAATGAATAAGACACTTCTTCAGGTCTTCTTAACATCTTCAGGTCTTGTAATCAGTAATAGTCTTGAGGAGTTAGTAAGCTATTATGTCATCACTTACTAACTCCATCATCCTTGATTCTTTGCACACTTACTGAGATCCGCCTCAGCTAATGACGAGTCTATCTCGTAGACTCTAAAGAACTCTAAAGAATGACACACTGAACTTATAACATACGTAAGTTCAGTGACTAACACTACTTAGGATACTTTACATCCAAATCCTGTGCAAGGGACAAATCAGGCACTGAATTGACCCAACAATCTCCCCCTATTTGGATAGAAAAGTAGCCTAAGTTAAATAGCAGTAAGTGAGCATAAAGGCTTCTTCTTACCTGCTATATTACAACAATGAATACCAAGAATAACTAGCTTTACTAGTTCAAGTCATCCGCTAACTTGTATCGTCTTGTACCTGTTGTAGTTGTTACTGAACTACAATGTCTGATCTTGTACTTTGAGAAACACTTGAACCAATTCCCTGATGCTTATATAGAACTCATAAAGGTAACTTCACCTTAGGTCATCAGTGAAGTATATTATATGCTTTGCCATAAAGACCATATGCTTCACCCTAGCATATATTAAAGTAGCATATTATATCAATGTAGATCACGAGTTCATTTACCTTCAATCAGAGAAGTGTGGTCAATGGTTGACGCAGCAACCATAAAAGATCAGACAATGCAACTTGTTCAGCAACCCATCTTCAGTGACTTTGCTCCATCAGCCAAATGTAAACATTCTAAGTCCCTGAAGGTTATGTGTCGTGTATGATAGTATGCATGTAGCTTGAGTAAACTTGATGTTTCTTCACATAAACACAAGTTTACCTCTGTCCTTGCTTCTCTCCCCCTCAAAATTTGCTAGGGAACCAAGCAACTTTTGACCGAATACATACTAGTACACAATCATAGCGTGATGGTCTTCATCTCGCTTGAAATACAACTCCCCCTGAATTTCATCTACAATCAACCACCTGATGTTATCAAACCCCTGTATAATAAATGTTTCATCAAACCCCTATAACACAACCTGGTCTCTCAAAAACTCTGTGGCTGTGGTTACAGCGGGGTAGGGGAGGGTGACAACTGCTGGGGTGGGGAGGGGGGCTGTGAACCTATCTTCTTTCTTTGTCTTGGTGTGAGAAAAAAATCCTGAGTGACCAAGTCCTTCAACAGCTGAAGGCTCTGAAGATAGCATGTTGATCAGCTGGTCATCTTGCCAGCGAATCCCTGCTAAACTGAATTTATTTTTTTTATTTTTTTTTTTGGTTTGGTTTGTGTGTGGTTTGGGTGGGTATATCACAGTTGCATGTGGATCACAACGGCATCAATATCACAGCGGTGTGTATGTCCGTGGTTCTCTCCCCCTCAAAATATGCAGCTTTAGCAGCATCTTTTGACAGGTGTTCGCTGTTGACAGGGGTTCGCTGTTGACAGGGTTTTATATCAGCGAAGAGTTTCGGCTGTGATTATGAGAAATGACTGTGGGATAATTAGCTGTGGGTTCAGAGACAGGGGAATTATGGACTTGAGGACAGGGGTCCAAAGAGAGAAGTTAAGGACAGGGATCAGCAGCGGGAGTCACAAATCGCTGGGGGTTCAGCGACCCTGGGGGTTCATCTATACTCTGGGAGTTCAGAGACAGGGGTCGCCTGTGGGTTCAATTACCTGTTTGACAGGGTTCGCTGACTAAGTTCATGACAGGGTTCGTAGATGGTTCAGATCTGCTGGAGCGTTCATGGACCGCTGGAGGGTTCAGGGACCGCTGATACAACTTCAGGAGTTGCTGGTCCGGTTTCATTGACCTGGGTCACAGCGGTTGGATGCTCAATAACAGGGGTTCACACAGCGACATGGTGAGTTCAGGGGTCCAACGACATGGTTCCAGCTGCCATTTATCTTTACAGTGACCTGGTTCCAGCTTTTTACCATTACATCAGCTTCTTTGAAGCTGATACAAACACATCTCAATCGAGACCCTGTCGACTCCCTTATATCAGCCTTTATCGCATCATCAACGATCACAGCTACATAGTCTGTTTTATCTATTCCACATCACCTGTGCATCAGTTGTATTAAGCTGAGTGAACTTCAGCGCCTGATTACAATACCCATTAATTCGAACTCAACTGATTTTGTATCAGCCTTTTTTAATTCGACTCTTGTCTTGAGACCAAACAACCCGTAATTGCTAATTCCACCATCGTGTCCCTTCGATTTGAAAATCCAACATCATCGAACTATAACAATTTCATTCACTGATTTTTTCGAACACGCACAAACCATCTTCTTAATAAGCTTTTGATTAAGAATAAGCTGCAATATCAAGAACTGCTTCAACATACCCATTTTTCAATATCACCAGCTTCTTTAAAGTTTGATACAAACTTTCTTCAATAATAGCAGCCTGTGTGATATTACTCTCAGCTATTACTCTCGCAGCTATTACTCTCATGACTCATGATAATAACACAGCCGTACTAATGGTTTGGTTTCAGCGACTGCTGGTGGGGGTTCACCACATGAGCTCCAGCAGTGGGCTTTTAGCTCTCAGCGACAGAGGTCCAGCTATCATGGTTCATCCAGTGAAGCGATCTGAGGAATTGATGGCCTGGGTTATTGGAGTCAGCGGCTAGAAGCTCAGCGGCTGGGTATGACTTGGTCATAATCTTGACTTCAGCTCACTGGTACTCAACGGCTGGAGTGTGACAAGTGGATTTAGCTGGTTCGACAGGAGGGTCATCGACCAAATATACTCGATCTTCATACGCACTATCACCCATCAATTTATCAACACCTCAATCACTGATCTCAACCTTGATTATCCACACCTACAAACACATCCTCCGCTATACCTACGGGGAAAGCTATGGTTCGGTTGGCTAGTTCAAGAGTCATCCTAGTGGGAGTGAGCTCGGGAAGAGAGAGTTTTTTCCAAACCGATAAAGGCATGAGGTTTATGCTTGCCCCTAGATCCGCCAAAGCCATGCAATTTTCAACACCGGGAAAATTACAAGGTATCAAGAAGCGCCCCGGATCTCCAAGTTTTGTTGGTAAGGTTTTAAGTAACACCGCGGAACAATTTTCATTAAGGGATGTGTTGGGCAAATCGACCAATTTTTCTTTGTTGGAGAGTAAATCCTTGAACATCTTAGCAAACTTTGGCATATAAGCAAGAGCTTCCGCAAAGGATATATTGATGTTGAGTTGCTTGAACATCCTTAAGAAATTGGAGACTTGGATGTCATCCTTGTTCTTTAACTTGTCCTTTTTCTACCTTGAAGGATATGGAAGAGTAGGTTTTGGTGTAGGTGGAATAGGTGTTGTAGTGGAAGATTTGTCTTTGTTAGCTTCTTCATTGGGAAATGTGGAAGGTAAAGGAGAAGTATGAATAGGTTGAGAAGGTGTGTTTGAGTGAATAGGAGCATTTTGAGGAGGTGAAGTAGAAGTAGAAGGCTTGTCACAAGTAGGGGCACAAGTGGGTCGAACACTAGTAGGTTTAGGAGGTGAAGGATCCTTTGTTGTTGTTCCACTCCTTGTTGTAATAGCATTAACATTTTCCCTTGGATTAGTTTGTGTGTTGGAAGGTAAAGCCCCTTGTGGTCTTTGATTTAATGCCATTAAAACCCTATTGGTTTGTTCCTCTGCTATACGTTTCATTTGGTCATTCATTTTCTTCTCAATAGCTTGGAACCTCCTTTCATTCTCTTGATTCATTTTGTGCAAGAAATCCATTGTGTTATAATCTTGTGACACATTTCCTTGAAAACCTTAAGGTTGGAAAGGTAAAGGTGGAGCATTAAATCCTTGATTTGGTGGATAAAAGTTACTTGGTTTTGGTTGAAATTGATTGGGTGCCTTGTAGTTATTTCCTTGATATGATGGTCTTTGCCCTTGATTCCTTGGTAAAATTTGAGGAGGATTTTGTTGAATTTGGGTGGGTGGTTGGGGTGGGAATCCGGGTGGAGTAAGGTAGTTTTGGGACTTGTAAGAAAGGTTATTTGGATTGATATTTGGCTTGAAGTGTTCACGATGTTCCTCTTGGTAAGCATAGCATTCCCCTTGATAAACTTGCACCTTATCACATTGTTCATAAGAATGGGGACCTCCACAAGTGACACAAGAAAGAGTAATGGCATTCACATTATTTGAAGAATTGTTCAATGAAGCGGTTTTAAGGGCTTGAACTATCTCTTGAGTCATTTCTTGTTGACCTTGTTTGACTTGTTGAAGGATCTCTTGGTGATATTTAAGGAATTGGTTATCACAAGGTATTTGAGAGGTGTTTTGGATAACATGAACCCTTTCTTCAAATTGATTGTTTGTTTGAACCATTGCTTTAGTCTCAATGATGTCCAAGGCCTCTTGCATGGATTTAAGAAGAATATTCCCTCCCGCGGAAGCATTGAGTGAATCTTGGTGATGAGGTTTAAGGCCATTATAGAAGGTATTGATTTGGTGAACGTCATCCAATCCATGGTTAGGGCGTCGCCTCAATAACTCACTATACTCTTCCCAAGCATCACTAAAGGATTGACTAGGTTTTTGTTGAAAGCCTATAATTAAGTTCCTCAAGGTCATGGTCTTAGATGGAGGAAAGAACTTGTTCAAACACTTAGTGGTGAAACCATCCCATGTGGTGATACTATCGGGTGGTTGAGTGTCTAACCAATGCTTAGCGGGTCCCTTTAGTGAAAATGACACTAACATCAACTTAATAGCATCATGTGGAACTCCATTGTGCTTAATGGTATTGCAAAGAGAAAGGAATCTCTTAAGGTGAGCATGAGGATCATCATTCTTGTTACCATAGAAAGTTGATTGTGAAACCATAGTAATCATAGACGTGTGTAGCTCAAATGTATTTGCGGGAATTTCGGGAATCTTGATAGCACTAGCATATCCATGAACATTGGTTTGCCTACGTTCCATCAAAGAGCGATTATCAATAGCCATGGCTTCTTGTGGTGGAGGAGTCAAAGCACGATTCTCGTGATCGGCTTGATGGACGGTGGTGGTCTTACTCTTTCTCTTTTTCTTCCTTTTCGGAGGAAGAGGTTGTACACCAATCGGTATTTGTGCACGCCCGCGAGTGAGCATGCAACTCAATACGAGGAATGAGAGAAAATCTCTCGTGTGACTTTGAAGAGAAATGGATTATCCTCTTCGAGTTTCAATATTAAATATCCACAAGAAAATAAAAATTTATGTATGTACTACTTGGGTGCAAGACCCCCAATGAAGCCTTCGTTCTTAGAATACTTACAAGTGAACGGGGGGTTAGGTGGCGCGAAGCACTTAAGTACCTATTGACCCTTAGATGGCATTTTATAACACATCGCCTTTCTATTCACTTAAATGTTCGTATTCTTCGAATTGTTGCTTATTGAGAGTATTTATCTATTCTTGCTTTATTTTGTTTGATCGATACACGTGTCAAGGACCGGAACGCCCCTCAACACAGTGTATTGCCTCGGCAATACTTATGGAGAATATGTATATTGGTTGTTCTTATACGTATACGTATTTACTTATAATAATATATGGAAAATATTTTTGTATTTATGAATTTTTAAGAGAAAATACTATATGTACATAAAAATCGAGAGAATCCAATAATATATATTTTTGGGTGCAATCTCTTAGGAAAAAGATTGCTTTTTGGATTTTTTAATTTTTTTTTGTCAATTCTTTAGGAAAAGAATTGTTTTGTTAATTTTTTAGTTTTTATATATTTTTATATTTTTGATTTTTTATTTATTTTTGATTTATGATACGTAAAAATAACGTTCACAAGGTGAACGGATCCCAAAAGCCAATGAAAACCGTCAATCGATAGTCTCTCGTAAAGTCAAAGAACCGGCAGCGGCGCCATTTGAAATTGTGTATAATGCAGTTCGTTTTTCTCAATTCTTGCTAATTGAAAGTCCAATCAATATCGGGTTTTTAACTGTTTTTGGTTGTTAATCTTTTTTTGGATATTCTATTTGCTAATTCAACAAAGCCTTGCAAAACTGAAAAATATTACCTACTTATATGTAAAACATCGTGCAAATACCAAGTTTTTATTCAAGTAAGATTCAAAATGTAAATTTTAAAACTAACAGGACTGAAAATGTAAATTCAATGAAATATAAATGCTCAAAATGTAAGTCTAACAAGTATAAGGACTGAAAGTGTAAAACAGTTAACCAAAAGGATCAATTATGAAAACTATGCAACAAACTAACCAAATTTGTAACAAATAGCAAAACTACTATTGAATTCTAACAAATTTCAAACTACAAGGACTTGTCAAGTGCAAACCCTAAAAATGTGTAAGTTTAGCCAGGATTAGAAACTGTTTAATACAACAAGGACTGAATTGCAATTTTGAAAACCTTTTAAGCAAAAACGGGTTTACAAGACAAATAAGCTCGTTTGAGCTTATTACTGAACCAAATTCAGTCAAACCAATTACAAAACCCTTAGAATTCAAAATAAGCTAAACATGTAAGAGGATTTTGGCTGAAAGCTACTAATAAGCAAATAAGCACTTCACAATAAGCACACAATAAGCTCTAGGACAATCTGAACATGCACAACTGGATTTTTGTACTTAAACTGATTAATGAACTCAAATGATGAACGGGAAATCAAGTCATATCAAAATTCATCAAGTAATAAGCTTGGAAATTGAATTAAGCTGAAAATGACTTATGTTGACCAAGCGTTGACCAAGTATTTTTTCAAAAAGCTGAATTACTCAAAAATCAACCAATAACATCTACTAAGTGGATTTGTGAAAGAAAATTGCAAAGTTTGTGAATAGAATCAAGAGATCTGAAAATGCATTTTTCATTTACAGAAACATTACTTTACTAAACTGTTCAGATTTTTGCTTATATCTCCTAGCTTAATGGATACTGTATCAAATACTTATAGACTATTAAACTTCATATATTGAACTAGCTTTGAGAACTGGTTTGGTTAACTTTCATCAAGATTCCAGTAAATGGCAAGCAAATGAAATTGAGAACTTTTTTAAGCAAAAATGACTGAAATGAGACCCAAACCTTTTTATTGCCAATTGCCTGTTTGACCTATAAGATGACTTGAAAATTGTTCAAAACTCTTAGTTATGACCTTTTAACTAGAAATGTACATTTACTTACCAAATTCTAACACTTGAAAATCAAAAAATTGTGTAAACCCAAACACTCCTTTATCTGAACTTTATGAAAATTTTCAAAGACTTTATAAGCATAAGTTTTAGCTGAATGAAAACCTTTATCAAACCAAATTTGTTGATCAAAATGAAATGTTTAAAAGTTGTTTGCAAGTAATGAACTCTACTAAAACTCAAATAAGGCAGTAAGACTACACTAGACTAAAATAAGCTATAAGCTAGACCAACAATCAAAACAATAAGCATATAAGCAGAAATTAAGCTACAAACAAGTCTAAGATCCAATCAAATCCAAGCTAAACAAATTTTATCATGCAATCAACAAGACTTAAGCTAGGAAATGGAGCATGCAATTGACAATTTCAGTGGAACCAAAAATCAGAAACTTTAGAACCTTGTGAAGATACCATTGGGAAGTAAAGGAGTGATGTACTCTCTATTCTAGTGCTAACCACCACCTTAGCACTAGATCAACAATCTACAATCAACAAACTGCTACAAATCAACTAGAATCAACATCATGGACTGAATTCATCTCATAAGCTATGGATTTGAACTGAAATCAACAAACAGCTACTATCTTCACTCCAAAGTTAGTTATGATCAATGTATGATCATAAAAAACTTAAAGCAGCAACACAAGTATCAATGGAAGCAGGAATGAACAGTAAATGATGAAGATAAGTTTTGGCGGGAAATGAAGAATTTGAATTTTTATTAATGGAAGTTGGTTACAAAGCTGTTAAAAGAATGCTAACTAACTAACTAACTCAAGAGTGTGTCAAACTCTTGAGTAGTTTAGCTAAGAAAGGAAAATGATGAGAGAAAATGTAAATGTGTGTGTTTTTCACACTTACAACTACACATTATAAATGAAGAGCTAAACTGCTATTTATAGACTTGAGAAGGAGGTTTGTTGGGGTTGGTGACGTGTTGGGACCAATCCCAGCACTCCACGTGGCATAATTCTGCTAAGTTCATCTTGCAGGTATGAACATGAATTGGGGCTTTCTGATTGAGTTGATTTGATGTTAATTGATGATGACCATTGTGTTCGTCTCTAAAAAATAAGCGCTTTTGATGTTTATAACTTTCCTTGAAATCCATTGTTGCTCAAAAACGATCCTGGGAAATTTTGGTTATTTGAAGATGACACGTGTCGAGTCCTGAATGGCTGAAACAAGTGCACACGGATTGCACTGTTTACATACTCTCATTAATGAGTGGCGGCTAGTGGATATTTAATGCTTGTGATTTGGCAATCCATGTGCTCATTTTACTGCCTTCTCATTGGTTGAAATTGTAACACATGGATTGAACTTGTATTAATTTCCAAGATTGGCATATTTAGCCCCTAGACTTTGGCAGCTTGCATCTTTGAGCTTGTAACTTCATTCCTTTGGCATTTTTAGCTCTTCAACTTCCATTCTTGAGCAAAATTGGTCCTTTGACTGAGTTGACTTGATAGTTGACCAAATTTGACTATGATCTTGACTTTTTACAATATTTACACTTTGGGTCCTTCATCTTTGGCAGTTTGTCAAGATAGGTCCTTGTACTTCAAAGTCTTGTCACTTTTGATCCTTCTTTGTCTTTTTCATCAATTTAAGCTTGATTATTCCTTGTTTGCTTGAAAATGCATCCTTTTACCTACACAAGTGTACACAAACACAAACATACCACATAACACTGTTTTTCAAAGATAAATTGGTATTTTGCTTCATGTTTTAGGGTTATTTGTTGATAAATTGATATGAGTTTAAGCTCATATCATCATACTAACAGGGGAATGAAAATCAAAAGCAGGGGAAACTTTCCTAAGGTTATTAGATTAACTTGAATAGGCCAATGCTAAACAGCTCTGTCCTAATGTACAGACTTGCATAAGCAAGCAAGATACATAGAATCTCTAGAGCCCTCCATTCAGCAAAGTCCCAAACAGAAAAGCTAACACATAGGTAACCATGAACCTGGTCAACCCAATGAAATACTCATACCCAGGTCACCATCCCTACCATTCCCTTCATATGATCAAGTGGTCCTGGCAACATGCATTCAAAAGCTCCATTTTATGCAGCAAGCTGCTCAATTAAGAGTTTTGAGTGCACATTACAGTGCCTGATAGTCTCAGAACTCCAACAAGCTTTGTAGCAAGTTTTCATTGTTCCAAGCCCCTACTCACCAGTGGATATGATTGATTTAATGGTTTTGTATGTATTCATGAAGTGTTGTTCGTACTCGATCCAATTCAAATTGATAACGGTTTAGGGTCGAATTATTGGTGTTGGTCACTAAAAGGGGGAGCTTGATTATCTAAGTCTACAAATAACATAAACGTAAAAGCTATTAAAAATAAAGAAGAATGTCTAACCTTGATTGCTTTTCCAGAATGAATGCTGCACAGTAGAACTTGGTCAGAATAACTAAAGGTAATTATCTATTTCAAAATAAAAGTGAAATTGTAAACGTCGTTTAGTAAAAATGAAAGCTTTAAAAGCTAAACTAAAAAGGAAGATTTTAAAAATAAATGACGAAAAATTAAAACTTTAAAAGTAAATTTGAAATTTAAAACTTTGTAAAAATGAAAACTTTATAAAAACGTAAACTTTATGAAAATTAAGCTAGGAAAAAAACAAGTGAAATAATACTTAAGAAATTGGCGGGAAAATAACGATTTAAAAATAATACTGAAAACAAGATCCAAACCTAAGTCGGGAAACTAGATGCTAAACCTAAGTCGGAATGTGTATCAAAGACCTAATCCGGAATCTAAATTTGTCTCATAATTTGGAATCCACGATTTGGACTTAATCCAGAATGTGCTAGGTTAACCTAAGTCGGAATACATGCTCCGCAACTAATTCGGAATCCGTGATTTTGGACCTAGTTCGGAATACAAGTTCCACAGATCCGTATTCAAAACTTAATTCAGAATAAGGGATTTGCTTGTAAATCGGAATACACAGTGATGGACTTAATTCAGAATCAACCGTGTTGAACTTAATTCGAAATGAACAATCCTAAACATAATTTTGGAAATGAAGATTCAACACTTAATTCGGGATAAGCTGATATGCACATAAGTAGGGAAATGGAATTTGCATCTAATTCAGGAAATGAAGTTTTGGTTTTGGAGGGAAAATAAAATCTAAGTCGGAATTGAATAAACAGTACACAATTCCGGATAAAAGGGTTTTGCATATAAGTCGGAATAAGGGGATATTCAACAGAGTTCGGGAAAAGAGGGTTTTGATTACCCGGATTAACTCAAAATAAGCAAATTTACAATAAGCACTTACCAAAACTTAAACCAAACAATTTTTAGAAAAAGTTAATAAAACACAATATAAAAACTTTTAAAAACACTAAATAAGCAAAAATTTAGAATCAACTTTTTAGAAAAATATTAATCTACCAAAATCAATTTATTTAAAACACGATAATCTAAAAATCTCAAACACATCAACTCAATAAGCACAATCCAATAAGCAAACCAATCACACAATCAAAAAGATGAAATCAACTACATGATTAATTAAGCAAAACAATAGATTATGATTAAGAAAGGTAGAATGAGAATTTATTTAAAAGCTTGATTATAGTAAAGATTAAGATAAAAGATTACAAGATTAAGATGAAGGTTTGATAAGCTTGAAAGAAAAACTCGAGAGAAGAAAAATAAAAACACACTAATTACCTACTAAAAAATAAAGACTAACTTTTCTAATGACACATTAGAAAACTATATATAGGGGAAGTGGAAGGTGTTTGTTTCTTCCTCTATTCTTCTGTCTTCTCGTCATTTTCGACTTTGTCTCAGGATTAGTCCAATGATAACTTGAACTCATCTTCTAATTTTCTTCTTTTAGTAGACTTGGTTCTTCGGCTTCGTTAAACTTCCGTCTTTAGACTTTTTCTTTGATAAATCTTCAGAATAGGCCTTTGACTTCCGTTCTTCTTGCACATTTGACCTTTTAACTTCGTCTTTTGTCTTTTTCTTCGATAAAAGCCCGTGAAAGCCCGTGTTTTCTTCTTTTTTCATATTTTTGTCCTAAAACACAATAAAAACACAAACCACGCATAATTCCGCCTTTTACAACATTAAATACACGTTTTGGTCTTGTTATTATTAGGAATAAGTGGTAAAAGGATAAGTGTTTTCACACTTATTAAATCCCCTACACTTGATCATTGCAATGCACTCATGCAATGCATTAATTTCAAATCATGATTTACATTTTTCATCATAATTAACCTACCTTGGCCTTTATTAAATGCTAAACACTAAGGAAACTAAAAAGATAGAAATATATACAAAATGCTTGAAGGGAGAACAAGTAAAGAGATCAAAGACTTCCATTAGGGCTTTGGTTGTCATGAATGTTTATCACCCTCAAGTTTCACGTTCCTCACACCAAGCTTATAAACGAGATCATTGTTATTATAAGTTAGTAAGCTTACACAAACTCATGTGGCCCAATTATTCACTTAGACTCCCTTATTCCTAGTTGTATCTCTTATATTTTATTGTCTTGAATGATCACGAGGATGCATTGTTTGACTTATTTCGATAGTTTATTTAGGCTGAAAATAAAGTAGGACGATTTAATCAATAGTTAGCTAAAGGACAAAATCTTTTAAAACTGCTTCTCGGGACCTCATAAAGTTCATATCTTGGCATAACTCGCTTCACGATTTGAGACCTTTCTCGGACCGATATTTGGCAGTGACTTCATACTTCAAATCTTGAGAGACGTTCTTGAAATAATGGTCTTCTCTTCATAATAGGAATTTCTTCACTTGATGTTTGTGAGCGATTCTTCATTCTTGGACCACGACTTCTTCATTTTTCTAAATATCTTTATTTTGGATTTTGATATACAACGACCCGAGTCCTTTTAGGACTTGGATCTATTTATCCTCATACCTTGCTAGGGTCTTTTCAGATAGACTTCTCCATGATCTTTAGGGGAGTATTTGCTTTTCGTCATGTGTCTCGATCCTTTATATTGATTTTTGATAAATGATTCTTCACATCACTTTGAATCTTTAGCAACAAAATTTAGCCCTCATGCCTTGTTAGGGTCTTTTTGGACTCGCCAATCTTCGCATCACCCTTCAATAAGTTACGCATTGGCTATGAGCTCTAATTAATACCGAGCAACTTTTAAACGATCTTGTGCTAGAAGCTAAGTAACTTTTCAAATCGTACGACCTTATTTATTGCAATTAAATTTATTAACATGTGATGGGAGAAAAAGCTCATAATCAACTCACATAAATTCATGAAAGAATACCAAACATATAATTGACTCTATCATCTCTCGTTCTTCACAATTTAAAATCTCAAGGAATGAGACTCGTGGATGCTTAGCCAATTAGATCAAAGTTTTGGGTTTTCAAGTCATCTATAGGATCTTGCAACTTCTTAGACTTTTTCAAGTTTAGAATTCGCATTTTAAAGTTCCCTTGATAAACGACTTTCTAGGATCAATTATAGGAGCTTGCAAAAAGTTCTTGTTCTTAACCCGTAAGAGTTAAGATTTTCGCGTTTTAAAGTTCCCTATATAAAAGCCTAGAAAAACTTGACTTAAACACGTTAAGGATACTAGCTAGAGTAAACTTAGATAAGTAAACTCGGGTTGAGTCAAAAGATTCATGACGGGCCTAATATATCAAAGACATCTAAACTCATTAAAACCATTTTATTACTTTATTTTTCTTTTGACTTTATTTTTGAAATGAAATATATATATACGATGCGATAATAAAAGGAAAGAACATAAAAGAAAATAAATGAAAATTACTACTAGGCCAAAATAGATCAAAATTTTTGAAAAAATGTCGAAAAATTAGATTTTCCGGTTAAAATGAGGACAAATTAATGGAAAAGCCCACTTAACTTCGATAGAAGTCGCGCCTACACTTGATATAAACATTGCCCTCAACGTGTAAGCATGTGGGAGTAAACTCCTCTACACTTTGGACATTGTGCACTTTGTTTAAATCTCGCTAAGGACGAGACAACTATAGTCATTTTAATGTGAACATATAAGATATGAAATATTGAATAACGATAGTTTAGGATAGAACCGGGAAGACGGGTACACGGGATCATGGGTCGTCAAATATCATCAAAAGTGCTCTTTGAAGCTTTAATGCCTGCACATCATAAGAAACAAGACAACAAACACCTATGTAGCTCCCCATACACTTATTATGAAAACGGGTAAAAAGGATAGATCAACGGGTTGCCTCCCGAGAAGTGCTTGTTTTTGTTAACCGAGTCACGAGATTGACTCGACCCAGAACTAATTCAAGGGAAACATGGCGAGGGATGGAATCATCTCATGAGAGATGTCCTCACCAAAGTACAACTTAACACGCTGGCCATTCACTTTGAAGTTTGGCCCATTTTTTTGAGATAGCTCAATGGTGCCATAAGGGAAGAATTTAGCGACGGTGAAAGGACCAGACCAACGGCTCTTAAGCTTGCCCGAAAAGATTTTCAACCGAGGGTTAAAGAGTAAAACTTGATCACCAATTTTGAACTCGTTTTTTGAGCTTAGAATCATGAATGAGATTGGTTTTCTCCTTGTAGATCAATGAATTCTCATAAGCCTCATTCCTCAGTTCATTAAGTTCATTGAGTTGAATTTTCCTAAGATCACCGGCTTTGTTGATATCAAAATTAGCCCATTTCAAAGCCCAATAAGCCTTATGCTCCAACTCAATGGGGAGGTGGCAAGCCTTTCCGTACACAAGACGATATGGAGTGAAACCAATAGATGTCTTATATGCGGTACGGAAAGCCCACAAAGCATCATCTAACTTATCGGCCCATGAGGCACGATGCTCTCTCACAGTTCGCTCTAAGATTTTCTTAAGTCCACGGTTAGAAATATCGGCTTGACCATTTGTTTGTGGATGATACGCGGTGGAAAGACGGTGATTAACACCATACTTAGCCATGACTCGAGAAAATTGATCGTTGTAAAAATGAGTCCCACGGTCACTGATGATAGCACGAGGAACACCGAATCGATCAAATAGTTGTTTCAGAAAGTTCACAACCACCCTCGCACCGTTAGTAGGTAGAGCCTTTGCTTCAACCCATTTAGATACGTAGTCAACGGCTACGAGGATGTACGTATTCCCTTTAGATGATGGAAATGGCCCCATAAAGTCGATGCCCCATACGTCAAAGATTTCACACTCTTGGATGAAATTTTGAGGCATCTCATCTTTATGTGTGATCTTTCCTTATCTTTGGCAAGCATCACAATGCTTAACCATTTCGTGTGCATCACGGTAAATGATGGGCCAATAAAATCCTGAATCAAAAACTTTCTTTGCGGTATAGTTAGGACCAAAGTGACCACCGGTGGGTCCTTTATGGCAAGCTTCCAAGATTTGTAAAGATGCGAGCCCGTCACCACACCGACGAATGATCAAGTCAGCACATTGTTTGAAGAGATAAGGGTCGTCCCAATAGTAAGTTTTCACATCCTTGAAGAATTTCTTCTTTTGCTGGGACGATAACCCTTCGATGAGAATTCCACGCGCCAAGTAGTTTACAAAGTCCGCAAACCATAGGGTCTCATCAAGATTAGAGTTAACAGACATCAAGGCCTCAAGGGGAAAAGATTCATTAATCTCTTGATTTGGGAGCTCCCCTTGATAAGGATCCTCGAGTCTACTATGATGATCCGCGGCTAGGTTTTCCGCTCCCTTCTTGTCACGAATTTCAATTTTGAATTCTTGAAGGAGTAAAACCCAACGAAGAAGTCTTGGTTTGGAATCTTGTTTAGTTAACAAGTACTTCAACGCGGAATGATCGGTATAGACAATCATGGTGGAAAGGACAAGATAGGGGCGAAATTTTTCAAAAGCATACACTACAGCTAAAAGCTCTTTTTCGGTAGTGGTATAATGAAATTGAGCCCCTGTCATTGTCTTGCTAGCATAATGGATTGGTTGGAAATATTTGTTGACTCTTTGTCCCAAAACCGCTCCAATAGCAAAGTCGCTAGCATCACACATCAATTCAAAAGATAAGTCCCAATTAGGGGTAACTAAGACCAGTGCCTTAGTTAATTTATCCTTAAGAAGATTGAAAGAGTCGATACACCTCTTTAGAAAAGATAAAAGGAGTATCTTTTTCGAAGAGGTGGGTCATCGGGCGAGCGATCTTAGAAAAATCTTGAATGAATCGACGATAGAAGCCCGCATGACCAAGAAAACTTCTCACACCCTTCACGGTTGAAGGTGGAGGTAATTTAGCAATCACATCAACTTTAGCACGGTCGACTTCAAGACCGGCTTTGGAAATTTTATGACCAAGAACAATGCCTTCTTTGACAATGAAATGGCATTTTTCCCAATTATGAACGAGACGAGTGTCTTAACACCGTTTAAGCATACGTTATAAATTGGCATGGAAAGTAGAGAAAGAATCACCATAGACCGAGAAATCATCCATAAAGACTTCCATAGTTTCTTCAACCATGTCATGAAATATAGCCATCATACACCTTTGGAAAGTCCCGGGAGCATTGCATAAGCCAAAAGGCATTCGTTTGTAAGCAAATGTTCCATAAGGACAAGTGACTGTGGTTTTCTCTTGTTCTTTTGGATCGATGGGAATTTGAAAATACCCGGAGAAACCGTCTAAGAAGCAATAATAGTCATTACCCGCTAAACGCTCGAGCATTTGTTCCATGAAAGGAAGAGGAAAATGATCCTTGCGAGTGGCATCATTGAGCTTGTGATAGTCTATGCAAACTCGCCAACCCGTGACAAGTCGAGTAGGAATCAACTCGTTGTTTTCATTGGGAACAACGGTTATTCCGCCTTTCTTAGGCACACAATGGACGGGACTAACCCATGGCGAATTCGAAATAGGCTAAATCATTCCGGCATCTAGAAGTTTGATAACTTCTTTCTTGATGATGTCATGAATTTTTGGATTAACCCTTCTTTGGCTTTGGATTGCGGGTTTAAAGTCATCTTCCATGAGAATTTTATGAGTGAAAAAGTTAGGATCAATTCCGCGAATGTCGGAAATTTTCCAAGCAAATGCTTTCTTATGATTTTTTTAGCACATCGAGAAGTCGAGAATTTTCATCCTCTTTTAAGTCCTTTGCAGTGATGACGGGTAACTTCTTATTGCCTTCTAGGAAAACGTATTCGAGATGAGACGGTAAATCCTTAAGCTCTAAATCCGGAGGATTGTCGATGGAAGGCGTAGTCAAATTCGGATCATCGTTTATGATTTCCATAGGAGAATGTGGAAAAATATGGTCCTCATTGAGAAGTTTTTCAATGATACGGATGTCTTCTTCCGAATCGGTGGGAGAATCGTCAAATTTTAAGTCCACATCCCCTAAGCTTGCTTCGAATTCTTTCAAAAGGAACTCACTTTCTCCAAATGGAGTCAGTGAGGGACCAATAGAGGCAACGGTCTCAACAATGGGTGGAGAAGAAAAACTACTTTTACAAGCGTCTTTGAAATGTTCTTCACAAGCCTCATCAAGTACGTCAATGAAATTAACGCTCTCGTATTCATGAGGTTGCTTAGAAAGTTTACCCATGTTGAAGACGATTTTGTCGTCACCAACTCTCATGATTAATTCGCCTACGGCTACATCAATGAGAGTACGACCTGTCCTCAAGTGTGATACCCGTGAATGTGCCATATGATGCTAAGCTATTGTCTCAAGAGTTGTTCAGTATGAGCATCTCTCTTAAATTGTGGCTCACTTGTGGATGTGATATCCCGAGCCCAACGTCATTTATTTAATCCTATTTTACGAATATTTTTGAAATTTTTTTGAAATTTCTTTTGCTATATATTTGACAGTTTAAGTTGAAACCAACATTTACGGTCGTAATTTTAACATTTGACGATTTAAGAAGAACCGGTGACGACTACGATACCGACGGATGCCCAAAACTTACATTTTATTATCGATTGATCGATATTTGAGTTTTTCAAGATTTTATTTTTATTACGTGTTAAGTCGAGTCGAAACCATATGTATATTCGTTTTGTGTGCGTTTGAACCATTTAAAAGTATTTTTGAGTGTTCGGGGCGACCCCCGACTCCCGCAAATTTTCAAAATCAACTAGTAAGTCATTTTACGCTATTAAGTAGTGTCGTTTAAAAATGAGGCCAAAAGAAAACCAAAATGACCAAACAAGCCCCTCCCACATTTTTTTATATACACAAACACATAAACACACACACAAACACACACTCAAAAATCAAACCCCCCTCCCCCTCTCTCTCTTTGAAACCGACGGCCAAACATCAGCCACCACCATCACCATCATTTTCTTGGGTTTTTAGACAAATTAAACAATGACCCATCCTTCTTTTACCTTTGTAAGTGTTCCTAAACAATCAATTTCAACATGCATTAACACAAATTTTTCAAGAATCAATGATTTTTCAAAAACATGTTTTGATGTAATTAAACTAGTGGGATGTTTAATTAGTGATTGGATAATGGATAATCATCCACAAAAGTTGTTAAAAACAGCATGGGTTGGGTGTTTTGAACACAAACACCCCACGGCTAATGGGGGTGTTTGGGTTTTCATGGTGTTTGATGATTTTGCTTGTGGGTTTGTGTTTAGATTGATGTTTTAGGTGTGTTTGAATGAGTTAAACATGCTGCATGCTTGATTTGGTAAATGGGTTTTAGAGTGGATTTGATATCCTTGGTGTTAGGGACTTATTAAGGTGTTTGGGAATGGTCATGAGTGCTTAAGTTAGGGCTAGGTGTCGTTAGAATGGATTGGAAACAAGTTTTGAAATGATTTTGGAAGGGTGATTTTCGACCAGACAGTTTAGGGCTTATTTTCGTGAGTTTAATTTTGGAAACAGGTCATGAACATAGGATTTAGTTGTAGAGCTTTGTCTTAGCTTCGTTTTGGTATAAAGTAGAGCTTACGACTCCAAACGAGTCAAAAGTTATGTTATTTTGAAAATACGTGTACTGAGATGAGAACCAACACAATCCGAATTTGTGTTTGGTTTTGGGTCAAATCTCGGGGACCATAGATAGAGTTTGGTAAATGATTTAAAGTTAATTTGTGGTTTCAAACCTGCATTTGTGAGTCTATTTTTAGACTTAGTTTTCGGATTGGTCAGTGGTGTATTTTAAATGGGTCAACCAAGTCCAACATGGTCAACGTGCAAAATCAGTCCTAAAAGTGTATGTTTAGAAATGTGATGTGTAACGAGTCATAGAAGTGAAAACTTTTCATGGGAATAAATATGGGTTTTATACAGGTCATGGGGTATTTTTGTGGATTTTCTTGAATTTTATACAAGTGCTTAAGTCGTAGAAAACAGCCCGTACTTTTGGTAAGTACCTGCAAATTTATAAATGGAAATCAACTTTATTTACGTAGGTAAATGGTATAAGTCTAGTAACAACTACTTGTTTGGTTTTTGGCGTGAGTTCTCATAAGCATTGAGTGTGTTTGCATATGCGTGTGTTTAGTACAATAATATACACGGAGTATTGATTTGGTTTACGTACCTTGATTTTTAGGTCAAGTGTTTGATTTTCTCGGGCATCCACGTCGTCGGTGACATCTCTCGTTACGTCTTCGCTAGAACTACTACTGCTACGCAAGGTGAGTCTATAGCCTCGCTCTTTACTTATTTCAAATGTTTTTACCCGCGATGGGGATACATGCTAATTTAAATTAAAATGAATATAAGTCATGAATGATTGTTGCACCCGAATGTTGCCTTGAATTGTGTTGAGTACCTAGTTGCAAAAGTTCCTAAATTCGTGAACTATTAACTATTGTCTTGCCCTTGTGTGGGTTGGAGATAGCCGCTTATACAATTGATAGTACTATGGGGTTGAAGACTCTATCCGAGACGAGAGATAGTACGTTGAGTACCCTCTGCGGACGGATAAGTTGTGATAAGAAATAAGGTATAATTGCAACTGATGCCTTTAGAAGGGGCACTGGTTTCATCTTAATCATGTCGGTCAATGTGGCGCGGGCGATTGAGTTAACGGATTAGTGTCACGAGCTTAAACACAATTATTAGCTATTGCTAAAGATAATATCCTTGAATAATAGATTGTGAGTACGACAATGCTATTGAATGGTCATGATTGGTTTTAATACTTATGTTCAACTTATGATTTGATAAACCTATAGATTCGCTCAACCTTTGTGTTGACGGTTTTAAGCATGTGTTTCAGGTAACCAAGATTGATAACAGCGGAGCATGCGAGGTTGGAAGTTGTTGTGGCTTGGCGGTCTACTTTGTTTTTCCTCCCTTTTAGCACTTAAATATTTTATATTATGTCATGTGAACGAAAATGTACTTTTGGGTTGAGATTCAACGGGGACCAAAACGCGACTCTGTTTTGTAATTCTTTTGGGGTTTAAGAAATAGTAGACTTTGTTGTTTTAAACAATCTTTAATTTATGTTTAAACTTTTACATCTCTTTGAATCGTTTAATATAGCTTATGTGTGATGATAACTACGTAGCACCCAAATGTTGTAGTTCCGCTGCGCATAGCATTTGTTGGGGGTTTTATAGATTGGTAATCAGAGCCATGAGTTATAGAGAACTAGGTCATTTTGAAAAATCCTAAACTATAACTTTTGGTGTCGTAAGAAATTGTCCAAGCACACAACTATCCTGCATAGCTCCGGTAAGATTTCTTTAGCATTGCTTTATATTTTAGATGTATCCCTCAAACTGACACGAATTCCCTAGTATTTAGTAAGTAAATACTATGATATATATTAAGATATATTGTTTTGTACGTTGAGTACTTATTATCGTAATTTACAAATTCTCGTAAGATTATCTTATATGTTCCATGTATTTGGCATAACGGGCTACATTGCATTACATGGAAACACTGCGTTGTAATCCTACGTGTATGTAGGAATGATTTTATGTATAAATATGTATATACTATGGTATTTAAAGGCATTGCACGTGAAGCAATGGTCCTTGAGTGATTTCGTACATGTTATAATGCGGTTTTGTTGAGAATTCGGCCTCACCGCAAATTATCAATCTTGATAATTAATTTATTGTTCGGATAACCGAATATGAACCTCGTTTGATACTCTAGATACGTAAATAACGCTTCGTAACATATTGTATATTGACTAGATTGATCTCGATTATCGTTATCGCACTGTGATGTGTCATTTTGGACATTTTCTTTTGAAACGTAATTTACTTACGTATTACTTTATTTCCTTTATTCCTTATGGGTTTGATATGTTAGTTGGCGTAACTATAATATAGACGAAGTATAATCAACGATGTGTACATCGTAGCGACGAATCACATGTGTATGTTATAAAACGTGGTTGAGGCGTGTTGCCATTTAATTGTTGTTTACTATTCTACTTGAATTTAAAGATGTGTTTTAAAATAGACTAGCGTTGTGATCAATCGCGATAACTTGGAATTTGGTTGGTTTTTGTGTTAATTTTGTGGAGTACGATTTCGAGACTCATCTGAGGCCGATAACAACATTTAGTTGACATACGTATTCTCGGTTCGTTTATTTCATTTTTGTTCTTGTTGTCTTATTATTTTAAATTTGATAGTATATATGACGAGGTCCGGCATTGTGTGAGTTAAGTAAGCACTAAACTTTGTTGATTGAATGGTTTAAACATAAAGTGTTTTACATATTTAATACTTGGCGGAAGAAACTTTTGGATAAAAATGACTTATGATGTGTCTTGTAACAAGTAAAAATAAGTGTAGAGAAGAAATGGACAAAGTGAAATTATCTTTCCTTCAACCTTGGTTGGTATATCATAATAAGTAATTTATATTACTCGTAAAATCCTTGTTTTTATATATTAATAATTTGATACTAGAAGCTAGTGATGGATTTGTTAAGAATTTGTTTAATATAATTTGAAAAAGGAGTTTATAATAAAATTTACGATATGACTGTTGAGTATATGTAACTTTGGATTTAGTATAAGTTAATTTTCGGGTCAATATAGCAAACTTTTGGCATAATTTGTAATATAGAACACGAGTAGAAAAATTGGTCATGTGTTTTGGAGCTAGAGACTTAGAAAAATTGGTTTTATTTTAAACAAAAGGTCATGCTATATGCATTGTTATAAACTAGAACTCGTCACTTGTTGTAGTAAATAAACTGGGATAAAATCGGAATGTATACTTTAAAGTGAGAAATTATAATGCTTGAAATCAATTAATAAAAGTTGATGGAACATCATTTTATTCTGCTGCAAGATGTGTTAATTTTAAAATCGTTTGATAACGGGGTAAGGATTAAAAGTTTAATTTTATATATCTTTGAATTATTGAAATAAGCATTTTGATTATTTATTATTATTATTGAGATTCAAGTGTCGGCTAAAATCAGTAATTTATTTGAGATAATACTACGTGGAACCTCATTAGCATTTGAGTCAAATTGCGCGAATAGGATTTAACAAATCAGTTTTAAGGAAAGACTTATGTACAATAAAAAGTCAAGGTTAATTTTAAGAGTCAAATTGGACTAGTTTGAGTCGTGTTGGATACGTGTATATATGTGATAAGGTAAGCCGTAATAATAATAACGTAAAACTTGGAAAATTCTTACTATGTACGTTTTTTGTACTTAAGATATGAACATTATCGAGATTTTGACACAAGTATGGAGATTTTCAAACCTAATGAATTGTCGATTATGATAACCGAGTCACCGCATCTACTAATGTTAATAAATTTCGAGAGATTGAAATTTTTCCAGAAATGAAAACTTTGTAAAGTTGAAAAATGAAAGGTATAAATTCTTTAAGGGTGTAACATAAATTAAAAATATGCAAAAGATCGCTCTACAATATACAAGGTAACAGTAATTAAAAAAATTCAAATGGATTACCCAACAAACGCATATTTGTATTATTTTCTTAAGACGTGATATTTTAAGTCACGATGGTTTGATCGTACGACATCACTTCTTTGATTTTACGAGTCTATATCTGAACTTGGGTAGTAATGGGATTGTTCATTTTAATATTGTCTATGCTATGAAAACATTATTATTATATTTATTTTTGGGTTGCTACTTCATTAGTACTTGATGATAAGGGTATGTTACCCGGTGTATTTTTGTCCTCTTCATGGACGCCGTAATTTTTCTCCTTTCGGTTAATGGAACCTAAAATTATGTATTTACTTGAATGATGCTATAAATCTTCATTAAAGTGGTTATTTATTTATATTGAACAAAAGCGAGGAGGCGAAGCCGCTTTACCGAATTATAGAGGTGAAAGAACTCGATCTTCCTGGTGAAATTGTTTATATTCGACCAGATGATTCTTCTCTTCTCCCCGTATACCCTTGGCGGAATGTGTGTGCAACTCGAGACGATGGGAATTATGATTGTTGTTCTATTTTTGACGCTTGTGTTGATATTCAATTTTTACTCCATGTATTTGTAGATCGCTGTTGTTACCCCGAGAACCTTGACATATATTTGAAGTCTTTTCATTTCTAATGTAGTTAAATTTTAGTTGGAAATTATATTGCTTGTTTACCTAGTTCGATCTCATTGATTTTTGGATTTTATTACTTGTTGTGCTTGCAATGATCTTTAATCATGAACCACCTTACCGTTATTTTGTGAATAGTCTATTTGAAAATATGTATGAGTGTGTTAAATGGTTCGTTCAATCAAATGCAAATAGTGTCGAGTTGTTTATTTAATGATTTATTTATTTTCCTTATAAACAGACAAAGCAAAAATATGTTTCCAAAGTGGACGAAAAATGTTTGATGTGTTTCTTAAAACGATAGTGACAATATTTTCCCATTTCAAACTCCATTTCAAATGATTTGATTATTTTGAAGATTAGGTCGAAAACTTTCATAGTAATATTCAGTGTGTCATAATAATGTTTGTGTCGTCACTCGATCCTCAATTATGCACAGCTTAGCTAACTATGCATAATTCGGGAAGAGTCCTATTTTGTTAGTTGTCATTGCTTGGTCCTTAAGTATGCATGATCTGGCTAGTTATGCATAGTTTAGGAAGGGCAATGTAGTTTCAAATCAATTGGTCATTTTTAAAACTGGTAGTGTTTTGATAAATGTTTGGATGGGAACGCTTTTAAAAATGGTGGATCCTTATACAAGTAATCGTATTCTCTTTGATTCCTAAAGAAAATTTTGAATTTTCTTGTATTCCTTGAAATCTTTTCTTTCGTTTTGCGTTGACTTAGTAAGTCACCTTGACCGAGTAATTTCGGAAAATGTTTTATGTGTTGAATGTAACATGCGAATTTTGTCGGAATCGCTAGGGTGTTGATGAAATACCAAAGGAGCTCATACCGACACTAAGAAGAAATTTTAACAAAAATAGAAGATTGCCAAAGTAGAGGAAATCAGAGTTCGAGTGACTCTGAGGGGAATGACGACGACTTCTCCTACATCAAACGTATCGTACCTTATTTATTTTCTTTTCTCGTTCTTTTGATATGTTTAACGACACGCGATAAACTGTTGAAGTTTACCAACTGTGCATCGGTAGTTGGAAGATAATTCCATTTCCGTCTTCGTTTATTTAAGTGAGGAATCCTCTTTGCTTGACTCAACCATCCTTGATTATCGATGGTTAAACGATGGATAAACATAGTCGATGTTTTTTTATGGTGAACCCTTGTCTTTTATGTGTTTATGTTGTATGTGATCTAGTCGAGTGATCAAAAGTTGTGAGAACTTGAGACGACATTGTCCAATGAAGTCCGATCATGAAGAACACGTGCCATGTAATATATTTATAACTGTGAACGGCGATACTTATTGAGATTTTGACCAGGTTTGGGAGAAAGTGATATGGTGTTCTTGTAATATCTTTTGGGTATGGATCAGTGTGTGAGCACCCTACGATGACATATGTATGTATTTTTTTCTTTCTTTTAGGATATGCATCCATAGCTAGCAAGCTCGTGAACCTCCTTTAACTTGCAATTTCCTTTTGACTGGACTCATTCGAGAATCATGTCAAATCTTCTTATCTTATCATGGCTTGGCTGATTAGCAAGCATGAGTTAACTTGATTGAACTGATTGACTTGGCATGGTTTGGCTATGTTGCAAACATGTCGTAATGTGGTTGTATGTGTTTTATTATGGCTTTTTTGTTTGATTGGATTGCGATGTTTTTGAGAGTTATGTATACGTCGAATGATTACCGTATCGATGAATTCATTTTTGACGAAATAGGTTTGTAGGTACATAATATTGCGATTAAGGTGATTTTGTAAGATTAGTATTAATTACTTCGTCTTGTATATTCTGAACATTTTCGATAGGGTTATGTGTGACCCGTGCGATTTTATTTTGTGAGTAACTATTTTTATGAGATGATGGACTAAGTGAAAGGACGATTCGAACATTGAAAGACATGCTCCGAACGTGTGTGATTGATTTTGATAGTTGTTGAGATCGACACTTGCCGTTGGTAGTACCTTTGTACAACGACATTTACCATGTTAACAATGAGGCTACAACATTTGAAGAAATATGTTGATGAAAAGGTAGATCGCCAGTTGGATAGAATGAAGTAGGAAAAAGTCAGTTGAATGGACTTGAAATGATTCGAGAGGCTACGAAAGTGATGGTTTAGATTAAGAATCACTTGCTAACCGCGAGAAGCTGTGAGAAGAGACGTGTCGATAACCGTAGGAAGAATTTAGGAAATTGAAGTGGAAATCATGGATCGAGATGCTAAGAGATTGAAGCAAGGTATAATACTCATTGTGAAGGTGTGATGGAACCCGAGACGCGAACCGAAGTCCACATTGGAACGTGAAGACCTCTTTAGGATGTAGTACCCTCATCTTTCTAGTAGTACGAAATGCGAGTATAAGAACCGGAGAGCGCCGGGACGTCGCTCCCTTAAGGAGGGGAGGATGTGATACCCGTGAATGTGCCATATGATGCTAAGCTATTGTCTCAAGAGTTTTTAAGTATGAGAATCTCTCTTAAATTGTGGCTCACTTGTGGATGTGATATCCCGAGCCCAACATCATTTATTTAATCCTATTTTACGAATATTTTTGAAATTTCTTTTGCTATATATTTGACGGTTTAAGTTGAAACCAACATTTACGGTCGTAATTTTAACATTTGACGATTTAAGAAGAACCGATGACGACTATGATACCGACGGATGCCCAAAACTTACATTTTATTATCAATTGATCGATATTTGAGTTTTTCGAGATTTTATTTTTATACGTGTTAAGTCGAGTCGAAACCATATGTATATTTGTTTTGTGTGCATTTGAACCATTTAAAAGTATTTTCGAGTGTTCGGGGCGAGCCCCGACTCCCGCAAATTTTCAAAATCAACTAGTAAGTCATTTTACGGTATTAAGTAGTGTCGTTTAAAAATGAGGCCAAAAGAAAACCAAAATGACCAAACAAGCCCCTCCCATTTTTTTTATATACACAAACACATAAACACACACACAAACACACACTCAAAAATCAAACCCCCCCTCCCCTCTCTCTCTTTGAAACCGACGGCCAAACATCACCCACCACCATCACCATCATTTTCTTGGGTTTTTAGACAAATTAAACAAAGACCCATCCTTCTTTTACCTTTGTAAGTGTTCCTAAACAATCAATTTCAACATGTATTAACACAAATTTTTCAAGAATCAATGATTTTTCAAAAACATGTTTTGATGTAATTAAACTAGTGGGATGTCTAATTAGTGATTGGATAATGGATAATCATCCACAAAAGTTGTTAAAAACAGAATGGGTTGGGTGTTTTGAACACAAACACCCCACGGCTAATGGGGGTGTTTGGGTGTTCATGGTGTTTGATGATTTTGCTTGTGGGTTTGTGTTTAGATTGATGTTTTAGGTGTGTTTGAATGAGTTAAACATGTTGCATGCTTGATTTGGTAAATGGGTTTCAGAGTGGATTTGATATCCAAGGTGTTAGGGACTGATTAAGGTGTTTGGGAATGGTCATGAGTGGTTAAGTTAGGGCTAGGTGTCGTTAGAATGGATTGGAAACAAGTTTTGAAATGATTTTGGAAGGGTGATTTTATACCAGACTGTTTAGGGCTTATTTTCGTGAGTTTAATTTTGAAAACAGGTCATGAAGATAGGATGTAGTTGTAGAGCTTTGTCTTAGCTTCGTTTCGGTATAAAGTAGAGCTTACGACTCCAAACGAGTCAAAAGTTATGTTATTTTGAAAATACGTGTACCGGGAGATGAGAACCAACACAATCCGAATTTGTGTTTGGTTTTGGGTCAAATCCCGGGGACCATAGATAGAGTTTGGTAAAGGATTTAAAGTTAATTTTTGGTTTCAAACCTGCATTTGTGAGTCTATTTTTAGACTTAGGTGTCGGATTGGTCAGTGGTGTATTTTAAATGGGTCAACCAAGTCCAACATGGTCAACGTGCAAAATCAGTCCTAAAAGTGTATGTTTAGAAATGTGATGTGTAACGAGTCATAGAAGTGAAAACTTTTCATGGGAATAAATATGGGTTTTATATACAGGTCATGAGGTATTTTTGTTAATTTTCTTGAATTTTATGCAAGTGCTTAAGTCGTAGAAAACAGCCCGTACTTTTGGTAAGTACCGGCAAATTTATAAATGGAAATCAACTTTAATTACGTAGATAAATGGTATAAGTCTAGTAACAACTACTTGTTTGGTTTTTGGCGTGAGTTCTCATAAGGATTGAGTGTGTTTTCATATGCGTTTGTTTAGTACAATAATGTACACGGAGTATTGATTTGGTTTACGTACCTTGATTTTTAGGTCAAGTGTTTGATTTTCTCGGGCATCCACGTCGTCGGTGACATCTCTCGTTACGTCTTCGCTAGAACTACTACTGCTACGCAAGGTGAGTCTATAGCCTCGCTCTTTACTTATTTCAAATGTTTTTACCCGCGAGGGGGATACATGCTAATTTAAATGAAAATGAATATAAGTCATGAATGATTGTTAGACCCGAATGTTGCCTTGAATTGTGTTGAGTACCTAGTTGCAAAAGTCCCTAAATTCGTGAACTATTAACTATTGTCTTTCCCTTGTGTGGGGTGGAGATAGCCGCTTATACAATTGATAGTACTATGGGGTTGACGACCCTATCCGAGACGAGAGCTAGTACGTTGAGTACCCTCTGCGGACGGATAACTTGTGATAAGAAATAAGGTATAATTACAACTGATGCCTTTAGAAGGGTCACTGGTTTCATCTTAATCATCCCGGTCAATGTGGCGCGGGTGATTGAGTTAACGGATTAGTGTCACGAGCTTAAACACAATTATTAGCTATTGCTAAAGATAATTTCCTTGAATAATAGATTGTGAGTATGACAGTGCTATTGAATGGTCATGATTGGTTTTAATACTTATGTTCAACTTATGATTTGATAAACCTATAGATTCGCTCAACCTTTGTGTTGACGGTTTTAAGCATGTGTTTCAGGTAACCAAGATTGATAGCAGCGGAGCATGCGAGGATGGAAGTTGTTGTGGCTTGGCGGTCTACTTTGTTTTTCCTCCCTTTTAGCACTTACATATTTTATATTATGTCATGTGAACGAAAATGTACTTTTGGGTTGAGATTTAACGGGGACCAAAACGCGACTCTCTTTTGTAATTCTTTTGGGGTTTGGAAAATAGTAGACTTTGTTGTTTTAAATAATCTTTTATTTATGTTTAAACTTTTACGTCTCTTTGAATCGTTTAATATAGCTTATGTGTGATGATAACTACGTAGCACCCAAATGTTATAGTTCCGATGCGCATAGCATTTGTTGGGGGTGCTATATCAAGAATGGACGTCCAACGATTAATGGAACACTGGGATCCATTTCGTAGTCAACAACAACAAAATCCGCCGGAAGGGTGAATTTGTCGACACCGACGAAGACATCTTCGGATATCCCCACCGGATAAGCAACCGTACGGTTAGCTAATTCCAATGTCATTTGTGTGGGGACTAGCTCGGGTAGAGATAATTGTTTCCAAACATTTAATGGCATTAAGTTGATACTAGCACCTAGATCGGCTACGGCCATACAATTCTCTACCCCGGGGAAGTTGCAAGAATGAGAAAATGACCCGGATCACCAAGTTTGGTTGGTAATTTCCTTAAGAGAACCGCGGAGCAATTCTCATTAAGTTGGTTCTGAGAAATATCTAGAAGCTTTTCCTTATCACTAAGAAGATCCTTAAACATTTTAGCATATTTCAGCATGTGAGGGAGAGCCTCGGCAAAGGAGTTGTTGAAATTCAATTGTTTAAACATTTTAAGAAAGTTCGAAACTTGAATATCATCCTTGTTCTTCAACTTCTCTTTCCTCAACCTTGAAGGTAAGGTATGTAGGGTTAAGAGGAAGGCTTTGGAATGGAATTCTCACTCACATCCTTAGGTGGTGGAGGGTGTAGAAACTAGAAGGGGGGGGGGGGGGGGTTGAATAGTTTCTCTTCTATTAGTCACCTAATTAAAATTACTTTCAATTAGGTTTGTATCAAAAATATCTTTTACTTGAAGCTAAGTTGCATAATGATTAGGTTCAATTCAAAAGCATTAGCAATGGTAATAGGTAAATATAATGATAATGAAATAAGTAAAGAGTAAGGAAAGAGACAACCTAATGACAAGACACCAAGATTTATAGTGGTTCGACAACGAGGCTCTATCCTCGTTTCTACTCCACTCCTCGAGTACACCTACTCGAGATTTCCACTATATCCACAAGCTCCCTTCTTGGCGGAGAAAGCCTTACATCGACGCTTATATTATTTTCCGACACTATGCTAAATGTCGAGACCTAATCTATAGCTAGGACCAATCTACACAACGTTGCCTACTTCACAATTTAACGACACAAGGCTAGATGTCGAGTTCTAATCTCAAGGTAGAACCAATCTTCACGACGTTGCCTACTTCACCATTTTACGAAACAAGGCTAGATGTCGAGTTCTAATCCAAAGCTAGAACCAATCTTCACGACTCTTCACTTTGAAGTTAAGTGAGAACTTCACACAACACAACTACTAATCACTTTCAAGTTTAGTGAGAACTCACAAGACATAACCATATCACTTTATAGTTTAGTGAGAACTACTACACAATCTATTACAACTCAACTAGACCAATCTAAGTACAGACATGTAGCTTGGATCTACACAACACAAATCCAAGCAAACACGTATGAAATGGATGTACACAACAAATCCAAGTATTCACAAATAGCTTGGATAAACAAAACTAGTCCAAGTATTCATAAATACAAATGGATCAACAAAAACAAAAAGGCTAACATGATGAACATGAATAATTCATGGATTCATCTTTATCACAACACTAGTGAGTGAGTGATCTTCTCTTTGGACAAGGTAAAGGAGGGGATCAAGAGGATAATCATATGTAAACATACTTAACACATTAAGTGATCATTTACTAATGATTATGCTATAGAAAAGAGGAAGGGGGCTGAGAAAAACGTCCAAGAGGGTTGTTGGAAAATGAGATTTGATCCACTATTTATAGAAGACAAAGTGCAACGGCTAGCTGGGTGCGGTTCCTTAACTAGCCTGGCGGTTCCATATCTCTAAAGAACCGCCTAGCTATTTAAGGTACCGCCCAGTAGACTACGCTCCTTTTTTTGTCTTTTAGTGGGGTAGGAATATCTGAGGTTTTTTAAACCTTCAAAGGATATTCTTATGGCATACGGAATATGCCATTTTCAAATTTACATTTTCCATTTTAATAAAACATTTTCTTAAAAAGAAAGTTTATTAAAAAATCTTTTGTCATATTAACGAAAGTGAGTTTTAAGGATAATCACTTTGATGATCACTAAGTATAATTAAGAAAAGTTAGTGATATGATTATTACCTTGATGATAGTGTTAGTTAAATAATTCGTTTTGTTTTTTACAATAAATGTGTTGTATAGTTTGTTGTGATCAAAACTAAGAAAGATTAGTTAACACTAATAATGTTTTTAAGAATCACTTGCATTAACAATCTCCCCCTTTTTGATTATGACAAACTATAGACTCATTTACGTAGAAACACAAAATATCGAATTATTAACGAGTTTATCACTATCACTTCTACCCCTTTGTCGTAGCAAAAAGGTAAGCACAAGTCTTTGAAGAGAACCGGACTTTTCTAGTAGCTCCCTCTTGGTGGTTCCTCCCCCTTGCTTGGGGCACCAAGTGTATGAGCTATGGTGACATGCTACACAAAGGTTAGTAGAAAGAAAAGAAACACCAATGTATATATGATCACTACCTACTGGGTAACTTGAGAGGGAGAAGGAGAAGAAATCTCAAATTAGAAGCAAGTATTTGCTAAGTATTTCCAAAGAGGTAAATGACAAAATCAAAGTTCAATTGATGGAATGGAGGTAGAAAAGAAACATCCAACCAATAAAGATGATAAATTTGTCAAGGGGTTAAAATTTAGATATGATGGAATCACCCATAATCAATTGTAAAGATTAACCACGATCAACTCAAAAGAAAGAGAGAATGATCAAATAAAGAAAACAAACACAACACAAAGGTTTCATATTACATAAATATGAAAGAAACAAACAAAGTAGATAGTCATACACACAATATGAGTATCTAAAGCAAAAGATATGGAAAATAAACAACAAAGCATAAGCTATTCTAAGAGTGATAATTTTCCAAGATTGCTTAAAATGTTATTGACTCCAAAACAACTAAAGTATTATTGACTCCAAGAGTGCTTAGTCCTTTAGTTGGAAAAATAAGACGACGAGGCATCATTCGAAGTTTTGTCCACGGGAACGAAAACTTTGAGAGGAGGTCGAGTGAGGAGGAATTCAAGAAAATTTAACTTCTCATACACATGAGCAAGTTCAATTTGTTGAAATCGACAACAAGCACATGAGGATCTATGATGCAAAATAAATTCGGTTGATGGGGGAAGGTCATCACACCTAGGGTTTGGTGGTGGTGAGGACAGTGGGTAGGAAATGTTTTCACAATGCCTTGTGAGGTTTGAGAAGGTTGAAAGATCATTGAGTTGAGGGTGTCAAAAGGTTTTGGTGGTGGGGGAAGATTTTCCTTTTCTCCGGTGATGGGGTTAATGGAGTTGGTCTTATTCCAATACTTGATTGTAGAGAAGGTGGGGTTCTTGGGTGGTTTAGATGAAGAGGGTTCATTTTTTTGATCCAAATAGGTCGAACCGAGATCTTCGGTTTCTTGGAAAGCCTGGATGAGGAAGCTTTAGGTGAGGAGGTTTGTGACAATGAAATGTCAAGGTTATGAAAGGAGGAGTTAGGCATTGTTGAGGTGTGAGAATGAAATCTCAAGGTGGGGGTATAAGAAGAAAGTAGACAAGGCAAAGGTTTGTAAATCAAATGTAAAGTGTCAAGGAATGTTTAGCCAAATTGAGTAAACATGGAATCTTGACAGGGGATAGGGTGATGAAAAAAGACCAAAAACGAGCCAAAATTAGGCTTTCTGTCCGCGGTTCCTTATAGGGATCGGTGGTTCCTTAGCACATAAGGAACCGCGTGACTTTAATGAGCCGCGTGCAGTGGACTTGAAACCATGATTTTTCAGGGTTTTGAGAAAAACTAAGACTTTTTCAAAAACTTGCAAATCTTGGAATTTTACCTATATTAGCACTAAATTATGCTAGGGTTGCATAAAAGCAACACATTCACAAAGAATGTCTTGACAAAGGGTGACAAAATATTTAGATAACATTTTGAACCAATTTTTCTCAAGTTTTAGAGGTTGTGATAGATTTAGGTTCAATTTTAATTTAGAATTAAAGTTGATTAATGGGCACATAAAGATAGAAACACATAAAACTAAATCCATAATTCATCCTCATGAAAAACTCATGTAGGGAATGAGATACATTAAGGAAATTAAAAATAACAACTAACTAAAACAAAGTTAGCTTAAAACTAGGTCTTGATGAGTAGTCTTCCTTGGCTTGGTTTTTCTTGAAAAACACTTATTAGGGAAAATCATCATTTATCTCCTAGGAGAATATTTGGCAAAGAGATTCAACAAAAAGCTTTGCAACTCTATGTGAGCCCCAATCATCTCCAATCTAAGGATATCAATGAGATAGAAGTTGTTGAGGCAACAAGGGCAATTAGTGCCATTGTGCATGAAATACTCATAAAACCTAAGATCACCCAAAATGGGAGTGTTTTGAGGGAGGTGGAGGTGGAGGAGGTATGTTCTCCAAGGGTGATGTGGGTGAGTGTGGAGGTATGCTCTCCAAGGGTGAAATGGTTGAGTTTGGAGGGGTAAATGGTGAAGTCACCAAGGTATCAACAAAGTCATTCACAATGGGAATGCTTTGGATGGGTTGAGGTTGGGTAGTCACATCCAAGAGAGTACTTGGAGTGAAGGGCGAGGATAGCTCATTCCTTCTAGATTGGAATGAAGAGGAGGTAGAACCATGAGAATGGTTGGTACCATGGGCTGAGGTAGTCTTGCATAGAGAAAGAGGTGGTGAGGTTGATGAAGAGATGAGAATTGGGACAATCTCATTCTTGTGATACCCTAGAACCGAGGTCACTTACCTTACCCTAAATTACGCTTATTTTTGAAATTTTTTTAATAAAGTTTATTTGCTATATATTTTACCATTTTGGTTGAAACCGATATTCGAGGTCATAATTTTGACGATTGACGATTTAAGAAGGACGATGACGAATACGAGCCCGATGGATGCCCAAATTTCTATGTTTATTGTCGTTTTAGCGATATTATAATTTTTCGAGAATTTTACTTTCGGTTCGTGTTAAGTCGATTCGGGTGAGTTTTATTGCTTTCCGGATACATTTAAAGTGTCCTAAAAGTATTTTGGAGTGTTCAGGATGATCCCCGACTCCCGTAAACTTTTCCAAAAATGAATAATGAGTCAATCCCGTAAACTTGTGAGGACGTTTTTACTTAAGGACAAAAGAAAACTAAAATTGCACCCAAGGTCCCTCCCAATTTTACAAAATGGAAATCAAACACACACACTAATCATTTTTCACTTCAAAAATTTTTCACCCTCCCCTTTTTCTCTCTTTAGGCCGACGGCCAAACCACCCCAAACCACCACCACCATTTTTTTCTATCTTGTTTTGATCAAAAGTGAGTTTAGACCACATCTAATTACTTTATTCCAATCCTTTTCATACACTTTAATCATACATGCATCCACAAAATTTTTTCCAAGAATTAATGGATTTTTTAAAGTGGGTTTTGATGTAAATTGGATGTATGCATGTTTAATTCATGTATGTAGGATGTTTAATCACTAAACAAATCAACCAAAATCAATTTGGTTGATGGGTTTTGATCACCCCAACCCCACGGCACAAAGGGGGTGTTTGGGGGATCATGGTGGTTGTTATTTTGTTCATGGATTTTGTATGTATTCTTGTTTTTAGAGGTTTTTGAATGGGTAAAACCATTTGCATGTTTGATTTTGTGTTTGGGTTTCATGATGGAATTGATTATTAGGGTGTTTAGGACTGATTATTGTGATTGGGTATGATTAGGAGTGCTTAGGTTGAGGTCTAGTGTCGATAAATGGGTTTGAAAACGAGTGTTGGATTGATTTTGGCATAGGTGATTTTAGGCAGAAAGTTTGGAGTGTTTTCATAAAAATTATTTTGTAAACAGGTCTTGTGATTAGGATATAGTTTTAGAGCGTCTTCTTAGCTTCGATTTGGTATAAGATAGAGCTTACGACTCCTAACGAGTCAAAAGTTATGATGTTTTGAAAATCGTGTACCGGGAGATGAAAACCTTCATAATCCGAAATTATGCTTGGTTTTAGGTCAAATCCCGGGGATTATAGGTATAGTTTGGTAAATGGTCAAAGGTTTATTTTTGGTCTCAAACCTGCATATTTGAGTCTATTATTAGACTTAGGTGTCAAATGGGTCAATGGTATATTTTAAATGGATCAAATGAGTCCGACTTGGTCAAAGTGCAATTTCAGTCCGAAAAACGTAGTTTTGGTAAAGTGTTGAGTAATGGGTCGTAAAAGAGAAAACTTTTAATGGGATTAAATTTGTGTTTTCTAAAGGTCTTAAGGTATTTTTGCGAATTTTCTCAATTTTTATAAAAAGGGTTAAGTCTAGTAAAACAGTCCGTACTTTTGGTAAGTATCGGCGAAAAATGCGTAAAAAGGAATAACGTTAATGACATGGACGAATGGTATAAAACGAGTAACACTTGTTTGTTTGGTTTTGGTGTGAGTTGTAATTATCACAATTGACTAAAATTTATGTATTATATACAGTACTTAAGGTTTATAAATGAGATTACTCATTACGCGTTATTGGTTTGATATGTGTTGATTTTCTCGGGCATCCTCATCATCGTCAGTGACCGTCACTCGAATCGTCGACTACTTTGTTATATAAGGTGTGAATTTATAACCTCGCTTATTATTGTTTTAAATTGTTTTACCCGCGAGAGAAATGCATGCTAGTTTTCCAAAATGAACATATGTCATGAATGATTGTTGGACCCGAATGTTGCCTTAGAAATTGTGTTGAGTACCTAGTTGCAAAAGGCCCTAATTTCATGAACTATTAACTATTGTTTAGTCCTAGCGTGGATTGAAAATAGCCGTTTATACAAAGTGATAGTACTATGGGGTTGACTACCCTATCCGAGATGGGGGCTAGTACGTTGATACCCCCTGCGGACGGATAATTTGTGATAAGAGATAAGGTATAATTGCAACTGATGCCTTTAGTAGGGGCACTGGTTTCATCTGAATCACGCCGGTAATTATTACGCGGGTGATTGAGTTAACGGTTTAGTGTCATGAGCTTAAACACAATTGTCATAACCTTGAAAATAGATTGTTTGATCGACAAGTCTATGAATGATCGTGAATGATTTTTATTACACATATGTTCAAAAATGAATTGTAAAACCTATGAATTCCACTCAACGTTTTTGTTGACCAAATTTAGCATGTGTTTCAGGTAACCGATGAAGTGTAGCATGGAGCATGCATTGGATGGAAGTTGTGTGTGCGGCTTGGCGTCTACTTGTTTTTCCTCCCATTCTTAATTGAATATTTTAATACTTTATGTCATGTTGTGATGAAAACTGTATCTTTTGGGGTTGAGATTCATGGGGACTAAAACGCAAACTCTGTTGTATCATTTGGGGTTGGAAAACCATAGACATGTACATTTTTAACAATTTTTAATTTAAGTTCAAATTTTGACGTCTCTTTGGAGTCGTTCGATATATCTTGTGTGCGATGATAACTGCCTAGCACCCAAATGTTGTAGTTCCGCTACGCATAGCATTTGGTGAGGTGTTAGAGATTGGTAATCAGAGCCATGAGTTATAGAGAACTAGGTCGTTTTGAAAATTCCTAAACTATAACTTTTGGTGTCGAAAGAAATTGTCCAAGCACACAACTATCCTGCATGGCTCCGGTAAGGTTAATTTTTGTATTCATGGTATTGATGTATACTTTTGAGTTGAAGTATATATGTGGGTATTTATTACGTAGATATTAAACTACTATATGTAAACCTTGAAATTATACGTGGAGTACCCGATACCGTAATTCTTGTATTACTTATGCATGAGCATCATATTATCGCATTTTGGGCATGTGTACCACCTTTGCATTACATTTGCATGCATGTATTTATAAATATTGAATAGTAATCTTACGTACCCTCCAAAATTCTCTGTTATTGCAGGAATGGCCGAGGTACCGCCTAACGGAAATGGAGACGATTACGTCGTAGGACACGAAGGGGGAAATGCTGGAACAGCTGCTGAAGGACAAGCCGAGACGAACCATGTGCAAGCCCAGGACCTCGACCAAAGGAGAACTACTTGCCCCAGGCCTATTCGTACTTCTCATCTGGTTGGTATGCCAGGTATCCCTAGAAGATCCGAAGCTGCAGCGAGCGCAAATTTTCTTCATCAGGGCATCTCAAGAGTTATCTGCCCCGGACCAAGAGCTTATCGTGACGTACCGCGTGTTGTGAGAAGATTGGATGAATCGATGTGCGAGTGGTACATAGTGGAAACGAGGGTAATTAACCGATTCGACGAGAATGAGAGGGCACACCAGAAATTATTGGCAAGAACTTCAAGGATTGAGTTTGATGGAAATGCAAACAAGAGTGACATCAACAGTCTGAGATCGATGATAGCGAACCTGAGTGCCAGTCTTGAGCAGGTTAGGGGAGATCAAGCGAGATTGACTAGGATGCAAAGTTGGGAGCATCGAGTGAGAGCATCCTTGCCCCCAGATTGGAGGTTTGTAGATGACTTGGAAATGGAGGCTAATGATTTTATGGTCCAGCCACCTGCCAGAGGTGTTTGTAACACTGTAGGAAATCAAGTAGCAGTTGAGTGTGGGTCTACTTCTGGGACGAAGAAGGCGACTGAATGTGGGCCAAATGACAAAGGAAAGAGGAAGATGGACGAAGAGGACGAGGAAGACAGTGACGAAGAACCCGAGGAGGATGAAGATGAACCGCCATC
The DNA here is from genome assembly GCA_025667525.1 of Glebionis coronaria. Lineage (NCBI taxonomy): Eukaryota > Viridiplantae > Streptophyta > Magnoliopsida > Asterales > Asteraceae > Glebionis > Glebionis coronaria. The sequence goes on from CM046874.1 coordinate 650,090,970, forward strand.
CAAGAGGTCGTGTGGATCACCACATGACTAGTTACTTGTATTGTACTTTATCTTTGATCGTTGTAATCGAACTATTTTAGATTTTTGTATGATGGTATTGTGACGAAAAACTTGATGACTTAAGTTTTATGGTGAATGGTTGTAGTGGCAATACTTGTCACAATTTTAGTTGATTTATCAATACAATCCATGTTTACCTTTCATGATCTGTGATATGTCTTTAATTTGCTCTTTTGTGATGTGAATTGATGAATATTAGTAACTTTGTAGTGATGTGTCGTTGTATTTATATTATGTCTTGAAAGAGAAATCCATCTTAATCTTGATGTGTATACTTACATTGTTTTTCTATTTTCCCTGTCTTTGCAGAGAGGTGTACTTGAGAACACACCATGCCTCCAAAGCTAACAGCAACCCGTGTGAACACGATGATTCAGGAAGCAATTGCGAATGCACTCGAGGCAGATCGAGCAAATAGAAACCCAGATCAGGGCGGAAATGTGGGGAGACAGCAAGCCCCGAGAGAGTGTACTTACTCTAGTTTTATGAAATGCGGTCCCACGCAGTTTCGTGGAACAGGCGGAGCCCTAGAACTCAGGAGGTGGTTAGAAAAGGTCGAGAGTACTTTTGAGATTAGTGGTTGTTCAGAGGCGAACAAGGTCAAGTTTGCGGCTGCTACTTTTCTTGATGACGCATTGAGTTGGTGGAACATCCAAGTAGCCACTGTTGGGTTAGCAGTAGCAAATGTGAGAACTTGGACTGCCACTAAGGCTCTTTTGACCAAGAAGTTCTTTCCCGAAGAGGAGCTGGGTCAATTGGAAGATGAGTTTAGGCACTTGACTTTGAGGAACAATGATATCACTGCGTATACCAGGAGGTTTAATGAATTGAGCCTTTTGTGTCCCGATGCCTTTGCCGATGATAGCAAGAAGATGAAGCAGTGCATCAAAGGTCTGTCCAGTAATATCAAGGGTGAGACGACTTCATCTAAACCTGGGTCGTTCGATGAAGCAGTCCAAATGGCTCACGCATTGATGGATGTCAAACTACAAGACAAGAAGAACTTCATTGCTGAAGGAAACAAGAGGAAGTGGGAGGCGGCTCAGAGTAATCAATCCCAAGGTCAAAACCGAGGTGGAAACCGTAACAACCAAGGTCAGAACCGCAATCAGCAGTTCAACCAGCGAAGGAATGATGGGATGAGGGCTGTCACAAACCCCAGAGGAGCGAAGGTGAATCCCCACTGTGGTCGATGCAATCTGTACCATGTAGGGAGTTGCCCACCTGCGTGCGGCAAGTGTGGAAAAGAGGGCCATAGGATGTCAGATTGTCGAACGAAGGGGGTAGCTACTGGGGCGAATGCTACGAGAGTGATGGGTTGTTTTGGATGTGGAGAAAGAGGACATAAGCAAGGAAATTGCCCGAAGGCTGGAAACAGGCAAGGAGGTAACAATGTTGCTGCTGTATATCAAGTAGGAACGGTTGATAAACCACAAGGCCCTAACGTGGTTACCGCTACGTTTCTGCTAGACGCTTGTTATGCTAGTATATTGTTTGATTCTGGTTCCGACAAGAGTTTCGTAGATGTTAAATTTAGTCGTCATATCGAGAGAAAACCGGTATTGTTAACGACTAGTTATAACGTGGAATTAGCCGATGGGAAGATCGTTAGTACAAATTCTATACTGAAAGGGTGTACCTTGAAGTTAGGAAATTACGCTTTTGATATCGACTTAATTGAACCTTGTAATTGATCTGTTCCTGTGTATACTCAAAGATCGACTTGAGGTCAGGGTATCATCAACTGCGTGTGAGAGAGGAGGATATCCCTATAACTGCCTTTCGTACGCGGTATGGACACTTCGAATTTCGAGTGATGCGTTTTTGGTTGACAAACGCGCCTGCAGTATTCATGGACCTTATGAATCGAGTATGCAAGCCGTACCTAGATAAGTTTGTCATTGTTTTTATTGATGATATTCTTATTTACTCTAAGAGTAAGGAAGAGCACGAGAAGCACCTGAGAAAGATATTGGATCTGCTGAAGAAAGAGAAGCTGTATGCGAAGTTCTCGAAGTGTGAGTTTTGGTTAGAGTCTGTGCAATTCCTTGGTCACGTAATTGATAGCAAAGGAGTTCGCGTGGATCCTGCCAAGGTCGAAGCGATCAGGGAATGGTCGGCACCGATAACGCCGACTGAAGTTCGACAATGCCTTGGTTTGGCTGGGTATTATCGGAGATTCATTGAAGGATTTTCGTTGATTGCGAAGCCATTGACAAAGCTTACCGAGAAGAATAGGGTGTATGAATGGGGAGATGAGGAAGAATTCGCTTTCAAAACACTCAAGGACAAGTTATATTCTGCACCGATATTGTCATTACCTGAAGGAACTGAAGACTTTGTAGTGTATTGTGACGCATCTCGTAAGGGTTATGGAGCTGTGTTGATGCAGCGTGAGAAGGTGATTGCTTACGCGTCGAGACAACTGAGGAAGAATGAAGATAACTACACGACGCATGATTTGGAATTAGGAGCTGTGGTTTTTGCGTTGAAATTGTGGAGACATTATTTGTATGGGACGAAGTGTGTTGTATTCACTGACCACAAGAGTTTGCAGCACATTTTAGACCAAAAGGAGTTGAACATGGGACAGAGGCGATGGGTAGAATTACTGAGTGACTATGACTGTGAAATTCGCTACCATCCTGGTAAGACAAATGTCGTAGCTGATGCACTTAGTAGGAAGGATCGAGAGAAACCTTTGAGAGTCAGAGCTTTAGTGATGACTGATAGTGTTGATTTAACCGAAACAATACTAAAGGCTCAAGAGAAGGGATTAATGAAAGAGAATGTTGATGCTGAGAACTTGGGAAGAATGTTGAAACCTCTTTTTGTGGTTAGGTCAGACGGGCTGAGATATTTCGAGAATCGGATTTGGTTACCGTTATGTCCATCTGAGGAAGGAATGCCTGGAGTACGAGATTTGGTGATGAACGAGTCTCATAAGTCGAATTACTCGATACATCCTGGATCGGATAAAATGTATCATGACCTGAAGAAAGTCTATTGGTGGCCGAATATGAAGGCGGATATTGCTCGTTACGTTGGTAAGTGTTTGACTTGTGCGAAGGTTAAAGCCAAACATAAGAAGCCGTCTGGGCTGTTGGTGCAACCAGAGATCCCAGAATGGAAATGGGAGAAAATCGCTACGGATTTCGTGACGGGTTTACCCAGAACGCCTAGTGGATGTGATATGATTTGGGTAATAGTGGATAGATTGACGAAATCTGCTCATTTCTTACCTATGAAGAAGACGGACAGTATGGAGAAGCTGGCCAGTGTGTACGTGAAGGAGATCGTTTGCAGACATGGAGTACCTTTATCGATCATTTCGGACCGCGATAGTAGGTTTACTTCGGAATTTTGGAAATCGGTTCAACGTGCGATGGGCACTGAATTGAGTTTGAGCATGGCTTATCACCCGGAGACTGATGGCCAGAGTGAACGAACTATTCAGACGATGGAGGATATGCTCCGAGCATGCGTGATTGATTTTGGAGGAAGTTGGGAACGCCACTTGCCTTTAGTGGAGTTTTCGTATAATAATAGTTATCATGCGAGCATCAAGGCTGCACCATTCGAAGCGTTGTATGGAAGGAAGTGTAGATCACCTGTATGTTTGAGTGAAATAGGAGAAGGTCAACTGACTGGACCCGAAATGGTTTTGGAGACGACCAAGAACATTGTGCAAATCAAGAACCGATTACTTGCTGCGAGAAGCCGACAAAAGAGTTACGCCGATAACAGAAGAAAACCGTTGGAATTTGAAATCGGTGATATGGTTATGCTTAAGGTTTCGCCGTGGAAGGGTGTAATTCGTTTTGGGAAGAAAGGAAAGTTGAGTCTGAGGTATATTGGACCATTTAAGATCGATAAACGAATTGGACCGGTAGCGTATAAGTTAGAGTTGCCGAACGAGCTTAGTGCTATTCACGACACGTTTCACGTATCAAATCTGAACAAGAGTTTGGCGGATAAGGAATTGGTGATTCCTTTGGACGAGATTCAACTGGATGACAAAATGCATTTTTTGGAAGAACCCGTGGAAATTATGGACCGAGAGGTCAAGAGGCTAAAGCATAGTAGAATTCCCATTGTGAAGGTTCGATGGAATTCTAGGCGTGGACCGGAATACACTTGGGAACGTGAGGACTTTTTCAAGGAAAGGTATCCTCATCTGTTCCAGCGGCACGAAATGTGAGTATAAGAAGAGGCGAGCGCCGGGACGTCGCTTTCTTTAAGGAGGGGTGGATGTGATACCCTAGAACCGAGGTCACTTATCTTACCCTAAATTACGCTTATTTTTGAAATTTTTTTAATAAATTTTATTTGCTATATATTTTACCATTTTGGTTGAAACCGATATTCGAGGTCATAATTTTGACGATTGCCGATTTAAGAAGGACGATGACGAATACGAGCCCGATGGATGCCCAAATTTCTATGTTTATTGTCGTTTTAGCGATATTATAATTTTTCGAGAATTTTACTTTCGGTTCGTGTTAAGTCGAGTCGGGTGAGTTTTATTGCTTTCCGGGTACATTTAAAGTGTCCTAAAAGTATTTTGGAGTGTTCGGGATGATCCCCGACTCCCGTAAAATATTCCAAAAATGACTAATGAGTCAATCCCGTAAATTTGTGAGGACGTTTTTACTTAAGGACAAAAGAAAACTAAAATTGCACCCAAGGTCCCTCCCAATTTTACAAAATGGAAATCAAACACACAGACTACTCATTTTTCACTTCAAAAATTTTTCACCCTCCCCTTTTTCTCTCTTTAGGCCGACGGCCAAACCACCCCAAACCACCACCACCATTTTTTTTCTAGCTTGTTTTGATCGAAAGTGAGTTTAGACCACATCTAATTACTTCAATCCAATCCTTTTCATACACTTTAATCATACATGCATCCACAAAATTTTTTCCAAGAATCAATGGATTTTTCAAAGTGGGTTTTGATGTAAATTGGATGTATGCATGTTTAATTCATGTATGTAGGATGTTTAATCACTAAAAAAATCAACCAAAATCAATTTGGTTGATGGGTTTTGATCACCCAAACCCCACGGCACAAAAGGGGTGTTTGGGGGATCATGGCGGTTGTTATTTTGTTGATGGATTTTGTATGTATTCTTGTTTTTAGAGGTTTTTGAATGGGTAAAACCATTTGCATGTTTGATTTTGTGTTTGGTTTTCATGATGGAATTGATTATTAGGGTGTTTAGGACTGATTATTGTGATTGGGTATGATTAGGAGTGCTTAGGTTGAGGTCTAGTATCGATAAATGGGTTTGAAAACAAGTGTTGGATTGATTTTGGCATAGGTGATTTTAGGCAGAAAGTTTGGAGTGTTTTCATAAAAATTATTTTGTAAACAGGTCTTGTGATTAGGATATAGTTGTAGAGCGTCTTCTTAGCTTCGATTTGGTATAAAATAGAGCTTACGACTCCTAACGAGTCAAAAGTTATGATGTTTTGAAAATCGTGTACCGGGAGATGAAAACCTTCATAATCCGAAATTATGCTTGGTTTTAGGTCAAATCCCGGGGACTATAGATATAGTTTGGTAAATGGTCAAAGGTTGATTTTTGGTCTCAAACCTGAATATTTGAGTCTATTATTAGACTTAGGTGTCAAATGGGTCAATGGTATATTTTAAATGGGTCAAATGAGTCCGACTTGGTCAAAGTGCAATTTCAGTCCGAAAAACGTAGTTTTGGTAAAGTGTTGAGTAATGGGTCGTAAAAGCAAAAACTTTTAAGGGGATTAAATATGTGTTTCTACAGGTCTTAAGGTATTTTTTAGAATTTTCTCAATTTTTATAAAAAGGGTTAAGTCTAGTAAAACAGTCCGTACTTTTGGTAAGTATCGGCGAAAAATGCGTAAAAGGGAATAACGTTAATGACATGGACGAATGGTATAAAACGAGTAACACTTGTTTGTTTGGTTTTGGTGTGAGTTGTAATTATCACAATTGACTAAAATTTATGTATTATATACAGTACTTAAGGTTTATAAATGAGATTACTCATTACACGTTATTGGTTTGATAGGTGTTGATTTTCCTGGGCATCCTCATCATCGTCAGTGACCGTCACTCGAATCGTCGACTACTTTGTTATATAAGGTGTGAATTTATAACCTCGCTTATTATTGTTTTAAATTGTTTTACCCGTGAGGGAAATGTATGCTAGTTTTCCAAAATGAACATATGTCATGAATGATTGTTGGACCCGAATGTTGCCTTAGAAATTGTGTTGAGTACCTAGTTGCAAAAGGCCCTAATTTCATGAACTATTAACTATTGTTTAATCCTAGTGTGGATTGAAAATAGCCGCTTATACAAAGTGATAGTACTATGGGGTTGACTACCCTATCCGAGACGAGGGCTAGTACGTTGATACCCCCTACGGACGGATAATTTGTGATAAGAGATAAGGTATAATTGCAACTGATGCCTTTAGTAGGGGCACTGGTTTCATCTGAATCACGCCGGTAATTATTACGCGGGTGATTGAGTTAACGGTTTAGTGTCATGAGCTTAAACACAATTGTCATAACCTTGAAAATAGATTGTTTGATCGACAAGTCTATGAATGACCGTGAATGATTTTTATTACACATATGTTCAAAACTGAATTGTAAAACCTATGAATTCCACTCAACGTTTTTGTTGACCAAATTTAGCATGTCTTTGAAGTAACCGATGAAGTGTAGCATGGAGCATGCATTGGATGGAAGTTGTGTGTGCGGCTTGGCGTCTACTTGTTTTTCCTCCCATTCTTAATTGAATATTTTAAAACATTATGTCATGTTGTGATGAAACCTGTATCTTTTGGGGTTGAGATTCATGGGGACCGAAACGCAAACTCTGTTGTATCATTTGGGGTTGGAAAACCATAGACATGTACATTTTTAACAATTTTTAATTTAAGTTCAAATTTTGACGTCTCTTTGGAGTCGTTCGATATATCTTGTGTGCGATGATAACTGCCTAGCACCCAAATGTTGTAGTTCCGCTGCGCATAGCATTTGGTGGGGTGTTAGAATTCTTGGGTGTGTGAAAGGGTGAAGAGTTAGGTTTGGGCAACTTAATCTTAATCTGAAGATTTTTCCTTGAAGTGGAGGTTTTGGATGAGTTTGAGGTTCTTGTAGAAACCATGGTTGTAAAGAGTGGTTTAAGGGTTAAGAATAAATGGTTTGATGTGTGAAGAACATGGCTAACAAGGTGGGTTTAAAAGGGTTAGGGGATGATCCAAACTAGTAATGGGTTAAAAACATTTTATGTGAATAATGAATTTAGGTAACCTAGTTTAGGAAATGTGCAGGTTTTTGCAAAGAATCAAGCAAGGTTTACACAGATTAAGGAAAATAGTGTAAAGCAAAGATTCTGTCGGACACAGTAGCCGGCAGTTCCTTATCTAGGGTGGGCGGTTCCTTATCAATAAGGTACCGCGGGTCGATATGGAACCGCGACGAGAGGTGTTCAAAAATGACACTTCCTCAAACTTTGGTTAGCCCAGATTTTTACCAAAGGATTAACAAGCCAAAGTTAACTACTGACCTAAATCTAGGAAGCTAACAAACACATAGGATGCACAAAGCTATGCAAATCGTAAGCACAATGGCATAGACAATCATTAGAATAAAAATAACAAATAATCCAAACAAGTAGTTTTAGTTAGTACACAACCAAAATAAGGTAAAAAGAAGCAAATGTTCAACATCACATTACATGTTTACCAAGATGTATACTTTAAAACACTTCAAAGTCTTCACCTTCTTTTCTTGCCCAATCCCTTGATCATATTCCCCAAGTACTTGAATCCTTCCTTGACTCGACCCGATGTTCATGTAATTCACCTCGAGTCCTAAGATTTTCACGGTAGAGATGCTCCATGTTGAGATCTTCCGGTAATTCACTTGAGGAATAATGAGGTGGAGGAGCTAAGTCTTCAAGCCATCCACAAATGAGTTTGAGGATGGGTGGGAATTACTCAAAGAGTTGAAATGAGAACTAGAACCTATGCCATCACCATCACTTGTTGGCATATAGGTGTCCTCATCATCCATCTCTTGATGATCGGATTTTTGCGAACCTCGATCACTTCTAGGCTTTCTTTCATATACCTCTTGAATAGGCAACATAACCCGATGAACCGGGTGAAAGAGAGAAAGATCGAGGTAGGGAAAGTCATGAGCAACCCTTTTGAAAAGGCGAGTAAGAAGCATAGCATAGGGAAGGTTTGTTTTGGGCTTTGAAATAGCATAATTTATTCGTCGAGCGATATAGAATGCCAAATTGTACTTGGTTGATGTAAAGATGCAACACAACATATGCACCATAAAAGCCGGGATATGATCTCGGTTTCCACCAAGAAAAAATACATTCTCCCTAAGGATATTTGCCCATTGGACCATAAAATCCTTAAGATCGCTTGAGAGCACTTCAAAGCGATTCACATTTTGCACATTAGAATGAAGGCTTCTCACAATGTTTCCATCACGCTCTTTCGAAATGATATCAAGGATAAACTCCGGATCAATTTTAGCGTGGTCATTTGGAGGTTTGTCGTAGGATTCCAAGAGAGCATCAAGTCTCCATTTATCCGTGAAACGACAAGTGCCTTCATATGGCACACCAAGAATTTCACCGAAATCTTCGAGAGAGTATTGAATGATTTGATCGTTCAACAAGAATCGAATGAAGATTTCGCCATTGTATTCAAACATGGAGTAAGTGCTAAAGAATTCTAGAAGAAACAAGGGGTAAATATCTTCTTCTATGTTGAGCAAGCAATCAAACCCCGTATGCTCAAACATAGATTTGATATAGACATAACCCGTTATTCCCACATCAACAACTCTACCCTCATGGAAATTTCGAGTTGAAGGAGATGAAAAGGAGTTTCGAAGTTGAGTGGAAGCAAAGGTTTGGGAAATGTTTGGCATATATTGTCTAGTGAGTTGATGATCCTTTTGGTATTGTGAAGGCATGATTAGTACCTAATATAAACTCAAGAAAATATTTTTCCAATCACTCATATGAAAAATTAAATCAAAAATCAATATATGAGAATGTGTTATATCAATTTCTTGACAAACAAAAGATTGAATCCATATCATTCTCATGTTCACAATGTATCTATTCCATTATTAACCAAGAACATATGAACTATGTTGGATCAACAATGGACTAGAACATTGGTTTTTCAAAACAAGGTTATTAGGTAAGCATTAACAATGCAATTACCTATTTGTTCATAGGTTCATCTCAATTCCATCTTTTAACCAAAATCATTTAGCCAAAATTCGGATTTGTTCTACAAGTGGGTTTTAGTGAAATCTTAATGAATGTGAACCTAAGGAATCATAGTAAAATAACCATGTCAACCTATATTCCTATTAAGGTTCTAATTCAATTTCAATTTTAAAAATCCCCAATTATGAAAGGATGAACCCTAGAACAAAATAGATGAATTTGAAAGAAAGTACTTACAATTAATTGATGTTTGACGAAGGATGAGTGAAACCCACAACTTGGAATCAATTAATTTGAGTGATTGAAGGTTTTTGAAGCTTCAACAATTGTGGAAAAGGTGGAACCCGTCGGCTGTGTGTTATTGGAGAGAGAGAGGGTTTAGTTTGAAAAAGAATAATTTAATAAAACTGGCGCTCTGACAAGTTTTACTGCCCGCGGTTCCATATCGATAGAGAACCGCGGGTTTGAACCGCCAGATATAAAGAGCCGCTTACAGAGGCTTGTTTTTATCTTTGAAATACGCCAAATTTTTTGAAAACCAAGTTTTCTAAAATACGTAAAGATATATCTTACACCTTTTAAAATATCATTGGATTATCATAACACTAACCAATATGCCTTAATGAAGGATTACGAGTTGAATCGAGATCGAAAAGAACCAAAACGGACAAACGACTACTCGTAGCGAAAAAGCAAAGTGGAGAGAAGTCAAGGGAAGTGAATCAAGACAAAGATCAAGGCTCAAAGGATTAATGACAATCTTCAAATCATGAAGACGAAGAGCTTGTGTCATATATATTGGTTTAAGACGTGCCTTTCTGGCGAAGTGTTAAATGGCTTTGGTAATGAATAAACACAAAGCAAGTATTAATGCATAGACTAAGATCACTTTTAATAATAGTCTTAGTCTAAACCAAAATATGAGCAAGGTATTAATTCACTTTCTCTCCCACAAAGGGCCTACTAACCGTATGGGTGCAAACCATGGATATCATGCTTCATACTTTAAGCTACTACTAACTCACTCTACATCACCATAGTGAGTCAAGTATCCAAGCAATGAAGGTTTGAGAGGATAAAAGAAAAGAATCACAAACCACAAACAAATGTCACGGCAAGGATGCCAAGAACAAGCACATAGTCAAGTAATGATCAAAAGAATGATCAAAGGGCGTGTGGAAGAATGAAAGCGTACATTGGCCACAAAGAGCATTCCAATCCATCAAGGAATCAATGCAAAGCCCAATAGTGACTATGATGAGTACTAAGTCTTCAAGGACTAGTATCATTCCCAATCATCTTGATATCATCATTTAAAGACGTTGAAGATGAATGAAGATGAGTCTTGTACAAGTGCAAGTCACTCAATCCACAACCAATTAAATGATTGATCTTCATGAGTACCTACACAAAGCAAGATGCAAACTAGTAGATACATTTCAAGAGTAGATCTAAAATGCACAAAAGCTACTAATCTAAGAGGGATGCAATATTACCAATTAAAAGACCTATTTTCCAAGAAAAAAATAGTTTTGACCCAAGAGAAACTTTAGTACAACTTGGCCTTCTAATTTGAGGAGACAATGGGTCGACCCAAGTTTTAAAGTATAATATACTTAAAAGATCTTGAGTGACCATCGCTCTGATACCAGTAGAACTAGAGGGGGGGGGTTAAATAGTTTCTCTTCTATTAGTCACCTAATTAAAATTACTTTCAATTAGGTTTGTATCAAAACTATCTTTTACTTGAAGCTAAGTTGCATAATGATTAGGTTCAATTCAAATGCATTAGCAATGGTAATAGGTAAGTATAATGATAATGAAATAAGTAAAGAGTAAGGAAAGAGACAACCTAATGACAAGACACCAAGATTTATAGGGGTTCGACAACGAGGCTCTATCCTCATTTCTACTCCACTCCTCGAGTACACCTACTCGAGATTTCCACTATATCCACAAGCTCCCTTCTTGGCGGAGAAAGCCTTACATCGTCGCTTACATTATTTTCCGATACTAAGCTAAATGTCGAGACCTAATCTTTAGCTAGGACCAGTCTACACACTGTTGCCTACTTCACAATTTAACGACACAAGGCTAGATGTCGAGTTCTAATATCAAGGTAGAACCAATCTTCACGACGTTGCCTACTTCACCATTTTACGACACAAGGCTAGATGTCGAGTTCTAATCCAAAGCTAGAACCAATCTTCACGACTCTTCACTTTGAAGCTAAGTGAGAACTTCACACAACACAACTACTAATCACTTTCAAGTTTAGTGAGAACTCACAAGATACAACCACATCACTTTATAGTTTAGTGAGAACTACTACATGATCTATTACAACTCAACTAGACATATCCAATTACACACATGTAGCTTGGATCTACACAACACAAATGCAAGCAAACACATATGCAATGGATGTACACAACAAATCCAAGTATTTACGAATAGCTTGGATGAACACAACTAATCCAAGTATTCATAAATACAAATGGATCAACAAAAAAAATGCTAACATGATGAACATGACTAATTCATGGATTTATCTTTATCACAACGCTAGTGAGTGAGTGATCTTTTCTTTGGACAAGGTAAGGGAGGGGATCAAGAGGATAATCATATGTAAACATACTTAACACATTAAGTGATCATTTACTAATGATTATGCTATAGAAAAGAGGAAGGGGGCTGAGAAAAACGTCCAATAGGGTTGTTGGAAAATGAGATTTGATCCACTATTTATAGAAGACAAAGTGCAACGGCTAGCTGGGTGCGGCTCCTTAACTAGCCCGGCGGTTCCATATCGCTAAAGAACCGCCTTTTTTGTCTTTTAGTGGGGTAGGAATATCTAAGGTTTTTTAAACCTTCAAAGAATATTCTTATGGCATATGGAATATGCCATTTTAAATTTACATTTTCCATTTTAATAAAACATTTTCTTAAAAAGAAAGTTTATTAAAAAATCTTTTGTCATATTAACAAAAGTGAGTTTTAAGGATAATCACTTTGATGATCACTAAGTATGATTAAGAAAAGTTAGTGATATGATTATTAACTTGATGATAGTGTTAGTTAAATAATTCGTTTTGTGGTTTACTGATGTAGTGTTTTTACACACCTTTAGGAAAAGGAGGTAAAATAGGGCAAGTATGCACGACGATTTAGGAAAACCGTGTGTGAATGACCTAAAATAAGAGTGAGTTCGTTCTCGAGGAGGCACGTGTGTTGTGTAATGAATTGATTAATGTTTGTGATTATATTGAGAAAAGAAGAAAATAGAAATGGGGTGAGAAGAGAATGACGGTTACGAAGACGGATCAAGCTAAGACGAAAAGGCGTTCACGTAAAACCGTAAAAACTACAAAATTAAAAATTTTAATCCTAAAAATTAATTAAACTAAGTCTAAAATAATATAAATAAGAATAAAAATCCAATAAAAATATTTTAAAACCTTTTATTAATTAAATATTCAATTTTAAATGCTAATTAAAGCCCTAAAATTAAATATAATTAATCAAAATGTCCAAAATATTATTTTATTGAACAAATAACTTACTTATATTATCTAAAGACTAAAAAGTATTTTTCCTAATTTTTAAAAACTATTTTTCTATTTTTAAATCACTAAAAACTATTTTTAAACTAAAATAATTATAAAAAATAATAAAATAATGCTAAAAATAATTTACCAATTTTAAAAATCCTAATTTACTCTAATGAACAGAAGAAAAATGAAAAAGTTTGAAAAATATTAAATTTTTCACTAGAAGACAAAAACAGTTTAATATAAAACCCTAATTAAACTAAATTAATTTTAAAAAATAATTAAAGGATGAACAGTAAAAAACTTTTTATACTAAAACTCTTAAAATGTTTTTCTTAATCTATAAAAATTGTTAAAACTGAAAAATAAGTATTTTTGGCACTAAATGCCAAAAATAGAAACTTAAAAAGTATTAAAAATAGCTATTTAATCTAAAAATTACTAAATGAACAGTAAATAAAAATCTAATTAAACTGAAAAAATCACAAATTAAATTAGAAAAATAACAAAACTATTTTCAGGTCCTAACTCTAATTTTAAGCCACAAAAGACAAAAAAAAGTAGAAAGCTGATAGAGACACTTGTTTGGTTTTGTCCAGTAGTGAAGCAGTACTAACTTTGTGCTATCAGTGGGAAATTTGTTCCCACTGCTAGTGTATTTTCAAGGTCTGGTGACCTTGAAAGCTTAGGAAAGCTTTTGGCTTGGTTTCTTTTGGAACAAAAGGCACCCCTATACTCAGTTGAGTATAGGGAGTCAATGTAAACACAAAAACACACAAGTCACTTAACAAATATTCACACAAAAAGCACACAAAGTTTCTGATTAAGCTTGCACAGGTCTGGGGGTATTTTGCTGATTTTACTTGCACAAAAGTGGATTTCAATGGCTCAAATTTTGCACACAATCCAACAAAATGACATGAAAGCTATAGCAAACCCTATTAAGCACTTAATCCTAACAGGTTATCAAGATTGGTGGCCAAATTTCTACAAAAATCAAGCAGTTATGTGCTTAAATGATTTTTGCTAGGTTTCCAAGGACTTGTGCATACAAAAGTTACCAAATGGTACCCAATCCAACACACTAAGCAGAACAAATACAAAATTACCAAGATAAGTGAATTAAAACTGATTTTAACACATTTGTATCTCACAATATGCTTTTAAAACCTAAATCCAAACACCCCTTTAGTTTCTGAATTTGAAGTTTTTCAAGCCAAATCAAATCAAATCCTAACCAAACTGATCCTAATCACCTCTAACATGCATACAAGCACTAGAGAGTATAATCAAACCAATAAACAGTCACTTAAACACTTGCACAAAAATCATACCAAGTCACATAAATAACAAATAAGAAAACTGAAAATGGGAACACAAGGGATTTACCTTATGGGACCTACAATCCAGGTCCCATAATGTCTGCTATGCCACCTCCAAACAGGCCCGGGCCTGTGCATATCTCTTGGGCAACAAGCTCCTAACAAGGTTCCTGCTAAGAACAATGCAAACACAATAGCAAACAATCTGTTTTTTTAAACCTTTTAAACCTTTTTCAAATAATTTTTTTAACTCTTTCCAGGCAAAACACTTAAACACACCTCTTATAAACTTGGAAAACCAGATTTGATCAAGATTGAATCGAATCTTGGACTTTTTCAGAAACTTGAAGTTAACTTTTGAAAACTCAAAAACACTTCACAAATAATTTTTGGAACTCAGATTAATACTCATCAAACATATACCAACTTTTAAAACTCATAAAAGGAATTACAATTTCTCAAAAACACCAACTTTATAAATAATTAAAAAGGAATTACAAGTTTTGAGTAAAAATCTGGAACAAGGGAAATGTACAAGCCACATTCTCCTTATATATTACTTAACAGAACTTTCTAGAGCTAATAAATAAAATAATAATAAGCTTAAACCGTAGCTAAGGGATTTCCTGAAATGCCCTTTGAATTTTGACTGAAAATGATCAAGATGGATACATGTGACCAGCCAGCTGTTGTGGTTTGATCTTGGACGTCTATTTGAGCTTGGGGACCAAGGACTACCATCTAACCGCTTATCTTGTCTGGTATAGGGTTTGGGGGAAAGTGACGGGTGTAGGGGACCCCTAGGGATGTCACATGGGTTGGTTGGGGTCATGGTTTTTGTGTGGGATGGGATGACAAAAAGGGTAAAGATCTGGAGCATATAAACAAAAACCCCTTTGATATTAGTTTAATTGGACCTGGGAAATTTTAGGTTTTAAGGGTGATTAGGGAGGGTTTTAATCTGTTTTAGGGAAAAATGTATTTAAAAAACGTGTTTAGAGGGAAAAGTGAGGGTTTGACTGGGTTGACCTAGGTTTATTAATAAACCTGGTGTGAGTGGAAGGTTTACGTGGAGAGGGGAGTGAGGTGGTGGCTTGTGAGTGGATGGTGGGGGTGACGTGGAGTGGTGATTGGCTGGTGTGGGTTTGATGGTCTTGGCAGAATAGGTCCCCAAGGTTTCATACTTCCTACACTTTGTACAAAACATCAACAACTTCAATTTTCTTCAAAACAACTTTGGCAAACTTGTCATTTTTGGCACAAGTACTTTGTAAACTTTAAACAAGGACTTCTTATGTAGTTTCTTCATTCTTCAAGGACTGAACTTGTAACATCTTGATAATTTAGGGACCCAAATGCATTTTATGAGTTTTGCAAGGGTATAAATTGCCAAGTCTTCAAAAATGAGGGACCAATGTTGCCAATCTTCAAATCTTTAAGGTCATTTTTGGAAATTCCATATTTGGGCCCGGTTCATTGTGCGGCTTCCTTTCCCGTGTTCGTTTTTGATTGATTCTTGTGATCTTTTTGCCTTTTCCTCAATATCTGTACCTAAAATACAAGCAACAAACACGAGCATATATTTGGCAGTTTTAATGATATTTTATGCATTTTAAGCCCGATTTGGACGATGAGACTATGTATAAAAGCAGTCTCATCACTCCCCCATACTAAACCATTGCCGTGCCCTCACGCAATGCTAGAACAAAGTATCGTAGCATCTCCAAAATTCATTTTTAATCACTTTATTGGAATGATAAACTAGCTACACTACTACTATTACTACTACTTGCGTTTTAGACATAATGTATGATTTTCATCGCAAAATGGGAAGTTTAGGTTCATAGAACAAGAACAAGTGAATGCTTTGTTAGAAATAATTTCATCGTGCTTGATTTTCACCCTAATTCCATGCCAAGCATGCAACGAGATCATTGTCATTATAAGTTAGTAATGCTAACACTACTCATATGCCCTAATCACGTACTTATCCTCCCATTATTCCTAAGTTGTATCTCTTATATTTTATTTTGTCTTGAATGTTTCACGAGGATACATTGTTTGACTTATGCGATAATAGAGATTTAGGTCTAAAAATAGAGTCCTAACGGTGTAACTAAGACCATCAAATCAATAACCCCTCCTAATAGACAACGATGTCAAAAAATTAAGTTGACAAGAAGAATCGATAAACACGGTTTTATAAAGGTTTTGAACATGAGACTTATTACCAAGACTTTTATATGCCCCCTAACGGAAGGGCCTTATTATCTTTGGTTTACCTCCATCTTTTATTCAACTTCGCCATGAAGCTTTTATTATGACTTCGGTCTTGCCTTGCCTTTTATTATCCGCCTAATCGGTGGTTTTATTAGCCAAAGATGTATATCCTCACGCTAGAGCGAATTTTGGATCTTTAAAGCTTCGAAGATTAAGGCTTGATTCACTTTCAATTTTTGCATAGATTTTTCGGCCTTGTGAGCTTCAAATTGTTTGCTAGATTTTGGTGAGCACTTGAAATCTTATTATTGGGTGAATCTTTCGATTATTCGGGTGCCAATACTTCAAAACCGTGACGCTGGTGATACCTTAATGTCTTCCCAATTTAATTACACGGAAGCTACTAGAAAAGACTAGAAACCTAACAATCCGAACTAAACCACTAAGTCAATATTTATTAAGCAAAAAATATTCACATGCGATGGGAGAATAAGCAAACAACGAGAACACATGAGTTTTTGAAAGAATACGAGTACTCTACGTTTAGCATAGTAACTTATAATTAACTCTATCATTTCTCGTCCTCATTTAAGAGACTTAGCCTAATGTGAAGTTAAGGAATCAAAGCTAAGTGCTCAACACGCACGGTCGAGTCAAAAATTACTCTTATTCTCGCCATCGGAAAATCTACATTCGTGTCTTCAAACACTTATGAAATATGAGAAATTTTTTAAAATTTGGCCATTTTTAGCCTTATTTTGCAACAAAAACGATAACAAAAAGATAAACTTTGGAAAGCGTGAAGATTTGACAAGGAAAGTATCTATTCATCCCCCCCCCATACTAAAGTTAAACATTGTCCTCAATGTTTCGAGTCTAGGGGTGCAAACACCCCCATACTAGAGACGTAGTCGAATGCTTAATCTAGCATGGAAAGGGTGTAACCAATAAATTAGTAGCCGTTTATGAAGTGTGCTAAAAACCTAAGGTTAGAACATCAAAGGATATATCATTTGGATATTGAGAAAGTCTTCAAAGCAAACGATCGAGTGCTCCCATAAAACAAACACGAGAGGTTCCAATCGTGAAGATAATGATCATCTAAAAATCCACAATTCACAAACAACCACGGAACAAAGGTTGGAAGGGCACAAATCCCCTCACATTAACTAATTAGAAAGCAATAATATGTACATGGATAAGCATGGGTCTCCCCCACGAGGCACCTTGTTTTTGATAACCGAGTCAAAAGCTCGACTCGAATCCCCATAAATGTGATTATTTAGGGATAATCATGGTGTGGTCAATTTTTAGTGGGGCTTACATGATAAACAAGGCCCAAAAACAACCGGTATAAAGGACTAAGTCCTTTGATGGTGCAAAATACCGGGATCGAAGATGGCGTTCTCGTTTTCATTGGAAAAACAAATCAACGCCACTTCATCATGAGTCAACAAAAACCCAAAGGGTTTCAAGAAAATAGGAGAGAAGAAATAGAAGGGTGGGACAATGGGTAAGGCATAAAAACATTGAGCTACTCGAGGTAGACTCGCACCAATCAAATAGAAAGATTTTCCATTTATTGCATCGGTGGAAGACCGAGATTTCCCTTTATAAGCAATTCCGGGATCAAATATCTCGTCCTCGGTGGAGAAAGTGGAGGGAACATAAGGGGCTTCCCCCACACTAAGTCCACACAAAGCATCGTCAAAAGGAGACGACGAGCTTGTAGTACTCAAATCACGTGGTGATGACGAAGTTAGAATTGTAGAAAAATATTTTAAATCCAATTTAAAGTCTTTTCCTTTTTCATCTTTTAAACTCTCCTTGTGAAAACCCGATTTAATTATGTCAAAAATATTTGGTGTATCTAAAGCAATGTTAGTCACACTAAAAATTCTCACATTTGAAAACCGTTTTGGTAAAGGTGGTGGCAAATTCTCAAAACGTTTGTCAACAAAGAAAACTTCCCCATCGGGATCAACATATTCATCATCCGAAGAATCGTTCGAGGTTAGAATCGTAGGCTTAACACTCTTAACCTCCACCGGCAGAGGGGATGGAACTTCATTTTTATCATCAACTCCTAAAACTCTTTTTGAAATCTTTTTGCAAATGTTTTTGATGGGATTGACATTGTACAAAGACGTGATAGAATACACATGAGAAAGTGTGGAGTTTTGAGTTGCATTAATGACGAGTTCTTCCTCATTGAAACAAAGAGTGATTTTCCTAGCATGCACATCGATAAGTGCTCTCGAGGTATCCAAAAATGATCGTCCTAAAATTAGAGGAACTTTAGGATCGATGGGAATATCAACAACAATAAAGTCTACGGGATAGTAGAACTTTCCAAATTTCACGAAGACGTCATCGGCTACTCCACAAGCTAGAATCATAGAATGATCGGCCATCTCGATTGACATTCTTGAAGGAGTGAGATTGGGAAGATTGAGCGATTTAAAAATCTCAAGAGGCATCAAATTAATACTAGCACCAAGATCGGCCAAGGCGTAGCATTCTTCCATATCTTGTATAGCACATGGGATTAAAAACTTGTCGGGATCACCGACTTTTTGAGGTATGCGGCTAAGAAAAACCGATGAACAACTAGACGATTTTTGCAATTTCTCTTTGTTATTCAGCATACTTTTGAAGTTTGCGGCAAATCGAGGCATCATGACTAAGGCGTCGGCAAAACTTATATTAAAATGCAAGTCACGAAACATTTTCATAAAAAGTTCAAATTGATAATTATTTCGTTCTTGTGCCTTTTCCTTGTCTCGTCTTGAAGGGTATGGTAAAGGTGGTGTGGATTGGGGCATAGGCATAGGCATCGGCCTTAGAATCTCGGGTTCCATGATTGGTATTGGTTCAACCGTAAGTGTGGTTTGAGCGGTACTTCGTGGGCTTGGAATTTGCTCCTCTTCTACCACCACCTCGGGTTCTTTCTCTTTTTCCTTCTCCATAGAAGTACTTGAACGAGAAATGGGTTCTTTGAAAGTTTTACCACTACGAGTAGTAATAACATTCAATTCTCCTTTCGGGTTCACGATGGTATCACTAGGAAGACCACCCGAAGAAGAAGGTTTACACATGATAGCCTCAAACATTTTTCCCATTCGGTGTTTAAACTTAGATTGCCTAGCATCCGCTTTTAACAACTCTTGCTTAATCTCATGTTGGCCTTGCTCCATTTTTTGTTGATTTTGTTGGAGTCGTTGGACATTTCCTTCCATTTTATTAGCATGAGTTTTAAGTTCATTAGCAAGTTCGTTTTTAAGCTCGTTTTTCAACTCGGATCTTAAGCTAACCATTTCATGTTGCATATTGTCAAACTTAGCATCATTAGCCTTAGCATAATTAAAAAATTCTCCTTGAAGATTTTTGGTGTGATCATTTTGAAAACCTTGTGTGGTAGTTTGATAATCACGGTTTTGGTTTTGGTTTGAAATTTGCCCATTTCCACTTTGATAATTACCCTTGTTGTAATTACGTTGATTGCCTTGATAATTACCACCTTGGTTGTTGTTTCGATAGTTATTAGCATTTTGATTGGGTGGAGCTTGATTTTGGCGTGAACCTTGACCGATTTGGTTATAAGTTCCCGTGGCTATATAAGCACTCGAAGTGTTACCATCCGCGGTAATGCACTCGGAAAGATCATGAGATCCACCACACGACAAACAACTCTTAGCAACCGCTTTAACCGAAGCGGAATTTGAAGCTTCTTGATTTTTCCAATGAGTCATAAGGTTAGTAAATCTATCAAAAAACCGATTTTCTTCATTTGCTTCATCATGTAAGGCATTGATACTACGAGACGATGATGACGAGCCCAATTTGGCAACACTCGGTGTGTTACGAGGGCTATAAACCTTAGACCTATTCTCAATTATGACCAAAGCTACCTCGACCGTTTTACACAAAAAATTACCACCCGCGGCGACATTTAAATAATCTATTTCATGATCATTAAGTCCATTGTAAAACGTGTCAATTTGATGCAAGTCGGAAAAACCGTGATGAGGACATTTATGCAACATCTCCTTAAACCTATTCCAAGCCGTTGAAAAACTTTCATTTGATTCTTGTGAAAATTTAGAAATCTCATTTTTCAAATGCGTAGTCTTAGAGGGCGGAAAAAATTGGTTCACAAATTTCGAAACGAGATCCTTCCACGTCAATATAGAATTGGGTGGCTCTTTCTCTAACCAAATTTTAGCGGGCCCGCTAAGGAATACGGAAAAAGCATCATCTTAATCGAGTCATTTGAGACATCCTTAAATTTGCAAGTGGCGGTAAGACGATTGAATTGGCGGATATGGTTGTGTGGATTGTCCTTCTCATCACCACGGAATTTGTTGTTTTGGATCATCGACAACAAACCCGTTTTCACCTCAAAATTCTCCGCAAGGATTGCGGGAATCACAATAGCTTCTCCATAACCCTCGGTGGGTGCTTGAAGTAACTCCATCATAGTTCGATTCGCCATGGTTGGTGCTTCTCGTATAATGGGTTCGTCAATAGGAGACTCCTCACTAGAATGAGTTGGAGTGGGAGTTTTGTTCTTTCGTCTACGTGTACGTTTTGCTTGATTACGAGTTAGCATAAACGTCACGTACAACGAGGGGACGAGCAAAGAAGATTCTTTTTGGTGTTTTGTATTTTTCAATTTTTTTGTGGTTTTTGATTGTATTAACCTTTTTGGAAATTGGTAAATGTATTAAGTAGACAAAAATCTACAAATCTGCTCCTTAATCAAATCTCTCGATTAAAGAAGCCTCAAGGAATGAAAACGATCACGTGAAGTGAACGCCTTCGATGACTTTAGAATGATGGTGGAACACCAAATCGTTCAAGAGGGTTTAATCAATAGAAACCAAGAAAATATATATGATATGTAATAATACTTTGGGCGGCAAAACCCTCGATTAGCCTTCAATCTCAAAATACGCACAAGCAAGCGGAGGAAACGAGGCGGCGCGAAGCACTTAAGAGCCTTTTTCCTTTAGGTCGTGAAATACAACCGCCGTATACACACCTTATAGTTTGTATTTTTCAAAATCAAGCTTCACGAAAGTATTTATCTATTTTTGCCTTTTTCCTTGGTTTGAGATTCGAATACAATGATTGGGTAATGACCTCCCAAGTCAAGGTTGTGATTTCTCACGTATTTGGAGTACTTGTGAATTTATTGTTCTACGTATATAATATAGTAATAATATTCACACAAAAAACCGAAAAACGATAATACGAATTAGTAGAGTGCTACTAATACAAATACTAATTATGGTTAGTATAAAAACAACAATTGTTCAATCAAAACACAACACGCCTCCCCGGCAGCGGCGCCAAAAATTGATGTAGTGTTTTTACACACCTTTAGGAAAAGGAGGTAAAATAGGGCAAGTATGCACGACGATTTAGGATAACCGTGTGTGAATGACCCAAAATAAGAGTGAGTTCGTTCTCGAGGAGGCACGTGTGTTGTGTAATGAATTGATTAATGTTTGTGATTATATTGAGAAAAGAAGAAAATATAAATGGGGTGAGAAGAGAATGACGGTTACGAAGACGGATCAAGCTAAGACGAAAAGGCGTTCACGTAAAACCGTAAAAACAACAAAATTAAAAATTTTAATCCTAAAAATTAATTAAAAGCTAAACTAAGTCTAAAATAATATAAATAAGAATAAAAATACAATAAAAATATTTTAAAACCTTTTATTAATTAAATATTCAATTTTAAATGCTAATTAAAGCCCTAAAATTAAATATAATTAATCAAAATGTCCAAAATATTATTTTATTGAACAAATAACTTACTTATATTATCTAAAGACTAAAAGTATTTTTCCTAATTTTTAAAAACTATTTTTCTATTTTAAATCACTAAAAACTATTTTTAAACTAAAATAATTATAAAAAATAATAAAATAATGCTAAAAATAATTTACCAATTTTAAAAATCCTAATTTACTCTAATGAACAGAAGAAAAATGAAAAAGTTTGAAAAGTATTAAATTTTTCACTAGAAGACAAAAATAGTTTAATATAAAACCCTAATTAAACTAAATTAATTTTAAAAAATAATTAAAAGATGAACAATAAAAAAAAATTTATACTAAAACTCTTAAAATGTTTTTCTTAATCTATAAAAAATGTTAAAACTGAAAAATAAGTATTTTTGGTACTAAATGCCAAAAACAGAAACTTAAAAAGTATTAAAAATAGCTATTTAATCTAAAAATTACTAAATGAACAGTAAATAAAAATCTAATTAAACTAAAAAAATCACAAATTAAATTAGAAAAATAACAAAACTATTTTCAGGTCCTAACTCTAATTTTAAGCCACAAAAGACAAAAAAAAGTAGAAAGCTGATAGAGACACTTGTTTGGTTTTGTCCAGTAGTGAAGCAGTACTAACTTTGTGCTATCAGTGGGAAATTTGTTCCCACTGCTAGTGTATTTTCAAGGTCTGGTGACCTTGAAAGCTTAGGAAAGCTTTTGGCTTGGTTTCTTTTGGAACAAAAGGCACCCCTATACTCAGTTAAGTATAGGGAGTCAATGTAAACATAAAAACACACAAGTCACTTAAACAAATATTCACACAAAAAGCACACAAAGTTTCTGATTAAGCTTGCAAAGGTCTGGGGGGTATTTTGCTTATTTTACTTGCACAAAAGTGGATTTCAATGGCTTAAATTTTGCACACAATCCAACAAAATGACATGAAAGCTATAGCAAACCCTATTAAGCACTTAATCTTAACAGGTTATCAAGATTGGTGGCCAAATTTCTACAAAAATCAAGCAGTTATGTGCTTAAATGATTTTTGCTAGGTTTCCAAGGACTTGTGCATACAAAAGTTACCAAATGGTACCCAATCCAACACACTAAGCAGAACAAATACAAAATTACCAAGATAAGTGAATTAAAACTGATTTCAACACATTTGTATCTCACAATATGCTTTTAAAACCTGAATCCAAACACCCATATAGTTTCTGAATTTGAAGTTTTTCAAGCCAAATCAAATAAAATCCTAACCAAACTGATCCTAATCAGCTCTAACATGCATACAAGCACTAGAGAGTATAATCAAACCAATAAACAGTCACTTAAGAACTTGCAAAAAAATCATACCAAGTCACATAAATAACAAATAAGAAAAATGAAAATGGGAACACAAGGGATTTACCTTGTGGGACCTACAATCCAGGTCCCATAATGGCTGCTATGCCACCTCCAAACAGGCCCGGGCCTGTGCAGATCTCTTGGGCAACAAGCTCCTAACAAGGTTCCTGCTAAGAACAATGCAAACACAATAGCAAACAATCTATTTTTTAAACCTTTTAAACCTTTTTCAAATAATTTTTTTAAACTCTTTCCGTGCAAACCACTTAAACACACCTCTTATAAACTTGGAAAACCATATTTGAACAAGATTGAATCAAATCTTGGACTTTTTCAGAAACTTGAAGTTAACTTTTGAAAACTCAAAAACACTTCACAAATAATTTTTGGAACTCAGATTAATACTCATCAAACATATACAAACTTTTAAAACTCATAAAAGGAATTACAATTTCTCAAAAACACCAACTTTATAAATAATTAAAAAGGAATTACAAGTTTTGAGTAAAAATCTGGAACAAGGGAAATGTACAAGCCACATTCTCCTTATATACTACTTAACAGAACTTTCTAGAGATAATAAATAAAATAATAATAAGCTTAAACCCTAGCTAAGGGATTTCCTGAAATGCCCTTTGAATTTTGACTGAAAATGGTCAAGATGGATACATGTGACCAGCCAGCTATTGTGGTTTGATCTTGGACGTCTATTTGAGCTTGGGGAACAAGGACTACCATCTAACCGCTTATCTTGTCTGGTATTGGGTTTGGGGGAAAGTGACGGGTGTAGGGGACCCCTGGGGATGTCACATAGGTTGGTTGGGGTCATGGTTTTTGTGTGGGATGGGATGAAAAAAAGGGTAATCAAAGATCTGGAGCATATAAACAAAAACCCCTTTGATATTAGTTTAATTGGACCTGGGAAATTTTAGTGTTTAAGGGTGATTAGAGAGGGTTTTAATCTGTTTTGGGGAAAAATGTATTTAAAAAACGTGTTTAGAGGTAAAAGTGAGGGTTTGACTGGGTTGACCTTGGTTTATTAATAAACCTGGTGTGAGTGGAAGGTTGACGTGGAGAGGGGAGTGAGGTGGTGGCTTGTGAGTGGATGGTGGGGGTGACGTGGAGTGGTGATTGGCTGGGGTGGGTTTGATGGTCTTGGCAGAATAGGTCCCCAAGGTTTCATACTTCCTTCACTTTGTACAAAACAGCAACAACTTCAATTTTCTTCACAACAACTTTGGCATACTTGTCATTTTTGGCACAAGTACTTTGTAAACTTTAAAGAAGGACTTCTTATGTAATTTCTTCATTCTTCAAGGACTGAACTTGTAACATCTTGATAATTTAGGGACCCAAATGCATTTTATGAGTTTTGCAAGGGTATAAATTGCCAAGTCTTCAAAAATGAGGGACCAATGTTGCCAATCTTCAAATCTTCAAGGTCGTTTTTGGAAATTCCAGATTTGGGCCCGGTTCATTGTGCGGCTTCATTTCCCGTGTTCGTTTTTTATTGATTCTTGTGATCTTTTTGCCTTTTCCTCAATATCCGTACCTAAAATACAAGCAACAAACACGAGCATATATTTGGTAGTTTTAATGATATTTTATGCATTTTAAGCCCGATTTGGACGATGAGACTATGTATAAAAGCAGTCTCAGCATTTACATTAAATGTATTGTATAGTTTGTTGTGATCAAAACTAAGAAAGATTAGTTAACACTAATAATGTTTTTAGGCATCACTTGCATTAACAGAGGGGTAGAAATAGAAGGTGGAGGAATTGGTGAAGGGGGCTCGTTATCCTTTGTCACAATCACCGGTGTAGGTGTAGGTATCTCAGGTTCCATTAAACCTTTTCCACTTTGAGTGGTGATTGCTTTCATCTCCCCTCTTTGATTAGCAACGGTGTTACTCGGAAGAGAACCCGAACTAGAGGGTTGACTACTTGGGAAGAAACTAGCCATCATATCCCTTAATTCATTCGTTTGAGTGCTTAAAGAGTTTCTGTAAAACCCGCATGCTTTTACCATGCATAGTACCCTTAGGATCGTACGTACTAGATTAAAACTTTCCTAATATAGCATGATTACGATTACGTGTTAGGAGTTTACGTATTACGTACGTGTTAGAACACGATAAGTATTTACTACGCACGATCATGTAATAATTATTTGACGATAATTAATCACAAACATGCGATCATGAAATCATGAACGTAATTAAAACACGAACTATTATTAATTACGTATATATATTTATTACGAGCGTAATTAAATATATTAGATCACGGTATTTACGTAACGAGAACATTTAAAACACGAACATAAATAATCACAAACGTTTAACTTAATAACGAGACACGGAAAAAGGGTGCGGGTACCCCAAGTGGGGTCCCTACCCGCGGCCAACAAGGACAAATGGGCCAAGGCGATTTGTCAAATTTACTAAAGGGGGTTATTATTTTTTTACTACTCAAATAAACTTTACAGAGGATTTTTAAGAAAACCTAAAAACCTCCTTCCTCCTTGTCTCTTTGTGCCGCCACCCTACAACCACCATAGCAGGTGATTTTGATCTTGGATCTTGAAGTTTTAGTGATTGATCGTGTTGTTTCTTCGTCCTTTTGATCCACGAATTCGGTAAAACCTTTTTAAACCTTTTCTTTTGATTTAATCTTCTTATAAATTATGAGCATGTGATGTTTTTACAAAAACATAATAATTAAACATGGATCTAACATGATTTGGTGTTAAATAAAATCAAAAGGGTGTTTTTAAGTGGTGTTTGTTTTGGCCGCCGGCTTCACCGAACCCAAAAGGGGTCTCGGCTTGCCAAGCCGACCACCACCAAGACCATATGGTCTTGGTTGGTGTGTGTGGGTCCCACGGTAGCAGTGAAACAAGGGGTACCCCGAGTTGGTTCGGGGTACGGTGTCGATTTCATGTCCGGTTCATGCTTTTTAGTCTAGATCCGGTTCATGGTGTATGTTAGTTTTTTTTATGTTTATGATCTTAGGTTAAAATTAAATTAATAAAATGATGTGATTAATTTAATAACATGACTTAGGTTATTTAATTATTAATGATCATGAAATTATTTTAACCTAAGTATTTATATATTTAAGACTTATAATTAATTAATTATTTTAAAACCATGGATATAATTAATTAATTAACATGACTTAGGTTATATTATTAATATATAATAATACATATTTTAACCTAAGTATTTAACTTATTTAATTAAAAACATGTTATACTTTAATTAAATATTTTAACCTATAGTTTAATTAAATTACATGAAATAATTATTAAACTATACATTATATCATATGACTTAGAAAATAATCATGAAAACACTTAGGCTTATATACTTAGCTTATTTAACCAGCTTATTTCTAATTATGGAAACTTTCTGTTTTTAGAAACTTAATTAAATAAGGCAGCTAATCTATTTATGGAAACTAGCTATTTTTAGAAACTTATTTATTTCAGGCAGCTAATCTATTTATGGAAACTTATTTAATTAAGGCACCTAATCTATTTATGGAAACTTTCTATTTTTAGAAACTTATCTATTTTAAGCAGTAAATCTATTTTTGGAAACTTTCTATTTTTGGAAACTTTCTATTTTTAGAAACTTTCTATTTTTAGAAAACTTTCTATTTTTGGAAACTTTATATTTTTGGAAACTTTCTATTTTTGGAAACTTTCTGTTTTAGGAAACCTGCTATTTTTGGAAAGTTACTTATTACTACACAGTAAGTATAATAACACATGAAATACCAGAAATACTTAATCAGATTAAACAGAATATAAGATAAAACACAGTTTAAGGCTTTAAAACAGTAAAACATTCTAAGAACACATAAAATAAGCTAAGACATGACATAAAACCAGCTACGTATTTAGTAAGCAGATACTTATTCATGTATGTATTTATTTAGCAATAGTGATTCGGAAGTAGGATTCCTCTCAGTTCGTCTTTCTCGTTCACTGGACATAAGGTACGGATTCCCGTCCTTTCAGTCTGGACATTCTTTCCTTATTAGGATTCCCCGTATGTAGCCAACTGTTTTCTCGTAGTATAAGTTATGTGTTTGATTGCTTATGTTTAATTAAGATAACCTATAGCCATATACATGCATGACCAGTTTCACCTAGTTATGGAGGTACCATAACCATAACATTAGAGGCACTGATGTTATGACTTCACCATGGCGGAGTGATTGCTCGTGGCGTCCTTTCAGCTTTTGGCCATTTATTTATATTTATCATGTGGGGCGTATGGGTGCATCCTAGTTACATGTTTTATTCAGGATTTCATGGTGAATGTGGTGTGTGCCTTGCATCCTTCACAAGGAGTTGATCCCTCCTACCCAAAAACCAGTATATTAAATTAGAGGCAGCCCCTCTAATTTGCATGATGAGGTCACCCCTCCAATTATTCATGCACGGTGGATTTTCATGACCTATATTGGCTAATGGTAAAATATGACAAACAGTTTTTATAAGATAAACATAAGACTTTCAAACTATAAAACCAGTTTATTTAAGACTTAACCAGGTTACTCAGGACTTAGTTTTCTTCCGCTGTTATTATGTTATATGCTTATCCTATTCATGTTTTATTGTACATCCGTGCACTAAGCGTATTGCTCAGCCGTTTTCCTTTTCTATGTTCCCAAAACGGCAGGTACTTAGGGACGCTCGTAGACACTAAGAGTACGTGCATATGGACTGGAAGCTGTCTAGCCTTCTTTACATTATGCATTTCCTTTCTTATGATACTTATGCTTTGGACATTGTTTAGTCCTTTCCTTTATTATACTATGTTTATGTGTGATGAGCTTTACTTTTGGACTACCGATGTTTGATTCCGGTATTTTCATTTATTGGTCAAGTAATGTTTAGACATTTTTCCTTGTATACTTTGATGACACGCCATAATTGCTGTGATATTTCCATTTCCAAAATGGGGGTGTTACAATTATGGTATCAGAGTCAAGGCTTCGACCTGTAGGCTCTCAAATATGACCTGTGATTAGTGGGTAGTCACTACGGTCTTCCTAGAACTGACAGTTGTTTTCATGCATTCATCATTTTTAAGCATACATATACATGTCATTGTTGCAGGGTTTTTGACTAAGTAATGGTTGGTACAGGACTGGCCCTATTTTCTCGCATGTGTTTTATCGAAACTTTTAGATTTGGGACCGACCCATAGGCGTCCCCTCGCTATGTCTTTTGTTTTGGGTGAACTGACCAGTGGCGTTCACTCTCGAGCATACAAAAGTTTTCATAAAACTGCATCATGTATTCATACATAAAATTTTCTTGCATAAATTTTTTCTCGTGAAATTTTAGTATAATTTTTTTTTCATGTATATATTTATATTCTATGTTTTGATCTGTTTAATCATATGTTTTATGTTATACTGTCAGATGGTTCTCACACACGAACAGGAGCAGCTCAATGCTGCAATTCAGGCTGCCATGCAAGCCTTGCTTCCTCAATTGAGGAATGACATCAGGGCTGAAGTTCAAGCTGCCAACAATCAGCAGCACAATCAGGCACCTCCTCCTCCTCCTCCAATGACATTAGCAGTATGTCTGGAGAGATTCAACAAGCTCCGCCCTTGAGCTTTTGAGAAGACAGATAGCCCCAGTGATGCTGAAAGCTGGTTGGCTCACATCGAGAAGATTTTCAACGCTATGGGCTGTGACCCCGTATTCAAGGCGAGGTTGGCATGCTATCGGTTCGAAGGCGATGTACTCAACTGGTGGTTAGCATTGATGCAATCTGAAGGTGGTGATGAGTGGGTTGCTGGTTTGACTTGGTCTCAGTTCAAGGACAGGGTGATGGATCAGTTCTTTCCCAAGGCTGAGCAGGACAAGCTCAAGAGAGAGTATCATGGGATCCGACAGAGAGCTGGGGAGAATAGCAACGAGTTTATGCAGCGCTTTCTTCGCTTGGCTGGTTTCCTTGGTGCGGCAGCAGGTACTCCTGAAGAGCAGGCACATCACTTTAGGTGGGCTCTTCGCACATCGGTCGCAAACAATCTGGTGTGTGCTACGTTCAACACTGTAGCAGAAGTGGTCGATGCATCACGAAAACTGGAGATGCTGCAGGAGAGAGATGAGTTCGGGGAAGCTGAAAGACCCGACAAGAGGTAAACATTCGTATTCAAGCGGTTACTAATCCGTATACTTTCCATATGTCAATTATTCATCTCTTAAATGTATCTTCCAGGCAGAAAACTGGGGACCGGTCTCAGCCGGCTACTCAGCAGCAGCCTCATCAGCCCAAGGGAAACGGTCAGACTAACGACCGTTCTGCTACGGATAGGCATGGCGGTAATGACAATTACCGTAACAACGCCGGGCACTCCAACAGCAGCAGGTCCTAATACTTACGCATTTCCTTATGTTTATGTTAAAACTCATATTCTGACACTTTAGCAAACTTCTACCAGGAACCATGGAAACGGTAAGGACCAGAACCAGAGAGGTTCGTAGCCTAGCCGTCCAGCTATCACTGGTATTCAATCTTACGATTATCTGCTTTGTCCTTTGTACCCAATTACCATGTCTTACGTAAAATGTTTTATCAGGTTCCCAGCCAGCCAGAGCACCTGCTGAAGGATACACTCATCCTCTTTCCTCTACTTGCCATCGTAGGCACCCAGGACCATGTCGCCGTAATACTGATGCGTGCTTCAAGTGTGGTCTCCCTGGCCATATTATGAAGGATTACCGTAAGGGCGAGATGGAGGGTACATCAGGACATGCTGATACCAAGCCGCGTCCTACTGTCGGGCGTGTCTACACGACATCTCGAGACCAGGCCAACAAGTCTACAGGTACCATCACTGGAATCTTGTATATGTACGGTCAAGCTGCATGTGTTTTTTCGATACGGGTGCTACTCACTCGGTTATTTCTACTGCTTATGCTAAGAACATTAGGATGCCTCCCGTGCCACTAGAAAATAGGCTTACTATTTCCACGCCTTTGAGGGACTCTGTATTAATCACCCATGTATACAAGAGTCTTCCCCTAGAATTTGATGATAAGTTTCGACCTGTCGACGCACTTCCGCTGGACATGAATGACTTTGACATGATTTTGGGCGTGGATTGGCTATCCAAGTATCATGCTACCATAGAGTGCCATTCATATCAACTTATCTTCGGTGATGTCAATGCACCAGAGTACATTCATAATGGGTTCATACCCGGACGGTCTGTACAAGTCATATCCACCCTGCAAGCGTGTGCACTACTGTCACATGGTTGCGAGGGTTATCTAGCTACGGTTCACGACATGGATGTTGTATCTCCATCGATTCCGGATCAACCTATAGTGTTGGAATTCCAAGATGTGTTTCTAGCAGAACTTTCGGGCATACCACCTGCACGAGAAGTGGAATTCAGTATCGATCTGGTTCCAGGAGCTGAACCAATCTTCAAGGATCCTTATCGCATGGCTCCTATAGAGCTGAAGGAGCTGAAGGATCAACTACAAGAACTTCTTGAACGAGGTTTCATTCGACCGAGTGCATCTCCATGGGGCGCACCGGTTTTGTTTGTTAAAAAGAAGGACGGCAGTATGCGTCTTTGCATAGACTATCGCGAGCTCAACAAGATTACCATTCGGAATAGGTATCCACTGCCACGCATTGACTATCTGTTTGACCAACTCCAAGGGGCCAAACACTTCTCCAAGACTGATCTTAGGTCAGGCTATCATCAGCTACGGGTCAAGGAGCAGGACATCGCTAAGACTGCTTTTCGTACCCGCTATGGCCACTACGAGTTTGTAGTTATGCCATTTGGCCTGACAAATGCTCCAGCAGTGTTCATGGATTTGATGAACAGAATCTTCCATGAATTTCTAGACAAGTTCGTCATTGTCTTCATCGATGACATCCTGATTTTCTCAAAGTCCAAGGAGGAACACGAAGACCATCTTCGTACAGTACTACAGATTCTTCACCAGAAGAAGTTGTATGCTAAATTCTCCAAGTGTGAGTTCTGGTTAGACAAGGTGGCATTCTTGGGTCACACTGTATCAGCAGAAGGAATCACTATGGATCCAACGAAGGTTGAGGCCATTACTAAGTGGCCAAGGCCGACATCAGCGACGGAAGTCCGCAGTTTCTTAGGCATAGCTGGCTATTACCGTAGGTTCGTGGAGAACTTTTCCCGACTAGCACTACCATTGACCAAACTGATGCGGAAAGGGGAGAAATTCGTCTGGACGGAAGATCGAGAGAAGAGCTTCGAAGACCTGAAGCAGAAGCTAGTATCTGCACCTATTCTTACTCTACCATCTGGTACGGGTGGATTTCAAATCTATAGTGATGCATCGGGGAAGGGACTTGGCTGTGTTCTCATGCAACATGGGAAAGTGATCGCGTACGCTTCACGGCAGCTTAAGCCTTATGAAGAAAATTACCCCACGCATGATCTGGAACTTGCTGCAGTCGTGTTTGCATTGAAGATATGGAGGCACTACTTATATGGAGAATCATGTGACATTTTCACGGACCACAAGAGCTTGAAGTATATCTTCACTCAGCGTGAATTGAACATGAGGCAGAGGAGATGGTTAGAGCTGTTGAAAGATTATGACTTTAATCTACAGTATCATCCCGGAAAGGCAAATGTAGTAGCAGATGCTCTTAGTATGAAGTCCGGAATGATCAACGGCATTAAAATCAAAGAGTAAATCATCAGAGACTTGGAGCGACTAGACATCGAGATCATGGTACGTGGACAGCATGGTTACTAGGCTAATCTTAGAGTAGAACCCGAGTTACTATCTAAGATCAAGGAAGCTCAGAAGGATGACGGAGAAATCTAGGCGATAGTACAGAATTTGGAGAAGCAGACAGAATTCAGAGTAGATGCATATGGTATCGTATGGCAGGGCACTAGACTTTGTGTTCCTAGTGACCAAGAACTCCGGGAAGCTTTGTTAGCTGAAGCTCACAGCTCCCCATTCTCGATACATCCTGGTTCGACTAAAATGTACCATGACATCAAGCAGTACTTTTGGTGGTGTGGTATGAAACAGGATGTGGCCACTTACGTCTCTAAATGTCTTACCTGCCAGCAGGTTAAGATCGAGCATCAGTGATCTGGCGGTCTCCTTCAACCGTTAGATATTCCAGAGTGGAAGTGGGACAAAATCACCATGGATTTTGTTACCGGTCTTCCACCTACCAAAAGGAAGCATGATGCAATTTGGGTTATCGTTGATCGACTTACCAAATCAGCTCATTTCTTACCGATCCGCAAGGAAGATCCGGTAAGTAAACTCGCAGATACGTACAGACGAGAGATCATGAGACTCCACGGTGCACCATCCAACATCGTCTCAGACAGAGATCCTAGATTCACTTCGCGCTTTTGGAAAACTCTGCAGAAACCTTGGGGTACACAACTTAAGCTTAGCACGGCTTTTCATCCTCAAACGGACGGACGGTCAGAGTGAACCATTCAGACATTGGAGGATATGTTGAGGTCATGTGCGTTGGAATGGACGGGTGATTGGGACGAATACATCTGTTTGGTGGAGTTTGCATACAACAACAGCTGGCACGCAAGCATCAAGTGTGCTCCATCTGAGATGTTGTATGGCAAAAAGTGTCGCGCCCCAATCTGCTGGGATCAGGTTGGCGAGCGAACACTCGAAGGACCAGAAATCATAGAGATGACCATTGAGAAGATCGCAGTAGCTAAACAGAAAATTAAGGAGGCACGGTCACGTCAGAAGAGTTACGCCGATAAGCATCGTAGGGATATACACTTTAACGTAGGATATCACGTCTTCCTTAAGGTTTCGCCGGCAAATGGTGTTAGACGCTTCGGGATTAAAGGGAAGCTCAGTCCTCGTTTCATCGGACCGTTTGATATCATTGAACGATTCGGTGAAGTATCCTACTGATTGGCGCTACCTCCGCAGCTTTCGCATGTACACAATGTGTTTCATGTGTCCTTACTCATAGGGTACCAGTATCATCCCCTTCACATGGTTCAGTATCCACTGGAACAGATACGTGAAGATCTCACTTTTATAGAAGAACCCGAACGAGTTCTTAACAGACAAGAACGAGTCATGAGAAAGAAGACGATTCCATTCGTCAAAATTCTATGGAGGGATCATACCGAGCGGGAAGCCACTTGGGAAACAGAGGAGTCTATCCGGGCTTCTTACCCTCATTTCATATTTTGAATTCGGGTATGTTCTTCTTTTCCAGTTTACTTTATCTATAATTCGGGGACGAATTATTCTTTTTAGGGGGACGAGTTGTAAAACCCGCATGCTTTTACCATGCATAGTACCCTTAGGATCGTACGTACTAGATTAAAACTTTCCTAATATAGCATGATTACGATTACGTGTTAGGAGTTTACGTATTACGTACGTGTTAGAACACGATAAGTATTTACTACGCACGATCATGTAATAATTATTTGACGATAATTAATCACGAACATGCAATCATGAAATCATGAACGTAATTAAAACACGAACTATTATTAATTACCTATATATATTTATTACGAGCGTAATTAAATATATTAGATCACGGTATTTACGTAACGAGAACATTTAAAACACGAACATAAATAATCACAAACGTTTAACTTAATAACGAGACACGGAAAAAGGGTACGGGTACCCCAAGTGGGGTCCCTACCCGAGGCCAACAAGGACAAATGGGCCAAGCCCATTTGTCAAATTTACTAAAGGGGGTTATTATTTTTATACTACTCAAATAAACTTTACAGAAGATTTTTAAGAAAACCTAAAAAGGTGATTTTGATCTTGGATCTTGAAGTTTTAGTGATTGATCGTGTTGGTTCTTCGTCCTTTTGATCCACGAATTCGGTAAAACCTTTTTAAACCTTTTCTTTTGATTTAATCTTCTTATAAATTATGAGAGTGTGATGTTTTTACAAAAACATAATAATTAAACATGGATCTGACATGATTTGGTGTTATATAAAATCAAAAGGGTGTTTTTAAGGGGTGTTTGTTTTGGCTGTCGACTTCACCGAACCCAAAAGGGGTCTCAGCTTGCCAAGCCGACCACCACCAAGACCATATGGTCTTGGTTGGTGTGTGTGGGTCCCACGGTAGCAGTGAAACAAGGGGTACCCCGAGTTGGTTCGGGGTACGGTGTCGATTTCATGTCCGGTTCATGCTTTTTAGTCTAGATCCGGTTCATGGTGTATGTTAGTTTTTTTTATGTTTATGATCTTAGGTTAAAATTAAATTAATAAAATGATGTGATTAATTTAATAACATGACTTAGGTTATTTAATTATTAATGATCATGAAATTGTTTTAACCTAAGTATTTATATATTTAAGACTTATAATTAATTAATTATTTTAAAACCATAGATATAATTAATTAATTAACATGACTTAGGTTATATTATTAATATATAATAATACATATTTTAACCTAAGTATTTAACTTATTTAATTAAAAACATGTTATACTTTAATTAAATATTTTAACCTATAGTTTAATTAAATTACATGAAATAATTATTAAACTATACATTATATCATATGACTTAGAAAATAATCATGAAAACACTTAGGCTTATATACTTAGCTTATTTAACCAGCTTATTTCTAATTATGGAAACTTTCTATAATTAGAAACTTAATTAAATAAGGCATCTAATCTATTTATGGAAACCAGCTATTTTTAGAAGCTTATTTATTTCAGGCAGCTAATCTATTTATGGAAACTTATTTAATTAAGGCAGCTAATCTATTTATGGAAACTTTCTATTTTTAGAAACTTATCTATTTTTAGCAGTAAATCTATTTTTGGAAACTTTCTATTTTTGAAAACTTTATTTTTTTGGAAACTTTCTATTTTTGGAAACTTTCTATTTTTGGTAACTTTCTATTTTTGGAAACTTTCTATTTTTGGAAACTTTCTATTTTTGGAAACTTTATATTTTTGGAAACTTTCTATTTTAGGAAACCTGCTATTTTTGGAAAGTTACTTATTACTACACAGTAAGTATAATAACACATGAAATACCATAAATACTTAATCAGATTAAACAGAATATAAGATAAAACACAGTTTAAGGCTTTAAAACAGTAATACATGGTAAGAACACATAAAATAAGCTAAGACATGACATAAAACCAGCTACGTATTTAGTAAGCAGATACTTATTCATGTATATATTTATGTAGCACTAGTGATTCGGAAGTAGGATTCCTCTCAGTTCGTCTTTCTCGTTCACTGGACATAAGGTACGGATTCCCGTCCTTTCAGTATGGACATTCTTTCCTTATTAGGATTCCCCGTATGCAGGCAACTGTTTTCCCGTAGTATAAGTTATGTGTTTGATTGCTTATGTTTAATTAAGATTACCTATAGCCATATACATGCATGACCAGTTTCACCTAGTTATGGAGGTACCATAACCATAACATTAGAGGCACTGATGTTATGACTTCACCACGCCGGAGTGATTACTCGTGGCGTCCCTTCAACTTTTGGCCATTTAGTTATATTTATCATGTGGGGTGTATGGGTGCATCCTAGTTACAGGTTTTATTCAGGATTTCATGGTGAATGTGGTGTGTGCCTTGCATCCTTCACAAGGAGCTGATCCCTCCTACCCAAAACCCAGTATATTAAATTAGAGGCAGCCCCTCTAATTTGCATGATGAGGTCACCCCTCCAATTATTCATGCACGGTAGATTTTCATGACCTATATTGGCTAATGGTAAAATATGACAAACAGTTTTTATAAGATAAACATAAGACTTTCAAACTATAAAACCAGTTTATTTAAGACTTAACCAGGTTACTCGGGACTTAGTTTTCTTCCGCTGTTATTATGTTATATGCTTATCCTATTCATGCTTTATTGTACATCCGTGCACTGAGCATATTGCTCAGCCGTTTTCCTTTTCTATGTTCCCAAAACGGCAGGTACTCAGGGACGCTCGTAGACACTAAGAGTACGTGCATATGGACTGGAAGCTGTCTAGCCTACTTTACATTATGCATTTCCTTTCTTATGATACATATGTTTGTGTGTGATGAGCTTTACTTTTGGACTACCGATGTTTAATTCCGGTATTTTCCTTTATTGGTCAAGTAATGTTTAGACATTTTTCCTTGTATGCTTTGATGACACGCCATAATTGCTGCGATATTTCCATTTCCAAAATGGGGTGTTACAGTTTCGCATGTCATTCCTAAGCTCGGCTCGAAGATCATTCCCTTGTTTCACCATGTCACCTTTCAAGTTGATGATTTGACTCTGAAGATTCTTCACCAGCGCGTCATTAGTCCTCATGTACGTTTCAACCTCTTGATTGTATGTTGTGGGTTGGTTGGGATGGGGAACCTGGTAAGCGGGTGGTTGATAAGTGGTTTGTTGGTAAACTTTATTATTTCCTTGAGGTAGATATGGGTTTCTTTGGGTTTGATATTGATTAAGAGCTCGATTTGGTTTTGATTGTTGCGATTGAAGTTGGTTTGGTTTTGAGTAGGAAAACCGGGTGGTGAAAGGAAGTTGTTTGAACGATAACTTAGCAAATTGTGGTCACCTTGAGGACGAGCTTCATAGCCTCCCGTGGAAAAATTACCGTTAGCCGCATACACATTTTTCGGATTCTCATGAGTAGAAGGACAATCGGTGTATGAATGAGAACCCCCGCAAATCTCACATGAAGTTGCTACAGCTTTAGCTTGTTGAAATTGGTTCGTAGACATGGTTAAGAAGTTTTTGTTCATCTCGGCTATTTGGCAGGTAAGTTCGGTGATCTCGGGGTTTGATGAAGTAGAAGAAACATTGGCCCTAGGGGTATTTCTTGAAGATGCGGATGAATCCCAATTTTTGTGGTGAGTGGTCATGTTCTCTATAAGCTCTCTACACTCCTCAGGTCTTCTCTTCATAAATGTACCACCGACGGCAGCATTAATCGTATCACGATCACGAAAAGTTAAACCATTGTAGAAAGTATCAATCAAAGTGACGGGGAGCATATTATGGTTCGGACAACGATCGATCAAGACCTTGTAACGTTCACATGCATTGAAAAGCAACTCATCAGGTTCTTGAGTGAAACCACTGATTTTATTGCGAAGACTAGTGACCATGGATGGTGGAAAGTAGCGCGACAAAATTTTTTGAGTCATTTCGTCCCATGTATGAATTGAGTTTTTGGGAAAATGATCAAACCATTTTTCGGCATGGTGGGATAAAGTGTGTGGAAAAAGATGAAGGCGAAGAAAATCCATGGAAACACCGGCCAATTTCATGCTTTGAGTGACGGTTATGAATTTATCGAGGTGCTTGTTGGCATCATCATCCGGTAATCCGCGAAATGGACAAGCATTTTGAACTTGTTGGATCATGTGATGCTTCAATGAAAATTCAGGAGCCGTATTTACATCAGCGCAATCGGTCCTCCACGTCCGTTCATTGTTGGTTGACATAGCTCCTCCATCGTTCGAAGGTCGGGTGGAGGGACATGGTTGTTATTGTTCAAATTGGGGTGACGTGGGTTGTTATTATTATTATGCACACCAGCCATATCTAAGTCTCTAAGAGTCTCGGGCTCAGAATAAGACGTAGATCGAGTACGCATACACTAAAATGAAATACAATATTTTTGGGTTTTTTATATTTTTTTTGCATTTTTGATGTTTTTGTGCTTGAAAATAACGTTCCCAAAAGAACGGATCCCAAAATCCAATTTTTCTCACTAAAAACCGTTAATCCTTACGAAAAGAGCCGGCAGCGGCGCAATTTGATTTAATGGTTTTGTGTGTATTCTTGAAGTGTTGATCGTCCTCGATTCAATTCGAATTGATCACGGTTTAGGGTGGAATTATTGGTGTTGGTCACTAAAAGGGGGATCTTGATTATCTAAGTCTACAAATAACATAAACGTAAAAGCTATTAAAGATAAATAAGAATGTCTAACCTTGATTGCTTTTACAGAATGAATGCTGCACAGTAGAACTTGGTGAGAATAACTAAAGGTAATTATCTATTTTAAAATAAAAGTGCAATTGTAAAAGTCGTTTGGTAAAAATGAAAGCTTTAAAAGTTAAACTAAAAAGGAAGATTTTAAAAATAAATGAAAAAAAATTAAAACTTTAAAAGTAAATTTGAAATTTAAAACTTTGTAAAAATGAAAACTTTGTAAAAACGTAAACTTTATCAAAATTAAGCTAGGATAAAACAAGTGAAATAATACTTAAGAAAATTGGCGGGAAAAATAACGATTTAAAAATAATATTGAAAACAAGATCCAAACCAAAGTCGGGAAACTAGATGCTAAACCTAAGTCTGAATGTGTATCAAAGACCTAATCCGGAATCCAAATTTGTCACGTAATTCGGAATCCACGATTTGGACTTAATCCGTGTATGACTAATCACACGACTAATCAAACACGAATAACATGATGATGATTAAACTAAAAAAGAAGGATTAGATTAAGATAAAGAAAATAAAAGAAATAAAAAGTTGGTGATTTCCTTGTGAGAGAAAAACAAACACCTTTCTCGCTCTAAAACTAATCAAATGGAAAGCACACACACACAAATGAGGATTAGGAAGCCTTTTATACTAAGTAACAAATGTTTAGGAGGCCTTCCTCATTTGTGTGTTCGGGACTAAATCCCGTTACATAAACAATAATAACTAAAAAACTCTCGACATCATTAAATGACATTTTTCACGAGCTTCGCAACGATATATTATATGACCATCACTTTAGTTACTTCTAACAATCTCCCCCTAAGGGGTGGTCATGTAATATGAGACTTCACTTCTTTGTTGTTGCAGACTTTGAAGCTCGATGTCTTGAGAGTTTCTTCATTGTTCCTTTCATGACTTGTGATCTTGGATCTTTGATCTTTGCCTTGACTTGATCTTGTAACTTTGCCAGCTTGTGTTCTTGTGTTTTTCTTCACATACTCATGTTTTATGTTGACTTGAAAGCTTGTTAACAATCTCCCTTGATCATCAGAGTAGCGGAAGTATTTGTCTTTAGATGTTCTTGAGCTTTCTTCATTTATATGAGCATGTGGTCTTGAATTACGACTTAATGAAGTTACGCCATCGTTTGCATTCCTCTGGTTTCCCGTTATACAGTAAGAATACTGTACCTGTGATTAGTTAAGTTCAAAGAACTTCCTTGAAAAGGTTTCCGGCTGTGGTAGCCGTTCTCAATACTTGAAATTATCGAAAGATAATCCATAGTAAGGAGTGAATCATACAGTTCCATTCTGCTGATTAAGTCGTCAATTCGATTTCCTGGAACAAGTTTGAATCAATTAAGAATCAAACCATCGTTGCTTTCCAGTTGACACAAGTTTGATTCATATAGAATCGTACAAGTTACCTACCGCAGTGCTGTTTGATGATGACACTGGAAGGATTTCCATTCGTCACTGTAAATACTGAAAAGTATTACTCTGAATGTTCTGGCAAGATCATAAAGATATTGCGTCGAGACCTGGAACGAGTTTGAATCAATTAAGAATCAAACCACTGTTGCTTTCCAGTTAACATATGTTCAATTCAAGTGAATCTTACATATGACCTACCGCAGTGCTGTTTGATGTTAACACTGGAAGGATTTCCATTCATCACTGTGAATACTAATGAGTATCACTCTGAATGTTCTGGCAATATCACAGGGATAGAGCATAGGACTCTATAAATTATCACATGTGTTCTAGTGATGAACAACAATTGATATAAGGAATAAGTGTCCTAATGAGATTTTTGATGAATCTCGTTGGCTCTAGACTCTATAAGTGCACGTTTATTTGGTGATCGAAGGTTGGAGCAGACTGCCACCTATTCAATATCTACTATCTCGGGGTGAGAAAGTCGATAGAAATGAGTTGAACTCCGTGAGAATAAAACAAACTTCTTTTGAGAGAAGCTTGAGTAGGCTGGGAGGGGTTGTGAATTGCATCACTGGGTCCATGATGCTTTTGTCTTCAATACCAGAAATCATCAACATGATTTTGATAGTAGATGTATTGACCCGGTTTCTGCCTAAGTTGTATGGAGGGCTTCTTTCTTGACACCCTTTTATCCTTAAGTTTATTTTCATTCTTCAACCCCTTTAATGCTTACCTAGACGTCATAACTAGCACCTTGTTGTAATTGTTCC
Source organism: Glebionis coronaria (assembly GCA_025667525.1). Taxonomy (NCBI): domain Eukaryota; kingdom Viridiplantae; phylum Streptophyta; class Magnoliopsida; order Asterales; family Asteraceae; genus Glebionis; species Glebionis coronaria. The sequence goes on from CM046874.1 coordinate 650,131,735, forward strand.
AGTGTTAGCTTAATTCATTAGTCGGCATTATTCCCGTACACTCAACTACTCCATCTTTCCTAAGGACTTCTAAGTTCTAATGGATTGTCCCTAGGAAGATCCCTCCGGTTTTGGTTGGATCATAGGAAGAATACCTAACCACCTTTTGACACCAATACCATCGTGAATTAATGTGTTGAAGGGTATATATATCGTTACCAGAAAAACTTGTTGAAAAAGCAATCAAGGTGTTGATGAAATCAGAGTCTACACCTTGAAGGTTTTTTGTATCACCCAGAACGCTCCCCCTACATATGTGCATCATAAAAGGAAAAGAAAGCACATATTAGGAAGAGAAAGCACTTATATCAAAGATCTTATTCAAGATAACACATTTTAATCACTATTCTCCCCCTCAAAAATTGCATGAAAGTGAAATTTTTGTAAAACTAGTGATGAAACATGGAGAGAATAATGTGTCATGAATGTTTGGAACAAATGTTTATGAAATCATTATACTCCCCCTCGAAAAGAGATGCTATTTAAATAGGGGAGTATATGAGCACATTGTTTTGAAATACTTTGATAAATTGTGCTCAAGAGTCCGAGAAAAATTGTGTTAATGAGCTTAAAACTTTATGTTTTGATATAAGCTCATGAACGAGAAAAATGAATTTCTCGTTGTTGAGGATAAGTCAAACACTTTCCTTTATTTAGGAACCGGGTTATAGTCTGACATGTGACTATAAGCCATTATGGGAAGAAAAATACAAAAGACATGTTTTGAAAACATTTGAACTTTCATTCGAACTTTATGTACGTACCCGTGTCGTTATTGAACAACATTTCTAAGTACGTCCATATTATCGATGCTGAGAGACATGTCGAAGGAGAATATTTTTGGTATTTTGAAAGATTTTCTCATTTTTTATTTTGTTTTTATAGGTTTAATATTTTTGTATTTTGATTTTCTGATAGATGTATACAAGGTTACTGCTAATGTGCAAGACGTTCAAGATCATCAGGAGTGAAACTACGCATACCAAGTCGACGATCCAAGAATTCAAATCTGTCTTGAGAAAGAGCTTTGGTGAAGATGTCGGCTAGTTGGCAGTCCGTCTTGACAAAAAACAGTTCGATCGTTCCTTTTTCTACATGCGCCTTTATGAAATGGAATCGGACAGCAATGTGCTTGGTCTTTGAGTGTTGGACCGGGTTGCAGGATATGGCTATGGCTGATTGTGAGTCACAATAAATAGGCACTTTGTTAAAGTGAAAGCCATAATCCATGAGTTCTGTTCTCATCCAAAGGACTTGAGCACTACACAAGGATAGAGACACGTATTCTGCTTCCGCGGTGGATAACGCCGTACAGTCTTGTTTTCTAGATGACCAGCTCACTAGCTTCTCACCTAAGAATTGTGCGCCACCGAAAGTGCTCTTGAATGAATCATGACATCCTGCATGGTCGGCATCTGAAAAACTAGTGAGATTAAAACCAGAATCCTTCGTATACCAGAGACACATGTGAATGGTTCCCCGGAGATAACGAAAGATCCTTTTAACCTCCTTGAGGTGCTTCTCGGTTGGCTTAGCCTGATACCGAGCACATAAACAAGTAGCATGCACAATGTCCGGTCTACTTGAGGTTATGTACATAAGGGACCCGATCATACTTCGGTATTTTGTAGCATCTACAAATGTCCCTTTCTTATCCAAATCAAGCTTGTGTTTAGTGTCCATTGGAGTACCAATAGGATCACAATTTTCCATTCCAAATTTCTTTAGAATTTCAAGCACATATTTAGCCTGATATATGAAAATGCCACGGGGGGATTGGTGAACTTGGAGACCAAGAAAAAATGTCATTTCCCCCATCATGGACATTTCAAATCGACTTTTCATAAGGTTTGCAAATAATATGGAATATTTTGAGTTAGTAGAACCAAATATAATATCATCTACATAGACCTGAGCCACCAATATGTCGTTGCCGTAGTGCTTGATAAACAAAGTTGGATCAATGGTTCCTTTGCTGAAGTGATTTTGTTGAAGAAATGATGCTAATTCGTCGTACCATGCCCTCGGTGCTTGTTTCAAACCATAAATTTCCTTTTTTAACTTGTAGACATGTCTTGGATGTTCGATGTTGATGAAACCTTCAGGTTGACATACATACACATTTTCTTTTAACGGTCCATGCAAGAAAGCCGTCTTCACGTCCATTTGATACACATTGAATTATTTGTGTGCAGCGTATGCCAAGAAAATCCTAATAGCTTCCATTCGAGCAACCGGGGCGAAGGATTCAGCGAAATCATTTCCCTCTTGTTGTTTATAACCTCTCACAACTAACCGAGTCTTGTTCCTAATGACCGTTTGCTCCTCATCCATCTTGTTTTTGAATAACCATTTCAGAGTAAGCGGATCGATATTGTCCGGTCGAGGTACTAACTCCCATACATCAAGCTGGATGAACTGATTGAGTTCTTCTTGCATAGACTCAATCCATGATGCATCGGTCATTGCTTCTTTCACACTAGCTGGTTCCATTGTGCTGACTGATAGTACATAGATACACATATCACCATCGGTACGCAGCTGATTGCGTGTTGAGACTGGTCTTGAGAGATTACCAATCACTTGAACCAAATGATGATTCTTAGTCCATTTTTGTTCATGTGGAAGTGTATGAGAAACTTGATGCGAGCTCGACGGATCCACGTATGATGTTGAAGGCTGAGTAGAACTTGTGGAAGCCGCAAATGGATTAACAAACTCGTGTTCGTTGAGCATCGCATTGTGTGCATTTTCAGCAACAATTTCATTCTAAAGATGAACGTGAGTAGGATTTTGCTGAGAATGTTGTTGAGTTGAGTCAGCAGTCGGAGACGTGGTTGGAATGTTTGGAGTTAATATGGTTGAGGTTGACGTAGATGGTGCAAAAACGGATGCCGTTGGTGTAGGTGCAACTGGTAGTTCTGAAACTACCGCAACAGGTGCAGCCGGGGCATTTTGAGGAACACCAAATGACGAAGGACCCTCCATATATTCATCATAGATTGGCCCAAATAATACTTCCAAGTCACGTTCGGAAGGTTGTAACGATGAGATTACTGACGGTGAAAATTGAAGCGCGAGTCCTGAACTTACGTGTCCAGAAGTCTGACTTTGAAGTTCGGGATGTGAACTTCTATGTTGAGAGGCCATACCCGAGAGTTCATCAAAGGTAACATTCATTGTCTCCATTACCTTTCTTGTCCTTCGATTATAAACCTTGTAAGCACAAGCAGTTGAAGAATAACCAATGAAAAAACCAATATCACCTTTAGGTTCAAGTTTACCAATATCTTCACGATCATTCTTCGAATAACATAAAGCACCAAAGACATGTAAAAATGAAATATCCAGTTTTCTTCCATTAATGATCTCATAAGGTGTTTTGTTGAAGCGGGTGTGAATAATGGAGCGGTTTTGAGTATAACATGCAGTTGCTATAGCATCAGCCCAAAGGAATAACGGTACACTGGAGGAGAGAAGTATCGTCCGAGCAGCTTCAACTAACGTACGATTCCTCCGTTCCACAACTCCATTCTGCTCTGGAGTTCTTACAGTCGAAGTTTGATGAGAAATCCCAACTTCGTCAAAATAAGCTTTCAGTTTCTGATTGGTGAATTCTGTACCGTTATCCGTTCTAAAAATGATAATAGGAGCTTGAAGTAGCACTGATGTTTTCTTCAAGAAACTGATGATTACATCAGGGGATTCATCTTTCGAAGCAAGAAAATGAACCCATGTGTAACGAGAATAATCATCCACAATCACAAGGACATTCCGCTTACCATTAATACTTTTGATTCTCATTGGACCACACAAATCCATATGAAGGAGATGCAACCTATTCGTCGAATTTGGAACAGGTTTGGGTTTGTGAGGCTTCTTCTTGCTTTTACCTTGCTCACATGATGGACAAATATGGTATTTAGTATATTTGAACTTTGGAAGACCGGTAAAGAGATCATCTTTTGCAAGTTGGGTGATGGCATCAAAATTGAGATGAGATAACCTTTGATGCCATAACCATGACTTTGTCGAAGTGTCCCGGGCCATGAGACAAATTGGAGATACAACATACATTTGAAAAAGATCAATGGTGTAAAGGTTTGTTGTGCGATTTCCTTTCAACAGATCAATTCCTTCAAGATCCCTAACAAAGCAAGTATGACTTCTGAAGGCAACCTCCAAATCTGAATCACAAAATTGCCCAACCGAGAACAAATTGTGTCCCAAGCCATCAACAAAAGAAACTCTGGTGATGATAATATTTCCCCAATGAAGATCACCATAGCCTAGAATTGCCGCAACATGATCATTTCCAAATCGAACAGTTCCCATAAAATGCCATACAAAGTTCTTGAGAAGACTTCAATTCCCAGTCATATGTTTGGAACAGACCGAGTCCACGCACCAGAGACAAATTTCAACAGCCTGCCAATGATAAGAGAAGAGAAAATTTGGCAACCGAAGAAATAGGTTCCTGTATGGTAAGGTAATAATCAAGCCATATCACATACCGACATTTCACTGTCAGTATGAGATCTACTAGAATCAATAACATGACCATTAGAGGCAAAATATCTTCCAGTAAGCAACCACTTAGAGGTAACTCTAGGACTTCTAGGCGTAGCAAGACTTTCAGTGGACCCTACCTGCTTAGTTTTTGGAACATACACTTTAGCCTTACGAGTGCTATGTATTTCGCTGATAGAAAGCTTGTCAAGTTGAGTGTAACCACCATAGTTCAAACCATTCATAGTCAAACCACAAACATCATGACTAAAAGTAAAGAAACATTTATTACATTTAGCACAAATAACTTCAGTTTTTTCATTCCGAATAGCAAGTTTAAAGTCATTACATTCAGAAGAATTAAATTTCTGATTATGAATAAAAAACGGTAAATTCCTACGGTGTTCTTCTACTTGCACATTATTAGCCTTGGGATGACTACTTCTAGAGGCAAAAGGGACCCTATCATTCCTTGTATTGCTCGTATGTTGTGGCCTTCTGCTCTTAGTGTAGTTGTTCATTCCTGTAGAAAAAGACACATGCTTGTTAGAATTAGCATTTTTTAAATCAATGACTTGTGGTTGTGCAATAGTGGTCGGTTTTGTCCTAACGCTTGCTTTACATTGGTTGCTAGGCACAAAGATATCTACCCTAGTTTGAGATGAAGGTCTAACGTGAAACATTCTTGGGGATATAACTGCAGCTTTCATTCCAGCAGCCTTGGGAAACGGTGTTACAGCAATACGAGTGGGTCCCGAGGTTGCTGGTTTCTGGATCATCGTATCCGCACTCGAGCTAGGCTCAGAAGTCTTATCATTTAACAAAGCCTTTAATTTATAGTTCTCACAGATTTTATCAATAAGTTTCTAATAGACAGACTTGCTTTGTTCAATAGCCCGCTTATATGAAACGACAACAGATTCTAAATCTGTAATCTTAGCCTTAAGCTTCTGAACATTACCATCACTAGCACTCTCTAACCCTAAAGAGGCCAAATTCGTATCCTTAACCCCTCCTAACTGAGCCTGCAACCGAGCGATAGTTTGCTGCATTTCATTGTAAGATTTTTCACATGAAATCTTGTCATATTTGCATTCATCACATTTTTTGAAAAATTTATTCCAAAGATCGGTGAATTCTTTATCTTTTTTAATGACATAGGATTCCATTTTCTCTTTCATAAGATCAAGCTCAGTTTGAAGGTTTTCATTTTGCGACATAGAGGTACTTAACTCAGCAGGGCTGCTATCAATACAATCACTTGCTTTAGAGAGACGTTCAAGATCATTTTCCAAAACTTTGATTTTATCAAGAGATTCATCAGCTTCCTTCGCTAAAGATTTAAGTCTTCAACAAAGTTGGAAAATTCTTTCAGAAAAGCGTTTTTCAAATTACCTAACCTAGCATCAACTTGATTAATAATTGGATTAATGTCGTTTTGAAGAATTTTCTGGACCTCAATTTGAACAGGTGATGTAAAATTTCCTCCAGTTATTTTGGAATTAACAACACGTTTAAGAATGACAAAGTTATCTTTAAGCTCGTTTAGAAATTGGCGTGTGATACTCGGTTTAGGAGGGTCATCAGGCAATTCCTCACTTGGTAGCAAAAGCATTTCAGTACTCGTTTTAGACCAAATAAAGACAGTTGGAGGATTTATTTTCGGATAATAAACGGGTGTCACTTCTTTATCAAGCTTTTTCATTCTTAAACGAGTCTCTTCAACAAGTTCAGTAGTTTCCTCGGAATCATGCGCAATAGGAGGATCATGCTCATCACACAATAGCACACTACCATTATATAAAGTTTCATTAGTGGCCTGAACTTGCTTAAGGTATCCGGGATTAGGGGAAGAGGACAACCTAAGGCCAATTTGTATCGAGTGTAATTTATCTCATTCACTTTTGGTGCGAGCATATTTATCGTCTGCATAGTCTGGCCACGTTTGACTAAAAGGTTGTCTAATTCTCTAATCCTATCCTGAGCTTTGCAAAAATCCTCAAGTAGCCCATCTTCTCGAATTTTGAAATCATGTTTCAGCGTTTTTCGTTCTTCTTTTAACTCCAAAATAGTAGATTTTTCCGTTGAAAGCTGTTTATTAAGAGACGTGATTTCATCATTCAATTCACTTATATTTTTAGCACTACTTAAATGTAAGGCATTTAATTTCTTAGTGGTGCACGTTTCTTGATAAACAGATGTAGCATGGGCCTGTTCAAGTTCTTTATTTTTAGCCTGATGAATTTCAAAACATTTCTCCCATTCCTTATATCCCGCAAGCTCAGTGGTCAATTTGGCATTAGTTTCTCTAAACTTATTATTAACCACTATAGCTTGATCTACATACTTAGCAAGCTTATCAAATAGAGATTTATAATACGCATGAGTCTCATCAGGAAGGGTTGTAGGCTGAGCAAGTTGATCCACACTAAGGTCCACACTAGGCTCAGTCAAAATAATATTACTATTATTCGTTTGATCCTCGTGTGTCTCAATGTAAGGCTCAAGCATCTCAGTATACTCTTCCTCCTGATTAGACATATTATATATATCATTATCATCAAAACTTGGAAGTACCTCAGAGGGACCGTCTGAATCATAGACGGGAGCATTGTCATCATGCATTCCTGAGTTTGATGCTTGCTGTAAGTTTGCCATCAAGATGTAGTTGGCATTCACCTCTTCTTCCTCGTCATATTCTGCAGTAGAAGCCATAAGATCAAATTCCTCAGCTTGAAGTGGAATCCCTGCCTCTTCTTTTTGTGCTATGAGAAGCTCAGTCTGAAGATAAGCAGCATCCCTCTTCTTTTTGGCTGTGCAATCTCGAGCATAATGACCAATTCCCCTGCAGTTGTAGCACTGAACCTGACGATTGTTGTTTCCATTTCCCATACCAGTGTTCTCAGCCCTTGCAGCCACAATATTTCCCATCTGATTACCAACCGTTGGCACAACAATTAACCCATTCTGATTACCCACATTCGGAACATTCGGATTCTGACCCCGAGTTTGTCCGTATTGATTTCCTGCATTCCCAACATTCTGACCATACTGTGTCCCCGTGTTCCCAGCAACTACCAATTGGCGATCTTGATTCGCATTCATGAAAGGTTGAGCAACCTGCCTATTTCTAGTGTTCGAGGAGATTCTCTGATTGTTGGTGGTGGGGTTAATGGTAAATTTGAATGCCTTTGCAAGAAGTGTAAGACCAGTGTTAATCGCATGAGTTGGATCGGTGATGTCATCAAAACAAGCAATAGGTTGTTGTAAGTAGTTCACAGCAGCAGGAGGTTGATATCCATAAGGAGTGAGTTGTTGTTGTTGTTGTTGTGGCATGAAGTTACTTGATGAGGGTTGATGATAAGGTACCATGGGATATGACATAGATGATGGAGAGTTTGCCATGAAAGCCAATGGATCTTGTGTCTTGGCACGTCTTTCAGCCCTAACTTCATTAGATTCATCTTAATTCATCTTCAAATAATCATATACTTGAGTGTAGTCCACTACATGAAGATCATTGGTTTGATTGACAAGAGTGACAGATCTTGACCATTCAGAAGGATGATTATCAAGAAATTTGATGTTTGTAGCAGTTTGTGCAGGTTCATGTTTGTTTCTTCTAAGATGATTCATGAGGGTTGAAAATCGATGATAGTAAGGTTCAATTTGTTCCCCTTCAATAGACGTAAATTTCTCCCATTCACGAAGCAACTTAGTTTCCTTCTCTTGTAAACCAATTTCACTCCCCTTCATCATTTTCTAAATCCTAAGCCACATCTCGTGTGCGGTTTCACAACTATCGACAGCAACATAAACATCTTCGGGAAGTCCCATAAGGATGACTTGAATTGCTTGATCATCAGCGTCGAGTTGTTTAGATTCAGCTTCAGTTAGTTCTTCATCTGTTTGCTCATGACTTGAGTCAGCCACTGGGTTAGCATTCGTAGGGTCCCTAGGCACAATGATGGTTCTTCCAATATACGGACCTTGTTGAATCGATTTGACAATCAATTTTCCCAAAGGTTTACATTTTGCATAACGAAGGAGACGACTAGCCCATGTAGTGTAGTTCTCCTTGGTGAGCATGGGAGGACGATTCTCAGTACCCGCAGCGTAAATATCTTGTTGAGACGTCATCTTAGAAGTCGTGTGAAAAACAGGATCTCAATTCGAAGAAAGCAGAATGTTGAAGTGAAAATCCCCTAAATATGATTAAATCCCCTAAAAATGAGCTCTCCTGAAACCAAAAATTCCAAGGCAAAAAAAAACACAAATTTTGAAAATATTTCCGGAATAATGGCTTTTTCAGAAAAAAAACTTTTTCGGAATAAATGGTTTTTCGGAAAAATGAGTTTTTCAGAAAAAAATGGCTTTTTCGGAAAAATGAGTTTTTTAGAGAAAATGGCTTTTTCGGAAAAAATGAGTTTTTCGGAATAAACACTTTTTCGGAATAAAACTATTTCGGAATATTCACTTTTTCGGAAAAATGGGATTCTTCGGAATAAAGGAAGTTTTCAGAAAAAATTTCGGAATAAGTGGGTTTTCAGTAAAAACTTCGGAAAAATGTATTTTCAGTAAAATCTTCGGAATCAGTAGATTTCAGTAAAATCTTCGGAAAAAGTGTATTTTCAGAAAAAACTTCGGAATAATTGGAATTTAGTAGAATCTTCGGAATAATTGGATTTCAGTAAAATTTTCGGAATAAGAAACCATTTCAGTAAATTCTTCGGAATAAAAGGTTTTCAGTAAAAATGCATTTTCGGAATAACAAGATTTTCAGAAAAATCTTCGAAAAATGAACTTTTTAGAGATTTATAAACCCTTTTCCGAAATGCAAAATTTCGGATTAACAAACCCTTTTCCGAAAATTAACTGAAAAATGAAGAAGTACCGTATGGATCGACAGAGATGATGCTAAAACACCACAACACAATCACGAATCCACCAAAATCAATAACATCTTCGATCACCACAATAACCACACCTCAAAACCTCAAATATAAATCGAATCCAATATCCTAAACTAAAAACCTCCACGAATACAATACCAAATCCACACCAAATCAACACCAACGCTAACTATGAACCCCTTGGCGAATGATACCACTTGTATGACTAAATCACACGACTAATCAAACACAAATAACATGATGATGATTAAACTAAAAAAAGGAATAGATTAAGATAAAGAAAAGAAAAGAAATACGTAGTTGGTGATTTCCTTGTGAGAGAAAAACAAACACCTTTCTCTCTCTAAAACTAATCAAATGGAAAGCACACACACAAATGAGGATTAGGAAGCCTTTTATACTAAGTAACAAATGTTTAGGAGGCCTTCCTCATTTGTGTGTTCGGGACTAAATCCCGTTACATAAACAATAATAACTAAAAAACTCTCGACATCATTAAATGACATTTTTCACGAGCTTCGCAACGATATATTATATGACCATCACTTTAATTACTTCTAACAATCCGGAATGTGCAAGGTTAACCTAAGTAGGAATACATGCTCCTCAACTAATTCGGAATCCGTTATTTTGGACCTAGTTTGGAATACAAGTTCCACAGAAAATTCGGAATCCGTATTCTCAACTTAATTTGGAATAATGGATTTGCTTGTAATTCGGAATACACAGTGATGGACATAATTCGGAATCAACTGTTGAACTTAATTCGGAATGAACTATCCTAAACGTAATTCGAGAAATGAAGATTCAACACTTAATTCGGGATAAGCTGATATGCACATAAGTAGGGAAATGGAATTTGCCTCTAATTCGGGAAATGAAGTTGTGGTTTTGGAGGGAAAATAAAATCTAAATCGGAATATAATAAACAGTACACAAGTCGACGTAAAAGGGTTTTGCATGTAAGTCAGAATAAGGGGATTTTCAACACAGTTCGGGAAAAGAGGGTTTTGATTACCCGGATTAACTCAAAATAAGAAAATTCACAATAAGCACTTACCAAAACTTAAACCAAACCAATTTTTAGAAAAAGCTAATAAAACACAATTTGTTAAAAAAACTTTTAAAAACACTAAATAAGCAAAAAGTATAAATCAAATTTTTATAAAAATATTAATCTACCAAAATCAACTTATATAAAAACTAACAAACATAAAAATTAAGCAATAAGCACAATAATCTAAAAATCTCAAACACATCAACTCAATAAGCACAATCCAATAAGCAAACTAATCACACAATCAAAAAGATGAAATCAACTACATGATTAATTAAGCAAAACAATAGATTATGATTAAGAAAGGTAGAATGAGAATTTAATAAAAAGCTTGATTATAGTAAAGATTAAGATCAAAGATTAGAAGATTAAGATGAAGGTTTGATAAGCTTGAAAGAAAAACTAGAGAGAAGAAAAATAAAAACACACTAATTACCTACTAAAAAATAAAGACTAACTTTTCTAATGACACATTAGAAAACTATATATAGGGAAGTGGAATGTGTTTTTTTCTTCCTCTTTTCTTCTTGTCTTCTCGTCTTTTTCGACTTTGTCTCGGGATTAGTCGAATGATAACTTGAACTCGTCTTCTAATTTTCTTCTTTTAGTAGACTTGGTTCTTCGACTTTGTTAAACTTCCGTCTTTAGACTTTTTCTATAGGTGATTATCCATATAAACATGATACGAATAAATAATAAACGCAGCAGAAAGATCACCTATGAACGGATCCATAGAGTCATATGATTAATCAATAAAAAGAGAGATAAACATATGTATACCTTTGTAACGTGACCAGTTGAATGAAAAGATGACAATCACCAAGAACACCAATAAAATATGAAACCAAGTGATCAAAGTAGATCACCTCTATGATGTATCCACACTACACGTCAATGTATACCACCTTGATGCTAGTCCGATAACCCGTAACCATTCGACAAGCCTTTACCTACTATGTTAAAGCTTAAGATAAAAAAACAAAACCTCCATATTTTGTCTTCACATTCTACCGTAGGTATGAATGGAAAATGGATAAAAGAGAATCATTTTCTAACTTGCAAAATGTATTAAGTATGTAATTAATATGTAATTAAGATAATATATAAGTTGTTACAACTAAATAAATTATATATTAATTACAATACATGTTACACATGACCACCTTGGTCTTTTTCTCATTTTGCTTTTCTAGTCCAATTTATCTAAGTCTTAACTTAGTAAATAGTGGCCCTTATTGATCTTGAGTTACATAGGTTATGTATATACCGCAAATACAATAGAAACGATATATTAAGTGGTACCTCGGTGTATATGTGTGTGACCCCATAGGCTCACATGTATCTAGCCGTATAATTATTTATTATGACACGAACATAATCTAACAGCTCCCACTTGCACACGTCATAACAATCAAGTAATTATACAAGCAAAGGTTAGCATCTAGCAACACGCCAATGCCCCCAGAAACATATGCGGATTGTTTCTCAAACATCTCATTTAAATGGTTTAGATATCAGTCATCCTTTTGTTTCAGATACTCTATTAAACTTTAGACATGGATCAACAGTCATTATTAAGTTTAACTATTATGTTTCTAGATATAAATATTGAACTAGATTACCAAATTAATCAAGTATCATCTTAATTACATTTGGGTGTGGCCACACATACATCTGTACGATTCATCGAGGGGCCCAGTAGTATCTAACTCCAATACATGTGGAGGAACAAATCCTATTTTGACTGCACGTGTCGGTCATGTGTTTCACATCGCACCTGAAAATGGTCTTTATGGCAGCCTTGTTCAGGACAACGTTGAACCATATCAAAGATTGACATTCCACACGTACAAAACCTACTTGCATCTCAAGTCTAAGGATGAGAGATTCAACCACTTGCGAGATTCACTATTGACGTCGATCCATGCAGTGAATTCTCGTAGGTTGGGTCAATCCAATGTTCATTCAATGAACACATGTGAGTTTGGCGGCATCATCAATTAATATTCATTCCAAATGAATATGACCAACTCATATTTGTCTTAATTCCACAATACTCCCGTATCGTCAACTGACAATGGATAATTTAGAATAAATAAATTATTCATGGATTAAACATGCTAATATAGAACACAATAGTACAAATGAAAACGATTATACCAAGTATATCAATTCATTATTTAGTAAAACTGCTTAACGTTCCATTATCCAAATACTAAAAAAACAGATATACATGAGACTACTCTAAGGTCAAAGTCCAATGTTCCAAGCATGATGAACATGTTTGAATACAAGACATTGAATTTACACAAGGACCTGTTGAGTTGTTATCTGAGTGAACTTTGAGAATACTAATTTCAAAACTCACAAATAGTAAAGGTTTTTAATAATACGATGATTGTCATTTTGTATATGTCCGCTCAAGTGCTAATATAGTAATACTAGCATCGCCATAGTACATTACATAGGTTGTTTGAAGCAAGTAGAACACCTATTTAAGACAATCTTCTTAACAACTTCCCAAACTATAAAGTATTCTTATTTTACTAATGAGTAGTGCAACAATGCTTTTCATCAAGCACGTCTAGGTAGTAGTATTGTCATTGAAGATGAAATCCTACTATCACTAGTATTGAGTACCATCTCAATCAAAGTAAGCATTAGTGTATAAACTCAACACCAATCTTCTTAGCTAAAATCCGTAAACGATGATCAAATATATAGTAGTCTAATGACTTTCACTTAGATACTTTATGATCAATTCATCTTGCATTGATGCAAGTATTAACATTAGTCTAATACATCACATATCATATGTAATGAATCCACTCGGTAAACTAAAGGTTTCCATGTACATGTTCAATCTAATCAAGTGAGATAGAACTTTGAGACTTTCTCAATGATGTTTCATATTTAGACTTATTAACCGCATATGTCTTATCATAATAAGCCTATGTTCCAAGGTTATACGATTTGTTTCTTATATCTCTTCAATAGAATATATTCCAAGCCAATGATTTAAATCTAGCTTAGATGGAATAATATTTCCAATATGTTACCAACATATGAGATTTAAGAACGTACAAAACAAAGTGCTCTGACTAGCTTAAAGGTAACTCAAGAGTTATATTTGTTTTAATCATGATCATATCCTTGATTTAAACATAAGATTCCAGCTTTTAGATGCATGCTTTAATCCACACTTGGATTTCTAGAGCTTGTACACTTTCTAAATATTAGTTGGATTTATAAACCCTTATGATTACACAACCTCTTTGCAAATGTAATAAATCAAAAGGATTTTTAACATCCAATTACCATATTTCATATTCATGAAATCAAGTATGGTAATTAATATCTTTATTAATTGAACACTCACAAAGAAAAGAAAGCTTTAATCATGGTCAACTGCTTGAGAATGCGTTTAAACTCTTATCAAAGAGAGTGTGTATAAATGAGTACAATTTTGTCCATTTCTATCTTCTCATAGAAGACCATTTATAACCTATCAGTCTTACTGATTGATAAAAGAATTTTAAATCCAAAATTGATTTTCTTTTATGGACTACATCTACCATTCATAGTTTTGAGTCATTCATTAGATTCCAAATCTAAAATGAGTCTCGATAGTTATGAGGTTCACCATGATCCTCTAACTCATATTCCTCAACATTGACATGACATTCATATCTTCAGGTGCTTGAGGTATCCTTGCGGATATGTGAATGGGAGTTAACAACACTTTGTGGCTTTTGCATTTATATGCTCAACCTCAATTGTGTCGTTCACTAGTGTACTCAGAAGGTTGTATTTTATTCATTACTTTCTTCAAAGATGCATAAAGGCTCCCACTTGCTTCTTGTAAGAGGAGATTGTCTCCAAGTACACAGCATGTCGAGCAACAATGAATTGTTCTCGTTTGGGATGTGTAAAATACATTGAAATTTCTTGATTCAAGTTTGTTAATAACACGTCTAACATGATTTTAACAAATTCAAGACTTCAACTAAGACTTACTAGGAGTCATCCCATTCCATAAATTGATGGTTTCTTAGTTACCTTCTAGTTAGGAACCATATTGAATAAGCACAGACTCATTCAAATTTTTGTTAACCTTAATAAGATACGGGAGAGAGTAGTTAATGTTATCAAGGATCAAATAATAACAATATTATTTGATTTTACACATGAGACATAGTGTTGCGATTATGAGACAGTATCACAATTCCTTTGATAACCTAATACTCTTTGGCTCACATATGTTCTAATTTGTTCAAACCAAATTATATAAAGAATATATTCAAGCCAATAGCATGCTATAAAGTATGATTATTTTAGCAGTTCAAGAACTTTATGTTCATGTTTTAACAAGAAAACATAACATGTTGGTCGCTAAATATACTTTATAAGATATTGAACAATTCAATAACTTCATTGTATATGCCCTAACATGAAGACACAACAAGTCAAGTACTTACTTTATTTTATAAGTCTTTGAACAATTCAAGGAAGTTCATGTTTATGTCTTTACTTGAAGACAAAACATATTACAAATAAAGTATTATTGAATGTCTACTTTTGGCTTCAATAGTATTTTCAAGTTAATTTACATACTTCATATTTATGTCTTTACAAGAAGACATATGCTTATTAGCTAAAACATTTAGGTAATGTGATGAAGTAGTTTTTATTATTTCTTGACATTAGTTCTCTATAGACAACATACATCAATATGTATAAGTCCTAATAGAATATTATAAGCCATATTGTGTTGTACCTTGCACACTCTAATATTTCTCCCACTTGAGCATGGCAAAACATCATATATGAATAATATTAAAATATCACAGATATAATAAGATCTAAGTCATACTCAAATCAAGCTTATATAGAAGGGTTATGTAGAACTTCATCGTTTAATAAGCAATCATGCATAACTATTTTTAGATAACATTTCGGGAAGCGACATCAGAAAAGCGACTAGTTATCTTTTAAAATAATATGCAATAAGGCTTAGAAAGCTATGATGTTATTTTAAGACAATCAAGAAATTAAGTGGGTCACTTTCAATGTGATAAGATCATAGCTCCCACGGAATAAGACAACATTACAAGTGTGTCCTTTAATTGAAATTTGCATTGCTCCCATTAGTTAAGACAACATTTTTAATGTATTTATACTAGTGAAAAAGCAAGAAGCAATTTGTATACTTTCTAGTTCTTTGAATGTCTACACATTATATCCAATGTGAGTCGCGTAAACTAGTAACCATGTACATAGATATTCAAAGAAAAGTATCAAGTTCTACTATATTATAATGGGATTTCTATCGATGCCATTAACTTGAAAGTTTTGCATGCAATTCCTCTTTCTACTTTACCTCAAAGGTGTGTAGAATGTTATGGAACTTGTTTGTGTAAGGAAAATATACTATAAAAACATGCTAGTAATTTCCTTTCCTCTCACAGTTTATTGAGACTTCAATTTCTAATCAAGACTTCTTACAATATTTTAACACTTTAAGATGTGCAACCGTACTTAATCGTTTTGACTTACAAGACAATGCGATTTCTTGAGTAGGTGTGTATTAAGATTGATTAGAATTGAGAAGATTCAAGTGTTCCTATTACAGCTTTCTCATACAAGGAGAAAGGATGGGAACTAGTCTTATTCTTACATGGAAAGAAGACTTAGTTTGTTTTCCTCTAGCAAAAAAGGAAACAAACTTTGTTTACGGTTTGTGTTGCATAAAATCATTAATAGAAACACAAAGTTCATATTTAGTATTTTCGATAATTATCCTTTTAAAATTAACTACCCAAGTTTATAAAAAAACAATTAATTTTACGAAAAGGCTAAGATCCACATTGAGGTTCCACCATCACATCAGTTGATCTGCTAGCAATGATAGATTCAACAGGTAGATGACGTTCATCAATTGCAAATCTTGTGTAATTCTTATATCCTTATGGGACTCATGACACAAGCAAACATCTCACTAAATGTCAAACTGGCATGTTTAGTCCCATCCTTGCCTCGGTCAAGGTCTCACCGTTGTACCGATTAAGTCATCCAATTTGAGAACATGCGAGAATAAGTCTAGGTCTCACGCATAGATAATAATCACCTTGGGTTACAATTCACATCCGTCTCACAATATGCAAAAAGTAATTGCAAATGATCTCAAACGATTGGACGACATGACTTAAATTTGAGACGGGTATAAAAGTTTGATTTACAAATCAAAATTGTGTACGAGGAAGCATGCATTCATCCATCGTAGCACAAGTTAAAAACATTTCTTAACTTAAGTCTAATCTTGTTTTAGTTTATGCGTGTCAAGTTGTCCAAGTTAAAGACTAATATAAAACCTAAGTGGAAGTATTATTATTTTAGACAATACATAAAATAAATAACATTCATAACATGTTATGAATTATTATGAAAACAAGATTTTTGTTTTAAATCGTATTTAAACTATAGACTAAATCAAAGATTAGTTTTATAAATGGTTTGTGATTGGTATCAAGTTTTATAAAAACATTTGCAAGTTATAGAAAGATATCAAGCAAATAAGCAACCACACAACCACAAGTATGAAAAGCCTCGAACCGATGAAAAACCTAAGCTTGATCTCGTGAGCCATCACAAGGATCAAGAAGTCAACTAAGGATATGTCAACACAACCACAAAGTGGGCTCCCACTTGATCCAAGACCATCAAGAGCAAGTAGAACCCAAAATGAACATGAAGCCCAAATCTACCAAAAAAACTCAGTCGACTTGTAGGGCCCAAAACTAATAGAAGGATTCCTTCCTAGCCTGAGCTCCAGTTGAGACTTTTGAAGGCCCATGAGTTGTGAATTAGCACGCCAAAATTGGGCTTCTATCTCCTTATAGAACTCCGGGAAATCGCGTTTTAGTACAGATCACTCAGCAGCTCTGAATTTCATAATATGTCTTCAATTCTTTAGCCATTCCCATCCAAGCATCGGTTACAATTGATTTATGAAAAAAAACATTTAACCTATCATTAAACTACTGTAAAGTTCCGAAACAATGTCTATAAACAACATCAAAAACATATTAAAAAAGTCGAAACATGTCACATTTGGTCTAGGTTTTCATCGGCTTTGCATACGAAACATAATAATTCCATAAGATTATGAATACAACAAGGTGTTGGATAAGTCCATGGCCAAACATGCATGTATTTGCCATGAAAACAAAATTAAACAACAAGAAACACTTGTTAGCCAACGAAATCGAAGAAATAATCAACAATTAATTAAACCTCGATTGGTACGTATAACCGATGACCTTAGGATATTAAAACCAAATTTTAAACACGTTATAATCATCATATAATTACAGAAATCATGTCCATAGGGCTTTTCTAAAACTGATTCACAAATCGTGCCAAAACACGCATTTTTGGTCATTTTATACGTACCGGCAACAAAACTAATTAAGATATGCGTAACACGTGGCCATGGAATAAAAAAATACATATCATAAGACCATATTATGGTCTGTTTTAACACGAAAATTAAGCGCTTGGGGCTGTTTTAATTTTTTTTCTTTATTAATCCTCCAAAAACACGCGATTTGGCCACTTTTACGCATACCCGATAATCATATGACAACATATGATGGCTCTCTGATACCACTATAGGTGATTATCCATATAAACATGATATGAATAAATAATAAACGCAGCAGAAAGATCACCTATGAACGGATCCGTAGAGTCATATGATTAATCAATAAAAAGAGAGATAAACATATGTATACCTTTGTAACGTGACCAGTTGTGTGAAAAGATGACAATCACCAAGAACACCAATAAAGTATGAAACCAAGTGATCAAAGTAGATCACCTCTATGATGTATCCACACTACACGTCAATGTATACCACCTTGATGCTAGTCCGATAACCCGTAACCATTCGACAAGCCTTTAACTACTATGTTAAAGCTTAAGATAAAAAAAACAAAACCTCCATATTTTGTCTTCACATTCTACCGTAGGTATGAATGGAAAATGGATAAAAGATAACCATTTTGTAACTTGCAAAATGTATTAAGTATGTAATTAATATGTAATTAAGATAATATATAAGTTGTTACTACTAAATAAATTATATATTAATTACAATACATGTTACACATGACCACCTTGGTCTTTTTCTCATTTTGCTTTTCTAGTCCAATTTATCTATGTCTTAACTTAGTAAATAGTGGCCCTTATTGATCTCGAGTTACATAGGTTATGTATATACCGCAAATACAATAGAAACGATATATTAAGTGGTACCTCGGTGTATATGTGTGTGACCCCATAGGCTCACATGTATCTAGCCGTATAATTATTTATTATGACACGAGCATAATCCAACATTTTCTTCGATAAATCTTCAGAATAGGCCTTTGACTTCCGTTCTTCTTGCACTTTTGACCTTTTGACTTCGTCTTTTGTCTTTTTCTTCGATAAAAGTCCCTGAAAGCCCGTGTTTTCTTCCTTTTTCATATTTTTGTCCTAAAACATAATAAAAACACAAATCATACATAATTCCGCCTTTTACAACATTAAATACATGTTTTGGTCTTGTTATTATTAGGAATAAGTGGTAAAAAGATAAGTGTTTTCACACTTATTAATGATCTCAAATCATACATGGGTACCCTAAGGATACCCTGAATCCTAAAGGTGTGACCTAACCTCCCTTAAAACATAGAGTACATACCAGATTTTTCCATAGGGTATACCATACTCCATATTAAGCCCTGCATTGTTAGTCTAAAACCACATGTAACCAATTAAAAAGAACAAACCCTAATCCGGGGAAAGTACCCTAGTAGGGGAATGAACCCAAGCAGGGGAAACTTTGTTCAAAAGCAGTAGCATTAAAAATGATGGAAAAAGTGACTAGCAACTTTACAACAACAGACAATAGAACAATCCTGATTATACACACAAAGCCACAGACATCTGTTTAGGGATTGACCATCACAATACTTGCAACCAAGTACTGGAATCTCCCTATATCAAAAGGTTTTGTCAAAAGATCAGCAACATTAAGTTCTGTATAAATTGTCTCAACGATAATTAACCCTTTTTCAAAACAGTCTCTAATAAAAGGATGTCTAATTTCAATGTGTTTAGTTTTGGTGTGAAAAACAGGATTCTTAATTATGCAAATTGTGTTGTTATTGTCAATAAATATCATGGTTTTAAGAAAATTGTACCCATAATCAAGCAACTGATTCTGAATCAAAAGGACTTGTCGACAACATGTAGCAGCAATCACATATTCAGCTTCAGTAGTGGAAGTTGCAAGAATAGTTTGCTTTTTACACTGCCAAGACTTAAGCCTGCTCCCTAAAATTTGACATCCACCTGCTGTAGAGTTTCTATCATTGTTGTCACCACCATTGTCACTATCTGAATAGGCTATCAGCTCAAAGGGTGACTCTTTAGGGTACCAAAGTCCTAAAGTAGGGTGCCACTTGAGATATCTAAAGATTCTCTTCACAACAAACAGGTGGCACTCCATAAGTGTCACTTCGTGTCTTACACACAAACACACAGCAAACATGATGTCAGGTCTTGAAGCTGTAAGGTACATGAGATATCCTATCATGGATCTATATGTTCTGACATCAATAGGTTTTCCTTGGCCCTCTTTTCCCCAAGGATGCTCTCTGTCCATAGGAGTTGAGACTTTCTTTCCTAATAGAATCCAAACTTTTTCATAATCTCAGCAACATATTTGTCTTGGGAAATAAAAATCCCCATCATTCCTCTACTGAACTTGTAACCCCAAGAAAAAGTTGAGCTCTCCCATTGCACTCATTTGCAATTTGTCTTGCATCAATTTGGAAAACTCTTTGCTAAGCATGGAGTTTGTGGATCCAAAAATGATATCATATACATATACTTTCACTAAAAGAAAGTCACCTTTTTGTTTCTTGATAAACAGGGTCTGATCAATCTTTCCCCTATTGAAGCCATTATCCAATACATATTTGAATAGAGTCCCATACCAGGCCCTAGGAGCTTGATGAAGCCCATACATTGCCTTCTTTACCTTGTAAACCTTGTCTGGATGTTCTGGATCTTCAAAACCTAGAGGTTGCATCACATACACCTCCTCATCAATGGTGCCATATAAAAAGGCACTCTTAACATCCATCTGGTACAAAATAAAGTCCATGAAAGAAGCATATGCCAGAAACAGTCTGATGGCTTCAATTCTGGCAACTGGGGCAAAGACCTCATCATAATCAATTCCTTCCTCCTGAGTGTACCCTTGTACTACTAGCCTGGCTTTGTTTCTAACCACTATACCCCTCTCATCCTTCTTTTTTCTGAGCACCCATTTGGTCCCAATGGCTCTTGCCCATTTAGGACAGTCAACCAAAATCCAAACCTCTTGAATATGAAACTGCAGTAACTCTTCTTGCATGGCCTCAACCCAGCTTGGATCATTCAAAGCTTGAAAGATCTTATTTGGCTCTTCTTGTGACAAGAATGCATCAAATAGGCATCATTGCATATTGTCATGATAGAATTTCAATATGATGTTGGCAATAAAGCTATGTTCCTTTGCTTAATACCTTGTTTTTCTGGGAGTATCAAGATCACCTATGATTTGTGATTGGGGATGATCTTTATTGAGTCTGTAGGTAGGCTGCATATTCATAAGGACGTTAGTTTCATCATTTTCCAAATCAGGTTCTATGGGAATATCTTGATTTGGAAAGAACTCTTCAAAGGATCTTCCAAATTGATATTGCATGGCTGAGAGATAGATGTTGGTGAGCTATGTGCAGCTCTGAGTAGCTTAGACCTCAATGTCCGATTATTCTACTTCCACTGTTGGGAATAAATTAAGGCCAGATCACTTGAGCGCTGACAAGAACAAAACAAGCGTTGACAAGAACAATACAAGCGCTGACAGCTCAAGCGTTGACAAGTTAAAGTCAAGCGTTGACACATTGAAGACAAGCACTGATGGAAGATATAATCTACACGTTTATTATAGTAAGGATAGAAACGACAATGTATTTTCTATATTTATCTTTACCTAGAATAGCTGATACGTAGATTATTGTACAAGGCTTCTTATGTCTATAAAAGAAGGCCTTTAGGTTAATGTTCAATATAAGTTTTATATAAGTTTTCATTCGTAAACATCTTTCATTGTAAGCAAGTTCGATATTCATAATCAAAGTGAAAGTTTGTTTACATCTTGTGTGTTCTTGTTTAAGTGTTAAATTCCGCATAACACTTAGATTCATAAAGCATATACAAAGGTTTCTCTACGTGTATTACTTGATCTAATCTCGTATACACAAAGCTAATCGATCTAAGTTTGGGATCAACAAGTGGTATCAGAGCTTGTTGAGGAACTTTTGATCTTTAAGAACACCAGAACCCTAAAAAAACCAAAACCCTAATTTTCTCAGAAACACAACATCATGTCTGAAGCTATAACCTCCTCCTCCTCAGCCTTACCAAACATCAAGATTCCCATGCTTGATGCAACCAACTTTGACTTATGGAAGTTCAACTTTGAACAATATCTGGGGATCTATGACTACACACTCTAGGAGATTATTGAATATGGAAACACATTCAATAAGGCTCAAAAGATTCTTGATGCCATTAGTCAAAGAACAGCTGTTGAAGGATGCCCTGAAGAGGATAAGAAAGAAAAACCTGGAGATGGTAGAGCTGTAGCTGCTGATGATATTGCAAAGAAAAGGGTTGACATCAAAGCCCTAAATATTCTGAAAGTCTCTTTGGGAAAAGAAAACCAGCACAAATATAGAGGCTATGAATCTGCTAAGGATCTTTGGTAAGCACTTGAAGTTGCATATGGTGGCAATGCAGACACTAAGGAAGAAAAGAAAAAGCAACTTCTGCATGATTATGCTGTCTTCAAAGCTCAACCCAATGAGAAACTGAGTAGTGTGAGAAGCAGATTGCTTGACATCACAAGCAAGTTGTCCTTCATGGGGACACAAGTTGGTGATGTTGACACCAATGCTACCTTTCTTAAAAGTATTGGTGAGGCATGGAAGATTGAGGCAAGATCGATTCTTGCCAACAATACTTACAAGAGCTCCTCATTTGATGACATCTACAACAAACTACGACTGTTGGAAGATGAAACTCTTTCAGAGCATGGAAGCAAATCTACCACCAGCAAATGGCCTTCTTCTCTCATAGTGAAGGTCAATTCAATCAGAAGGACTCTTATATGCATCCAGTTACTGGATCATCATATGTCAGCGCTGGAACAAGTCCTGTCAACGTCTCTTTTTCAGACGCTGACACATTCAAGAATGACTCCCCAAGAGTTAAACCTGCTGGTTTGGATTTAGATACTGTTTATGCTTACATTGCTTCTTTGCCCAATGGTTCAGTGATTACATATGAGGACCTTGAGCAGATAAGTGATGAGCACTTGGAAGAGATGGACATCAAGTGGAACATGGCTCTTGCTAGTATAAGAGCAAATAGGTGGAACAGAAGGTTTAAAAAGAAGATGACCTTCAATGCTAAAGACACAGCTGGATTTGATAAATCCAAAGTTGAATGCTACAACTGTCATCGTATGGGGCACTTCATGAGGCAATGCAGATCTCCTAGAAGATCTGATGCTGGTAAACCCTCAAGTCAGGTTGTTAAAGCTCAGGATTCCAAAGCCATGGTTGCAGTTCAAGGAATTGATGGTACAGGATGGGATTGGAGCTATCTGGCTAAGAATGTTGAAGAGGATAAAGCTTTGGTTGCTGATATTGAAGAAGAAGAGCATGTTGAATATGCTCTCATGGCACACTCTTCCTCTTCATCTGATAATGAGGTATATGATGATGCTTTTTGTAGCAAAGGTTGTAGGTTAAACACTGAAAGACTTAACAAAGAGGTGTTAAAACTAAAAGATGATATGAGTACTGAAAGGTGTAAATTGTCTAATTACCAACTAGCTCTTACTGAAACTGAGAAAACCGTTTCTGAATACAAGAAAATGGAATTTGACTTAAAAGATAAGATCAATATCTGAAAACATGAGCTAGAGGGTAGTATGGATGTTAGAAACATCATGAAAAAGGTTAATAGTGAATTACAGGCTAAGTTAGATGAGGCCATTAAGAATAAAGATAATGTTGACCTCAAAATTCAATGATTTGATAGAGCCGCCCAAACCCTAGGAGACTGTGTAGCTAAACAAAGGGATCCTAAGGACATGACTGGGATTGGGATGAATGATTACTCTCTGGTTCCACCACCAGCTGGTGACTTCTATGGTGTCCAACGAAGGGACTTATCTTGGACTGGTTTACCAGAGCTCCAAGAGGAGGAATTCATTCCTCCACCAAGAGTTGTCACTCCTGTGGAAGAGTATCAACAAAAATTGACTGACCTAAATGAGTGGAAGAAAGCTAACCCTACTTTATTTGTTAAGGGAGGTTTGCTATGTGAAATCACCACCCATTAAGGTTACTCACCCAATCACTGGTAAAGCTGTTGACCTAGGCTCAAACACTGTTAGAAGACCTACCATTAAATATGCAGAGATGTATA
The DNA here is from genome assembly GCA_025667525.1 of Glebionis coronaria. Lineage (NCBI taxonomy): Eukaryota > Viridiplantae > Streptophyta > Magnoliopsida > Asterales > Asteraceae > Glebionis > Glebionis coronaria. Next base: position 650,155,849 of record CM046874.1, read on the forward strand.
GGAATAATAGGTCACCCAAGAGCCAAGTTAGCAATCATGGAACAGGTTTCTTCTCTTTTAGACCTAAGGTTGTGTCTAAGAAAGCCTGTTACACTTGTGGTAGCTTTTCACATTTGGCATACAAGTGTGTCAACTCTCCCAAAGTCAGCGTTGACAGGAACAATTTGAGCGCTGACAGGAAGAAAGTCAACGTTGTTAGAAAGTCAAACGTTGTCAGACCCAAACCTTGTGTGCAGCAAAGTCCACAAGTGATTAGACCTGCCCCATTCTTTTCTAGAAGGTCTAACACTCATGGAAAAAGACCATTTCAAAAGACAAACACCTGGTCAAATAGGCAATGGGTTCCTGTAGCAAACCCTAGGTTCAACGCTGACAAGGGTAATTTCAGCGTTGACAGGACAAATTCTAACGCTGACAGAAACGTGACCAGACCTAAATATTTGCAGCCACAAGGTAAGGGGTCTAAAGCTTCTTCAAGCTTAACATGGAGACCCAAGAAAGATCAAAACCCTAATGAAAATGGGATTTCAATGACTTGCAATAGATTTAATTACATTTCAAAGGTCATTACAAAACCTATTGGGGTTAACTGGGTATTTCATCCAAAAAAGGATGAGAATGGGGTTGTTGTGAGAACTAAGTCTGTTCTTATTGAACAACCTGATGAATCCAAGTCTTTTGAGACTTGGGTTCCCAAAGAAAACTAATTTGTTTTCTTTATGTGCAGGGCATTCAAAGACAGATCAAGGATTATGGATATTGGGATAGTGGATGCTCAAGGCACATGACAGGGAAGGAAGGCTATCTGACGAATTTCACCCCTATTAAAGATGGTGACAAGGTATACTTTGGAGTTGGTTATGGAACCATCACAGGCAAACGAACCCTTCTCACCAATAATCTGCGTTTTGAGAACGTCTTCCTGGTAAAAGAACTTGATTATAATCTGTTTAGTGTATCACAAGTTTGTGATAACAAAAATAAGGTTCTTTTTACTAATACTGAGTGTTTGGTGTTAAGCAAGGATTTTAAGATCCCTGATGAGAAATATATTGAGTATAGAACACCTAGGCATAAGGACATATATAATGTGAACTTAAATGGGATTAAAATGAATACCAATATGTCTTGTTTTTATGCTAAGGCCTCAGTAGATGAGAGTAATTTGTGGCACAGGAGACTAGGGCACATAAATTTTAAAAATATAAATAAACTTGTGAGGCTTGGTTTAGTTGATGGTTTGCTTGAGAAGGCCTTCCACAATGACCACTCTTGTGTTGCATGTCTTAAAGGCAAGCAGCACAAGGTCTCATTCAAGTCCAAACAGGTGCATACTAGTTCCAGACCTCTTCATATGCTTCACATGGACCTCTTTGGTCCAACAAATATAGAAAGTTTGAATGGTAAGTCATATTGCTGTGTTGTCACAGACGACTTCTCTAGATTTACTTGGACATTCTTTCTAGCTATGAAGAGTGACACAGCTGATGTTCTTATTGATTTTATCACTCAGAATGAGAAAAGGTCTGGCAATGAGGTTAAAATGCTTAGGAGTGATAATGGTGGAGAATTTAGGAACAAGGAGCTAGATGATTTTTTTGCCAAGAAAGGAATTACAAGGCAATTTAGTATTGCTAGAACTCCACAACAAAATGGGGTTGCTGAGAGGAAAAATAGAACCCTAATTGAAGCAGCCAGAACAATGTTGGCTGATGCTCACTTTCCAATAGCCTTTTGGGCTGAGGCTGTTAATACAGCATGCTATGTGCAAAATAGAGCATTGGTTAACAAAATTCAGAACAAAACACCTTATGAGTTACTTTGGGGAAGAAAACCTAATATTGGTTTTCTCAGACCTTTTGGTTGTCATGTAGTAGTATTGGATACTAGTTATGCCTTAGGGAAATTTAGTGCAAAAGGTGATGAGGGTTACTTCATGGGGTATTCAGTCCAGAGCAAGGGTTATAGGGTTTATCTTAAGGAGGAAAAACGTATAGTTGAGAGAGTACATGTTAGGTTCTTAGAGAATAAACCTAGTGATCCTGAAAGTGGTCCTAATTGGTTGATTGATTTGGAACCCTTATCTAGAACTTTAAATTATATGCCTGTCACTAATCCAGACATTGTGAAGGTAACTTCAAATGTTGTGGAGGAACAAGTTGTTAATGTTTCAGGTACACAGGTTCATGAGAAGGTTGGATCACAAGCAGAAAAGGCATCTCCTACATTAGAATATGTCACAATTCCCATTTGGACAGATGCTTTTGCTACTGCTGCTGCTGCTGGACAAGATAATGGTGGTTTCCATATACCATCAGACACAAACATGCATGGTTCTTCAGGCGCTGACAAAGGCAAATCTAGCGCTGACAAGACCAATTCAGACGTTGATGGCTCAGACGTTGACAACAACATTTCAAGCGCTGTTAGCCCAGACGCTGACAACCAAGATTCAGACGTTGACAACACTTATGGGCATCTTTTCTCTTCCAGTTTTGAACAAGGTGGACCTTCCAACATTCTTGAAGAAGTTCACATTGATCAAAGAGAGTCTGATGAAGAAGATATTGGCAACATGGAGCGTGAGGTTGAGGACACCAGACTTTTTGAAGGAGGGGTTCTCACTTCCACAATGAAGAATCACCCCACATCTCAGATCATTGGTGATATTATGACTCCAGTTCAGACTAGAAGATCTCATCAAGGTCTTAGTGGGTTTATTGACAATATACATAAGAAGGTTGATACCCCTCTTATGCAAGCATGTTTGTTTGCATGTTTTCTGTCACAAGAAGAACCCAAGAAAATATTTGATGCTCTCAAAGAACCAAGTTGGGTGGAAGCAATGCAGGATGAGCTTCACCAATTTGCAATTCAGGATGTTTGAGAGCTGGTTGATTGTCCTAGATATGTCAGACCTATAGGGACAAGATGGGTTCTAAGGAACAAAAGAGATGAAAGAGGCATTGTGGTCAGAAACAAGGCAAGGTTAGTGGCTCAAGGTTATACACAAGAGGAGGGGATAGACTATGAGGAGGTCTTTGCACCAGTTGCAAGGATTGAAGCTATTAGGATTTTTCTAGCCTATGCCTCCTGCATGGGATTCACAGTCTATCAGATGGATGTTAAGAGTGCTTTTCTCTATGGCACCATTGTTGAGGAAGTTTATGTAATGCAACCTCCTGGTTTTGAGGATCCAGAGCATCCAGATAAAGTGTATAGAGTCAAAAAGGCTATGTATGGCCTTCATCAAGCCCCTAGAGCATGGTATGGTACTTTGTCTACCTATTTGGTGGACAATGGATTCAAGAGGGGCACCATAGATCAGACACTATTTACCAAGAAGAAAGGCAAGGATGTGTTGCTTGTGCAGGTCTATGTTGATGATATCATTTTTGGGTCTACTGATCCAAAGATGAGTGAGGATTTCTCCAAGCTTATGACAGACAAATTCAAGATGAGTGCTATGGGGGAGATGAACTTCTTTCTTGGTTTACAAGTTCAGCAGAAAGAGGATGGTATCTTCATATCCCAGGACAAATATGTTGCTGAGATCTTGAAGAAGTTTGGCTTTTCTCCACATTAAAAGAGGGCTACTACTCCTATGGATAGAGAACACCCTTGGGGAAAGATTGGAGATGGGAAAGATGTTGATGTCAGGCACTATAGATCTATGATTGGATCCTTGATGTATCTTACTGCCTCCAGACCTGACATTATGTTTGTTGTGTGTGCTTGTGCACGTCATCAAGTGACTCCCAAAGAATGTCACCTTTATGCTGTGAAGAGGATCTTTAGGTACCTAAGATGTTATCCTAATCTTGGTTTGTGGTACCCAAAGGATTCACCATTGGAGCTGATTGCATATTCAGATAGTGATTATGGAGGTGATAAATTTGATAGGAAATCCACAACTGGTGGATGTCAGTTTCTTGGGAGCAGGTTAATATCTTGGCAATGCAAGAAACAAACAGTGGTGGCTAATTCTACAACTGAAGCAGAGTATGTGGCTGCAGCTGCATGTTGTGGCCAAGTTTTGTGGATTCAGAACCAGCTGTTGGACTATGGGTATAATTTCATGCATACTAAGATATTTGTTGACAATAATAGTACTTTATGCATCATTAAGAATCCTGTACATCATAATAAAACTAAACACATAGAAATTAGACACCATTTTATAAGAGATTGCTTTGAGAAAGGTTTAATACAACCAGATAGGGTTGACACTAAGGAAAATGTGTCGGATTTATTAACTAAACCTTTTGATGCTGGGAGATTTCAATACTTGGTAACAAGTATTGGAATGGTTAATCTCACATAATATGTGTTTTGGATTCTTTTGTAAAAGTATGTACAGGATGATTGATTGTGGTAAATTACACCTTTTAGGAAAAAGGCGTAAAAGTGGTAAGTATTGAACAAATGACTTTAGGAAAAATCAAGTGTTAATGACCCAATTAAGTTCTTTTCCCAAGGAGGTATATGTGTGTGACTAAGATGTACAAGATTTGAGATTAATATTTGGTTTAGAAGGGAATTAGAAGAAAAAATGACGAAGTCGTAAAAATAAAAATTAACACAAAATCACTATTAGAAAGTTAAGACGTAGAACCTAAAAAATGACCAAAATTAAAATAAATTCTAAAAATTACCAAAAATTCACCAAAAATCAAAAATAATAAACTAAGAATTTACCAATGATCAAAACTTTTTCAAACCTTTTAAATAATTAAATATTCAATTTTTAAATGCTAATTAAAGCCCTAAAAATCAAATAAATTATCAAAAAGCCCAAATAAAGATTTTTCAATTGTAAAACCTCAAAAATGACCTAAAATGATTAAAAACTATTTTTAGAAATTTTAAAACTAATAAAAACTATTAAAAATGATTTAAAAACTATTAAAAATTAAAATAATTATAAAAATTAATCTATAAGTGATAAAATTATTCTAAAAGTTGCTAAATTCTTATTTTAATGTATTAAACCTAAGTAAAATGTAAAAGTTGGAAAATGTGAAATTTTAAAAATAATAATAAAATAATATTAAAAATCCAAAAATTATAAAAAATTCTAAAAACTTGCAAACTAGTTTATTTTAACCTAAATAATCAGAAAATGAAAGTGAAATTACCAAAATACCCCTAATGGGCCCTCCAATGGGCCAAATCCAAATTCAGTCAACACAAATGGGCTTTTGGGCCAAAAAAGTCAAACTTGGCCCAATTGACTTGGAAAAGCCCTATCTGACTTAAAATTTAGTTCTAAGAACAAAACTCTAAAGGCCCAAAAGCTGAAAATGTGCTTATCACAGCTTATTGAACACAAAGCTTATTCTTATTGGGCTTTTCAGCCCATTAAGCCATAAGCTTATGCCATAAGCTCTAATTTGACACACAACCCTCTTTTAGGATGCCAAAGAGATCTGTCAAAAGAAATTTTCAATAAGCTCACTCAATAAGCCAGAAAATAGAAAAGCAAAATTCCACAAAACGACAAAATAGTCGTTTTTGAGAAATACTGAACCTCAGAAGCTGATTTAACTTGCAAAAGCTTTCAAATGGACTCAATAAGCAATATCAATCAACAAAAATCCAATAAGCACAAGCAATAAGCCAGAATAAGCACAAATGAACTTATGTAAAAGTCAAAGGACTTGGTTTTCTAGTCAAACCTAAAAGTCAACCACCCAAATGCTCCAGGATGAACAAATGGGTCAAAATATGATCACCTATTACAAAAACAAAGTTGTTGCTGGTTAAAATAAGCTATTATAGCTTATTAATAAGCTGACACCAAAATTGAACTAGCAGTGGCAACCAGCAGGGGAAAGGAGTTCCCACTGCTTTGACTAATTGACCAAGCTTATTTGAGAGTTCTGGTTTGATTCAATTGGAAACAAAGGCACCCTTGTAATCAGTGAACCACAAGGAGTCAATAGCAACAATAAAATCACAAAATGATCCACACAATAAGCCACAATAAGCCAAACAGTCACCAGATAAGCACCAGATATGCAAATAAGCAGTTAAGCACTTAATAAGCAGATTTAAGCAAAATAAGCCAACCAAACTTAACCAGATGCATACACAAGCTATATAAACTAACAATGAACACAAAGCAACAAGAATCAAACACTGAATCAAAGTGAATAGCAAGATCAAAGCACAAAAAGTTACTGATGAACAAAGAACAATATGCAGAAACAGTTTGCTGATATACTTGACACTTGATCCAATTTCAAGCCTCAAATCCTTCTACCCTGGTGTGATTAGCTATGATCTAGCACTTGTTAAGATGAACAAACACAAAGGTGAGATCAAATAAAATGCCAACTTTCAGATTTTTGATACCCAAGCTTTATCAACTAAAACCTTGCCTCAAAAACCTTCAAACATATAAATGGAACTCAGATTTTAGCTTCTCAAACACCAAACTTTTATAAATAACAGATTAAAACTCAAAATTTTAAGAAATTTAAACATTATTTCATAAAAAGGAATTACAAAGATTAAAAGCTAAAATCTGGAACAAAGGGACTCTCACATGTTGAGGTCTCCTTTTATAGGCAAATGCCTGCCTAACACTATTCATAAACCCTAGAACTGAATTCCCAAATGTGCCCTTGAGGTCTTCTAGACGTTTTCTGATTTTGAGCTGTCCAATTTGATCAAGGCTGTTCATTTTAGCTTTGGAATGAAGCAAATGATGTGGGCTGTTGATCTTGACACGTCACATAACTTGGAGAGTAAGTTGCAATGTGATTGGCTAAACGGGAATTGAGGGTGGGGTCCTTTGTGAGTGGGAGTGAGGGTTTTATGTGTGGGATGTGTTTAAGGTGAGGTGAATCAAACGTGTGCCAAGGTAATTGCAAATTACCCTTTGTTTTAAGTGATGTAATTCTGGGTGGTAAAAGGTGAACAGTAAGTCTGTTTGATCCGTTTTTGGTGGAGTGGAAAGTGTTTGGCGCATTTTCAGTTTAAATGTTTCAATATGCACACATTCAGCCCTTGTTCTTTGGTATTTTTGGTAAACAAAGAATTTCAGCTTAGAAAACGTGTTTCCCTTTATAATATCTTTCACCATTTGTCACTTTTGGCACCAAACTTTGGAAAAAGGATTTCAAGGGTTATTTTTGCCATTTTTGGATAATTCAAGGGCTGATCTTGGACATTGTTGATCTTCAAAGGTCTTCATTGTAACTTTGACTTTATGAGGGACCATAATTGGCAATTTGAAATTGTTGAGGGACTAATCTTGCCATTTCTTCAAAGTTGAGGGACCTTTTGTGTAATTTTGACAAACTTAAGGGACCAAACTTGTAATCATTAATATACAAGGGTTTTAAGTGTCATTTCTTCAATAAATGAGGATCAATCTTGTTTGTCTTCAAGTCTTCAAGGTATTTTGTTGAGAAATCCATGATTAGGGCCCGGTTCCTTGTACGGCTTCGTTTCTCGTGTCCGTTTTTCCTTGTAACTTGTGATCTTTTGTCTTTTTCACGATATCCATACCTAAAATACACAAGTAAACAAACACAAGCATATATATGGTATTTTATGACATTTTTATGCATTTAAAGCCCGAAAAGAACGATGAGATCATGTATAAATGCCATCTCATCACTCCCCCATACTAAGCCATTGCCGTGTCCCCACGCAATGCTAGAATAAAGTATCTAAGCATCACCAAATTTCAATTTTATTAACCTTTATTTGAAGAGTAAAAAGACTTGCAACATACTACGAAGATGTGTAAAGACATAATGTATGATTTTCATCACAAAAAATGACTTTTAGGGTCAAAGAATAGAAACAAGTAAATGTCCCTTAGAGCAAACTTTGTCATCCTTGATTGTCATACATTCCATGCTAAGTGCAAAAACAAGATCATTGTTGGTACAAGTCACAATGCCAACACTACTCATACGTCCAAATTGTGTAAAACTTTTTCTCCCCGCAATCCTAGTTATTATAAAAAGAAAAGGGTTACTAGCATTTTTTATCTATTTGTCATGGATCACAAGAGATTCATATTGACTTATTTAACTAGTTATTAGTCCGAAAGCAAAGTAGCACGATTTGATCAATAGTTAGCCGAAGGACAAAATCTTTTAAAACGACTTATCGTGTATCTCCTTAAGTTCATATCTTGGCATAACTCGTTTCACGATTTGAGACCTTTCTCGGACCGATATTTGGCATGTACTTCATACTTCAAATCTTGGGAAGACGTTCTTGAAATAATGGTCTTCTCTTCATATATTTGGAATTTCTTCACTTGACGTTTTTGAGAGATTCTTCATAATGGACCACGACATCATCATTTTTCTTTAATCTTTACTTTGGATTTTGATATACAACGATCCGCCTCCTTTTCGGACTTGGATATATTTATCCTCATACCTTGTTAGGGTCTTTTTGGATAGACTTTCTCCATTCTTTAGGGGAGTAATTGCTTCTCGTCGTGTGTCTCGATCCTTCATATTGATTTAGGAATAATGATACTTCACATCATCTTTGGATCTTTAGCAAAAATAGAGCTCCTCATGCCTTGTTAGGGCCTTTTTGGATGATCGCCAATCTTCGCGTCCCGCTTCAATAAGTTATGCCTTGGCTATGAACTCTATTCAACCCCGAGAAACTTTTAAACGATCTTGCGCTAGAGGCAAAGTAACCTTTCAAATCGTACGACCTTACTTATTGCAATTATGATTTATTCCTAATGCATTGATCTTATGGGAAGAAAAAGCCACAATTAAAAACATATGAGTTTTTGAAAGAACACATTCATGTTCTACGTTTAGCATGATCACTTGTCTAACTCTATCATTTCTCGTTCATCACTATATAAAGACCTCTAATTAAAGAGACTCGTGAATACTTAGCCATGCAAGTCAAAATTAAGCCAAATTTGGATTAGATTTCATTAAGACTATATCAAATCAAAGTTTTGGGTTTTCAAGCCACCTATAGGATCTTGCACTTTCTTGGACTTTTTCAAGTTTAGAGAATGCGTTTTAAAGTTCCCTTGATAAGTGACTTTCTAGAATCAATTATAGGAACTTGCGAAAAGTTCTTGTTCTTAACCCGAATGAATTAAGACTTTCGCGTTTTAAAGCTCCCTATATAAAAGTCTAGCAAAACTTGAATTGAGCGGGTTAAGGAATGTAAATGGCTCCAAATGGCCATCAAGTCAAAAATTAACTCTTATTCTACCATCGGAAAATATACATTCGTGTCTTAAAAACACTTATGAAAACTAAAAAATTTTAAAATTTGGCCATTTTTAGCCTTATTAGCAAACCAAAACATTGGAAATTGGAAAGCGTGAGGGCGTAGCAAAGCAAGTACCTATTCACCCCCCCATACTAAAAGTAAACATTGTCCTCAATGTTTCGAGTCTAAAGGTGGAGCACCCCCATACTAGAGACGAAGAATTGAATGCTTAGGATCTAGCATGGAAAGGGTGATCAACAATATATCTAAAGTCGTTTATTAAGTATGCTAAAAGATAATTGTTAGAACAATAAAGGATATGTCATGGAATCGTGAAAAACTTCTTCAAACGAACGATGGAGGCTCACGTAAACGAACACGAGAGTCTTTAATCGTAGACGATGATGATGATCTAGATAACACAATCACAAACAACCACGAGACAACGAGTTGAAAGGGTACAAGTCCCCTTATTAGTGAATAGTGAGCATAAAAGATAAGCATGGGATCTCCCCCACGAGGCACCTCGTTTTTGATTACCGAGTCATGAGCCCGACTCGATCCCCTCAATGCTAATTATCATTGGGAAGGTGTCTTGGTCGGGGGCAACCATTGAAGGAATTTCCCCACCAAAGTAGTGCTTAAGCCTATGTCCATTCACCTTGAAATTAGGACCATCATCTTGAGCTAGCTCAATGGTCCCATATGTAAACACTTGTGTAATGGTGAACGGACCCGACCAACGAGATTTCAACTTCCCGGAAAATATCTTAAGACGAGAGTTAAAAAGCAATACTTGATCACCAACGTTAAAAACCCGGTTTTTAATCTTTGAATCATGAAACTTTTTAGTCTTTTCTTTAAAAATTAATGAATTTTCATAAGCATTATCTCTTAATTCATCTAATTCATTCAATTGTATTTTCCGGTGATCTCCCGCGGTCTTCAAGTCAAAATTAGCATGCTTAAGGGCCCAATATGCCTTATGCTCCAATTCAATGGGCAAATGACAATTCTTCCCATAGACTAACTTATAAGGAGTGCAACCGATAGTGTCTTATAAGCGGTCCTAAAGGCCCATAAAGCGTCATCAAGTTTGTCGGACCATGAAGCACGGTTTTCTCCAATTGACCTCTCTAAAATCCTCTTCAAAGCTCGGTTCGAAACCTCGACTTACCCACTCGTTTGCGGGTGATAAGCCGTAGAAAGACGATCTGTAACTCCATATTTCTTTAGAACCTTTTCGAATTGGTCATTACAAAAATGGGTTCCACGATCGCTTATAATAGCACGGGGGGTTCCGAACCGAGATAATAGTTGCTTCAAAAACTTCACTACCACACGAGCATCATTAGTAGGCAAAGCCTTAGCTTCCACCCACTTAGAAAGGTAGTCCACCGCGACGAGGATATATTTGTTGCCATGAGACGATGGGAACGGCCCCATAAAGTCTATTCCCCATATGTCGAAAATCTCACATACTTGAATTATGTTTTGCGGCATTTCATCACGTTGAGACGATTTTCCTTGACGTTGGCACGAATCACACGACTTTACAAGTGCGTGTGCATCACGATAGATAGAAGGCCAAAAGAAACCGGCATCGAACACTTTCTTAGCCGTGAGATTAGCGCCGTGGTGACCACCCGTGGGTCCCTCGTGACAAGCTCTAAGGATATTAGAAGCTTCGGTACCAAACACACAACGTCGAACGAGTTGATCCGCACAAATCCGAAAGAGATAAGGGTCGTCCCAAAAATAGAACTTGACGTCACGAAAGATTTTCGTTTTTGTTGTGTCGTCATACCCTTGATTATGAAATTCCCCGCATGGTAATTTGCAATGTCGGCAAACCATGGGGTTGTGTCTTTAGAATTCACTACACCGAGAGTCTCAAGAGGAAATGTTTCGGTAATTTCCTTGTTCTCGAAAACATCTTTGTGAGGACCTTCTAGACGAGAGAGATGATCGGCCGCTAGATTCTCGGCTCCTTTTTTGTCAAGCACGGTGACATCAAATTCTTGGAGGAGGAGCATCCAACGAAGCAATCTCGGCTTAGCATCTTGCTTAGCTAAGAGATACTTGATAGCCGAATGGTCGGTATACACAATGCTTTTAGTTAAGACGAGATAAGGTCGGAATTTCTCAAAAGCATAGACCACGGCAAGGAATTCCTTTTCCGTTGTGGTGTACTTTAATTGAGCCTCGGTCATCGTCTTACTAGCATAGTGGATAGGACGAAAATGCTTGTCATAACGTTGCCCTAAGACGGCCCCTATAGCATAATCACTTGCATCGTACATGATTTCAAAGGGTAATTCCCAATTAGGAGCAACAAGAATGGGAGCTTCGGTAAGTTTCCTTTTGAGAGTTTCGAAAGCCTTAACACAATCCTCATTAAAGTTAAAAGGAGCATCCTTCTCGAGAAGGTGTGTCATAGGACGAGAAATCTTCGAAAAAACCTTGATGAAACGACGATAAAAGCCCGCGTGTCCTAGGAAACTCCTAACTCCCTTAACGGTTTTGGGATGAGGTAACTTGGCGATGACGTCTAACTTAGCTTTATCGACCTCAATCCCCGCCTTCGACACCTTATGTCCTAAGACGATTCCTTGTTTACACATGAAATGACATTTTTCCCAATTAAGCACAAGATTGGTTTCTTCACAACGTTTTAACATTTGTTCGAGATTAGATAAACATGACGTGAACGAATTACCAAACACCGAGAAGTCATCCATAAATACTTCCATCGACTTCTCGATCATATCGTGAAAAATCGCCATCATACACCATTGAAACGTACCGGGTGCATTACAAAGTCCGAAAGGCATCCTACGATAAGCGAACGTTCCATAAGGACACGTAAACGTAGTCTTCTCTTGATCACGAGGGTCGATAGGGATTTGAAAGTAACCGGAAAAACCATCTAAAAAGCAATAGAATTCATTTCCCGCAAGTCGCTCCAACATTTGATCCATGAAGGGCAAAGGAAAGTGGTCTTTACGAGTGGCGTCATTTAACTTTCGGTAGTCAATACACACCCTCCATCCGGTCACAACACGAGTGGGAATTAACTCGTTGTTTTCATTAGGCACAACGGTCATTCCTCCCTTTTTAGGGACACAATGGATTGGGCTCACCCATGGGCTATCGGATATAGGATAAATCATTCCCGCGTCAAGGAGTTTAAGGACCTCCTTTTTAATGACATCGTGGATTTTGGGATTCACCCTTCTTTGACTTTGAATTGCGGGTTTGTAGTCCTCCTCCATTAAAATCTTGTGAGTACAAAATTTTGGGTCAATAACCTTAATGTCGGATATTTTCCACGCAATTGCCCCTTTATGAGCCTTAAGAACTTTCAAGAGCTCGGTTTTTTCATTATTAGCAAGACCTTTTGCAATCATAACCGGCAACTTGTCATCACCTTCTAAGAATGCATATTCAAGGTGAGAAGGAAGATCTTTCAATTCAAGGATAGGCGGTTCCTCGATTGAAGATTTTGGTTCAACACTCATAACTTCCATCGGCGAAAGAAATGGTGGAATAGAAATTTCATCACTAATCAACACCTCATCTTCATTGTCGATTTCATTTGAAGTGAAATCGCCTCCTTGGAATGGAGTGAGATTTGGTGTGGAATTAGCAAGAATCGGATCCAAAATAGTGGGATTGCCACTTGACGAGCTATCGGAAAAACCTAACACTTCTTGTGAAAACTCATCGCAAACCACATCAACGATGTCAATGTGATTGATGGTAGCGATTGCATAAACATGAGAATGTTTCGAGTTTTGAGTAGCGTTTATAACAAGTTCCTCTTCGTTGAATCTCAAAGTGATAGTTCTCGCATGAACATCGATAAGCGATCTCGAGGTGTCTAAAAATGATCGACCTAAAATTAAAGGAACTTGAGGATCCGCGGGGATGTCAACTACTATAAAATCAACGGGATAGTAGAACTTCCCCACTTTCACGAAAACATCTTCGGCTACTCCACATGCCATAATCGTAGAATGATCGGCCATCTCGATGGACATGTTCGAAGGAATGAGAGCCGGAAGCGAAAGCGATTTCCAAATGGAAAATGGCATCAAATTAATGCTCGCACCAAGATCGGCCAAGGCGAGGCATTCTTTCATATCTTGTATGTCACATGGAATGAGAAACTTTCCGGGATCACCAACTTTTTCCGGTATGCGGTTAAGATAAACCGAAGAACAATTAGCAAGCTTTGAAATCCTTTCCTTATCGCTCATCATACTTTTAAAAGTGTAAGCGAAACGAGGCATATATAACAACGCGTCGGCTAAACTCACATCAAAATGCACTTGTTGAAACATTTTTATAAAAAGCTCGATTTGTTGTTTGTTACGTTCTTGCAACTTCTCTTTGTTTCGTCTTGAAGGGTAGGGTAAAGGTGGTGTGGGTTGGTCATTAGGCAACGGCCTTGGAAACTCGGGTTCCACAATTGGTATTGGTTCAACCGTAGGTGTGGTATGAGCGGTACTTCGTGGGATTGTAATGTGCTCCTTTTCGACCATCACCTCGGGTTCTTTCTCGATTTCCTTCTCCTTAGAAGTACTTGTACGAGAGATTGGTTCCTTGAAAGTTTTACCACTTCGTGTAGTAATAACCTTCATTTCTCCCTTCGGGTTTGCAATGGTATCACTAGGAAGACCACCCGAAGAAGAGGGTTTACACATGATTGCTTCAAACATCTTAGCCATTCGGTCCTCAAATTTTGATTGCCTAGCATCCGCTTTTAATAACTCTTGCTTAATCTCATGTTGTCCTAATTCCATCTTTTGTTGGTTTTGTTGTAGACGTTGGACATTTCCTTCCATTTTGTTTGCATGAGTTTTAAGTTCATTAGCAAGTTCATTTTTAAGCTCATTTTTCAACTCGGATCTTAAGCTAATCATCTCATGTTGCATGTTATCAAATTTAGCATCATTTGCTTTAGCATAATCCAAAAATTCTCCTTGCAAATTTTTTGTGTGAGCATTTTGAAAACCTTGTGTAGTGTTTTAAAAATCACGGTTTTGGTTTTGATTAGAGATTTGTCCATTCCCACTTTGATAATTCCCCTTGTTGTAGTTACGTGTGTTGCCTTGGTAATTACCTTGGTTGTTGTTTCGATAATTGTTAACATTTTGGTTTGGTGGAGCTTGATTTTGGCGGGAACCTTGACCGTTTTGGTTGTAAGTTCCCGTTGCTACATAAGCATTCGAAGTGTTACCATCCGCGGTAATGCACGTGGAAAGATCATGAGCTCCCCCACAAGATAAACAACTCTTAGCAACCGCTTTATCCGAAGCGGAATTGGAAGCTTCTTGAGCCTTCCAATGGGACATTAGATTAGCAAATCTATCAAAAAACCGATTTTCCTCATTAGCTTCATCATGTAAGGCGTTAATGCTACGAGACGATTGTGACGAAGATGACGAACCCATATTGGCAACACTCGGTGTGTTTCGAGGGTTATAAACCTTAGATCTATTTTCAATGATTTGTAAAGCCTCATTTGTTGTCTTGCACAAAGAATTACCACCCGCGGCGGCATTCAAATAATCTCGTTCATGGTCATTAAGCCCATTATAAAAAGTATCCACTTGATGCAATTCCGTAAAATGATGGTGTGGACATTCATGTGACATTTCTTTAAAGCGTTCCCTTGCCATTGAAAAACTTTCATTATTTCTTTGCACAAATCGTGAAATCTCATTTTTCAAGTGTGTTGTTTTAGATGGTGGAAAAAACTTGTTCACAAACTTAGAAACGAGATCGACCCATGTCAAAATCGAATTTGGCGGTTCTTTCTCGAGCCAAATTTTTGCGGGTCCATCCAACGAGTATGGAAACAACATCATCTTAATGGCGTCATGTGGAACATCCTTAAATTTGCTAGTGGCGGTGAGACGGTTGAAATTCCTAATATGGTAATGCGGGTTGTCTTTCACGTGACCTCTAAACTTATTTGCTTGTAACATCGACATTAAACCCATCTTAATGTCGAAATTCTCCGCAAGGATGGCGGGAATCACAATAGCCTCTCCAAAACCCTCGGTGGGTGCTTGTAGCAACTCCATCATAGTACGATTAGCCATGACGACTTCTTGTTCTACAATAGGTTCAACAATTGGAGGTTCTTCAACAATCAACGTCTCTTGATTGGCTTGCTTTTGAAGTCGTTTACGAGCTCGTTTTGCTTGATTACGAGTGATCATAAACTTCACGAAGAATGGGAGGTGAGCAAAGAAGATTCTTTTTGGGTGTTTTGTGAATTTTCAATTTTTTTTTTTTTTTTGTGTTTCTGATGATATTTAATTTTTTTGGATTTTGGTGTATCTTCGTAGACAACAATCTACAAAATCTCTCCTCGAATCAAACTCTTGATTAAAGAAGCCTCAAAGGAATGAAAACGATCACGTGTAGTGAACGCCTTCGAATGACTTTAGAACCTTGGTGAAAACCAAATTGTTCAAGAGGGTTTAATCACAAAGAAAACCAAGCAAATATATTATACGTAATAATACTTTGGGCGGCAAAACCCTCGATTAGCCTTCAATCTCAAAATACTCACAAGCAAGCGGGGAAACGAGGCGGCGCGAAGCACTTAAGAGCCTTTTTCCTTAGGGTATATTTTATAATACCCGCCTTATACCCACCTTATAGTTTGTATCTTTCAAAATCGAGCTTCACGAAAGTATTTATCTATTTTTGCCTTTTCTTTTGTTTGAGATTCGAATACAATAATTAGGAGATCAAATCCCAATTAAGGTTGTGTTTTCACACTTTTGGAGATATTGTATTTTGATTGTGATACTTAATATAATATAGTAATAATATTTGTACAAGAAAACCGATAATACGTATTAGTAGAGTTCTACTAATACAAATACTATTTGGTTAATATCAAAAACAACAATGCAAATTAATCACGACACACCTCCCCGGCAACGGCGCCAAAGTGATTGTGGTAAATTACACCTTTTAGGAAAAAGGCGTAAAAGTGGTAAGTATTGAACAAATGACTTTAGGAAAAATCAAGTGTTAATGACCCAATTAAGTTCGTTTCCCAAGGAGGTATATGTGTGTGACTAAGATGTACAAGATTTGAGATTAATATTTGGTTTATAAGGGAATTAGAAGAGAAAATGACGAAGTCGTAAAAATAAAAATTAACACAAAATCACTATTAGAAAGTTAAGACGTAGAACCTAAAAAATCATAAAAATTAAAATAAATTCTAAAAATTACCAAAAATTCACCAAAAATCAAAAATAATAAACTAAGAGTTTACCAATGATCAAAACTTTTTCAAACCTTTTAAATAATTAAATATTCAATTTTTAAATGCTAATTAAAGCCCTAAAAATCAAATAAATTATCAAAAAGCCCAAATAAAGATTTTTCAATTGTAAAACCTCAAAAATGACCTAAAATGATTAAAAACTATTTTTAGAAATTTTAAAACTAATAAAAACTATTAAAAATTATTTAAAAACTATTAAAAATTAAAATAATTATAAAAAATAATCTATAAGTGATAAAATTATTCTAAAAGTTGCTAAATTCCTATTTTAATGTATTAAACCTAAGAAAAATGTAAAAAGTTGGAAAATGTGAAATTTTAAAAATAATAATAAAATAATATTAAAAATCCAAAATTTATAAAAAATTCTAAAAACTTGCAAACTAGTTTATTTTAACCTAAATAATCAGAAAATGAAAGTGAAATTACCAAAATACCCCTAATGGGCCCTCAAATGGGCCAAATCCAAATTCAGTCAACACAAATGGGCTTTTGGGCCCAAAAAGTCAAACTTGGCCCAATTGACTTGGAAAAGCCCTATCTGACTTAAAATTTAATTCTAAGAACAAAACTCTAAAGGCCCAAAAGCTGAAAATGTGCTTATCACAGCTTATTGAACACAAAGCTTATTCTTATTGGGCTTTTCAGTCCATTAAGCCATAAGCTAATGCCATAAGCTCTAATTTGACACACAACCCTCTTTTAGGATGCCAAAGAGATCTGTCAAAAGAAATTTTCAATAAGCTCACTCAATAAGCCAGAAAATAGAAAAGCAAAATTCCACAAAACGACAAAATAGTCGTTTTTGAGAAATACTGAACCTCAGAAGCTGATTTAACTTGCAAAAGCTTTCAAATGGACTCAATAAGCAATATCAATCAACAAAAACCCAATAAGCACAAGCATTAAGCCAGAATAAGCACAAATGAACTTATGTAAAAGTCAAAGGACTTGGTTTTCTAGTCAAACCTAAAAGTCAACCACCCAAATGCTCCAGGATGAACAAATGGGTCAAAATATGAGCACCTGTTACAAAAACAAAGTTGTTGCTGGTTAAAATAAGCTATTATAGCTTATTGATAAGCTGACACCAAAATTGCACTAGCAGTGGCAACCAGCAGGGGAAAGGAGTTCCCACTGCTTTGACTATTTGACCAAGCTTATTTGAGAGTTCTGGTTTGATTCAATTGGAAACAAAGGCACCCTTGTGATCAGTGAACCACAAGGAGTCAATGGCAACAATAAAATCACAAAATGATCCACACAATAAGCCACAATAAGCCAAACAGTCACCAGATAAGCACCAGATATGCAAATAAGCAGTTAAGCACTTAATAAGCAGATTTAAGCAAAATAAGCCAACCAAACTTAACCAGATGCATACACAAGCTATATAAACTAACAATGAACACAAAGCAACAAGAATCAAACACTGAATCAAAGTGAATAGCAAGATCAAAGCACAAAAAGTTACTGATGAACAAAGAACAATATGCAGAAACAGTTTGCTGATATACTTGACACTTGATCCAATTTCAAGCCTCAAATCCTTCTACCCTGGTGTGATTAGCTATGATTTAGAACTTGTTACCCTTAACCTATGCTTAGATCTAGGTGTCCTCAAAATCCTAGCCAATTTTACCAAGTTATGAAGATTTTATAGCCAATCTATAAATCTATGTGTTCAAGACCACAAAACCTGCAAACAGATGAACAAATGCTCCCAAATAACAGATACCAATACTTGCATACAACACACAAGCACTTAACAAACCTCAAATCCAACTTATGCAGTAATCCCAAACACCCTTTTAAAACTTATTTTCACAAATTTTCAAAGGATCATGAAGATTCAACCCACAAATCAGATCAATAACACCTTATTAACATCAAACCAAGCCAAATCAACAATAAACAACAACAATAACACAGATTCAAGCACAAATTCACAAAAATTACAAATATTCAGAAACTTAAAGAGAAAATGAAAAGGGAAGAAGGTGCAAACCTCCAAGACCTACATCCAGGCCCTGAATTGTTTGAGCTGAGGTACTAGCAAAACAAGTACCAGCTTCCAATGCTGCTAAGATGAACAAACACAAAGGTGAGATCAAATAAAATGCCAACTTTCAGATTTTTGATACCCAAGCTTTATCAACTAAAACCTTGCCTCAAAAACCTTCAAACATATAAATGGAACTCAGATTTTAGCTTCTCAAACACCAAACTTTTATAAATAACAGATTAAAACTCAAAATTTTAAGAAATTTAAACTTTATTTCATAAAAAGGAATTACAAAGATTAAAAGCTAAAATCTGGAACAAAGGGACTCTCACATGTTGAGGTCTCCTTTTATAGGCAAATGCCTGCCTAACACTATTCATAAACCCTAGAACTGAATTCCCAAATGTGCCCTTGAGGTCTTCTAGACGTTTTCTGATTTTGAGCTGTCCAATTTGATCAAGGCTGTTCATTTTAGCTTTGGAATGAAGCAAATGATGTGGGCTGTTGATCTTGACACGTCACATAACTTGGAGAGTAGGTTGCAATGTGATTGGCTAAACGGGAATTGGGGGTGGGGTCCTTTGTGAGTGGGAGTGAGGGTTTTATGTGTGGGATGTGTTTAAGGTGAGGTGAATCAAACGTGTGCCAAGGTAATTGCAAATTACCCTTTGTTTTAAGTGATGTAATTCTGGGTGGTAAAAGGTGAACAGTAAGTCTGTTTGATCCGTTTTTGGTGGAGTGGAAAGTGTTTGGCGCATTTTCAATTTAAATGTTTCAATATGCACACATTCAGCCCTTGTTCTTTGGTATTTTTGGTAAACAAAGAATTTCAGCTTAGAAAACGTGTTTCCCTTTATAATATCTTTCACCATTTGTCACTTTTGGCACCAAACTTTGGAAAAAGGATTTCAAGGGTTATTTTTGCCATTTTTGGATAATTCAAGGGCTGATCTGGGACATTGTTGATCTTCAAAGGTCTTCATTGTAACTTTGACTTTATGAGGGACCATAATTGGCAATTTGAAATTGTTGAGGGACTAATCTTGCCATTTCTTCAAAGTTGAGGGACTTTTGTGTAATTTTGACAAACTTAAGGGACCAAACTTGTAATCATTAATATACAAGGGTTTTAAGTGTCATTTCTTCAATAAATGAGGATCAATCTTGTTTGTCTTCAAGTCTTCAAGGTATTTTGTTGAGAAATCCATGATTAGGGCCCGGTTCCTTGTACGGCTTCGTTTCTCGTGTCCGTTTTTCCTTGTAACTTGTGATCTTTTGTCTTTTTCATGATATCCATACCTAAAATACACAAGTAAACAAACACAAGCATATATATGGTATTTTATGACATTTTTATGCATTTAAAGCCCGAAAAGAACGATGAGATCATGTATAAATGCCATCTCATCACTGATGCATTATTATTATTGGTCTTATTGATGATTTAGATTTTCCACTATATTTTCTTAACACTGACAAAGGTTGCTTGAACACTGATAAGTGTTTTTGCAACGTTGTCAGCAATATAATTGTCTAACGCTGACAAAGCTTCCCTCAACGCTGTCATGTGTTATCGGGGCGTTGTCAGCAACAATGTTAGTTTTGTGGTTTTCAATCTAAATGTGTAGATGGTGTTAGCAGTATACCATTGGATACAGAGTTGCTTATGGATCAATGGAGAAGCATTTGGACAAGTTTTTATTTATGGATGATGGTTGGAATGTTTCATTCCTATCTTGACATAAATTTTTTATGTTAATGCATGATTTTAGCAAACTTTTTGTATCATAGTTTAAGGGTGTTGGGAATAAATTAAGGCCAGATCACTTGAGCGCTGACAAGAACAAATCAAGCGTTAACAGGAACAAAGCAAGCGCTGACAGCTCAAGCGTTGACAAGTTAAAGTCAAGCGTTGACACATTGAAGACAAGCACTGATGGAAGATATAAGCTACACGTTTATTATATTCTAGAATACTTCTAGTAAGGATAGAAACGACAATGTATTTTCTATGTTTATCTTTACCTAGAATAGTTGATACGTAGCTTATTGTACAAGGCTTCTTAGTCTATAAAAGAAGGCCTTTAGGTTAATGTTTAATATCAAGTTTTACATAAGTTTTCATTCGTAAACATCTTTCATTGTAAGCAAGTTCGACATTCATAATCAAAGTGAAAGTTTTGTTTACATCTTGTGTTCTTGTTTAAGTGTTAAATTCCGCGTAACACTTAGATTCACAAAGCATATAACAAAGGTTTCTCTACGTGTTATACTTGATCTAATCTTGTATACACAAAGCTAATCGATCTAAGTTTGGGATCAACAAGTGGTATCAGAGCTTGTTGAGGAACTTTTGATCTTTGAAGAACACCAGAATGATATACGAACACCAAAACCCTAATTTTCTCAGAAACCCTAACAACATCATGTCTGAAGCAATAACCACCTCCAATTCACCCTTACCAAACATCAAGAATCCCATGCTTGATGCAACCAACTTTGACTTATGGAAGTTCAACTTTGAACAATATCTGGGGATCTATGATTACACACTCTGGGAGATTATTGAATATGGAAACTCATTCAATAAGGCTCAAAAGATTCAGGATGCCATTACTCAAAGATCAGCTGTTGAAAGATGTCCTGATGAAGATAAGAGAGAAAAACCTAGAGATGGTAGAGCTGTAGGTGCTGAAGATATTGCAAAGAAAAGGGTTGACATGAAAGCCCTAAATATTCTGAAAGTCTCTTTAGGACAAGAAAACCAGCACAAATATAGAGGCTATGAATCTGCTAAGGATCTTTGGGAAGCTATTGAAGTTGCATATGGTGGCAATGCAGACACTAAAGAAGAAAAGAAAAAGCAACTTCTGCCTGATTATGCTGTCTTCAAAGCTCAACCCAATGAGAAACTGAGTAGTGTGAGAAGCAGATTGCTTGACATCACAAGCAAGTTGTCCTTCATGGGGACACAAGTTGGTGATGTTGACACCAATGCTACTTTTCTTAAAAGTCTTGGTGAGGCATGGAAGATTGAGGCAAGATCTATTCTTGCCAATAATACTTACAAGAGCTCCTCGTTTGATGACATCTACAACAAACTAAGACTGTTGAAAGATGAAACTCTTTCAGCACATGGAAGCAAACCTAGCACCAGCAACATGGCCTTCTTCTCTCATAGTGAAGGTCAATTCAATCAGAAGGACTCTTTTATGCATCCAGTTACTGGATCATCATTTGTCAATGCTGGAACAAGTCCTGTCAACGTCTCCTTTTCAGACGCTGACACATTCATGAATGACTGCCCAAGAGTTAAACCTGCTGGTTTGGACTTGGATACTGTGTGTGCTTACATTGCTTCTTTGCCTAATGGTTCAGTGATTACATTTGAGGACCTTGAGCAGATAAGTGATGAACACTTGGAAGAGATGGACATCAAGTGGAACATGGCTCTTGCTAGTATAAGAGCAAATAGGTGGAATAGAAGGTTCAAGAAGAAGATGACCTTCAATGCTAAAGACACTGCTGGATTTGATAAATCCAAAGTTGAATGCTACAACTGTCATCGTATGGGTCACTTCATGAGGGAATGTAGATCTCCTAGAAGATCTGATGCTGGTAAACCCTCAAGTCAGGTTGTTAAAGCTCAAGATTCCAAAGCCATGGTTGCAGTTCAAGGAATTGATGGTACTGGATGGGATTGGAGCTATCTGGCTAAGAATGCTGAAGAGGATAAGGCTTTGATTGCTGACATTGAATAAGAAGAGCATGTTGAATATGCTCTCATGGCACACTCCTCCTCTTCATCTGATAATGAGGTATATGATGATGCTTTTTGTAGCAAAGGTTGTAGGTTAAACACTGATAGACTTAACAAAGAGGTGTTAAAACTAAAAGATGATATGAGCACTGAAAGGTGTAAATTATCCAATTACCAACTAGCTCTTACTGAAACTGAAAAAAACCGTTTCTGAATACAAGAAAATGGAATTTGATTTAAAAGATAAGATAAATATCTTAAAACATGAGCTAGAGGGTAGTATGGATATTAGAAATATCATGACAAAGGTCAATAGAGACCTACAGGCTAAGTTAGATGAGGCCATTAAGAATAAAGATAATGTTGACCTCAAGATTCAAAGATTTGATAGAGCCACCCAAACCCTAGGAGACTGTGTAGCTAAACAAAGGGATCCTAAGGACATGACTGGGATTGGGATGAATGATTACTCTCTGGTTCCACCACCAGCTGGTGACTTCTATGGTGTCCCTAGAAAGGACTTGTCTTGGACTGGGATACCAGAATGCCAAGAAGAGGAATTCATTCCTCCACCAAGAGTTGTCACTCCAGTAGAAGAGTATCAACAAAAACTGACTGACCTAAATGAGTGGAAGAAAGCTAACCCTACTTTGTTTGTTAAGGGAGGTTTGCTATGTGAAAGTCCCAATGAATTACCACCCATTAAGGTTACTCACCCAGTCACTGGTAAAGCTGTTGACCTAGGCTCAAACACTGTTAGAAGACCTACCATTAAATATGCAGAGATGTATAGGAATAATAGGTCACCCAAGAGCCAAGTTAACAATCATGGAACAGGTTTTTACTCTTATAGACCTAAGAGTGTGTCTAAGAAAGCCTGTTATACTTGTGGTAGCTTTTCACATTTGGCATACAAGTGTGACAACGCTCCCAAAGCCAGCGCTGATAGGAACAATTTCAGCGCTGATAGGAAGAAAGTCAACGTTGTTAGGAAGTCAAACGTTGTAAGACCCAAACCTTGTGTGCAGCAAAGTCCACAAGTGATTAGACCTGCCCCATTCTTCTCTAGAAGGTCTAACACTCATGGACAAAGACCTTTTCAAAAGACAAACACCTGGTCAAATAGGCAATGGGTTCCTGTAGCAAACCCTAGGTTCAACGCTGACAAGGGTAATTTCAGTGTTGACAGGACAAAATCCAACGCTGACAGAAACATGATCAGACCTAAATATTTGCAACCACAAGGTAAGGGGTCTAAAGCTTCTTCAAGCCTAACATGGAGACCCAAGAAAGATCAAAACCCTAATAATAATGGAATTTCAATGACTTGCAATAGATTTAATTACATTTCTAAGGTCATTACAAAACCAATTGGGTTTAACTGGGTATTTCATCCTAAAAGGGATGAAAATGGGGTTGTTGTGAGAACTAAGTCTGTTCTTATTGAACAACCAGATGAATCCAAGTCTTCTGAGACTTGGGTTCCCAAAGAAAACTAATTTGTTTTCTTTATGTGCAGGGCATTCAAAGACAGATCAATGACTATGGATATTGGGATAGTGGATGCTCAAGGCACATGACAGGAAAGGAAGACTATCTGACGAACTTCTCTCCTATTAAAGATGGTGATAAGGTATACTTTGGAGGGGGCTACGGCACCATTACAGGCAAAGGAACCCTTCTCACCAATAATCTAAGTTTTGAGAACGTCTTCCTGGTAAAAGAACTGGATTATAATCTGTTTAGTGTATCACAAGTGTGTGATAACAAAAATAAGGTTCTTTTCACTGATATTGAGTGCTTGGTGTTAAGCAAGGATTTTAAGATCCCTGATGAGAAGTATATTGAGTATAGAACACCTAGGCATAAGGACATATACAATGTGAATTTAAATGGGATTAAAGTGAATACAAATATGTCTTGTTTTTATGCTAAGGCCTCAGTAGATGAAAGTAATTTGTGGCACAGGAGACTAGGGCACATAAATTTTAAAAATATAAATAGACTTGTGAGGCTTGGTTTAGTTGATGGTTTGCCTGAGAAGGCCTTCCACAATGACCACTCTTGTGTTGCATGTCTTAAAGGCAAGCAACACAAGGTCTCATTCAAGTCCAAGCAGGTGCATACTAGTTCCAGACCTCTTCATATGCTTCACATGGACCTCTTTGGTCCAACTAATATAGAAAGTTTGAATGGCAAGTCATATTGTTTTGTTGTCACTGATGACTTTTCTAGGTTTACTTGGACATTCTTTCTAGCTATGAAGAGTGACATAGCTGATGTTCTTATTGAATTTATCACTCAAATTGAGAAAAGGTCTGGCAATGAGGTTAAGATGCTTAGGAGTGATAATGGTGGAGAATTTAGGAACAAGAAGCTAGATGATTTTTGTGCCAGGAAGGGAATTACTAGGCAGTTTAGTATTGCTAGAACCCTACAACAAAATGGGGTTGCTGAAAAGAAAAATAGAACCCTAATTGAAGCAGCCAGAACAATGTTGGCTGATGCTCACTTTCCTATAGCCTTTTGGGCTGAGGCTGTTAATACAGCATGCTATGTGCGAAATAGAGCATTGGTTAACAAAATTCAGAACAAAACACCTTATGAGTTACTTTGGGGAAGAAAACCTAATATTGGTTTTCTCAGACCTTTTGGTTGTCATGTAGTTGTACTAGATACTAGTGATGCCTTAGGGAAATTTAGTGCAAAAGGTGATGAAGGTTACTTCATGGGGTATTCAGTCCAGAGCAAGGGTTATAGGGTTTATCTTAAAGAGGACAAACGTATTGTTGAAAGAGTACATGTTAGGTTCTTAGAGAATAAAGCTAGTGATCCTGAGAGTGGTCCTAATTGGTTGTTTGATTTGGAACCCTTATCTAGAACTTTAAATTATATGCCTGTCACTAATCCAGATATTGTGAAGGTAACTTCAAATGTTGTGGAGGAACAAATTGTTGATGTTTCAGGTACACAGGTTAATGAGAGGGTTGGATCACAAGAAGAAAAGGCATCTCCTACATTTGAATATGTCACAATTCCCATTTGGACTGATGCTTTTGCTGCTGCTGCTGGACAAGATAATGGTGGTTTCCAAATACCACCAGATACAAACATGCATGGTTCTTCAGGCGCTGACAAAGGCAAATCTAGCACTGACAAGACCAATTCAGACGTTGACAACAACATTTCAAGCGCTGTTAGCCCAGAAGCTGAAAATCAAGATTCAAACGTTGACAACACTTATGGGCATCTTTTCTCTTCCAGTTTTGAACAAGGTGGACCTTCCAATGTTCATGAAGAGATTCCTGTTGCTCAAAGAGAGTCTGATGAAGAAGATATTGGCAACATGGAGCGTGAAGTTGAGGACACCCGACTTTTTGAAGGAGGAGTTCTCACTTCCACAATGAAGAATCACCCCACATCTCAGATCATTGGTGATATTATGACTCCAGTTCAGACAAGAAGATCTCATCAAGGACTTGGTGGATTTATTGCCAATATACACAAGAAGGTTGATACCCCTCTTGTGCAAGCATGTTTGTTTGCATGTTTTCTGTCACAAGAAGAACCCAAGAAGATATTTGATGCTCTCAAAGAACCAAGTTGGGTGGAAGCAATGCAGGATGAGCTTTACCAATTTGCAATTCAGGACGTTTGGGAGCTGGTTGATTGTCCTAGATATGTCAGACCTATAGGGACAAGATGGGTTCTCAGGAACAAAAGAGATGAAAGAGGTATTGTGGTCAGAAACAAGGCAAGGTTAGTGGCTCAAGGTTATACACAAGAGGAGGGGATAGACTATGAGGAAGTCTTTGCACCAGTTGCAAGGATTGAAGCTATTAGGATTTTTCTAGCCTATGCATCTTGCATGGGCTTCACAGTCTATCAAATGGATGTCAAAAGTGCATTCTTGTATGACACCATTGTTGAGGAAGTTTATGTCATGCAACCTCCTGGTTTTGAGGATCCAGAGCATCCAGATAAAGTGTATAGAGTCAAAAAGGCTATGTATGGCCTTCATCAAGCCCCTAGAGCATTGTATGGTACCTTGTCTACATATTTGGTGGACAATGGGTTCAAGAGGGGCACCATAGATCAGACACTATTTACAAAGAAGAAAGGCAAAGATGTGTTGCTTGTGCAGGTCTATGTTGATGATATCATTTTTGGGTCTACTGATCCAAAGATGAGTGAGGATTTCTCCAAGCTTATGACAGACAAATTCAAGATGAGTGCTATGGGGGAGATGAACTTCTTTCTTGGGTTACAAGTTCAACAGAAAGAAGATGGTATCTTCATCTCCCAATACAAATATGTTGCTGAGATCTTGAAGAAGTTTGGCTTTTCTCCACATGAAAAGAGGGCTTCTACTCCTATGGATAGAGAACACCCTTGGGGAAAGATTGGAGATGGGAAAGATGTTGATGTCAGGCATTATAGATCCATGATTGGATCCTTGATGTATCTTACTTCTTCCAGACGTGATATCATGTTTGTTGTATGTGCTTGTGCACGTCATCAAGTGACTCCCAAAGAATGTCACCTTTATGCTGTGAAGAGGATCTTTAGGTACCTAAGATGTTTCCCTAGTCTTGGTTTGTGGTACCCAAAGGATTCACCATTGGAGCTGATTGCATATTCAGAGAGTGATTATGGAGGTGATAAGTTTGATAGGAAATCCACAACTGGTGGATGTCAGTTTCTTGGGAGCAGATTAATATCTTGGCAATGCAAGAAACAAACAGTGCAACTGAAGCAGAGTATGTGGCTGCAACAGCATGTTGTGGTCAAGTGTTGTGGATTCAGAACCAGCTGTTGGATTATGGGTATAATTTCATGCATACTAAGATATTTGTTGACAATAATAGTACTTTATGCATCATTAAGAATCCTGTGCATCATTCTAAAACTAAACACATAGAAATTAGACACCATTTTATAAGAGATTGCTTTGAGAAAGGTTTAATACAACCAGATAGGGTTGACACTGAGGAAAATGTGTCAGATTTATTAACTAAACCTTTTGATACTGGAAGATTTCAATACTTGGTAACAAGTATTGGAATGGTTAATCTCACTTAAATATGTGTTTTGGATTCTTTTTGTAAAAGTATGTACAGGATGATGCATTATTATTATTGGTCTTATTGATGATTTAGATTTTCCACTATATTTTTCTAGCACTGACAAAGGTTGTTTGAACACTGATAAGTGTTTTTGCAACGTTGTCAGTAATATAATTGTCTAACGCTGCCAAAGCTTCCTTCAACGCTGTTATGTGGTATCGGGGCGTTGTCAGCAACAATGTTAGTTTTGTGGTTTTCAATCTAAATGTGCAGATGGTGTTAGCAGTATACCATTGGATACAGAGTTGCTTATGGATCAAAGGAGAAGCATTTGGAAAAGTTTTTATTTATGGATGATGGTTGGAATGTTTCATTCCTATCTTGACATAAATTTTTTATGTTCATGCATGATTTTAGCAAACTTTTTGTATCATAGTTTAAGGGGAGGTTTTAGGAACCTTTAGGATTTTTGGGTATCCATATGATACTCTTATCACAATTCTAGATTGTGTCCACAGGTGAGTATGGGTTAGTTTTACTAAACCATGAGGCACTGTAGCATGCATAGTATATCAACTTTGCATGTTGCCAAGACATTTTTGGCCTAGAATTGGTTGTGGTCTGTTGGGAGACTTGGGAATGATTTTGATATGGGATTTACCTGGGAGTAACAAGGATTTTATAAGGTAACTTGGTTGTTAAGAATTTTGGTTAGCAAGGGACACTAGAGGACTGTTATGTCTATCTTGCTTATGCAAGTGTGCATAACTGGACAGTGCTTGCCGCCCTATGATAATTATCAGCTTTTGGTTATCTTCTCTAGGATAAATTGCTTGTTAAGGTCATTTTTCACTTTTTAAAACAATTTTATTTTTGGACGCTGACAAGATTTTTCCAAGCGTTGTTGTGACCAAATTGGACGCTGACATGGCTTTAGGCGAACGTTGACAAGATTATAGCCGTTGGGCGTTGATGGGTTATTTTTGATCGTTGACACTCAATGGGACCTACCCAGTTGTTACTTTTTGACATATTTTCAAGCCGTAATTTTAGGAGTTGTTACTTTCATTAAATGCATGAGATAACTTATAACTTTTTCAATATTTTCATGATTAGTTTTTGAAAATCTTTGCCTATTTTTGGGCCAATCACATGCATTCTTTATCTCCTATAAATTTGGCTCCTATTTTAAAACAGGGTATCTATAATTCTTGTCTAACAATTTTCTCTTATCAACCTTCATATTCTACACTTCAAATTAACATCTTTCATCAATGGCACCAAGGTTTAACTCAGCAGAATTGGATTTGGGGTTCAAGTCTCAACACAACATGATTGCTTATCTTGTTGCTGATAATGATTTGTTTCCTCAATACACACAAATGGTGGCGTATTTGAACGCATCCCCTTTAAGGTATGCTCTTTCTCATGCACCACTCATTCCAGTCACACACATTAAGCAGTTTTGGAACACTGTTAGTTCCTCAACAGTTAATGGAGTGACCACATTAACTTCTATTGTTCATGGGAGATCTTGGGTGGTTACTAAGGCCTTGGTACGCCAGGCCTTGCATCTTGATGATGCTGATGGTATAACCATCCTTCCCATAAATGAAATAGAACAAGGGCTTAGGGCTTTGGGATATCCTATTCCTGATGAAGGTACTCTTAATAAGTATCATAAGTAGGAATTTCCCCCAGCCTGGAAGTACCTCATTCACATCCTCCTTCAATGTTTGAGTCCCAAATGTACTGCACACAATGAGATCAATAGATCCATTGCAAGTGCTATTATGTGCATTGCAACAGGGCAAAAATATAACTATTCTAAAATGATTTTTGAAGGGATGTGTAAAAACAAGGGGACAAAAATGACTTTAGCTTATCCCCTTTTTCTGCAAATGATTTTTGATGATCAAAGATATTGTTCAAGGGATCACAATGATTTTTATAAAATCCCTGAACAAAAGAAAGCTATTTTTACGAAGATGGATTCACCACCTCATAGAGACTTACCTTTAACCCCAGCCATGATTGCTGTTATTGCAGCAGCACAACCCCAACCAGACTCCCAACCTCAAATTGACCCTCAACCACAACTTGAACCTATCCCTGAACCTTTACCCTCACCTGAACAAATTCAACTTGACCAAGCACCCTTTGACGCTAACACATCAAATGTTGGCGTTGATGTGCCTATTTCCAACATTGACACCCAACCATCACAATCCCAAACACCCCTTAACCAACCCACATCTACCCATTCTTCCACACCATCTTCCACAACACCTGAATATAGGTTGATAAAACGCCAAAGGACTACTGGAGTGTTCTCCTCTGGTGGTCCTAGCCATGAAGCAGAGAGAACCACCACCACAAGTGTGGCTGGTGACCTGGATGAGGCTGGGACTATTGGTTCTGGCTTAGAAGCTGGCCAAGGAAGTCCCACCATAATTAAGTCCTCATCCATGCCCAATGAACCTGACTTGGGAGGTCAAATCCCCATTTTAGAAGAGGGCAGACTGGAACCAATGACTCATTTGGAATTGACGGCTGTCTGCATTAGCTTGCAAAAGCAAAATGCATACTTAGTAAAAATGGTCAGCTCACAAGGCCTTGAACTCAAGGAATTGAGGGAGAGGATTGTTGTTTTAGAGTGTGATCATGCTAGGAGGGGTATGGAGGAGTCTTCCAAAGGGGAGGAAGATCAAAGAAATCTGAGTGATAAGAGAAGTCAAGATGGTCAATCAATGGATGTTGCTGAAGCTCTTACAACTTTGAAGGAACAAACAGGTTTTGATACGTCCTTAATCTCTCCAACCAATCTAAATTTATCATTTACAACTATGTTGAGAGAGGTTACACAAGGCGCTGAGGGAAAATATTTGAGCGTTGACAAGACAAATTTGGACGCTGATAGAAGTATTTTGGGCGCTGATAGAGGAAATTTGGGCGTTGACAGACCTGCACATGAAGGTGATGTATTCCAGTCATCATCTATCATCAAAGAAGTTTCCACTCAGGTATTACCATCTACCTTACCAACCATTGCACCATCAGATAAGGGTAAGGGTAAATTGGTAGAAGAAATTGTTCCAAAGGATGCAGCCCAAGTTGAATTTGATAGAAGATTGGCTGAACAAATGATGGAACAAGGTGAAAAGGAAAAGTCACCATTTGTTGTGACTTCTGAAGAAGAAAGTGATGGAGCTAGCTCAGACTCAAGTGTGATGATTTTAGAACCAGAAAGTCTTGAGTATGGTGATGAGCTTGCTAGGGAAAAGTTGAGAGATTTAAAGTTGCAGGTTGACTTTGACATGCCAGAGGTGGTTTAGATGTACAATTCTTGGGAAGAAAGCTGTATGGATAATCCAGACTTGACCATTTCAGATCAAATATGGGGTTTGGAGCTTCTTCTTAGAGTTCAGAAGGATTGTAAGGTGATCTTGAAGCACAAGGCAAGCAATATTCTCTCTGAGTTGAAAAGGGATAGAAGGGAGCTCTACTTTATGTTGCTCAGATGTCATGAAGTTGGATGGACACATCAGAAGTTGAAGGCTTTGACATTTGATGAGTTGGAACATAGGGCTTATCCTATTTGGGTGAGAGTGCAGGAAGAAAACACTTACAGACTTCTTTCAGATGAAAGAAAGGAGCAACTTGCAGAAGAGATGGAAATCAAGAAAGCTATGATTGTTCCCAGTCCAGTGAAGAAGGGATTTAAACTTGAGTTTCCAAAAGATATGAATCCACTATATCCAAGTGAAGCAGTTATTAGAAAGAGCCTCAAGCTCTCCCCATTAGAAGCTTCAGATATGGTGCAAGTGTTACCATTAGATTCCAGGAATCCAATTGTGAGTTATGATGAGGATGAATGTGGATTCTGGAAGATTGGAAGATTTGGCAAGGAGGTACACACTTTTACCACTCTCATATCTTTATTTGCAAGTTGTGATAGAGAAGACTTGGTGGACCTTTGGAGGTTGTTGGAGACCAAGTATGAGGCTGAAGCACCAACTTCAGCTAATGGAATAAAACTTTGGACCACATTCAAAAGAATGTGTGGGACAAATGAGGAAGATCCTGAAATATGGAAGGATCTTGAAGATGACCTCAGTGGTCTTCAATGGAGGTTATATTCAGCTGCTGGTGTATACCATTTGAGTTCTACAAAGTTTGCTGAGTATCTACTTGTGGATGCTCAGTATTTCATATCCAAGGCTGTTTTGGAAAAGATGAAGGACACCCAGCTGGAGATAGATTATACAAGTGACGTGGCAAAGAATTTGATCAGATTTATTTATTACCAATATGAGAAGGTTTGTCAGACTCCTCCAAGTTCTTAATGTTTATTCAGAAACTTGATCATAAGAGTGGATATCAAGTTTAGGGGAGGATTGTTGGGAATAAATTAAGGCCAGATCACTTGAGCGCTGACAAGAACAAATCAAGCGTTGACAAGAACAAAGCAAGCGCTGACAGCTCAAGCGTTGACAAGTTAAAGTCAAGCGTTGACACATTGAAGACAAGCACTGATGGAAGATATAAGCTACACGTTTATTATATTCTAGAATACTTCTAGTAAGGATAGAAACGACAATGTATTTTCTATGTTTATCTTTACCTAGAATAGTTGATACGTAGCTTATTGTACAAGGCTTCTTAGTCTATAAAAGAAGGCCTTTAGGTTAATGTTTAATATCAAGTTTTACATAAGTTTTCATTTGTAAACATCTTTCATTGTAAGCAAGTTCGATATTCATAATCAAAGTGAAAGTTTTGTTTACATCTTGTGTTCTTGTTTAAGTGTTAAATTCCGCATAACACTTAGATTCACAAAGCATATAACAAAGGTTTCTCTACGTGTTATACTTGATCTAATCTTGTATACACAAAGCTAATCGATCTAAGTTTGGGATCAACAAAGGGGAGGTTTTAGGAACCTTTAGGATGTTTGGGTATCCATATGATACTCTTATCACAATTCTAGATTGTGTCCACAGGTGAGTATGAGTTAGTTTTACTAAATCATGAGGCACTGTAGCATGCATAGTATATCAACTTTGCATGCTGCCAAGACATTTTTGGCCTAGAATTGGTTGTGGTCTGTTGGGAGACTTGGGAATGATTTTGATATGGGATTTACCTGGGAGTAACAAGGATTTTATAAGGTAACTTTGTTGTTAAGAGTTTTGGTTAGCAAGGGACACTAGAGGACTGTTATGTCTATCTTGCTTATGCAAGTGTGCATAACTGGACAGTGCTTGCCGCCCTATGATAATTATCAGCTTTTGGTTATCTTCTCTAGGATAAATTACTTGTTAAGGTCATTTTTCACATTTTAAAATATTTTTATTTTTGGACGCTGACAAGATTTTTCCAAGCGTTGTTGTGACCAAATTGGACGCTGACATGGCTTTAGGCAAACGTTGACAAGATTATAGCCGTTGGGCGTTGATAGGTTATTTTTGACCGTTGACACTCAATGGGACCTACCCAGTTGTTACTTTTTGACATATTTTGAAGCCGTAATTTTAGGAGTTGTTACTTTCATTTAATGCATGAGATAACTTATAACTTTTTCAATATTTTCATGATTGATTTTTGGAAATCTTTGCCTATTTTTGGGCCAATCACATGCATTCTTTCTCTGCTATAAATTTGGCTCCTATTTTAAACAGGGTATCTATAATTCTTGTCTAACAATTTTCTCTTATCAACTTCATCTTCTACACTTAAAATTACCAGCTTTCATCAATGGCACCAAAGTTTAACTCAACAGAATTGGCATTGGGGTTCAGATCACAACACAACATGATTGCTTATCTTGAAGCTGATGATGATCTGTTTCCTCAATACACACAAATGGTGGCGTATTTGAACGCATCCCCATTAAGGTATGCTCTTTCTCATGCACCACTCATTCCAGTCACACACATTAAGCAGTTTTGGAACACTGTCAGTTCCTCAACAGTTAATGGAGTGACCACATTGACTTCTATTGTTCATGGGAGATCTTGAGTGGTTACTGAGGCTTTGGTATGCCAAGCCTTGCATCTTGATGATGCTGATGGTATAGCCACCCTTCCCATAAATGAAATAGAACAAGGACTTAGGGCTTTGGGATATCCCTTTCCTGATGAAGGTACTCTAAACAAGTATCATAAGCAGGAATTTCCCCCAGCCTGGAAGTACCTCATACACGTCCTCCTTCAATGTTTGAGTCCCAAATGTACTGCACACAATGAGATCAATAGATCCATTGCAAGTGCTATTGTGTGCATTGCAACATGGCAAAAATATAACTATTCTAAAATGATTTTTGAGGGGATGTGTAAAAACAAGGGGATAAAAATGACTTTAGCTTATCCCCATTTTCTGCAAATGGTTTTTGATGATCAAGGATACTGCTCAAGGGATCACAATGATTTTTATAAGATCCCTGAGCAAAAGAAAGCTATTTTTATGAAGATGGATTCACCACCCCATAGAGACTTACCTTTAACCCCAGCCATGCTTGCTGTTATTGCAGCAGCACAACCTCAACCAGACCCCCAACCTCAAATTGACCCTCAACCACAACTTGAACCCATTCCTGAACATTTACCTTCACCTGAACACATGCAACTTGACCAAGAACCCTTTGATGCTGACACATCAAATGTTGGCGTTGATGTGCCTATTTCCAATGCTGACACACAACCTTCACAATCCCAAACACCCCTTAACCAACCCACATCTACCCATTCTTCCACACCATCTTCCACACCTCCTGAATATAGGTTGATGAAACGCCAAAGGACTACTGGAGTGTTCTCCTCTGGTGGTCCTAGCCATGAAGCAGAGAGAACCACCACCACAAGTGTGAATGGTGACCTAGATGAGGCTGGGACTATTGGTTCTGGCTTAGAAGCTGGCCAAGGCAGTCCCACCATCATTAAGTCCTCATCCATGTCCAATGAATCTGACTTGGGAGGTCAAATCCCCATTTTAGAAGAGGGCAGACTGGAACCAATAACTCTTATGGAATTGACGGCAGTCTGCATTCGCTTGCAAAAGCAAAATGCAGACTTAGTACAAATTGTCAGCTCACAAGGCCTTGAACTCAAGCAATTGAGAGAGAGGATTGTTGTTTTGGAAAGTGATCATGCTAGGAGGGGTATGGAGGAGTCTTCCAAAGGGGAGGATGATCAAATAAATCTGAGTGATAAGGGCAGCCAGGATGGTCAATCAATAGATGTTGCTGAAGCCCTTACAACTTTGAAGAAACAAACAAGTTTTGATACGTCCTTAGTCTCTCCCACCAATTTAAATTTATCATTTACAGCTATGTTGAGAGAGGTTACACAAGGCGCTGAGGGAAAATATTTGAGCGTTGGCAAGGCAAATTTGGACGCTGATAGAAGTATTTTGGGCGCTGATAGGATAAATTTGGGCGTTGACAGACCTGCACATGAAGGTGATGTATCCCAGTCATCATCTATCATCAAGGAAGTTTCTACTCAGGTATTACCATCTACCTTACCAACCATTGCACCATCAGATAAGGGTAAGGGTAAAATGGTAGAAGAATTTGTTCCAAAAGATGCAGCCCAAGTTGAATTTGATAGAAGATTGGCTGAACAAATGATGGAACAAGATGAAAAGGAGAAGTCACCATTTGTTGTGACTTCAGAAGAAGAAAGTGATGGATCTAGCTCAGACTCAAGTGTAATGATTATAGAACCTGAAAGGCTTGAGTATGGAGATGAGTTGGCCAAAGAGAAGCTGAGAGAATTGAAATTGCAGGTTGACTTTGACATGCCAGAGGTGGTTCAAATGTACAATTCTTGGGAAGAAAGCTGCATGGATAATCCAGACTTGACCATTTCAGATCAAATATGGGGTTTGGAGCTTCTTCTTAGAGTTCAGAAGGATTGTAAGGTAATTTTGAAACACAAGGCAAGCAATATTCTCTCAGAGTTAAGAAGGGATAGAAGGGAGCTCTACTTTATGTTGCTCAGATGTCATGGAGTTGGATGGACATATCAAAAGTTGAAGGCTTTGACATTTGATGAGTTGGAAAACATGGCTTATCCCATTTGGGTGAGAGTGCAGGAAGCAAACACTCTCAGACTTCTTTCAGATGAAAGAAAGGAGCAACTTGCAGAAGAAATGGAAATCAAGAAAGCTATGATGATTCCCAGGCCAGTGAAGAAGGGATTTAAATTTCAGTTTCCAAAAGATATGGATCCACTATATCCAAGTGAAGCAGTTATAAGAAAGAGCCTCAAGCTCTCCCTATTAGAAGCTTCACATATGGTGCAAGTGTTACCATTAGATTCCAGGAACCCAATTGTGAGCTATGAAGAAGATGAATGTGGGTTCTGGAAGATTGGCAGATTTGGCAAGGAGGTACACACTTTTACCACTCTCATATCTTTATTTGCAAGTTGTGATAGAGAATACTTGGTGGACCTTTGGAGGTTACTGGAGACCAACTATGAGGCTGAAGCACCAACTTCAGTTAATGGAATAAAACTTTGGACCACATTCAAAAGAATGTGTGGACCAAAAGATGAGGATCCTGCAATATGGAGGGATCTTGAAGATGACCTCAGTGGTCTTCAATGGAGGTTATATTCAGCTGCTGGTGTATACCATTTGATTTCTACAAAGTTTGCTGAGTATCTACTTTGGATGCTCAGTATTTCATATCCAAGGCTGTTTTGGAAAAGATGAAGGACACTCAGGTGGAAATAGATTATTCAAGTGACGTGGCAAAAGATTTGATCAGATTTATTCATTACCAATATGAGAAGGTTTGTCAGACTCCTCCTAGTCCTTAATGCTTATTCAGAAACTTGATCATAAGAGTGGATATCAAGTTTAGGGGAGGATTGTTGGGAATAAATTAAGGCCAGATCACTTGAGCGCTGACAAGAATAAAACAAGCGTTGACAAAAACAATACAAGCGCTGACAGCTCAAGCGTTGATAAGTTAAAGTCAAGCGTTGACACATTGAAGACAAGCACTGATGGAAGATATAATCTACACGTTTATTATATTCTAGAATACTTCTAGTAAGGATAGAAACGACAATGTATTTTCTATATTTATCTTTACCTAGAATAGCTGATACGTAGATTATTGTACAAGGCTTCTTATGTCTATAAAAGAAGGCCTTTAGGTTAATGTTCAATATAAGTTTTATATAAGTTTTCATTCGTAAACATCTTTCATTGTAATCAAGTTCGATATTCATAATCAAAGTGAAAGTTTGTTTACATCTTGTGTGTTCTTGTTTAAGTGTTAAATTCCGCATAACACTTAGATTCATAAAGCATATACAAAGGTTTCTCTATGTGTATTACTTGATCTAATCTCGTATACACAAAGCTAATCGATCTAAGTTTGGGATCAACATCCACTGCTTGACATATTGATTGGAGAAGATGTAGAAATGAGTGGGGATTCTCTTTCTATATAATTAGCATCATCCAAAACTATTTCTTCAACGGAAGGGGAAACATGTAGATCAGAAGGGAAATCTATGATTCCACTACTTTTAGACATTCCACTGCTTTCATGACTTGGCTTAGCTAGGGAAGAGACTGGCTGTCCATTCTTTTGAGAGAGGTCTTCTTCTTCAGCCATCTCTTTGGCAACATCATCAGCTGGGAATAATGAAGGTACAGTCATGTACCTCAAAGGTGGACTCTCCACAGCAGTTGGTTCTTTTGTACCTAAAATGTTAGTATTTTCCAAAGCAACAGGCACATAATTCATAGATTTAGAAGGTACTTCAATGTTAAAGAACCATTTGGGACCTGTTTGTGTGTCTTTCGGCTTATCCTCCAGAAAGTTCACATGTAGTATCTCTGTCACCTTGCTTGTCATCTTGTTGAAGACCCTATATCCCTTACTTGTCAGTGAATAGCCAACAAAGTATCCAGCATCCCCCTTCTCATTAAACTTCCCCAAATGATCACTTGTATTGAGTATCACTACATGACACCCAAATGGTCTGAAAAAGTCAATTAAAGGAGGTCTTCCATTTAATAGATGATAAGTGTTCTTATTGTGAGCCTTAACCACCAAGGCCCTGTTTTGAACATAGCAAGTTGTGGCAACAGCTTCAGCCCAAAAGAGAACTAGAAGCTTGGAATCAGATAGCATGGTCCTTGCAGCTTCCATGAGTGTTCTGTTTCTCCTCTCTGCAACTCCATTTTTTGAGGTGTCCTGGCTATGTTGTATTCCCTTTTGATCACTTTGCTGGTGCAAAAAGTGTCTAGCTCTTTGTTTATAAACTCTCCACCATTATCAGACCTTATTGCCACCACCTTCATAATCTTTTGAAGTTCAATCTGAGTGATGAAGTCTTTGAGTACTCCTGCTGTGTCACTCTTTTCAAACAAGAAGAAGGTCCATGTGAACCTTGAAAAGTCATCAGTCACCACTAGGCAGTACCACTTCTTTTTCATGCTTGCCATAGATTAGGACGAAAAAGATCCATCTGAAGTAACTCCAATGGTTTGGTGGTGAAGAGATCAACTTTTGATTTGCAAGAAGCTCTATGTTGCTTTCCCTTCAAACAAGCAACACAAGTATGATCATTATTGAAGGTCTTAGAAGGCAGACCACGAAAAAGATTAAACTTAACCAATTTGTTCATATTTTTTAAGTTTAAATGACCAAGTCTTATGTGCCATTTCTTGCATTCATCCACTTAGGCTTTGGCAATAAAACAGTTCCCATTGTCTTGAAGAGAAATATCCTTTAAGTCAATGGTGAACATGTTCTTCTGCCTTGGTGTTCTTAGTACAATAGGAGTATTTGGTGGTAAAACAAACTCCTTTCCCAACACCAGACATTCAGTATCAGTGAAAAGAACAAAGTTCTCGTTGTCAGCCATCTGAGACACACTAAAAAGGTTGTACTTTAGTTCTTTCACCAGATAGACATTATCAAATGTCATTCCATTAGTCACAATGTCCCCTTTCCATGTGATTGTCCCATGCCCATCTCCAAATGAGACACCATCATTATCATGCAAGGGAACAAAGTTTGACATATATGCTTTATGACCAGTCATGCTCCTTGAGCATCCACTATCCCAGTATGCCTTGTCATTCTTGGTCTGCTTTGTTACCTACAAAGAGAAAAACAAATTAGTTTTTATTGGGGACCCAAGCCATTACTGACTTAGATCTACCTCGTGTATCAATGTAAGATAATTTTTCAAAGGCTAAAGATACACCATTGGGTTGAGTACCCCGTTTGGGAGCCCAAACCCAATGAGTTGAGGCTTTCACATCTTTTCCCAATCTACCCATGTTTCTATAGGCCATAACTTTGCCAGCAGGGGAAACCTTAGGCTTAGCAAGGGAATCCCTATGCTTAGCAGAGGGAACCCATTGCTTGTTATGGCCTTTATAGGTACGTTGGCAAGGTCTATGGCCAGATGCAAATGTATTATGAGAAGTTGGTCTAGTCACATTAGAGCTAGATTGGGGGAATGCTTCATTTATCTTTCTCAAGGCATGCATAACATACTTATCTGTTGCCTTATTTCTCAAAGCAGTGTGAATGTACTTAGCAGGGGAAAAACGTTTTGCCCCTGCATTCAACAAAATAGCTTGTGGTTGCATTTCCTTTAAAAGATTTGCAGCCATCATTCCCTCGGTTGCTTTACAGTCTTGGTGTATATGATTAAAACTGCCATAGGTGAAACAAGGTTTGGTGTTTTTCACAAAGTCCTTTCCAAGTTGAATAGACTTTTGATTATTCTTGTTTCTTTGATTTCCTCTAACCACATTTTTATTGTATTTAGATCTACACATCTCTGCATATATAGTGGTGGTTTTGTAATGTTTCTGACTAGTATTCCTAGTTTCAGCTCTTGATTTACTACTAGTTTTAGATAAAGTACTTTTGGAACTAGTGTCACTACCAAACAAACCTTCTCTAGAGAAAAGGACAAGGTTAGCTATTTTCCACTGCTTTAAAGCAGCTTATTCTTTTTCAAAGTCCTTAACTTCACTAGTTTTTACATAATAATTTAAGTTAAACTCAATATATGCTTGCTTGGTAAAACAAGGAAGACCAGTCCAAGAAAGATCTTTGATAGGAGTGGCTCCATGTATGTTAGCAGGTGGTTGTGGAAAAGCAACATGTTCATTTTTAACACCAAAACCAGTTTTATCTCTTCAAGATTTTCCTATTTCCACAGCCTTAGTTAGATCTTTAGAGGCTTTTCCAAATTTTTCAACTGTTTGTTCATCTACCTTCTTATTAGCTCTAAATATTTCAACTTCATCAGTTAATTCCTTAATGGAATCATCTTTTTCTCTAGCATCTCTTTCTAGAATTCTAATGTGATCTCTATATTGGTTTTCTCTTTGCTTATATTCTCTAATGCTAGATTCTAGTTGTTCTAAAGCACGTTTGTAGTGGTCTAAATCATTCTCAGAATTTATGTAATCAACATTTAGCTTTCTGATTTGGTCATTTAATGACTCAGTATTTTTCCTACATGCTTTGATACAATAAGAGTCATCATATACCTCATTGTCTGAGCTAGATGTTGACATGGCCATAAGAGCAAATTCTTCCTCTGTCTCCTCAGCAACTAGAGCTTGGTTCCTTTCAACACCTTTAGTCATGGAGCTCCAATCCTATCCAACTCCATCTATTCCATGCACGGCTACCATAGCTTTAGCCTCAGAATCCTCATCCATGCTCTCTTTCCTATAGTTGCTTCCATTCCTTGGACCCCTGCATTCCCTAGCAAAGTGTCCTTTCTTCCCATAGTTGTAGCATTCCACCTTTGATTTATCAAATCCGGC
The DNA here is from genome assembly GCA_025667525.1 of Glebionis coronaria. Classification (NCBI taxonomy): domain Eukaryota; kingdom Viridiplantae; phylum Streptophyta; class Magnoliopsida; order Asterales; family Asteraceae; genus Glebionis; species Glebionis coronaria. Next base: position 650,196,051 of record CM046874.1, read on the forward strand.
TACATCAGAATGATTAATGGAAATCTTTTTCCCATATTTCTTATAGAATTTGTTGGCTCTCATGCTGAGAAGAGCCATATTCCATTTGATATCCATTTCCTCTAGTCCTTGCTTACTGATTTGAGTCAAATCTTCATGTGGTACAGTGGATCCATGAGCTTCTTGTGATGTAATGAAAGCACAGGCAGTGTCAAGACTTAATGTTGCAGGTCTCTCTTCTCTATTTGAAACAGTGGAATGTGTAGCAAGGTAAACTTCAATTCCACTGCTTTTATCAGAAACAACAATTCCACTACTTTGAGAAATGAAAGCCATATTGGCAGGTGTATCAGCAGTTCCACTTGAGTTTGTGGGAATAATCCCTAAGCCCTTCATTTCATTGACCACAGGCTCAAAAACCTTCAGGTTGTTGTAGATATCATCAATGTTCTTATCATCAATGTCATCTCTATTTTGCCAAATGGCTTTGTAAACAAACCATTCTTTCTGAAGGCTATTGAGGAATCTTGCATTGACATGTTCTCTTGACACTCTTATGTCAAAGAACTCTAGTTGTTCCACAAGGTCTTGAAGCCTATTATAGATGGAACCAATTGCTTCATCGCATTTTGCTTTAAAAGAAGCAAATTGGTCTATCATCTGATTTTTCTTTTTCTTCTTCGTAGCTTCATTTCCTCCAAATGTTTTACCAATGGCTTCCCAAAGTTCCTTGGCCGTCTTATGCTTCCTAAACCTTAACTGATGTCTATCAGGTAGAGCTAACAACAAAGAACTGTGAGCTCCATCATGCCTTCTCAGTTGGATCTCTTTGTCTGAAACAGCAGCAGACTTTTTCTTGCCATCACCTTTGGAGCTTTCACCACTATCTACCTTTTCTTTGTTCTTATCTTCAACTACTATTGTTTTGGTGAACTGATTACCAAATTCTATGACCTCCCGTAGGGCATAGTGTTCCATCTTGAGATACCGTTGAATCCAAAATTCCCATATTTCAAAGTTTTCAGGATCCAATATTGGAAGTTTGAGTGCATTGTCGTTTGTGGATGAAAGAGAGCCAGTACACATGATTGGTAATGGATGTGAGATTTGTGTTGTTCTTGGTTTAATTAGAGTTTCTCAACAAGCTTTGATACCACTTGTTGATCCCAAACTCCGATCTTAAACCTTATCTTGTTTAAGGGTTATAGTAGAAAGAAAGAATTCAAACTACTATGAGAGAAACTTTGCAATATACAAAGTAACTAAACAAGATGCGGAAAGTTATATTTAGCACAAGAACAAATAGTGAACCAAACGTTTAAGCTTTAATATATTGATAATATACGAATACCCAATAATGGTATTAGGGTTTTCCAACCTTAAAGCTTGAAATGGAATGACAGAAACATATATTGAAACCAAAACCTAATGAGTCCTTTAATAGCACAAGGACTCATGTACAAGATAGCTACTAACAAACTATGAAAGTATTATGGTGTAGTAACAGACACGCGTCAATATCTCTTCCTAGTTTATCCATGCGGTATGGTCTTTGACTTCTAGCAGGGGGACCAATCCCCCTGTCTTCATTAAGCAGCAAGGGGAACTTACTCTAGCAGGGGGGACCTTGACCAACTAGCAGGGGGAACTAAGACTCATGCATTTATTCCCAACAGTCTTGTATTGAGTGATTGAGTCTAATGCTTGTTTTCCTTAACCAAAGTCTTGACGAAGATTTAAGCTTTTGAAAACAATAGATTGGATTACCATCTAATTATCATAATCATAATTGTTTATGTGTCTTCACAATCATAATACAACGGATGCCCAAAATAAACTTTACCAAGTGTTGATTTTAATCTTATTGTTATTCTCATCAAACCTTGTTTAATTTGTCATCATATTGCTACAATCAAAAGGTTATAGCCAATTTTTGAATAATTATAGGTTTTCTAAATCCAGGTGAACGATCTCGATATTACCACATAACAAGCTATACACAAACGAAAGGGCCATACTTGCCCGTGCGTTTTTAGTTCATTCTGGTAATTTGTGTTATAAATTTAAAACTTGTTTCAATCCAACCCGACCGGACGCATCAGATGCAAGGATGTTATATAATAGATTGGGAACCTCACAATGTAAACTCTGATTTTATATGATATATAAAGAAATTTGATTTAATCACTCTTTCGAGTTGTTTTCTATCATTATGACTTGTGTTCTATGAAGTAATACCCCAAATCAATGTTTCGTTGTTTTAAGGAAAAATTGGGGGTGTTACAGCTTGGAACCAAAATATTTTGCAAGTGAAAACTGAAAGTAGCCAACAGAAATAATACTCAAGTTATAACCATACTAGGGCTTGATTTGTCATATCGGGTCCTTATAATCAGTTATAACCTAAATGGATCTCAAAAGGACTTTAAACAAAACTTTTTGATGAAAACAAAATGAAAGCTTTTGTAGGAAATTAAAACACGAATTTAAAAGAGCAAGTGAATAAAAGGAACGCAGAATATGCAAGGCCCAATTTTTTATTTAATTAATCCAAACATGAGGTTTAAAAAATTATGGAACAAAGAAAAGCTACAAATGCCTATGATATTTATAATGAGCTACTGAACAATCTAGAATACGAGGGGCTTGTGTAAACCCTAGTTAAGGAAATTCATAAAATGCCCTTGGAATCTTTGAAGATGCTGTTGAAGATCCGTTCTTGTTCGAATTTTAAATTTGGTCCAATATGAGACATGTGATCTCCTTGCCATATTGTGAGTATTCTATCTTGTGAAAATGATCAAAGTCCTTGGATGTGTTGTGGAAAGCACGAAATCAAATCCAAACAATTGATTCTCTTACTTGCCTTTGTCATTTTGCCAAAAACGTAACCTTTTGGGGCAGGGGAGCACATGGGTGAGTGTGAATGAAATATGTGAAAGTTAATGGACTTATATATAATAGTCGTGTGATATAGGATTTTCGTACACGTTTTAGGAAAAACGCGTATGAGCGACAAGTATTAAGTCTTACGCTTTAGGAAAAACGTAAAACCGACTAAGCGCGAGTTCATTCTCGAAGGAGGTGTGTGAATTAGGTGCCAATTATATAAAATCAAATTTAGATTAGTGTCGTTTTTGGTTTAAAGAGAGAAAAATAAAAGACGAGCTACGACTACGATTACACTACGACGTATTGACGTAAAACGATGACGTAATTACGTAAAACGCGACAAAATTAAAAAATAATGCTAAAATTAATTAAAAATTAAAACTAGGTCTAAAATAATATAAATAAGAATAAAATTTCAATTAATAAATTTTAAAACCTTTTATTAATTTAATTTTCAATTTTAAATGCCAATTAAAGCCCTAAAATTAAATATAATTAAGAAAAACCCAAAATATTATTTTATTGAACTTATAACTCACTTATATTATTTAAAGACTAAAAAGTAGTTTCCTAAATTTTAAAAACTATTTTTCTAATTTTATATCTCTAAAATTTTTTTAACTAAAATAATGATTAAAAATAATAAAATAATGATTAAATTAAACTTACTGTGTGAAAAATACTAATTTATATTACTGAATAGTAGAAAAATGAAAACGTTTGAAAAAAGAAATTTTTTACACTAGAAAAATGAAAAAGATTTAAAAATTTCAAACTTTAACTATTCAATAAAACATGGAAAAATTAAAAGTGCTAGAACAAAGACTAAACTGAATCCTACGTCCCTTTATATAGGGTACAATTCGTTCTAGCATAATAAATAAATGCTAATAACATTGAATTCCCAATGTGCCCTTGGTCTTGAAACTTTAAATTCGTCAAATGGTTCCCATGTGATATGCTAGAGGTATGAGCTGTGATGGAGTGATCTGAGAAGCTCATTCAAGCTTTGGGAACACGAAAACAATCTTAGCTGTTGAATGGTATGCAAGATTCTGCTTTTGCCTAAAATGGTGAAGCGGGGAGACATGTGGGACATACTGGAGGTCACGGGTGAGATTGTAAGTGAGTGGGATTGGTTTAGGGATCAAACCCCTTTGTTCTTCACCCTAATTAGATTAAGGTTCTTTGACTGGGATTAGGGTGTTTTGGGGAAGATTATGTGAACAGGGTATGTTTCCCACCAAATCAAATATTAATAAACGTTTTTAAATTGTTTATTTAATATTAGTTTATGGTTAAGTGGGCAGAATGGTGTTGACCAGGTGAGGCGGAGGAAGGATGAAATGTGATTGGCGGAGAGAAGATAGTGGGTGTCGTGTCGAGCTGTGGTTGGTTGGGGTGATGTTTCTTGTCTGGACATAAATGGTCCATATATTCCCAAACTTTCTTCATTTCAACTCTTGGAAGATTTTATACCATTTTCTTTTGTTAATACTTTGGACTGATTGTCAATTTTAGCACAACAAATTTACAACTTTGTATCAAGAACTCATAATGCAAATTTTGCATTCTTCAAGGACCAAACTTGGATAATCTTGTCATTTTAGGGACCCAAGTGTAATATTGAGGTTTTACAATGTTTTAAAATGACCCGTCTTCAAAAGTTTAGGGACCATCATTGACAAATCTTCAAACTTCAAGGATTTCAATGAAAATTCATGATTCAGGTCCGGTTCTTAGTACGGCTTCGTTTCTCGTGTTTGTTTTTGCTTCATTCTTGTGATCTTTTGTTGATTTCACGATATCCGTACCTAAAATACACAATGAACAAACACAAGCATATTTTATGGTATTTTTATGATATTTTTAGCGTTTTAAACCCGATTTGGATGATGAGACTATGTATAAAAGAAATCTCTTCACTCCCCCATACTAAACCATTGCCATGCCCTTATGCAATGCTAGAATTAAGTATCATAGCACCTCCAAAATTCATTTTTATGTGACATTTATTAAAGACATAAACTTAAATAAACTACTACACGTGTTTTAGACATAATGTATGGTTTTCATCATGGTTAAGTGACTTTTAGGGTCAAAGAATAAGAACACGTGAATGCCTCATTGAGATAAGTTCGTCATCCTCGATTTTCACCCAATTCCATGCTAAGCGTGTAACGACATCATTGTCATTATAAGTTAGCAACACAATCATATCTTATGAGTGTTAATTACACACCTAAACTCCCTTATTCCTACTTGGTATCTCTTATATTTTATTTTGTCTTAATGATCACGAGGATACATCACTGACTTATGTGTGAATAGAGATTAGGTCTAAAAATAGAGTCTTAACGGTGTAACCAAAATCATCGAATTAATTATTCACCCTAATAGACAACGATGTCAAAATATTAAGTCAACAAGAAGGATTGATAATCACGATTTTATAACAGTTTTGAACATGAGACTTATTACCAAGACTTTTATACGCCCCCTAACGGAAGGGCCTTATTATCATAGGTTTACCTCCATCTTTTATTCAACTCCGCCATGGAGCTTTTATTATGACTTCGGTCTTGCCTTGCCTTTTATTTAACCTTACCATGAGGTGTTTATTATGGCCAAAGATGTATATACTCACGCTAACGCGAATTTTGGATCTTTAAAGCTTCAAAGATTAAGGCTTGATTCACTTTCAATTTGGGCATAGATTTTTCGGCCTTGTGATCTTCAATTTTTTGCTTAATTTAGGTGAGTACTTGAAATCTTATTATTGGGTGAGGCTTTCGATTATTCGGGTTGCCAATACTTCTAAACCGTGACGCTGGCGATACCTTAATGTTTTCCCAATTTAATTACATGGAAGCTACTAAAACAAATTAGAAACCAACAATAGTGACTAAACCGCTAAATCAATATTTATTAACAATTTATTATAAAAATTGGGGAGAATAAGCTAATAGTTACTACACATGAGACCGTGAAAGATTACGAGACTTATAAATAACTCTATCATTTCTCCTCCTCATTTAAGCGACTTAGCCTAAAAAGTTAAGGAATCGAAGCTAAGTGCTCAACACGCACGGTCGAGTCAAAAATTACTCTTATTCTCACCATCGGAAAACCTACATTCGTGTCTTAAACACTTATGAAAATCTAGAAAAAATTTAAAATTTTGGCCATTTTTAGCCTTATTTTGCAACAAAACGATAACAAAAAGATGAAAATTGGATTGCGTGGTGACGTGAGCAAGGTGAAGTATCTACTCACCCCCCCCCCCATACTAAAACTAAACATTGTCCTCAATGTTTCGAGTCTATGGGTGAAAACACCCCCATACTAGAGACGTAGTCGAATGCTTAGTCTCGAGCATGGAAAGGGTAAAACGAATAACCTAAAAGCCGTTTATGAATTATGCTAATAAGATAAACGTTAGAACATAAAAGGATATCATCGGATATCGGAATCTCCAAGGGCAACGATCGAAGTTCGAGTGATCCGTAAAACGAACACGAGAGGCTTCAATGATGAAGATGAACCTAATAAATCACAATCACAAACAACCACGAAACAAAGGTTGGAAGAGTACAAGTCCCCTCGTAACACTATTAAAAAACGATAATATATACAAGGATAACCATGAGAATCACCCACGAGGCACCTTGTTTTTGATAAGCGAGTCAAAAGATCGACTAGAATCCCCATGAATGTGATCATTTAGGGATAATTATGGTATGGTCATTTTTGGTGGGGCTTACATGATAAACAATGCCCAAAAGCAACCGGTACTAAGTACTATGTCCTTTGATGATGCAAAATACTAGGATCGAAGATGGCGTCCTCGTTTTCATGGGATAAACAAACCAACGCCACTTCAACACGTGCTAAAACCCCAAAGGAGTAGAAGAAAAGAGATGAAAAGTAGAAGGGTGGGACAATGGGTGGGGAACAATCATGAGCTACTCGAGGTAGACTCACACCAAGCAAATAGATAAGTTTTCCATTTCTTGCATCGGTGGAAGACAAGGATTTCCCTTTACAAGCAATTCCGGGATCGTAAATCTCGTCCTCGGTGGATAAATTTGACGGAACATAAGGGGCTTCCCCCACACTAGATCCACACCAACCGTCATCAAAAGGAGTAGACGAGGTGGTATCACTCATAAAACGATGTGATGACGGAGTTAAACATGTAGAAAAATATTTTAAATAATCCTTTCCTTTTTCATCGTTTAAAAACTCTTTATGAAAATCCGATTTGATAATGTCGAAAATATTAGGCGTTTCAAATTCAAAATTAGTCGCGCTAAAAATCCTTACATTTAAGTCACGGGTAGGGGGTGGTGGATTGTATAAGTTCTCAAAACGTCGATCAACAAAGAACACCGCCCCCTCGGGGTCTACATACTCGTCATCCTTATGAACGTCGATCTCATCGATTTCTTCCTCAAAGATAGGCTTGTCAAACCAAGGTTTGTCATTCCCCTCCTTCAGTATCTTAGAAACTCTCTCGACAAGATCACGATCAAGAACGAAACCATCGTTCATTTGTGGGGATTGTTGATAAGTTAAATCCTCACAAATGTGGTAACGTAATTCTCATTTAAGGAGTGTTGATTAGGTAGCTCCTCGAGAATTGGATTTTTGGTGGTTACATGAGTTGGTTCATCATCAAAAATAAGACGTTCCAACTCAATAAGTTCATCCTCAATTTTGGAAAGATCGACCTCACTTGTAAGTGGAAGTGGATGCAAAAGAGCTAGCTCTCGTTCAATGATTTCCTCAATCTTGGGATCAAACTCGTAATCATCGTACTTCACATGTGAAGAGGTCTTTTTGGGAGATTCCTCCAAAATGGCATGTGGATTTCGAAGTACGTGATCAATTTCGGCAAAATTGCCATCGTCATCATCAAAGAACGAGTCGATGTGAGCACTCACAACCATGGTCTTACAAGTCGAATGACTATGCTTAGGTGACTTTCCTAAGACAAGAGGATCGATGTCGATAAAACCTTTCGCCTCAACGGTTGTTGGGATAGGAAAAGGAGGCACTTCGATGGAGTTAGAAGTTGAAGCCTCAAAGACGTGATCCTTCGAAGGTGGTGAAGACGAGTCCATTTTTGTCATTGTCGTGATGGCACTAACGTCGCCCTTTGGAATTGGTCGTTCACTTGTTTCACTAAATATATCCCAAAGTGATTTTTCATCCATAAATTTACGCATACCCTTTTGAATTAAGTACACGTATTCTTTATCATTAAAATCATCATCTTTAAAACCGCTCTTCTTAATTCTTTCAAAACATGCATTAAGCCTCATATGTTCCGCTAAAGTTAACATTTTGAAATCATTTGAATTTGAAACATTAGGTTTTGAAACCTTGGTTTTTTCATGATTATCAGACACTTGGGACTTGCTCGTGAAAAATTCCATTTTATCCTCCCCGTATCTCATAGTAAGTCTTCCCTCTTGAACGTCGATTACGGTTCGAGCTGTCGATAAAAATGGTTGATTTCCTTAACCAAAGTCTTGACGAAGATTAAAGCTTTTGAAAACAATAGATTGGATTAACCATCTAATTATCATAAACATAATTGTTTATGTGTCTTCACAATCATAATACAACGGACGCCCAAACTAAACATTACCAAGTGTTGATTTTAATCTTATTGTTATTCTCATCAAAATTACTTGTTTAATTTGTCATCATATTGCTACAATCAAAAGGTTATAGCCGATTTTTCAATAATTATAGGTTTTCTAAATCCAGGTGAACTATCTCGGTATTACCACATAACAAGCTATACACAAACGAAAGGGTCATACTTGCCCGTGCATTTTTTGTTCATTCCGATAATTTGTGTTATAAATTTATAACTTGTTTCAATCCAACCCGACCGGACGCATCAGATGCAAGGCTGTTATATAATAGATTGGGAACCTCATAATGTAAACTCTGATTTTATATGATATATAAAGAAAGTTGATTTAATCACTCTTTCGAGTTGTTTTCTATCATTATGACTTGTGTTCTATGAAGTAATACCCCAAATCAATGTTCCGCTGCGTTAAGATAAAATTGGGGGTGTTACAGCTTGGAACCAAAATAATTTGCAAGTGAAAACTGAAAGTAGCCAACAAAAATAATACCCAAGTTATAACCATACTAGGGCTTGATTTGTCATATCGGGTCCTTATAATCAGTTATAACCTAAATGGATCTCAAAAGGACTTTAAACAAAACTTTTTGATGAAAATAAAATGAAAGCTTTTGTAGGAAATTAAAACAAGAATTTAAAAGAGCAAGTGAATAAAAGGAACGCAGAATATGCAAGGCCCAAATTTTTATTTAATTAATCCAAACATGAGGTTTAAAAAATTATGGAACAAAGAAAAGCTATAAATGCCTATGATATTTATAATGAGCTACTAAACAATCTAGAATACGAGGAGCTAGTGTAAACCCTAGTTATGGAAATTCATAAAATGCCCTTGGAATCTTTGAAGATGCTGTTGAAGATCCGTTCTTGTTAGAATTTTGAATTTGGTCCAATATGAGACATGTGATCTCTTTGCCATCTTGTGAGTATGCTATCTTGTGAAAATGATCAAAGCCCTTGGATGTGTTGTGGAAAGCACGAAATCAAATCCAAACAATTGATTCTTTGACTTGCCTTTGTCATTTTGCCAAAAACGTAACCTTTTGGGACAGGGGAACACATGGGTGAGTGTGAATGAAATATGTGAAATTTATTGTACTTATATATAATAGTCGTGTGATATAGTCTTTTTGTACACGTTTTAGGAAAAACGCGTATGAGCGGCAAGTATTAAGTCTTACGCTTTAGGAAAAACGTAAAACCGAATAAGTGCGAGTTCGTTCTCGAAGGAGGTGTGTGAATTACGTGCCAATTATATAAAATCAAATTTGGATTAGTGTCGTTTTTGGTTTAAAGGGAGAAAAATAAAAGACGAGCTACGACTACGATTACACTACGACGTATTGACGTAAAACGATGACGTAATTACATAAAACGCCACAAAATTAAAAAATAAAGCTAAAATTAATTAAAAAATGAAACTAAGTCTAAAATAATATAAATAAGAATAAAAATTCAATAAATAAATTTTAAAACCTTTTATTAATTTAATTTTCAATTTTAAATGCTAATTAAAGCCCTAAAATTAAATATAATTAAGAAAAATCCCAAAATATTATTTTATTGAACTAATAACTCACTTATATTATTTAAAGACTAAAAAGTACTTTCCAAAATTTTAAAAACTATTTTCAAATTTTATATCAGTAAAAACAATTTTTAAATTAAAAAAATGATGATAAATAATAAAATAATGATAAAATTAAACTTACTGTTTGAAAAATCCTAATTTATATTATTGAATAGTGGAAAAATGGAAAAGTTTGAAAAAAGAAATTTTTTACATTAGAAGACAAAACAATTTAATTTAAATCCTAATTAAACTTGAATTAAATCTAAAAAATAATTAAAAAGATGAACAGTGAAACCTTTTTAAACTAAAAATCTGAAAATATTTTTTTGAAACTAACAAAATTAAAAAATCTTAAAAATCGTAACTTTTTGCAATAAAAGAAAAAAAAAGTTTAATAAAACTAATTAAAATCAGTTTAATTCTAAAAAATACTAAATGAACAGTGAAATAATATAAAACTTAATGAAAAATCATAAAATGAAATAAGAAAATAGGGAAAATTAGAATCACTAAAAAATACTTAAAAAAGGTCACTAAAGACAAAAAATTTAAAAACTAAAAGTGACATGTGGTCAAGTTTTGTCTTTTACCCAAGCAGTGGGAACAAGAACACTAGCAGTGGGTAGATTTTTCCCACTGATATAACAACAAAATGGGTCTGGGCACTAAATGCTTGATTTCAAGCTTGTTTTAGGGTTTTTCTTGGAAACAAAGGCACCCCTACACTCTGTGGAGTGTATGGAGTCAAGATTAAGCAAAAAACAAACAAAAGAAATTCAATTAAGCACTCCAATAGGCACAATCAAGTTACTGATGTCACTAGGGGTCTGGTGGGTGTGTTTTGCTGATCTAATGTACAATTAGGTGACTTTTAAGGCCCCAAAACTTTACATAGAGCTAATCAAACTGCAACTTAACCACTAATAATCCTAGGTTACCACTATATCTAACATCTTACCAAATTTCAGATCACAAAAATCAAAATCAAAACTATGAAAACCTATTGAATGTTTTAGGCAGTTTAAGATTAAAAGCTGCAATCTTCTATACCAACTCACACCTAACTAGCAATACCTAAAAGGTGTCTAATCAAGCAAAGACAAGTTGTGGAAGCCACTAGTAATAGTAAAATATGTCACCAATCTTAGCTAAATAAGTAACCCCAAATACACCCTTAAATTGACTAATGAACAATTCTCAAAGCAAACTCATTAAAATCAACACAAAACTAAATCAATCCTAGTCTATCATGCATATCATGATCAGAGAACACTAAATAAATCAACTCATCAGCAACAAGCATTCAAGAGCTAATCACATAAAACACATAAATCCAAAAAAGGAGACCAACATGGTTCAAAGCCAACTAACCAGCTGATGCCTTCTACTGGGCTTTTGAGGAGCTTATGGAAGATGTGAGGAGCTTATGAAGATTTATGTAGAAACAATGGAGGGTAGACTACCACAGTCAAAACCCTAGTATCATCAAACTATCATCACCAAAAACATCTACCATGAGGTACCAGTTATAACCACAACAAGATAAAACTACAAGCTTCAAAAAGTTCAAGCTAACCTGATTTGTCAAGTCAGCGTAGCTTGAGCTTTTGAAACAGTGATGGTGAGAAAAACAGAAAAATTGAAAGGTTGTTGAAAAACAAATATTTGAAGCCCCAAACAAAGTGATAAGATAAAAACTAGCTTATACAAGCTTAGGGTGTCTGTTTTGGTGTCAATAAAACAGATTCATAAGTCTCTATAAGCTATAATCTGGTTACTAGGAAAATGGCCAAGTGTCCTTGAACCACTATCTTTTGAAACCATATTTTGGAACAAAGAAAGAATTTTTATAAAGTCTAAATTACTTGCAGGAAATATAAAGATTACACTACTGAAAACATTTAATGGAACACATCAAATGTAAGATTTAAAAATTTTAAACTTTAACTATTCAATAAAACTTGGAAAAATTACAAGTGCTGGAACAAAGACTAAACTGAATCCTACGTGCCTTTATATAGGGTACAATTCGTCTAGAATAATAAATAAACCCTAATAACATTGATTTCCCAATGTGCCCTTGGTCTTGAAACTTTAAATTCGTAAAATGGTTCCCATGTGATATGCTAGAGGTATGAGCTGTGATGGAGTGATCTGAGAAGCTCATTCAAGCTTTGGGAACACGAAAACAATCTTAGCTATTGAATGGTATGCAAGATTCGCCTTTTGCCTAAAATGGTGAAGCGGGGAGACATGTGGAACATACTGGGGGTCACGGGTGAGATTGCAAGTGAGTGGGATTGGTTTAGGGTATTGGTAATTAGTGACCTGCACTTTTTGGGATCAAACCCCTTTGTTCTTCACCATAATTAGATTAGGGTTCTTTGACTGGGATTAGGGTGTTTTGTGCAAGATTATGTGAACAGGGTATGTTTCCCACCAAATCAAATATTAATAAACGTTTTTAAATCGTTTATTTAATATTAGTTTAGGGTTAAGTGGGTTGAATGGTGTCGACCAGGTGAGGTGGAGGAAGAATGAAATGTGATTGGTGGAGAGAAGGTAGTGGGTGTCGTGTCGAGATGTGGTTGGCTGGGGTGATGTTTCTTGTATGGACATAAATGGTCCCTATATTCCCAAACTTTCTTCATTTCAACTCTTGGCAGATTTTATACCATTTTCTTTTGTTAATACTTTGGATTGATTGTCAATTTTGGCACAACAAGTTTACAACTTTGTATCAAGAACTCATAATGCAACTTTTGCATTCTTCAAGGACCAAACTTGTATAATATTTTCATTTTAGGGACCTAAGTGTAATATTGAGGTTTTACAAGGTTTTAAAATGACCATTCTTCAAAAGTTTAGGGACCATCTTTGACAAATCTTCAAACTTCAAGGATTTCAATGAGAATTAATGATTCAGGTCCGGTTGTTTGTGCGGCTTCGTTTCCCGTGTTTGTTTTTGCTTCATTCTTGTGATCTTTTGTTGATTTCACGATATCCGTACCTAAAATACACAATGAACAAACACAAGCATATTTTATGGTATTTTTATGATATTTTTAGCATTTAATCCCGATTTGGATGATGAGACTATGTATAAAAGCAATCTCATCACTCCCCATACTAAACCATTGTCGTGCCCTCACGCAATGCTAGAATTAAGTATCATAGCACCTCCAAAATTTATTTTTATGTGACATTTATTAAAGACAAAAACTTAAATAAACTACTACACGTGTTTTAGACATAATGTATTGTTTTCATCACGGTTAAGTGACTTTTAGGGTCAAAGAATAAGAACACGTGAATGCCTCATAGAGATAAGTTCGTCATCCTCGATTTTCACCTAATTCCATGTTAAGCGTGTAACGAGATCATTGTCATTATAAGTTAGCAGCACAATCATATCTTATGAGTATGAATTACAGATCTAAACTCCCTTATTCCTACTTGGTATCTCTTATATTTTATTTTGTCTTAATGATCAAGAGGATACATCACTGACTTATGCGTGAACAAAGATTAGGTCTAAAAATAGAGTCTTAACAGTGTAACCAAAATCATCGAATTAATAATTCACCCTAATAGACAACGATGTCAAAATATTAAGTCAACAAGAAGGATAGATAATCACGGTTTTATAACGGTTTTGAACATGAGACTTATTACCAAGACTTTTATACGCCCCCTAACGGAAGGGCCTTATTATCATAGGTTTACCTCCATCTTTTATTCAACTCCGCCATGGAGCTTTTATTATGACTTCGGTCTTGCCTTGCCTTTTATTTAACCGCACCATGAGGTGTTTATTATGGCCAAAGACGTATATCCTCACGCTAACGCGAATTTTGGATCTTTAAAGCTTCAAAGATTAAGGCTTGATTCACTTTCAATTTGGGCATAGATTTTTCGGCCTTGTGATCTTCATTTTTTACTTAATTTAGGTGAGCACTTGAAATCTTATTATTGGGTGAGGCTTTCGATTATTCGGGTTGCCAATACTTCTAAACCGTGACACTGGCGATACCTTAATGTTTTCCCAATTAAATTACATGGAAGCTACTAAAACCAATTAGAAACCAACAATAGTGACTAAACCGCTAAATCAATATTTATTAACAATTTATTATGAAAGCTGGGGAGAAGAAGCTAATAGTTACTACACATGAGATCGTGAAAGATTACGAGACTTATAAATAACTCTATCGTTTCTCGTCCTCATTTAAGAGACTTAGCCTAAAAAGTTAAGGAATCGATGCTAAGTGCTCAACACGCACTGTCGAGTCGAAAATTACTCTTATTATCACCATCGGAAAACCTACATTCTTGTCTTAAACACTTATGAAAAACTAGAAAAAATTTTAAATTTTGGCCATTTTTAGCCTTATTTTGCAACAAAACGATAACAAAAAGATGAAAATTAGATTGCATGGTGACGTGAGCAAGGTGAAGTATCTACTCACCCCCCCCCCCCATACTAAAACTAAACATTGTCCTCAATGTTTCGAGTCTAGGGTTGAAAACACCCCCATACTAGAGACGTAGTCGAATGCTTAATCTCAAGCATGGAAAGGTAAAACGAATAACCTAAAAGCCGTTTATGAATTATGCTAATAAGATAAACGTTAGAACATCAAAGGATATCATTAGATATTGGAATCTCCATGGGCAACGATCGAAGCTCGAGTGATCCGTAAAACGAACAAGAGAGGCTTCAATGATGAAGATGAACCTAATGAATCACAATCACAAACGACCACGGAACAGAGGTTGGAAGAGCACAAGTCCCCTTGTTACACTATTAGAAAAACGATAATATATACAAGGATAAGCATGAGAATCACCCACGAGGAACCTTGTTTTTGATAACCGAGTCAAAAGCTCTACTCGAATCCCCATGAATGTGATCATTTAGGGATAATCATGGTATGGTCATTTTTGGTGTGGCTTACATGATAAACAGTGACCAAAAGCAACCGGTACTAAGTACTAAGTCCTTTGATGATGCAAAATACCAGGATCGAAGATGGTGTCCTCGTTTTCATGGGATAAACAAACCAACGCCACTTCAACACGTGCTAAAACCCCAAAGGAGTAGAAGAAAAGAGATGAGAAGTAGAAGGGTGGGACAATGGGTGAGGAACAATCACGAGCTACTCGAGGTAGACTCACACCAAGCAAATAGATAAGTTTTCCATTTATTACATCGGTGGAAGACCAAGATTTAGCTTTACAAGCAATTCTGGGATCGTAAATCTCGTCCTCGGTGGAGAAATGTGACGGAACATAAGGGGCTTCCACCACACTAGATCCACACCAACAGTCATCAAAAGGAGTAGACAAGGTGGTAGCACTCATAAAACGATGTGATGACGGAGTTAAATATGTAGAAAAATCTTTTAAAACATTTTTAAAATCCTTTCCTTTTTCATCGTAAAAAAATTCTTTATGAAAATCCGATTTGATAATGTCGAAAATATTTGGCGTTTCAAATTCAAAATTAGTCGCGCTAAAAATCCTCACATTTAAGTCGCGGTTAGGGGGTGGTGGATTGTATAAGTTCTCAAAACATCGATTAACAAAGAACACCACCCCCTCGGGGTCTACATACTCGTCATCCTCATGAACGTCGATCTCATCGATTTCTTCCTCAAAGATAGGCTTGTCAAACCAAGGTTTGTCATTCCCCTCCTTGAGTATCTTAGAAACTCTCTCGACAAGATCACGATCAAGCACGAAACCATCATTCATTTGTGGAGATTGTTGATAAGTTAAATCCTCACGAATGTGGTAAACGTAATTCTCATTTGAGGAGTGTTGATTAGGTAGCTCCTCGAGAATTGGATTTTTGGTGGTTACATGAGTTGGTTCGTCATCGAAAATAAGACGTTCCAACTCATTAAGTTCATCCTCGATTTTGGAAAGATCGACCTCACTTGTAAGTGGAAGTGGAGGCAAAAGAGCTAGCTCTCGTTCAATGATTTCCTCAATCTCGGGATCAAACTCGTAATCATCGTACTTTACATGTGAACAGGTCTTTTTGGGAGAATCCTCAAATATGGCATGTGGGTTTCGAAGTACGTAATCAATTTCGGCAAAATTGCCATCGTCATCATCAAAGAAAGAGTCGATGTGAGCACTCACAACCATGGTCTTACAAGTCGAATGACTATGCTTAGGTGACTTTCCTAAGACAACAGGATCGATGTCGATAAAACCTTTCGCCTCAACGGGTGTTGGGATAGGAAAAGGAGGCACTTCGATGGAGTTAGAAGTTGAAGACTCAAAGACGTGGTCCTTCGAAGGTGGTGAAGACGAGTTCATTTTTGTCATTGTCGTTATGGCACTAACTTCGCCCTTAGGAATTGGTCGTTCACTTGTTTCACTAAATATATCCCAAAGTGTTTTTTCATCCATAAATTTACGCATACCCTTTTGAATTAAGTACACGTATTCTTTATCATTAAAATCATCATCTTTAAAACCGCTCTTCTTAATTCTTTCAAAACATGCATTAAGCCTCATATGTTCCGCTAAAGTTAACATTCTGAAATCATTAGAATTTGAAACATTAGGTTTTGAAACCTTGGTTTTTCATGATTATTAGACACTTGGGATTTACTCGTGAAAAAGTCCATTTTATCCTCCCCATATCTCATAGTAACTCTTCCCTCGTGAACGTCGATTACGGTTAGAGCCGTCGATAAAAATGGTCGACCTAAAATAATGGGACATTTTGGGTCACACTCATAATCGGATATGACGAAATCCGCGGGAAAAATAAACTTTCCAACTTTAACATAGATATCCTCGGCTATTCCAATTGTTATAAGTGGTGTACAATTTGCAAGCTCGATAGTCATGTTCGTGGGGGTAAGTGAAGAAAATCTCATCATTTTCCAAAGAGAATGAGACATAAGATTGATGCTAGCACCTAAATTGGCAAGGTCTAAACATCCCTCAATCTCGGAAAAATCACAAGGTAGTAGAAATTGTCCCGGATCCTCTTCATTTCTCGGCATATGCCTTTTGGGTTTTTTAAGAAGGACCGATGCACAAGTTTCTTCAAGGGTTACTTTGGTGAGGTCGATAAAGATCTCTTTTTGAATCGTGGATAGAATTTGAGGTACACGAGGGTGTGCACTCTTTTCCTTGGTCACCACGTTCACCCCATCGACTTTAGAATAAGAAGACGTCTTAGAAGTCGAGGGTTGAGAAGAAGGAACAACTCGAAATCCATCAAGGTAAGGGGTAATCACGCTACTTTTCTCACGAGACGAGGCAGCTTTACATTGTTCCTTCGGATTTGCAACGGTGTCACTAGGTAACGAACTCGATGAAGCACCCGAGGCTTTGTTCATAATAGCCGAAAACATCTTTTTTATGTCGACTTATCCTTGTTCAATTTTGTTGTTTTGCCCTCTCAACGTGTTTGAAAATTTGTTTTTCATATCATCAATTTTCGTTTCTAATCTCTTCATATTAGCGTCATTTGATTTAACGTAATTTTGAAAATCATTTGAGCCTTTGTAGTTTTGATTGAATGCTTGGTTATGATTCCCTTGAAAATTTCCTTGATTAGAGTTGTTTGAAAAATTTAAATTTTGGCCATTGTTAAAATTCCGGTTTTGATTGTTATTGTTGTTAAAACCTAGATTTTGCCAATTCAAATTTTGCCCTTGATTATAACCTTGATTACCATGATTGTTTCCTTGAAAATTGTTACGATTTTGAAAATTATTGCCTTGATTGTTGTTCGTTTGTTGCGATGGACCGACGTTATTCTGATTTTGATTAGAAAATTTGTTAATTCAACGCACTCACATTCGACGTCTGGCCATCCGAAGCCGCACACTCGTAATAATTATGAGGTCCACCACAAAACGTACACGATGTCTCAACCGCTTTCACCGTAGCGGGAGCGTCATTCTTTTGCATTTCGATGAGAAAAGACGTAAACACATTCGTTAGCTTATCGACTTTCGCATCAACCCTCTCAATGTCGCGACTAGAATTACTAGCATTGGCGACATTGGCAACACTCGGTGCGTTGCGGAGTTGGTAAACCTTGGATCAATTCTTGATAATCATTAATGCATCCTTCGGAGTCTTACACAAAAAGTTACCACCGGCGGCCGAATTCAACGAATCTTGTTCTTGAAAACTAATACCGTTGTAAAACGTATCGATTTGGTGTAACTCGGAAAATCCATGGTGAGGACATTGCCTAAGCAATTCCTTAAAACGATCCCACGCGTCTCTAAAAGATTCATTCGGTTTTTGCTCAAATCTCGTAATCTCGTTTTCGAAAAACGTCGTCTTAGACGGTGGGAAAAAATGATTAACGAATTTGGAAACAAGATCCTTCCACGTAATTATCGAATTAGGTGGCTCTTTCTCGTACCAATCCTTGGCGGCACCATCGGGCGAGTACGGAAAAAGAATAAGCTTGACGACATCGGCGTCGACGTTCTTAAACTTCCTCGTGGCCAAAAGACGATCAAAATTCCGAATATGGTCGTGAGGATTATCGGCTTCACGACCTCGAAACTTCGTAGCTTGAATCAACGAAAGCATTCCGCTCTTAATCTCAAAATTCTCCGCTTCAATAGCGGGAATTACGATCGCGTCTCCATAACCCTCGATGGGTGCTTGGAGAAATTCCATCATCGAACGATTGTCGGACATCTCGTCTAAGGTTTCTTCAACAACGATATTAGGAACGTCGGTTTCTAAATCTCGTCTACGTCGTCGATTCTTTCGATTACGATTGCGTAATTTTTTGGTTTTTGATTGTTTTTTTATTTTTTTAGATTTTTATTGTATTACGTAGACTCAAATCTACAAATCTCTCCTCGAATCGATTTCTCGATTAAAGAAGCCTCAAAGAATGAAAACAATCACGTGGAATGAACGCCTTCGATGACTTTAGAACGTTGGTGGAACACCAAAATGTTCAAGAGGGTTTAATCTTGAAAACAAGCAAATATATATGATACGTAGATAATACTTGGGCGGCAAACCCTCGATTAGCCCTCTTTCTCAAAACACGCACAAGCAAGCGGTGGAAACGAGGCGGCACTAAGCACTTAAGAGCCTTTTTCCCTTAGGTCGTGAAATACAACCGCCTTATACCCACCATATAGTTTGTGTTAATCGAAATTAAGCCTCACGAAAGTATTTAACTATTTTGCCTTTAAACTTTTTCTTTATATTCGAATACAATAACTGAGTGATGAAATCCCAATTAAGGTTGCGTTTTCACGCTTTTGGAGATATTGTATATTTATTATGATACGTAAATACAATATATTAATAATATTCACAAGAAAAACGAAAACGAATATATCTACAATATAGTAAAATGATTGTTGTGTGTTTAATTTAGGAAAATTAAACACGATTTATTTGGATACTATAATATAATAAGGAAAAATAACAAAAATGAGTATGTACGTTATATACGCTTTCCAAAATTGAAAAGCAAAAACACACTACTCACACAAACACGATAATAATAATGGCACTATAAACACCTCCCCGGCAGCGGCGCCAAAATTGATATAGGGTTTTTGTATATTTACTTTTAGGAAAAAGCAAATAGCAAGCGGAAAGTATTAATCGACACGATTTAGGAAAACCGTGAAGACGAAAATTCCAAGTTCGCTCTCGAAGGAGGTTTGTGAATTAAGTGCCAATTATATAAAATCAAATTTGGATTAGTGTCGTTTTTGGTTTAAAGAGAGAAAAATAAAAGACGAGCTACGACTACGATTACACTACGACGTATTGACGTAAAACGATGACGTAATTACGTAAAACGCGCCAAAATTAAAAAATAAAGCTAAAAATTAATTAATAACTAAAACTAAGTCTAAATAATATAAATAAGAATAAAAATTCAATAAATAAATTTTAAAACCTTTTATTAATTTAATATTCAATTTTAAATGCTAATTAAAGCCCTAAAATTAAATATAATTAAAAAGCCCAAAATATTATTTTATTGAACTAATAACTCACTTATATTATTTAAAGACTAAAAAGTACTTTTCTTAAATTTTAAAAACTATTTTTCTATTTTTAAATCACTAAAAACAATTTTTTTACTAAAATAATGATTAAAAATGATAAAATAATGCTAAAATTAAACTTACTGTTTGAAAAATCCTAATTTATATTATTGAATAGTAGAAAAATGAAAAAGTTTGAAAAAAGAAATTTTTTACACTAGAAGACTAAAGGTTTAATTTAAATCCTAATTAAACTTAAATTAAATCTAAAAAATAATTTAAAAGATCAACAGTGAAACCTTTTTAAACTAAAAATCTTAAAATATTTTTCTGAAACTAACAAAATTGAAAAATCTTAAAATTCTTAACTTTTTGCACTAAAAGATAAAAAAACTGTTTAATTAAAACTAATTGATATCAATTTAATTCTAAAAAATACTAAATGAACAGTGAAATAAAACAAAACTTAATGAAAAATCATAAAATAAAATAAGAAAATAGGGAAAATTGAAATCATTGAAGAATACTTAAAAAGGTCACTAAAGACAAAAAATTTAAAAACTAAAAGTGACATGTGGTCTAGTTTTATCTTTTACCCAAGAAGTGGGAACAAGAACACTAGCATTTGGTAGATTGTTCCCACTACTATAACAACAAAACGGGTCTGGGCACTAAATGCTTGATTTCAAGCTTGTTTTAGGGTTTTTCTTGGAAACAAAGGCACCCCGACACTCAGTGGAGTGTAGGGAGTCAAAGATAAGCAAAAAGCAAACTATCTAACATCTTACCAAATTTCAGATAACAAAAATCAAAATCAAAACTATGAAAACATACTGATTGTTTTAGGCAGTTTATGATTAAAACATGCAATCTTCTATACCAACTCACACCTAACTAGCAATACCTAAAAGGTGTCTAATCAAGCAAAGACAAGTTGTGGAAGCCACTTATAATACTAAAATCTGTCACCAATCTTAGCTAAATAAGTAACCCCAAACACACCCTTAAATTGACTAATGAACAATTCTCAAAGCAAACTCATTAAAATCAACACAAAACTAAATCAATCCTAGTCTATCATGTATATCATTATCAGAGAACACTAAATAAATCAACTCATCAGCAACAAGCATTCAAGAGCTAATCACATAAAACACATAAATCCAAAAAAGGAGACCAACAAGGTTCAAAGCCAACTAACCAGCTGATGCCTTCTACTAGGCTTTTGAGGAGCTTATGGAAGATGTGAGGAGCTTATGAAGATTTATGCAGAAACAATGGTGGGTAGACTACCATAGTCAAAACCCTAGTATCATCAAACTATCATCACCAAAAACATCTACCATAAGGTACCTGTTATAACCACAACAAGAGCAACTACAAGCTTCAAAAAGTTCAAGCTAACCTGATTTGTCAGGTCAGCTTAACATGAGCTTTTGAAACAATCATGGTGAGAAAAATAGAAAAATTGAAAGGCTGTTGAAAAACAAATATTTGAACCCTCAAGCAAAGTGATAAGATAAAAACTAGCTTATACAAGCTTAGGGTGTCTGTTTTTGTGTCAATAAAACCGATTCATAAGCCTCTAAAAGCTATAATCTGGTTACTAGGAAAATGGCCAAGTGTCCTTGAACCACTATTTTTTGAAACCATATTTTTAAACAAAGAAAGAATTTTGATAAAGTCTAAATTACTTGCAGGAAATATAAAGATTACACTACTGAAAACATTTAATGAAACACAGCAAATGTAAGATTTAAAAATTTCAAACTTTAACTATTCAATAAAACTTGGAAAAATTCTAAGTGCTAGAACAAAGACTAAACTGAATCCTACGTCCCTTTATATAGGGTACAATTCATTCTAGAATAATAAAGAAACCCTAATAACATTGATTTCCCAATGTGCCCTTGGTCTTGAAACTTTAAATTCGTCAAATGGTTCCCATTTGATATGCTAGAGGTATGAGCTGTGATGGAGTGATCTGAGACACTCATTTAAGCTTTGGGAACACGAAAACAATCTTAGCTGTTGAATGGTATGCAAGATCGCCTTTTGCCTAAAATGGTGAAGTAGGGGAGACATGTGGGACATACTGGAGGTCGCGGGTAAGATTGCAAGTGAGTGGGATTGGTTTAGGGTGTTGGTAATTAGTGATCTGCACTTTTTGGGATTAACCCCTTTGTTCTTCACCCTAATTAGATTAGGGTTCTTTGATTGGGATTAGGGTGTTTTGGGGAAGATATGTGAACAAGGTATGTTTCCCACCAAATCAAATATTAATAAATGATTTTAAATAATTTATTTAATATTAGTTTAGGGTTAAGTGGGTTGACTGGTGTTGACCAGGTGAGGTGGAGGAAGGATGAAATGTGATTGGTTGAGAGAAGGTAGTGGGTGTCGTGTGGAGATGTGGTTGGTTGGGGTGATGTTTCTTGTCTGGACATAAATGGTCCCTATATTCCCAAACTTTCTTCATTTCAACTCTTGGTAGATTTTATACCATTTTCCTTTGTTAATACTTTGGACTGATTGTTAATTTTGGCACAATAAGTTTACAACTTTGTATCAAGGACTCATAATGCAACTTTTGCATTCTTCAAGGACCAAACTTGTATAATACTGTCATTTTAGGGACCCAAGTGTAATATTGAGGTTTTATAAGGGTTTAAAATGACAAGTCTTCAAAAGTTTAGGGACCATCTTTGACAAATATTCAAACTTCAAGGACTTCAATGAAATTCATGATTCGGGTCCGGTTATTTGTGCGGCTTCGTTTCCCGTGTTCGTTTTTGCTTCATTCTTGTGATCTTTTGTTGATTTCACAATATTCGTACCTAAAATACACAATGAACAAACACAAGCATATTTTATGGTATTTTTATGATATTTTTAGCATTTTAAGCCCGATTTGGATGAAGAGACTATATATAAAAGCAGTCTAATCATCGTGTGATAGGATCGAACTCGAGATTACGGGATTGCACTCAATACATAAATAGTTAATTTATTTAATAAATATTTTTATTATATTTATTAAATTAAATCGAGCTATATAAGTATATAACTTTAACGATCGTTAATTAACTAGGAGTTAACTATTAATGAGTGTTAAATAATATATAGAAAGAGTATTAAAAAGAAAGAAGCATGGAAGGTTCGGAAACACCCCATGAAGGGGTGTTCAACGGTCGGTTAGGGACACAAGGGGAAGGAAAAATCTTTCCTTTTATTTGTTTGGGCTACAAGATTTCTAGGCCTATAAATACATCCCCTCACCCCTCATAATTTCACACACTTCAATCTCTCCTCTCTTTCTCTTCTCTTGGTCGATCGTAACACTAACCCACAAAGGGGTTTGCTGTGGTTTTTTTTGGTGCTTGGTTTTAGTTTAAATCTAGTCCTAGCCCCTCTCTAGGGTTGTTGGGTAGATTTTATACTATCATCATAGCTCGGTTTACACGTGTTAGAACCACGGTTAGCTCGTTGTATTAGGTGTTTACAAAATCATAATATAGTCTTACTTTAGACTATATCTTGGTGATATACGATATAAAACGGAATTGGTGATTCGTTCTTCGTCTTGTGGATTTGCATTAGCATAAAGGTATGTAACCCTAATTCGATAAATTATAGTTTTGTTATTATTATGATCTTGTTAAATTGCTTATGTTATGTGTGCTTTGATCTCGTTTAGGGTTTTGTGTAATTGTTATGAACTATATAAACCTTTAGTTGCATCGAGATCCGTTTTAACATGTTATAATTATCGAAAATCTAATGTTTTTAACTAATAATTGTTTTGATTTAAAACTACATGTGTTTTAGGTTTTTCTTAAAATTAGGGTTTTGTTTTCTAAAAATTAGGGTTTTTGCAGAATTTTTATAAAAAAAAGAGAATTGTTTTGAAACCCTAAATTACATGTGGGATAATTTTATATTAAGTTGCATGATTAATTGTTATGTCATGTATGGTTACGATCCGTAGAGATTTAATTGTTATGATTTGTGGGAGGATCCATTATAACGTGCATGTTTTCATTGATTATAAAATTATATGTTTATATGACTTTTATATAAATATAAAAACCTAGATTTAATTATTATTGAATAAATCGTTTGCATGTGGCTATTTGATTAATTTATTGCACATATAAATTGTTATTATGTGTTTATGATTTAGTTGTTTTTACTTGTTTATATTAGATTGTTGAATTTTTGTAAACAAGGGGGTTTTTTTAAAAGAAATAATATGGAATAAATCATTTTTAAATAAAGATTTGTTAGAGATTTAAGTTACATAAGATTACGTTGATTGGTGAATTGAAATAATAATCTAACGGCTTACTCCTTTTAAAAAACTATAAAGTGGGTTTAACGCACCCTTGGTCATGTACCCGGTTAAGGAAGGAGGTGTTATGCCATTAGTCGCTGACCAAATTCCTGGCTCGCTTTTGCGTCAAATTGAAATTACCTACGATTAATAACTTAACTATATCTTAAGGGTGATTTACCACAAATTCACATCCGAAACACAATGAATAAGAGTATTGCTTTGTGCGTAGCCGAGTTCTAGCAAAAGTACGTTGTGAATAGTTGTGGGTAAATTCTTTAATTGATTTAACCAGTACCTCAACATAATTTATGTAGAAATTTAGTCTCGTGAAAAGTTTACTTAATGTTTTATTGAACTTATGCTATGGGATTGTATGCATGCTTCTCCATACATTGATTTTGACATCAAAATTTATACCTTTAAAATTTAAGTCGAATGCTCCTAATTGACGAACACTTGAAATTACTACGTCGTCAAATGAGATTTTTGGGTGATGTTTTAATGGAGAGAAAACTTTTCATAGAATGAGAATTCGTATGATGGTTTTACATTACTCAGATTAGACGTCTTAATTAAGTTACTCAGTGAGATCTGGAAACATAAGGCATTTAGAAGAAATGAAACATGTTTACAATGCAAAACGTTCTTTTGGCAATGTAAATCCCTTAAAATATCTAGAAATTGAAAATTGTTTGTCAATTGAATTGTTCGACATGTCGCTACATTGAGTACATTCATTACTAGCAGATCAACTGATGTAATGGATCTATGTCAATATAGTTCTAGAATTCAAGGAAAGTAATATGGTTATTCAAAATACTAATATTTGAACTTATTTCTGTAGAAATGGCTCAACCCACCAATAACACTATAAGTTCTACGTTCAAAGCATTCTTTGAACGTCCTAAACTTACTGGCCAAAACTTCAATGATTAGTACCGCTCACTAACAATTGTCTTGAGAACAGCGGGTACTATTGATATCTTGACTACTCCCTATCTGGAGGATCTTGCTGAAGGAGCATCTGATACGCAAAGGCTTGAACACGCTGCTAATGTTAAGAAGCACTTTGAGGTGGCTTGCTTAATGCTAGGTAAATGGCTCATCTACTTCAATAGAAGTACGAGCTATTTTCACCAAAGCAAATGCTTGATGAGCTCAAGGCTATGTTCGAGAGGCCGCAAGCTATGGAGATCTACGACTTAGTAGATGCTTTTCATAGCTGCAAGCAAGCTCCGAGAAAGTCTGTAAGTGCCCATTACTTGGAGATGAGGGTTATGTTTATATGGAACAGCTCATTGCACTAGGACAACCCTATGATCATAATATGGCTATCAACTTGATCAATAGGTCCCTTAACAAGGACTTCAATGATTTTGTTCGAAACTATAATATGCATTGCACTGGGAAGACAGATAATGATTTGCATGCAATGCTCATTGACTATGAAAAGGGGTTGAAAGACAAGGCATATACTTCTACGCCTCCTGTACTAACCATACAAAAGGGTAGAGTGAGTAAGCCAAAACCGCAAGCGAACAACAAGAAAGGCAAAGGCAAGGCTGATAAGGGAAAACAAGTTGCAACTTATTCAAAACCTAAGCATAAATTTGTCAAGAAGAATAGATCTCAAAAGGATGAGACTTGTCACCATTACAAGGCAAGTGGTCACTGGAAGAGGAATTGTGATAGGTGTGTAAACACTCATCTTTTCTACCACTTAATTACAATAATAACCGAGCCAAAACGTGTATTTTATGTCTTTTATGTCGGAATTATGCGTGGTTTGTGTTTTTGTTGTGATTTAGGACGAAAAGGTGAAAGGTGGAGAAAACACAGGCATTCACGGGCATTTACGGACTTTTATTAAAGAAAAGATGAAAAGACGAAGTCTAGAAGTCAAGAGTGCAAAAACAACGGAAGTCCAAGACCAATTCTGAAGATTTATCGAAGAAAAAGTCGAAAGACGGAAGTTTACTTAAAGCTGATGAACTCAAGTCTATTTTATTAATTAAAAGACGAGTTCAAAAGAAATACCGAGCCACAAGTCATTAGAGTCTAAGTTTAAAGAAGATTAGAAGGAAAAAGGACTAATGGTGCAATTAATGAAGATTAAAGGCTTAAGGACCTAATGACGCAATTAAGAAGAAAGGAAGAAGGGGAGGAAGCTTCCTAATCCTCCCCTATATATAGATTAGATCTTAATTACTTTCATTTTGTTGGATAGTTTGACACACTATTTCTTCCACTTTTAATTACCTTGCAATTTAATTACCTTGTCATTTACTTTATTGTCCAATTTAAATACCTTGTCTTGCACCTTAATTACCATTTAATTTCAAGTAACTTTTTCTTTTAATTCTTGTTAATCTTTATCTTTATCTTGTTAATCTCATTCTACCTTTCTTTAATCTTTGTGTTGATTTGTTTATGTTCATGTTCTTAATTTTTGTTGATTTATTTAAGTGGGTTTTGATTATCTGAGTTAGTTTTGTGAGTTTGACTATTTTGGATTGATTGTTTATCATTAATAGTTGTTTATTTATGCATTCGATTTAATCTTATGTCTGGTTTAGCTTTGTTTTGATTAGATTCGAGGTTATTTTCTTTCCCTTGTTCTTCGCGAGTAGTTACTGTAACTTTCCAGGTCTTGCTGATCTTCCTGTTATTCCGAATAAAGGTCTTAAAAGGGTATCCATGCGGAATATTTGATATTCCGCATAAGGTGGATATTCCGAGTAGGTGGATTTATTCCGCATAGACTGATATTCCGAGTAGAGGAGATTATTCCGAGTTGGCTGGTTATTCAGAATAGAGGCATTATTCCGAGTAGCCAAGGTATTCCGGATAGAGTTAATATTCTGCATAGGAGGATATTCCGAATAGGTGACAATATTCCGAATAGGCCAATTATTCCGAGTAGGGACTTTATTCCGAATAGCCAGGTATTCCGCATAGGGTCACTTATTCCGGATAGGGACTTATTCCGAATAGGGTGACAATATTCCGGGTAAGGAACTATTTCGAATAGGAATTTTATTCCGAATAGAGTTATTGTCAGTCTTTAATTTTCAGCTTTACCTTTTCCCGCCTTTTTACTTAGTTGCACTTTACGTTTAATTGCTTTAGATTTATTTTACGCTTGCCTTAGTTTAAGTTTTAGTTTTAGTTGCGTTTTAAGTTTGCCTTAGTTAGATTTAAGTTTGCATTATCTACTTTCAGTGCCTTTTAATTTTCGTCACGCTTTTAATTTCTTGCACCTTTTACTTTTAAATTAGTTTTAGATTTATTTTAATGCACTTTTACTTTAATTGTTTTTGCACATTTAATATAATACAACGACACACTTTTGTTTCCACCAAAGAACGCCTGAGTCACACATAGAACCTAGATCAATTCGACTAGACCAACACAACGAACCTAATCTTTTTACCTAGCCAAAAGCCTTGTATCAAATGGCGCCGCTGCCGGCTCTTTTCGTAAAGATTAACGGTTTTCTGTGAGAGACGCGTTGCTTTTTGGGATCCGTTCACTTGTGAGCGTTACTTTTCTTGCATAAAAATTTCAAAAAACCATAAAAATTAAAAATTGATAAAAAATCATAAAAACAAAAAATTTCAAAAATCCAAAAAGATTTTATTTTTATTGTGTATATATATTGTCTTTTTGTTTGGTATTGTTTTCTTTTGCATTTTCAGGTGTATGCGTACTAGATCTTCTAATTATCAAGAGCCCGAGACTCAAGAAGATTTAAGTATGTCAGGTGTTAACAACAACAATAATCCACCGCCCCCTAATAATAACAACAATGTTCTTCCACAGCCCGATCTTCGGACCATGGAGGAGCTTTGTCAACCTACCATGTTTGGACGAGGAGGACCGATTGCGCTGATGCAAATCAACGCTCCTGAGTTTTCGTTGAAGCACCACATGATTCAGCAAGTGAAAACTAACCCATTCCGTGGATTGCCTGATGATGATGCCAACAAACACCTCGACAAGTTCATTACAATCACCCAAAGCATGAAGTTGGCTGGTGCCACAATGGATGAACTTCGCCTACAACTCTTTCCACATACTTTATTACATCATGCCGAGAAATGGTTTGATCGTCTCCCGAAGAATTATAATCACACTTGGGATGACATGACTCAACGCTTTTTGTCGCGCTACTTTCCACCATCCATGGTCACGAGCCTTCGCAATCAAATCAGCGGGTTCATGCAAGATCCTGATGAATCTCTTTTTGATGCTTGGGAGAGATATAATGTCTTGATCGATAGATGTCCAAACCACAACATGCTCCCTGTGACCTTAATCGATACTTTCTACAACGGTTTGACTTTTCGATATCGTGATACGATTAATGCAGCCGCTGGTGGCACATTTATGAAAAGGAGACCCGAGGAGTGTAGAGAGTTAATTGAGAACATGACTACTCACCACAAAAACTGGGATTCCTCTGCTTCTTCTAGGAACAACCCGAGAGTCAATGTTTCCTCCACCTCAGCAAACCCTGATATGACCGAACTCACCCGCATGATGACCGAAATGAGCAAAAGTATTACGCTTCTCGCTTCAAACCAACAACAACAACAAGTTAAAGCGGTTGCTAATCCTTGTGAAACATGCGGCGGTCCTCATTCATACACCGATTGTCCTTCGACACAAGGAAATCCGGAAAATGTGTATGCAGCTTATGGTAATTATTCACCCGAGAATTACCAAGCTCGACCTCAAGGGGATAGAAATCTACCGAGTTACCGGTCCAACAATTACCTTTCACCCGGTTTTTCTCCTCAAAACCAAAACCCCGCCAACAACTACAATAGAAGCAAACAAATCCCACCAAGAGCTTCTAATCCTTATCACCCACCCGCCCAACAAACCCCACCCATTAACCCGGATGTTGAAGCCATCATGAGAACCCAAGGTGAGCAAATCAAGAATCTACAGAGCCAAATTATCAATTTGAAAGGAGATATCACGAAGCAAGGAAATGAGATTAGATCCGAGGTTCGCGATAATATTCAATCCTCCTTCAGCACTCAAACGAATGAATTAAAGAATCTGTTGGCTAGTTTTTTTGTGACAACCCGTCAATTTACGATTGATATTTTATTCTCAAATATTATTTGAAAATATTATTTTAATGTTACAATATGAACTCACTTATTTTTGGGAAGAAATTTGGAATTACGTCTTGGAGTAGCATCGACTACGTCTAAACCGGAGGATTCTACGTTACGTGCTTACGTTTACATACACCGTCTTTGGTGACAGTCCGATATTTCAGAAAATAAATTTATCCGTGAATATTATTTTGGAGTTTTAAATTTGTGTTGGTTCATAAACTCACAAATTTACGAGAAGAGATTAGGACTTACGATTTTATTTTAACGTCCTATACGACTAAACCGGAAACCTTAGGATTACGTATTTACGTTTTCGAACTCCGTTTTTAATGAGACAATTTTTATTAGATTCGTTTTCTGCCTTTGATTCATAATTTATAAAAACGTTTTTCGTAAAACGACCCGAGGGCACGCAAATCGAGGAAACTAGAATCGAGGAATACCCGTAAATTAGTGGGATGAGACAAAACAAGTTTTGCCCCACCCCACTAACATGGGATGGCCAAGATAGCACCAACACATCTCATGATGTGTCAAGTATAACTAACAAGTGTTACACTTGTTAGCTAAGCTTACAAAGTAAGCTAACTCATAACTTCAAACCACAAAACCACTAAACAAGAACCATATACTTCATTTTTACATGCAAACCACTCTCATTCTCTCCTCTCTCTCTAAATTCGTCCTATATCCACCATAAACCACCCCTTTTATCAAAAATCTAGCCATGACCCAAGGCTATAATCAACATATGTTGATAACTACACAAAAAGATGAAGATTGGAGGTGATTTTAACATATAAAAAGGAGTTTTCATGGAGGTCTTTGGGCTGATTTTCAAGAAGGAGTTTAGGGCTGATTTGTTGAAGGTGTCTTCATATCCTTGGTATCCTTGAAGGTGGCCTTGATATTTCATAAGATTGGTTACCAAAACCAAGCCTTGTTCATCCAAAATCTCAACCTTTTCATCACTTTTGTGGTACAGAGATTGTTTCCTCCTCATCTTCTTGTTAATTTGATTATATAAACATGTATTTTATTTCCTATTTTATATGTATATGATTATTATATGATGATAAAAATGTTATGTGGGGATTTGGTGTTGATAAATATGATTAAAAAGGTGAAAACTATAAGAAACAAGGTTAAAATCTTGATTAATTTACATGGCTGTATAAAACAGTAAAGAAACATGTTATGAACTGATAAAATGATGAAGTAGAATTGATATACAGTAAGCTATGAGTCTTGTACACATGTGAGAGTTGGCCATGCAATGGAATCATTGTAATGAGTGAGATATGATCAAAACAAGTTTAAGATACAAATCTGAGTTCACTGTTTTGGACGATTTTTAGAAAATACTTAAAAGATGATTCAACAGTAGCTATAGAAGAGTTAAATGTAGCACATATCATGTAGTTTATGTGATAAAAATTTGAGCTTCTATCTCCATATAGAACTCAAGATATGGCAGTTTTGGTAAAAGTGAAGTTAAAAATCAGATTTTTGGAAATTAAAGTATAATACTATTATATAAGCACTCAAAATTTGATAGTATAAAATATAAATTAAAACCCACTAACTTATATAATAAATTTATATAAATATGTACAATGGTAATTAAGTGGACATTTTATAAAAATGGTAACTTGTTATGTTTTATAAGTTATAAAACTATAAACATGATTTTTACGACTTTTTCGGCTAATACCGTAAAATTAAAGTTTTTGTTAAATAAAACTTAGATGGTTGGACCCGTCTAATGAAAACTTTATAAAACTTATATACTGATATATAGACATGTATAACAAGTAAAAACCGATAAAACCCGAACTTTAGGGCATACGGACATTAACGAGCTAAGTAAACATATTGGACTAATACTTGGACTAATAATTGGACTAAATAAGATATAAACTTGTAAAAAGAACTTATTGGGCTTAACCCATTTGGGCCCAACATGGAAAGTATACATACTGATAAAATAAGTATAACAAGGATTAAAACAAGTTAAGGAACTTATAATAAGTTTATTGGACTTAAAACGTGTAAATAGGTAAAACTAGTAAACTAGTATAAAAGTTATCGACATATAACTCTAAAATGAGTAAATGAGGATATGTAAACCCACTTGATCATCATATATATATAATCATCATATGTATACATAATTGTTATTTTATAAAGTCATTGGACATGAGTCTAAGACGAGTATTATTTGTCTAGGTTTCCGTGATTGAAGCACGTACCGTACATCCGAATCGCCGATAACCGCCTTCCCACATCAACGTGAGTTCATAGCCTCGCACTCTTTTAAATGTTTTTATAAATGTTTTATAAACCCGCGAGGGAGATAACATGTTAGTTTTTATAAAATAGGACACCATTTGTCCCGATTGTTTGTTTATTAATTTTGGACCCGAATGATTGAATGACCCGATTGTATGACCCGATAAATGATTAATGGACCCGATAGATGAAATAAAATGGATTATTAAAGTTAGGTTATGTCACTAGAAGTCCCATTAGCATGAATTGTGAACTACCGGGAGTTGGTAGACGCTTATGCATATAATAGTACTATTTGGGGACGATCACCCCAGTTCGCGCCTTGACGGTTGATCCCCGTCGTGCCACATTGATTGGTAAGCGAATTTATGTATGAGAAGATTTCCATAGCGTGACCTTTGTGACGACACGCTACTTTAGATGGGCAAAATTGGTATCGGGTTAGCTACCCGTTGTTGGTTTAGTAAGGTAACAATGTCATGCGGCTTATAATAATCCAAAACTAACGAAATACTATTAGACGCTTCGAATTACGATGTATTGCCTGACTAGCAATACAGGGTCATACTATTGATATTATGTTTGTGTTTTGGTTTTCATAACCATATTCATATAACGGTTTTTATTTTCATACAACGTCATAAGACGTATTGTATGGTGTTTTTAACGACAATGATTCGTATAATGGTTTTTAAGGCAAATGCCTATATTATGATTTTGATGAAGACTTGTATAAAATGATTTTGGCTATTTCATGGCCTATCAAAACGATTTGTACAAAATGATTTTCAGTAATAATTTTATACTGATATTATATTGATGGAATTTACTAAACTCTATGAATTCACTCGGCGTTATCGCTGACCTTTTCTTTTAACATGTTTTATCTCAGGTACTTGAAGGTAATTCTCGGGAAGACGACAAGAATTCATGGCCCGCACCTAAACAATATTTTCCATTCAAACACTTTGTAAAACTTTGTATGAAATGTAATGACTTGGGACCGATGTAATTTTGATATTTATGAATGGAAATGCTTTATTAATAAACGACGCGATTTTTATGCGTTGTCTATGATGTGAGTAATGTGCTATCCCGTAACACCAACTAGTCTTCCGCTGTATTGAGTTGTATAAATTTGGGGGTGTTACAGTTTGGCATCAGAGCTCTCGTTATAGAGAACGGAAGATTTTTAAAACTAAGGTTTTGAATAAAACATTTCAAAATCTTTTAACTATAAACATTTTTCCCAAAATGTCTAAAAATCTTTTGACTATAACGGTGCCGAAGAATTCCCGAGTTACCGACAAGGCCAGACTGAGAAGTGTTATTTTAATATATATATAACTTGGATTATATATATATATGATGTAATTTTATTACATGATTGTTTGATTATTATTTTGATATTTATACGACGTAGATTGTCACAAGAAACCCTAACTCCCTAGTAAATTAATCGAAGCTATTCTCGTAGGAATTCTAGCTATCCTAGATCTAAACCAAGTTGTGGATATTTATGATCCCAACAAATGGTTGATATTCGTAGAAATGTAGATATTAGTTGATTGTGATATTGAAGAAGAATTGGCGAGATTAAATATGATATCGATGTCATGACGATCTTTCCTTATAGAGTGGAGTTTGACAAAACGTTATCACCTAGAAAGATGTCATCTGATCCGTTGTCATCCAATTCTTAAATTTGAAATCGAAAGGGTGAATGTTGCACTTGAGGTTGTTATTGGAATCATTACCCAAAAGCCTCACGCCACTAATACCTTTCCGAGAAGTCTAATTGAATGTATGAGTCATCTCATACTAGTGACTCATTTTATAATTGTTGTTGTAAGAGCTATAGGATTGGAAATTAAGTATTGATTTATATCGAGCTTTTATTGCCCTTTCAAGGTCTAATAATAAGGATGAAAGTATTGGAGAATGAGGTAGGATATCGAATTGAGTATAAGTTGATTAAAAACTTGAATAAAGTAAAATTCAACTCGTATGGAATATGAGATTGTTAATAGAAATCGTTAAGTTCTGTGATTGAATTATAAGGTTTTAAATGATTGTTGATTCGTGTTAAGGGTTGTTTCTAGGCCATTGTCCACTAACGAGGATGCCCAGTGTCGAAGAAATAAATTGAAGAAATCTTCTTCTGAATTGAGACCGATGGATCTTCTGGGACATGTGGAACACCTAATGACTCTTGTAGATTAGTATTCATTGTGGTATCTTTTAAAAATCCTTAACTTAACTGAGATATCAGTTGGTAGGATGAGTTCTGAGAATTGTATGACATAGTGACACGTAATGTGTTACGGTACAATTTTGACTCGTTTGTGATTAATGAAAAGACTACCTTTGATTGCTAAATCCTACATGTATCGATGATATCTATCTTTTCTTGCTTCTTCCTAATGCTCACATTAGTTATGCAACCATTGAACAAGTACTCATCTCGATTTGAGTTACATTGTGGATTAATCTTTTTGAGTGCCATCGAGATCATGAACCTCATGATTATTTGGCTAAGCTCATTTCCTATCACATTGTAGTTAATTCTTGGTAAACAAGCTTTCATCACTCTTTTGCAGATCATTCATTGTTTTTATTAGATTAAACAGTATCATTTGAGGAAACTGAATTTTCATCACTATAAGGATTATTCAAAGTGAGATTTATAAGTAATTGTTATCGAAATGAAGTTGTTTATAAAACACCTTGGAAAACTTAATTATTTTCATAACAAGGAAAATCTTTGTAAATATATTCTTGATTCTTATTTAAGAATTAATCATGAAAATGTTTTTATTATAAACATGATGATAAAATTTTGACGAACTGAGTATTGCATCGTTAATCTTGAAATTGTATATAGTTGCGCGCCTACATACAATTTGGAATGGACTATGCAAGACTAATTAGTAGTCACCATAAAACTAATGAATAAACACTACATTTTCTTTGAGGATTGTGAAAGATAAAATTTTAATGAGATCTGCAAGAAGAAAAAAAAATAAAAAAAAAATAAGGACATAATGTTAGGGACACCTACATATGTGCCTATAACACCTATTCTTCTGAGTTGAATTTACTCATCTGTGGAAATTGTCTTAGTTGACAATTGACAATTCTTTCTTGTCCAATTCTCCTGTAGTGAGATTCTTAGGAAAAGTATATGATTACTGAGTGTTGATACCCGACTGGATGTATTGACGTTCTTATCATTTCTTATGATTTGATTTCATTTGAATGACCTGGGTAACGATTCGAGGAACTTTCGAATGCGTACTCAAATTATGAAAACATGGGATATATCCATATTCGTTAAATGTTTTCGTCTGTATCTGATTTGAAATTTTCTCGCATAGATTATGCGTTGACCCTACTCTTTTAATGGTAGTTGTGTCTCCATATATCCCTGAAATTGTGAAGGATTATGAATTATTATTAGCCTTTTGAGAAGTTCACGTCTTATCGATGGCAATGCAACTGGAAAGTTGATAGTGCCCGTAGAATGGATTGATTGATTATGACATGACGACATTTTCTTAATTGATGGGAACTCGAGTAGAATTCCTCTAAATGATAAGATGTTGATTATCAAAAGTGATCTAAATAATTCTTGATGAATGACCATATCCTACATTTAGACTTGAAATTATACCGTGAATGGTTGTGAAATAGTTATAGATATTATAATCTAGAAAGAACCTAATATGAATGTACTAAAAGATGTTTATGT
Organism: Glebionis coronaria; assembly: GCA_025667525.1. Lineage (NCBI taxonomy): Eukaryota > Viridiplantae > Streptophyta > Magnoliopsida > Asterales > Asteraceae > Glebionis > Glebionis coronaria. The sequence continues at coordinate 650,231,696 of CM046874.1, forward strand.
TATCTGAAACTTTAGTAAGTATTTGTTAATGAATTACCTAGACTTTCGCCATCAAGGCAAGTAGAATTTGGTATTGATTATATAACCGGTGCTGCACCCGTGGCTTGTGCACTGTACGTCAGCACCATCTGAATTTAGGGAATTACCGTACAACTGAGAGAGTTGTCGGAGAAAGATTTTATTATACCAAGCCTGTCATCCTGAAGAGCTATGGTGTTATCATTCCTTATATTTATAGATTACTATGAACTGAGTAAATTGACAATCGAAAACGATATCCATAACTCGAAATGGAAGATTTGTTCGATAATTTACAAGGTTTTTGATCCTCAGCATGGTTATCATCAACTTCGCATCTGCGAAAAAGATTATCTATTCCAATCATTACATCTTGAACTTGTGATGAACATTATAAGTTTCACGTGATGTCGTTTGGATTGATCAATGCACACGTAGCATTCATAAATTTGGTGAATCACGTGTGTAGGCTGTAAATTGATAAATTCATGCTTGAGATCATTAGGGACCAATTGTTTGTATATAAGAATAATAATGAGTTAATAATTAGTTATAAATTGCCCTGAATTGGCTAAACAATGAAAACCTATATCTTAAATATTTAACATGTGATTAAGGACTTAATCCTTTATATGATTTAACCGTGTGATTAATAGATAATGGAAGCTATATTGACTTTTCAAAAAAAAATTAGAACCATTAACGCTTAGGGATTAAAAACTTAATCCTTTACATAAAATTACCGTTGGATTAATAATGGTAAGATGTATGCATATAGACTCTTCAAAAATCAAGAGCCCTTTAAGACTTTGGATTTTACCAAAAAGAAATGGAAATATGCTTTGACAATTGTTTTAACAAAGGATTTTAAAGGGATTATTCCCTTATACACAAACCATTTAACTAAACTTCTGTTTAGGGGTAAATGTTTGTGTATACCTCAAGATAACCTAAGAAGGATTGAGTAAAACCATTTATACCATAACTTGAAAACTTGAAACGATAATTTTTGCTTTTCAACTAAGAAAATTTTGACCAAAAGTATAACCAAAGATTTTTTTTTCAAATATTTACGAATCTTATTAATTATTTTCGATAAATCAGCAAAAATCTTGTTAATTAAATTCAAATTTATTTTGAACATTTTATATAATTGGTCGAACTAAGAAATTTAAAACTTTTACGTTTACATTTCATAAAAATTGAATATTTAATATGTAATTGATCATAATAATTATCGACGCTTTAGACGACGGATGGAGTAAAACGGATAAAAATGATAGTAAAGACGAAACTAAAACATAGAAGATATGAAGAAAATTTTTTGAATAAATACGGTTGTGATATTTATTTCATCAGGAAGGTGAACGTAATTACTAACGCCTAATATAGAAAGAATATCTGAGTGAATTATGGACATGATAATTATATCATCATGAGAAATGAATATAGACACCGACGCATTATGTAGAAAAGATAAAGAACCAGTTAGGACATGTTCCTTAATAATGAAGGTGCAAAATAAATTGCCGAACAATATAAAAATAGCCGATGATTGTAAAAAAAAAAAAGATAATATAGATAATAAAAGGGGTTCGCGGCTAATGTGAACCATTAAAATTTAGAAGCCGATAGCGTTAAATGTATAAAAGACCACTTGTGATTGTATAAATATGGAGATAGTGAGATATAGTTATTTGGAATTTGTAAGTATAAGTATTCTATTTATGTCATTTCTGACTAGAAGTATCTTTGACTGAAGAAGTTGTACTGATGGCAATTATGAAGGCAGACATCGCCTCATACATTAGTAAACGTCAAGCTATTGCAAAGGTCATCATCTGAATTTGATTCGATTTGGGTCATCATCGACAGACTGACCAAATCTGCTAATATCATTCTCGTTAATGATAAATGCAAAAGAGTTATGTAAACGTAGCATGCCTGTATCGATCATCTATATCAAGATCCTCGCTTCGCATCGAATTTCTAGAGATTTGCTCAGAAATCATTGAGAACGAACCTTGATGAGAGTACTATGTACCACCCCAATCGAAGGGACGAGGTAAAGTAACGATACAAAGTAATATAAGTACTGTTTTATGTTTGAATGATTGACCTTCGGTAATAGAACGTATAATCGTTTTCCTTTGGAGAGATTATCATTGATAATCATCGTATTAGGATCGAGATCGAATCTTGTTAAGATTTAGAAATTAGAGCATCGGTAAGCAGGAGTTGAGATGAAGACACCCGACATACACCCATTGTGAGTTGGACATGTCTTTTAGTTTTACGGTTTCCTATGATGGAGAACCTATCCTTGCAAAATACCCGACCCGTGAGATCTGAAATGATTGTTGAAATTAGGATTTGATTATTAACTGCCGATAGTGGGCAAGAGGTTATGTGAATGTGAAATGTCGACCTTGAAGTGCCAAATAAGTAGCGAAGTTATGCCAAAAATTTTAGACTTGGAAAAATGAATTCATGATCTGACAAATCATGGGATATAAGTCCCCGTTGTATGGGACCATTGAGATGATATAGAAGATTGGTTTGGAAGGCATATGAGCTGGATCTACCCTAGGACTTCAAAGACTGCGTGAATTATGTTTCGTATATCGAACTTGATGGAATATCTATCAAGTGAAAATCTGATTGTTCTTAGTAAAGCTTAGATCGGCGAAAAGTTGCATTCATCAAAAACCCGTGAACATCATGGATAGAGAAAGTAAGTCAACATTAAGCCTGATCTTATTCCCGTAGTTATGATTGATGAAACTCGCGTATTGTGAGGAATTGCACTTGTGAGAAAAGACCGAGTGTGGAGGAAATACCCACATGGCTTTAACTCTATAAGAAGCGAGTAGTAAGGTAAGATGATCTTTGAGGACAAAGATCATGTTTAGGGGTAAATGCTGTGACAATCCGTCAATTTACGATTGATATTTTATTCTCAAATATTATTTGAAAATATTATTTTAATGTTACAATATGAACTCACTTATTTTTGGGAAGAAATTTGGAATTACGTCTTGGAGTAGCATCGACTACGTCTAAACCGGAGGATTCTACGTTACGTGCTTACGTTTACATACACCGTCTTTGGTGACAGTCCGATATTTTAGAAAATAAATGTATCCGTGAATATTATTTTGGAGTTTTAAATTTGTGTTGGTTCATAAACTCAAAAATTTACGAGAAGATATTAGGACTTACGATTTTATTTTAACGTCCTTTACGAATAAACCGGAAACCATAGGATTACGTATTTACGTTTTCGAACTCCGTTTTTAATGAGACAATTTTTATTAGATTCGTTTTGTGCCTTTGATTCATAATTTATAAAAACGTTTTTTGTAAAACGACCCGAGGGCACGCAAATCGAGGAAACTAGAATCGAGGAATACCCGTAAATTAGTGGGATGAGACAAAACAAGTTTTGCCCCACCCCACTAACATGGGATGGCCAAGATAGCACCAACACATCTCATGATGTGTCAAGTATAACTAACAAGTGTTACACTTGTTAGCTAAGCTTACAAAGTAAGCTAACTCATAACTTCAAACCACAAAACCACTAAACAAGAACCATATACTTCATTTTTACATGCAAACCACTCTCATTCTCTCCTCTCTCTAAATTCGTCCTATATCCACCATAAACCACCCCTTTTATCAAAAATCTAGCCATGACCCAAGGCTACAATCAACATATGTTGATAACTACACAAAAAGATGAAGATTGGAGGTGATTTTAACATATAAAAAGGAGTTTTCATGGAGGTCTTTGGGCTGATTTTCAAGAAGGAGTTTAGGGCTGATTTGTTGAAGGTGTCTTCATATCCTTGGTAACCTTGAAGGTGGCCTTGATATTTCATAAGATTGGTTACCAAAACCAAGCCTTGTTCATCCAAAATCTCAACCTTTTCATCACTTTGGTGGTATAGAGATTGTTTCCTCCTCATCTTCTTGTTAATTTGATTATGTAAACATGTATTTTATTTCCTATTGTATATGTATATGATGATTATATGATGATAAAAATGTTATGTGGGGATTTGGTGTTGATAAATATGATTAAAAAGGTGAAAACTATAAGAAACAAGGTTAAAATCTTGATTAATTTACATGGCTGTATAAAACAGTAAAGAAACATGTTATGAACTGATAAAATGATGAAGTAGAATTGATATACAGTAAGATATGAGTCTTGTACACATGTGAGAGTTGGCCATGCAATGGAATCATTGTAATGAGTGAGATATGATCAAAACAAGTTTAAGATACAAATCTGAGTTCACTGTTTTGGACGATTTTTAGAAAATACTTAGAAAATGATTCAACAGTAGCTATAGAAGAGTTAAATGTAGCACATATCATGTAGTTTATGTGATAAAATTTTGAGCTTCTATCTCTATATAGAACTCAAGATATGGCAGTTTTGGTAAAAGTGAAGTTAAAAATCAGATTTTTGGAAATTAAAGTATAATACTATTATATAAGCACTCAAAATTTGATAGTATAAAATATAAATTAAAACCCACTAACTTATATAATAAATTTACATAAATATGTAAAATGGTAATTAAGTGGACATTTTATAAAAATGGTAACTTGTTATGTTTTATAAGTTATAAAACTATAAACATGATTTTTACGACTTTTTCGGCTAATACCGTAAAATTAACGTTTTTGTTAAATAAAACTTAGATGGTTGGACCCGTCTAATGAAAACTTTATAAAACTTATATACTGATATATAGACATGTATAACAAGTAAAAACCGATAAAACCCGAACTTTAGGGCATACGGACATTAACGAGCTAAGTAAACATATTGGACTAATACTTGGACTAATAATTGGACTAAATAAGATATAAACTTGTAAAAAGAACTTATTGGGCTTAACCCATTTGGGCCCAACATGGAAAGTATACATACTGATAAACTAAGTATAACAAGGATTAAAACAAGTTAAGGAACTTATAATTAGTTTATTGGACTTAAAACGTGTAAATAGGTAAAACTAGTAAACTAGTATAAAAGTTATCGACATATAACTCTAAAATGAGTAAATGAGGATATGTAAACCCACTTGATCATCATATATATATAATCATCATATGTATACATAATTGTTATTTTTATAAAGTCATTGGACATGAGTCTAAGACGAGTATTATTTGTCTAGGTTTCCGTGATTGAAGCACGTACCGTACATCCGAATCGCCGATAACCGCCTTCCCACATCAACGTGAGTTCATAGCCTCGCACTCTTTTAAATGTTTTTATAAATGTTTTATAAACCCGCGAGGGAGATAACATGTTAGTTTTTATAAAATGGGACACCATTTGTCCCGATTGTTTGTTTATTGATTTTGGACCCGAATGATTGAATGACCCGATTGTATGACCCGATAAATGATTAATGGACCCGATAGATGAAATAAAATGGATTATTAAAGTTAGGTTATGTCACTAGAAGTCCCATTAGCATGAATTGTGAACTACCGGGAGTTGGTAGACGCTTATGCATATAATAGTACTATTTGGGGACGATCACCCCAGTTCGCGCCTTGAAGGTTGATCCCCGTCGTGCCACATTGATTGGTAAGCGAATTTATGTATGAGAAGATTTCCATAGCGTGACCTTTGTGACGACACGCTACTTTAGATGGGCAAAATTGGTATCGGGTTAGCTACCCGTTGTTGGTTTAGTAAGGTAACAATGTCATGCGGCTTATAATAATCCAAAACTAACGAAATACTATTAGACGCTTCGAATTACGATGTATTGCCTGACTAGCAATACAAGGTCATACTATTGATATTATGTTTGTGTTTTGGTTTTCATAACCATATTCATATAACGGTTTTTATTTTCATACAACGTCATAAGACGTATTGTATGGTGTTTTTAACGACAATGATTCGTATAATGGTTTTTAAGGCAAATGCCTATATTATGATTTTGATGAAGACTTGTATAAAATGATTTTGGCTATTTCATGGCCTATCAAAACGATTTGTACAAAATGATTTTCAGTAATAATTTTATACTGATATTATATTGATGGAATTTACTAAACTCTATGAATTCACTCGGCGTTATCGTTGACCTTTACTTTTAACATGTTTTATCTCAGGTACTTGAAGGTAATTCTCGGGAAGACGACAAGAATTCATGGCCCGCACCTAAACAATATTTTCCATTCAAACACTTTGTAAAACTTTGTATGAAATGTAATGACTTGGGACCGATGTAATTTTGATATTTATGAACGGAAATGCTTTATTAATAAACGACGCGATTTTTATGCGTTGTCTATGATGTGAGTAATGTGCTATCCCGTAACACCAACTAGTCTTCCGCTGTATTGAGTTGTATAAATTTGGGGGTGTTACATTTTTGCCCTCAGCTCAACCTTCTTCTTCGAGTTCTCTACCTTCAAACACCGTCACCAATCCGCGAGCAAATGTGAGTGCTATTACTACCCGTAGTGGAGTCACCATCGTAGGACCACCAATCCCACCCCCATCATCTACACCTCCTCCATCACCATTTATCCCTACTCCTCCTCCACCTAGTATTAGTGCACCATTACCGTCTCCACCTCGTCATGACGATGTATCTCGGAAGGACCCTTCAACATCTCAAACTTTACCGACTACACCTTCACCTTCCACCTATAAACCCCATATCCCATACCCTTCTCGCTTAGGCAAGACCAACGACCTAACCAAGAATGACTGCCAAGTGTCGAAATATGTGAAGATGCTTTCTCAAATGAACATCAACATTAGCCTTGTTGAAGCACTTGTCCACATGCCGAAATTTGTCGAAGCATTCAAGGAATTGCTTAGCAAGAAGGAGAAGCTGATTGAACTCGCCAACACACGCTTAAATGAAAACTGCTCTGCAGTTATTCTTAAAGAACTTCCGAAAAAGCTTGGAGATCCCGGTCGTTTTGTGTTGCCTTGCGTGTTCAACAAAACTGAAGAATTTACTGCCCTTGCTGATCTCGGGGCCAGTATCAATCTTATGCCTTTGAGTGTTTGGAAAACACTATCATTACCCGACCTCACTCCAACAAAGATGACTCTTGAACTTGCAAATCGCACTCTCGCTTACCCCGTTGGTATAGCCGAAGACGTGTTCATTAAAGTTGGCACATTTACTTTCCCGGTCGATTTTGTCGTTGTTGATTATGAAATGGACCCTCGTATTCCTTTAATACTTGGTCGGCCATTCTTGAGAACCGGACGAGCTTTAGTGGATGTTGCCGAAGGTGAGTTAATCTTAAGAGTCGGGGATGATTCACAAGTTTTTAAAATGGGGAAGCTTACAGGCAAATACTATGGACGAGAATCAGTGAATATGATTAATGTGCTCGATGATTTTGTCGTCTACAACAATCCTCTATTCGACTCTTGCATTGATAATCCACTTTTTCATGATGATGTGGATGATTCTCGCCCCAATTTGGAACCTTCTCCCATTTACGATTCTCCACCGGTCTTTGATGCTTATGATGATGAGTCTAGGTCAGATTCGGATGATTATGATGACCTTACTTCCGAGTATCCCGAGCTGCCCACATATAATGATTTTGATGAGGCCGATACTCTTTCGAACGATTCTTCACATGGTGAAGATCCTCTGCCATCACTCGATACTACTTTGGACGATTACCCATTTGAGGAAGACTTCTCTGAATTTCTCAACACTAACTTCCCTCATGAGAGTGATGCCCCTCCTTATGCTTTTGAAGATTATCGTCTTGATCCTACTTTGGATTTGAAACACATTCTTTCAAAGGAGAAGAAACCGGTCGACACCAATATCCGCAGCACATATGATTTAACACCTCTTTGTCCCCCTTCTGAGGACGAGGTTGTGCTTCTTCGCGGATCTTCTTCCCATTCTGCTGAGCCTGAGTGCTATTTTCCCCTAAAGGAAAAGGTGTTCGACCCCGGTATCGATATTATTAAGCCATCTCAGTATCCACCTGATGAAATAAAAGGAAAAATCTTTGGAAATATTGAAGACATGCTTGCACCTCACCATACTTGCTTCCACCGTGCTCCATCACTGCTTAAGGGAACCTTGCCTACTCTTCTTTGGCTTGCCTTGTTCGCCTTAAGCTTGTGCTATTTGATGGACGAAAACTATGTCTTTGATCCTAGTGGATATATTTCATGCTGCTTCCTATGATGATCAAGGTCGAGTCAGGCTCACGACTCGGTTAACAAAAATCAAGCGCTTCTTGGGAGGCAACCCATGCATCTATCTTTTCGCTTTCTTTATCATAAGTGTAGGGGAGACCCTTTGGTTTGCTATTTCCTCTCCTCTCTTCTTTTAATCAGGGATTCGAGCTTCAATGATCCACTCTTGATGATTCTTGACGACCCGTGATTTCGTGTTCCATTATCCCGGTTCTATCCTAAACTCTTTTCAATTCACTATTTTATATTTCTCAATATTAAAATAGGAATCCCTTTAGTTGTCTTTTCCTTAGCAAGATTTAAACAAAGTGCACAATGTCCTAAGTGTAGGGGAGTTTACTCCCACATGCTTAAACATTGAGGACAATGTTTATCTTAAGTGTAGGGGGGACTTCTGTCGAAGTTAAGTGGTCTTTTCCTTGTATTTCTCCTCATTTTAACCGGAAAATCAATTTTTCGACATTTTTCAAAATTTTTGATCTATTTTGGCCTATTAGTTTTTCCCTTTGTATAGTTATTTTCTTTCTTTACTAGAATAAATCTTTAATAAAGTGGTTTTAATTTTCAAACGTTGTGAATCTTTTGACTCAACCCGAGTTTACTCTAGCTAGTATCCTTAACGTGTTTAAGTCGAGTTTTGCTAGGCTATTATATTGGGAGCTTTAAAACGCGAAAGTCTTAACTCTCATGGGTTAAGAACAAGAACTTTTCGCAAGTTCCTATAATTGATCCTAGAGAGTCGTTTATCAAGGGAACTTTAAAATGCGATTTATAAAACTTGAAAAAGTCAAAGAGTTTGCAAGATCCTATAGGCGACTCGAAAACCCAAAACTTTGATTTAAGAGGCTAAGCATCCACGAGTCTCATTCCTTGAGATTTTAAATTGTGGAGAACGAGAGATGATAGAGCCAATTATAAGTTCGGTATTCTTTCGGGAATTTATGTGAGCTAATTATAAGCCTATTCTCCCATCGCTTGCTAATAAATTTATCTGCAATAAGTAAGGTTGTACGATTTGAAAAGTTACTTAGCTTATAGCCCAAGATCGTTTAAAAGTTGCTCGGTATGGATTAGAGTTCATAGCCAAGGCATAACTTATTGAAGCGGGATGCGAGATTGGCAAGTCCGAAAAGGCCCTAACAAGGCATGAGGGCTATATTTTGTTGCTAAAGATCGTTTAAAAGTTGCTCGGTATGGATTAGAGTTCATAGCCACGACGAAAAGCATAAACTCCCCAAAAGTCATGGAGAAGTGTATCCGAAAAGACCCTAGCAAGGTATGAGGATAAATAGATCCAAGTCATAAAAGGAGGCGGATCGTTGTATATCAAAGTCCAAAATAAAGATTGGAGAAAAATGAAGAAGTCGTGGTCCAAGTATGAATCTCTCAAAATTTCAAGTGAAGAAATTCCTATTATGAAGAGAATGCCATTATTTCATGAACGTCTCTCAAGGTTTGAAGTATGAAGTCGCTGCCAAATATCGGTCCGAGAAAGGTCTCAAATCGCGAAGCGAGTTATGCCAAGATATGAACTTTATGAGGTCCCGAGAAGCAGTTTTAAAAGATTTTGTCCTTTAGCTAACTATTGATTAAATCGTTCACTTTATTTTCGGCCTAATAAACTATCGAAATAAGTCAACAATGTATCCACGTGATCATTCAAGACAACAATAAAATATAAGAGATACACATAGGAATAAGGGAGTCTAAGTGAATAATTGGCCCACATGAGTTTGTGTTAGTTTGCTAACTTATAATAACAATGATCTCGTTTTTAAGCTTGGTTTGGAGAAAGTGAAAACTTGAGGATGATGATTATTCATAACATTTTCAAAACCCAAGGTATGCTTTTCGATTTCTTTATTTTGAATGTTTTTAATTTTCTATCTCTTTAATAAAGGCCAACGTGGATTATTTATGATGGAAAGTGTAAACGTGCTTTGTAACTAATGCATTTCATGAGGACATTGCAATGGTCAAGTGTGGGGGATTTGATAGGTGTGTAAACACCCATCATTTCTACCACTTAATTACAATAATAACCGAGCCAAAACGTGTATTTTATGTCTTTTATGTCGGAATTATGCGTGGTTTGTGTTTTGTTCTGATTTAGGATGAAAAGGTTAAAAGTGGAGAAAACACGGGCATTCACGGGCATTTACGGACTTTTATTGAAGAAAAAGATGAAAAGACGAAGTCTAGAAGTCAAGAGTGCAAAAAGAACGGAAGTCCAAGACCAATTCTGAAGATTTATCGAAGAAAAAGTCGAAAGACGGAAGTTTACTTAAAGCCGAAGAACTCAAGTCTATTTTATTGTAGAATTAAAAGACGAGTTCAAAAGAAATCCCGAGCCACAAGTCATTAGAGTCCAAGTTTAAAGAAGATTAGAAGGAAAAAGGACTAATGGTGCAATTAATGAAGATTAAAGGCTTAAGGACCTAATGACGCAATTAAGAAGAAAGGAAGAAGGGGAGGAAGCTTCCTAATCCTCCCCTATATATAGATTAGATCTTAATTACTTTCATTTTGTTGGATAGTTTGACACACTATTTCTTCCACTTTTAATTACCTTGCAATTTAATTACCTTGGCATTTACTTTATTGTCCAATTTAAATACCTTGTCTTGCACCTTAATTACCATTTAATTTCAAGTAAGTTTTTCTTTTAATTCTTGTTAATCTTTATCTTTATCTTGTTAATCTCATTCTACCTTTCTTTAATCTTTGTGTTGATTTGTTTATGTTCATGTTCTTAATTTTTGTTGATTTATGTAAGTGGGTTTTGATTATTTTGAGTTAGTTTTGTGAGTTTGACTATTTTGGATTGATTGTTTATCATTAATAGTTGTTTATTTGTGCATTCGATTTAATCTTATGTTTGGTTTAGCTTTGTTTTGATTAGATTCGAGGTTATTTTCTTTCCCTTGTTCTTCGTGAGTAGTTACTGTAACTTTCCAGGTCTTGCTGATCTTCCTGTTATTCCGAATAAAGGTCTTAAAAGGGTGTCCATGCGGAATATTTGATATTCCGCATAAGGTGGATATTCCGAGTAGGTGGATTTATTCCGCATAGACTGATATTCCGAGTAGAGGAGATTATTCCGAGTTGGCTGGTTATTCAGAATAGAGGCATTATTCCGAGTAGCCAAGGTATTCCGGATAGAGTTAATATTCCGCATAGGAGGATATTCCGAATAGGTGACAATATTCCGAATAGGCCAATTATTCCGAGTAGGTACTTTATTCCGAATAGCCAGGTATTCCGCATAGGGTCACTTATTCCGGATAGGGACTTATTCCGAATAGGGTGACAATATTCCGGGTAAGGAACTATTTCGAATAGGAATTTTATTCCGAATAGAGTTATTTTCAGTCTTTAATTTTCAGCTTTATCTTTTCCCGCCTTTTTACTTAGTTGCACTTTACGTTTAACTGCTTTAGATTTATTTTACGCTTGCCTTAGTTTAAGTTTTAGTTTTAGTTGCGTTTTAAGTTTGCCTTAGTTAGATTTAAGTTTGCGTTATTTACTTTCAGTGCCTTTTAATTTCCGTCACGCTTTTAATTTCTTGCACCTTTTACTTTTAAATTAGTTTTAGATTTATTTTAATGCACTTTTACTTTAATTGTTTTTGCACATTTAATATACTACAACGACACACTTTTGTTTCCACCAAAGAACGGTTGAGTCACACATAGAACCTAGATCAATTCGATTAGACCAACACAACGAACTTAATCTTTTTACCTGGCCAAAAGCCTTGTATCAAATTGCCATCTTTATCTCGAAGAGTTGCGAGAAATAAAGAAGAACTCTTAGCAGAGCGCTGCAGCTTCAGGTACTTTATTTATGATTGAATTGTTCAATTTAACATAAAAATTAAATTCTTGGGTATATGATACGGGATGTGGTATTAACATTTGTAATACGCTGCAGGGATTTAATCTGGAAAGGAATCTATCCTATAGGGAACAATTTCTGCAAGTGGGAAATGGCGCACAAGCAACAGTTGAAGCTATAGTAACATTTAATTTAGTTTTACCTCCAGGTTTAGTACTAATTTTAAATGATTGTCATTATGCACCTACAATTGTTAGGGATGTTATTTCCTTTTCTTGTTTGTTGAATAATGGATTCGTTCACAAGATTGATAATAATGGAATTTCTGTTTGGAAAAATGGTATTTCTAATTTAATGCAATTTCTGTGAATAGTGTGTTTGAATTAGACACGCATGATAATGAATCCATGGATAATAAATCTGTCTTTAGCATGAATAAGAAGAGAACGTTTGACAAGAACTCTTCTGATCATTGGCATTGTACACTTGCCCATATTGAGAAGACTCGTATATAAAAGCTTCAACGTGAAGGTCTTTTGGAAAATATCAATGATGAATTATTTGACAAATGTGAGTCTTGTATCGCTGGAAAGATGACCAAGAAACCTTTTAATAGCAATATTGAAAGAGCTACTGATCTACTTGGATTAATACACACTGATGTGTGTGGACCACTTAGACATGTGTCAAGGAAAGGTGCTAGCTACTTCTTAACATTTACGGATGATTATAGCCATTATGGTTATGTTTATTTACTTAAGCATAAGCATGAGGTATTTGAAACATTCAAATTTTTTAAAGCAGAAGTAGAACTGCAACTAGCAAAGAAGATTAAAGCTCTTCATTCTGATAGAGGTGGTGAATATTTAAGTCAAGAGTTTATAGATTATCTAAGGGAGAATGGAATTGTTCAACATCTTACTTATCCTTATACTCCACAATAAAATGGTGTATCTGAAAGGAGAAATCATACATTATTGGATATGGTGAGATCTATGTTTAATCTTACTACTTTACCTTTATCCTTTTGGGATTATGCTTTAGAGTCTGTTGTTCGCATTTTAAATATGGTTTCCACAAAGAAGGTCGATAGGACACCATATGAACTATGGCATGGCAAGAAGCCATATTTGTCTTATTTAAAGATCTGGGGTTACGAGGCATATGTGAAACGTGACTCGGGTGACAAACTCCAACAACGATCTGTGAAATGTATCTTTGTAGGATACCCTAAGGAAACTACGGGTTGCTACTTTTATTATCCACCTGAGAACAAAATGATTGTTGCTAGGTATGGAGACTTCCTTGAAAGTGATCTTGTAAATCAAGAATTCAATGGGAGAAATTATGATCATGAAGAGAGTCATATAGATAAATTACCTTCTGAAAACACTAGCGATGTAATTCCTGTAGAACCAGAAAGTCTGGCGGTTCCACCAGAATTAGTTTGTCTACGTAGATCCGCAAGTATTAAAAATGTGAATAGCAATATATGTCTTAACATAGAGGATGATGATGAGTTAGGGGATCTTGGTGAACCCGCTAATTATAAATACGCCATACTTGATCCTTAGAAGGATAAGTGGATGGTTGCTATGGATGAGGAAATGAAATCCATGAATGTTAATGACGTTTGGATTCTTGTAGATCCACCTCCAAATGCTAAAGTAGTGAGACATAAGTGGATATACAAGAAGAAAACCGACATGGACGTAAAAGTACAATCCTATAAAGCTCGTTTAGTAGCTAAAGGTTTTACTCAAACTTTTGGCGTAGACTACGAGGAGACATTTTCTCCTATTGCAGACTAAGATCTATTAGGATTCTCATAGCTATAGCAGCATACTATGACTATGAGATATGGCATATGGATGTTAAAACTGCCTTCTTGAACGGTCGCTTAGATGAAGACATCTATATGCAGCAACCAGAAGGGTATGTTGATCCTGAGAATCCAGGACACGTGTGCAAATTTCAAAAATCCATTTATGATTTGAAGCAAGCATCACGTCAATGGAATAAATGATCTCATGAAGAAATCAAAAAGTTTGGATTTATTCAAAATGATGATGAGCCATGTGTATATCGCAAAGCTAGTGGGAGTGATGTAGTATTCTTAGTCCTATATGTTGATGACACATTAATCATAGGAAGTAACATTCCAAGACTTAAAGCTGTTAAGGATTATCTTGGTAAAAAAATTTCTATGAAGGATTTAGGAGAAGATGCATACATTTTGGGAGTTAAGATCTATCGGGATAGGAAAAGATGGTTAATTGGTCTAAGTCAAGATGCTTATATAGGTAAGATATTGAAGAAGTATAATATGCATAATTCCAAGAAAGGTTTTCAACCTATGGAAGTTAAGAAAAATCTGAGTCATGAGATGGATGCATCAACTCCTAAAGAGGAGGCGAAGGTGCCTTATGCTTCGGTTGTAGGATCTGTACTGTATGATGTTAGATGCACAAGGCCTTATGTGGCGTTTGCTTAGAACTTGGTCAGTAGATACGAACATAATCCATGGAAGCTCCACTGGACTGCTATTAAATATATTCTAAAGTATTTGAGGAGTACGAAAGATATGTTTTTGGTATTTGGAGGAAAACCAGACACATAACTAAATGTGACAGGTTTCTGTGATGCGTCCTGGTAATGTGATAAAGACGATATGAAGTCTCAAACGGGTTACGTTTTTGTTATCAATGGAGGAGCAGTTGACTGGAAGAGCAAGAAGCAGATAACGATTGCAATGCATGCTACTCAATATGAGTACATGGCTGCTTCAAAAGCTGCAATGGTACCTGTTTGGATTAGGAAGTTTATTGGAGATCTTGGAGTGATGCCTTCAACTAAAGAACCTATTGATTTTTATTATGACAATTCTACCGCAATAATATTTGCCAATGACTCTTGAATCATGAAAGGCGCCAGACACTTTACACATAGACATCACTACGTCCGAGAACAAGTTGAAGCTCGTGAAATCAAATTAATAAAAGTTCACACAGATGATAACGTAGCTGATCCTTTAACTAAGGCTTTGCCTAGACCAAAGGTAGTTAAGCATGCCAAGGCGATTGGGCTGCAACTAGCTATCGAACTCATGCAATAAATCTATGATTAGTATTTGGATAAAGGATGTTATGACATTATTATTAAATAAAATAAAGATTGGGTTTCATTTATTCTTATTATTTAATTTTGTATCCTATTTTACATATTTTAATCCATGAATAAATTGTTATGGTAAATGTTCGTTGTCAATTAATAATATGGGAATATTATTAAATTAACACAAATCAAAATAGCGATAGTGTATACTTGAAAGTATATTGATCGATTTTGGATGATATTCGATGAATCGAATATTGGACTTATCCCAACTATATGATTTTACTTTGTGGATCTTTGTCATCAAGTAAATCATAAATAGTTATGCTTAGACTTGAGATACCAGGAACCTGTTATGAATCTAGTGCATCTCTGTAGAATAATCTAACGTCAAACGTAACTGCTAGCTATAAGGATTATTTTCTAAAGTGTTGAAAAATTCATAAGTTTTGCTCGTAGTCAATATGGGATTTATTTCCTCCAATTGTGTTTTGGAGTTTAATACAGTGGGCCCCTCATGGGATTAGTAAGATGTTGTGTGGCCACACCAAAATTTTTTTTGGTAATCTTGTTGAATCTGTGAACGAGAAACAGAATGGTTAATGAAAGGAATGACTGAGATCCATATCCTTATTAACGTTTTATTATAAATAAAAAGATAATAATAATGATGAATCATTAAAAGGTTTTATCCATGAGACTTTACTTGAGTTGTACTAGAGACATTGCTAAGTGTAACTACACGCTAGCCGATGTAATCACGATATTTGAAATATGTTCAAGTGGGAGCTGAAATTTTATGGACTTATATTTAATAGTCGTGTGATAGGATCGAACTCGAGATTACGAGATTGCACTCAATAGGTAAAGAGTTAATTTATTTAATAAATATATTTATTATATTTATTAAATTAAATCGAGCTATATAACTACATAACTTTAACGATCGTTAATTAATGAAGAGTTAATTATTAACGAGTGTTAAATAATATATAGAAAGAGTATTAAAACGAAAGAAGGACGGAAGGTTCCGGAACACCCCATGAAGGGGTGTTCGACAGTCGGTTAGGGCACACAAAGGGAAGGAAAAATCTTTCCTTTTATTTGTTTGGGCTACAAGATTTATAGGCCTATAAATACATCCCCTCACCCCTCATAATTCCACATACTTCAATCTCTCCTCTCTTTCTCCTCTCTTGGCCGATCACAACACCAACCCACAAAGGGGTTTGGTGTGGTTTTTCTTGGTGCTCGGTTTTAGTTTAAATCTAGTCCTAGCCCCTCTCTAGGGTTATTGGGTAGATTTTATACTATCGTTATAGCTTGTTTTACATGTGCTAGAATCACGGTTAGGTCGTTGTATTACGTGTGTACAAGATCGTAATATAGTCTTACTTTAGACTATATCTTGGTGATATACGGTATAAACCCGAATTGGTGATTCATTCTTCGTCTTGTGAATTTTTTTTAGCGTAAAGGTATGTAACCCTAATTCGATTAATTATAATTGTGTTATTATTATGGTCTAGATAAATCGCTTCCGATATGTGTGCTTTGATCTCGTTTGGGGTTTTGCGTAACTGTTAGGAACTATATAAACCTTCAATATGATGACATGGTTTTGTTTAAAAAAATGTTTAATTATCGATCTGTACTTTTCCAGCTTTAAACCCTTTGATTAAGTGGTGATTAGGAAATTATGGTTTTGGTGAATAGTTGCTTGTTTGATCGAGATGGGATGTTTAGATGTTGCTTAGCGCTATTTTTATTATTAATTAATATGTTAGAATTTAGATTAACTAATAAAAAGTGGGATGGGTAAGGGTTTGGTTTTGGGCTTGGTTATATGATCGGGTAAAATGGATATAGGTTTGGGATCATGGCAGAATAGGTCCTCCCGTCTTTGCAAAGTTTATGCAGCCTTTTATTTTGTATATATTTTTGATAATTAAGAAAATTAACCACTAGAACTTTGTTGACCCGAGTTGACCAAGCATAAAATATCTTTGGAGCTTTGGCAGTTTTAGTCTTTGGGCTTTAAATACTAGTCCTTGCAAAGTTAGTCTTTTATGCTTTGCAAGGTTACACCTTGTGGTATAAAAAGGACTTGTAATGAATATTCTTCAAACACGAGGGGTATTTCTTAACAAGTCTTGAAACTTTAGGGACCCCTTTTGTAATTTAGGATTCCTAGGGGTGTAAAGTGTAATTTCTTCAAACTTGAGGTACCAAACTTGTACATCTTTAATTCTTCAAGGTATTTTGTGGAAATTCATCATTCGGGTCCGATTATTTCGTGCGGCTTCGGTTCCCGTGTTCGTTTTTATTGATTCTTGTGATCTTTTGGTAATTTCACGATATCCGAGCTTGCAATCACACATTGGACAAAACAAAGGGTTTTTGCAACGTTTTATGATATTTCCGTATTTTAAGCCCGATTGAGGGGATGAGAATATGTATAATTAGAGTCTCATCAACCGTGTATGTGTGACGACGAACAACCTTTAGTAACTGACTAGTGACCACCTTCGGTATAACCAACATAACCGGGTGGTGAACCAATGAGTTTGAGACAGTGTGCCTCTCCATTAACCCACTCACGTTGAGCCGAATCATGGCTTCTTCTGAGCCGAAGTAATCGATGTACCCAACTTAACCAGGTGTGTCAAGTGTCTCTTCCATCTTGAGGAGACGTTCAGATTCATCTGTTGATAGTTTTTCAACTGGTATACCGGCCCAAGATGAGACGATGTGTTGAATGTCAGCTTCTATTTCCACGGTGCATTCCTCTCATGCTTCTGTTTCAGCTTGCGCTCATCTCTTTGTTCTCGTCTACAAGAGTTGATATCTATATCTAAAGTTGTAAATATGACGAATTAATGTTTTATAACTTCATTTAAAGGGACAATATTTCATGTTTATACAATACCTATTTATACTAAGGGAATAGATACCATGAACCAACATGATGGTTCATTAACAAATGTTACAAAAGTTAGTTATTCTTACTAACTGCTTTATTTAGACAATCTATATATTAAATTATACCTATACTTACATAATTTTATTCCTAAGGAATATATAATATCTGATTATATCATTAATTCTAATACCCCTCTTCATCATAGGGTCATTCAAATCTATGACCACATCAAACATCAAATAATGTAACTTCACAATTTAACACCTTTTGGGTTTTCTATTTATAAAATCCAATTGCCTCCTCAAGCTGCATTATGAAGTTATAAAGCTAAGAAGATAACCTGTAATAACAGGTCGAAAGAGAGGGCGTTGAGCAGGGTGATTCCCACTCAAAACACAACGGGTCAGATTAGGTTGAGTCGTGTAACTTTGAATATACTTGACGTATTAATGATTGTTAAAGTTTTGTTGATAAAAGATACAATAGAACTAAGCTAGCTCAGTTGATAAGAAATATTTTTACATAGTTTTAAGGTTCGGGTTTCACCACATATTTTTAAGGATGGAATATGTCGAAAGCATTAATTAAGGGGTAAAAGATATAAAATATAAACGTACATACGATTCGGTCACGTATTGAACCTCTTACTTTTTATTACTATATTTAACTTTGTAACTTGTTGACATGTGTTAATAACAACCATATTTCCGTAGTGAGTCCATGTAATTCCGAAACAAATTTTGAAAAAAAAAATTTCGAAAAAAAAATTTTCAAAAGAGATTTAAAAAAAATTTATTCGAAAAAGGAATTATTTTAATTTCCAAAAAAATGATTTCGTAAAAGATTTATTTAAAATTTGAAAAAAAAATCGAAAAGGTTTAAAAATAAATAAATTTATAAAAATTTAATTTATATTCGAAAAAAAAATAATTTCAGAAAAATTAATTTCAAAAACAATTATTTCGGAAAAAGATAATATTAAAAAAAACTGAAATTTAATATATCAAAAAACTTTTAAAATTTTAGAATTTCCATCTTTTTTAAATCATTTTTTTTCAAATATATATTAGACTCTTTTAACTTAAATTTTTTTAAATTCTTTTTTGAAATTAATTTTTTGAGTAATTAAATTTTTTTCGAAAATAAAATAATTTTTTTACTATAAACAATTTTGCAAAAAAATTTTTTAATTATTTTTTTTCTAAACTAAATTTTTTCATAAATAAATTAATTTTTTTCAGTTCTTAAATGTTTTAACTTATTTTGAACAAAACGGAAGAAAACGTAAGAAAAGACAAAAACGAACTTAAAGTTAAGTTATAAACGTCCGATGGAGTTATGGATGATGCAACGACCGCTAACAAAAAGGACTAGATTGTAAATAATAACAAAGTCCACTTAACAGTAGTTAAGTGCCACATATATATTTGGGAGATTTACATTCATATCCTTGAGAAAACTCTTAATTACGTCAATATCCTTACAATTTTCATAATTACATTAATATCCTTTCAAACATTCAAAATACTTGTATATGTCCAAAAAGCCAAGTTAATGTCAACTATAAAATTTTAATGCTAAAAAAAATTGTGTAACTAATAAATAGAATTGTGTATCACTTTTTTACCCTTCTTCCCAAATCCAACTTATCCTGGTAAACAAAAAAATCCACCAAAGGTAAAATACAAACTAATGTTTAGCTCGTATTGTTGTATCACGTGCTTCAAATTCAAATTAACCATACTTAAGCATAAGTATATATGAAACACTAAGTTCCAACGTATGATGTACTGATAGAATCAATTATGTCTAATAGTTAAATTGTATATAGGGTAACAATTTAAAATTATATTAACATTTCTTTGAATAAAGGTTACCGTCTCAGTTATGGTTGTTTTTTTCGTTTAACAGGAAGAGTTTGATTTGACAAAAAAGGTAAAAAGATAATATATTTTTTAATTTATTAGTTACATAATTTTTTTTAGCATTAAAATTATTTAATTAAAATTAAATTAGTTTTTTGGATGTGTATATGAGTATTTTGGAAGTTTGCAAGGATATTGATATAATTATGAAAATTGTAAGATATATTACATATATCTTCTAAAATATTATTGATATTTTTTATTTAATAAAAGATATTACGTATATCTCTAAAATTAGTAACAAGATATATATATATATATATATATATATATATATATATATATATATATATATATATATATATATATATATATATATATACATATATATATATATATATATATATATATAGATATATATATATATATATATATATATATATATATATATATATATATATATATATATATATATATATATATATATATATATATATCTTTACATTATATATAAGAGGAGGGATATGCCACATAAGTACTCTTTAATCCACGTAAGCAACATTCGGGTCGTAATCATGATTCGGGTCATGCCCACACGAAACTATCTCATCAGTCAACATCACCCATGAAAACAACCGAAGATTAAAACTGCAATGATTTTATTATCACTCACAATTAAACCTAATCTTCAAATCAATATCACAAACACGATCATCTATTAAACCCTCAAATTAGCACGACTATAGTTTTAGACTATGGTTGTGTCTCACGATTATATACACGATGACACATGTATGCTATTGATACAATTTTTTATATCATGACCTGATTATGTAATAGCGTATCATGACTGATTATGTCTCACGATTTTAATTTGTTCAGACTGAATTAAAATAGTTTAGCCGGTCAAATCGGATGTCTGGTGATTTAGGGATTAATTTTATATGTATTGAATCAGTTCGAAGGTTTGTGCTATTTTTTGCGACTCGGTTGCTGTTATTTTTAATTTGTAATACCTTAGCGTGACACATTATTGGTTTTGACGTCTGTGTTGCAGTGGAGCTTTTGTATATCAATGATTTGGTTTTGGGCATTTGGAGCTTCTCAAGTATCATGCCTAGGTTCTATATACTGATATATGTTTTCATCATGGTGATGGTGTTGAAGAAGCTTTTTATGTCACACTAACAGGTAACACGTCCCTGTATTTCCTTGATTTCACATCGGATATTCAAATAGTATTTGTAGAAAGCTTCATGAAATAAAAACAGGTTACAAATTTGGATGAATGACCATGTGCTAACGTATATATATTTCACAAGTATGGAGTCCATATACAAAATTAGAAGTGGGCATATAGTGATTAAGAATTTGGAAGAAAGTAGTAAACAAATGATTTTTTAAAAATTGTGGCAAAAAAATGATTCAGCCTGCATGATCTTGGTTTCTTATGAAGCCTTACGAGTCTAGATACAACATATGGTGTTACTTTGATGCATTTTTATGGGATCCAGAGCGCAGTTAAAGTTAGTGGTCGAACTAAGCAGCACCACCTAGGGGTGTTAGTAGGGTCGGGCTGACCAGAATTTGAACCTGATAAGGTTTTTTGGATTGGGTAAAATCAGTATAAAATAAAAAGCTCATTTTTAATATGACCCGATAACCCGAATCACCCGACCCGATATAACCCAACCAGATAACTTGATTTTTTATCAAGTCGGATTACGAGTGAGTTTAAATAACCCCGGCTCAACCCGACCCGAAAAGACCCGACAATCCGACCCGATAACACTCCTAACCACTTATTTATATTCACCAACTATAATACTTTTTTTTAATTATTTTTTTATCAGCAAACATAATACTTTTTATTTTTTGCTTCATTAATCAATATAAGTTTAGAGTTTGTAAAACTAACGGGTATTGCTTGATCATTCAGTATAAACTTAGAGTTTGTAAAACTAACGGGTACTGCTTGATTATCCTAGAATGCATGGCAAGATTATTGAGAAGATTAGGGTGGAGAGTGGAGCACAGTTGAGGGTTATGCCCAAGGAGCAGGTGCTCGAGTGTGCTAATCCAGGTGACGAGTTGATTCAGGTATTGACAATGTACTTTATGTCATTTTCGTGTTTAGGTGTTATTCATTAGAATTTGTTTGTTTTGGTGTTGACCGTTTGTTAGATATGTTTCCATGTATTGATTATTTGATGTAGGATATGCACTTATGCATGATCAATTGCGCAAGCTAAGATATAATGGACTTCAACCTATAGAATTTACTGGCATATCTGTTAAGGTGACTGACTCAGATTCAGCAACAATGCACTTACGAAAACTGAGCGTATTTGGTCTAGAAAACTAAGGGCGTGTTTGGGATTTGTCTGCAAAGTATGATATCCTGCTGAAGATGAAAAGGAATGACTAGAAACAGAAATACAAGACTGGCTTGCACAAGGAAAACGATGATAAACATAATAAGCGGATACCTACAAAGCTAATCGATGGTAAGTTCACTTGTGCATGTGAGAACAGTTAAATTCGGATTTTATTACTGATAACTGATCAAATAGGTGAGATTGAAAAAAAAATGTAAAAAAGGGTTGAAAGTCACGTAAAAAGCAATTGAATGCTTTCTCGGTTAATATAACAGTTTTTAATCATTATTTTAACAAGATAGATAAACATCGCAATGACATGTAGATAAAAAAAATCTCGTTTGACCCAAACCAGGTCAGACCCGTTACTATACTCAACTACATTCGTATCTCTAACAAAGAATTTGTTGGTGTACTCTTCAATGTGTTAGATGTATATCAATGTGTACATTCCACGTGCAACTTACCAGAATATTAAATTCCAACAATCTATTGCACACACAAAAATGAAAACTTAGTATAGCATAGAAGATATACCTGTAGAAATAGGTCTGCCTGTTTCCTTATATCACTAGATATTAAAGTGATTGAAGATGGATCCTGATTGGATCTGCAATGCTGGCTGCAACAATTTCAGTCAGAATTGAGCAAATAGTTTTGCAGCCAATGCAAAAAGATTCAACTATGTTCAAGGTAAATGAGCTCCTTTTTATTTATCTTTTTGATATTTTCTTTTTGTATTTGTTACTGATTATATATCCTTGTGTCTATTCCTTGCAGATGTCTCAATGCTGATAATAGGTATTCTATTAGTAAAATGCACACGTGCCAATCTGGTGTAACGAATATATTCTCTGAGGTGAGCTAAGCTTTAATAGAAATCCTCTTTTCTGCTTCTTTTATTTTCTGATTTTTTAATCCATTTTTTACAGGCGTTGCGGTGAACAATGCGACTCTTGATACTACGGATAATGATGATGTATTTGTGAACAGTTTCTTCGAGACTCGTGATATGTTAATTAAACAAGTGCCAGAAATCTCATTGCCAGTTTGATACACTTTCACGTGTGAAGTACTGTTCTATGATGATCTTGTACGACCTAATCTTCAAGTCTCCTATTAAGCCGACTTGCGCTGCTTGCCTTGTGAATGTTGTGGTTGAACAATGTTGGCAGTGTGAAACGTGTACCAGGTATGATTTATTTCCAAATCCTATCATAAGTAATGATGATTATGTGAGTCATGCTATAAGATGAGACTTGGAGCTTATCATCATCCTCACAGGTCATATCCGCCTTCGAACGAACTTGTAGGTGGTTCAAAAACTGAACAATTTCAGAAGCAAAAATCCATAGCGGTATGAACAAACCTTCAATCACCATATTTGCTGATGCGTTAATCCAGTTAACTTAATTAAGAAAAACAAATTTTTGTTAATCTGATGTAGTTAAAGACAGTGTTGGATACTTTAATGCATGCCTCTCAGTGTAATGTGACAACTTGCTCGTATAAAGACTGTATAACTATGAGAAGACTTTTCTATCAGGCTAAAAGAGGCAGTATCAGAGTTCGTGGAGGTCGCAGTTATTGTCAAAGAGTATGGAGGATACTAATAGAACACTCACAAATTTGTACAGATTCTGATTGCAAAATACCTCACTGCATGTAAGTGATTCATATATATGTAAATGTCGTTCAACTATGTGATTGCAGGAGTCGGAACACGGCAACCGGCACATACCAACAGTGAATGGAGATGACTTTGAGACCCGTAGGAAGTGGGTTTGTGCCAACTGGATCAAGCATTACCTTTCTCTCATTTCCACCAACCATATTCTATAATATCCTTTTGACGACATGAAGTTTGTTTGAACCATATAAAGCCCATGTGTAAACACCTAGATCCATTCACGAAACTCCTTGATCTTAATCCTTATATCAAATACTTTATAACATACCAGCAAGGTTTTTTTGGTGGTGGCTTGACCCTTCGTTTGGCTAAAGACTTAGCCGACAACAACAGAGGAGCTCATGCGTTGGTTGTCTATGAAGAGATTACTACTGCAACTTTTTGTAGGCCTAATGAAACCCATGTAGATAACCTAATAGGCCAGGCTTTGTTTATTGACAGGGAAGCAGCTATCATAGTTGGTCCGGAGTGTCCTCTTTATCCTAAATGAACCAAGACAGTCTTCAGTTGCAAATAGGTGGAATATCTCCTTAAAGGGCTTTAGAGTGGGACACGTTGTTTGGGTTCGGACCTGGGCTCGCAGTTTTTTTTGAACTAACCTGGGCTCGCAGTTGAGACAGCAGTCCTCTATTGTGTTTTTACTTAGTTGGAACGTCATGAACTCAGGATCCTATAATGTACTGATACGACCTGTGTACTAATGTATGTCTTTCACTTTTTATGCATGTAAGTTTACAATCCTAATTGGTATTTCTATTATTAAGATGCGTTATGTTCCAATATGATTATCAAATGTGTTGACAAGTGACAATAAAGTTTGAATGAAATACAAAAATGTTTTTTACCATATAATTGTTTGGTTTAATTATCTGTTTTTCAAGTATATATTCAACCATTAGATTATAATTATAGTTTTAACACGATGATAAGTGGGTGTTTGGTACTGCATTTGCAATTAGATTATTTACTTATTCTATTTTGAAAATGGAGATAAGATAAAATTAGTGTTTGGATAGCCCGTTTAGCACGCCACTCGTGCCCGACTGCCTACCCGCCCAATTTGCCACCTCTAGAGAAAAGTGATTATTTGCGTTTAAAAGTTTGCAAAATAGAGTTTTGGAAAAGTAAGTGGGGAGCTAATTATTTCATTTTCAAACTGGAAAAAAGTTAAAATGAGTTTTTATTCATTTTACTTATCAAATATCGAATTTGCCAAACACTCAAAAAATTGATTATTTGTGATTTCAAACAGAATAATTAAATCCAAACACTATTTTCTAAAATAACATTTTTAAAATGATGATTATCTGATTATTCATTTTCAAAATGAATAATCTGTATTATATTTACAATTCCAAACACCCACTAAATATCTCAAGTTTGTTACGATTCATTTTGTTTTGGTAAAAGAACAAAGATTGTTAATCTTCACAAATATTGCAACCACTATAACTTATTGACAAAACATTCTTCCAAAAAAAAACAATACACTATAAATAACTCATAATATGCTTTAAAATATACACAAACAAATATTTAAACACTAAAATAATCTAAACGACAATTACAAGTCTCATATATATATATATATATAGAATTTAGGTAAAATGATGTAGGTCCTTAATATATATATATATATATATATATATATATATATATATATATATATATATATATATATATATATATATATATATATATATATATATATATATATATATATATATATATATATATATATATATATATATATATATATATATATATATATAGGGTGAGGTTATTTTCAGAACCAAAAAAGTAGAGAACTGTGAGAACAAATATTAACCAATCAGATTTTTTAAATAATTGTTTATTTATGTCAATCTCATTTCCACTTATTTTTATAAATCCAATGGTTATCTTTTACTGTTATGATAGTATTTCATTAATGAGTTTTGAATTTCACTTTTTTTAACTTATTATTTATTAAGATCAAACTAGGAATTTAAATAAAAAAGCTTTTTCTGTTCGCTTTTGCATATGTTTTTTTTCTCTACATGCACTACGTTACTTCTTTTGTAACCGATCATATCTATTATTTAAGTGTCAACTAAGAAATTTAAGAACTATTCAAATTATTGCGCCTGTTTTTTCTTACTTCATGATATATCATATATATGGTTGCACATGTATTTATATTTTAAAATGTCATCTTTTAAGATATACACTTCTATATTTTTTGAAAATTAAGATGCAAAAATATGCATGAAACATTGTGGTTCAAAAAGTTTGCACTATGGAGAATAAATAAAAATATTACAAAAGTATGCATTTGTGCACGAGTACATTCTTGGCCATGACATAAGTAGAGATATGTGTTCATCCGCTGATCCGCATGTGTATGTATATTCGCATACTCTTGTTAACTTCATCCTACACAGTCTTTTTCGTCATCTCTATCATCTTAATCAACCCAATGAAATCATAAACCAAAGAAAAGTTGAAAATGTGCATTTGGGTTCATCCATGTGCACATGTATCTACGCATTTCCTTTCGTCTAAATGCACTCGTATCTCGCATGTATGAACTTGTATCTTCTATGCACTTGTATATTAATACCTTTAGCATGACCAAAATATCACTAGCAAGCATTTACGTTATCCTCGTCTTAATGAATGCACTAATGTTCTTCATCATGATTTTAAGTAATCATGCACATCTCCATCTCTTCTCATAAGACTGTTTCAAAATATTCAAAAATAAAAACAAAAGTCATAATCGTAATCAATTCATATCCAAATTATAACTAAAATTTTAACTTTATATAATACTAGTACTACGGATTTTTTTGGCATAGATATTATTAAAAAAAGAATAGAATAAAGAGTGATCACATCCCTTCCAAACTGTGCATTACCTTAACAATAATGTTTTGAAAAGCACGGTTTATAAACACACCACTATAAAAATATACATGTGCATTACCTTCATTTCGAGAACATGAACGAACTACAAACCTTTGTGTTTCTTCCTCTTTCGGTAACACTTTTCGAGACCATGAATGAGCTACAAACCTTTTTGTTTCTTCTTGTTATAGTAACAACATACGAAGCTTTGTTATGAAACATTTCGAGACCTGAACGATCTAACATCAAATAGTTGATATGGATCAATATGCGAGATCTGAAACTAATCAATCAACAAGATACATCAATATGCGAGATTCGAAACGAACGAGACACCAATAAACAACAGTAACATTATTATCCCTGATGCTTGCATTCCAAATATAGATAATTAATATTTTTGTGACGGTTAGGTAAAGACACATATTAGCAGATTAGATCTTGAAAAATGATATGTGCGGAGTACGTTGAGGTATAGAATTTAGAACAAAAATATAACTGACTCACGTTTTGGTGACCGGTTAATGGAAATTCCAAAACTGCCCTTTAGTTTAATAAATTATATTGTCTTAATTTGATTGTATTTACAATAATGCCATTTTAATTTCAACCCTAGATTATTTTGATTAAAGGTTAAGAATGATTCTTGCGGTTCTGTATTTTTTTTAGTTCTGAAAATAACCTTAAATAAGAAGTAAAATTAAAATAAGAAGAATAAGAAGTGTTTTAGACCAATCATTTTAAAAAGTCATTGAAGGGTATTATTGTCAAGTTAACTAGTCATGAGTGGTTAATGAATTCAAAATAACTGGTAATTTACGATTATATCGTAGAAAAACACATTGAACCGCCTTTTTTTTATCTTTGAATCGTTGGATACTATCTAAATAATTCATTGTCGCTTTGAATTAAAAGTCCATATATCTATTTTTTTCAAGCTATTAGTATAAGAAGTTTTTGTAACAATTAAGTCAAGATGCATTATTTATTCAAAAACAAGGAAACATGTATGTTTGGAAGGTTACGTGTAAAGATGCAAGATTGTTATGATCCAAAACAAATTATGTGCATCAATTTATTTTCGTGTTTATTCGATAAGAAGCTTAATTAGAGGCGTGGTAAGAACGTGTGTTGATGCATCGATATCACAAGATTCATGGAGTGTGAGCGTAAACTTTACGTTGCATCAATAGTTCGATATAAGCATGATGTAAATCTTACGATTAAGCATCGATAATCATGATGTAAATCTTATGATTATATTTAAGGCTCGAAGAATGGATCGGAGTAGATGCACACATCGATTTAAAAATTCGAACTAGTGATGCACCTATATAGTTGTTTGCATATGTTTTATATTATTGTAAATGTCGATAAACGAATATATTTAGATGCATTGATGCATGAGTCTCAAGAGCGTGTTTTGACGCATTAAATAAATTCGATTGCATGCATCTAATTTACGAGTCTTTTCATTTGGTCTGAAAGTGATGCTAATACTTCTTATTCACATTTTCCGTTAGTGACTTCTTCTTCCTCTATGTTGATTTTTGTCGTGGTGGTTTAGGGAGAACTTTTTCTACGATGCACATGCATATATTCAATAAAGACGCATAAGATAGATATGCACCATTGGAAAAAAATTAGATACGTCTATTTTAAATAGATGCAATTGCTAGATGAACAAGATGAGATTAACCAACAATGGCGTAGATGCATGTCAAATTAAATAATACAAACATGTTTAGATGCAATGATATCAATACCTGCATCGGTTATATCCCAGTAACGATAAGATGGAAGATAATAGTTAGACGCATCCATGCATCGATTTCATGTATGTTTTCTATACATATATGTTATATTTCGAATAAAATAAATAACATATGCATTGATTATTTGAAGATGTTTTGTTTTCATTACTTGTATAGTTGCATCTGTATTAAAAAGCCTAAACGGATTAAAATTTGAGATATAAAATGGACGTGGACAAATAACTGTTTATGGAAATTAAATAAAGAAAAAATCATGTATCCTTTGTGTAATTTTTTTTTAGGGGCTTATTAATTTTTAGAGATTTACCCTCATAGTATCTCAAAAATGAAGATAATTTAATTGTTAATTACAATTTTGCCATTATTTGATCTTAACCATTGATGCAAGATCTAATGGATATTATTTTTTTCTTATTCTTCTTATTTTAGCTAATATTCTCACTATATCCTTACTATATATATATATATATATATATATATATATATATATATATATATATATATATATATATATATATATATATATATATATATATATATATATATATATATATATATATATATACTAGCGTCATAACCCGCTCAACGGGCGGGGTCGTTTTTTGGTTGTTCCGTAAGGTTTATGGTTAGTGTTTTTGTAATTTACTAAATTTTTAATTTAATCTTTATTATATTTTAGTTATAGTTTACACTTACGTAACCTTATATTTATGTTAAAAAGAAATAAAAAAAAAATTCAATCCTAATTTTAATAAAAAATTTAATAGTTTTAATTTTTAAAAGTTCGAATAATATAATTTGTTAAACGATCCTATTTTTTAAGAATTCTAAAACGCATTTTGTGTTTTATTAATGTTTGTTCATATAATATTATTCTACATAAATTAGACAAAAGCTATAAAATGTTGAGTGCATGTATTGACGAAAGTATAGAGTCAAAATATGGTGGAGTAGATTGAAGAGCCCTCTACAGAACCATCTGCAATAAATTAATATAAACATTTTAGATTAAGCTTGTAGAGCGATAGACCATAGTTATTACACTCCCATAATCGTAAGGTAAATAAAGTACAATGATCCGGTATAAATCTAAATAAAAATAACTCGATTAATCATTAATCTAAGAGTCCCAAGTGGTACCTAAAGCGGCTATGAAGGCAACGATGTGAGTCTCCTAATGGCGAGGTTCAAAAATGAATTACAAATTGACCAAAAAGAGAGCTTGAGTTGCTATAGTTAAAGTGCATGAGAAGGTTTAAAAAGCAAACTTAAAATCAAATGCGATCAAACTAAAAGCACTTACTAACTTAATAGTACCAATACCATTGCAATATCAATGTGAATATTACAGATTGTAAATTTAACAAAAGAGGTCATGTGCCTTTAAAAAAATAGACTATGGCAACATTCAATTATTAGACACTTAATTTGGTGGAATTTGTAGTAGCATTAGTGGTGTTTAGGGGTAGGCAAAAAACTGTTTTATGATTTGATCTGGTAAAAAAATTGAAATCGGCTTCTAAAAAAAACTGTTTTTCTTAAACCGATTTACTCAAACCGATCCGACAGTTTGTAACTGGTTTTATAAAATGGTTCGGACATGTTCAAAAACCGGTTAAAACTGAATCGATACGGATAAATCTGGCTAAGAACCTTCCGGTCCAGCTATAAACCGAGTAAAATCTAAACAAAAATTGGTTTTAAACTGATTCGAATTAAGCCAAACCAGTGTGTTGACCGGCTGATTCAAACTGATCAGGTTTAAAAATCGATCTGATTTTCAAAATAAAGCGATTTGCCCACCTGGTGGTGCTACTTATGCTAGTAGTTTGGTTAATCATGTCCTTACCGGAAAGAACCATATTCTTATTTCTCACAACGTTATCGGTCTTTAATCCTCCGTCACCCCCTTATTTATTGTTTTGTAATATCATGATTTCCATTATATACATTGACATGATGAAGTATTTCTTACTCTTGACGCATCAACGTTACATCATCACAAATTAACTAATCAAAACATCCCTCGTCATGGTACACACTTCTTTCTCTACTTTAGCCCTACCAGTATCTTTTTTTATTTTTTATTTTCGCACAAATTTAATTTAATTTCATTTATATTAAAATTACAAATAATTAAATAAAAATACAAATACAGAATTTAAAATACGATAAGAAAAGGAGGGTACGGGAATTGGGAGCCGGACGGAAATTGTTTGTTAAATTATGCGTTTTGAAACGCGAGTTTTTGTTAGTAAGTTTGTTCGGGGTCATTTGGGGGAAATAGTTTTTAGCAAAAGGAGGTTACGGGAATTGGGAGCCGGATGAAAATAGGGAAGAATATGGAAATTGGTTGAAAGATGAAATGGAGTTTTGCGATGATGGCGTTGAGGGGTTTGAGGATGGCGAAAGATTCAGATTGCTTGTGTTGAGAAGCCCGGTGAAGTTGAGATGTGGGAATTAGTTATTTGGGAAGTTTTGTATTTTTTTGTTGTTAGATAGAGAGATTTTAAAAGTGTTAAAATAGGGAGACATATATAATAGTAAAAATTTTAATTTACAGTTTTTTTATTTTTAAAGGATGGCAACGGTCGAATTTGTCTCTCTTCTCTTCGTGCATTCGCCGTCTGGGCTACGAAGCCACATCAAGCTAAAAGGATGGGTGTGGCGTCGAGTCATGACGTACCTCGACGAAGCTGCTACCGAGGCAGGCGAAACCCACCTCGTCATAACACGCTCGCCTTTTAACTTTTGTGTTGTTTGTATCTTTTGTACTATTTTTTGATTTGTCATGTTGTTTGTATGTTTTGTAATAATTTCTTGTAATCATCGTTATTTTCCACTAATTTTTTGTAAATCCTATTATTTTATTGATGTGATGATTAATAAAAAATAATAATAATAATAATAATAATAATAATAATCATAATAATGATAATAAAATAATAATAACAATAATAATAATAATAATAAAGGAGTGGGGGCCCAGTTAGTATCTCGGCTGTTCACTAACTTTTTCTAAATTCTTTTATTCTAATAAAGTTATTTTATAAAAAAATATAATAATAATAATAATATCATTATTTTTTCTAACAGAAAAATGTTAAAACTATAAGAAAATTTTAATTAATTTTCAAACTTATAAACACGTTGATAATCTTTGTTATAGGAACATAGTCTTGAAACAACAATTCACATCTTTGATAATGCTCTTTTTCGAGTCTTTTTACAGCCATTGGTTAAAATCATTGGCAAACCATAAAAACTGCACCACGACAAAATTGATGGATTGGTCTTAACAAAAAAAACCAAAAAGATACAATGAAATTATGATTTTGCTCATAAAACCAAATCACAAAACCGTAAATGTTTTTTTATTAACAAATCCAACTTGTGGCTTTACCACCATTATTCAACTCTAAATATATTATTTTTCAAATACTTTTACCAAATATATCATGTTAAGCAAATGAAGGCATAATCTTAGTTTCTAACTTAAAAGTAGGGATATCAAAAGCATCCGAAATCGATAGAGAAAACCAAAACACGAACCGATAGGGTCGGGTTCGGATTTGGGTTGGCGGGTTTGGATGCGGTTTCGGGTTGGGCTATTTTATTTTTCGCGGGTTTGGGTTCGGGTTCGGATTTAGTAATACCCATTTAGTAATACCCACCCTGTTTACCCGTATACGTACCCATTTACTAAAATACATATCGTTTATTGTTATTTTATATAATTTTTAAATTTGTGCGAAATAGTAGACGAAGATTATTAAACAAATGAAATGTTTATATTAGTTACATTTTGTATGCATTAAAATGTTTGTGATCAAGTATATTTCGATTTTGTAACTTTAAATAAAACAATGATTTATTCGATACATTAAATCGCATGATATGATATTGAATTAGTATTCTTCATCTTCTAAAAACTTATAATTATATTAGGGTATTTTGATTGTTTTTCCTTTGCTTTTTTAACTTTATACGTACAATTATATTTATATCCAACGAAATTTAATTGTGGATACCTTATACCCGCGGATAAAAACCGAAAACCCTTTGGGTAATAGTAATCGGATACCCGTCGGGTATTGGAGTGGATGCGGGTTTTGATATTATAAACGGTTACGGGTACGGATTCAGTAAAACCCGAACCAAACCCGACCCGTTGCCATCCCTACTTAAAAACATATGCAACAATTTCCAAAAAAAAAATTACGTAGTTATTCAGTATATCTACGTACTTTAGTATTTATGGATATTTGTTTACTTTATAACAAAGATTCACCAGCTTTATGTAAATCAACAAATAAAAACGAAAATCGAGAGATTTAAGTAGTTGATATAAAGATTCTTTGTAAATAAAAACAGAGCACCTTCATTAAATATCATGTAAGATATTCATTAAATATCATGTAAGATAGCTATACAAAATTATATGGAAATTGTTTTTCGTCCTGGTTGCAACTCGTTCATTCTCCATAAACTAACTTGTTAGTATAGTTCTGCATTGCCTAGAATGCTTGTAAGGAGCCATAGGACACAACAAAAATAATGCAACTATTTTACCAAAAAAAAAAATAATGCAACTATCGAAAGTGAGCACTGTAGTAGCAGCATTGAAAGAGCCATGTCAAAGCCACCAACTTTTTTGCTGCAACAAAATCCATGTAAATAACATATATTAGATCCCTCATAAACATGTTATTAGAATACAACTGTAGATGGACAATGCATTCACAAATGTATTAGACCAGTAAATAATAAAATAAAAAAACATATCAACTTAAAATTGACTTTTATAAACTGATTATTATGCAATTTATGCATTAGTTGTTTGGCTCTGTCAGCTTAACCCAAACACACCTAATAGCATAAAATTAACACAACATGTGCATTAAAGAGACAACAAAAAATCAAAGGTTGCAAAGAAACCAATTAAAGGCATAGCCTCTACTATTAATAAACATACCGCTGACCAATTCAAAACCTATTGTTATAGAACTTAAAGATCTTGTGTATAAAATTGCAGGGGTTCAAATTGTGGGAGAACTCATTAAAGTAATATATTTTAATTGCATTCTGATGCAACATCCCGATAGTGACAGAATAGTTGTTAGAGTCACCATTGTCTCAAACCACGTCGTTGACGCCGGCCAGCTTATATGATGGATCCAAACACAATAGCCAGATATCTAGTCTTAATTTGCAAGCCCAAATAGTCCTATAGGTAGAATGACCCTATATATCTATAGAAGCTCTATATCCATATACCTTCAATAACTAAAAACACAAAGTGATAGTTAACAGGTTATACATAAAAAAGGCAACACACAAAATAATATATGCAACAATCCATTATACCCACCATGAACATGGCTGGTGCTAAACAACTTTGTAAACTGTTAAATAGTTGCAACTGTTTTATACTTCTATTAACTGTAATTTATTTTGTATAGTATAGGTAACAAGTTGTATTCACTTTTTGTAGTTATTGTCCATGGATACAAAAGCCCGGGTGGTGTCGAAGTTGAAACCTCATTCATATGAGGAGTCGTTTTACATATAGCTTAACAGGTAAATAGTCCTACAACTTGATCATAAAATCAAAAATACCCCCATATAGAAAGCATAACAAGTACTGGTTAAATATATCAGCAAAATCACGTTGTAGGCGATGCCTCCTCCCACTTGATTAGAATAAACTTTCAAGAAACATATAAGCAGCTTCCAACACCTCTTCATCGTCATCACATACTAAAGCACATAAACATTCCAGAAAAGACAGATCAATTACAAACTTACAAATCTTTTTGTGAGCTAAAAATATAAACCATGCAATTAAGTAAAAATTAACCTTACCGGCAGTAGCCTGCTTTCCTTCAGTGTGCGATTGCATGTGGTCAAGAGTCCTTGTATAGCAGCCATGGTCCCATGTCTCACCCTCTTAGCTGGATGAACACAAAGCTAATAAAACACAACACATTTAGCAGAGACTTGAACATGGTAATTGTCAAAAAACTGAATCACGTAGACTTACATGTGGAAAAGTCGCCGACAAAAGATTGTTTTCATGAGAAGAAGCTGTTTTAATCCAATCTTTTGTACGTTCCACGTGCAAAGACTTTTTAACGTCAGATTCTGAAGACTCTTGTCTTTGTTTTTTTGTCTACAAGTTGAACATGATCTTGCTTTTTCAATTGGCGGAGCTCCTCTAAAAATGAGAGTGGGGACTCGTCCATATTCAAATCAATATTGTTTTCGTCAAGACTGGATATATTAGCGTCATCCTGAAGGACTATTATGAGAAACTTGGTTAAATCTCTAAGTGCTTGGTGCAAAGCTTCCATTCTTCCAGCAGCTCCACTAATCATTGTTCTCGACACGCAACTAATTTTTCTGCAAATTCAGGTGGAAACACTTTGATCTCATTAAAGGGGGCACAAAGAGTAGCAAGCCAAATGATATCTACTCCTGGATTAAAATAACAATAGAAATGGGAACAGTTCAAGTAACCAATCTTACATGAACATGATTTCTGGTGTAGTGTCCACAATGGTATCTCAGCCAATGCAACAGAATCAGCAAGTCGGTGGTCAAAAAAAACATAATAATAATAATAATACTGGAAAATTGCTAAAAAAAACAAGTTTTCTGCTCACAAAAGGACGTGTAAAATATATACTACGCAGAAGGAAAGATTTAAAAACCAAAAAGCACCATATTTCCCAAGCCACATAAAATGTACAAAGACAATTGCATGACAAAAAAGAAGTTTCAATGGGAAGAAGAATGAGTATTTTAAAAAGCAAACATGGAAAAGAATGCTGACCCCTGAAGCTGTCTGAGGTATTTGCGTTTCAATTGTCGACCTCGTCCCAGTCGTTAATGGCTGAGAGGCAGCAGTCGTCATCGTTGTCGACCACGACCGATTTGCCAAAGGACAAAACAACCTACAAACAACAGATGGAGATGACAGCTCCAGTCCTAACTGAGATTCTCCCAAGTGGTAGACCATTTTGTGAATCTTCATTTTTAGTGAGTTTTTATGTCCCAAAGAAGAACGAAGCTAATCTACCTCCAGCAACCGGAATTACTGTCCAAAAGTGGGGACCTACTTATGAAGCAGTACACCAATTTGGTGGATTTGTTAAGTACTCAACATAAATATGTCTAAAGAATTTATTGAATAGGTCTACGCTGCAAATGATTTCAAAACTGCTTGATTTTGACAGTAGAAATTCAGAACCTAAGGGTCTTCACAGGTTTAAAAGTCTTTTAAGATGACTGCTAGAAACTTTGCTACGTACAAGTCAAGCTCATTGGCTATCAAATAGCCGGATTTTGATTCTTGCAATCACAATAATCACTTTACAGCTTCATGATCCGGCTGCTCTTTCAACCACTTTTCGCGTTCCATCACCAAATCTGCGTGTTCCCTTGTAAAAATCATTCCTGGTGTCCCGTTATCAATATTCATTACGTATTTAACCAAAGAAAATAATATGTTGTCTGGAGAGGCACCCACATCATATGGGACTATATATCTAAACACTCCCTGAGATAATTGAACCAGTTATGTGCAGGGATACCAAATTATTTGGAACAAAAGTCTTAATAGCGATGATCATCTCATTGTTAAACATATCTTGCATTTCAAATGATTTCTGCAAATCCATTAGTAATAGACATAACTGGACTTGATTATTGTCAAGTGTCAACAGGTCCACATCCGCATCATAGTCCATTATGGGATTAAGGGAGACTCCTTAAGAGTATGGTAGAAAATTTCACACATTTGAGCTTTCGTAAACTTTCGATCAGCAGTCCCGTGCCATCAATAGGATAGCACATTTGCAGGTCTAGTACTTGAAGATGACGACAATTATTAAAAATCGCCCGCAATACGGTATTGGTTAACTTACACTGTTTGAAGGTAACAGTAGTTGATCCATGTACCTGGTCATTTGATTATAAAGTTAATAATCTTATTATAAACAGAAGATGTCATCATCAAAATCAGAACTAAGTTTGGACTTCAATCTGAGTTTAGAGCTTAAACTAAAAGGAGCTCGCTTGTCTAAATATAGAAAATCCCCTCGTCCAGCACCTTTAAATTCCCAGCTGAAACGCTACTGATAATACGCTAACATGGTTTCTTCGCCTTGAGAAATACAGCAAGGTGATGGTTGCAGCCATAGAGATATATCTCTTTAATCCTTCTAGAATATAGTACAACATAAATGATATTTTGTTTCAGCTCCCACCGGCATCTGCATCTTTATTCTCTCGCTAAGCTCAAGATTTTCTATCATCGTCCAAGTTGGAGCAACTTAACTCTTTCCGCATCGTTCCATGAAATGTTGGGACAGGAAGACGAATCAAGTGATTCTAGCGTCAGGTGATTAGCAAAAGCACGTAAACCTCAGCTAGTTATAACCTTACAACCCACTAAATAAATAGCATTCCGCTTGATACAGTTTCTAGCAATCTGTAACAATTACAAGTGAACGTCGACTTGGTTAGCATAGTGACCATAAAATCTGTAACAATTTAACGAATTTACTTTTTTATTTTTTATTTTTTGTATAGTATTTTTTTATCATTAATATCTCAACCAAGCAACACTAATATGATAATAATACCTCATTATATTTGCTTTACATTATCATTATTTTTTCGTTACTCGTTACTTACTTTCAACCAAAGCATACCCCAAAAAATACAAATTTTAAACACAATATACTTGATGCATAAACATCACGTCTCAACCCAATTCACCTAAAGTCTAAGATTTAAATCCAATAAATTACAATAACAGTACTGTTTTATAATAATCAGATAATTACAATAATTATACTAACCCAAAAACAAAAAAAACGCCACAAGAAAAAGTGGCTTCTTTGACTTTTAAAGTCAATGTAATGAGAACTAATAAAATGGAATGATAAATTTTCAAAGAAGCAACCCCACATACTTATATAAAAGGCTTATGTGCACATAAACCACATATAAAAGGTGTAAAATAATAGTTTATACCGCAAAATTTTTTGTTTTGAACTCAGTTCCAAGACATTCAATTCCGACATCATTGCCAAAAGCTGCAACATGGCCTTCACTATTCTCGTCTACAGTTAATATGGTACAGATTAATGTGCAATTTGAGAATTTGAAATAGATGGATAAAAACCCCAAATTCAGAATTCACGGACACATGCTATCAATCTTCTTCTTCGTCATCATTATCAGCTACTCTCGTGTCATCTCCGATACCTTCGAATCACCGAGTTCTCTTTCACTCTCTGCGCTTCCTCCCTCGCTTCTGCTAATATCGGGACTCGGGGTGGTTCCACCTCTCTTCATGCTCTCACTTCCATTTGTAACTGGGGGTATGAAACCAAATACCAGCAGCTTCTTAAAAGGACCGAGGACACTTCATTTATTCCTAGAAAATCTACACGATACAACCCCGGTAAGGCATAACCTTGCTGATATGTCACTACGTATCAGCAAAGCAAACTCTGATAACAAAAATTGAAAGGTTCTTTTTAGGAGTTGTCCACTCGAGCAAACTCTGATAACAAAAGTTGAAAGGTTCTTTTTGTGGATGATACCTGCAACGTGACAAAGGATGCAACCACTCGAGCATTTTCATCTGAGAAGTCAATTCCTTCATAGACATGTACACCTACATATCAGATTTAGAAACCACAACGAAAAAAAACAAAAAATTAGCACATTTAACAAACCTTCAAAATCCATACTTTTGCACATGACAATGTTCATCAAACCATATGATCTGAATTTTAAGTTTGTAATTATGCTTCACAGGTGATCAGGGAATCAAGGACTCCACACACTTTGCATTCAAATTCATTAGGTGACAATAAGATACAACCACCAGGCGCTTTCATAAGTATCTAGACACCAACGGTTCGACTACCATAGAAGAATGATTTGTGTAATCTTCAACAATAACGTCATTAACTTTACAGAATTACCTTTATCTCGAAAAAGCTCGTCCGTCTCAAGAAGAAATCATAAAATGACAGGAGTTGCAGTTTGAGTTAATGATCTAATCATCAATATTTAAGTAACAAAATGTCATAGGTAAGGTACATTCAGAAGCAATTAACCGTAAGATATTATGATTCCCACTTATGATTCCCACTTATTAATTCAGCTTGTGCGTCCATGTTAATTACTAAAACATATTTGAAAGGTTACAGGTTGTGACTGAAATTGTCTTTACTTTGTATTCATTTAGTTGCTACTCTTACCAAGACACATACATCGGGAACTCTAGAATAAATGAACTTGCTCAGTTTAATCAGTAAATTGTGAAGTGCTTCACTATATAGATAAATCAATCCCAACTAAGCCTTCCTTTGATAAAAAATTCGGCTATTGAACCTATTGCAGACATATGCAGAACCGGAAACAAAGCAGACCAACCAACCAAATGCAGACAAAAAACTAAATACTAAGTAAAGACATACGCTCCTGAGTATTCTATTTATTTCTATGTATTTTTAAGGTGATTTGGTCATAGATTAAAAATATAAGATACCTCGCTTCTGCAGTTACGTACATGGATCTCCTTTGCTGGAAAACTCGAGTGCATTTAAGACCCAAAAAGCTGCAGAAAAAACATCTGCTGGTCTTGGCAGAATCCTGATGTTGGATCTTCTTATAAGAAATGAAGACCGTCTTCCATGTCGTTATCTCCGATGGCGCAGCAATTCTTCAAACTTATTATTATCAGACAAAAGATCAACTGCCAATCAGGATGCATTAGAAGAAGCCTTTGACACTGCTATCAAGAGGTATATACCAAGGGTAATACGGGCACTTCAAAAGACAGAAGATCTACTTCAGTCAATAGCAGGGTGAGCACTGATGATTCAAATCCAGCAACAAAAAGCTCTGATCTTTCTGATCTTATGCACTCTCCAGTCTCCACTGTCTATTGAAAAACCCCTTAAAAGGCAAGTTACAATTGATCCAATAATAACTGATTTTGATATTCTGGCTATTGACTCTAGTGTTCCTAGAAAACCACCAGCTGGCAAACGTACACGTGATCAAGAAAGTACAACCAAACATCAGCGCTATGGTTGATAAGAACATTGAAATAGTTCTGCGTTTCAAATAAGTATAAACACACTGGATAAAACATTACGAATGTTTATTAGAAGTGCCTATGGTGTACCTATTGAAGATTTTGCAGCTTTTAATGATGTTCCCGAGCCTACAAAAGAGCCTCCTCCACAAACTTTTTACAGCAGGACCCTGATGATTATTGGTATTTTTTCATTTTTCGATTAATTAATCACTCATTGTAGGTCATGTCTACAATGGGAAAATCTTTCTTAAATCTTAAAGGTGGCAATATTGGTTCAAACTGAATAAATAAATTAAAATTGACACCAAGTTTGCACATATATAAATGAACACTCAGACCTGCAATTGGCTAGGGTCTCA
Organism: Glebionis coronaria; assembly: GCA_025667525.1. NCBI lineage: Eukaryota > Viridiplantae > Streptophyta > Magnoliopsida > Asterales > Asteraceae > Glebionis > Glebionis coronaria. The sequence continues at coordinate 650,271,905 of CM046874.1, forward strand.
TATCTGTGGTGGGTTAAGCTGACGCCAACCACAATTTCAAGGTTTGGTTGGCAGTGCAGTTGACAGAGAAGCTCACTGTCCTTGCATAAGGCAGTGAGATGGCAACAGAGGCTTCTAGGATCAGTTGTGGTGGGCTAGAAAAACCAAAAACGGGCGTTAAAACTTAGCCAATCAGTCTGCTCATCAACCAGCATTGGTTTTGACTTTCTAGAATTTGATCCTACACAAGGTTTCTTGATTGCGCCAATCAGGTTAACATGGATGTCTCTACTATACGTACAAATACTTTAGATTTTTAGTTCAATTTTTTGGTACCAAATGTTGCTTCAGTCTTGATGAAACTATTGGAGAAGTTTGCAAGTCGTAGTTTCTTTCTGTTTCTGACTTTCCTTAATGTAAATCGAGACCTCTTCCTGTTCCTTTTTTTGCTTCCGCTTTTAGTTGTTCCAACACTCTCATGACCTTCCTGTAGCACAGCAGGACACATAAACATCAAATAATATTAATTAGCTAAAATCCAAAATCTGCACAGGTCAATACATTAAAAAATACCTTCAACCAAAAATAAGAAAAGAAAGAAAAAAATTTACTAAAAAATGTTGAATTCGGATATTACAAAGGGCTTCCTTAACAGATGTTTAACCTATTCAATTGTTCAATCCATTCAACTCATTCCCTTCTAAAACAATAAAAAAATAGTTGACCCGTCTGAGATAACACACAGCAATCTGTATGTTCATGAGTAAATGGGTCATAATTGCCCCCTAGACTGCTACTACTTGATTCTTACTTGTTCATCAACCACCTGGGCACTTAAGGACTCTCCAAATTCATCAATATGCTGCAAAAGACCAACTCTAATATCTCATTCATTGGAGGCAAAGAGTTTCACTAATTTTGGTAGAACCTACATTGAATACAAACATCAACATATACAAAAGTAAGCAAACTAATCACACACTGCTAAACCGCAGAAAAATAACCGTTTGATTGCTGATGCATTACATATATAAGTGAATAGTAAGCTGTGAATAGTAACACATTTTATAATACCTTATACGATTACTATCGAATATTTAGACAGAAACTCAACCGTATGTTCCTTTACAAGAACTTCAGTATCTGCTCTACTAAGACTTGGCAAGTGATGCTTGGCGGATTCTTCAAGGATTGATGAAACACAAAATGTGGCCTATTAGAAAAATTGTTGCAGCAGCCATAGCCAAACACCCCTTAAAGCTGCACATTCCCTTGACTGCAGTGCAAAAGTTATATAGTTTCTCATGTGCTTTTTACTGAAACTATGGGACATACTAATTGTAGGTAGGTCTTTACCTCATTCGACAAGTCCTTCTTGAGGGATTATTAGTTCTTGAAGATTGTCGACCTCCAGCTGTTTCATAATGTACAAATTGGTCATGCAGTAGTAGGAAAGATGGAAAGTAAATTAGTGATCTAGGCGTTTGTTCAAAATGCTTAAAAGGGTAAAGATAATAGATAAGCAAAAAATGGATCAAATAACCTATTTCAATTGGTTAAAAACTACCCGGTTTTAACAGGCCATCACCAATCAGCCAGACGCACCCAATCTGACTGCAATTTGATGGCTGGACATGGTTATAGCCAATTTCCTCGGTTTCAAGAGGGTACATGTGAATCCCGGTGGTAGGATAGTAACTTTTGAACAGGTGGTTATCGTTGTACGAAGGCAGAATAGTTGTATGACAAAAAAACTACCGTTGCTCTTTAATTTAATCAAATAATAATAACAATAATACAACTTAAATAAAAGGATGGAACCTCATACTCTCCGTCTAAACTAAATGAGCCACTGAAATATACCTCATTTTCGATCTCTTTGAGGCGATCATTGAAGCCATTACCCTGTAAGGAGGTACAATCAACAATGTTAAGGTCCGAAACTATAGAATAAATAAGCAGGGCGAACAACTATGTTTATAGCAACCTTGAGGCCACGAATCTTGCTGTGAACGGTACAGGTTCTAAGAATGACCTGCAACCTGAAAAAGTAACACAAGCTCTGTGAACTATAATGAAACTGTAACACCAAATCAAGAAAGAATAAAAAAGTAAAATATAGGATCTATAAATGGTTAGCTATGCCTTAAAAAAGGCGTATATTTCTATGTAACAACATTATAGTTTTATGATCAAAAGGCAAACAAGACCGACCAGAGAAAAGTTCTGCAAAACCTTTTGAGAGGTATCCCTCAACAGTACACATAAATTTAGAGCATCCCATCGGGTTTTTAGGCATATCATGCTCCATGTAATTAAATATCAGAATAATCTGCTGGTAAGCCCTACCGTTTTCAGCTAAATCAGTATACCTTTTATTGGATATCATAAATGCATCCATGGGTTCTTGGCCTTAGGAATCCTCATTTAACTTACTCTTCGTGCCAGCAAACACTTTCAGTAATTCAATATATTCAATATATTATTCAAACATTTTTCTTGGTGTGGTTTGTTCTGTTTCATAACCGATTGACAAACCTGCAAAAAAAAACAAAAAATTTTCATTAGGGTTGGGTGACGAAGAAGCAATGCCTAATCAGATCATACGAATAAAAATTATGATTTCTGACTATTAGGGTAAAAAACACACAGCATAATGAAACGTAGTTTTGTTTGATGGTTTTTTTAATAACAAAAATATATGTATATCTTAAATAATTATCTTGAAATTGTGTGTTTTTTAGAAGATATTAATAAAGTTTTTTATATGATAACACAAATAGTTGGTTAGCCTAGTTGGTAAAGGTGCTTGTATGTGAATCTTGTATGTTATGCTTAGACCAGGGTTCAAACCTTGCCATGAGCGTTACTTTTACGAAAATTCAAAATTAGACAAATTTTTAATAACGCAACTTTCAAAACGTGATTATCAAAAATGCGTTTCCAAAACGTAAATTTCAAAAATCTGCATTTTCAGATTGCGAGAAACTTGGAAAATGGAGAATTTTTAGGGATTTATGAAAATCTATTGGCTAAAAGCTGCCATGTCACATATGACTGGGATTAGCGGTGTGGTATCAAATCGTAATTATACCTATATATAATATAGATATATATATATATATATATATATATATATATATATATATATATATATATATATATATATATATATATATATATATATATATATATATATATATATATATATATATATATATATAGATTTAAGTTCATTTGGATACCAAACTTATCTAAGATACGGGGGGACTCATTCTCACCCTCCATCTCTTTACCATCTAATGGCTGAGATTAAATCCTTATTTTACACTGCAGGGGTATTTTCGTCATTTCATCCGCTCTATATATAAGCTTTTTTCACCTTTTTTTCTCATAAACACACACACATACACCGTATTTTTCTTTCTCTCTCTATCCCGATCTAGTTTCTCTCTCTACAATTGATAAATCGAAGCTTATAATCACGAATCCTTGACGAACATTATCAGGAATCCATCACGAATCGACTAAATAGATCAATTACTCAACACGAATTCATGATCAAACACAAATCCATCATCAGGTTTGTATAAAATCTATTCTTATTTATAGCTTATTTGATTTTGAATAAGCTTATTAATTTATTATCATTTTAATTGTAAGCTTTGACATAGCTTATTTTGAACGAATTATTTTGATTGATTAGTATTACTTATAAGCTAACTTCTTAGGTGATTTATGTGAATATGATTATTTGTTTGAACAAGCTTTTTAATTAGATGAGAGTTATGAATAAGCTTGTGAATTAGATGATTTAGATTTATTGTGTTGAATTATAAGCTAGCTTATTAGCTTATTTTAACGAATTATAAGTTTTTATGAATAAGAGAGTTATGAATAAGCTTATTTTCGTGTGAATAAGCTGTATTATTAAGATTTTTTACGTAGCTGATGTTTGCTGAATTAAGCTTGACGTATCATATATGATACCTCATTTATCATAAATGATAGACATATGATATATGAAATATGACAAGTATATCATATATGATACACGCAGTATCATATATGATGTTTCTAACAACTACAAGAAAAAAACCAGACTTTGATGTTATACATGTTTTTTTACACTTTTGACCTATTGTGCATTTTGATATTGTCCGCTGTGTAATTCAGTTGTTGCTAAAATGGTTTCTAATATGTTCTTTCATCTCTTTTATTAATGTAGATTGTGCAACCCAATAACGAGCATATATGGATGTTGCAATTTTCCGGTTGGAGCAAAGCACGATGACGTGCACACATATATGTAAGGATAAGACGAAGTCGCCATCATGACACGGGAGGAAGTCTTACAAGAGAAAATTATATCTGGCTGAAAATGAACAAGAACTGATTGAAGATGAAGAATAGTAGTTTTAATAATAATAATTTTTTGGATTTAATTTTGAATTTAGTACACTTTTTTGGTTTTGTGTATTTTTTTATTATAAATAAGTGTTTTAATCATGACTGGTACATTCTATTTTGAACAAGTTTTCAATCATCAATTGTATGTTTTTAAAAAGCAATATGTTTTAATCATTGATTTAGCCTGCTCTTTGTTTTAATCCTGAATTCAACATACCTTTTGTTGAATCTACCAAACTCTTTTTTGAGTATCATATATGATAATGTATTATCATATATGATACTTATAAAAAGTACTCTTTTTATTTTCTGAAGAAGTGTTTAATCATGAATCTTGCAGACTCCCTATATTAATCATGAATTCAACACACTTTTTGTTTAATATGTCAAACTTCTTTTTAGTAACATATATGATATTGCATTATCATATATGATAACATAGTATAATATATGGCAGAATTTAAGAGTTAAAGGTATTATCATATATGATACTAAAAGAGATAAAAACTATGGTTCAGGAATGTGATAAAAACTTCATCAAAATAACAACATTATCCAAAAATCACATCAACAGATGTTTTGTCATTTTCATATTCAACAAAAATGACAATTATTGAGTAGCATGACAAAGTTAAACTAATAAATCACCATACATAAATTACTAAGAGATAGACTATTCAAATGTTTGAAACAATGGATGTTGATCTCAGTCATCAACATTTTTGTTGCAAACTTGGTACTCGCTTTCATGCACATGATCTTGTTATTTGAGTCGGGAATCCGATGTTCCACTTCTTGGCCTTGAGATGATTGAGTTCTTCAGAATGGATTGAAAACAGCTTTCACTACACAAATAAAAAAATACTTGATTTCAGTTTCAATCAGATTATCATATATGATATATTACAGAACTTGAATTTCAACCAGATTATCATATATGATAATATACACATAACTAACTTTTAATTAGTCAGCAGGAGATCACAAACTTGCTTGTATTTGTTTTCAAGCACATTATCATATTATCATGTATGATACCTCTATATATCATATATGATTTATTTATCATATATGATATATGGATGTAGCATATATGATATACGGAGGTATCATATATGATACATCTGTTCAATGTAGCCTACACTTTCAACATAACTCTTCTAATAAGCTTATTCACATAAATCACTTTAGCTTATCATATAGCTTCAACAAACTCTATTTATAAGCTTATTCAGATAACTTTAATCTAATTCATATGCTTATCATATAACTCTTCTATTAAGCCTATTCACATTAAGCTTAATTATAACAAATTAAATAAGGTTAATTATAACACATCAAATAAGCTAACACATCAAATAAGCTAACACATCTATATTCACACCAAAATAAGCTGGAAAAGAATAGAATGATAATCTAATTAAAGTTATTATTTTATTCATATCAAATCGAAACTCGTATACGAATTCACGTCAAATAAGCTAAAAAATAAGATTATTTACATCAAAAAAGATTTAAAAGGATATAGATCATGATGACATTATCTTATGTTAATCAATTGTAGATGAAGATGATTGAATTACGAAGGAGATGATGACATAATAGATCGGAGATGGATCGAATTCGTGTTTGTAGATCGAGATGATAGATCGAATAAGTATGTGTGTGTGTTTTGTGTGTATGATTTTTTTGTGTATGAGTGGATCTGGAAAAGAAAGATGGGTAGAAGATTTGGAAGGTGGGTGGGTTGGACGGAATGACCAAAATAGCCCTCCTCCTTTTTTTAATAAAAAAAAAGTTAATCTCAGCCATATTTTTTTTTTTGATGGAGGGTTGAGATGTGTCCCCTAGTATCCAAAGATATATATGTATCCATTATAACTTGACTCATATATATATATATATATATATATATATATATATATATATATATATATATTAATGCAATAATGCCTAAAAACGTTACTTGCATTTTTCGATCTCGCTTAGTTTTGATTACGACAATATGTAAAAACAAGCATTTACGAAAACAACGAAAAACGAATTCTTGAGTTCAAATATTTTTTATTTTACCCATTTTCACTTAAGGTATTAATAAACAAGTACTAACCTTAATCAAGTGATCAAGTGATTTAATCTTTTCTTAAAACTCACTTTTTATTAAGTGTGACAAGTTTTTAATTAAACTTTCTTTTTAAGAAAATGTTTTATTAAATTAAATATTTGAAAATTTGAAAATGGCATATTCCCTTTTGATTTGGAATATCCTTTCTGGATATTTTTATAATCAGATATGATCTCCACCACTAAAGGAAAAAAAGGGAGCGGAGTCTAGTCCGGCGGTTCCTTAGCGCCTAGGCGGTTCCTTATCGATAAGGTACCGCCGGCTAAGATAAGGAACCGCGGGCAGATATAGCCATTGGCCCTTTGTCCTATAAATAGTGGACCTTTCTCAGATTTTCAATCCACCTCTTTTGCACACAAATTTCCAGATTCAAACATACTTCTTAAATCACTCAAATCCTTGATAATTTGATTGATTACTACTTGTTTAAATGTGAATCTGTCTCATCTATCCCTTTCTCTTCAAGTGCAAAGAGAAGAACACTATCATTCTGAAGTGTTGAGTCCACCACAAAAGATCCTTTGAAGATCTAATTTTATACATTTATTTGTGTGTAATAGTTGTGAAGATCCAAGTAGTTGTGTCTATTTGGAAGTTGTGTGTGTACTAAGTATAGTTGTGTAGATTGGTCATAGCTATGATTAGGGCTCAACTTTTAGCTTAGAGTCGGAAATTGGTTAAGCGACGTGTACGGTTTTCTCCACCATAAGGAGCTTGTTGTGTAGTGAACTCTCGAGTAAGGAGTATTCGAGGAGTGGAGTAGGAACGAGGAGTGAGCTTCGTTGCCGAACCACTATAAATCCTTGGTATTTGGTTTGATCCTTCTTTACCCTTAACTCTTTACAATCTTTATTCTTTGTGCATATATATTAGTTAGTATTAGTTTTAAATTACACTATCATTGTTCATATTGTGCATAAGAAGATGTCACTTATTTCCTTAAGTCTAAGTTTTTGAGAAAAAAGATTTCTTGAAAACCATCATTTAACAAGTAAATATAAGAAACTATTCAACCCCCCCCCCCCCCCTTCTAGTTTCTACAATTGGTATCAGAGCGGGTTGCTCAAGTATTCTTAAAGTATATTGTATTTTAAAACTTGAATCGATCTATGGATTCCAAAAAGTACTTAGAAGGGAAATCTATGCAAAGACCACCACTTTTTGAAACCGATAGTTTTATTTATTGGAAAAATAGATTTGATACTTATGTGAAATCAAAAGATTTAGATCTTTGGCATGTTATTACCAATGGTGATTTTTTACCTTATCAATTTAATGAAGTTTCTAAAACAAAGGAATTGGTCACTTTTGACAAAGCTAATGATGATACTAAAAAGAAACTTTCGAAAAATAATGAGGCTAAAATGGTGATTTATAATGCTTTGCCTAAGAAAGAGTATGAAAGGATTTTTATGTGTGAAACCCCTAAAGATATTTGTAACACTCTTTTAGTAACCCACCAAGGTAATAGCCAAGTCAAAGAAAGCAAAATCGATCTTCTTGTCCAACAATATGAACAATTTGTCATCTTAGAAGATAAAGATATTGATAGTGCTTTTGCTAGATTTAGCACTATTATTACTAGTCTAAAAGCACTTGATGAAGGTTTTTCTAGCAAGAACAATGTTAGGAAGTTTTCTAAGGGCCTTACATCAGAAGTGGAGAGCAAAAGTCACGGCAATCGAAGAATCGAAAGACCTCTCAACTCTATCACTCGATGAACTCATAGGCAACTTGAAGGTTCATGAGATGATAATTTTGAATGACTCGAAGTTGGTGAAAACCAAGAGTGAAAGGAAGTCCCTTGCACTCAAATCCAAGAAGGCACAAAGCGATCATGATAGTTCCTCCAATAGTGATGACGAGGAGTATGCATTGGCGGTGAGAGATTTCAAGAGGTTCTTCAAAAGACGAGGTCAACACGTGAGGCAACCCAACAATGACAAGAAACAATTCTTAAATAATTGGTTTTCCAAGAACGAAAAGGGTGATAGGAATTGATTTAGATGTGGTGATCCAAATCATTTCATTAATGAGTGTCCAAAGCCTTCACGCGATAAGAATCACACGGCATCCGTTAGTGGTTCTTGGAGCGATAGCGGTGAAGATGTTGATGACAACCCCAAAGAGGAGAAATGTCTCATGGCTCACACTTCTAAAGTGGTACATTCCGAAACCGAATATTATAGCAATGATAGCTCCACCTTAGATGATTTTGAATTAGAAGGCCAATATGACAATTTACACAAACTTAGCCTTAAATTCATAGAAAAGAACAAAACACTAAAATCAACTAAAACTAAGCTTTAAAATGAGATTAATGAACTTAGGGAAAAATTATCCAAGCTTGAGAAAAATAAAGAAGTTCATATAGGTTGCTTAAGTTGTGAGAAACTTAGGTTAGAGAATGAAGATCTCAAGAGCACCTCCATTAAACTAGAAAAGTTCATGAAAGGTACTAGTGATCTTGATGATATGTTAAACAAACAAATTCATTCTAAAGAAAGACTTGGTGTAGGTTTTAACTCAAATGAAGCATCAACTAGTGAACGTAAACAAGTCCGATTTTCAGAAAAACTATCTGCTGTACGTGGTCCCAAACTGTATGGGGCGGTTCCTTATCACTATGGAACCGCCGCCATAGATAAGGTACCGCGGCCAGAAAGTATTTTTGATGAAAATCCTGAACTTTCTGAAAAGTCAAATTTAGGTGAACATCCTAAGCATCTTATTGTTAACAAAGTAAAATTACCCATACTTGACGACAATGCCGTTGATAAGTTCTATAAGCCTTTGAGTAAACCTCTAATGGAAAATAGAAGTTTATCAAGACCATCTTCTACTCCACCAAGAGTACGGAATGAGTCTAAGCCTAGAAGTAGAACGACAACACCTAGAAGAGATAGTCAAAACAATTCACGACCTAGAAGTAAAACTCCAACACCTAGAAGGAATGACCATAACTCTAAACCAAGATCAAATACACCTAGGAGAAATAATAAACAACAAAATGGTTATATGAATTATTATCCTCCTCCCTTTTGTTCCCCATGGGGAAACCCTCCTCCATTCATGTATCCTAACCAAATGCAAGGGATGTTTGGAACTAACAATTTTGGACCCATGAGATATTGAGGACCAAATGTTTGATCGTGTATGTTGTTACCTAGATATACTTGGGAATTGATTTGGAACCCGACGAGTGGATTAAGGATAGTGGGTGTTCTAAACACATGACGGGTAATCGAAGTTTGTTCTCATGGTACAAAGCATATGATGGGGGTAACGTCACATTCGCTAGTAGTCTACGTGGTAATATCATTGGCAAAGGTACGGTTTCTCTTGACTCCATGACTATTGAAAATGTTGAGCACGTAGATAATTTAGGGTTTAACCTTTTAATCATAGGTCAAATTTGTGACAATAAGTGTAGGTCATCTTTTCGGAAAATGATAGTGAAATCGTAAAAGATGGAAAGGTTATTGGAAAAGGTGTTAGAAAGAATGGGCTTTATGTCATGAAGGTCAATAAGAAGTCAAAAGACAACATATGTCTTGCGACTATAGATGATAGTTCTACTCTTTGGCATAGGAGATTAGGTCACACTAATATGCGTCTAATTCAACCTTTAGTCTCTAAGGAGTTGGTAAGACACCTACCCAAGATGAAGTTTGATAGTCACTTTTGTGATGCTTGCAAAGTTGGAAAGCAAGTTCACTCAAGTCACAAAGCCAAGAATTGGTTTCAACCTCTCGATGCTTAGAACTCCTACATATGGATCTCTTTGGACCTACCGCCATACGGAGTTATGGAGGTAACCTTTATACCCTAGTTATAGTTGATGACTACTCTAGATTCACTTGGACTAGATTTTTGGCATCTAAGAATGAAGCTTTCGATCATTCAAAATCTTTACTCGAAGAATTCAAAATCAACTAGGATGTCCGATTGTCTCTATTAGGACGGATCATGGTAGGGAATTTGATAATGAAGTGCAATTTGGTGCCTTTTGTGAAGCTCATGGTATTACCTATAACTTCTCGGCTCCTCGCACTCCACAATCAAATGGGGTAGTTGAAAGGAAGAATAGGGCCATCCAAGAGATGAGTAGGACGATGTTAAACGAGCAATCTCTGCCTCAAAATTTTTGTGCAATGCCGTGGACACATCGACTTATATTCTCAACCGAATTCTTATTCGACCTTTCCTAGGAAAGACCCCCTATGAGATTCTTAAAGGTAAGAAAGCCTCATTGGAATGCTTTAGGGTGTTTGGAAGCAAGTGCTTTATCCTCAACACCAAAGACTACCTTACAAAGTTCGACCCAAAGTCTTATGAAGGTATCTTTTTAGGTTATTCCCAAACTATCAAAGCCTAGATAGTCCTCAATAGAACCTCGGGCGTAATTGAAGAATCACTTAACGTGACTTTTGATGAAACCCCTCCTTTAACCAAGACACCACCATTGGTTGATGATGACTTGGATGAAGTAGAAGTAGTTAGAGCCAAAGAGGTTAAAAATATAGGAGTTGAAGACCTTAGTGTTGAAAAGGAAGTAAACATTAAGGAGTCTAAGGATCATACTCTCAATAGTATCATTGGTGACTTAAATCAAAGGACCCCAAGATCTCAAGTCCAAAACCAAAGTAACTTCTTTTGTTTCGTATCCTTGATTGAACCAAAGAATGTTAAAGAAGCTTTGACGGATGAGAGTTGGGTCATTGCAATGCAACAAGAATTGAATCAATTAGTTGCTAATGATGTATGGGAATTTGTTCCTCCACCTAGAAGTTCTACTATTATAGGAACCAAATGGGTATATAGGAATAAGCTAGATGAGAATGGTGTTGTGTCTCGTAACAAAGCTAGACTTGTAGCACAAGGCTATAATCAACAAGAAGGGATTGATTATTACGAGACATATGCACCAGTAGCTAGATTAGAATCCATTAGAATCCTTTTAGCCTACACTTGTGCCTTAGATATTAAGCTTCAACAAATGGATGTAAAGAGTGCGTTTCTTAACAGTTTGATCAATGAGAAGGTATATATGGCTCAACCTCCCGGCTTCATTGATTTTGAGAAACCGGATCATGTTTACAAACTTAAGAAGGCACTTTATGGTCTTAAACAAGCACCCGAAGCTTGGTATGATAGACTTAAAGCGTTTCTGGTTAAACATGAGTATACCATGGAAATGGTAGACAACACTCTCTTTACAAAGAAGAAAGGTTCTCACCTCATAATCGTGCAAATATATTTTAATGACATTATATTTGGCTCAACTTGTCAAGAATTGTGTGATGACTTTGCCAAAATCATGCATGATGAGTTCGAAATGAGTATGATGGGAGAACTTAACTTCTTTTTAGGACTCCAAATTAAACAAATGGACGATGGTATTTTCTTTAGTCAATCTAAGTACGCTAAATAAATGCTAAAGAAATTTGGATTAGAAGAATCTAGACCAATGAAGACCCCAATGGCCTCGTATACTAAACTCACCATAGATGATGATTGTGAGTCGGTAGACAACACCAAATGTAGAGGTATGATTGGTAGTTTGTTGTACCTAACGGCAAGTCGACCGGATATCATGTTTAGTGTTTGCCTTTGTGCTCGCTTCCAAGAGGCTCCCAAAACCTCTCACCTTGAAGCGGTTAAGCGTATCTTCCGATACATTAAGGGCACTATACATTTAGGATTATGGTATCCTAAAGGGACCGGCGTAGAAATCATTTTCTAGGCGGACTCGGATCATGCGGGAGACTATGTGGCCCGGAAAAGCACTAGTGGTGTTTGTACCTTCATGGGTTGTTGTTTAACTTCTTGGTTCTCCAAGAAACAAACCGCTCTTGCGATATCCACCACGGAAGCCGAGTATGTGAGTGCCGGAAAAGCATGCAAACAAGTTCTATGGATGAAGCAAGCACTTGTTGATTACGGGATTCGTCTTGATGATGTTCCCATCATGTGCGACAATAAAGGTGCAATAGACCTTAACAACAATCCCGTGCAACATTCGCGAACCAAGCACATAGAAATTCGTTACCATTTTCTTAGGGATAATGTTCAAAAGGGGAACATTTCAATTGAGAAGGTACCCTCCGAGGATAACTTAGCTGACATCTTCACTAAGCCACTTAAGAGGGAACCTTTTAATTACTTGCGTCTAGGTCTAGGATTAATGGAACATATTCCTTAATTGCTTTCCCTTTATTGAGTCTCTTACTTTCCTTTGAGTCTTTTATCACTTTGAGTCTTTGAGTCTCCTAAACTCTTCTTGAAAATCCTCTCTTCTCCTTTTCAAAATCCTCAAAGTCTCTTTCGAATATGGTCAAGAAATGTTTTGACATTGTTAATTCAATCTAAAAGCGTTTTTCATAGATTCTTGCTATTAATCTTGAGCTTACATAATTCATATGTATGATTCTCTCAAACATAGCAAGAACAAGATAGAATCATGGAGGATCATTGTGTCATGACTTAAGGTCTTGTCTTACACACCTCCTACATCGATTTTTAAAATCCATGTATTTTGGTCAATCCCTATTTGGTGAGTTAGTATGTGTTCTCTTTGTCTATCTTTGCTTTTAAGCATATCCCTATGATAAGTTAGACTAGAAAAATAAGATTTGCTGAAAAATCTTCCTTCACCACCAAAACTCAATCACTGTAGGCGGTTCCATATATGAACCGCGGTCCCTTATCAATAAGGAACCGCCGGAAGAAGTAAGGAACCATGTACAGTGCTTCCTCATTTTTCGGATATTTCTGAAATTCCAAATTTGTTCCAACATTTTTGAGTATCTTTGCTTCAACCCTTTAACCACCCCAAAAATACATTGAGCCTTCCCTATTTAACCATAAGCATTTTGCCTTACTTCTCATCCCAAAATGTCTTACTCTCCTAATGAAATCCTTGATTCTCCTCCATTCTCCCCAATTGCTTTCAATCCCAACTCACCCAAGAACACTTTAAATCCAAATTCACCCAAGAACACTCTTAATCACATCTCTCCTACCAAGAATGTTGATTGTGGAACATCTTTTCTTCCACCACCACCCTTTAGTGTTCTTCATCCTTCTCATGATAATGTCATGCACCATGGGACATATTTTCATTGTTGTCAATATCAACATCTTGCTATGGCACACATCTATGAGGAGTTGAGCTATATCAAGAGTCTCTTAATCAAGCCTCCTCTTCACTTTGATTATGAGATCTCTACCAAGCCACCACCACCACATTCCGCCACTACCTTGTCTTACATATAAGCATTGGTTGCTTATCCTCAAGACACCTAATTCAAGCAAATCTTAGAATTCTAGATTAACTAGGATTAGATTTATGCGTTTGGCTTATTTTCTTTCTCATACACCTTTGTATGACTCTTTTTATTCCATATGACTTCACTTGGATCTTAGTCTTTGTGTTTTCTTCTCTTTTTATTTTTTTGTGACCTATAACTATCTCTTGTTAGTTGTCTCTTTTGTTCAACTAACCCATATGTAGCTTGTCACCATATCTCGATTCCTCGGTGCCCCAAGCAAGGGGGAGTAAGCACCAAGGGGGAGTCTTTGCAAAGTCCGTCTCTTCAACACCGACTTGTGCAACCTTTTTGCTTCGACAAAGGGGGAGAAATGAATAAACTCGTCTTTGAAAAATCTTGTTTTTGTGTGATTGAGTTTATGTATTGTCGGAATCAAAAAGGGGGAGATTGTTAATGCAATAATGCCTAAAAACGTTACTTGCATTTTTCGGTCTCGCTTAGTTTTGATTACGACAATATGTAAAAACAAGCATTTACGAAAACAACGAAAAACGAATTCTTGAGTTCAAGTATTTTTCATTTTACCCATTTTCACTTAAGGTATGAATAAACAAGTACTAACCTTAATCAAGTGATCAAGTGATTTAATCTTTTCTTAAAACTCACTTTTTATTAAGTGTGACAAGTTTTTAATTAAACTTTCTTTTTAAGAAAATGTTTTATTAAATTAAATATTTAAAAATTTGAAAATGGCATATTCCCTTTTGATTTGGAATATCCTTTCTGGATATTTTTATAATCAGATATGACCTCCACCACTAAAGGACAAAAAGGGAGCGGAGTCAAGTCCGGCGGTTCCTTAGCGCCTAGGCGATTCCTTATCGAAAAGGTACCGCCGGCTAAGATAAGGAACCGCGGGCAGATATAGCCGTTAGCCCTTTGTCCTATAAATAGTGGACCTTTCTCAGATTTTCAATCCACCTCTTTTGCACACAAATTTCAAGATTCAAACATACTTCTTAAATCACTCAAATCCTTGATCATTTGGTTGATTACTACTTGTTTAGAAGTGAATCTATCTCATCCATCCCTTTCTCTTCAAGTGCAAAGAGAAGAACACTATCATTGTGAAGTATTGAGTCCACCACCAAAGATCCTTTGAAAATCAAATTTTATACATTTGTTTGTGTGTAATAGTTGTGAAGATCCAAGTAGTTGTGTCTATTTGGAAGTTGTGTATGTACTAAGTATAGTTGTGTAGATTGGTCCTAGCTATGATTAGGGCTCGACTTTTAGCTTAGAGTCAGAAATTGGTTAAGCGATGTGTACGGTTTTCTCCACCATAAGGAGCTTGTTGTGTAGTGAACTGTCAAGTAAGGAGTATTCGAGGAGTGGAGTAGGAACGATGAGTGAGCTTCGTTGCCGAACCACTATAAATCCTTGGTGTTTGGTTTGATCCTTCTTTACCCTTAACTCTTTACATTCTTTATTCTTTGTGCATATATATTAGTTAGTATTAGTTTTAAATTACACTATCATTGTTCATATTGTGCATAAGAAGATTTCACTTATTTCCTTAAGTCTAAGTTTTTGAGAAAAAAGATTTCTTGAAAACCATCATTTAACAAGTAAATATAAGAAACTATTCAACCCCCCCCCCCTTCTAGTTTCTATAATATATATATATATATATATATATATATATATATATATATATATATATATATATATATATATATATATATATATATATATATATATATATATATATATATATATATATATATATATATATATATATATATATATATATATATATATATATATATATATATATATATATATATATATATATATATATATATATATATATATATATATATATATATATATATATATATATATATATGCTAGTCCATACATTCGGACATCTTTAGCCTACGGGCTGTACATGTACCTATCGTTCCCAGACGGAATTAGAGGAATGGGTCTAACCTACTAATTAGACTCGTTGTGTAAGAGGGATGCAACCCCATCGACCACGGATCATGTATCCTTGTTAGGTCCCTTGCTCATCAAGACATCGATAGAAAGTTAAGAAGCCAACACATTCCAAGCTGGGCCTGCGACAGACACAAACGTGCACACCTAACAACAGGCCAACCTCCCCTGGGCGTCCCTATGGTAGTAGCGGTATACCACACGTAATGAGTCTGCCTCACCGATAAGGACCTTTTATGATATTACAATAATTCATAAACAGAACGTCGTGTTATAAATTTAATACGGACCTAATGGTCATAACAGTAAAAAACCGAGTGCGAACATTCAAACTAAAAAAAATTATAATAGCAGGAAATGTTTTCAAGAAATTCGCGGTTACGGCTTGCCATTCCGCTATTGTTCACACGTTCAAACCTACTTTTTATCTTATTTACGCGGTTATGGTGCGCCCATTCGCGCTGGTCTACGCGACCGTAATCTTTTTCGAATATTGGATTAAGTTTAATACTACTAATCAAGTGTAGCACCATTAAACTTGGGGGGATACCATGGTATGATAATACCACTGTTTCCGTGGAGGTCACGCAAATATCGTTGGATATATTCCTTAGCCGCAGATGTCCGCCTTCTGCGCGTTTGTTTCTTTACCACAGAAGTACCTCCTATGTTGGTTTATTCCCTCACCGCGGAAATACTCATTCCGCGCGCTTGTTTCTTTGCTAAGAAAATATCTCTTCTGTGGGCTTATGCCTTTTCCATGAAAGTACCTCTTTCGTTGGCTCATTGTTTTCGTCGTGGAAGTACTCTTCCACGTGCTTATTATCTTCGCCGTGGAAGTAATCTTTCCACGAGCTCATTATCTTCGCCGTGGAAGTATCTCTTCCACGTGCGCATTGTTTTCGCCGTGTAAGTACTCTTCCACGTGCTCATTATCCTCGCCTGGAAGTATCTCTTCCACGTGCGCATTGTTTTCGCCGTGGAAGTACTCTTCCACGTGCTCATTATCTTTGCCGTGAAAGTATCTCTTCCACGTGCGCATTGTTATCGTCGTGGAAGTACTCTTCCACGTGCTCATTATCTTAGCCGTGGAAGCATCTCTTCCACGTGCGCATTTTTTTCGCCGTGGAAGTACTCTTCCACGTGCTCATTATCTTCGCCGTGGAAGTATCTCTTCCACGTGCGCATTGTTTTCGCCGTGGAAGTACTCTTCCACGTGCTCATTATCTTCGCCGTGGAAGTATCTCTTCCACGTGCGCATTGTTTTCGTCGTGGAAGTACTCTTTCACGTGCTCATTAACTTCGCGTAGAAGTATCTCTTCCACGTGCGCATTGTTTTCGCCGTGGAAGTACTCTTCCACGTGCTCATTATCTTCGCTTGGAAGTATCTCTTCCACGTGCGCATTGTTTTCGCCGTGGAAGAACTCTTCCACGTGCTCACTATCTTCGTCGTGGAAGTTTTCCTTCCACTGGCGAATTGTTTTTACCGTGTAAGTATTCCTTCCACCGGCTCATTATCTTTCGTCGTGGAGAATCCCTTCCACGGGCTCATTATCTTTCACCGTGGAGGTATTCTTCCACTGGCGCCTTATTTTCGCCGTGGAAGTATTCCTTCCATGGGCTCATTGTCTTCGTCGTGGAAGTACGTCTTCTACTATCTTGTTGTCTTCGTTGTGGAAGTACGCCTTTCACTGGCTCATTCTTTTTGCCACAGAAGTACGTCTTCTGTTGGTTCATATCTTTGTTGTGGAAGTACGTCTTCCGCGAAGAATTATTTTGCCCGACTATGGAGTGATTTTTCCAAAAGCTTATATTGTTTGACCTTCATTAGGCATAGCTTGATCAACTGCGTGTGGTTAAGGAAAAACCATAAAAAATTTTGGACATCATTATCTAGGTCGTGGCCACAAGACGGATGTAAATATCCGCATCACTTTGCCACAGAAGTACGTCTTCTGTTGGCCTTAAGCCGAATGTAATATTCGTACTATGTTGCATCATTAGTGGGTATAAGAAGTAAGCCTTCAAATGTTCACGATGCAGCATACTGGTTCCACCTCCACCTTTACAAAACCTTCTAATCATCCTCACGTTAGAGATGAATAAAGATAAAACCTTGCCGATGCCAGTGTTACCCCGGCTATAGAACACGTTTTTTTCTTGCAGGGTCGTTACCATCTAATTACGGGAAACCAAGCATTCGAGCACACCCACCCGTCTTACGTATACAGGTTCCCTATTTCTTTTGACATGGATACGCTTACAGGTAGCGGATATGGTGTAGAGTCTAGTAACCTTAGTGAAAACCTCGCATACTAGATTGCGGGGACATGATGACATATAGTGGCTGCGCTCACTATTCGCATAGTTTTCCCATCATCTTTTTGCTAAAGGTAGTCCACCACGAGTGGAGCCATATGTTACAGGTGACCTACGAGGATGTCCTAGGAGCAAGCCATGCGCGGTTATTTAGTGAGCGGAATACATGAATGAGTCTAGCATGACATGATCATGAACCATATCATACTAGACTGGGGACATGTCGACGTACAGTCGGTAAAGGGCCTGACCCAACATGCCCGCGACCCATCAGGCCCGTGGTCCATACCTTACTTATCCTTCAAGAAACCTTAGCACTATATAAATAGGGGTAGGGGTCTCATTGTACAACAGATTATCTCTCTTAACCACACCACTTTTACTATATATCGCACCGATACTAACTTGACCATCGGAGGTGGACCCCGGGGCTCCGGCCTCGGGTCCACGTCTAACCGGTTTTCTATTGTTTCCAGCATCACTCAAGATTCGGGAAGACGATTAACGGCCCAGGAGAGTCGTCGAACCGGTCTAGTCAAACTATGCTTCAACAATATTGACGTAAATGAAAGTTTTTTTAAGTATATCAATGTAAATGTCTCTATATTTTTTTATCGGTCAAACATGTAACAAGTCATCAAATTGATATTGATCTATGATTTGAATGATTTATGTTAAATATGATAATAAAAAAATAAATACGTTGATATTTTATAACTTTTATTCTTAATTAAACGTGGCTGCGGTTTACTAACTTGACATTAAAAAGAAAAATACACTGTTTGGATATTTTCAAACTAGCTTGACTTGTTTTATTTGTCTATCGGAGAGAAAAACACACCCATACCGACCCATAATAGACCATAGCGCCAAAATCAAATGTGGAGATTATAAACAGATATATTTCCCATGTGCATATAGAATACAAGCTGCTTTTTTTCTTCATAACTTGAAGCATCATATTAAATATATCAGGGCGAGCCTTCTCAATTTTGTCAAATAGGACGAGGGTGTATGGGCGACGAAGTAACAGCCTCAGCTAACTGACCAGTGACCACCTTTGGTATAACCAACATAACTGGGTGGCGAACAAATGAATTTGAGACAGTGTGTCTCTCCATGAACCCACTCATGTCGAGCCGATTCATGGCTTCTTCTGAGCCAAAGTAATTGATGTACCCAACTTAACCGGGTGTGTCAAGTGTCTCTTCCATCTTGAGGAGACGTTAAGATTCATCTGTTGACAGTTTTTCAACTGCCAACCGGCCCAAGACGAGACGATGTGCTGAATGTCAGCTTCAATTACCATGGGGCCTTCCTCTCCTGCTTCTGTTTCAGCCTTGCTCATCTCTTTGTTCTTATCTACAAGAGCTGATATTCCTGATGTTCTCTAAAAGCTGACATATCAAACAAGCAAAATCATTTTTTTGCAAGAAAGAGGGGAATAGGTCAAAAGTCCCCAAAGTGTTAGTGTATTGTATAGAACATCCTACTATAAGTTTATTCAATTTTAAGACCCATATTAACACAAATCAGTTTCGACCTGCTATCCAACCCAATTGACCCATGCATTGTTCCATCTTTAGCAAAAGCCACAATACCTATCAAACTCCTGTCCACTAACTGCTTCATTTTTCTCTTTAGTTATTTGTCTAATCTCTTTCTCCAGCGCTCTGGCTTCTTCTCGGAGCTGAAGGGCATCAATCATTAATTAATGGCTGATTAAAGTACAACCACCAAATTATATATACAAATAACACACACACTTGAGCATGGCGAAGTTCTAATCTGTATTGATATACACATCGAAAATGATTACTTACGAGGCGTTTGGATGAGCCTGTTTAGCCAGCTTATGCGCTTATCCAATTTTGGAGAAGCTGATTAGCTCACTCTTTGTCAACATTAGTTTATTGGCTTAATCCAACAATCTCAAGTATATAAGCTCTAAAAAAAGAGCTTATTGACTTTTCTAAAATCATATTAACACATAAGCCCATCCAAAATGACCACTAACTAAATCCGAGTACTCGCCATCCCCCCGCGTTTTACAACTATGAACTAACTTTCATACCGAAATTACAACAAATTTCTAACTCTTATTGTTAGCATAAACAATAAGAAAAAAATTGAATAACCAGAAGTTACTATATATGTAAAAGATAGATCAGTGACATACTTGATACGCATATATCCATGGAGAAACTGAATTGCAGTTGCAGTTTTCAACAGAACCTCCTAGCATATATACTGAACTGCAGTTACTATATACGATGTTTTTAGAAACTTGATTGGGAGTTAGACCACTAAAATTGATGAGCAAAGATAGTTCAGAAACTTTTTTCTATCAATTCTAACTAGCATCTATTACACGGATGTCAATAACTCCAGTTCACTGTGTACCTAGTACCTACCATGCATCTCATGGACACCTTGAGCTATATAGCCTAAGCACATTTAATCAAAACAAGAATTACAGATCGAGAGAAAAAACACCCATATACGGCAATAGTATCCAAAGAATTTGCATAAGAGCATCTAAACTTATGTGGTTGAAGTGCTTAAATTGCTCAAATAGGTTGAGCCAACACGAAAGTTTGATAGTAATCCAATATCCAGAGAGGAAAAACACCCATATACGCAATTCAGGTACTGACAAATGAGGGAATTGATGTTATATCAGAATCCACAACATGATATATAAATGAATTAAAATTATCGTCCCACACAATCACATAATCTCTAGACTTCACGTCATATATGCCTACCTCAATAATATTGTTGGCTCGTGTCTAATCTAAATACTTATATACTCCGTATTAGAGATCTTCCTAACTTTAGTTTTTGTGATGTTCGAGGAACGAAATCACGGTTCGCAAATTCTAGTTGCTTAACTGGTTTGACCCATTAGCTTGACTCGTTTGACCCACTGCATTAAAATCCTTGCATGTACATACAGTTTGAATTAGTTTATGGATCTGAACTTTTTAAAGTGTTCAAATCAGACAAAAATAACCTATAGATTGGAAAGCCTTTTATTGCATTGGTGTTCACATGTGAGATATGGGTGTTCGAAACCTGTGTCGGTCAGCTATACCCTTGACTTAAAACAAAGAATGAAATTCATCAAGTTAATTCAAAACATACCAGATTCCATTTATAGTAAAATTCATTCTTTGAAAAAGATTATACACTTGCATGCTTTTCAGAATTCACCCAATCAAACCAAACGAACATAACTCGCTGATTTTCACTAAAATCTCAGTACCAAGTTTATTAAGTTGCCCAACCCATGGCCAATGGTACAGTGAACCGACTGATTTTGGTACACCAAATTACATCACTTCAAAACGGTGTAATCAGAAATGGAGAAGGCTAATGTACAATGTTCTGGTACGTGTGATCCAGAACATAGAACGTGAGCAAGCTAGCTTTTCATGTGACTACTATGGTTTGTATGTCTTGACTAGCCTTTTAAGTCTCATTTTGAGTTGGGTTTGTACATCTTGCTATAAGGTCCATTTCTAAAATCATATACCAATAACCCCCCCCCCCACCACCCCCCCCCCCCCCCCCCCCCACCCCCCACCCAACTTTGAGCTAGATTTCATACTGAAATTTCAACTAACTTCTGACTCTCTTCTTGATACCATAGAAAAATCAATAAGAAAATCTGAATATATAAAACTTACAAGTGAAGGTTTCCGTAACTTGGAGGTTATCATCATCCAAGATCTCTTCCGATATTTATAGGCAAAACAGCCTTATATGATAACTCTGATTCTGTTACTAGCATTCTGTCGAACGGCTTTGTCTACGTCTTCCCTCCAATTCGCGAATCCCAATTCCCAAATGACTGCTATTTGTTCATCACCGCCGGGTCACCACATCACCAGAAAATTCGATAACTTACTTATTAAGATAAAAAAAAACTCGCTCAGATAATCAAAATTAAGACACAAAAACGAACCTGCACAAGCTTGGAAGACACGGTTACAGCAATGATTGTTATCGGAGTGGACGAACAACAACAATTGGAACAGTGCTTGATATATACTCGACACTAAAGTCTTTATCTGCAAGGAAGAAGACTGTTTTTTTTTCTTTTAAAGTACTTCTTTTGATCTTTTCGTTTCTTTTATGTTTATCATTTTCATTAGAATCGTTTCTTATTTGATCATATAAATTCTTTTGTCAAATGATAATTCATTGTTGAATACGAAACATGTAATTGCTTAAAAAATGAAGTATCAACAACAATAACTAATGAGCTGAAATATGCGATGGAATGTACTGGACTATTTTTTGCGACATTAACACGTAAGGAGATGTTAGTAAAGGAACCTTGAGAACATATACTACAAATACAATCTGGTGAATGTATCACCAGAATCAGATAACTACATCAGTCTGAGTCGAACCAAGCACCCTCTTAATCTTCCCGCAACTTCAGTCTTGAAACTATATGCTTCCCTTTCTGCAGAATTTTTAAAAATGAAAATTTTACAAGGTTAAAATGTAGAAAAATCCATTTTGACCCGATTCTAATGTTAGAGAAATTATTAAGAATTTATCACTAATACACTTTCTATCCTGGTTTGCGGGTCACCCAAAACCAAATGATACTACAAATTGACCCGTTATTCAGCCCACACGACCCACCTATCACGCCACTTCTAACTATAGTAATCAAAACAAGTATATATAACCGACATTTTGAAGAAAGTATCAAAAAAAGGAAAGCGAATCAATACACTGTTGAGATCATAAAAGCTCATAAGCTTACACAAACACGCCCTATGATTGGTTCTCAAAAATTAGACTTTTTAGTTAAATGTTTCAGAATAGTTGCCTCCAGGGTTAAACAGACAATGCTGTTGTTCCTACAAGATGATACATGTGAATTTGATGATAACCAAGCATGGAGCTAAAAAATTACTCGATATGCGGAAAAGTTACGCATCAAAGATATATAGTCTAGCATTTAATGGTAAAGAGTGTACGTAATGAAGTCATTTATGAAGCCTCGTGGAGAAAGCATCAGGTGCAACGTACTCCACGCTCACGGTTCTTCCATCAAAATTCTACCCATGTAAACAATGGGCAGCCATGGATGAAGCTTCAGTTCTTTCGTACTCCACTAATAGTAATACATAACCGAGCTCAAAAAGATTACTCAGATCAAATGTCACATCTTAGAAAACAATAATTCTAACTTGTTTCTTTAGTCCTGTATAATCTTTGTACAAAGTAACAAAGGTAAGTTAGATGTGTCAAACCATGTAAAGGTACAAGTATAAATCACCAAAACCAATTATTCTCGATGTTAATTAATCTGTGTTTAATTTTATTGTCTCGTGTCCTAAATTTCTTAAAAGGTAACTACTGTAAACAATCGAAAAACCATTCAAAGTTTCTTTATTTAGTAAATGTAACCACTATTTTTACCAATATAGCAATAATCTGACATTTGTCACGTGCCATCCTATTTTTTATGCAATGGGTATCTGTTTGTGTCAGAACTAATATGGCAAATCCAACCAGTTTTAGTAAGAAAGATTTGAACCCCATGGCAAAGCTGATATGTAATCTTATGCTCCAAGAAGGAGCACATACTATTTGGCAAAGCTGGAGGATTTAAGTATACATATAGCCGAATAGCGAGCCTTAATTCTTTTGGTCACATTTATGCACAATATGAAAAAAGAATAAAAGACAAACTATTATTTAACTTAATGTTATGCACATTTCATAACAGATCATAGAAATGGATTACAATATAATTCCAAGAGTACATAGCAAAGACCGTGTGTGTGGGTTCGCTTACGGTGGCAGTCTAAAATTTCAAAAGTGCAAATACAGTCTTTACGAGGAACTTTAATGTGCAATTCGTCTTTGGCATCTGCACTTTCAAACTCCTTCCATATGTTCTCATGCCAGAGACTATAGTTTCACACCAGAATTTCTCCCATGGTCTAGGCCTGCACTTACTTTCAATGTTGTAAGGATCGTGTATGCAATTTGGCCACTCCACGGGTGGATGACTTTTGCAATATATTCGAATTCCAATTACGTAAATTTTGTTCGATTATGTGACATGAAGAGTTTATATGGAACAAGCAAAAAAAGGATGTAGCTCATTAGTCTTTACATTGACTCTCTACATTAAGCCACTGTCATAAATGTACTAGTTTTTTTATTGTTCGAGAGTCCTGGTTCTCAACCGAAAGAAGATCATGATTTTGGAAAATATATCTAATGCAGAATCACACACTAGGGATACTAAGCAAGGTCCTAAAGTAGACCACTACCGAACCATATTCTTGACCTACTGATTAAAGGCACAAATGTCTACCAAACAAAATTCTCGACCTACTTATTAAGGTCCTAAAGTAGGGCTACTAAACAGGATCTCTTGCATCTCTGCCTATCTTCTCTCCTAAATCAGTACCATGATAATCCCGTCTCCCTGCAGAATTTGAAAATAGCATCCAATAGAATGAACACTAGCTCTGCTTATGTCAATTTTAATATAACCATATGTCTTATAGCTATAACAAAGATACACCTTATGACTAGATGAAACCAAATCTGAGCATAATATTGAACAGTTATGACATATATAACGCCCATGAACTCCACTTTTCCGAAAATTATCATTTCAAAATGCATAAGTGCATAAGGAATTGGAATTCTATCTGTCTTTTCATAGTTTTCTTATGCTTAGTACAAGTCACATTTGGTCTCGCATCAGTCTTGATTGACCAAATAGTGGCGTTTTTGCAGCCATTAACGTACTTGAAATGACCCACAGTTCAGCAAGTATAATGGCAGTTTGGCAGCCATTAACAAAGACGAAAATGCCCAAAATTTTCAGCAAATATAGTGTTGTTATTTCAGCCATTAACATACACATAAAAACCCTTAAAATTACAGCAAATAGTGGCATTTTTGCAGCCATTAACATAGACCAAAATACCGTAAAAATCAGCTACTATAGTTGCATTTATGCAGCCGTTAACATGCACGGAAAGAATATATCAAATCAACTATTCCTCATAATATACACTAATTCAGCTAATAACAAATTTTTATATAAAGCACATAAGAAAGAATTTGATACACAAAAAAAACTAAAACAATCTATCAAGATCGAAACATAATACAAAAAACATATATACACCCTTTTACAGCGGCTGAGAAGGGTAGTCGGCGGCTAGTGGCGGCTGAGTAGTCGGTGGTGAATGGTGAATGGTGAATTGGTGGAGGATGGATGGTGAAGAAGTGGATCAAAGAGAGATTTTATCTGAATATTGAAGTGGAAAAAAGCACTTTTTCTCCTCTTTAAGTGGTTAAAAGAGTTTTGTTAAAAAAAAAAAAACCAAACAAGGCCTAAATAGGTTTAATTAAGTGACTTAAATCTTAAATTAATCCCACCATTAAAACAACATAAAACTCTAGCAAAAATCTACAGGGAATAGAAATAATCCAAATTCGGATCTTCGAATCTTATATTTTATGAAAAATCCTTTGAATACACACACACATATATATATATGAGTCTAAAAAACTGGACACGATGACATTTTAACACAACGTGTTTCGCGCCTCCTTAATGAAATAATCTTTTGTCTCAATCGATCGTGAACATTGTCGACTTTCCGTTGCCTCTTCATCTTTTCTGCTCCTTGGTTCTCTTCGCCGCTCTTTCTCTTTGTCGCTTTAATCTTGTCTGCAGGAGTTTTCGTATCTAAAACTTGAAGCTTATGTTGTTGAGCAGTTGCTTTTGCCAAATTTGACCTCTTTTCATCACAAGCGTTCTTTGAAACATAATGCTTCATAACTAATTGCAATTGCTTTCCTGGCCTAGTATTTGGCAGCTTCTCCTCCTTCTTACTAATTAAGGTTAGCTGTTTTCCTTGTCTCCTGGGTGCGTTTTCCATCGTATTGCCATCATCACCGATACCATCAAGAAGAGTAGAAAAATCCATTTGATCCTCGTTTGCATTTGCAAAAGCAAATGCAAGATCATCAAGAGGAGGACAAGCAAGGCCCTCCCATTCACTTAAACACGACTCTTCCTCGCCTTCTTCATCAGCAACAACAGTATTTTCTCCAATATTCATCCCGTCACCAAGCAATTGTCTTTTTCCTTGGATTTCATCACACAAGATTACAATCTGATCGATCTCTTCTCGCAAGTTACCCATTACTTTGATTATGATAATGATACACCAATAATCAAGAACTTACAAATTGACAGAAAGTTGATTTTGGGCGCCAACAAAACAGAGTGAGAGCGCTTTTTAATTGTCGGTGGAAATATGAGACAATTGTTGGGAAAATATGGAAACGATGCACCTCCTTAAATACCCGATTATCAAGTCGGTTGTTGTAGTTTACGGCCCGTTTGATATGCCGGCTGATTTCTTCGGTTGGGCTTCATTATTATGTTTGTTTTTAGGATGGGGTTTATAAAAGGCCCATATAAATCAAATATAAAATTAAATTAAATTCTTGTTAAAAAATAAAAATCTTTTTTAAGATTCTTTTAAAAAAATAAAAGATTAAAACTAAAATTCTTTTTAAAAAAATTAAAGAAATTAAAATTATAATTCTTTAAAAAGTATTAAAATTATTCCGTTTTTTATTTTTTATTACTTTTTGAATTAAAAAATTTAAAAGTTTTACTAAAAATATTAAAAGAATTACTATTTTTAAATAAATAAAGACTTGAAAATTAAAATAATAAATACAAATACTAAAAACATTAAATAATAATAATAAATATAATAAATGATAATAGTAATAGTATAATACATAAAATAATATTAATAAATAAAATAAATAATACTCATAAATAATAAACATAAAAAAATAAAAAGTTAATAATACTAATAATATAATTATAGTATTTAATGTAATAGATAATAATAATTATTGATAATTAGTACTCTTGGGTCAGTAGTGCTTGCTATATGTTTAATAGGATCGGGTTTGCTATTACAAGAAGAGTGGGAGCCAAAATTTTGTCTATTCTTCCCACTAACTTTTTGAAAATTTTATTATTCTAATAAATAAATAGTTATAATAAAAATAATAACAATGATAATAAATATTATATAAATAAATAATAATAAATAATTATATAATAATAATTAAATTATATAAAGTTATAAATATTTATTATGAATAAATGAAATTGAAAAAGATATTAATAAAATAATAATAATAAATATAAAATTATAGTAACTCGTATAAATAATAAATATAAAAAAAACTATAAACTGATAAGCTATAAATAAATAGAAGTAAATAAAATATTAATAAACTTACTAATAAATAATAATAATAATATCTAATAACTCGTATAATTAAAATAAATGTTAATATTAAAAAAAATATTAAAATATAATAATAAATATTTAACTTATTAATAAAATAATTGTTATTATTTTTATTATTATTAATATAAATTAATTATAAAACTTATATGAATAAATAAAATTAAATAAATTTAAAAACTATAAAAATAATAAATAAAAATAAATTAAATTTTAAAAATTTAATGATAATAATAATAATAAATAATTCATCGTCTTCGACTTTTTCATCAAAAAAATCTTTGATCCTAAGAACCTCCATAGCTAATTCTCTTTCCTCAAACGACATTACACTCTAAGCGATCAACTCTCACCAGTTATCCATTAATATGAATATGATTATGATTAATGTTACAACAATAATTAAGAATTGGCAAAAAGGTTTCGGCGTCAAGAAAATCGAAAGAGCGTGTGATTGCGGTTGTAAATATGAGAGAATTGTTGTAAAGATATAGAAACTAAGCATCTTCTTAAATACCTGATTTTAAGTCGGTCTGTGTTTTCATGCGTAATGTTTCTCAACCCTTGCATGGTGTTAAATTACTAGGTGGGCATGCGAGTGTGGATTTTGATTTTAGTAGTTAGCTTGTGATGAAGAGGGTTGCCAAATCTGTTAATCTTATGAAAGCTGTTGCTAACATTAATGATCCTCAATGTGAGTTGCTACTCCTTCGTGCTTGTGCATGTATATCCAAACTATATTTTGCTATGCGTACATGTTCTCCCCGGGTCTTTGAGCAGGCTAAGTGTTCTTTTGATGTGGCTCTTCATTATGCTCTTGAGCGTATTGTTACTGCTTCTGGACCTGGATTTGGTGATTGGCAGGTGAGGCTTGCCACTTTACCCTTTGCATTTAGGGGACTTGGTGTTTATTCTGCAGGTGATGTTTTGAACTATGCATTTCTTGCGTCTAGACTTCAGTTTTCTAACTTGCAATGTATGTTGCTTCGACATTCTGATATTGTTACCTATGGGCATGCCTTTGATGATGTGTTGAGTACTTTTAATTCAGAAATGAAGATTGATATTTTGAGTAATCCAAGTGAGATTGTTGCCCCCAAACTTATGAAGAAACTAGCAGATATATATTTCACACATATTACTCAAATGGCTAAATCTACTTTTTCCTTATCTACTCGAAGCTGGATTTATAGAAGTCTCAAATGGAGGACCATATTTCTGATTGGCTTAGGGTAGTTCTGATTTCTGGTTTGGGACAGACTATGAACGCTAGGACTTACCGGTGTATATTATGCCATCGGTTAGATGTTCCCTTATTCTCTGTTCCGAAGTCGTGATTAGTTTATTCAAAGGTCTTTACTGGAGATATTTATGGTGATCATGATGTATCGTGTGTTGGTATTGTTATTATTAAGCATCGGCATAACGTTGTGCGCGATACCCTTATTGACATCTGTTTTCGGTCAGGGATTTCAGTGGGTAAAGAGGTTGATATTGGACTGGATGGAGGCCGAGACAAACCATTACGCCCAATTGATATGTTGCTTTACTCGCGGGATAGAGGTACCGATATATGTGTGGATCTCACAAGGTCATCTCCGATGACGCAATATGGGATGGTTGATTTTGTGCCAGCCCGTGTAGTGACAGATGCAACAAAGCGTAAACGTATCAAGTACGAGGCTAAGTTCGCGGATATTGGATACGGTTTTCTCCCTTTCTCTTTCTCTTCTTTTGGATAACTTGAGAAGGATGTTGTGAGCTTACTAAAGTGGATCCGAAGTTTCTCCATGACTCGAGATATTGGAGCACGTGTTGTTATTCAACATTTTTAATAGGATCGGTTTTGCTATAGCCAAAGGAGTGGGGGCTAAGATAGTATCTCGGCTCCCCACTAACTTTTTATATATCCTATTATTATAATAAAGTGATGTCATAAAAAATAATAACAATAATCATATATTTTCAGTCGCTTTGCTCAAGCGGATCAGGAAATTCTCTATGACTCAAGATGTTGGGGCGCGCGCTGCTGTACATATTTTTAATAGGATTGGTTTTGTCATAGCTAAAGGAGTGGGAGCTCAGATTGTTTCTCGGCTTCCCACTAACTTTTTGTAAATCCTATTATTTTAATGAAATAATGATAATAATAATAAATAATAATAATAATAATAATAATAATAATAATAATAATAATAATAATAAGACTGAAGTTTTGGGAAAAGTTTTGGAGTGTATCATGAAGGATGGCCCCGTGTATGGCTTTCATCTGAATATTGATAAGACTGAAGTTTTTTGGCCGACCGAGGATCCTCGCAGCAAGTTTTGTAAAACCCGCATAAAATTACTAGAATACTACTTACATGAAATTACGTATAAATGTAAAACTTACGATTTAATTGTATACGATACGTTTTGAGAACGTCTAATAGAGTTATTACGTATATTATTTTTAGTACGACAAATAGTTACGTATATTATTATTATTAACGTACGACAAGAATTTACGTATTATAAGTAAAACCACCAAAATAATAATACACGACATTTAAATTCCCGCGACACGAATAGTTAACACAATTATTATTATTTATGTATATTAAATTAACGCGACAAGCGATTTCGTATATAATATTTACGTTTAGCACATACTAAAATAACTACGAGAATTTACGACACTTTAAAATCATGACTACGCGCAACGTTTTACGAGTCGCGTATTTATTTAAAATAAAAATGTACAATGGTTATTTTGGGCCTGTTTTGGACAAAAGAAAAAAAAAAGAGAAAGCAGTTGGGCCGAAGCCCAAACTCCAACCCAACCGACCTAGCACAAAATAAAACACGGGATCTGCCTTGTTTTTTTTTGTTTCGTCGACATAAATTCACAAACACAAACAACGGTAAGAAAACCCTAAAATTTATACAAAACCGATCGTTTTTTTATCTCTGCCGTCGATCGATGCACCAAGACCAAGAATAATTAAACAGTGGATCGATCTAGGAAGATCAAGGTGGTGGCGAGATCTCAGTCCTAAACCCTAAGAAACAAGTAAGAAACCCTAATTGTTGTTTTTAATTTTCTTCTTCGTTATTTGTTTTAATCCGACCAAAAAAAAGGGTTAAAACAGTTAGAAAACAGTAGGATTAAGGGGGGGTTTACGTTATGGGATGAGGCTATGTTCTATCTAGGCACACAAACCGAGACCCTAGAGTCTCGGTGATCAGTGCTTCCAAACAATCGAAAATCAGTGGCTAATTAGTTGTAACAGGGATAGGTAATAAGTAAGCAGTGGGTCTGGGAGTATATATCGGACGACACTGGGTACATATGTCGGACGAAACAGAATCAAGATATTGGACAGAACTGGTGGGTATATGTTGGACAGCAC
This sequence comes from Glebionis coronaria, assembly GCA_025667525.1. Lineage (NCBI taxonomy): Eukaryota > Viridiplantae > Streptophyta > Magnoliopsida > Asterales > Asteraceae > Glebionis > Glebionis coronaria. Next base: position 650,302,749 of record CM046874.1, read on the forward strand.
TGAAAACGTATATTGGACAGAACTATAAATATATATTGGACGACACTGTTTTAGGTTGTTTTGCTAGTTTGTTTGTTTTGTGTGACCGAGACATGGGTGTCTCGGTAGGCTTGGGTACGTTAGAATACATTACTAAACATGATTAACTTCAGTATTAATTGCACGTTATAGTTAAATAATTTGCGCGACTTAAGTTAGATTTAATTAATAGATTTTGCCTAAGTGTTTTATTTACGAAATTAATTTAATAAACGTGACTTAATTTAATTATTTAATTATCAAGTTAACGTTAGGTTTATTAAATTATCATGTTATGATATAAATTATGATTTCAACTAAGATCATGCGTTTTATTATTAACTAATAATTGTTACTTTTCCTGTAAAGTATTTATTAAGTAAACTTTACTACATGATCATGAATTAAGTATTTTATGCTTATTAACATGTAGGGACATAAAATACACTAAGCATAATACATGATTAAATATGAAACCGTACATAAGTCAAGAACATATAAGACAATACAAGAACAAGTTGAGTTAACGTCAAGTAATTAATAATTATTAAGTATAAGTTAACCAAGCGACTCATACACGTCCCTCTTTATTATGTAGCATTTATGGAGTATGATGTTCTTCGCGTTTTCATCTTCCACGTTATTCTTCGTTTGCATTTACTGGACGTGAGGTACGGATTTCCCGTCCTTTCAGTAAGGACTTTCTTTCCTATGCATGTTTAGGATTCCCCGTCTGCAGCCAAATGTTTTTCCCCAATATATGTTTAAGGTTATCAGTAATCATGTTAATAACTAAATAAATTGCCTGAGCATTATATACAAGCATGACCAATTTATGTACTAGTTACGAAGGTACCGTAACCATGGCACTAGAGGCACCGGTGTCGTGACTCACATGCAGGAGAGGGATATTCTGCATCTTCCCACTCATGTTCAGTTTGGCCATTTTTTATAAATATGTTTAGTGGGGCGTATGGATGCATCCTAGGCTTATCAGTTTACAAGTTATCAGGGTGAATGTGGTGTGTGCTCTACATCCTTCACATTGGAGCCGATCCCTCCACCCAGCACAGTTATTTAGAGGTCACCCCTCTACAGTTATTTAGAGGTCACCCCTCTAATAGCATGACGAGGTCACCCCTCCATGTATTCATGCACGTTGATATATTTCATGACCTATATGAGCTCTTTGGCATTTAAATTACAGTTTTCATGGTTAAACAACAGACTTTCAGTATTAACATGAACATGAGACTCTTTTCAGAATAAACCAGTTTATTACATGTCACCAGGTTTCTAGGACTTATATTATTCCGTTGCACTTTCATTGTCATGCTTTCAATTCAGCCTTTACTTATGTTTATGCTATTTCATGTTATTATATATATCCGTGCACAGAGCGTCTCGCTCAGCCATTTTCTCTTTTCATGTCCCCGAACGGCAGGTGCACAAGGTCAGGAGCATGGGAAAGATTATGCATAGGATGGGAGCTATATTATGTTTCTATTTAAATTGCATTACTTTTACTTTATGCTTGTTTATGAGTTTATGTTAGGAACCGATGTTTGTTTCCGGTTATCCCTTATGGTCATGTGATGTTCTAGGACATTTACCTTATGCTTTGATATTACGCCGTGATTATCCTGTGATATTCCATTTATCCAAACGGGGTGTTACAATTATGGTATCGGAGCCCAAGGTTTCGACCTGTAGGCTCTAAAACTTGACCTTTGACTAGTGGGTAGTCACCAGGACCTTCCTAAGCCAAACTCACTATTCCACGTATAGATAATTTCAGAACCTTATTCCTTTAACCATGATGTTCTCCATCAGATTTATGTTACTAATATGGATTGATCAACAGTAATCTATACTTAGTTACATGTCATTGCTTACGCACAATATCTCCTCACGAATTTTGACTAGTAAGGATTAGACCACTGCAGTGCATACTTAGTCACATGTTTTCTGTTAAGTTCTTAGATACTTGTTTCATTATTTATTTCATGCATTCATTTTCTTTATGCATTTATTTCAAGCATCATTGTTACAGGAATTTTGACTAAGTATGGTTGGTACATGACTGACCTATTTAGTCGCATGTGTTTTCTTTCGAATTTTGTTGTTTGGTGGACCGACCCATAGGCGTCCACACTTGCCTTTTTGTTTTGTGAACCGACCCATAGGCGTTCACTCATGTACATATCATCATAGTTATTGACCGTGCATATTTAAAAAAAAAACTGTTTTCATGCATTATAAACTGATTCATACATTATAAACTTTTTCATGCATCTGTTATGTTTATGTCATATCATATTATGTTAGAATTAGCATTTAGGTTGAATTATTTTCCATTATGAAACGACTCATAGTCATCCACACCATCAATTCTCAAGCTAAACATTTCATGTACCCTCAATTATTGCTACGTCTCCTTATGTCAAGTATGTTTTCATACTATCATGGTTAACTTCGTGTTCATGCTGATTATGTTTTATGCTCCTTCATGTTAATTTTGTCCCATGTTTCTTCATGATAATTTCATCTTCATGATGATTATGTTCCATGCATCTTTATGAAAATTATGTTTTCATCATATTGATCATGCTCTCATGCTAAACACTGATGGATTTCATTTACTCCTACTTTTATGATAGTCATGGTTGGTTTTCATTAATCATGCTTTCATGCAAATCATCGTTGAATTTCGTTTAACCACACTTTTAGCATTTCCTCTATGCAACCAGGATGATGTCTACGCTAATATTGCTAGGCTATCGGGATTTCTCACCTCAGTTTGGTTTCCTAACCGTTTGATCAGTTTATCCTTTTAAATCATGTCAGATGATCGACTCCATACCGATCATTTCATGTGCATTCCATGTGTACTCCATGTACCGTAATCCACGTGTACTCCATGTACCGTATTCCATGTGTATTACACGTACCGTCATCCATGGGTATGTCACTTACAATACTACATGAATATTCGTTACTCGATTCTAAATCATCTCAGGCGTACTCTACTTGTTGATATTTTACAAGATGCTGATGCTGCTCATAGCTTTGGAATGTTACTAAATGTTGATGCTACTGATTATTTGGAGACACTACGAGATGCTGATGCTATTTACAACCTGGAGATCTTACAAGACGAAGACAAAGGCATTAGACCAAGCGATCGAACGAGAAGATGCTTCACCACCATACGATTTCCATCCCAATTCATGTCCGTACCTTTTAGTTATATGTCACACGTCATTCAATATCCTTTTCAGTCATATGAGTGGGAACCGGTACCAGCCGGCCACTCAGCTAAATAATTACATGAATTACCGTCATGATAATGACCATCATGGGACTGACAGACAAGACAATAGTAACCACTACTGTGACAACAAGTATTCTAGAAATCACAACAGAACACCGGTCACAGACTTAACTAGAATTACAAGGGTCAGCAGTCCAGAAGATCCGCCAACTCTAGCATTTTAACCACCATTTCCATTATGATCTCTTTTCATATGTCAAGGCATCCTTCAAGACACATCCTCTCATGTATATGTACTAAAGACACATGTCAAGACAATAGTCAAGACACATGTCACACGAATACTTCTTAGCACATGAGTCAAGACACACAATTCATGCATAACTTTTGAACCCAGCCTCAGTGATTCAAGTACCTTTCCAAGGGTATACTTATTCCGTTATGTCGTGTACAAATCAAGCCACTAAAATTTCAGTACCATCTCTGACTTATTGGTCATAGTTGGTCACGTAGTGTTCATTCCGTGTGAGACGAACGAAACACATTCAATAAAATCTACCACGTTTATTTCGTGTGCTGTCATGACACTTTTATTTCACGTTTTCATATTCGGATATTCATGTCCATCTTAGAAGCCATTATATCATCCATGTATATATAGACTTTCAATTCAGGTTGATGAAAAGATCCTCATTATATTCAGGAATGTTCAGATTCATGAATACACTCAGGATGGGGTTTCCACCAGGAAAATCCGTGATTTTTTTTTCTTATGTCTGACAAGCATGTCTAGCTATCATTTATGACCCGACTTTTGGTATTCTTACCCATAAATCAATCGATTAATTCGGAATTTTCTCAGACATATTACCAGAAGGAACTACCAATTTTACCGCCATTCATGACAATATTTTCAATCCAAGTATTATTGGTCTAGCCGACCAACTACCAGACTCTAAACACTTTCCAAGATCGAGTTACGATTAGGCTATCAAAAGTTGTGAGTGAAAGAGCAAGGCACTTACGTGACTGTTCTTCACACATGTTATGTTCATTATGAATCCATGTTGGTGCCTTTTAGTTCACGAATGCCCAGAAGTAATTGAGGATTTGAGAAATCAAATTTTCATGAATTCGGGACAAGTTTATCATTCTGTTCATTGTTAACATTCATACTTTCTTTAAGTCTATAGAAGAGCACGAAGGCCATCTTCACTCTATGTTACAAGGTTTACAGCAAGAGAATTTCACACTGAAATTTTTTCTGTACGTATGTAGTTGATCACAGTGACACGCTGATTCACATGGTTTTCGCGGTAATTTTTTTTACCATGACTATGCCTACGCGTAAAGGATAAAATCCTACATCCAACTTATCTGTTTCAGAAAATCCTACGCTAAGAGATGTTTAAGTTTTACTCAAACTCATAGCTTCCCAATTGCTATATATTCACGATCCTAACCACATTTGGTGGTGAGGTATGAAATAAGATGTAGTTACGTTCATATCTAAATGCCTGACTTTTCAGTAGGTTAAGATAGAACACTAACACGCTTATAGTCATTTCAACCTTTAGAACTATTTGAATCGTCATTCGACAATTTAACCAATCCTACATGTCCTTCTTTCATCTGAAAGGAGTGCACATTAGCAGACTATCAGCTATTTTCCAGCCAATGATCGTACGATTACACTGCACTCTTTAAGCTATTAGATCAGATAAAGGTTTATGTTATCATTTGTTATTTGCGTTCACGTCTGTATGATTATTTCAGCTCTCAAGTTATGTCTCACGTTAGCATTCACGAATTTATCCACGTCTTTATTTTTTTCCATTTGCATGATTGGCTTACACTTCCACGTTTATGACATCATTCACTTTCATGACATCATTCACGTTCATGACATCATTCACGTTCATGATCATATCCTATCTTACGGTTTACGTTTCACTTTTCATTATGGAAGAATTGTAGGAAGCTTGGGAGACTATACTCAAGTTTAGTATGACTTTCATCCTCAGATAGACGTTTCAGGTCGCATTTCACGTCTCATCTAGTATCATTGATTTTACCTCCTCAGTTATTTCACGTCCACTATATGTTCCCATGTCATGTTCACTCTATCCTCTCATGTCACGTTCACGATATATTACACGTATTCTTATTCACCATATGTTCCCACATTTATGTACCATATCTCCACGTATCACGTTCACAATTTTTCACGTATCATGTTCACAATTGTTCACGTATTACGTCTCAATATGTACACGCATCAATGCTTTGTATGTGATTACGCCAGTAAGTATAACACCTAGTATCATAAGTCTAGATACGTTCTTTTCAGTCATTTCATGTTCCTTTTTCCTTAAGTCACGTCATGTTCTATGTTCTCTACGATCACGTCACGTTCATGTCCCTTCTGGAACATCGTATCTCTAATACGAGGACGAATTATTCTTTTAGAGGGGAAGAGTTGTAAAACCCGCATAAAATCCCTAGAATACTACGTACATGAAATTACGTATAAATTAAAAACTTACGATTTAATTATATACGATACGTTTTGAGAACGTCTAATAGAGTTATTATGTATATTATTTTTAGTACGACAAATAGTTACGTATATTATTATTATTAACGTATGACAAGAATTTACGTATTATAAGTAAAACCACCAAAATAATAATACACGACATTTAAGTTCCCGCGACACGAATAGTTAACACAATTATTATAATTTATGTATATTAAATTAACGCGACAACCGATTTCGTATATAATATTTACATTTAGCACATACTAAAATAACTACGAGAATTTACGACACTTTAAAATCATGACTACGCGCAACGTTTTACAAGTCGCGTATTTATTTAAAATAAAAATGTACAATGGTTATTTTGGGGATGTATTGGACAAAAGAAAAAAAAGAGAAAGCAGTTGGGCCAAAGCCCAAACTCCAACCCAACCGACCTAGCAAAAAATAAAACACGGGATTTGCCTTGTTTTTTTTGTTTCGTCGACATTAATTCACAAACACAAACAACGGTAAGAAAACCCTAAAATTTATACAAAACCGATCGTTTTTTTATCTCTTCCGTCGATCGATGCACCAAGACCAAGTATAATTAAACATTGGATCGATCTAGGAAGATCAAGGTGGTGGCGAGATCTCAGTCCTAAACCCTAAGAAACAAGTAAGAAACCCTAATGGTTGTTTTTAATTTTCTTCTTCGTTATTTGATTTTAATCCGACCAAAAAAAGGGTTAAAACATGTTAGAAAACAGTAGGATTAAGGGGGGGTTTACGTTATGGGATGAGGCTATGTTCGATCTAGGCACACAAACCGAGACCCTAGAGTCTCGGTGATCATTGCTTCCAAACAGCCGAAAATCAGTGGCTAATTAGTTGTAACAGGGGTAGGTAATAAGTAAGCAGTGGGTCTCGGAGTATATATCAGACGACACTGGGTTCATATGTCGGACAAAACAGAATCAAGATATTGGACAGAACTGGTGGGTATATGTTGGACAGCACTGAAAACGTATATTGGACAGAACTATAAATATATATTGGACGACACTGTTTTATGTTGTTTTGCTAGTTTGTTTGTTTTGTGCGACCGAGACATGGGTGTCTCGGTAGGCTTGGGTACGTTAGAAACGTTACTAAACATGATTAACTTCAGTATTAATTGCACGTTATAGTTAAATAATTCACGCGACTTAAGTTAGATTTAATTAATAGATTTTGCCTAAGTGTTTTATTTACGAAATTAAATTAATAAACGTGACTTAATTTAATTATTTAATTATCAAGTTAACGTTAGGTTTATTAAATTATCATGTTATGATATAAATTATGATTTCAACTAAAATCATGCGTTTTATTATTAACTAATAATTGGTACTTTTAGCGTAAAGTATTTATTAAGTAAACTTTACTACATGATCATGAATTAAGTATTTTATGCTTATTAACATGTAGGGACATAAAATACACTAAGCATAATACATGATTAAATATGAAGCCGTACATAAGTCAAGAACATATAAGACAATACAAGAACAAGTTGAGTTAACGTCAAGTAATTAATAATTATTAAGTATAAGTTAACTAAGCGACTCATACACGTCCCTCTTTATTATGTAGCATTTATGGAGTATGATGTTCTTCGCGTTTTCATCTTCCACGTTATTCTTCGTTTGCATTTACTAGACGTGAGGTACGGATTTCCCGTCCTTTCAGTAAGGACTTTCTTTCCTATGCATGTTTAGGAATCCCCGTCTGCAGCCAAATGTTTTTCCCCAATATATGTTTAAGCTTATCAGTAATCATGTTAATAATTAAATAAATTGCCTGAGCATTATATACAAGCATGACCAGTTTATGTACTAGTTACGGAGGTACCGTAACCATGGCACTAGAGGCACCGGTGTCGAGACTCACATGCAGGAGAGTGATATCCTGCATCGTCCCACTCATGTTCAGTTTGGCCATTTTTTTATAAGTATGTTTAGTGGGGCGTATGGATGCATCCTAGGCTTATCAGTTTACAAGTTATCAGGGTGAGTGTGGTGTGTGCTCTACATCCTTCACATTGGAGCTGATCCCTCCACCCAGCACAGTTATTTAGAGGTCACCCCTCTACAGTTATTTAGAGGTCACCCCTCTAATAGCATGACGAGGTCACCCCTCTATGTATTCATGCACGTTGATATATTTCATGACCTATATGAGCTCTTTGGCATTTAAATTACAGTTTTCATGATTAAACAGCAGACTTTCAGTATTAACATGAACATGAGACTCTTTTCAGAATAAACCAGTTTATTACATGTCACCAGGTTTCCAGGACTTATATTATTCCGCTGCACTTTCATTGTCATGCTTTCATTTCAGCCTTTACTTATGTTTATGCTATTTCATGTTATTATATATATCTGCGCACTGAGCGTCTCGCTCAGCCGTTTTCTCTTTTCATGTCCCCAAACGGCAGGTACACAAGGTCAGGAGCATGGGAAAGGTTATGCATAGGATGGGAGCTATATTATGTTTCTGTTTAAATTGCATTACTTTTACTTTATGCGTGTTTATAAGTTTATGTTGGGGACCGATGTTTGTTTCCGGTTATCCCTTATGGTCATGTGATGTTCTAGGACATTTACATTATGCTTTGATATTACGCCATGATTATCCTGTGATATTCCATTTATCCAAATGGGGTGTTACAAGTTTGTTGGTGTGTTCCCAGATAATATTGCTCGACCTACGCGCGATGTTAAGTTGCTCGGGGGGGGGGGGGGGGGGGGGGGGGGGCTGCGAGTGTAGACCTTGATTTTTGTAGTCAGCTTGTGTCGAAGCGTGTGGCTAAGACTATTGAGCTTATGGATGCCGTGGCCAAAACTAATGACCCTCAATGTGAGTTGCTGCTTCTTCGTTCTTGTGCTGGTATTTCCAAGTTATATTTTTCTATGCGTACATGTTCACCCTGTGCTTTTAAGTCTGCCCAAAGTTCTTTTGATATGGCACTCCGTTCTTCTTTGGAGCGTATCGTTATTTCTTCTAGACCGGGATTTGGTGATTGGCAGTGGAGACTTGCTACGTTGCCCTTTTTCTTTTGGGGGGTTGGGTGTTTATTCTGCGGGTGATGTATTGCATTATGCTTTTCTTGCTTCTCGGTTACAGTCAGTTGATTTGCAGTCTAAGCTTCTTCAACACACTGATATTATATCTTATGGACTCCAGTTTGATGATGCCTTACATGTGTTTAACTCGATTATGGAGATTGATTTTCTAAGTAATTCGAGTGAAGTCGCTGCCCCCAAACTCATGAAGAAAATGGCAGATATATATTTTGCTCGGGTTATTAAGAATGCAGAATCCACTTTCGCTTTATCTGCTCGACAAATGGCTTTATGGGCATCTTAGAGGGAGGATCATACTTCTGACTGGCTTAGGACGATTCCTATCTCGGTGTTGGGTCAGACTATGAATGGGAGGACTTATCGATGTGTTTTGTGTTATCGCTTAGGTATTCCCTTGTTCTCTGTTTCGAAGCCCTGTTCAACTTGTTTGAGAGTATTTAATGGGGATATATTTGGGGATCATGCCGTATCGTGTGCTGGTATCGTTGGGATTAAGCATCGTCACAATTCGGTACGTGATACTCTTGCGGATATATGCTATCGTTCTGGAATATCTGTCGGAAAGGAAGTTAATATCGGATTAGATGGAGGACTTGATAATGTCGTACGTCCGGCAGATATTTTGTTTTATTCTTGGGATGGAAGTAAAGATGTGTGTGTTGATCTGACTGGTTCTTCTCCTTTGACTCGTACGGGGATGAATGACTTTATACCTGGCCGAGTTGTGATTGATATTGCACAACGTAAACGATGCAAGTATTTGGCTAAGTGTGCAGCTCTCGGATATGGGTTTCTTCCTTTCTCTTTTTCTTCTCTAGGTGAGTTTTAGGAAGATGCAGTTGCGTTGCTGAAGCGGATCCATAGATTTTCTAAGGCTCAAGACATTGGAGCGCGCGCTGCTGTACATATTTTCTATAGAATAGGTTTTGCTATTGCTAAAGGGGTGGGAGCGCAGATAGTATCTCGACTCACATCTAATTTTTTGTAAATCCCTTTTTGTTTCTAATAAATAATAATAATAATAATAATAATAATAATAATAATAATAAATAACTGTTCATCATCATTCATCATCATTTATAACACCATTAATAGTTTGTACGATTCATCATCATTCATTTATCCATTTCTATAAATAACTGTTCACAAATCACGATTGTAGAAACTAGAAGGGGGTTAAATAGTTTCTCTTCGGTTTATGTCCTAATTCAAATTCCTTTCAATCAGGTTTGTCTCAAAACTACCTTTTACTTGAAAGCTAGTTGCATAATTGAAAGTCCCTAAACAATGCTAGAAACACTAAACTTGACTAATCAACACACGTAATTACTTTTCAAACGTAATACTTATTATTGTATAATAAAGAATTACAAGTGTTATGGATAACACCGTTTGATGACAATGTGTTGTGCACACTTTGAACAACTAAAAACCCTAACTTATGAATACAGTCACAGCTATTTGATTCAATAAGTTCTAAGCATTAATGTGTGAATATTCTCAAAGTGTTAAACATTAGTGCTGGGCTACACATCCTATTTATAGTGATACGAGGTTGACCTAAGTACTAGTTGATGGTGACTACACAAGACATTCACTTTTCAGACATCTGTCACAAGATGCTCTTCTATTCTTGGTAGTCTGCCATAATGCTTTAGGGAAACAGAGCTGAAACAGTTTCCTTTTTCTTCATAGTCTCGTACACATAAATGGCATGTCCAAAGTGTGCTGAGTGTTAACAGGGTATTGCCACCCCTGTTAACTCTCAACCCCTCAGAGTCCCTGATACATCTTGGCTGTTATCCATCATAGCCAATGAGTATGTCTTCAAGTAATCTTAGACTTCCTTGACAATGTCTCTGACATGGACTCCTCTGAGGTTGCTCACAAAGACTTAAATCTCTGTTAGTCTTGCGATACTTGCATGCCTCCTAGGCACAGGCAAGTGACTATCTAACAGCTTGATTTATGTTTAAATCTATGATACAGGGAATCTAACAAACTTAGATTCCTAACAATCTCCCCCTATTTAAACATAAATACAGCTAGATCTATCTAAGTTAAGGTAAGTGAGATAACAGCTTCTTCTTACTCATAACAGTTCTAAACAAACATACCTCATGATTTTATTCATACTTAAAGAAAATTATAAGTACAATACAAAAGTGAAACAAAATATGAAGGTAAAATTTAGCTGTGAAATCCTTCAATAGTCATCATTTTTGATTTTTTCTTCAGCTTCAGCTGTGTTTGTCCTAATATTCAATTCTGCCTGCAAAGCTTGTGAAAAAACATTGGAATACTCTCTGTTAATCTTGAGTCCCTTTCTGAGACAAATTAGCTGAATTGTTGATGCTAAGCCTAGCTCATCTTCCCTTTGGAATGCATATTGGCAAGCTTTGTTCATTAAGGCCATACCTCTTCAAGCTTTGTGTAGGTCTGTCCATCAATACGACCAATGATTCCATTTGGTAGTACCAAATCCCTGTGCATTCCATCCACTTGAACATCATCTGTGATGAAGGTTTCCTTAACAAGTTGAGTCATCCTTCTTCTTTTCCTTCCAGACTTTAGGGGTTGTTGTTCAAACAGCTGTGGTGGGGGATCTATTTTGAGCTTGGTTGCTGTTTCTTTAACCCAGTTAAACTTAGCTTTGAGGGTCTTAAGAAGGGTAAAATTAGCCTGACCAGTTCTTTTAGCAGCCAAGGCTTTAAGTTCAAACCACTCAGATAATCCAAGTTTCTTTAACCTGAAGTCCTCAAAGACATCCATATTGGCATGTTGGTTATCTCTCCATAAAATCATTTTAGTGAGAAGGCAAATGGGTGTTCGTTGCATGAGAGGCTAAAGGTAATGGTGTCGTCAACAACTTCAGCAGAGTACCAGAATTCCCTAAGGTATTCTTGGTAGAAAATGGTTGGGGACTTTGTGAGTGCTTCACTTGCATCACAATTTTTCATGAAGTTCACCAGATGTAAGTATGATTCGTTGGAAGCCTTGAGCCATACAATGGAGTTGTTCGATGCAAGAATGCTTTCATTTAGTTCAAAGTTGTCGTTTGCCGCCTTGGGAACTGGGAATGCCACGGATTCAAGGTTAAAGAGAAACGAAAATGGAGGATGGGTTTAGAGAGAGAAAGCTTAGATAGAGAGAGAGATGAGATTGTGTAAAATGAGAATAGTGGTAGGTGAGGAGAGACGTGAGACAATATTTATATTCAAATTTGAAACAGTTATTCAACCGCATTTAATGCATAGTGGGAAAATGACTGCACATGTGGGTCCCTTGACCTTTCAAAAACTATTTGTCTCCTCGTTATTCGGAAAAGAAATGATTAAATATTGAGAATGTTTTTTAGCATTTACTTGGAAAGTAACTACCTAGTTTCATGTGAAAAACATCTAATATTGAATCAGATATTTAATGAACACATTTATTATCAAGCCACAGGCTTTGAGATATTGAGTATCCCTAGCTCAGCAACTAGCCTGTTGAACGAAGGTTCAGCCAAAGGCTTTGTGAAAATATCAGCTAGTTACAGCTCTGTGGGAACAAAGTGCAGCTCAATATCTCCCTTCATTATGTGATCCCTGATAAAATGATACCTGATATCAATGTTTTTGGTACGAGAGTGAAGAACAGGGTTGTTGGAGATGGCAATGGCGCTGTTGTTGTCACAGAAGATTGGTACTTTGTCATATAGGATCTCATAGTCAGCCAATTGACTTTTCATCCAGAGCACCTGAGCACAATAGCTGGCAACAGCGACATATTCTGCTTCAGTTGATGACATGGCGACAGAGGTTTGCTTCTTAGCACTCCATCCAACCAATTTTCCTCCTATGATTTGACAGCTACCTGAGGTGATTTTCCTGTCAATACAACATCCATCATAGTCTGAATCTAAGTAGGCCTTGAGATCAAAGCCTGATTCCTTAGGATACCATAGACCTAGGGAGGCTGTTCCTTTGAGATACCTGAAATTCTTTTTAACAGCCACTAGATGGGATTCTTTTGGGTTAGCTTGGTACCTTGTACAGAGACATGTGGAGAATTGGATATCAGGACGACTAGCTGTTAAATACATGAGTGACCCAATCATGCCTCTCTATAAAGTCTCATTAACAAAGACCCCTGACTCATCAGGACCCAAGTTGTTGGGTGGAAGCATGGGGCATTTCACTCATGCACAATCAGCTAAGTCATATTTTTTAAGTAAATCTTTAACATACTTTTCTTGAGAAATTGAAATTACCATAGGACATTGTTTAATTTGAAAACCCAAAAAGTAAGTTAATTCACCCGTCATACTCATCTCATATTTCTTGGTCATTAATTTAGCAAAACGTTTACTAAGATTAACATTAGTTGACCCAAACATGATATCGTCCACATAAATCTGCACAATGATGAAATCACTCTTATCCTTGAAGGTAAAGAGTTTTTTATCAATAGAACCCTTGACAAATTTGTTTTCAGGTAAGAAATTAGAAAGAGTTTCATACCATGCTCTTGGAGCTTGTTTCAGCCCATACATGGCTTTGTGTAATTTGTACACATGATTGGGAAACTTGCTGTTCTCGAATCCTTCAGGTTGTTCAAAATATACCTCCTCAACCAAATATCCAATAAGGAAGGCACTTTTAACATCCATCTGATACATAGTGAAGTTCATATATGCAGCATAAGCAAGGAAGATTCTGATGGCTTCAAGTCTTTCCACAGGAGCAAACGTTTCATCATAATCAATTCCTTCAGTCTGTATATACCCCTGTGCCACCAGCCTGGCCTTGTTTCTGATGATGTTTCCAATTTCATCCATCTTATTTCTATAGATCCATCTAGTGCATGTGATTTTCTTACCAGGTGGAGCTGGCACTAGTGTCCATACCTTGTTCCTTTTGAACTGATTAATTTCTTCGTGCATAGCAGCTACCCACCCATCTTCCACAAGAGCCGCAACTACTCTCTTAGGTTCAATTTGAGAGAGAAATTCAGTAAAGAGACATCCGTTGGCTGAGGCAGACTCTGAGTCATGAATTCGCTGTCTAGTGGTAACCCCTGCATTAGGTTCCCCAATGATGTTGACAAGAAGAATGTGTTGATCTCTTGACCACTTAGTTTGAGGAGCTGGGGAATCATGTATGTAGAATATTGATAATCAATGAATCTATGAAGGGGTTTGTTAATTTCTAGAGAGAGAAAGTTAGAGAGAGAAAGTGAGAGAAACTATGTGAATTTTATTAAGTGGAAATTAAGAAATGATAACAACCAACCCCTTTCCTTAGTGGAAAGGGGTATTTATAGTCCAAGCTAAACATTGGGCTTGGGCCGGTCCATGACAAGCCCATGGACCGGTTCTTACTTAAGTTAATAAGCAAATAATAACTAATTACTAACTACGAGCTATTACAACATAAATCATATTGTGGAGTGACCGATACTTCTAATATACGTTAAAACGTATTTCTAACAATCTCCCCCTAAGGGAGGTCACTCCACGTTACAAAGTTCTAAACCTAGCATACTATACTAAGTCTTCGTTCTTTAGCTCGTAGTCTTTTCTTCTTTTCTTTCTTTTGTTGTGAATATGTTGATTTGATCTTTTTGGCTTTGACTTGAGAGCATTGTTCTTTGGCCTTTCACGTGCGATCTTTGCCTTTCTTGTGAACTTTGCCTCCTCGTGACTTCATGTTCCACACACTTACGTCTTTTTGTTGGATTCTTGAAAGCTTCAGAGTTTGGTACAGCGGAAGACTTCATCTTGTACTTTCTTGAATTTTTGTTGCAAAAGACATAAGCATGTGGGAACGACTTTTCCAGGTACACCGCAACACCACCGTCTTTACTGGTACTCAGCAACGCCACCGTCTTCAACAGGTACACAGCAACGCCACCGTCTTTAGCAGGTACACAGCAACGACACGAATAAAATGGCTTTGAACATTTTATTCTAATTCGGTAGCATTTTACCTCCGGTCGGTGAAGACCGTTGGACGATATTAGATATCGTACCCGTGACGGATAGTTTCAATTAAGTAACTTCCTGACAGGATTTCGCGGGTAAACCCGTTCTCTTTATTCGACCGTCCAAAGCTGACTGCGAACATAAAGAGTGAATCACTTGGATAAATTATCCTTGTGATTAAAAGCCGTCAATTCATGAAACCTGGAACAAGTGAATTTCAATTAAGATTTTCACCATCGTTGCTTTCCAGTTGTCACGAGCTCGATTCATAAAGAATCTTGCACGTTACCTACCAAGTGCTGTTTGATGTTGACACTAGAAGGATTTCCACTCGTCACTGTGGTCAATAAAGAGTCACTCTGAGTGTTCTGGCAAGATCATATGATAATGCGAAGAGGCCTGGAACGAGTTTAAGTTCAATTAAGAATTAAACCACTGTTACCTTCCAGTTTTTCACAAGATTGGTTCTAAAAGAACCGCACGTGTAACCTACCATGAGCTTGTTTGATGTTGGCTCAAGCAGGATTTCCATCTTCATTGTAATACTTGCGTATTACTCGGATGTTCTGGCAATATTACAGGAATACTGCGTAGGACTCATGAAAATCTCTTACTTTTCACAGTGTGTGAGAAAGCAAGGAATAAATGGAAAGTGTCCTAATGAGACTTTTGATGATCTCTTGGCTCTAGACTCGATTGTGCGTTTTGATTTAGTGAGCGATGGCTGGAGAGGAGTGCCACCTTTTCAATACCAGTCTATTCGGAGTGAATAAACCAATAGATAACGTGTTGATCTCCGTGTGATTAAAACAAATACATTTTGAGAGATATTTGAGTTAGCTGGGGAAGGGTTGTGCATTGCATCACTGGGTCCATGATGTCTTTCTTCAATACCGAGAATCATTAGCAAAAATGACCTCAATAGCATATGTATTGACCCGGTTTCTGCCTAAAGTTGTAAGGAGGGCTTCTTTCTTTACACCCTTTATCTTTACATTTCTTTTTCATTCTTCAACCCCTTCAATGCTTACCAATACGTCATCACTAGCACCTTGTTGTGATTGTTCCAGTGCTAGCTTAAGTACTTGGTCGGCATTCAGCTACGTTCACATTCTTTCTCCATTTTTCCTAGGACTTCTAATTCTATCTAGGGAATTGTCCTTGGGAAGATTCCATCGGCTCTGATGAATCATTGGACTAAACCTATTCCTACCACCCTTTTGTCACCACATCCGTCGTGAATTAAGTGTGTTTTGGGAAGGAATTGCCACCATGAAAAATCATTGAAAATCACCTAAAGTACTTGTGATATTGAAATCAAAAGTTTTGTACCTTAGGTGTTTTGTTCATCAAAAACGCTCCCCCTTAACACGTGCTTTACACATATTAAGTTGGATAATCTTTAAGTCTTTTTCATCTTTTAGCCAAGTATCACTTACGTCTCCTTAATCCCATTTTCTCCCCTTATCCAAAATGTTAACCATTAATATTTGGGATATTGAATGGATTAACCGGTCTTTGGGTAAAAATGAAATCGATGTTTTGGCCATAGAACAAGTTATTGCTCCCCCTTAAGTTAATAAGGGATAGTTGTAGTGCTTTGGTATGACATATTTTGAAAGATTTAGAATCTCGTGAGAAATTCTTGAAAAATTATTATACCTTAACACTACACCAAGCCATTCAAGCACATTATTCACAAATTTACATATTCACAATTGAAAACCAATATAAAGTGACCTGAGATGTACGACCCATCAGATGGATCGTTGCAGTAGCTTGTGGTGCACTAAATACGGTCTTCCACCCACGAATCTTTCCAAGCTCCTCATCAATCTACGTTCACGGAGCTTTTGATCAATCTTTTTGATCACATACTTTGCCATCTGCCGGTAACCCGGATGCCAATCCTCCGTCATTTCTGGCAAAGTCCCACCTGAGTTCAGATGCTCCAACTTATCTCTGACTTGTATAAGAGCTCCATCACTATACTTGTGAAGCTCACCCACCCTCATAAACTTCATCAAACCTCGACTGTTCAAGTAGAAAATGCCGGAATTCGGGACAGAAATGCCGGTATAGGGACATCTTTCTACATGTTGAGGTAGCACTTGATTCACAGGACGGGTTAAGTTGAGCCTCCTCTGATAGCTTTCGACTCCCAACTGAAGATCCTCAACTCGTGACTTGATGACAACGCTTCGTGTGAACATACGAAGTGCTATATTCAAAGCAATCAGATCTTCACGAGGAATGTGAGTAAGTTGATCTCGGGTCATCAGAAGCAGCATATCTTCAATATCCTCAAGGCGAATGATGGAAAAATCTCCTTGCTGGATTTTATATTCCCTGTCATCCTCCCTTTTCAAGCGAATCTCCGTCACATGATAGTAGCCGTTCTTGGCTTCAGTTTTCATTCCTAAGATGCTGGAGATACGAATGTCGGATCTAACATTGCTTCCAGAATTGACCATGCAGCAAACCCTGTACGCCCTTCGGACTCGTTCGTCCCAATGAGATGCACCTATGACAGCATACATATCATAATTACGATTCATTTTTGGGACCCAGAGTCGATTTACCTTTTCCTCGATGAAGGGTATTGTCCCCCAGTTGGCAGCTTTCAGCAAAGTCAGGGATGTTGCATACTTTGATGACCCCTTCATAAGATACTCAAGATCATTGGTGACGAAGAAGTCAAGAGTGATCTGATTATCTTGAGCAGGATCCATTGGAGGTGGAGCTCTTTCTGATTCATGAAGTCCTGGCCGTTGAACGGTTTTCAAAGCCTTTATGATCTCATCGGCATAGTACTCGAGCTCCATTCGGGGTAATCGGGTTTTGGCACGCAGTCTCTTATCTTTCATCGCTTTCTTGACCAAGGATGGAGTAACCGAAGTCTTATACTCATGAGCAAGAAATGCACATAAGTCAATCGGACTTCGGATACGCAGATACAGCACATCTTTGTCAGCATCTGTGATCGGATCATATTGAGCTGCTGCCGTGATCCAAGCTTGTGGTGGTGCAGACTCGTCTATCTCCAACGTGTCTTCCCAGGCACGAATGCTTGGTTCAGGAACCGTAGATTGTTGAACCTGTTGTTGAGGAGTGGAAGTGCGAACATCTACTGGTTCAGTTTCAGGCATTTCAGCAGTGTCTTGAACTGGAGAGTGTTGTGCAGCTTCGGGTTCTGTCACTGATTCTGCAATTACAGGAGGAACAACAGCAGAACTAATGGGGTTAGTTGTAATAGGTAAAGATACAGCGACAGAGATACCAGGAACCGATGACGCTGTAGTGGCATTCACATCGTGGCGCCACTTAGTTCGTCTTGATTCTGAGGATGTCGACTTGTCCTTCTGTCCTGCATCTTTTGTGGACTTGGTTCCAGTAGCAGTCTTCTTGGAGCTGGTAACCTTGTCTCCCTCTTTCGGCTGTTCACCCCCATCATCATCCTGATTGTCATCCCCGTTATTATCCCTAACACTCTCCTGATTCTCATCACCACCATCATCGCCATCATCATCATCCTCATCCTCGTCATCATCCTCATCATCCTCATCATCCTCATCATCATCACCACCTTCTTCATCGTCTTTCTCCTTTTCACCTTCTTCTTCTTCTTCTTCCTCTTCTTCACCCGTACCCTCTTCTTCACTCTCTTCCCTTTCTTCCTCAGGTAAGATGTGATATGGTACCACACTTCCAAACATTTTGAATAATCTATCATCCTCCATGATAGCATCATTCAGGGATTTATATAGAGCCCGTTGAATCCTCGACTTGTTATACGACCCAAGTTCCACCATTCGAGCCTTAAGGATCTTCTTCAATTCAAAATCCGTCAGGTCATAAGCAATCTTATAGGCGGCTTCTGAAGGGTTGGAGGATTTGACCATCAAGTTGTCAGCAGCAAGTGTCTTCAACTCGTCACGAAGCTTAGGCATTAAGGATTCAACGGATTCTTGCACTCTTTCTTTCACAGATGCTTCAAGTGCTTCTTTTTGTTCCTTATATTTATCCCTCATTGCTTGAAGTCTGGTAATGCGTGCAGCATGCTTATCAGCCTCAGCCTGCTTAACTCGAGCAAGTTCCTCTGCATGAGCTTTACGTGTAGCTTCCATGTCTGCAGCGAACTTGGCAATCAACTCTTCTTGAGCTTTCTGAGATGTTTCTTCCCTTTGAGCTCGTCTTTGCAACTCTTGGCGAAGTTCATCCATTTCGCGTTTGTGATTATCAAGCATTTCGGCCATCACTAATGCAGCCATTGCAGATGTTGCAGAACTACTCTGGGTTGACTGAATAGGCTCGGTTGTTACTGCTGTACTAACGATGGGGATTATGGGTGGTGGAAGAAATGGTGTGGAAGCCGGTCGGGTTGGTCGGGTTGTTAAGGGTTGGATTGGTGGAGGTAGAGTTGCCAAGGGTTGAATTGTCACCATGATTGTAGGAGCAGCAGGTTCCTTTTCCACACTTGTTGAAATAGGGATTGATGGCTCCTTCGAAGTGGAATAGTTTTCAGGTGACCCAAACTCATCAACATCATGCAGGTTCCTCGTACTCATCCTCGATATCTACCCTCGCACCTGAACCACTACCGCCTGTATCTTTCCTACTCCTTTTAATAGCCATCTTCATCATTTGTTGCTCGGATTTGTCAAGAGTAGGATCAACAATATCTGCTTCATCACGTAGACGCATCAAATCCTTACCCTTTCCCTTCTTGCCCTCTGACTTCTTCTTCTTGGGTTCGGGTTCAGGTAACGCAGCTGGTTGTTTGCGTTTACCTTTACTCTTAACCGTTGTGGATGAGTCTTCTCCAGTTTGAAGGTTTGCTTTCAGCCTCTGGATTTCTAACTGTAGTAGCTTGTAATCTGCAGAACCTTTGATTTTTTCAGATAGAAGGTAATCAGGAACAGGACCAGGAATCACACCAGTAGACGGTCCTTCATGCCTCAGATCTACAGTATCATCAGCTTCTTCAGTGTGATAGCGACCTCCTGCACGCCTATCAATAGAAGAATCAAGCTTCATAAAGTAATTTATGATGAGCTTAATAAACCGAGGATAAGGAAAGAAGTTTGTCTTCAGCTTCTTGTTGTGGAAGAGTTGAAAGGTGAATTCTTCCCATATCAACAAAGCATAATCTGAATTCGCAGCTTTGTACATGCCATAGAAGAGGTTCATTATTGGACTTCGCAAAGCATCATGTCCACTCGTTTTTGGTGTCAGGCATTTACTGAGAATACCCATCAAAGCTCTCCAGGGTTGTCCTACCTTAGCAGTAGTAAACTCAGATGCAACTCGTATTTCCGGACATCCAAGTGCGTCAAATAACTCCGCGAGTTCATCTTTATTAGGATCCCTTGAGAAAGACATGCCCTTGGGTGTATCCCGTATACCAAGTATCTTACGGAAGTCTGAAACGGTGAGTGTCTGCTGCTTGTTGTCGATGGTGAAGGTGATCTTGTTCGAAGTGAAATCCTTGGTTGCCCAAAATTCAAACATATACTCATAAGGCACCGAGGCTGTACTCCTAAGGGCGTTCTTGAAATGAGAGTTATCAAGAATGGCTATGGCGACCTTAAAACCATGGTGAGTGGATTTAGAAACTTGCTTCAGCCTATAGTTGTTGGGTATAAACTTAAGGGTTCGAGCTTTAGCAATATCGGCTTCCCTAGATTCTTGGATAGCTTGTACTGTTGGATTAGTCATTTTATCTGCTTAAGATAAGACATGAAAGGTTGATGCACAAAAACAGATAGATATATATCATTCTTACTTCTAAGCATAACACATTTCATAAGATAAAACAACAAGTACATAGATAGCATGCAAACAATAACAGTCAAACAACTCATCCGGAACTTTTCCTCATTCGGAACATTTTCATTCGGAACATTCTTCATTCGGAACTTTTCCTCATTCGGAACTTCTTCATCCGGAAGTTCTTCGTTCGGAACTTCCTTCATCCGGAAGTTCTTCATTCGGAACTTCCTTCATCCGGAAGTTCTTCATTCGGAACTTCCTTCATCCGGAAGTTCTTCATTCGGAACTTCCTTCATCCGGAAGATTCCTTCATTCGGAACTTCCTTCATTCGGAAGTTCTTCATTCGGAACTTCCTTCATCCGGAAGTTCTTCATTCGGAACTTCCTTCATTCGGAAGTTCTTCATTCGGAACTTCCTTCATTCGGAAGTTCTTCATTCGGAACTTCCTTCATTCGGAAGTTCTTCATTCGGAACTTCCTTCATTCGGAAGTTCTTCATTCGGAACTTCCTTCATTCGGAAGTTCTTCATTCGGAACTTCCTCATTCGGAAGTTCTTCATTCGGAACTTCCTCATTCGGAAGTTTTTCAGAAGAAATCCTTCATTCGGAAGTTCAAAACCATGTTCATCCGGAACTTGTACAAACGAATCTCAGATGTTTAGTCTAACGCGTTTGTGAGTTTCTAAGGCAAACTAAGGTAATATAAACAACATTTAATCTATTCCGAGCAAAACCCACCATAAATCCCTTGTTAATTTAGCCTAATTTAATCAAAAACCCTAAGTGGATTAGACTGAGTAATTGAGCAAGTTTAACAGATTTATATGATAAGAGATGAGGATTAGAAATTAAAATATTTGATGTATATACCTTAATTATACGAATGAATAGGAACTAGATGGATTAAACGAGTGAACTGAGTTCTTGAGTGTGTGTGTATCAATGGCGGCAAATGAATAGGAGAACAGTGATTAGAAAATAGGGGGCGGGGGTTATTTAGTTGACTAGGTCAAAAGTTTTGACAAGTTTAAACAAATAACCCTTTAAGTCCCTCTATTTATCTTTCTTTTTCTTTGTTGTCTATAAATTTTTCATTGTATTTATCCCTTGTTTAAACCTACACACATCTTAGCAAACGCATCTATAAGCATATCCTCAAAATCTAAAAGCCATGCCTATCACTTAGAACGAACACAAGTCGTTTTCTAAAGCAAAACCACTCAATTACCATGTAGCCCTTAAATTTCACAATCACTTTTGAAAAGCAATTTTAATGACAAAGATGATTTTACTATTTTCTCCCCCTTAAACGATGACCCGTTTTCTATTTAAAGAGCTGTAGTCATTGTTTAAAGAGTCAAATAGTGATGAAAGCATTTCCAATTTATCTCTTGAAAAATATTGATTCGTGGTGTCAATAAGATTTCTCTTATTTTAACAAATTTATGCACTGAGACGTACACAAATTCGTGTCAGACCAAGTTATAAAGTAAACTTGATCCCTTTGCATGATTTGGCTTGTAAATCACGCCCGAGAAAATTAATTCTCGTTCTGAGCCAACGTTTTCCAAGGAAATACGTGACTTTAATATGAAAACCGGGTTGCAGTCTGAAATAACTACAAGCCATAATGGGCATGTTTTAAAAATGTACAACTTTTATACGGACTCTATTTATGGCACCGTGTCAATATTGATCGACATTTCTAAGGCCGTAAATATTACCGTACTAAAAGACATGCCCGATTTAAAACGAAAAATATTTTTGGTTTTTCTTGGTTTTATAATTTTTATGGTTTTTCTAGGTTTTATATTTTTTATGGTTTTTGTTGGTTTTATATTTTTTATGGTTTTTCTTGGTTTTATATTTTTGTATTTTCTTTTTGTGGTTTATATATTTACGATAATATACATGATCACAACCAAAGGATACTCTGAATAGTTTACCACGACTATTCAGCTGATTCTTCTGCCAACTCTTTGAGAGTCGCTGGAGTGAATGATTTCATGCCAAGCTTGTCGATCAAAAACTCGATTCGTCCTCGATCTAAGGCTTTGGTGAACATATCTGCCAGCTGGTACTCAGTAGTGACAAAATACAGCTCGATCACTCCGTTCTCCACCTGCTCCTTGATGAAATGGTAGCGAATGTCTATGTGCTTGGCCCTGGAGTGTTGAACATAGTTGCAGCAAAGGGCAATGGCGCTCTTGTTGTCACAATACATCGGGATTTTGTTAAATCCAAGACCGTAGTCAGTTAATTGTGATCTCATCCAAAGGACTTGAGCACAACAACCGGACATGGCGATGTATTCAGCCTCCGTGCTTGATATTGCAGCGCTTTTCTGCCTTTTTGAAGACCAACTGATCAATCTATCTCCTAGGAGTTGCACAGATCCAGAAGTGCTACGCCTCGTATCTTGACATCCAGCATGATCGGCATCTGCGTATGATATTAAAGCAATCGAGGAATCTTTCGGATACCATAGACCACGATGAAGTGTTCCTTTTAGATACCGAAAGATCCTTTTCACAACATGTAAGTGCTTTTCGGTAGGCCGAGCCTGATACCG
This sequence comes from Glebionis coronaria, assembly GCA_025667525.1. Taxonomy (NCBI): domain Eukaryota; kingdom Viridiplantae; phylum Streptophyta; class Magnoliopsida; order Asterales; family Asteraceae; genus Glebionis; species Glebionis coronaria. The sequence goes on from CM046874.1 coordinate 650,326,008, forward strand.
GGCACACATGCATACAGCAAATTGCAAATCAGGCCTGCTAGCAGTCAGATAGAGAAGGGTGCCAATCATTCCACGGTAAAGTTTCGGATCGACAATAATCCCATCCCTATCTTCATCTAACTTGGATTTCTCCACCATTGGAGTGTCTACGGGGTCACAATTCTCAAAGTTATATTTCTTAAGTGATTCTAGAGCATATTTGGATTGATTTATAAAGATGCCTCTGGGATTCTGAGAAATCTGTAATCCTAAGAAAAATGAGATTTTTCCCATCATCGACATCTGAAAGCGTGTGGACATTATCTTCTCAAATTGTTTAGACAATTCTATGTTAGTGGCAGCAAAAATTATATCATCAACATAAATTTGTACCAGAAGCATGTCGTTGCCGTCCTTGAGAGTGAATAGAGTGGGGTCCACTTTGCCTTTGGAGAAGCCTTCCGACATGAGATATGTTGACAGGAGATCATACCACGCGCGTGGAGCTTGTTTCAACCCATAGAGAGCCTTCTTAAGCTTGTACACGTGGTTAGGAGACTCTGTGCTGACGAACCCATCCGGTTGACTAACATAAACCTCTTCCCTTAGTTCACCGTTCAAAAATGCCGTCTTCACATCCATTTGATAGACGATCATGTTCATATGAGCAGCAAACGCAAGGAATAGTCTAATCGCCTCCAATCTAGCCACAGGAGCAAAAGATTCCTCAAAGTCTATACCCAAGGCTTGTTTATATCCTCTAGCGACCAATCTTGCTTTATTCTTCAATACCGAACCCATCTCATCAAGTTTAACCTTATAAACCCATAACAAAGTAAGGATGTTAACCTTGTCAGGGCGAGGAACCAATTCCCATACTTCAAGTCGTTTGAATTCATTGAGTTCCTCCTGCATAGCTTCGATCCAAGATGATTGGGTCAAAGCCTGCTGCCAATTTTTGGGTTCAACTTCAGAGAGAAATGCATCAAAGTAACAATAAAGTGCACTCTCTTGTAATTGATGGCGCGTAGAGACTGGTCGATCTAGATCTCCAATAACATTCCTAATTGGGTGATCTTTTGTCCATTTAGTGCTATGTTTTTCAATCCTAGGTGGTCTGGAGTGAACAATAGATGGAGCTTCTTCTGAGGTAGAGGCGGCTGAAGGGTTTTCAGGGATCGCTACACCAAAGAAAGGAAGCTCTTGCAAGTGAGCATATTCCAAGTCGTGATCAGTAGAATCCTCTTCTACATCATTAGGCACAAGTAGGGGTGATGATTCAGGTGTAGTTTGTGAGTCACTTGGTGAAGGTGCATCAGGTTCAACTTGAATTGTAGATGCATTAGATAAAGGTTCATTAACTTGAGCAATCACTTCAGGTATTGGAGCAATTACTACAGGTACTGGAACTTCATCAGTCGGGGGATCGAAGAATTCATCAAACAACGGTTGAAACAGTTTATCCCACTCGGGCCTTGATGGTGGTAAAAATGATGTAGAAGTAGGATTGTTGGGAACTAATCCGGAACTTATGGCACCGGGTCCCATCTCATGAAGCGCGGGTTCAGAGCTGTGTTGCTCAGAAGCCATCGCTGTCAGCTCGTCGAAATCAGCGTCCATAGTTTCTACAATCTTGCCAAGACGACGGTTATAGATTCGGTATGCTCTTTTGGACGGTGAGTAACCAATGAAAATACCTATGTCGGCTTTTGGTTGAAGCTTACCCAAGTTCTCACTATTGATGTTTGGATAACACAGAGCACCAAACACATGGAAAAATGAAACATCGGGTTTGCGGTCATGTAGAAGCTCATAAGGTGTTTTTCCATGGCGTTTCCGAATGATAGAACGGTTTTGGGTGAAACATGCAGTAGAAATAGCCTCTGCCCACAAGAACAATGGAGCGTTCGCATAAATAAGCATGGTCCTAGCAGCTTCCATAAGTGTGCGATTTCGTCTTTCAACGACACCGTTTTGTTGTGGAGTGCGTGCAGCGGATGTTTCATGTGATATACCAACTCCTTCATAATAATCACGAAGAGTCTGGTTGACGAACTCTGTACCATTGTCTGTACGAATACGGCGGACAGTGGTATTCAAACGTACCTGAATGAACTTCAGAAAAGTGATGATAGCCTTCGGAGCTTCATCCTTTGTACGTAGAAATCTAACCCATGTAAACCTTGAGAAATCATCCACAATGACGAGAATGAATTTCTTACCGCTCACACTTTCAGTTCTCATCGGTCCACAAAGATCCATATGCAAAAGATGAAGTTTTTCTTGATTAGTGTCTTCAGCTTTGGGTTTGTAAGATTTCTTGGTGCTTTTCCCCCTTGAACACGCGGAACATAAATGATCCTTGTGAAATTTAAGCTTGGGAAGACCACGAACTAACTCGTTTTTAGCCAGATGATTAATAGCATCAAAATTAAGATGAGATAATCTTCGATGCCATAACCATGACTTGGTCTTCGAAGCTTTAGAGAGAAGACATACTGGAGAAGCGGCCATCATATCTTGTAAGGACAAAGTGTAAAGATTTGCACCACGAGATCCCTTCAACAAATCTTTTCCTTCCAAGTTGCGGATGAAACAAGTGTGTTGTCGAAAAGCAACCTCAAGGTTGGAATCACAAAACTGTCCTACTGAGAATAAGTTATGACCAAGACCTTCAACATAGTATACCCTAGAAATCGTCACGTTTCCAATCTGATATTCACCATATCCCATAATCTTTGCTATATGATCATTCCCAAATTTAACCGTACCAAGAAACTTGCTGACGAAATTTCGGAGCATCGAGCGATTTCCGGTCATATGTTTTGAACAACCGGAGTCCAAATACCACAGGATGATTTGGACCACCTGAAAATATCACCACACAAAGACAATGTAGAGGTATCGGAATCTGAGTGTTCCTTGTTATTAGCAGGTACAGATTTAATAATCTTAGATTTGCTAACTCTAGGTTTCTTAGATTTCCTAGCCTTTTTCTTCTTAATTGGTGGTGTAGATTCTAATTGGCTCAAATCCTGAGGTATTTCTACACTGATAGGCACTATAGTGGGGGCTGACCTAATTAAAGGGCGCTGTTTCCTTACTTGAGTGCGAGTGTTCCTAACTAAAGGACGCTCAGACCTAACCTCAATGGATGCATTCCTAGTTAAAGGGCACATTTTACCATCGAGAGTAAAGGTCCTACCAGTGGGACGCCATTGCCAGCCAACTTGGGCACGAGTTCTACCCGTTGGCTTCCATTCAAGACCATTCTTAATAGCATTCATTTCATTAACGTGATCAATCAGACACAAATCATGACGCTGGGAAAACATACATTCATTACAATTCCAACAATTTAAATCAGAATTCACGAATGGTTTAGGCTGCTGCACAGGCGCAGAGCTTTTAGTCTTAACATGATTCGTTTTATTTAAAACTGAACTAGCATTCCTATTGTGGACTTCTACTTTCTTCTTTGTGGCACTACTAGTGGCGGGCTTGATCTTAGCTTTCTTGAGTGGCGATCCTTTAGCCTTAGTAGTCTCTTTTAATCCTGTAGAAGGCAAATTGGGAACATTAGCAGCAGATTTTAAAGGTGTCTTACTTGATTGTGCCAATGACGGTTTCACTCCTGGAGTCTTATTAAATGGAGTGACAGCAATGGGCCTATTGTTAAGTAGTGCAGAACCTGGTGTACCTATGTATTGCAAATAAGCCAAGCAATATTGAACTCGCTTAACATATTCATGAGCCGAATAATAGTCGCTACTTAAGGGATCTAAGGCATAAAGATCGTCTACAATATCCCTAAGAAGATCGACATGCTTAATGGCATTCTTCATATAATCATCATAGGTAAGCTGGTTTCTCTTATGAAGCGGATTCTTATAAAGCACTACTTTCTTGGTTGTTGGAGCACTAGTGGACGGTGCAGAGTCGGTAGCTAAGTTATCAACAACTTCTTGTCGGGTGAGAAGAAGTGTCTCCTTTAACTCAGCCAAAACCATATTTTTGTCTATGAGCAGGATGTTCAAGTCAGAGATTTCTTCGCACTTTTGGTTCAGTTGTTCAACATAATATTGTTGCTGTGTCGCATTAAAAGCGAATCGATCTTCTAGTGAACCATAAAGAGCGGATAGTCCCTGCCTTGTCCGATCCATCTCCCCTAGAACAGTTGATAGTCTAATTTCTAAGGCCTGGTTTTTAGACTCTGCGGCCTCTAGTTCCATTCTTAAAGTTTCCTTTGATGATATCTCTCTCTTCAATCTCATGATTTCTTCCTCTAATGTCTTAACAATTGCAATCATCTTGTCACTTGTCTCAACACCGTTTTCACAAACATTTGATATCAAAAGATTTTCATTTTGAGCTTGTTGTTTTAATTCTAAAGATATACAATGTTGTTCTAGTTGATTAAAGCGTTGAGAAAGTAAATTATAAGAATCTTGTAGCTTTAAAAACTCAGCGTTAGATTCGTGACAAGAATGATTATCTACCTCATTTACAGTTTCAGCAACATTTACAGAAATATCACAAACATCATCACAAATATCATTACAAATATTCACAGCATCATAATTCATCATAGCGGATGTAAGCTCATTCGAATATTTAACATTTACAATAGTAAGCACATCACACGAGATTACTTCGGACAAGAATCGGTCATATTCGGTTGAAATCTTTTCCTTTTCAATTAGTTGCAGTTCGTAAGCGGTGTCCATTTCATAAAACACTTTTTGAACTTCACCAATTTCAAACTGAAGATTTTCCTTAAGAGATGCAAAACTTCCTTTTAGACTTTCGACAAACGGATTGATCTCAGTTTTAAACACCTCGTTCATGTGTTCGAAAGCCCATTCTCCGGCATTTAAGCCATTTGAAGTCGTACATTCCAAGATGACCTTGTCAAAGTTAGTAAAGTATCGGTTAATCTCTTGCAAGTTTAACCATACAGTGCTAACAGGTGGAAGATTCTTTGGAATTTCCTTAGGACCTTCCATGTTGACAAGTGTAGGAAATGTACTAGGGCTTTCTTCCTCTATCATGTAGGTTGGTGCTGTAATGAGATCCTTATCCATATGGAAACGAACTCTAAAATCAGTTTTAGCAAGCTCCTTATTCATTTTAAAATAATCACAATCGGGATATTTTGCTGAATTGTATGACCGATCCTCATCAACTAGATCCTTACTTGTTCGATCATTCGGAAAAACAATCGGGTCTAACGCCAATCCTAATTGAGTTGCATTATAAAGTCTAGGACTATGTCTTAAAGCTTGTTTTGCATATCGTGGATTAGGGGGAAGGCCTTTTAGACGTGATAAGTTAAACTCTTTAAACGAAGCATCAAATAAGTGAACTAGTTGTGAAGCAGCGTATTGTCTTAACAGCAAGTAGTCTAGACTTCTAATCTTATTAGTAGCATTAATCTCCATTTCAGTCTTCTTAGATTCGAGTAATTCAAAATCAGTTTGAAGTTTTTGAAAATTAGTGACCACTAACTCCTTTTCTCTAAGTTCACTAGACAAATTTGCTCTTAAGTTTTCGATTTCTTGCAAGTGACCCATTTGTTTGTTTCTAAAATGATCATATTCTAGATTTGTGAGAACACTAGACGAAGGCACTAATTCCAAAGTTTGTACTTTCTCATTGCTTAAGGCAAGCTCTTCAGACAAATTCTTATTCTTAGCTAAGGTTTCTAAGAGTGCAGCATTCATTTGGCTAAGTAGTGTAGCAGGAACCATGACCAAATCTTGTTGAGCAGGAGTAGGCGTATGCGAACTGGGTCCCGGTTGTGATTCACTCAAAGTCTGGGAACTCACATTGATATTGCTATCATTGTTTGTCTCCTCATTTGAAAGACTCACCACCGAAGATTCATTCGAATCAGCACTCTCTTGCCCAACTTGATGTGGTTGAATACTAGCATCAGTGGCATTATCAGTGTTATTAATAAGTACCTCAGATTTCTTATCTGGCCCTAAGCTGGAAAAAGTTGCCATGAAAGCAGCCTTTGCAGTTTGAAAGTCATCACAATCGGAATCATACGCATCAAGATCATCGGCTTGGTAAGCTGCATTCTGCGTAGTGACAACGTCTTGTTCAGCAATCCCTGGATCAGCAAGAAAAGCAAGCTCCTCTTCATCAAGTTCCCTTCCTTGCGCCTGAGCATTTACCAGATAGATCTTTTCTGCAAACCACTGTCCATCCCTTCTCCTCTTGGGTTTCTTACAATCCCTGGACATATGACCCTCTTCCTTGTAGTTGTAGCATGTAATCATTCTCAACTTGCCTGTATTAGCCCGTGGAGGGTTGTTGACCATTGGAGCAGGAGCAGGATTGGCGGTGCGAACATTGGTTGATGTGGAAGTTCTCCCCTGATATGGCTGAATTGGCTGAACCATTACTCTGCCATTCTCAATTGTAGCTTGTTGGCGAGAATTGGATGAATTCCTCAACTGATTGTTGGTAGGAGCTGATCCTCTGAATCCTCGTTTGCTTAAAGTTCTTGTGAGGTAAGCAGACATAGTAGTTAGCACTTCAACTGGGTCAGCTCCTTGTTGGAATACAGGAACTGGGACTTCCTCATCATCACACTATAGTGCTTGATCTGGATGAGCTGCATAATCAGTATAAGGAAGACTCATTTGATCAGGGTAGCTTGTTGGATATGCTGCATTCTCTTGATAAGAAGAATATGATGGCTGAGCATAATGTGCAACATTTGCTGGATGAGGTTGTGAAGCATACTGTGGTGAGGGTGCATTGAACCGATATTGTTGCTGATGTGAGGTGGGTGGTTGTGGTAGAATCGAGTATTGGGGAAAGGCTGGTGTCATGTAAGGTGATTGATGATAAGCTTGATGTCCCAAGATATAAGGTGTGTTGTTGTGAGACAAGCTTGGTTGATTCGCCATCAATGCTAAAGAATCTGGGTGCATACCACGAGGAGAACGGTGCATAATCACATGCTTCTCATGCTGCTGAAGGAAGGCATAGATTTGATCTAAGTTGCACTTATGCAAATCCCGGGTTAACTTCACATCGGTAATATACTCACCCCATTCAGCTTGAGGTAGAGTATTCAAGAATTTGGTGTTAACCTGGAATGGTGCGATCACAAGATTGTATACATTCAGATCATTCATGAGTGTAGTGAATCTGAAGTAATAATCATGAAGCGTTTCCCCTGGGTTGTAGGTGAATCTATCAAACAAATCATACAGCTGACACTCCCTTTCTTGTTTGGTGAGAGACGTGCCTTGTAGCAACACCTTAAGACGTTCCCATAGATCCTTTGCCACCGTATACTGACTCACCATCCTATAGATGTCATGGGGAAGAGCTTGGAGAATTGTTTGAAGAGCTTTTTCATCTGCATCTGCAACAAGTTGTTGAGCTGGAGTAAGTTCTTCAAATTCTCGTGGTCTAGTCACGTTATCAACCGTTATGGTACCATAGTCGAGTGGACCATTCAAAATCGATTTGACCATAAGCCTTCCGTATGTCGGTTTCCCCTTTAGATATTGCATCATTCGACCTTGCCATGCCTCAAACACCTCTTTAATGAGCATCGGTGGACGGCTATCAGTTCCCGTTATGATTGATATATCCGTAAGAGATGTCATCTGAGGCATTACTGAATTTGGATTCATTTTGTTTTTCTTCAAAGAAACAGAGATTATCGGTTGATCGAGCAGTGAAGTAAAGCTTGTGAATTGTGTTGTGTTTTTGTTGTATGAAACCAAGATTAAATCCTCTAAAAAATCGTCGAAAAAAACAAGCAAAATCACCCTTGATTCGGAACTTTTTGTTGATTCGGAAGTTTGATTCGGAAGATTACCTTGATTCGGAACTTTTTGTTGATTCGGAAGATTACCTTGATTCGGAACTTTTTGGATTGATTCGGAACTTCTTGGTTCGGAAGTTATTGATCCGGAACTTTGGCTTGATCCGGAACTTCTTGACTCGGAAGTTCTTGGTTCGGAACTTTGGCTTGATCCGGAACTTCTTGGTTCGGAAGTTTCTTGATCCGGAACTTCTTGACTCGGAAGTTCTTGGTTCGGAAGTTTCTTGACTCGGAACTTCTTGGTTCGGAAGTTTCTTGATTCGGAACTTCTTGACTCGGAACTCCTTGATTCGGAACTCCTTGATCCGGAACTCCTTGATCCGGAACTTCTTGATCCGGAACTTCTTGATCCGGAACTCCTTGATCCGGAACTTCTGCTGAATGAACAGAAACCTCCACCAATGAACAGTCGAACAGTAAAAAAGTAAGATTAAGCCCAGATTTTGACCAAATAACCCAAAAAGTTTTGTGCTTTCGACTAAAATAAGTAACAACTAATACTTATCCACTAATCCCAATCACAAAAACACCAAAAAACACCAAGAATCAAGATGATTTTTCTTAAAGAACACTAATACAATCAAAAACTAAAAAAACCACACAAATCACCACCTTAAATCACCCCATAGCTCTTGATACCAAATGTAGAATATTGATAATCAATGAATCTATGAAGGGGTTTGTTAATTTCTAGAGAGAGAAAGTTAGAGAGAGAAAGTGAGAGAAACTATGTGAATTTTATTAAGTGGAAATTAAGAAATGATAACAACCAACCCCTTTCCTTAGTGGAAAGGGGTATTTATAGTCCAAGCTAAACATTGGGCTTGGGCCGGTCCATGACAAGCCCATGGACCGGTTCTTACTTAAGTTAATAAGCAAATAATAACTAATTACTAACTACGAGCTATTACAACATAAATCATATTGTGGAGTGACTGATACTTCTAATATACGTTAAAACGTATTTCTAACAATGTACAGGGACAATTGTAGGGGTAGTTGGCACTATTTGAGTTTCATCCTGCTGACTAGGAGGGCTTTCTTCAAAGATGACTTCAGTGTCTGAGTCAACTTCATCCATATCAAGGGGTACAGATTCATTATCAGCAGGAGAGTCTTCAAGGGTTTGAAGAATTGGTGAGTCATCTACAGCAGTTGAGGAAGAGGGACTACAAGAAGGTTGTGGTTCTTCTTCATCAAGTTCCTGAGAGGTAGGAACTTCAATGTTGTGTGTAGACAGAGGGTCAACAGTAGGAACATAAGGAGTGAGAGTGTTGGAGTGATGATGGTGATGACAGGAAGGTCTTGGTTCTGAGAATTCATCACTTGCGATAAAATCAATTTCATCACCCTCTGTTCCTGTTCTCTGTATGACATCATCATCTCCATTGAATCTGACATGAAAGGTTTCTTCTACTTCTTGTCTCTGGTGTTGAATACTCTGAAGGCTTTGGCTGTGGGAGAGTATCCTAAGAAGAAACCATCATCAGCTTTTTCATCAAATTTTCCAAGCTTATCCTTGTAGTTATAAATGAACACAGGGCATCCAAAAACATGGAAATAGTTGACATCTGGAGCTCTGTTTTTGAAAACTTCATAGGAAGTTTTACCATGTCTTTTGACAATGATTGATCTATTTTGGGTATAGCAGGCAGTGTGAACAGCTTCTCCCCAAAATTGCTTTGGTAAAGCTGCACCATTTAACATAGTTCTGGCTGCTTTAATCAAAGTCATGTTTCTTCTTTCAGCCACACCATGTTGTTCTGGGATGCCAACTGAAGAGAAGTTTTGTGATATTCCCTTTTCATCACAAAAAGATTCAAGTTTATGATTCTTGAATTCAGTACCATTATCACTTGTCAATAGAAAATGATTACCGAAGACCTGTGATGCTTTCCCTTGACAAAGGCTGAATAAGTCTTGTCTTTAGAAAACATCACTGAAGGTAGACCAACAACCAGGTTTTGTGTGGCTATCTTTTTGATGTTCTTGAAGTTGAGATGAGACGGTCTTTTGTGCCACAGCCAATTGACACTTTTAGAGGCTTTAGCTAGAAAATAGTTGGAGCTGTCTTTAGAGCAAATAGCCATGTTGATGACATATACATCTCACCTTCTTAGTGCAATAAGCACTACATCATTGTTCTTGTTGAATATGGTTCCCTGAGTCTTAGTAAACAAAACCTTGTAGTAAGCATCACACAATTGTCTGATGCTAATGAGATTGTGTTTAAGACCATTCACATATGCAACCCTTGTAAAAGTTATCCCATTGCAGTTCACTGAGCCGTATCCCTCTATGTTGCCTGAAGAATTATCCCCAAACACCACTTTAGGACCTGGCTCCTTTGAGTATCTGTGCATGTATTGTCGAATCCCTGTCATGTGTCTAGAACAACCACTGTCTAGATACCATACCGATTCCTTAAGATGTTTCTGCACAGATACATAGAAACAAGTTAGTTCCTATGGTGAACCCACTTTCCAGTGGGTTACCTGAATTGCTGATTAGCAACTCTTGAGTTCTTGTAGAACTTTTGGCGATGGGAAGGACAATTAGCTGTCTCATGGGTGAAACTTCCACAGATATCACATCCTGGGAAGTCACCACACTCATCTGAGTGATGGTCTGTGAATCCATAGAATTTACAGGGAGGATAAGGTCTGTAGTTCCCTAGTTGTCTCTTAGAACCCTGTTGTCTATCCTAAGAAGGTGTCTGAGCTCTCTTAACGGCCATTTGTCTATCATGGTCTATGGTCATGTGATGAGAGTTTTTACAAATATTGCAATAAGGTTTGACTATCCTTTCACCCTTGGGTTCACATAGAACAGACTTAGGTTCACGAGAATTGGACCATTCAGCGGAAGGCTTAATGTGTTGTTTTAAGAGTTCTACTTCTTTCATTAATGACAACAGGCGTTCTTCAGTTGAGGAATCAACTCTGTTCACAGATTTTGTTGAGACAGACTTAAAGGCAACTTGCTTAACAGATTGTTTTGCAGGTACAGAAAATACTTTAATTGGTGGTTTCTCAACATTTGTTTTAGGTTCACCCTTAGCTCCTCTAGAGGAACTGCTGGGTTCAACTCCTGAGAGTTTGGGTAAGGGTGGTAATTCAGCCATATCTTTAGAGACAGGGTCATCAGTCAAAATAGGATCTGACATATGAATTGTCTCTATAGATTTGAAAACAATCTCTTTGGGTTTGGTGAAAATTTTTAGCTTATTTTTCTTAGCAGAGACATCCCTTTTAATATCAGCAGGTAGTTCATCATTAAGCAATTGATCTATAGTGAACCTACTCACATGCATATTTCAATAACCTTGTTTAATTTAGATACTTGATCATTTAAGGCAATATTCTTCAAGGTTAACCTATTGACTTTGTTTTGAAGGGATATTTTTTCTAAATTAACCCATTTGAGAGTTTCACATTCAGACTTAGCATTTAACAGTTCATTTTTAACAGAGTGTAACTTATCAAGCAAGTTCTTTCTTTGTTCCTCAACAAAGTGCAAATCATCAATGGTGTAATCAAGGACATGTTTGCGTTCATTACTACCAGACATAGATAAAAGCCTGTGTACCTTTTTTATTGTGATGTCAACCCATTGTCCTGATCTTGCATCACTTTTCCCAACAGCTGGTTCATCCTCAGCTATAGCCATGAAAGCCCTGACTCTAGTAGTATCTTCCTCATCTGAAGTCAACAGCTCATCATTCCAATCATATGCTTCAGCTACCAACCCTTTCTCTGTCTTTTTATCACCCCCTTTATTCTTAGACAGAGCTTCAAGCTTCAAATTCATCTGTTCTAACTCAGCTTTAAGTGCCTTATACTTGTTCTTGTGATCCTTCTTCTCATTGTCTAAGGAGTTGAATTGGTGAGATGAGTTTTTGTGTTGTGATTTGAACTTGTAAGGTTTGTTGGAAGATGATGGATAAGAAGGTGGGGATGTCTTTGTGGAAGGACAGTCTTTTTGGAAGTGTCCAAGTTTTCCACAGGCAAAGCAAGTTTCTTTTGATCTGTCGGTTTGTTTGCTAGCTGATCCTATTCTCCCTAATCTTTTGTAGAATCTTCTTTGATTGGCTAGCAAGGATCTTTCATGAAATTTAGCATTAAGGTCTGTCAAGAACTCTTGGTTGCTGTGTATGTCTTCTTTAACATCAGAGTCGTTGTCATGAGGGTGTGGGGTAGAGATCAAATTTGGAAGTTGCTCCTTGAACTACAAATCTTTCTGTCTCTGATTTGTATATAGTATCAATCAGCCCTTCTTCATAATTGTACTTTCCATAAAGCTGAGCTAAGGTGTCATTCTTGATTGAGTTATTGGCTCTCAGAGTCTGATTCACACTCAGCCATTTTCTTGGAAGGCTGTTGACAAATGTGGCATTAATCTTAGCTTGACCAATGGTGACATCATTCATAGCAAGATCATTGAGAAGAATCTTTAGCCTTGTATATGTTTGTTGAACCTTTTCACCTTCAAGTGCCTTGAAAGCAATGAACTGAAGTCTGAGTGCCTGAATCTTGGTTTCTTTGGTTTCAGAGGGTCCTTCATGACCAAGGATAAGGTCTATCCACATTTGTTTAGCTGTGGGACACTGAATGACAGACTTCATGATGTGTTTGGGAAGACATAATATGATGATGCTTTTGAGACGTTTATCTTGGTTTGCCAATTTCCTATCAGCTGGAGTCCATTGTTTGAGAGGTTTGGGAAGAGGGTTCTCATCAGTAGAGGTAAGAGCCATGGGAACATAAGGACCATTATCTAGAATTTCTAGAAGAAATAGTTCAAGTCCATCGAGATACACGAGGAATTGACTCTTCCAACTAGCAAAATCTTCTTCATCAAAGACTGGTACGCTGGTGACATGTGATCCTCCTCTTGAGTCAAGAAGTTGAGGTAGATCATCTTCATTAGGAGGTGGAGGAGTGAGTCTTGGTGAAGTTGGTGGTGCATTGTTGTTGGTGTTCCCAGAAGACGATGGTGGTGCATTGATTGTTTCCGGCATGGTGGATCTTGATTATAAAACTGAGAACGATGTTTCTTGAAGGTTTTAATATCAAACACCGCTCTAATACCAATTGAAAGTCCCTAATTAATGCTAGAAACACTAAACTTGACTAATCAACACACGTAATTACTTTTCAAACATAATACTTATTATTGTATAATAAAGAATTACAAGTGTTATAGATAACACCGTTTGATGACAATGTGTTATGCACACTTTGAACAACTAAAAACCCTAACTTATGAATACAGTCAAAGCCGTTTGATTCAATAAGTTCTAAGCATTAATGTGTGAATATTCTCAAAGTGTTAAACATTAATGCTGGGCTACACATCCTATTTATAGTGATACGAGGTTGACCTTAGTACTAGTTGATGGTGACTACACAAGACATTCACTTTTCAGACATCTGTCATAAGATGCTCTTCTATTCTTGGTAGTCTGCCACAATGCTTTAGGGAAACAGAGCTGACAAAGTTTCCTATTTCTTCATAGTCTCGTACACACAAATGGCATGTCCAAAGTGTGCTGAGTGTTAACAGGGTAGTGCCACCCCTGTTAACTCTCAACCCCTTAGAGCCCCTGATACATCTTGGTTGTTATCCATCACAGCCAATGAGTATGTCTTCAAGTAATCTTTGACTTCCTTGACAATGTCTCTGACATGGACTCCTCTGAGGTTGCTCACAGAGACTTAGATCTATGTGAGTCTTGCGATACTTTCCTGCCTCCTAGGCACAGGAAAGTGACTATCTAACAGCTTGATTTGTGTTTAAATCTATGATACAGGGAATCTAACAAACTTAGATTCCCAACAATAATGATTAGGTTCAATTCTAATGCCTTAACAATGACAAATAGTTGTTGTATGTGATGTAATAATGGAAGTAAGTAAAGAGTAAGGAAAGAAGCAACCTAATAGGAAGACACCAAGATTTATAGTGGTTCAGTAACGAAGCATTGTCTTCGTTCCTACTTCACTCCTCGAGTACACCTTACTCGAGATTTCCACTATATCCATAAGCTCTCTTTTTGGCGGTGAAAACCTTACAACATCGCTTACATTATTTTCCGACGCTAAGCTAAATGTCGACACCTAAACTTAGCTAGGACCAATCTACACAACGTCGCCTACTTCACTATTTTCTGACACAAGGCTAGATGTCGAGTTCTAATCGAAAGCTAGAACCAATCTTCACAAGGTTGCCTACTTCACCATTTCCTGACATAAGGCTAGATGTCGAGTTCTAATCGAAAGATAGAACCAATCTTCACGACTCTTCACGACTCTTCACTTTGAAGATAAGTGAGAACTCACAAGACACAACCACACATCACTTTGTTGTTTAGTGAGAACTAACAAGACACAAGCACACATCACTCTATAGTTTAGTGAGAACTAACACACAACACTTATAACTTAATAACACATATCCAAGTATACACATGTAACTTGGATCTACACAACACAAATCCAAGTATACATACATACAATGGATTTACACAAGACTAATCAAAGTATTCACTAATACAGTGGATTAAAACAACTAATCCAAGTATACACAAATACAGTGGATCTACACAAGACACAAATAAAACAAATGATGAACATGACTAGATCTTTAGGAGAGGATGTTCTTCATCAAGGCTTCATCTTTAATCACATCACAAGTGTGTGAGTGATCTTCTCTTTGGACAAGGTAAAGAAGGAGATCAAGGAGATAATCATATGTAAACATACTTAACACATTAAGTGATCATTTACAAATGATTAGGAATTAGAAAAAAGAAAGATGGCAGAAAGAGTGTCCAAAAAGGTTAATGGAAAATGCAAATTTGATCCACTATTTGTAAGAGATAAAATCCAACGGCTCTCTGAGCGTGGTTCCTTAATTTTCCTGCGGTTCCTTATTACTATGGAACCACATAGGTAGTTAAGGAGCCATGGGAGTAGACACCGCTCCTTTTTGTCTTTTAGTGGGGAAGTAATATCTGAGGTAAGTTTTTACCTTCAAAGGATATTCCTATGACATTTGGAATATGCCATATTCAAATTTACATTTCCATCTTAAGAAATCATTTTCTTAAAAAGAAAGTTTATTAAAAAATCTTTTGTCACATTTGACGAAATGTAAGTTTAGGACTAATCACTTTTATGATCACTAATTATGATTAAGATATGTTAGTGCAATACTTAAATGATTATTACCTTAATGATAGTGTTTGTTAGATAATTCGTCCAATGATTGTATTTGACGATAAATGTCTTTATAATTTGTCGTAATCAAAACTAAGAAAGACTAGTTAACACTAATAATGTTTTTAGGCATTACTTTGCATTAACAACGATCATCATTGTTATTTCATCAAAATTCCTTTCATCCTTCATCCCTTTCATCATGTGTATAAATAACTATTTCTTTTGTTTCTTTTTTTCTCTCCATTATCTGGTTCTTGGGTTTCGAGTGGTTTTCGAGTGGGTTCCATTATTGGTTCATTGGACTGAGGCTCAGTGGGTTTCATGAGTGGCTAAGGGTGGTTGTTTTGATCGAGGGTCATTATTGGGTGTTCGGTTGTGTTCGTTGGGTGGCTGAGGGTGGTTGTGTTCGTTGGGTATTCGTTGGTTCAGTGGCTGTGTGAGGATTTGGTAGTGGTTCGGTAGTGTTCATTTGTATAGGGTTGGGGTTGTTTTTCGCTTCTGCGTTGTTTTGTTTCGCTGATGTGGTTGCTTTAGTCGTTGTTGTGGGGTTCGGTTATGTTCGTTGTTGTGGTTGTATTATTTCGGTAGTGGTTGTTTTGTTTTGGGTTCGTTGGGTTGTGGTTGTATTGATGTGGGTTTGTTGAGGGTGGTTGTGTAAAACCCGCATATAAATGCCATGAACAGTACAAAACGTAAACATACGAACCAATTAAAACTTTCCATTTATGTCATGTACACGTGTCGCGAACATTAAATTCAGAAACTACGTACGTGTTAGTGCACGATAATTATTAAGTACGTGATAATACACGATAATTATTAAGCATAATAATTAAAATCACGAGCATATGATCACGAACATTAAAACATGAACATGTGAACTACGTATTATATATTATTACACGATAAACAAGTATTACGTATAATAAATATATCATGAATATTAAAACACGAACCAATACGAACAATTAATCATACAAACGAACACATAAATAATTAAACACGAACAAAGCCCGGGAGGCCCTTTAGGCCTTATGGTTGCCGCGGACACAAGGAGGGGGCCCAAGCCCAAGTTTTGGTTAACTAAAGGAAAAGTAAAACACAGACTTTTCATAATACAGAATTTTAACAAGAAAATAAAACCCCTAGCTTCTTCTCTCTCCCTTGCCGCCGGCTATACAAGACACGAAAGGGGTGTTTGTTTAATTTTGATAATTGATTTTGGGTTGATCATGTTTGTGTTCTTAGTTCGTTTCCAATCAAGCATGCGGTATCACCATAACCTTCACCTTTTTATTTTATTTTTTCTTTTAATTATGTTCATGTGATTTAGAAAATAAAACATAATTAAACATGTAGATCAATACAAGAAAAAATGGAAATGGGTTTGGCTTGGTGGGTTTTGTTTCCGCCGACACACAACTGAGAGCCCTAAGCTCTTGGCTTGGTTTGTTTCGCACCAACAGCCGAGACCAAGAGGTCTTGGTGTGGTATTGATGGTTCGCCAACAAGAACAAGGGACCCCGACTCAAGTCTGGGTGTTGTTTGGTTTGTCTTGGGTCTCGATGTAGCAACAGCAACACCACCGGCTTAAGCCGGTGGCTCTTTTGGTCGAGCAGGGGGAGACGCAACACAAACAGGGGGAACCACCGGCTACAGTCGTTGGTGTACTCGGTTCAACCAGTGGCTAGCCAAGCCACATCAGTGGCAACCACCGGCTTCAGCCGGTGGTGATTTTTGGTTCTCCAGTGGCAACCGGCTAGGTCGGGTAGCCACTGTCGGGGTTGTTTGGTTAGGTTTATGTTTCGGTTTATATTAAAACACGGATTCGGGCGCGGGATTATTTTACAAGTTACGTTTTACAAGAATTATTAAATAATTAAACATGAGTAATAATTATTTTAATTAAATCATGGACTTAGGT
This sequence comes from Glebionis coronaria, assembly GCA_025667525.1. Classification (NCBI taxonomy): domain Eukaryota; kingdom Viridiplantae; phylum Streptophyta; class Magnoliopsida; order Asterales; family Asteraceae; genus Glebionis; species Glebionis coronaria. Next base: position 650,342,989 of record CM046874.1, read on the forward strand.
TATATTTATTTTTGAATAAATAATCCATGTTTTAACCTAAGTTTTTTATCATTTAATTTGCACTATAGTTATTAATTAATTATTAAAACATGGACTATAAGTAATTAATAAAACATGACTTAGGTTATACTTATCAAATATAATAATTCATCATTAACCTAAGTATTTTATTTAGACTAATTTAATTAAATCATGCTTTATTTGATTAAATCATATAACCGATAGTTTATTAAATTACAATGACATTTAATTAATAAACTATACTATTAATAACATGACTTATGACTTTTAACTAGTAAACATTCGATTATATTATTAGCTTATTAATCCAGCTTATTTCTAAAGATTCGAACTTTGTATTTCAGGAAACTTACTGTTTTTGGAAACTTTCTATTTTTAGAAACTGGTCTATTTTTAGGAACTTTCTATTTTTGGAAACTTTCTATTTTTAGAAACCTGCTATTTTTAGAAAGTTACTTATTATTACACAACGAGTATAACAATACAAGAATACAAGATAATACATAATCAGAATACATGAAATACATTGTGACAATCTAACATTTTCAGGTAGTGAAATATTTTCTCGTATAATATTTTGAAACGTATTTTTGTGTTGGTTGACGAACTCACAATTTACGGATTTAAATTTGGGCTTACGTGCATAATTTGGCGTCTTTTACGACTAAACCGGAAACCTTAGGATTACGTATTTACGTTTTTGAACTCCGTTTTTGATGAGACAATTTTTATTGGATTCGTTTTGTGACGGTGATTCATAATTTATAAAAACGTTTTTCATAAAACGACCCGAGGGCACGCAAATCGAGAAAACTAGAATCGAGAAATACCCGTAAACTAGTGAGATGGGACAAAACACTTTGTCCCACCCCACTAGCTTATATGGGACGGCTAACTTGACACCACAACACATATGTGGCATCAAGTTTAGCTAACTTACACCAAGTGTAAGCTAGCTTACACTTTAAGCTTAACTTTTCTCCACTAACACAAAACTAGCAAATTGTTTTCATTCCCATCATTTCCTACATGCAATCCACTCTAAAAACTCTCTCAACTCCTCCCTTGTTCCGTCCCAAATAAGCCAACAAACACCCTCTTTGATCTTTTCTAGCCATAAACCACATGTTTACTAGTTCTATTAAGGTGTTCTCTTGAAGCCTTGATCATTTGGTGGCCATATTAACAACTTTGGAGGTGATTTGCTTATGTCCTAGGGCTGATTTTCCAACCTATGTTCTTGATATTTGATGGTCTTGGAGATACTTGTTGTGTTCATCAAGTTCTTGTCTTCCTAAAACAAGAAATCCACTTGGATTGGTAAAAAAGATCATCCTCTCCATTTTTCTCTTGTTATTTTGTAAAGAACAAATGTATTTTCTTTCATTTTGTATATGTATATGATGTATATATGATGATAAAAATATTGTGTGGGGATCAAGTGTTGATAAATATGCTTAAAAATGATGATAACCATAAGAAATGAAGCTAAAATCTTGATTATTTAGTTAGCTGTATAAAAACAGTAGATAACTAAAAGATGAACTGATAAAATTGCATGGTTTGATCCATTTACAGTAAGTAGATGATGTTATACACATGTGAGAGTTGGCCATGCAATAGAATCAAAATAATGAGTGAGATATGATCAAAACAAGTTAGGTGGTGTAATCTGAATAAGCAGTTTTGTAGGGACTGTTAAGGCAAGTTAAACTCAAAATGGGCAGTAGCTATAACTAAGTTATATGTATCACATATTATGAAGAACATGTCATCCAAAAATGAGCTTCTAAGTCATTATAGAACTCTAGATATAGTAAAAATTGTGAACATGAAGTTAAAAATCAGATTTTGGAAATAATGTTTATTATTATCATATAAGCACTCACATTATAATGTATAAAATGTAAAAATATAAACCCACTAACTTATAAAACTTATTTATATAAATGTATAAAAGGTTAATTAAATGGGTAAACTATATAAATGGTGGTAAAATAATATTTATAAGTAATAAAAACTATAAACTTGATTTTTACGACTTTTTCGGCTATCGCCGTAAAATTAACGTTTTTCGCCAAATAAAACTTAGACGACCAAACCCGTCTAATATAAAGTTTATAAAAGTCATATACTGATGTATAGATAACTAATACAAGTAAAAACCGATAAAACCCGAACTATAAGAAATACGGACATTTACGAGCTAACTAAACATATTGGACTAATAATTGGACTTAATAAGATAAAAACTTGTAAAAAGAACTTATTGGGCTTAACCCATTTGGGCCCAACATGAAAAGTATATATACTGATCATATAGGTATAAAATGGATAAAAACAAGTTAAAGAACTTATAAAAGGCTTAATGGACTTAAAATAGGTAAATAGGTAAAACTAGTGAACTAGTAAGACGTTACCAAAACGTAAACGCTAAAATGAGTAAACAAGGATGTATAAACCCACTTGATCATCATCATATGTACAAAATCATCATATGTATATTGTATTTTGATAAAAGTCATTGGACCGAGTCTAAGACCGATTATTATTTATATAGGTTTCCGTGACCGAAGCACGCCCGTAGCCGATAATCCGCCTTTCATTAACAACGTGAGTTCATAGCCTCGCACTCTTTTAAATGTTTTATAAAATGATTTGTAAACGCGCGAGGAAGATAACATGCTAGATTTTTTTTTATAAAATAGAACACAAGTAGTCCCGATTGTATGCTAAATGATATGGACCCGAATGATGCTATGACCCTATATTCGAGACTAAAAGGATTATTAGTAGTTAGGTTATGTCACTTAAAGTCCCATTAGCATGAATTGTGAACTACCGGGATTTGGTAGATGCTTATGCATTTGATAGTACTATTTGGGGACGATCACCCCAGTTCACGCCTTGACGGTTGATCCCCGTCGTACCACATTGATTGGTAAGCGAATTTATGTATGAGATGATTCCATAGCGTGATTTTTGTGACGACACGCTAACTTAGATGGGAAAATTGTTTGTCGGGTTCGCGGCCCGCTGTTTTCATAGTAAGGTAACAATGTCATGCGGCTAATAATAATCCTAAAACGTATCCTAATTCAGATACCATGTATCCTAATACAATATAAGACATAAATAATAAACGATAACGACGCTATTACGATGAATATATTACCTATCATGGTAATATAGAGACTACGGTCTCCTGGACGGTTTCAGATGTATGCTTGATATATATTGCCTGACTAGCAATATGAGGACTTACTTCCGATATTATACTTGTGTTCTGATTTTAAATGAATGTAAATGATTGTTTTATATAACGGTTTTCATTAAACTCTATGAATTCACTCGGCATTCGCTGATATGATTTTTGCATGTTTTTATCTCAGTTGCTTGAAGGTAATCCGGATGGAGATCGACTCTGATGGCCCACACTTAATATTAAAAATGTTCATTCGATCTATGTTTTGTAAACTAAATGACCTGTATAATTTGGGACCTGTTGTACGCTTTTGAAACTTTTTATCGAATGAATATTTGTTAAACCTTGTACAACCATTTTTATGTGTTGTCTATGATTGGAGTTATTGTGCTATCCCGTAACACTCTGAAAGACCCTTCCGCTGTACCGATACGGAAAATGAGAGTGTTACAGTTTGGTACCAGAGATCTCGTTATAGAGAACAAAAGATTTTAAAAATCAAGGTTTTGAACAAAACTTTTCAAAATCTTTTGACAATGAACATTTGAGAAAGTATTTGAAAAATCTTTTGACTATAACGGTGCCAGAGATCTCCGACGTTACCAACAAGCCCTATTGAGAAGATATATATTTTGATATATATAATATAATTTATATATATGTATATATCGTGATTTCATTATGTAATTGTTTAACTAGTATGTTATCCTAATACGAGATATATATATAAATGCAGATTGTCATGGCTGACCCTAATATTCCTGTAGAAAACCATGCTATTCCCGAACCTAATATAGAAGATGATCCTTATTTAGACTTAGTAGATTATGATTTTGATGATGAGGAGGAAGCATTTGAGGATCCCGAGCCCGAGTTAGGACTATGAGATCAGATTGCCCCTCAGGTTGACTTAGTAGAGAATGAGATTGAGAATGTGGATATTGAGAATGATAATGAGATTGGATTAGATGATTTAGATGATGAGATTCACGACGAGGAGGTCGAGGAGGATGTAGGTATAGATGTTGAGGTTGATGACGATGAGGAAGCTGAGCTTATTTATCCGTATGATGTTCCAGAGGGCGAGCCTTTGCCCCCACCAGTTTGTTTGTCTGATTCTGAGGATGAGTTACCTAGGGATGAAATGTTTGAATCGTCTGAATCTGATTCTGAATCAGAGGAGGATGAAGATGACGATGCACCTGACGGTGCTGATGTTATTGCTACTCGTAGACGTGAGATAGGAGAGTCGTCTAGTACTCGAGAGGCTACTCATATTGATGGTCTTGCACCATGGGCCTTGAGACGTAATCTAGATGCTTCCCGTGTTAAGAATTGTGTGACAGAGGTTGGATTAGGTATTGTTCAGACTCAGGTTGCTTATTTGGAGTCGAAGGCTAAGGTTGGCGAGAAAGAGCGAGAATTGATTAGTTTGGATTTGAGTGATGTAGAACGTGGTTTGAATGAGGCTTTTAGGAGGTTATCGGTGTTGGAAAGTGGTGAGTATGCTGCTATGAAGAGAAAGGTGAATTCTATGGAGATTCAGTTGAGTGTGGCTCGTGTGATGCGTGAGAAAGCCGAAAAGGAGTTGAATATATCCGTGGGATGGAACAGTAGATTTTATGTTGACATGGTTGAAAGAGGAGTAATCCGTAAGCGCCCAGCTGAAGATGTGTCTAGTGATCGTCCGGCGAAGATCCAGAAGACGATGGATGATGGACCATCTGGCGGTTCTCAGTAGACCAGTCTGTGTTTAGTAGTGACCTTTATATCTTTTGTGCTTGTAGCTTTGAATGAACCGACTTGTTAGTAATAGACTTGGCACGAATTTTGAGTGTATATAGTGCTAGAACTTTGATATGGATGTACTAAGACAATACTTTTGTTTCAGATCGAATGAAATATGTATCTTGTCTTGAATTCCTTATTGTGCCTTATTTGTATCTTGATTATGAATTCAATCCATATTATATGAATCCCTTGTTGGATGAATGCTTAATACTTTGAAATTGTGGAATTATAGAACTATGCCGCCCAAGAAGGCTGTGACTGAGGATGATGTACGTAGGATTATTACGGAGCAAGTTACCGCATCTATGACTGAATTTATGGCAAATGCTAGAAATGAAGCTGGCGGTAGTGGAGCTGGCGGTAGTGGAGCTGGCGGTAGTGGAGCTGGCGGTAGTGGAATTGGCGGTACTAATGTGAATGTGAATGCTAATAATGTGAATGCTAATGCTGGAGGAAATGTAGGAGGACTTGGAACTAATGCACCAGAAGTTGGTAGTTGTACTTATGTGACGTTCATGAAGTGTGAACCTCTACCTTTTAATGGAACTGAAGGTGCTGTAGGACTAAGCCAGTGGATTGAGAAGATTGAATCGGTGTTTAGGATTAGTAAGTGTAAGGAGGAAGATAAGGTGACTTTTGCTATGGCTACTCTTAAAGGTCGTGCGTTGACTTGGTGGAACGGGAGAATTGCTTTCATGGGTCTTGATGCTGCTAATGCTACTCCTTGGGCTGAAATTAAGAAGTGGATGACTTTGGAGTTTTGTCCTCGTAGTGTGATCATTAGGTTAGAACAAGAGTTGATTCATCTGAGAATGAAAGGTGTGGACATTGATAGTTACACGAACCGATTCCATGAGTTGGCCTTGCTATGTCCTTGATTGGTTGAACCCGAAGAGATCCGAATTGAGCAATATGTGAAAGGGTTGACCAGGAATATCCGGGGGGACGTAACATCATCAAAACCACTGACCATTGATGATGCTGTTCGGATGGCTTACCAACTCATTGGACAGATAATTCAGGATAAGGAAGATGAAGCCCGTGTTGGTGAGAAAAGAAAGGGAGACGGTGATCGTGTAGATAGAGGTGATAATAGGAAGAATTTCAATCGCCGTCAGAACCGGAGAAAGGGGAATGCAAATGCTCTTACCTACAATGCGCCGCGCAACGATGATAGATGTCCTAAGTGTGGCAACAAGAGGCATGCTGGCGACTGCTAGAAGTGCCGCAATTGCGGAAAGCTTGGACACAAGGTTGAAAGGTGTAAGAAGGGAACCATTTGCTTCAACTGTAATGAGGAAGGTCATAGGAAATCGGAATGCCCCAAGTTGAAAGCGATTGTACCTGGAAGAATCCCCCAGGGTGGTATCTACCAACTTGGAACAATTGAAGTGAAGAAAGAGGATCCGAATGTCGTTACCTGTATGTTTTTACTCAACAATCATTATGCTGTTGCTTTATTCGATTCGGGTGCCGATAGGAGCTTTGTATCCACTAAATTTAGTGCCCTTATTGATATTGAACCTGTTGAGATAAGTACCAGTTACGAGGTGGAATTGGCTGATGGTAAATTAGTGAAAACTAATAAGCTATTAGAAGGATGCTCTCTAAATCTCTTGAACCATTCCTTTCCGATTGATTTGATGTTGATAGAATTAGGTAGTTTTAATATTATTATTGGTATGGATTGGTTGTCATTGAATAATGCTACTATTTTATGTGGAGAGAAGAAGGTTAAGACTCCTCTTAGGAATAGGACGTTAGTAATTGATGGTAGTCGAGGTGAATCCCGTTTGAAAATCGTTTCATGTATTAAAGTCAAAAAGTACATCAGGAACGGTTGTGAGTTATTCTTAGCTCAAGTGACCGAGAATGAGTCTAGGGAGAAAAGATTGGAAGATGTACCTATTATTTGTGAATTCCCTGAGGTATTTCCTAAAGATTTACCCGGACTTCCACTGATAAGGCAAGTAGAGTTTCGAATCGATTTAATTCCTGGTGCTGCACCGGTGGAACGTGCGCCTTACCGATTAGCCCCTTCTGAATTAAAGGAGTTATCTGAGCAACTTAAGGAGTTGTCTGATAAAGGTTTTATTCGACCGAGCTCGTCGCCTTGGGGAGCTCCAGTCTTGTTCGTTAAGAAGAAGGATGGATCTTTTCGTATGTGCATTGATTATAGGGAACTGAATAAGTTGACAACTAAGAATCGATATCCTTTACCTAGGATTGATGATTTGTTTGATCAACTGCAAGGATCTAGTGTGTATTCTAAGATAGATTTGCGGTTAGGATATCACCAACTTCGCGTCCGTGAAGAAGATATTCCTATAACTGCATTTAGAACTCGTTATGGACACTTGAACTGCAGTTTTCATGGATTTAATGAATCGAGTGTGCAAGCCCTACTTGGATAAATTTGTGATTGTGTTTATTGACGATATTCTGATCTATTCTAAGAATGAAGATGAGCATAGACAACATTTGAGGATTGTTTTGAAGTTGTTGAAGGATGAAAGGTTGTATGCTAAGTTTTCGAAGTGTGATTTCTGGTTAGATTCTGTGCAATTTCTTGGTCATGTGGTTAACAGAGATGGAATTCATGTTGATCCTGCAAAGGTTGAAGCTATTAAGAATTGGTCTGCACCGACAACGCCAACGGAAGTGCGACAGTTCTTAGGATTGGCTGGCTATTATAGGCGATTCATTAAAGAATTTTCTTTGATAGCTAAACCCTTGACTAAGCTTACTTAGAAGAATAAACCTTTCGTTTGGGGAAGTGATGAAGATGGAGCATTTCAGACATTGAAGCAAAAATTATGTAGTGCGCCAATCTTATCATTACCCGACGGGAGTGAAGATTTTGTAGTGTATTGTGATGCATCTCTTAGAGGTTATGGAGCTGTTTTGATGCAGAGAGAGAAAGTGATAGCTTATGCTTCTAGGCAATTAAGGAAGAATGAGGAGAATTATACTACTCATGATCTTGAGTTAGGAGCTGTAGTCTTTGCTCTTAGGTTGTGGAGACATTATCTGTATGGCACCAAGTGTACGGTATTCACCGATCACAAAAGCCTACAGTATATTCTCGACCAAAAAGAATTGAACATGAGGCAACGAAGATGGATAGAGTTGTTAAGTGATTATGATTGTGATACAAAATATCACCCAGGAAAAGCCAATGTTGTTGCTGATGCGTTGAGTAGGAAAGATAGAGAGCCTATCAGGGTGCGTTCTCTAGTCTTGACTCTGCACAATAAATTGCCTGAGCAAATTAGAAATGCGCAAATAGAAGCTTGTAAGAAGGAGAATTTTGTTAATGAAGGGTTCCGAGGAGAAGGAGATCCTTTAGAGGTTAGAGCTGATGGAGTGAAATGCTTAAGAGGTCGTATGTGGATACCTAAGTTTGGAGGCTTAAGAGATTTGATTATGTTAGAATCCTATAAATCTAAGTATTCCATTCATCCGGGATCTGATAAGATGTACCATGATTTAAAGAAGTTGTACTGGTGGCCGAATATGAAAGCTGACATAGCTATGTATGTTCTTCAATGCTTGACTTGTGCTAGAGTTAAAGCCGAACATCAAAAACCATCAGGACTACTTCAACAGCCAAAGATTCCTGAATGGAAGTGGGAGCGAATTACGATGGACTTTATCACCAAGCTTCCTAGAACATCATCTGGAAACAATTCGATTTGGGTTATTGTCGATAGACTGACCAAATCAGCACACTTCATTCCGGTTAAGGAGCAGTTCTCACTAGAGAAGCTGACTCGAATATACCTTAATAATGTTGTATGCAAGCATGGAGTGCCTGTATCGATCATTTCAGATCGAGATCCTAGATTCACATCGAATTTTTGGAAATCTCTCCAAAGATCTTTGGGAAAGAATCTCGATATGAGCACTGCTTATCACCCCCAGACTGATGGGCAGAGTGAAAGGACGATACAAACACTCGAAGATATGTTGAGAGCTTGTGTGTTAGACTTTGGTAAGAATTGGGATAAACATTTGTCGTTAGCAGAGTTTTCGTATAACAATAGTTACCATTCTAGTATTAAGGCTGCACCGTTTGAAGCTTTGTATGGTAGGAAGTGTAGATCTCCTGTATGTTGGAGTGAAGTTGGGGATACCCAGCTCACGGGACCGGAATTGATCCGGGAGACTACGGAGATGATAGTTCAGATTAAGAAGAGGTTGTTGACCGCCCGTAGTAGACAGAAAAGTTACACGGATGTGCGGCAGAAGCCAATGGAGTTTGAAGTGGGTGACCGAGTAATGTTGAAAGTATCGCCATGGAAAGGCGTTATCAGATTTGGAAAACGAGGGAAATTGAATCCCCGTTATATTGGACCCTTTAAGATTTTATCTAGAGTAGGTCCAGTGGCTTACAAATTAGAGTTATCCCCAGAACTTCATGGTGTTCACAACACATTCCATGTATCTAATCTGAAGAAATGTCTAGCAGTGAGTGATGAGAAAATTCAGTTAGGTAAGGTTCGAATAGATGGGAATTTGCATTTTATCGAAGAGCCCGTAGAAGTTATGGACCGTGAGGTAAAGCAACTGAAACAAAGTCGGATACCTATTGTCAAGATCCGATGGAATTCAAAGCATGGACCGGAGTATACTTGGGAACGAGAGGATGAAATGTGGAAGAAATATCCGCACCTCTTCGATTTCAATAAGAAACGGACATCCAAATGAAATAGATCACGAGGACGTTGATCCCTTTTAGGAGGAAAAGCTGTGACAATCTAACATTTTCAGGTAGTGAAATATTTTCTCGTATAATATTTTGAAACTTATTTTTGTGTTGGTTGACGAACTCACAATTTACGGATTTAAATTTGGGCTTACGTGCATAATTTGGCGTCTTTTATGACTAAACCGGAAACCTTAGGATTACGTATTTACGTTTTTGAACTCCGTTTTTTATGAGACAATTTTTATTGGATTCGTTTTGTGACGGTGATTCATAATTTATAAAAACGTTTTCCGTAAAACGACCCGAGGGCACGCAAATCGAGAAAACTAGAATCGAGAAATACCCGTAAACTAGTGAGATGGGACAAAACACTTTGTCCCACCCCACTAGCTTATATGGGACGGCTAACTTGACACCACAATACATATGTGGCATCAAGTTTAGCTAACTTACACCAAGTGTAAGCTAGCTTACACTTTAAGCTTAACTTTTCTCCACTAACACAAAACTAGCAAATTGTTTTCATTCCCATCATTTCCTACATGCAATCCACTCTAAAAACTCTCTCAACTCCTCCCTTGTGCCGTCCCAAATAAGCCAACAAACACCCTCTTTGATCTTTTCTAGCCATAAACCACATGTTTACTAGTTCTATTAAGGTGTTCTCTTGAAGCCTTGATCATTTGGTGGCCATATTAACAACGTTGGAGGTGATTTGATTATGTCCTAGGGCTGATTTTCCAACCTATGTTCTTGATATTTGATGGTCTTCGAGATACTTGTTGTGTTCATCAAGTTCTTGTCTTCCTAAAACAAGAAATCCACTTGGATTGGTAAAGAAGATCATCCTCTCCATTTTTCTCTTGTTATTTTGTAAAGAACAAATGTATTTTCTTTCATTTTGTATATTTATATGATGTATATATGATGATAAAAATATTGTGTGGGGATCAAGTGTTGATAAATATGCTTAAAAATGATGATAACCATAAGAAATGAAGCTAAAATCTTGATTATTTAGTTAGCTGTATAAAAACAGTAGATAACTAAAAGATGAACTGATAAAATTGCATGGTTTGATCCATTTACAGTAAGTAGATGATGTTATACACATGTGAGAGTTGGCCATGCAATAGAATCAAAATAATGAGTGAGATATGATCAAAACAAGTTAGGTGGTGTAATCTGAATAAGCAGTTTTGTAGGGACTGTTAAGGCAAGTTAAACTAAAAATGGGCAGTAGCTATAACTAAGTTATATGTATCACATATTATGAAGAACATGTCATCCAAAAATGAGCTTCTAAGTCATTATAGAACTCTAGATATAGTAAAAATGGTGAACATGAAGTTAAAAATCAGATTTTGGAAATAATGTTTATTATTATTATATAAGCACTCACATTATAATGTATAAAATGTAAAAATATAAACCCACTAACTTATAAAACTTATTTATATAAATGTATAAAAGGTTAATTAAATGGGTAAACTATATAAATGGTGGTAAAATAATATTTATAAGTAATAAAAACTATAAACTTGATTTTTACGACTTTTTCGGCTATCGCCGTAAAATTAACGTTTTTCGCCAAATAAAACTTAGACGACCAAACCCGTCTAATATAAAGTTTATAAAAGTCATATACTGATGTATAGATAACTAATACAAGTAAAAACCGATAAAACCCGAACTATAAGAAATACGGACATTTACGAGCTAACTAAACATATTGGACTAATAATTGGACTTAATAAGATAAAAACTTGTAAAAAGAACTTATTGGGCTTAACCCATTTGGGCCCAACATGAAAAATATATATACTGATCATATAGGTATAAAATGGATAAAAACAAGTTAAAGAACTTATAAAAGGCTTAATGGACTTAAAATAGGTAAACAGGTAAAACTAGTGAACTAGTAAGACGTTACCAAAACGTAAACGCTAAAATGAGTAAACAAGGATGTATAAAACCACTTGATCATCATCATATGTACAAAATCATCATATGTATATTGTTATTTTGATAAAAGTCATTGGACCGAGTCTAAGACCGATTATTATTTATATAGGTTTCCGTGACCGAAGCACGCCCGTAGCCGATAATCTGCCTTTCATTAACAACGTGAGTTCATAGCCTCGCACTCTTTTAAATGTTTTATAAAATGATTTGTAAACGCGCGAGGGAGATAACATGCTAGATTTTTTTTATAAAATAGAACACAAGTAGTCCCGATTGTATGCTAAATGATATGGACCCGAATGATGCTATGACCCTATATTCGAGACTAAAAGGATTATTAGTAGTTAGGTTATGTCACTTAAAGTCCCATTAGCATGCATTGTGAACTACCGGGATTTGGTAGACGCTTATGCATTTGATAGTACTATTTGGGGACGATCACCCCAGTTCGCGCCTTGACGGTTGATCCCCGTCGTACCACATTGATTGGTAAGCGAATTTATGTATGAGAAGATTCCATAGCGTGATTTTTGTGACGACACGCTAACTTAGATGGGCAAATTGTTTGTCGGGTTCGCGGCCCGCTGTTTTCATAGTAAGGTAACAATGTCATGCGGCTAATAATAATCCTAAAACGTATCCTAATTCAGATACCATGTATCCTAATACAATATAAGACATAAATAATAAACGATAACGACGCTATTACGATGAATATATTACCTATCATGGTAATATAGAGACTACGGTCTCCTGGACGGTTTCAGATGTATGCTTGATATATATTGCCTGACTAGCAATATGAGGACTTACTTCCGATATTATACTTGTGTTCTGATTTTAAATGAATATAAATGATTGTTTTATATAACGGTTTTCATTAAACTCTATGAATTCACTCGGCATTCGCTGATATGATTTTTGCATGTTTTTATCTCAGGTGCTTGAAGGTAATCCGGATGGAGATCGACTCTGATGGCCCACACTTAATATTAAAAATGTTCATTCGATCTATGTTTTGTAAACTAAATGACCTGTATAATTTGGGACCTGTTGTACGCTTTTGAAACTTTTTATCGAATGAATGTTTGTTAAACCTTGTACAACCATTTTTATGTGTTGTCTATGATTGGAGTTATTGTGCTATCCCGTAACACTCTGAAAGACCCTTCCGCTGTACCGATACGAAAAATGAGAGTGTTACATACATGATTAATAGAGTATATCATTTAAAAAAGTAAACAAGACAAGAACATATAAAACAAGCTAAGAACATGCTGGAACCGGTAACGTACTCAGTAATCAGACGACTTGTACATGTCCCTTATTTATGTAGCATTAGTGAGGTCGGAGTAGGACTATTCATCCTTTCATCTTTCCTCCTTCACTGGACACAAGGTATGGATTTTCCGTCCTTCAGTATGGACATTCTTTCCTTATTAGGATTCCCCGTTTGCAGCCAACTATTTTCCTAAGTATATGTTTATATGTTTGATTACTTACGTTTAGTTTTAAATGCCTAAGCCATATACATGCATGACCAGTGTCACCTAGTTATGGAGGTACCATAACCATAACACTGGAGGCACCAGTGTTATGACTTCCCCACGAAGGAGTGATTGCTCGTGGCGTCCTTTTTTAGTTTTGGCCTTATATTTATTATTATGTGAGGCCTATGGGTGCATCCTAGTTACATGTTTTACAGGATTTTCATGGTGAATACGATGTGTGCCTGGCATCCTTCATAAGGAGTCGATCCCTCCTACCTAGACTAATTAATTAGAGGCAACCCCTCTAATTGCATGACGCGGTCTCCCCTCCAAGTATTCATGCACGATGTAACCTCATGACCTATATGGGCTATAGGCTAGTTAATACAGTTTTCATATAAAAACATAAGTCTTTTCAAACTATAAAACCAGTTTTATGAACATGTTCTAGGTTATCTAGGACTTATACAGTTCCGCTATTATTAGTCTTATTATGCTTATGTCATTTCATGCTATACTTGTATATCTGTGCACTGGGCGTTATGCTCAACCGTTTTCCTTTCATGTTCCTAAACGGCAGGTACTCAAGGACGCTCGTAGACTTTGAGAGTATGTGCATACACATGGAAGCTATCTAGCATTCATTACTTTATGCATTTTCCATACATTAAGTTACTTTATTTCTTTGGACATTGTTTAGTCCTTTTACATTTCAGTATTTATATTCATATGTGTTGAGCTTATACTTGGACTACCGATGTTTGTTTCCGGTATTTCCATTCATGGTCATTTAATGTTTTTGGATATTTACCTTGCATGCTTTGATGACACGCCATATTACCTTTGATATTCCATTTACCGAAATTGTGCTTATAATTATGGTATCAGAGCCAAGGCTTCGACTTGTAGGCTCTTAAAACATGACTTGAGATTAGTGGGTAATCACCATGGTCTTTCTAGAACTGATAGTTCTTTTCATGCATTTATTCATGTATCATTGTTGCAGGAATTTTGACTAAGTAATGGTTCGTACCAGACTGACCATATTTAGTCGCATGTGCTTTTAATCGAATAATTTTGTTTTGATGAACCGACCCATAGGCGTTCATCCTCGTCATGTCATTTTGTTTAGGTGAACCGACCCATAGGCGTTCACCCAAACCCATGTCATTTTCATTATCATGCATTCATACACTGTTTTCATGCATAAAAAATTTCTCATGTTTTTACGCATAATTTTGTTTTATAATGTCATCTGGTTCTCAGACGTGAACAAGAGCAACTGAATGCAGCATTTCAAGCTGCTATGCAGGCCATGCTTCCTCAACTATGTAATGAAATTCTGGCCAAGGTGCAAGCTACCAACAATCAGCACCAGCACGAGCACAAGAATCCGCATCCTCCACCTCCAGCTACCCTAATCACATGGCTGGAGCGATTAAATAAGCAGCGTCTGAGGTCCTTCGAGAAGACTAACAACCCCGATGAGGCTGAGAGCTGGTTAGCTCACATTGAGAAGATCTTTGACGCGATGGGATGCGACCCTGTCTTTAAGGCAAGGTTAGCTTGTTACAAGTTTGAAGGGAACGTGCTTGCATGGTGGAAGGCGAGATTGGGTGGATGGCTTGACTTGGGCACAGTTAAGGGAGTTGGTTATAGGACAGTTCTTCCCAAAATCTGGGCAGGATAAGCTTAAAAGGGAGTATCATGGGATTAGGCAGAGAGCTAGGGAAAACGGAAATGAGTTCATGCAAAGGTTTCTTCGTTTGTCTGGATTCCTTGGTGTAGCAGCTAGGATTGCAGAGGAGCAAACGTATCACTTTTGCTGGGCTCTTCGCAAATCTGTCGCCAATAACTTGGTGTGTGCTACATTCAATATTGTGGCACAAGTAGCAGGTACAACCCGTAAGTTGGAGATGCTGCATGAGAGGGATGAGTTTGGAGAGGCAGAAAGACCCGACAAGAGGTATATTTCGTCATTCAGCGGTGATCATTTCATTTCATTCAGTACTATCCAAATATTTATCTTTCTCTATACAATTGTATCTTTCAGGCAGAAGACTGGGGACCGGTCCCAACCGGCCACTCAGCAGCCAAGTCAGCACAAGGGTAACGGTCAGACCCAAGATCGTTCTGCTTCGGATAGGCGTGGCGGTAATGACAATTACGGTAATAATGATAACAACTCCAACAACAGCAGGTCCCTAAACTTACTCATTTCTATGTTATATGCTTTATGATTCACAATTCTGACACTTCAACATCTACTACCAGTAATAATGGCAACGAAAGGGAGCAGGACCACAGAGGTTCACATCCCAACCGTGCAGCTACATCTGGTATTACGTCTTACGATTTTCAGCATTGTCCTGTTTGTACCCTTTAATCATGTCTCACGTATACTTTCCAAAACAGGCTCCCAGCCAGCACGGGCACCTGTTGGAGGGTATACTCACCCTCTCTACACTACGTGTAATCGCAGGCACCAAGGGCTGTGTCGCCGTGATAGCGATGCTTGCTTCCAGTGTGGCCAACCAGGCCAACGCATGAAGGACCGCCACAAGGGTGAGATCGAGGGCACTTCTGGACATGCCGGCTCCAAGCCACCTCCTACTACTGGACGGGTGTACACGAACTCATGTGATCAGGGCAACAAGTCAACAAGTACCATCACTATTAATTACAGGACTTAATAGAGACTCCGTACGCATCACACATGGGTACAAGGGTCTTCCCTTCGAGTTTGAAGACAAAATTCGTCCTGTTGACGCACTTCCATTGGACATGTACGATTTTGACATGATATTAGGCATGGATTGGCTATCCAAGCATCACGCCACCATTGACTGCCACTCATGTCGGGTCATCTTCGGTGATGTAAACGCACCAGAGTACATTCACAATGGTTTTATACCCGGAAGGTCTATACAAATAATTTCAACTTTACAAACACGTGCATTATTGTCACATGGCTGTGATGGCTACTTAGCTACTGTATAAGATATGGAGGCTGAATCTCCATCTATCCAGAATCAGCCGATCGTGTCAGAATTTCCCTATGTGTTTCTAGAAGAACTTCAGAGCATACCACCTGCTCGTGAGGTAGAGTTTAATATTCAGCTCATCCAAGGAGCTGAGCCAATTTCCAAGGCTCCTTATCGCATGGCTCCTATAGAGCTTAAAGAGTTAAAGGAACAACTACATGAACTTTTGGAACGAGGTTTCATCGGACCTAGTGCATCTCCATGGGGTGCACCGGTTTTGTTCGTAAAGAAGAAGGACGGCAGTATGCCTCTCTACATTGATCATCATGAGCTTAATAAGACCACCATCAGAAATCGATATCCTTTGCCACACATTGATGATCTGTTTGCCCAACTCCAAGGGGACAAACATTTCTCCAAGATTGATCTGAGGTCGGGCTATCATCAGTTACGGGTGAAAGAGCAAGACATCACCGAGACTACTTTCCATATACGTTATGGACACTACGAATTTGTAGTCATGCCATTTGGCCTTACCAATGCTCCATCAGTTTTCATGGACTTGATGAAACGTATCTTCTACGAGTTTCTGGACAAGTTCGTCATTGTCTTTATTGACGACATTCTGATTTTCTCTAAGTCAAAAGAGTAACACGAAGACCATCTTCGTACAGTATTACAAATACTTTGCCAGAAGCAGTTGTATGCCAAGTTCTCCAAATGCGAATTTTGGTTGAGTAAAGTGGCGTTCCTAGGCCACATAGTATCCGCAAAGGGAATAACCATGGATCCTACAAAGGTTGAGGCTATTACCAAGTGGCCAAGACCGACATCAACAACTAAATTTCGCAGCTTTCTAAGCTTAGCTGGTTACTACCGTAGGTTCGTAGAGAACTTTTCCTGATTAGCACTGCCATTGACCAAAATGATGCGGAAAGGGGAAAAATTCGTCTAGACTGAAGAAAGAGAGAAGAGCTTTGAAGAACTAAAGCAGAGGCTGGTATCTACACCGATTCTTACTCTCCTATCTGGTACAGGTGGATTTCAAATCTACAGTGATGCTTCAGGGAAGGGACTTGGCTGTGTTCTCATGCAACATGGGAAAGTGATTGCTTACGCATCACGACAGCTTAAGGCTTATGAGGAGAACTACCCTATGCATGACTTGGAACTTGCAGCAGTCGTGTTTGCACTGAAGATATGGAGGTACTACTTGTATGGCGAATCATGTGATATCTTCACATATCACAAGAGCCTGAAATACATATTCACTCAGCGTGAACTGAATATGAGGCAGAGAAGGTTGTTAGAGATGTTGAAGGATTATGACATTAATCTGCAGTATCATCCCGGCAAGGCGAATGTGGTGGTAGATGCTCTTAGTAGGAAGTCAGATATGATTAACAGCATTAAAATAGAGGAAGAGATTATACGAGACTTGGAGCGACTGGATATTGAAATCATGGTACGTAGACAACATGGCTACTGGGCTAATCTTAGAGTGAAGCCTGACTTACTCTCTAGGATCAAGGAAGCTCAGAAGGATGATGGTGAAATCTGGGCAATCATTCAGAACTTAGAGCAGCAGACGGAGTTTTGGTTAAATGACGATGGTATCTTATGGCAAGGCACTAGACTTTGTGTTCCTGATGATATTACTCTCAGGGAAGCGTTATTGGCTGAAGCTTATATCTCCCCATTCTCCATTCATCCTGGTTCAACCAAAATGTACCACGAAATCAAGCAGTATTTCTGGAGGAGTGGTATGAAACTGGACGTTGCTACCTATGTCTCCAAATGTCCTACCTGCCAGCAGGATAAGATCGAACATCAACGGTCTAGTGGTCTACTACAACCATTAGACATTCCATAGTGGAAGTGGGAGAAGATTACCATGGATTTTGTCATCGGACTTCCACAGACCAAGAGGAAGCATGATGTAATTTGGGTCATCGTTGATCGACTTACCAAGTCGGCTCATTTCTTACCCATCTGTAAGGATGATCCATTTAGCAAGTTGGCTGACACATATAAGAAGGAGATCATGAGACTTCATGGTGCCCCAACCAGTATCATCTCGGACAGATATCCTCGGTTTACTTCACGATTTTGGAGGAGTCTGTAGAAAGCTTTGGGGTACTAAACTTAAGCTTAGCACGACTTTTCATCCTCAAACAGATGGACAGCTGGAGCGAACCATTCAGACATTGGAGGATATGCTTCGAGCGTGTGCGTTGGAATGGACAGGAAGCTGGGACGATTATATCTGCTTGGTAGAATTTGCATACAACAACAGTTGGCACGCCAACATCAAGTGTGCACCGTTTGAGATGTTGTATGGCAGGAAGTGTTGCGCCCCAATTTGATGGGATCAGGTTGGTGAGCGAACACTTAAAGGTCCAGATATGATAGAGTTTACCAACGAGAAAGTCGTTGTAGCTAAGGCGAAACTACAAGAAGCTCGTGTACATCAAAAGAGTTATGCCGACAAGCATCGTAGGGATATGCATTTCAAACGTAGGAGATCATGTTTTTCTTAAGGTATCACCGGCACGTGGTGTTAGACGTTTGGAATCAAAGGGAAACTCAGTACTCGATTCATCGGACCGTTTGATATCATCGAGCGAGTCGGTAAAGTGTCGTATCGTTTAGTGTTACCTCCGCAGCTTTCTCACGTTCATGATGGTTTAGTATCCACTCGAATAAATTCGTGAAGATCTTACCTTCGTCGAGGAACCCGAACGAGTTCTTGATAGACAGGAAGGAGTCATGAGGAAGAAGACGATTCCATTCGTCAAAATCCTTTGGAGGGATCATACCGAGCGGGAAGCCACTTGGGAGACAGAGGAGTCTATCCGAACTTCTTACCCTCATTTCAAGTTTTGATTCAGGTATTTTCCTCTTTCAGTTTATGTTATCTATAATCCGGAGACGAATTATTCTTTTTAGGGGGCAAGAGATGTAAAACCCACATATAAATGCCATGAACAGTACACTACGTAAACATACGAACCAATTAAAACTTTCCATTTATGTCATGTACACGTGTCACGAACATTAAATTCAGAAACTACGTACGTGTTAGTGCACGATAATTATTAAGTACGTGATAATACACGATATATTAAGTATAATAATTAAAATCACGAGTATATGATCACGAACATTAAAACATGAACATGTGAACTACGTATTATATATTATTACATGATAAACAAGTATTACATATAATAAATATACCATGAATATTAAGACACGAACCAATACGAACATTTAATCATACAAACGAACACATAAATAATTAACACGAACAAAGCCCGGGAGGCCCTTTGGGCCTTGTGGTTGCCGCGGACACAAGGAGGGGGCCCAAGCCCAAGTTTTGGTTAACTAAAGGAAAAGTAAAACATACACTTTTCATAATACAGAATTTTAACAAGAAAAGAAAAACCCTAGCTTCTTCTCTCTCCCTTTCCGCCGGCTATACAACACACCAAAGGGGTGTTTGTTTGATTTTGATCATTGATTTTGGGTTGATCGTGTTTGTGTTCTTAGTTCTTTTCCAATCAAGCATTCGGTATCACCATAACCTTCACCTTTTTATTTTATTTTTTCTTTTAATTATGTTCATGTGATTTAGAAAATAGAAAGATAATTAAACATGTAGATCAATACAAGAAAACATGGAAAAGGGTTTGGTTTGGTGGGTTTTGTTTCGGCCGACACACAACCGAGAGACCTAACCTCTCGGCTTGGTTTGTTTCGCACCAATAGCCGAGACCAAGAGGTCTCGGTGTGGTCTTGGTGGTTCGGCAGCAAGAACAAGGGACCCTGACTCAAGTCGGGGTGTTGTTTTGTTTGTGTTGGGTCTCAGCGCAGCAACAGCAACACCACCGGCTTAAGTCGGTGGCTGTTTTGGTCGAGCAGGGGAAGACACAGCCCAAACAGGGGGAACCACCAGCTACAGCCAGTGGTGTACTCAGTTTAACCAATGGCTAGCCAAGCCACAGCACTGGCAACCACCAGCTTCAGCCAATGGTGATATTTGGTTCGGCGTGGCAACCGGCTAGGCCGGGTAGCCACTGGGGGGCTGTTTTAGTTTGGTTTATGTTTTGGTTTATATTAAAACACGGGTTCGGGCACAGGCTTATTTTACAAGTTATGTTTTACAAGAATTATGAAATTAATTAAACATGACTAATAATTAATTTAATTTAATCATGGACTTAGGTTATATTTATTTTTAATAAATAGTACATGTTTTAACCTAAGTATTTTACCATTTAATTTGGACTATAGTTATTAATTAGTTATTAAAACATGGACTATAATTAATTAATAAAACATGACTTAGGTTATAATTATCAAATATAATAATTCCTGATTAACCTAAGAATTTTATTTTGACTAATTTAATCAAATCATGCTTTATTTAATTAAATCATATAACCTATTGTTTATTAAATTACCATGAAATTTAATTAATAAACTATACTATTAATTACATGACTTATGACTATTAACCAATAATAATTAGCTTATGTTATTAGCTTATTAATCCAGCTTATTTCTAAATATGGAAACTTTCTATTTCCGCATATTGCTCATATTCCTTGATAAGCTCTTTGCTCCATAGGTCTTGAAATTTATCTTCAATCCAAGGGATATCCTCTAAATTTACTGCTTTGCCCATTGTTAATGATGTAGCATACTCGTCCGCGCCATTTTCTAAGAAATTCATATCACGGTTGGTAAAGTATTGCATTGGTAGGTGTTAGTGGAAGAAGTATTAGAGCTTGTTCACCTGATGCTGTTGATTTGATTGCTTTCATGAGCTCATTGAAATGATATTCTCCCCTAGTTTTGGAAATCTTCATGGAAGTCCAAAAATTCTTGTCTTTGATCATTGTTTGAAGTGTATTTGTATCAATGGTGGGCACTCCATATTTATCCATCAAGAATCCAGAGAAGTCGATTAGATTATTGAGGAATTGTGTGAGATCCGCCTTTTCACTGTCAGAAATTATACGTGCGGTTGCTCCCTGTGTAAGCCATGGCTGCACTAGAACCGTCTCATCAATAGTGAACGTATCAGCAAACTCAGGATCTGGTTGATTTATATCGTCAATATCCATATCGATGTAGTGCTAAGGTGGAGATTTATGTATCACAGATTGTATCGGTTCGTCTTCTTGCATAGGTTCGTGTTCTATAGGTGCTGTTTATGAGACATTAGTAGGAACCGGTACAGAAGACATACCTGTGTCTATTTTTGTGTGATGCTGAACAGGAGTAGGCGGTAGAGAGTGATGTTCCACAGAAGATGATGGTTCGTCTTCAATCATTGGTTCGTCTTGTACCAATGGCTCTACAAGTTCTTCTTGTGATACACTAGTAAGAACCAGTTTAGATGACATACCTATGGTGTTTACATTGGTTTCATCATGCTTGTCATTGGTGATGTTTTCACTCTCGTCTTGTTGGTTATCGCCAACCTTTTCTTTTAAACGTGCATCACTTTGTTCCTCTTCCTCATCACCATCCTCGAATTCTTCAGATTCTTTACCATTACCATCCTCATTATCATTATCCTCATCCCCATCACTATCGTCATCCTTGTCTTCCCCGTCATCCTCATCCTTATTATCATCCTCATCCTCATCATCATCCTCATCCTCTTCCTCGTCCTCTTCTTCTTCATCTTCATTCTTATCAGAATGTTCTTTCTCCTCCTCATTCTCTTCCTCTTCTTCCTCATCGTCATTTTCAGGCTCCTGACGTTTCCTTTTCTTGGAAGATTGGGGAACTTCAGTGTTTTCTAATGGTGATGTGTGGGAAGCTTCCAGTATGACTTTAACAAGAGCGTTTTACAATTTGTGTTGAGCTTTTGTTTTTGGTAACTCAATGTTGGTTAATCGAGTAACCAAAGTTTGCGTTAATTGCAAGTCAGTAATGCCTTTAGTGAACAATGCTGGAAGCTCTTGATTGACACATGACCTAACTTCACGCTGAATGATGTTATTCTCGAATTGATCACGGTTCAAAGTGGAATAATTGTTCTTGGTTACTAAAAAGGAGTTTGATTTTCTATTCTACTAAAAAGGTAAATGCGTGAAGTAAATAAAAGTAAACTAGAAGCAATTAATTAATAAAAATAAAACTTGATTTAAAATAAAAATAAAACAGTAACTGTAAATACCCTGAAAAATGCTTGATTCAGAATGTACCCTTTATTCGGAATATATCAGACAAAAATCCTTCATGCGGAATATCTTACTCATGCGGAATATCTTTGCTTCATGCGTAATAAAAAGGGAAATATTTGTTCATGCGGAATAATGTAGGTTCATTCGGAATATAAGCTCATGCGGAATAAACTGGAAAGGAGCTTGACCCAGAATAACTATGTGATCCAGAATATTGGAGTTGATCCAGAATGTTTGAGTTGATCCGGAATAATTGATTATTTCGGATGAAGGGCTTGACTCGGAATAATAAATATTTCGAATGACAGACACTGATCCGGAATATAAAATATTCCGGATGAACAAGGTTGATGCGGAATAAAAGGGGTGATCCAGAATATCTATGTTGATCCGGAATCTGGGTTCATGATGAACAGCGAAGAACAGGGGAGTACGATTTTTATCAAATCAAGCCAAATTTAACCAAAAGATTTAAACCAAACTAAACACTAATCATCTACTAACCATAAACATCAAACCAAAACACTAAAAACACAAAACCCACTTACTTTTAAAGATCAAAATCAACCAAATAAGAACTTTAAACTTTAAATCAAAAAGATGAAGATGAACAAGATTAATGGAAGGATTATATTAAATGATTAAGGTTTGAATAATCAAAGGAAAAGATTAAAACTACAAGATTTGTGAAAACAAAAATGAAAATCACCAACACCTTAATGGTGTTGGTTTCCCTACGAACAAGAAGGAAAGACAAAAAACTAAAGCTGCTCAAAATGTGTGAAGGGATGTCCTTATATAGTCCTTGTCTTTGGTTGGTGAGAGGGCTTTCTCCCGTTCTTCTTGTCTTCTCGTCTTTTTATAAAAGTTGACGTTTTCGATTCTGATTCGGGATTTGTCGACGATTAAATTAAACTCGTCTTTTAATTCCTTCGTTTAATAGACTTGAGTTCCTTCGACATGTGTAAATCTTCCATCTTTGGTCCTTTTCTTTGATAAATCTTCAAATAGGCCCATTGACTTCAAATCATTTGCATCTCTTGGACAATTGACTTCGTCTTGAGTCTTTTTCTTCGATAAAACCCGTGCAATCCCATGTTTTCTCCAATATCCATCCGGTTGGCTCTTGTAGGATATGTAAATCTTGCTTATGTTTTTAGAGAGGGAAAGAGATAGAGAGATGGTGAGAACACACATACTTAGAGAGAGAAAGTGAAAGAAACACACTTTTTCACTATGTGTAAAAATGAAGAACACACACCCTCTCCATCAAAGGAGAGGGTTTATATACCTAAGCCTTGTGATGGGCTTGGGCTTACAATGTTGGGCCGGCCTACACATGTTGTAGGCTAGGCTTGACTTTGTTTGTTTAATAAAGATATCTAGACTACGAGCTACTACTTAATATATTGTCGGAGTGACCGAATCTTCCTAAATACGTAAAAACGTATTTCCAACAATCTCCCCCTAAGGGAGGTCACTCCAAACAAGGGCGTTACCCGAGTTACAATAATGAAATAAACCTAGCATACTATGCTTGTCTTGAGCTCATAGTCTTCGTCTTTATTTTCTTTTTTCTTTTCTGGTGAACATGCTGATGTGATCTTTGATATCAATCTTTAGCATCAATCTCTTGCCTTGATCTCGTGCATCCATCACTTGTGATCTTCGCCTCTTCGTGACACCATGTCCCACATACTTATACCTTCGTAATTCTTGAAAGCTTCAGAGTTCGATACAGCGGAAGACTTAACTTTTAGGCTTTCTTGAATTTGATGAGGTATTAAGTGCATAAAGTATAAGCATGCGGGGACGACTTCTTCTTGGATCCCGCAACGCCACCGTCTTCAAATACCACAACATAAGTAGACACGAATGAAATGGCTTTGAACATTTCATTCTAATTCGGTAGCATTTTACCTCCGGTCGGTGAAGACCGTTGGACGATATAAAATATCGTACCCGTGACAGATAGTTTCAATTAAGTAACTTCCTGACAGGATTTCGCGGGTAAACCCGTTCTCTTTATTCGACCGTCCAAAGCTGACTGCGAACATAAAGAGTGAATCATTTGGATAATAATATCCGCATGATTTGAAGCCGTCAATTCATGTTCCTGGAACAAGTGAAATTCAATTAAGAACCGCACCATCATTGCTTTCCAGTTGTCACGAGCTTGATTCGTATAGAATCTTGCAAGTTACCTACCAAGTGCTGTTTGAGGTTAACACTAGAAGGATTTCCACTCATCACCGTGAACACTAAGGTATCACTCTGAGTGTTCTGGCAAGATCACTAAGATATTGCGTAGAGGCCTGGAACGTGTTTAAATTTAGTTAAGAATTAAACCACTGTTGCTTTCCAGTTATCACAAGTTTGATTCATAAAGAATCGCACAAGTCACCTACCATGAGATTTTTGATATTCGCTCAAGAGGGATTTCCATCTTCATTGTAAATACTCTCGTATTACTCGGATGTTTAGGCAAGATCATGAAGATTTTCCGTAGGACTCTTAAAATCTTTCTTACTTTTCACAGTGTGTGAAGAAGCAAGGAATTATGAAAGTGTGTCCTAATGAGATATTTGATGATCTCAAATGGCTCTAGACTCGATCGTGCACTTTGGATTTTAGTGATCGGAGGCTGGAGAGGAGTGCCACCTTTTCAATACCAACTTATTCGAGTGAATAAATCAATAGATAATGTGTTGTCTCCGTGTGATTAAAACAAATACCTTTTGAGAGATATCTGAGTTAGCCGGGATGGGTTGTGCATTGCATCACTGGGTCCATGATGTCTGTCTTCAATATCGAGAATCATTAAAATGATCGCAATAGCATATGTGTTGACCCGGTTTCTACCTAAAGTTGTAAGGAGGGCTTCTTTCTTTACATCCTTTATCTTTACAATTCTTTTTCGTTATTCAACCCCTTCAATGCTTACCAATACGTTATAACTAGCACCTTGTTGTGATTGTTCCAGTGCTAACTTAAGTACTTGGTCGGCATTCAGCTACGTTCACAATCTTTCTCCAACTTTCCTAAGGACTATTATTTCTAGCTATGGAATGTCCTTGGGAAGATTCCTCCGGTTCTGGAAGAATCATAGGACTTAACCTATCCTACCATCCTTATGTCACCACAATCTTCATCGTCGTGAAATAAATGGGTTTCGGTTAAGTATATTTCACCATGAAAATCCATTTTGATATGCAAATCCGTTTTGCTCCCCCTTAACATATGCCACGATATTCGAAAACATTTCGCACATGTCGGGATGAGCCAGCACATTAAGTCAAACCATTTGTGATAATGTCCAATATTAAATCACATTTTCTCCCCCATATTAAAAATATTAACCCAATCGATGTTTTTAATATCAATTGATTTAATGAAGTTTTAACAAAGGTTTTGGGAAGAAAAATGCGAGTCCATTTTATCTTCATGGTATCAAATGTATGAGATATGATACCGATTTGTAACATGATCACATATTCACCATATTAGAAAAAAATTTACAAGGTTGGTCCTGATAGATGAGAACATCATATGATAAGATCAAATGGTTCTTCTCAGCATATGTTGGTCGCCTCGTCACGTCTGAAGTCATCTGTTGACACTACATGTACGATTGGTATTGTTGTCTTAACACCAACTTGTGAACTTGGCACGTTCGGCATCGAAGACTCTGAATGCTTGACAATTGCTCCCCCTCAATTGTTGACCCGTGTTCTATTGAAAGAGCTGTAGTCGTCGGTTGAGTAGTCGCAACGTCGAGTATGTAGATACCAATTGTAGATAGCATGGTTGTAGAGATGATAGCTTCATAAAAAACAAGACTTCTCTTGTTTTAAGAAATAAATGCACTGAAACGTACATAGATTTGTGTTAGACCAGGTTATAAAGTAAACTTGATCCCTTACAAGGTTTTAAAGTAAACCTTGCCCGAGAAAATTAATTCCCGTTGTTGAGCCAAAGCTTTCATAAGAAATACTTGACTTTAATGTGAAAACCGGGTTGTAGTCAGAAATAACCACAAGCCATTGGGGCATGTTTTATGAAATATTTACAACTTTTGTACGAACTCTATTTATGGCGCCGTGTCAATATTAATCAACATTTCTAAGGCCGTAAATATTATCGTACCAAAAGATATGCCTTTGAAAAAATAAAGTAAAAATATTTTTTGATTTTTCTGAATTTTTCAATTTTTATAATTTTTATATGGTTTTATATTTTTGTATTTTGCTTTTGTGGATAAAAATATAAACAATATATACAGATGATCACCAAGGATACAGAGAATAGTTTACCACCACTATTCTTTCGCTTCATCTGCCAGTTCCTTTAGAGTCTCAGGCGAGAAGGTTCTCATTCCTAGCTTGTCGGCCAAAAATTCAATTCGAGCGCGATCTAAAGCCTTCGTGAAAATATCCGCCAATTGATACTCAGATCGGACAAAGTAAAGCTCTATTACTCCATTTTCTACTTGCTCCTTGATGAAATGGTAGCGAATGTCAATATGCTTCGACCGGGAGAATTGAACGTTGTTGCAGCATAAGGCAATTGCACTCTTGTTGTCACAGTACATCGGAATTTTGTTGGAACCTAGACCATAGTCGGTTAATTGCGATCTCATCCAAAGAATTTGAGCACAACAACCGGACATAGCTATGTATTCTGCTTCCGTACTTAAAATTGCAGCGCTTTTCTGCCTTTTCGATGCCCAACTGATTAATCGATCTCCTAGTAGTTGCAATGTTCCACTCATGCTACGCCTAGTATCTTGACAACCCACGTGATCCGCATCTGCATATGCCATTAGTGCAATAGAAGAGTCCTTCGAATACCAAAGTCCCCGATTAATGGTTCCTTTAAGATATCGAAAGATCCTTTTAACAGTAGCTAAGTGTAACTCAGTAGGCCTAGTTTGATACCTAGCACACATACATATAGCAAACTGAAGATCAGGTCAAATGGCTGTGATATACAGAAGAGTACCTATAATTCCACGATAAAGTGTCGGATCAACGGCAATTCCATGTGGATCTGCATCAAGCTTAGATTTTTCCACCATTGGAGTACCACAGGGTCGCAAGATTCCATCTTGTACTTCTTAAGTGATTCAAGGGCATACTTGGATTGAGTGATAAAGATGCCTCTGGGACTCTGAGATATCTGAAGACCTAAAAAGAATGATACCTTGCCCATCATTGACATCTTAAACTTGGAAGACATGAGTGTCCCAAATTCATGCGATAAGGTTTGGGTCGAGGCTGCAAATATAATATCATCAACATATATTTGTACCATAATCATATCTTTACCTCGTTTATGAATGAACAGAGTGGGATCCACCTTGCCTTTAGCGAAGCCTTGCGAAATGAGTAATTGTGACAATAAATCATACCATGCGCGAGGAGCTTGCTTCAACCCATAGAGAGCCTTCTTAAGCTTGTACACATGATTGGGATAATTAGGATTCACAAAACCATCCGGCTGTTGAACATAGACCTCTTCCTTGATTTCACCATTAAGAAATGCCATCTTCACATCCATCTGATAGACGATCATATTCATATGGGCAGCATAAGCGAGGAATAGTCTAATAGCTTCCAAACGGGCAACAGGCGCAAAGGATTCCATAAAGTTGATGCCCAATAATTGCTTGTATCTACGAGCTACTAGTCGAGCTTTGTTTTTCAATATTCCGCCTAACTCGTCGAGTTTCACCTTGTAAACCCATTTCAAAGTGAGTAGCTGCACTTGATCCGGGCATGGGACAAGTTCCCAAACTTCAAGAGGTATGAATTCATTAAGTTCTTCTTGCATAGCTTCTATCCAACAAGATTGAGTAAAAGCTTGTTGCCATGTCTTAGGTTCAACTTCAGTGAGAAAAGCATCAAAATGATAAAACATTGCATTTTCTTGTAACTGACTTCGTGTGGATACCGGACGATTAGGGTCACCAATAATAGAGTCTATCGGATGATCCTTTGTCCACTTGCTGTCATGTTTATGAATCCGTGGATTCGAGTAAACTGTAGAAGGAGCTTCCTCTGAGGTGGACGACCCGACTTGATTAGGGTCGGGAATTGGTACACCAAAGAATGAAAGTTCACACATTTGAGCAAATTTCAAATCGTGATCATCGTCATCCTCTTCATCATCAATAGGCATGACATGGGTAGTTGAAACATGTGTTGGTTGAGAATTACTTGTTGAAGGTACATCTAGACCAATTTTAGGTGCAGACGTATCTAATTGTGCAACGGTTGCTGGAGTGACAACTTCGGTCACCGGAGCTATTACTTCAGGTTCAGGAGCATCGATACTTGGAGGAGTAAAGAATTCATCAAAGAACGGTTGAAACAACGTATCCCATTCAGTCCTAGAAGGTGGGGTAAATGATGATGAAGTAGGGTTGTTTGGGACAAGACCAGAACTAATATTACTGGGTCCCATTTCATGAAGTGCGGGTTCAGAGCTGCTTTGCTCAGAAGCCATTGCTGTCAGCTCATCAAAATCAACATTCCTAGTTTCGAGGATCTTGCGAGAGTTACGGTTGTAGATTCGGTATGCCTTCTTTGCGGGTGCGTAACCAATGAAAATACCAATATCATCCTTTGGTTGAAGTTTTCCCAAATTGTCACCATCTATATTTGGATAGCAAAGAGAACCAAATATATGAAGATATGATAAATCTGGTACTTTTCCATGGAGAAGCTCATATGGTGTTTTACCATGGCGTTTACGAATTAGTGACCGGTTTTGGGTGTACACTGCTGTAGATACTGCTTCTGCCCATAAAAACAATGGAGCCTTTGCGTAAACTAACATCGTTCGAGCAGCTTCCATAAGTGTGCGATTTCGCCTTTTAACGACACCGTTTTGTTGTGGAGTGCGTGCAACGGATGTTTCATGAGATATACCAACTTCTTCATAATTATCACGCAAGATTTGATTCACAAATTTGGTTCCATTATCTGTACGAATGCGTCGGATAGTAGTGTTGAGACGCACTTGAATCATCTTAAGAAATCCGATGATGAATTTAGGTGCCTCATTTTTTGCTTTAAGAAATTTCACCCATGTAAACCGAGAGTAATCATCGACAATGACGAGGATGTACTTTTTGCCACTAAGACTTTCAACACACATTGGCCCACAAAGATCCATATGCAATAGATAAAGTTTCTCTTGGTTGGTGTCTTCCGTCTTGGGTTTGTAAGATTTCTTAGTGCTTTTCCCCATTGTACACGCGGAACACAAATGATCCTTGTGAAATGAAAGTTTAGGAAGACCACGAACAAGTTCGTTTTTCGCCAAATGATTAATAGCGTCAAAGTTAAGATGAGATAACCGTCGATGCCATAACCATGACTTAGTATTCGATGCTTTGGAGAGAAGACATACGGGAGAAGCGGCCATCATGTCTTGTAGAGACAAAGTGTACAAATTATTTCCTCGAGTACCTTTCAATAAATCAACCCCTTCCAAATTGCGTATGAAGCCGGTATGCTCTCGAAAAGCAACTTCTAGGTTTGCATCACAAAATTGTCCCACATAAAATAAGTTGTGACCGAGACCTTCCACATAATACACTCTCGGAATTATAACATTCCCAATATGATATTCACCATAACCCATTATTTTTGCAATATGATCATTCCCAAATCGAACCGTACCAAGAAACTTGCTGACAAAATTTCTGAGCTGAGAGCGATCTCCGGTCATATGCTTGGAGCAACCAGAGTCCAAATACCAGAGAACAATTTGGACCACCTGTTTTCAACAACAACAGTAGACAATGCATTGGAAACTATTGGCTCCGGAGTGTTAGCAGATACAGATAAAATATTATCAGAATTTCTAACATTTTTGTGACCCTTAGATTTCCTACGTTTTCTAATGTGAGTTTTAGCACTAACAGGTTTTACAGTTCCAACTTTCTTCGGTTTTGGATTATCCGCGGGCACTATAGTGGGAGTAGACCTAGTTAAAGGGCACTTTGTTCCTACAGTAGTGTTGGTGTTCCTAGTTAAAGGACACACTTGTGTGTTGGTAGCCTTGATACTCCTAGTTAAAGGGCACGCTTTCTTTGCTGTAGTGGGAGTGATCCTAGTTAAAGGGCACGCATTTCCTACTATAGTGAAAGTTCTACCAGTGGGGCGCCACATCCAACCAACTTGGGTTAACACTTTCCCAGTCGGTTTCCATTCTAATCCATTTTTCTGGGCATACATCTCATTCACATGGTCAATAAGGCAAGAATCATGACGACTAGAAAACATACATTCATTGCAATTCCAACATTTCAAATTAGAATTCACACTAGGCTTGTAACGCTGCACAACCGTAGAGCCTTTAGGTTTAGCTACATGATTCTTTTTATTCAAAACAGAAATAACATTCCTAGGATGGGCTTCTACTTTCTTCTTCACTTGACTACTAGATGGGGGCAAGATCCTATCATTCTTCTTGTTTCTTTTAAGCTTAGATCTTTAAGCCTTAGTAGTGGTGCTTACTCCTTTAGAAGGCAACACGAGAATATTAGAAGCTGGTTTTGATTCCGCCTTATCTTTAGTGACCAAAGTTTGAGATGGTTTAGTCCTAGGGCCCTTGTTAAGTGGTGTGACAGCTATAAGGTTCCTTTTGATTGCACTAGAGGACGATGCTGAGACAGTGGCTGCGTTATCCACAACATTCTTACCTTTTAGAGTACGAAGTGTTTCCTTTAACTCAGCCACGACCAGATTTTTATCACAAATTTGTTCCCTTAAATCAGATATTTCCACCGACATTCGATTCAATTGTTCAATCAACGATTAATTATGTACAGTGGTATTAGCACATGCGGGCTTTACTGAATCGAAGAGTCGTGTATTTTTTTGTTTCAAGTTATCAACTTTGGACAAAATCTTGGAAACTCGATTATCTAGATCAAGTTTAAAATTCTCAGTGGCCTCAAGTACGTTCACACAGTTAAGCTCCTTAGACTTCTCTATTTCTATCGGCAAAGATTGAGCAACCTTGTCACTTGGCTGACGCTGTTTTGATTGTGAATTCAATCGAAAATTCTTTTCAAAGTTTGCATCATCGATATTAACACCTTCGAATGACGTTTCAAAGATTTCTTGAATAAATTGTTTCTTGCATTCAAGCGAAATACAATGTGTTTGAATCTCATCAAAACGTTTTGAAAGCGAGGAATATGAATCTTGAAGCTTTAAAAATTCAACGTCAGATTCGTGACAAGTACTATCTACCACATTATTCACAGATTCAATATTATGCACAATAGAATCATTATCAACACTTTTATTCACACAGACAGAAACTATATCATGAGACATCAGTTGCTTCAGAAGCTGATCATTTTGGCGTGAAACCCGTTCTATTTCAAGTAAACTGTTTTCATAAGCATCATCCATTTCATTGAAAACACGTCTAGCTTCTTCTATTTCCAAAAGCAAATCTTGATCAAGATTTCTAAGACAAGACTTAACATTCTTTACAAACGGAACAATTTCATCTCGAAACGCAGCTCTAGTGTGCTCAAAGTTCCATTCACCTTCCGTTATGGCCGTGGCCGTCGTACGTTCCAAAATGACGTTGTCAAAGTCGGCTAAGTGTTGGTGTACCGCATTTAAATTAACGGACGCCTTACTTACCGGTGGAATTAACTTTGTTAAAGCCGTTCTAACAAGTGTAGGAGACGTACGAGAAAGGTTTTCATTTGACAAACTTTGGGGAACAAGAACTGTCAATTCTGCTAATTCCTTTTGTAAGTGAATGCGTGTCTTTTTCGAAAATTGATCTTTGTTATGTTGATCATAATCAATTGTATGGAATTTTGAAAGCATTTTAGAATGAGTTTCATCCGCAAGTGATTGTGTCTCCTCAGTACTACGAACATAAGGTGCTTCTTTCGATTTGCCAATTATGGTCATATCATAAAGACCGGGAATATATTCCTGAGCTTGTTTTGCATAACCGGGATTAGGTGGTAAATCTTGAAGACGTTTAAGTTCGAGTTCTTTAAATGACTTAGTTAAAAGATGAACCTTTTCTGTGGAAGCGTATTGTTTTAAAAGCTGTTGTTTTTTGAATTTAAGAAGTTTGGTAGCATTACTTTCCGATTCAAACTTTTTAGACTCGAGAGTTTCGAAATCCATTTTAAGTTTCTAAAAATCATTGACAACCGACTCTTTTGCTTTTAATTCATTGGAAAGATTAGCTTTTAATGATTTGATAGGTGTGTAAACACCCATCCTTTTACCACTTAATTCTGGCTAAAACAAGACCAAAACACGTATTTAATATCATTTGTTTGGAATTATGCGTGGTTTTTGTGCTTATTGTGTTTTCAGAGCTAACCGGATGAATATTAAAGAAAACATTGGATTACACGGGTTTTATCAAGGAAAAAGACTCGAGACGAAGTCTATTGTCCAAGAGGTGCAAAAGATTTGAAGTCACTGGGCCTATTCAAAGATTTATCGAAGAAAAGGACCAAAGACGGAAGATTTACATAAGTCGAAGAAACTCAAGTCTATTTAACGAAGAAATTAAAAGACGAGTTGAATCTAATCGACGACAAATCCCGAATCAGAATCGAAAACGTCAACTTTTCTGAAAAGACGAGAAGACAAGAAGAAAGGGAGAAAGCCCACTCACCAACCAACCACTAGGAGTATAAATAGATTCCTCCTTCACACAATTAGGGAGTTAGTTCATTTTTCTTTTTCCAGTTCTTTGTGGTTCGTAGCATCACAAACACCATTAGGGTGTTTGGTGATTTTCATTTTTTTTTCAATCTTGTAATCCTTAATCATTAACCTTGTTACTCTTCTATTAATCAATCTATTCCACCTTTTCATTCATCTTGTTCTTCATCATCATCTATTGCAAGTTCTTAAGTTTTTATTTAATTCAAGTTTGATCTTAAAAAGTTGTTGATTTAGTGTTTTTATTGATGGGATTTATTACTTATGGTATTTAAATGATGTGTGTTGATTTGGTGAAACCTTGTTGAGTATTTTGGTGTTTAGATTGATAAAACGTTTCTCTGTTACTGCTACTGTTCTTCAACCCAGAACTTTCCGAATAGACAATTTTGTGTTTCCCTTATTCGGAATTTTGGATATTCCGAATAGGGGTGTTTCCATTTCTTTTACTAGGAATATTTTATATATTCCGAATAGCCATAATTTTCCGCATAGTACTTTATTTTATCTTCTTTATTCGGAATATCACAGATATTCTGAATAGCCCTTGTATTCCGAATAGGACGATTTTTCAGCATAAGCAAATTTTCCGAATTGAACCTTTTATTCAGCATAGGCCATATTTTCCGAATAGGGCCAGTCTTTCCCCATAGAACCAGCTTTCCGCATAGATGTGTTTTTCCGAATAGCAGTCCTTTTCCGAATAGGGCATGTTTTCCGAGTAAGTCAATCTTTCCGCATAGAACCATACTTTCCGCATAGCATTTATTTTTCCGAATAGGGTAATTTTCTGTTTGGGTATTTTTCATTTACTGTTTGTTTTAAATTCTTAAGTCCAGCTTTACTTTTTAATAGAATAGAAAACCAAACTCCTTTTTGTCACCAAGAACAAATCATTCCACTTTAAACTGAGATCAATTCGAGAGGACAGCGATAATTATATTTTGAACCCATTGCAAATCCTTTTATCAAATGGCGCCGCTGCCGGCTCTTCTCGTTAAGATCAAAAGTTTTTTGTGAGAACTTGGATTTTGGGATCCGTTCCCCGTGAACGTTACTTTTTCATAAAAACATTCAAAAACACTAAAAAATATAAAATTTTCAAAAATACAAAAACATTAAAAAACATAAAAACCAAAAATATTTCTGTATTGTTTTTGCCTTGTTAGTTCTTTTGCAGGTGTATGCGCACTCGATCCACGTCTTATCAAGAGCCCGAGCCTCTCGATAACTTAGACATGGATGGTGTACAAAACAACAATAACATACCACCTCCGAACAACAATAATAACAACAACAACCCGCCTTTTAACAACATGAACAATAACAACAACAATGAGCACCTTCCGGATAATCGCCCCATGATTGAATTGCTCCAAGCTCATGTCGATGGTAACACGGATCCAATTGTTATACCACCAATTGCCGCCAACAATTTCGAGCTAAAATCAGGCTTTATCCAGATGGTCTCAGCTCAACCATTATTGGGACGAACCATTGATGACCCACATGACCATATCAAGAGATTTCTACAACTCACCAACACGGTCAAGTTCAATGGAGTTCCACAAGAAGTTATAAGGTTACAACTTTTTCCCTTTTCTTTAGAGGGACAAGCCCGGCATTGGCTTGCTAAGGAACCGCCACAGAGTATTCTCTCGTGGACGGATTTGGAAAGAAAGTTTATCAATTACTTTTTTCCACCCTCTCGTACTACCGCTTTGCGGAATGAGATTATAAACTTTGAACAAAAGTACGATGAGTCGTTCAGTGAATCTTGGGATCGTTTCAAAGATCTTTTAAGAAAATGCCCACAACATGGTTTTACCAAAGTACATCAAATCAATACTTTTTACAATGGTTTAAGCATGAGTGACCAAGATTCACTGAACAGTGCCTCAGGGGGTAATTTATTGGCTAAGACTTCCAATGCTGCTTGGGACATCATTGAGAATAAATCTCGTGTGCAAACCAAGAGTGTTCGGACCAATGTTGCTAGTGCTAGCACTAATGACAGCGACAAGCGATTAGACAAAATCACTACGCTTCTTGAATCGCTTGTCACCCACACCGTCAGCAACAACAACAGCAACAACGCCAAAAACGCTCAAGTGAACGCTGTCAGCCAACCTTGTGAGATATGCGGTGGTCCACACTCTTACACAACTTGTACCGCCACCCAAGATTACCCTGCTGAGAATGTGAATGCGACATATGGCACCTATCAACAACCTGCTTATCAAGCTAGACCCCAAGGTGACCGTAACTTGCTTAGCTACCGCAGCAACAACTATCTTTCACCACCTGGATTCCCTCCTGCCAACCCAAATCAACAACAAAACCTTAATCGCCCAAATCAACAACAACAACAACCTCGACAACCATACATCCCACCTCACAAGCAGCAACAACCAACTCAACGAAACAACCAAGTCTACCAACAACCTGCTTACCAACCACCTGCATACAATGCTCCTCCCAACCAACCCACCGCTCTTCACCAAGAAGTGGAAACTTATATGAGGACTAACGATGCGATAGTGGGAAATATTCAGAGAGAGGTGCTCAACCTGAAAGCCGACTTGGTCAAGCAAGGAAACGATTTGAGAGCAGACATGAGAAATACGTTGGATAGCCAAACAAATGACTTGAGGAACATGATGGCTAGTTTTTTCCAAAGTAGTCAACCCTCTTCTTCGGGTACTCTTCCGAGTAACACCGTTGCGAACCCAAGAGGGGAGATGAAAGCAATCACTACTCGAAGTGGTAAAGGTACCAAGGAACCCGAGCTTCCTATACCTCCACCGGTGGTTGTGACTCAGGAGAATGAGTCGCCTGCTCCTATTCCTCCTCCTTCTCCTTCCCCAATTTCTCCACCTCTTCTTTCTACCCCTCCTCCACCCGTGCTTGTGAGTGATCCTATTCCCTTAAAGCCTTCCTCTTCTTCTAATATACCTTATCCTTCAAGGTTGAGGAAAGAGAAGTAAAAGAGCAAGGATGATATTCAGGTTTCGAATTTCCTTAAAATGTTCAAAAAACTGAATTTCAATATCTCCTTCGCTGAGGCTCTCGCTCACATGCCCAAATACGCGAAAATGTTTAAAGATCTTCTGAGCAACAAGGAAAAGCTCCTCGATATTGCCAACACCCAACTTAATGAGAACTGCTCTGCAGTGCTCTTAAGGAAATTACCAACCAATCTTGGTGATCCGGGTCGTTTTCTTATCCCTTGCAATTTCCCGGGAGTAGAGAATTGCATGGCCCTAGCCGATCTAGGTGCCAGTATTAATCTCATGCCTCTAAGTGTTTGGAAGCAATTATCTCTCCCAGAGCTAGTCCCCACCAAAATGACTTTGGAATTAGCTAACCGTACGGTTGCTTATCCAGTGGGGATAGCCGAAGACGTCATTGTAGGAGTCGACAAATTCACCTTCCCTGCTGATTTTGTTGTCGTCGACTACGAGATGGACCCCCGTGTGCCACTCATTGTTGGTCGTCCATTCTTGAGGACCGGTCGCACTCTCATTGATGTTGAAGCCGGTGAGCTTATCATGAGAGTGGGTGACGATAAAGTAGTCTTCAACATGGGAAAGCTTTCTAAACAGCCTTATTCTTACGAGAGTGTTAATTGTATTGACGTTCTTGATGAGGCTTGTGAAGAACACTTCAAGGATGCTTGTAAAAATATTCCTACCTCTCTTCCCAATGTAGAGACCGTTTCCTCTATCGACTCCTCACTATCTCTATTTGGAGAAAGTGATTTCCTTTGGAAAGATTTGGAAGCCACCTTGGAAGATGTGAAGCAAGACAATGACGATTCTACTGCCAATTGGGATGACGATCTCAGTTTCATTGCAAACCTCCTCAGAGAAGACAATCCTTCCCCTCCATCTCCCACTGTTATTGCTATCGAGACTCTGACTTCGAATACGCCTCCCGTCGAAAATCCTCCGGATTTGGAACTTAAGGAGTTGCCGCCCCATCTTGAGTATGTTTTCCTCGAAGAAGAGAAGAAGTCACCAGTCATCATTGCTAAGGATTTGAAGGATGAAGAGAAAGCCCGACTTGTCGCTGTGTTGAAAGATCATAAGAAAGCTATCGCTTGGAAGATTTCGGATATTCGTGGAATTGATCCTCACTTTTGCACACACAAAATTCTCATGGAGGACGACTTTAAGCCCAAAATTCAAAGCCAACGAAGGGTGAATCCAAAAATACATGAAGTCATCAAAACAGAGGTTCTCAAACTTCTTGATGCGGGTATGATATACCCTATTTCGGATTCACCATGGGTTAGTCCAATCCATTGTGTGCCCAAGAAGGGCGGAATAATCGTTGTTCCCAATGAACACAACGAGTTGATTCCCACTCGTCTCGTTAATGGGTGGAGAGTTTGTATAGACTACCGCAAACTCAATGATGCCACGAGAAAGGATCATTTCCCTCTACCTTTTATGGACCAAATGCTTGAACGTCTAGCTGGTAATGAATATTACTGCTTTCTGGATGGTTTCTCGGGTTATTTTCAAATACCCATCGATCCCCAAGATCAAGATAAGACTACATTCACTTATCCCTATGGCACTTTCGCTTACAAAAGAATGCCTTTTGGCTTATGTAATGCGCCAGGGACGTTCCAAAGGTGTATGTTAGCCATCTTCCATGACATGGTTGAACAAACCATGGAAGTCTTCATGGATGATTTCTCGGTCTTTGGGGATTCATTCTCTTCTTGCCTTGCCAATTTGGAACGTATGCTCAAGCGGTGCGAAGACACTCGCCTTGTTCTAAATTGGGAAAAATGCCATTTTATGGTAAAAGAAGGCGTCGTGCTTGGACATAAGATCTCGAAAGCCGGTCTTGAAGTTGACCGTGCTAAAGTCGATGTTATCGCAAAATTGCCTCCACCTTCAACTGTGAAGGGTGTGAGAAGTTTCCTGGGTCATGCGGGCTTCTACCGTCGATTCATCAAAGATTTCTCTCAAATCGCTCGCCCGATGACCCACCTCTTGGAAAAAGATACTCCTTTTATCTTCTCCAAAGAGTGCCTTGAAGCCTTCAACTCGCTTAAGGATAAGCTTACTAAGCCACCCGTCTTGGTTACCCCTAATTGGGAGCTGCCTTTTGAGTTGATGTGCGATGCTAGTGATTTTGCTATTGGAGCGGTTCTTGGACAAAGAGTGAACAAACACTTCCAACCGATCCATTACGCTAGCAAGACAATGACGGGGGCACAATTGCATTATACAACAACCGAAAAAGAGCTTTTAGCTGTTGTCTATGCTTTTGAAAAATTCCGCCCCTATCTTGTCCTTTCCACCACCATCGTGTATACCGATCATTCCGCGCTGAAGTACTTGTTGACAAAGCAAGATTCCAAACCAAGACTTCTTCGCTGGGTTTTGCTGCTCCAGGAATTTAAAATCGAAATTCGCGATAAAAAAAGGAGCAGAAAACTTAGCCGCGGATCATCTCAGCAGACTTGAGGATCCATACCAAGGGGATCATCCGAACAAAGAAATCAATGATTCTTTTCCCCTGGAGACCTTAATGTCTATAAACTCGAAGCCGAATGAAACCCCGTGGTTTGCGGACTTTGCAAACTACTTGGCGGGTGGAATTCTCAAGGAAGGGTTGACGTCTCAACAAAAGAAGAAGTTTTTCACCGACATTAAGACTTACTTTTGGGACGACCCTTACCTATTCAAACAATGTGCTGACCTGATTATTCGTCGATGTGTTGATGGACCGGCAGCGTCTGAAATCCTTAATGCTTGCCACAAAGGACCCACTGGTGGTCACTTTGGTCCCAACTACACCGCTAAAAAAGTGTTTGATTCCGGATTTTATTGGCCCTCCATATACCGTGACGCTCACGATATGGTTAAACAATGTGATGTTTGCCAAAAGCAAGGCAAAATCACACATAAAGACGAGATGCCTCAGACTTTCATACAGGAATGTGAAATTTTTGACGTTTGGGGTATCGACTTTATGGGGCCATTCCCATCTTCTAAAGGAAACAAATACATCCTTGTAGCCGTTGACTACGTTTCAAAGTGGGTTGAAACCAAAGCTTTGCCTACTAATGACGCAAGGGTGGTTTGTAACTTTTTGAAAGCTTTATTCTCTAGATTCGGTGTGCCTCGCGCCATTATTAGTGATCGTGGGACTCATTTCTGCAATGACCAATTTGCTAGAGTCATGGCTAAGTACAGTGTAAACCATCGTCTTTCCACAGCCTACCACCCACAAACTAATGGCCAGGCTGAAATATCTAACCAAGGACTAAAGCGAATTTTGGAAAGAACCGTGGGAGAGCATCGTGCCGCATGGGCTGATAAACTCGATGATGCTTTGTGGGCTTTCCGTACTGCTTATAAGACCCCGATCGGCTGTACGCCTTATCGTCTTGTGTACGGGAAAGCGTGCCACCTCCCCATTGAGTTGGAGCACAAGGCTTATTGGGCCTTGAAGTGGGCTAATTTTGATATAAACAAAGCCGGTGACCTACGCAAGATCCAACTCAATGAGCTGAATGAACTCCGTAATGAGGCTTATGAAAATTCTTTGATCTATAAGGAAATAACTAAGCTCATTCACGACTCCAAGATCAAAAACCGAGAGTTCCATGTTGGAGACAAAGTCTTACTTTTTAACTCTCGGTTGAAAATCTTTTCGGGCAAGCTCAAATCTCGTTGGTCCGGCCCATTCACCATTGCCCAAATTTTTCCATATGGTACTCTCGAGCTCGCTCAACCTAATGGACCTAATTTTAAGGTGAATGGCCAACGAGTGAAGTTATACTTTGGTGAGGACACCTCTCAGGAGATGATTCCATCCTTCACCACGTTCCCCATGAACTAATTTGGGTCGAGTCAGGCTCGTGACTCGGTTATCAAAACCAAGCGCTCCTCGGGAGGCAGCCCGAGTATCTATCCCTTTAACCCCCTAAGTGTAGGGGAGGACCTATTTTGAAAGAACCGTGCTCCCGTGTTATCCGAAATCCGGTATCATCTCTCAACTATCGTGATTCAATTTTCTTCATACTCACATTTGAAATTGATCACTTTAGTCGTCTCTTCCTTAACTCGAGTTAACCAACGTGCACAATGTCATAAGTGTAGGGGAGACTTTTCGCACATGCTTAAACATTGAGGACAATGTTTA
This sequence comes from Glebionis coronaria, assembly GCA_025667525.1. NCBI lineage: Eukaryota > Viridiplantae > Streptophyta > Magnoliopsida > Asterales > Asteraceae > Glebionis > Glebionis coronaria. The sequence goes on from CM046874.1 coordinate 650,383,259, forward strand.
TCTTAAGTGTAGGGGAGACTTCTATCGAAGTTTTAAGTGGACTTTTCCATGAAAATGCCTTCATTAAACCGGAAATCGTCTTTTTCAACATTTTTCAAATTTTTTATTAACTCTGGCCATTTAGTCGTAATTTTTAAATTTTTATCATTGCTTTCGTATGTATATATCCCACAATAAAGTCAAAATTATTAATAAAGTGGTGTAGCTAGTTTAGATATCTTTGACATATTAGGCCCGTTGCGTTTATTTTGACTCAACCCGAATAGACTTATCCAAGTTTATTCTAGCTAGTATCCTTAACCATGTAGACCTTAATCGGTTTATTAGGCTAAGTGTCCACGAGTCTCATTATTTGAGATTTTAAATTGTGGAGGACGAGAAATGATAGAGTCAATTATAAGTCGGTATTCTTGCGCAAGCTCACTTGGTGTAATTATTTGCCTATTCTCCCATCACTTGCTAATAATTTATCTGCAATAAGTAAGGTCGTACGATTTGAAAAGTTACTTAGCTTCTAGCCCAAGATCGTTTAAAAGTTGCTCGGTAATGATAAGAGTTCATAGCCAAGGCATAACTTATGAAGCGGGGCGCGAAGATTGGCGAGTCCGAAAAGGCCCTAACAAGGCATGAGGATTCAATTTTATTGCTGAAGATCCAAAGTGATGTGAAAAGCATTATTCCTAAAGTCAATATGAAGGATCAAGACTCACGACGAAAAGCAATCAACTCCCATAAAGATCATGGAGAAGTCTATCCGAAAAGACCCTAACAAGGTATGAGGATAAATAGATCCAAGTCCGAAAAGGAGGCAGATCGTTGTATCTCAAAATCCCAATTAGAGATTGAAGAAATAATCATGAAGTCGTGGTCAACAAAGTTGGAGTACCCCTCAAAAGTCTCCAAGTGAAGAAACTCTATTATGATGAGAAGACCATTATCTCAAGAACGTCTCTCGAAGATATGAAGTATGAAGTACATGCCAAATATCGGCCCGAGAAAGGTCTCAAATCGTGAACCAAGTTATGCCAAGATATGAACTTTTTGATATCCCGAGAAGCAGTTTTAAGAGATTTTGTCCTTTAGCTAACTATTGATCAAATCGTCCTACTTTGCTTTCAGCCTTAATAAACTATCGAAATAAGTCCAAAAATGCATCTTCATGATCATTCTAAGACAAAAATAAAATATAAGAGATACAATTAGGAATAAGGGAGTTTAAGCATTTAATTAAGCCATGTGTGTAAGTGTTTGATTTACTAACTTATAATAACAATGATCTTGTTTTTAAGCTTAGTTTGGGGAACGTCAAACTTGAGAGTGATAAATCTTCGCAACACCAAAGCCCTAATGTAAGTCCTTGATTTCTTTACAAGTTATTTCCATTCTTTTTGTTTATCTTAAAGTTTTTATTTCTTTTAGTATTTTGATTCTTATTTAGTAGTATTTAAATAAGGCCAAGGTTGATTAATTATGAGAAAAGTGTAAAATTGCTTTATCACTAAGCATTGCATGAGGGCATGGCAATGGTTAAGTGTAGGGGATTTGATAGGTGTGTAAACACCCATCCTTTTACCACTTAATTCTGGCTAAAACAAGACCAAAACACGTATTTAGTATCATTTGTTTGGAATTATGCGTGGTTTTTGTGCTTATTGTGTTTTCAGAGCTAACCGGATGAATATTAAAGAAAACATGGGATTACACGGGTTTTATCAAGGAAAAAGACTCGAGACGAAGTCTATTGTCCAAGAGGTGCAAAAGATTTGAAGTCACTAGGCCTATTCAAAGATTTATCGAAGAAAAGGACCAAAGACGGAAGATTTACATAAGTCGAAGAAACTCAAGTCTATTTAACGAAGAAATTAAAAGACGAGTTGAATTTAATCAACGACAAATCCCGAATCAGAATCGAAAACGTCAAATTTTCTGAAAAGACGAGAAGACAAGAAGAAAGGGAGAAAGCCCACTCACCAACCAACCACTAGGAGTATAAATAGATTCCTCCTTCACACAATTAGGGAGTTAGTTCATTTTTCTTTTTCCAGTTCTTTGTGGTTCGTAGCATCACAAACACCATTAGGGTGTTTGGTGATTTTCATTTTTTTTTCAATCTTGTAATCCTTAATCATTAACCTTGTTACTCTTCTATTAATCAATCTATTCCATCTTTTCATTCATCTTGTTCTTCATCATCATCTATTGCAAGTTCTTAAGTTTTTATTTAATTCAAGTTTGATCTTAAAAAGTTGTTGATTTAGTGTTTTTATTGATGGGATTTATTACTTATGGTATTTAAATGATGTGTGTTTGATTTGGTGAAACCTTGTTGAGTATTTTGGTGTTTAGATTGATAAAACGTTTCTCTGTTACTGCTACTGTTCTTCAACCCAGAACTTTCCGAATAGACAATTTTGTGTTTCCCTTATTCGGAATTTTGGATATTCCGAATAGGGGTGTTTCCATTTCTTTTACTCGGAATATTTTATATATTCCGAATAGCCATAATTTTCCGCATAGTACTTTATTTTATCTTCTTTATTCGGAATATCACAGATATTCCGAATAGCCCTTGTATTCCGAATAGGACGATTTTTCAGCATAAGCAAATTTTCCGAATTGAACCTTTTATTCAGCATAGGCCATATTTTCCGAATAGGGCCAGTCTTTCCGCATAGAACCAGCTTTCCGCATAGATGTGTTTTTCCGAATAGCAGTCCTTTTCCGAATAGGGCATGTTTTCCGAGTAAGTCAATCTTTCCGCATAGAACCATACTTTCCGCATAGCATTTATTTTTCCGAATAGGGTAATTTTCTGTTTGGGTATTTTTCATTTACTGTTTGTTTTAAATTCTTAAGTCCAGCTTTACTTTTTAATAGAATAGAAAACCAAACTCCTTTTTGTCACCAAGAACAAATCATTCCACTTTAAACTGAGATCAATTCGAGAGGACAGCGAGAATTATATTTTGAACCCATTGCAAATCCTTTTATCAAATGGCGCCGCTGCCGGCTCTTCTCGTTAAGATCAAAAGTTTTTTGTGAGAACTTGGATTTTGGGATCCGTTCCCCGTGAACGTTACTTTTTCATAAAAACTTTCAAAAACACTAAAAAATATAAAATTTTCAAAAATACAAAAACATTAAAAAACATAAAAACCAAAAATATTTCTGTATTGTTTTTGCCTTGTTAGTTCCTTTGCAGGTGTATGCGCACTCGATCCACGTCTTATCAAGAGCCCGAGCCTCTCGATAACTTAGACATGGCTGGTGTACAAAACAACAATAACATACCACCTCCGAACAACAATAATAACAACAACAACCCGCCTTTTAACAACATGAACAATAACAACAACAATGAGCACCTTCCGGATAATCGCCCCATGATTGAATTGCTCCAAGCTCATGTCGATGGTAACACGGATCCAATTGTTATACCACCAATTGCCGCCAACAATTTCGAGCTAAAATCAGGCTTTATCCAGATGGTCTCAGCTCAACCATTATTGGGACGAACCATTGATGACCCACATGACCATATCAAGAGATTTCTACAACTCACCAACACGGTCAAGTTCAATGGAGTTCCACAAGAAGTTATAAGGTTACAACTTTTTCCCTTTTCTTTAGAGGGACAAGCCCGGCATTGGCTTGCTAAGGAACCGCCACAGAGTATTCTCTCGTGGACGGATTTGGAAACAAAGTTTATCAATTACTTTTTTCCACCCTCTCGTACTACCGCTTTGTGGAATGAGATTATAAACTTTGAACAAAAGTACGATGAGTCGTTCAGTGAATCTTGGGATCGTTTCAAAGATCTTTTAAGAAAATGCCCACAACATGGTTTTACCAAAGTACATCAAATCAATACTTTTTACAATGGTTTAAGCATGAGTGACCAAGATTCACTGAACAGTGCCTCAGGGGGTAATTTATTGGCTAAGACTTCCAATGCTGCTTGGGACATCATTGAGAATAAATCTTGTGTGCAAACCAAGAGTGTTCGGACCAATGTTGATAGTGCTAGCACTAATGACAGCGACAAGCGATTAGACAAAATCACTACGCTTCTTGAATCGCTTGTCACCCACACCGTCAGCAACAACAACAACAACAACGCCAAAAACGCTCAAGTGAACGCTGTCAGCCAACCTTGTGAGATATGCGGTGGTCCACACTCTTACACAACTTGTACCGCCACCCAAGATTACCCTGCTGAGAATGTGAATGCGACATATGGCACCTATCAACAACCTGCTTATCAAGCTAGACCCCAAGGTGACCGTAACTTGCTTAGCTACCGCAGCAACAACTATCTTTCACCACCTGGATTCCTTCCTGCCAACCCAAATCAACAACAAAACCTTAATCGCCCAAATCAACAACAACAACAACCTCGACAACCATACATCCCACCTCACAAGCAGCAACAACCAACTCAACGAAACAACCAAGTCTACCAACAACCTGCTTACCAACCACCTGCATACAATGCTCCTCCCAACCAACCCACCGCTCTTCACCAAGAAGTGTAAACTTATATGAGGACTAACGATGCGATAGTGGGAAATCTTCAGAGAGAGGTGCTCAACCTGAAAGCCGACTTGGTCAAGCAAGGAAACGATTTGAGAGCAGACATGAGAAATACGTTGGATAGCCAAACAAATGACTTGAGGAACATGATGGCTAGTTTTTTCCAAAGTAGTCAACCCTCTTCTTCGGGTACTCTCTCGAGTAACACCGTTGCGAACCCAAGAGGGGAGATGAAAGCAATCACTACTCGAAGTGGTAAAGGTACCAAGGAACCCGAGCTTCCTATACCTCCACCGGTGGTTGTGACTCAGGAGAACGAGTCGCCTGCTCCTATTCCTCCTCCTTCTCCTTCCCCAATTTCTCCACCTCTTCTTTCTACCCCACCTCCACCCGTGCTTGTGAGTGATCCTATTCCCTTAAAGCCTTCCTCTTCTTCTAATATACCTTATCCTTCAAGGTTGAGGAAAGAGAAGCAAAAGAGCAAGGATGATATTCAGGTTTCGAATTTCCTTAAAATGTTCAAAAAACTGAATTTCAATATCTCCTTCGCTGAGGCTCTCGCTCACATGCCCAAATACGCGAAAATGTTTAAAGATCTTCTGAGCGACAAGGAAAAGCTCCTCGATATTGCCAACACCCAACTTAATGAGAACTGCTCTGCAGTGCTCTTATGGAAATTACCAACCAAGCTTGGTGATCCGGGTCGTTTTCTTATCCCTTGCAATTTCCCGGGAGTAGAGAATTGCATGGCCCTAGCCGATCTAGGTGCCAGTATTAATCTCATGCCTCTAAGTGTTTGGAAGCAATTATCTCTCCCAGAGCTAGTCCCCACCAAAATGACTTTGGAATTAGCTAACCGTACGGTTGCTTATCCAGTGGGGATAGCCGAAGACGTCATTGTAGGAGTCGACAAATTCACCTTCCCTGCTGATTTTGTTTTCGTCGACTACGAGATGGACCCCCGTGTGCCACTCATTGTTGGTCGTCCATTCTTGAGGACCGGTCGCACTCTCATTGATGTTGAAGCCGGTGAGCTTATCATGAGAGTGGGTGACGATAAAGTAGTCTTCAACATGGGAAAGCTTTCTAAACAGCCTTATTCTTACGAGAGTGTTAATTGTATTGACGTTCTTGATGAGGCTTGTGAAGAACACTTCAAGGATGCTTGTAAAAATATTCCTACCTCTCTTCCCAATGTTGAGACCGTTTCCTCTATCGACTCCTCACTATCTCTATTTGGAGAAAGTGATTTCCTTTGGAAAGATTTGGAAGCCACCTTGGAAGATGTGAAGCAAGACAATGACGATTCTACTGCCAATTGGGATGACGATCTCAGTTTCATTGCAAACCTCCTCAGAGAAGACAATCCTTCCCCTCCATCTCCCACTGTTATTGCTATCGAGACTCTGACTTCGAATACGCCTCCCGTCGAAAATCCTCCGGATTTGGAACTTAAGGAGTTGCCGCCCCATCTTGAGTATGTTTTCCTCGAAGAAGAGAAGAAGTCGCCAGTCATCATTGCTAAGGATTTGAAGGATGAAGAGAAAGCCCGACTTGTCGCTGTGTTGAAAGATCATAAGAAAGCTATCGCTTGGAAGATTTCGGATATTCGTGGAATTGATCCTCACTTCTGCACACACAAAATTCTCATGGAGGACGACTTTAAGCCCAAAATTCAAAGCCAACGAAGGGTGAATCCAAAAATACATGAAGTCATCAAAACAGAGGTTCTCAAACTTCTTGATGCGGGTATGATATACCCTATTTCGGATTCACGATGGGTTAGTCCAATCCATTGTGTGCCCAAGAAGGGCGGAATAACCGTTGTTCCCAATGAACACAACGAGTTGATTCCCACTCGTCTCGTTAATGGGTGGAGAGTTTGTATAGACTACCGCAAACTCAATGATGCCACGAGAAAGGATCATTTCCCTCTACCTTTTATGGACCAAATGCTTGAACGTCTAGCTGGTAATGAATATTACTGCTTTCTGGATGGTTTCTCGGGTTATTTTCAAATACCCATCGATCCCCAAGATCAAGATAAGACTACATTCACTTGTCCCTATGGCACTTTCGCTTACAAAAGAATGCCTTTTGGCTTATGTAATGCGCCAGGGACGTTCCAAAGGTGTATGTTAGCCATCTTCCATGACATGGTTGAACAAACCATGGAAGTCTTCATGGATGATTTCTCGGTCTTTGGGGATTCATTCTCTTCTTGCCTTGCCAATTTGGAACGTATGCTCAAGCGGTGCGAAGACACTCGCCTTGTTCTAAATTGGGAAAAATGTCATTTTATGGTAAAAGAAGGCGTCGTGCTTGGACATAAGATCTCGAAAGCCGGTCTTGAAGTTGACCGTGCTAAAGTCGATGTTATCGCAAAATTGCCTCCACCTTCAACTGTGAAGGGTGTGAGAAGTTTCCTGGGTCATGCGGGCTTCTACCGTCGATTCATCAAAGATTTCTCTCAAATCGCTCGCCCGATGACCCACCTCTTGGAAAAAGATACTCCTTTTATCTTCTCCAAAGAGTGCCTTGAAGCCTTCAACTCGCTTAAGGATAAGCTTACTAAGGCACCCGTCTTGGTTACCCCTAATTGGGAGCTGCCTTTTGAGTTGATGTGCGATGCTAGTGATTTTGCTATTGGAGCGGTTCTTGGACAAAGAGTGAACAAACACTTCCAACCGATCCATTACGCTAGCAAGACAATGACGGGGGCACAATTGCATTATACAACAACCGAAAAAGAGCTTTTAGCTGTTGTCTATGCTTTTGAAAAATTCCGCCCCTATCTTGTCCTTTCCACCACCATCGTGTATACCGATCATTCCGCGCTGAAGTACTTGTTGACAAAGCAAGATTCCAAACCAAGACTTCTTCGCTGGGTTTTGCTGCTCCAGGAATTTAAAATCGAAATTCGCGATAAAAAAGGAGCAGAAAACTTAGCCGCGGATCATCTCAGCAGACTTGAGGATCCATACCAAGGGGATCATCCGAACAAAGAAATCAATGATTCTTTTCCCCTGGAGACCTTAATGTCTATAAACTCGAAGCCGAATGAAACCCCGTGGTTTGCGGACTTTGCAAACTACTTGGCGGGTGGAATTCTCAAGGAAGGGTTGACGTCTTAACAAAAGAAGAAGTTTTTCACCGACATTAAGACTTACTTTTGGGACGACCCTTACCTATTCAAACAATGTGCTGACCTGATTATTCGCCGATGTGTTGATGGACCGGCAGCGTCTGAAATCCTTAATGCTTGCCACAAAGGACCCACTGGTGGTCACTTTGGTCCCAACTACACCGCTAAAAAAGTGTTTGATTCCGGATTTTATTCGCCCTCCATATACCGTGACGCTCACGATATGGTTAAACAATGTGATGTTTGCCAAAAGCAAGGCAAAATCACACATAAAGACGAGATGCCTCAGACTTTCATACAGGAATGTGAAATTTTTGACGTTTGGGGTATCGACTTTATGGGGCCATTCCCATCTTCTAAAGGAAACAAATACATCCTTGTAGCCGTTGACTACGTTTCAAAGTGGGTTGAAGCCAAAGCTTTGCCTACTAATGACGCAAGGGTGGTTTGTAACTTTTTGAAAGCTTTATTCGCTAGATTCGGTGTGCCTCGCGCCATTATTAGTGATCGTGGGACTCATTTCTGCAATGACCAATTTGCTAGAGTCATGGCTAAGTACGGTGTAAACCATCGTCTTTCCACAGCCTACCACCCACAAACTAATGGCCAGGCTGAAATATCTAACCGAGGACTAAAGCGAATTTTGGAAAGAACCGTGGGAGAGCATCGTGCCGCATGGGCTGATAAACTCGATGATGCTTTGTGGGCTTTCCGTACTGCTTACAAGACCCCGATCGGCTGTACGCCTTATCGTCTTGTGTACGGGAAAGCGTGCCACCTCCCCATTGAGTTGGAGCACAAGGCTTATTGGGCCTTGAAGTGGGATAATTTTGATATAAACAAAGCCGGTGACCTACGCAAGATCCAACTCAATGAGCTGAATGAACTCCGTAATGAGGCTTATGAAAATTCTTTGATCTATAAGGAAAGAACTAAGCTCATTCACGACTCCAAGATCAAAAACCGAGAGTTCCATGTTGGAGACAAAGTCTTACTTTTTAACTCTCGGTTGAAAATCTTTTCGGGCAAGCTCAAATCTCATTGGTCCGGTCCATTCACCATTGCCCAAATTTTTCCATATGGTACTCTCGAGCTCGCTCAACCTAATGGACCTAATTTTAAGGTGAATGGCCAACGAGTGAAGTTATACTTTGGTGAGGACACCTCTCAGGAGATGATTCCATCCTTCACCACGTTCCCCATGAACTAATTTGGGTCGAGTCAGGCTCGTGACTCGGTTATCAAAAACAAGCGCTCCTCGGGAGGCAGCCCGAGTATCTATCCCTTTAACCCCCTAAGTGTAGGGGAGGACCTATTTTGAAAGAACCGTGCTCCCGTGTTATCCGAAATCCGGTTCTATCTCTCAACTATCGTGATTCAATTTTCTTCATACTCACATTTGAAATTGATCACTTTAGTCGTCTCTTCCTTAACTCGAGTTAACCAACGTGCACAATGTCATAAGTGTAGGGGAGACTTTTCCCACATGCTTAAACATTGAGGACAATGTTTATCTTAAGTGTAGGGGAGACTTCTATCGAAGTTTTAAGTGGACTTTTCCATGAAAATGCCTTCATTAAACCGGAAAATCGTCTTTTTCAACATTTTTCAAATTTTTTATTAACTTTGGCCATTTAGTCGTAATTTTTAAATTTTTATCATTGCTTTCGTATGTATATATCCCACAATAAAGTCAAAATTGTTAATAAAGTGGTGTAGCTAGTTTAGATATCTTTGACATATTAGGCCCGTTGCGTTTATTTTGACTCAACCCGAATAGACTTATCCAAGTTTATTCTAGCTAGTATCCTTAACCATGTAGACCTTAATCGGTTTATTAGGCTAAGTGTCCACGAGTCTCATTATTTGAGATTTTAAATTGTGGAGGACGAGAAATGATAGAGTCAATTATAAGTCGGTATTCTTGCGCAAGCTCACTTGGTGTAATTATTTGCCTATTCTCCCATCACTTGCTAATAATTTATCTGCAATAAGTAAGGTCGTACAATTTGAAAAGTTACTTAGCTTCTAGCCCAAGATCGTTTAAAAGTTGCTCGGTAATGATAAGAGTTCATAGCCAAGGCATAACTTATGAAGCGGGGCGCGAAGATTGGCGAGTCCGAAAAGGCCCTAACAAGGCATGAGGATTCAATTTTATTGCTGAAGATCCAAAGTGATGTGAAAAGCATTATTCCTAAAGTCAATATGAAGGATCAAGACTCACGACGAAAAGCAATCAACTCCCATAAAGATCATGGAGAAGTCTATCCGAAAAGACCCTAACAAGGTATGAGGATAAATAGATCCAAGTCCGAAAAGGAGGCGGATCGTTGTATCTCAAAATCCCAATTAGAGATTGAAGAAATAATCATGAAGTCGTGGTCAACAAAGTTGGAGTACCCCTCAAAAGTCTCCAAGTGAAGAAACTCTATTATGATGAGAAGACCATTATCTCAAGAACGTCTCTCGAAGATATGAAGTATGAAGTACATGCCAAATATCGGCCCGAGAAAGGTCTCAAATCGTGAACCAAGTTATGCCAAGATATGAACTTTTTGATATCCCGAGAAGCAGTTTTAAGAGATTTTGTCCTTTAGCTAACTATTGATCAAATCGTCCTACTTTGCTTTCAGCCTTAATAAACTATCGAAATAAGTCCAAAAATGCATCTTCATGATCATTCTAAGACAAAAATAAAATATAAGAGATACAATTAGGAATAAGGGAGTTTAAGCATTTAATTAAGCCATGTGTGTAAGTGTTTGATTTACTAACTTATAATAACAATGATCTCGTTTTTAAGCTTAGTTTGGGGAACGTGAAACTTGAGAGTGATAAATCTTCGCAACACCAAAGCCCTAATGTAAGTCCTTGATTTCTTTACAAGTTATTTCCGTTCTTTTTGTTTATCTTAAAGTTTTTATTTCTTTTAGTATTTTGATTCTTATTTAGTAGTATTTAAATAAGGCCAAGGTTGATTAATTATGAGAAAAGTGTAAAATTGCTTTATCACTAAGCATTGCATGAGGGCATGGCAATGGTTAAGTGTAGGGGATTTGATAGGTGTGTAAACACCCATCCTTTTACCACTTAATTCTGGCTAAAACAAGACCAAAACACGTATTTAATATCATTTGTTTGGAATTATGCGTGGTTTTTGTGCTTATTGTGTTTTCAGAGCTAACCGGATGAATATTAAAGAAAACATGGGATTACACGGGTTTTATCAAGGAAAAAGACTCGAGACGAAGTCTATTGTCCAAGAGGTGCAAAAGATTTGAAGTCACTGGGCCTATTCAAAGATTTATCGAAGAAAAGGACCAAAGACGGAAGATTTACATAAGTCGAAGAAACTCAAGTCTATTTAACGAAGAAATTAAAAGACGAGTTGAATTTAATCGACGACAAATCCCGAATCAGAATCGAAAACGTCAACTTTTCTGAAAAGACGAGAAGACAAGAAGAAAGGGAGAAAGCCCACTCACCAACCAACCACTAGGAGTATAAATAGATTCCTCCTTCACACAATTATGGAGTTAGTTCATTTTTCTTTTTCCAGTTCTTTGTGGTTCGTAGCATCACAAACACCATTAGGGTGTTTGGTGATTTTCATTTTTTTTTCAATCTTGTAATCCTTAATCATTAACCTTGTTACTCTTCTATTAATCAATCTATTCCATCTTTTCATTCATCTTGTTCTTCATAATCATCTATTGCAAGTTCTTAAGTTTTTATTTAATTCAAGTTTGATCTTAAAAAGTTGTTGATTTAGTGTTTTTATTGATGGGATTTATTACTTATGGTATTTAAATGATGTGTGTTTGATTTGGTGAAACCTTGTTGAGTATTTTGGTGTTTAGATAGATAAAACGTTTCTCTGTTACTGCTACTGTTCTTCAACCCAGAACTTTCCGAATAGACAATTTTGTGTTTCCCTTATTCGGAATTTTGGATATTCCGAATAGGGGTGTTTCCATTTCTTTTACTCGGAATATTTTATATATTCCGAATAGCCATAATTTTCCGCATAGTACTTTATTTTATCTTCTTTATTCGGAATATCACAGATATTCCGAATAGCCCTTGTATTCCGAATAGGACGATTTTTCAGCATAAGCAAATTTTCCGAATTGAACCTTTTATTCAGCATAGGCCATATTTTCCGAATAGGGCCAGTCTTTCCGCATAGAACCAGCTTTCCGCATAGATGTGTTTTTCCGAATAGCAGTCCTTTTCCGAATAGGGCATGTTTTCCGAGTAAGTCAATCTTTCCGCATAGAACCATACTTTCCGCATAGCATTTATTTTTCCGAATAGGGTAATTTTCTGTTTGGGTATTTTTCATTTACTGTTTGTTTTAAATTCTTAAGTCCAGCTTTACTTTTTAATAGAATAGAAAACCAAACTCCTTTTTGTCACCAAGAACAAATCATTCCACTTTAAACTGAGATCAATTCGAGAGGACAGAGAGAATTATATTTTGAACCCATTGCAAATCCTTTTATCATGATTCTATTTCTTTCAAGTGTTCAATCTTTTCAAAACGAAATTGGTCAAATTCAGAACATGTTATTTTCTCTGTTTGAGGAACCATTTCAAAAGTTTTGACCTTTTCTTTATGCAACTCAAGCTTAGCAGTTAGGGTGGAATTGGTATCTACAGATTGTCTGAGGGCCATATGCATTTGATCAATAATATGTTTAGGCACCATGACCAAATCATGTTGAGCATAAGATTCCATACCCGTCGTAGCATTTGGTTGAGGTTCACTCAAATGTGTAGGATTGGGTACCACATCATTTGAGTTACTAGTTCCCGAATGTTGTTCGAGGTTGTCCTTTTCATGCCCAACTTGATGTTGGTTATCATCAATATTATTAGATGTGGTTGGTATCAGAACCGTAGTGAGAGAGATTAGAAACGAGAGCAGCTTGGGCAGAGTGAATGTCATCACAATCTGAATCATATGCGTCAAGATCCTCTGCTTGATAAGCTGCATTAGAAGAAGAAACGACTGCAATGCCTTCAGTATCTGCTGCCCCTGGGTCTGCAAGAAATGCTAACCCCTCTGAATCCAAAATCTTCCCCTTAGACTGAGCATCAACCAAATACATCTTCTCACGAAACCATGCATCATCCCTCCTCCTTTTCGGCTGAGTGCATTCCCTAGCCATATGACCTTGTCCTCGGCAATTGTAGCAAGTCACAACCTTCTTAGGACCAATAGGACTCCCATTTTCACTAGCTTGAGAATTCATAGCTTGATTGTTCCCAGTCCTTGTAGGAAGTCCATATGAATTTTGCCTTCCTTGAATTGGTTGCACCGTCACTTGACCATCTTGAATAGTGGCTTGTTGTCGAGGATTTGATGAGGTGCGGAGCTGATTGTTTGTTGGTGGAAATCCTCTAGTTGCAACAAGTTTTGACAAGTAGGCTGTGAGATGGTTTAGAACATCAGCTGGCGTATCATTTGGAGTAAAGACCGGTGCTTGGATTGGTGGAAGTTCATTAGAGTAGAAAGCTTGTGCTGGTTGTGCTTCTATTGGAAAATATCCTTGTTGAGGAGTATAGCCCATTGGAGAAGTGTTGGCTTGTGATGGTGATGTCTGATATGATTGTTGCTGCGGAAAAGATTGTTGATGAACACCTTGTTGAAATGCTTGTTGTGGCATCATTGGTGGTTGATAAGATGGTTGTTGATAGGTGTGTGGTGGTGGTTGCTGCAAGTATGATGGTTGTTGATAAGTCTAAGCCATGTTTTTTTGAGAAGCATACATTGCAAGTGGATCATGAACTTGAGGTGTAGACAACCGAGCCTCGATCACATGGCATTCGTGTTGTTAGAAAAGCTTGAAGTTGATCCACATTGGTGCTATACAAGTCCTTAGCCAATTTAACATCTGTCACGTATTTTTTCCATTCTGAAGGAAGAGTGTTCAAATACTTGGTGTTCAATTGAAAGGTTGGAATTGTCATGCCATAGATATTGAGCTCATTCAACAATAGGGTAAATCTCAAATAGTAATCATTAAGAGTCTCCCCTGGCACATAGGCAAACTTATCAAAAGTATCATAAATCTTACACTCTCGTTCTTGTTTAGTTAACGAGGTGCCTTGCATGAGAACACGAATTCTATCCCATAACTCTTTGGCAACTTTATGTTTGCTGACGAGTTTGTAGACATCTGGAGGAAGGGCTTGGAGAATGATGTTTGTAGCATACTTATCACATTTGTCTTGAATCTTCATATCTCTAGTCAATTCACCCGTTGTGCGAGGACGAGTAGTTGTACCTTCCGTCACTGTACCATAATCTAATGGTCCATTGAGCACCGTTGCCCAAATGAGATGTCCATTCTCCTTGTTCAACATATAAAGTTCCATTCGGGAAGCCCATTCCTCATACATAGTCTTCACCAACATTGGTTGACGATTATCCGTACCCGAGAGGATGGACTTATCCGTAAGAGACGTGTACTCCATTTCAATAAGTTAAGATTTACAAACATTGATCGATCAATGAAAGAAAGTAAATGTGTTTGTTGTTGTGAGTTGAAGTCGAGAAACAATGTTAAAATCCCCTAAAATATGTTCTCGATAAACAAAAAATTCCAAGTCAAAATTACACACGAGTCGAAATTTTTTATGGAAAATTTTGTGATTATTGGAATGTTGATCGGAATAGTGATCTGAATGCTGATCGGAATGTCCTATCAGAATGTTTGTAGGAATGCTGATCGGAATGTGATTATCTGAATGCTGATCGGAATGTGATTATCTGAAAGCTGATCGGAATGTCCTTATAGGAATGCACAAATCGGAATATCAAATCTGAATACCAAATCGGAATATCAAATCTGAATACCAAATCGGAATACCTTGATCAGAATACCTAATCGGAATACCTAATCGGAATACCTGATCGGAATGTACCCAAAATCGGAATCCCTAAACCCTATTCCGATTACACTGATCAGAATGTCCTATAAACCCTTTTCCGATGACCTGATCGGAATAATTCCCACTTTTCTCGAACAAAACTCAACCAATTCGTGATTTTAAGCCAAAAAATGATCAAAACACCCAAAAATTTTGTGTTTTTAGCCAAAGTAACTATACCAAATCCCTACCCCAACTATGTAGAAGATTTGTATCAAGAAAAAACCATCAAAAACACAAAAAAAAATTTGGTTCGTGTAAAAATGGATCAAAATAGACGTATGAATCAAGAACACAAACACATGAACAATACAATCATCCCATGGCTCTTGATACCATTTGTAGGATATGTAAATCTTGCTTATGTTTTTAGAGAGAGAAAGAGATAGATAGATGGTGAGAACACACACACTTAGAGAGAGAAAGTGAAAGAAACACACTTTTTCACTATGTGTAAAAATGAAGAACACACACCCTCTCCATCAAAGGAGAGGGTTTATATACCCAAGCCTTGTGATGGGCTTGGGCTTACAATGTTGGGCCGGCCTACACATGTTGTAGGCTAGGCTTGACTTTGTTTGTTTAATAAAGATATCTAGACTACGAGCTACTACTTAATATATTGTCGGAGTGACCGAATCTTCCAAAATACGTAAAAACATATTTCTAACAGCTCTGAAAACACAACAAACACAAAAACCACGCATAATTCCAAACAAATGATATCAAATACGCATTTTGGTCTTGTTTTAGCCAGAAATAAGTGGTAAAAGGATGGGTGTTTTCACACCTATCAAATGCTCTACACTTAACCATTGCCATGCCCTCATGCAATGCTTAGTGATAAAGAAAATTTTACACTTTTCTCATAATCAATCAACCTTGGCCTTATTAAAATACAACAATTAAAGCACTAAGAGACATTAAAATTTTAAAGGAACAAAGGGATAGAAAACCATTTTCACTAGAAAATAGCAACATGGAAATAACTTGCAAAGAGATCAAGGACTTACATTAGGGCTTCGGTGCTACGAAGATTTATCACCCTCAAGTTTCACGTTCCCCAAACTAAGCTTAAAACGAGATCATTGTTATTATAAGTTAGCAAAACAAACACTTACACATATGGCTTAATTATATGCTTAAACTCCCTTATTCCTAGGTGTATCTCTTATATTTTATTTTTGTATCAGAATGATCATGAAGATGCATTTTTGGACTTATTGCGATAGTTTATTTAGGCTGAAAGCAAAGTAGGACGAGTTGATTAATAGTTAGCTAAAGGACAAAATCTCTTAAAACTGCTTCTCGGGATATCAAAAAGTTCATATCTTGGCATAACTCGCTTCACGATTTGAGACCTTTCTCGGGCCAATATTTGGCATGTACTTCATACTTCACATCTTTGAGAGACGTTCTTGAGATAGTGGTCTTCTCTTCGTTAATAGAGTTTCTTCACTTGTTGACTTTTGAGGGGTACTCCAACTTTGTTGACCACGACTTCATCATTATTTCTTCAATCGTTACTTGGAATTTTAAGATACAACGATCCGCCTCCTTTTCGGACTTGGATCTATTTATCCTCATACCTTATTAGGGTCTTTTCGGATAGACTTCTCCATGATCTTTATGGGAGTTGATTGCTTTTCGTCGTGAGTCTTGATCCTTCATATTGATTTTGGGAATAGTGCTCTTCACATCACCTTGGATCTTTAGCAATAAAATGGAATCCTCATGCCTTGTTAGGGCCTTTTCGGACTCGCCAATCTTCGCGCCCCGTTTCATTAGTTATGCCTTGGCTATGAACTCTTATCATTACCGAGCAACTTCTATGCGATCTTGGGCTAGAAGCTAAGTTATTCAATAAAATCGTACGACCTTACTTATTGTAGATAAATTTTTAGCAAGTGATGGGAGAATAGGCTTATAATCACACCAAGTGTGCTTGTGTAAGAGCACCGACTTATAATTGACTCTATCATTTCTCGTCCTCCAAAATTTAAAATCTCAAGTAATGGGACTCGTGGATGCTTAGCCTAATAAACCAATTAAGGTCTACATGGTTAAGGATACTTGCTAGAATAAACTTGGATAAGTCTATTCGGGTTGAGTCGAAATAATCGCAACGGGCCTAATATGTCAAAGACTTCAAAACTAGTTATACCACTTAATTAAAACTTTTGACTTTATTGCGGTATATATACATATGAAAGCAATGATAAAAATTTAAAAATTACGACTAAATGGCCAAAGTTAATTAAAAATTTGAAAAATGCTGAAAACGATGATTTTCCGGTTTAATGAAGGCATTTCAATGGAAAAGTCCACTTAAAACTTCGATAGAAGTCCCCCTACACTTAATATAAACATTGTCCTCAATGTTTAAGCATGTGGGAAAAGTTTCCCCTACACTTATGACATTGTGCACGTTGGTTAAATCAAGTTAAGGAAGAGACGACTAAAGTGATCAATTTTAAATGTGAGTATGAAGAAAATTGAATCACGATAGTTGAGAGATAGAACCGGATTTCGGATAACACGGGAGCACTGTTCTTCAAAGTTTCCAAAAGTGCATTTATCCCTGTAATCACATCACCACACAAACAGAAACAACCTATATAGGTCCCCCTACACTTAGGAGGTTAAAACGGAAAAGGATAGATACCCGGATTGCCTCCCGAGGAGTGCTTGTTTTTGATAACCGAGTCACGAGCCTGACTCGACCAAAAATTAGTTCCTGGGAAACGTGGTGAGGGAAGGAATCATCTCATGAGAGATGTCCTCACCAAAGTACAACTTCACTCGTTGGCCAT
This sequence comes from Glebionis coronaria, assembly GCA_025667525.1. Classification (NCBI taxonomy): domain Eukaryota; kingdom Viridiplantae; phylum Streptophyta; class Magnoliopsida; order Asterales; family Asteraceae; genus Glebionis; species Glebionis coronaria. The sequence goes on from CM046874.1 coordinate 650,400,689, forward strand.
TCACCTTAAAATTAGGTCCATTAAGTTGAGCGAGCTCGAGAGTACCATATGGAAAAATTTGGGTAATGGTGAATGGGCCAGACCAACGAGATTTCAGCTTGCCCGAAAAGATTTTCAACCAAGAGTTAAAGATTAAAACTTTGTCTCCAACTTGGAACTCTCGGTTTTTAATCTTAGAGTCGTGAATGAGCTTAGTCTTTTCCTTATAGATCAAAGAATTTTCATAAGCCTCATTTCGGAGTTCATTCAGTTCATTGAGTTGGAACTTGCATAGGTCACCGGCTTTGTTGATATCGAAATTAGCCCACTTCAAGGCCCAATAAGCCTTGTGCTCCAACTCAATGGGGAGGTGGCATGCCTTTCCGTACACGAGACGATATGGTGTACAACAAATCGAAGTCTTGTATGCGGTACGGAAAGCCCACAGAGCATCATCAAGTTTATCGGCCCATGAGGCACGATGCTCTCCCACGGTTCGTTCAAGAATTTGCTTTAACCCTCGGTTGGATATTTCAGCCTGGCCATTAGTTTGTGGGTGGTATACGGTGGAAAGACGATGATTTACACCATACTTAGCCATGACTCTTGCGAATTGGTCATTGCAAAAATGAGTCCCGCGATCACTAATAATGGCACGAGGCACACCGAATCTAGCGAATAGCGACTTCAAAAAGTTACAAACCACCCTTGCATCATTAGTGGGTAAAGCTTTGGCTTCAACCCATTTAGAAACGTAGTCAACGGCTACAAGGATGTATTTGTTTCCTTTGGATGAAGGGGATTGACCCCATAAAGTTGATACCCCAAACATCAAAGATTTCATATTCTTGTATAAAATTTTGAGGCATCTCATCTTTATGTGTGATCTTGCCTTGTTTTTGGCAAGCATCACAATTTTTAACCATCTCGTGAGCGTCACGATAAATTGTGGGCCAATAAAATCCCGAGTCAAATACTTTTTTGGCGGTGTAGTTGGGACCAAAGTGACCACCAGTGGGTCCTTTGTGGCAAGCGTCAAGAATTTGTATCGCTGCCGGTCCATCAACACATAGTCGAATAATCAAATCAGCGCATTGTTTGAAGAGATACGGGTCATCCCAAAAGTAAGTCTTAATATCTTTAAAGAACTTCTTCTTTTGTTGGGATGTTATCCCGTCAACGAGAATTCCACCCGCCAAGTAGTTTGCAATGTCCGCAAACCACGGGGTCTCATCAGAAGTCGAGGTGATAGACATTAAGGTTTCAAGGGGAAAAGAGTCATTGATCTCTTTGTTCGGATGATCCCCTTGAAAAGGATCCTAAAGTATACTGAGATGATCCGCGGCTAGGTTTTCAGCTCCCTTCTTATCATGAATTTCGGTTTTAAATTCTTGAAGTAGCAAAACCCAGCGAAGAAGTCTTGGTTTGGAATCTTGTTTAGTTAACAAGTACTTCAACGCGGAATGATTGGTATAAACGATGGTGGTAGAAAGGACAAGATAAGGGCGAAACTTTTCAAAAGCATAGACAAAAGCTAAAAGCTCTTTTTCGGTTGTCGTGTAATGCAATTGAGCCCCTGTCATTGTCTTGCTAGCGTAGTGGATTGGTTGGAAGTGATTGTTCACTCTTTGGCCCAAAACCGCTCCAATAGCAAAGTCGCTAGCATCGCACATCAACTCGAAAGGCAGCTCCCAATTAGGGGTAACCAAGACCGGTGCCTTAGTTAGCTTATCCTTAAGAAGGTTGAAGGCTTCAATACACTCTTTGGAAAAGATAAAAGGAGTATATTTTTCCAAGAGGTGGGTCATCGGGCGAGCGATTTTAGAAAAATCTTTGATAAAGCGACGGTAGAAGCCCGCATGACCCAGGAAACTTCTCACACCCTTCACGGTTGAAGGTGGAGGCAATTTAGCAATAACATCGAATTTAGCACGGTCCACTTCAAGACCGGCTTTGGAAATTTTGTGTCCTAGAATGATGCCCTCTTTTACCATGAAATGGCATTTTTCCCAATTAAGAACATGTCGAGTGTCTTCACATCGCTTAAGCATACGTTCTAGATTGGCAAGGCAAGCAGAGAAAGAATCGCCATAAACCGAGAAATCATCCATGAAAACTTCCATAGTTTCTTCAACCATATCATGGAAGATAGCCATCATACACCTTTGGAATGTCCCAGGAGCATTGCATAAACCGAAAGGCATGCGTTTGTAAGCAAATGTTCCGTAGGGACAAGTGAATGTGGTTTTCTCTTGGTCTTTGGGATCGATGGGAATTTTAAAATACCCGGAGAAACCGTCTAAGAAGCAGTAATAATCATTACCCGCTAGACGCTCGAGCATTTGATCCATGAAAGGAAGAGGAAAGTGATCTTTTCTCGTGGCATCATTGAGTTTGCGATAGTCGATACAAACTCTCCACCTAGTAACGAGGCGAGTAGGAATCAACTCGTTGTGTTCATTGGGAACAACGGTTATTCCGCCCTTCTTGGGCATACAACGGATAGGACTTACCCATGGCGAATCCGAAATAGGGTAAATCAAGTCGGCATCTAGAAGTTTAATAACCTCTTTTTTGATGACGTCATGAATGCAAGGTCTAACCCTTCTTTGGCTCTGGATTACGGGTTTAAAGTCATCCTCTATGAGAATCTTGTGAGTACAAAAGTTTGGGTCAATTCCGCGGATATCGGAAATTTTCCAAGCAATTGCCTTCTTATGATCTTTAAGCACGGCGATGAGGCGAGATTTTTCTTCTTCTTTCATGTCTTTCGCGATGATGACGGGCGACTTCTTCTTTTCTTCAAGGAACACGTACTCGAGATGGGACGGTAATTCCTTAAGCTCTAAATCTTGAGGATTATCGATGGAAGGCGTATTCAAAGTCGGTTCATCGATAGCAATAGCCTTGGGAGATGGTGGAGAAATATTGTCCTTTTTGAGAAGTTTCTCAATGAGACGAATGTCTTCATCCCAATCGGTGGGAGAATCGTCATTTTCTAAGTTCACATCTCCCATGGTTTCTTCAAAATCTTTCCAAAGGAAATCACTTTCTCCAAATAGAGTTAGTGATGAATCAATAGAGGAAACGGTCTCAACATTAGGAGGAGATGTGGGAATACTTTTACAAGCATCTTTAAAGTGTTCTTCACAAGCCTCATCAAGAACGTCAATACAATTAACACTCTCGTAGGAATAAGGCTGTTTAGAAATCTTACCCATGTTGAAGACGATTTTATCGTCACCAACTCTCATGATAAGCTCCCCCGCTTCAACATCGATGAGAGTGCGACCGGTCCTCAAGAGTGGACGTCCAATGATTAATGGAACACGAGGGTCCATCTCGTAGTCGACCATGACGAAATCGGCGGGAAAAGTGAATTTGTCGACTCCTACAAAAACGTCTTCGGCTATCCCCACTGGATGAGCAACCGTACGGTTAGCTAATTCCAAAGTCATTTTGGTGGGGACTAGCTCAGGGAGAGATAATTGCTTCCAAACACTTAAAGGCATTAAGTTAATACTGGCACCTAGATCGGCTAGGGCCATGCAATTCTCTACTCCCGGGAAGTTCCAAGGGATTAAAAAGCGACCCGGATCACCAAGTTTTATTGGCAATTTCCGTAAGAGGAATGCAGAGCAATTCTCATTAAGTTGGGTATTAGCGATATCAAGAAGCTTCTCCTTGTCGCTAAGAAGATCTTTGAACATTTTCGCGTATTTAGGCATGTGAGCGAGAGCCTCAGCGAAGGAGATGTTGAAATTCAATTGTTTAAACATTTTGAGAAAGTTCGAAACTTGAATATCATCCTTGCTTTTGAGATTCTCTTTCCTCAACCTTGATGGATAAGGTATATCAGAAGAAGAGGAAGGCTTTGGAATAGTAGGATCACTCACACTTGGGTGGAGGAGGGGTAGAAGTAAGAGGTGGAGGAATTGGGGAAGTAGAAGGTCGAGGAATAGGAGCAGGTGACTCGTTGTCCTTAGTCACAATCACCAATGGAGGTATAGGAAGCTCGGGTTCCTTGGTACCTTTGCCACTGCGAGTGGTGATTGCTTTCATCTCCCCTCTAGGATTAGCCACGTTGTTACTCGGAAGAGTACCCGAAGAAGAGGATTGATTACCTTGAAAGAAACCAGCCATCATGTTCCTTAAGTCATTCGTTTGACTTGCCAAAGTGTTTCGCATATCAGCTCGAAGATCGTTTCCTTGTTTCACCATATCTGCTTTCAAGTTGAGCACTTCGCGCTGGAGATTTTACACGATCACATCATTAGTCCTCATGTAGGTTTCAACATCTTGGTGTAATGCGGTGGGTTGGTTGGGAGGAGGAACATGGTAGGCGGGTGGTTTATAAGCAGGTTGTTGGTAAACTTGGTTGTTTCTTTGAGGTGGATATGGTTGTCTTTGAGGTGGTTGGTATGGTGCACGAGGTTGTTGTTGAGGAGGGCGATTGAGGTTTTGTTGTTGGTTTGGGTTGTTAGGAGGAAAACGGGCGGGGAAAGAAAGTTGTTTGAGCGATAGCTGAGCAAGTTGTGGTCTCCTTGAGGACGAGCTTGATAAGCGGCCGGAGGATATGTACCGTATGCTGCGTTAACATTCTCAGAGGGATAGTCTTGGGTGGAGGTACAAGTGGTGTAAGAGTGAGGACCCCCGCATATTTCACATGGTTGGCTTACAGCATTGACTTGAGCGTTTTTAGCGTTGATGATGTTGGTGTTGCTAGCGGTTTGGGCGGCCAGTGATTCAAGAAGCGTCGTAATTTTGTCAAGTCGCTTGTCGTTGTCACTAGTACTAGCACCAGTGGCATTGGTCCGAACACTCTTGGTATGCACTCTAGACTTATTCTCGATAATATCCCAAGCGGTATTAGAGCTTTTAACCAAAATATTACCCCCCGAGGCACTATTTAGTGAATCTTGGTCATTCATGCTTAAACCATTATAAAAAGTATTAATTTGGTGCACTTTGGTAAAACTATGTTGAGGGCACTTTCTTAAAAGGTCTTTAAAACGGTCCCAAGATTCACTAAAAGACTCATCGTACTTTTGTTCAAAATTAATAATTTAATTCCGCAAAGCGGTAGTACGAGAGGGTGGGAAAAAGTAGTTTATGAATTTGGTCTCCAAATCCGTCCACGTAAGAATACTTTGTGGCGGTTCCTTTGTAAGCCAATGTCGGGCTTGTCCCTCTAATGAGAAAGGAAAGAGTTGTAAACGGATTACCTCTTGTGGAACACCATTGAATTTGACCGTATTCGTGAGTTGTAGGAACCTTTTGATGTGGTCATGAGGATCATCAATGGTGCGTCCCAAGAATGGTTGAGCAGAGACCATCTGAATAAAGCCGGATTTGAGCTCAAAGTTGTTGGCGGCAATCGCGGGTATGACAATAGCATTATTGTTTCCCTCCACATGTGCTTGTAAAAGTTCAATCATCGGGCGATTGTCCGGAAGGGGTTCATTGTTGTTGTTATTATTTATGTTTGGTTGAGGTGGATTATTGTTGTTGTTGTGTACACCAGCCATGTCTATGTTATCGAGAGTCTCGGGCTCGGGATAAGACGTTGATCGTGTACGCATGCACCTGCAAAAGAACTAACAAAGCAAACAAGAAATATTTTTGGTTTTTATGGTTTTTTAATTTTTTGTATTTTTGAAAATTTTATATTTTTTAGGGTTTTTGAAATTTTTTATGAAAAAGTAACGTTCACGGTGAACGGATCCCAAAATCCAATTTCTCACAAAAAACTGTTAATCTTACGAGAAGAGCCGGCAGCGGCGCCATTTGATTCTATAGAATTTCGACGGGGTTCAGTATAAATTCTCGGAATCTTCTCGAATTGATCACGGTTCATAGTGGAATAATTGTTCTTGGTTATTAAAAAGGAGTTTGATTTTCTATTCTACTAAAAAGGTAAATGCGTGAAGTAAATAAAAGTAAACTAGAAGCAATTAATTAATAAAAATAGAACTTGATTTAAAATTAAAATAAAACAGTAATTGTAAATACCCTGAAAAATGCTTGATTCGGAATCTACCCTTTATTCAGAATATATCAGACAAAAATCCTTCATGCGGAATATCTTACTCATCCGAAATATCTTTGCTTCATGCGGAATAAAAAGGGAAATATTTGTTCATGCAGAATAATGTAGGTTCATTCGGAATATAAGCTCATGCGGAATAAAATGGAAAGGAGCTTGACCCGGAATAACTATGTGATCCGGAATATTGGAGTTGATCCGGAATGTTTGAGTTGATCCGGACTTGACTCGGAATAATAAATATTCCGAATGACAGACACTGATCCGGAATATAAAATATTCCGGATGAACAAGGTTGATGCGGAATAAAAGGGGTGATCCGGAATATCCATGTTGATCCGGAATCTGGGTTCATGATGAACAGCGAAGAACAGGGGAGTACGATTTTTATCAAATCAAGCCAAATTTAACCAAAAGATTTAAACCAAACTAAACACTAATCATCTACTAACCATAAACATCAAACCAAAACACTAAAAAACAAAACCCACTTACTTTTAAAGATCAAAATCAACCAAATAAGAACTTTAAACTTTAAATCAAAAAGATGAAGATGAACAAGATTAATGGAAGGATTATATTAAATGATTAAGGTTTGAACAATCAAAGGAAAAGATTAAAACTACAAGATTTGTGAAAACAATAATGAAAATCACCAACACCTTAATGGTGTTGGTTACCCTACGAACAAGAAGGAAAGAAAAAAAACTAAAGCTGCTCAAAATGTGTGAAGGGATGTCCTTATATAGTCCTTGTCTTTTGTTGGTGAGAGGGCTTTCTCCCGTTCTTCTTGTCTTCTCGTCTTTTTAGAAAAGTTGACGTTTTCGATTCTGATTCGGGATTTTTCGACGATTAAATTAAACTCGTCTTTTAATTTCTTTGTTTAATAGACTTGAGTTCCTTCGACATGTGTAAATCTTCCATCTTTGGTCCTTTTCTTTGATAAATCTTCAAATAGGCCCATTGACTTCATATCATTTGCATCTCTTGGACAATAGACTTTGTCTTGAGTCTTTTTCTTCGATAAAACCCGTGCAATCCCATGTTTTCTCCAATATCCATCCGGTTGGCTCTGAAAACACAATAAACACAAAAACCACGCATAATTCCAAACAAATGATATTAAATACGCGTTTTGGTCTTGTTTTAGCCAGAAATAAGTGGTAAAAGGATGGGTGTTTTCACACCTATCAAAATCAAAAAGTTCAGATTTATTCAAAATCGTGATGAGCCATGTGTATATCGCAAAGCTAGTGGGAGTAATGTAGTGTTGCTAATTTTATATGTCGATGACATATTAATCATGGGAAGTAACATTCCAAGACTTAAGGAAGTTAAGGATTATCTTGGTAAATGTTTTTCTATGAAGGATTTGGGAGATGCTGCACATATTCTGGGAATTAAAATCTATGGAGATAGGAATAGGCAGTTAATTGGTCTTAGTTAAGATGCTTATATAGATAAGATATTAAAGAAGTATAACATGCATAACTCTAAGAAAGGTTTTCAACCGATGGAGGTTAAGCATGAATTAAGTCATGAGAAAGATGCATCAACACCCGAAGAGGTGGCTTACATGCAGAAGGTGCCTTATGATTTGGCTGTAGGATATATTATGTATGTTGTAAGATGCACAAGGCCTGATGTGGTGTTTGCTCAGAACTTGGTTAGTAGATACCAACAGAATCCAGGAAAGTTCCGCTGGACTGTTGTTAAGCATATTCTAAAGTATTTGAGGAGTACGAAAGATATGTTTTTCGTATTCGGGGGTAAACCAGACACAAAATTGAATGTAACAAGGTTCTGTGATGCGTCCTGGCGATGTGATAAAGACGATATGAAGTCTCAGATGGGTTACGTGTTTGTCATCAATGGAGGAGCAGTTGACTGGAAGAGCAGTAAGCAGAAAACCATTGCTATGCATGCAATTCAATCGGAGTACATGGCCGCTTCAGAAGCTGCAATGGAAGCTGTTTGGATTAGGAAGTTTATTGGAGATCTTGGAGTGATGCCTTCAATTAAAGAACCTATAGATATATATATTGCGACAATTTTTCTGCAATAATATTCGCCAATGACCCCGGAGTTATGAAAGGACCCAGACACTTTAAACGTAGATATCACTACGTTCGATAACAAGTGGAAGCTCGAGAAATAAAATTAATAAAAGTTCACACAGATGATAACGTAGTTGTTCCTTTTACTAAGGTTTTATCTAGGCCAAAGGTAGTTAAGCATGCCAAGGCTATTGGGCTGCAACTCGCTAGCGAATTCGTGCAATAAATCTGTTGATTAGTATTTTGAATAAAGGATGTAAGACATTATTGAATTGCTGAAATAAAGATTGGATTTCATTTATTTTTCTGTTATTTGATTATGTATCCTATTTTACATGTTTTAATCCATGAGCATTATGATGTTTCTAAATGTCCGTTGTCGATTAATAATATAGGAGTATTATTAAACTAAGACATTTCAAAATAGTGACAGAGTATACTTGAAAGTATATTGGTCAATTTTGGATGATATTTGATGGATCAAATATTGGACGTATCCCAACTATATGATTTTACTTTATGGATCTTTGTCATTAAGTAAATCATAAATAGTTATCCTTAGACCTGAGATACCAGAAAACTACATTGAATGTAGTGCATTTCTGTAAGGGAACCTAACGTTAAACGTAACTGGTAGTTATAAGGGTTATTTTCAGAAGTGTTACAAAGTTCATGTGTTTTGCTTGTAGTCAAAATGGGATTTGTTTCCTTCAAATTATTTTTAAGTATAATACAGCTGGGCCCTTCGGGGGAGTAGTAAGATGTTTGTGTGGCCACACCCAAATGTGTTTTGGTAATCTTGCTATATCCGTAAACGAGAAACAGAATAGTTAATGAAGGAATGACTGGGACCATATCCTATTAACATTGTATTTGAAATGAAAGGATAATAACAATGATGATATATCATTAAAAGGTTTTGTCTAGGAGACCTTACTCGAGTTGTACTAGTGACATTGCTAGTGTAACTAGACGCTAGTCAATGTAATCACGATATTCGAATTTTTTCCAAGTGGGAGCTGAAAGTTTATGGAAATTAAAATTAATAGTCGTGAGATAGGATCGAACTTGAGATCACGGGATTGCACGCATTACGTAAAGGGTTAATTTATTTATTAAATATATTTATTATATTTATTAAATCGAACCAAAGCTTAACTAACGATCGTTAATAATTAAAAGTTATGTATTAAACGACCGTTATGGAATCAAATAGAAGGGAAAAGAAGAAGACAAAAATTACACAAACACCCCTTGGGGGTTTGTCGACCGGCGACTACAAGGGAGGGGGGGCAAAAGGAAATATTTTGTTTCCTTTTTTGTTTATGACTTGGAGACCAAGGATTGTCAAGCCTATATAAACAAATCCCTAACCCTCATAATTTTTATCCCTCTCTCTTTCTCTTGCTTTGATCGCCGGCCAAACACACCCAACTTAGGGTATCGTTTGGTTTTCGATTAAGCTATTTTATCTAGTCCTAGCCCCTCTCTAGGGTTGTTGGGTAGATACTCCATAAGCGTGAAAGCTCGGTTTGTTCGTGCTAGACTCACGATTAGCTCGCCGTATTACGTGTGTACAAGATCGTGATATAGTCTTACTTTAGACTATATCCTGGTGGTGTTCGTGATTTATCTTTACGTTCCGTTGTCTTGTGGATCTTGCTAGAATAAAAGTATGTAACCCTAACTCGGTTAATTATAATTGTGTTAATTATGATCTTGTTAATTCGCTTCCGCTATATATGTGCTTTGATCCATATTAAGGTTTTAAATAATTGTTATGAACTATATAAACCATCATAAAGTACAACGACCAAATTATAAATAGATAGAACACACTCACTTGAGTATGAAAAGTTCTAATCTATATTGATATACAAATCGAAAATGACCACTTACGGGGCGTTTGGATGAGCTTGTTTAGCCGGCTTATGAGTTTACTCAATTTTGGAAGAGCCGATTAGCTCACTCTTTGGAGTTATCAACATTAGTTTATTGGCTAAATCCAATAATCTCAAGTATATAAGCTCTAAAAAATGAGCGTATTGACTTTTCTAAAATCATATTAGAACATAAGCCCATCCAAAATGACCACTAACTAAATCCGAGTACTCGCCAGTCCCCCGTGTTTTACAACTATGAACGAAATATCATACCAATATTACAACTAACTTCTAACTCTTATTGTTAGCATAAAAAAATCAAAAAAAAAATTGAATAACTAAAACTTACTATATATGTAGAAGATAGATTAGTGACATACACTTGATACACTTATATAGTTATATATGATGTCAGGTTCTCCAATCCATGGTGAAACTGAATTGCAGTTGCAGTTTTCAACAGAACCTCCTAACATATATATTGAACTACAGTTACTATATACCATGTTTTTAGAAACCTGATTGGGAGTTAGACCACTAAAACAGACGAGCAAATATAATTCAGAAAGTTTTTTCTATCAATTCTAGTTATTAGACGGATGTATATAACTCCAGTTCACTGTGTACATATCATGCATCTCATGGAAACCTTGAGCTATATAGCCTAAGCACATTTTATCAAAACCAGAATTACAGATGATATGATAAACTAATAGTATCCAAAGAATTTTAAAAAGAGCATCTAAACTTATGTGGTTGAAGTGCTTAAATAGCTCATATAGGTTGGGCCAACACGAAAGTTTGATTGTAATCTAACATCCAGAGAGGAAAAACACCCATATACGCAATTCAGGTACTAACATTGAGGGAATTGATGTTATATCATAATCCACACCATGATATATAAATGACTTAAAATTACCGGCACACACAATCACATAATCTCTAGACTTCACGTCATATATGCCCACCTCAATAATATTGTTGGCTAGTGTCTAATCTAAATACTTATATACTCCGTATTAGAGAACTTCCAAACTTTGGTTTTTGTGATGTTGGGAGAACCAGATCATGGTTCGCAAATTCTAGTTGCTTAACTGGTTTGACCCATTAGCTTGACTCGTTTGACCCACTGCATTCTTAAAATCCTTGCATGTACATATAGTTTGAGTTAGTTTATGGATCTGAACTTTTAAAAAAGACAAAAAATACCCTATAAATGTGAAAGCCTTTTATTGCATTGGTGTTCACATGTGAGATATGGTTGTCCCAAACCTGTGTCAGTCAGCTATACGCTTTGACTTAAAACAAAGAATGAAATTCATCCAGTTAATTTAAAAGTACCAGATTCCATTTATATTAATTTTCATTCTTTGAAAAAGATTATACACTTGCATGTTTTTCAGAATTCACCCAATCAAACCAAACGAACATAACTCGCTGATTTTCACTAAAATCGCAGTACCTAGTTTATTAAGTTGCCCAACCCATGGCCAATGGTACAGTGAACCGACTGATTTTGGTACACCAAACCACATCACTTCAAAACGATGTAATCAGCAATGGAGAAGGCTAGTGTACAATGTTCTGGTACGTGTGATCCAGAACATAGAACATGAGCAAGCTAGCTTTTCATGTGACTACTATGGTTTGTATGTCTTGACTAGCCTTTTAAGTCTCATTTTGAGTTGGGTTTGTACATCTTGCTATAAGGTCCATTTCTAAAATCATATACCAATAACCCCCCCCCCCCCCCCCACCCAACTATGAGCTAGATTTCATACTGAAATTTCAACTAACTTCTGACTCTCTTCTTGATACCATAGAAAAATCAATAAGAAAATCTGAATATATAAAACTTACAAGTGAAGGTTTCCGTAACTTGGAGGTTATCATCATCCAAGATCTCTTCCGATATTTATAGGCAAAACAGCCTTATATGATAACTCTGATTCTGTTACTAGCATTCTGTCGAACGGCTTTGTCTACGTCTTCCCTCCAATTCGCGATTCCCAATTCCCAACCATGACTGCTATTTGTTCATCACCGTCGGGTCACCACATCACCAGAAAATTCGATAACTTACTTATTAAGATTAAAAAAAACTCGCTCAGATAATCAAAATTAAGACACAAAAACGAACCTGCACAAGATTGGAAGACACGGTTACAGCAATGATTGTTATCGGAGTGGACGAACAACAACAATTGGAACAGTGCTTGATATATACTCGACACTAAAGTCTTTATCTGCAAGGAAGAAGACTGTTTTTTTTCTTTTAAAGTACTTCTTTTGATCTTTTCATTTCTTTTATGTTTATCATTTTCATTAGAATCGTTTCTTATTTGATCATATAAATTCTTTTGTCAAATGATAATTCATTGTTGAATACGAAACATGTAATTGCTTAAAAAATGAAGTATCAACAACAATAACTAATGAGCTGAAATATGCGATGGAATGTACTTGGCTATTTTTGGCGACATTAACACGTAAGGAGATGTTAGTAAAGGAACCTTGAGAACATATACTATAAATACAATCTGGTGAATGTATCACCAGAATCAGATAACTACATCAGTCTGAGTCGAACCAAGCCACCCTCTTAATCTTCCCGCAACTTCAGTCTTGAAACTATATGCTTCCCTTTCTGCAGAATTTTAAAAAATGAAAATTTTACAAGGTTAAAATGTAGAAAAATCCATTTTGACACGATTCTAATGTTAGAGAAATTATTAAGAATTTATCACTAATACACTTTCTATCCTGGTTTGCGGGTCACCCAAAACCAAATGATACTACAAACTGACCCGTTATGCCCACATGACCCACCTATCACGCCACTTCTAACTATAGTAATCAAAACAAGTATATATAGCCGACATTCTGAAGAAAGTATCAAAAAAAGGAAAGCGAATCAATACACTGTTGAGATCATAAAAGCTCATAAGCTTACACAAACACACCCTATGATTGGTTTTCAAAAATTAGACTTTTTAGTTAAATGTTTCAGAATAGTTGCCTCCAGGGTTAAACAGACAATGTTGTTGTTCCTACAAGATGATACATGTGAATTTGATGATAACTGATGGAGGCCCAAGTATTGAAGAACGGGCTGACTTGTTTCTGGAGGCCCGAGATCGCGTGACGAAGAGGGGTTTAGTAAAATGGGCATAACTTTTGCATCCTAAGTCCGTTTTCAGCCCGTGACCTGTCAAAACGTGCGTAAAAAGGAGATCGACGACCCCTTTTAGCTGGTTGCGGATTTCCCAAGGCCCAAAAAGCGTTTTTACTATCAGTTTTTTGCATTTTTATGTTTTTTTCACTTTCAGTTGGACTTTGTCATTGGGCTACGGTCCAGCCCGTTGGATTTTTAGGGTTTTTCTTTATTTGTAGTCATTATTTAATGAATTTGTTGTAACCCTAGCAAGACAGTTATCAGTTTAATAAAAGTTAAACCACTGGCCGTTGTGTTGCCGTGTTTTACCCTAATTTTCGGGCATTCTTCAGAATCAACGATTATTAGCAGAATTGTTTCTGGCATTCTTATTGAATCAACAAATCCAATTAATTATCTTTGCTACTTTGTTTTTTTAGTCTACATCAGTTGGTATCAAGAGCCAAAGTTCCTGATCAAGATGCCTCCAAGGAGAACTAGACCTATTCACGATGGGAATGAACAGGAATTTGAGCAGCGTATGATGGAGAGAAAGGAGGAGCGATTCGATCAAATGTTTGATCAATTGACCGACCAGATGAACACTTTGATGAGCAATAGGAGGCCTCGTAATCGCCGTCCTGAGGAAGAAGATGCAGATCTGGAAGAAAATCCGTTTGGTGATGGTTTGTCTGATGATGAACAATCAGTAGGGCGACGGATGAGAGATCGCAGTGGGAATAATGATAGGCGTTGGGAGACCGGAATGAGGGTTAATATTCCCGAGTTTAATGGGGACACTTTAAAGCCTGGTGAGTTTATTGATTGGCTTGTTACTGTTGAAGAAGTATTTGAATTCAAAGAAGTTCCAGAAAACAAAAGGGTTTCGTTGATCGCTACCAAGTTACGTGGTCGGGCATCCGCGTGGTGGCAATAATTGAAACTGGCGAGGAACAGAGTTGGGAAGTCAAAGATCACGAGTTGGCAGAAGATGAAGAAAGTTATGAGGGATAATTTTATTCCTCATAACTACCAGCGAATGATGTACCAGCGGTTACAGAATCTGAAACAGGGGGCCAAGTCTGTTGAAGATTACACGACCGAATTTTACCAACTAATTGCAAGGAATGACGTTCAAGAGACAGAAGATCAGCTTGTCTCTCGGTACATTGGTGGTTTAAGAGTCCAGATCATGGATTCTGTTAACATGTTTGATCCGATGACACTTTCTGAAGCGTATCAACGAGCACTGACTTTTGAGAAGCAGAACCGACGAGTGGGGAGTTCTTCTTCTCCTGCAATAACAGGTGCTTCTGGTTCGGGTAATGCGGCATCGCGTTTTGCCCCAACTCAGGCTAAAGCAGTTGGTGAGAATACAGGACCAGTTCCCAAAGTGGCCGGCAGTGGTGGGTTCAAGTGCTTTAACTGTGGTCAACCTGGTCACCGACAATCAGAGTGTAAGAAGGCTGGGAAGAGGCAGTTATTTATTGAACCTGAGGAAGATGATGATGTGGCTTATGATGACTACGTGGGAGACGCAGTTTATGATGCAGAACCTGAGTATGAGGAGGAGTATGTGTCTGGAGATGTGGGGGTGAATTTGGTGGTAAGGCGCTCCTGCTTAACACCTAAAGCTGATGGTGATGATTGGCTCAAACACAACATCTTTCAGTCAACTTGTACCATTATGGGTAAGGTTTGCACTTTTGTATGTGACTCAGGTTGTTGTGATAATTTGATAGCTGAAGGAGCAGTCCAGAAATTAGGGTTGAAAACTGAAGATCGTCCCAGACCTTATAAGTTACAGTGGCTTAAAAAGGGTGGGGAGATAACAGTTTCCAAGCGTGTCCAAGTTCCGTTTTCTGTAGGAACAACTTATAAGGATAATCTTTGGTGTGATGTGATACCTATGGATGCTTGTCACTTGTTGTTAGGTAGACCTTGCGAGTATGACCGTGATGTAACTCACCATGGGAGAACTAATACTTATAGTTTCCTGTTTGGGGGTGTGAAGATTACTTTGATGCCAAATAAACCTAAGGAAGTAGTTAATAAACCCACTGGTACTTTACTAACTCTTTCGCAGTTCGAAGACGAGATGGAGGCAGGAGGTGATGTTTTTGTATTAATAGGGAAGTATGTTTCTGAAGACGGTGAAGTTCCTAAAGCCATGATCCCTTTACTTGAGGAATTCTCTGATGTTTTCCCTGATGAATTACCTGATGGTTTGCCACCATTGCGTGACATACAACATCATATTGATCTAGAGCCTGGGTCACAGTTGCCTAACAGGCCACATTATAGGATGAGCCCGGGAGAACATGAGGAGTTGCGCAGGCAGGTTAAGGAGCTGGTTTCCAAGGGTCATGTTCGTGAGAGTATGAGCCCATGTGCTGTTCCTGCCCTATTGACTCCAAAGAAAGATGGTACATGGCGCATGTGTGTTGATAGTCGAGCCATCAATAAGATTACTGTGAGGTACAGGTTTCCTATTCCTCGCCTTGATGATTTGCTTGACCAGATTAGTGGTGCTACCATTTTCACAAAGCTGGATTTGAAGAGTGGGTATTACCAGATTCGTCTTAGACCTGGTGACGAGTGGAAGACCGCTTCAAGACCCGTGAAGGGTTGTATGAGTGGTTGGTCATGCCTTTTGGTTTATCAAACGCACCAAGCACATTTATGCGTGTGATGAATCAACTGCTCAGGCCTTTTATTGGCAAGTTTGTGGTTGTTTATATTGATGACATTCTTATTTATAGTGCTTCTTATAATGAGCATGTCAATCATGTGAGGCAGGTCTTGACCTTGCTTTGGAAGGATAATTTTTATGCAGCCACGAAGAAGTGTGTGTTCATGACCCCTAAAGTTTTGTTTTTAGGGTATGTTGTTTCTGGTGATGGCATACAGGTGGATGAATCTAAGGTAGCAGCTGTTCAGGAGTGGCCAACTCCAACTACCATTACTGAAGTTTGGAGTTTCCATGGTCTTGCTTCTTTCTATAGGCGGTTTATCCCTAATTTCAGTTCTATTATGGCCCCTCTGACAGACTGTATTAAGGGTAAGTCATTTGTTTGGACGGAGGAAGTAGAGATAGCTTTTCAGGTTGTCAAGGAAAAGCTTACTACAGCGCCAATCCTGGTATTGCCTGACTTTTCTAAAGTTTTTGAGCTTCATACTGATGCTTCAAAGGTTGCAATTGGTGGAGTTCTTAGTCAGGGTGGGCGGCCTGTTGCCTACTTTAGCGAGAAGTTGACAGGGCCGAAGTCGAGGTACTCTACTTATGACTTGGAGTTTTATGCAGTGGTCCAAGCTGTGAAGCATTGGCGCCATTATTTGTTTCATAAGGAGTTTGTTTTGTTCACTGACCATGATTCCTTAAGGCATATTCGTACTCAAGATAAGGTTTCACATAAACATGGGCGTTGGTTGGCTTTTCTTGAGAAATTTACCTTTGTGGTGAAATACAAAACGGGTGCTTCCAATCGTGTTGCTGATGCCTTAAGCAGGAGAAGTAGTTTACTTGTAACCATGCAGGTTGATGTTCCTGGACTGGATGTCATTCGTGACATGGTGACTGTGGATCCATACTTTTCAATTGTTCTGCAGGATTTGCAATCCGAAGAGAAAACAGATTTTGTTATACATGATGGGTTCCTATTCAAAGGGAATCAACTTTGTATTCCTGATTCAAGTCTTCGATTGCAAATTATTAAGGAGTTGCATGGTGAAGGACATGTTGGTCGTGATCACACTTTACAGTTGGTTCAAGCTTCTTATTTTTGGCCTACTTTGAGGAAGGAAGTGGATCGTTACGTCAAGAGGTGTCGTATTTGTCAAGTTTCAAAGGGGACGGCTACTAATGCAGGTCTTTATATGCCTTTGCCGGTTCCTTTGCAGCCCTGGGTTGATATTAGCATGGATTTTGTGTTGGGGCTACCTCGTACTCAAAGGGGTAATGATTCAATATTTGTTGTTGTTGATCGTTTTTCTAAGATGGTTCATTTTATTCCTTGCAAGAAGACAACAAATGCAGTTAATGTAGCCTAACTTTTCTTTAGGGACGTGTACCGTTTACATGGTTTACCTTCCTCCATTGTTTCTGATCGGGATACCAGGTTTTTGAGTCATTTTTGGCGTAGTTTATGGAAGATGGTGAATACTCAACTCAATTTTAGTAGTGCTTATCATCCTCAAACTGATGGGCAAACCGAATGTGTTAACAGGTCCCTTGGTAACCTGTTAAGGTGTTTGGTGGGTGATCATGTGAAGGCATGGGATCAGAAGTTGTATCAAGCTGAGTTTGCTCATAATCATGCTGTTAATCGGAGCACTGGGTTTAGTCCTTTCCATGTGGTTTATTCTGCTCAGCCACGTGGTCCTCTTGATCTTATGACTCCTCAGATTTCTACGTCTGTTCCGAAGAAAGTGCAGGATTTTGTTGAGGGGTTGCATGATGTTCATAAATCTGTTCGTGACAACTTGGTTCGCGCTAATTCGAAGTACAAGCAGGATGCAGATCAAAAGAGGAGACATTGTGGATAAGATGAACTCAAATGCTTATCGTTTGAAGTTGCCAAGTCATATTCGTTGTTCTAATGTTTTTAATGTGAAGCACTTGTTGCCTTACCATGGTGATTCTTCAGATAATGATACAGTTGAGAATTCGAGGGCGAATTTTTCTTATCCAGGGGGGAATGATGGAGGCCCAAGTATTGAAGAACGGGCTGACTTGTTTCTGGAGGCCCGAGATCGCGTGACGAAGAGGGGTTTAGTAAAATGGGCATAACTTTTGCATCCTAAGTCCATTTTCAGCCCGTGACCTGTCAAAACGTGCGTAAAAAGGAGACCGACGACCCCTTTTAGCTGGTTGCGGATTTCCCAAGGCCCAAAAAGCCTTTTTACTATCAGTTTTTTGCATTTTTATGTTTTTTTTTCACTTTCAGTTGGACTTTGTCATTGGGCTGCGGTCCAGCCCCTTGGATTTTTAGGGTTTTTCTTTGTTTGCAGTCATTATTTAATGAATCTGCTGTAACCCTAGCAAGACAGTTATCAGTTTAATAAAAGTTAAACCACTGGCTGTTGTGTTGCCGTGTTTTACACTAATTTTCGGGCATTCTTCAGAAGCAACGATTATTAGCAGAATTGTTTCTGGCATTCTTATTGAATCAACAGATCCAATTAATTATCTTTGTTACTTTGTTTTTTAGTCTACATCAATAACCATGCATGGAGCTAAAAAATTACTCGATATGCGGAAAAGTTACGCATCAAAGATATATAGTCTAGCATTTAATGGTAAAGAGTGTGTAGATTTGGAATAACACAAGTTACTGAGATGACAGAAGTTTTGGAATGCCTACTTTATTCAACATAACAAATAATGGCTTTAAATAGCCTTACATAACCTACAAAATAGCAACAGAAACATATAACGTGGGTTCATAATGCTTCCTAAAGAACTGGACATATGACCCACTCTCCTACCATAATACTCGGTCAAACTTAATAACGATTTTAACAAACGATTAATCCAACAATCACCCCCTTAATCGTTTTGATTACACCCATCATTCATAGGACCGAATCACCACTTCATCTCAAACCATCTCGACACTTTGAGGACACCCGACCTTCACCATGGTCACATCCAAGGCCTTCTAGGTTCAAACATCCACAACACATGTAACATTTACCATGGCATCACGTTGGATACGTTCACTACCATCTCGACTCTCCCGGATCCCCGTCCACGCCCACAGTCATCTCGGTTTGAACTCCAACGCCATAATGTCACACCGTGTTGGCTCTCCGTTCTTGACAACGATACTTTTTCACGATAAAACATGTTCCAAGAGGCCTCTCCACCGACCAAGAAAACAAAGTCACCCGCTTATAACTTTTTCTTTCATCTGCTAAACGAGCCGAATCCAAAGCCACCTGGATCCTTCCAACTGCCCGATTTTCATGCATATACGTCGGTCTCCTCTTATCACGAAACAACCCGATCAAGGCACTCGTTGTTAACCTACGTACTGTTGTCACCAGATGTATAACCGTTGCGTAAACCCGCAACTAACATCCGAACAGCCCTGGACCTCTTTTCTTTTGATCACTACTAACAGCCCCGAAACACGATGTTTACAACCGGTCACCCCCATCATCTCAACCGGCACTCCTCCGTGACAATGGCCAACCAAAAACACCATACCGCCTCCGTTTACGGCTGCTAAACACTCCTGAACAAAAGAAACCCGCAGCACATAATGCGTCCATTCAACGTTGTTCCGAGACCACTTTTCCACCGAGCAAGAAGACAAGGACATACCCGCCATTACCGTCTTCATATGCAAAACGAACTGAGTCAAAAGCTACGTGCTTTTTCTTTCCCGACTCTTCCCGCTCGTTTATCCCGCAATCCCGGTAAGTCTCTCGCCATTTCTGGAACAAGCCTGATCCAAGAGCACCCGTTTCTCTGCCGTGTCTGCCCCGCAGCGAAGGGCTACACCCTTACTGGAAACCGACTCTCAAACCAGCGTGAATCGAACTCAGCGCTGTGATACCAAATGTAGATTTGGAATAACACAAGTTACTGAGATGACAGAAGTTTTGGAATGCCTACTTTATTCAACATAACAAATGGCTTTAAATAGCCTTACATAACCTACAAAATAGCAACAGAAACATATAACGTGGGTTCATAATGCTTCCTAAAGAACTGGACATATGACCCACTCTCCTACCATAATACTCGGTCAAACTTAATTAATAACGATTTTAACAAACGATTAATCCAACAGAGTGTACGTAATGAAGTCATTTATGAAGCCTCGTGGAGAAAGCATCAGGTGCAACGTACTCCACGCTCACGGTTCTTCCATCAAAATTCTACCCATGTAAACAATGGGCAGCCATGGATGAAGCTTCAGTTCTTTCGTACTCCACTAATAGTAATACATAACCGAGCTCAAAAAGAATACTTAGATCAAATGTCACATCTTAAAAAACAATAATTCTAACTTGTTTATTTAGTCCTGTATAATCTTTGTACAAAGTAACAAAGGTAAGTTAGATGTGTCAAACCATGTAAAGGTACAAGTATAAATCACCAAAACCAATTATTCTCGATGTTAATCAATCTGTGTTTAATTTTATTGTCTCGTGTCCTAAATTTCTTAAAAGGTAACTACTGTAAACAATCGAAAAACCATTCAAAGTTTCTTTATTTAGTAAATGTAACCACTATTTTTACCAATATAGCAATAATCTGACATTTGTCACGTGCCATCCTATTTTTTATGCAATGGGTATCTGTTTGTGTCAGAACTAATATGGCAAATCCAACCAGTTTTAGTAAGAAAGATTTGAACCCCATGGCAAAGCTGATATGTAATCTTATGCTCCAAGAAGGAGCACATACTATTTGGCAAAGCTGGAGGATTTAAGTATACATATAGCCGAATAGCGAGCCTTAATTCTTTTGGTCACATTTATGCACGATATGAAAAAAGAATAAAAGACAAACTACTATTTAACTTAATGTTATGCACATTTCATAACTGATCATAGAAGTGGATTACAATATAATTCCAAGAGTACATACCAAAGACCGTGTGTGTGGGTTCGCTTACGGTGGCAGTCTAAAATTTCAAAAGTGCAAATACAGTCTTTACGAGGAACTTAAATGTGCAATTCGTCTTTGGCATCTGCACTTTCAAACTCCTTCCATATGTTCTCATGCCAGAGACTATAGTTTCACACCAGAATTTCTCCCATGGTCTAGGCCTGCACTTACTTTCAATGTTGTAAGGCTCGTGTATGCAATTTGGCCACTCCACGGGTGGATGACTTTTGCAATATATTCGAATTCCAATTACGTAAATTTTGTTCGATTATGTGACATGAAGAGTTTATATGGAACAAGCAAAAAAAGGATGTAGCTCATTAGTCTTTACATTGACTCTCTACATTAAGCCACTGTCATAAATGTACTAGTTTTTTTATTGTTCGAGAGTCCTGGTTCTCAACCGAAAGAAGATCATGATTTTGGAAAATATATCTAATGCAGAATCACACACTAGGGATACTAAGCAAGGTCCTAAAGTAGACCACTACCGAACCATATTCTTGACCTACTGATTAAAGGCACAAATGTCTACCAAACAAAATTCTCGACCTACTTATTAAGGTCCTAAAGTAGGGCTACTAAACAGGATCTCTTGCATCTCTGCCTATCTTCTCTCCTAAATCAGTACCATGATAATCCCGTCTCCCTGCAGAATTTGAAAATAGCATCCAATAGAATGAACACTAGCTCTGCTTATGTCAATTTTAATATAACCATATGTCTTATAGCTATAACAAAGATACACCTTATGACTAGATGAAACCAAATCTGAGCATAATATTGAACAGTTATGACATATTATATAACGCCCATGAACTCCACTTTTCCGAAAATTATCATTTCAAAATGCATAAGTGCATAAGGAATTGGAATTCTATCTGTCTTTTCATAGTTTTCTTATGCTTAGTACAAGTCACATTTGGTCTCGCATCAGTCTTGATTGACCAAATAGTGGCGTTTTTGCAGCCATTAACGTACTTGAAATAACCCACAGTTCAGCAAGTATAATGGCAGTTTGGCAGCCATTAACAAAGACGAAAATGCCCAAAATTTTCAGCAAATATAGTGTTGTTTTTTCAGCCATTAACATACACATAAAAACCCTTAAAATTACAGCAAATAGTGGCATTTTTGCAGCCATTAACATAGACCAAAATACCGTAAAAATCAGCTACTATAGTTGCATTTATGCAGCCGTTAACATGCACGGAAAGAATATATCAAATCAACTATTCCTCATAATATACACTAATTCAGCTAATAACAAATTTTTATATAAAGCACATAAGAAAGAATTTGATACACAAAAAAAACTAAAACAATCTATCAAGATCGAAACATAATACAAAAAACATATATACACCCTTTTACAGCGGCTGAGAAGGGTAGTCGGCGGCTAGTGGCGGCTGAGTAGTCGGTGGTGAATGGTGAATGGTGAATTGGTGGAGGATGGATGGTGAAGAAGTGGATCAAAGAGAGATTTTATCTGAATATTGAAGTGGAAAAAAGCACTTTTTCTCCTCTTTAAGTGGTTAAAAGAGTTTTGTTAAAAAAAAAACCAAACAAGGCCTAAATAGGTTTAATTAAGTGACTTAAATCTTAAATTAATCCCACCATTAAAACAACATAAAACTCTAGCAAAAATCTACAGGGAATAGAAATAATCCAAATTCGGATCTTCGAATCTTATATTTTATGAAAAATCCTTTGAATACACACACACATATATATATATGAGTCTAAAAAACTGGACACGATGACATTTTAACACAACGTGTTTCGCGCCTCTTTAATGAAATAATCTTTTGTCTCAATCGATCGTGAACATTGTCGACTTTCCGTTGCCTCTTCATCTTTTCTGCTCCTTGGTTCTCTTCGCCGCTCTTTCTCTTTGTCGCTTTAATCTTGTCTGCAGGAGTTTTCGTATCTAAAACTTGAAGCTTATGTTGTTGAGCAGTTGCTTTTGCCAAATTTGACCTCTTTTCATCACAAGCGTTCTTTGGAACATAATGCTTCATAACTAATTGCAATTGCTTTCCTGGCCTAGTATTTGGCAGCTTCTCCTCCTTCTTACTAATTAAGGTTAGCTGTTTTCCTTGTCTCCTGGGTGCGTTTTCCATCGTATTGCCATCATCACCGATACCATCAAGAAGAGTAGAAAAATCCATTTGATCCTCGTTTGCATTTGCAAAAGCAAATGCAAGATCATCAAGAGGAGGACAAGCAAGGCCCTCCCATTCACTTAAACACGACTCTTCCTCGCCTTCTTCATCAGCAACAACAGTATTTTCTCCAATATTCATCCCGTCACCAAGCAATTGTCTTTTTCCTTGGATTTCATCACACAAGATTACAATCTGATCGATCTCTTCTCGCAAGTTACCCATTACTTTGATTATGATTATGATACACCAATAATCAAGAACTTACAAATTGACAGAAAGTTGATTTTGGGCGCCAACAAAACAGAGTGAGAGCGCTTTTTAATTGTCGGTGGAAATATGAGACAATTGTTGGGAAAATATGGAAACGATGCACCTCCTTAAATACCCGATTATCAAGTCGGTTGGTGTACGTTTGATATGCCGGCTGATTTCTTCGGTTGGGCTTCATTATTATGTTTGTTTTTAGGATGGGGTTTATAAAAGGCCCATATAAATCAAATATAAAATTAAATTAAATTCTTGTTAAAAAATAAAAATCTTTTTTAAGATTCTTTTAAAAAAATAAAAGATTAAAACTAAAATTCTTTTTAAATAAATTAAAGAAATTAAAATTATAATTCTTTAAAAAGTATTAAAATTATTCCGTTTTTTATTTTTTATTACTTTTTGAATTAAAAAATTTAAAAGTTTTACTAAAAATATTAAAAGAATTACTATTTTTAAATAAATAAAGACTTAAAAAGTAAAATAATAAATACAAATACTAAAAACATTAAATAATAATAATAAATATAATAAATGATAATAGTAATAGTATAATACATAAAATAATATTAATAAATAAAATAAATAATACTCATAAATAATAAACATAAAAAAATAAAAAGTTAATAATACTAATAATATATTTATAGTATTTAATGTAATAGATAATAATAATTATTGATAATTAATACTCTTGGGTCAGTAGTGCTTGCTATATGTTTAATAGGATCGGGTTTGCTATTACCAGAAGAGTGGGAGCCAAAATTTTGTCTATTCTTCCCACTAACTTTTTGAAAATTTTATTATTCTAATAAATAAATAGTTATAATAAAAATAATAATAATGATAATAAATATTATATAAATAAATAATAATAAATAATTATATAATAATAATTAAATTATATAAAGTTATAAATATTTATTATAAATAAATGAAATTGAAAAAGATATTAATAAAATAATAATAATAAATATAAAATTATAGTAACTCGTATAAATAATAAATATAAAAAAACTATAAACTGATAAGCTATAAATAAATAGAAGTAAATAAAATATTAATAAATTTACTAATAAATAATAATAATAATATCTAATAACTCGTATAATTAAAATAAATGTTATTATTAAAAAAAATATTAAAATAATAATAAATATTTAACTTATTAATAAAATAATTGTTATTATTATTATTATTATTATTAATATAAATTAATTATAAAACTTATATGAATAAATAAAATTAAATAAATTTAAAAACTATAAAAATAATAAATAAAAATAACTAAATTTTAAAAATTTAATGATAATAATAATAATAAATAATTCATCGTCTTCGACTTTTTCATCAAGAAAATCTTTGATCCTAAGAACCTCCATAGCTAATTCTCTTTCCTCAAACGACATTACACTCTAAGCGATCAACTCTCACCAGTTATCCATTAATATGAATATGATTATGATTAATGTTACAACAATAATTAAGAATTGGCAAAAAGGTTTCGGCGTCAAGAAAATCGAAAGAGCGTGTGATTGCGGTTGTAAATATGAGAGAATTGTTGTAAAGATATAGAAACTAAGCATCTTCTTAAATACCTGATTTTAAGTCGGTCTGTGTTTTCCTGCGTAATATTTCTCAACCCTTGCATGGTGTTAAATTACTAGGTGGGCATGCGAGTGTGGATTTTGATTTTAGTAGTTAGCTTGTGATGAAGAGGGTTGCCAAATCTGTTAATCTTATGAAAGCTGTTGCTAAGATTAATGATCCTCAATGTGAGTTGCTACTCCTTCGTGCTTGTACATGTATATCCAAACTATATTTTGCTATGCGTACATGGTCTCCCCGGGTCTTTGAGCAGGCTAAGTGTTCTTTTGATGTGGCTCTTCATTATGCTCTTGAGCGTATTGTTACTGCTTCTGGACCTGGATTTGGTGATTGGCAGGTGAGGCTTGCCACTTTACCCTTTGCATTTAGGGGACTTGGTGTTTATTCTGCAGGTGATGTTTTGAACTATGCATTTCTTGCGTCTAGACTTCAGTTTTCTAACTTGCAATGTATGTTGCTTCGACATTCTGATATTGTTTCCTATGGGCATGCCTTTGATGATGTGTTGAGTACTTTTAATTCAGAAATGAAGATTGATATTTTGAGTAATCCAAGTGAGATTGTTGCCCCCAAACTTATGAAGAAACTAGCAGATATATATTTCACACATATTACTCAAATGGCTAAATCTACTTTTTCCTTATCTACTCGAAGCTGGATTTATAGAAGTCTCAAATGGAGGACCATATTTCTGATTGGCTTAGGGTAGTTCTGATTTCTGGTTTGGGACAGACTATGAACGCTAGGACTTACCGGTGTATATTATGCCATCGGTTAGATGTTCCCTTATTCTCTGTTCCGAAGTCGTGATTAGTTTATTCAAAGGTCTTTACTGGGGATATTTATGGTGATCATGATGTATCGTGTGTTGGTATTGTTGTTATTAAGCATCGGCACAACGTTGTGCGCGATACCCTTATTGACATCTATTTTCGGTCAGGGATTTCAGTGGGTAAAGAGGTTGATATTGGACTGGATTGAGGCCGAGACAAACCATTACGCCCAACTGATATGTTGCTTTACTCGCGGGATAGAGGTACCGATATATGTGTGGATCTCACAAGGTCATCTCCGATGACGCAATATGGGATGGTTGATTTTGTGCCAGCCCGTGTAGTGACAGAGGCGGCAAAGCGTAAACGTATCAAGTACGAGGCTAAGTTCGCGGATATTGGATACGGTTTTCTCCCTTTCTCTTTCTCTTCTTTTGGATAACTTGAGAAGGATGTTGTGAGCTTACTAAAGTGGATCTGAAGTTTCTCCATGACTCGAGATATTGGATCACGTGTTGTTATTCAACATTTTTAATAGGATCAGTTTTGCTATAGCCAAAGGAGTGGGGGCTAAGATAGTATCTCGGCTCCCCACTAACTTTTTATATATCCTATTATTATAATAAAGTGATGTCATAAAAAATAATAACAATAATCATATATTTTCAGTCGCTTTGCTCAAGCGGATCAGGAAATTCTCTATGACTCAAGATGTTGGGGAGCGCGCTGCTGTACATATTTTTAATAGGATTGGTTTTGTCATAGCTAAAGGAGTGGGAGCTCAGATTGTTTCTCGGCTTCCCACTAACTTTTTGTAAATCCTATTATTTTAATGAAATAATGATAATAATAAAAAATAATAATAATAATAATAATAATAATAATAATAATAATAATAATAATAATAATAATAATAATAATAATAATAATAATAATAATAAGACTGAAGTTTTGGGAAAAGTTTTGGAGTGTATCATGAAGGATGGCCCCGTGTATGGCTTTCATCTGAATATTGATAAGACTGAAGTTTTTTGGCCGACCGAGGATCCTCGCAGCAAGTTTTGTAAAACCCGCATAAAATTACTAGAATACTACTTACATGAAATTACGTATAAATGTAAAACTTACGATTTAATTGTATACGATCCGTTTTGAGAACGTCTAATAGAGTTATTACGTATATTATTTTTAGTACGACAAATAGTTACGTATATTATTATTATTAACGTACGACAAGAATTTACGTATTATAAGTAAAACCACCAAAATAATAATACACGACATTTAAATTCCCGCGACACGAATAGGTAACACAATTATTATTATTTATGTATATTAAATTAACGCGACAAGCGATTTCGTATATAATATTTACGTTTAGCACATACTAAAATAACTACGAGAATTTACGACACTTTAAAATCATGACTACGCGCAACGTTTTACAAGTCGCGTATTTATTTAAAATAAAAATGTACAATGGTTATTTTGGGCCTGTTTTGGACAAAAGAAAAAAAAAGAGAAAGCAGTTGGGCCGAAGCCCAAACTCCAACCCAACCGACCTAGCACAAAATAAAACACGGGATCTGCCTTGTTTTTTTTTTGTTTCGTCGACATAAATTCACAAACACAAACAACGGTAAGAAAACCCTAAAATTTATACAAAACCGATCGTTTTTTTTATCTCTGCCGTCGATCGATGCACCAAGACCAAGAATAATTAAACAGTGGATCGATCTAGGAAGATCAAGGTGGTGGGGAGATCTCAGTCCTAAACCCTAAGAAACAAGTAAGAAACCCTAATTGTTGTTTTTAATTTTCTTCTTCGTTATTTGTTTTAATCCGACCAAAAAAAAGGGTTAAAACAGTTAGAAAACAGTAGGATTAAGGGGGGGTTTACGTTATGGGATGAGGCTATGTTCTATCTAGGCACACAAACCGAGACCCTAGAGTCTCGGTGATCAGTGCTTCCAAACAATCGAAAATCAGTGGCTAATTAGTTGTAACAGGGATAGGTAATAAGTAAGCAGTGGGTCTGGGAGTATATATCGGACGACACTGGGTACATATGTCGGACGAAACAGAATCAAGATATTGGACAGAACTGGTGGGTATATGTTGGACAACACTGAAAACGTATATTGGACAGAACTATAAATATATATTGGACGACACTGTTTTAGGTTGTTTTGCTAGTTTGTTTGTTTTGTGTGACCGAGACATGGGTGTCTCGGTAGGCTTGGGTACGTTAGAATACGTTACTAAACATGATTAACTTCAGTATTAATTGCACGTTATAGTTAAATAATTCACGCGACTTAAGTTAGATTTAATTAATAGATTTTGCCTAAGTGTTTTATTTACGAAATTAATTTAATAAACGTGACTTAATTTAATTATTTAATTATCAAGTTAACGTTAGGTTTATTAAATTATCATGTTATGATATAAATTATGATTTCAACTAAAATCATGCGTTTTATTATTAACTAATAATTGTTACTTTTCCCGTAAAGTATTTATTAAGTAAACTTTACTACATGATCATGAATTAAGTATTTTATGCTTATTAACATGTAGGGACATAAAATACACTAAGCATAATACATGATTAAATATGAAACCGTACATAAGTCAAGAACATATAAGACAATACAAGAACAAGTTGAGTTAACGTCAAGTAATTAATAATTATTAAGTATAAGTTAACCAAGCGACTCATACACGTCCCTCTTTATTATGTAGCATTTATGGAGTATGATGTTCTTCGCGTTTTCATCTTCCACGTTATTCTTCGTTTGCATTTACTGGACGTGAGGTACGGATTTCCCGTCCTTTCAGTAAGGACTTTCTTTCCTATGCATGTTTAGGATTCCCCGTCTGCAGCCAAATGTTTTTCCCCAGTATATGTTTAAGGTTATCAGTAATCATGTTAATAACTAAATAAATTGACTGAGCATTATATACAAGCATGACCAGTTTATGTACTAGTTACGAAGGTACCGTAACCATGGCACTAGAGGCACCGGTGTCGTGACTCACATGCAGGAGAGGGATATTCTGCATCTTCCCACTCATGTTCAGTTTGGCCATTTTTTATAAATATGTTTAGTGGGGCGTATGGATGCATCCTAGGCTTATCAGTTTACAAGTTATCAGGGTGAATGTGGTGTGTGCTCTACATCCTTCACATTGGAGCCGATCCCTCCACCCAGCACAGTTATTTAGAGGTCACCCCTCTACAGTTATTTAGAGGTCACCCCTCTAATAGCATGACGAGGTCACCCCTCCATGTATTCATGCACGTTGATATATTTCATGACCTATATGAGCTCTTTGGCATTTAAATTACAGTTTTCATGGTTAAACAACAGACTTTCAGTATTAACATGAACATGAGACTCTTTTCAGAATAAACCAGTTTATTACATGTCACCAGGTTTCTAGGACTTATATTATTCCGTTGCACTTTCATTGTCATGCTTTCAATTCAGCCTTTACTTATGTTTATGCTATTTCATGTTATTATATATATCTGTGCACTGAGCGTCTCGCTCAGCCATTTTCTCTTTTCATGTCCCCGAACGGCAGGTGCACAAGGTCAGGAGCATGGGAAAGATTATGCATAGGATGGGAGCTATATTATGTTTCTACTTAAATTGCATTACTTTTACTTTATGCTTGTTTATGAGTTTATGTTGGGGACCGATGTTTGTTTCCGGTTATCCCTTATGGTCATGTGATGTTCTAGGACATTTACCTTATGCTTTGATATTACGCCGTGATTATCCTGTGATATTCCATTTATCCAAATGGGGTGTTACAATTATGGTATCGGAGCCCAAGGTTTCGACCTGTAGGCTCTAAAACTTGACCTTTGACTAGTGGGTAGTCACCAGGACCTTCCTAAGCCAAACTCACTATTCCACGTATAGATAATTTCAGAACCTTATTCCTTTAACCATGATGTTCTCCATCAGATTTATGTTACTAATATGGATTGATCAACAGTCATCTATACTTAGTTACATGTCATTGCTTACGCACAATATCTCCTCACGAATTTTGACTAGTAAGGATTAGACCACTGCAGTGCATACTTAGTCACATGGTTTCTGTTAAGTTCTTAGATACTTGTTTCATTATCTATTTCATGCATTCATTTTCTTTATGCATTTATTTCAAGCATCATTGTTACAGGAATTTTGACTAAGTATGGTTGGTACATGACTGACCTATTTAGTCGCATGTGTTTTCTTTCAAACTTTGTTGTTTGGTGGACCGACCCATAGGCGTCCACACTTGCCTTTTTGTTTTGTGAACCGACCCATAGGCGTTCACTCATGTACATATCATCATAGTTATTGACCGTGCATATTTAAAAAAAAACTGTTTTCATGCATTATAAACTGATTCATACATTATAAACTTTTTCATGCATCTGTTATGTTTATGTCATATCATATTATGTTAGAATTAGCATTTAGGTTGAATTATTTTCCATTATGAAACGACTCATAGTCATCCACACCATCAATTCTCAAGCTAAACATTTCATGTACCCTCAATTATTGCTACGTCTCCTTATGTCAAGTATGTTTTCATACTATCATGGTTAACTTCGTTTTCATGCTGATTATGTTTTATGCTCCTTCATGTTAATTTTGTCCCATGTTTCTTCATGATAATTTCATCTTCATGATGATTATGTTCCATGCATCTTTATGAAAATTATTTTTTCATCATGTTGATCATGCTCTCATGCTAAACACTGATGGATTTCATTTACTCCTACTTTTATGATAGTCGTGGTTGGTTTTCATTAATCATGCTTTCATGCAAATCATCGTTGAATTTCGTTTAACCACACTTTTAGCATTTCCTCTATGCAACCAGGATGATGTCTACGCTAATATTGCTAGGCTATCGGGATTTCTCACCTCAGTTTGGTTTCCTAACCGTTTGATCAGTTTATCCTTTTAAATCATGTCAGATGATCGACTCCATACCGATCATTTCATGTGCATTCCATGTGTACTCCATGTACCGTAATCCACGTGTACTCCATGTACCGTATTCCATGTGTATTACACGTACCGTCATCCATGGGTATGTCACTTACAATACTCCATGAATATTTGTTACTCGATTCTAAATCATCTCAGGCGTACTCTACTTGTTGATATTTTACAAGATGCTGATGCTGCTCATAGCTTTGGAATGTTACTAAATGTTGATGCTACTGATTATTTGGAGACACTACGAGATGCTGATGCTATTTACAACCTGGAGATCTTACAAGACGAAGACAAAGGCATTAGACCAAGCGATCGAACGAGAAGATGCTTCACCACCATACGATTTCCATCCCAATTCATGTTCGAACCTTTTAGTTATATGTCACACGTCAATCAATATTCTTTTCAGTCATATGAGTGGGAACCGGTACCAGCCGGCCACTCAGCTAAATAATTACATGAATTACCGTCATGATAATGACCATCATGGGACTGACAAACAAGACAATAGTAACCACTACTGTGACAACAAGTATTCTAGAAATCACAACAGAACACCGGTCACAGACTTAACTAGAATTACAAGGGTCAGCAGTCTAGAAGATCCGCCAACTCTAGCATTTTAACCACCATTTCCATTATGATCTCTTTTCATATGTCAAGGCATCCTTCAAGACACATCCTCTCATATATATGTACTAAAGACACATGTCAAGACAATAGTCAAGACACATGTCACACGAATACTTCTTAGCACATGAGTCAAGACACACAATTCATGCATAACTTTTGAACCCAGCCTCAGTGATTCAAGTACCTTTCCAAGGGTATACTTATTCCGTTATGTCGTGTACAAATCAAGCCACTAAAATTTCAGTACCATCTCTGACTTATTGGTCATAGTTGGTCACGTAGTGTTCATTCCGTGTGAGACGAACGAAACACATTCAATAAAATATACCACGTTTATTTCGTGTGCTGTCATGACACTTTTATTTCACGTTTTCATATTCGGATATTCATGTCCATCTTAGAAGCCATTATATCATCCATATATATATAGACTTTCAATTCAGGTTGATGAAAAGATCCTCATTATATTCAGGAATGTTCAGATTCATGAATACACTCAGGATGGGGTTTCCACCAGGAAAATCTGTGAATTTTTTTTCTTATGTCTGACAAGCATGTCTAGCTATCATTTATGACCCGACTTTTGGTATTCTTACCCATAAATCAATCGATTAATTCGGAATTTTCTCAGACATATTACCAGAAGGAACTACCAATTTTACCACCATTCATGACAATATTTTCAATCCAAGTATTATTGGTCTAGCCGACCAACTACCAGACTCTAAATACTTTCCAAGATCGAGTTACGATTAGGCTATCAAAAGTTGTGAGTGAAAGAGCAAGGCACTTACGTGACTGTTCTTCACACATGTTATGTTCATTATGAATCCATGTTGGTGCCTTTTAGTTCACGAATGCCCAGAAGTAATTGAGGATTTGAGAAATCAAATTTTCATGAATTCGGGACAAGTTTATCATTCTGTTCATTGTTAACATTCATACTTTCTTTAAGTCTATAGAAGAGCACGAAGGCCATCTTCACTCTATGTTACAAGGTTTACAGCAAGAGAATTTCACACTGAAATTTTTTCTGTACGTATGTAGTTGATCACAGTGACACGCTGATTCACATGGTTTTCGCGGTAATTTTTTTTACCATGACTATGCCTACGCGTAAAGGATAAAATCCTACATCCAACTTATGTGTTTCAGAAAATCCTACGCTAAGAGATGTTTAAGTTTTACTCAAACTCATAGCTTCCCAATTGCTATATATTCACGATCCTAACCACATTTGGTGGTGAGGTATGAAACAAGATGTAGTTACGTTCATATCTAAATGCCTGACTTTTCAGTAGGTTAAGATAGAACACTAACACGCTTATAGTCATTTCAACCTTTAGAACTATTTGAATCGTCATTCGACAATTTAACCAAACCTACATGTCCTTCTTTCATCTGAAAGGAGTGCACATTAGCAGACTATCAGCTATTTTCCAGCCAATGATCGTACGATTACACGACACTCTTTAAGCTATTAGATCAGATAAAGGTTTATGTTATCATTTGTTATTTGCGTTCACGTCTGTATGATTATTTCAGCTCTCAAGTTATGTCTCACGTTAGCATTCACGAATTTATCCACGTCTTTATTTTTTTCCATTTGCATGATTGGCTTACACTTCCACCTTTATGACATCATTCACTTTCATGACATCATTCACGTTCATGACATCATTCACGTTCATAATCATATCCTATCTTACGGTTTACGTTTCACTTTTCATTAGGGAAGAATTGTAGGAAGCTTGGGAGACTATACTCAAGTTTAGTATGACTTTCATCCTCAGATAGACGTTTCAGATCGCATTTCACGTCTCATCTAGTATCATTGATTTTACCTCCTCAGTTATTTCACGTCCACTATATGTTCCCATGTCATGTTCACTCTATCCTCTCATGTCACGTTCACGATATATTACACGTATTCTTATTCACCATATGTTCCCACATTTATGTACCATATCTCCACGTATCACGTTCACAATTTTTCACGTATCATGTTCACAATTGTTCACGTATTACGTCTCAATATGTACACGCATCAATGCTTTGTATGTGATTATGCCAGTAAGTATAACACCTAGTATCATAAGTTCAGATACGTTCTTTTAAGTCATTTCATGTTCCTTTTTCCTTAAGTCACGTCATGTTCTATGTTCTCTACGATCACGTCACGTTCATGTCCCTTATGGAACATCGTATCTCTAATACGAGGACGAATTATTCTTTTAGAGGGGAAGAGTTGTAAAACCCGCATAAAATCCCTAGAATACTACGTACATGAAATTACGTATAAATTAAAAACTTACGATTTAATTATATACGATACGTTTTGAGAACGTCTAATAGAGTTATTACGTATATTATTTTTAGTACGACAAATAGTTACGTATATTATTATTATTAACGTACGACAAGAATTTACGTATTATAAGTAAAACCACCAAAATAATAATACACGACATTTAAGTTCCCGCGACACGAATAGTTAACACAATTATTATTATTTATGTATATTAAATTAACGCGACAACCGATTTCGTATATAATATTTACGTTTAGCACATACTAAAATAACTACGAGAATTTACGACACTTTAAAATCATGACTACGCGCAACGTTTTACAAGTCGCGTATTTATTTAAAATAAAAATGTACAATGGTTATTTTGGGGATGTATTAGACAAAAGAAAAAAAAGAGAAAGCAGTTGGGCCGAAGCCCAAACTCCAACCCAACCGACCTAGCAAAAAATAAAACACGGGATTTGCCTTGTTTTTTTTGTTTCGTCGACATTAATTCACAAACACAAACAACGGTAAGAAAACCCTAAAATTTATACAAAACCGATCGTTTTTTTATCTCTTCCGTCGATCGATGCACCAAGACCAAGTATAATTAAACATTGGATCGATCTAGGAAGATCAAGGTGGTGGCGAGATCTCAGTCCTAAACCCTAAGAAACAAGTAAGAAACCCTAATGGTTGTTTTTAATTTTCTTCTTCGTTATTTGATTTTAATCCGACCAAAAAAAGGGTTAAAACATGTTAGAAAACAGTAGGATTAAGGGGGGTTTACGTTATGGGATGAGGCTATGTTCGATCTAGGCACACAAACCGAGACCCTAGAGTCTCGGTGATCATTGCTTCCAAACAGCCGAAAATCAGTGGCTAATTAGTTGTAACAGGGGTAGGTAATAAGTAAGCAGTGGGTCTCGGAGTATATATCAGACGACACTGGGTTCATATGTCGGACGAAACAGAATCAAGATATTGGACAGAACTGGTGGGTATATGTTGGACAGCACTGAAAACGTATATTGGACAGAACTATAAATATATATTGGACGACACTGTTTTATGTTGTTTTGCTAGTTTGTTTGTTTTGTGCGACCGAGACATGGGTGTCTCGGTAGGCTTGGGTACGTTAGAATACGTTACTAAACATGATTAACTTCAGTATTAATTGCACGTTATAGTTAAATAATTCACGCGACTTAAGTTGGATTTAATTAATAGATTTTGCCTAAGTGTTTTATT
Source organism: Glebionis coronaria (assembly GCA_025667525.1). NCBI lineage: Eukaryota > Viridiplantae > Streptophyta > Magnoliopsida > Asterales > Asteraceae > Glebionis > Glebionis coronaria. Next base: position 650,435,443 of record CM046874.1, read on the forward strand.
TACGAAATTAAATTAATAAACGTGACTTAATTTAATTATTTAATTATCAAGTTGACGTTAGGTTTATTAAATTATCATGTTATGATATAAATTATGATTTCAACTAAAATCATGCATTTTATTATTAACTAATAATTGTTACTTTTAGCGTAAAGTATTTATTAAGTAAACTTTACTACATGATCATGAATTAAGTATTTTATGCTTATTAACATGTAGGGACATAAAATACACTAAGCATAATACATGATTAAATATGAAGCCGTACATAAGTCAAGAACATATAAGACAATACAAGAACAAGTTGAGTTAACGTCAAGTAATTAATAATTATTAAGTATAAGTTAACTAAGCGACTCATACACGTCCCTCTTTATTATGTAGCATTTATGGAGTATGTTGTTCTTCGCGTTTTCATCTTCCACGTTATTCTTCGTTTGCATTTACTAGACGTGAGGTACGGATTTCCCGTCCTTTCAGTAAGGACTTTCTTTCCTATGCATGTTTAGGAATCCCCGTCTGCAGCCAAATGTTTTTCCCCAATATATGTTTAAGCTTATCAGTAATCATGTTAATAATTAAATAAATTGCCTGAGCATTATATACAAGCATGACCAGTTTATGTACTAGTTACGAAGGTACCGTAACCATGGCACTAGAGGCACCGGTGTCGAGACTCACATGCAGGAGAGTGATATCCTGCATCGTCCCACTCATGTTCAGTTTGGCCATTTTTTTATAAGTATGTTTAGTGGGGCGTATGGATGCATCCTAGGCTTATCAGTTTACAAGTTATCAGGGTGAGTGTGGTGTGTGCTCTACATCCTTCACATTGGAGCTGATCCCTCCACCCAGCACAGTTATTTAGAGGTCACCCCTCTACAATTATTTAGAGGTCACCCCTCTAATAGCATGACGAGGTCACCCCTCCATGTATTCATGCACGTTGATATATTTCATGACCTATATGAGCTCTTTGGCATTTAAATTACAGTTTTCATGATTTAACAGCAGACTTTCAGTATTAACATGAACATGAGACTCTTTTCAGAATAAACCAGTTTATTACATGTCACCAGGTTTCCAGGACTTATATTATTCCGCTGCACTTTCATTGTCATGCTTTCATTTCAGCCTTTACTTATGTTTATGCTATTTCATGTTATTATATATATCCGCGCACTGAGCATCTCGCTCAGCCGTTTTCTCTTTTCATGTCCCCAAACGGCAGGTACACAAGGTCAGGAGCATGGGAAAGGTTATGCATAGGATGGGAGCTATATTATGTTTCTGTTTAAATTGCATTACTTTTACTTTATGCTTGTTTATATTTTTATGTTGGGGACCGATGTTTGTTTCCGGTTATCCCTTATGGTCATGTGATGTTCTAGGACATTTACATTATGCTTTGATATTACGCCATGATTATCCTGTGATATTCCATTTATCCAAATGGGGTGTTACAAGTTTGTTGGTGTGTTCCCAGATAATATTGCTCGACCTACGCGCGATGTTAAGTTGCTCGGGGGGGGGGGGGGGGGGGCTGCGAGTGTAGACCTTGATTTTTGTAGTCAGCTTGTGTCGAAGCGTGTGGCTAAGACTATTGAGCTTATGGATGCCGTGGCCAAAACTAATGACCCTCAATGTGAGTTGCTGCTTCTTCGTTCTTGTGCTGGTATTTCCAAGTTATATTTTTCTATGCGTACATGTTCACCCTGTGCTTTTAAGTCTGCCCAAAGTTCTTTTGATATGGCACTCCGTTCTTCTTTGGAGCGTATCGTTATTTCTTCTAGACCGGGATTTGGTGATTGGTAGTGGAGACTTGCTACGTTGCCCTTTTTCTTTTGGGGGGTTGGGTGTTTATTCTGCGGGTGATGTATTGCATTATGCTTTTCTTGCTTCTCGGTTACAGTCAGTTGATTTGCAGTCTAAGCTTCTTCAACACACTGATATTATATCTTATGGACTCCAGTTTGATGATGCCTTACATGTGTTTAACTCGATTATGGAGATTGATTTTCTAAGTAATTCGAGTGAAGTCGCTGCCCCCAAACTCATGAAGAAAATGGCAGATATATATTTTGCTCGGGTTATTAAGAATGCAGAATCCACTTTCGCTTTATCTGCTCGACAAATGGCTTTATGGGCATCTTAGAGGGAGGATCATACTTCTGACTGGCTTAGGACGATTCCTATCTCGGTGTTGGGTCAGACTATGAATGGGAGGACTTATCGATGTGTTTTGTGTTATCGCTTAGGTATTCCCTTGTTCTCTGTTTCGAAGCCCTGTTCAACTTGTTCGAGAGTATTTATTGGGGATATATTTGGGGATCATGCCGTATCGTGTGCTGGTATCGTTAGGATTAAGCATCGTCACAATTCGGTACGTGATACTCTTGCGGATATATGCTATCGTTCTGGGATATCTGTCGGAAAGGAAGTTAATATCGGATTAGATGGAGGACTTGATAATGTCGTACGTCCGGCAGATATTTTGTTTTATTCTTGGGATGGAAGTAAAGAGGTGTGTGTTGATCTGACTGGTTCTTCTCCTTTGACTCGTACGGGGATGAATGACTTTATACCTGGCCGAGTTGTGATTGATGCTGCACAACGTAAACGATGCAAGTATTTGGCTAAGTGTGCAGCTCTCGGATATGGGTTTCTTCCTTTCTCTTTTTCTTCTCTAGGTGAGTTTTAGGAAGATGCAGTTGCATTGCTGAAGCGGATCCATAGATTTTCTAAGGCTCAAGACATTGGAGCGCGCGCTGCTGTACATATTTTCTATAGAATAGGTTTTGCTATTGCTAAAGGGGTGGGAGCGCAGATAGTATCTCGACTCACATCTAATTTTTTGTAAATCCCTTTTTGTTTCTAATAATAATAATAATAATAATAATAATAATAAATAACTGTTCATCATCATTCATCATCATTTATAACACCATTAATAGTTTGTACGATTCATCGTCATTCATTTGTCCATTTCTATAAATAACTGTTCACAAATCACGATTGTAGAAACTAGAAGGGGGTTAAATAGTTTCTCTTCGGTTTATGTCCTAATTCAAATTCCTTTCAATCAGGTTTGTCTCAAAACTACCTTTTACTTGAAAGCTAGTTGCATAATTGAAAGTCCCTAAACAATGCTAGAAACACTAAACTTGACTAATCAACACACGTAATTACTTTTCAAACGTAATACTTATTATTGTATAATAAAGAATTACAAGTGTTATGGATAACACCGTTTGATGACAATGTGTTGTGCACACTTTGAACAACTAAAAACCCTAACTTATGAATACAGTCACAGCTATTTGATTCAATAAGTTCTAAGCATTAATGTGTGAATATTCTCAAAGTGTTAAACATTAATGCTGGGCTACACATCCTATTTATAGTGATACGAGGTTGACCTAAGTACTTGTTGATGGTGACTACACAAGACATTCACTTTTCAGACATCTGTCACAAGATGCTCTTCTATTCTTGGTAGTCTGCCATAATGCTTTAGGGAAACAGAGCTGAAACACTTTCCTTTTTCTTCATAGTCTCGTACACACAAATGGCATGTCCAAAGTGTGCTGAGTGTTAACAGGGTATTGCCACCCCTGTTAACTCTCAACCCCTCAGAGTCCCTGATACATCTTGGCTGTTATCCATCATAGCCAATGAGTATGTCTTCAAGTAATCTTAGACTTCCTTGACAATGTCTCTGACATGGACTCCTCTGAGGTTGCTCACAAAGACTTAAATCTCTGTTAGTCTTGCGATACTTGCCTGCCTCCTAGGCACAGGCAAGTGACTATCTAACAGCTTGATTTGTGTTTAAATCTATGATACAGGGAATCTAACAAACTTAGATTCCCAACAATCTCCCCCTATTTAAACATATATACAGCTAGATCTCTCTAAGTTAAGGTAAGTGAGATAACAGCTTCTTCTTACTCATAACAGTTCTAAACAAACATACCTCATGATTTTATTCATACTTAAAGAAAATTATAAGTACAATACAAAAGTGAAACAAAATATGAAGGTAAAATTTAGCTGTGAAATCCTTCAATAGTCATCATTTTTGATTTTTTCTTCAGCTTCAGCTGTGTTTGTCCTAATATTCAATTCTGCCTGCAAAGCTTGTGCAAAAACATTGTAATACTCTCTGTTAATCTTGAGTCCCTTTTTGAGACAAATTAGCTGAATTGTTGATGCTAAGCCTAGCTCATCTTCCCTTTGGAATGCATATTGGCAAGCTTTATTCATTAAGGCCATACCTCTTTCAGGCTTTGTGTAGGTCTGTCCATCAATACGACCAATGATTCCATTTGGTAGTACCAAATCCCTGTGCATTCCATCCACTTGAACATCATCTGTAACGAAGGTTTCCTTAACAAGTTGAGTCATCCTTCTTCTTTTCTTTCCAGACTTTAGGGGTTCTTGTTCAAACAGCTGTGGTGGGGGATCTATTTTGAGCTTGGTTACTGTTTCTTTAACCCAGTTAAACTTAACTTTGAGGGTCTTAAGAAGGGTAAAATTAGCCTGACCAGTTCTTTTAGCAGCCAAGGCTTCAAGTTCAAACCACTCAGATAATCCAAGTTTCTTTAACCTGAAGTCCTCAAAGACATCCATATTGGCATGTTGGTTATCTCTCCATAAAATCATTTTAGTGAGAAGGCAAAGGGGTGTTCGTTGCATGAGAGGCTAAAGGTAATGGTGTCGTCAACAACTTCAGCAGAGTACCAGAATTCCCTAAGGTATTCTTGGTAGAAAATGGTTGGGGACTTTGTGAGTGCTTCACTTGCATCACAATTTTTCATGAAGTTCACCAGATCTAAGTATGATTCGTTGGGAGCCTTGAGCCATACAATGATGTTGTTCGATGCAAGAATGCTTTCATTTAGTTCAAAGTTGTCGTTTGCTGCCTTGGGAACTGGGAATGCCACGGATTCAAGGTTGAAGAGAAACGAAAATGGAGGATGGGTTTAGAGAGAGAAAGCTTAGATAGAGAGAGATACGAGATTGTGTAAAATGAGAATAGTGGTAGGTGAGGAGAGACGTGAGACAATATTTATATTCAAATTTGAAACAGTTATTCAACCGCATTTAATGCATAGTGGGAAAATGACTGCACATGTGGGTCCCTTGACCTTTCAAAAACTATTTGTCTCCTCGTTATTCGGAAAAGAAATGATTAAATATTGAGAATGTTTTTTAGCATTTACTTGGAAAGTAACTACCTAGTTTCATGTGAAAAACATCTAATATTGAATCAGATATTTAATGAACACATTTATTATCAAGCCACAGGCTTTGAGATATTGAGTATCCCTAGCTCAGCAACTAGCCTGTTGAACGAAGGTTCAACCAAAGGCTTTGTGAAAATATCAGCTAGTTACAGCTCTGTGGGAACAAAGTGCAGCTTAATATCTCCCTTCATTATGTGATCCCTGATAAAATGATACCTGATATCAATGTTTTTGGTACGAGAGTGAAGAACAGGGTTGTTGGAGATGGCAATGGCGCTGTTGTTGTCACAGAAGATTGGTACTTTGTCATATAGGATCTCATAGTCAGCCAATTGACTTTTCATCCAGAGCACCTGAGCACAATAGCTGGCAACAACGACATATTCTGCTTCAGTTGATGACATGGCGACAGAGGTTTGCTTCTTAGCACTCCATCCAACCAATTTTCCTCCTATGATTTGACAGCTACCTGAGGTGATTTTCCTGTCAATACAGCATCCATCATAGTCTGAATCTAAGTAGGCCTTGAGATCAAAGCCTGATTCCTTAGGATACCATAGACCTAGGGAGGCTGTTCCTTTGAGATACCTGAAATTCTTTTTAACAGCCACTAGATGGGATTCTTTTGGGTTAGCTTGGTACCTTGTACAGAGACATGTGGAGAATTGGATATCAGGACGACTAGCTGTTAAATACATGAGTGACCCAATCATGCCTCTCTATAAAGTCTCATTAACAAAGACCCCTGACTCATCAGGACCCAAGTTGTTGGGTAGAAGCATGGGGCATTTCACTGATGAACAATCAGCTAAGTCATATTTTTTAAGTAAATCTTTAACATACTTTTCTTGACAAATTGAAATTACCAAAGGACATTGTTTAATTTGAAAACCTAAAAAGTAAGTTAATTCACCCGTCATACTCATCTCATATTTCTTGGTCATTAATTTAGCAAAACGTTTACTAAGATTAACATTAGTTGACCCAAACATGATATCGTCCACATAAATCTGCACAATGATGAAATCACTCTTATCCTTGAAGGTAAAGAGTGTTTTATCAATAGAACCCTTGAAAAGTTTGTTTTCAGGTAAGAAATTAGAAAGAGTTTCATACCATGCTCTTGGAGCTTGTTTCAGCCCATACATGGCTTTGTGTAATCTGTACACATGATTGGGAAACTTGCTGTTCTCGAATCCTTCAGGTTGTTCAAAATATACCTCCTCAACCAAATATCCATTAAGGAAGGCACTTTTAACATCCATCTGATACATAGTGAAGTTCATATATGTAGCATAAGCAAGGAAGATTCTGATGGCTTCAAGTCTTTCCACAGGAGCAAACGTTTCATCATAATCAATTCCTTCAGTCTGTATATACCCCTGTGCCACTAGCCTGGCCTTGTTTCTGATGATGTTTCCAATTTCATCCATCTTATTTCTATAGATCCATCTAGTGCATGTGATTTTCTTACCAGGTGAAGCTGGCACTAGTGTCCATACCTTGTTCCTTTTGAACTGATTAATTTCTTCGTGCATAGCAGCTACCCACCCATCTTCCACAAGAGCCGCAGCTACTCTCTTAGGTTCAATTTGAGAGAGAAATTCAGTAAAGAGACATCCGTTGGCTGAGGCAGACTCTGAGTCATGAATTTGCTGTCTAGTGGTAACCCCTGCATTAGGTTCCCCAATGATGTTGACAAGAAGAATGTGTTGATCTCTTGACCACTTAGTTTGAGGAGCTGGGGAATCATGTACAGGGACAATTGTAGGGGTAGTTGGCACTATTTGAGTTTCATCCTGCTGACTAGGAGGGCTTTCTTCAAAGATGACTTCAGTGTCTGAGTCAACTTCATCCATATCAAGGGGTACAGATTCATTATCAGCAGGAGAGTCTTCAAGGGTTTGAAGAATTGGTGAGTCATCTACAGCAGTTGAGGAAGAGGGGCTACAAGAAGGTTATGGTTCTTCTTCATCAAGTTCCTAAGAGGTAGGAACTTCAATGTTGTGTGTAGACAGAGGGTCAACAGCAGGAACATAAGGAATGAGAGTGTTGGAGTGATGATGGTGATGACAGGAAGGTCTTGGTTCTGAGAATTCATCACTTGCGATAAAATCAATTTCATCACCCTATGTTCCTGTTCTCTGTATGACATCATCATCTCCATTGAATCTGACATGAAAGGTTTCTTCTACTTCTTGTCTCTGGTGTTGAATACTCTGAAGGCTTTGGCTGTGGGAGAGTATCCTAAGAAGAAACCATCATCAGCTTTTTCATCAAATTTTCCAAGCTTATCCTTGTAGTTATAAATGAACACAGGGCATCCAAAAACATGGAAATAGTTGACATCTGGAGCTCTGTTTTTGAAAAATTCATAGGAAGTTTTACCATGTCTTTTGACAATGATTGATCTATTTTGGGTATAGCAGGCAGTGTGAACAGCTTCTCCCCAAAATTGCTTTGGTAAAGCTGCACCATTTAACATAGTTCTGGCTGCTTTAATCAAAGTCATGTTTCTTCTTTCAGCCACACCATTTTGTTCTGGGATGCCAACTGAAGAGAAGTTTTGTGATATTCCCTTTTCATCACAAAAAGATTCAAGTTTATGATTCTTGAATTCAGTACCATTATCACTTGTCAATAGAAAATGATTACCGAAGACCTGTGATGCTTTCCCTTGACAAAGGCTGAATAAGTCTTGTCTTTAGAAAACATCACTGAAGGTAGACCAGCAACCAGGTTTTGTGTGGCTATCTTTTTGATGTTCTTGAAGTTGAGATGAGACGGTCTTTTGTGCCACAGCCAATTGACACTTTTAGAGGCTTTAGCTAGAAAATAGTTGGAGCTGTCTTTAGAGCAAATAGCCATGTTGATGACATATACATCTCACCTTCTTAGTGCAATAAGCACTACATCATTGTTCTTGTTGAATATGGTTCCCTGAGTCTTAGTAAACAAAACCTTGTAGTAAGCATCACACAATTGGCTGATGCTAATGAGATTGTGTTTAAGACCATTCACATATGCAACCCTTGTAAAAGTTATCCCATTGCAGTTCACTGAGCCGTATCCCTCTGTGTTGCCTGAAGAATTATCCCCAAACACCACTTTAGGACCTGGCTCCTTTGAGTATCTGTGCATGTATTGTCGAATCCCTGTCATGTGTCTAGAACAACCACTGTCTAGATACCATACCGATTCCTTAAGATGTTTCTACACAGATACATAGAAACAAGTTAGTTCCTATGGTGAACCCACTTTCCAGTGGGTTACCTGAATTGCTGATTAGCAACTCTTGAGTTCTTGTAGAACTTTTGGCGATGGGAAGGACAATTAGCTGTCTCATGGGTGAAACTTCCACAGATATCACATCCTGGGAAGTCACCACACTCATCTGAGTGATGGTCTGTGAATCCATAGAATTTACAGGGAGGATAAGGTCTATAGTTCCCTAGTTGTCTCTTAGAACCCTGTTGTCTCTCCTAAGAAGGTGTCTGAGCTCTCTTAACGGCCATTTGTCTATCATGGTCTATGGTCATGTGATGAGAGTTTTTACAAATATTGCAATAAGGTTTGACTATCCTTTCACCCTTGGGTTCACATAGAACAGACTTAGGTTCACGAGAATTGGACCATTCAGCGGAAGGCTTAATGTGTTGTTTTAAGATTTCTACTTCTTTCATTAATGACAACAGGCGTTCTTCAGTTGAGGAATCAACTCTGTTCACAGATTTTGTTGAGACAGACTTAAAGGCAACTTGCTTAACAGATTGTTTTGCAGGTACAGAAAATACTTTAGTTGGTGGTTTCTCAACATTTATTTTAGGTTCACCCTTAGATCCTCTAGAGGAACTGCTGGGTTCAACTCCTGAGAGTTTGGGTAAGGGTGGTAATTCAGCCATATCTTTAGAGACAGGGTCATCAGTCAAAATAGGATCTGACATATGAATTGTCTCTATAGATTTGAAAACAATCTCTTTGGGTTTGGTGAAAATTTTAGCTTATTTTTCTTAGCAGAGACATCCCTTTTAATATCAGCAGGTAGTTCATCATTAAGCAATTGATCTATAGTGAACCTACTACACATTCATATTTCAATAACCTTGTTTAATTTAGATACTTGATCATTTAAGGCACTATTCTTCAAGGTTAACCTATTGACTTTGTTTTGAAGGGATATTTTTTCTAAACTAACCCGTTTGAGAGTTTCACATTCAGACTTAGCATTTAACAGTTCATTTTTAACAGAGTGTAACTTATCAAGCAAGTTCTTTCTTTGTTCCTCAACAAAGTGCAAATCATCAATGGTGTAATCAAGGACATGTTTGCGTTCATTACTACCAGACATAGATAAAAGCCTGTGTACCTTTTTTATTGTGATGTCAACCCATTGTCCTGATCTTGCATCACTTTTCCCAACAGCTGGTTCATCCTCAGCTATAGCCATGAAAGCCCTGACTCTAGTAGTATCTTCCTCATCTGAAGTCAACGGCTCATCATTCCAATCATATGCTTCAGCTACCAACCCTTTCTCTGTCTTTTTATCACCCCCTTTCTTCTTAGACAGAGCTTCAAGCTTCAAATTCATCTGTTCTAACTCAGCTTTAAGTGCCTTATACTTGTTCTTGTGATCCTTCTTCTCATTGTCTAAGGAGTTGAATTGGTGAGATGAGTTTTTGTGTTGTGATTTGAACTTGTAAGGTTTGTTGGAAGATGATGGATAAGAAGGTGGGGATGTCTTTGTGGAAGGACAGTCTTTTTGGAAGTGTCCAAGTTTTCCACAGGCAAAGCAAGTTTCTTTTGATCTGTCGGTTTGTTTGCTAGCTGATCCTATTCTCCCTAATCTTTTGTAGAATCTTCTTTGATTGGCTAGCAAGGATCTTTCATGAAATTTAGCATTAAGGTCTGTCAAGAACTCTTGGTTGTTGTGTATGTCTTCTTTAACATCAGAGTCGTTGTCATGAGGGTGTGGGGTAGAGATCAAATTTGGAAGTTGCTCCTTGAACTACAAATCTTTCTGTCTCTGATTTGTATATAGTATCAATCAGCCCTTCTTAATAATTGTACTTTCCATAAAGCTGAGCTAAGGTGTCATTCTTGATTGAGTTATTGGCTCTCAGAGTCTGATTCACACTCAGCCATTTTCTTGGAAGGCTGTTGACAAATGTGGCATTAATCTTAGCTTGACCAATGGTGACATCATTCATAGCAAGATCATTGAGAAGAATCTTTAGCCTTGTATATGTTTGTTGAACCTTTTCACCTTCAAGTGCCTTGAAAGCAATGAACTGAAGTCTGAGTGCCTGAATCTTGGTTTCTTTGGTTTCAGAGGGTCCTTCATGACCAAGGATAAGGTCTATCCACATTTGTTTAGCTGTGGGACACTGAATGACAGACTTCATGATGTGTTTGGGAAGACATGATATGATGATGCTTTTGAGATGTTTATCTTGGTTTGCCAATTTCCTATCAGTTGGAGTCCATTGTTTGAGAGGTTTGGGAAGAGGGTTCTCATCAGTAGAGGTAAGAGCCATGGGAACATAAGGACCATTGTCTAGAATTTCTAGAAGAAATAGTTTAAGTCCATCGAGATACACGAGGAATTGACTCTTCCAACTAGCAAAATCTTCTTCATCAAAGACTGGTACGCTGGTGACATGTGATCCTCCTCTTGAGTCAAGAAGTTGAGGTAGATCATCTTCATTAGGAGGTGGAGGAGTGAGTCTTGGTGAAGTTGGTGGTGCATTGTTGTTGGTGTTCCCAGAAGACGATGGTGGTGCATTGATTGTTTCCGGCATGGTGGATCTTAATTATAAAACTGAGAACGATGTTTCTTGAAGGTTTTAATATCAAACACCGCTCTAATACCAATTGAAAGTCCCTAAACAATGCTAGAAACACTAAACTTGACTAATCAACACACGTAATTACTTTTCAAACATAATACTTATTATTGTATAATGAAGAATTACAAGTGTTATAGATAACACCGTTTGATGACAATGTGTTATGCACACTTTGAACAACTAAAAACCCTAACTTATGAATACAGTCAAAGCTGTTTGATTCAATAAGTTCTAAGCATTAATGTGTGAATATTCTCAAAGTGTTAAACATTAATGCTGGGCTACACATCCTATTTATAGGGATACGAGGTTGACCTTAGTACTAGTTGATGGTGACTACACAAGACATTCACTTTTCAGACATCTGTCACAAGATGCTCTTCTATTCTTGGTAGTCTGCCACAATGCTTTAGGGAAACAGAGCTGACAAAGTTTCCCATTTCTTCATAGTCTCGTACACACAAATGGCATGTCCAAAGTGTGCTGAGTGTTAACAGGGTAGTGCCACCCCTGTTAACTCTCAACCCCTCAGAGCCCCTGATACATCTTGGTTGTTATCCATCACAGCCAATGAGTATGTCTTCAAGTAATCTTTGACTTCCTTGACAAGGTCTCTGACATGGACTCCTCTGAGGTTGCTCATAGAGACTTAGATCTATGTGAGTCTTGCGATACTTTCCTGCCTCCTAGGCACAGGCAAGTGACTATCTAACAGCTTGATTTGTGTTTAAATCTATGATACAGGGAATCTAACAAACTTAGATTCCCAACAATAATGATTAGGTTCAATTCTAATGCCTTAACAATGACAAATAGTTGTTGTATGTGATGTAATAATGGAAGTAAGTAAAGAGTAAGGAAAGAAGCAACCTAATAGGAAGACACCAAGATTTATAGTGGTTCAGTAACGAAGCATTGTCTTCGTTCCTACTCCACTCCTCGAGTACACCTTACTCGAGATTTCCACTATATCCATAAGCTCTCTTCTTGGCGGTGAAAACCTTACAACATCGCTTACATTATTTTCCGACACTAAGCTAAATGTCGACACCTAAACTTAGCTAGGACCAATCTACACAACGTCGCCTACTTCACTATTTTCTGACACAAGGCTAGATGTCGAGTTCTAATCGAAAGCTAGAACCAATCTTCACAAGGTTGCCTACTTCACCATTTCCTGACATAAGGCTAGATGTCGAGTTCTAATCGAAAGATAGAACCAATCTTCACGACTCTTCACGACTCTTCACTTTGAAGATAAGTGAGAACTCACAAGACACAACCATACATCACTTTGTTGTTTAGTGAGAACTAACAAGACACTAGCACACATCACTCTATAGTTCAGTGAGAACTAACACACAACACTTATAACTCAATAACACATATCCAAGTATACACATGTAACTTGGATCTACACAACACAAATCCAAGTATACACACATACAATGGATTTACACAAGACTAATCAAAGTATTCACTAATACAATGGATTAAAACAACTAATCCAAGTATACACAAATACAGTGGATCTACACAAGACACAAATAAAACAAATGATGAACATGACTAGATCTTTAGGAGGGGATGTTCTTCATCAAGGCTTCATCTTTAATCACATCACAAGTGTGTGAGTGATCTTCTCTTTGGACAAGGTAAAGAAGGAGATCAAGGAGATAATCATAAGTAAACATACTTAACACATTAAGTGATCATTTACAAATGATTAGGAATTAGAAAAAAGAAAGATGGCAGAAAGAGTGTCCAAAAAGGTTAATGGAAAATGCAAATTTGATCCACTATTTATAAGAGATAAAAGCCAACGGCTTTCTGAGCGTGGTTCCTTAATTTTCCTGCGGTTCCTTATTACTATGGAACCACATAGGTAGTTAAGGAGCCATGGGAGTAGACACCGCTCCTTTTTGTCTTTTAGTGGGGAAGTAATATCTGAGGTAAGTTTTTACCTTCAAAGGATATTCCTATGACATTTGGAATATGCCATATTCAAATTTACATTTCCATCTTAAGAAATCATTTTCTTAAAAAGAAAGTTTATTAAAAAATCTTTTGTCACATTTGACGAAATGTAAGTTTAGGACTAATCACTTTTATGATCACTAATTATGATTAAGATATGTTAGAGCAATACTAAAATGATTATTACCTTAATGATAGTGTTTGTTAGATAACTCGTCCAATGATTGTATTTGACGATAAATGTCTTTATAATTTGTCGTAATTAAAACTAAGAAAGACTAGTTAACACTAATAATGTTTTTAGGCATTACTTTGCATTAACAACGATCATCATTGTTATTTCATCAAAATTCCTTTCATCCTTCATCCCTTTCATCATGTGTATAAATAACTATTTCTTTTGTTTCTTTTTTTCTCTCCATTATCTGGTTCTTGGGTTTCGAGTGGTTTTCGAGTGGGTTCCATTATTGGTTCATTGGACTGAGGCTCAGTGGGTTTCATGAGTGGCTAAGGGTGGTTGTTTTGATCGAGGGTCATTATTGGGTGTTCGGTTGTGTTCATTGGGTGGCTGAGGGTGGTTGTGTTCGTTGGGTATTCGTTGGTTCAGTGGCTGTGTGAGGATTTGGTAGTGGTTCGGTAGTGTTCATTTGTATAGGGTTGGGGTTGTTTTTCGCTTCTGCGTTGTTTTGTTTTGCTGATGTGGTTGCTTTAGTCGTTGTTGTGGGGTTCGGTTATGTTCGTTGTTGTGGTTGTATTATTTCGGTAGTGGTTGTTTTGTTTTGGGTTCGTTGGGTTGTGGTTGTATTGATGTGGGTTTGTTGAGGGTGGTTGTGTAAAACCCGCATACAAATGCCATGAACAGTACAAAACGTAAACATACGAACCAATTAAAACTTTCCATTTATGTCATGTACACGTGTCGCGAACATTAAATTCAGAAACTACGTACGTGTTAGTGCACGATAATTATTAAGTACGTGATAATACACGATAATTATTAAGCATAATAATTAAAATCACGAGCATATGATCACGAACATTAAAACATGAACATGTGAACTACGTATTATATATTATTACACGATAAACAAGTATTACGTATAATAAATATATCATGAATATTAAAACACGAACCAATACGAACAATTAATCATACAAACGAACACATAAGTAATTAAACACGAACAAAGCCCGGGAGGCCCTTTAAGCCTTATGGTTGCCGCGGACACAAGGAGGGGGCCCAAGCCCAAGTTTTGGTTAACTAAAGGAAAAGTAAAACACAGACTTTTCATAATACAAAATTTTAACAAGAAAATAAAACCCCTAGCTTCTTCTCTCTCCCTTGCCGCCGGCTATACAAGACACGAAAGGGGTGTTTGTTTAATTTTGATAATTGATTTTGGGTTGATCATGTTTGTGTTCTTAGTTCGTTTCTAATCAAGCATGCGGTATCACCATAACCTTCACCTTTTTATTTTATTTTTTCTTTTAATTATGTTCATGTGATTTAGAAAATAAAACATAATTAAACATGTAGATCAATACAAGAAAAAATGGAAATGGGTTTGGCTTGGTGGGTTTTGTTTCCGCCGACACACAACTGAGAGCCCTAAGCTCTTGGCTTGGTTTGTTTCGCACCAACAGCCGAGACCAAGAGGTCTTGGTGTTGTATTGATGGTTCGCCAACAAGAACAAGGGACCCCGACTCAAGTCTGTGTGTTGTTTGGTTTGTCTTGGGTCTCGATGTAGCAACAGCAACACCACCGGCTTAAGCCGGTGGCTCTTTTGGTCGAGCAGGGGGAGACGCTACACAAACAGGGGGAACCACCGGCTACAGTCGTTGGTGTACTCGGTTCAACCAGTGGCTAGCCAAGCCACATCAGTGGCAACCACCGGCTTCAGCCGGTGGTGATTTTTGGTTCTGCAGTGGCAACCGGCTAGGTCGGGTAGCCACTGTCGGGGTTGTTTGGTTAGGTTTATGTTTCGGTTTATATTAAAACACGGATTCAGGCGCGGGATTATTTTACAAGTTACGTTTTACAAGAATTATTAAATAATTAAACATGAGTAATAATTAATTTAACTAAATCATGGACTTAGGTTATATTTATTTTTGAATAAATAATACATGTTTTAACCTAAGTTTTTTATCATTTAATTTGCACTATAGTTATTAATTAATTATTAAAACATGGACTATAAGTAATTAATAAAACATGACTTAGGTTATAATTATCAAATATAATAATTCATCATTAACCTAAGTATTTTATTTAGACTAATTTAATTAAATCATGCTTTATTTGATTAAATCATATAACTGATAGTTTATTAAATTACAATGACATTTAATTAATAAACTATACTATTAATAACATGACTTATGACTTTTAACTAGTAAACATTCGATTATATTATTAGCTTATTAATCCAGCTTATTTCTAAAGATTCGAACTTTGTATTTCAGGAAACTTACTATTTTTGGAAACTTTCTATTTTTAGAAACTGGTCTATTTTTAGGAACTTTCTATTTTTGGAAACTTTCTATTTTTAGAAATCTGCTATTTTTAGAACGTTACTTATTATTACACAACGAGTATAACAATACAAGAATACAAGATAAATACATAATCAGAATACATGAAATACATTGTGACAATCTAACATTTTCAGGTAGTGAAATATTTTCTCGTATAATATTTTGAAACTTATTTTTGTGTTGGTTGACGAACTCACAATTTACGGATTTAAATTTGGGCTTACGTGCATAATTTGGCGTCTTTTACGACTAAACCGGAAACCTTAGGATTACGTATTTACGTTTTTGAACTCCGTTTTTGATGAGACAATTTTTATTGGATTCGTTTTGTGACGGTGATTCATAATTTATAAAAACGTTTTTCGTAAAACGACCCGAGGGCACGCAAATCGAGAAAACTAGAATCGAAAATACCCGTAAACTAGTGAGATGGGACAAAACACTTTGTCCCACCCCACTAGCTTATATGGGACGGCTAACTTGACACCACAACACATATGTGGCATCAAGTTTAGCTAACTTACACCAAGTGTAAGCTAGCTTACACTTTAAGCTTAACTTTTCTCCACTAACACAAAACTAGCAAATTGTTTTCATTCCCATCATTTCCTACATGCAATCCACTCTAAAAACTCTCTCAACTCCTCCCTTGTGCCGTCCCAAATAAGCCAACGAACACCCTCTTTGATCTTTTCTAGCCATAAACCACATGTTTACTAGTTCTATTAAGGTGTTCTCTTGAAGCCTTGATCATTTGGTGGCCATATTAACAACTTTGGAGGTGATTTGCTTATGTCCTAGGGCTGATTTTCCAACCTATGTTCTTGATATTTGATGGTCTTGGAGATATTTGTTGTGTTCATCAAGTTCTTGTCTTCCTAAAACAAGAAATCCACTTAGATTGGTAAAGAAGATCATCCTCTCCATTTTTCTCTTGTTATTTTGTAAAAAAAAAATGTATTTTCTTTCATTTTGTATATGTATATGATGTATATATGATGATAAAAATATTGTGTGGGGATCAAGTGTTGATAAATATGCTTAAAAATGATGATAACCATAAGAAATGAAGCTAAAATCTTGATTATTTAGTTAGCTGTATAAAAACAGTAGATAACTAAAAGATGAACTGATAAAATTGCATGGTTTGATCCATTTACAGTAATTAGATGATGTTATACACATATGAGAGTTGGCCATGCAATAGAATCAAAATAATGAGTGAGATATGATCAAAACAAGTTAGGTGGTGTAATCTGAATAAGCAGTTTTGTAGGGACTGTTAAGGCAAGTTAAACTCAAAATGGGCAGTAGCTATAACTAAGTTATATGTATCACATATTATGAAGAACATGTCATCCAAAAATGAGCTTCTAAGTTATTATAGAACTCTAGATATAGTAAAAATGGTGAACATGAAGTTAAAAATCAGATTTTGGAAATAATGTTTATTATTATTATATAAGCACTCATATTATAATGTATAAAATGTAAAAATATAAACCCACTAACTTATAAACTTATTTATATAAATGTATAAAAGGTTAATTAAATGGGTAAACTATATAAATGGTGGTAAAATAATATTTATAAGTAATAAAAACTATAAACTTGATTTTTACGACTTTTTCGGCTATCGCCGTAAAATTAACGTTTTTCGCCAAATAAAACTTAGACGACCAAACCCGTCTAATATAAAGTTTATAAAAGTCATATACTGATGTATAGATAACTAATACAAGTAAAAACCGATAAAACCCGAACGATAAGAAATACGGACATTTACGAGCTAACTAAACATATTGGACTAATAATTGAACTTAATAAGATAAAAACTTGTAAAAAGAGCTTATTGGGCTTAACCCATTTGGGACCAACATGAAAAGTATATATACTAATCATATAGGTATAAAATGGATAAAAACAAGTTAAAGAACTTATAAAAGGCTTAATGGACTTAAAATAGGTAAATAGGTAAAACTAGTGAACTAGTAAGACGTTACCAAAACGTAAACGCTAAAATGAGTAAACAAGGATGTATAAACCCACTTGATCATCATCATATGTACAAAATCATCATATGTATATTGTTATTTTGATAAAATTCATTGGACCGAGTCTAAGACCGATTATTATTTATATAGGTTTCCGTGACCGAAGCACGCCCGTAGCCGATAATCCGCCTTTCATTAACAACGTGAGTTCATAGCCTCGCACTCTTTTAAATGTTTTATAAAATGATTTGTAAACGCGCGAGGGAGATAACATGCTAGATTTTTTTTTATAAAATAGAACACAAGTAGTCCCGATTGTATGCTAAATGATGTGGACCCGAATGATGCTATGACCCTATATTCGAGACTAAAAGGATTATTAGTAGTTAGGTTATGTCACTTAAAGTCCCATTAGCATGAATTGTGAACTACCGGGATTTGGTAGACGCTTATGCATTTGATAGTACTATTTGGGGACGATCACCCCAGTTCGCGCCTTGACGGTTGATCCCCGTCGTACCACATTGATTGGTAAGCGAATTTATGTATGAGAAGATTCCATAGCGTGATTTTTGTGACGACACGCTAAGTTAGATGGGAAAATTGTTTGTCGGGTTCGCGGCCCGCTGTTTTCATAGTAAGGTAACAATGTCATGCGGCTAATAATAATCCTAAAACGTATCCTAATTCAGATACCATGTATCCTAATACAATATAAGACATAAATAATAAACGATAACAATGCTATTACGATGAATATATTACCTATCATGGTAATATAGAGACTACGGTCTCCTGGACGGTTTCAGATGTATGCTTGATATATATTGCCTGACTAGCAATATGAGGACTTACTTCCGATATTATACTTGTGTTCTGATTTCAAATGAATGTAAATGATTGTTTTATATAACGATTTTCATTAAATCTATGAATTCACTCGGCATTCGCTGATATGATTTTTGCATGTTTTTATCTCAGGTGCTTGAAGGTAATCCGGATGGAGATCGACTCTGATGGCCCACACTTAATATTAAAAATGTTCATTCGATCTATGTTTTGTAAACTAAATGACCTGTATAATTTGGGACCTGTTGTACGCTTTTGAAACTTTTTATCGAATGAATGTTTGTTAAACCTTGTACAACTATTTTTATGTGTTGTCTATGATTGGAGTTATTGTGCTATCCCGTAACACTCTGAAAGACCCTTCCGCTGTACCGATACGAAAAATGAGAGTGTTACAGTTTGGTACCAGAGCTCTCGTTATAGAGAACAAAAGATTTTAAAAATCAAGGTTTTGAACAAAACTTTTCAAAATCTTTTGACAATGAACATTTGAGAAAGTATTTGAAAAATCTTTTGACTATAACGGTGCCAGAGATCTTTGACGTTACCAACAAGCCCTATTGAGAAGATATATATTTTGATATATATAATATAATTTATATATATGTATATATCGTGATTTCATTATGTAATTGTTTAACTAGTATGTTATCCTAATACGAGATATATATATAAATGCAGATTGTCATGGCTGACCCTAATATTCCTGTAGAAAACCATGCTATTCCCGAACCTAATATAGAAGATGATCCTTATTTAGACTTAGTAGATTATGATATTGATGATGAGGAGGAACCATTTGAGGATCCCGAGCCCGAGTTAGGACTAGGAGATCAGATTGCCCCTCAGGTTGACTTAGTAGAGAATGAGATTGAGAATGTGGATATTGAGAATGATAATGAGATTGGATTAGATGATTTAGATGATGAGATTCACGACGAGGAGGTCGAGGAGGATGTAGGTATTGATGTTGAGGTTGATGACGATGAGGAAGCTGAGCTTATTTATCCGTATGATGTTCCAGAGGGCGAGCCTTTGCCCCCACCAGTTTGTTTGTCTGATTCTGAGGATGAGTTACCTAGGGATGAAATGTTTGAATCGTCTGAATCTGATTCTGAATCAGAGGAGGATGAGGATGACGATGCACCTGACGGTGCTGATGGTATTGCTACTCGTAGACGTGAGATAGGAGAGTCGTCTAGTACTCGAGAGGCTACTCATATTGATGGTCTTGCACCATGGGCCTTGAGACGTAATCTAGATGCTTCCCGTGTTAAGAATTGTGTGACAGAGGTTGGATTAGGTATTGTTCAGACTCAGGTTGCTTATTTGGAGTCGAAGGCTAAGGTTGGCGAGAAAGAGCGAGAATTGCTTAGTTTAGATTTGAGTGATGTAGAACGTGGTTTGAATGAGGCTTTTAGGAGGTTATCGGTGTTGGAAAGTGGTGAGTATGCTGCTATGAAGAGAAAGGTGAATTCTATGGAGATTCAGTTGAGTGTGGCTCGTGTGATGCGTGAGAAAGCCGAAAAGGAGTTGAATATATCCGTGGGATGGAACAGTAGATTTTATGTTGACATGGTTGAAAGAGGAGTAATCCGTAAGCGCCCAGCTGAAGATGTGTCTAGTGATCGTCCGGCGAAGATCCAGAAGACGATGGATGATGGACCATCTGGCGGTTCTCAGTAGACCAGTCTGTGCTTAGTAGTGACCTTTATATCTTTTGTGCTTGTAGCTTTGAATGAACCGACTTGTTAGTAATAGACTTGGCACGAATTTTGAGTGTATATAGTGCTAGAACTTTGATATGGATGTACTAAGACAATACTTTTGTTTCAGATCGAATGAAATATGTATCTTGTCTTGAATTCCATATTGTGCCTTATTTGTATTGATTATGAATTCAATCCATATTATATGAATCCCTTGTTGGATGAATGCTTAATACTTTGAAATTGTGGAATTATAGAACTATGCCGCCCAAGAAGGCTATGACTGAGGATGATGTACGTAGGATTATTACGGAGCAAGTTACCGCATCTATGACTGAATTTATGGCAAATGCTAGAAATGAAGCTGGCGGTAGTGGAGCTGGCGGTAGTGGAGCTGGCGGTAGTGGAATTGGCGGTACTAATGTGAATGTGAATGCTAATAATGTGAATGCTAATGCTGGAGGAAATGTAGGAGGACTTGGAACTAATGCACCAGAAGTTGGTGGCTGTACTTATGTGACGTTCATGAAGTGTGAACCTCTACCTTTTAATGGAACTGAAGGTGCTGTAGGACTAAGCCAGTGGATTGAGAAGATTGAATCGGTGTTTAGGATTAGTAAGTGTAAGGAGGAAGATAAGGTGACTTTTGCTATGGCTACTCTTAAAGGTCGTGCGTTTACTTGGTGGAACGGGAGAATTGCTTTCATGGGTCTTGATGCTGCTAATGCTACTCCTTGGGCTGAAATTAAGAAGTGGATGACTTTGGAGTTTTGTCCTCGTAGTGTGATCATTAGGTTAGAACAAGAGTTGATTCATCTGAGAATGAAAGGTGTGGACATTGATAGTTACACGAACCGATTCCATGAGTTGGCCTTGCTATGTCCTCGATTGGTTGAACCCGAAGAGATCCGAATTGAGCAATATGTGAAAGGGTTGACCAGGAATATCCGGGGGGGACGTAACATCATCAAAACCACTGACCATTGATGATGCTGTTCGGATGGCTTACCAACTCATTGGACAGATAATTCATGATAAGGAAGATGAAGCCCGTGTTGGTGAGAAAAGAAAGGGAGACGGTGATCGTGTAGATAGAGGTGATAATAGGAAGAATTTCAATCGCCGTCAGAACCGGAGAAAGGGGAATGAAAATGCTCTTACCTACAATGCGCCGCGCAACGATGATAGATGTCCTAAGTGTGGCAACAAGAGGCATGCTGGCGACTGCTAGAAGTGCCGAAATTGCGGAAAGCTTGGACACAAGGTTGAAAGGTGTAAGAAGGGAACCATTTGCTTCAACTGTAATGAGGAAGGTCATAGGAAATCGGAATGCCCCAAGTTGAAAGCGATTGTACCTGGAAGAAACCCCCAGGGTGGTATCTACCAACTTGGAACAAATGAAGTGAAGAAAGAGGATCCGAATGTCGTTACCTGTACGTTTTTACTCAACAATCATTATGCTGTTGCTTTATTCGATTCGGGTGCCGATAGGAGCTTTGTATCCACTAAATTTAGTGCCCTTATTGATATTGAACCTGTTGAGATAAGTACCAGTTACGAGGTGGAATTGGCTGATGGTAAATTAGTGAAAACTAATAAGCTATTAGAAGGATGCTCTCTAAATCTCTTGAACCATTCCTTTCCGATTGATTTGATGTTGATAGAATTAGGTAGTTTTGATATTATTATTGGTATGGATTGGTTGTCATTGAATAATGCTACTATTTTATGTGGAGAGAAGAAGGTTAAGATTCCTCTTAGGAATAGGACGTTAGTAATTGATGGTAGTCGAGGTGAATCCCGTTTGAAAATCGTTTCATGTATTAAAGTCCAAAAGTACATCAGGAACGGTTGTGAGTTATTCTTAGCTCAAGTGACCGAGAATGAGTCTAGGGAGAAACGATTGGAAGATGTACCTATTATTTGTGAATTTCCTGAGGTATTTCCTAAAGATTTACCCGGACTTCCACCGATAAGGCAAGTAGAGTTTCGAATCGATTTAATTCCTGGTGCTGCACCGGTGGCACGTGCGCCTTACCGATTAGCCCCTTCTGAATTAAAGGAGTTATCTGAGCAACTTAAGGAGTTGTCTGATAAAGGTTTTATTCGACCGAGCTCGTCTCCTTGGGGAGCTCCAGTCTTGTTCGTTAAGAAGAAGGATGGATCTTTTCGTATGTGCATTGATTATAGGGAACTGAATAAGTTGACAATTAAGAATCGATATCCTTTACCTAGGATTGATGATTTGTTTGATCAACTGCAAGGATCTAGTGTGTATTCTAAGATAGATTTGCGGTCAGGATATCACCAACTTCGCGTCCGTGAAGAAGATATTCCTATAACTGCATTTAGAACTCGTTATGGACACTATGAATTTCAAGTAATGCCATTTTGGTTAACTAACGCACCTGCGGTTTTCATGGATTTAATGAATCGAGTGTGCAAGCCCTACTTGGATAAATTTGTGATTGTGTTTATTGACGATATTCTGATCAATTCTAAGAATGAAGATGAGCATAGAGAACATTTGAGGATTGTTTTCAAGTTGTTGAAGGATGAAAGGTTGTATGCTAAGTTTTCGAAGTGTGATTTCTGGTTAGATTCTGTGCAATTTCTTGGTCATGTGGTTAACAGAGATGGAATTCATGTTGATCCTGCAAAGGTTGAAGCTATTAAGAATTGGTCTGCACCGACAACGCCAACGGAAGTGCGACAGTTCTTAGGATTGGCTGGCTATTATAGGCGATTCATTAAAGAATTTTATTTGATAGGTAAACCCTTGACTAAGCTTACTCAGAAGAATAAACCTTTCGTTTGGGGAAGTGATGAAGATGGAGCATTTCAGACATTGAAGCAAAAATTATGTAG
Source organism: Glebionis coronaria (assembly GCA_025667525.1). Classification (NCBI taxonomy): domain Eukaryota; kingdom Viridiplantae; phylum Streptophyta; class Magnoliopsida; order Asterales; family Asteraceae; genus Glebionis; species Glebionis coronaria. Next base: position 650,458,474 of record CM046874.1, read on the forward strand.
TGCGCCAATCTTATCATTACCCGACGGGAGTGAAGATTTTGTAGTGTATTGTGATGCATCTCTTAGAGGTTATGGAGCTGTTTTGATGCAGAGAGAGAAAGTGATAGCTTATGCTTCTAGACAATTAAGGAAGAATGAGGAGAATTATACTACTCATGATCTTGAGTTAGGAGCTGTAGTCTTTGCTCTTAGGTTGTGGAGACATTATCTGTATGGCACCAAGTGTACGGTATTCACCGATCACAAAAGCCTACAGTATATTCTCGACCAAAAAGAATTGAACATGAGGCAACGAAGATGGATAGAGTTGTTAAGTGATTATGATTGTGATACAAAATATCACCCAGGAAAATCCAATGTTGTTGCTGATGCGTTGAGTAGGAAAGATAGAGAGCCTATCAGGGTGCGTTCTCTAGTCTTGACTGTGCACAATAAATTGCCTGAGCAAATTAGAAATGCGCAAATAGAAGCTTGTAAGAAGGAGAATTTTGTTAATGAAGGGTTCCGAGGAGAAGGAGATCCTTTAGAGGTTAGAGCTGATGGAGTGAAATGCTTAAGAGGTCGTATGTGGATACCTATGTTTGGAGGCTTAAGAGATTTGATTATGTTAGAATCCTATAAATCTAAGTATTCCATTCATCCGGGATCTGATAAGATGTACCATGATTTGAAGAAGTTGTACTGGTGGCCGAATATGAAAGCTGACATAGCTATGTATGTTCTTCAATGCTTGACTTGTGCTAGAGTTAAAGCCGAACATCAAAAACCATCAGGACTACTTCAACAGCCAAAGATTCCTGAATGGAAGTGGGAGCGAATTACGATGGACTTTATCACTAAGCTTCCTAGAACATCATCTGGAAACAATTCGATTTGGGTTATTGTCGATAGACTGACCAAATCAGCACACTTCATTCCGATTAAGGAGCAGTTCTCACTAGAGAAGCTGACTCGAATATACCTTGATAATGTTGTATGCAAGCATGGAGTGCCTGTATCGATCATTTCAGATCGAGATCCTAGATTCGCATCGAATTTTTGGAAATCTCTCCAAAGATCTTTGGGAACGAATCTCGATATGAGCACTGCTTATCACCCCCAGACTGATGGGCAGAGTGAAAGGACGATACAAACACTGGAAGATATGTTGAGAGCTTGTGTGTTAGACTTTGGTAAGAATTGGGATAAACATTTGTCGTTAGCAGAGTTTTCGTATAACAATAGTTACCATTCTAGTATTAAGGCTGCACTGTTTGAAGCTTTGTATGGTAGGAAGTGTAGATCTCCTGTATGTTGGAGTGAAGTTAGGGATACCCAGCTCACGGGACCGGAATTGATCCGGGAGACTACGGAGATGATAGTTCAGATTAAGAAGAGGTTGTTGACCGCCCGTAGTAGAAAGAAAAGTTACACGGATGTGCGGCAGAAGCCAATGGAGTTTGAAGTGGGTGACCGAGTAATGTTGAAAGTATCGCCATGGAAAGGCGTTATCAGATTTGGAAAACGAGGGAAATTGAATCCCCGTTATATTGGACCCTTTAAGATTTTATCTAGAGTAGGTCCAGTGGCTTACAAACTAGAGTTATCCCCAGAACTTCATGGTGTTCACAACACATTCCATGTATCTAATCTGAAGAAATGTCTAGCAGTGAGTGATGAGAAAATTCCGTTAGGTAAGGTTCGAATAGATGGGAATTTGCATTTTATCGAAGAGCCCGTAGAAGTTATGGACCGTGAGGTAAAGCAACTGAAACAAAGTCGGATACCTATTGTCAAGATCCGATGGAATTCAAAGCATGGACCGGAGTATACTTGGGAACGAGAGGATGAAATGTGGAAGAAATATCCGCACCTCTTCGATTTCAATAAGAAACGGACATCCAAATGAAATGGATCACGAGGACGTTGATCCCTTTTAGGAGGAAAAGCTGTGACAATCTAACATTTTCAGGTAGTGAAATATTTTCTCGTATATTATTTTGAAACTTATTTTTGTGTTGGTTGACGAACTCACAATTTACGGATTTAAATTTGGGCTTACGTGCATAATTTGGCGTCTTTTACGACTAAACCGGAAACCTTAGGATTACGTATTTACGTTTTTGAACTCCGTTTTTGATGAGACAATTTTTATTGGATTCGTTTTGTGACGGTGATTCATAATTTATAAAAACGTTTTTCGTAAAACGACCCGAGGGCACGCAAATCGAGAAAACTAGAATCGAGAAATACCCGTAAACTAGTGAGATGGGACAAAACACTTTGTCCCACCCCACTAGCTTATATGGGACGGCTAACTTGACACCACAACATATATGTGGCATCAAGTTTAGCTAACTTACACCAAGTGTAAGCTAGCTTACACTTTAAGCTTAACTTTTCTCCACTAACACAAAACTAGCAAATTGTTTTCATTCCCATCATTTCCTACATGCAATCCACTCTAAAAACTCTCTCAACTCCTCCCTTGTGCCGTCCCAAATAAGCCAACAAACACCCTCTTTGATCTTTTCTAGCCATAAACCACATGTTTACTAGTTCTATTAAGGTGTTCTCTTGAAGCCTTGATCATTTGGTGGCCATATTAACAACTTTGGAGGTGATTTGCTTATGTCCTAGGGCTGATTTTCCAACCTATGTTCTTGATATTTGATGGTCTTGGAGATACTTGTTGTGTTCATCAAGTTCTTGTCTTCCTAAAACAAGAAATCCACTTGGATTGGTAAAGAAGATCATCCTCTCCATTTTTCTCTTGTTATTTTGTAAAGAACAAATGTATTTTCTTTCATTTTGTATATGTATATGATGTATATATGATGATAAAAATATTGTGTGGGGATCAAGTGTTGATAAATATGCTTAAAAATGATGATAACCATAAGAAATGAAGCTAAAATCTTGATTATTTAGTTAGCTGTATAAAAACAGTAGATAACTAAAAGATGAACTGATACAATTGCATGGTTTGATCCATTTACAGTAAGTAGATGATTTTATACACATGTGAGAGTTGGCCATGCAATAGAATCAAAATAATGAGTGAGATATGATCAAAACAAGTTAGGTGGTGTAATCTGAATAAGCAGTTTTGTAGGGACTGTTAAGGCAAGTTAAACTCAAAATGGGCAGTAGCTATAACTAAGTTATATGTATCACATATTATGAAGAACATGTCATCCAAAAATGAGCTTCTAAGTCATTATAGAACTCTAGATATAGTAAAAATGGTGAACATGAAGTTAAAAATCAGATTTTGGAAATAATGTTTATTATTATTATATAAGCACTCACATTATAATGTATAAAATGTAAAAATATAAAGCCACTAACTTATAAAACTTATTTATATAAATGTATAAAAGGTTAATTAAATGGGTAAACTATATAAATGGTGGTAAAATAATATTTATAATTAATAAAAACTATAAACTTGATTTTTACGACTTTTTCGGCTATCGCCGTAAAATTAACGTTTTTCGCCAAATAAAACTTAGACGACCAAACCCGTCTAATATAAAGTTTATAAAAGTCATATACTGATGCATAGATAACTAATACAAGTAAAAACCGATAAAACCCGAACTATAAGAAATACGGACATATACGAGCTAACTAAACATATTGGACTAATAATTGGACTTAATAAGATAAAAACTTGTAAAAAGAACTTATTGGGCTTAACCCATTTGGGCCCAACATGAAAAGTGTATATACTGATCATATAGGTATAAAATGGATAAAAACAAGTTAAAGAACTTATAAAAGGCTTAATGGACTTAAAATAGGTAAATAGGTAAAACTAGTGAACTAGTAAGACGTTACCAAAACGTAAACGCTAAAATGAGTAAACAAGGATGTATAAACCCACTTGATCATCATCATATGTACAAAATCATCATATGTATATTGTTATTTTGATAAAAGTCATTGGACCGAGTCTAAGACCGATTATTATTTATATAGGTTTCCGTGACCGAAGCACGCCCGTAGCCGATAATCCGCCTTTCATTAACAACGTGAGTTCATAGCCTCGCACTCTTTTAAATGTTTTATAAAATGATTTGTAAACGCGCGAGGGAGATAACATGCTAGATTTTGTTTTTATAAAATAGAACACAAGTAGTCCCGATTGTATGCTAAATGATATGGACCCGAATGATGCTATGACCCTATATTCGAGACTAAAAGGATTATTAGTAGTTAGGTTATGTCACTTAAAGTCCCATTAGCATGAATTGTGAACTACCGGGATTTGGTAGACGCTTATGCATTTGATAGTACTATTTGGGGACGATCACCCCAGTTCGCGCCTTGACGGGTGATCCCCGTCGTACCACATTGATTGGTAAGCAAATTTATTTATGAGAAGATTCCATAGCGTGATTTTTGTGACGACACGCTAACTTAGATGGGCAAATTGTTTGTCGGGTTCGTGGCCCGCTGTTTTCATAGTAAGGTAACAATGTCATGCGGCTAATAATAATCCTAAAACGTATCCTAATTCAGATACCATGTATCCTAATACAATATAAGACATAAATAATAAATGATAACGACGCTATTACGATGAATATATTACCTATCATGGTAATATAGAGACTACGGTCTCCTGGACGGTTTCAGATGTATGCTTGATATATATTGCCTGACTAGCAATATGAGGACTTACTTCCGATATTATACTTGTGTTCTGATTTTAAATGAATGTAAATGATTGTTTTATATAACGGTTTTCATTAAACTCTATGAATTCACTCGGCATTCGCTGATATGATTTTTGCATGTTTTTATCTCAGGTGCTTGAAGGTAATCCGGATGGAGATCGACTCTGATGGCCCATACTTAATATTAAAAATGTTCATTCGATCTATGTTTTGTAAACTAAATGACCTGTATAATTTGGGACCTGTTGTACGCTTTTGAAAATTTTTATCGAATGAATGTTTGTTATACCTTGTACAACCATTTTTATGTGTTGTCTATGATTGGAGTTATTGTGCTATCCCGTAACACTCTGAAAGACCCTTCCGCTGTACCGATACGAAAAATGAGAGTGTTACATACATGATTAATACAGTATATCATTTAAAAAAGTAAACAAGACAAGAACATATAAAACAAGCTAAGAACATGCTAGAACCGGTAACATACTCAGTAATCAGACGACTTATACATGTCCCTTATTTATGTAGCATTAGTGAGGTCGGAGTAGGACTATTCATCCTTTCATCTTTCCTCCTTCACTGGACACAAGGTATGGATTTTCCGTCCTTCAGTATGTACATTCTTTCCTTATTAGGATTCCCCGTTTGCAGCCAACTATTTTCCTAAGTATATGTTTATATGTTTGATTACTTACGTTTAGTTTTAAATGCCTAAGCCATATACATGCATGACCAATGTCACCTAGTTATGGAGGTACCATAACCATAACACTGGAGGCACCAGTGTTATGACTTCCCCACGAAGGAGTGATTGCTCGTGGCGTCCTTTTTTAGTTTTGACCTTATATTTATTATCATGTGAGGCCTATGGGTGCATCCTAGTTACATGTTTTAAAGGATTTTCATGGTGAATGCGATGTGTGCCTGGCATCCTTCACAAGGAGTTGATCCCTCCTACCCAGACTAATTAATTAGAGGCAACCCCTCTAATTGCATGACGCGGTCTCCCCTCCAAGTATTCATGCACGATGTAACCTCATGACCTATATGGGCTATAGGCTAGTTAATACAGTTTTCATATAAAAACATAAGTCTTTTCAAACTATAAAACCAGTTTTATGAACATGTTCTAGGTTATCTAGGACTTATACAGTTCCGCTATTATTAGTCTTATTATGCTTATGTCATTTCATGCTATACTTGTATATCCGTGCACTGGGCGTTATGCTCAACCGTTTTCCTTTCATGTTCCTAAACGGCAGGTACTCAAGGACGCTCGTAGACTTTGAGAGTATGTGCGTACACATGGAAGCTATCTAGCATTCATTACTTTATGCATTTTCCATACATTAAGTTACTTTATTTCTTTGGACATTGTTTAGTCCTTTTACATTTCAGTATTTATATTCATATGTGTTGAGCTTATACTTGGACTACCGATGTTTGTTTCCGGTATTTCCATTCATGTTCATTTAATGTTTTTGGATATTTACCTTGCATGTTTTGATGACACGCCATATTACCTTTGATATCCATTTACCGAAATTGTTCTTATAATTATGGTATCAGAGCCAAGGCTTCGACTTGTAGGCTCTTAAAACATGACTTGAGATTAGTGGGTAATCACCATGGTCTTTCTAGAACTGATAGTTCTTTTCATGCATTTATTCATGTATCATTGTTGCAGGAATTTTGACTAAGTAATGGTTGGTACAGGACTGACCATATTTAGTCGCATGTGCTTTTAATCGAATAATTTTGTTTTGATGAACCGACCCATAGGCGTTCATCCTCGTCATGTCATTTTGTTTAGGTGAACCGACCCATAGGCGTTCACCCAAACCCATGTCATTTTCATTATCATGCATTCATACACTGTTTTCATGCATAAAAAATTTCTCATGTTTTTACGCATAATTTTGTTTTATAATGTCATCTGGTTCTCACACGTGAGCAAGAGCAACTGAATGCAGCATTTCAAGCTGCTATGCAGGCCATGCTTCCTCAACTATGTAATGAAATTCTGCCCAAGGTGCAAGCTACCAAGAATCAGCACCAGCACGAGCACAAGAATCCGCATCCTCCACCTCCAGCTACCCTGATCACATGGCTGGAGCGATTAAATAAGCAGCGTCTGAGGTCCTTCGAGAAGACTAACAACCCCGATGAGGCTGAGAGCTGGTTAGCTCACATTGAGAAGATCTTTGACGCGATGGGATGCGACCCTGTCTTTAAGGCAAGGTTAGCTTGTTACAAGTTTGAAGGGAACGTGCTTGCATGGTGGAAGGCGAGATTGGGTGGATGGCTTGACTTGGGCACAGTTAAGGGAGTTGGTTATAGGACAGTTCTTCCCAAAATCTGGGCAGGATAAGCTTAAAAGGGAGTATCATGGGATTAGGCAGAGAGCTGGGGAAAACGGAAATGAGTTCATGCAAAGGTTTCTTCGTTTGTCTGGATTCCTTGGTGTAGCAGCTAGGATTGCAGAGGAGCAAACGTATCACTTTTGCTGGGCTCTTCGCAAATCTGTCGACAATAACTTGGTGTGTGATACATTCAATATTGTGGCACAAGTAGCAGGTGCAACCCGTAAGTTGGAGATGCTGCATGAGAGGGATGAGTTTGGAGAGGCAGAAAGACCCGACAAGAGGTATATTTCGTCATTCAGCGGTGATCATTTCATTTCATTCAGTACTATCCAAATATTTATCTTTCTCTATACAATTGTATCTTTCAGGCAGAAGACTGGGGACCGGTCCCAACCGGCAACTCAGCAGCCGAGTCAGCACAAGGGTAACGGTCAGACCCAAGATTGTTCTGCTTCGGATAGGCGTGGCGGTAATGACAATTACGGTAATAATGATAACAACTCCAACAACAGCAGGTCCCTAAACTTACTCATTTCTATGTTATATGCTTTATGATTCATAATTCTGACACTTTAACATCTACTACCAGTAATAATGGCAACGAAAGGGAGCAGGACCACAGAGGTTCACATCCCAATCGTGCAGCTACATCTGGTATTACGTCTTACGATTTTCAGCATTGTCCTGTTTGTACCCTTTAATCATGTCTCACGTATACTTTCCAAAACAGGCTCCCAGCCAGCAAGGGCACCTGTTGGAGGGTATACTCACCCTCTCTACACTACGTGTAATCGCAGGCACCAAGGGCTGTGTCGCCGTGATAGCGATGCTTGCTTCCAGTGTGGCCAACTAGGCCAACGCATGAAGGACCGCCGCAAGGGTGAGATTGAGGGCACTTCTGGACATGCCGGCTCCAAGCCACCTCCTACTACTGGACGGGTGTACACGAACTCATGTGATCAGGGCAACAAGTCAACAAGTACCATCACTAGAATCTTGTATATGTATGGTCAAGTTACATGCATATTATTTGACATGGGTGCTACTCATTCGGTCATATCTACTGTTTATGCCAAGAGTGTTAGGATATCCCCTATGCCATTAGAAAATGTCTTAAACATTACCACGCCCTTAAGAGACTCCGTACGCATCACACATGGGTACAAGGGTCTTCCCTTCGAGTTTGAAGACAAAATTCGTCCTGTTGACGCACTTCCATTGGACATGTGCGATTTTGACATGATATTAGGCATGGATTGGCTATCCAAGCATCACGCCACCATTGACTGCCACTCATGTCGGGTCATCTTCGGTGATGTAAACGCACCAGAGTACATTCACAATGGTTTTATACCCGGAAGGTCTATACAAATAATTTCAACTTTACAAAGACGTGCATTATTGTCACATGGCTGCGATGGCTACTTAGCTACTGTATAAGATATGGAGGCTGAATCTCCATCTATCCAAAATCAGCCGATCGTGTCAGAATTTCCCTATGTGTTTCTAGAAGAACTTCCGAGCATACCACCTGCTCGTGAGGTAGAGTTTAATATTCAGCTCATCCAAGGAGCTGAGCCAATTTCCAAGGCTCCTTATCGCATGGCTCCTATAGAGCTTAAAGAGTTAAAGGAACAACTACATGAACTTTTGGAACGAGGTTTCATCGGACCTAGTGCATCTCCATGGGGTGCACCGGTTTTGTTCGTAAAGAAGAAGGACGGTAGTATGCCTCTCTACATTGATCATCATGAGCTTAATAAGATCACCATCAAAAATCAATATCCTTTGCCACACATTGATGATCTGTTTGACCATCTCCAAGGGGACAAACATTTCTCCAAGATTGATCTGAGGTCGGGCTATCATCAGTTACGGGTGAAAGAGCAAGACATCACCGAGACTACTTTCCATATACGTTATGGACACTACGAATTCGTAGTCATGCCATTTGGCCTTACCAATGCTCCAGCAGTTTTCATGGACTTGATGAACCGTATCTTCCACGAGTTTCTGGACAAGTTCGTCATTGTCTTTATTGACGACATTCTGATTTTCTCTAAGTCAAAAGAGTAACACGAAGACCATCTTCGTACAGTATTACAGATACTTTGCCAGAAGCAGTTGTATGCCAAGTTCTCCAAATGCGAATTTTGGTTGAGTAAAGTGGCGTTCCTAGGCCACATAGTATCCGCAAAGGGAATAACCATGGATCCTACAAAGGTTGAGGCTATTACCAAGTGTCCAAGACCGACATCAACAACTAAATTTCGCAGCTTTCTAAGCTTAGCTGGTTACTACCGTAGGTTCGTAGAGAACTTTTCCTGATTAGCACTGCCATTGACCAAAATGATGCGGAAAGGGGAGAAATTCGTCTAGACTAAAGAAAGAGAGAAGAGCTTTGAAGAACTAAAGCAGAGGCTGGTATCTACACCGATTCTTACTCTCCTATCTGGTACAGGTGGATTTCAAATCTACAGTGATGCTTCAGGGAAGGGACTTGGTTGTGTTCTCATGCAACATGAGAAAGTGATTGCTTACGCATCACGACAGCTTAAGGCTTATGAGGAGAACTACCCTATGCATGACTTGGAACTTGCAGCAGTCGTGTTTGCACTGAAGATATGGAGGTTCTACTTGTATGGCGAATCATGTGATTTCTTCACATATCACAAGAGCCTGAAATACATATTCACTCAGCGTGAACTGAATATGAGGTAGAGAAGGTTGTTAGAGATGTTGAAGGATTATGACATTAATATGCAGTATCATCCCGACAAGGCGAATGTGGTGGTAGATGCTCTTAGTAGGAAGTCAGGTATGATTAACAGCATTAAAATAGAGGAAGAGATTATACGAGACTTGGAGCGACTGGATATTGAAATCATGGTACGTAGACAACATGGATACTGGGCTAATCTTAGAGTGAAGCCTGACTTACTCTCTAGGATCAAGGAAGCTCAGAAGGATGATGGTGAAATCTGGGCAATTATTCAGAACTTAGAGCAGCAGACGGAGTTTCGGTTAAATGACGACGGTATCTTATGGCAAGGCACTAGACTTTGTGTTCCTGATGATATTACTCTCAGGGAAGCGTTATTGGCTGAAGCTCATAGCTCCCCATTCTCCATTCATCCTGGTTCAACCAAAATGTACCACGAAATCAAGCAGTATTTCTGGAGGAGTGGTATGAAACTGGACGTTGCTACCTATGTCTCCAAATGTCCTACCTGCCAGCAGGATAAGATCGAACATCAACGGTCTAGTGGTCTACTACAACCATTAGACATTCCATAGTGGAAGTGGGAGAAGATTACCATGGATTTTGTCATCGGACTTCCACAGACCAAGAGGAAGCATGATGTAATTTGGGTCATCGTTGATCGACTTACCAAGTAGGCTCATTTCTTACCCATCTGTAAGGATGATCCATTTAGCAAGTTGGCTGACACATATAAGAAGGAGATCATGAGACTTCATGGTGCCCCAACCAGTATCATCTCGGACAGATATCCTCGGTTTACTTCACGATTTTGGAGGAGTCTGTAGAAATCTTTGGGGTACTAAACTTAAGCTTAGCACGGCTTTTCATCCTCAAACAGATGGACAGCTGGAGCGAACCATTCAGACATTGGAGGATATGCTTCGAGCGTGTGCGTTGGAATGGACAGGAAGCTGGGACGATTATATCTGCTTGGTAGAATTTGCATACAACAACAGTTGGCACGCTAACATCAAGTGTGCACCGTTTGAGATGTTGTATGGCAGGAAGTGTTGCGCCCCAATCTGATGGGATCAGGTTGGTGAGCGAACACTTAAAGGTCCAGATATGATAGAGTTTACCAACGAGAAAGTCGTTGTAGCTAAGGCGAAACTACAAGAAGCTCGTGTACATCAAAAGAGTTATGCCGACAAGCATCGTAGGGATATGCATTTCAAACGTGGGAGATCATGTTTTTCTTAAGGTATCACCAGCACGTGGTGTTAGACGTTTGGAATCAAAGGGAAACTCAGTACTCGATTCATCGGACCGTTTGATATCATCGAGCGAGTCGGTAAAGTGTCGTATCGTTTAGTGTTACCTCCGCAGCTTTCTCACGTTCATGATGTTTTCCATGTGTCCTTACTCAGAGGATACAAGTATCATCCCCTTCAGATTGTTCAGTATCCACTCGAATAAATTCGTGAATATCTTACCTTCGTCGAGGAACCCGAACGAGTTCTTGATAGACAGGAAGGAGTCATGAGGAAGAAGACGATTCCATTCGTCAAAATCCTTTGGAGGGATCATACCGAGCGGGAAGCCACTTGGGAGACAGAGGAGTCTATCCGAACTTCTTACCCTCATTTCAAGTTTTGATTCAGGTATTTTCCTCTTTCAGTTTATGTTATCTATAATCCGGAGACGAATTATTCTTTTTAGGGGGGAAGAGATGTAAAACCCACATATAAATGTCATGAACAGTACACTACGTAAACATACGAACCAATTAAAACTTTCCATTTATGTCATGTACACGTGTCACGAACATTAAATTCAGAAACTACATACGTGTTAGTGCACGATAATTATTAAGTACGTGATAATACACGATATATTAAGTATAATAATTAAAATCACGAGCATATGATCACGAACATTAAAACATGAACATGTGAACTACGTATTATATATTATAACATGATAAACAAGTATTACATATAATAAATATACCATGAATATTAAGACACGAACCAATACGAACATTTAATCATACAAACGAACACATAAATAATTAACACGAACAAAGCCCGGGAGGCCCTTTGGGCCTTGTGGTTGCCGCGAACACAAGGGGGGGGCCCAAGCCCAAGTTTTGGTTAACTAAAGGAAAAGTAAAACATACACTTTTCATAATACAGAATTTTAACAAGAAAAGAAAAACCCTAGCTTCTTCTCTCTCCCTTGCCGCCGGCTATACAACACACCAAAGGGGTGTTTGTTTGATTTTGATCATTGATTTTGGGTTGATCGTGTTTGTGTTCTTAGTTCTTTTCCAATCAAGCATTCGGTATCACCATAACCTTCACCTTTTTCTTTTATTTTTTCTTTTAATTATGTTCATGTGATTTAGAAAATAGAAAGATAATTAAACATGTAGATCAATACAAGAAAACATGGAAAAGGGTTTGGTTTGGTGGGTTTTGTTTTGGCCGACACACAACCGAGAGACCTAACCTCTCGGCTTGGTTTGTTTCGCACCAATAGCCGAGACCAAGAGGTCTCGGTGTGGTCTTGGTGGTTTGGCAGCAAGAACAAGGGACCCTGACTCAAGTCGGGGTGTTGTTTTGTTTGTGTTGGGTCTCAGCGCAGCAACAGAAACACCACCGGCTTAAGTCGGTGGCTGTTTTGGTCGAGCAGGGGAAGACACAGCCCAAACAGGGTGAACCACCAGCTACAGCCAGTGGTGTACTCGGTTTAACCAATGGCTAGCCAAGCCACAGCACTGGCAACCACCAGCTTCAGCCAATGGTGATATTTGGTTCGGCAGTGGCAACCGGCTAGGCCGGGTAGCCACTGGGGGGCTGTTTTGGTTTGGTTTATGTTTTGGTTTATATTAAAACACGGGTTCGGGCACATGCTTATTTTACAAGTTATGTTTTACAAGAATTATGAAATTAATTAAACATGACTAATAATTAATTTAATTTAATCATGGACTTAGGTTATATTTATTTTTAATAAATAGTACATGTTTTAACCTAAGTATTTTACCATTTAATTTGGACTATAGTTATTAATTATTTATTAAAACATGGACTATAATTAATTAATAAAACATGACTTAGGTTATAATTATCAAATATAATAATTCCTGATTAACCTAAGAATTTTATTTTAACTAATTTAATCAAATCATGCTTTATTTAATTAAATCATATAACCTATTGTTTATTAAATTACCATGACATTTAATTAATAAACTATACTATTAATTACATGACTTATGACTATTAACCAATAATAATTAGCTTATGTTATTAGCTTATTAATCCAGCTTATTTCTAAATATGGAAACTTTCTATTTCCGCATATTGATCATATTCCTTGATAAGCTCTTTGCTCCATAGGTCTGGAACTTTATCTTCAATCCAAGGGATATCCTCTAAATTTACTGCTTTGCCCATTGTTAATGATGTAGCATACTCGTCCGCGCCATTTTCTAAGAAATTCATATCACGGTTGGTAAAGTATTGCATTGGTAGGTGTTAGTGGAAGAAGTATTAGAGCTTGTTCACCTGATGCTGTTGATTTGATTGCTTTCATGAGCTCATTGAAATGATATTCTCCCCTAGTTTTGGAAATCTTCATGGAAGTCCAAAAATTCTTGTCTTTGATCATTGTTTGAAGTGTATTTGTATCAATGGTGGGCACTCCATATTTATCCATCAAGAATCCAGAGAAGTCGATTAGATTATTGAGGAATTGTGTGAGATCCGCCTTTTCACTGTCAGAAATTATACGTACGATTGCTCCCTGTGTAAGCCATGGCTGCACTAGAACCGTCTCATTAATAGTGAACGTATCAGCAAACTCAGGATCTGGTTGATTTATATCGTCAATATCCATATCGATGTAGTGCTGAGGTGGAGATTTATGTATCACAGATTGTATCGGTTCGTCTTCTTGCATAGGTTCGTGTTCTATAGGTGCTGTTGATGAGACATTAGTAGGAACCGGTACAGAAGACATACCTGTGTCTATTTCTGTGTGATGCTGAACAGGAGTAGGCGGTAGAGAGTGATGTTCCATAGACGATGATGGTTCGTCTTCAATCATTGGTTCGTCTTGTACCAATGGCTCTACAAGTTCTTCTTGTGATACACTAGTAAGAACCAGTTTAGATGACATACCTGTGGTGTTGACATTGGTTTCATCATGCTTGTCATTGGTGATGTTTTCACTCTCGTCTTGTTGGTTATCGCCAACCTTTTCTTTTAAACGTGCATCACTTTGTTCCTCTTCCTCATCACCATCCTCGAATTCTTCAGATTCTTTACCATTGCCATCCTGATTATCATTATCCTCATCCCCATCACTATCGTCATCCTTGTCTTCCCCGTCATCCTCATCCTTCTTATCGTCATCATCCTCATCATCATCCTCATCCTCGTCCTCGTCCTCTTCTTCTTCATCTTCATTCTTATCAGAATGTTCTTTCTCCTCCTCATTCTCTTCCTCTTCTTCCTCATCGTCATTTTCAGGCTCCTGACGTTTCCTTTTCTTGGAAGATTGGGGAACTTCAGTGTTTTCTAATGGTGATGTGTGGGAAGCTTCCAGTATGACTTTAACAAGAGCGTTTTGCAATTTGTGTTGAGCTTTTGTTTTTGGTAACTCAATGTTGGTTAATCGAGTAACCAAAGTTTGCGTTAATTGCAAGTCAGTAATGCCTTTAGTGAACAATGCTGGAAGCTCCTGATTGACACATGACCTAACTTCACGCTGAATGATGTTATTCTCGAATTGATCACTGTTCAAAGTGGAATAATTGTTCTTGGTTACTAAAAAGGAGTTTGATTTTCTATTCTACTAAAAAGGTAAATGCGTGAAGTAAATAAAAGTAAACTAGAAGCAATTAATTAATAAAAATAAAACTTGATTTAAAATTAAAATAAAACAGTAACTGTAAATACCCTGAAAAATGCTTGATTCAGAATGTACCCTTTATTCGGAATATATCAGACAAAAATCCTTCATGCGGAATATCTTACTCATGCGGAATATCTTTGCTTCATGCGTAATAAAAAGGGAAATATTTGTTCATGCGGAATAATGTAGGTTCATTCGGAATATAAGCTCATGCGGAATAAACTGGAAAGGAGCTTGACCCAGAATAACTATGTGATCCGGAATATTGGAGTTGATCCAGAATGTTTGAGTTGATCCGGAATAATTGATTATTCCGGATGAAGGGCTTGACTCGGAATAATAAATATTTCGAATGACAGACACTGATCCGGAATATAAAATATTCTGGATGAACAAGGTTGATGCGGAATAAAAGGGGTGATCCGGAATATCTATGTTGATCCGGAATCTGGGTTCATGATGAACAGCGAAGAACAGGGGAGTACGATTTTTATCAAATCAGCCAAATTTAACCAAAAGATTTAAACCAAACTAAACACTAATCATCTACTAACCATAAACATCAAACCAAAACACTAAAAACACAAAACCCACTTACTTTTAAAGATCAAAATCGACCAAATAAGAACTTTAAACTTTAAATCAAAAAGATGAAGATGAACAAGATTAATGGAAGGATTATATTAAATGATTAAGGTTTGAACAATCAAAGGAAAAGATTAAAACTACAAGATTTGTGAAAACAAAAATGAAAATCACCAACACCTTAATGGTGTTGGTTTCCCTACGAACAAGAAGGAAAGAAAAAAAACTAAAGCTGCTCAAAATGTGTGAAGAGATGTCCTTATATAGTCCTTGTCTTTGGTTGGTGAGAGGGTTTTCTCCCGTTCTTCTTGTCTTCTCGTCTTTTTCTAAAAGTTGACGTTTTCGATTCTGATTCGGGATTTGTCGACGATTAAATTAAACTCGTCTTTTAATTCCTTCGTTTAATAGACTTGAGTTCCTTCGACATGTGTAAATCTTCCATCTTTGGTCCTTTTCTTTGATAAATCTTCAAATAGGCCCATTGACTTCAAATCATTTGCATCTCTTGGACAATTGACTTCGTCTTGAGTCTTTTTCTTCGATAAAACCCGTGCAATCCCATGTTTTCTCCAATATCCATCCGGTTGGCTCTTGTAGGATATGTAAATCTTGCTTATGTTTTTAGAGAGGGAAAGAGATAGAGAGATGGTGAGAACACACATACTTAGAGAGAGAAAGTGAAAGAAACACACTTTTTCACTATGTGTAAAAATGAAGAACACACACCCTCTCCATCAAAGGAGAGGGTTTATATACCTAAGCCTTGTGATGGGCTTGGGCTTACAATGTTGGGCCGGCCTACACATGTTGTAGGCTAGGCTTGACTTTGTTTGTTTAATAAAGATATATAGACTACGAGCTACTACTTAATATATTGTCGGAGTGACCGAATCTTCCTAAATACGTAAAAACGTATTTCCAACAATCTCCCCCTAAGGGAGGTCACTCCAAACAAGGGCGTTACCCGAGTTACAATAATGAAATAAACCTAGCATACTATGCTTGTCTTGATCTCATAGTCTTCGTCTTTCTTTTCTTTTTTCTTTTCTGGTGAACATGCTGATGTGATCTTTGATATCAATCTTTAGCATCAATCTCTTGCCTTGATCTCGTGCATCCATCACTTGTGATCTTCGCCTCTTCGTGACACCGTGTCCCACATACTTATACCTTCGTAATTCTTGAAAGCTTCAGAGTTCGATACAGCGGAAGACTTAACTTTTAGGCTTTCTTGAATTTGATGAGGTATTAAGTGCATAAAGTATAAGCATGCGGGGACGACTTCTTCTTGGATCCCGCAACGCCACCGTCTTCAAATACCGCAACATAAGTAGACACGAATGAAATGGCTTTGAACATTTCATTCTAATTCGGTAGCATTTTACCTCCGGTCGGTGAAGACCGTTGGACGATATAAAATATCGTACCCGTGACGGATAGTTTTAATTAAGTAACTTCCTGACAGGATTTCGCGGGTAAACCCGTTCTCTTTATTCGACCGTCCAAAGCTGACTGCGAACATAAAGAGTGAATCATTTGGATAATAATATCCGCATGATTTGAAGCCGTCAATTCATGTTCCTGGAACAAGTGAAATTCAATTAAGAACCGCACCATCATTGCTTTCCAGTTGTCACGAGCTTGATTCGTATAGAATCTTGCAAGTTACCTACCAAGTGCTGTTTGAGGTTAACACTAGAAGGATTTCCACTCATCACCGTGAACACTAAGGTATCACTCTGAGTGTTCTGGCAAGATCACTAAGATATTGCGTAGAGGCCTGGAACGTGTTTAAATTCAGTTAAGAATTAAACCACTGTTGCTTTCCAGTTATCACAAGTTTGATTCATAAAGAATCGCACAAGTCACCTACCATGAGATTTTTGATATTCGCTCAAGAAGGATTTCCATCTTCATTGTAAATACTCTCGTATTACTCGGATGTTCAGGCAAGATCATGAAGATTTTCTGTAGGACTCTTAAAATCTTTCTTACTTTTCACAGTGTGTGAAGAAGCAAGGAATTATGAAAGTGTGTCCTAATGAGATATTTGATGATCTCAAATGGCTCTAGACTCGATCGTGCACTTTGGATTTTAGTGATCGGAGGCTGGAGAGGAGTGCCACCTTTTCAATACCAACTTATTCGAGTGAATAAATCAATAGATAATGTGTTGTCTCCGTGTGATTAAAACAAATACCTTTTGAGAGATATCTGAGTTAGTTGGGATGGGTTGTGCATTGCATCACTGGGTCCATGATGTCTGTCTTCAATATCGAGAATCATTAAAATGATCGCAATAGCATATGTGTTGACCCGGTTTCTACCTAAAGTTGTAAGGAGGGCTTCTTTCTTTACATCCTTTATCTTTACAATTCTTTTTCATTCTTCAACCCCTTCAATGCTTACCAATACGTTATAACTAGCACCTTGTTGTGATTGTTCCAGTGCTAACTTAAGTACTTGGTCGGCATTCAGCTACGTTCACAATCTTTCTCCAACTTTCCTAAGGACTATTATTTCTAGCTATGGAATGTCCTTGGGAAGATTCCTCCGGTTCTGGAAGAATCATAGGACTTAACCTATCCTACCATCCTTATGTCACCACAATCTTCATCGTCGTGAAATAAATGGGTTTCGGTTAAGTATATTTCACCATGAAAATCCATTTTGATATGCAAATCCGTTTTGCTCCCCCTTAACATATGCCACGATATTCGAAAACATTTCACACATGTCGGGATGAGCCAGCACATTAAGTCAAACCATTTGTGATAATATCCAATATTAAATCACATTTTCTCCCCCATATTAAAAATATTAACCCAATCGATGTTTTTAATATCAATTGATTTAATGAAGTTTTAACAAAGGTTTTGGGAAGAAAAATGCGAGTCCGTTTTATCTTCATGGTATCAAATGTATGAGATATGATACCGATTTGTAACATGATCACATATTCACCATATTAGAAAAGAATTGACAAGGTTGGTCCTGATAGATGAGAACATCATATGATAAGATCAAATGGTTCTTGTCAGCATATGTTGGTCGCCTCGTCACGTCTGAAGTCATCTGTTGACACTACATGTACGATTGGTATTGTTGTCTTAACACCAACTTGTGAACTTGGCACGTTCGGCATCGAAGATTCTGAATGCTTGACAATTGCTCCCCCTCAATTGTTGACCCGTGTTCTATTGAAAGAGCTGTAGTCGTCGGTTGAGTAGTCGCAACGTCGAGTATGTAGATACCAATTGTAGATAGCATGGTTGTAGAGATGATAGCTTCATAAAAAACAAGACTTCTCTTGTTTTAACAAATAAATGCACTGAAACGTACATAGATTTGTGTTAGACCAAGTTATAAAGTAAACTTGATCCCTTACAAGGTTTTAAAGTAAACCTTGCCCGAGAAAATTAATTCCCGTTGTTGAGCCAAAGCTTTCATAAGAAATACTTGACTTTAATGTGAAAACCGGGTTGCAGTCAGAAATAACCACAAGCCATTGGGGCATGTTTTATGAAATATTTACAACTTTTGTACGAACTCTATTTATGGCGCCGTGTCAATATTAATCAACATTTCTAAGGCCGTAAGTATTATCGTACCAAAAGATATGCCTTTGAAAAAATAAAGTAAAAATATTTTTTGATTTTTCTGAATTTTTCAATTTTTATAATTTTTATATGGTTTTATATTTTTGTATTTTGCTTTTGTGGATAAAAATATAAACAATATATACAGATGATCACCAAGGATACAGAGAATAGTTTACCACCACTATTCTTTCGCTTCATCTGCCAGCTCCTTTAGAGTCTCAGGCGAGAAGGTTCTCATTCCTAGCTTGTCGGCCAAAAATTCAATTCGAGCGCGATCTAAAGCCTTCGTGAAAATATCCGCCAATTGATACTCAGATCGGACAAAGTAAAGCTCTATTACTCCATTTTCTACTTGCTCCTTGATGAAATGGTAGCGAATGTCAATATGCTTCGACCGGGAGAATTGAACGTTGTTGCAGCATAAGGCAATTGCACTCTTGTTGTCACAGTACATCGGAATTTTGTTGGAACCTAGACCATAGTCGGTTAATTGCGATCTCATCCAAATAATTTGAGCACAACAACCGGACATAGCTATGTATTCTGCTTCCGTACTTGAAATTGCAGCGCTTTTCTGCCTTTTCGATGCCCAACTGATTAATCGATCTCCTAGTAGTTGCAATGTTCCACTCATGCTACGCCTAGTATCTTGACAACCCGCGTGATCCGCATCTGCATATGCCATTAGTGCAATAGAAGAGTCCTTCGAATACCAAAGTCTCCGATTAATGGTTCCTTTAAGATATCGAAAGATCCTTTTAACAGTAGCTAAGTGTAACTCAGTAGGCCTAGTTTGATACCTAGCACACATACATATAGCAAACTGAAGATCAGGTCGAATGGCTGTGATATACAGAAGAGTACCTATCATTCCACGATAAAGTGTCGGATCAACGGCAATTCCATGTGGATCTGCATCAAGCTTAGATTTTTCCACCATTGGAGTATCCACAGGGTCGCAAGATTCCATCTTGTACTTCTTAAGTGATTCAAGGGCATACTTGGATTGAGTGATAAAGATGCCTCTGGGACTCTGAGATATCTGAAGACCTAAAAAGAATGATACCTTGCCCATCATTGACATCTTAAACTTGGAAGACATGAGTGTCCCAAATTCATGCGATAAGGTTTGGGTCGAGGCTGCAAATATAATATCATCAACATATATTTGTACCATAATCATATCTTTACCTCGTTTATGAATGAACAGAGTGGGATCCATCTTGCCTTTAGCGAAGCCTTGCAAAATGAGTAATTGTGACAATAAATCATACCATGCGCGAGGAGCTTGCTTCAACCCATAGAGAGCCTTCTTAAGCTTGTACACATGATTGGGATAATTAGGATTCACAAAACCATCCGGCTGTTGAACATAGACCTCTTCCTTGATTTCACCATTAAGAAATGCCATCTTCACATCCATCTGATAGACGATCATATTCATATGTGCAGCATAAGAGAGGAATAGTCTAATATCTTCCAAACGGGCAACAGGCGCAAAGGATTCCATAAAGTTGATGCCCAATAATTGCTTGTATCCACGAGCTACTAGTCGAGCTTTGTTTTTCAATATTCCGCCTAACTCGTCGAGTTTCACCTTGTAAACCCATTTCAAAGTGAGTAACTGCACTTGATCCGGGCATGGGACAAGTTCCCAAACTTCAAGAGGTATGAATTCATTAAGTTCTTCTTGCATAGCTTCTATCCAACAAGATTGAGTAAAAGCTTGTTGCCATGTCTTAGGTTCAACTTCAGTGAGAAAAGCATCGAAATGATAAAACATTGCATTTTCTTGTAACTGACTTCGTGTGGATACCGGACGATTAGGGTCACCAATAATAGAGTCTATCGGATGATCCTTTGTCCACTTGCTGTCATGTTTACGAATCCGTGGATTCGAGTAAACTGTAGAAGGAGCTTCCTCTGAGGTGGACGACCCGACTTGATTAGGGTCGGAAATTGGTACACCAAAGAATGGAAGTTCACACATTTGAGCAAATTTCAAATCGTGATCATCATCATCCTCTTCATCATCAATAGGCATGACATGGGTAGTTGAAACATGTGTTGGTTGAGAATTACTTGTTGAAGGTACATCTAGACCAATTTTAGGTGCAGACGTATCTAATTGTACAACGGTTGCTGGAGTGACAACTTCGGTCACCGGAGCTATTACTTCAGGTTCTGGAGCATCGATACTTGGAGGAGTAAATAATTCATCAAAGAACGGTTGAAACAACGTATCCCATTCAGTCCTAGAAGGTGGGGTAAATGATGATGAAGTAGGGTTGTTTGGGACAAGACCAGAACTAATATTACTGGGTCCCATTTCATGAAGTACGGGTTCAGAGATGCTTTGCTCAGAAGCTATTGCTGTCAGCTCATCAAAATCAACATTACTAGTTTCGAGGATCTTACGAGAGTTACTGTTGTAGATTCGGTATGCCTTCTTTGCGGGTGCGTAACCAATGAAAATACCAATATCATCCTTTGGTTGAAGTTTTCCCAAATTGTCACCATCATTATTTGGATAGCAAAGAGAACCAAATATATGAAGATATGATAAATCTGGTACTTTTCCATGGAGAAGCTCATATGGTGTTTTACCATGGCGTTTACGAATTAGTGACCGGTTTTGGGTGTACACTGCTGTAGATACTGCTTCTGCCCATAAAAACAATGGAGCCTTTGCGTAAACTAACATCGTTCGAGCAGCTTCCATAAGTGTGCGATTTCGCCTTTTAACGACACCGTTTTGTTGTGGAGTGCGTGCAACGGATGTTTCATGAGATATACCAACTTCTTCATAATAATAACGCAAGATTTGATTCACAAATTTGGTTCCATTATCTGTACGAATGCGTCGGACAGTAGTGTTGAGACGCACTTGAATCATCTTAAGAAATCCGATGATGAATTTAGTTGCCTCATTTTTTGCTTTAAGAAATTTCACCCATGTAAACCGAGAGTAATCATCGACAATGACGAGGATGTACTTTTTGCCACTAAGACTTTCAACACGCATTGGCCCACAAAGATCCATATGCAATAGATAAAGTTTCTCTTGGTTGGTGTCTTCCGTCTTGGGTTTGTAAGATTTCTTAGTGCTTTTCCCCATTGTACACGCGGAACACAAATGATCCTTGTGAAATGAAAGTTTAGGAAGACCACGAACAAGTTCGTTTTTTGCCAAATGATTAATAGCGTCAAAGTTAAGATGAGATAACCGTCGATGCCATAACCATGACTTAGTATGCGATGCTTTGGAGAGAAGACATACGGGAGAAGCGGCCATCATGTCTTGTAGAGACAAAGTGTACAAATTATTTCCTCGAGTACCTTTCAATAAATCAACCCCTTCCAAATTGCGTATGAAGCCGGTATGCTCTCGAAAAGCAACTTCTAGGTTTGCATCACAAAATTGTCCCACATAAAATAAGTTGTGACCGAGACCTTCCACATAATACACTCTCGGAATTATAACATTCCCAATATGATATTCACCATAACCCATTATTTTTGCAATATGATCATTCCCAAATCGAACCGTACCAAGAAACTTGCTGACAAAATTTCTGAGCTGAGAGCGATCTCCGGTCATATGCTTGGAGCAACCAGAGTCCAAATACCAGAGAACAATTTGGACCACCTGTTTTCAACAACAACAGTAGACAATGCATTGGAAACTATTGGTTCCAGAGTGTTAGTAGATACAGATAAAATATTATCAGAATTTCTAACATTTTTGTGACCCTTAGATTTCCTGCGTTTTCTAATGTGAGTTTTAGCACTAACAGGTTTTACAGTTCCAACTTTCTTTGGTTTTGGATTATCCGCGGGCACTACAGTGGCAGTAGACCTAGTTAAAGGGCACTTTGTTCCTACAGTAGTGTTGGTGTTCCTAGTTAAAGGACACACTTGTGTGTTGGTAGCCTTGGTACTCCTAGTTAAAGGGCACGCTTTCTTCACTGTAGTGGGAGTGATCCTAGTTAAAGGGCACGTATTTCCTACTATAGTGAAAGTTCTACCAGTGGGGCGCCACATCCAACCAACTTGGGTTAACACTTTCCCAGTCGGTTTCCATTCTAATCCATTTTTCCGGGCATACATCTCATTCACATGGTCAATAAGGCAAGAATCATGACGACTAGAAAACATACATTCATTACAATTCCAACATTTCAAATTAGAATTCACACTAGGCTTGTAACGCTGCACAACCGCAGAGCCTTTAGGTTTAGCTACATGATTCTTTTTATTCAAAACAGAAATAACATTCCTGGGATGGGCTTCTACTTTCTTCTTCACTTGACTACTAGATGGGGGCAAGATCCTATCATTCTTCTTGTTTCTTTTAAGCTTAGATCTTTAAGCCTTAGTAGTGGTGCTTACTCCTTTAGAAGGCAACACGAGAATATTAGAAGCTGGTTTTGATTCCGCCTTATCTTTAGTGACCAAAGTTTGAGATGGTTTAGTCCTAGGGCCCTTGTTAAGTGGTGTGACGGCTATAAGGTTCCTTTTGATTACACTAGAGGACGATGCTGAGACAGTGGCTGCGTTATCCACAACATTCTTACCTTTTAGAGTACGAAGTGTTTCCTTTAACTCAGCCACGACCAGATTTTTATCACAAATTTGTTCCCTTAAATCAGATATTTCCACCGACTTTCGATTCAATTGTTCAATCAACGATTAATTCTGTACAGTGGTATTAGCACATGCGGGCTTTACTGAATCGAAGAGTCGTGTATTTTTCTGTTTCAAGTTATCAACTTTGGACAAAATCTTGGAAACTCGATTATCTAGATCAAGTTTAAAATTCTCAGCGGCCTCAAGTACGTTCACACAGTTAAGCTCCTTAGACTTCTCTATTTCTATCGGCAAAGATTGAGCAACCTTGTCACTTGGCTGACGCTGTTTTGATTGTGAATTCAATCGAAAATTCTTTTCAAAGTTTGCATCATCGATATTAACACCTTCGAATGACGTTTCAAAGATTTCTTGAATAAATTGTTTCTTGCATTCAAGCGAAATACAATGTGTTTGAATCTCATCAAAACGTTTTGAAAGCGAGGAATATGAATCTTGAAGCTTTAAAAATTCAGCGTAAGATTCGTGACAAGTACTATCTACCACATTATTCACAGATTCAATATTATGCACAATAGAATCATTATCAACACTTTTATTCACACAGACAAAAACTATATCATGAGACATCAGTTGCTTCAGAAGCTGATCATTTTGGCGTGAAACCCGTTCTATTTCAAGTAAACTGTTTTCATAAGCATCATCCATTTCATTGAAACACGTCTAGCTTCTTCTATTTCCAAAAGCAAATCTTGATCAAGATTTCTAAGACAAGACTTAACATTCTTTACAAACGGAACAATTTCATCTCGAAACGCAGCTCTAGTGTGCTCAAAGTTCCATTCACCTTCCGTTATGGCCGTGGCCGTCGTACGTTCCAAAATTACCTTGTCAAAGTCGGCTAAGTGTTGGTGTACCGCATTTAAATTAACGGACGCCTTACTTACCGGTGGAATTAACTTTGTTAAAGCCGTTCTAACAAGTGTAGGAGACGTACGAGAAAGGTTTTCATTTGACAAACTTTGGGGAACAAGAACTGTCAATTCTGCTAATTCCTTTTGTAAGTGAATGCGTGTCTTTTTCGAAAATTGATCTTTGTTATGTTGATCATAATCAATTGTATGGAATTTTGAAAGCATTTTAGAATGAGTTTCATCCGCAAGTGATTGTGTCTCTTCAGTACTACGAACATAAGGTGCTTCTTTCGATTTGCCAATTATGGTCATATCATAAAGACCGGGAATATATTCCTGAGCTTGTTTTGCATAACCGGGATTAGGTGGTAAATCTTGAAACGTTTAAGTTCGAGTTCTTTAAATGACTTAGTTAAAAGATGAACCTTTTCTGTGGAAGCGTATTGTTTTAAAAGCTGTTGTTTTTTGAATTTAAGAAGTTTGGTAGCATTACTTTCCGATTCAAACTTTTTAGACTCGAGAGTTTCGAAATCCATTTTAAGTTTCTGAAAATCATTGACAACCGACTCTTTTGCTTTTAATTCATTGGAAAGATTACCTTTTAATGATTCTATTTCTTTCAAGTGTTCAATCTTTTCAAAACGAAATTGGTCAAATTCAGAACATGTTATTTTCTCTGTTTGAGGAACCATTTCAAAAGTTTTGACCTTTTCTTTATGCAACTCAAGCTCAGCAGTTAGGGTGGAATTGGTATCTACAGATTGTCTGAGGGCCATATGCATTTGATCAATAATATGTTTAGGCACCATGACCAAATCATGTTGAGCAAAAGATTCCATATCCGTCGTAGCATTTGGTTGAAGTTCACTCAAATGTGTAGGATTGGGTACCACATCATTTGAGTTACTAGTTCCCGAATGTTGTTCGAGGTTGTCCTTTTCATGCCCAACTTGATGTTGGTTATCATCAATATTATTAGATGTGGTTGGTACCTCACTAACGACATCAGAACCGTAGTGAGAGAGATTAGCAACGAGAGCAGCTTGGGCAGAGTGAATGTCATCACAATCTGAATCATATGCGTCAAGATCCTCTGCTTGATAAGCTGCATTAGAAGTAGAAACGACTGCAATGCCTTCAGTATCTGCTGCCCCTTGGTCTGCAAGAAATGCTAACTCCTCTGAATCCAAAATCTTCCCCTTAGACTGAGCATCAACCAAATACATCTTCTCACGAAACCATGTATCATCCCTCCTCCTTTTCGGCTGAGTGCATTCCCTAGCCATATGACCTTGCCCTCGGCAATTGTAGCAAGTCACAACCTTCTTAGGACCAATAGGACTCCCATTTTCACTAGCTTGGGAATTCATAGCTTGATTGTTCCCAGTCCTTGTAGGAAGTCCATATGAATTTTGCCTTCCTTGAATTGGTTGCACCGTCACTTGACCATCTTGAATAGTGGCTTGTTGTCGAGGATTTGATGAGGTGCGGAGCTGATTGTTTGTTGGTGGAAATCCTCTAGTTGCAACAAGTTTTGACAAGTAGGCTGTGAGATGGTTTAGAACATCAGCTGGCGTATCATTTGGAGTAAAGACCGGTGCTTGGATTGGTGGAAGTTCATTAGAGTAGAAAGCTTGTGCTGGCTGTGCTTCTATTGGAAAATATCCTTGTTGAGGAGTATAGCCCATTGGAGAAGTGTTGGCTTGTGATGGTGATGTCTGATATGATGGTTGCTGCGGAAAAGATTGTTGATGAACACCTTGTTGAAATGCTTGTTGTGGCATCATTGGTGGTTGATAAGATGGTTGTTGATAGGTGTGTGGTGGTGGTTGCTGCAAGTATGATGGTTGTTGATAAGTCTAAGCCATGTTTTGTTGACAAGCATACATTGCAAGTGGATCATGAACTTGAGGTGTAGACAGCCGAGCCTCGATCACATGGCATTCGTGTTGTTAGAAAAGCTTGAAGTTGATCCACATTGGTGCTATGCAAGTCCTTAGCCAATTTAACATCTGTCACGTATTTTTTCCATTCTGAAGGAAGAGTGTTCAAATACTTGGTGTTCAATTGAAAGGTAGGAATTGTCATGCCATAGATATTGAGCTCATTCAACAATAGGGTAAATCTCAAATAGTAATCATTAAGAGTCTCCCCTGGCACATAGGCAAACTTATCAAAAGTATCATAAATCTTACACTCTCGTTCTTGTTTAGTTAACGAGGTGCCTTGCATGAGAACACGAATTCTATCCTATAACTCTTTGGCAACTTTATGTTTGCTGACGAGTTTGTAGACATCTGGAGGAAGGGCTTGGAGAATGATGTTTGTAGCATACTTATCACATTTGTCTTGAATCTTCATATCTCTAGTCAATTCACCCGTTGTGCGAGGACGAGTAGTTGTACCTTCCGTCACTGTACCATAATCTAATGGTCCATTGAGCACCGATGCCCAAATGAGATGTCCATTCTCCTTGTTCAACATATAAAGTTCCATTCGGGAAGCCCATTCCTCATACATAGTCTTCACCAACATTGGTTGACGATTATCCGTACCCGAGAGGATGGACTTATCCGAAAGAGACGTGTACTCCATTTCAATAAGTTAAGATTTACAAACGTTGATTGATCAATGAAAGAAAGTAAATGTGTTTGTTGTTGTGAGTTGAAGTCGAGAAACAATGTTAAAATCCCCTAAAATATGTTCTCGATAAACAAAAAATTCCAAGTCAAAATTACACACGAGTCGAAATTTTTTATGGAAAAATTTGTGATTATTGGAATGTTGATCGGAATAGTGATCTGAATGCTGATCGGAATGTCCTATCGGAATATTTGTAGGAATGCTGATCGGAATGTGATTATCTGAATGCTGATCGGAATGTGATTATCTGAATGCTGATCGGAATGTCCTTATAGGAATGCACAAATCGGAATATCAAATCTGAATACCAAATCGGAATACCTTGATCAGAATACCTAATCGGAATACCTAATCGGAATACCTGATTGGAATGTACCCAAAATCGGAATCCCTAAACCCTATTCCGATTACACTGATCGGAATGTCCTATAAACCCTTTTCCGATGACCTGATCGGAATAATTCCCACTTTTCTCGAACAAAACTCAACCAATTCGTGATTTTAAGCCAAAAAATGATCAAAACACCCAAAAATTTTGTGTTTTTAGCCAAAGTAACTATACCAAATCCCTACCACAACTATGTAGAAGATTTGTATCAAGAAAAAACCATCAAAAACACAAAAAAAAATTTGGTTCGTGTAAAAATGGATCAAAATAGACGTATGAATCAAGAACACAAACACATGAACAATACAATCATCCCATGGCTCTTGATACCATTTGTAGGATATGTAAATCTTGCTTATGTTTTTAGAGAGAGAAAGAGATAGATAGATGGTGAGAACACACACACTTAGAGAGAGAAAGTGAAAGAAACACACTTTTTCACTATGTGTAAAATGAAGAACACACACCCTCTCCATCAAAGGAGAGGGTTTATATACCCAAGCCTTGTGATGGGCTTGGGCTTACAATGTTGGGCCGGCCTACACATGTTGTAGGCTAGGCTTGACTTTGTTTGTTTAATAAAGATATCTAGACTACGAGCTACTACTTAACATATTGTCGGAGTGACCGAATCTTCCAAAATACGTAAAACGTATTTCTAACAGCTCTGAAAACACAACAAACACAAAAACCACGCATAATTCCAAACAAATGATATCAAATACGCATTTTGGTCTTGTTTTAGCCAGAAATAAGTGGTAAAAGGATGGGTGTTTTCACACCTATCAAATCCTCTACACTTAACCATTGCCATGCCCTCATGCAATGCTTAGTGATAAAGAAAATTTTACACTTTTCTCATAATCAATCAACCTTGGCCTTATTAAAATACAACAATTAAACCACTAAGAGACATTAAAATTTTAAAGGAACAAAGGGATAGAAAACCATTTTCACTAGAAAATAACAACATGGAAATAACTTGCAAAGAGATCAAGGACTTACATTAGGGCTTCGGTGCTGCGAAGATTTATCACCCTCAAGTTTCACGTTCCCCAAACTAAGCTTAAAAACGAGATCATTGTTATTATAAGTTAGCAAAACAAACACTTACACATATGGCTTAATTATATGCTTAAACTCCCTTATTCCTAGGTGTATCTCTTATATTTTATTTTTGTATCAGAATGATCATGAAGATGCATTTTTGGACTTATTGCGATAGTTTATTTAGGCTGAAAGCAAAGTAGGACGAGTTGATTAATAGTTAGCTAAAGGACAAAATCTCTTAAAACTGCTTCTCGGGATATCAAAAAGTTCATATCTTGGCATAACTCGCTTCACGATTTGAGACCTTTCTCGGGTCAATATTTGGCATGTACTTCATACTTCACATCTTTGAGAGACGTTCTTGAGATAATGGTCTTCTCTTCGTTAATAGAGTTTCTTCACTTGTTGACTTTTGAGGGGTACTACAACTTTGTTGACCACGACTTCATCATTATTTCTTCAATCGTTACTTGGAATTTTAAGATACAACGATCCGCCTCCTTTTCGGACTTGGATCTATTTATCCTCATACCTTATTAGGGTCTTTTCGGATAGACTTCTCCATGATCTTTATGGGAGTTGATTGCTTTTCGTCGTGAGTCTTGATCCTTCATATTGATTTTGGGAATAGTGCTCTTCACATCACCTTGGATCTTTAGCAATAAAATGGAATCCTCATGCCTTGTTAGGGCCTTTTCGGACTCGCCAATCTTCGCGCCCCGTTTCATTAGTTATGCCTTGGCTATGAAATCTTATCATTACCGAGCAACTTCTATGCGATCTTGGGCTAGAAGCTAAGTTATTCAATAAAATCATACGACCTTACTTATTGCAGATAAATTATTAGCAAGTGATGGGAGAATAGGCTTATAATCACACCAAGTGTGCTTGTGTAAGAGCATCGACTTATAATTGACTCTATCATTTCTCGTCCTCCAAAATTTAAAATCTCAAGTAATGGGACTCGTGGATGCTTAGCCTAATAAACCAATTAAGGTCTACATGGTTAAGGATACTTGCTAGAATAAACTTGGATAAGTCTATTCGGGTTGAGTCGAAATAATCGCAACGGGCCTAATATGTCAAAGACTTCAAAACTAGCTATACCACTTAATTAAAACTTTTGACTTTATTGCGGTATATATACATATGAAAGCAACGATAAAAAATTAAAAATTACGACTAAATGGCCAAAGTTAATTAAAAATTTGAAAAATGCTGAAAACGATGATTTTCCGGTTAAATGAAGGCATTTCAATGGAAAAGTCCACTTAAAACTTCGATAGAAGTCCCCCTACACTTAATATAAACATTGTCCTCAATGTTTAAGCATGTGGGAAAAGTTTCCCCTACACTTATGACATTGTGCACGTTGGTTAAATCAAGTTAAGGAAGAGACGACTAAAGTGATCAATTTCAAATGTGAGTATGAAGAAAATTGAATCACGATAGTTGAGAGATAGAACCGGATTTCGGATAACACGGGAGCACGGTTCTTCAAAGTTTCCAAAAGTGCATTTATCCCTGTAATCACATCACCACACAAACAGAAACAACCTATATAGGTCCCCCTACACTTAGGAGGTTAAAACGGAAAAGGATAGATACCCGGGTTGCCTCCCGAGGAGTGCTTGTTTTTGATAACCGAGTCACGAGCCTGACTCGACCAAAAATTAGTTCCTGGGAAACGTGGTGAGGGAAGGAATCATCTCATGAGAGATGTCCTCACCAAAGTACAACTTCACTCGTTGGCCATTCACCTTAAAATTAGGTCCATTAAGTTGAGCGAGCTCGAGAGTACCATATGGAAAAATTTGGGTAATGGTGAATGGGCCAGACCAACGAGATTTCAGCTTGCCCGAAAAGATTTTCAACTAAGAGTTAAAGATTAAAACTTTGTCTCCAACTTGGAACTCTCGGTTTTTAATCTTAGAGTCGTGAATGAGCTTAGTCTTTGCCTTATAGATCAAAGAATTTTCATAAGCCTCATTCCGGAGTTCATTCAGTTCATTGAGTTGGAACTTGCATAGGTCACCGGCTTTGTTGATATCGAAATTAGCCCACTTCAAGGCCCAATAAGCCTTATGCTCCAACTCAATGGGGAGGTGGCATGCCTTTCCGTACACGAGAAGATATGGTGTACAACAAATCGAAGTCTTGTATGCGGTACGAAAAGCCCACAGAGCATCATCAAGTTTATCGGCCCATGAGGCACGATGCTCTCCCACGGTTCGTTCAAGAATTTGCTTTAACCCTCGGTTGGATATTTCAGCCTGGCCATTAGTTTGTGGGTGGTATGCGGTGGAAAGACGATGATTTACACCATACTTAGCCGTGACTCTTGTGAATTGGTCATTGCAAAAATGAGTCCCGCGATCACTAATAATGGCACGAGGCACACCGAATCTAGCGAATAGCGACTTCAAAAAGTTACAAACCACCCTTGCATCATTAGTGGGTAAAGCTTTGGCTTCAACCAATTTAGAAACGTAGTCAACGGCTACAAGGATGTATTTGTTTCCTTTGGATGAAGGGGATTGACCCCATAAAGTTGATACCCCAAACATCAAAGATTTCATATTCTTGTATAAAATTTTGAGGCATCTCATCTTTATGTGTGATCTTGCCTTGTTTTTGGCAAGCATCACAATTTTTAACCATCTCGTGAGCGTCACGATAAATGGTGGGCCAATAAAATCCCGAGTCAAATACTTTTTTGGCGGTGTAGTTGGGACCAAAGTGACCACCAGTGGGTCCTTTGTGGCAAGCGTCAAGAATTTGTATCCCTGCCGTCCATCAACACATCGGCGAATAATCAAATCAGCGCATTGTTTGAAGAGATACGGGTCATCCCAAAAGTAAGTCTTAATATCTTTAAAGAACTTCTTCTTTTGTTGGGATGTTAACCCGTCAACGAGAATTCCACCCGCCAAGTAGTTTGCAATGTCCGCAAACCACGGGGTCTCATCAGAAGTCGAGGTGATAGACATTAAGGTTTCAAGGGGAAAAGAGTCATTGATCTCTTTGTTCGGATGATCCCCTTGAAAAGGATCCTCAAGTATACTGAGATGATCCGCGGCTAGGTTTTCAGCTCCCTTCTTATCACGAATTTCGGTTTTAAATTCTTGAAGTAGCAAAACCCAGCGAAGAAGTCTTGGTTTGGAATCTTGTTTAGTTAACAAGTACTTCAACGCGGAATGATTGGTATAAACGATGGTGGTAGAAAGGACAAGATAAGGGCGAAACTTTTCAAAAGCATAGACAAAAGCTAAAAGCTCTTTTTCGGTTGTCGTGTAATGCAATTGAGCCCCTGTCATTGTCTTGCTAGCGTAGTGGATTGGTTGGAAGTGATTGTTCACTCTTTGGCCCAAAACCGCTCCAATAGCAAAGTCGCTAGCATCGCACATCAACTCGAAAGGCAGCTCCCAATTAGGGGTAACCAAGACCGGTGCCTTAGTTAGCTTATCCTTAAGAAGGTTGAAGGCTTCAATACACTCTTTGGAAAAGATAAAAGGAGTATCTTTTTCCAAGAGGTGGGTCATCGGGCGAGCGATTTTAGAAAAATCTTTGATAAAGCGACGGTAGAAGCCCGCATGACCCAGGAAACTTCTCACACCCTTCACGGTTGAAGGTGGAGGCAATTTAGAAATAACATCGACTTTAGCACGGTCCACTTCAAGACCGGATTTGGAAATTTTGTGTCCTAGAACGATGCCCTCTTTTACCATGAAATGGCATTTTTCCCAATTAAGAACATGTCGAGTGTCTTCACATCGCTTAAGCATACGTTCTAGATTGGCAAGGCAAGCAGAGAAAGAATCGCCATAAACCGAGAAATCATCCATGAATACTTCCATAGTTTCTTCAACCATATCATGGAAGATAGCCATCATACACCTTTGGAATGTCCCAAGAGCATTGCATAAACCGAAAGGCATGCGTTTGTAAGCAAATGTTCCGTAGGGACAAGTGAATGTGGTTTTCTCTTGGTCTTTGGGATCGATGGGAATTTGAAAATACCCGGAGAAACCGTCTAAGAAGCAGTAATAATCATTACCCGCTAGACGCTCGAGCATTTGATCCATGAAAGGAAGAGGAAAGTGATCTTTTCTCGTGGCATCATTGAGTTTGCGATAGTCGATACAAACTCTCCACCTAGTAACGAGACGAGTAGGAATCAACTCGTTGTGTTCATTGGGAACAACGGTTATTCCGCCCTTCTTGGGCATACAACGGATGGGACTTACCCATGGCGAATCCGAAATAGGGTAAATCAAGTCGGCATCTAGAAGTTTAATAACCTCTTGTTTGATGACGTCATGAATGCGAGGTCTAACCCTTCTTTGGCTCTGGATTGCGGGTTTAAAGTCATCCTCTATGAGAATCTTGTGAGTACAAAAGTTTGGGTCAATTCCGCGGATATCGGAAATTTTCCAAGCAATTGCCTCCTTATGATCTTTAAGCACGGCGATGAGGCGAGATTTTTCTTCTTCTTTCATGTCCTTCACGATGATGACGGGCGACTTCTTCTTTTCTTCAAGGAACACGTACTCGAGATGGGACGGTAATTCCTTAAGCTCTAAATCCTGAGGATTGTCGATGGAAGGCGTATTCAAAGTCGGTTCATCGATAGCAATAGCCTTGGGAGATGGTGGAGAAATATTGTCCTTTTTGAGAAGTTTCTCAATGAGACGAATGTCTTCATCCCAATCGATGGGAGAATCGTCATTTTCTAAGTTCACATCTCCCATGGTTGCTTCAAAATCTTTCCAAAGGAAATTACTTTCTCCAAATAGAGTTAGTGATGAATCAATAGAGGAAACGGTCTCAACATTAGGAGGAGATGTGGGAATACTTTTACAATCATCTTTAAAGTGTTCTTCACAAGCCTCATCAAGAACGTCAATACAATTAACACTCTCGTAGGAATAAGGCTGTTTAGAAATCTTACCCATGTTGAAGACGATTTTATCGTCACCAACTCTCATGATAAGCTCCTCCGCTTCAACATCGATGAGAGTGCGACTAGTCCTCAAGAATGGACGTCCAATGATTAATGGAACACGAGGGTCCATCTCGTAGTCGACCATGACGAAATCGGCGGGAAAAGTGAATTTGTCGACTCCTACAAAAACGTCTTCGACTATCCCCACTGGATGAGCAACCGTACGGTTAGCTAATTCCAAAGTCATTTTGGTGGGGACTAGCTCAGGGAGAGATAATTGCTTCCAAACACTTAAAGGCATTAAGTTAATACTGGCACCTAGATCGGCTAGGGCCATGCAATTCTCTACTCCCGGGAAGTTCAAAGGGATTAAAAAGCGACCCGGATCACCAAGTTTTGTTGGAAATTTCCGTAAGAGGACTGCAGAGCAATTCTCATTAAGTTGGGTATTAGCGATATCAAGAAGCTTCTCCTTGTCGCTAAGAAGATCTTTGAACATTTTCGCGTATTTAGGCATGTGAGCGAGAGCCTCAGCGAAGGAGATGTTGAAATTCAATTGTTTAAACATTTTGAGAAAGTTCGAAACTTGAATATCATCCTTGCTTTTGAGATTCTCTTTCCTCAACCTTGATGGATAAGGTATATCGGAAGAAGAGGAAGGCTTTGGAATAGTAGGATCACTCACACTTGGGTGGAGGAGGGGTAGAAGTAAGAGGTGGAGGAATTGGGGAAGTAGAAGGTTGAGGAATAGGAGCAGGTGACTCGTTGTCCTTAGTCACAATCACCGATGGAGGTATAGGAAGCTCGGGTTCCTTGGTACCTTTGCCACTGCGAGTGGTGATTGCTTTCATCTCCCCTCTAGGATTAGCCACGTTGTTACTCGGAAGAGTACCCGAAGAAGAGGATTGATTACCTTGAAAGAAACCAGCCATCATGTTCCTTAAGTCATTCGTTTGACTTGCCAAAGTGTTTCGCATATCAGCTCGAAGATCGTTTCCTTGTTTCACCATATCTGCTTTCAAGTTGAGCACTTCGCGCTGGAGATTTTCCACGATCACATCATTAGTCCTCATGTAGGTTTCAACATCTTGGTGTAATGCGGTGGGTTGGTTGGGAGGAGGAACATGGTAGGCGGGTGGTTGATAAGCAGGTTGTTGGTAAACTTGGTTGTTTCTTTGAGGTGGATATGGTTGTCTTTGAGGTGGTTGGTATGGTGCACGAGGTTGTTGTTGAGGAGGGAGATTGAGGTTTTGTTGTTGGTTTGGGTTGTTAGGAGGAAAACCGGGCGGGGAAAGAAAGTTGTTTGAGCGATAGCTGAGCAAGTTGTGGTCTCCTTGAGGACGAGCTTGATAAGCGGCCGGAGGATATGTACCGTATGCTGCGTTAACATTCTCAGAGGGATAGTCTTGGGTGGAGGTACAAGTGGTGTAAGAGTGAGGACCCCCGCATATTTCACATGGTTGGCTTACAGCATTGACTTGAGCGTTTTTAGCGTTGATGATGTTGGTGTTGCTAGCGGTTTGGGCGGCCAGTGATTCAAGAAGCGTCGTAATTTTGTCAAGTCGCTTGTCGTTGTCACTAGTACTAGCACCAGTGGAATTGGTCCGAACACTCTTGGTATGCACTCTAGACTTATTCTCGATAATATCCCAAGCGGTATTAGAGCTTTTAACCAAAATATTACCCCCGAGGCACTATTTAGTGAATCTTGGTCATTCATGCTTAAACCATTATAAAAAGTATTAATTTGGTGCACTTTGGTAAAACCATGTTGAGGGCACTTTCTTAAAAGGTCTTTAAAACGGTCCCAAGATTCACTAAAAGACTCATCGTACTTTTGTTCAAAATTAATAATTTCATTCCGCAAAGCGGTAGTACGAGAGGGTGGGAAAAAGTAGTTTATGAATTTGGTCTCCAAATCCGTCCACGTAAGAATACTTTGTGGCGGTTCCTTTGTAAGCCAATGCCGGGCTTGTCCCTCTAATGAGAAAGGAAAGAGTTGTAAACAGATTACCTCTTGTGGAACACCATTGAATTTGACCGTATTCGTGAGTTGCAGGAACCTTTTGATGTGGTCATGAGGATCATCAGTGGTGCGTCCCAAGAATGGTTGAGCAGAGACCATCTGAATAAAGCCGGATTTGAGCTCAAAGTTGTTGGCGGCAATCGCGGGTATGACAATAGCATTATTGTTTCCCTCCACATGTGCTTGTAAAAGTTCAATCATCGGGCGATTGTCCGGAAGGGGTTCATTGTTGTTGTTATTATTCATGTTTGGTTGAGGTGGATTATTGTTGTTGTTGTGTACACCAGCCATGTCTATGTTATCGAGAGTCTCGGGCTCGGGGTAAGACGTTGATCGTGTACGCATGCACCTGCAAAAGAACTAACAAAGCAAACAAGAAATATTTTTGGTTTTTATGGTTTTTTAATTTTTTGTGTTTTTGAAAATTTTATATTTTTTAGGGTTTTTGAAAATTTTTATGAAAAAGTAACGTTCACGGTGAACGGATCCCAAAATCCAATTTCTCACAAAAAACTGTTAATCTTACGAGAAGAGCCGGCAGCGGCGCCATTTGATTCTATAGAATTTCGACGGGGTTCAGTATAAATTCTCGGAATCTTCTCGAATTGATCACGGTTCATAGTGGAATAATTGTTCTTGGTTATTAAAAAGGAGTTTGATTTTCTATTCTACTAAAAAGGTAAATGCGTGAAGTAAATAAAAGTAAACTAGAAGCAATTAATTAATAAAAATAGAACTTGATTTAAAATTAAAATAAAACAGTAATTGTAAATACCCTGAAAAATGCTTGATTCGGAATGTACCCTTTATTCAGAATATATCAGACAAAAATCCTTCATGCGGAATATCTTAGTCATCCGGAATAACTTTGCTTCATGCGGAATAAAAAGGGAAATATTTGTTCATGCAGAATAATGTAGGTTCATTCGGAATATAAGCTCATGCAGAATAAAATGGAAAGGAGCTTGACCCGGAATAACTATGTGATCCGGAATGTTTGAGTTTATCCGGAATAATTGATTATTCCGGATGAAGGGCTTGACTCGGAATAATAAATATTCCGAATGACAGACACTGATCCGGAATATAAAATATTCCGGATGAACAAGGTTGATGCGGAATAAAAGGGGTGATCCGGAATATCCATGTTGATCCGGAATCTGGGTTCATGATGAACAGCGAAGAACAGGGGAGTACGATTTTTATCAAATCAAGCCAAATTTAACCAAAAGATTTAAACCAAACTAAACACTAATCATCTACTAACCATAAACATCAAACCAAAACACTAAAAATACAAAACCCACTTACTTTTAAAGATCAAAATCAACCAAATAAGAACTTTAAACTTTAAATCAAAAAGATGAAGATGAACAAGATTAATGGAAGGATTATATTAAATGATTAAGGTTTGAACAATCAAAGGAAAAGATTAAAACTACAAGATTTGTGAAAACAAAAATGAAAATCACCAACACCTTAATGGTGTTGGTTACCCTACGAACAAGAAGGAAAGAAAAAAAAACTAAAGCTGCTCAAAATGTGTGAAGGGATGTCCTTATATAGTCCTTGTCTTTTGTTGGTGAGAGGGCTTTCTCCCGTTCTTCTTGTCTTCTCGTCTTTTTAGAAAAGTTGACGTTTTCGATTCTGATTCGGGATTTTTCGACGATTAAATTAAACTCGTCTTTTAATTTCTTTGTTTAATAGACTTGAGTTCCTTCGACATGTGTAAATCTTCCATCTTTGGTCCTTTTCTTTGATAAATCTTCAAATAGGCCCATTGACTTCATATCATTTGCATCTCTTGGACAATAGACTTTGTCTTGAGTCTTTTTCTTTGATAAAACCCGTGCAATCCCATGTTTTCTCCAATATCCATCCGGTTGGCTCTGAAAACACAATAAACACAAAAACCACGCATAATTCCAAACAAATGATATTAAATACGCGTTTTGGTCTTGTTTTAGCCAGAAATAAGTGGTAAAAGGATGGGTGTTTTCACACCTATCAAAATCAAAAAGTTCAGATTTATTCAAAATCGTGATGAGCCATGTGTATATCGCAAAGCTAGTGGGAGTAATGTAGTGTTCCTAATTTTATATGTCGATGACATATTAATCATGGGAAGTAACATTCCAAGACTTAAGGAAGTTAAGGATTATCTTGGTAAATGTTTTTCTATGAAGGATTTGGGAGATGCTGCACATATTCTGGGAATTAAAATCTATGGAGATAGGAATAGGCAGTTAATTGGTCTTAGTTAAGATGCTTATATAGATAAGATATTAAAGAAGTATAACATGCATAACTCTAAGAAAGGTTTTCAACTGATGGAGGTTAAGCATGAATTAAGTCATGAGAAAGATGCATCAACACCCGAAGAGGTGGCTTACATGCAGAAGGTGCCTTATGATTTGGCTGTAGGATATATTATGTATGTTGTAAGATGCACAAGGCCTGATGTGGTGTTTCCTCAGAACTTGGTTAGTAGATACCAACAGAATCCAGGAAAGTTCCATTGGACTGTTGTTAA
The DNA here is from genome assembly GCA_025667525.1 of Glebionis coronaria. NCBI lineage: Eukaryota > Viridiplantae > Streptophyta > Magnoliopsida > Asterales > Asteraceae > Glebionis > Glebionis coronaria. Next base: position 650,496,407 of record CM046874.1, read on the forward strand.
GCATATTCTAAAGTATTTGAGGAGTACGAAAGATATGTTTTTCGTATTCGGGGGTAAACCAGACACAAAATTGAATGTAACAAGGTTCTGTGATGCGTCCTGGCGATGTGATAAAGACGATATGAAGTCTCAGATGGGTTACGTGTTTGTCATCAATGGAGGAGCAATTGACTGGAAGAGCAGTAAGCAGAAAACCATTGCTATGCATGCAACTCAATCGGAGTACATGGCCGCTTCAGAAGCTGCAATGGAAGCTGTTTGGATTAGGAAGTTTATTGGAGATCTTGGAGTGATGCCTTCAATTAAAGAACCTATAGATATATATATTGCGACAATTTTGCTGCAATAATATTCGCCAATGACCCCGGAGTTATGAAAGGAGCCAGACACTTTAAACGTAGATATCACTACGTTCGATAACAAGTGGAAGCTCGAGAAATAAAATTAATAAAAGTTCACACAGATGATAACGTAGTTGTTCCTTTTACTAAGGTTTTATCTAGGCCAAAGGTAGTTAAGCATGCCAAGGCTATTGGGCTGCAACTAGCTAGCGAATTCATGCAATAAATCTGTTGATTAGTATTTTGAATAAATGATGTAAGACATTATTGAATTGCTGAAATAAAGATTGGATTTCATTTATTTTTCTGTTAGTTGATTATGTATCCTATTTTACATGTTTTAATCCATGAGCATTATGATGTTTCTAAATGTCCGTTGTCGATTAATAATATAGGAGTATTATTAAACTAAGACATTTCAAAATAGTGACAGAGTATACTTGAAAGTATATTGGTCAATTTTGGATGATATTTGATGGATCAAATATTGGACGTATCCCTACTATATGATTTTACTTTATGGATCTTTGTCATTAAGTAAATCATAAATAGTTATCCTTAGACCTGAGATACCAGAAAACTACATTGAATGTAGTGCGTTTCTGTAAGGGAACCTAACGTTAAACGTAACTGGTAGTTATAAGGGTTATTTTCAGAAGTGTTACAAAGTTCATGTGTTTTGCTTGTAGTCAAAATGGGATTTGTTTCCTTCAAATTATTTTTAAGTATAATACAGCTGGGCCCTTCGGGGGAGTAGTAAGATGTTTGTGTGGCCACACCCAAATGTGTTTTGGTAATCTTGCTATATCCGTAAACGAGAAACAGAATAGTTAATGAAGGAATGACTGGGACCATATCCTATTAACATTGTATTTGAAATGAAAGGATAATAACAATGATGATATATCATTAAAAGGTTTTTTCTAGGAGACCTTACTCGAGTTGTACTAGTGACATTGCTAGTGTAACTAGACGCTAGTCAATGTAATCACAATATTCGAATTTTTTCCAAGTGGGAGCTGAAAGTTTATGGAAATTAAAATTAATAGTCGTGAGATAGGATCGAACTTGAGATCACGGGATTGCACGCATTACGTAAAGGGTTAATTTATTTATTAAATATATTTATTATATTTATTAAATCGAACCGAAGCTTAACTAACGATCGTTAATAATTAAAAGTTATGTATTAAACGACCGTTATGGAATCAAATAGAAGGGAAAAGAAGAAGACAAAAATTACACAAACACCCCTTGGGGGTTTGTCGACCGGCGACTACAAGGGAGGGGGGGCAAAAGGAAAGATTTTGTTTCCTTTTTTGTTTATGACTTGGAGACCAAGGATTGTCAAGCCTATATAAACAAATCCCTAACCCTAATAATTTTTATCCCTCTCTCTTTCTCTTGCTTTGATCGCTGGCCACACACACCCAACTTAGGGTATCGTTTGGTTTTCGATTAAGCTATTTTATCTAGTCCTAGCCCCTCTCTAGGGTTGTTGGGTAGATACTCCATAAGCGTGAAAGCTCGGTTTGTTCGTGCTAGACTCACGATTAGCTCGCCGTATTACGTGTGTACAAGATCGTGATATAGTCTTACTTTAGACTATATCCTGGTGGTGTTCGTGATTTATCTTTACGTTCCGTTGTCTTGTAGATCTTGCTAGAATAAAGGTATGTAACCCTAACTTGGTTAATTATAATTGTGTTAATTATGATCTTGTTAATTCGCTTCCGCTATATATGTGCTTTGATCCATATTAAGGTTTTAAATAATTGTTATTAACTATATAAACCATCATAAAGTACAACGACCAAATTATAAATAGATAGAACACACTCACTTGAGTATGAAAAGTTCTAATCTATATTGATATACAAATCGAAAATGACCACTTACGGGGCGTTTGGATGAGCTTGTTTAGCCGGCTTATGAGTTTACTCAATTTTGGAAGAGCCGATTAGCTCACTCTTTGGAGTTATCAACATTAGTTTATTGGCTAAATCCAATAATCTCAAGTATCTAAGCTCTAAAAAATGAGCGTATTGACTTTTCTAAAATCATATGAGAACATAAGCCCATCCAAAATGACCACTAACTAAATCCGAGTACTCGCCAGTCCCCCGTGTTTTACAACTATGAACGAAATATCATACCAATATTACAACTAACTTCTAACTCTTATTGTTAGCATAAAAAAATCAAAAAAAAATTTGAATAACTAAAACTTACTATATATGTAGAAGATAGATTAGTGACATACACTTGATACACTTATATAGTTATATATGGTGTCAGGTTCTCCAATCCATGGTGAAACTAAATTGCAGTTGCAGTTTTCAACAGAACCTCCTAACATATATATTGAACTACAGTTACTATATACCATGTTTTTAGAAACCTGATTGGGAGTTAGACCACTAAAACAGACGAGCAAATATAATTCAGAAAGTTTTTTCTATCAATTCTAGTTATTAGACGGATGTATATAACTCCAGTTCACTGTGTACATATCATGCATCTCATGGAAACATTGAGCTATATAGCCTAAGCACATTTTATCAAAACCAGAATTACAGATGATATGATAAACTAATAGTATCCAAAGAATTTTAAAAAGAGCATCTAAACTTATGTGGTTGAAGTGCTTAAATAGCTCATATAGGTTGGGCCAACATGAAAGTTTGATTGTAATCTAACATCCAGAGAGGAAAAACACCCATATACGCAATTCAGGTACTAACATTGAGGGAATTGATGTTATATCAGAATCCACACCATGATATATAAGTGACTTAAAATTACCGGCACACACAATCACATAATCTCTAGACTTCACGTCATATATGCCCACCTCAATAATATTGTTGGCTAGTGTCTAATCTAAATACTTATATACTCCGTATTAGAGAACTTCCAAACTTTGGTTTTTGTGATGTTGGGAGAACCAGATCATGGTTCGCAAATTCTAGTTGCTTTACTGGTTTGACCCATTAGCTTGACTCGTTTGACCCACTGCATTCTTAAAATCCTTGCATGTACATATAGTTAGAGTTAGTTTATGGATCTGAACTTTTAAAAAAGACAAAAAATACCCTATAAATGTGAAAGCCTTTTATTGCATTGGTGTTCACATGTGAGATATGGTTGTCCCAAACCTGTGTCAGTCAGCTATACGCTTTGACTTAAAACAAAGAATGAAATTCATCCAGTTAATTTAAAAGTACCAGATTCCATTTATATTAATTTTCATTCTTTGAAAAAGATTATACACTTGCATGTTTTTCAGAATTCACCCAATCAAACCAAACGAACATAACTCGCTGATTTTCACTAAAATCGCAGTACCTAGTTTATTAAGTTGCCCAACCCATGGCCAATGGTACAGTGAACCGACTGATTTTGGTACACCAAACCACATCACTTCAAAACGATGTAATCAGCAATGGAGAAGGCTAGTGTACAATGTTCTGGTACGTGTGATCCAAACATAGAACGTGAGCAAGCTAGCTTTTCATGTGACTACTATGGTTTGTATGTCTTGACTAGCCTTTTAAGTTTCATTTTGAGTTGGGTTTGTACATCTTGCTATAAGGTCCATTTCTAAAATCATATACCAATAACCCCCCCACCCAACTATGAGCTAGATTTCATACTGAAATTTCAACTAACTTCTGACTCTCTTCTTGATACCATAGAAAAATCAATAAGAAAATCTGAATATATAAAACTTACAAGTGAAGGTTTCCGTAACTTGGAGGTTATCATCATCCAAGATCTCTTCCGATATTTATAGGCAAAACAGCCTTATATGATAACTCTGATTATGTTACTAGCATTCTGTCGAACGGCTTTGTCTACGTCTTCCCTCCAATTCGCGATTCCCAATTCCCAACCATGACTGCTATTTGTTCATCACCGTCGGGTCACCACATCACCAGAAAATTCGATAACTTACTTATTAAGATTAAAAAAAACTCGCTCAGATAATCAAAATTAAGACACAAAAACGAACCTGCACAAGCTTGGAAGACACGGTTACAGCAATGATTGTTATCGGAGTGGACAAACAACAACAATTGGAACAGTGCTTGATATATACTCGACACTAAAGTCTTTATCTGCAAGGAAGAAGACTGTTTTTTTCTTTTAAAGTACTTCTTTTGATCTTTTTGTTTCTTTTATGTTTATCATTTTCATTAGAATCGTTTCTTATTTGATCATATAAATTCTTTTGTCAAATGATAATTCATTGTTGAATACGAAACATGTAATTGCTTAAAAAATGAAGTATCAACAACAATAACTAATGAGCTGAAATATGCGATGGAATGTACTTGACTATTTTTGGCGACATTAACACGTAAGGAGATGTTAGTAAAGGAACCTTGAGAACATATACTATAAATACAATCTGGTGAATGTATCACCAGAATCAGATAACTACATCAGTCTGAGTCGAACCAAGCCACCCTCTTAATCTTCCCGCAACTTCAGTCTTGAAACTATATGCTTCCCTTTCTGCAGAATTTTAAAAAATGAAAATTTTACAAGGTTAAAATGTAGAAAAATCCATTTTGACCCGATTCTAATGTTAGAGAAATTATTAAGAATTTATCACTAATACACTTTCTATCCTGGTTTGCGGGTCACCCAAAACCAAATGTTACTACAAACTGACCCGTTATGCCCACATGACCCACCTATCACGCCACTTCTAACTATAGTAATCAAAACAAGTATATATAGCCGACATTCTGAAGAAAGTATCAAAAAAAAGGAAAGCGAATCAATACACTGTTGAGATCATAAAAGCTCATAAGCTTACACAAACACACCCTATGATTGGTTTTCAAAAATTAGACTTTTTAGTTAAATGTTTCAGAATAGTTGCCTCCAGGGTTAAACAGACAATGTTGTTGTTCCTACAAGATGATACATGTGAATTTGATGATAACTGATGGAGGCCCAAGTATTGAAGAACGGGCTGACTTGTTTCTGGAGGCCCGAGATCGCGTGACGAAGAGGGGTTTAGTAAAATGGGCATAACTTTTGCATCCTAAGTCCGTTTTCAGCCCGTGACGTGTCAAAACGTGCGTAAAAAGGAGACCGACGACCCCTTTTAGCTGGACTTTGTCATTGGGCTACGGTCCAGCCCGTTGGATTTTTAGGGTTTTTCTTTGTTTGCAGTCATTATTTAATGAATCTGTTGTAACCCTAGCAAGATAGTTATCAGTTTAATAAAAGTTAAACCACTGGCCGTTGTGTTGCCGTGTTTTACCCTAATTTTCGGGCATTCTTCAGAATCAACGATTATTAGCAGAATTGTTTCTGGCATTCTTATTGAATCAACAAATCCAATTAATTATCTTTGTTACTTTGTTTTTTTAGTCTACATCAGTTGGTATCAAGAGCCAAAGTTCCTGATCAAGATGCCTCCAAGGAGAACTAGGCCTATTCACGATGGGAATGAACAGGAATTTGAGCAGCGTATGATGGAGAGAAAGGAGGAGCGATTCGATCAAATGTTTGATCAATTGACCGACCAGATGAACACTTTGATGAGCAATAGGAGGCCTCGTAATCGCCGTCCTGAGGAAGAAGATGCAGATCTGGAAGAAAATCCGTTTGGTGATGGTTTGTCTGATGATGAACAATCAGTAGGGCGACAGATGAGAGATCGCAGTGGGAATAATGATAGGTGTTGGGAGACCAGAATGAGGGTTAATATTCCCGAGTTTAATGGGGACACTTTAAAGCCTGATGAGTTTATTGATTGGCTTGTTACTGTTGAAGAAGTATTTGAATTCAAAGAAGTTCCAGAAAACAAAAGGGTTTCGTTGATCGCTACCAAGTTACGTGGTCGGGCATCCGCGTGGTGGCAACAATTGAAACTGGCGAGGAACAGAGTTGGGAAGTCAAAGATCACGAGTTGGCAGAAGATGAAGAAAGTTATGAGGGATAATTTTATTCCTCATAACTACCAGCGAATGATGTACCAGCGGTTACAGAATCTAAAACAGGGGGCCAAGTCTGTTGAAGATTACACGACCGAATTTTACCAACTAATTGCAAGGAATGACGTTCAAGAGACAGAAGATCAGCTTGTCTCTCGATACATTGGTGGTTTAAGAGTCCAGATCATGGATTCTGTTAACATGTTTGATCCGATGACACTTTCTGAAGCGTATCAACGAGCACTGACTTTTGAGAAGCAGAATCGACGAGTGGGGAGTTCTTCTTCTCCTGCAATAACAGGTGCTTCTGGTTCGGGTAATGCGGCATCGCGTTTTGCCCCAACTCAGGCTAAAGCAGTTGGTGAGAATACAGGACCAGTTCCCAAAGTGGCCGGCAGTGGTGGGTTCAAGTGCTTTAACTATGGTGAACCTGGTCACCGACAATCAGAGTGTAAGAAGGCTGTGAAGAGGCAGTTATTTATTGAACCTGAGGAAGATGATGATGTGGCTTATGATGACTACGTGGGAGACGCAGTTTATGATGCAGAACCTGAGTATGAGGAGGAGTATGTGTCTGGAGATGTGGGGGTGAATTTGGTGGTAAGGCGCTCCTGCTTAACACCTAAAGCTGATGGTGATGATTGGCTCAAACACAACATCTTTCAGTCAACTTGTACCATTATGGGTAAGGTTTGCACTTTTGTATGCGACTCAGGTAGTTGTGATAATTTGATAGCTGAAGGAGCAGTCCAGAAATTAGGGTTGAAAACTGAAGATCGTCCCAGACCTTATAAGTTACAGTGGCTTAAAAAGGGTGGGGAGATAACAGTTTCCAAGCGTGTCTAAGTTCCGTTTTCTGTAGGAACAACTTATAAGGATAATCTTTGGTGTGATGTGATACCTATGGATGCTTGTCACTTGTTGTTAGGTAGACCTTGGGAGTATGACCGTGATGTAACTCACCATGGGAGAACTAATACTTATAGTTTCCGGTTTGGGGGTGTGAAGATTACTTTGATGCCAAATAAACCTAAGGAAGTAGTTAATAAACCCACTGGTACTTTACTAACTCTTTCGCAGTTCGAAGACGAGATGGAGGCAGGAGGTGATGTTTTTGTATTAATAGGGAAGGAGGTTTCTGAAGACGGTGAAGTTCCTAAAGCCATGATCCCTTTACTTGAGGAATTCTCTGATGTTTTCCCTGATGAATTACCTGATGGTTTGCCACCATTGCGTGACATACAACATCATATTGATCTAGAGCCTGGGTCACAGTTGCCTAACAGGCCACATTATAGGATGTGCCCGGGAGAACATGAGGAGTTGCGCAGGTAGGTTAAGGAGCTGGTTTCCAAGGGTCATGTTCGTGAGAGTATGAGCCCGTGTGCTGTTCCTGCCCTATTGACTCCAAAGAAAGATGGTACATGGCATATGTGTGTTGATAGTCGAGCCATCAATAAGATTACTGTGAGGTACAGGTTTCCTATTCCTCGCCTTGATGATTTGCTTGACCAGATTAGTGGTGCTACCATTTTCACAAAGCTGGATTTGAAGAGTGGGTATTACCAGATTCGTCTTAGACCTGGTGACGAGTGGAAGACCGCTTCAAGACCCGTGAAGGGTTGTATGAGTGGTTGGTCATGCCTTTTGGTTTATCAAACGCACCAAGCACATTTATGCGTGTGATGAATCAACTGCTCAGGCCTTTTATTGGCAAGTTTGTGGTTGTTTATGTTGATGACATTCTTATTTATAGTGCTTCTTATAATGAGCATGTCAATCATGTGAGGCAGGTCTTGACCTTGCTTCGGAAGGATAATTTTTATGCAGCCACGAAGAAGTGTGTGTTCATGACCCCAAAAGTTTTGTTTTTAGGGTATGTTGTTTCTGGTGATGGCATACAGGTAGATGAATCTAAGGTAGCAGCTGTTCAGGAGTGGCCAACTCCAACTACCATTACTGAAGTTTGGAGTTTCCATGGTCTTGCTTCTTTCTATAAGCGGTTTATCCCTAATGTCAGTTCCATTATGGCCCCTTTGACAGACTGTATTAAGGGTAAGTCATTTGTTTGGACGGAGGAAGCAGAGATAGCTTTTCAGGTTGTCAAGGAAAAGCTTACTACAGCGCCAATCCTGGTATTGCCTGACTTTTCTAAAGTTTTTGAGCTTCATATTGATGCTTCTAAGGTTGCAATTGGTGGAGTTCTTAGTCAGGGTGGGCGGCCTGTTGCCTACTTTAGCGAGAAGTTGACAGGGCCGAAGTCGAGGTACTCTACTTATGACTTGGAGTTTTATGCAGTGGTCCAAGCTGTGAAGCATTGGCGCCATTATTTGTTTCATAAGGAGTTTGTTTTGTTCACTGACCATGATTCCTTAAGGCATATTCGTACTCAAGATAAGGTTTCACATAAACATGGGCGTTGGTTGGCTTTTCTTGAGAAATTTACTTTTGTGGTGAAACACAAAACGGGTGCTTCCAATCGTGTTGCTGATGCCTTAAGCAGGAGAAGTAGTTTACTTGTAACCATGCAGGTTGATGTTCCTGGACTGGATGTCATTCGTGACATGGTGACTGTGGAACCATACTTTTCAATTGTTCTGCAGGATTTGCAATCCAAAGAGAAAACAGATTTTGTTATGCATGATGGGTTCCTATTCAAAGGGAATCAACTTTGTATTCCTGATTCAAGTCTTCGCTTGCAAATTATTAAGGAGTTGCATGGTGAAGGACATGTTGGTCGTGATCGCACTTTACAGTTGGTTCAAGCTTCATATTTTTGGCCTACTTTGAGGAAGGAAGTGGATCGTTACGTCAAGAGGTGTCGTATTTGTCAAGTTTCAAAGGGGACGGCTACTAATGCAGGTCTTTATATGCCTTTGCCAGTTCCTTTGCAGCCCTGGGTTGATATTAGCATGGATTTTGTGTTGGGGCTACCTCGTACTCAAAGGGGTAATGATTCAATATTTGTTGTTGTTGATCGTTTTTCTAAGATGGTTCATTTTATTCCTTGCAAGAAGACAACAAATACAGTTAATGTAGCCCAACTTTTCTTTAGGGATGTGTACCGTTTACATGGTTTACCTTCCTCCATTGTTTTTGATCGGGACACCAGGTTTTTGAGTCATTTTTGGCGTAGTTTATGGAAGATGGTGAATACTCAACTCAATTTTAGTAGTGCTTATTTTCCTCAAACTGATGGGCAAACCGAAGGTGTTAACAGGTCCCTTGGTAACCTGTTAAGGTGTTTGGTGGGTGATCATGTGAAGGCATGGGATCAGAAGTTGTATCAAGCTGAGTTTGCTCATAATCATGTTGTTAATCGGAGCACTGGGTTTAGTCCTTTCCATGTGGTTTATTCTGCTCAGCCACGTGGTCCTCTTGATCTTATGACTCCTCAGATTTCTAGGTCTGTTCCGAAGAAAGTGCAGGATTTTGTTGAGGGGTTGCATGATGTTCATAAATCTGTTCGTGACAACTTGGTTCACGCTAATTCGAAGTACAAGCAGGATGCAGATCAAAAGAGGAGACATTGTGGATAAGATGAACTCAAATGCTTATCGTTTGAAGTTGCCAAGTCATATTCGTTGTTCTGATGTTTTTAATGTGAACCACTTGTTGCCTTACCATGGTGATTCTTCAGATAATGATACAGTTGAGAATTCGAGGGCGAATTTTTCTTATCCAGGGGGGAATGATGGAGGCCCAGGTATTGAAGAACGGGTTGACTTGCTTCTGGAGGCCCGAGATCGCGTGACGAAGAGGGGTTTAGTAAAATGGGCATAACTTTTGCATCCTAAGTCCGTTTTCAGCCCGTGACCTGTCAAAACGTGCGTAAAAAGGAGACCGACGACCCCTTTTAGCTGGTTGCGGATTTCCCAAGGCCCAAAAAGCCTTTTTACTATCAGTTTTTTGCATTTTTATGTTTTTTTTCACTTTCAGTTGGACTTTGTCATTGGGCTGCGGTCCAGCCCGTTGGATTTTTAGGGTTTTTCTTTGTTTGCAGTCATTATTTAATGAATCTGCTGTAACCCTAGCAAGACAGTTATCAGTTTAATAAAAGTTAAACCACTGGCTGTTGTGTTGCCGTGTTTTACCCTAATTTTCGGGCATTCTTCAGAATCAACGATTATTAGCAGAATTGTTTCTGGCATTCTTATTGAATCAACAGATCCAATTAATTATCTTTGTTACTTTGTTTTTTAGTCTACATCAATAACCATGCATGGAGCTAAAAAATTACTCGATATGCGGAAAAGTTACGCATCAAAGATATATAGTCTAGCATTTAATGGTAAAGAGTGTGTAGATTTGGAATAACACAAGTTACTGAGATGACAGAAGTTTTGGAATGCCTACTTTATTCAACATAACAAATAATGGCTTTAAATAGCCTTACATAACCTACAAAATAGCAACAGAAACATATAACGTGGGTTCATAATGCTTCCTAAAGAACTGGACATATGACCCACTCTCCTACCATAATACTCGGTCAAACTTAATAATGATTTTAACAAACGATTAATCCAACAATCACCCCCTTAATCGTTTTGTTTACACCCATCATTCATAGGACCGAATCACCACTTCATCTCAAACCATCTCGACACTTTGAGGACACCCGACCTTCACCATGGTCACATCCAAGGCCTTCTAGGTTCAATCATCCACAACACATGTAGCATTTACCATGGCATCACGTTGGATACGTTCACTACCATCTCGACTCTCCCGGATCCCCGGCCACGCCCACAGTCATCTCGGTTTGAACTCCAACGCCATAATGTCACACCGTGTTGGTTCTCCGTTCTTGACAACGATACCTTTTCACGATAAAACATGTTCCAAGAGGCCTCTCCACCGACCAAGAAAACAAAGTCACCCGCTTATAACTTTTTCTTTCATCTGCTAAACGAGCCGAATCCAAAGCCACCTGGATCCTTCCAACTGCCCGATTTTCATGCATATACGTCGGTCTCCTCTTATCATGAAACAACCCGATCAAGGCACTCGTTGTTAACCTACGTACTTTTGTCACCAGATGTATAACCGTTGCGTAAACCCGCAACTAACATCCGAACAGCCCTGGACCTCTTTTCTTTTGATCACTACTAACAGCCCCGAAACACGATGTTTACAACCGGTCACCCCCATCATCTCAACCGGCACTCCTCCGTGACAATGGCCAACCGAAAACACCATACCGCCTCCGTTTACGGCTGCTAAACACTCCTGAACAAAAGAAACCCGCAGCACATAATGCCTCCATTCAACGTTGTTCCGAGACCACTTTTCCACCGAGCAAGAAGACAAGGACATACCCGCCATTACCGTCTTCATATGCAAAACGAACTGAGTCAAAAGCTACGTGCTTTTTCTTTCCCGACTCTTCCCGCTCGTTTATCCCGCAATCCTGGTAAGTCTCTCACCATTTCTGGAACAAGCCTGATCCAAGAGCACCCGTTTCTCTGCCGTGTCTGCCCTGCAGCGAAGGGCTACACCCTTACTGGAAACCGACTCTCAAACCGGCGTGAATCGAACTCAGCGCTGTGATACCAAATGTAGATTTGGAATAACACAAGTTACGGCTACTTTATTCAACATAACAAATGGCTTTAAATAGCCTTACATAACCTACAAAATAGCAACAGAAACATATAACGTGGGTTCATAATGCTTCCTAAAGAACTGGACATATGACCCACTCTCCTACCATAATACTCGGTCAAACTTAATTAATAACGATTTTAACAAACGATTAATCCAACAGAGTGTACGTAATGAAGTCATTTATGAAGCCTCGTGGAGAAAGCATCAGGTGCAACGTACTCCACGCTCACGGTTCTTCCATCAAAATTCTACCCATGTAAACAATGGGCAGCCATGGATGAAGCTTCAGTTCTTTCGTACTCCACTAATAGTAATACATAACCGAGCTCAAAAAGATTACTTAGATCAAGTGTCACATCTTAAAAAACAATAATTCTAACTTGTTTATTTAGTCCTGTATAATCTTTGTACAAAGTAACAAAGGTAAGTTAGATGTGTCAAACCATGTAAAGGTACAAGTATAAATCACCAAAACCAATTATTCTCGATGTTAATCAATCTGTGTTTAATTTTATTGTCTCGTGTCCTAAATTTCTTAAAAGGTAACTACTGTAAACAATCGAAAAACCATTCAAAGTTTCTTTATTTAGTAAATGTAACCACTATTTTTACCAATATAGCAATAATCTGACATTTGTCACGTGCCATCCTATTTTTTATGCAATGGGTATCTGTTTGTGTCAGAACTAATATGGCAAATCCAACCAGTTTTAGTAAGAAAGATTTGAACCCCATGGCAAAGCTGATATGTAATCTTATGCTCCAAGAAGGAGCACATACTATTTGGCAAAGCTGGAGGATTTAAGTATACATATAGCCGAATAGCGAGCCTTAATTCTTTTGGTCACATTTATGCACGATATGAAAAAAGAATAAAAGACAAACTACTATTTAACTTAATGTTATGCACATTTCATAACTGATCATAGAAGTGGATTACAATATAATTCCAAGAGTACATACCAAAGACCGTGTGTGTGGGTTCGCTTACGGTGGCAGTCTAAAATTTCAAAAGTGCAAATACAGTCTTTACGAGGAACTTAAATGTGCAATTCGTCTTTGGCATCTGCACTTTCAAACTCCTTCCATATGTTCTCATGCCAGAGACTATAGTTTCACACCAGAATTTCTCCCATGGTCTAGGCCTGCACTTACTTTCAATGTTGTAAGGCTCGTGTATGCAATTTGGCCACTCCACGGGTGGATGACTTTTGCAATATATTCGAATTCCAATTACGTAAATTTTGTTCGATTATGTGACATGAAGAGTTTATATGGAACAAGCAAAAAAAGGATGTAGCTCATTAGTCTTTACATTGACTCTCTACATTAAGCCACTGTCATAAATGTACTAGTTTTTTTATTGTTCTGAGAGTCCTGGTTCTCAACCGAAAGAAGATCATGATTTTGGAAAATATATCTAATGCAGAATCACACACTAGGGATACTAAGCAAGGTCCTAAAGTAGACCACTACCGAACCATATTCTTGACCTACTGATTAAAGGCACAAATGTCTACCAAACAAAATTCTCGACCTACTTATTAAGGTCCTAAAGTAGGGCTACTAAACAGGATCTCTTGCATCTCTGCCTATCTTCTCTCCTAAATCAGTACCATGATAATCCCGTCTCCCTGCAGAATTTGAAAATAGCATCCAATAGAATGAACACTAGCTCTGCTTATGTCAATTTTAATATAACCATATGTCTTATAGCTATAACAAAGATACACCTTATGACTAGATGAAACCAAATCTGAGCATAATATTAAACAGTTATGACATATTATATAACGCCCATGAACTCCACTTTTCCGAAAATTATCATTTCAAAATGCATAAGTGCATAAGGAATTGGAATTCTATCTGTCTTTTCATAGTTTTCTTATGCTTAGTACAAGTCACATTTGGTCTCGCATCAGTCTTGATTGACCAAATAGTGGCGTTTTTGCAGCCATTAACGTACTTGAAATAACCCACAGTTCAGCAAGTATAATGGCAGTTTGGCAGCCATTAACAAAGACGAAAATGCCCAAAATTTTCAGCAAATATAGTGTTGTTATTTCAGCCATTAACATACACATAAAAACCCTTAAAATTACAGCAAATAGTGGCATTTTTGCAGCCATTAACATAGACCAAAATACCGTAAAAATCAGCTACTATAGTTGCATTTATGCAGCCGTTAACATGCACGGAAAGAATATATCAAATCAACTATTCCTCATAATATACACTAATTCAGCTAATAACAAATTTTTATATAAAGCACATAAGAAAGAATTTGATACACAAAAAAAACTAAAACAATCTATCAAGATCGAAACATAATACAAAAAACATATATACACCCTTTTACAGCGGCTGAGAAGGGTAGTCGGCGGCTAGTGGCGGCTGAGTAGTCGGTGGTGAATGGTGAATGGTGAATTGGTGGAGGATGGATGGTGAAGAAGTGGATCAAAGAGAGATTTTATCTGAATATTGAAGTGGGAAAAAGCACTTTTTCTCCTCTTTAAGTGGTTAAAAGAGTTTTGTTAAAAAAAAAACCAAACAAGGCCTAAATAGGTTTAATTAAGTGACTTAAATCTTAAATTAATCCCACCATTAAAACAACATAAAACTCTAGCAAAAATCTACAGGGAATAGAAATAATCCAAATTCGGATCTTCGAATCTTATATTTTATGAAAAATCCTTTGAATACACACACACATATATATATATATATGAGTCTAAAAAACTGGACACGATGAAATTTTAACACAACGTGTTTCGCGCCTCCTTAATGAAATAATCTTTTGTCTCAATCGATCGTGAACATTGTCGACTTTCCGTTGCCTCTTCATCTTTTCTGCTCCTTGGTTCTCTTCGCCGCTCTTTCTCTTTGTCGCTTTAATCTTGTCTGCAGGAGTTTTCGTATCTAAAACTTGAAGCTTATGTTGTTGAGCAGTTGCTTTTGCCAAATTTGACCTCTTTTCATCACAAGCGTTCTTTGGAACATAATGCTTCATAACTAATTGCAATTGCTTTCCTGGCCTAGTATTTGGCAGCTTCTCCTCCTTCTTACTAATTAAGGTTAGCTGTTTTCCTTGTCTCCTGGGTGCGTTTTCCATCGTATTGCCATCATCACCGATACCATCAAGAAGAGTAGAAAAATCCATTTGATCCTCGTTTGCATTTGCAAAAGCAAATGCAAGATCATCAAGAGGAGGACAAGCAAGGCCCTCCCATTCACTTAAACACGACACTTTCCTCGCCTTCTTCATCAGCAACAACAGTATTTTCTCCAATATTCATCCCGTCACCAAGCAATTGTCTTTTTCCTTGGATTTCATCACACAAGATTACAATCTGATCGATCTCTTCTCGCAAGTTACCCATTACTTTGATTATGATTATGATACACCAATAATCAAGAACTTACAAATTGACAGAAAGTTGATTTTGGGCGCCAACAAAACAGAGTGAGAGCGCTTTTTAATTGTAGGTGGAAATATGAGACAATTGTTGGGAAAATATGGAAACGATGCACCTCCTTAAATACCCGATTATCAAGTCGGTTGTTGTAGTTTACGGCCCGTTTGATATGCCGGCTGATTTCTTCGGTTGGGCTTCATTATTATGTTTGTTTTTAGGATGGGTTTATAAAAGGCCCATATAAATCAAATATAAAATTAAATTAAATTCTTGTTAAAAAATAAAAATCTTTTTTAAGATTCTTTTAAAAAAATAAAAGATTAAAACTAAAATTCTTTTTAAAAAAATTAAAGAAATTAAAATTATAATTCTTTAAAAAGTATTAAAATTATTCCGTTTTTTATTTTTTATTACTTTTTGAATTAAAAAATTTAAAAGTTTTACTAAAAATATTAAAAGAATTACTACTTTTAAATAAATAAAGACTTAAAAATTAAAATAATAAATACAAATACTAAAAAAATTAAATAATAATAATAAATATAATAAATGATAATAGTAATAGTATAATACATAAAATAATATTAATAAATAAAATAAATAATACTCATAAATAATAAACATAAAAAAATAAAAAGTTAATAATACTAATAATATATTTATAGTATTTAATGTAATAGATAATAATAATTATTGATAATTAATACTCTTGTCAGTAGTGCTTGCTATATGTTTAATAGGATCGGGTTTGTTATTACCAGAAGAGTGGGAGCCAAAATTTTGTCTATTCTTCCCACTAACTTTTTGAAAATTTTATTATTCTAATAAATAAATAGTTATAATAAAAATAATAATAATGATAATAAATATTATATAAATAAATAATAATAAATAATAAAATTGGAATTTTAATAAAAATAAAAAAAAATAAAAAAAAAATAATAATTATATAATAATAATTAAATTATATAAAGTTATAAATATTTATTATGAATAAATGAAATTGAAAAAGATATTAATAAAATAATAATAATAAGTATAAAATTATAGTAACTCGTATAAATAATAAATATAAAAAAACTATAAACTAATAAGCTATAAATAAATAGATGTAAATAAAATATTAATAAATTTACTAATAAATAATAATAATATCTAATAACTCGTATAATTAAATTAAATGTTAATATTAAAATATAATAATAAATATTTAAATTATTAATAAAATAATTGTTATTATTATTATTATTATTATAAATTAATTATAAAACTTATATGAATAAATAAAATTAAATAAATTTAAAAACTATAAAAATAATAAATAAAAATAAATTAAATTTTAAAAATTTAATGATAATAATAATAATAAATAATTCATCGTCTTCGACTTTTTCATCAAGAAAATCTTTGATCCTAAGAACCTCCATAGCTAATTCTCTTTCCTCAAACGACATTATACTCTAAGCGATCAACTCTCACCAGTTATCCATTAATATGAATATGATTATGATTAATGTTACAACAATAATTAAGAATTGGCAAAAAGGTTTCGGCGTCCAGAAAATCGAAAGAGCGTGTGATTGCGGTTGTAAATATGAGAGAATTGTTGTAAAGATATAGAAACTAAGCATCTTCTTAAATACATGATTTTAAGTCGGTCTGTGTTTTCCTGCGTAATATTTCTCAACCCTTGCATGGTGTTAAATTACTAGGTGGGCATGCGAGTGTGGATTTTGATTTTAGTAGTTAGCTTGTGATGAAGAGGGTTGCCAAATCTGTTAATCTTATGAAAGCTGTTGCTAAGATTAATGATCCTCAATGTGAGTTGCTACTCCTTCGTGCTTGTGCTTGTATATCCAAACTATATTTTGCTATGCGTACATGTTCTCCCCGGGTCTTTGAGCAGGCTAAGTGTTCTTTTGATGTGGCTCTCCGTTATGCTCTTGAGCGTATTGTTACTGCTTCTGGACCTGGATTTGGTGATTGGCAGGTGAGGCTTGACACTTTACCCTTTGCATTTAGGGGACTTGGTGTTTATTCTGCAGGTGATGTTTTGAACTATGCATTTCTTGCGTCTAGACTTCAGTTTTCTAACTTGCAATGTATGTTGCTTCGACATTCTGATATTGTTACCTATGGGCATGCCTTTGATGATGTGTTGAGTACTTTTAATTCAGAAATGAAGATTGATATTTTGAGTAATCCAAGTGAGATTGTTGCCCCCAAACATATGCAGAAACTAGCATATATATATTTCACACATGTTACTCAAATGGCTAAATCTACTTTTTCCTTATCTACTCGAAGCTGGATTTATAGAAGTCTCAAATGGAGGACCATATTTCTGATTGGCTTAGGGTAGTTCTGATTTCTGGTTTGGGACAGACTATGAACGCTAGGACTTACCAGTGTATATTATGCCATCGGTTAGATGTTCCCTTATTCTCTGTTCTGAAATCGTGATTAGTTTATTCCAAGGTCTTTACTGGGGATATTTATGGTGATCATGATGTATCGTGTGTTGGTATTGTTGGTATTAAGCATCGGCATAACGTTGTGCGCGATACCCTTATTGACATCTGTTTTCGGTCAGGGATTTCAGTGGGTAAAGAGGTTGATATTGGACTGGATGGAGGCCGAGACAAACCATTACGCCCAACTGATATGTTGCTTTACTCGCGGGATAGAGGTACCGATATATTTGTGAATCTCACAAGGTCATCTCCGATGACGCAATATGGGATGGTTGATTTTGTGCCAGCCCGTGTAGTGACAGAGGCGGCAAAGCGTAAACGTATCAAGTACGAGGCTAAGTTCGTGGATATTGGATACGGTTTTCTCCCATTCTCTTTCTGTTCTTTTGGATAACTTGAGAAGGATGTTGTGAGCTTACTAAAGTGGATCCGAAGTTTCTCCATGACTCGAGATATTGGAGCACGTTTTGTTATTCAACATTTTTAATAGGATCAGTTTTGCTATAGCCAAAGGAGTGGGGGCTAAGATAGTATCTCGGCTCCCCACTAACTTTTTATATATCCTATTATTCTAATAAAGTGATGTCATAAAAAATAATAACAATGATCATATATTTTCAGTCGCTTTGCTCAAGCGGATCAGGAAATTCTCTATGACTCAAGATGTTGGGGCGCGCGCTGCTGTACATATTTTTAATAGGATTGGTTTTGTCATAGCTAAAGGAGTGGGAGCTCAGATTGTTTCTCGGCTTCCCACTAACTTTTTGTAAATCCTATTATTTTAATGAAATAATGATAATAAAATAATAATAATAATAATAATAATAATAATAATAATAATAATAATAATAATAATAATAATAATAATAATAATAATAAGACTGAAGTTTTGGGGAAAGTTTTGGAGTGTATCATGAAGGATGGCCCCGTGTATGGCTTTCATTTGAATATTGATAAGACTGAAGTTTTTTGGCCGACCGAGGATCCTCGCAGCAAGTTTTGTAAAACCCGCATAAAATTCCTAAAATACTACGTACATGAAATTACGTATAAATTTAAAACTTACGATTTAATTGTATACGATACGTTTTGAGAACGTCTAATAGAGTTATTACGTATATTATTTTTAGTACGACAAATAGTTACGTATATTATTATTATTAACGTACGACAAGAATTTACGTATTATAAGTAAAACCACCAAAATAATAATACACGACATTTAAATTCCCGCGACACGAATTGTAACACTCTCATTTTTCGTATCGGTACAGCGGAAGGGTCTTTCAGAGTGTTACGGGATAGCACAATAACTCCAATCATAGACAACACATAAAAATGGTTGTACAAGGTTTAACAAACATTCATTCGATAAAAAGGTTTAAAAGTGTACAACAGGTCCCAAATTATACAGGTCATTAAGTTTACAAAACACAGATCGAATGAACATTTTTAATATTAAGTGTGGGCCATCAGAGTCGATCTCCATCCGGATTACCTTCAAGCACCTGAGATAGAAAACATGCAAAAATCATATCAGCGAATGCCGAGTGAATTCATAGAGTTTAATGAAAACCGTTATATAAAAACAATCATTTACAATCATTTAAAATCAGAACACAAGTATAATATCGGAAGTAAGTCCACATATTGCTAGTCAGGCAATATATATCAAGCATACATCTGAAAAACCGTCCATGAGACCGTAGTCTCTATATTACCATGATAGGTAATATATTCATCGTTAATAGCGTCGTATCATATCGTTTATTATTTATGTCTTATATTGTATTATATGTTGTAGGATTATTATTAGCCGCATGACATTGTTACCTTACTGTGAAAACAGCGGGCCGCGAAACCGACAAACAATTTGCCCATCTAAGTTAGCGTGTCGTCACAAAAATCACGCTATGGAATCTTCTCATACATAAATTCGCTTACCAATCAATGTGGTACGACGGGGATCAACCGTCAAGGCGCGAACTGGGGTGATCGTCCCCAAATAGTACTATCAAATGCATAAGCGTCTACCAAATCCCGGTAGTTCACAATTCATGCTAATGGGACTTTAAGTGACATAACCTAACTACTAATAATCCTTTTAGTCTCGAATATAGGGTCATAGCATCATTCGGGTCCATCTCATTAAGCATACAATCGGGACTACTTGTGTTCTATTTTTATAAAAATCTAGCATGTTATCTCCCTCGCGGGTTTACAAATCATTTTATAAAACATTTAAAAGAGTGCGAGGCTATGAACTCACGTTGTTAATGAAAGGCGGATTATCGGCTACGGGCGTGCTTCGGTCACGGAAACCTATATAAATAATAATCGGTCTTAGACTCGGTCCAATGACTTTTATCAAAATAACAATATACATATATATGATTATTGTACATATGATGATGATCAAGTGGGTTTATAAATCCTCATTTACTCATTTTAGTGTTTACGTTTTAGTATCGTCTTACTAGTTCACTAGTTTTACCGATTTTACCTATTTTAAGTCCATTGAGTCTTTTATAAGTTCTTTTACTTGTTTTTACCCATTATATACTTATATGATCAGTATATATACTTTTCATGTTGGGCCCTATTGGGTTAAGCCCAAATAATTCTTTTTACAAGTATTTATCTTATTAAGTCCAATTATTAGTCTAATAGGTTTATTTAGCTCGTAAATGTCCGTAATTCTTATAGTTCAGGTTTTATCGGTTTTTACTCGTCTTAGTTACTTATACATAAGTATATATCTTTTATAAACTTTACATTAGACGGGTTTGGTCGTCTATGTTTTATTTGGCGAAAAACGTTAATTTCACGGCGATAGCCGAAAAAGTCGTAAAAATCAAGTTTATAGTTTTTATTACTTATAAATATTATTTTACCACCATTTATATAATTTACCCATTTAATTAACCTTTTATACATTTATATAATTAAGTTTTATAAGTTAGTGGGTTTATACTTTACATTTTATAAATTATAAAGTGAGTGCTTATATAATAATAATAAACATTATTTCTAAAATCTGATTTTTAACTTCACATTCACCATTTTTATCATATCTAGAGTTCTACAATGACTTAGAAGCTCATTTTTGGATGAAAACTTCTTCATAATATGTGCTAAATATAACTTAGTTATAGCTACTGCCCATTTTGAGTCTAAGTTTCCTTAACAGTCCCTACAAAACTGCTTATTCAGATTGTACCACCTAACTTGTTTTGATCATATTTCACTCATTATTTTGATTCCATTGCATGGCCAACTCTCACATGTGTATAACATCATCTACTTTACTGTAAATAGATCAAACCATGCATTTTTATCAGTTCTTCATTTAGTTATCTACTGTTTTTATACAGCCAACTAATTAGTCATGATTTTAGCTTCATTTCTTATGGTTATCATCATTTTTAAGCATGTTTATCAACACTTGATCCCCACACAACATTTTTATCATCATATATACATCATATACATATACAAAATAAAAGAAAATACATTTGTTCTTTACAAAATAATAAGAGAAAAATGTAGAGGATGATCTTCTTTACCAATCCAAGTGGATTTCTTGTTTTAGGAAGGCAAGAACTTGATGAATACAACAAGTATCTCCAAGACCATCAAATATCAAGATCATATGTTGGAAAATCAGCCCTAGGACACAAGCAAATCACCACCAAAGTTGGTTATATGGCCACCAAATGATCAAGGCTTCAAGGAAACACCTTAATAGGACTAGTAAACATGTGGTTTGTAGCTAGAAGAGATCAAAGATGGTGTTTGTTGTTTGAATTGGGACGGCACAAGGGAGGAGTAGAGAGAGTTTTTGGGGTGGATTGCATGGATGAAATGGTTAAATGAAAACCATTTGTTGGTTTTGTTAAGTTGGTGGAAGGCTTAGCTTAAAGTGTAAGCATAAGCTTACACTTGTGCAAGCTTAGCTAAGTCTTGTGCCACCTAAGTGTGGTGTGTCACAATGCCGTCCCATATAAGCTAGTGGGATGGGGCAAAGTGTTTTGTCCCATCTCACTAGTTTACGGGTATTTCTCGATTCTAGTTTTCTCGATTTGCGTGCCCTCGGGTCGTTTTACGAAAAACGTTTTTATAAATTATGAATCACCGTCACAAAAAGAATCCAATAAAAATTGTCTCATCAAAAACGGAGTTCAAAAACGTAAATACGTAATCCTAAGGTTTCCGGTTTAGTCGTAAAAGACGCCAAATTATGCACGTAAGCCCAAATTTAAATCCGTAAATTGTGAGTTCGTCAACCAACACAAAAATAAGTTTCAAAATATTATACGAGAAAATATTTAACTACCTGAAAATGTTAGATTTGTCACAGCTTTTCCTCCTAAAAGGGATCAACGTCCTCGTGATCCATTTCATTTGGATGTCCGTTTCTTATTGAAATCGAAGAGGTGCGGATATTTCTTCCACATTTCATCCTCTCGTTCCCAAGTATACTCCGGTCTATGCTTTGAATTCCATCGGATCTTGACAATAGGTATCCGACTTTGTTTCAGTTGCTTTACCTCACGGTCCATAACTTCTACGGGCTCTTCGATAAAATGCAACTTCCCATCTATTCGAACCTTACCTAACGGAATTTTCTCATCACTCACTGCTAGACATTTCTTCAGATTAGATACATGGAATGTGTTGTGAACACCATAAAGTTCTGGGGGTAACTCTAGTTTGTAAGCCACCGGACCTACTCTAGATAAAATCTTAAAGGGTCCAATATAACGGGGATTCAATTTTCCTCGTTTTCCAAATCTTATAACGCCTTTCCATGGCGATACTTTCAACATTACTCGGTCACCCACTTCAAACTCCATTGGCTTCCGCCGCACATCCGCGTAACTTTTCTGTCTACTACGGGCAGTCAACAACCTCTTTTTAATCTGAACTATCATCTCTGTAGTCTCCCGGATCAATTCCGGTCCCGTGAGCTGGGTATCCCCAACTTCACTCCAACATACAGGAGATCTACACTTCCTACCATACAAAGCTTCAAACGGTGCAGCCTTAATACTAGAATGGTAACTATTGTTATACGAAAACTCTGCTAACGACAAATGTTTATCCCAATTCTTACCAAAGTCTAACACACAAGCTCTCAACATATCTTCCAGTGTTTGTATCGTCCTTTCACTCTGCCCATCAGTCTGGGGGTGATAAGCAGTGCTCATATCGAGATTCGTTCCCAAAGATCTTTGGAGAGATTTCCAAAAATTCGATGCGAATCTAGGATCTCGATCTGAAATGATCGATACAGGCACTCCATGTTTGCATACAACATTATCAAGGTATATTCGAGTCAGCTTCTCCAGTGACAACTGCTCCTTAACCGGAATGAAGTGTGCTGATTTGGTCAGTCTATCGACAATAACCCAAATCGAATTGTTTCCAGATGATGTTCTAGGAAGCTTGGTGATAAAGTCCATCGTAATTCGCTCCCACTTCCATTCAGGAATCTTTGGTTGTTGAAGTAGTCCTGATGGCTTTTGATGTTCGGCTTTAACTCTAGCACAAGTCAAGCATTGAAGAACATACATAGCTATGTTAGCTTTCATATTCGGCCACCAATACAACTTCTTCAAATCATGGTACATCTTATCAGATCCCGGATGAATGGAATACTTAGATTTATGGGATTCTAACATAACCAAATCTCTTAAGCCTCCAAACTTAGGTATCCACATACGACCTCTTAAACATTTCACTCCATCAGCTCTAACCTCTAAAGGATCTCCTTCTCCTCGGAACCCTTCATTAACAAAATTCTCCTTCTTACCAGCTTCTATTTGCGCATTTCTAATTTGCTCAGGCAAATTATTGTGCACGGTCAAGACTAGAGAACGCACCCTGATAGACTCTCTATCTTTCCTACTCAACGCATCAGCAACAACATTGGCTTATCCTGGGTGATATTTTATATCACAATCATAATCACTTAACAACTCTATCCATCTTCGTTGCCTCATGTTCAATTCCTTCTGGTCGAGAATATACTGTAGGATTTTGTGATCGGTGAATACCGTACACTTGGTGCCATACAGATAATGTCTCCACAACCTAAGAGCAAAGACTACAGCTCCTAACTCAAGATCATGAGTAGTATAATTCTCCTCATTCTTCCTTAATTGCCTAGAAGCATAAGCTATCACTTTCTCTCTCTGCATCAAAACAGCTCCATAACCTCTAAGAGATGCATCACAATACACTACAAAATCTTCACTCCCTTCGGGTAATGATAAGATTGGCGCACTACATAATTTTTGCTTCAATGTCTGAAATGCTCCATCTTCATCACTTCCCCAAACGAAAGGTTTATTCTTCTGAGTAAGCTTAGTCAAGGGTTTAGCTATCAAAGAAAATTCTTTAATGAATCGCCTATAATAGCCAGCCAATCCTAAGAACTGTCGCACTTCCGTTGGCGTTGTCGGTGCAGACCAATTCTTAATAGCTTCAACCTTTGCAGGATCAACATGAATTCCATCTCTGTTAATCACATGACCAAGAAATTGCACATAATCTAACCAGAAATCACACTTCGAAAACTTAGCATACAACTTTTCATCCTTCAACAACTTCAAAACAATCCTCAAATGTTCTCTATGCTCATCTTCATTCTTAGAATAGATTAGAATATCGTCAATAAACACAATCACAAATTTATCCAAGTAGGGCTTGCACACTCGATTCATTAAATCCATGAAAACCGCAGGTGCGTTAGTTAACCCAAATGGCATTACTTGAAATTCATAGTGTCCATAACGAGTTCTAAAAGCAGTTATAGGAATATCTTCTTCACGGACGCGAAGTTGGTGATATCCTGACCGCAAATCTATCTTAGAATACACACTAGATCCTTGCAGTTGATCAAACAAATCATCAATCCTAGGTAAAGGATATCGATTCTTAATTGTCAACTTATTCAGTTCCCTATAATCAATGCACATACGAAAAGATCCATCCTTCTTCTTAACGAACAAGATTGGAGCTCCCCAAGGCGACGAGCTCGGTCGAATAAAACCTTTATCAGACAACTCCTTAAGTTGCTCAGATAACTCCTTTAATTCAGAAGGGGCTAATCGGTAAGGCGCACGTGCCACCGGTGCAGCACCAGGAATTAAATCGATTCGAAACTCTACTTGCCTTATCGGTGGAAGTCCCGGTAAATCTTTAGGAAATACCTCAGGAAATTCACAAATAATAGGTACATCTTCCAATCGTTTCTCCCTAGACTCATTCCCGGTCACTTGAGCTAAGAATAACTCACAACCGTTCCTGATGTAATTTTGGAATTTAATACATGAAACGATATTCAAACGGGATTCACCTCGACTACCATCAATTACTAACGTCCTATTCCTAAGAGGAATCTTAACCTTCTTCTCTCCACATAAAATAGTAGCATTATTCAACGACAACCAATCCATACCAATAATAATATCGAAACTACCTAATTCTATCAACATCAAATCAATCGGAAAGGAATGGTTCAAGAGATTTAGAGAGCATCCTTCTAATAGCTTATTAGTTTTCACTAATTTACCATCAGCCAATTCCACCTCGTAACTGGTACTTATCTCAACAGGTTCAATATCAATAAGGGCACTAAATTTAGTGGATACAAAGCTCCTATCGGCACCCGAGTCGAATAAAGCAACAACATAATGATTGTTGAGTAAAAACGTACCGGTAACGACATTCGGATCCTCTTTCTTCACCTCAATTGTTCCAAGTTGGTAGATACCACCATGGGGGTTTCTTCCAGGTACAATCACTTTCAACTTGGGGCATTCCGATTTCCTATGACCTTCTTCATTACAGTTGAAGCAAATCGTTCCCTTCTTACACCTTTCAACCTTGTGTCCAAGCTTTCCGCAATTTCGGCACTTCCAGCAGTCGCCAGGATGCCTCTTGTTGCCACACTTAGGACATCTATCATCGTTGCGCGGTGCATTGTTGGTAATAGCATTTGCATTCCCCTTTCTCTGGTTCTGACGGCGATTGAAATTCTTCCTATAATCACCTCTATCTACACGCTCACCGTCTCCCTTTCTTTTCTCACCTACACGGGCTTCATCTTCCTTATCCTGAATTATCTGTCCAATGAGTTGGTAAGCCATTCGAACAGCATCATCAATGGTCAGTGGTTTCGATGATGTCACGTCCCCCCCGGATATTCCTGGTCAACCCTTTCACATATTGCTCAATTCGGATCTCTTCGGGTTCAACCAATCGAGGACATAGCAAGGCCAACTCATGGAATCGGTTCGTGTAACTATCAATGTCCACACCTTTCATTCTCAGATGAATCAACTCTTGCTCTAACCTAATGATCACACTACGAGGACAAAACTCCAAAGTCATCCACTTCTTGATTTCAGCCCAAGGAGTAGCATTAGCAGCATCAAGACCCATGAAAGCAATTCTCCCGTTCCACCAAGTCAACGCACGGCCTTTAAGAGTAGCCATAGCAAAAGTCACCTTATCTTCCTCCTTACACTTACTAATCCTAAACACCGATTCAATCTTCTCGATCCACTGGCTTAGTCCTACAGCACCTTCAGTTCCATTAAAAGGTAGAGGTTCACACTTCATGAACGTCACATAAGTACAGCCACCAACTTCAGGTGCATTAGTTCCAAGTCCTCCTACATTTCCTCCAGCATTAGCATTCACATTATTAGCATTCACATTCACATTAGTACCGCCAATTCCACTACCGCCAGCTCCACTACCGCCAGCTCCACTACCTCCAGCTCCACTACCGCCAGCTTCACTTCTAGCATTTGCCATGAATTCAGTCATAGATGCGGTAACTTGCTCCGTAATAATCCTACGTACATCATCCTCAGTCACAGCCTTCTTGGGCGGCATAGTTCTATAATTCCACAATTTCAAAGCATTAAGCATTCACCCAACAAAGGATTCATATAATATGGATCGAATTCATAATCAAGATACAAATAAGGCACAATAGGGAATTCAAGACAAGATACATATTTCATTCGATCTGAAACAAAAGTATTGTCTTAGTACATCCATATCAAAGTTCTAACACTATATACACTCAAAATTCGTGCCAAGTCTATTACTAACAAGTCGGTTCAGTCAAAGCTACAAACACAAAAGATCTAAAGGTCACTACTAAACACAGACTGGTCTACTGAGAACCGCCAGATGGTCCATCATCCATCGTCTTCTGGATCTTCGCCGGACGATCACTAGACACATCTTCAGCTGGGCGCTTACGGATTACTCCTCTTTCAACCATGTCAGCATAAAATCTACTGTTCCAACCCATGGATATATTCAACTCCTTTTCAGCTTTCTCACGTATCGCATGAGCCACACTCAACTGAATCTCCATAGTATTCACCTTTCTCTTCATATCCACATACTCACGGCTTTCCAATACCGATAACCTCCTAAAAGCCTCATTCAAATCGCGTTCTACATCACTCAAATCCAAACTAAGCAATTCTCGCTCTTTCTCGCCAACCTTAGTCTTTGACTCCAAATAAGCAACCTGAGTCTGAACAACACCTAATCCAACCTCTGTCACACAACTCTTAACACGGGAAGCATCTAGATCACGTCTCAAGGCCCATGGTGCAAGACCATCAATATGAGTAGCCTCTCGAGTACTAGACGACTCTCCTATCTCACGTCTACGAGTAGCAATACCATCAGTACCGTCAGGTGCATCGTCATCCTCATCCTCCTCTGATTCAGAATCAGATTCAGACGATTCAGACATTTCATCCCTAGGTAACTCATCCTCAGAATCAGACAAACAAACTGGTGGGGGCAAAGGCTCGCCCTCTGGAACATCATACGGATAAATAAGCTCAGCTTCCTCATCGTCATCAATCTCAACATCTATACCTACGTCCTCCTCGACATCCTCGTCGTCTATCTCATCATCTAACTCATATAACCCAATCTCATCCTCATTCTCAATATCAGCATTCTCAATCTCATTCTCTACTAAGTCTTCCTGAGGGGCAATCTGATCTCCTAGTCCTAACTCGGGCTCGGGATCCTCAAATGGTTCCTCCTCGTCATCAATATCAAAATCTACTAAGTCTAAATAAGGATCATCTTCTATATTAGGTTCGGGAATAGCATGGTTTTCTACAGGAATATTAGGGTCAGCCATGACAATCTGCATTTATATATATTTATCTCGTATTAGGATAACATACTAGTTAAACAATTACATAATGAAATCACGATATATACATATATATAAATTATATTATATATATCAAAATATATCTTATCAATAGGGCTTGTTGGTAACGTCGGAGATCTCTGGCACCGTTATAGTCAAAAGATTTTTCAAATATTTTCTCAAATGTTCATTGTCAAAAGATTTTGAAAAGTTTTGTTCAAAACCTTGGTTTTTAAAATCTTTTGTTCTCTACATGGAGAGCTCTGGTACCAAACTGTAACACTCTCATTTTTCGTATCAGTACAGCGGAAGGGTCTTTTAGAGTGTTACGGGATAGCACAATAACTCCAATCATAGACAACACATAAAAATGGTTGTACAAGGTTTAACAAACATTCATTCGATAAAAAGGTTTAAAAGTGTACAACAGGTCCCAAATTATACAGGTCATTAAGTTTACAAAACACAGATCGAATGAACATTTTTAATATTAAGTGTGGGCCATCAGAGTCGATCTCCATCCGGATTACCTTCAAGCACCTGAGATAGAAAACATGCAAAAATCATATCAACGAATGCCGAGTGAATTCATAGAGTTTAATGAAAACCGTTATATAAAAACAATCATTTACAATCATTTAAAATCAGAACACAAGTATAATATCGGAAGTAAGTCCACATATTGCTAGTCAGGCAATATATATCAAGCATACATCTGAAAAACCGTCTATGAGACCGTAGTCTCTATATTACCATGATAGGTAATATATTCATCGTTAATAGCGTCGTATCATATCGTTTATTATTTATGTCTTATATTGTATTATATGTTGTAGGATTATTATTAGCCGCATGACATTGTTACCTTACTGTGAAAACAACGGGCCGCGAACCCGACAAACAATTTGCCCATCTAAGTTAGCGTGTCGTCACAAAAATCACGCTATGTAATCTTCTCATACATAAATTCGCTTACCAATCAATGTGGTACGACGGGGATCAACCGTCAAGGCGCGAACTGGGGTGATCATCCCCAAATAGTACTATCAAATGCATAAGCGTCTACCAAATCCCGGTAGTTCACAATTCATGCTAATGGGACTTTAAGTGACATAACCTAACTACTAATAATCCTTTTAGTCTCGAATATAGGGTCATAGCATCATTCGGGTCCATCTCATTAAGCATACAATCGGGACTACTTGTGTTCTATTTTTATAAAAATCTAGCATGTTATCTCCCTCGCGGGTTTACAAATCATTTTATAAAACATTTAAAAGAGTGCGAGGCTATGAACTCACGTTGTTAATGAAAGGCGGATTATCGGCTACAGGCGTGCTTCGGTCACGGAAACCTATATAAATAATAATCGGTCTTAGACTCGGTCCAATGACTTTTATCAAAATAACAATATACATATATATATGATTATTGTACATATGATGATGATCAAGTGGGTTTATAAATCCTCATTTACTCATTTTAGTGTTTACGTTTTAGTATCGTCTTACTAGTTCACTAGTTTTACAGATTTTACCTATTTTAAGTCCATTAAGTCTTTTATAAGTTCTTTTACTTGTTTTTACCCATTATATACTTATATGATCAGTATATATACTTTTCATGTTGGGCCCTATTGGGTTAAGCCCAAATAATTCTTTTTACAAGTATTTATCTTATTAAGTCCAATTATTAGTCTAATAGGTTTATTTAGCTCGTAAATGTCCGTAATTCTTATAGTTCGGGTTTTATCGGTTTTTACTCGTCTTAGTTACTTATACATCAGTATATATCTTTTATAAACTTTACATTAGACGGGTTGGGTCGTCTAAGTTTTATTTGGCGAAAAACGTTAATTTCACGGCGATAGCCGAAAAAGTCGTAAAAATCAAGTTTATAGTTTTTATTACTTATAAATATTATTTTACCACCATTTATATAATTTACCCATTTAATTAACCTTTTATACATTTATATAATTAAGTTTTATAAGTTAGTGGGTTTATACTTTACATTTTATAAATTATAAAGTGAGTGCTTATATAATAATAATAAACATTATTTCCAAAATCTGATTTTTAACTTCACATTCACCATTTTTATCATATCTAGAGTTCTACAATGACTTAGAAGCTCATTTTTGGATGACAACTTCTTCATAATATGTGCTAAATATAAATTAGTTATAGCTACTGCCCATTTTGAGTCTAAGTTTCCTTAACAGTCCCTATAAAACTGCTTATTCAGATTGTACCACCTAACTTGTTTTGATCATATTTCACTCATTATTTTGATTCCATTGCATGGACAACTCTCACATGTGTATAACATCATCTACTTTACTGTAAATAGATCAAACCATGCATTTTTATCAGTTCTTCATTTAGTTATCTACTGTTTTTATACAGCCAACTAATTAGTCATGATTTTAGCTTCATTTCTTATGGTTATCATCATTTTTAAGCATGTTTATCAACACTTGATCCCCACACAATATTTTTATCATCATATATACATCATATACATATACAAAATAAAAGAAAATACATTTGTTCTTTACAAAATAATAAGAGAAAAATGTAGAGGATGATCTTCTTTACCAATCCAAGTGGATTTCTTGTTTTAGGAAGGCAAGAACTTGATGAATACAACAAGTATCTCCAAGACCATCAAATATCAAGATCATATGTTGGAAAATCAGCCCTAGGACACAAGCAAATCACCTCCAAAGTTGGTTATATGGCCACCAAATGATCAAGGCTTCAAGGAAACATCTTAATAGGACTAGTAAACATGTGGTTTGTAGCTAGAAGAGATCAAATATGGTGTTTGTTGTTTGAATTGGGACGGCACAAGGGAGGAGTAGAGAGAGTTTTTGGGGTGGATTGCATGGATGAAATGGTTAAATGAAAACCATTTGTTGGTTTTGTTAAGTTGGTGGAAGGCTTAGCTTAAAGTGTAAGCATAAGCTTACACTTGTGCAAGCTTAGCTAAGTCTTGTGCCACCTAAGTGTGGTGTGTCACAATGCCGTCCCATATAAGCTAGTGGGATGGGGCAAAGTGTTTTGTCCCATCTCACTAGTTTACGGGTATTTCTCGATTCTAGTTTTCTCGATTTGCGTGCCCTCGGGTCGTTTTACGAAAAACGTTTTTATAAATTATGAATCACCGCCACAAAACGAATCCAATAAAAATTGTCTCATCAAAAACGGAGTTCAAAAACGTAAATACGTAATCCTAAGGTTTCCGGTTTAGTCGTAAAAGACGCCAAATTATGCACGTAAACCCAAATTTAAATCCGTAAATTGTGAGTTCGTCAACCAACACAAAAATAAGTTTCAAAATATTATACAAGAAAATATTTAACTACCTGAAAATGTTAGATTTGTCACATGAATAGTTAACACAATTATTATTATTTATGTATATTAAATTAACGCGACAAGCGATTTCGTATATAATATTTACGTTTAGCACATACTAAAATAACTACGAGAATTTACGACACTTTAAAATCATGACTACGCGCAACGTTTTACAAGTCGCGTATTTATTTAAAATAAAAATGTACAAGGGTTATTTTGGGGCTGTTTTGGACAAAAGAAAAAAAAAGAAACCAGTTGGGCCGAAGCCCAAACTCCAACCCAACCTACCTAGCACAAAATAAAACACGGGATCTGCCTTGTTTTTTTTTGTTTCGTCGACATAAATTCACAAACACAAACAACGGTAAGAAAACCCTAAAATTTATACAAAACCGATCGTTTTTTATCTCTGCCGTCGATCGATGCACCAAAACCAAGAATAATTAAACAGTGGATCGATCTAGGAAGATCAAGGTGGTGGCGAGATCTCAGTCCTAAACCCTAAGAAACAAGTAAGAAACCCTAATTGTTTTTTTTAATTTTCTTCTTCGTTATTTGATTTTAATCCGACCAAAAAAAAGGGTTAAAACAGTTAGAAAACAGTAGGATTAAGGGGGGGTTTACGTTATGGGATGAGGCTATGTTCTATCTAGGCACACAAACCGAGACCCTAGAGTCTCGGTGATCAGTGCTTCCAAACAATCGAAAATCAGTGGCTAATTAGTTGTAACAGGGATAGGTAATAAGTAAGCAGTGGGTCTGGGAGTATATATCGGACGACACTGGGTACATATGTCGGACGAAACAGAATCAAGATATTGGACAAAACTGGTGGGTATATGTTGGACAACACTGAAAACGTATATTGGACAGAACTATAAATATATATTGGACGGCACTGTTTTAGGTTGTTTTGCTAGTTTGTTTGTTTTGTGTGACCGAGACATGGGTGTATCGGTAGGCTTGGGCACGTTAGAATACGTTACTAAACATGATTAACTTCAGTATTAATTGCACGTTATAGTTAAATAATTCACGCGACTTAAGTTAGATTTAGTTAATAGATTTTGCCTAAGTGTTTTATTTACGAAATTAATTTAATAAACGTGACTTAATTTAATTATTTAATTATCAAGTTAACGTTAGGTTTATTAAATTATCATGTTATGATATAAATTATGATTTCAACTAAAATCATGCGTTTTATTATTAACTAATAATTGTTACTTTTAGCGTAAAGTATTTATTAAGTAAACTTTACTACATGATCATGAATTAAGTATTTTATGCTTATTAACATGTAGGGACATAAAATACACTAAGCATAATACATGATTAAATATGAAGCCGTACATAAGTCAAGAACATATAAGACAATACAAGAACAATTTGAGTTAACGTCAAGTAATTAATAATTATTAAGTATAAGTTAACCAAGCGACTCATACACGTCCCTCTTTATTATGTAGAATTTATGGAGTATGATGTTCTTCGCGTTTTCATCTTCCACGTTATTCTTCGTTTGCATTTACTAGACGTGAGGTACGGATTTCCCGTCCTTTCAGTAAGGACTTTCTTTCCTATGCATGTTTAGGATTCCCCGTCTGCAGCCAAATGTTTTTCCCTAGTATATGTTTAAGGTTATCAGTAATCATGTTAATAACTAAATAAATTGCCTGAGCATTATATACAAGCATGACCAGTTTATGTACTAGTTACGGAGGTACCGTAACCATGGCACTAGAGGCACCGGTGTCGTGACTCACATGCAGGAGAGTGATATCCTGCATCTTCCCACTCATGTTCAGTTTGGCCATTTTTTATAAATATGTTTAGTGGGGCATATGGATGCATCCTAGGCTTATCAGTTTACAAGTTATCAGGGTGAATGTGGTGTGTTCTCTACATCCTTTACATTGGAGCTGATCCCTCCACCCAGCACAGTTATTTAGAGGTCACCCCTCTATAGTTATTTAGAGGTCACCCCTCTAATAGCATGACGAGGTCACCCCTCCATGTATTCATGCACGTTGATATATTTCATGACCTATATGAGCTCTTTGGCATTTAAATTACAGTTTTCATGATTAAACAACAGACTTTCAGTATTAACATGAACATGAGACTCTTTTCAGAATAAACCAGTTTATTACATGTCACCAGGTTTCCAGGACTTATATTATTCCGCTGCACTTTCATTGTCATGCTTTCATTTCAGCCTTTACTTATGTTTATGCTATTTCATGTTATTATATATATCCGCGCACTGAGCGTCTCGCTCAGCCATTTTCTCTTTTCACGTCCCCAAACGGCAGGTACACAAGGTCAGGAGCAAGGGAAAGGTTATGCATAGGATGGGAGCTATATTATGTTTCTGTTTAAATTGCATTACTTTTACTTTATGCTTGTTTATGAGTTTATGTTGGGGACCGATGTTTGTTTCCGGTTATCCCTTATGGTCATGTGATGTTCTAGGACATTTACCTTATGCTTTGATATTACGCCATGATTATCCTGTGATATTCCATTTATCCAAATGGGGTGTTACAATTATGGTATCGGAGCCCAAGGTTTCGACCTGTAGGCTCTAAAACTTGACCTGTGACTAGTGGGTAGTCACCAGGACCTTCCTAAGCCAAACTCACTATTCCACGTATAGATAATTTCAGAACCTTATTCCTTTAACCATGATGTTCTCCATCAGATTTATGTTACTAATATGGATTGATCAACAGTCATCTATACTTAGTTACATGTCATTGCTTACGCACAATATCTCCTCACAAATTTTAACTAGTAAGGATTAGACCACTGCAGTGCATACTTAGTCACATGTTTTCTGTTAAGTTCTTAGATACTTGTTCCATTATTTATTTCATGCATTCATTTTCTTTATGCATTTATTTCAAGCATCATTGTTACAGGAATTTTGACTAAGTATGGTTGGTACAGGACTGACCTATATAGTCGCATGTGTTTTCTTTCGAATTTTGTTGTTTAGTGGACCGACTCATAGGCGTCCACACTTGCCTTTTTGTTTTGTGAACAGACCCATAGGCGTTCACTCATGTACATATCATCATAGTTACTGACCGTGCATATTTAAAAAAAAAATTGTTTTCATGCATTATAAACTGATTCATACATTATAAACTTTTTCATGCATCTGTTATGTTTATGTCATATCATATTATGTTAGAATTAGCATTTAGGTTGCATTATTTTCCATTATGAAACGACTCATAGTCATCCACACCATCAATTCTCAAGCTAAACATTTCATGTACCCTCAATTATTGCTACGTCTCCTTATGTCAATTATGTTTTCATACTATCATGGTTAACTTCGTTTTCATGCTGATTATGTTTTATGCTCCTTCATGTTAATTTTGTCCCATGTTTCTTCATGATAATTTCATCTTCATGATGATTATGTTCCATGCATCTTTATGAAAATTATGTTTTCATCATTTTGATCATGCTCTCATGCTAAACACTGATGGATTTCATTTACTCCTGCTTTTATGATAGTCATGGTTGGTTTTCATTAATCATGCTTTCATGCAAATAATCGTTGAATTTCGTTTAACCACACTTTTAGCATTTCCTCTATGCAACCAGGATGATGTCTACGCTAATATTGCTAGGCTATCGGGATTTCTCACCTCAGTTTGGTTTCCTAACCGTTTGATCATTTTATCCTTTTAAATCATGTCAGATGATCGACTCCATACCGATCATTTCATGTGCATTCCATGTGTACTCCATGTACCGTAATCCACGTGTACTCCATGTATCGTATTCCATGTGTATTACACGTACTGTCATCCATGGGTATGTCACTTACAATAATCCATGAATATTCGTTACTCGATTCTAAATCATCTTAGGCGTACTCTACTTGTTGATATTTTACAAGATGCTGATGCTGCTCATAGCTTTGGAATGTTACTAAATGCTGATGCTACTAATTATTTGGAGACACTACGAGATGCTGATGCTATTTACAACCTGGAGATCTTACAAGACGAAGACAAAGGCATTAGACCAAGCGATCGGACGAGAAGATGCTTCACCACCATACGATTTCCATCCCAATTCATGTCCGTACCTTTTAGTTATATGTCACACGTCATTCAATATTCTTTTCAGTCATATGAGTGGGAACCGGTACCAGCCGGCCACTCAGCTAAATAATTACATGAATTACCGTCATGAGAATGACCATCATGGGACTGACAGACAAGACAATAGTAACCACTACTGTGACAACAAGTATTCTAGCTATCACAACAGAACACCGGTCACAGACTTAACTAGAATTACAAGGGTCAGCAGTCCAGAAGATCCGCCAACTCTAGCATTTTAACCACCATTTCCATTATGATTTCTTTTCATATGTCAAGGCATCCTTCAAGACACATCCTCTCATGTATATGTACTAAAGACACATGTCAAGACACCAGTCAAGACACATGTCACACGAATACTTCTTAGCACATGAGTCAAGACACACAATTTATGCATAACTTTTGAACCCAGCCTTAGTGATTCAAGTACCTTTCCAAGGGTATACTTATTCCGTTATGTCGTGTACAAATCAAGTCACTAAAATTTCAGTACCATCTCCGACTTATTGTTCATAGTTGGTCACGTAGTGTTCGTTCCGTGTGAGACGAACGAAACACATTCAGTAAAATCTACCACGTTTACTTCGTGTGCTGTCATGACACTTTTATTTCACGTTTTCATATTCGGATACTCATGTCCATCTTAGAAGCCATTATATCATCCATGTATATATAGACTTTCAATTCAGGTTGATGAAAAGATCCTCATTATATTCAGGAATGTTTAGATTCATGAATACACTCAGGATGGGGTTTCCACCAGGAAAATCGGTGAATTTTTTTTCTTATGTCTGACAAGCATGTCTAGCTATCATTTATGACCCGACTTTTGGTATTCTTACCCATAAATCAGTCGATTACTTCAGAATTTTCTCAGACATATTACCAGAAGGAACTACCAATTTTACCACCATTCATGACAATATTTTCAATCCAAGTATTATTGGTCTATCCGACCAACTACCAGACTCTAAACACTTTCCAAGATCGAGTTACGAATAGGCTATCAAAAGTTGTGAGTGAAAGAGCAAGGCACTTCCGTGACTGTTCTTCACATATGTTATGTTCATTATGAATCCATGTTGGTGCCTTTTATTTCACGAATGCCCAGAAGTAATTGAGGATTTGAGAAATCAAATTTTCATGAATTCGGGACAAGTTTATCATTCTGTTCATTGTTAACATTTAGACTTTCTTTAAGTCTATAGAAGAGCACGAAGGCCGTCTTCACTTTATGTTACAAGGTTTACAGCTAGAGAATTTCACACTGAAATTTTTTCTGTACGTATGTAGTTGATCACAGTGACACGCTGATTCACATGGTTTTCACGGTAATTTTTTTAGCATGACTATGCCTACGCGTAAAGGATAAAATGCTACATCCAACTTATGTGTTTCAGAAAATCCTACGCTAAGAGATGTTTAAGTTTTACTCAAACTCATAGCTTCCCAATTGCTATATATTCACGATCCTAACCACATTTGGTGGTGAGGTATGAAACAAGATGTAGTTACGTTCATATCTAAATGCCTGACTTTTTAGTAGGTTAAGATTGAACACTAACACGCTTATAGTCATTTCAACCTTTAGAACTATTTGAATCGTCATTCGACAATTTAACCAATCCTACATGTCCTTCTTTCATCTGAAAGGAGTGCACATTAGCAGACTATCAGCTATTTTCCAGCCAATGATCGTATGATTACACGACACTCTTTAAGCTATCAGATCAGATAAAGGTTTATGTTATCATTTGTTATTTACGTTCACGTCTGTATGATTATTTCAGCTCTCAAGTTATGTCTCACGTTAGCATTCACGAATTTATCCACGTCTTTATTTTTTTCCATTTGCATGATTGGCTTACACTTCCACGTTTATGACATCATTCACTTTCATGACATCGTTCACGTTCATGACATCATTCACGTTCATGATCATATCCTATCTTACGGTTTACGTTTCACTTTTCACTATGGAAGAATTGTAGGAAGCTTGAGAGACTATACTCAAGTTTAGTATGACTTTCATCCTCAGATAGACGTTTCAGGTCGCATTTCACGTCTCATCTAGTATCATTAATTTTACCTCCTCAGTTATTTCACGTCCACTATATGTTCCCATGTCATGTTCACTCTATCCTCTCATGTCACGTTCACGATATATTACACGTATTCTTATTCACCATATGTTCCCACATTTATGTACCATATCTCCACGTATCACGTTTACAATTTTTCGCGTATCATGTTCACAATTGTTCACGTATTACGTCTCAATATGTACACGCATCAATGCTTTGTATGTGATTATGCCAGTAAGTATAACACCTAGTATCATAAGTTCAGATACGTTCTTTTCAGTCATTTCATGTTCCTTTTTCCTTAAGTCACATCATGTTCTATGTTCTCTACGATCACGTCACGTTCATGTCCCTTCTAGAACATCGTATCTCTAATTCGAGGACGAATTATTCTTTTAGAGGGGAAGAGTTGTAAAACCCGCATAAAATCCCTAGAATACTACGTACATGAAATTACGTATAAATTAAAAACTTACGATTTAATTATATACGATACGTTTTGAGAACGTCTAATAGAGTTATTACGTATATTATTTTTAGTACGACAAATAGTTACGTATATTATTATTATTAACGTACGACAAAAATTTACGTATTATAAGTAAAACCACCAAAATAATAATACACGACATTTAAATTCCCGCGACACGAATAGTTAACACAATTATTATTATTTATGTATATTAAATTAACGCGACAAGCTATTTCGTATATAATATTTACGTTTAGCACATACTAAAATAACTACGAGAATTTACGACACTTTAAAATCATGACTACGCGCAACGTTTTACAAGTCGCGTATTTATTTAAAATAAAAATGTACAATGGTTATTTTGGGGATGTATTAGACAAAAGAAAAAAAAAGAAAGCAGTTGGGCCGAAGCCCAAACTCCAACCCAACCGACCTAGCAAAAAATAAAACACGGGATTTGCCTTGTTTTTTGTTTCGTCGACATTAATTCACAAACATAAACAACGGTAAGAAAACCCTAAAATTTATACAAAACCGATCGTTTTTTATCTCTGCCGTCGATCGATGCACCAAGACCAAGAATAATTAAACATTGGATCGATCTAGGAAGATCAAGGTGGTGGCGAGATCTCAGTCCTAAACCCTAAGAAATAAGTAAGAAACCCTAATTGTTGTTTTTAATTTTCTTCTTCGTTATTTGATTTTAATCCGACCAAAAAAAGGGTTAAAACATGTTAGAAAATAGTAGGATTAAGGGGGGGTTTACGTTATGGGATGAGGCTATGTTCGATCTAGGCACACAAACCGAGACCCTAGAGTCTCGGTGATCATTGCTTCCAAACAGCCGAAAATCAGTGGCTAATTAGTTGTAACAGGGGTAGGTAATAAGTAAGCAGTGGGTCTGGGAGTATATATCAGACGACACTGGGTACATATGTCGGACGAAACAGAATCAAGATATTGGACAGAACTGGTGGGTATATGTTGGACAGCACTGAAAACGTATATTGGACAGAACTATAAATATATATTGGACGACACTGTTTTATGTTGTTTTGCTAGTTTGTTTGTTTTGTGCGACCGAGACATGGGTGTCTCGGTAGGCTTGGGTACGTTAGAATACGTTACTAAACATGATTAACTTCAGTATTAATTGCACGTTATAGCTAAATAATTCACGCGACTTAAGTTAGATTTAATTAATAGATTTTGCCTAAGTGTTTTATTTACGAAATTAAATTAATAAACGTGACTTAATTTAATTATTTAATTATCAAGTTAACGTTAGGTTTATTAAATTATCATGTTATGATATAAATTATGATTCCAACTAAAATCATGCGTTTTATTATTAACTAATAATTGTTACTTTTAGCGTAAAGTATTTATTAAGTAAACTTTACTACATGATCATGAATTAAGTATTTTATGCTTATTAACATGTAGGGACATAAAATACACTAAGCATAATACATGATTAAATATGAAGCCGTACATAAGTCAAGAACATATAAGACAATACAAGAACAAGTTGAGTTAACGTCAAGTAATTAATAATTATTAAGTATAAGTTAACCAAGCGACTCATACACGTCCCTCTTTATTATGTAGCATTTATGGAGTATGATGTTCTTCGCGTTTTCATCTTCCACGTTATTCTTCGTTTGCATTTACTGGACGTGAGGTACGGATTTCCCGTCCTTTCAGTAAGGACTTTCTTTCCTATGCATGTTTAAGAATCCCCGTCAGCAGCCAAATGTTTTTCCCCAGTATATGTTTAAGCTTATCAGTAATCACGTTAATAACTAAATAAATTGCCTGAGCATTATATGCAAGCATGACCAGTTTATGTACTAGTTACGGAGGTACCGTAACCATGGCACTAGAGGCACCGGTGTCGAGACTCACATGCAGGAGAGTGATATCCTACATCGTCCCACTCATGTTCAGTTTGGCCATTTTTTATCAGTTTACAAGTTATCAGGGTGAATGTGGTGTGTGCTCTACATCCTTCACATTGGAGCTGATCCCTCCACCCAGCACAGTTATTTAGAGGTCACCCCTCTATAGTTATTTAGAGGTCACCCCTCTAATAGCATGACGAGGTCACCCCTCCATGTATTCATGTACGTTGATATATTTCATGACCTATATGACCTCTTTGGCATTTAAATTACAGTTTTCATGATTAAACAGCAGACTTTCAGTATTAACATGAACATGAGACTCTTTTCAGAATAAACCAGTTTATTACATGTCACCAGGTTTCCAGGACTTATATTATTCCGCTGCACTTTCATTGTCATGCTTTCATTTCAGCCTTTACTTATGTTTATGCTATTTCATGTTATTATATATATCCGCGCACTGAGCGTCTCGCTCAACCGTTTTCTCTTTTCATGTCCCGAAATGGCAGGTACACAAGGTCAGGAGCATGGGAAAGGTTATGCATAGGATGGGAGCTATATTATGTTTCTGTTTAATTTTCATTACTTTTACTTTATGCTTGTTTATAAGTTTATGTTGGGGACCGATGTTTGTTTCCGGTTATCCCTTATGGTCATGTGATGTTCTAGGACATTTACCTTATGCTTTGATATTACGCCATGATTATCCTGTGATATTCCATTTATCCAAATGGGGTGTTAAATGTTTGTTGGTGTGTTCCCATATAATATTGCTCGACCTACGCGCGGTGTTAAGTTGCTCGGGGGGGGGGGGGGGGGGTGCGAGTGTAGACCTTGATTTTTGTAGTCAACTTGTGTCGAAGCGTGTGGCTAAGACTATTGAGCTTATGGATGCCGTGGCCAAAATTAACGACCCTCAATGTGAGTTGCTGCTTCTTCGTTCTTGTGCCGGTATTTCCAAGTTATATTTTTCTATGCGTACATGTTCACCCTGTGCTTTTAAGTCTGCCAAAAGTTCTTTTGATATGGCACTCCGTTCTTCTTTGGAGCGTATTGTTATTTCTTCTAGACCGGGATTTGGTGATTGGTAGTGGAGACTTGCTATGTTGCCCTTTTTCTTTTGGGGGGTTGGGTGTTTATTCTGCGGGTGATGTATTGCATTATGCTTTTCTTGCTTCTCGGTTACAGTCAGTTGATTTACAGTCTAAGCTTCTTCAACACACTGATATTATATCTTATGGACTCCAGTTTGATGATGCCTTACATGTGTTTAACTCGGTTATGGAGATTGATTTTCTAAGTAATTCGAGTGAAGTCGCTGCCCCCAAACTCATGAAGAAAATGGCAGATATATATTTTGCTCGGGTTATTAAGAATGCAGAATCCACTTTCGCTTTATCTGCTCGACAAATGGCTTTATGGGCATCTTAGAGGGAGGATCATACTTCTGACTGGCTTAGGACGGTTCCTATCTCGGGGTTGGGTCAGACTATGAATGGGAGGACTTATCGATGTGTTTTGTGTTATCGCTTAGGTATTCCCTTGTTCTCTGTTTCGAAGCCATGTTCAGCTTGTTCGAGAGTATTTAATGGGGATATATTTGGGGATCATGTTGTATCGTGTGCTGGTATCGTTGGGATTAAGCATTGTCACAATTCGGTAGGTGATACTCTTACGGATATATGCTATCGTTCTGGGATATCTGTCGGAAAGGAAGTTAATATCGGATTAGATGGAGGACTTGATAATGTCGTACGTCCGGCAGATATTTTGTTTTATTCTTGTGATGGAAGTAAAGATGTGTGTGTTGATCTGACTGGTTCTTCTCTTTTGACTCGTACGGGGATGAATGACTTTATACATGGCCGAGTTGTGATTGATGCTGCACAACGTAAACGATGCAAGTATTTGGCTAAGTGTGCAGCTCTCGGATATGGGTTTCTTCCTTTCTCTTTTTCTTCTCTAGGTGAGTTTTAGGAAGATGCACTTGCATTGCTGAAGCGGATCCATAGATTTTCTAAGGCTCAAGAAATTGGAGCGCGCGTTGCTGTACATATTTTCTATAGAATAGGTTTTGCTATTGCTAAAGGGGTGGGAGCGCAGATAGTATCTCGACTCACATCTAATTTTTTGTAAATCCCTTTTTGTTTCTAATAAATAATAATAATAATAATAATAATAATAATAATAATAACAATAATAAATAACTGTTCATCATCATTCATCATCATTTATAACACCATTAATAGTTTGTACGATTCATCATCATTCATTTATCCATTTCAATAAATAACTGTTCACAAATCACGATTGTAGAAACTAGAAGGGGGTTGAATAGTTTCTCTTCGGTTTATGTCCTAATTCAAATTCCTTTCAATCAGGTTTGTCTCAAAACTACCTTTTACTTGAAAGCTAGTTGCATAATTGAAAGTCCCTAAACAATGCTAGAAACACTAAACTTGACTAATCAACACACATAATTACTTTTCAAACGTAATACTTATTATTGTATAATAAAGAATTACAAGTGTTATGGATAACACCGTTTGATGACAATGTGTTGTGCACACTTTGAACAACTAAAAACCCTAACTTATGAATACAGTCACAGCTATTTGATTCAATAAGTTCTAAGCATTAATGTGTGAATATTCTCAAAGTGTTAAACATTAATGCTGGGCTACACATCCTATTTATAGTGATACGAGGTTGACCTAAGTACTAGTTGATGGTGACTACATAAGACATTCACTTTTCAGACATCTGTCACAAGATGCTCTTCTATTCTTGGTAGTCTGCCATAATGCTTTATGGAAACAGAGCTGAAACAGTTTCCTTTTTCTTCATAGTCTCGTACAAACAAATGGCATGTCCAAAGTGTGCTGAGTGTTAACAGGGTATTGCCACCCCTATTAACTCTCAACCCCTCAGAGTCCCTGATACATCTTGGCTGTTATCCATCATAGCCAATGCGTAGGTCTTCAAGTAATCTTCGACTTCCTTGACAATGTCTCTGACATGGACTCCTCTGAGGTTGCTCACAAAGACTTAGATCTCTGTGAGTCTTGCGGTACTTGCCTGTCTCCTAGGCACAGGCAAGTGACTATCTAACAGCTTGATTTGTGTTTAAATCTATGATACAGGGAATCTAACAAACTTAGATTCCCAACAATCTCCCCCTATTTAAACATAAATACAACTAGATCTATCTAAGTTAAGGTAAGTGAGATAACAGATTCTTCTTACTCATAACAGTTCTAAACAAACATACCTCATGATTTTATTCATACTTAAAGAAAATTATAAGTACAATACAAAAGTGAAACAAAATATGAAGGTAAAATTTAGCTGTGAAATCCTTCAATAGTCATCATTTTTGATTTTTTCTTCAGCTTCAGCTGTGTTTGTCCTAGTATTCAATTCTGCCTGCAAAGCTTGTGCAAAAACATTGGAATACTCTATGTTAATCTTGAGTCCCTTTTGAGACAAATTAGCTGAATTGTTGATGCTAAGCCTAGCTCATCTTCCCTTTGGAATGCATATTGGCAAGCTCTGTTCATGAAGGCCATACCTCTTTCAGGCTTTGTGTAGGTCTGTCCATCAATAGGACCAATGATTCCATTTGGTAGTACCAAATCCCTGTGCATTCCATCCACTTGAACATCATCTGTGACGAAGGTTTCCTTAACAAGTTGAGTCATCCTTCTTCTTTTCTTTCCAGACTTTAGGGGTTCTTGTTCAAACAGTTGTGGTGGGGGATCTATTTTGAGCTTGGCTGATGTTTCTTTAACCCAGTTAAACTTAGCTTTGAGGGTCTTAAGAAGGGTAAAATTAGCCTGACCAGTTCTTTTAGCAGCCAAGGCTTCAAGTTCAAACCATTCAGATAATCCAAGTTTCTTTAACTTGAAGTCCTCAAAGACATCCATATTGGCATGTTGGTTATCTCTCCATAAAATCATTTTAGTGAGAAGGCAAAGGGGTGTTCGTTGCATGAGAGGCTAAAGGTAATGGTGTCATCAACAACTTCAGCAGAGTACCAGAATTCCCTAAGGTATTCTTGGTAGAAAATGGTTGGGGACTTTGTGAGTGCTTCACTTGCATCACAATTTTTCATGAAGTTCACCAGATCTAAGTATGATTCGTTGGGAGCCTTGAGCCATCCCATGGAGTTGTTCGATGCAAGAATGCTTTCATTTAGTTCAAAGTTGTCGTTTGCTGCCTTAGGAACTGGGAATGCCACGGATTCAAGGTTGAAGAGAAACGAAAATGGAGGATGGGTTTAGAGAGAGAAAGCTTAGAAAGAGAGAGATGATATTGTGTAAAATGAGAATAGTGGTAGGTGAGGAGAGAAGTGAGACAATATTTATATT
Source organism: Glebionis coronaria (assembly GCA_025667525.1). Taxonomy (NCBI): domain Eukaryota; kingdom Viridiplantae; phylum Streptophyta; class Magnoliopsida; order Asterales; family Asteraceae; genus Glebionis; species Glebionis coronaria. The sequence continues at coordinate 650,540,746 of CM046874.1, forward strand.
CAAATTTGAAACAGTTATTCAACCGCATTTAATGCATAGTGGGAAAATGACTACACATGTGGGTCCTTTGACCTTTCAAAAACTATTTGTCTCCTCGTTATTCGGAAAAGAAATGATTAAATATTGAGAATGTTTTTTAGCATTTACTTGGAAAGTAACTACCTAGTTTCATGTGGAAAACATCTAATATTGAATCAGATATTTAATGAACACATTTATTATCAAGCCACAGGCTTTGGGATATTGAGTATCCCTAGCTCAGTAACTAGCCTATTGAACGAAGGTTCAGCCAAAGGCTTTGTGAAAATATCAGCTAGTTGCGGCTCTGTGGGAACAAAGTGCAGCTCAATATCTCCCTTCATTATGTGATCCCTGATAAAATGATACCTGATATCAATGTTTTTGGTACGAGAGTGAAGAACAGGGTTGTTGGAGATGGCAATGGCGTTGTTGTTGTCACAGAAGAATGGTACTTTGTCATATAGGATCTCATAGTCAGCCAATTGACTTTTCATCCAGAGCACCTGAGCACAACAGCTGGCAGCAGCGACATATTCTGCTTCAGTTGATGACATGGCGACAGAGGTTTGCTTCTTAGCACTCCATCCAACCAATTTTCCTCCTAGGATTTGACAGCTACCTAAGGTGCTTTTCCTGTCAATACAGCATCCACCATAGTCTGAATCTAAGTAGGCCTTGAGATCAAAGCCTGATTCCTTAGGATACCATAGACCTAGGGAGGCTGTTCCTTTGAGATACCTGAAAATTTTTTTAACAGCCACTAGATGGGATTCTTTTGGATTAGCTTGGTACCTTGTACAGAGACATGTGGAGAATTGGATATCAGGACGACTAGCTGTTAAATACATGAGTGACCCAATCATGCCTCTTTATAAAGTCTCATTAACAAAGACCCCTGACTCATCAGGACCCAAGTTGTTGGGTGGAAGCATGGGGCATTTCACTGATGCACAATCAACTAAGTCATATTTTTTATGTAAATCTTTAACATACTTTTCTTGACAAATTGAAATTACCATAGGACATTGTTTAATTTGAAAACCCAAAAAGTAAGTTAATTCACCCATCATACTCATCTCATATTTCTTGGTCATTAATTTAGCAAAACGTTTACTAAGATTAACATTAGTTGACCCAAACATGATATCGTCCACATAAATCTGCACAATGATGAAATCACTCTTATCCTTGAAGGTAAAGAGTGTTTTATCAATAGAACCCTTGACAAATTTGTTTTCAGGTAAGAAATTAGAAAGAGTTTCATTCCATGCTCTTGGAGCTTGTTTCAGCCATACATGGCTTTGTGTAATCTGTACACATGATTGGGAAACTTGTTGTTCTCGAATCCTTCAGGTTGTTCAACATATACTTCCTTAGCCAAATCTCCATTAAGGAAGACACTTTTAACATCCATCTGATACATAGTGAAGTTCATATATGCAGCATAAGCAAGGAAGATTCTGATGGCTTCAAGTCTTGCCACAGGAGCAAACGTTTCATCATAATCAATTCCTTCAGTCTGTATATACCCCTGTGCCACCAGCCTGGCCTTGTTTATGATAATGTTTCCAATTTCATCCATCTTATTTCTATAGATCCATCTAGTGCATGTGATTTTCTTACCAGGTGGAGCTGGCACTAGTGTCCATACCTTGTTCCTTTTGAACTGATTAATTTCTTCGTGCATAGCAGCTACCCATCTATCTTCCACAAGAGCCTCAGCTACTCTCTTAGGTTCAATTTGAGAGAGAAATTCAGCAAAGAGACATCCGTTGGCTGAGGCAGACTCTGATCATGAATTCGCTGTCTAGTGGTAACCCCTGCATTAGGTTCCCTAATGATGTTGACAAGAAGAATGTGTTGATCTCTTGACCACTTAGTTTGAGGAGCTGGGGAATCATGTACAGGGACAATTGTGGGGGTAGTTGGCACTATTTGAGTTTCATCCTACTGACTAGGAGGGCTTTCTTCAAAGATGACTTCAGTGTCTGAGTCAACTTCAGCCATATCAAGGGGTACAGATTCATTATCAGCAGGAGAGTCTTCAAGGGTTTAAAGAATTGGTGAGTCATCTACAGCAGTTGAGGAAGAGGGACTACAAGAAGGTTGTGGTTCTTCTTCATCAAGTTCCTGAGAGGTAGGAACTTCAATGTTGTGTGTAGACAGAGGGTCAACAGCAGGAACATAAGGAGTGAGAGTGTTGGAGTGATGATGGTGATGACAGGAAGGTCTTGGTTCTGAGAATTCATCACTTGCGATAAAATCAATTTCATCACCCTCTGTTCCTGTCCTCTTTACGACATCATCATCTTCATTGAATCTGACATGAAAGGTTTCTTCTACTTCTTGTTTCTGGTGTTGAATACTCTGAAGGCTTTGGCTGTGGGAGAGTATCCTAAGAAGAAACCATCATCAGCTTTTTCATCAAATTTTCCAAGCTTATCCTTGTAGTTATAAATGAACACAGGCATCCAAAAACATGGAAATAGTTGACATCTGGAGCTCTATTTTTGAAAACTTCATAGGAAGTTTTACCATGTCTTTTGACAATGATTGATCTATTTTGGGTATAGCAGGCAGTGTGAACAACTTCTCCCCAAAATTGCTTTGGTAAAGCTGCACCATTTAACATAGTTCTGGTTGCTTTAATCAAAGTCATGTTTCTTCTTTCAGCCACACCATTTTGTTCTGGGGTGCCAACTGAAGAGAAGTTTTGTGATATTCCCTTTTTATCACAAAAAGATTCAAGTTGATGATTCTTAAATTCAGTACCATTATCACTTCTTAGAGATTTGACTCTATCATCATTCATATTTTTAACCTGTCTGATGAAGGACATGATGGTATCAGCCGCATCACTTTTCCTTCTGAGGAAGAAAACCCATATATACCTTGAAAACTCATCAACTATGACCAAGGTGTATTTTTTGTCATTAATGGATGAGGTTTGACAGGTCCAAACAAATCCATGTGAAGGAGATGTAAGCACTTGTCAATAGAAAATGATTACCGAAGACCTGTGATGCTTTCCCTTGACACATGCTGAATAAGTCTTGTCTTTAGAAAACATCACTGAAGGTAGACCAGCAACCAGGTTTTGTGTGGCTATCTTTTTTATGTTCTTGAAGTTGAGATGAGACTGTCTTTTGTGCCACAGCCAATTGACACTTTTAGAGGCTTTAGCTAGAAAATAGTTGGAGCTGTCTTCAGAGCAAACAGCCATGTTGATGACATATACATCTCTCCTTCTTAGTGCAATAAGCACTACATCATTGTTCTTGTTGAATATGGTTCCCTGAGTCTTAGTAAACAAATCCTTGTAGTAAGCATCACACAATTGGCTGATGCTAATGAGATTGTGTTTAAGACCATTCACATATGCAACCCTTGTAAAAGTTATCCCATTGCAGTTCACTGAGCCGTATCCCTCTGTGTTGCCTGAAGAATTATCCCCAAACACCACTTTAGGACCTGGCTCCTTTGAGTATCTGTGCATGTATTGTCGAATCCCTGTCATGTGTCTTGAATAACCACTGTCTAGATACCATACCGATTCCTTAAGATGTTTCTGCACAGATACATAGAAACAAGTTAGTTCCTATGGTGAACCCACTTTCCAGTGGGTTACCTGAATTGCTGATTAGCAACTCTTGAGTTCTTGTAGAACTTTTGGCGATGGGAAGGACAATTAGCTGTCTCATGGGTGAAACTTCTACAGATATCACATCCTGGGAAGTTACCACACTCATCTAAGTGATGGTCTGTGAATCCATAGAATTTACAGGGAGGATAAGGTCTGTAGTTCCCTAGTTGTCTCTTAGAACCATGTTGTCTCTCCTTAGAAGGTGTCTGAGCTCTCTTAACGGCTATTTGTCTATCATGGTCTATGGTCATGTGATGAGAGTTTTTACAGATATTGAAATAAGGTTTGACTATCCTTTCACCCTTGGATTCACATAGAACAGACTTAGGTTCACGAGAAGTAGACCATTCAGCGTAAGGCTTAATGTGTTGTTTTAAGAGTTCTACTTCTTTCATTAATGACAACAGGCGTTCTTCAGTTGAGGAATCAACTCTGTTCACAGATTTTGTTGAGACAGACTTAAAGGCAACTTGCTTAACAGATTGTTTTGCAGGTACAGAAAATACTTTAGCTGGTGGTTTCTCAACATCTGTTTTAGGTTCACCCTTAGCTCCTCTAGAGGAACTGTTGGGTTCAACTCCTGAGAGTTTGGGTAAGGGTGGTAATTCAGCCATATCTTTAGAGACAGGGTCATCAGTCAAAATATGATCTGACATATGAATTGTCTCTATAGATTTGAAAACAATCTCTTTGGGTTTGGTGAGAATTTTCAGCTTATTTTTCTTAGCAGAGACATCCCTTTTAATATCAGCAGGTAGTTCATCATTAAGCAATTGATCTATAGTGAACCTACTACACATGCATATTTCAATAACCTTGTTTAATTCAGATACTTTATCATTTAAGGCACTATTCTTCAAGGTTAACCTATTGACTTCGTTTTGAAGGGATATTTTTTCTAAATTAACCCGTTTGAGAGTTTCACATTCAGACTTAGCATTTAACAGTTCATTTTTAACAGAGTGAAACTTATCAAGCAAGTTCTTTCTTTGTTCCTCAACAAAGTGCAAATCATCAATGGTGTAATCAAGAACATGTTTGCGTTCATTACTATCAGACATAGATAAAGCCTGTGTACCTTTTTTATTATGATGTCAACCCATTGTCCTGATCTTGCATCACATTTCCCAATAGCTGGTTCATCCTCAGCTATAGCCATGAAAGCCCTGACTCTAGTAGTATCTTCCTCATCTGAAGTCAGTGGCTCATCATTCCAATCATATGCTTCAGCTACCAACCCTTTCTCTGCCTTTTTATCACCCCCTTTCTTCTTAGACATAGCTTCAAGCTTCAAATTCATCTGTTCTAACTCAGCTTTAAGTGCCTTATACTTGTTCTTGTGATCCTTCTTCTCATTGTCTGAGGAGTTAAATTTGTGAGATGAGTTTTTGTGTTGTGATTTGAACTTTTAAGGTTTGTTGGAAGATGATGGATAAGAAGGTGGGGATGTCTTTGTGGAAGGACAGTCTTTTTGGAAGTGTCCAAGTTTTCCACAGGCAAAGCAAGTTTCTTTTGATCTGTCGGTTTGTTTGCTAGCTGATCCTATTCTCCCTAATCTTTTATAGAATCTTCTTTGATTGGCTAGCAAGGATCTTTCATGAAATTTAGCATTAAGGTCTGTCAAGAACTCTTGGTTGCTGTGTATGTCTTCTTCAACATCAGAGTCGTTGTCATGAGGGTGTGGGGTAGAGATCAAAGCTTTGGAAGTTGCTCCTTGAACTACAAATCTTTCTGTCTCTGATTTGTATATAGTATCAATCAGCCCTTCTTCATAATTGTACTTTCCATAAAGCTGAGCTAAGGTGTCATTCTTGATTGAGTTATTGGCTCTCAGAGTCTTATTCATACTCAGCCATTTTCTTGGAAGGCTGTTGACAAATGTGGCATTAATCTCAGCTTGACCAATGGTGACATCATTCATAGCAAGATCATTGAGAAGCATCTTTAGCCTTGTATATGTTTGTTGAACCTTTTCACCTTCAAGTGCCTTGAAAGCATTGAACTGAAGTCTGAGAGCCTGAATCTTGGTTTCTCTGGTTTCAGAAGGTCCTTCATGACCAAGGATAAGGTCTATCCACATTTGTTTAGCTGTGGGACATTGAATGACAGAGTTCATGATGTGTTTGGGAAGACATGATATGATGATGCTTTTGAGACGTTTATCTTGGTTTGCCAATTTCCTATCAGCTGGAGTCCATTGTTTGAGAGGTTTGGGAAGAGGGTTCTCATCAGTAGAGGTAAGAGCCATGGGAACATAAGGACCATTGTCTAGAATTTCTAGAAGAAATAGTTCAAGTCCGTCGAGATACACGAGGAATTGACTCTTCCAACTAGCAAAATCTTCTTCATCAAAGACTGGTACGCTGGTGGCATGTGATCCGCCTCTTGAGTCAAGAAGTTGAGGTAGATCATCTTCATTAGGAGGTGGAGGAGTGAGTCTTGGTGAAGTTGGTGGTGCATTGTTGTTGGTGTTCCCAGAAGACGATGGTGGTGCATTGATTGTTTCCGGCATGGTGGATCTTGATTATAAAACTGAGAACGATGTTTCTTGAAGGTTTTAATATCAAACACCGCTCTAATACCAATTGAAAGTCCCTAAACAATGCTATAAACACTAAACTTGACTAATTGACACACGTAATTACTTTTCAAACATAATACTTATTATTGTATAATAAAGAATTACAAGTGTTATAGATAACACCGTTTGATGACAATGTGTTATGCACTCTTTGAACAACTAAAAATCCTAGCTTATGAATACAGTCAAAGCTATTTGATTCAATAAGTTCTAAGCATTAATGTGTGAATAATCTCAAAGTGTTAAACATTAATGTTGGGCTACACATCCTATTTATAGTGATACGAGGTTGACCTTAGTACTAGTTGATGATGACTACACAAGACATTCACTTTTCAGACATCTGTCACAAGATGCTCTTCTATTCTTGGTAGTCTGCCACAATGCTTTAGGGAAACAGAGCTGACACAGTTTCCCATTTCTTCATAGTCTCGTACACACAAATGGCATGTCCAAAGTGTGCTGAGTGTTAACAGGGTAGTGCCACCCCTGTTAACTCTCAACCCCTCAGAGTCCCTGATACATCTTGGTTGTTATCCATCACAGCCAATGAGTATGTCTTCAAGTAATCTTCGACTTCCTTGACAATGTCTCTGACATGGACTCCTCTGAGGTTGCTCACAGAGACTTAGATCTATGTGAGTCTTGCGATACTTTCCTGCCTCCTAGGCACAGGCAAGTGACTATCTAACAGCTTGATTTGTGTTTAAATCTATGATACAGGGAATCTAACAAACTTAGATTCCTAACAATAATGATTAGGTTCAATTCTAATGCCTTAACAATGACAAATAGTTGTTGTATGTGATGTAATAATGGAAGTAAGTAAAGAGTAAGGAAAGAAGCAACCTAATAGGAAGACACCAAGATTTATAGTGGTTCAGTAAAGAAGCATTGTCTTCGTTCCTACTCCACTCCTCGAGTACACCTTACTCGAGATTTCCACTATATCCATAAGCTCTCTTCTTGGCGGTGAAAACCTTACAACGTCGGTTACATTATTTTCCGACACTAAGCTAAATGTCGACACCTAAACTTAGCTAGGACCAATCTACACAACGTCGCCTACTTCACTATTTTCTGACACAAGGCTAGATGTCAAGTTCTAATCGAAAGCTAGAACCAATCTTCACAAGGTTGCCTACTTCACCATTTCCTGACATAAGGCTAGATGTCGAGTTCTAATCGAAAGATAGAACCAATCTTCACGACTCTTCACGACTCTTCACTTTGAAGATAAGTGAGAACTCACAAGACACAACCACACATCACTTTGAAGTTTAGTGAGAACTAACAAGACACAAGCACACATCACTCTATAGTTTAGTGAGAACTAACACACAACACTTATAACTCAATAACACATATCCAAGTATACACATGTAACTTGGATCTACACAACACAAATCCAAGTATACACACATACAATGGATTTACACAAGACTAATCCAAGTATTCACTAATACAATGGATTAAAACAACTAATCCGAGTATACACAAATATAGTGGATCTACACAAGACACAAATAAAACAAATGATGAACATGACTAGATCTTTAGGAGAGGATGTTCTTCATCAAGGCTTCATCTTTAATCACATCACAAGTGTATGAGTGATCTTCTCTTTGGACAAGGTAAAGAAGGAGATCAAGGAGATAATCATAAGTAAACATACTTAACATATTAAGTGATCATTTACAAATGATTAGGAATTAGAAAAGAGAAAGATGGCAGAAAGAGTGTCCAAAAAGGTTAATGGAAAATGCAAATTTGATCCACTATTTATAAGAGATAAAAGCCAACGGCTCTCTGAGCGTGGTTCCTTAATTTTCCTGCGGTTCCTTATTACTATGGAACCGCATAGGCAGTTAAGGAGCCATGGGAGTAGACACCGCTCCTTTTTGTCTTTTAGTAGGGAAGTAATATCTGAGGTAAGTATTTACCTTCAAAGGATATTCCTATGACATTTGGAATATGCCATATTCAAATTTACATTTCCATCTTAATAAATCATTTTCTTAAAAAGAAAGTTTATTAAAAAATCTTTTGTCACATTTGACGAAATGTAAGTTTAGGACTAATCACTTTTATGATCACTAACTATGATTAAGATATGTTAGTGCAATACTTAAATGATTATTACCTTAATGATAGTGTTTGTTAGATAATTCTTCCAATGATTGTATTTGACGATAAATATCTTTATAATTTGTCGTAATCAAAACTAAGAAAGACTAGTTAACACTAATAATGTTTTTAGGCATTACTTTGCATTAACAACGATCATCATTATTATTTCATCAAAATTCCTTTCATCCTTCATCCCTTTCATCATGTGTATAAATAACTATTTCTTTTGTTTCTTTTTTTTCTCTCCATTATCTGGTTCTTGGGTTTCGAGTGGTTTTCGAGTGGGTTCCATTATTGGTTCATTGGATTGAGGCTCAGTGGGTTTCATGAGTGGCTAAGGGTGGTTGTTTTGATCGAGGGTCATTATTGGGTGTTCGGTTGTGTTCGTTGGGTGGCTGAGGGTGGTTGTGTTCGTTGGGTATTCGTTGGTTGAGTGGCTGTGTGAGGATTTGGTAGTGGTTCGGTAGTGTTCATTTGTATAGGGTTGGAGTTGTTTTTCGCTTCTGCGTTGTTTTGTTTCGCTGATGTGGTTGCTTTAGTCGTTGTTGTGGGGTTCGGTTATGTTCGTTGTTGTGGTTGTATTATTTCGGTAGTGGTTGTTTTGTTTTGGGTTCGTTGGGTTGTGGTTGTATTGATGTGGGTTTGTTGAGGGTGGTTGTGTAAAACCCACATATAAATGCCATGAACAGTACACAACGTAAACATACGAACCAATTAAAACTTTCCATTTATGTCATGTACACATGTCGCGAACATTAAATTCAGAAACTACGTACGTGTTAGTGCACGATAATTATTAAGTACGTGATAATACACGATAATTATTAAGCATAATAATTAAAATCACGAGCATATGATCACGAACATTAAAACATGAACATGTGAACTACGTATTATATATTATTACACGATAAACAAGTATTACGTATAATAAATATATCATGAATATTAAAACACGAACCAATACGAACAATTAATCATACAAACGAACACATAAATAACTAAACACGAACAAAGCCCGGGAGGCCCTTTAGGCCTTATGGTTGCCGCGGACAAAGGAGGGGGCCCAAGCCCAAGTTTTGGTTAACTAAAGGAAAAGTAAAACACAGACTTTTCATAATACATAATTTTAACAAGAAAATAAAACCCCTAGCTTCTTCTCTCTCCCTTGCCGCCGGCTATACAAGACACGAAAGGGGTGTTTGTTTAATTTTGATCATTGATTTTGGGTTGATCGTATTTGTGTTCTTAGTTCTTTTCCAATCAAGCATGCGGTATCACCATAACCTTCACCTTTTTATTTTATTTTTTCTTTTAATTATGTTCATATGATTTAGAAAATAAAACATAAATAAACATGTAGATCAATACAAGAAAAAATGGAAATGGGTTTGGCTTGTTGGGTTTTGTTTCGGCCGACACACAACTGAGAGCCCTAAGCTCTTGGCTTGTTTTGTTTCGCACCAACATCCGAGACCAAGAGGTCTAAGTGTGGTATTGATGGTCCACCAACAAGAACAAGGGACCCCGACTCAAGTCTGGGTGTTGTTTGGTTTGTCTTGGGTCTCGATGTAGCAACAGCAACACCACCAGCTTAAGCCGGTGGCTCTTTTGGTCGAGCAGGGGGAGACGCAACACAAATAGGGGGAACCACCGGCTACAGTCGTTGGTGTACTCGGTTCAACCAGTGGCTAGCCAAGCCACATCAGTGGCAACCACCGGGTTCAGCCGGTGGTGATTTTTGGTTCCGCAGTGGCAACCGGCTAGGTCGGGTAGCCACTGTCAGGGTTGTTTGGTTAGGTTTATGTTTCGGTTTATATTAAAACACGGATTCGGGCGCGAGATTATTTTACAAGTTACGTTTTACAAGAATTATTAAATAATTAAACATGAGTACTAATTATTTTAATAATTCATGGACTTAGGTTATATTTATTTTTGAATAAATAATACATGTTTTTACCTAAGTTTTTTATCATTTAATTTCCATATAGTTATTAATTAATTACTAAAACATGGACTATAATTATTTAATAAAACATGACTTAGGTTATAATTATCAAATATAATAATTCATCATTAACCTAAGTATTTTATTTAGACTAATTTAATTAAATCATGCTTTATTTGATTAAATCATATAACCGGTAGTTTATTAAATTACAATGACATTTAATTAATAAACTATACTATTAATAACATGACTTATGAATTTTAACTAGTAAACATTCGATTATATTATTAGCTTATTAATCCAGCTTATTTCTAAAGATTCGAACTTTGTATTTCAGGAAACTTACTATTTTTGGAAACTTTCTATTTTTAGAAACTGGTCTATTTTTAGGAACTTTCTATTTTTGGAAACTTTCTATTTTTAGAAACCTGCTTTTTTTAGAAAGTTACTTATTATTACACAACGAGTATAACAATACAAGAATACAAGATAATACATAATCAGAATACATGAAATACATGATTAATACAGTATATCATTTAAAACAATACACAAGACAAGAACATATAGAACAAGCTTAGAACATGCTAGAACCGGTAACATACTCAGTAATCAAACGACTTATACATGTCCCTTATTTATGTAGCATTAGTGAGGTCGGAGTAGGACTATTCATCCTTTCATCTTTCCTCCTTCACTGGACACAAGGTATGGATTTTCCGTCCTTCGGTATGGACATTCTTTCCTTATTAGGATTCCCCATTTGCAGCCAACTATTTTCCTAAGTATACGTTTATATGTTTCATTACTTACGTTTAGTTTTAAATGCCTAAGCCATATACATGCATGACCAGTGTCACCTAGTTATGGAGGTACCATAACCATAACACTGGAGGCACCAGTGTATGACTTCCCCACGAAGGAGTGATTGCTCGTGGCGTCCTTTTTTAGTTTTGGCCTTATATTTATTGTCATGTGAGGCGTATGGGTGCATCCTAGTTACATGTTTTACAAGATTTTCATGGTGAATGCGATGTGTGCCTGGCATCCTTCACAAGGAGTTGATCTGTCCTACCCAGACTAATTAATTAGAGGCAACCCCTCTAATTGCATGACGAGGTCTCCCCTCCAAGTATTCATGCACGATGTAACCTCATGACCTATATGGGCTATAGGCTAATTAATACAGTTTTCATATAAAAACATAAGTCTTTTCAAACTATAAAACCAGTTTTATGAACATGTTCTAGGTTATCTAGGACTTATACAGTTCCGCTATTATTAGTCTTATTATGCTTATGTCATTTCATGCTATACTTGTATATCCGTGCACTGGGCGTTATGCTCAACCGTTTTCCTTTCATGTTCCTAAACGGCAGGTACTCAAGGACGCTCGTAGACTTTGAGAGTATGTGCGTACACATGGAAGCTATCTAGCATTCATTACTTTATGCATTTTCCATACATTAAGTTACTTTATTTCTTTGGACATTGTTTAGTCCTTTTACATTTCAGTATTTATATTCATATGTGTTGAGCTTATACTTGGACTACCGATGTTTGTTTCCAGTATTTCCATCCATGGTCATTTAATGTTTTTGGATATTTACCTTGCATGCTTTGATGACACGCCATATTACCTGTGATATTCCATTTACCAAAATTGGGTCTTATAATTACGGTATCAGAGCCAAGGCTTCGACTTGTAGGCTCTTAAAACATGACTTGAGATTAGTGGGTAATCACCATGGTCTTTCTAGAACTGATAGTTCTTTTCATGCATTTATTCATGTATCATTGTTGCAGGAATTTTGACTAAGTAATGGTTGGTACAGGACTGACCATATTTAGTCGCATGTGCTTTTAATCGAATAATTTTGTTTTGATGAACTGACCCATAGGCATTCATCCTCGTCATGTCATTTTGTTTTGGTGAACCGACCCATAGGCGTTCACCCAAACCCATGTCATTTTCATTATCATGCATTCATACACTGTTTTCATGCATAAAAAATTTCTCATGTTTTTACGCATAATTTTGTTTTATAATGTCATCTGGTTCTCACACGTGAACAAGAGCAACTGAATGCAGCATTTCAAGCTGCTATGCAGGCTATGCTTCCTCAACTATGGAATGAAATTCTGGCCAAGGTGCAAGCTACCAACAATCAGCACCAGCACGAGCACAAGAATCCGCATCCTCCACCTCCAGCTACCCTGATCACATGGCTGGAGGGATTCAATAAGCAGCGTCTGAGGTCCTTCGAGAAGACTAACAGCCCCGATGAGGCTGAGAGTTGGTTAGCTCACATTGAGAAGATCTTTGACGCGATGGGATGCGACCTTGTCTTTAAGGCAAGGTTAGCTTGTTACAAGTTTGAAGGGGACGTACTTGCATGGTGGAAGGCGAGATTGGGTGGCTGGCTTGACTTGGGCACAATTAAGGGAGTTGGTTATAGGACAGTTTTCCCAAAATCTGGGCAGGATAAGCTTAAGAGGGAGTATCATGGGATTAGGCAGAGAGCTTGGGAAAATGGCAATGAGTTCATGCAGAGGTTTCTTCGTTTGTCTGGATTCCTTGGTGTAGCAGCTAGGATTGCAGAGGAGCAAACGTATCACTTTTGCTGGGCTCTTCGCAAATCTGTCGCCAATAACTTGGTGTGTGCTACATTCAATATTGTGGCACAAGTAGCAGGTACAACCCGTAAGTTGGAGATGTTGCATGAGAGGGATGAGTTTGGAGAGGCAGAAAGACCCGACAAGAGGTATATTTCGTCATTCAGCGGTGATCATTTCATTTCATTCAGTACTATCCAAATATTTATCTTTCTCTATACAATTGTATCTTTCAGGCAGAAGACTGGGGACCGGTCCCAACCGGCCACTCAGCAGCCGAGTCAGCACAAGGGTAACGGTCAGACCCAAGATCGTTCTACTTCGGATAGGCGTGGCGGTAATGACAATTACCGTAATAATGATAACAACTCCAACAGCAACAGGTCCCTAAACTTACTCATTTCTATGTTATATGCTTTATGATTCATAATTCTGACACTTCAACATCTACTACCAGTAATAATGGCAACGAAAGGGAGCAGGACCGCAGAGGTTCACATACCAACCGTGCAGCTACATCTGGTATTACGTCTTACGATTTTCAGCATTGTCCTGTTTGTACCCTTTAATCATGTCTCACGTATACTTTCCAGAACAGGCTCACAGCCAGCAAGGGCACCTGTTGGAGGGTATACTCACCCTCTCTACACTACCTGTAATCGCAGGCACCAAGGGCCGTGTCGCCGTGATAGCGATGCTTGCTTCAAGTGTGGCCAACCAGGCCATCGCATGAAGGACCGCCGCAAAGGTGAGATCGAGGGCACTTCTGGACATGCCGACTCCAAGCCACCTCCTACTACTGGACGGGTGTACACGAACTCGTGTGATCAGGGAAACAAGTCAACAAGTACCATCACTAGAATCTTGTATATGTATGGTCAAGCTACATGCATATTATTTGACATGGGTGCTACTCATTCGGTCATATCTACTGTTTATGCCAAGAGTGTTAGGATATCCCCTATGCCATTAGAAAATGTCTTAAACATTACCACGCCCTTAAGAGACTCCGTACACATCACACATGGGTACAAGGGTCTTCCCTTCGAGTTTGAAGACAAAATTCGTCCAGTTGACGCACTTCCATTGGACATGTGCGATTTTGACATGATATTAGGCATGGATTGGCTATCCAAGCATCACGCCACCATTGACTGTTACTCATGTCGGGTCATCTTCGGTGATGTAAACGCACCATAGTACATTCACAATGGTTTTATACCCGGAAGGTCTATACAAATAATTTCAACTTTACAAACACATGCATTACTGTCACATGGCTGCGATGGCTACTTAGCTACTGTATAAGATATGGAGGTTGAATCTCCATCTATCCAGAATCAGCCGATCGTGTCAGAATTTCCCGATGTGTTTCTAGAATAACTTCCGAGCATACCACCTGCTCGTGAGGTAGAGTTTAATATTCAGCTCATCCAAGGAGCTGAGCCAATTTCCAAGGCTCCTTATCGCATGGCTCCTATAGAGCTTAAAGAGTTAAAGGAACAACTACATGAACTTTTGGAACGAGGTTTCATCGGACCTAGTGCATCTCCATGGGGTGCACCGGTTTTGTTCGTAAAGAAGAAGGAAGGCAGTATGCCTCTCTACGTTGATCATCATGAGCTTAATAAGATCACCATCAGAAATCGATATCCTTTGCCACACATTGATGATCTGTTTGACCAACTCCAAGGGGACAAACATTTCTCCAAGATTGATCTGAGGTCGGGCTATCATCAGTTACGGGTGAAAGAGGAGGACATCACCGAGACTACTTTCCATATATGTTATGGACACTACGAATTTGTAGTCATGCCATTTGGCCTTACCAATGCTCTAGCAGTTTTCATGGACTTGATGAACCGTATCTTCCACGAGTTTCTGGACAAGTTCGTCATTGTCTTTATTGACGACATTCTGATTTTCTCTAAGTCAAAGGAGTAACACGAAGACCATCTTCGTAGAGTATTGCAGATACTTTGCTAGAAGCAGTTGTATGCCAAGTTCTCCAAATGCGAATTTTGGTTGAGTAAAGTGGCGTTCCTAGGCCACATAGTATCCGCAAAGGGAATAACCATGGATCCTACAAAGGTTGAGGCTATTACCAAGTGGCCAAGACCGACATCAACAACTAAATTTCGCAGCTTTCTAAGCGTGGTTACTACCGTAGGTTCGTAGAGAACTTTTCCTGATTTGCACTGCCATTGACCAAAATGATGCGGAAAGGGGAGAAATTCGTCTAGACTGAAGAAAGAGAGAAGAGCTTTGAAGAACTAAAGCAGAGGCTGGTATCTACACCGATTCTTACTCTCCTATCTGGTACAGGTGGATTTCAAATCTACAGTGATGCTTCAGGGAAGGGACATGGTTGTGTTCTCATGCAACATGGGAAAGTGATTGCTTACGCATCACGACAAATTAAGGCTTATGAGGAGAACTACCCTATGCATGACTTGGAACTTGCAGCAGTCGTGTTTGCACTGAAGATATGGAGGTACTACTTGTATGGCGAATCAAGTGATATCTTCACATATCACAAGAGCCTGAAATACATCTTCACTCAGCGTGAACTGAATATGAGGCAGAGAAGGTTGTTAGAGATGTTGAAGGATTATGAAATTAATCTACAGTATCATCCCGGCAAGGCGAATATGGTGGTAGATGCTCTTAGTAGGAAGTCAGGTATGATTAACAGCATTAAAATAGAGGAAGAGATTATACGAGACTTGGAGCGACTGGATATTGAAATCATGGTACGTAGACAACATGGCTACTGGGATAATCTTAGAGTGGAGCCTGACTTACTCTCTAGGATCAAGGAAGCTCAGAAGGATGATGGTGAAATCTGGGCAATCATTCAGAACTTAGAGCAACAGACGGAGTTTTGGTTAAATGACGACGGTATCTTATGGCAGGGCACTAGACTTTATGTTCCTGATGATCTTACACTCAGGGAAGCGTTATTGGCTGAAGCTCATAGCTCCCCATTCTCCATTCATCATGGTTCAACCAAAATGTACCACAAAATCAAGCAGTATTTCTGGTGGAGTGGTATGAAACTGGACGTTGCTACCTATGTCTCCAAATGTCCTACCTGCCAGCAGGATAAGATCGAACATCAACGGTCTAGTGGTCTACTACAACCATTAGACATTCCATAGTGGAAGTGGGACAAGATTACCATGGATTTTGTCATCGGACTTCCACAGACCAAGAGGAAGCATGATGTAATTTAGGTCATCGTTGATCGACTTACCAAGTCGGCTCATTTCTTACCCATCTGTAAGGATGATCCATTTAGCAAGTTGGCTGACACATATAAGAAGGAGATCATGAGACTTCACGGTGCCCCAACCAGTATCATCTTAGACAGATATCCTCGGTTTACTTCACGATTTTGGAGGAGTCTGTAGAAAGCTTGGGGGTACTAAACTTAAGATTAGCATGGCTTTTCATCCTCCAACAGATGGACAGCTGGAGCGAACCATTCAGACATTGGAGGATATGCTTCAAGCATGTGCGTTGGAATGGACAGGAAGCTGGGACGATTATATCTGCTTGGTAGAATTTGCATACAACAACAGTTGGCACGCCAACATCAAGTGTGCACCGTTTGAGATGTTGTACGGCAGGAAGTGTTGCGCCCCAATCTGATGGGATCAGGTTGGTGAGCGAACACTTAAAGGTCCATATATGATAGAGTTTACCAACGAGAAAGTCGTTGTAGCTAAGGCGAAACTACAAGAAGCTCGTGTACATCAAAAGAGTTATGCCGACAAGCATCGTAGGGATATGCATTTCAAACGTGGGAGATCATGTTTTTCTTAAGGTATCACCGGCACGTGGTGTTAGACGTTTGGAATCAAAGGGAAACTCAGTACTCGATTCATCGGACCGTTTGATATCATCGAGCGAGTCGGTAAAGTATCGTATCGTTTAGTGTTACCTCTGCAGCTTTCTCACGTTCATGACGTTTTCCATGTGTCCTTACTCAGAGGATACAAGTATCATCCCCTTCACATGGTTCAGTATCCACTCGAACAGATTCGTGAAGATCTTACCTTCGTCGAGGAACCCGAACGAGTTCTTGATAGACAGGAAGGAGTCATGAGGAAGAAGACGATTCCATTCGTCAAAATCCTTTGGAGGGATTATACTGAGCGGGAAGCCACTTGGGATACAAAGGAGTCTATCCGAACTTCTTACCCTCATTTCAAGTTTTGATTCAGGTATTTTCCTCTTTCAGTTTACGTTATCTATAATCCGGAGACGAATTATTCTTTTTAGGGGGGAAGAGATGTAAAACCCACATATAAATGCCATGAACAGTACACTACGTAAACATACAAACCAATTAAAACTTTCCATTTATGTCATGTACACGTGTCACGAACATTAAATTCAGAAACTACGTACGTGTTGGTGCACGATAATTATTGAGTACGTGATAATACACGATATATTAAGTATAATAATTAAAATCACGAGCTTATGATCACGAACATTAAAACATGAACATGTGAACTACGTATTATATATTATTACACGATAAACAAGTATTACATATAATAAATATATCATGAATATTAAGACACGAACCAATACGAACATTTAATCATACAAACGAACACATAAATAATTAACACGAACAAAGCCCGGGAGGCCCTTTGGGCCTTGTGGTTGCCGCGGACACAAGGAGGGGGCCCAAGCCCAAGTTTTGGTTAACTAAAGGAAAAGTAAAACATACACTTTTCATAATACAGAATTTTAACAAGAAAAGAAAAACCCTAGCTTCTTCTCTCTCCCTTGTCGTCGGCTATACAACACACCAAAGGGGTGTTTGTTTGATTTTGATCATTTATTTTGGGTTGATGTGTTTGTGTTCTTAGTTCTTTTCCAATCAAGCATTCGGTATCACCATAACCTTCACCTTTTTATTTTATTTTTTCTTTTAATTATGTTCATGTGATTTAGAAAATAAAAAGATAATTAAACATGTAGATCAATACAAGAAAACATGGAAAAGGGTTTGGTTTGGTGGGTTTTGTTTCGGCCGACACACAACCGAGAGACCTAACCTCTCGGCTTGGTTTGTTTCGCACCAATAGCCGAGACCAAGAAGTCTCAGTTTGGTCTTGGTGGTTCAGCAGCAAGAACAAGGGACCCTGACTCAAGTCGGGGTGTTGGTTGGTTTGTGTTGGGTCTCAGCACAGTAACAGCAACACCACCGGCTTAAGCCGGTGGCTGTTTTGTTCGAGCAGGGGAAGACACAGCCCAAACAGGGGGGAACCACCAGCTACAGCCAGTGGTGTACTCGGTTTAACCAATGGCTAGCCAAGCCACAGCACTGGCAACCACCGGCTTCAGCCAGTGGTGATTTTTGGTTCGGCAGTGGCAACCGGCTAGGCCGGGTAGCCACTGTGGGGGCTGTTTTGGTTTGGTTTATGTTTTGGTTTATATTAAAACACGGGTTCGGGCACAGGCTTATTTTACAAGTTATGTTTTACAAGAATTATGAAATTAATTAAACATGACTAATAATTAATTTAATTTAATCATGGACTTAGGTTATATTTATTTTTAATGAATAGTACATGTTTTAACCTAAGTATTTTACCATTTAATTTGGACTATAGTTATTAATTAGTTATTAAAACATGGACTATAATTAATTAATAAAACATGACTTAGTTTATAATTATCAAATATAATAATTCCTGATTAACCTAAGTATTTTATTTTGACTAATTTAATCAAATCATGCTTTATTTAATTAAATCATATAACCTATTGTTTATTAAATTACCATGACATTTAATTAATAAACTATACTATTAATTACATGACTTATGACTATTAACCAATAATAATTAGCTTATGTTATTAGCTTATTAATCCAGCTTATTTCTAAATATGGAAACTTTCTATTTTAGAAAACTTACTATTTTTGAAAACTTTCTATTTTTAGAAACTGGTCTATTTTTGGAAACTTTCTATTTTTGGAAACTTTATATTTTTGTAAACCTGCTTTTTTTAGAAATTTACTTATTATTACACAACGAGTATAATAATACAAGAATACAAGATAATACATAATCAGAATACATGAAATACATGATTAATACAGTATATCATTTAAAAAAGTAAACAAGACAAGAACATATAAAACAAGCTAAGAACATGCTAGAACCGGTAACGTACTCAGTAATCAGACGACTTATACATGTCTCTTATTTATGTAGCATTAGTGACGTCGGAGTAGGACTATTCATCCTTTCATCTTTTCTCGTTCACTGGACACAAGGTACGGATTTTCCTCCTTCAGTATGGACATTCTTTCCTTATTAGGATTTCTCATTTGCAGCCAACTGTTTTCCCAAGTATATGTTTATATGTTTGATTACTTATGTTTAGTTTTAAATGCCTAATCCATATACATGCATGACCAATGTCACCTAGTTATGGAGGTACCATAACCATAACACTGGAGGCACCAGTGTTATGACTTCCCCACGGCGGAGTGATTGCTCGTGGTGTCCCTTTTTAGTTTTGGCCTTATATTTATTACCATGTGAGGCGTATGGGTGCATCCTAGTTACATGTTTTATAGGATTTTCATGGTGAATGTGATGTTTGCCTTGCATCCTTCACAAGGAATTGATCCCTCCTACCCAGACTAATTAAGTAAAGGAAACCCCTCTAATTGCATGACGAGGTCTCCCCTCCAAGTATTCATGCATGGTGGAACCTCATGACCTATATGGGCTATTGGCTAATTAATACAGTTTTCATATAAAACATAAGTCTTTTAAAACTATAAAACCAGTTTTATGAACATGTTCCAAGTTATCTAGGACTTATACATTCCCGTTGTTATTAGTCTTATTATGCTTATGTCATTTCATGCTATACTTGTATATCCGTTTACTGGGCGTTATGCTCGGCCGTTTTCCTTTCATGTTCCCAAGCGGCAGGTACTCAAGGATGCTCGTAGACTTTGAGAGTATGTGCATACGGATGGAAGCTATCTAGCATTCATTACTTTATGCATTTTCCATACATTACGCTACTTTATTTCTTTGGACATTGTTTAGTCCTTTTCCATTCTAGTACTTATATTCATGTGTGCTGAGCTTATACTTGGACTACCGATGTTTGTTTCTGGTATTTCCATTCACGGTCATTTAATGTTTTTATACATTTACCTTGCATGCTTTGATGACACGCCATATTACCTCTGATATTCCATTTACCAAAATAGGGTGTTACAGGTTGTTTTTTGTTGTATTGTTACTGTGGTTTTTTGGTTGTGTGTCTCGAGGTTTGTGGTTGTTGGGGGGGGGTTTCGCCGCTGTGGGAGGTTTTTGGTTGTTTGGTTCGATGTTTATGGATGTCGTGGTTGTTTTTCGTTGTTGTGGAAGGTTCTTAGTTATGTATTGTGAGCATTTTTCAGGTTTCGGGGCAGCTTGTAGGGTCGCTTAGTGGTCGATATTGGTTATGTGGGCTTGTTTATGGTTGCGTGCTTTGAGTACTTTTCAGGTTTTGGAGTATCTTGTAGGGTTTTGTGGGGTTGTCTGTTGGGTTTGTATGGCTTCTCGTGCTGCGAGTTTTATTCCGTATATGTTGCTTGGTTGTGATGATGTAGTGGTGGTCGTGATCCTAGGGGACGTTGTATGAGTTATTTTTTCTCTCATTTCAGAACTCAGCATTTTAAGACGGAGGCATTAAAGGCATCTCACAAAGCTCATATTGCTAGTGACTATTCTTTATTTTCAGCTTTAGACCTCGCTCTTCATCAGGCGGGTATTTGGTCATGTATTTTTTGCTTTGTTACTCACACGTTCTCTAAGAACTGTAAGCATGGAGATGGTGTTTTGGTTTATGCGTTGGCCTTTAAGGATGTCGCTATCATAGGTATTCCCATACCTATTAATGTGGACCGCTCGGGTTTGGGTGTTACTTCTGGTATGTTGCATGGTGATTTAGGTTCGTCTGGTTCGTCTCGGGTGTTCGATGGTGGGGTGAGCTCTCTTTTCTTAGATGCTGACCTTCTTGGTCATTTTCTTTCGAGGCATTTGCGTACGACCAAGTGTATTCCACCTAAGTTGTGGCTTGGTTTTGCTAGAATCTTTCTTAGTGCTCTTGATAAGGTCTTATCTTGCCCAGGTGATTTAGATATGTGTGTAGATCTTCTTATCTTGTCATGTTGTACTTTGGTTGTTTTTATGCCATCTAGTAGATCTCAACGGCGATCCATTGAGAGGGAGTGGTGTCAGTTTGTTAGTATTTCTGGTGCCATTTCTCGTTGGAGGGATCCTAGGGAGAGGCTTGGATTGATTAGGGACTGTTTAGATGACTATTCTTCTCCTTGGCATGGGTTTTCGAAGCCAAAAGATTCTACGGAGGCTAATATTTCCCAATGTAGGAGGAAGTTGGGTGATGGTCACTTTTCTGCTGCTATTAAGGTCTTCACTTCTTTAGGTGTTGCTCCTGATTCTCCTGACACTCGGGATGAGATGGAGTCCAAGCATCCCTTTGCACCTCCTACGACTATGCCTTCTTCACCACTTGTGGTGGATGCGTTGATGGTTCATAAGGATCTGGTGTTGAACCGGATTCAGAGTTTCCCCAAAGGTACTTCTTGTGGTCGAGACGGGCTTAGATCCCAACATTTGTTGGATGTTTTGGAGGGAGCTGCTTCGGCCGTGGTTGACGACCTACTTGTTTCTATCACTGGGGTTGTCAATCTTTTCTTTCGGGTAAATTTCTGGGGCAGCTTGTGCAGTTCATTGCTAGTGCTCCTTTGACTCCGCTTGTTAAGCCTGGTTGTGGTATTTGGCCCATTGCCATTGCCTGAAACTGCTTTTTTTGGTACAACTCGAAGAGACATAAGATTAGAGGAGGGCAGATGAGATGACACAAACTAGATGCACTGATAGTCTAAACCCCGGATTGGTACTTCAATTGGAAGCTATCACAAACTATATGCTTACAGTCCTTTTTCCTCTCCCAGTGCTTTAAGTAATAAATACATCTAGAAAGAAGATATTGTCTAGCCTAGAGGAAAGAGAACAACTAGGATGAATGGTATTACTAATTTTGATATAGTGAGATAGGATGATAGAATGTCACTAGTATAAGCGTCCGGTTAGAACCATGGGAAGAATTCTGTGAAGGAGGCTTGTCTCTAAGGTTGCGTCTTCTTCTGTTGGTGTCATGATGTCTTCTTATTTACATGACTTTCAAGTCGGTGTACGTATGCCATGTGGGTTTGAGGTTGTTATTCACTATGTTAGCAGGTTTGTGGAGGCTAGAGGGGATGAGTTTGGGCTTTCTATGCTTTTGGTGGATTTTAAGAATGCCTTTAACCTTGTTGATAGGGGTACCATTCTTCAAGAGACACGGTTAAGGTGCCCGGCTATCTCTCCCTGGGTGGAATTATGTTACTCTCGGCCTGCGCGGCTTTGTTTTGGTGATTCGAATCTTTGGTCTTTTAAGGGTTCAGCAGGGGGATCCTTTAGGTCCTTTATTATTTTCCTTGGCTTTGTATCCGTTTATTCATACTATTCATCAAGCGTGTGAGCTCTCCCTATTGGGAATAAAATGTGGCCAGTCCACTTGAACGATGACAAGAAGAAAATAAGCGTTGATAAGAACAAAACAAACGCTGACAGATCAAGCGTTGATAAGAAGTCAAGCGTTGATAGGTTGAAGACAAGCACTGATAGAAAGATATGGTTTACGCGTATTTTGTTTCTAGATTACTTCTAGTAAAGATAAGTTCAACATTGTATTTTCTATAATTATCTTTACCTAGAATAGTTGATACGTAGACTCTTGTACAAGGCTTCTTATGTCTATAAAAGAAGACCTTTAGGTTATGTTTTAAATAAGTTTTCATACGCTAAACACTTTCATTGTAAGCAAGTTCGTTATTATCAATCAAGTGAAAGTTTGTTTTACATCTTTGTGTGTTCTTGTTTAAGTGTTAATTCCGCATAACACTTAGATTACTTTATACATAAACAAAGTTTCTCTACATGTATAACTTGATCTAATCTCGTATACACAAGCTTAATCGATCTAAGTTTAGGATCAACAAGTGGTATAAGAGCTTGTTGAGAAACTTTGATCTAAAAAATAGAACACAAGAACCCTAAAATCACCAAAACCCTAATTTTCACAAAACCCTAAAAACATCATGTCCACTCCAGAAGAAACTCCTACTCTTCAAACCACAACATCAATATTCCAATGCTGGGGATCTATGACTATACTCTCTGGGAGATTATTAAATATGGAAACACATTCAATAAAGCTCAAAAGATTGTTAATGGCATTGCTACAAGATCAGTTGTTCAAGGATGTTTAGAAGAAGATAAGAAAGAAAAACCTGATGATGGTAGAGTTGTGTCTGCTGAAGACATAGCAAAGAAAAGGGTTGATATGAAAACCCTAAACATTCTAAAACTCTCTTTGGGACAAGAAAATCAGCACAAATATAGAGGTTATGAGTCTGCAAAAGACCTTTGGCAGCCCTTGAAGTTGCATATGGTGGTAATGCTGATACTAAGGAAGAGAAGAATAAGCAACTCTTGCATGAGTATGCTGTTTTTAAGGCTCAACCTAATGAGAAGCTTAGTAGTGTGAGAAGCAGATTGCTTGACATTACAAGCAAGCTGTCCTTCATGGGGACACAAGTTGGTGATATTGACATTATTGCCACTTTTCTTAAAAGCCTTGGTGATGCGTGGAAGATTGAGGCAAGATCTATAATTGCCAATAATACTCACAAAAGTTCTACTCTTGATGATATCTACAACAAACTGAGGCTGTTGGAGAATGAAACTCTTTTGGAGCATGGAAGTAAGTCTACCAATAGTAACATGGCCTTCTTATCACATAGTGAAGGTCAATTTGATAAGAAGGACTCATACAGGCACCCAGTTACTGGATCAACATGTGTCAATGCTGGATCATATCCTGTCAACGCCTCACATTCAGACGTTGACACATACAAAAATGACTCACCAAGAGTTAAGCCTGCTGGTTTGGATCTGGATACTGTGTATTCATACATTGCTTCATTACCCAATGGTTCAGTGATTACATATGAGGACCTTGAGCAAATAATTGATGAGCACTTGGAGGAGATGGATATAAAGTGGAACATGGCTCTTGCAAGTATAAGAGAAAACATATGGAATAGAAGGTTTAAGAAGAAGATGACCTTTAATGTAAAGGACACTGCTGGATTTGATAAATCTAAGGTTGAGTGCTACAATTGTCATCGTATGGGGCACTTCATGAGGGAATGCAGATCTCCAAGAAGATCTGATGCTGGAAAACCCTCAAGCCAAATTGTTAAGGCTAAGGATCCTAAGCCCATGGTGGCAGTGCAAGAAATTGATGGCATTGGATGGGATTAGAGCTATTTGGCTAAGGATGAGGAAGAGGATAAAGCTTTGGTTGCTGAGATAGAAGAAGAAGATCATGTTCAATATGCTCTCATGGCACACTCCTCCTCTTCATCAGAAAATGAGGTATACAATGATGCTTTTTGTAGTAAGGGTTGTCGTTTAAATACTGAAAAACTTAACAAAGAGGTTTTAAGATTGTTAAGTGATGTGAGTACTGAGAGATGCAAGTTTTCTAACTATCAAATTGCTCTCACTCATACTGAAAAGATAGTTTCTGAGTATAAGAAAATGGAGCTTGACCTAAAAGATAAAATAAATATCTTAAAACATGATTTAAATGCTAGTAATGATGTTAGAAACATCATGGAAAGGGTCAATGCTAAATTACAGGCTACGTTAGATGAGGCTATCAAGAATAAGGATAATTTAGACCTTAAAATTCAGAGATTTGATAAGGCCTCACAAACCCTAGGAGAATGTGTTAATAAACAGAGGGATCCTAAGGACATGACTGGGATTAGGATGAAAGACTATACTGGTGTTCCACCACCAGCTGGGGACTTCTATGGTGTCCAAAGAAAGGACTTATCTTGGACTGGTTTACCAGAACTCCAAGAAGAGGAATTTATTCCTCCACCAAGAGTCCTTACCTCAGTTGAGGAATATAGGCAAAAGCTGACTGATTTGGATGAATGGAAGAAAGACAACCCTACCTTATTTGTCAAGGGTGGCATGCTTTGTGAAAGTCCAAATGAGTCGACCCCTATCAAAGTAACAAACCCAATCACTGGCAAGACTGTTGACCTTGGCTCAAACACTGTTAAGAAACCTAGCATTAAGTATGCAGAAATGTATAGGCATACTAGGTCACCAAAAAGCCAAGTTAGTGTTAATGGAACAGGCTTCTTCTCTTCTAAACCTAGAGTTGTGTCTAGAAAAGCCTGCTACACTTGTGGTAGCTTCTCACATTTAGCATATAAGTGTGTCAACGCTTCCAAGGTCGACGCTGTTAAAAGGTCAAACACTGTCAGACCCAAAACTTTTGTGGAGCAAAGTCCACAAGTTGTTAGACCAGCCCCATTCTTCACTAAAGGGTCTAACACTCATGGACAAAGACCATTTCAGAAGACCAATACTTGGTCTAATAGGCAATGGGTTTCTGTAGCAAACCCTAGGTTCAACGCTGACAAGGGTAATTTCAGCGTTGACAAGACCAAATCCAACGTTGACAGAAACGTTGCCAGACCTAAATATTTGCAACCAAATGGAAAGGGGTCTAAAGCTTCTTCTAGCTTGACATGGAGACCTAAGCAAGATCAAAACCCTAATTCTAATAGGATTTCTATGACCTGTAACAGATTTAATTATATTTCAAAGGTCATTACAAAACCAATTGGGGTTAACTGGGTATTTCATCCAAAAAGGGATGAACAAGGGGTTGTTATGAGAACTAAGTCTGTTCTTGTTGAACAACCAGATGAATCTAAGTCTGATCAGGCTTGGGTTCCCAAAGAAAACTAATTTTATTTCTTTATGTGCAGGGCATTCAAAAACAGGTGAATGATTATGGCTATTGGGATAGTGGATGCTCTAGGCACATGAGTGGGAAGGAAGATTATCTCCTTAACTTCACTCCCATTAAGGATGGTGATAAGGTTTACTTTGGAGGCGGATATGGAACTATCACAGGCAAAGGAACTCTTCTTACCAAGAACTTGCGTTTTGAAAACGTGTTTCTGGTAAAAGAACTTGATTACAATCTTTTTAGTGTATCACAAGTTTGTGATAACAAAAATAAGGTTCTTTTTACTGATATTGAATGCTTGGTGTTAAGCAAGGATTTTAAAATTCCAGATGAGAAATATATTGACTATATAACACCTAGGCATAAGGACAATTATAATGTGAATCTTAATGGTATTAGGATGAATAAGAATATGTCATGTTTTTATGCTAAAGCTTCAGTTGATGAGAGTAATCTATGGCACAGGAGACTAGGGCACATTAACTTTAAATATATAAACAGACTTGTGAGACTTGGCTTGGTTGATGGTTTGCCTGAAAAGGCTTTCCACAATGACCACTCTTGTGTTGCATGCCTTAAAGGCAAGCAGCACAAGGTCTCATTTAAGTCTAAACAGGTGCACTCTAGTTCTCAACCACTTCACTTGCTGCATATGGACCTGTTTGGTTCAACTAATATAGAGAGTTTGAATGGTAAATCATACTACTTTGTCATCACAGATGACATTTCTAGGTTTACTTGGACTTTCTTTTTAGCTATGAAAAGTGACACTGTTGATACTTTAATTGACTTTATTAATCAGATTGAGAAGAAAACTGGTAATGAAGTTAAAATGCTTAGAAGTGATAATGGTGGTGGGTTTAGAAATAAGCTATTGGATGATTTTTGTGCCAAGAAAGGGATTACTAGGCAGTTTAGTGTTGTCAGAACCCCACAGCAAAATGGGGTTGTTGAGAAAAAGAATAGAACCCTAATTGAAGCAGCCAGAACCATGTTTGCCGATGCTCACTTTCCCATAGCTTTTTGGGCTGAGGCTATGAATACAGCTTGTTATGTTCAGAATAGAGCATTGGTCAACAAGATACATAACAAAACACCTTATGAGTTACTTTGGGGAAGGAAACCTAATATTGGTTTTCTTAAACCTTTTGGCTGTCATGTAGTTGTCTTAGATACTAGTGATGCCTTAGGTAAATTTAGTGCTAAAGGTGATGAAGGCTACTTCATGGGTTATTCAGTGCAAAGTAAGGGATATAGGGTTTACCTTAAGAAGGAAAAACGTATACTTGAGAAAGTACATGATAGGTTTTTAGAGAGTAAACCTAGTGATCCTGAAAGTGGTCCAAATTGGTTGTTTGACTTGGGACCTCTATCTAGGACTTTGAATTATATGCTTGTTACTAATCCAGACATTGTGAAGGTAACTTCAAATGTTGTGGAAGAACCAGTTGTTGATGTTTCAGGTACACATGTTAATGAAGAGGTTGGATCACAAGCAGACAAGTCATCTCCCATACAAGAGTATGTCACTATTCCCATATGGACAGATGCTTTTGCTGCTACTACTGCTGCTGGAAAAGAAAATGGTGGTCCCTAAGTATCACCAGTTAACAACATGCATGGTCCTTCAGACGCTGACAAAGGAAAATCTGGCGCTGACAGGACAAATTCAGGCGTTGATGGCTCAAACGTTGACAACACCATTTCAGGCGTTGATAACCCAAATGCTGACAACTTTGGTTCAGGCGTTGACAACTCTTTTGAGCATATTTTCTCTTCAAATTTTAAACAAGGTAAACCTTCAAGAAGACATGAATAGGTTCATACAAATATTGATGAAAGAGAGTCTGAAGAAGATATTGGCAACATGGATGATGAGATTGAAGACAACAGACTTTTTGAGGGAGGAGTTCTTACTTCTACTATGAAGAATCACCCTACTTCTTAAATTATTGGAGATGTTATGTCTCCTGTTCAGACAAGAAGATCTCATTAGAGTCTTGGTGGATTTATTGCCAATATACACAAGAAGTTTGATACCCCTCTTGTTCAAGCATGTTTGTTTGCCTGTTTTCTGTCACAACAGGAACCCAAGAAGATTTTTGATGCTCTCAAAGAACCAATTTTGGTGGAAGCAATGTAGGATGAGCTTCACCAATTTGCTATTCAGGATGTTTGGGAGCTGGTTGATTGTCCCAGATATGTCAGACCTATTGGGATAAGATGGGTTCTAAGAAACAAGAAAGATGAAAGAGGCATTGTGGTCAGAAACAAGGCACGTTTAGTGGCTTAGGGATATACACAAGAGGAAGGGATAGACTATGAGGAGGTCTTTGCACCAGTTGCAAGGATTGAGGCTATAAGGATATTTCTAGCCTATGCTTCCTACATGGGCTTTACTATCTATCAAATGGATGTGAAGAGTGCTTTCCTGTATGGCACAATTGTTGAGGAGGTATATGTTATGCAGCCTCCTGGATTTGAAGATCCAGAACATCCAGACAAGGTTTATATTGTCAAGAAAGCTATGTATGGACTTCATCAAGCCCCAAGAGCATGGTATGGCACATTGTCCACTTATCTAGTGGAAAATGGATTTAAAAGGGGCACCATAGACCAGACATTATTTACAAAGAAGGCTGGTAAGGATGTCTTACTTGTTCAGGTTTATGTTGATGATATCATCTTTAGCTCCACCAATCCAAAGATGAGTGAAGACTTTTCCAAGCTTATGACAGACAAATTCAAGATGAGTGCAATGGGGAGATTAACTTCTTTCTAGGGTTACAAGTTCAGCAGAAAGAAGATGGTATCTTCATCTCTCAGGATAAGTATGTAACAGAGATCTTGAAGAAGTTTGGCTTTTCTCCACATGAAAAGAGGGCTACTACTCCTATGGATAGAGAACACCCTTGGGGAAAAGTTGGTGATGGAAAAGATGTGGATGTCAGGCACTATAGATCAATGATTGGTTCATTGATGTATCTCACAGCCTCAAGACCTGACATTATGTTTGTTGTGTGTGCATGTGCACGCCATCAAGTGACTCCCAAAGAATGTTACCTTTATGATGTCAAGAGAATCTTTAGGTACCTTAGATGTTATCCAGATCTTGGCTTGTGGTACCCAAAAGATTCACCATTGGAGCTTATTGCATATAAAGACAGTGACTATGGTGGTGATAAGTTTGATAGAAAATCCACAACTGGTGGATGTCAGTTTTTTGGGAGTAGGTTGATATCTTGGAAATGCAAGAAACAAACAGTGGTGACTAATTCTACAACTGAAGCAGAGTATGTTGCTACAGCTGCTAGTTGTGGACAAGTCTTATGGATTCAGAACTAGTTGTTGGATTATGGGTATAATTTTATGCATACCAAGATTTTTCTAGACAATAACAGTACTTTATGCATTATTAAAAATCTTGTACATCATTCTAAAACCAAACACATAGAAATTAGACACCATTTTATAAGAGATTGTTTTAAAAAAGGTTTAATACAACCAGATAGGGTTGACACAGAAGAAAATGTGTCTGATTTATTAACTAAACCTTTTGATGCTGGAAGGTTCCCATACTTGGTAACAAGTATTGGAATGATCAATCTCACCTAATATGTGTTTTGGGATCTTTTTGTAAAAGTGTGTACAGGATAATGCATTGTTATTGGTCTGTTTGAGGATTTAGATTTTCCATTATATTTTTCTAACGCTGACAAAGGTTACCTTAACGTTGACAAGTGTTATCGGGACGTTGTCAGCAACAATGTTAGTTTTGTGGTTTTTGATCTAAATGTGCAGGTGGTGTTAGCATTGTACCATTGGATACAGAGTTGCTTATGCATCCTTGGAGAATCATTTGAGCGTGTTTTTATTTATGGATGATGGCTGGAATATTTATATTCCTATCTTGACATAAATTTTTTATATTCATGTATATTATTGAGCAACCTATGTATCACAGTTTAAGGGGTGGTCTTAGGAACCTTTAGGACTTTCGGGTATTCTTATAATACTCTTATCACAATTCTAGATTGTGTCCACAGGTGAGTATGAGTTAGTTTTACTAAATCATGAGGCACTGTAGCATGCAAAGTTGATATACTATGCATGCTGCCAAGACATTTTTGGCCTAGAATTGGGTGTGGTCTGTTGGGAGACTTGGGAATGATTTTATCATGGGTTTACCTGGGAGTTACAAGGAATTTTATGAGATAACTTTGTTGTTAAGAATTTGGGTTAGCAAGGGACACTAGAGGACTGATATGTCTATCTTGCATAAGCAAGTGTGCATAACTGGACAGTGCTTGCCGCCCTATAATAATTATCAACATATAGGTTCTCTTCACTAGGATAAATTACTTTGTTAAGGTCCTTTTTCATTTTTATTACGTTTATTTTTGGACGTTGACAAACATTTTATCAAGCGTTGTTATGACCAATTTAGACGCTGACATGGCTATGGCAAACGTTGACAAGAATATAGCCGTTGGGCGTTGATGGGTTATTTTTGACCGTTGACACTCAATGGGACCTACCCAGTTGTTATTTTTGACAAATTTTGGGGCCGTAATTTTGGGAGCAGATAACTTTTAATTAATGCATGAGATAACTTATTTTCTTTTCAATATTTTCATGATTATATTTTGAACATAGTTGCCTCATTTTTGACCAATCACATGCACCTATCTCTCCTATATATTTGGCTTCTATTTTTAAATAGGGTACCTTATATTCTTTTCTAACAATTTTCTCCTATAATTCATCTTTCTAAATCATTCACAAACAGCTTTCTTCAACAATGGCACCAAAATTTAAACCAAGTGATTTGGTATTGGGATTCAGGAGTCAACACAACATGATTGCATATTTGGACGCTGATGACACTCTGTTTCCACAATACACCCAGATGGTGGAGTATTTGAATTCATCCCTTCTTAGGTATGCTCTTTCTCATGCTCCTCTCATCCCTGTCACGCATATTAAATAGTTTTGGAACACTGTCAGTTCCACAACAATTAATAATGTGACTACATTATCATCTATTGTTCATAGGCGTACATGGGTGGTGACTGAAGCCTTGGTTCGCCAGGCTTTGCATCTTGATGATGCAGATGGTATAACCACCCTTCCCATTAATGAAATAGAACAAGGACTTCGGGCTTTGGGGTATCCTTTCCCTGATGAGGGCACTTTAAACAAATATCATAAACAAGAGTTTCCCCCAGCCTGGAAGTACCTCATACATGTCATCTTACAATGTTTGAGTCCCAAGTGTACTGCACACAATGAGATTAATAGATCCATTGCTAGTGCTATTTTGTGCATTGCAACTGGGAAAAAGTTTAATTATTCTAAAATGATTTTTGATGGCATGTGTAAAAACAAAGGGAATAAGATGACTTCGGCTTATCCCAAATTTTTACAAATGGTTTTTGATGTGCAAAATTACTACACAAGGGATCATGATGACTTTTATGAGATCCCTGTGCAAAAGAAAGCTATTTCTACCAAGATGAACTCACCCCCTCACCATGAATTACCCCTCACCCAAGCTATGCTTGCTGTTATTGAAGCAACACAACCCCAACCAGACCCACAACCACAACTTGACCCAATACCAGAACCTTTACCTTCACCTCAACACATGGAAATTGACCAAGAACCCTTCGACGCTAACACATTAAATGTTGGCGTTGACAGAAGTAATCCAAACGTTGACACATTTCCTTCACAGTCCCAAACACCCCTTAAACTTCAAACTACTTCCCAATCCACATCATCATCTACCCCACCTCAATATAGGTTGCAAAAATTCCTAAGGACTACTAGAGTGTTCTCCTCTAGTGGTCCTAGCCATGTAGCAAAGAGAACCACCACCACAAGTGTGGTTGGTGCTATGGATGAGGCTGGGACTATTGGTTCTGGCTTAGATGCAGGCCAAGACAGTCCTAACATCTTTAAGACCTCGTCCATGCCCTATGAATCTAACTTGGGAGGTTAAATACCCATTTTAGAGGAGGGCAGATTGGAACCATACACATTGATGGAATTGACGGCTGTCAGCATTAGCTTGCAAAAGCAAAATGCAGACTTGGTACAAATTGTCAGTACACAAGGCCTTGAACTCAAGCAATTGAGGGAGAGGATTGTCATTTTGGAGAATGCTAGCACTAGGCGTGGGATGGAGGAATATTCGAAAGTGGATGATGAACAGATTAATGTGAGTGATAAAGGCTCACATGATGGAGAATCTTTGGGTGTTGCTGAAGCCCTCACTGAATTGAAGAATCAACCAGGTTTTGATATGTCTCTAGTTACTCCTACAAACTTAAACTTGTCTTTTACAGCTATGTTGGAACAAATTACAAAAGGCGCTGAGACAAGTAAGTTGGACGTTGACAAGCAAAATTTGAGCGCTGACAAGAGTAATCTGGGCGCTGACACAAGGAATTTGAGCGTTGAAAGACCTGCAGATGAGTTTGATGTATTCCATTCATCAGCCATCATCAAAGAAGTATCTTCACAGGTATTACCATTATCCTTACCCATCATTGATCCATTAGATAAGGGTAAAGGAATTATGGTAGAAGTAGAAATTCCATAGGATGCATCACAAGTAGAGTTTGGTAGAAGGTTGGCTGCACAACTTGTGGAACAAGAAAGAAAGAAGGTTGGTGAATCACCATTTGTTGCCACTTCTGAGGAACAAGAAGGAAGTGATGAAGGAAGTTCAGATTCAAGTGTGATGATAATTGAACAACCTGAGAGACTTGAATATGGTGATGATTTGGCAAAAGAGAAGCTTAGAGAGTTGAAGTTGCAAGTAGACTTTGATATGCCAGAAGTAGTTCATATGTATCATGCTTGGGAGAATAGGATAATGGAGAATCCAGATTTGACTATTTCAGACCAGATTTGAGGTTTGGAGATTCTTCTAAGAGTTCAAGCAGACTACAAGGTAATTCTGAAACACAAGGCTGGCAATATTTTGTCACTGCTGAAAAGGGATAGAAGGGAGCTTTATACATGCTACTCAGATGTCATGGAACAGGATGGACCTACAAGAAATTGTTGGGATTATCCTTTGAAGAATTGGAGTACAAGGCTTATCCCATTTGGGCAAAAGTGCAGGAAGAAAACACTCTAAGACTTCTTTCAGATGAAAGGAAAGAAGAACTTGCAGAAGAGATGGAGATTCAGAAGGGAATGATTGTTCCAAGGCCTTTGAAGAAGGGAGTTCCACTTGAGTTCCCTAAAGATATGGATAAATTAAATCCCAGTGAAGCTGTTATTAGAAGGAGCATCAAGCTCTCACCCATAGAAGCTTCAGATATGGTACAAGTGTTACCTCTTGATGACAGAAACCCTATCATAAGCTATGAAGAAGATGCAAGTGGGTTTTTGAAGATTGGAAGGTATGGAAAAGAGGTACACACATTTACTACTCTTGTATCTCTCTTTGCAAGTTTGGATAGAGAAGACTTGGTAGACCTTTGGAGGTTGTTGGAGGCCAAGTATGAGACTGAAGCTCCCACTTCAGTCAATGGAATAAAACTTTGGTCAACATTCAAGAAGATGTGTGGACCCAAAGAAGAAGATCCTGCTATGTGGAAGGATCTTGAGGATGATATCAGTGGTCTTCAATGGCGTTTGTATTCAGCTGCTGGTGTGTACTACTTGAGCTCTACAAAGTTTGCTGAGTATCTTCTTGTAGATGCTCAGTATCCCATGTCCAAAGAAGTTTTGGGGAAGATGAAGACAACTCAGCTGTAGATTGACTATTCAAGTGACGTGGCCAAAGATTTGATCAGACATGTTTATTACCAATATGATAAGATTTGTAAGATTCCTCCTAGTTCTTAATTTTTATTCAGAAACTTGATTACTAGAGTAGATATCAAGTTTAGGGGAGGATTGTTGGGAATAAAATGTAGCCAGTCCACTTGAACGCTGACAAGAAGAAAACAAGCGTTGATAAGAAGAAAACAAACGCTGACAGATCAAGCGTTGATAAGAAGAAGTCAAGCGTTGATAGGTTGAAGACAAGCACTGACAGAAAGATATGGTCAACGCGTATTTTGTTTCTAGATTACTTCTAGTAAAGATAAGTTCAACATTGTATTTTCTATAATTATCTTTACCTAGAATAGTTGATACGTAGACTCTTGTACAAGGCTTCTTATGTCTATAAAAGAAGACCTTTAGGTTATATTGTAAATAAGTTTTCATACGCTAAACACTTTCATTGTCAGCAAGTTCGTTATTATCAATCAAGTGAAAGTTTGTTTTACATCTTTGTGTGTTCTTGTTTAAGTGTTAATTCCGCATAACACTTAGATTACTTTATACATAAACAAATTTTCTCTACGTGTATAACTTGATCTAATCTCGTATACACAAGCTTAATCGATCTAAGTTTGGGATCAACACTCCCTTCAAGCGTGGTATCTTGATGACGGATCTATTATTGGTAATACTCTTATGGTTGCCAAGACATTAGATATCATTCGAGCTGATGGACCAGCTCGTGGGCTGCATCTGAATGTTGGAAAGACTGATCTTTTCTAACCGATAGAGGTCCCTCGTGATCTGATGGATGGCCTTTTTTCTGCTTCGTTATCTCGCCCGATGCGTGGTGTTAGGCTTCTTGGGGGTTCTGTTAGTAGGGACTATGAGTTTTCCTGTGAGTTTGTCGCGCGTCGAGTTTCCAAGTCCATTTCCCTATTGAATGCTATCCGCAGGCTTGATGACTCGTAATGTGAGCTTCTTCTTCTTCGCAATTGTGTGGGGGTTGCGAAGTTAGTTTTTGCTTTGAGGACTTGTCCTCTGGGGGTTCTTGGTGGTGCTCAGGTTCAGTTTGATTAGGCCTTGCGTACTTCCTTGGAGTTAATTGTTACTGGTTCAGGTCCCGGTTTTGGTGATTGGCAGTGGCGGCTTGCCACTCTGCCCATTAGACTTGGTGGTCTTGGGGTCTTATGTGCTGACGATGTCGGGTGTTTTTCCTTCATAGCCTCTTGTTTGCAGTCTAGTTCTTTGCAGGATCGTATTTTGGCTAGGTCTTGGATTGTTTCGTCGAGTTCTATCTTTCTGTCTTCGCTGGACGCTTTCTCGGCCATTTGTGATGTTGATTATCACTCTGTTACCTCTAGCTCTGTAATAAGTGTGAAAACACTTACCCTTTTACCACTTAAAACAAGGAAAAACCAAACCAAAACGTGAATTAAATAACGCAAAAGTCGGAATTACGCGTGGTTTTGTGTATTTATGTAAAATAGGTACAAACGGACAAAAAACGAAGCAAACACGGGATTTCACGGGCGTTTATCGAAGAAAAAGACAAAGAATGAAGAAATGACAAAACAAAGCATTCAAGGTCTAAAGTTTCCGAATTTACAAAGATTAAGGATGTCAAGAGATTGAAAGCTTCAAAGCTTGAATTTACAAAGTGAAATAAGGATGGAAAACAAGGGACTAAAGGTGAAAAGTACTTATTATTAATAAAAATCTTATCATGTTGGATTTATTCAGTCATCTTCATCAACAAAAGGAAAGAGAAAAAAGAAAGCCGACGTTTTCATTATCCTCTCCATACTCTTTAAATCGGATTGTAGGGTGAACAATAAGGAATCAAGAAAAGTGCAAATGCTCAAAGATGATCATCATCAATTCCTCTACAAGAAGATGCCTTTTAATTAGATCAAAACTCACCACGGAAAAAAACCTAATTTCTGAAGAAGATTCGAGAATTCATAATCCACGTGGAAGAACGTGATTGGATGCTACAAATCGACAACACATCAACACTCCTCCAGAATTCTCTATAAATACTTGTAATCGCTTCATTTGTAAGCAACTAGGTGTAGGTGTATTTTCACATAGTTGTTAAGGAATTAGTTAGTTAAAAAAAATTAATTGTTTTCTGTTATATCTGTTGTAACAAACCTTTTCATCCATTAATAAAAGTCTCGTTCTTTCTATTATTCTTTCTTATCCACTGTTTTAAAGCTATTGAGTCATAAGCTTTTTCTAGCTTATAATATTCTGTTTTAACCTTTACGTTAGTACTCAATAAGCTTATGTTGGGAATGAGCGTTAGTGTAGCATATGATAAATAAGCAGCTTATTGTTCACACAAGTAGCCGTGAAGATCAGTAGGATTTAGTCAGATTTAGTCAAATCAACTGATGTTTTTTATTTTGAGCGGATATTAGTAGTTAGTTTTACGGTGATCGCGCATTTGTATTCGACTTCGATCCAAATCGCATCGTAGCTCTCAACAACGGAGGCCTTGAATGTGAGGTGATCCTATGTTAACTTTTCTACAAATAATAGTATAATTTGCTTCTTGCTATTTATAGTGTAATTCTAGTTTAGACTTGTTTCATTTCTCCTTGGCAATTTGTTAAGTCTCTGAATTTGGTGTATGCTTGAATTCATGTGTTCTTGATTTCTTTATCTTTCATTACATCCGATATTGAGTGTTTGGATTAGCAGCTTTTAGTTTCAAATGGTATATGTTAATAGTAGGTTTGGAAGTGTGTCCAAT
Source organism: Glebionis coronaria (assembly GCA_025667525.1). Classification (NCBI taxonomy): domain Eukaryota; kingdom Viridiplantae; phylum Streptophyta; class Magnoliopsida; order Asterales; family Asteraceae; genus Glebionis; species Glebionis coronaria. Next base: position 650,577,185 of record CM046874.1, read on the forward strand.
AAGTAACTTTAGGAGACTACGAAGAATAGTAAAACTAGCAGGTAAGTCATATAATCAGTCAAAAAGGAAAATATATGTGAAAATGTATGGGTCAACATTCGGTTTGAAAAGATGATTTCATTCGTTCATACCTTTTTAAAGAGTTTGAATTAGACAGATTGATTTAGTGTCCTGAAAACCTTGCACTAGTGGCTTTCACATAAAACAAGTGTCTTAGTTTGTGACCTACTTAATAAGCCTTCAAAATCAGCTTATCAGATTAATTTTTGTCAACATAGAACTTTGTTATTCTCCTCAAACAAGCTTCTTTAATTCATCTGTTATTGTTTTCTTAAACTGCATAGCTAATAGACGAGCTGAAATATTGGTTCAAATTATTACTATAAGCATTTTCGTAGTTAAGTAGTTCATCAATGAATTTGCCCTTAATAAGATATCATGAAAAACTAGTCGAACAGTAATCTGTTCATGACATTAGTGTTGAAAAGAGTTTGAGTATTGTTCACATTTACCCCTTTACTTTGTATATGTACATTGCGCGCACGGTCCACAGTTAGTAATAGTTACAAACTTAAAATCCAAATCGTTAGTTTTAGTTAACATAGTAACTGGATCAGTTAAATTGATTGTTTGGGCTTCATATTTCTTTTCTTGGGTTATGTATAAAAACCCACAAAAAGGCTGCCTAATACTAGTTCAAAAAAAACTGTGTATACAAATAAAAAAGGTGCGTTTTTTGTTTCTTAAACACTTCATTTTCAAAAATAGATTTTACAAAAATAGATTTTTGATTTTATAAAAAATAAAAATAGTTTTAATAGATAAAAAACATAAAAAATAGTATAAAAAAATAAGTTTTACATTTTTAGAATAGAGTTTGCATTTACGTTTTCGGCATTTTTGTATTTTGCATTTTTACTTTTATTTTCGCTTAGCATATTAATAATTTGTGTTTGCACTTTACTTTTGCATTTTATACTTGTACTTCGTGTTATATTTGCGGTATATGCAATTTGTTTTAGAATAGTACGTATGATAAGTTGATGTAAGAGGGTCTTTGAGTTTCTATCTAAAGCATCCTCATCAGATCCACGTCATCCAAGTCTAGGACCATGAGAACTGCACTTCACTTTCTTCAGAAGTTTCTAGAATCAAGTGATTGGAGTGGCTATGTTGATGGCGTGAATTACTAAAAGGTAGAAATAGTAAAATTTTCGGTTGATATTACATCCGTTGGTCTCATAAAAAATCAAAGGGCATGTTTTGTCCTATACCTGGGAATATACGAAAAGATACAGAAGCAAGAAAGGTTTGTAAGATGATGTTGATTACAAACACATAATTTTGTGAATCATGTATCTAATGCCCCTTGCGTGCTATCTCATCTCTTCTGGAACATAATTCATATTCATATTTTCTTTATGTAGCATTGGTAGTTTTTCAAGAGGAGGGTCCATGGTATGAACATCATCCCTTTGCAATTTGAGCTTCTTTGTTCCATCATGATACCAATATCTGAAAAGCTAAACAGTTCTGTTATGTCATCAACTTATCATTCTAGCAATCTGTTTTATGTTAGTCAACTTTTAAATTCTACCCATTCGACCTGTTGGCAAAAGAATAATATCAAGACTAATCATTTTTAAATAAATAAGATGGATATAGCGTCAATTGGTATCACGTTGCCTTACTTCCAAGTATTTTTTGCTCTTTTTTCATAAAGCTGTCTAAACTCGCCCAACACGTATTTAATACATAGAGATTTCTAAATCTTTTCAATGAGAAAAGTTGGATACTGATCGGAGAAAAAGCAACTATAGAGAGTCGCAAAGAGTTGAAAGATAAGCTGGTCTATATTTCTCTTTAACATCATTATGTAAGACTGTCATGTTAAGTAAAAAGTGTTATGGTGAATTATGAGTTGTTTGTATAAGTTTATATCTAGGCTAAGGCGGTAGATGATCTATCGCGATACTTTATGTTCACTACTGCATTTTACTGCCTGTCTATATCTTGGAATTATAAAATTGTTTATTGTTTCTGATCATGAGTGGTATGGCATGACAGAAAACTTGATGCAAAAATATCATCGATAGAAGGACTCAAAATTCACAAAAGATACCTAAAGGGCAACAGAGGTTGCCATATTGGTGCATAAGGCGGGTTAGGTAATGAGTCAGACCGGATGTTTGACACGGGCTGGTTAGGCCGACCCTAAGTAAATTTGCCAGGCCTACAAACTTTACCAGAACTTATGAGGTATGTGTAACAGGTTTCAATTTAATGAACCTTATTATCCATTTGTATGTTAAACTTATTAATTGATGATATTTTTTTATAGGCACCTATAAAATTCAGAGTACTCGGTTATGTAGTAACATCAGGCATTGATGAAATAGCCGACACCCATGTTGAGAATGATGTAGAAAACAACCAATCAACATCTCTTCCTGTATACATAAAAAGTTATGCGCACATATAGGTATGTGTATGCTTATTTGCCCCTTTGAAAGTGTTAAATTTCAATATTTATCCATGCTGTCCTAAATTTATTTAAGATCCCCTAAACGTGAATTTGCGGTTGTCTACTACACACAACTAAATAAAGCTAAAAATATTAAATTGGCCATTTAGGGACAAATTCGCATCATATTTGTCATGTGCTGCCATAATGTGAAGGTAATAATGTAATTTATTGTATAACAAACGAGCTTCTTTGATATGTGTGCTTAATGCTTTTAAGACCGCTTTCTAAAATATATTCCCACAAACGTTGTGGGTTAAATCAGATAAGAATTTTTCGAATGTTACACGTGATGTCGAAGCTAGGCAACGGATCTGTAATAAAAAGATATTATGGGTTTCTAGCCCATGACACCAATATCATTACATCATTATGTGCAACTACCATAAAAACCTGACTGAAAGACCCTAGCTGACACTAACATATAATATATTTGTTTTTTAGATGCTTACAAATTTTTTATAATCATTTGTACTTCACTAACGCTTATATTAATGATAATCTCTTAATCTTAAACTAAAATTCTTGATTTTTCTGTCATGCTAACTAGGTGTGTTTTCTTGCTGATAAAAAACACTTCCAGCTGATATATGCTGCATGGATGAAAGGAATTGTTTTACTTTTATTTGGTCTTGGTCAATTTTGATAACTTAAGTTAACTACCCCAGTCCGATTACGTTACATAAAATACTTCGTATATTTTTTTATCTTATAAAGAAGTTGGAGAAAAATGTACATATTAACCTTCATTCCTGTTAGTATCGTTGTTTTCTAATAGTCCCACACATCTCAACGTTTCTGATTATGGGCTTATAGGTCAAATTTCTATAGAATCTCATATCTGATTGTGGGCTTATAGGTCAAATTCCTTATAAACTTTCGATGACACATGTATTTTGAAATTTTCTTATAGGTTCTTCAAGAAAGACATAAGAGGCTGCAATGGCGACCAACAGGTTCAACAAATTACTTGAGGCCTGCAAGGCATACCGTGACAACACATCAAGATTGTTTCTTTATACAGCTTTGTAAAGGAATAAATGAAGAACAATCGTATATGTAAGAGGGTCTTTGAGTTTCTATCTAAAGCGTCCTCATCAGCTGCACGTCATCCAAGTCTAGGACCATGAGAACTGCACTTTACTTTCTTTGGAAGTTTCTAGAATCAAGTGATTGGAGTGGCTATGTTGATGGCGTGAATTATGATAAGACAACACTAAAAGGTAGAAATAGTAAAATTTTCGGTTGATATTACATCCGTTGGTCTCATAAAAAATCAAAGGGCATGTTTTGTCCAATACCTGGGAATATATGGAAAGATACATAAGCAAGAAAGGTTTGTAAGATGATGTTGATTACAAACACATAATTTTGTGAATCATGTCTCTAATGCCCCTTGCGTGCTATCTCATATCTTCTATCTTTTGGAACATAATTCATATTCATATTTTCTTTATGCAGCATTGGTAGTTTTTTATCAAGAGGAAGGTCCTTGGTATGAACATCATCCCTTTGCAATTTGAGCTTCTTTGTTCCATCATGATACCAATATCTGAAAAGGTAAATAGTTATGTTATGTCATCAACTCCTGGTGAAGCAAAGTAGCTAAAAGTTAATTCAGTTGATTTGTGGTACAGGTGTACAGCTATAGAAGCAAAATCTAAAGGAAGCAGCTAAAAGTTCACATATATTGCAATGATACAAGAAAACTAAAAGGGCAGGTACGCCAGCAACACCAATAAGTCAACAAAATGAACACAAACCCAAAAATTCAACATATTACCAAGAAATTGAAACTAATGCACATACCAGAAGTCTTAATCTACCAGTCGCATATTTCAAGGTCCATGATGGAATTCAAGAACAAATTAAACCTGAATCATTGATTCCTTGATCAGCTCTCTCGTAATCTCAATCTGCCTCTTATCCTGGTGATTACTGTTCTTTCTTTAGACTGGTCAACCTCAGGAAGATGTTGGGGAATCAACTAAAGTGCATTTAAGCAAAAGAAAATCCATTTTTACACGTTTTCTTGAAAATTCAAACATATGTAAGAGCCGTTTCATGCTATATCAAATACCTGAATGTGAGCTCTAGATCTTAACTGTAGGTTTTTAACAGTTTCTCCACCTTTGCCAATAATAAACACAACGTAAGCCTAAAAAATATTAAAAGCTATAAAGTAGAAGAGACATAAAGGTTTCATCCTAAGGACATACCTTTTCTTTTGGGACTTGTATCTGAACTTGTTCCACGCTTGTAGCAGACAGTGTATAGCTGAACCCCCTAGCAGTGTTGGGGAGCCACCAGCATCCGCCTGAAAAACAGGATATATTAATCTCATGGACATTATGTGACAAAAATAAAATCACGCTACAGTTGATAGAAGCAAAAAGGTGCAGGCAAATGATTAAACCCCTTACAACAAAGCCATTGACTATAGTGTACCTCTAATATAACATATTTTAACAGCTTCTAAGCCTTGTTGATGCTTTCTAGAGAACCTATTAGCTTCACCCTACTGTAACTATGAGCGAGACCAAGTTGAGATTTTTCCACGTCATCATGCTATACTAAAAATAAAAGCTTTGTGGTTAATGGATTGCAAGAATCATATACGACCAACTATGAGAAAAAGAAGATAAAACAACATAATCAAATCTCAAGTTCAGTATTACTTAATAAAAAAACTGCTTGTCAGATTACTATGCTTTCAGATAATACAAAATCAGTCTAAAGTGAGAGATGCTTATTCAAACCGCTGACCCGATTGTTATCATTTTAAAAATATGCTCATAATTTATGATAATGTCCCTCAAAATAACTGTAGCCAAATACCCCTTATTTTCTCTAAAACCAATTATATGGTATATTCAAAGGTTTAAAAAATGAGATTGAAAAGTATTACGTAGCAGCGAAGTGATCCTATTATTCATATTCACAATAATTGTGGATATAGATGCTTAGGATCGTTAAACCCAATTATATGAATTGATACCTGAATTATAAAAGTAAGCCAATAGAAAATAATATAGGGTTTAGAAAAAACACTCATGCTGCAGGACATCTGCTGGTGCGGTGTGTCTTGCTAGACATGTACTCTGTATATATTATGCTTACGATCATTAAACCCAGTTTATGTAGTGTATCCTTTTTTCTCCATAACCTTGTTATGTATTATTATATATATCAAACATAGGCATGTTTGTGACAATCTATCATTTTCAGGTAGTGAAGTATTTTCTCGTATAATATTTTGAAACTTATTTTTATGTTGGTTGATGAACTCACAATTTACGGATTTAAATTTGGGCTTACGTGTATAATTTAGCGTCCTTTACGACTAAACCGGAAACCTTAGGATTACGTATTTACGTTTTTGAACTCCGTTTTTGATGAGACAATTTTTATTGGATTCGTTTTGTGTCGTTGATTCATAATTTATAAAAATGTTTTTCGTGAAACGACCCGAGGGCACGCAAATCGAGAAAACTAGAATCGAGGAATACCCGTAAATTAGTGAGGTGGGACAAAATACATTATCCCACCCCACTAGCTCATATGGGACGGCACAACATGACACCACATCAATATGTGGCATCATGTTAACTTGTTATTTACAAGTGTAAGCTAAAACTTACACTTTAAGCTTTCCACTAGCTAAACCCATCAACTACTTCACACACCATCATTTCATACATGCAAACAAGCTCATTTTCTCTCAAAACCTCCACCCTTGCCGTCCATTTTGAAGAACAAACACCCCTTCTTGATCTTTTCTAGCCACAAAATACTTGTTATCTAGCTCTATCATGGAGTTACCTTGAAGCCTTGATCATTTGGTGGCCATTTTAACAACAAAGGAGGTGATTTGCTTGTGTCCTAGGGCTGATTTCTCAACTATTGTTCTTGGTTTTTGATGATCTTGGAGTTACTTTTGGTGTTCATCAAGTTCTTGTCTTCCAAAAACAAGATATACTCTTGGTTGGTAAAGAAGATCATCCTCTCCATTTTCTCTTGTTATTTTTGTAATGATCAAATGTATTTTCTTTCTTGTTGTATATGTATATGATGAATATAGGATGATAAAAATGTTGTGTGGGGATCAAGTGTTGATAAACATGCTTAAAAAGGGTAATAACAATAAGAAACAACGCTAAAATCATGATTAATTTGTTGGCTGTATAAAAACAGTATGTAACTAAAACTTTAACTGATAAAATTGCATGGTAGAATCCATTTACAGTAAGTACAATATGTTATACACATGTGAGAGTTGTCCATGCAATGGAATCATTATAATGAGTGAGATATGATCAAAACAAGATAAGTGTGCTAATCTGAATAAGCTTTTTTGTAGGGACTGTTAAGGATAGATAAACTTAAAATGAGCAGTAGCTATAACTAAGTTAAATGTAGCACATAATATAAAGATCATGCCATCCAAAAATGAGCTTCTAGTTCATTATAGAACTCTAGATATGATAAAAATGGTGAAGATGAAAATAAAAATCAGATTTTGAGAATTAATGTTTATTATTATTATATAAGCACTCAAATTTTGTTGTATAAAATGTAAAATAAAAACCCACTAACTTATGAAATTTATTTATATAAATATGTAAAAGGTTAAATAAGTGGATAAATTATATAAATGGTAGTGGAATAATACTTATAAGTAATAAAAACTATAAACTTGATTTTTACGACTTTTTCGGCTATTACCGTAAAATTAACGTTTTTCGCCAATTAAAACTTAGATGATCAAACCCGTCTAATGTAAAGTTTTTAAAAGTCATATACTGATAATATAAGTATCTAATACAAGTAAAAACCGATAAAACCCGAACTATAGGACATACGCACATTAACGAGCTAACTAAGCATATTGGACTAATAATTGGACTAAATAAGATAAACACTTGTAAAAAGAACTTATTGGGCTTAACCCATTTGGGCCTACATGGAAAGTATAGATACTGATAATATAAGTATAAAATGGATTAAAACAAGTTAAAGAACTTATAATAAGCTTATTGGACTTAAAACGTGTAAATACGTAAAACTAGTAAACAAGTAAAAAGTTACCAAAACGTAAACACTAAAATGAGTAAACAAGGATATATAAACCCACTTGATCATCATCATATGTACAAAAATCATCATATGTATATTGTTATTTTGATAAAAGTCATTGGACAAGAGTCTAAGACCGATTATTATTTATATAGGTTTCCGTGACCGAAGCACGCCCGTAGCCGATAATCCGCCTTTCATTATCAACGTGAGTTCATAGCCTCGCACTCTTTTAAATGTTTTATAAAATGATTTGTAAACCCGCGAGGGAGATAACATGCTAGATTTTGATAAAAATAGAACACAAGTAGTCCCGATGGTATGCTTAATGATATGGACCCGAATGATGCTATGACCCTATAAACGAGACAAAAAGGATTATTAGTAGTTAGGTTATGTCACTTAAAGTCCCATTAGCATGAATTGTGAACTACCGGGATTTGGTAGACGCTTATGGATTTGATAGTACTATTTGCGGACGATCACCCCAGTTCGCGCCTTGACGGTTGATCCCCGTCGTACCACATTGATTGGTAAGCGAATTTATGTATGAGAAGATTCCATAGCGTGATTTTTGTGACGACACGCTAACTTAGATGGGAAAATTGTTTGTCGGGTTCGCGGCCCGCTGTTTTCATAGTAAGGTAACAATGTCATGCGGCTAGTAATAATCCAATAAAATGTATCCTATACATAATGTAATCCAATAACGACGCTAATAACGATGATAATATTACCTATTATGGTAATATTGAGACTACGGTCTCATGGACCGTTTAAGATGTATGCTTGATTTATATATTGCCTGACTAGCAATACGAGGACTTACTTTCGATATTATACTTGTGTTCTGATTTTAACGATTGTTTTATATAACGGTTTTTATTAAACTCTATGAATTCACTCGGCATTCGTTGATATGATTTTTGCATGTTTTTATCTCAGATGCTTGAAGGTAATCTGGATGGAGATCGACTCTGATGGCCCATAAAATATTAAAAATGTTCATTCGATCTATGTTTTGTAAACTTAATGACCTGTATAATTTGGGACCTGTTGTACACTTTAAAACTTTTTATCGAATGAATGTATGTTGAACCTTGTACAACCATTTTTATGTGTTGTCTATAATTGGAGTTATTGTGCTATCCCATAACACTCTAAAAGACCCTTCCGCTGTATCGATACGAAAAATGAGAGTGTTACAGTTTGGTACCAGAGCTCTCGTTATAGAGAACAAAAGATTTTAAAAACCAAGGTTTTGAACAAAACTTTTCAAAATCTTTTGACAATGAACATTTAAGAAAATATTTGAAAAATCTTTTGACTATAACGGTGCCAGAGATCTCCGACGTTACCAACAAGCCCTATTGAGAAGATATATATTTTGATATATATAATTTAATTTATATATACGTATATATCGTGGTTTCATTATGTAATTATTTAAATAGTATGTTATCCTAATAAGAGATATATTTAAATGCAGATTGTCATGGCTGACCCTAATATTCCTATAGAAAACCATGCTATTCCCGAACCTAATGTAGATGATGATCCTTATTTAGACTTAGTAGATTATGATATAGATGATGAGGAGGAACCATTTGAGGATCCCGAGCCCGAGTTAGGACTAGGAGATCAGATTGCCCCTCAGGATGACTTGGTAGAGAATGAGATTGAGAATGCTGATATAGAGAATGATGATGAGATTGGGTTAGATAATTTAGATGATGAGATTGACGATGAGGATGTCGAGGAGGATGTAGGTATAGATGTTGAGGTTGATGACGATGAGGAAGCCGAGCTTATTTATCCTTATGATGTTCCAAAGGGCGAGCCTTTACCCCCACCAGTTGATTAGTCTGATTCTGAGGTTGAGCTACCTAGGGATGAAATGTCTGAATCGTCTGAATCTGATTTTGAATCAGAGGAGGACGAGGATGATAATGCACCTGACGGTACTGATGGTATTGCTACTCGTAGACGTGTGATAGGAGAGTCGTCTAGTACTCGAGAGGCTACACATATTGATGGTCTTGCACCATGGGCCTTGAGACGTGATCTAGATGCTTCCCGTGTTAAGAGTAGTATGACGGAGATTGGATTAGGTGTTGTTCAGACTAATGTTGCCTATTTGGAGTCGAAGACTAAGGTTGGCGAGAAAGAGCGGGAATTGCTTAGTTTGGATTTGACTGATGTAGAGTGTGGTTTGAATGAGGCTTTTAGGAGGTTATCGGTGTTGGAAAGTGGTGAGTTTGCTGAAATGAAGAGAAAGGTGAATTCTATGGAGATTCAGTTGAGTGTAGCTCGTGCGATTCGTGAGAAAGCTGAGAAGGAACTGAATATATCTGTGGGATGGAATAGTAGATTTTATGCTGACATGGTTGAAAGAGGAGTAATCCGTAAGCGCCCAGCTGAAGATGTGTCTAGTGATCGTCCGACGAAGATTCAGAAGACGATGAATGATGGACCATCTGGCGGTTCTCAGTAGACCAGTCTGTATTTAGTAGTGACCTTTGTATCTTTTGTACTTTTGTAGCTTTGACTGAACCGACTTGTTAGTAGTAGACTTGGTACGAATTTTGAGTATATATAGTGCTAGAACTTTGATATGGGATGTACTAAGACAATGCTTTTGTTTCAAATCGAATGAAATATGTATCTTGTCTTGAATTCCATATTGTGCCTTATTTGTATCTTGATTATGAATTCAATCCATATTATATGAATCCTTGTTGGGTGAATGCTTAATACTTTGAAATTGTGAAATTATAGAACTATGCCGCCCAAGAAGGCTGTGACTGAGGATGATGTACGTAGGATTATTACGGAGCAAGTTACCGCATCTATGACTGAATTTATGGCAAATGCTAGAAATGAAGCTGGCGGTAGTGAAGCTGGCGGTAGTGGAGCTGGCGGTAGTGGAGCTGGCGGTAGTGGAGCTGGCGGTAGTGGAATTGGCGGTACTAATGTGAATGTGAATGCTAATAATGTGAATGCTAATGCTGGAGGAAATGTAGGATGACTTGGAACTAATGCACCTAAAGTTGGTGGCTGTACTTACGTGACGTTCATGAAGTGTGAACCTCTACCTTTTAATGGAACTGAAGGTGTTGTAGGATTAAACCAGTGGATTGAGAAGATTGAGTCGGTGTTTCGGATTAGTAAGTGTAAGGAGGAAGATAAGGTGACATTTGATATGGCTACTCTTAAAGGTCGTGCGTTGACTTGGTGGAACGGGAGAATTGCTTTCATGGGTCTTGATGCTGCTAATGCTACTCCTTGGGCTGAAATTAAGAAGTGGATGACTTTGGAGTTTTGTCCACGTAGTGTGATCATTAGGTTAGAACAAGAGTTGATTCATTTGAGAATGAAAGGTGTGGACATTGATAGTTACACGAATCGATTCCATGAGTTGGCCTTGCTATGTCCTCGATTGGTTGAACCCGAAGAGATCCGAATTGAGCAATACACCAAAGGGTTGACCAGGAATATCCGGGGGGACATGACATCATCTAAACCACTAACCATTGATGATGTTGTTCGAATGGCTTACCAACTCATTGGACAGATAATTCAGGATAGGGAAGATGAAGCCCGTGTTGGTGAGAAAAGAAAGGGAGACGGTGATCGTGTAGATAGAGGTGATAATAGGAAGATTTTCAATCGCCGTCAGAACCAGAGAAAGGGGAATGCAAATGCTCTTACCAACAATACACCGCGCAACGATGATAGATGTCCTAAGTGTGGCAACAAGAGGCATGCTGGCGACTGCTGGAAGTGCCGAAATTGCGGAAAGCTTGGACACAAGGTTGAAAGGTGTAAGAAGGGAACCATTTTCTTCAACTGTAATGAAGAAGGTCATAGGAAATCGGAATGCCCCAAGTTGAAAGCGATTGTACCTGGAAGAAACCCCCAGGGTGGTATCTATCAACTTGGAACAATTGAGGTGAAGAAAGAGGATTCGAATGTCGTTATCGGTACGTTTTTACTCAACAATCATTATGTTGTTGCTTTATTTGATTCAGGTGCTGATAGGAGCTTTGTATCCACTAAATTTAGTGCCCTTATTGACATTGAACCTGTTGAGATAAATACCAGTTACGAGGTGGAATTGGCTAATGGTAAATTAGTGAAAACTAATAAGCTATTAGAAGGATGCTCTCTAAATCTCTTGAACTATTCCTTTCCGACTGATTTGATGTTGATAGAATTAGGTAGTTTTGATATTATTATTGATGTTGATAGAATTAGGTAGTTTTGATATTATTATTGGTATGGATTGGTTGTCGTTGAATAATGCTACTATTTTATGTGGAGAGAAGAAAGTTAAGATTCCTCTTAGGAATAGGACGTTAGTAATTGATGGTAGTCGAGGTGAATCCCGTTTGAAAATCGTTTCATGTATTAAAGTCCAAAAGTACATCAGGAACGGTTGTGAGTTATTCTTAGCTCAAGTGACCGGGAATGAATCTAGGGAGAAACGATTGGAAGATGTACCTATTATTTGTGAATTTCCTGAGGTATTTCCGAAAGATTTACCCGGACTTCCACCGATAAGGCAAGTAGAGTTTCGAATCGATTTAATTCCTGGTGCTGCACCGGTGGCACGTGCGCCATACCGATTAGCCCCTTCTGAATTAAAGGAGTTATCTGAGCAACTTAAGGAGTTGTCTGATAAAGGTTTTATTCGACCGAGCTCGTCGCCTTGGGGAGCTCCAGTCTTGTTCGTTAAGAAGAAGGATGGATCTTTCCGTATGTGCATTGATTATAAGGAACTGAATAAGTTGACAATTAAAAATCGATATCCTTTACCTAGGATTGATGATTTGTTTGATCAACTACAAGGATTTAGTGTGTATTCTAAGATAGATTTGCGGTCAGGATATCACCAACTTCGCGTCCGTGAAGAAGATATTCCTATTACTGCATTTAGAACTCGTTATGGACACTATGAATTTCAAGTAATGCCATTTGGGTTAACTAACGCACCTACGGTTTTCATGGATTTAATGAATCGAGTGTGCAAGCCCTACTTGGATAAATTTGTGATTGTGTTTATTGACGATTCTAATCTATTCTAAGAATGAAGATGAACATAGAGAACATTTAAGGATTGTTTTGAAATTGTTGAAGGATGAAATGTTGTATGCTAAGTTTTTGAAATGTGATTTCTGGTTAGATTCTGTGCAATTTCTTGGTCATGTGATTAACAAGGATGGAATTCATGTTGATCCTGCAAAGGTTGAAGCCATTAAGAATTGGTATGCACCGACAACGCCAACAGAAGTGCGACAGTTCTTAGGATTGGCTGGCTATTACAGGCGATTCATTAAAGAATTTTCTTTGATAGCTAATCCCTTGACTAAGCTTACCCAGAAGAATAAACCTTTCGTTTGGGGAAGTGATGAAGATGGAGCATTTCAGACATTGAAGCAAAAATTATGTAGTGCGCCAATTTTATCATTACTCGATGGGAGTGAAGATTTTGTAGTGTATTGTGATGCATCTCTTAGAGGCTATGGAGCTGTTTTGATGTAGAGAGAGAAAGTGATAGCTTATGCTTCTAAGCAATTAAGGAAGAATGAGGAGAATTATACTACTCATGATCTTGAGTTAGGAGCTGTAGTCTTTGCTCTTAGGTTGTGGAGACATTATCTGTATGGCACCAAGTGTAGGGTATTCACCGATTACAAAAGCCTACAGTATATTCTCGATCAGAAGGAATTGAACATGAGGCAACGAAGATGGATAGAGTTGTTAAGCGATTATGATTGTGATATAAAATATCACCCAGGAAAAGCCAATGTTGTTGCCGATGCGTTAAGTAGGAAAGATAGAGAGCCTATCAGGGTACGTACTCTAGTCTTGACCGTGCATAATAATTTTCCTGAGCAAATTAGAAATGCGCAAATAGAAGCTTGTAAGAAGGAGAATTTTGTTAATGAAGGGTTCCAAGGAGAAGGAGATCCTTTAGAGGTTAGAGCTGATGGAGTGAAATGCTTAAGAGGTCGTATGTGGATACCTAAGTTTGGAGGCTTAAGAGATTTGATTATGTTAGAATCCCATAAATCTAAGTATTCCATTCATCCGGGATCTGATAAGATGTACCATGATTTGAAGAAGTTGTACTGGTGGCCAAATATGAAAGCTGACATAGCTATGTATGTTCTTCAATGCTTGACTTGTGCTAGAGTTAAAGCTGAACATCAAAAGCCATCAGGACTACTTCAACAGCCAAAGATTCCTGAATGGAAGTGGGAGCGAATTACGATGGACTTTATCACCAAGCTTCCTAGAACATCATCTGGAAACAACTCGATTTGGGTTATTTTCGACAGACTGACCAAATCAGCACACTTCATTCCGGTTAAAGAGCAGTTCTCACTGGAGAAGTTGACTCGTATATACCTTGAGAATGTTGTATGCAAGCATGGAGTGCCTGTATCGATCATTTCAGATCGAGATCCTAGATTCACATCAAATTTTTGGAAATCTCTCCAAAGATCTTTGGGAATGAATCTCGACATGAGCACTGCTTATCACCCCCAGACTGATGGGCAGAGTGAAAGGATGATACAAACACTAGAAGATATGTTGAGAGCTTGTGTGTTTGATTTTGGTAAGAATTGGGATAAACATTTGCCGTTAGTAGAGTTTTCGTATAACAATAGTTACCATTCTAGTATTAAGGCTGCACCGTTTGAAGCTTTTTATGGTAGGAAGTGTAGATCTCCTGTATGTTGGAGTGAAGTTGGGGATACCCAGCTCACAGGACCGGAATTGATCCGGGAGACTACAGAGATGATAGTTCAGATTAAGAATAGGTTGTTGACTGCCCGTAGTAGACAGAAAAGTTACGCGGATGTGCGGCGGAAGTCGATGGAGTTTAAAGTGGGTGACCGATTAATGTTGAATGTATCGCCATGGAAAGGCGTTATAAGATTTGGAAAGCGAGGGAAATTGAATCCCCGTTATATTGGACCCTTTAAGATTTTATCTAGAGTAGGTCCGGTGGCTTACAAACTAGAGTTACCCCCAGAACTTCATGGTGTTCACAACACATTCCATGTATCTAATCTAAAGAAATGTCTAGCAGTGAGTGATGAGAAAATTTCATTAGATAAGGTTCTAATAGATGGGAAGTTGCATTTTATCGAAGAGCCCGTAGAGGTTATGGATCGTGAGGTAAAGCAACTGAAACAAAGTCGGATACCTATTGTCAAGATCCGATGGAATTCAAAGCATGGACCTGAGTATACTTGGGAACGAGAGGATGAAATGTGGAAGAAATATCCGCACCCCTTCGATTTCAATAAGAAACGGACATCCAAATGAAATGGATCACGAGGACGTTGATCCCTTTTAGGAAGAAAAGCTGTGACAATCTAACATTTTCAGGTAGTGAATTATTTTCTCGTATAATATTTTGAAACTAATTTTTGTGTTGGTTGATGAACTCACAATTTACGGATTTAAATTTGGGCTTACGTGCATAATTTAGCGTCCTTTACGACTAAACTGGAAACCTTAGGATTACGTATTTATGTTTTTGAACTCCGTTTTTGATGAGACAATTTTTATTGGATTCGTTTTGTGTCGTTGATTCATAATTTATAAAAACGTTTTTCGTGAAACGACCCGAGGGCACGAAAATCGAGAAAACTAGAATCGAGGAATACCCGTAAATTAGTGAGGTGGGACAAAATACATTATCCCACCCCACTAGCTCATATGGGATGGCACAACATGACACCACATCAATATGTGGCATCATGTTAACTTGTTATTTACAAGTGTAAGCTAAAGCTTACACTTTAAGCTTTCCACTAGCTAAAACCATCAACTACTTCACACACCATCATTTCATACATGCAAACAAGCTCAATTCTCTCTCAAAACCTCCACCCTTGCCGTCCATTTTGAAGAACAAACACCCCTTCTTGATCTTTTCTAGCCACAAAATACTTGTTATCTAGCTCTATCATGGAGTTACCTTGAAGCCTTGATCATTTGGTGGCCATTTTAACAACAAAGGAGGTGATTTGCTTGTGTCCTAGGGCTGATTTCTTAACTATTGTTCTTGTTGTTTGATGATCTTGGAGTTACTTTTGGTGTTCATCAAGTTCTTATCTTCCAAAAACAAGATATACTCTTGGTTGGTAAAGAAGATCATCCTCTCCATTTTCTCTTGTTATTTTTGTAAAGATCAAATGTATTTTCATTCTTGTTGTATATGTATATGATGAATATATGATGATAAAATGTTGTGTGGGGATCAAGTGTTGATAAATATGCTTAAAAAGGGTAGTAACCATAAGAAACAAGGCTAAAATCATGATTAATTTGTTGGCTGTATAAAAACAGTATGTAACTAAAACTTGAACTGATAAAATTGCATGGTAGAATCCATTTACAGTAAGTACACGATGTTATACACATGTGAGAGTTGGCCATGCAATGGAATCATTATAATGAGTGAGATATGAT
The DNA here is from genome assembly GCA_025667525.1 of Glebionis coronaria. NCBI lineage: Eukaryota > Viridiplantae > Streptophyta > Magnoliopsida > Asterales > Asteraceae > Glebionis > Glebionis coronaria. Next base: position 650,593,278 of record CM046874.1, read on the forward strand.
CAAAACAAGATAAGTGTGCTAATCTGAATAAGTTGTTTTGTAGGGACTGTTAAGCATAGATAAACTTAAAATGAGCAGTAGCTATAACTAAGTTAAATGTAGCACATAGTATGAAGATCATGCCGTCCAAAAATGAGCTTCTAATTCATTATAGAACTCTAGATATGATAAAAATGGTGAAGATGAAAATAAAAATCAGATTTTGAGAATTAATGTTTATTATTATTATATAAGCACTCAAATTTTATTGTATAAAATGTAAAATAAAAACCCACTAACTTATGAAATTTATTTATATAAATATGTAAAAGGTTAAATAAGTGGATAAATTATATAAATGATAGTGGAATAATACTTATAAGTAATAAAAACTATAAACTTGATTTTTACGACTTTTTCGGCTATTACCGTAAAATTAACGTTTTTCGCCAATTAAAACTTAGACGATCAAACCCGTCTAATGTAAAGTTTTTAAAAGTCATATACTGATATATAAGTATCTAATACAAGTAAAAACCGATAAAACCCGAACTATAGGACATACGGACATTAACGAGCTAACTAAGCATATTGGACTAATAATTGGACTAAATAAGATAAACACTTGTAAAAAGAACTTATTGGGCTTAACCCATTTGGGCGCAACATGGAAAGTATAGATGCTGATAATATAAGTATATAATGGATTAAAACAAGTTAAAGAACTTGTAATAAGCTTATTGGACTTAAAACGTGTAAATAGGTAAAACTAGTAAACTAGTAAAAAGTTACCAAAACGTAAACACTAAAATGAGTAAACAAGGATATATAAACCCACTTGATCATCATCATATGTACAAAAATCATCATATGTATGTTGTTATTTTGATAAAAGTCATTGGACAAGAGTCTAAGACCGATTATTATTTATATAGGTTTCCGTGACCGAAGCACGCCCATAGCCGATAATCCGCCTTTCATTATCAACGTGAGTTCATAGCCTCGCACTCTTTTAAATGTTTTATAAAATGATTTGTTAACCCGCGAGGGAGATAACATGCTAGATTTTGATAAAAATAGAACACAAGTAGTCCCGATGGTATGCTTAATGATATGGACCCGAATGATGCTATGACCCTATAAACGAGACAAAAAGGATTATTAGTAGTTAGGTTATGTCACTTAAAGTCCCATTAGCATGAATTGTGAACTACCGGGATTTGGTAGACGCTTATGCATTTGATAGTACTATTTGGGGACGATCACCCCAGTTCGCGCCTTGACGGTTGATCCCCGTCGTACCACATTGATTGGTGACGACACGCTTGAAGGTAATCCAGATGGAGATCGACTCTGATGGCCCACAAAATATTAAAAATGTTCATTCGATCTATGTTTTGTAAACTTAATGACCTAACTTAGATGGGCAAATTGTTTGTCGGGTTCGCGGCCCGCTGTTTTCATAGTAAGGTAACAATTTCATGCGGCTAGTAATAATCCAATAAAATGTATCCTATACATAATGTAATCCAATAACGACGCTAATAACGATGATAATATTACCTATTATGGTAATATTGAGACCACGGTCTCATGGACGGTTTAAGATGTATGCTTGATTTATATATTGCCTTACTAGCCATACGAGGACTTACTTTCGATAATATACTTGTGTTCTAATTTTAACGATTGTTTTATATAACGGTTTTTATTAAACTCTATGTATTCACTCGGCATTCGCTGATATGATTTTTGCATGTTTTTATCTCAGGTGCTTGAAGGTAATCCGGATGGAGATCGACTCTGATGGCCCAAAAAATATTAAAAATGTTCATTCGATCTATGTTTTGTAAACTTAATGACCTGTATAATTTGGGACCTGTTGTACACTTTAAAACTTTTTATCGAATGAATGTATGTTGAACCTTTTACAACCATTTTTATGTGTTGTCTATGATTGGAGTTATTGTGTGATAGGTGTGAAAACACCCATCCTTTTACCACTTAATTCTGGCTAAAACGAGACCAAAACACGTATTTAATATCATTTGTTTGGAATTATGCGTGGTTTTTGTGTTTATTGTGTTTTCAGAGTCAACCGGATAAATATTGAAGAAAACATGGGATTGCACGGGTTTTATCGAGGAAAAAGACTCAAGACGAAGTCTGTTGTCCAAGAGATGCAAAAGATTTGAAGTCTGCCTATTTGAAGATATATCGAAGAATAGAGCCAAAGATGGAAGATTCATATATGTCGAAGAACTCGAGTCTATTAAACAAAAGATTATAAGACGAGTTGGAATTATTCACCGACACTTCTCAAATCCAAGTCGGAAACGTTTATTTGAAGAAGCGTGAAGACTAAAGAAGAAAGAAGGAAAAGAAGCCCGATACCAAAGCCCATTTACAAGCCCATACACACGCCTATATAAAGGCCCTTACTTCACAAAGTTTTTCACCTAGTCTTTTAGGTAGTTTTTAGTTTTAGAGAGAGAAAGTTCTAAACTTTCTCTCACTAGATTTCATTTTTCTCTCTTTCAAGATCAAACTTTTGTATTATCTTTCATTAATCAAGTTCAAGTTTTTAGCTTTTAATCTTTAATCTCATTCCTTCCTTTCTTTGATTTTGATTGATTTTGGTACAAATCTCGTATGATCCGTGTTGTTCATCAATGATTTGTGCTTAAAAAGTTGATCTCTTTTATGTTTCCTTAAGTTTATACACAAATAAGCTTTGAGATCCTTGTTCTTATTGGCTTATTTGTTGATTTAGCTTATTTACTTTTGAAAGTTTTTATAAAAAGTTCATCTTTTTATCATTTGATTTATGCTTTTGCTTATTTGAAGTTTAGATAAGTTGTTCTTAAGTGCTTATTTGATCAGCTTATATTGGATTCGAGCTTGTTCGGGAGTTAGCTTATTCCATAAGCTTATTTCCTTGGCTTAAGTTTCATATTAGCATAGATTTCGGAAAAGGCAAAGCCCCTTTCCGATTGGATCTTTCCGACCAGACACACCACCCTTATTCTGATCGCCCGATCGGAAAAGGGTTTAGGTTTTCCGATTGTTGCATTGTTTCAAGTATTCCGATTTTCGCAAGTTTTAATTATTCCGATTGCACTTATTTTCCCCATATTCCGATCGGTTCAATTTACTATATTACGATTGGAACCTTGCCCCTTATTCCGATCATTGGCTTTTCTTAGAATTCCGATCACCCCAATCGGAATATATTCCGATTGGTGCATTTTTTTTCCTTATTCCGATTTAGCTTATTTTGCTATACTCCGATCTTACTTTCTTTTAGTACTTTTCAACTAAGTTCATATTTTTGCAAAGTTTTCCAAGTGTTAGTTTTTATTGAATGTCCATTTGTTTTTCTAGTATAATCTTTAAGTTTTCAAACTTTTATTTTTTAAGCTCGCCTTTTAGTTTAATCTTTTAGAGCTTTAAGTTTACTCTTTGACACTTAATTAATTGTTAGTAGTTTAAACTAGATAAACAAACCAACATTTTTTTTATTTACCAAGAACAAATCATTCCACTTAGAGCCGAGATCAATTCGAGAGGATATCGAGAGAATCTAGAACCCAGTGCAAAACAAAAGTATCAAATGGCGCCGCTGCCGGCTCTTCTCGTTAAGATCAAAAGTTTTTTGTGAGAACTTGGATTTTGGGATCCGTTCACCGGGAACGTTACATTTTTACAAAAATCCTAAAAATATAAAATTTTCAAAAATACAAAAAAATTTAAAAACATAAAAAAACAAAAATATTTTTGCTTTGTTTTTGCTTTGTTAGTTCTTTTGCAGGTGCATGCGTACACGCTCCACGTTTTATCCCGAGCCCGAGACTCTCGATAACTTAAACATGGCCGGTGTACACAACAACAACAATAACCCACTTCAAAATAATAACAACAGCAATGGGCCTCAACCGGATAATCGCCCGATGATGGAACTTCTGCAAGCTCATGTAGACGGCAACAATGATCCAATTGTCATACCCTCGATTGCTGTCAACAATTTTGAGCTCAAATCCGGCTTTATCCAGATGGTCTCTGCTCAACCATTCTTGGGGCGTACCATTGATGATCCACATGACCACATCAAGAGATTCTTGCAACTCACCAATACGGTCAAATTCAATGGTGTTCCACAAGAGGTAATCCGTTTACAACTTTTTCCCTTTTATTTGGAGTGACAAGCCCGGCATTGGCTTGCTAAGGAACCGTCACAGAGTATTCTTTCGTGGACGGATTTGGAGACCAAGTTTATCAACTACTTTTTCCCACCCTCTCGTACTACCGCTTTGCGGAATGAAATTATAAATTTTGAACAAAAGTACGATGAGTCGTTCAGTGAATCTTGGGACCGTTTTAAAGATCTTTTAAGAAAATGCCCACAACATGGTTTTACCAAAGTCCACCAAATTAACACTTATTACAATGGTTTAAGCATGAAAGACCAAGATTCACTAAACAGTGCCTCGGGGGGGTAATCTTTTGGCTAAGACCTCCAATGCTGCTTGGGATATCATTGAGAATAAGTCTCGTGTGCAAACCAAGAGTGTTCAGACCAATGTCGCTAGTGCTAGTACTAGTGACAGCGACAAGCGACTTGACAAAATCACTACGCTTCTTGAATCGCTTGTTACCCACACCGTTAACAATAACAACAGCAGTAACACTAAAAACGCTCAAGTCAATGATGTTAGCCAACCATGTGAGATATGCGGGTGTCCTCACTCTTACACAACTTGTACTGCCACCCAAGACTACCCTTCTGAAAACGTGAATGCGGCTTATGGCACCTATCCTCAACCTGCTTATCAAGCTCGACCTCAAGGTGACCGTAACTTGCTTAGCTACCGCTCCAACAACTATCTCTCACCACCTGGTTTTCCTCCTACCAACCCAAACCAACAACAAACCCTCAATCACCCTCCTCAACAACAACAACAACCTCGTACACCATACATACCACCTCATAAACAGCAACAACCACCTCAATGAAACAACCAAGTTTACCAACAACCTGCTTATCAACCACCCGCATACAATGCTCCTCCCAACCAACCCGCCGCTTTACACCAAGAAGTGGAAACCTACATGAGGACTAATGATGTGATCGTGGGAAATCTTCAGAGAGAAGTGCTCAACTTGAAAGCAGACCTGGTCAAACAAGGGAACGATTTAAGAGCCGACATGAGAAACACGTTGAATAGTCAAACGAATGACTTGAAGAACATGATGGCTAGTTTCTTCCAAGGTAATCAACCCTCTTCTTCGGGTACTCTTCCGAGTAACACCGTTGCGAATCCAAGAGGGGAGATGAAAGCAATCACCACTCGCAGTGGCAAAGGTACCAAGGAACCCGAGCTTCCTATACCTCCACCGGTGGTTGTGACTAAGGAAAACGAGTCACCTGCTCCTATTCCTCATCCTTCTCCTTCCCCAATTTCTCCACCTCTTACTTATACCCCTCCTCCACCCAAGGATGTGAGTGATCCTATTCTCCCAAAGCCTTCCTCTTCTTCCAATATACCTTATCCATCTAGGTTGAGGAAAGAGAAGCTCAAAAGCAAGGACGATATTCAGGTTTCGAACTTTCTTAAAATGTTCAAACAATTGAATTTTAACATCTCCTTCGCTGAGGCTCTCGCTCACATGCCTAAGTACGCGAAAATGTTTAAAGATCTTCTGAGTGACAAGGAAAAACTTCTTGATATTGCCAACACCCAACTTAATGAGAATTGCTCTGCAGTGCTCTTAAGGAAATTGCCAACCAAGCTTGGTGATCCGAGTCGTTTCTTAATCCCTTGCAATTTCCCAGGAGTAGATAATTGCATGGCCTTAGCCGATCTAGGTGCCAGTATTAATCTCATGCCTCTAAGCGTTTGGAAGCAATTATCTCTCCCTGAGTTAGTCCCCACCAAAATGACTTTGGAATTAGCTAACCGTACGGTTGCTTATCCAGTGGGGATAGCCGAAGACGTCTTTGTAAGAGTCGACAAATTCACTTTTCCTGCCGATTTCGTCGTCGTCGACTACGAGATGGACCCTCGTGTTCACTTGATCGTGGGTCGTCCATTCCTGAGGACCGGTCGCACTCTCATCGATGTTGAAGCCGGTGAGCTTATTATGAGAGTGGGTGACGATAAAATCGTCTTCAACATGGGAAAGTTGTCTAAACAACCTTATTCATACGAGAGTGTTAATTGTATTGACGTTTTTGATGAGGCTTGTGAAGCACACTTCCAAAATGCTTGCAAAAGTATTCCTACCTCTCTTCCCAATGTTGAAACCGTCTCCTCTATTGATTCATCACTGTCTCTATTTGGAGAAAGTGATCTGTTTTGGAACGATCTTGAAGCCACCATGGGAGATGTGAACTTAGCTAATGATGATTCTCCCACCGATGGGGATGAAGACATGCATTTCTTTGATAACCTTCTCAACAAAGACAACCTTTCTCCACCATCTCCCACGGTTATTGCTATCGATACTCTGACTTTGAAAACGCCTCCCATCGAAAATCCTCCGGATTTAGAGCTTAAGGAGTTGCCGCCTCATCTCGAGTACGTGTTCCTTGACGAAAAGAAGAAGTCGCCCGTCATCATCGCAAAGGATTTGAAAGATGACGAGAAAACTCGCCTCATCGCCGTGCTTAAAGATCATAAGAAGGCAATCGCTTGGAAAATCTCCGACATTCGCGGAATTGATCCTCACTTCTGCACACACAAAATTCTCATGGAGGACGACTTTAAGCCCACAATTCAAAGCCAATGAAGGGTGAATCCAAAAATCCATGAAGTCATCAAAACGGAGGTTATCAAACTTCTTGATGCGGGTATGATTTACCCTATTTCGGATTCATCATGGGTTAGTCCAGTCCATTGTGTGCCCAAGAAGGGCGGAATAACCGTTGTTCCCAATGAACACAACGAGTTGATTTTCACTCGTCTCGTTACTGGGTGGGGAGTTTGTATAGACTACCGCAAACTCAATGATGCCACGAGAAAGGATCATTTCCCTCTACCTTTTATGGACCAAATGCTTGAACGTTTAGCGGGTAATGAATATTACTGCTTTCTTGATGGTTTCTCGGGTTATTTCCAAATACCCATCGGTCCCCAAGATCAAGAGAAGACAACATTCACTTGTCCCTATGGCACATTTGCTTACAAAAGAATGCCTTTTGGCTTATGCAATGCCCCCAAGACTTTTCAAAGGTGCATGTTAGCTATCTTCCATGACATGGTTGAATAAACCATGGAAGTCTTCATGGATGATTTCTCGGTCTTTGGGGATTCCTTCTCTTCTTGCCTTGCCAATTTGGAACGTATGCTTAAGCGGTGCGAAGACACTCTCCTTGTTCTGAATTGGGAAAAATGCCATTTTATGGTCAAAGAAGGCATCGTGCTAGGACACAAGATCTCCAAAGCTGGTCTTGAAGTAGACCGTGCTAAAGTCGATGTTATCGCTAAGTTGCCTCCACCTTCAACCATGAAGGGTGTGAGAAGTTTTTTGGGTCATGCGGGCTTCTACCGTCGATTCATCAAAGATTTTTCTCAAATCGCTCGCCCGATGACCCACCTCTTGGAAAAAGATACTCCTTTTATCTTTTCCAAAGAGTTTCTTGAAGCCTTCAACTCGCTTAAGGATAAGCTAACTAAGGCACCCGTCTTGGTTACCCCTAATAGGGAGCTTCCCTTTGAGTTGATGTGCGATGCTAGTGATTTTGCTATTGGAGCGGTTCTGGGACAAAGAATGAACAAACACTTCCAACCGATCCATTACGCTAGCAAGACAATGACTAGGGCCCAATTGCATTATACGACAACCGAAAAAGAGCTTTTAGCTGTTGTCTATGCCTTCGAAAAATTTCGCCCCTATCTTGTCCTTTCCACCACAATCGTTTATACCGATCATTCCGCGTTGAAGTACTTGTTGACAAAGCAAGATTCCAAACCAAGACTTCTTCGCTGGGTTTTGCTTCTCCAAGAATTTAAAATTGAAATTCGCGATAAGAAAGGAGCAGAAAACCTAGCCGCGGATCATCTCAGTAGACTTGAGGATCCTTACCAAGGGGCTCATCCGAACAAAGAAATCAGTGATTCTTTTCCCTTGGAGACCTTAATGTCTATCAATTCGAATTCTGATGAAACCCCGTGGTTTGCGGACATTGCAAACTACTTAGCGGGTGGAATTCTCAAGGAAGGGTTAGCATCCCAACAAAAGAAAAAGTTCTTCAACGACATTAAGACTTACTTTTGGGATGACCCTTACCTATTCAAACAATGTGCCGACTTGCTTATTCGCTGATGTGTTGATGGACCGACAGCTTTAAAAATCCTTGATGCTTGCCACAAAGGACCCACCGGTGGTCACTTTGGTCCCAACTACACCGCCAAAAAAGTGTTTGACTCGGGATTTTATTGGCCCTCCATATATCGTGACGCTCACAATATGGTTAAACGTTGTGATGCTTGCCAAAAACAAGGCAAGATCACTCATAAAGATGAGATGCCTCAAAATTTCATACAAGAATGTGAAATCTTTGATGTTTGGGGTATCGACTTTATGGGGCCATTCCCTTCCTCTAAAGGAAATAAATACATCCTTGTAGCCGTTGACTACGTTTCAAAGTGGGTTGAAGCCAAAGCTTTACCTACTAATGACGCAAGGGTGGTTTGTAACTTTTTGAAATTGCTTTTCGCTCGATTTGGCGTTCCTCGTGCTATTATCAGTGACCGCGGAACTCATTTTTACAACGATCAATTTGCAAGAGTCATGGCTAAGTTTGGTGTCAATCACCGTCTTTCCACCGCTTATCATCCCCAAACCAATGGGCAAGCCGAGATATCCAACCGTGGATTGAAGCGAATTTTGGAGCGTACTGTGGGAGAGCATCGTACCGCGTGGGCCGATAAGTTAGATGATGCTCTGTGGGCTTTCCGTACTGCTTATAACACTCCGATCGGTTGCACACCTTATCGTCTTGTGTACGGGAAAGCATGCCACCTTCCCATCGAGCTGGAACATAAGGCGCACTGGGCCTTGAAGTGGGCTAACTTCGACATCAACAAAGCCGGTGATCATCGAAAGATTCAACTCAACGAGCTCAACGAACTGAGGAATGAAGCTTATGAGAACTCGCTGATCTACAAAGAGAAGACGAAGATCCTTCATGACGCAAAAATCAAGAACCGAGAGTTCCACGTTGGTGATCAAGTCTTACTCTTTAACTCTCGGTTGAAGATCTTCTCTGGCAAGTTGAAGAGCCGCTGGTCTGGTCCATTCACCGTCGCCAAAGTCTTTCCCTATGGGACCATTGAGCTTTCTCAGCCAAATGGGCCCAATTTCAAGGTGAATGGCCAGCGTCTGAAGCTGTACTTTGGTGAGGACATCTCTCAGGAGATGATTCCATCCCTCACCATGTTCCCCATGAACTAATTTTGGGTCGAGTCAGGCTCGTGACTCGGTTATCAAAAACAAGCGCTCCTCGGGAGGCAGCCCGAGTATCTATCCTTTTATGTTTTTACCTCCTAAGTGTAGGGGGACCTGTATAGGTGTTTGTTTTTGTGTGGTGATGTGATTACAAGGAAGAATGCACTCTTGGAACCTTTGAATAACCATGCTCCCGTGTTATCCGAAATCCGGTTCTATCTCTCAACTATCGTGATTCAATTTTCTTCATACTCACATTTGAAATTGATCACTTTAGTCGTCTCTTCCTTAACTTGAGTTAACCAACGTGCACTATGTCATAAGTGTAGGGGAGACTTTTCCCACATGCTTAAACATTGAGGACAATGTTTATCTTAAGTGTATGGGGGACTTCTATCGAAGTTTTAAGTGGACTTTTCCATGAAAATGCCTTCATTTAACCGGAAAATCATCTTTTTCAACATTTTTCAAATTTTTAATTAACTTTGGTCATGTAGTCGTAATTTTTTAATTTTTATCGTTGCTTTCATATGTATATACCCCGCAATAAAGTCAAAATTATTAATAAAGTGGTGTAGCTAGTTTAGAAGTCTTTAACATATTAGGCTCGTTGCGATTATCTTGACTCAACCCGAATAGACTTATTCAAGTTTATTCTAGCTAGTATCCTTAACCAGGTAGACCTTAATTGGTTTATTAGGCTAAGTATCCACGAGTCTCATTACTTGAGATTTTAAATTGTGGAGGACGAGAAATGATAGAGTCAATTATAAGTCGGTATTCTTGCACAAGCTCACTTGGTGTAATTATTTTCCTATTCTCCCATCACTTGCTAATAATTTATCTGCAATAAGTAAGGTCGTACGATTTGAAAAGTTACTTAGCTTCTAGCCCAAGATCGTTTAAAAGTTGCTCGGTAATGATAAGAGTTCATAGCCAAGGCATAACTTATGAAGTTGGGCGCGAAGATTGGCGAGTCCGAAAAGGCCCTAACAAGGCATGAGGATTCCATTTTATTGCTGAAGATCCAAAAGTGATGTGAAAAGCATTATTCCTAAAATCAATATGAAGGATCAAGACTCACGACGAAAAGCAATCAACTCCCATAAAGATCATGGAGAAGTCTATCCGAAAAGACCCTAACAAGGTACGAGGATAAATAGATCCAAGTCCGAAAAGGAGGCGGATCGTTGTATCTCAAAATCCCAATTAGAGATTGAAGAAATAATCATGAAGTCGTGGTCAACAAAGTTGGAGTACCCCTCAAAAGTCTCCAAGTGAAGAAACTCTATTACGATGAGAAGACCATTATCTCAAGAACGTCTCTCAAGATACGAAGTATGAAGTACATGCCAAATATAGGCCCGAGAAAGGTCTCAAATCGCGAACCAAGTTATGCCAAGATATGAACTTTTTGATATCCCGAGAAGCAGTTTTAAGAGATTTTGTCCTTTAGCTAACTATTGATCAAATCGTCCTACTTTGCTTTCAGCCTAAATAACTATCGAAATAAGTCCAAAAATGCATCTTCATGATCATTCTAAGACAAAAATAAAATATAAGAGATACACCTAGGAATAAGGGAGTCTAAGCATTTAATTAAGCCATGTGTGTAAGTGTTTGAATTGCTAACTTATAATAACAATGATCTCGTTTTTAAGCTTAGTTTGGGGAACGTGAAACTTGAGGGTGATAAATCTTCGCAGCACCGAAGCCCTAATGTAAGTCCTCGATCTCTTTACAAGTTATTTCCACATAGCTATTTTCTATCCTTTTGTTTACTTTAAAGTTTTAATTTCTCTTAGTACTTTAATTTTTGTTTAGTAGTATTTTAATAAGGCCAAGGTTGATTGATCATGAGAAAAGTGTAAATGTGCTTTGTCACTAAGCATTGCATGAGGGCATGGCAATGGTTAAGTGTAGGGGATTTGATAGGTGTGAAAACACCCATCCTTTTACCACTTAATTCTGGCTAAAACGAGACCAAAACACGTATTTAATATCATTTGTTTGGAATTATGCGTCGTTTTCGTGTTTATTGTGTTTTCAGAGTCAACCAGATAAATATTGAAGAAAACATGGAATTGCACGGGTTTTATCGAGGAAAAAGACTCAAGACGAAGTCTATTGTCCAAGAGATGCAAAAGATTTGAAGTCATTGTGCCTATTTGAAGATAAATCGAGGAATAGAGCCAAAGATGGAAGATTCATATATGTCGAAGAACTCGAGTCTATTAAACAAAAGATTATAAGACGAGTTGGAATTATTCATCGACACTTCTCAAATCCAAGTCGGAAACGTTTATTTGAAGAAGCGTGAAGACTAAAGAAGAAAGAAGGAAAAGAAGCCCGATACCAAAGCCCATTTACAAGCCCATACACACGCCTATATAAAGGCCCTTACTTCACAAAGTTTTTCACCTAGTCTTTTAGGTAGTTTTTAGTTTTAGAGAGAGAAAGTTCTAAACTTTCTCTCACTAGATTTCATTTTTCTCTCTTTCAAGATCAAACTTTTGTATTATCTTTCATTAATCAAGTTCAAGTTTTTAGCTTTTAATCTTTAATCTCATTCCTTCCTTTCTTTGATTTTGATTGATTTTGGTACAAATCTCGTATTATCTGTGTTGTTCATCAATGATTTGTGCTTAAAAAGTTGATCTCTTTTATGTTTCCTTAAGTTTATACACAAATAAGCTTTGAGATCCTTGTTCTTATTGGCTTATTTGTTGATTTAGCTTATTTACTTTTGAAAGTTTTTATAAAAAGTTCATCTTTTTATCATTTGATTTATGCTTTTGCTTATTTGAAGTTTAGATAAGTTGTTCTTAAGTGCTTATTTGATCAGCTTATATTGGATTCGAGCTTGTTCGGGAGTTAGCTTATTCCATAAGCTTATTTCCTTGGCTTAAGTTTCGGATTAGCATAGATTTAGGAAAAGGCAAAGCCCCTTTCCGATTGGATCTTTCCGACCAGACACACCACCCTTATTCCGATCGCCCGATCGGAAAAGGGTTTAGGTTTTCCGATTGTTGCATTGTTTCAAGTATTCTGATTGTCGCAAGTTTTAATTATTCTGATTGCACTTATTTTCCCCATATTCCGATCGGTTCAATTGACTATATTCCGATTGGAACCTTGCCCCTTATTCCGATCATTGGCTTTTCTTAGTATTCCGATCACCCCAATCGGAATATATTCCGATTGGTGCATTTTTTTTCCTTATTCCGATTTAGCTTATTTTGCTATACCCCGATCTTACTTTCTTTTAGTACTTTTCAACTAAGTTCATATTTTTGCAAAGTTTTCCAAGTGTTAGTTTTTATTGAATGTCCATTTGTTTTTCTAGTATAATCTTTAAGTTTTCAAACTTTAATTTTTTAAGCTCGCCTTTTAGTTTAATCTTTTAGAGCTTTAAGTTTACTCTTCGACACTTAATTAATTGTTAATAGTTTAAACTAGATAAACAAACCAACATTTTTTTTATTTACCAAGAACAAATCATTCCACTTAGAGCCGAGATCAATTCGAGAGGATATCGAGAGAATCTAGAACCCAGTGCAAAACAAAAGTATCATTGTGCTATCCCGTAACACTCTAAAAGACCCTTCCGCTGTACCGATACGAAAAATGAGAGTGTTACAATGTTATTGCTAAAAGAGAACTTGGAAATGCTTCTAATGTTGATGTGTACCAACTCCAAAAGCAGTCAAGCAGGTAATTCGAAATGATTTTATTTTATTAAAAAAAAGACGTTAAGCAGGTCAAGCAGTCAAGCAGGTCACAAGAACAAACCAGCTTTTTATGGTGTTTCCGTGCAAAGGATCAGTAACCCATGTGAAAACCTGATGTGATATTCGAACATCTCTAATAATATTAGTGAACTTCACTCTCATCTTATCTAGTCCCATTCGTATTCAGATACTAATCCTTCCTGGTTTGTTCTTATGATTCAAGATTTCAATGACCTTCACCAACTTGTTTGGATCCATTTTGTCGCTCTCCTTTAGAAAAATGATTGTTAGTATCCGTTGTTCATAGAAATATACACAAAAGTATTGATTAAACAAAAAGAAATACCTTAAATTCAATCGAGTTTGAGATTCATCTTAGGAACTCCACGTATCCGGTCGACTGGTCGCTCACCAGCCCAAAGGATATGAGCTGGACAGACATAGTATTGGGCAGAAGTTAGATTCTAATCGAGTAAGTGATTCATAAGGCAATGAAAACATTCAAGTGATGTCCCAAAATCTGTGATGGTCATGATAGGATGATCAATTGTAAGACAAACACCAACCATGAATCCTGCACTTCAGAATGTCAAATCCATCATAAACCGTCTCTTAATAGAGATTATGACATAAACAAAAACAATATTTTTGGCATGTTTTAAAGATAAAGCTTGGATGCAATGTTTTAGTAGCCGTGGTCAATGTATACAAACCTGATCAATGGCAGCAGCAACATCCGTAACATATACTCCAAACACCCAATAAAGTGTAGGAAAAGTAGAGTTATATTAATATGTACCTTTGTGAATAATCTGTCAACGTCGTTTGGGACTATTTTATTTCTGAATAGGAGCATCAGAAACAATACTTCTATTGAAAACCATAAGTTCGTGATCACCTGTATGAAGCCTTGCATCTTTACGTTTATCCTTCTATCGTTTGCTATTTTAACAATGATTGTTCCATATCCACTGGTGAAAGTTACGGTTATTTGAAAATCAATTCTAAAATCAATTATAAATTTATCAGCGATGCATACCACTTTAAATTCTTGCTGGTTTTGCTGATATTAAGTCAACCACTCTAACTCAAAATGCTAATGTTTTCTATTTCTTTATTCACATTACAGTGGTATAGGGATTATTGGCAGGGTTTTTTGGGCATGCTGAAAGGAATCACAAACAACCTCTTTATTAGCACTTCAATACGTAGTAAAAAAACAACCCCTTTATGACTAACAATTTCATTAAAACCCCTATACCAATAAGCAATCAGAAACACGCCTATACCATAGTGTAGAGAATTAAAGCCACAAATAACGAAAGGGTAAAATCCAGATACCATTCAGAATTTAGTTTGTAGTCGATGACTCGATCAAACTCCCAGATCCTTTAAGAGTAGCCTTACCCTTACCTCCACAAGTTGCAACAACTTTGTCTTCAGCTATTTTCGTAAGCTAACATTAGGATTGATCCAGTCATCAAATCATTGCATGTGACGAGAAACGATAAGTTAAAAAAAATCTAACAAAATAGTACTAAAAGAAAGTTTCGAAAAGTTGAATTACCTGAACTGCAAATTGTCCAGTCCCACCTGACTGCAGCAGCATGAATAAACCAAAAAGATGAGTAAAAAACTTTAACTGAAACTAAAATATTTAGGAAACAATCTTTTCTCGAGCTATAGAAGATATAAGTCCAGAAGTATCAAACTTACCTGAAGTGAAATACTACACAAAAGAAGTAGCCTGGAACGTAAAGGTATCACATCTGATGGATTAGATAGATACCTGCACCAAAGTCCAGCGACAAAATTCATCAATAATGGTCGAATATATAATGTGCAGTGGTGAACACTACTCCATATCTGGTTTCTAAGTTATAAAATTAAACTTATGTTTCTGCTATAAACTCTTTAGTTTTTTTTTGTTTCTTTATTTTTGTATACATTAAATTTCATATTATATATATATATATATATATATATATATATATATATATATATATATATATATATATATATATATATATATATATATATATATATATATATATATATATATATATATATATATATATATATAATATGGTGTCATGTGACTGTCATAAGTGACACCATCGGAATAACCTACACATATGGGGAGTTACACATAATTTTTCTTTTGTGACATTCAAACTGAATATAAAGCGGAATTTAGTAGTATAAAAGGTTACCTTCTTGTCTAGTTAGAATATGAAACAGGATGTTGGCAATCATCTTTGTTTTACCCTCAGTCCAATTGATCGTATCGGGGGCTATGATGGATATGGTGTTGTAGCAGTTGTTTCCTCCTTTGGTTTCCCTGGATAACGATTCAAATCAGCAAGTCGAACAACCTCTTTCTTATTAGATGTCCTTTTTCCTATTCTTAACATCCTTCACCATTATATTCAATCATAATTCAGTGGAGCCTAAAACAAACAGTACACTTGGTGACAACGATCTCGTGAGTAATGTTAATCTATCGTTTAAATTTGTTGCATCACTAAACACATGTTATTTAGTAAAATTAAAATACAATAATTACCCCCTGGCAAACTGATGGGATAGTAATTAACAAATTATTTAAAAAATGTCATAACAATAGATTGAATATACATAAAAGTGATAGTATCAACAAACCAATCAATCAAACAAACAAAAAAAATCGATGGAACCAAATCGAAAGAAAAATCGTATTAAGTTTCTTTTTTCAAAAATAACCATACATTCATTTCATACAATGATTGCAGGGTTTATTGGATGTAAGATCAATGAAACTTTATTTGAATCACGATCATTCGTGTGTGTGTTTGTTTTTTTCTTTGTGAGCTTGTGGTTAATGATACAAACCGAACAAATAATTGTAGATCTTTGTGAAAAACATATATATATATATATATACGTATGTTTTATTTTTAATTAATATGTTATAATAATAAGATGTGTCCTTATATATATTGATTTGCAATATACAAACCAAAAGAATCACTTGCTCTGATGGTTTTAACGATTTAACATGGTGTTCATGGCACAATGTTCGAACCTTGCTAGTGTCAATTTTTAACTAAAAAACTGAAATTTTATAAAAACGAAATTTTAACTAAAATATGAGTGATGAGGTGGATTAATAACATGCTTATGTAAAATTTCCCTCCTGTTATATATAATATATATATATATATATATATATATATATATATATATATATATATATATATATATATATATATATATATATATATATATATATATATATATATATATATATATATATATATATATATATATATATATATATATATATATATATATATATATATATATATATATATATATATATATATATATATATATATATATATATATATATATATATATATATATATATATATATATATATATATATATATATATATATATATATTATTACAAGACTCCCAAGAGGGTCAGTGAATCGGTTCTCAATATTACTCTCACAAAGGTTGCGGAGATCGGGTAGTTACTTTTCCGGTCCAATATTACTCTCACAAGGGTCGCGGGATCAAGAATCCAAGGTCTTAAAAAGGCGGCAGATATAAATTACTACGTGAGTTTTATTTTTCATTTTAGGGAGTGAGTAGCTACTTATCTACGCATGACATAAGTTTATTACGAATAAGACGATCAATTTATTATTTTGAGACGGACTTATATCGATTGTGGGCGGTTACTCAAGTAATGGATGAGATGGTTAATTATCGATTAAAACCGTGTTTCCTTATTTTGAGATTTTACATTTTTAATATTTCACGTCAAATTAAGACGAATTTTCTCAAAAGCAATTTGCTCGAATAATAACCGGTTTAGAGGAATAATAAGTGGGAGTATATAGTTAACACAATTAATTTTTATGGATAAATCGATGCACTTTTACTTATGAATAACGATGGTCTCATTTTTATGCTTGGTATGAGGAACGTAAAACTTGAGGGTGATAAATATTCATGATACCAAAAGCCCTAATCAAAGTCATTGATTTCTTTAGGAGTTTCTTCCATCAAACAATTTCAAAGTAAAACAATAAAGTGAAATTGTATATTTTTTTATTCCTTTGAAATATCCTTTATCTTTTTGGTTTTGAAAAGTTTCTATTAGTGTAGCATAGTGTCGTAGTATATATATATTATAATAAATGCAAATTATGATGAAAAATGTAAATTCGTGCTTTAGAATCGTGCATTGCATGAGTTCATTACAATGTTCAAGTATGGGGGCATTTGATAAGTGTGAAAACACTTACCCTTTTACCACTTAAAATAAGGGAAAAACAAACCAAAACGTGAATTAAATAACGCAAAAGTCGGAATTACGCGTGGTTATGTGTATTTGTGTAAAATAGGTACAAAAGGACAAAAACGAAGAAAACACGGGATTTCACGGGCGTTTACCGAAGAAAAAGACAAAGGATGAAGAAAAGACAAAACAAAGCATTCACGGTCTAAAGTGGACTAATTTACAAAGATTAAGGATGTCAAGAGATTGAACGTTTCAAAGCTTGAATTTACAAAGTGAAATAAGAATGGAAAACAAGGGACTAAAGGTGAAAAGTACTTATTATTAATAAAAATCTTATCATGTTGGATTTATTCATTTATCTTCATCAACAAAAGGAAAGAGAAAAAAGAAAGCCGACGTTATTCATTATCCTCTCCATACTATTCAAACCGGATTCAAGGGTGAACAAGAAGGAATCAAGAAAAGTGCAAAAGAGCAAAGATGATCATCATCACGTCCTTAACAAGAATATGCCTTTTAATTTGATCAAAACTCACCAAGGAAAAAACCCCCCAATTTCTTAAGAAGATTCGAGAATTGTTAATCCACTTGGAAGAACGTGATTGGATGCTACAAATCAACATCAACACTCCTCCAGAATTCTCTATAAATACTTGTAATCGCTTCATTTGTAAGCAACTAGTTGTAGGTGTATTTTCACATAGTGGTTAAGGAATTAGTTAGTTAAAAAAATTTGTAACTGTTTTATGTTATATCTATTGTAACAAACCTTTTCATCCATTAATAACGGTCTCATTCGTTCTCTTATTCTTTCTTATCCACTGTTTTTAAAGCTATTGAGTCATAATATTTTTCCAGCTTATGATATTCTGTTTTAAGCTTTACGTTAGTACTCAATAAGCTTCTGTTGGGAATGAGCATGACTGTAGCGTATGATAAATAATCAGCTTATTGTTCACACAATTAGCCGTGAAGACCAGTAGGATTTAGTCAAATCAAGTGATGTTTTTTATTTTGCGCGAATATTAGTAGTTAGTTTTATGGTGATCGCGAATTTGTATTCGACTTTGATCTGACTCGCATCGTAGCTCTCGACAACGGAGGCTTTGACTCTGAGATGATCCTATTTTTACTTTTCTGCAAATAATAGTATAATCTGCTTCTTGCTATTTGTAGTGTAATTCTAGTTTAGACTTGCTTGATTTTCTCCTTTGCAATTTGTTATGTCTCTGACTTTTGGTGTATGCTTCAATTCATGTGTTCTTGATTTCTTTATCTTTCATTACATCCAATATTGAGTGTTTGGATTAGCAGCTTATAGTTTCAAATGGTATTTGTTAATGGTAGGTTTAGAAGTGTGTTCGATAAGTAACTTTAGGAGACTCCGAAGAATAGTAAAACTAGCAGGTAAGTCATATAATCAGTCAAAAAGGAAAATAGATGTGAAAATGTATGGGTTAACATTTGCTTTGGAAAGCTGATTTCCATTTTTCATAACTTTTTGAAGAGTTTGAATTAGACAGATTGATTTAGTGTCCTGAAAACCTTGCACTAGTGGCTTTCACATAAAACAAGTGTCTAAGTTTGTAGTCTGCTCAATAAGCTAAAACAAGCCTTCAAAATCAGCTTATCAGATTATTTTTTGTCAACATAGAACTTTGTTATTCTCCTCAAATAAGCTTCTTTAATTCATCTATTATTGTTACTTAAACTGCATAGCTAATAGACGAGCTGAAATATTGGTTCAAATTATTACTATAAGCATTATCGTAGTTAAGTAGTTCATCAATGAATTTGGCCTTAATAAGATATCATGAAAAACTAGTCGAACAGTAATCCGTTCATGACATTAGTGTTGAAAAGAGTTTGAGTATTGTTCACATTTGCCCCTTTACTTTGTATCTGTACATTGCGCTCACGGTCCACAGTTGGTAATAGTTACGAACTTAAAATCCAAATCGTTAGTCTTAGTTAACATAGTAACTGGATCAGTTAAATTGATTGTTTGGGCTTCACATTTCTTTTCTTGGGCTGTGTATAAAAAACCAGAAAAAGGTTGCCTGATACTAGTTCAAAAAAAAGCAGCGTATACAATTAAAAAAAGGGTTCATTTTTTTTCCTTAGACACTTCATTTTCAAAAATAGATTTTACAAAAATAGATTTTTGATTTTATAAAAAATAAAAATTGTTTTAATAGATAAAAAAATTAATATTATAAAATAAATAAGTTTTACATTTTTAGAATAAAGTTTACATTTACGTTTTTGGCATTTTAGTATTTTGCATTTTTACTTTTATTTTCGCTTAGCATTTTAATAATTCGCGTTTGCATTTTACTTTTGCATTTTATACTTGTACTTCGTGCTATATTTACGGTATTTGCAATTTGTTTTAGAATAGTACGTATTCATACCTATTATATCTAAATTTTAGGTCCTTAACTTTGAAATGCAGGAGTACATTAAATGTGTGTACAATTAAGTTGAGTTATGTTAATTAAGGTACTACTAGAGAATGCTCAAATCTTGGCTGCAAATCGTTTGGAATATGAAGTGTGGGTTAGCCTCTTGACATATCCTATTCAGTTAGGCTAAGCGTTATCCGATTTAATTCTTTCTTCATCAATTATTAGTATCTCATTACTGAAATAAAAACATGGGTATGCTAAGGGACATACATACATTTACATCTTAAAGAGCATAAAAAAGATCAATAGTTACAACACAAACCATCTTATAAATAAGTATACATTCTTTTAGATTCCCATACCTCCTACCCGTGATGCGTATGATTAACGTCACCGTAAATGCAGTGGCACAAAGTTGGCAACCGTTGTGATTATGAAGAAGAATTTGGAGGTGATGGACAACAAATCTATATGAGCCAACCTCCACTCTCCCCGATTGTAGGAGACCATCATTTGTGAAGCATTGTGTAGGATATGCTAGAAAGAGAGAATATAGTATCGTTATGAAACAAATTTGTCATTTTCTTTCCCTTCATATTCATCTCTTTTGTCCAAACCTTCAAAAAGGAAAACAAAAAAAAACAATATCACAAAAAATACCACTTACCACAAGATCGTCAACATCAATAATTAAAACAATCATAAACAGAAATTAAATGGTTTTGATGTTTCGTGGGTTTATGTGTTTCAGTTAAGAGACAATCTTCATATGTGTTCATATACCCTCATAAGAAAGAATATAAGAAGATGATGATGAAGGCTCGATTAATAGCTTCATGATATTGAAGACCGATTTGTAAAAGGAAAAGATAAATTTACTTTTTTGTTGGATGATGCCATCTCAGATCTGTAATACAAAAGGGGCGGAGGTTTTGATAGAGTTGATTAGGGTTGTTTGTAGAAGACAAACTAGAATGGTTGTGGTTATGATCCGAGTGGGTTCAAGAGCAGAAAAATGAGGTGGATGTTTTAAGAAAAAGTGTGTGTTGCTAGGGTTAAGTAATGAAAAAAGACCCAGCATTATTATCTATATTATGCCTAAGTTTTAGTTTTCAATTATAAATGGGATAGATGACTTTCGTGACTTTCTTTAGTCGGCTAATTGATTTGCGCTGATTATCTTAGTAATGCTTGGGTCAAGTAAAAAGATGCTGGCTATTATTCTCATACTTTTTAATAAGAACCATGATGACGTTGAATCAAGAATTGTAGAATGAAAAGAAATGTGTGTTTTATCTCCTTAACACGCGATCGACCTACATGCTATGAGACATTATGAACAACATTACAAATACTCAATAGAGGAACCATCAAGCATCAGCCATGGCCCCAACTCGCGTGCATCGCAGGCCTGCTTGCCTCGTTAGATATTAATTTTATATTTTTACGTGCTTTATGCTTAAATAGAAATAGATACCAACCAAGCATTTTTAACCAAAAACGATAAATCTCTTTGAAATAAATGGATATCAATTCGAGTCAATTCGAGAAAAAACGATTATACTAAAAAAAGGATATTACTCTCCTGCCCCCTAATTTATGAAGTCTTTGGCAATGAGATATTTTGGTATCACTGATGGACTTTTGTCATCACGGTATAGTTTAAGTAGCCATCAGGAGGCTCTTCTTAGTTGCACATGGGCTCCTCATGCACAGGATTATCTCTTCTCTATTCTTATTAATGGGTTGGGGCAGTTGATGAACCCACATTAGTTTCAAGTTGTCATGTGTTATCGTTTGGCGGTTCCTTTGTTTCCTGATAGATCTTCTTGTTCGAGTTGCCATGTGCAATGATGGACCAGTGGGGTGACCATGCTGTTCACTGCTCTAGTGAGGTGGGGGTGAAGTTTCGGCATACTCTTGTGCGTGATATGTTGTTTGATATCTGTTCTAAGGTTGGTGTTTTAGTGCGGAAAGAGGCCCCTATAGGATTTCTTTCAGTTGATGGACGAGACTTTTGTCCAGCATATTTATTTTTGTATAATTGGTCCCAAGGCAAAGACGCTTGCTTGGATGTTACGGGTGTCTCTCTATTTGCTGGTGCGGGTTTGGATTCTTGGGTCCCCGGGGTTGCTTTGTGGACTGTTATTCAGAAGAAGAGGAGGAAGTATTCTGCTATTTGTGTAGAGCAAGGTTACTCGATCATCCTTTTTGCCTTCTTTACTTTTGGGGAACTTGACGAGGAAGCCTTGGTTACTCTTTCGCGCCTCAAGCGCTTATCTGTTTGTCATTCTAATGATGTTAGGAGTGGTATTTTTCTATTTTCTAGACTTGGTTTTTGTATCCAGAAAGGGGTGGGAGCGCAGCTTGTTTCCCGACTCCCTTCTAATTTTGTGTGATTAATAAATAAAGTCCTTTTGATAAAAAAAAAATAAAAATAAATAATAATAATAATAATAATAATAATAATACTAATCCTATTATTTTAATATAAAATAATAATATTAATAATAATAATAATAATAATAATAATAATAATAATCCTATTATCTTAATGAAATAAAGTTATTATTAAAAATAAATAAATAAAATAATAATAATAATATTTTTTATAGATCCTATTATTCTAACAAAGTGATTATTGTTAATAAATAATAATAATAATAATCATTCCAGTAATGCTAATAGCGGTACATTTATTTATTCATAGAGTGAGTTTTTCTATTCAGAAAGGGGTGGGAGCGCAGTTAGTGTCTCGACTCCCATAATGAAACTATCACATACCCATATGTTAGATTAAAACCTAACAGCATATTATTCTACCACTTAGCCACGACAAAACGTTGAGGGTGTTTGAAATCATTCATTTTGGTGTGTTTTCATCTAGTTTGTTATTCATCAATGACATTATTCTTTTCCTCTTGAAAAACTTCCACCCCTGGGTGTTTGAAAAACTCACTCTATGAAAAACTAACACCCCTTAACTGCGCTCCACCCCTTTCTTGTGCATCTGCATCATCACCATCATTTACCTCTTTCTTCACCTCAACATCCTCTTGTTTAACCTCATCATTCTCATATTTAACCTCAACAACCTCTTGTTTAACTTCAGCAGCCTCTGCTTCATTCGATTGTTGCTGATAATAAGCATGAATGTCATCCATATCTTCACATTGAGTTATTACCTAAAGCTCATCTAGTGCTTCATCAATGTCAGCAAACATTTCAGTAATCTCTTCAGGCTCATCATCAAGATGGTAAGGATCATCATTCCAGTCAACATTCATGGCTTCATTTTAAGGAGATATTCATCGTTGCCCCATGTAGGCAATTCCCCTGATTTTCTACTAATGCTACTAGTGTCACTCTGATATTATTGAACCTCCATGTCATCACAAAAATCAGCATAACCAGCAAAAGCTTCCATATCAACATCATCAAAATCATAACGATCAAAATCATAACCATCAAAATCATCCTTACCAAAAGATACAACATCACGAGTGTCATCATTTGAGACTTGTTCTCCTTCCTGGCTTGATTTATTAGACGCAAACACGTTGTCAAGGTCTTCCAATACAACCCTGAACTTATACTCAGCACTCGCCCATCTATTTCTATTTGCAAACAATGTTTCTGTTGACCATGCTGGTGGGAATTCAGTGACATCATCAAATAAATGAAGATCATTAGCCACCACATTCTCATCCCTCCCAACAAACTAGATTGACAAAATGCCACAATGTTGTCATTGTTGACACTTTATGGAACTAATTCTCTCACAACATTATCAAGATCATTTTCTTCTACCAGCACAGCCTTACCCTTACTTGCCTTTTGTTCCAGCAGGTGTTGTACTAACGAAACACCTGATTCAATAAACACCTCCATTTCATTAAACCTAGGAACATACTCCAAAAATTTGTCAACGTCTTCTTCACAAGATAGTGGTAGCAAACCAGCGTCAAATGACTGGCCAGGAATCCTAATATGCGAAAACAAAACCATACCTTCTATGTACCCTAGATCCTTCAACATTTTTGCGAGTGTGTACATACCAAACTTGTCACGATGAACTAAGTCAAACCAACTAATAGTACCAAACCGATAGATTCTTTCTGGTGGTGAGGTAAACTCACCATTGTGATGGATTTGCACAATCCACAAGTTTTGATTCGATTCTGTGGAAAAATAATAAGAAAACACAAATCAATTTTTAACTTGTAACAATAAAAAAACAACATATCCAAGCTTAGCTTACCATATAGAATACCTAAAGGAGACCGAAGCTTACCATAAAGGAGGCCCAAATCAGGAATGGTGATACCGCAAGAGCGATTTTGCCAATACTTATCCATATTGATTGGTGTTTTGTGGTGAGATAGAGAATGAATGGAGCTATGATGTATTTATAAAATAAATGATGGATACTATTCAGACCTCGAACTAAATTTTTTAATAGAGAAAGCTATATATCGTGTTGGGGAAAACAGTTTCAGAGACCAAAAATGCATAAACCAAAGGTGGTTTGCATCGTAGAGGGTAGTAAATGCTTTCTGGGGATTTTTTTGCAACTCATGAAAGGTGGGGAGATAGGGTGACACGGGAAATGATGAATATGCCCTCATGTGCCATGCACGTGAGGGACTTAATGGCAGAACGTTAGAAAAGGTAAAAAAAAGACGACTCGAGAGCATATTTGCATGGGAAATGAATGTTCGAGGGCAAGAACGCTTGTAGTTTTCACTCAGGGGCATATTAGCATATTTGGGGAAGTACAGAGACGTTTTTGTGGTTTACCCAATAATGAATGAGGCATTAGTTTTGTTAGTTTTTTTCTTATGAGTTTGTGACTATAACGTTAGTTCAACATTTTGTTATCTACTTATGTACAACCATATTTATGAGATTTGATTATTATGCTCACAATTTTTTGCAACACGTTTATTTGTTTGCAGAAAAGATTGTTGACAAATAATATGTTTATGAAACTGATGGATGTAAGATGATATTTTTGATCTCATAAAACGTAGTCTGGAGTATCTCTTATAACTTGTAAAATGAAAATGTCAAAATCAAATTCATATGCACTTACGTGCCTTAGGATATACACTATCGGGACTATGGGGAGCCAAATGGGATGTCTTTATGTATGTTTTTTCAATGATTCATGTGAAAATAAAAACCAACGTAGCAAAATACCTTTTCGACGAACGCAATATACAAAAAACTATTATATTAAAAGCAGCCCCGCAGGAACGCACGGGCACCGAAATGCTCGTTACATACCACTGGACCATATATAGGCTACACAAAATGTAAACATCGAGGGTCATGAAACAAATACAAATACAGGGCTGCTATACAAAGTATATGCAACACACACGAAAACATAGGAAACCCACAAATGAAAACACTTAGGAAAAAGGCACCAAATCTCTCTAAAACAGAACATGCAAAAGAAGTCACGTCTCTAAAACGACAGAAAATCTCTCTAAAACAGGACATGTAAAAGAAGTCTCGTCGCAGCGAAATGCAATTTTCTTTACTTTTTTTATTCTTTTATTGCTATAAATTTTCATCATGAATCATAATTATACTTGTTTGAATGAAACGAAGCATATACCACAATATTAAATGTGACAATCCGTCAATCTGAGATCGGTATTTTATTCTCAAGTATTATTTAAAATCATTATTTTATTGTTAATTTATGAACTCACTCACCTTTGGGAAGAAATTTGGATTTACGTCTTGAAATAGGATCGTCCACGTCTAAACCGGATAGCTCTACGCTACGTGTTTACATTTACATACACCATTTTTGTGACAGTTCGACATTTCAGGAAGTAAATTTATTCTCGTATATTATTTTGAAATTCTATTTTTGTGTTGGTTTATAAACTCACAAATTTACGAGAGGAAATTAGGACTTACGTGCATAATTTAGCGTCTTTTACGATTAAACCGGAAACCCTAGGTTTACGTATTTACATTTTTGAACTACGTTTTTGATGAAACAATTTTTATTAGAATCGTTTTGTGCCGTAGATTCATAAGTTATATAAACGTTTTTCGTAAAACGACCCGAGGGCACGTAAATCGAGGAAACTAGAATCGAGGAGTACCCGTAAATTAGTGGGGATGAAACAAGTATACACTTGTCTCACCCCAATATGGGAGGCAATACAAGCTAACAACACCACTCTTGGTGTCAACTTTTCATAAACCAAGAGGACACTTGTCCTCAAGGCTTTCCAAAACCATTTAACCACTAACCAAAACCATTTCCTACATTTCAAAACATGCAAAACTAGATAAAACTTTCCCACTTTCTTCTTTGCTCTCTTGTTTCCGTCCCATAACCATCATCATACACCATTTTCACCAAATTTCAACCATAAACATCATCTAGAATCAACATATGTTGATTGCTACATAAAAAGAAGGTGATTGGAGGTGATTTTACCAAGTGAAAAGGAGATGTTATGGAGTCCAAGGGCTGATTTTCAAGAAGGTGTTCATACCTATGAAGATCTCAAAAATTTCATTTGCCAAGATAAAGATTTGGTGACAAGAACAAAGCCTTGTTCATCCAAAATCTCATCATTTCATCATATTGATTGGTATAGAGATCAATCTCTTTCTATCATCCTATAGTTTTGTAAATGTATTCATGTATTTTCTTCAAAAATTTATATGTATATGATGATAAATAATGATCAATATACTGTGTTGGGATTTTGTGTTACTAGATTAGGATAAAAGGATTAAAATCTACAAGTAAAAACATTAAAATCATGACTAGTCACATAGGCTGTATAAAACAGTAAGTTTCAATATCTTCACTTGGTTAAATGGCTTGGATTATTAGATATGCAGATAGATAATTGATTTTTACATGTGTGGTGAATTGGTCACTCAATGGAATGTTAAAAATGAGCAAAATATGGCCAAAATACTTTTGTAGTACAAATCTGTGTAGTCTGTTTTAGACGAATTATTAAAAATACTTAGAAGCTGATTGAGTAGTAGCTATATGAGAAGTATTTGTAGCACACATCATGTAGTTTATGCTGTTTAAATTTGAGGTTCTATCTCCTTGTAGAACTCAAGATATGACAAAAATGGTGGATTTGACTCTAGAAATCATATTTCTTAATAAACTATATAATATAAAAAGAGCACTCAAAGAAAATACTATTATAAAATAAGTATATAAAGGCCACTAAATAATAATAACTATTATAAAATAAGTTGGTATACTATAATAAATAAACATGGCATTTTATAAAAGTAAAACTCAAATGTTTTTCTAAAACTACAAACTTTATATATGTTTTACGTCTTTTCGGCTAAAACCGAAAGATTAACGTTTTCGTCAAATAAAACTTAGATGGTCGGACCCATCTAAATGTAACATTTTTATAAACCATATACTGATATGTAAACACATTTGAAAAGTAAAAATCGACAAGGGTATTTGTAACTAATGGACCATAATAGGCCAAATTAGACTTGTTGTATCACTAGGCCCAACTAGTTTGGTTTAATGTTATTGGAGTTACTCATAGGCTTAAACCACTTGGGCCCAACATATGAGTATGGGCCTGATCATAAATGGACTAATAGATTGATATTGGGCTCTTAATGGGCTTATTGGGCCTTAATGTGTAAATGGGCTAAAACTAGTGTAACTAGTATGATAAGCCTAAGTTAACTAATACAAAGCAACTAATAATGTTGTAAGGTGACAAAACCCCACTTGATCATCATGTTATGACATCATTACATATATGTAACAGCTTTTTATAATGTTATTGGGCATAGCCTAAGACCGAGTATTATTTTTCAAGGTTTCCCGTGATCGAGGCACGTACTATACATCCTAATTGTCGATAACCCGTGTAACACTCTCAATTTTTTCGTATCGGTACAGCGGAAGGGTCTTTCAGAGTGTTACGGGATAGCACAATAACTCCAATCATAGACAACACATAAAAATGGTTGTACAAGGTGCAACATACATTCATTCGATAAAAAGTTTTAAAGTGTACAACAGGTCCCAAATTATACAGGTCATTAAGTTTACAAAACATAGATCGAATGAGCATTTTTAATATTTTGTGGGCCATCAGAGTCGATCTCCATCCGGATTACCTTCAAGCACCTGAGATAAAAACATGCAAAAATCATATCAGCGAATGCCGAGTGAATTCATAGAGTTTAATAAAAACCGTTATATAAAACAATCGTTAAAATCAGAACACAAGTATAATATCGGAAGTAAGTCCTCGTATTGCTAGTCAGGCAATATATAAATCAAGCATACATCTTAAACCGTCCATGAGACCGTAGTCTCAATATTACCATAATAGGTAATATTATCATCGTTATTAGCGTCGTATCATATCGGATTACATTATGTATAGGATACATTTTATTGGATTATTACTAGCCGCATGACATTGTTACCTTACTATAAAAACAGCGGGCCGCGAACCCGACAAACAATTTGCCCATCTAAGTTAGCGTGTCGTCACAAAAATCACGCTATGGAATCTTCTCATACATAAATTCGCTTACCAATCAATGTGGTACGACGGGGATCAACCGTCAAGGCGCGAACTGGGGTGATCGTCCCCAAATAGTACTATCAAATGCATAAGCGTCTACCAAATCCCGGTAGTTCACAATTCATTCTAATGGGACTTTAAGTGACATAACCTAACTACTAATAATCCTTTTTGTCTCGTTTATAGGGTCATAGCATCATTCGGGTCCATATCATTAAGCATACCATCGGGACTACTTGTGTTCTATTTTTATCAAAATCTAGCATGTTATCTCCCTCGCGGGTTTACAAATCATTTTATAAAACATTTAAAAGAGTGCGAGGCTATGAACTCACGTTGATAATGAAAGGCGGATTATCGGCTACGGGCGTGTTTCGGTCACGAAAACCTATATAAATAATAATCGGTCTTAGACTCTTGTCCAATGACTTTTATCAAAATAACAATATACATATGATGATTTTGTACATATGATGATGATCAAGTGGGTTTATATATCCTTGTTTACTCATTTTAGTGTTTACGTTTTGGTAACTTTTTACTAGTTTACTAGTTTTACCTATTTACCTATTTTAAGTCCAATAAGCTTATTATAAGTTCTTTAACTTGTTTTAATCCATTTTATACTTATATTATCAGTATCTATACTTTCCATGTTGGGCCCAAATGGGTTAAGCCCAATAAGTTCTTTTTATAAGTGTTTATCTTATTTAGTCCAATTAATAGTCCAATATGCTTAGTTAGCTCGTTAAGGTCCGTATGTCCTATAGTTCGGGTTTTATCGGTTTTTACTTGTATTAGATACTTATATATCAGTATATGACTTTTAAAAAATTTACATTAGACGGGTTTGATCGTCTAAGTTTTAATTGGCGAAAAACGTTAATTTTACGGTAATAGCCGAAAAAGTCGTAAAAATCAAGTTTATAGTTTTTTATTACTTATAAGTATTATTCCACTACCATTTATATAATTTATCCATTTATTTAACCTTTTACATATTTATATAAATAAATTTCATAAGTTAGTGGGTTTTTATTTTACATTTTATACAATAAAATTTGAGTGCTTATATAATAATAATAAACATTAATTCTCAAAATCTGATTTTTATTTTCATCTTCACCATTTTTATCATATCTAGAGTTCTATAATGAATTAGAAGCTCATTTTTGGATGGCATGATCTTCATATTATGTTATACATTTAACTTAGTTATAGCTACTGCTCATTTTAAGTTTATCTATGCTTAACAGTCCCTACAAAACAGCTTATTCAGATTAGCACACTCATCTTGTTTTGATCATATCTCACTCATTATAATGATTCCATTACATGGCCAACTCTCACATGTGTATAACATCTTGTACTTACTGTAAATGGATTCTACCATGCAAGTTTATCAGTTCAAGTTTTAGTTACATACTGTTTTTATACAGACAACTAAATAAGCATGATTTTAGCCTTATTTCTCATGGTTATTAACCTTTTTAAGCATATTCATCAACACTTGATCCCCACACAATATTTTTATCATCATATATTCATCATATACATATACAAAATGAAAGAAAATACATTTGTTCTTTACAAAAATAACAAGAGAAAATGGAGAGGATGATCTTCTTTACCAACCAAGAGTATTTCTTGTTTTTGGAAGACAAGAACTTGATGAACACCAAAAGTAACTCCAAGATCATCAAACACCAAGAACATAAGTTGAGAAATCAGCCCTAGGACACAAGAAAATCACCTCCTTTGTTGTTAAAATGGCCACCAAATGATCAAGGCTTCAAGGTAACTCCTTGATAGAGCTAGATAACAAGTATTTCATGGCTAGAAAAGATCAAAGAGGGGTGTTTGTTCTTCAAAGTGGACGGCAAGGTGGTGATGTTGAGAGGATTTTGAGGTTGCTTGCATGTATGAAATTATGGTGTGTGAAGTAGTTGATGGTTTTAGCTAGTGGAAAGCTTAAAGTGTAAACTTTAGCTTACACTTGTAAATAACAAGTTAACATGATGCCACATATTGATGTGGTGTCATGTTGTGCCGTCCCATATGAGCTAGTGGGGTGGGATAATGTATTTTGTCCCACCTCACTAATTTACGGGTATTCCTCGTTTCTAGTTTTCTCGATTCGCGTACCCTCGGGTCGTTTCACGAAAAATGTTTTTATAAATTATGAATCAACGACACAAAACGAATCCAACAAAAATTGTCTCATCAAAAACGGATTTCAAAAACGTAAATACGTAATCCTAAGGTTTCTGGTTTAGTCGTAAAGGACGCTAAATTATGCACGTAAGCCCAAATTTAAATTCGTAAATTGTGAGTTCATCAACCAACACAAAAATAAGTTTCAAAATATTATACGTGAAAATAATTCACTACCTGAAAATGTTAGATTGTCACAGCTTTTCCTCCTAAAAAAGATCAACGTCCTCGTGATCCATTTCATTTGGATGCCCGTTTCTTATTGAAATCGAAGAGGTGCGGATATTTCTTCCACATTTCATCCTCTCGTTCCCAAGAATACTCTGGTCCATGCTTTGAATTCCATCGGATCTTGACAATAGGTATCCGACTTTGTTTCAGTTGCTTTACCTCACGATCCATAACCTCTACGGGCTCTTCGATAAAACGCAACTTCCCATCTATTCGAACCTTACCTAACGGAATTTTCTCATCACTCACTGCTAGACATTTCTTCAGATTAGATACATGGAATGTGTTGTGAACACCATGAAGTTCTGGGGGTAACTCTAGTTTGTAAGCCACCGGACCTACTCTAGATAAAATCTTAAAGGGTCCAATATAAAGAGGATTCAATTTTCCTCGCTTTCCAAATCTTATAACGCCTTTCCATGGCGATACTTTCAACATTACTTGGTCACCCACTTTAAACTCCATTGGCTTCCGCCGCACATCCGCGTAACTTTTCTGTCTACTACGGGCAGTCAACAACCTATTCTTAATCTGAACTATCATCTCCGTAGTCTCCCGGATCAATTCCGGTCCCGTGAGATGGGTATCCCCAACTTTACTACAACATACAGGAGATCTACACTTCCTACCATACAAAGCTTCAAACGGTGCAGCCTTAATACTAGAATGGTAACTATTGTTATACGAAAACTCTGCTAACGGCAAATGTTTATCCCAACTCTTACCAAAATCTAACACACAAGCTCTTAACATATCTTCTAGTGTTTGTATCGTCCTTTCACTCTGCCCATCAGTCTGGGGGTGATAAGCAGTGCTCATGTCGAGATTTGATCCCAAAGATATTTGGAGAGATTTCCAAAAATTCGATGCGAATCTAGGATCTCGATCTGAAATGATCGATACAGGCACACCATGCTTGCATACAACATTCTCAAGGTATATACGAGTCAGCTTCTCCAGTGAGAACTGCTCTTTAACCGGAATGAAGTGTGCTGATTTGGTCAGTCTGTCGACAATGACCCAAATCGAGTTGTTTCCAGATGATGTTCTAGGAAGCTTGGTGATAAAGTCCATCGTAATTCGCTCCCACTTCCATTCAGGAATCTTTGGCTGTTGAAGTAGTCCTGATGGCTTTTGATGTTCAGCTTTAACTCTAGCATAAGTCAAGCATTGAAGAACATACATAGCTATGTCAGCTTTCATATTCGGCCACCTATTATAACTTCTTCAAATCATGGTACATGTTATCAGATCCCGGATGAATGGAATACTTAGATTTATGGGATTCTAACATAATCAAGTCTCTTAAGCCTCCAAACTTAGGTTTCCACATACGACCTCTTAAGCATTTCACTCCATCAACTCTAACCTCTAAAGGATCTCCTTCTCCTCGGAACCCTTCATTAACAAAATTTTCCTTCTTACAAGCTTCTATTTGCGCATTTCTAATTTGCTCAGGCAAATTATTGTGTATGGTCAAGACTAGAGAACGTACCCTGATAGGCTCTCTATATTTCCTACTTAACGCATCGGCAACAACATTGGCTTTTCCTGGGTGATATTTTATATCACAATCATAATCGTTTAACAACTCTATCCATCTTCGTTGCCTCATGTTCAATTCCTTCTGATCGAGAATATACTGTAGGCTTTTGTGATCGGTGAATACCGTACACTTGGTGCCATACAGATAATGTCTCCACAACCTAAGAGCAAACACTACAGCTCCTAACTCAAGATCATGAGTAGTATAATTCTCCTCATTCTTCCTTAATTGCTTAGAAGAATAAGCTATCACTTTCTCTCGCTGCATCAAAACAGCTCCATAGCCTCTAAGAGATGCATCACAATATACTACAAAATCTTCACTCCCGTCGGGTAATGATAAAATTGGTGCACTACATAATTTTTGCTTCAATGTCTGAAATGCTCCATCTTCATCACTTCCCTAAACGAAAGGTTTATTCTTCTGGGTAAGCTTAGTCAAGGGTTTAGCTATCAAAGAAAATTCTTTAATGAATCGCCTATAATAGCCAGCCAATCCTAAGAACTGTCGCACTTCCGTTGGCGTTGTCGGTGCAGACCAATTCTTAATAGCTTCAACCTTTGCAGGATCAACATGAATTCCATCCTTGTTAATCACATGACCAAGAAATTGCAAAGAATCTAACCAGAAATCACATTTCGAAAACTTAGCATACAACTTTTCATCCTTCAACAATTTCAAATGGCATTACTTGAAAACCGCAGGTGCGTTAGTTAACCCAAATGGCATTACTTGAAATTCATAGTGT
The DNA here is from genome assembly GCA_025667525.1 of Glebionis coronaria. Classification (NCBI taxonomy): domain Eukaryota; kingdom Viridiplantae; phylum Streptophyta; class Magnoliopsida; order Asterales; family Asteraceae; genus Glebionis; species Glebionis coronaria. Next base: position 650,626,457 of record CM046874.1, read on the forward strand.
CCATAACGAGTTCTAAATGCAGTTATAGGAATATCTTCTTCACGGACGCGAAGTTGGTGATATCCTGACCGCAAATCTATCTTAGAATACACACTAGATCCTTGTAGTTGATCAAACAAATCATCAATCCTAGGTAAAGGATATCGATTTTTAATTGTCAACTTATTCAGTTCCCTATAATCAATGCACATACGGAAAGATCCATCCTTCTTCTTAACGAATAAGACTGGAGCTCCCCAAGGCGACGAGCTCGGTCGAATAAAACCTTTATCAGACAACTCCTTAAGTTGCTCAGATAACTCCTTTAATTCAGAAGTGGCTAATCGGTATGGCGCACGTGCCACCGGTGCAGCACCAGGAATTAAATCAATTCGAAACTCTACTTGCCTTATCGGTGGAAGTCCGAGTAAATCTTTAGGAAATACCTCAGGAAATTCACAAATAATAGGTACATCTTCCAATCGTTTCTCCCTAGACTCATTCCCGGTCACTTGAGCTAAGAATAACTCACAACCGTTCCTGATGTACGTTTGGACTTTAAAACATGAAACGATTTTCAAACGGGATTCACCTCGACTACCATCAATTACTAACGTCCTATTCCTAAGAGGAATCTTAACCTTCTTCTCTCCACATAATATCAAAACTACCTAATTTTATCAACATCAAATCAATCGGAAAGGAATAGTTCAAGAGATTTAGAGAGCATCCTTCTAATAGCTTATTAGTTTTCACTAATTTACCATCAGCCAATTCCACCTCGTAACTGGTATTTATCTCAACAGGTTCAATGTCGATAAGGGCACTAAATTTAGTGGATACAAAGCTCCTATCAGAAGCCGAATCAAATAAAGCAACAACATAATGATTGTTGAGTAAAAACGTACCGGTAACGACATTCGGATCCTCTTTCTTCACCTCAATTGTTCCAAGTTGATAGATACCACCCTGGGGGTTTCTTCCAGGTACAATCGCTTTCAGCTTGGGGCATTCCGATTTCCTATGACCTTCTTCATTATAGTTGAAGCAAATGGTTCCCTTCTTACACCTTTCAACCTTGTGTCCAAGCTTTCCGCAATTTCGGAACTTCCAGCAGTCGCCAGCATGCCTCTTGTTGCCACACTTAGGACATCTATCATCGTTGCGCGGTGTATTGTTGGTAAGAGCATTTGCATTCTCCTTTCTCTGGTTTTGACGGCGATTGAAATTCTTCCTATTATCACCTCTATCTACAGGATCAACGTCTCCCTTTCTTTTCTCACCAACACGGGCTTCATCTTCCCTATCCTGAATTATCTGTCCAATGAGTTGGTAAGCCATTCGAACAACATCATCAATGGTCAGTGGTTTAGATGATGTCACGTCCCCCCGGATATTCCTGGTCAACCCTTTAATATATTGCTCAATTCAGATCTCTTCGGGTTCAACCAATCGAGGACATAGCAAGGCCAACTCATGGAATCGATTCGTGTAACTATCAATGTCCACACCTTTCATTCTCAAATGAATCAACTCTTGTTCTAACCTAATGATCACACTACGTGGACAAAACTCCAAAGTCATCCACTTCTTAATTTCAGCCCAAGGAGTAGCATTAGCAGCATCAAGACCCATGAAAGCAATTCTCCCGTTCCACCAAGTCAACGCACGACCTTTAAGAGTAGCCATAGAAAAAGTCACCTTATCTTCCTCCTTACACTTACTAATCTGAAACACCGACTCAATCTTCTCAATCCACTGGCTTAATCCTACAGCACCTTCAGTTCCATTAAAAGGTAGAGGTTCACACTTCATGAACGTCACATAAGTACAGCCACCAACTTCTGGTGCATTAGTTCCAAGTCCTCCTATATTTCCTCCAGCATTAGCATTCACATTATTAGCATTCACATTCACATTAGTACCGCATATTCCACTACCGCCAGCTCCACTACCGCCAGCTCCACTACCGCCAGCTCCACTACCGCCAGCTTCATTTCTAGCATTTGCCATAAATTCAGTCATAGATGCGGTAACTTGCTCCGTAATAATCCTACGTACATCATCCTCAGTCACAACCTTCTTGGGCGGCATAGTTCTATAATTTCACATTTTCAAAGTATTAAGCATTCACCCAACAAGGGATTCATATAATATGGATTGAATTCATAATCAAGATACAAATAAGGCACAATATGGAATTTAAGACAAGATACACATTTCATTCGATTTGAAACAAAAGCATTGTCTTAGTTACATCCCATATCAAAGTTCTAGCACTATATATACTCAAAATTCGTGCCAAGTCTACTACTAACAAGTCGGTTCAGTCAAAGCTACAAAAGTACAAAAGATACAAAGGTAACTACTAAACACAGATTGGTCTACTGAGAACCGCCAGATGGTCCATCATTCATCGTCTTCTGAATCTTCGTCGGAAGATCACTAGACACATCTTCAGCTGGGCGCTTACAGATTACTCCTCTTTCAACCATGTCAACATAAAATCTACTATTCCATCCCACAGATATATTCAGCTCCTTCTCAGCTTTCTCACGCATCGCACGAGCTACACTCAACTGAATCTCCATAGAATTCACCTTTCTCTTCATTTCAGCAAACTCACCACTTTCCAACACCGATAACCTCCTAAAAGCCTCATTCAAACCACGCTCTATATCAGTCAAATCCAAACTAAGCAATTCCCGCTCTTTCTCACCAACCTTAGTCTTTGACTCCAAATAAGCAACATGAGTCTGAACAACACCTAATCCAATCTCTGTCATACTACTCTGTAACACCCCCAAATTTATACAACTCAATACAGCGGAAGACTCATTGGTGTTACGGGATAGCACATTACTCGCATCATAGACAACGCATAAAAATCGCGTCATTTAATAATAAAGCATTTCCATTCATAAATATCAAAGTTACATAGGTCCCAAGTCATTGTAACTATTACAGGTTTTACAAAGCATTTGAATGGAAATAAGTATTTAGGTGCGGGCCATGAATTCTTGTTGTCTTCCCGAGAATTACCTTCAAGTACCTGAGATAAAACATGTTAAAAGAAAAGGTCAGCGATAACGCCGAGTGAATTCATAGAGTTTGATAAAATCCATCAATGTAATATCAGTATAAAATTATTACTGAAAATCATTTTGTACAAATCATTTTAATAGGCCATAAAATAGCCAAAGTCATTTTATACAAATCTTTATCAAAATCATAATATAGGCATTTGCCTTAAAAATCATTATACGAGCCAATGTCGTAAAAACATCATACAATACGTCTTATGACGTAGTATGAAAATAAAACCGTTATATGAATATGGTTATGAAACCAAAACACGAACATAATATCAATAGTATGACCCTGTATTGCTAGTCAGGCAATACATCGTAATTCGTAGCGTCTAGTAGTATTTCGTTAGTTTTGGATAATTATAAGCCGCATGACATTGTTACCTTACTAAACCAACAACGGGTAGCTAACCCGATACTCAATTTGCCCATCTAAAGTAGCGTGTCGTCACAAAGGTCACGCTATGGAAATCTTCTCATACATAAATTCGCTAACCAATCAATGTGGCACGACGGGGATCAACCGTCAAGGCGCGAACTGAGGTGATCGTCCCCAAATAGTACTATTATATGCATAAGCGTCTACCAAATCCCGGTAGTTCACAATTCATGCTAATGGGACTTTTAGTGACATAAGCTAACTTTAATAATCCATTTTATTTCATCTATCGAGTCCTTTAATCATTTATCGGGTCATACAATCGGGTCATACAATCATTCGGGTCCAAATCAATAAACAAACAATCAGGACAAATGGTGTCCTATTTTATAAAAACTAACATGTTATCTCCCTCGCGGGTTTATAAAACATTTATAAAAACATTTAAAAGAGTGCGAGGCTATGAACTCACGTTGATGTGGGAAAGCGGGTTATCGGCAATTCGGATGTACGGTACGTGCCTCAATCACGGAAACCTAGACAAATAATACTCGTCTTAGACTTTTGTCCAATGACTTCATCAAAATAACAATTATGTATATATATGATGACTTTATACATATGATGATCAAGTGGGTTTACATATTCTTATTTACTCATTTTAGTGTTATGTGTCGATAACTTTTATACTAGTTTTCTAGTTTTACCTATTTACGTGTCTTAGGTCCAATAAACTTATTATAAGTTCTTTAACTTGTTTTAATCCATTTTAAACTTATATTATCAGTATCTATACTTTCCATGTTGGGCCCAAATGGGTTAAGCCCAATAAGTTCTTTTTATAAGTATTTATCTTATTTAGTCCAATTATTAGTCCAATATGCTTAGTTAGCTCGTTAATGTCCGTATGTCTTATAGATCGGGTTTTATCGGTTTTTACTTGTATTAGTTACTTAAATATCAGTATATGACTTTTAAAAACTTCACATTAGACGGGTTTGATCGTCTAAGTTTTAATTGGCGAAAAACGTTAATTTTACGGTAATAGCCGAAAAAGTCGTAAAAATCAAGTTTATAGTTTTTATTACTTATAAGTATTATTCCACTACCATTTTTATAATTTATACACTTATTTAACCTTTTAAATATTTATATAAATAAATTACATAAGTTAGTGAGTTTTTATTTTACATTTTTATACAATATAATTTTGAGTGCTTATATAATAATAAACATTAATTCTCAAAATCTGATTTTTATTTTCATATTCACCAAAACTGTCATATCTAGAGTTCTATATGGAGATAGAATCTCAAATTTTTATCACATAAACTAAATGATATTTTCTCCATTTAACTCTTCTGTAGCTACTGTTGAATCATCCTCCAAGTATTTTCTAAAAATCGTCCAAAACAGTGAACTCAGATTTGTACCTTAAACTTGTTTTGATCATATCTCACTCATTACAATGATTCCATTGCATGGCCAACTCTCACATGTGTACAAGACCCATAGATTACTGTATATCAATTTATTCAAGTCATCTTACCAGTTTACCATATGATTCTTTACTGTTTTATACAGCCATATAAATTAAGCAAGATTTTAACCTTGTTTCTTATAGTTTTTCATCTTTTTAAGCATGTTTATCAACACCAAATCCCCACACAATATTTTTAATCATCATTCATCATCATATACATATACATAAATAAAGAAAATACAAGATTACATAATCAAAATAACAAGATGATAGGAAGAACAATCTCTATACCACCATTAGTGATGAAAAGATGAGGTTTTTGATGAACAAGACTTGGTTTTGGGTAACCAATCTTATGAGATATCAACACCACTTCTAGGGTCACCAAGTATTTGTAGATTCCTCCAAAAATCAGCCCTTGTTCTTCATGAAAACTCCTTGAGAAATCAGCCCCAAAGTCCCTTGAAAACTCCTTTTTACATGTTAAGATCACCTCCAATCTTCAAGGCTTCAAAGGAGCATCATCATGTGTATGAATAACACATGATTTTATGGCTAAAATAGATCAAATAAGGGTTGTTGTTGGTGATTTTGGGACGAATTTGAGAGAGAGAGGAGAGTAGTTTGCATGAAAAATGGAGTGAATGGTAAAGGGTTAGTGGTTTTACTTGTTTTGGTGGGTGAAGTAGCTTAAGTGTGAAGCTATGCTTACAAGTGTAAGCTTATTAAGTGTAAAGATGCCACATCTTTGATGTGGTGTCTTCCATGGCTTCCCCTTAAGTTAGTAGGGTGGGATAAATTGTTTTGTCCCATCCCGCTAATTTACGGGTATTCCTCGATTCTAGTTTCCTCGATTTGCGTGCCCTCGGGTCGTTTTACGAAAAACGTTTTTATAAATTATGAATCAACGGCACAAAACGAATCTAATAAAAACTGTCTCATAAAAAACGGAGTTCGAAAACGTAAATACGTAATCCTAAGGTTTCTGGTTTAATCGTAAAGGACGTTAAATTAAAATCGTAAGTCCTAATCTCTTCTCGTAAATTAGTGTGTTTATGAACCAACACAAATTTAAATCTCAAAATAATATTCACGGATAAATTTATTTTTCTGAAATGTCGGACTGTCCCCAAAAACGGTGTATGTAAGCGTAAGCACGTAACGTAGAATCCTCCGGTTTAGACGTAGTCGACGTTACTTCAAGACGTAAATCCAAATTACTTCCCAAAAATAAGTGAGTTCATATTATAACATTAAAATAATGTTTTCAAATAAATATTGAGTATAAAATATCAATCATAAATTGACGGATTGTCACAACATTTACCCCTAAACAGGATCTTTGTCCTTAAAGATCATCTTACTACTCGCTTCTTATAGAGTTAAAGCCATGTGGGTATTTCCTCCACATTCGGTCTTTTCTCACAAGTGCAATTCATTACAATACGCGAGTTTCATCAAACATAACTACGGGAATAAGATCAGGCTTAATGTTGACTTACTTTCTCTATCCATGATGTTCACGGGTTTTTGATGAATGCAACTTTTCGCTGATCTAAACTTTATTAAGAAGAATTCAAATTTTCACTTGATAGATATTCCATCAAGTGCGATATACGAAACATAATTCACGCATCTCTTGAAGTCCTTGGGTAGATCCAGCTTATATGCCTTTTAAACCAAATCTTTTACATCATCTCAATGGTCCCATACAACGGGGACTTATATCCCATGATTTGTCAGATCATTAATTCATTTCTCCAAGGTTAAAATTTTTGGCATAACTTTGCTACCCATCTGGCACTTCAGGATCTACATTTCATATTCACATAACCTCTTGCCCACTACCGGCAGTCAATAATCAGATCCTAATTCCAACAATCATTTCAGATCTCGCGGGTCGGGTATTTTGTAAGGTTAGGTTCGCCATTATAGGAAACCTTAAACCTAAAAGACATGTCCAACTCACAATGGGTGTATGTCGGGTGTCTTCATCTCAACTCCTGCTTACATATGCTCTAATTTTTTGATCCTAACAAGATTCGATCTCAATCCTAATACGATAATTATCAATGATAATCTCTACTAAGGAAAGCGATTATACGATTTATTACCAAAGGTCATTCATTCAATCATAAAATAGCACTTATATTACTTTATATCGTTACTTTACCTCGTCCCTTCGATTGGGGTGGTACATAGTACTCTCATCAAGGTTCGTTCTCAATGATTTCTGAGCAAATCTCTAGAAATTCGATGCGAAGCGAGGATCTTGAAAAAGATGTCCGATACAGGCACACTATGTTTACATAACTCTTTTGCATTTATCATTAACGGGAATGATATTAGCAGATTTGGTCAGTCTGTCGACGATGACCCAAATCGAATCAAATTCAGATGATGACCTTTGCAATAGCTAGACGTTTACTAATGTATGAGGCGATGTATGCCTTCATAATTTGTCATTAGTACAACTTCTTCAGAAAAGGATACTTTAAATTATAAATGTCAAGAATAGAATACTTATACTTACAAATTCCAACATAACTATATCTCACAATCTCCATATTTAGGCAACCACAAGTGGCCTTTAAAAAATTTAACGCTATTGGCTTCTCAATTTTAATGGTTCACATTAGCCGCGAACCCCTTTTATTATCTATATTATCCTTTTTATAAGCATCGGCTATATTTTAAATTGTTCGGCAATTTATTTTGCACAATCATTATTAAGGAACACGTCCTAACGGATTCTTTATCCTTTCTATATAATGTGTCAGTATTTACATTCATCTTTCCTGATGAAATAATTATCATGTCTTCAAATTACTCAAAATTTCTTTCTTCACATTTTCTAAGTTTTAATTTCGTCTCAACTATCATTTTTATCAGTTTTGCTTAATCCGACGTTTAAAGCGTCGATAATTATTACACGTAAGTTTAAAAATAAATATTAAGTTTTTATGAAACGTAAACGTTTAAAAGTTTAAATGTCTTAGTCCATCCAATTATATGAAAATGTTCAAAATAATTTTAAATTTAGTTAACACGATTTTTGTTGATTTATCGAAAATAATTAATAGGATTCGTAAATGTTCGAAAAATCTTTGGTTATACTGTGGTCAAAATTTTCTTAGTTGAAAAGCAAAAATTGTCGTTTCAAATTTCAAGTTATGATTTAAATGAGTTTCCTCAATCCTTCTTAGGTTGTCTTAAGGTATGCTATAACATTTACCCCTAAACAAAAGTTTAGTTAAATGTTTTGGTTATAAGGGAATGATTCCTTAAATATTCTTTTGATAAAACATTTGTCAAAACATGTTTCCGTTTCCTTTTTGGTAAAATCCAAAGTTTTAAAAGGGCTCTTAATTTTTAAAGAGTCATTATAGATTCCATTATCTTTTAATCACAAGGTTAAATCCTGTAAAGGATTAAGTCTTAAGTCGTATGTTAAATATTCAAAGTACATGTTTTCATTGTTCGGCCAATCCAGGGCAATCTATAAATAATTATTAACTCATTCTTATTCTTATAAACAAATAAATGGTCCTTACTGATAACGAGCATGAATTTATCAAATTACAGCCTACACACGTGATTCACCAAATTTATGAATGCTACATGTGTATTAGTCAATCCAAACGACATCATGTGAAACTCATAATGTTCATTACAAGTACCGGATGTAGTGATTGGAATACATAATCTTTTTCGCAGATGCGAAATTGATAATAACCATGCCATGGATCAAATCTTTAAAACATATGCTAGAACCTTGTAAATGATCGAACAAATCTTCCATTTCGAGTTATGGATATCGTTTTCGATTGTCAATTTACTCAGTTCATAGTAATCTATAAATATAAGGAATGATAACACCATAGCTCTTCATGATGACGAGCTCGGTAGAACAAAATCTTTCTCCGACAACTCTCTCAGTTGTACGGTAATTCCTTTAATTCAGATGGTGCTGACGTACAGTGCACATGTCACAGGTGCAGCACCGAGAATATTATCAATACCAATTTCAAATTGCCTGAATGGCGAAAGTATAGGTAATTTACCAACAAATACCTCCTAAAGTTTCAGATAACATAAACATCTTTTAATACATTTATTTTAAGTTCTTTCTAGATTATAATATCTATGACTAATTCACAACCATTCATGGTATAATTTCAAGTCTAAATGCAGGATACGGTCATCCATCAAGAATTATTTAGATCACTTTTGATAATCAACATCTTATCATTTAGGGGAATTCTATTCGAGTTCCCATCAATTAAGACAATGTCGTTATGTCATAATCAATCAATCCATTCAACTGGAATTATCAACTTTTTAGGGTTTTATTGCCGTCGATAAGATGTGAACTTCTCAAAAGACTAATAATAACTCATAATCCTTCACAAATTCAAGGATATATGGAGACATAACTAACCTTAAAAGAGTAAGGTTAACGCATAATCTACGCGAGAGAATTTCAAATCAGATACAAACGAAAACATTAACGAATATGAATATATCCCATGTTTTCATAATTTGAGTACGCATTCGAAAGCTCCTCAGATCGTTACCCAGGTCATTCAAATGAAATCAAATCATAAGAAATGATAGGAACGTCGATACATCCAGTCGGGTATCAACACTCGGTAATCAGATACTTTTCCCTAAGAATCTCACTACTAGAGGATTGGACAAGAAGGGAATATCAATTGTCAAATAAGACAATTTCTACAGATGAGTAAATTCGTTTCAGAAGAATAGGTGCTACAGGCACATATGTAGGTGTCCCTAACATTATGTCCCTATTTTTCACTTCTTGCAGATCTCATAAATTTTAATCTTTCACAATCTTCAAAGAAAATGTAGTGTTTATTCATTAGTTTTATGGTGACTACTAATCAGTCTTGCATGGTCCATTCCAAATTGTATGTAGGCGCACAACTATATACAATTTCAAGATTAACGATGCAATACTCAGTTCGTCAAAACTTTACCATCATGTTTATAATAAAAACATTTACATGCTTAATTCTTAAATAAGAATCAAAATAAATTTACAAAGATTTTCCTTGTTATGAAAACAATTAAGTTTTCCAAGGTGTTTTATAAACAACTTCATTTCGATAACAATCACTTATAAATCTCACTTTGAATAATCCTTATAGTGATGAAAATTAAATTTTCTCAAAGGATACCGTTTTAACTTTATAAAAACAATGTGTGATCTGCAAAAGAGTGATGAAAGCTTGTTCACCAAGAACTAACTACAATATGATGGAAAATGAGCTTAGCCAAATAATCATGAGGTTCATGACATTGATGGCACTCAAAGAGAATATTCTACAACGTAACTCAAATCGCGATGAGTACTCGTTCAATGGTTGCATCACTAATGCGATCATTAGAAAGAGGCAATAAAAGATAGATAACATCGATATATGTAGAATTTAGCAATCAAAGGTAGTCTTTTCATTAATCGCAAACAAGTCAAAATTCTACCATAACACATTACGCGTCACTATGTCATACAATTCTCAGAACTCATCCTACCAACTGATATCTCAGTTAAGTTAGGGATTTTTAAAAGATACCACAATGAATACTAATCTACAAGAGTCATTAGGTGTTCCACATGTCCCGGAAGATCCATCGGTCCCAATTCAGAAGAAGATCTCTTCAATTTATTTCTTGGACACTAGGCATCCTCATTAGTGGACAATAGCCTAGGAACAACACTTAACACGAATCAACAATCAATCAAAACCTTATAATTCAATCACAGAACTTAACGACTTCCTCTTAACAATTTATTATTCCTTATGTGTTAAATTTTACTTTATTCAAGTTTCAACAAATTTTATACTCAATTCGATATCCTACCTCATTTTCCAATAGTTTCATCTTCATTCTTAGGCCTTAAAAGGGCAATAAAAGTTCAATATGAACAACACTTAATTTCCAATCCTATATCTCTTACAACAACAATTATCAAATGAGTCACTAGTATGAAATGACTTGATCATTCAACTAGACTTCTCGGAAAGGTATTAGTGCCATGAGGCTTTTGGGTAATGGTTCCAATGACAGCCTCAAGTGCAACATTCACCCTTTCGATTTCAATTTAAGAATTGGATGACAACGAATCAGATGACATCTTTCTAGGTGGTAACGTTTTGTCAAACTTCACTCTGTAAGGAAAGATCGTCATGACATCGATATCAGATTTAATCTCGCCAATTGTTTTTCAAAATCACAATCAACTAATATCTACATTTCTACGAATATCAACCATTTGTTGGGATCATAAATATCCACAACTTGGTTTAGATCTAAGATAGCTAGAATTCCTACGAGAATAGCTTCGATTAATTTACTAGGGTATTTAGGGTTCCTTGTGACAATCTACGTCGTATAAATACCTCGTATAAATATCAAAATAATCATCAAACAATCATGTAATCAAATTACATCATATAAATATATATAATCCAAGTTAAATATATATTAAAATAACACTTCTCAGACTGGCCTTGTCGGTAACTCGGGAATTCTTCGGCACCGTTATAGTCAAAAGATTTTTAGACATTTTTAGAAAAATGTTTACAGTGAAAAGATTTTGAAATGTTTTATTCAAAACCTTAGTTTTAAAAATCTTTCGTTCTCTATAACGAGAGCTCTGGTACCAAACTGTAACACCCCCAAATTTATACAACTCAATACAGTGGAAGACTCGTTGGTGTTACGGGATAGCACATTACTCACATCATAGACAACGCATAAAAATCGCGTCATTTAATAATAAAGCATTTCCATTCATAAATATCAAAGTTACATAGGTCCTAAGTCATTGTAATTATTACAGGTTTTATAAAGCATTTGAATGGAAATAAGTATTTAGGTGCGGGCCATGAATTCTTGTTGTCTTCCCGAGAATTACCTTCAAGTACCTGAGATAAAACATGTTAAAAGAAAAGGTCAGCGATAACGCCGAGTGAATTCATAGAGTTTGATAAAATCCATCAATGTAATATCAGTATAAACTTATTACTGAAAATCATTTTGTACAAATCATTTTAATAGGCCATAAAATAGCCAAAGTCATTTTATACATATCTTTATCAAAATCATAATATAGGCGTTTGCCTTAAAAATCATTATACGAGCCAATGTCGTAAAAACATCATACAATACGTCTTATGACGTAGTATGAAAATAAAAACCGTTATATGAATATGGTTATGAAACCAAAACACGAACATAATAACAATAGTATGACCCTGTATTGCTAGTCAGGCAATACATCGTAATTCGTAGCGTCTAGTAGTATTTCGTTAGTTTTGGATAATTATAAGCCGCATGACATTGTTACCTTACTAAACCAACAACGGGTAGCTAAGCCGATACTCAATTTGCCCATCTAAAGTAGCGTGTCGTCACAAAGGTCACGCTATGGAAATCTTCTCATACAAAATTCGCTTACCAATCAATGTGGCACGACGGGGATCAACCGTCAAGGCGCGAACTGGGGTGATCGTCCCCAAATAGTACTATTATATGCATAAGCGTCTACCAAATCCCGGTAGTTCACAATTCATGCTAATGGGACTTTTAGTGACATAACCTAACTTTAATAATCCATTTTATTTCATCTATCGAGTCCTTTAATAATTTATCGGGTCATACAATCGGGTCATACAATCATTCGGGTCCAAATCAATAAACAAACAATCAGGACAAATGGTGTCCTATTTTATAAAAACTAACATGTTATCTCCCTCGCGGGTTTATAAAACATTTATAAAAACATTTAAAAGAGTGCGAGGCTATGAACTCACGTTGATGTGGGAAAGCGGGTTATCGGCAATTCGGATGTACGGTACGTGCCTCAATCACGGAAACCTAGACAAATAATACTCGTCTTAGACTTTTGTCCAATGACTTCATCAAAATAACAATTATGTATATATATTATGACTTTATACATATGATGATCAAGTGGGTTTACATATTCTTATTTACTCATTTTAGTGTTATGTGTCGATAACTTTTATACTAGTTTTCTAGTTTTACCTATTTACGTGTCTTAGGTCCAATAAACTTATTATAAGTTCTTTAACTTGTTTTAATCCATTTTAAACTTATATTATCAGTATCTATACTTTCCATGTTGGGCCCAAATGGGTTAAGCCCAATAAGTTCTTTTTATAAGTGTTTATCTTATTTAGTCCAATTATTAGTCCAATATGCTTAGTTAGCTCGTTAATGTCCGTATGTCTTATAGTTCGGGTTTTATCGGTTTTTACTTGTATTAGTTACTTAAATATCAGTATATGACTTTTAAAAACTTTACATTAGACGGGTTTGATCGTCTAAGTTTTAATTGGCGAAAAACGTTAATTTTACGGTAATAGCCGAAAAAGTCGTAAAAATCAAGTTTATAGTTTTTATTACTTATAAGTATTATTCCACTACCATTTTTATAATTTATACACTTATTTAACCTTTTACATATTTATATAAATAAATTCCATATGTTAGTGGGTTTTTATTTTACATTTTTATACAATATAATTTTGAGTGCTTATATAATAATAAACATTAATTCTCAAAATCTGATTTTTATTTTTATATTCACCAAAACTGCCATATCTAGAGTTCTATACGGAGATAGAATCTCAAATTTTTATCCCATAAACTACATGATATTTTCTCCATTTAACTCTTTTATAGCTACTGTTGAATCATCCTCCAAGTATTTTCTAAAAATCGTCCAAAACAGTGAACTCAGATTTGTACCTTAAACTTGTTTTGATCATATCTCACTCATTACAATGATTCCATTGCATGGCCAACTCTCACATGTGTACAAGACCCATAGATTACTGTATATAAATTTATTCAAGTCATCTTACCAGTTTACCATATGATTCTTTACTGTTTTATACAGCCATCTAAATTAAGCAAGATTTTAACCTTGTTTCTTATAGTTTTTCATCTTTTTAAGCATGTTTATCAACACCAAATCCCCACACAATATTTTTAATCATCATTCATCATCATATACATATACATAAATAAAGAAAATACAAGATTACATAATCAAAATAACAAGATGATAGGAAGAACAATCTCTATACCACCATTAGTGATGAAAAGATGAGGTTTTTGATGAACAAGACTTGGTTTTGGGTAACCAATCTTATGAGATATCAACACCACTTCTAGGGTCACCAAGTATTTGTAGATTCCTCCAAAAATCAGCCCTTGTTCTTCATGAAAACTCCTTGAGAAATCAGCCCCAAAGTCCCTTGAAAACTCCTTTTTACATGTTAAGATCACCTCCAATCTTCAAGACTTCAAAGGAGCATCATCATGTGTATGAATAACACATGATTTTATGGCTAAAATAGATCAAATAAGGGTTGTTGTTGGTGATTTTGGGACGAATTTGAGAGAGAGAGGAGAGTAGTTTGCATGAAAAATGGAGTGAATTGTAAAGGGTTAGTGGTTTTACTTGTTTTGGTGGGTGAAGTAGCTTAAGTGTGAAGCTATGCTTACAAGTGTAAGCTTATTAAGTGTAAAGATGCCACATCTTTGATGTGGTGTCTTCCATGGCTGCCCCTTAAGTTAGTGGGGTGGGATAAACTTGTTTTGTCCCATCCCGCTAATTTACGGGTATTCCTCGATTCTAGTTTCCTCGATTTGCGTGCCCTCGGGTCGTTTTACGAAAAACGTTTTTATAAATTATGAATCAACGGCACAAAACGAATCTAATAAAAATTGTCTCATCAAAAACGGAGTTCGAAAACGTAAATACGTAATCCTAAGGTTTCCGGTTTAATCGTAAAGGACGTTAAATTAAAATCGTAAGTCCTAATCTCTTCTCGTAAATTTGTGAGTTTATGAACCAACACAAATTTAAATCTCAAAATAATATTCACGGATAAATTTATTTTTCTGAAATGTCGGACTGTCACCAAAAACGGTGTATGTAAACGTAAGCACGTAACGTAGAATCCTCCGGTTTAGACGTAGTCGACGCTACTTCAAGACGTAAATCCAAATTACTTCCCAAAAATAAGTGAGTTCATATTGTAACATTAAAATAATGTTTTCAAATAAATATTGAGTATAAAATATCAATCATAAATTGACGGATTGTCACATACTCTTAACACGGGAAGCATCTAGATCACGTCTCAAGGCCCATGGTGCAAGACCATCAATATGAGTAGCCTCTCGAGTACTAGACGACTCTCCTATCACACGTCTACGAGTAGCAATACCATCAGTACCGTCAGGTGCATTATCATCCTCATCCTCTCTTATTCAGAATCAGATTCAGACGATTCAGACATTTCATCCCTAGGTAGCTCAACCTTAGAATCAGACAAATCAACTGGTGGGGGTAAAGGCTCGCCCTCTGGAACATCATAAGGGTAAATAAGCTCGGCTTCCTCATCGTCATCAACCTCAACATCTATACCTACATCCTCCTCGACATCCTCGTCGTCAATCTCATCATCTAAATTATCTAACCCAATCTCATCATCATTCTCTATATCAACATTATCAATCTCATTTTCTACCATATCAACCTGAGGGGCAATCTGATCTCCTAGTCCTAACTCGGGCTCGAGATCCTCAAATGGTTCCTCCTCATCATCCATATCATAATCTACTAAGTTTAAATAAGGATCATCATCTATATTAGGTTCGGGAATAGCATGGTTTTCTACAGGAATATTAGGGTCAGCCATGACAATCTGCATTTATATATATATATCTCGTATTAGGATAACATACCAGTTAAACAATTACATAATGAAATGACGATATATACATATATATATAAATTAAATTATATATATCAAAATATATATCTTCCCAATAGGGCTTGTTGGTAACGTCGGAGATCTCTGGCACCGTTATAGTCAAAAGATTTTTCAAATATTTTCTCAAATGTTCATAGTTAAAAGATTTTGAAAAGTTTTGTTCAAAACCTTGGTTTTTAAAATCTTTTGTTCTCTATAACGAGAGCTCTGGTGCCAAACTGTAACACTCTCAATTTTTCGTATCGGTACAGCGGAAGGGTCTTTCAGAGTGTTACGGGATTGCACAATAACTCCAATCATAGACAACACATAAAAATGGTTGTACAAGGTTCAACATACATTCATTCGATAAAAAGTTTTAAAGTGTACAACAGGTCCTAATTTATACAGGTCATTAAGTTTACAAAACATAGATCGAATGAACATTTTTAATATTTTGTGGGCCATCAGAGTCGATCTCCATCTGGATTACCTTCAAGCACCTGAGATAAAAACATGCAAAAATCATATCAGCGAATGCCGAGTGAATTCATAGAGTTTAATAAAAACCGTTATATAAAACAATCGTTAAAATCAGAACACAAGTATAATATTGGAAGTAAGTCCTCGTATTGCTAGTCAGGCAATATATAAATCAAGCATACATCTTAAACCGTCCATGAGATCGTAGTCTCAATATTACCATAATAGGTAATATTATCATCGTTATTAGCGTCGTATCATATCGGATTACATTATGTATAGGATACATTTTATTGGATTATTACTAGCCGCATGACATTGTTACCTTACTATGAAAACAGCGGGCCGCGAACCCGACAAACAATTTGCCCATCTAAGTTAGCGTGTCGTCACAAAAATCACGCTATGGAATCTTCTCATACATAAATTCGCTTACCAATCAATGTGGTACGACGGGGATCAACCGTCAAGGCGCGAACTAGGGTGATCGTCCCCAAATAGTACTATCAAATGCATAAGCGTCTACCAAATCCTGATAGTTCACAATTCATGCTAATGGGACTTTAAGTGACATAACCTAACTACTAATAATCCTTTTTGTCTCGTTTATAGGGTCATAGCATCATTCGAGTCCATATCATTAAGCATACCATCGGGACTAATTGTCTTCTATTTTTATTAAAATCTAGCATGTTATCTCCCTCGCGGTTTTACAAATCATTTTATAAAACATTTAAAAGATTGCGAGGCTATGAACTCACGTTGATAATGAAAGGCGGATTATCGGCTACGGGCGTGCTTCGGTCACGGAAACCTATATAAATAATAATCGTTCTTAGACTCTTGTCCAATGACTTTTATCAAAATAACAATATACATATGATGATTTTGTACATATGATGATGATCAAGTGGGTTTATATATCCTTGTTTACTCATTTTAGTGTTTACGTTTTGGTAACTTTTTACTAGTTTACTAGTTTTACCTATTTACCTATTTTAAGTCCAATAAGCTTATTATAAGTTCTTTAACTTGTTTTAATCCATTTTATACTTATATTATCAGTATCTATACTTTCCATGTTGGGCCCAAATGGGTTAAGCCCAATAAGTTCTTTTTATAAGTGTTTATCTTATTTAGTCCAATTATTAGTCCAATATGCTTAGTTAGCTCGTTAATGTCCGTATGTCCTATAGTTCGGGTTTTATCGGTTTTTACTTGTATTAGATACTTATATATCAGTATATGACTTTTAAAAACTTTACATTAGACGGGTTTGATCGTCTAAGTTTTAATTGGCGAAAAATGTTAATTTTACGGTAATAGCCGAAAAAGTCGTAAAAATCAAGTTTATAGTTTTTTATTACTTATAAGTATTATTCCACTACCATTTATATAATTTATCCATTTATTTAACCTTTTACATATTTATATAAATAAATTTCATAAGTTAGTGGGTTTTTATTTTACATTTTATACAATAAAATTTGAGTGCTTATATAATAATAATAAACATTAATTCTCAAAATCTGATTTTTTTTTCATCTTCACCATTTTTATCATATCTAGAGTTCTATAATGAATTAGAAGCTCATTTTTGGATGGCATGATCTTCATATTATGTGATACATTTAACTTAGCTATAGCTACTGCTCATTTTAAGTTTATCTATGCTTAACAGTCCTTACAAAACAGCTTATTCAGATTAGCACACTCATCTTGTTTTGATCATATCTCACTCATTATAATGATTCCATTGTATGGCCAACTCTCACATGTGTATAACATCTTGTACTTACTGTAAATGTATTCTACCATGCAAGTTTATCAGTTCAAGTTTTAGTTACATACTGTTTTTATACAGCCAACTAAATAAGCATGATTTTAGCCTTATTTCTCATGGTTATTAACCTTTTTAAGCATATTCATCAACACTTGATCCTCACACAACATTTTTATCATCATATATTCATCATATACATATACAACAAGAAAGAAAATACATTTGTTCTTTACAAAAATAACAAGAGAAAACGGAGAGGATGATCTTCTTTACCAACCAAGAGTATTTCTTGTTTTTGGAAGACAAGAACTTGATGAACACCAAAAGTAACTCCAAGATCATCAAACACCAAGAACATAAGTTGAGAAATCAGCCCTAGGACACAAGCAAATCACCTCCTTTGTTGTTAAAATGGCCACCAAATGATCAAGGCTTCAAGGTAACTCCATGATAGAGCTAGATAACAAGTATTTCATGGCTAGAAAAGATCAAAGAGGGGTGTTTGTTCTTCAAAGTGGACGGCAAAGTGGTGATGTTGAGAGGATTTTGAGGTTGTTTTCATGTATGAAATGATGGTGTGTGAAGTAGTTGATGGTTTTAGCTAGTAGAAAGCTTAAAGTGTAAGCTTTAGCTTACACTTGTAAATAACAAGTTAACATGATGCCACATATTAATGTGGTGTCATGTTGTGCCGTCCCATATGAGCTAGTGGGGTGGGATAATGTATTTTGTCCCACCTCACTAATTTACAGGTATTCGTCGATTCTAGTTTTCTCGATTTGCGTGCCCTCGGGTCGTTTCACGAAAAACGTTTTTATAAATTATGAATCAACGAAACAAAACGAATCCAATAAAAATTGTCTCATCAAAAACGGAGTTCAAAAACGTAAATACGTAATCCTAAGGTTTCCGGTTTAGTCGTAAAGGACGCTAAATTATGCACGTAAGCCCAAATTTAAATCCGTAAATTGTGAGTTCATCAACCAACACAAAAATAAGTTTCAAAATATTATACGAGAAAATAATTCACTACCTGAAAATGTTAGATTGTCACAACTCGCCTTCCCACACCAATGTGAGTTCATAGCCTCGCACTCTTTTAAATGTTTTATGAAATGTTTTATAAACCCACGAGGGAGATAACATGCTAGATTTAATAAAAATAGGACACTAGTTGTCCCAATTGTATGCTTATTGGTATGGACCCGGATGATTATATGACCTAATGAATGAAATGAAATGGATTATTATTAGTTAGGTTATGTCACTAAAAGTCCCATTAGCATGAATTGTGAACTACCGGGATTTGTTAGACGCTTATGCATATAATAGTACTATTTGGGGAAGATCACCCCAGTTCGCGCCTTTACAGTTGATCCCCGTCGTGCCACATTGATTGGTAAGTGAATTTATGTATGAGAGTGTTATAATTAGCGTGATTATTATGACGACACGCTGTTTTATATGGGCAAAGGAATTTCGGGCTAGCTACCCGATATATATTATAGAAAGGTAACAATGTCATGCGGCTTATAATAATCCGATAATAAAAATTTACTGATGTATGAAATGTTTTATAATATATTGCCTGACTAGCAATATAAGGTCTTATTACTGACATTATGATTGTGATTTGGTTTTACATAACCATTTTTATATAACAGTTTTTTATTAAACTCTATACAACGTTATAAAAGTATTGTATGATGTTTTATTTTACGACAATGATTCGTATAATGGTTTTGAAGGCAAAAGCCTATATGATGATTTACGACAAAGATTCATATAAAATGTCTTTGGGCTATTTTATGGCCTACGACAAAGAATTGTACAAAAATGCTTTTCGGTAATGATTATATATCGGTGATATATTAATGGTTTTTATTAAACTCTATGAATTCACTCGGCGTTTCGCTGACTTTTAACATGTATTATCTCAGGTACTTGAAGGTAATTCTCGGGAAGAAGACAAGAATTTATGGCCCGCATTTAATTAAAAATTTCCATTCAAATGTTTTGTAAATTTGTAAGACATACATTGACCTGGGGACCTATGTAAACTGATATTTATGAATGGAAAATGTTTTGTTATCAAATGACGCGAGTTTTAAGCTTATCTATGATTTGAGTAATGTGCTAACCCGTAACACCAACGAATCTTCCGCTGATTCGAAATGTGTATATTTGGGGGTGTTACAGTTTGGTACTAGAGCTCTCGTTGGTACAAGCAACCCTGACTCCCCTAGCAAACTAATCGAAGCTATTTCTGTAGGAATTCTAGCTATTCCAGATCTAAACCAAGTTGTGGATATTTATGATCCCAACAAAATGGTTGATATTCGTAAAAATGTTGATATTAGTTGATTATGATCTTGAAGAAGAATTGGCGAGATTAAATCTTATATCGATGTCATGACGATCTTTCCTTATAGAGTGGAGTTTGACAAAACCTTACCACCTTGAAAGGTGTCATCTGATTTGGTGTCACCCAATTCTTAAAATTGAAATCGAAAAGGTAAATGTTGCACCTGAGGCTGTCATTGGAACCATTACCCAAAAGCCTCATGCCACTAGTATCTTTCCGAGAAGTCTAATTGAATGTTTGAGTCATTTCATACTAGTGACTCATTTGATAACTATTGTTATAAGAGCTATAGAATTGGAAAATAAGTATTGTTCATATCGAGCTTTTATTGCCCTTTCAAGGTCTAAGAATAAGGTTGAAAGTATTGGAGAATGAGGTAGAATATCGCATTGAGTATAAGTTGGTTGAAACTTGAATAAAGTCAAATTTAACTCGTATAGAATACGAGATTGTTAAGAGGAAGTCGTTAAGTCCTGTGGTTGAATTATAAGGTTTTAAATGATTGCTGGTTCGTGTTAAGGGTTGTTCCTAGGCCATTGTCCAATGACGAGGATGCCCAGTGTCCATGAAATAAATTGAGGAAATCTTCTTCTTAATTGGGACCGATGGATCTTTCGGGACAGGTGGAACATGTGACAATCTGTCAATTTATGGTTGATATTTTATTCTCGAATATTATTTAAAAACATTACTTTAATGTTATATTATGAACTCACTTATTTTTGGGAAGAAATTTGGATTTACGTCTTGAAGTAGCATCGACTACGTCTAAACCGGAGGATTCAACGTTATGTGCTTACATTTACATACACCGTCTTTGGTGACAGTCCGACATTTCAGAAAATAAATTTGTCCGTGAATATTTTTTTGAGATTTTAAATTTGTGTTGGTTCGTAAACTCACAAATTTACGAGAAGATATTAGGACTTACGATTTTAATTTAACGTCCTTTGCGACTAAACCGGAAACCTTAGGATTACGTATTTACGTTCTCGAACTCCGTTTTGATGAGACAATTTTTATTAGATTCGTTTTGTGCCGTTGATTCATAAATTATAAAAACGTTTTTTGTAAAACGACCCTAGGGCACGCAAATCGAGGAAACTAGAATCGAGGAGTACCCGTAAATAATTGGGGATGAGACAAAAAAAAGTTTGCCCCACCCCCACACATGGGATGGTTTAAGCACCAACACACACCCTTAGGTGTCAAGTTTTAAACAAGTAGCTAACACTTGTTGCTTAATACTTACACTTGTAACATTAGCTTCATTTTGAAGCTACTCTTCCTACAAAACCACTTGCTAAACTATTAGCTTCCATTTCCTACATGCAAACAACCTACAAACTCTCTCCCTCTCTCTACATTTGTCGTCCCACAACACCATACTACACCACCATTTGATCTTTTCTAGCCACAAGGTACATGTTATCTAGCTATATTATGGAGAAACCTTGAAGCCTTGATTGATTGGTGGCCATTTTAACAACAAAGGAGGTTATTTGCTTGTGTCCTAGGGCTAATTTCTCAACAAACTATCTTGGTGATTGATGATCTTGGAGATATATTAGGTGTTCATCAAGTTGTTGTCTTATAAAAACAAGATATAATCTTGGTTGGTAAAGAAGATCATCCTTTCCATTTCTCTTGTTATTTTTGTAAAGATCAAATGTATTTTCTTTCTTGTTATATATGTATATGATGAATATATGATGATAAAAATGTTGTGTGGGGATCAAGTGTTGATAAATATGCTTAAAAAGATGAATAACCATAAGAAACAAGGCTAAAATCATGCTTAAATTGTTGGCTGTATAAAAACAGTAAGTAACCAAGACTTAAGCTGATAAAATTGCATGGTGGAATCCATTTACAGTAAGTATAAGATGTCATACACATGTGAGAGTTGGCCATGTAATGGAATCATCAAAATGAGTGAGATAAACAAGATGAGTGTGCTAATCTGAATAGTCTGTTTTGTAGGGACTGTTAAGGATAATTAGACATAGAATGAGTAGTAGATATAACTAACTTAATTGTAGCACATAATATGAAGTTCATGCCATCCAAAAATGAGCTTCTAACTCATTGTAGAACTCTAGATATGATAAAAATGGTGAAGATGAAACTAAAAATCAGATTTTGAAGAATTAATGTTTAATACTATTATATAAGCACTCAAATAATATAGTATAAAATGTGAAATTAAAACACACTAACTTATTAATTTCATTTATATAAATATGTATAAGGTTAAATAAATGGACACTTTATAAAAATGGTAGTTGAATAATATTTATAAGTTATAGAAACTATAAACATGATTTTTACGACTTTTTCGGCTATTACCGTAAAATTAACGTTTTTCGCCAAATAAAACTTAGACGACCAAACCCGTCTAATGTATAGTTCTTAAAAGTCATATACTGATATATAAGTATCTAATACAAGTAAAAACCGATAAAACCTGAACTATATGACATACGGACATTAACGAGCTAAGTTAGCATAATGGACTAATAATTTAACTAGATAAGTTAAACACTTATAAAATTACTTATTGGTTTTAACCCATTTAGGCCCAACATGTAAAGTGTAAATACTGATAATACAAGTATAAAATAGACTAATACAAGTTAAAGAACTTATAATAAGCTTATTGGACTTAAAATATGTAAATAGGTAAAACTAGTAAACTAGTAAAAAGTTACCAATACATAAACACTAAAATGAGTAAATAAGAATGTATAAACCCACTTGATCATCATCATATGTACAAAATCATCATATATATACATAATTGTTATTTTTATAAAGTCATTGGACAAGAGTCTAAGATGAGTATTATTTGTCTAGGTTTCCGTGATTGAAGCACGTACCGTACATCCGAATTGCCGATAACCCGCTTTCCCACATCAACGTGAGTTCATAGCCTCGCACTCTTTTAAATGTTTTTTATGAAATGTTTTATAAACCCGCGAGGGAGATAACATGTTAGTTTTTATAAAATAGGACACTAGTTGTCCCGATTGTCTGTTTATTGATTTGGACCCGAATGATTGTATGACCTGATGAATGATTAAATGACCCGATAGATGAAATGAAATGGATTATTAAAGTTAGGTTATGTCATTAAAAGTCCCATTAGCATGAATTTTTGATATTATGCTTTTGCTAAGGGGTTCAGAATTAATCTCTCAGAATCTTCTCGAATTGATCACAGCTCAAAGTGGAATGATTGTTCTTGGTGACAAATAAAGGGTTTGGTTTTCTATTCTAAAAAGGTAAATGCTTGAAGCAAATAAAAGATCTAAACCAAAAACAGTTAATGAAATAAAACTTGAATTAAAATTAAACACTTAAACGATTAAACAGTAGAATAACCTCACTGAAAACTTGCTTGATTCGGAATGTATGCTTGATTCGGAATAATGTTTTTGATGCGGAATAACTGAAGAAATTCTCTATCCACAATAATCAATAAGAATAATTCATTCGGAATACAAGGTTTATTCTGAATAAATGGAAAAAGGCTTCATGCGGAATATTGGTTTATGCGGAATAATCTTTGATCCGAAGTAAAAGCTCCATGCGGAATAAATAGCTCATGCGGAATAAAGTTCTACTCGGAATAAATGGTGATGCGGAACAAAGGTGCTATCCGGAATAAATGGTGATGCGGAATAATCGTTCTACTCGGTATAAATGGTGATGCGGAATAAAGGTACTATCCGGAATAAATGGGTGATCCGGAATAAAGGTGCTACTCGGAATAAATGTTCTACTCGGAATAAAGGTTCTATCCGGAATACATAGGTGATCCGGAATAAAAAACATTCCGGATGGATAAATTTGATGCGGAATAAAAGATGAACAATGTTTGATTCGGAATATCGGGGAATGAAGAACAGTAAACAGAAAGAAAACAGGGGATATGTTTTTAAGCCAAAATCAACCAAGTTTTTAACCAAAACTTAAACAAAACTAATCACTAATCATTTACTAACCAAAAACATCAAATCCCAACAATAAAACACAAAACCCAATAACTTTTGAAGATCAAAATCAACCAAATAAGAACTTTAAGCTTTAAATCAAAAAGATGAAGATGAACAAGATTAATGGAAGGATTATATTGATGATTAAGGTTTAAACAATCAAAGGAAAAGATTAAAACTACAAGATTTGTGAAAACAAGAATCAAAATCACCAAACACCCTAATGGTGTTGGTGATACCTACGAAACAAAGAAAAGAAAAACTAGGAAATGAAAAACTAGCCAAAAAGTGTGAAGGGTAATTCTTTATATAGGCCTAGTGGTTGGTTGGTGAGTGGGATTTCTCCCGTTCTTCTTGTCTTCTCGTCTATTCAGAAAAGTTGACGTTTTTGATTTTGATTTGGGATTTGTCGACGATTAAATTCAACTCGTCTTTAAATTCTTCGTTTAATAGACTTGAGTTCCTTCGACATATGTAAATCTTCCATCTTTGGTCCTTTTCTTCGATAAATCTTCAAATAGGCCCATTGACTTCAAATCTTTTGCATCTCTTGGACAATAGACTTCGTCTTGAGTCTTTTTCTTCGATAAAACCCGTGCAATCCCATGTTTTCTCCAATGTCCATCCGGTTGGCTCTGAAAACAAAATAAACACAAAAAACACGCATAATTCCAAACAAATGATATTAAATACGTGTTTTGGTCTTGTTTTAGTAAGAAATAAGTGGTAAAAGGATGGGTGTTTTCACACCTATCAAATCCCCTACACTTAACCATTGCCATGCCCTCATGCAATGCTTAGCGATAAAGCAAATTTACACTTTTCTCATAATCAATCAACCTTGGCCTTATTAAAATACTACTAAACAAAAATTAAAGTTACTAAGAGAAATTAAAACTTTAAAGGAAACAAAAGGATAGAAAACCATTTTCACTTGAAAATAGCTATATGGAAATAACTTGCAAAGAGATCAAGGACTTACATTAGGGCTTTGGTGCTGCTAAGATTTATCACCCTCAAGTTTCACGTTCCCCAAACTAAGCTTAAAAATGAGATCATTGTTATTATAAGTTAACAAATCAAATACTTACACACATGGCTTAATTATATGCTTAAACTCCCTTATTCCTAGGTGTATCTCTTATATTTTATTTTTGTCTTAGAATGATCATGAAGATGCATTTTTGGACTTATTTCGATAGTTTATTTAGGCTGAAAGCAAAGTAGGACGATTTGATCAATAGTTAGCTAAAGGAAAAAATCTCTTAAAACTGCTTCTCGGGATATCAAAAAGTTCATATCTTGGCATAACTTGCTTCATGATTTGAGACCTTTCTCAGGCCGATATTTGGCATGTACTTCATACTTCATATCTTCAAGAGACGTTCTTGAGATAATGGTCTTCTCTTCGTTAATAGAGTTTCTTCACTTGGAGACTTTTGAGGGATACTCCAACTTTGTTGACCACGACTTCATGATTATTTCTTCAATCTCTAATTGGAATTTTTAGATACAACGATCCGCCTCCTTTTCGGACTTGGATCTATTTATCATCATACCTTGTTAGGGTCTTTTTGGATAGACTTCTCCATGATCTTTACGGGAGTTGATTGCTTTTCGTCGTGAGTCTTGATCCTTCATATTGATTTTGGGAATAATGCTTTTCACATCACCTTGGATCTTTAGCAATAAGATTGAATCCTCATGCCTTGTTAGGGCCTTTTCGGACTCGCCAATCTTCGCACCCCGCTTCATTAGTTATGCCTTGGTTATGAACTCTTATCATTACCGAGCAACTTTTAAGCGATCTTGGGCTAGAAGCTAAGTAACTTTTCAAATCGTACGACCTTACTTATTGCAGATAAATTATTAGCAAGTGATGGGAGAATAGGCAAATAATTACACCAAGTATGCTTGTGCAAGAATACCGACTTATAATCGACTCTATCATTTCTCGTTCTCCGCAATTTAAAATCTCAAGTAATGAGACTCGTGGATGCTTAGCCTAATAAACCAATGAAGGTCTACATGGTTAAGGATACTAGCTAGAATAAACTTGAATAAGTCTATTCGGGTTGAGTCAAAATAATCGCAACAGGCCTAATATGTCAAAGATTTCAAAACTAGCTACACCACTTTATTAATATTTTAGACTTTATTGTGGGATATATACATATGAAAGCAACGATAAAAATTTAAAAATTACGACTAAATGGCCAAAGTTAATTAAAAATTTGAAAAATGCTGAAAAAGATGATTTTCCGGTTAAATGAAGGCATTTCATGGAAAAGTCCACTTAAAACTTCGATAGAAATCCCCCCTACACTTATAATAAACATTGTCCTCAATGTTTAAGCATGTGGGAGAATTCCCCCCTACACTTATGACATTGTGCACGTTGGTTAAATCAAGCTAAGGAAGAGACGACTAACGTGATCAATTTCAAATGTGAGTATGAAGAAAATTGAATCACGATAGTTGAGAGATAGAACCGGATTTCGGATAACATGGGAGCACGGTTCTTCAAAGGTTCCAAAGTGCATTCATCCCTGTAATCACATCACCACAAAAACACAAACAACCTATAGAGGTCCCCCTACACTTAGGAGGTTAAAACAGAAAAGGATAGATACTCGGGTTACCTCCCGAGGAGCGCTTGTTTTTTATAACCGAGTCACGAGCCTGACTCGACCCAAAATTAGGTCATGGGAAACGTGGTGAGGGATGGAATCATCTCATGAGAGATGTCCTCACCAAAGTACAACTTCACTCGTTGGCCATTCACCTTAAAATTAGGTCCATTAGGTTGAGCGAGCTCGAGAGTACCATATGGAAAAATTTGGGCAATGGTGAATGGGCCAGACCAACGAGATTTCAGCTTGCCCGAAAAGATTTTCAACCGAGAGTTAAAGAGTAAAACTTTGTCTCCAACTTGGAACTCTCGGTTTTTAATCTTGGAGTCGTGAATGAGCTTTTATTCTCAGAAGGATAGGTTGTTCCTTTGCAAGCCAATGTCGCGCTTGTCCCTCTAAGGAGAAAGGAAAAAGTTGTAAACGGATTACCTCTTGTGGAACACCATTGAATTTGACGGTATTCGTGAGTTGCAGGAACCGTTTGATGTGGTCATGAGGATCATCAATGGTACGCCCCAAGAATGGTTGAGCAGAGACCATCTGGATAAAGCCGGATTTGAGCTCAAAGTTGTTGGCTGCAATCGTGGGTATGACAATTGGATCATTGTTGCCGTCTACATGTGCTTGCAAAAGTTCAATCATCGGGCGATTGTCCGGTAGAGGTTCATTGTTGTTGTTATTATTGTTGTTTTGAGGTGGGTTATTGTTGTTGTTGTGTACACCGGCCATGTCTAAGTCTTCGAGAGGCTCGAGCTCTTGATAAGACGTTGATCGTGTACGCATGCACCTTCAAAAGAACTAACAAAGCAAAAACAAAGCAGAAATATTTTTGGTTTTTATGTTTTTAATTTTTAGGATTTTTGAAATTTTTTATGAAAAAGTAACGTTCACGGTGAACGGATCCTAAAATCCAAGTTCTCACAAAAAACTGTTAATCTTTACGAGAAGAGCCGGCAGCGGCGCCATTTGAAATTATGCTTTTGCTAAGGGGTTCAGAATTAATCTCTCAGAATCTTCTTGAATTGATCACAGCTCAAAGTGGAATGATTGTTCTTGGTGACAAATAAAGGGTTTGGTTTTCTATTCTAAAAAGGTAAATGCTTGAAGCAAATAAAAGATCTAAGCCAAAAACAGTTAATGAAATAAAACTTGAATTAAAATTAAACACTTAAACGATTAAACAGTAGAATAACCTCACTGAAAACTTGCTTGATTCAGAATGTATGCTTGATTCGGAATAATGTTGTTGATGCGGAATAACTGAAGAAATGCTCTATCCGGAATGATCAATAAGAATAATTCATTCAGAATACAAGGTTTATTCGGAATAAATGGAAAAAGGCTTCATGCGGAATATTGGTTTATGCGGAATAATCTTTAATCCAGAATAAAAGCTCCATGCGGAATAAATAGCTCATGCGGAATAAAGTTCTACTCGGAATAAATGGTGATGCGGAATAAAGGTGCTATCCGGAATAAATGGTGATGCGGAATAATCGTTCTACTCGGAATAAATGGTGATGCGGAATAAAGGTACTATCCGGAATAAATGGGTGATCCGGAATAAAGGTGCTACTCGGAATAAATGTTCTACTCGGAATAAAGGTTCTATCCGGAATAAATAGGTGATCCGGAATAAAAAATATTCCGGATGGATAAACTTGATGCGGAATAAAAGATGAACAATGTTTGATTCGGAATATCTGGGGAATAAAGAACAGTAAACAGAAAGAAAACAGGGGATACATTTTAAAGCCAAAACCAACCAAGTTTTTAACCAAAACTTGAACAAAACTAATCACTAATCATTTACTAACCAAAAACATCAAATCCCAACAATAAAAACACAAAACCCAATAACTTTGAAGATCAAAATCAACCAAATAAGAACTTTAAGCTTTAAATCAAAAAGATGAAGATGAACAAGATTAATGGAAGGATTATATTGATGATTAAGGTTTAAACAATCAAAGGAAAAGATTAAAACTACAAGATTTGTGAAAACAAGAATCAAAATTACCAAACACCCTAATGGTGTTGGTGATACCTACGAAACAAAGAAAAGAAAAACTGGGAAATGAAAAACTAGCCAAAAAGTGTGAAGGGGAATTCTTTATATAGGCCTAGTGGTTGGTTGGTGAGTGGGCTTTCTCCCGTTCTTCTTGTCTTCTCGTCTTTTCAGAAAAGTTGACGTTTTCGATTCTTATTCGGGATTTGTCGACGATTAAATTCAACTCGTCTTTTAATTTCTTCGTTTAATAGACTTGAGTTCCTTCGACATATGTAAATCTTCCATCTTTGGTCCTTTTCTTCGATAAATCTTCAAATAGGCCCATTGACTTCAAATCTTTTACATCTCTTGGACAATAGACTTCGTCTTGAGTCTTTTTCTTCGATAAAACCCGTGAAATCCCATGTTTTCTCCAATGTCCATCCGGTTGGCTCTGAAAACACAATAAACACAAAAAACACGCATAATTCTAAACAAATGATATTAAATACGTGTTTTGGTCTTGTTTTAGTAAGAAATAAGTGGTAAAAGGATGGGCGTTTTCACACCTATCAATTGTGAACTACCAAGATTTGGTAGACGCTTATGCATATAATAGTACTATTTGGGGACGATCCCCCAGTTCGCGCCTTGACGGTTGATCCCCGTCGTGCCACATTGATTGGTAAGCGAATTAATGTATGAGAAGATTTACACAAGCGTGATGATTGTGATGACACGCTAATTTAGATGGGCAAATTGAGTTTCGGGCTAGCTACCCGTTGTTGGTTATAGTAAGGTAACAATGTCATGCGGCTTGTAATAATCCAAAAATAACGAAATACTGCTATACGCACTAAATTACAATATATTTCCTGACTAGCAATACGGGGTCTTACTATTGATATTATGTTCGTGTTTTGGTTTTTCATAACCATATTCATATAACGGTTTTTATTTAACTCTATACAACGTTATAAAACGTATTGTATGATATTTTTATGACATTGGTTCATATAATGATTTGAAGGCGAAAGCCTATATTATGATTTTTGATAAATATTTGTATAAAATGAATTTGGCTATTTTATGGCCTATTACAAAGATTTGTACAAAATTATTTTCGGTAATAATTTTATACCGATGTTATATTGATGAATTTTATTAAACTCTATAAATTCACTCAGCGTTATCGCTGACCTTTTCTTTTAACATGTGTTATCTCAGGTACTTGAAGGTAATTCTCGGGAAGACAACAAGAATTCATGGCCCGCACCTAAATAATAATTTCCATTCAAATGTTTTGTAAAACCTGTATGAAATACAATGACTTGGGACCTATTTAAATTTGATATTTATGAATGGAAATGCTTTATTATTAAACGACGCGATTTTTAAGCGTTGTCTATGATGTGAGTAATGTGCTATCCCGTAATACCAACGAGTCTTTCGCTGTATTGAATTGTGTAAATTTGGGGGTGTTACAGTTTGGTACCAGAGCTCTCGTTATAGAGAACGAAAGATTTTTAAAAACCAAGGTTTTGAATAAAACATTTCAAAATCTTTTAAGTATAAACATTTTTCTAAAAATGTCGAAAAATCTTTTGACTATAACGGTGCCGAAGAATTCCCGAGTTACCGACAAGGCCAGACTGAGAAGTGTTATTTTAATATATATATATAACTTGGATTATATATATATATGATGTAATTTTATTACATGATTGTTTGATGATTATTTTGATATTTATACGAGATATTTATAAGACGTAGATTGTCACAAGGAACCCTAAATCCCCTAGTAAATTAATCGAACCTATTCCCGTGGGAATTCTAGCTATCCTAGATCTAAACCAAGTTGTGGATATTTATGATCCCAACAAATGGTTGATATTCGTAGAAATGTTGATATTAGTTGATTGTGATATTGAAGAAGAATTGGCGAGATTAAAACTGATATCGATGTCATGACAATCTTTCCTTATAGAGTGGAGTTTGACAAAACGTTACCACCTAGAAAGATGTCATATGATTCGTCGTCAATCAATTCTTAAATTGAAATCGAAAGGGTGAATGTTGCACTTGAGGCTGTCATTAGAACCATTACCCAAAAGCCTCATGCCACTAGTACCTTTCGGAGAAAGTCTAATTGAATGTGTGAGTCATTTCATACTAGTGACTCATTTGATAACTATTGTTGTAAGAGCTATAGGATTGGAAATTAAGTGTTGTTCATATCAAGCTTTTATTACCCTTTTAAGGTTTATGAATAAAGTTGAAAGTATTGGAAAATGAGGTAGAATATCGAATTGAGTATAAGTTGGTTGAAACTTGAATAAAATAAAATTTAACTTGTATGGAATATGAGATTGTTAAGAGAAAGTCGTTAAGTTCTGTGATTGAATTATAAGGTTTTAAATGATCGTTAGTTCGTGTTAATGGTTGTTCCTAGACCATTGTCTAATGACGAGGATGCCCAGTGTCCAATAAATAAATTGAAGAAATCTTCTTCTGAATTGGGACCGATGGATCTTCCGGGACAGGTGGGACACCTAATGACTCTTGTAGATTAGTATTCATTGTGGTATCTTTTAAAAATCCCTAACTTAATTGAGACATCAGTTGGTAGGATGAGTTCTTGGAATTGTATGACATAGTGATACGTAATGTGTTACGGTATAATTTTGACTTGTTTGTGATTAATAAAAAGACTACCTTTGATTGCTAAATTCTACATGTATCGATGTTATCTATCTTTTCTTGCTTGTCTCTAATGCTCGCATTAGTGATGCATCCATTGAACAAGTACTCATCTCGAATTGAGTTACGTTGTGGATTATTCTTTTTGAGTGCCATCGAGGTCATGCACCTCATGATTATTTGGCTAAAGCTCATTTCCTAGCATATTGTATTTAGTTCTTGGTGAACAACTTTTCATCACTCTTTTGCAGATCACTCATTGTTTTTATAAGATAAAACAGTATCCCTTGAGAAAAATTGAATTTTCATCACTATAAGGATTATTCAAAGTGAGATTTATAAGTGATTGTTATCGAAATGAAGTTGTTTATAAAACACCTTGGAAAACTTAATTGTTTTCATAACAAAGAAAATCTTTGTAAATTTATTCTTGATTCTTATTTAAGAATTAAGCATGAAAATGTTTTTATTATAAACATGATGATAAAATTTTGACGAACTGAGTATTGCATCGTTAATCTTGAAATTGTATATAGATGCGCGCCTACATACAATTTGGAAGTGACCATGCAAGGTTGATTAGTAGTCATCATGAAATTATTATTAAACACTAAATTTTCTTTGAAGATTGTGAAAGATTAAATTTTATGAGATCTACAAGAAGTGAAAAACAGGGACATATTGATAGGGACACCTACATATGTGCCGGTACTATTTATTCTTCTGAGTCGAATTTACTCTTCTGTGGAAATTGTCTTATTTGACAATTGACAATTCTTTCTTGTCGGATTCTCCCGTAGTGAGATTCTTAAGAAAAGTATCGGATTACCGAGTGTTGATACCCGACCGGATGTATCGACGTTCTTATCATTTCTTTTGATTAGGTTTCATTTGAATGACCTGGGTAACGATCCGAGGAGCTTTCGAATGCGTACTCAATTCATGAAAACATGGAATATATTCATATTCATTAAATGTTTTCGTTTGTATCTGGTTTGAATTTCTATCGCGTAGATTATGCGTTGACCTTACTCTTTTAAGGTTAGTTATGTCTCCAGATATCCTTGAATTTGTGAAGGATTATGAGTTATTATTAGTCTTTTGAGAGGTTCACATCTTATTGATGGCAATAAAACTGAAAAGTTGATAGTGCCAATAGAATGGATTGATTGATTATGACATGACGACATTGTCTTAATTGATGGGAACTCTAATAGAATTCCCCTAAATGATAAGATGTTGAACATCGAAAGTGATCTAAATAATTCTTGATGGATGACCATATCCTGCATTTAGACTTGAAATTATACCGTGAATGGTTGTGAACTAGTCATAGATCTTGTAATCTAGAAAGAACTTAAAGTAAATTTATTAAAAGATGTTTCCGTTATCTGAAACTTTAGGAGGTATTTATTGGTGAATTACCTAGACTTTCGCCATTAAGGCAAGTTGAAATTGGTATTGATTATATTCCTGGTGCTGCACCCGTGGCGTGTGCACTGTACGTCAGCATAATCTGAATTAAAAGAATTACCGTACAACTGAGAGAGTTGTCGGGAAAAGCTTTTATTCTACCAAGCTCGTCATCATGAAGAGCTATGGTGTTATCATTTCTTATGTTTGTTGATTACCGTGAACTAAGTAAATTGACGATTAAAAATCTATATCCACTACCCAAGATGATAGATTGTTCGATCATTTACAAGGTTCTGGCGTATATCCAAAATTTGATCCAATGCATGGTTATCATCATCTACGCACCTGCGAAAAATATTATCTATTCCAATCACTACATCCAGAACTTGTAATGAACATTATGAGTTTCACGTGATATCGTTTGGATTGACTAATACACATGTAGGATCCATAAATTTGGTGAATCACATGTGTAGGATGTAATTTGATAAATTCATGCTTGTGATCATTAAGGACCATCTGTTTGTTTATAAGAATAGGAAGGAGTTAATAATTATTTATAGATTGCCCTGAATTGGCCGGACAATGAAAACTTGTACCTTGAATATTTAACATACGATTTAAGACTTAATCCTTTACATGATTTGACCGTGTGATTAATAGATAATGGAATATATTGACTCTTCAAAGATTAGAGCTATTAAGACTTTGGGATTATACCAAAAAGAAAAAGTGCAAATATGTTTTGACAAACGTTTTATCAAAAGAACTTTTGAGGGATTATTCCCTTATACCCAGAACATTTAACTAAACTCCAGTTTAGGGGTAAATGTTTGCGTATACCTCAAGACAACTTAAGAAGGATTGAGGAAAACCTTTTAAACCATGACTTGAAATTTGAAACGATAATTTTTGCTTGTTAACTAAGAAAATTTTGACCAAAGTATAAACAAAAAATTTCCGAACATTGACGGATCTTACCAATTATTTTCGATAAATCAACAAAAATCTTGTTAATTAAATTCAAATTTGTTTTGAACATTTTATTATAATTGGTCGAACTAAGAAATTTAAACTTTTAACGTTACGTTTCATAAAAACTTAATATTTATTGTTAATTTACGTGTAATAGTTATCGACGCTTTAAAACGTCGGATTAAGCAAAACTGATAAAAATGATAGCTGAAACGAAATTGAAACTTAGAAAGTATGAAGAAAGGTGAACGTAATTACCGACACATTATGTAGAAAAGATAAAGAACCAATTAGGACATGTTCCTTAATAATGAAGGTGCAAAATAAATTGCCGAACGATATAAAAATAAACAATATTTGTAAAAAGGATAATATAGATAATAAAAGGGGATTCGCGGCTAATGTGAACCATCAGGATTGAGAAGCTGATGGCGTTGAATGTATAGAAGGTCGTTTGTGGTTGCCTAAATATGGAGATTTAGAGATGTAGTCATATTGAAATCTTGTAAGTATAAGTATTCTATTCCTGACATTTATGATTTAATGTATTTTTATCTGAAGAAGTTGTACTAATGGAAAATTTTGAAGGCAGACATCACCTCATACATTAGTAAACGTCTAAGTATTGCAAAGGTCATCATCTGAATTTGATTCGATTTGGGTCATCATCGACAGACTGACCAAATCTGCTAATATCATTCATGTTAATGATAAATTCTTGATGAAGAAATTGACTCTTTTTTACTTAAAAGAGTTGTGTAAACATAGTATACATGTATCGATCATCTCTATCAAGATCCTCGCTTCACATAGAATTTCTAGAGATTTTCTCAGAAGTCATTGGGAACGAACCTTGATGAGAGTGTTGTTTACCATCCCAATCGAAGGGACGAGGTACAGTAACAATACAAAATGCTAGAAGCGATGTTTTATGCTTGAATAATTGACCTTTAGTAATAAACTGTAAAATCGTGTTCCTTTGGAGAGATTATCATTGATAATTATCGTGTTAGGATCGAGACCGAATCCTGTTAAGATTTATATATTAGGGCATCTGTAAGCAGGAGTTGGGATGAAGACACCTGACATACACCCATTGTGAATTGGACATGTCTTTTAGGTTTAAGGTTCCTATGATGGCGAACCAAACCTTATAAAATACTCGACCCGCGAGACCTGAAATGATTGTTGATATTAGGATCTGATTATTGACTGCCGATAGTGGGCAGGAGGTTATGTGAATATGAAATGTAGATTTTGAAATAACAGATGGGTAGCGAAGTTATGCCAAAAGATTTAACCATGGAAAAATGAATTGATGATCTGAAAGATCATGGGATATAAGTCCCCGTTGTATGGGACCATTGAGATGATGTAAAAGATTGGTTTGAAAGGCATATAAGTTGGATCTACCCTAGGACTTCAAGAGCTGTGTGAATTATGTTTCGTATATCGAACTAGATAAAATGTCTATCAAGTGAGAATCTGATCAGTTCTTGATGAAGTTTAGATCGGCGAAAAGTTGCATTCAATAAAAACCCGTGAACATCATGGATAGAGAAAGTAAGTCAACATTAAGCCAGATATTATTCCTATAGATTATGTTTGATGGAACTCGCGTATTGTAATAAATTACACTTGTGAGAAAAGACCGAATGTGGAGGAAATACCCACATGGCTTTAACTCTATAAGAAGCGAGTAGTAAGATAAGATGATCTTTGAGGACAAAGATCCTGTTTAGGGGTAAATGCTGTGACAATCTGTCAATTTATGGTTGATATTTTATTCTCGAGTATTATTTAAAAACATTATTTTAATGTTATATTATGAGCTAACTTATTTTTGGGAAGAAATTTGGATTTACGTCTTGAAGTAGCATCGACTACGTCTAAACCGGAGGATTCAACGTTACGTGCTTACATTTACATACACCGTCTTTGGTGACAGTCCGACATTTTAGAAAATAAATTTGTCCGTGAATATTATTTTGAGATTTTAAATTTGTGTTGGTTCATAAACTAACAAATTTACGAGAAGAGATTAGGACTTACGATTTTAATTTAACGTCCTTTGCGACTAACCGGAAACCTTAGGATTACGTATTTACGTTCTCGAACTCCGTTTTGATGAGACAATTTTTATTAGATTCGTTTTGTGTCGTTGATTCATAATTTATAAAAACGTTTTTCGTAAAACGACCCGAGGGCACACAAATCGAGGAAACTAGAATCAAGGAGTACCCGTAAATAATTGGGGATGAGACAAAAACAAGTTTTGCCCCACCCCCACACATGGGACGGTTTAAGCACCTACACACACCCTTAAGTGTCAAATTTTAAACAAGTAGCTAACACTTGTTTCTTAATACTTACACTTGTAACATTAGCTTCATTTTGAAGCTACTCTTCCCACAAAACCACTTGCTAAACTACTAGCTTCCATTTCCTACATGCAAACAACCTATAAACTCTCTCCCTCTCTCTACATTTTCCGTCCCACAACACCATACTACACCACCATTTGATCTTTTCTAGCCACAAGATACATGTTATCTAGCTATATTATGGAGAAACCTTGAAGGCTTGATTGATTGGTGGCCATTTTAACAACAAAGGAGGTGATTTGCTTGTGTCCTAGGGCTAATTTCTCAACAAACTATCTTGGTGATTGATGATCTTGGAGATATATTTGGTGTTCATCAAGTTGTTGTCTTCCAAAAACAAGATATAATCTTGGTTGGTAAAGAAGATCATCCTTTCCATTGCTCTTGTTATTTTTGTAAAGATCAAATGTATTTTCTTTCTTGTTGTATATGTATATGATGAATATATGATGATAAAAATGTTGTGTGGGGATCAAGTGTTGATAAATATGCTTAAAAAGATGAATAACCATAAGAAACAAGGCTAAAATCATGCTTAAATTGTTGGCTGTATAAAAACAGTAAGTAACCAAGACTTAAACTGATAAAATTGCATGGTGGAATCTATTTACAGTAAGTATAAGATGTCATACACATGTGAGAGTTGGCCATGTAATGGAATCATCAAAATGAGTGAGATATGATCAAAACAAGATGAGTGTGCTAATCTGAATAGTCTGTTTTGTAGGGACTGTTAAGGATAATTAGACATAGAATGAGCAGTAGCTATATCTAACTTAATTGTAGCACATAATATGAAGTTCATGCCATCAATAAATGAGCTTCTAACTCATTGTAGAACTCTAGATATGATAAAAATGGTGAAGATGAAACTAAAAATCAGATTTTGAAGAATTAATGTTTAATACTATTATATAAGCACTCAAATAATATAGTATAAAATGTGAAATTAAAACCCACTAACTTATGAATTTCATTTATATAAATATGTATAAGGTTAAATAAATGGACACTTTATAAATATGGTAGTTGCATAATATTTATAAGTTATAGAAACTATAAACATGATTTTTACGACTTTTTCGGCTATTATCGTAAAATTAACGTTTTTCGCCTAATAAAACTTAGACGACCAAACCCGTCTAATGTAAAGTTTTTAAAAGTCATATACTGATATATAAGTATCTAATACAAGTAAAAACCGATAAAACCCGAACTATATGACATACGGACATTAACGAGCGAAGTTAGCATAATGGACTAATAATTTAACTAGATAAGTTAAACACTTATAAAATTACTTATTGGGCTTAACCCATTTGGGCCCTTCATGTAAAGTGTAAATACTGATAATACAAGTATAAAATGGACTAATACAAGTTAAAGAACTTATAATAAGCTTATTGGACTTAAAATATGTAAATAGGTAAAACTGGTAAACTAGTAAAAAGTTACCAATACATAAACACTAAAATGAGTAAATAAGAATGTATAAATCCACTTGATCATCATCATATGTACAAAATAATCATATGTATACATAATTGTTATTTTTATAAAGTCATTGGACAAGAGTCTAAGACGAGTATTATTTGTCTAGGTTTTCGTGATTGAAACACGTACCGTACATCTGAATTGCCGATAACCCGCTTTCCCACATCAACGTGAGATCATAGCCTCGCACTCTTTTAAATGTTTTTTTATGAAATGTTTTATAAACCCGCGAGGGAGATAACATGTTAGTTTTTATAAAATAGGACACTAGTTGTCCCGATTGTCTGTTTATTGATTTGGACCCGAATGATTGTATGACCCGATGAATGATTAAATGACCCGATAGATGAAATGAAATGGCTTATTAAAGTTAGGTTATGTCACTAATAGTCCCGTTAGCATGAATTGTGAACTACCGGGATTTGGTAGACGCTTATGCATATAATAGTACTATTTGGGGACGATCACCCCAGTTCGTGCCTTGACGGTTGATCTTTGTCGTGCCACATTGATTGGTAAGCGAATTTATATATCAGAAGATTTACACAAGCGTGATTATTATGACGACACACTAATTTAGATGGGCAAATTGAGTTTCGGGCTAGCTACCCGTTGTTGGTTATAGTAAGGTAATAATGTCATACGGCTTGTAATAATCCAAAAATAAAGAAATACTGCTATACGCACTAAATTACGATATATTGCCTGACTAGCAATACGGGGTCTTACTATTGATATTATGTTCGTGTTTTGGTTTTTCATAACCATATTCATTTAACGGTTTTATTTAACTCTATACAACGTTATAAAACGTATTGTATGATATTTTTACGACATTGGTTCGTATAATGATTTGAAGGCGGAAGCCTATATTATGATTTTTGATAAAGATTTGTATAAAATGACTTTGGCTATTTATGGCCTATTACAAAGATTTGTACAAAATGATTTTCGGTAATAATTTTATACCGATGTTATATTGATGGATTTTATTAAACTCTGTGAATTCACAAGGCGTTATCGCTGACCTTTTCTTTTAACATGTGTTTTCTCAGGTACTTGAAGGTAATTCTCGGGAAGACAACAAGAATTCATGGCCCGCACCTAAATAATAATTTCCATTCAAATGTTTTGTAAAACCTGTATGAAATATAATGACGTGGGACCTATGTAAATTTGATATTTATGAATGGAAGTGCTTTATTATTAAACGACACGATTTTTAAGCGTTGTCTATGATGTGAGTAATGTGCTATCCCGTAACACCAACGAGTCTTCCGCTGTATCGAATTGTGTAAATTTGGGGGTGTTACAGAACACCTAATAACTCTTGTAGATTAGTATTCATTGTGGTATCTTTTAAAATCCCTAACTTAACTAAGACATCAGTTGGTAGGATGAGTCCTTGGAATTGTATGACATGGCGACACGTAATGTGTGACGGTACAATGTTTGACTTGTTTGTGATTAATGAAAAGACTACCTTTGATTGCTAAATCCTACATGTATCGATGTTATCTATCTTTTCTTGCTTCTTCCTAATGTTCGCATTAGTGATGAAACCATTGAACAAGTACTCATTTTAGATAGAGTTGCGTTGTAGATTCTTCTCTTTGTATTCCTGAGTACCATCGAGGTCATGAACATCATGATTAATTGGCTAAGCTCATTTCCTATCATATTGTAGTTAGTTCTTGGTGAACAACTTTTCATCACTCTTTTACAGATCACTCATTGTTTTTATAAGTAATACAATACCATTTGGGGGAAAGTATGAAATTCTCATTTTTATATGAGTTATTTAAATCGGTAAGATTAGTAGTTACTATCAAAATAAAGTTTTTATAAAACATTTTGTAAATAGAAAATGCTTTCATAATGATGAACATTTCAGAAAAATCATTTTTATTTGTATTTCATTATTAAACATGAAAATATATTTAAACATGATCACAAAATTTTGACGAACTGAGTATTGCATCGTTAATCCTAAATTGTGCATAGTTGCGCGCCTACGTACAATTTGGAAAGGACCATGCAAGGTTGATTAGTAGT
Organism: Glebionis coronaria; assembly: GCA_025667525.1. NCBI lineage: Eukaryota > Viridiplantae > Streptophyta > Magnoliopsida > Asterales > Asteraceae > Glebionis > Glebionis coronaria. Next base: position 650,666,483 of record CM046874.1, read on the forward strand.
CACCATGAAATTGTTACTAAACATTACATTTCTTTTTGTAATTGCGAAAGATTGAATTTTTATGAGATCTACAAGAAGTGCAAAATAGGGACATATTGTTAGGGACACCTGCATATGTGCCCGTACCATTTATTCTTCTGAATCGAATATACTCACCTGTGGAAATTGTCTTATTTGACAATTGACCTCCCCTTCTTGTCCAATTCTCTCACGGTGAGATTCTTTGGAAAATTTTCTAATTACCGAGTGTTGATTCCTGACTGGGTGTATCGACGTTCCTATCATTTCTTTTGACTAGATTTCATTTGAATGATATGGGTAACGATCCGAGGTGCTTTCGAATGCGTACTCAAATCATGAAAACATGGGATATATTCATATTCGTTAATGTTTTTGTCTTTATCTGATTTGAGATTCTCTCGCGTAAATTATGCGTTGACCTTACTCTTTTAATGGTAGCTATGTCTCCAGATATCCTTGATTTGTGAAGGATTACGATTCATTCTTAGTCTTTTGAGAAGTTCACATCTCATCAGCGGTAATGAAACTGGAAAGTTGGTAGTGCTAGTAGAATGGACTGATTGATTATGAAATAATTTCATTGTCTTATATGATGGAACTTGAGTAGAATTCCCCTAAAAGATAATATGTTGATCATCAAAGGTGATCTAAATAATTCCCGATGGGTGACCCTATCCTGCATTCCGGCTTGAAAATTTACTATGAATGATTGTAAACTAGTCATAAATATGGCAATCTAGAAAGAACCTAAGGTGAATTAAATAAGAAAATACTCCTGTTATTTGAAACTTTCTGAGGTATTTGCTGATGAATTACCTAGACTTCTTCCAATAAGGCAAGTTGAATTTGGTATTGATTATATTCCCGGTGCTGCACCTGTGGCATGTGCACTATACGTCAGCACCATCAGAATCGAAAGAGTTACCGTACAACTGAGAGAGTTGTCAGAAAAAGCTTTTATTCTACCAAGATCGTCATCATGAAAGAGCTATGGTATTATCACTCTTTATATATACTGAATACCATGAACTGAATAAATTGACGATCAAAAATTTATATCTATTACCCAAGATGGAAGATTTGTTCGATCATTTGCAAGGTTCTAGCGTATATTCAGAAATCTTATCTACGGCATGGTTATCATCAAATTCGCGTCCACAAAGAAGATTATCTATTCCAATCACTATATCCAGAACTCGTAATGAACAATATGAGTTTCATGTGATGTCGTTTGGATTGACCAATGTATTGGTCGTATTCACTAATTCGATGGATTGCGTGTGTAAGATGAATTTTGATAAGTTCATACTTGTGATCATTAAGGACCATCTGTTTGTTTCTAAGAATAAGAAGGAGTTAGTAATCATTTGTAGACTGCCCTGAGTTGGCCGAGCAGTGAAAACATGTACCTTGAGTATTTAACATGTGATTTAAGGCTTGATCCTTTACACTCATTGACCATGTGACTAATGGTAGTGGAATCTATGTTGACTCTTCAAAGATCGGAGCCATTAAGGCTTTGGGTTATACCAAGAAGGAAGCGCGAGGATGTTTTGACAGATATTTATCGAAGGATTATTAAGGAATTATTCCTTTATACCCAGATCATTTAACTAAACTCCCTTAGGAATAGATGTTTGTGTATACCTCAAGACAACCTAGGAGGAATTGAGGAAACCATATAACCCATGATATGGAATTTGGAACGACAATTCCTGCTCTTCAACTAAGAAAATTTTGACCAAAGTATAAACAAAGATTTTCCGAACATTTATGGATCTTATTAATTATTTTCGATAAATCAACAAAAATCGTGTTAACTAAATTCAAATTTATTTTGGACATTTTTCTATAATTGGACTAACTGAAAAAGTTTTAAAAAAATTACGCTTACGTTCCATAAAATTTAATATTTATCATTTAATTACTAGTAATATTTATCGACGTTTTAAACATCGGACTAGGCAAAACTGATAAAAATAATAGTTGAGACGAAACTAAAACTTAGAAAATATGAAGAAAGAATTTCTAAGTGATTATGGTCATGATATTTAGTTCATCGGGTAAGGTGAATGTTGTTGATGACGCATTATGTAGAAATAATAGAGAACCAATTAAGATGTGTTCCTTAGTATTGACCATACACAATAAATTGCCCGAGCAAATTAAAAATGTACAAGCCGAGGCTTGTAAGAAGGATAAAATAGATAATGAAGGGTCTCGTGGATAATGAGAACCACTAGAAAAAGGAGCCGATGACATTAAATGTTTAAAAGGTCGGTTGTGGTTTCCTAAATACGGAGGATTTCGAGATTTAATCATGTTGGAATCTCATAAGTTTAAGTATTCTATTCATGCTATTTCTGATTAAATGTATCTTATCTGAAGAAGTTGTACTGATGTCCAAATATGAAAGCAGACATCGCAACATACGTTGGAGAATGTCTAACTTTTGCGAAGGTCGAGGCTGAACGCCAAAATCCATCAGGATTACTTCTACATCGTATTATCCCTTTTTGGAAGTGGGATAGAATCACCATGGATTTTATCACAAATCTTCCAAGGTCATCATCTGGATTTGATTCGACTTGGGTCATTGTCTACAGACTGACAAAATCTACACATATCATTCCAATTAATGATAGGCTCTCAATGGAGAGGTTGGCTTATTTGCATTTAAAGGAGTTGTGTAAACATAGTGTGCCTGTATCAATCATCTCTATCAAGATCCTCGCTTCGCATCGAATTTCTGGAGATTCCTTCAGAGGTCATTAGGAACGGATCTTGATATGATTACTGTTTACCACCCCCAATCGGCGGGGCAAGGTGAAGGAACGATACAAACATTAGAAATCTTGATTTGTGCTTGTATGATTGACATTTGGTAGTGTCAAGGATGAGCATTGACCTTTGGATATGTTATCATCGATAATTATCGCTTTAGAATTGAGATCGAACCTTGCAAGGATCTATATAAAGAAAAGTTTAAGAGCATCTGTAGGCAGGAGTTGGGATGAAGATACCCGACCCGTGAGACTTGAAATGATTGTGGAAATTAGGATCTGATTATTGACTGCCAGTAGTGGACAGGAGATTATGTGAATATGAAATGTAGATCTTAAAGTGCAGGATGGGTAGCAAAGCTATGCCGAGAATTTTTCATCATGGAAAGATGAATGGATGATCTGAAAGATCGTGGGAATCTAAGTCCCTATTGTATGGGACCATTGAGATAATGTAAAGATTTGGACTGAGAGGCATATAAGCTAGATCTACCCTAGGACTTCAAGGACTGCATGAATTATGTTTCGTATAACGAACTTGATAAAATGTCTATCAAGTGAAAATCTGATTATTTCTTAATGAAGTTTAGATAGGCGAAAAGTTGCATTCATCGAAAACCCGTGGACATCATGGATAGAGGAAGTAAGTCAACTTAAGCATGATCGTATTCCCATAGTTATCTTTGATGAAACTCGCATATTATAATGAATTACACTTGAGAGAAAAGACCGAATGTGGAGGAAATGCCCACATGTCTTTGACTCTATAAGAAGCGACCAGTAAGATAAATTGATCTTTGAGGACAAAGATCCTCTTTAGGGGTAACTGCTGTGACAATCCGTCAATTTAAGATCGTTATTTTATTCTAAGTATTATTTATAATCATTATTTTATTGTTAATTTATGAACTCACTCACCTTTGGGAAGAAATTTGGGTTTACGTCTTGAATAGCATCGTCTATGTCTAAACCGGAAAGCTCTTCGCTACGTGTTTACATTTACATACACCGTTTTCGTGACAGTCCAACATTTCAGGAAGTAAATTTATTCTCGTATATTATTTTGGAATTTTATTTTGTGTTGGTTTATAAACTCACAAATTTACGAGAGGAAATTAGGACTTACGTGCATAATTTAGCGTCTTTTACGATTAAACCGAAAACCCTAGGTTTACGTACTTTATGTTTTTGAACTCCGTTTTTGATGAGACAATTTTTATTAGAATCTTTTGTGCCGTAGATTCATAATTTATAAATACGTTTTTCGTAAAACGACCCAAGGGCACATAAATCGAGGAAACTAGAATCGAGGAGTACCCGTAAATTAGTGGGGATGAAACAAGTATACACTTGTCTCACCCCCACTATGGGCAGAAAGACAAGCTAACAACACCACTCTTGCTGTCAACTTTTCATAAACCAAGAGGACACTTGTCCTCAAGGCTTTCCAAAACCATTTAACCACTAACCAAAACCATTTCCTTCATTTCACAACATGCAAAACTAGATAAAACTTTCCCACTCTCTACTTTGCTCTCTTGTTGTCTTCCCATAACCATCATCATACACCATATTCACCAAATTTTAACCATAAACATCATCTAGAATCAACATATGTTGGTTGCTACATAAAAAGAAGGTGATTGGAAGTGATTTTAACAAGTGAAAAGGAGATTTTATGGAGTCCAAGGGCTGATTTTCAAGAAGGTGTTCATACCTATGAAGATCTCAAAAATTTCATTTGCCAAGTTAAAGATTTGGTGACAAGAACCAAGTCTTGTTCATCCAAAATCTCATCATTTCATCATATTGATTGGTATAGAGATCAATCTCTTTCTATCATCCTATAGTTTTGTAAATGTATTCATGTATTTTCTTCAAAAATGTATATGTATATGATGATAAATGATTATCAATATATTGTGCGGGGATTTTGTGTTACTAGATTAGGATAAAAAGATTAAAATCTACAAGTAAAAATGTTAAAATCATGACTAGTCACATCGGCTGTATAAAACAGTAAGTTTCAATATCTTCACTTGGTTAAATGGCTTGGATTATTGGATATGCAGATAGATAAATGATTTTTACATATGTGGTGAATTTGCCACTCAATGGAATGTTTAAAATGAGCAAGATATGGCAAAAATACTTTTATAGTACAAATCTGTATAGTCTAATTTGGACGAATTATTAAAAACACTTAGAAGTTGATTGAGCAGTAGCTATAGAAGTGTTACTTGCAGCACACATCATTTAGTTTATGCTGTTTAAATTTGAGGTTCTATCTCCTTGTAGAACTCAAGATATGACAAAAATGGTGGATTTGACTCTAGAAATCAGATTTCTTAATAAACTATATAATATAAAAAGAGCACTCAAAGTAAATAGTATTATAAAATAAGTATAAAAAGGCCACTAAATAATAATAACTATTATAAAATAAGTTGGTATACTATAATAAATAAACATGGTATTTTATAAAAGTAAAACTCAAATGTTTTTCTAAAACTACAAACTTTATATATGTTTTACGTCTTTTCGGCTAAAACTGAAAGATTAACGTTTTCGCCAAATAAAACTTAGATGGTCGGACCCGTCTAAATGTAACATTTTTATAAACCATATACTGATATTTAAACACATTTGACAAGTAAAAATCGATAAAGCCGAGCTTTGTAACTAATGGACCATAATGGGCCAAATTAGACTTGTTGGACCACTATGCCCAGCTAGTTTGGTTTAATGTTATTGGACTTACTCATGGGCTTAACACACTTGGGCCCAACATATGAGTCTGGACCTGATCTTAAAAATATAAGTGGACTAATAAAATGATATTGGACTCTTAATGGGCTTATTGGGCCTTAATGTGTAAATGGGCTAAAACTAGTGTAACTAGTATGATAAGCCTAAGTTAACTAATACTAAGCAACTAATAATGATGTAAGGTGATAAAACCCCACTTTATTATCATGTTATGACATCATTACATATACATAACAACTTTTTATAAAGTTATTGGGCATAGCCTAAGACCGAGTATTATTTGTCTAGGTTTTCCATGATCGATGCACGTACTATACATCCTAATTTCTGATAACCCTCCTTCCCACACCAATGTGAGTTCATAGCCTCGCACTCTTTTAAATGTTTTTTGAAATATTTTATAAACCCGCGAGGGAGATAACATGATAGTTTTAATAAAAATAGGACACTAGTTGTCCCGATTGTATGCTTATTGATATGGACACGAATGATTATATGACCCAATGAATGAAATGAAATGGATTATAATTAGTTAGGTTATGTCACTAAAAGTCCCATTAGCATGAATTGTGAATTACCAGGATTTGATAGACGCTTATGCATATAATAGTACTATTTGGGGAAGATAACCCCAGTTCGCGCCTTGACGGTTGATCCCGATCGTGCCATATTGATTGGTAAGCGAATTTATGTATGACAGTGTTATAATTAGCGTGATTGTTGTGACGAAACGTTGTTTTAGATGGGCAAAGGAAATTCAGGCTAGCTACCCGATATATATTATAGAAAGGTAATAATTGTAGAAATGTAAATCTATACTTATGTTTTAGAGAGAGAAAGAGATGGTGGATTTCACACTTTTAGAGAGGGAAAGTTAAGAGAACTATGTGTAAATTATGAAACCACACACCCTCTCCATCAAAGGAGAGGGTTTATATACCCAAGCCTTCCAATGGGCTTGGGCTTACACGTTTGGGCCGGCCTACACATGTTGTAGGCTAGGCTTGGACTTGTTTGATAAATAAAGAATGTTAACTAAACTACGAGCTATTACATGGACTATCGTTGGAGTGACCGATCCTTCTTAATACGTAAAACGTATTTCCAACAACAATGTCATGCGGCTTATAATAATCCGATAATAAAAATTTACGGATGTATGAATTGAATTATAATATATTGCCTGACTAGCAATATGGGGTCTTATTACTGATATTATGATTGCGATTTGGTTTTACATAACCGTTTTTATATAACAGTTTTAATTAAACTCTATACAACGTTATAATACGTATTGTATGATGTTTTATTTTACGACAATGGTTCGTATAATGGTTTTGAAGGCAAAAGCCTATATGATGATTTACGACAAAGATTCGTATAAAATGTCTTTGGCCTATTTTATGGCCTACGACAAAGAATTGTACAAAAATGCTTTTCGGTAATGATTATATATCGGTGATATATTAATGGTTTTTATTAAACTCTATGAATTCACTCGGTGTTTTGCTGACTTTTAACATGTTTTATCTCAGGTACTTGCAGGTAATTCTCGGGAAGACGACAAGAATTTATGGCCCGTATTTAACTAAAAATTTCCATTCAAATGTTTTGTAAATTTCTAAGACATACATTGACCTAAGGACCTATGTAAATTGATATTTATGAATGGAAAATGCTTTGTTATCAAATGACGCGACTTTTAAGCGTTATCTATGATTTGAGTAATGTGCTATCCCGTAACACCAACGACTCTTCCGCTGATTTGAAATGTGTATATTTGGGGGTGTTACATTAAATATCATTTATTTGTTTGTAAACCCCATAGTAATATGTATTATTCATCCACTATATATAGTGGTAAAACTCTAGACACCCTAAACCCACAAACCGGGCTTGGGCCTATTTATCTCCCAATACTCCCCCGCAGTTCGAGAGGCGAAATCACGAAAGCTCGAACTGAAGTAACAAACTAGAAACAAAACAAAAAAAACATTAAAAAAAATAATAGCGATGAAGACTTCCGACAACAAGCGTCTTTAAACATTCTTTATATAATCTTCAAATTTGAAGTCACCGACTGATAAACTTGGATAAACCAATGTAATCGAAGCAACAACAACAACATACAATTGTGTGAATTTGTGACCTTAGCACAAATCACCAACACAAATAACAATTGTGTGCATTTATGACATTTTCACAAATCACCAACACAACAAACAAATAAAAAAACTTAAAAGAAAAAAAAAAGTTGTTGCACCACGATCTTGAAAACAGGTCTTCATATTCGACACAATTAAAAAAGATCACAATAATATTGGAAGGATGGATGATGACGATGACATCACGCTTGGAAGACGGTTTTTTTTATGGATCGGATAGGAAAAAAAAGAAACGATGACACAAACCCAACAAGGTTCTGCCATTATTCCACACACAAACACATATTCATAATAATAAGGATAATGATGGGTATTTTTTGTGTAAAAAACCCACATCATAAAGAGATTCTCTAACAAGCATATGGACGTGTGAATAAGTTTTTTAGGGTTTTGGGGATAAATGTGAAGGCAGCGATGTTTTTAAGGTTTTGGGGAACTAGAGTAGTAAACTAGAAAATAAATAAAATAAAACATGGTAAATAAAACATTAATAAGGCCTTGCACTTTTGATTATCTTCCTAAACTCCAACCAGTTCAACACAAATCCACAAAGCCCTGCACAACCTCTGCTTCTTTTTCATAAATGTCAATTGTGGATTGTGACCTTTGCACAAACATCCAATCAAATAGACAACCGTGTGGATTTGTGACCTTTGCACAAATCACCAACACACGAAGTTGAAACAAAAGAGTTTAGTTATTTTGTACAATCGAGTGGAAGATTGAAAAGTATAAGGGTGTTAAATCAAAAGGCAGTACAAACAATCGATCAAGACACTAATAATAAAACAATTAAAATATTTTTTTGTTATAGGTAAAAGATAAAGACACCGATGTTATGCTACTGATGAGCACTATATTAAAAGGAGTAAAAAATTAAAATCCAAACAACCTAACGAGATGATCATTTGATTTTCTTGAAGCAATATACTATAACTGAAGAAAAGTGAAGATGATGTCCGTTTTTTTTTCTTCTTTTGAATGGCAGAAAAGGTTATGGTATTAGGAAAAGTTATTGTTAATGTAATGATGCTTAAAAACGTTACTTGTATTTTTCGGTCTCGCTTTGTTTGATTACGACAATATATAAAAACAAACATTTACGAAAACAACGAGAAACAAATTCTTGAGTTCAAGTATTTTTTTATTTCAACTATTATCACTTAAGGTATGGACAAACGAGTTTTAATCTTAATGAAGTGATCACGGATTTAAGTTTTCTTAAAACTCACCTTTTATTAAATCTGACAATGTTTTTTATTGAACTTTACTTTTAAGAAAATGTTTTATTAAATTAAATATTTGAAAATTTAGAAATGTCATATTCCATATGGTTTAGGAATATCCATTGTGGATAAATATTCCACCATATGTGACTACCTACTAAAAGACAAAAGGGCGCGGAGTCTACCTTCACGGTTCCTTAAATGCCTATGTGGATCCTTATCGATAAGGAACCACAAGCACCAATAAGGAACCGCGCCCAGAAAGAGCCGTTGGCCTTTTGTCTCATAAATAGTGGACCATTCTTAGATGTTCTCCTCACCTCTTTTGCACACAAATTTCCAGATTCAATCATCCATTTTAAGTCATTCAAATCCTTGGTTATTTGGTTGATTACTACTTGTTTAGAAGTTAATCTTTCTCCTCCCATATCTTCCTCTCCAAGTGCAAAGAGAAGAACACTTTAATCCTTGAAGTGTTGAGTCTACCTCAAGATCTATTAAAGATCAAGTTTTATTTATTCATTCTTATGTTTTTGTGAAGATCCAAGGAGTTGTGTTATTTGGAAGTTGTGTTGTGAAGATCTAAATAGTTGTGTCTATTTGGAAGTTGTGTATGTAGTGTGGTTAATACTTAGTCCTTAAAGTATATTGGTGTATATTGGTACTAGCTAAGATTAGGGATCTACTTTTAGCTTAGATTCGGAAATTGATTAAGCGAAGTGTACGGTTCTCCGCCTTAAGGAGCTTGTTTATTAGTGAACTCTCGAGTAAGGAGTACTCGAGGAGTGGAGTAGGGACGAGGAGTGAGCTTCGTTGCCGAACCACTATAAATCCTTGGTGTTTGGTTTGATCTTTCTTTTCCTTATCTCTTTACATTCATTATTCTTTACTTGCACATATTTGTGATTATTAGCTTAGTTGCACTATCCCTTTTCCATATTGTGTATAAGAAGATTTCAAATATTTTCTCAAGCCTAAGTTTTTGAAAAGGATTTATGAAAACTTATATTTAACAAGTAAATTTAAGAAACTATGCAACCCCCCCCCCCCCCCTCTAGTTTCTATAATTGGTATTAGAGCATGGTTGCCCAAGTGTTTTTTTAAATAAATTGTATTTTAAAACTTGAATCGATCTATGGATTACAACAAGTACCTAGAAGGGCAATCTATGCAAAGACCGCTTCTTTTTGAAACCGATAGTTTTATTTATTGGAAAAATAGATTTGATCCTTTGTGAAATCAAAAGATTTAGATCTTTGGCATGTTATTACCAATGGTGACTTTTTGTCTTATCAATATAAAGAAGTTTCTAAAAAGAAAGAGTTAGTAACTTTTGAAAATTCTAACGATGACACTAGGAAGAAACTTGCTAAAAATAATGAGGCTAAAATGGTGATTTATAATGCTTACCTAAGAAAGAGTATGAAAGGATTTTCATGTGTAAAACCGCTAAAGATATTTGGAATACTCTATTAGTAACCCACCAAGGTAATAGCCAAGTCAAAGAAAGTAAAATCGATCTTCTTGTTCAACAATATGAACAATTTGTCGTCTTAGAAGATGAAATTATTGATAGTGCATTTGTTAGCTTTAACACCATTATTACTAGTCTAAAAGCACTTAATGAAGGTTTTTATAGCAAGAACAATGTTAGGAAGTTTCTTAGGGCATTGCATCCAAAGTGGAGAGCTAAAGTCACGGCAATTGAATAATCAAAGGACCTTACTACATTATCACTTGATGAACTTATTGGCAACTTAAAAGTTCATGAAAAGATAATTTTGAAGGACACGGAAAATGTGAAAACCAAGAGTGAAAGAAAGTCTCTAGCACTCAAAGCCAAGAAGGTGCAAAGTGACCATGATATCTCTTCCTCGAAAACTGATGATAAGGAATATGCTATGGCGGTTAGAGACTTCAAGAAGTTCTTCAAAAGGCGAGGTCAACATGTAAGACAACCAAGCAACGACAAGAAGGTCTTTCCAAAAACCAATTTGTCAAGAATGACAATGGTGATAGGAAATGCTTTAGATGTGGTGACCCAAACCACTTCATCGGTGATTGTCTCAAGCCATCTCACGACAAGAATCACATGGCTTTCGTTGGTGGTTCATGGAGTGATAGTGGTGAAGAATGTCACGATAATGTTAAAGACAAAAAGTGTCTCATGGCCCATTCTTCCAAAGAGGTACATTCTGAAACCGAATATTATAGCAATGATAGTTCTTCACTAGACAATTTAGAATTAGAAGGTCATATAACAACCTATGCAAACTAAGTCAAAAATTCATTAAAAAGAACAAAGTGCTAAAATCAACTAAGACCAAGCTTGAAAATGAGATTAATGAGATAAGAGATAAATTAGTTAAGCTTGAGAAAAATAAGGAAGTTGATTTAGGTTGTTTAAATTGTGAACACCTTAGACAAGAGAATGAAGATCTCAAGAGTATCTCCATTAAATTGGAAAAGTTCATGAAAGGTACTAGTGCTCTTGATGACATGTTAAATAGGCAAATCCACTCTAAAGAAAGACTAGACTTAGGTTTTAACACCAAAGAAGCATCCACTAGTGAACCAAAACAAGTTAGAATTTTAGAAAAACAACCTATGTCCACGGTGCGCCAATTTTTGGCGTGGTTTCTTAAAATTATGGAACCGCACGATGTGATAAGGAACCGCGACAGAAGAATGGATTCTTGAAAATTCTCAACTTTCTGAAAAGTCCATTTTATGTAAAGAGTCAAAACATCTTGTTGTTAACAATGTTAGATTACCTATAATTAATAAAAAGAAACTAGATAACTTCTACAAACCTGTATGTAAACCTGATGAGACTGCTTTTATACATAGTCTCATCGTCCAAAACGGGCTTTAAATGCTTAAAATAACATGAAAAAGACCAAATATATGCTTGTGTTTGTTACTTGTGTATTTTAGGTACAGATATTGAGAAAATGACAAAAGGTCACAAGAAACATGCAAAAACGAACACGGGAAATGAAGCCGCACAATGAACCAAGCCCTAAGTGTTGATTTTCCAAGAAAAACCCTTGAAGATATGAAGATTGTGCAAGAAGGGTCCTCCAATATTGAATAATTGACACTTCAATCCCTTGTTTATTTATAATTACAAGTTTGGCTCTTAAAGTTTGTCAAGTTTACAAAAAGGGCCCTCCACTTTGAATAATTGGCAATAATGGTCCCTCAACAATGAAGATTTGCCAATTTCTGTCCTCCAAGAAGTCAACTATACAAGTCAAGACCATAATCTTTGAAGAAAATGCCAAAACAACCCTTCAAGAATCATCAAATGGCAAGATATATCCCCTAAAAATACTTTGGAAAAGTATTTGGAACAAAAGTGTTAAAATAGAAACTTTATTAACAAAGGAAATCGTGTTTGGCTGATTAAAACTTCATGTAACAAAGAAAGAAGAAAAGAGGGACCAAAGTAGGCAGACAAGAATACTTACCTTAACCTGTGAGGGGGTGACACGTGCCCCACTTACTCCAACCAACCAATCACACCTCACCTTTCTGCCACCTCATTTCCCACACACACCAGATTTAATAAACCTTAATTAATTTAATTAAGGCGCTAAACACATTTTTTTTAAAACAAAACAGATTAAAATGTGTGTTCTTCATGTTCTTAATCAAATTGGGCATTCACTTGATACATGAAATTAGCCCTTAATCTCTTCCAGAATTAAGATTAAAGGACTAATAAACATAACCCAACCTCTAAAACCCTTGCCACGTCACTCATGTGCTCACATGTTAAACCCTCCCTACACGTTTTTGGGGAAAATGCCAAAGCTTGCCATGAAATCAACACTCAAGATTGAAGCTTACTTTTAAAGCTTCCTATAAGCTATTGGATCACATTTGTACCAGCTAGCACCAACAAACTGCCAAAATTCAGTCACATGAGCTCAAGATATTCAAAACCTTCAAGGTAAAAATGGGGACTTCATCAGCTAAGGGTTTACGTTTTTTATGCATTGTAGTTAGTCATTGTAGCCTATATAAGGCATTAGGGATCATACATTGAGCCCTGCTCTTAGATTTTCCATTGTTCACTATTCTGTAAATCCTACTTTTAATTTATGAAATAGAGTTTGAATTTGTGAAGAAAAACCAAGTGCCAATCTTTTATTCTGCTTGTTATTGTTATATGTTTGCTAATCTTGAATCCTAATACGTGTTTTCAAACCTTGTGCAAGAAATTGTACAAGAGTTTAAAATCTGATATTTTGCTAAAACTTGGTTTAAACCTTGGAATTCTTAGGCTATAAGTGGATCATAGCACCCTGATAAAGAGTTATCAAGGTGTTGTGAGGCTTATAACTCGGGGATAATCAAGTGTGGGAACAAGGTTGCATTAATCAGATTTTATTTTCCATTTTTCCTTTTTTCTGTTTTTGATAATATTTGTGCTATAACCTTGTTCAATCTTAGTAGCTTGTTTGTGGAAGTTTGTGCTTTGTTTTGCTAGGCACGTCAGCTCAAAAATTCGTGAGTGTGGATGTACATTCATGAGGTTTGAGTTCTTGAACCCAAAAATCTGAAAAATACTTGATTTTTATGATTTTTGTTCTACAAGTGTTCTTGTTGTTTTTGTGGCTTAATCTTGCTTGATATTGCATAATATATCTGTTATTGTGTTTGATTGGGCTTGGGTAACATTGAATCACACTTATACTTGTTTAAATCTTGATTTGAAAAAGATAAGGGGTGTTTGGGTTAACCTGTTTAAGTGCATAACTTGTTATTGTGTTATTGGAAGGTGTTGTTTGTTGTTCGTACCTGCTAAACACTTGGTTGTATGCTAATATCTGCAAATTTTAGACTTAAAACATCAAATTAAAGATTGTGTTATATATCACTTGATTTTGTTGTTTTTGACCTAAGATTTTGGAAACACCTAGAGTGTATGAATGTTCAGGGCTAAAAAGTGTTAAATCAAAGTTTGCGTATCCTGTTAACAAGATTTGAGTGTTTGAATCTGGCCTTGTGGTCAAGTATATCAACAAGTGTTAAAATCTGCTTGTTCTTGTTCATCAGTTACTTTTTTGTGCTTGAATCTTGATCTAGACTTTGAATCAATGCATGAAACCTGTTTAGATTTGTTCATTTGAATTAATTATAGCTTGTGTATGCATTTGGTGAAGTTTGGCTGGCTGATTTTTGCTTAAAGTGCTTATTAAGTGAAAACTGCTTATTGTTCATGTCTGATGCTTATCTGGTGATGTTTTGATTAAACTGTATTAATTGGCTGATTGAAACTTTGATTTTGTTATTTTTATTGACTCCTTATGATTAACTGATCATTTGGGTGCCTTTTCTTAACTTGAATCCACAAAAAAGTCACATAAGACAAAAAGTCAATTTGGTCAAGCAGTGGAAACTTTTCCCACTACTCAACCTCCAAAACTAGCCCCTGCTAGTGTAAAACATCAAACAACTTATTCATAAGCCATTTTGGCTTATCCAGACTTGCAACAACTTATTTTTTTTGATAGATCTTCCTTATTTGACCCATTGATTTGATCTGGAGCTTATTAGGGTTTGACTTTGACTTTTTACTAGAAAACTCATTAAGTTGACTTTTACATAAGTGCTTATCTGCTTATTTTGGCTTATTGCTTGTGCTTATTTGAAAACTTTTTGATTATTTTTCTTAATTAATTCATTTAAAACCTTTTGAAAGTTGAATCAGCACTTGAGGTGGTCTAGAACTCAAAAACGATTATTTTGTCATTTTGTGAAGAGAGTCTTGGCTATTTTGTGGAAACCATAAATCACTGATCGATTAAGCTTACTAGGATAATCAACGTTCATATGATAAACATAGCGGAATTAGAACATTGATTATGAACAAGGTGTTTCTTTTCCAACGATTACTTGTATTAAACTTCAAACGATTATAAGTAACAAACCTAGACGTGTTTACAAAGGTTACACACGTCTAGAACACACGACTCAACTAGACTACATTGTGAATGATGGGATGAATAAAACCTACGGTCATTGTATTCTATATATACTAGAATACAAGACTTTTCTTACAAGAAAACTTTAATTACATTAGAAGTCCCTCCATCTTTTGCTAATAAGTCCTTCTTGTTGTATGAAAGGGCTCCATATTCTTGTAAAGCTTGATATTTGCATATAAGCCCTTCTTGTTTCATTATACTTGTTTTGTCTCATCAAATTAATTCCCAACAATCTTCCCCTATTTGATGATGACAAAACCAATCTTCAAATCTTGATCTTTCACGAATGAAACAAGCTTCCCCTTAAAGTAAGATTTCTTGTAAAACATATCACCACATAAAAATAAGTTGTATACCTTGATCTTTGAATCTTCTTCCCCCTTTTGTCTCATCCAATAGGGGTCTTCTAAAGATAAACAACTAATAAACGCTTCCCCTTGAGTGGTGCATGTAAATGAATCACGAACCATGTAGACTCTAATTGTAGATTACGAATGAAGAAAAACGAATATAACCTATTTGTTGAAGAAGTAGAATCTCCCAAGCTTGTACCTTATATCTTGCACTATCCATGTGACGTCGAACTTATATAATTCAGGAAACTATAAGTAGACCTCGATCTCTTGTCAAAATCCTCATCCTTTTGTGAGACACTGAGCACGATAATGTAACTCCTTCAAGTGATAGCAAGGTATCTAGTTGCTAGATTTGACAAGTCTTCGTCAACAAACATTTAAACGAACAAGCAAGTTATCTCAAAAGAGAGGCGAGTTTTTTGAGATATGATAAAATACAAACCTGTGAAAAACAACTCCAACACCAAAGAAGCAATAATCAATCGTCTTCATCGAAACCTCCAATTTGTAATGAAAAATATCTAGGTACAATATCATCTTCTTCTTTTATGCAACTGCTGCCTCTGTCGGCGTTCTGCTTCTAATCCAAGTCGGTACGTAACCGCAAGGTTAGCCTTGTCACATAATCAAATAAAACTTCATTGTATCAAACACAATCTTCAAAAACGAGCCATAAAAATTTAACAGTCAGTTCTGTCCGAGATCCTTTGTCATCCAATATATCATCAGTATGTACTGTCCTATATCAGACAATACGTGTCAACATTTGAAAACCATATATCGGACAACACGTTGTCAGCGTCTAAATATAACGTGTCAGCGTCGTCTCTGTCAACGTGTGTTTTATTCTTGTCAGCGGATTTGTCAGCCACTGACACATCTTTCTTTCTCTTGCCAATATCAAACTGTTGAACCACAGTGGCTATAAAATACAATAGAATACCTCATTGTACCACCTTGACTAACATTCTGTATCTCTACGTGATAAATAATTCGTTGTTATCTTCAAACCATGTAGCACGTCCCTTTTAAATGTACATCAATTGCACAAATATAATAATATCATCCATCATGTGAAGTCGTGAACACCAGACCCTATTATTCATATACCATGCGTCTTTAGCCACTGTACTCCCTTTTCTTTGTAATTCTCCTTTACGTTTGAGTAGATAACCAATTTTGCCATAAAACCATTTGCATCCTTGAATCCCACGTGTATTGTAAATACTCCTTTAATATTTGCAGCCATTATCACGTGACTTGCCTTTGCAAACTTTCTCAAAAACCAATATTTAAAGCAACAACTTTTCTTGTCTTCTTTTCTTGCGCAAACGTCCCTTTCTTCTTTTACAATCACGATCTGTACTTGTTTCCTTGAATTTTTCAACCCACGTCCTGTACAAAGCTATTCTTGGCATCATGGACCTCATACTAATATAAACATTGAACAAATGCATTCACGTGACACACCTTGTAGTACTTTGAACAATTCACCTTTTCAGCACATGGATCCCACAACAGCCAATGGTAAACCAAAACAAAATCATACTTGCGTTTCATCTTTGACTATATTCAAAAGTGATATAGTACTTTTCTTTTCAACAAGTCAAGGGATCACAGTGACGTGACTTTATATTCATAGCTGCTCAATAAGTCAAAACATCTAAACACATTATGCAAAACCCTCGATGACATGTACTTGCTTTTGTTACTCACACTTATATGCTCCCAATATAAAGCATGCACACGTCTCTTCTCATTCCTTGTCTGCTTTACACTTCAATCTCATCATCTCACGTGATCCAGAGTACTACCAAAGCAAACTTTTAAATAGCCAAAAACCTTACCCCACATGCTGAGTCCTCTCACTTGTGGACCAGACGAACACATATGACAAAAGGTTTAGCAACTTTTTGAACAGAGGACGACATATTGCTTGCTTTCTTTTGGCAGCAATGTTAAATAATTAAAGAATAATTCAAACATAGGAGTTACCACACGTGATCATCTTACTTTATTTCTTTGTGCTTTGACCCTTGCTCCAATAAAAAAAAACTCACGTGAATACCACCATATATAATATTCAACCTCAAGCATCCTCTGTCCAAACGCTTTCTTCTTTCAAGGACCAAAAGCAGTCACTACCATTCGTATCTTCCCAGAGAATATAAAACTTTACATCCTTATTGCTGCAAGGAAGTACATACGAACCACTTTCACACATGTCTTTAACTTGGCTGTGTTAGTTTAATGCTTTATCCCATCACGTGACTATCAATAACAATAAACGAACAGAATGCATCATCATGGGCCCAACATCATCATCACAACCAGATTCAGTAAACACAAAACCGAAACCCTAGATTAAGATTTTAGAATCGAACTAGAGTTTGAATCAGCCTAACTTCATGTGTTTATGAACCATAATCACCAACAAAAACTCCTTGTTTTCTGTTTTAAATCGATCTAGGGTTTAGGGGAAGAAACCCTAAATCTTATTTAATAAAAACAAAAACAGAAAATTTATACCTCTTCTCTGCAGCAACAATCGACGACCAATAACTTTTTCTTGAGATCTCAACTCGAAGATCGCTCTGGTGAGATCTAAGTCACATATACAGAGAACATCCAGCCAAAATTTCGCGACGATCCAACGGTTAACGAAGGAGTTATCGCGGTTTGAAAACAGCTGTGCAGTGAGATCCGAATTAAAAATCATATACGGATTTTTCTTCATAATTCGACACGAACGAACACCTTGTTAGTTCCTAGTATCGAGAGCCACCCGCTCTGATACCAATTGTGGAAACCATAAATCACTGATCGATTAAGCTTACTAGGATAATCAACGTTCATATGATAAACATAGCGGAATTAGAACATTGATTATGAACAAGGTGTTTCTTTTCCAACGATTACTTGTATTAAACTTCAAACGATTACAAGTAACAAACCTAGAAGTGTTTACAAAGGTTACACACGTCTAGAACACACGACTCAACTAGACTACATTGTGAATGATGGGATGAATAAAACCTACGGTCATTGTATTCTATATATACTAGAATACAAGACTTTTCTTACAAGAAAACTTTAATTACATTAGAAGTCCCTCCATCTTTTGCTAATAAGTCCTTCTTGTTGTATGAAAGGGCTCCATATTCTTGTAAAGCTTGATATTTGCATATAAGCCCTTCTTGTTTCATTATACTTGTTTTGTCTCATCAAATTAATTCCCAACATATTTCTTGTGCTTTTTCAAATTTTCTTTTTACAGATCTCTTAAGTAACTCAAAAGAAGCTTGTGTGTCAAATTTTAGCTTATGGCATCAGCTTATAGCTTAATGGGCCAAAAAGCCCATTAAGAATAAGCTGCTTTGAAATAAGCTAGCTTAAACACATTTTCAGCTTTTGGGCCTTCACAGTTTTGTTCTTAAAATCAAATTTTAAATCAGATAGGAGATTTTGTGCTTATTTGGACAATATTTTTCTTATTGGGCCATAAAAAGCCCATTAAGGGGTCTGTTTGGTCTTTTGGCCCATTTCAGGCCCAATAGGGGTATTTTGTAATTTCAACTTCATTTCTGTTTTATTTAGGTTAAAATAAATTAGTTTGCAACTTCTTAGAATTTTTTTGTAAATTTTGGATTTTTATTAATATTTTATTATTATTTTATTATTAAAAAGTAAAATTTAGATTTTTACAAGTTTTTCGTTTTTCTTAGTTCAAACACATTAAGTTAGGAATTTTATAATTTTTAGATTAATTTTAGTGTCATTAGATTAATTTTTATAATTATTTTAAGTTTTAATAGTTCTTAATTATTTTTAAATAGTTTTAATTAATTTTAAAATTTTCAAAAATAGTTTTAAATTTAGTTAAGTCAGTTTAGAGGTTTACAAGTTAAAAAATCTCATTTTGGGCTTTTTGTTAATCAAATTGATTTTTTGGGCTTTAATTAGCATTAAAAAATTAATATTTAATTAAATAAAAGGTTTGAGTGATTTTTTATTTTTTGTAAACTCTAATTACTTTTTTAGGATTTATTGCAATTTTCTAGGAATTTTTAGGGTAAATTTTTAATTTGGTCACTTTTTACGGTTTTACGTGCACGACTATTCGTCTTAGTTTAATTCATAATCATAACCGTCATTCTCTTCTAATCTCTTTTCTATTTTTCTTTTATCACAAATTATAATCACACCATTAATCATTTCTTAACACAATACACAAGCCTCCTTGAGAACGGTCCTCACTTTGGGTCATTTACTTGTGGTTTCCCTAAATCACTTGTTAATACTTGCCCTAATTACGTTCTTTTTCCTAAAAGACGTATTTTACAACTATCATTTTGGCGCCGCTGCCGGGGAGGCGTGTTGTGTTTTGATTTGAACAATTGTTGTTTTTATATAGCCATAATAGCTAATTGTATTAGTATCACTCTACTAATACGTATTATCGGTTTTCGTTTTTTTGTGAGAATACTATTACTATATTGTATACGTAGAACAATAAATTCACAAGTACTCCAAAACTGTGAAAACACAACCTTGATTGGGAGGTCATTACTCAATCATTGTATTTGAATCTCAAACAAGAAAGAAAAGGCAAAATAGATAAATACTTTCGTGAAGCTTAATTTTTAAAACACAAACTATAAGGTGGGTATAAGGCGGGTATTATAAAATATACCCTAAGGAAAAAGGCTCTTAAGTGCTTCGCGCCGCCTCGTTTCCCTGCTTGCTTGTGAGTGTCTAGATAAAAAGGGCTAATCGAGGGTTTGCCAACCAAAGTATTATCTAAGTATCATATATATTTTCGTGGTTTCATTTGATTAAACCCTCTTGAACGTGTTGGTGTTCCACCAACGTTCTAAAGTCATCGAAGGCGTTCACTTCACGTGATCGTTTTCATTCCTTGAGGCTTCTTTAATCAAGAGATTTGATAAAGGAGGAGATATGTAGATTTTTGTGTACTTAATACAATCACAAAAATCCAAAAAAAGTAAAAACAATCAAAAACCACAAAAAAATTGGAAAAATTAAAAACACCAAAAAGAATCTTCTTTGCTCATCCCCACGTTGTACGTGGCGTTTATGGTTACTCGTAATCAAGCAAGACGTGCACGTAAACAAAAAAACCCAAAACGAGTCAACACCTACTCCTAATCTTTCTAGTGAGGAGTCTCCTAATGGCGAACCTATCGTAGAAGAAGAACCAACCATGGCGAATCATACTATGATGGAGTTACTACAAGCACCCACCGAGGGTTATGGAGAGGCTACTGTGATTCCCGCTATCCTTGTGGAGAATTTTGAAGTGAAAACTGGATTGTTGTCAATGATCCAAAACAACAAATTCTGTAGTGATGAAAAGGACAACCCGCACAACCATATCCGCCAATTCAATCGTCTTACCGCCACTTGCAAATTTAAGGATGTTGCTAATGACTCGGTTAAGATGATGTTATTTCCGTATTCCTTAGCGGGACCCGCTAAAATTTGGTTAGAGAAAGAGCCACCCAATTCTATATTGACGTAGAAGGATCTCGTCTCGAAATTTGTGAACCAATTTTTCCCGCCCTCTAAGACTACGCATTTGAAAAACGAGATTTAAAAATTTTCACAAGAATTTTAATGAGAGTTTTTCAACGGCTTGGAATAGGTTTAAGGAAATGTTACATGAGTGTCCTCATCACTGTTTTTTCGATTTGCATCAAATTGACACGTTTTACAATGGTTTAAATGATCATGAAAGGGATTATCTTAATGTCGCCGCGGGTGTTAATTTTTTGTGTAAAACGGTTGAGTAAGCTTTGTTTATAATCGAGAATAGATCTAAGGTGTATAGTCCTCGTAACACATCGAGTGTTCGTAAGGCTTCGTCTTCGACTTCACCTTCTTTGTCCAATACCATCGATGCGTGCCAAATTGAGACGAACTTGGAAAACAAAATATTTGATAAGCTTAAAGGTCTTTTAATTGAATTCAAAGTTGGTGAACAAAGTGCTCCCGCTACGGCTAAAGGGGTTGAGGCTTCATGTATGTATTGTGGTGGAGGTCATGATTTCTTCGAGTGCATTACCAACGGTGGTAACACTTCAAGTGCCTACGCGGCCACGGGAACTTACAACCAAAACGGTCAAGTTACCCGCTCCAATCAATTGACTCCACCGGGTTTTGCTCCCAATCAAAATGTTAACAACAACTATCGAAACAATCAAGGTGGTTTCAAAAACAATTACAAAGGAAACAATTATGGGAATCAAGGGGCTAATAACAATCAAGTTTCAAACAAAAATCAAAACAATGATTCTCAAAACAACAACAAGGGTTTGCAAACTTTGAAAGATCGTCCAAATGAACTTGTTGAATACGCAAATGGAAACGTTGCTAGGTTTGATAATATTCAAAGAGAGATCATTAGCCTAAGATCCGAGTTTAAGAATGACTTGAAAAAGGAGTTGAAAAACGAGTTAGCAAATGAGCTTAAAATCCATACAAACAAAATGGAGGGAAATGTAACTAGGTTACAACAAAACCAACAAAAAATGGAACAAGGGCAACATGAAATAAAACAAGAGATGATTAAGACCGAGAAGAGGCAATCTATGTTTGAGGATAAAATTTCATCCATGTTTGAGGCTATAATGTGCAAACCGTCTTTGATTAGTCTTCCTAGTAACACCATATCGAACCCTAAGGGAGAGATGAAAGTGATTACCACACGAAGTGGTAAGACACTTAAGGAACCGACTCCTCAACCAATTGCTCCTACGGAGGATGCAATTGAGGAAGAACCCGAGGTGGTGGTCGAAAAGGAGCATGTCCCAATCCCACGAAGTACCGCTCATGCCACACCTACGGTTGACCCATCACCACATTTGGAACCCAAGATTCCAAAGGCTATGCCTATGCCTCAACCCACAGCACCTTTGCCCTATCCATCGATACTTAGAAAGGAGAAACGTCAAGAGCGCGATAATTACCAATTTGAGCTTTTTATGAAAATGTTACGTGACGTTCATTTTAATGTGAGTTTTGCCGATGCTTTGGTCATGATGTCTCGATTTGCCGCTAACTTTAAGAGTATGTTGAACAACAAGGAGAAATTGCAACAATTGTCTAGTTGTTCATCGGTTTATCTTAACCACATACCTCAAAAAGTCAGTGATCCCGGTAAATTCTTGATTCCATGTGCAATCCAAGATATGGAAGAATGTTATGCCTTGGCCAATCTTGGTGCTAGTATTAACTTGATGCCACTTGCAATCTTCAAGTCGCTCAATATTCCTAATCTTACTCCTTCACTAATGTCTATCGAGTTGGCCGATCATTCCACGATTCCCGTATGTAGATTGGCGGAAGACGTTTTTGTGGAAGTGGGAAATTTCTATTATCCGATAGACTTTATCATTGTCGATATTCCCACGGATCCTCAAGTTCCTCTCATTTTAGGTTGTTCGTTTTTAGATACGTCCATGACTTTAATTGATGTGCATGTTAGAAAGATCACCTTACGTTTCAACGACGAGGAACTTGTTATAAACGCAACTTAAAATTCTCCAATTTCTCATGTTTATTCCGTTGCAACCATAAACCTCGTTGATATGATCAACGTTGTTTGCGAGGAATTTTCATAAGAAGTTATAGGTTTTGGTGATGATGAAAATAGTGGCAATCCCACTATGCTTGATCCCATTCTTGATAACTCGACACCAACCTTCACTCCATTTGAAGGTGGTGGTTTTACGTTGGAATAATTCGATGTTCCACGTACTTGTGACGAAGACCTCGACAATGATGAGGACTTATCGATTATCAAGGATTTTCTTAACGACTTCCCATTTCCTCCACCCGAGGAGGTTATGAGTATCGAGCCCAAATATTCAATCGAGGAACCACCAATCCTCGAGTTGAAAGATTTACCTCCTCACCTTGAATATGTATTTTTGGAGGAGGACGACAAGTTGCCGGTTATTATTTCGAAAGATCTTTCGAATGATGAAAAAACCGCACTTGTCGATGTTCTAAAGGCTCACAAAGGAGCAATTGAGTGGAAGTTATCCAACATTAAGGGGATCGATCCCAAATTTTGTAACCACAAAATCTTAATGGAGGAGGATTACAAACCCGCAATCCAATGTCAAAGGAGGGTGAACCCCAAAATTCACGACGTCATCAAAAAGGAAGTCCTAAAACTCCTTGACGCGGGAATGATTTACCCTATTTTCGATAGCCCTTGGGTGAGTCCTATTCATTGTGTCCCTAAAAAGGGAGGAATGAACGTTGTGCCAAACGATGCCAACGAGTTAATTCCAACTAGACTCGTGACTGGATGGAGAGTGTGCATTGACTATCGTAAGTTGAATGACGCCACTCGTAAAGACCATTTTCCCTTGCCCTTCATGGACCAAATGCTGGAGCGTCTTCCGGGAAACGATTTCTATTACTTTTTAGATGGTTTTTCCGGTTACTTCCAAATTCCAATCGATCCTCGTGATCAAAAAAAAACTTCGTTTACGTGTCCATATGGAACGTTTGCCTATCGTAGAATGCCATTCGGACTTTGCAATGCACCGGGAACCTTTCAAAGGTGCATGATGGCTATTTTTCATGATATGATCGAGAAGACGATGGAAGTCTTCATGGATGACTTTTCCGTGTTTGGTAGTTCGTTCACTTCGTGTGTGTCGAATCTTGAGAGAATGTTAAGACGTTGTGAGGAAACGAACCTTGTGCTAAATTGGGAAAAATGTCATTTTATGGTTAAAAGTGGAATCGTCTTAGGCCACAAGGTTTCAAAAGTAGGGATTGAGGTAGATCAACCTAAGGTAGACGTCATCGCCAAATTACCTCATCCCAAAACCGTCAAGGGAGTTAGGAGTTTCCTAGGCCACTCGGCCTTTTATCGTCGATTCATCAAGGATTTTTCAAAGATTTCTCGACCTATTACACATCTCCTCGAAAAAGATGCATGTTTTGTCTTTAACGAAGATTGTGTACGAGCCTTTGAAATCCTTAAGAGGAACTTACCGAAGCTCCCATTCTTGTTGCTCCCAATTGGAACCTCCCCTTTGAGCTCATGTGTGATGCTAGTGACTACGCTATTGGGGCCGTGTTGGGGCAACGTCATGAAAAACACTTCTTGCCTATTCACTATGCTAGCAAGACGATGACCGAGGCTCAACTAAAATACACTACAACGGAGAAGGAATTCCTTGCCGTGGTGTATGCATTTGAGAAATTTCGACCATATCGCGTCTTGACTAAATGCATAGTGTATATGGATCACTCGGCTATCAAGTATCTTATGGCTAAACAAGATGCAAAGCCAAAATTACTTTTTTGGATTCTCCTCCTACAAGAATTTGATCACAAAATCGTTGACAAAAAAGGAGCCGAGAATCTAGTGGCCGATCATCTTTCCCGTTTGGAAGATCCTCACCAAAGTGTTTACGATCCAAAGGAAATCACCGAAACATTTCCGCTCGAGACACTTGGTGTAGTGAATTCTAAGCTTGATTCGTCTACCCCATGGTTTGTGAACATCGCAAATTACCTTGCGGGGAACTTCATTATCAAGGGTATGACGACTCAAGAAAAACGAAAATTCTTTCGTGACGTCAAGTTCTATTTTTGGAACGACCCTTAATTGTTTCGAACTTGTGCGGATCAAATCATTCGATGTTGTGTCTTTGGTACCGAAGCTTCTAACATCCTTAGAGCTTGTCACGAGGGACCCACGGGTGGTCACCACGGTGCTAATCTCACGGCTAAGAAGGTTTTTGATGCCGGTTTCTTTTGGCCTACTATTTACCGAGATGCACATGCACTTGTGAAGTCATGCGACTCATGCCAACGACAAAGAAAAGCCTCACAAAACGATGAAATGCCACAAAATATCATCCAAGTATGTGAGATCTTTGATGTTTGGGGCATTGACTTTATGGGGTCATTCCCATCATCTCGTGGTAATAAGTACAGCCTTGTCGCTGTTGACTCCCTATCTAAGTGGGTGGAAGCTAAGGCTTTGCCTACCAACGATGCTCGTGTGGTAGTCAAGTTTTTAAAGCAATTGTTTTCTCAGTTTAGATCGTGCGATCATAAGCGATCGTGGAACCCATTTTTGTAACGACCAATTCGAAAGGGTCTTAAGGAAATATGAAGTTACACATCGGCTTTCCACGGCTTATCACCCACAAACGGGTGGGCAAGTCGAGGTTTCAAATCGAGCGTTGAAAAGGATCTTGGAGAGATCTATTGGAGAGAACCGACAATCTTGGTCGGATAAGTTAGACGATGCTTTATGGGCCTTTAGGACCACTCATAAGACGCCCATCGGGTGCACTCCCTATAAGCTTGTGTATGGGAAGAATTGTCACTTGCCAATTGAACTTGAACACAAAGCTTATTGGACCCTTAAGCATTGTAATGATGATATGGAGACCGTGAGAAAACACCGGAAAATGCAATTAAATGAATTGAATGAATTAAGAGACATTGCTTAAGAAAATTCATTGATTTATAAAAAAAATACTAAAACGTTTCATGATTCAAAAATTAAAAACCGGGTTTTTAACAATATGATCAAGTGTTGCTTTTTAACTCTCGTTTGAAAATACTTTCCGGCAAGTTGAAATCCTGTTGGTCCGGTCCATTCACCGTGACTCAAGTTTTTCCTTATGGGACCATCGAGCTAGCTCAAAATGATTGCCCCAATTTCAAGGTGAATGGACATAGGTTGAAGCACTACTTTGGCGGGGAAGTTCCATCCTTGAACTACCTCGACCAAATCACCTTCCCTAATGATAATTAGTATTGAGGGGATCGAGTCGAGCTCATGACTCGGTAATCAAAAACGAGGTGCCTCGTGGGGGAGTACCATGCTTATCCTATGTACATATTATCGCTTTCTAATGTAGTAACGTGTGGGGATTTGTGCCTTTCCAACCTTTGTTTCGTGGTTGCTTGTGAATTGTGGATTTTAGATGATGATCTTCACGATTGAAGCCTCTCGTGTTCGTTTTATGGGAGCACTCGATCGTTTGCTTGGAAGAATTTCTCAATATCCATGATATATCCTTTGATGTTATAACCTTAGGTTTATAGCACACTTCATAAACGGCTTTAAATTTAACGGTTACACCCTTTCCATGCTAGATTATGCATTCGACTACGTCTCTAGAATGGGGGTGTTTGCACCCCTAGACTCGAAACATTGAGGACAATGTTTAACTTTGGTATGGGGGGTGAATAGATACTTGCCTTGCCAAACCTTCACGCTTTCTAAAGTTTATCTTTTTGTTTATCGTTTTGTTGCAAAATAAGGCTAAAAAATGGCCAAATTTTAAAAATTTCTCATATTTTATAAGTGTTTGAAGACACGAATGTAGATTTTCTGATGGCGAGAATAAGAGTAATTTTTGACTCGACCGTGCGTGTTGAGCACTTAGCTTCGATTCCTTAACATTATATTAGGCTAAGTCTCTTAAATGAGGACGAGAAATGATAGATTTAATTATAAGTTACTATGCTAAACGTAGAGTACTCGTATTCTTTAAAAAACTCATGTGTTCTCGTTGTTTGCTTATTCTCCCTTCGCTTGTAAATATTTTTTGCTTAATAAATATTGACTTAGCGGTTTAGTCTTGATTGTTTGTTTCTAGTCTTTTCTAGTAGCTTCCATGTAATTAAATTGGGAAGACATTAAGATATCGCCAGCGTCACAGTTTTGAAGTATTGGCAACCCGAATAATCGAAAGCTTCACCCAATAATAAGATTTCAAGTGCTCACCTAAATCAAGTAAACAATTTGAAGCTCACAAGGCCGAAAAATCTATGCAAAACTGAAAGTGAATCAAGCCTTAATCTTTGAAGCTTTAAAGATCCAAAATTCGCCTTAGCGAGAGGGTATACGTCTTTGGCCATAATAAACACCTCATGGCGAGGATAAATAAAAGGCAAGGCAAGACCGAAGTCATAATAAAAGCTTCATGGTGAAATTGAATAAAAGATGGAGGTAAACCTATGATAATAAGGCCCTTCTGTTAGGGGTGTATAAAAGTCTTGGTAATAAGTCTCATGTTCAAAACCGTTATAAAATCGTGTTTATCGATCCTTCTTGTTGACTTAATTTTTTGACATCGTTGTCAATTATTAGGTGCTAATAATTTGATGGTCTTGGTTACACCGTTAGGACTCTAGTTTTAGACCTAAATCTCTATCATCGCATAAGTCAAAAATGTATCCTCGGGAAACATTCAAGACAAAATAAAATATAAGAGATACAACTTAGGAAAATGGGAGGATAAGTACGTGATTAGGCCATATGAGTAGTGTTAGTATTACTAACTTATAATGACAATGATCTCGTTGCACGCTTAGCATGGAATTGGGGTGAAAATCAAGGACGATGAAATTATTTCTAACTAAGTATTCACGTGTTCTTATTCTATGAACCTAAACGTCCCATTTTGCGATGAAAATCATACATTATGTCTAAAACGCAAGTAGAAGTAATAGTAGTAGTGTAGCTAGTTTATCATTCAATAAAAGTAAATGAAAATGAATTTTGGAGGTGCTACGATACTTTATTCTAGCATTGCGTGAGGGCACGACAATGGTTTAGTATGGGGAGTGATGAGACTGCTTTTATACATAGTCTCATCGTCCAAAACAGGCTTTAAGTGGATAAAATATCAGAAAAAGGCCAAATATATGCTTGTGTTTGTTACTTGTGTATTTTAGGTATGGATATTAAGAAAATGACAAAAGATCACAAGAAACATGCAAAAACGAACACGGGAAACGAAGCCGCACAATGAACCAAGCCCTAAGTGTTGATTTTCCAAGAAAAACCCTTGAAGATATGAAGATTGTGCAAGAAGGGTCCTCCAATATTAAATAACTGACACCTTAAACCCTTGTTTATTCATATATACAACTTTGGCCCTTAAAGTTTGTCAAATTTACAAAAAGGGCCCTCCACTTTGAAGAATTGGCAAGAATGGTCCATCAACAATGAAGACTTGCCAATTTTAGTCCTCCAATAAGTCAACCATACAAGTCAAGACCATAATCTTTGAAGAAAATGACAAAATAACCCTTCAAGAATCATAAAATGGCAAGAAATACCCTTGAAAATACTTTGGAAAAGTATTTGGGGCCAAAGTGTGAAAATAGAAACTTTATTAACAAAGGAAATCGTGTTTGGCTGATTAAAACTTCATGTGACAAAGAAAGAAGAAAAGAGGGACCAAAGTAGGCAGACAAGAATACTTATCTTAACCTGTGGGGGTGACACGTGCCCCACTCACTCCAACCAACCAATCACACCTCACCTTTCTGCCACCTCATTTCCCACCCACACCAGATTTAACAAACCTTGATTAATTTATTAATTAAGGCGCTAAACACATTTTTTAAAACAAAACAGATTAAAACGTGTGTTCTTCATGTTCTTAATCAAATTGGACATTCACTTGATACATGAAATTAGCCCTTAATCTCTTCCAGATTTAAGATTAAGGGACTAATTAACATAACCCAACCTCTAAAACCCTTGCCACGTCACTCATGTGCTCACATGTTAAACCCTCTCTACACGTTTTTGGGGAAAATGCCAAATCTTGCCAGGAAGTCAACACTAAAGATTGAAGCTTACTTTTTAAGCTTCCTTTAAGCCATTGGATCACATTCGTACCAGCTAGCACCAACAAACTGCCAAAATTCAGTCACATGAGCTCAAGATATTCAAAACCTTCAAGGGTAAAATGGGGACTTCATCAGCTTAAGGTTTACGTTTTTTATGCATTGTAGTTAGTCATTGTAGCCTATAAAAGGCATTAGGGATCATACATTGAGCCCTGCTCTTGGATTTTCCATTGTTCACTTTTTTGTAAATCCTACTTCCAATTTATGAAATAGAGTTTGAATTTGTGAAGAAAAACCAAGTGCCAATCTTTTATTCTGTTTGTTATTGTTATATGTTTGCGAATCTTGAATCCTAAAACATATTTTCAAACCTTGTGCAAGAAATTGTACAAGAGTTCAAAATCTGATATTTGGCTAAGACTTGGTTTAAACCTTGGAATTCTTGGGCTATAAGTGGATCATATCACCCTAATAAAGAGTTATCAAGGTGTTGTGAGGCTTATAACTTGGGGATAATCAAGTGTGAGAACAAGGTTATATTATTCAAATTTTATTTTCCATTTTTCCTTTTTTTTGTTTTGATAATATTTGTGCTATAACCTTGTTCAATATTAGCAGCTTGTTTGTAGAAGCTTGTGCCTTGTTTTGCTAGGCACATCAGCTCAAAAATTCGTGAGTGTGGATGTACATTCATGAGGTTTGAGTTCTTGAACCCAAAAATCTGAAAAATACTTGATTTTTATGATTTTGTGTTCTACTAATGTTCTTGTTGTTTTGTGGCTTAATCTTGCTTGATACTGCATAATATATCTGTTATTGTGTTTGATTGGGCTTAGGTAACATTGAATCACACTTATACTTGTTTAAATCTTGATTTGAAAAAGATAAGGGGTGTTTGGGTTAACTTGTTTAAGTGCATAACTTGTTATTGTGTTATTGGAAGGTGTTGTTTGTTGTTTGTACCTGCTAAACACTTGGTTGTATGCTAATATCTGCAAGTTTTCGAACTTAAAACATCAAATTAAAGATTGTGTTATATCTCACTTGATTTTGCTGTTTTTGACCTAAGATTTTGGAAACACCTAGAGTGTATGCATGTTTAGGGCTAAAAAGTGTTAAATCAAAGTTTGTGTATCCTGTTAACAAGATTTGAGTGTTTGAATTTGGCCTTGTGGTCAAGTATATCAGCAAGTGTTAAAATCTGCTTGTTCTTGTTCATTTGTAACTTTTTTGTGCTTGAATCTTGATCCAGACCTTGAATTAATGCATGAAACCTGTTTCGATTTGTTCATTTGAATTCATTATAGCTTGTGTATGCATTTGGTGAAGTTTGGCTGGCTGATTTTTGCTAATAGTGCTTATTAAGTGAAAACTGCTGATTGTTCATGTCTGATGCTTATCTGGTGATGTTTTGATTAAACTGTATTAATTGGCTGATTGAAATTGTGATTTTGTTTTTGTCATTGACTCCTTATGATTAACTGATCATTTGGGTGCGTTTGCTTAACTTGAATTCACAAAAAAGTCACATAAGACAAAAAGTCAATTTGGTCAAGCAGTGGAAACTTTCCCACTGATCAACCTCCAAAACTAGCCCCTACTAGTGTAAAATATCAAACAGCTTATTCATAAGCCATTTTGGCGTATCCAGACTTGCAACAACTTATTTTTTGTGATAGATCTTCCTTATTTGACACATTGATTTGATTTGGAGCTTATTAGGGTTTGACTTTGACTTTTTACTAGAAAACTCATTAAGTTGACTTTTACATAAGTGCTTATCTGCTTACTCTGGATTATTGCTTGTGCTTATTTGAAAACTTTTTGATTATTTTGCTTAATTAAGTCATTTAAAACCTTTTGAAAGTTGAATCAGCACTTGAGGTGGTCTAGAACTCAAAAACGACTATTTTGTCATTTTGTGAAGAGAGTCTTGGCTTATTTCAGGCTTATTTCTTGTGCTCTTTCAAATTTTCTTTTTACAGATCTCTTAAGTAACTCAAAAAAAGCTTGTGTGTCAAATTTTAGGTTATTGCATCAGCTTATAGCTTAATGGGCCAAAAAGCCCATTAAGAATAAGTTGCTTTGAAATAAGCTAGCTTAAAACATTTCCAGCTTTTAGGCCTTCAGAGTTTTGTGCTTAAAATCAAATTTTAAGTCAGATAGGAGATTTTGGGCTTATTTGGACAACAATTTTCTTATTGGGCCATAAAAAGCCCATTAAGGGGTTTGTTTGGACTTTTGGCCCATTTCAAGGCCCAATAGGGGTATTTTGTAACTTCGACTTCATTTCTATTTTATTTAGGTTAAAATAAACTAGTTTGCAACTTTTTAGAATTTTTATAAATTTTGGATTTTTATAAATATTTTATTATTATTTTATTATTAAAAATTAAATTTAGATTTTTACAAGTTTTTCATTTTTCTTAGTTCAAACACATTAATTTAGGAATTTTACAATTTTTAGATTAATTTTAGTGTCATTAGATTAATTTTTAGAATTATTTTAAGTTTTAATAGTTTTTAATTATTTTTAAATAGTTTTAATCAATTTTAAAATTTTCAAAAATAGTTTAAAATTTAGTTAAGTCATTTTAGAGGCTAACAAGTTAAAAAATCTCATTTTGGGCTTTTTGTTAATTAAATTGATTTTTTGGGCTTTAATTAGCACTAAAAAATTAGTATTTAGTTAAATAAAAGGTTTGGGTGATTTTTGATTTTTTTGTAAACTCTAATTACATTTTTTAGGATTTATTGCAATTTTCTAGGAATTTTTAGAGTAAATTTTTAATTTGGTCACTTTTTACGGTTTTACGTGCACGACTATTCGTCTTAGTTTAATTCATAATTGTAACCGTCATTCTCTTCTAATCTCTTTTCTATTTTTCTTTTCTCATAAATTATAATCACACCATTAATCGTTTCTTAACACAATACACAAGCCTCCTTGAGAACGATCCCCACTTTGGGTTATTTACTTGTGGTTTCTAATACTTCGCTTTTGGCTAGGTATAAAATCTTTATCGTCCGAACCCTTTCGAATTGAAAACCGGTCTAAAGTGCGACTCAATCGTCTTTTGGTGAATCAAGAAAATGGTTTGGTTGATTTTTTTTAAACTATTAGCAAGTAATTAAAGTGTCGTTGAGTAAAATGGAAGAATAAAGATTAATATTAAAATGACAAGTAAAATAAATGCATGTAAACTTAAAGGTGACAATGGAAAACTACTAGCACACTAAATAGACAATGGAAAACTACTAGCACACTAAATAAAACTAACACTTGGAAAGCTTTCTAAAAATAAAGACTTAGTTAAAAAGTACTATAAGAAAGTAAGAACGGAGTGCACCAAAACAAACCAAAAGAAGCCCCGATCGGAATGTTTTCCGATCGGTTGGTCGGAATATGGGAAATGCACACAATCGGAATACAACAAAAAAGTCCCAATCGGAATGTTGAATAGTAACTCTAATCGAAATATCACACTTGTCCACCAATCGGAATATCAAACTTGATCAAATCGGAATACTAGCAAAAAGACCCAATCGGAATTTACAAACTTACACCCATCGGAATATGAAACAAAGGCCTAGATCGGAATACTTGGGGTACCAATCAGAAAATGAAAACCCTTTTCCGATTGGATCAATCGGAAAAAGGGTGGGAGGCTGCTCGGAATGTATAGCAATCGGAAAAGGGAGTTGCACCCTTTCCGAAAATGGGGGAAATCGGTTATAAGCAAGTGAATAAGCTATATAATAAGCTTATCACAAAACTAACCCGAATCAATGACAAAACCAAATCAAATAAGCACTTTGATCAACTTATTTGACTCGAAATTAATCAACTTTTTGGATCAAACAATAAAAACATAAACTTTTTAAGGAAGATTTTTAATAAGAAAATAAGCTAATCATAAAAATAAGCCAATAAGCACAAAAGTCTTAAAGCTTAATCAAATGAAAACTTATAAGATGATCAAAAGATTAACTTTTTAAGCACGAAATCAATTAGAACAACACGGATCATATGATAATCGCACCAAAATCAATCTAAAATCAAAGAAAAGTAGAATGAGAATAAGGATTAAAAGCTTAAAATAGAACTTTGATTAATGAAAATAAGCAATACCAAGAGTTCAATCTAAAAAGATTAAAAGAAAAGATGAAGTTTAGTGAGAGAAAGTTTAAGACTTTCTCTCTCTAAAATTAGAGAAAACTAAGAAAAATAAAAACTAGCTAAATTAACTAACTCCCCTCCTAATGACCATTAGGAGGGTATTTATAGGGAAGGTGGAAGGAGTGCATGTGTTGCATCCTCTTTCTTGCTTTCTTTACGTTTTCTTGTCTCGACTTTAATTCTTCGTCTTTGTCGTCTCGGGATTTGAACTTGTCTTTTAATTTTCTTCTTCTATTAGACTTAAGTTCTTGGACTTCGTTAAAACTTCCGCCTTTAGACTTTTTCTTCGATAAATCTTCAGAATAGGCCTCAGACTTCCGTTCTTTTTGCACTCTTGATCTTTTGACTTCGTCTTTTCCCGTTTTCTTTGATAAAAGCCCGTGAAAGCCCGTGTTTTCTTCCTTTTTCATATTTTGGTGCTAAAACACAATAAAAACACAAACCACGCATAATTCGACTTTTACGACATAAATCACACGTTTTGGTCTTGTTATTATTGGAAATAAGTGGTAAAAGGATAAGTGTTTTCACACTTATTAAATCCCCTACACTTGACCATTGCAATGCCCTCATGCAATGCATTAATTTTAAAGCACGGTTTACATTTTCCATCATAAATAACCCACCTTGGCCTTTATTAAATACTAAGCATAAAAGATAGAAATAAGTAAAGAAATTAAAAACTTACATTGGGTTTTGTCGGCCATTAACGTTTATCATCCTCAAGTTTCACGTTCCCCATACCAAGCTTAAAAACGAGATCATTGTTATTATAAGTTAGCAAACTATCACGAACTCATGTGGGCCAATTACTCACTTAGACTCCCTTATTCCTAGGTGTATCTCTTATATTTTATTTTTGTCTTGAATGATCACGAGGATGCATTGCTTGACTTATTTCGATAGTTATTTAGGTCGAAAATAAAGTGAACGATTTAATCAATAGTTAGCTAAAGGACCAAATCTTTTAAAACTGCTTCTCGGGACCTCATAAAGTTCATATCTTGGCATAACTCGCTTCACGATTTGAGACCTTTCTCGGACCGATATTTGGCAGCGACTTCATACTTCGAATCTTTGAGAGACGTTCTTGAAATAATGGTCTTCTCTTCATAATGGGAATTTCTTCACTTGAAGTTTTGAGAGATTCTTCATCTTTCGACCACGACTTCTTCATTTTTCTCCAATCTTTGTTTTGGACTTTGATATACAACGATCCGCCTCCTTTTAGGACTTGGATCTATTTATCCTCATACCTTGTTAGGGTTTTTTCGGATAGACTTCTCCATGACTTTTGGGGAGTTCTTGCTTTTCGTCGTGTGTCTCGATCCTTCATATTGATTTTCGATAAATGATTCTTCACATCACTTTTGGATCTTTAGCAACAAAATGTAGCCCTCATGCCTTGTTAGGGCCTTTTCGGACTTGCCAATCTTCGCATCCCGCTTCAATAAGTTATGCCTTGGCTATGAACTCTAATCCGTACCGAGCAACTTTTAAACGATCTGGGGCTAGAAGCTAAGTAACCTTTTAAATCGTATAACCTTATTTATTAGCAGATAAATTTATTAACAAGCGGAGGGAGAATAGGCTCATAATTAACTCACATAAATTCACGAAAGAATACCGAAATTATAATTGACTCTATCATCTCTCGTTCTCCACAATTTAAAATCTCAAGGAATGAGACTCGTGGATGCTTAGCCTATTAAATCAAAGTTTTGGGTTTTCGAGTCGCCTATAGGATCTTGCAAATTCTTAGACTTTTTCAAGTTTAGAAATCGCATTTTAAAGTTCCCTTGATAAACGACTCTCTAGGATCAATTATAGGAACTTGCGAAAAGTTCTTGTTCTTAACCCGTGAGAGTTAAGACCTTCGCGTTTTATAGCTCCCTATATAAAGGCCTAGCAAAACTTGACTTAAACACGTTAAGGATACTAGCTAGAGTAAACTTAGGTAAGTAAACTCGGGTTGAGTCAAAATGTTCACGACTAAGAAATTTAAAACCACTTTATTGAAAATTTATTCTAGCAAAGGAAACATAACAAAGGCAAATGCAACTATACAACTAGGCCAAAATAGATTAAAAATTTTGAAAAATGTCGAAAAATCAAATTTTCTCGTTAAAGTGAGGGCAAATTCATGGAAAAGACCACTTACTTCGATAGAAGTCCCCCCTACACTTGAGATAAACATTGTCCTCAATGTTTAAGCATGTGGGAGTAAACTCCCCTACACTTAGGACATTGTGCACTTTGTTTAAATCTTGCTAAGGAAAGGACAACTAAAGTGAATTCAATGTGAACATATAGAATATGAAATATTGAATCACAAGAGTTTAGGATAAAACCGGGAAGATGGAAACACGGTATCATGGTTCGTCAAAAGTCATCAAGGTGGATCTTTAAAGCTTTAATCCCTGCACAGCACAAGAAACAAGACAACAAACATATGCGGGGCTCCCCCTACACTTATTATGAAAGCAGTAAAGGATAGAACACGGGTTGCCTCCCGAGAAGCGCTTGTTTTTTATTACCGAGTCATGAGCCTGACTCGACCCAATTTTAGTTCATGGGGAACGTGGTGAGGGATGGAATCATCTCATGAGAGATGTCCTCACCAAAGTACAGCTTTAGACGCTGGCCATTCACCTTGAAATTGGGCCCATTCGGCTGAGAAAGCTCAATGGTCCCATAAGGAAAGACTTTGGCGACGGTGAATGGACCAGACCAGCGGATCTTCAACTTGCCAGAGAAGATCTTCAACCGAGAGTTAAAGAGTAAGACTTGATCACCAACGTTAAACTCTCGGTTCTTGATTTTTGCGTCATGAATGATCTTCGTCTTCTCCTTGTAGATCAGCGAGTTCTCATAAGCTTCATTCCTCAATTCATTGAGCTCATTGAGTTGAACCTTGTGATGATCACCGGCTTTGTTGATGTCGAAGTTAGCCCACTTCAAGGCCCAGTGCGCCTTGTGTTCCAGCTCGATGGGTAGGTGGCAGGCTTTCCCGTACACAAGACGATAAGGTGTACAACCGACCGGGGTCTTGTAAGCAGTACGGAAAGCCCACAGAGCATCATCTAACTTATCGGCCCACGCGGCGCGATGCTCTCCCACAGTACGCTCCAAAATTCTCTTCAAGCCACGGTTGGAAATCTCGGCTTGCCCATTGGTTTGGGGATGATAGGCGGTGGAAATACGATGATAACGCCATACTTAGCCATGACTCTTGCAAATTGATCGTTGCAAAAATGAGTCCCGCGGTCACTGATGATAGCACGAGGAACGCCAAATCGAGCGAAAAGCTGCTTCAAAAAGTTCACAACCACCCTCGCATCATTCGTAGGAAGAGCCTTAGCTTCAACCCATTTAGAAACGTAGTCGACGGCGACGAGGATGTACTTGTTCCCTTTGGAGGATGGAAATGGCCCCATAAAGTCGATGCCCCATACATCAAAGATTTCACATTCCTGTATGAAATTTTGAGGCATCTAATCCTTATGTTTGATCTTGCCTTGACGTTGGCAAGCATCACAATGCTTAACCATTTCGTGAGCGTCACGATAAATGGTGGGACAATAGAATCCAGAATCAAACACTTTCTTAGCGGTGTAGTTGGGACCAAAGTGACCACCGGTGGGTCCTTTGTGGCAAGCTTGGAGGATGTCAAAAGCTGTCGGTCCGTCAACACATCGACGAATAATCAGATCAGCACACTGTTTGAATAGATAAGGGTCATCCCAAAAGTAAGTCTTAACATCATTCAAGAACTTCTTCTTTTGTTGGGATGTTAACCCTTGGATGAGAATACCACCCGCTAAGTAGTTTGCAATGTCTGCAAACCACGGGGTGCCATCAAGATTGAGATTTATAGACATTAAGGTCTCAAGGGGGAAAGAGTCATTGATCTCTTTGTTCGGATGATCCCCTTGATATGGATCCTCGAGTCTGCTCAGATGATCCGCGGCTAGGTTTTCAGTACCCTTCTTGTCACGAATTTCAATGTTGAATTCTTGAAGGAGTAAAACCCAGCGAAGAAGTCTTGGCTTAGAATCATGCTTTGTCATCAAGTACTTCAGCGCGGAATGGTCCGTGTATACGATGGTGGGAGATAAAACAAGATAGGGGCGAAATTTCTCAAAAGCATAGACAACAGCTAAAAGCTCTTTTTCGGTTGTCGTATAATGCAATTGAGCCCCTGTCATTGTTTTGCTAGCATAGTGGATTGGTTGGAAGTGTTTATTTACTCTTTGGCCCAAAACCGCACCAATAGCAAAGTCGCTAGCATCGCACATCAATTCAAAAGGCAGCTCCCAATTAGGGGTAACCAAGACCGGTGCCTTAGTTAGCTTATCCTTAAGAAGATTGAAGGCTTCAAGACACTCTTTAGAAAAGATAAAAGGAGTATCTTTTTCCAAGAGGTGGGTCATCGGGCGAGCGATTTTAGAGAAATCTTGAATGAATCGACGATAGAAGCCCGCATGACCCAGAAAGCTTCTCACACCCTTCACGGTTGAAGGTGGAGGTAATTTGGCTATGACATCAACTTTAGCACGATCGACTTCAAGACCGGCTTTAGAGATTTTGTGTCCTAGCACAATGCCTTCTTTTACCATAAAATGGCATTTTTCTCAATTCAGAACAAGGCGAGTGTCTTCGCACCGCGTAAGCATACGTTCCAAATTGGCAAGGCAAGAAGAGAATGAATCCCCGAAAACCGAGAAATCATCCATGAAGACTTCCATGGTTTGCTCAACCATGTCATGGAAGATAGCCAACATGCACCTTTGGAAAGTCCCAGGGGCATTGCATAAGCCAAAAGGCATTCGTTTGTAAGCAAATGTGCCATAGGGACAAGTGAATGTTGTCTTCTCTTGATCTTGGGGATCGATGGGTATTTGAAAATAACCCGAGAAACCATCAAGAAAGCAGTAATATTCATTACCCGCTAAACGTTCAAGCATTTGGTCCATAAAAGGTAGAGGGAAATGATCCTTTCTCGTGGCATCATTGAGTTTGCGATAGTCTATACAAACTCTCCACCCAGTAACGAGACGGGTAGGAATCAACTCGTTGTTTGCATTGGGCACAACGGTGATACCGCCTTTCTTAGTCACACAATGGACTGGACTAACCCATGGTGAATCCGAAATAGGGTAAATCATACCCGCATCAAGAAGTTTGATAACTTCTTGTTTGATGACTTCATGGCTTTTAGGATTCACCCTTCGTTGACTTTGAATTGTGGGCTTAAAGTCGTCCTCCATGAGAATTTTATGTGTGCAGAAGTGAGGATCAATTCCACGGATGTCGGAGATTTTCCAAGCGATAGCTCGTTTATGCTTCTTTAACACAGCGACAAGTCGGGCTTTTTCGTCTTTGTTCAGATCCTTTGCGATGATGACCGGTAACTTCTCGTTGTCTTCCAGGAAAACGTACTCAAGATGAGGAGGTAGGTCCTTAAGCTCAAGAGTAGGAGGATCCTCAATAGATGGTGAAACTAACGATGGATCATCATTAGTCACCTCTTTAGGAGAAGGAGGAGAAAGCGGGTCCTCATTGAGAAGTCTCTCAATAGTACGAATGTCTTCATCCCAATTGGTGGACAAATTATCATACTTAATATCGAGAGGACCCAAGCTAGCTTCGAAATCATCCAAGTCACTTTCTCCAAAAAGAGTCAATGCTGGAGCAATTGAGGCAACGGTCTCAACATTGGGTAAAGAAAAAAGAGTACTTTTGCAAGCATCATGAAAATGTTCTTCACAAGCCTCATCGAGAACATCAATAGCATTAACACTCTCATATGAATAAGGTTGCTTAGAAATCTTACCCATGTTGAAGACAATTTTATCGTCACCAACTCTCATGATTATTTCGCCCGCGGCTACATCAATGAGAGTGCGACCGGTCCTTAGGAATGAACGTCCAATGATTAATGGAACACGAGGGTCCATCTCGTAGTCAACGACGATAAAATCCGCCGGGAAGGTGAATTTATCAACGCCAACAAAGACATCTTTGGCTATCCCCACTGGATAAGCAACCGTACGGTTGGCTAATTCCAAAGTCATTTTGGTGGGGACTAGCTCGGGGAGAGATAATTGCTTCCAAACACTTAAAGGCATCAAGTTTATACTGGCACCTAGATCGGCTAGGGCCATGCAATTCTCTACTCCCGGGAAGTTGCAAGGAATCAAGAAGCGACCCGGATCACCAAGTTTGGTGGGCAATTTCCTTAAGAGCACTGCGAAGCAGTTCTCATTAAGTTGGGTCTGAGCGATGTCAAGAAGCTTTTCCTTATCACTTAGAAGATCTTTAAACATCTTAGCGTATTTGGGCATGTGAGCGAGAGCCTCGGCAAAGGAGATGTTAAAATTCAATTGTTTAAACATTTTTAAAAAGTTTGAAACCTGAATATCATCCTTGCTCTTTTGCTTCTCTTTCCTCAACCTTGAAGGATAAGGTATATTGGATGAAGAAGAAGGCTTTAAGGGAGTAGGATCACTCACAACCACGGGTGGTGGCGAAATGGGGATAGAAGGTGAAGGAGGTGGGGAAAGTTGCTCTTTTTCCTTGTTCACAATCACCGGTGGAGGTGTATGAAGCTCGGGTTCCATATAACCTTTTCCACTACGAGTGGTGATTGCTTTCATCTCCCCTCTTGGATTCGCAATGGTATTACTCGGAAGAGTACCCGAAGAAGAGGGTTGATTACTTTGGATGAGCGAACCAATCATATCACGAAGGTGAAGAGCTTGATTATTAAAAGAGTTTTGCATGTTTGCATTAATTTCGTTGCTGTGTTTGGCCATATCATTCCTTAGCTCGGCTCGAATATCGCTCCCTTGTTTTGCCATTTCTCCCTTCAAGTTGTGGACTTGACTCTGAAGATTCGTCACCAACTCCCGATTAGTCTTCATGAATGTCTCGACTTCTGGACTCACTGACATCGGTTGATTAAGAGGTGGAGCTTGGTAAGGTTGAGAATTTCCTTGAGTTGGGTATGGTTTTCGTTGGGATTGATATTGATTGTTAGCACGAGGTTGGGATTGGTTGTAGCTTTGTTGTTGGTTCTGGTTTGCAGGAGGGAAACTGGGAGGAGCAAGATAATTGTTGGAACGATAACTTAGCAAGCCACAGTCTCCTTGCAGGCGGGCTTGATAGCCGCCCGTGGAATAAGTGCCGTAAGCTGCGTTAACGTCTTCAGAAAAATTTCCGTGAGTAGAAGGACACTCATTGTAGGAATGAGGACCACCACATGTGTCACAAGAAATAGCAATGGCTTTAGCTTGTTGAGTTTGGTTAGAAGTCAAAATTTGGAGACTTTTGTTAATATCAAGAATAGCACGTTCCACAACGGACATGTTGGTGGTGGAAAAAGTAGATGAAACATTGACTCTCTGATTAGATCTTGAGGATGCGGATGAATCCCAATTCTTGTGGTGAGTAGTCATGTTTTCAATCAACTCTCGACACTCTTCCGGTCTCCTTTTCATAAAAGTACCATCGGCGGCGGCATTAATCGTGTCACGATCACGAAAAGTGAGACCATTGTAGAAGGTGTCAATGAGAGTGACGGGGAGCATATTGTGATTTGGACAGCGGTCGATCAAATCATTGTATCGTTCCCAAGCATCGAAAAGTGATTCATCATTCTCTTGCATGAATCCACTGATTTGGTTACGAAGGCTAGTGACCATGGATGGGGGAAAGTAGCGCGATAAAAAGCGTTGAGTCATGTCGTTCCACGTATGAATAGAATTCTTAGGAAGACGGTCAAACCATTTTTCGGCATGGTGAGAAAGCGAGTGTGGAAAACGTTGGAGGCGAAGGTCATCCATAGAAACACCGGAGCACTTCATGCTTTGGGTCATGGTAATGAATTTGTCGAGGTGTTTGTTGGCATCATCATCCGGAATTCCATGAAATGGGTTCGTTTGCACTTGCTGGATCATGTGATGCTTCAACGAAAACTCCTGAGCCGTGACGTGCATTGGCGCAATCGGGCCTCCGCGTCCGTTCATGGTGGGTTGACACAATTCCTCCATCGTTCGTAAATCAGGTAGGTGGACATTGTTGTTGTTGTTGTTATTGGGTAGAGGTGGGTTGTTATTGTTGTGATTAACACCAGCCATATCTAAATCTTCACGAGTCTCGGGCTCAGAATAGTTCGAAGATCTAGTACGCATACACCTGCAGAAGAAAAATATACAAAAAGAGAATAGCTATATAATATTTTTGGTTTTTATAGGTTTTTTTAATGTTTTTGTATTTTTGAAGAGTTTTATATTTTTTAGGATTTTTGAAAATTTTTAAAGCAAGGAAAATAACGTTCAAAGAACGGATCCCAAAATTCAATGCGTCTCTCACTAGAAACCGTTTATCTTAACGAAAAGAGCCGGCAGCGGCGCCATTTTATATTTCGCTTTTGGCTAGGTATAAAATCTTTATCGTCTGAACCCTTTCGAATTGAAAACCGGTCTAAAGTGCGACTCAATCGTCTTTTGGTGAATCAAGAGAATGGTTTGGTTGATTTGTTTTAAACTATTAGCAAGTAATTAAAGTGTCGTTGAGTAAAATGGAAGAATAAAGATTAATATTAAAATGACAAGTAAAATAAATGCATGTAAACTTAAAGGTGACAATGGAAAACTACTAGCACACTAAATAAAACTAACACTTGGAAAGCTTTCTAAAAATAAAGACTTAGTTAAAAAGTACTATAAGAAAGTAAGAACGGAGTGCACCAAACAAACCAAAAGAAGCCCCGATCGGAATGTTTTCCGATCGGTTGGTCGGAATATGGGAAATGCACACAATCGGAATACAACAAAAAAGTCCCAATCGGAATGTTGAATAGTAACTCTAATCGGAATATCACACTTGTCCACCAATCGGAATATCAAACTTGATCAAATCAGAATACTAGCAAAAAGACCCAATCGGAATTTACAAACTTACACCCATCGGAATATGAAACAAAGGCCTAGATCGGAATACTTGGGGTACCAATCGGAAAATGAAAACCCTTTTCCGATTGGATCAATCGGAAAAAGGGTGGGAGGCTGCTCGGAATGTATAGCAATCGGAAAAGGGAGTTGTACCCTTTCCGAAAATGGGGGAAATCGGTTATAAGCAAGTGAATAAGCTATATAATAAGCTTATCACAAAACTAACCCGAATCAATGACAAAACCAAATCAAATAATCACTTTGATCAACTTATTTGACTCGAAATTAATCAACTTTTTGGATCAAACAATAAAAACATAAACTTTTTAAGGAAGATTTTTAATAAGAAAATAAGCTAATCATAAAAATAAGCCAATAAGCACAAAAGTCCTAAAGCTTAATCAAATGAAAACTTATAAGATGATCAAAAGATTAACTTTTTAAGCACGAAATCAATTAGAACAACACGGATCATATGATAATCGCACCAAAATCAATCTAAAATCAAAGAAAAGTAGAATGAGAATAAGGATTAAAAGCTTAAAATAGAACTTTGATTAATGAAAATAAGCAATACAAAGAGTTCAATCTTAAAAGATTAAAAGAAAAGATGAAGTTTAGTGAGAGAAAGTTTAAGACTTTCTCTCTCTAAAATTAGAGAAAACTAAGAAAAATAAAAACTAGCTAAATTAACTAACTCCCCTCCTAATGACCATTAGGAGGGTATTTATAGGGAAGGTGGAAGGAGTGCATGTGTTGCATCTTCTTTCTTGCTTTCTTTACGTTTTCTCGTCTCGACTTTAATTCTTTGTCTTTGTCGTCTCGGGATTTGAACTTGTCTTTTAATTTTCTTCTTCTATTAGACTTAAGTTCTTCGACTTCGTTAAAACTTCCGCCTTTAGACTTTTTCTTTGATAAATCTTCAGAATAGGCCTCGGACTTCCGTTCTTTTTGCACTCTTGATCTTTTGACTTCGTCTTTTCCCGTTTTCTTCGATAAAAGCCCGTGAAAGCCCGTGTTTTCTTCCTTTTTCATATTTTGGTGCTAAAACACAATAAAAACACAAACCACGCATAATTCCGGCTTTTACGACATAAACCACACGTTTTGGTCTTGTTATTATTGGAAATAAGTTGTAAAAGGATAAGTGTTTTCACACTTATTAGTTTCCCTAAATCAGTTGTTAATACTTGCCCTAATTACGTTCTTTTTCCTAAAAGACGTATTTTACAACTATCAAAACCCCTAATGGGAACG
Source organism: Glebionis coronaria (assembly GCA_025667525.1). Lineage (NCBI taxonomy): Eukaryota > Viridiplantae > Streptophyta > Magnoliopsida > Asterales > Asteraceae > Glebionis > Glebionis coronaria. The sequence continues at coordinate 650,709,852 of CM046874.1, forward strand.
AGAAATTTATCAAGACAATCGTCTACTCCTCCAAGAGTATGTATTGATTCAAGGCATAGAAGTAGAACACCAACACCTAAAAGGAATGATCACTCTAATTAAAGATCTAGAAGTAAAACTCCAACACCTAGAGACAACATAACTCTAGGTCTAGATCAAAGGCTCCTAAGAAAAATAATAGACATCAAAATGCTCATATGAATTGGAATAATTTTTAACAAGGTTTTTCTCCGTGGGGCATGTGGCCTCTATTCATGCAGCCCAACCAAATGGAAGGGATGTTTGGAACTAACAACTTTGGACCCATGAGATATTGGGGACCAAATGTATGATCTTGTGTGTTGTTACCAAGATATGTTTGGGAGTCGATTTGCAGCCCGACGAGTGTATTAGGGATAGTGTTTGTTCTAAACACATGACGGGTAATCGAATTTTGTTCTCTACTTACAAAGCATATAATGGAGGTAACGTTACTTTCGCTAGTAAGCTACGTTGTAACATCATTGGCAAAGGTACGGTTTCTCTTGACTCCATGACCATCGAAAATGTTGAACACGCAGATAACCTAGGGATTAACTTACTGAGTATAGGTCAAATTTGTGACAATAAGTGTAAGGTCATCTTTTTAGAACATGATAGTGAAATCGTAAAGATGGAAAGATCATTGGAAAAGGTGTTAGAAAGCATGGGCTTTATGTCATGAAGGTCAATAGGAAGTCAAAGGACAACGTATGTCTAGCGACTTTAGATGATAGTTCTACTCTATGGCATAGGAGATTAGGTCACGCGAATATGCGTTTAATTCAATCTTTAGTCTCTAAAGAGTTGGTAAGACATCTCCCCAAGATTAAGTTTGATAGTCACTTTTGTGATGCTTGCAAAGTTCGGAAGCAAGTTCACTCAAGTCACAAGGCCAAAAATTGGGTATCGACCTCTCGGTGCCTAGAGTTCCTACATATGGATCTCTCTGGACCTTCTGTTATACGGAGTTATGGAGGTAACCTTTATACCCTAGTTATAGTTGATGACTATTCTAGATTCACTTGGACTAGTTTTTTGGCTTCTAAGAATGAAGATTTCGGTCATTTCGAAACGTTTAGTCAAAGGATCAAAAATCAACTAGGATGTTCAATTGTCTCTATTAGGACGGATCATGGTTGGGAATTTGATAATGAAGTGCATTTGGGCGCCTTCTGTGAATCTCATGGTATTACCCCTAACTTCTCGGCTTCTCACACTCCACAATTAAATGGGGTAGTTGAAAGGAAGAATAGGACTATCCAAGAGATGAGTAGGACAATGTTAAACGAGCAATATTTGCCTCAAAAATTTTAGTGCAATGCCGTGGACACATCAACCTATATTCTCAACCAGATTCTTATTCGACATTTTCTAGGAATGACCCCCCTATGAGATTCTTAAAGGTAAGAAGTCCTCATTAGAATACTTTACGGTGTTTGGAAGCAAGTGCTTCATTCTCAAAGACTACCTTACCAAGTTGACCCAAAGTCGTACGAAGGTATCTTTTTAGGTTATTCTCAAACTAGTAAAGCCTACATAGTCCTCAATAGAACCTCGGGGGTAATCGAAGAATCACTCAACATGACATTTGATAAAACCCCTCATTCATCTAAGACACCACCTTTGGTAGATGATGACTTGGATGAAGTAGACATAGTTAAAGCCAAAGAGGTTAGAAAATTAGGAGTTGAAGACCTTAATGTTGAAAATGGAGTAAACATTAGGGAGTCTAAGGATCATGCTCTCGAAAATGTCATAGGCGGCTCAAATCAAAGGACCCTTATATCTCAAGTACAAGATCAAAGTAACTTCTTTTGTTTTGTCTCATTGATTGAACCAAAGAATGTTAAAGAAGCTTTGATAGATGAGAGTTAGTTCATCATCATGCAAGAAGAATTGAATCAATTCATTGCTAATGACGTTTGGGAAGTTGTTCCTCCACCTAGAAGTACTACCATCATAGGAACCAAGTGGGTATATAGGAATAAGTTAGATGAGAATGGTATTGTGTCTCGTAACAAGGCTAGAATTGTAGCTCGAGGCTATAATCAACAAGAAGGGATTGATTATGATGAGACATATGCACCGGTAGCAAGGTTAGAGTCCATTAGGATCCTTTTAGCTTATGCTTGTGCATTAGATTTTAAGCTTCAACAAATGGATGTAAAGAGTGTGTTTCTTAACGGTTTGATCAATGAGGAGGTATATGTGGCTCAACTTCACGGCTTCACTGATTTGGAGAAACCGGATCATGTTTACAAGCTTAAGAAAGCTCTTTATGATCTTAAACAAGAACCCAAAGCTGGGTATGATAGACTTAAAGCGTTTCTTGTGAAACATGAATTTACCATAGGGATGGTAGACAATACACTCTTTAAAAAAAAGGTTATAATAAGTGTGAAAACACTTATCCTTTTACCACTTAATTATAATAATAACCAAGCCAAAACGTGTATTTAATGTCGTAAAAGTCGGAATTATGCGTGTTTTGTGTTTTTATTGTGTTTTAGGACCAAAATGTGAAAAAGGAAGAAAGCATGGGCTTTCACGGCCTTTTATCGAAGAAAAAGACAAAAGACGAAGTCAAAAGATCAAGAGTGCAATAAGAACGGAAGTCCAAGGCCTATTCTGAAGATTTATCGAAGATATAGTCTAAAGACGGAAGTTTAATGAAGTCGAAGAACCAAGTCTAATAAAAGAATAAAAATTATAAGACGAGTTCAATCGACAAATCCCAAGACAACGTCGAGAAAGCCGAAGAATTTAAAAGACGAAAAGACGAGAAGAAAGAAGAAAGCATCAACACATGTTAATCCTCCTATAAATACCCTCCTAATGACACATTAGGAGGTGTTAGCTAATTTGACACATTAGTCCTTCCAATTTATTTTTCTTGCACTTTCATATGGTCATTTAAATTCTTGTCTTTAATTTCAAGTAAGTTTTTAATTTGTGTTGTTGAATCTTTATCTTTAATCAAGTTTTTAATTAACCTCTCATTCTACCTTTCTTGTTTTGATTAATCTTTATGCTTATGTGCTTATTGTTATGCTTATTTGATTGTTCTTTATGTTTTTATATGTTTGATTGAGTTAGTTTATTGTTCTTATAGCTTATTGTGTGCTTTTCTTAATTTTGATTAAGTGATTTTAAAAGTTATTTTATAAAAAGTTGATTTTAAATATTTTGATTATTTAGTGTTTTTGAAAGTTTTTAAATTTTGCCTTATTTGCTTTTTTCTTAAAATTGATTTGGTTAAGTTTTTAGATAAGTGCTTATTTGGTTTTTAGCTTATTTCTAGTTTTGCTTAAACTGTTCCTTATTCGGGTTATGTTAAAACCCTAGTTTCCCAAACTAGGTATAGGATTCAGTTGTTTCCGACTTAGGTTAGATATTAAGTTCCCCGAATTAAGTGCAAATTTCTATTATTCCGGATTAGCTCAAGGTGTTTTATTCTAAACTGCATGTGGATCACTCATTCCGAATTACGTGTAGGATATGTTTCCCGAATTAAGTTTGAAACTGCATATTCCGAATTAAGTGAAAAGGATAGATTCCGGATAAGGTTTGAGACTTGGATTCCAACTTGTGTGTGTGATTGGATTCCAGATTAGTTCCATTGCATGGATTCCGAACTAGGTGAGGGATCAACTTTCCGAACTAGGTCAGCAACACGGATTCCGGATTATGTCCAGCACCTTATTCCGAACTAGATCTAGAAAACTCGATTCCGAATTAGGTACCTTACACACATTCCGAACTAGGTTAGGATTCCACTTATTCCGACTTAGGTACTGCTTCTTGTTTTCAACATTAGTTTTTTCAAACATTTAATTTTCCCGCCATTTTCTTTAGTGTTATTTTAATTGTTTTATCTTAAGGTTATTTAAAGTTTACATTTTTACTTAAGTTTACAAATTTACATTTTGTCAAGTTTTAATTTCTCGTCATTTACTTAACTACTTTTAAAGCTTTAATTTTTCACCTTTTACTTTTTATTCATTTTTAGCTCTATTTACCTTGTCATTTACTTTAAAGTTTGCATCTTTAATTTACTCAGCGACACCCATTTATTTTATCCACCAAAGACAATTGAGTCGCACATTTAATTCGTGATCAATTCGATTAGACCAATTCAACGAACTTTTCATACTTGGCAAAAAACAGGTATTAAAATGGCGACGCTGCCGGCTCTTTTCGTGAAGATTAACGGTTTTTTCCGAGAGACGCGTTGGATTTTGGGATCCGACCACTCGTGAATGTTATTTTTCTTGCTTGAAAATTTTCAAAAATCCATAAAAGTTAAAAATTTCAAAAAAATCCAAAAACATTTTAAAAAATCATAAAAATCATTTCTTTTTTAGAGTTTTGCACGAAAGAGATTTTATTTTTACAAGCAAATATATTTCCTTTATTTCTTTGCTATATTTTTCTTTTGCAGATGTATGCGTACTAGATCTTCGTCTTATTCTGAGCCCGAGACTCTTGAAGACTTAGATGTGGCTGGTGTGCACAGCAATAATAACCCACCTCACCTCAACATGAATAATAACAACCATCTTCCTCAACCCGACCTTCGTACAACGGAAGAGCTTTGTCAACCAACAATGAATGGACGTGGAGGATCGATTGCGCCGATGAAAATCACGACTCCAGAATTTTCGTTGAAGCATCACATGATCTAACAAGTTCAAAACTCTTGTCCATTTCGCGGATTACCGGATGATGATGCCAACAAACACCTCGACAAATTCATTACCGTCACTCAAAGCATAAAATTTCCCGGTGTTACGATGGATTTTCTTCGCCTTCATCTATTTCCACACACTTTATCTCACCATGCGAAAAATGGTTTGACCGTGTTCTGAAGAATTCAATTCATACATGGGACGAAATGACTCAACGATTTTTGTCGCGCTGCTTTCCACCATCCATGGTCACGAGCCTTCGAAATCAAATCAGTGGTTTCACGCAAGAACCTGATGAGTCTCTTTTCGATGCTTGGAACATTATAATGTTTTGTTCGATCGATGTCCTAATCATAATATGCTTCCCGTCACTTTGATTGATTCTTTCTACAACGGTTTAACTTTTCATGATCGTGATACGATTAATGCAGCCGCCGGTGGCACATTTACGAAAAGAAGACCCGAGGAGTGTAGAGAGCTTATAGAGAACATGACTACTCATCACAAAAATTGGGATTCATCCGCATCTTCAAGGAATAACCCAAGAGTCAATGTTTCTTCTACTTAATCACACCCCGAGATGACCGGACTCACCCGCATGATGGCCGAAATGAACAAAAATATCCAACTCATGGCTACGAATCAACTACAACAAGTTAAAGCTGTAGCACTTTCTTGTGAGACATGCGGCGGTCCTCATTCATACACTGATTGTCCTTCTACTTATGACAATCCGGAAAACGTGTATGCGGCTCATGGTAACTATTGAACGGAAAGCTATCAAGCCCGACCTCAAGGTGATCGTAACTTGCTAAGTTATCATTCCAACAACTTTCTTTCACTCTGTTTTTCTCCACAAAACCACAACCCCAACAACTTTAATAGAAGCAATCCAAACCCACCTCGAGCTTCTAATCCCTATCACCCACCCGCTCCCTAAGATCCACCCATCACTCCACCCACAACTTATAATCATGATGTTGAAACTTTCATAAGGACCCAAGGAGAGGTAGTTAAGAATCTTCAAAGCCAAATCATCAACTTGAAAGGAGATATCACTAAACAAGGGAATGATATTAGAACCGAGCTTAGACATGATATGCAAACCTCTTTAAGAAATCAAACGAATGATTTGAGGAATATGATGGCTAGTTTCTTCCAAAACACTCAACCCTCCACTTTGGGCTCTCTTCCTTCGAATACCTTCACCAACCCAAGAGCGAATGTGAGTGCTATTACTACACGCAGTGGAGCAACTCTAGTAGGACCATCTACCCCTCCCCTAGTTACATCATCTACACCTCCTCCACCACCATTTATCCCACCTACTTCCACACCTAGTACTAGTTCTCCATTACCGTCTCCACCTCTTCATGAAGAAGTACCCAAGAAACACCCTTCACCAACCCCTCCTTCCACCTTTAAACCTTCAACATCTCAACCTTCACCTTCTACACCTACACCACCTAAACCTAATATCCCTTATCCTTCTCGCCTAGACAAGTGCAAAGTGCTCACTAAAGAGGATGCTCAAGTTACTTCCTTTTTGAAGATGATTACACAAATGAACTTTAACATTAGCCTCGTTGAAGCACTTGTCCAAATGCCGAAATTTGTGAAAGCATTCAAGGAACTGCTTAGTAAGAAGGAGAAGATGGTCGAGTTTGTTAATACTCGATTAAATGAGAATTGTTCTGCAGTCCTTCTTAAAGAACTTCCGGAGAAACTTGGAGATCCCGGTCGTTTTGTGCTACCATGTACTTTTAACCAAACCGAAGAATTTACTGCCTTAGCCGACCTCGGGGCAAGTATAAAACTGATGCCTTTAAGTGTTTGGAAAAAGTTATCATTACCCGATCTTACACCAACAAAGATGACTCTTAAGCTAGCAAATCGAACTCTCGCTTACCCCGTTGGTATTGCCGAAGATGTGTTTGTTAAAGTTGGTACCTTCACTTTTCCGGTCGATATTGTTGTTGTTGATTATAAAATGGACCCTCGTATTTCGTTAATACTTGGTCGGCCATTCTTAAGTGCCGGAAAAACTTTAGTCGATGTTGCCGAAGGTGAACTAATCTTAATGGTCGGGAATGATCAACAAGTTTTTAAGATGCGGAAGATCACAAACAAATCCAATGGAAGAGAATCAGCGAATATGATTGATGTGCTTCAAGACGAGCTTGATACAAGTACTTGTGAAAGTACAAAGCTTGATGATTTTGTCGTCTACAACAATCCTCTTTTCGAGCCTATCTATGATAATCCACCTTTTAAAGAAAATGTGGAAGATTCTGAAGATTCTCTATCTAATTTGGATCCTTCATCAATATATGATGCTCCACCAATCTATGATGATGATTTTAGTTATGATGTGGATGAATATGATGATTTTTATTCAGAGTATAAAGACATGCCAACATATGATGATTTTGATGATGTTGATACTCTTTCGAGTGATTCTTCAAATGATGACCTTGTTCCTAATTTTGATGAAGATCCTCCACCAACAATGCTTGATCCTACTTTGGATGACTACTCATTTGAGGAAGATTTTGCTACTTTTCTTAATACTTACTTCCCCAATGAGAATGATTCTCCTCCTTTGGACTTTGATTATGGTCTTTATCCTCCTTCGGATATTAAGAAAACCGTTTCAAAGGAGAAGAAGCCGGATGACACCGATATCCGTAGTACTTATGTCTTGACACCTCTTTATCCACCTTCTGAGGATGAGATTGTGAGATTTATGAGCGGCTCTTCTTCAAGGTCTTATTTTCCCTTATAGGAAAAGGTGTTCGATCCCGGTATTGCAACTTTTAAGCCATCTCAGTATCCATCTGATGAAATAAAAGGAAAGATTTTTGGAAACAATGGATATATGCTTGCACTTCATCATACTTTCTACCACCGTGCTCAACAACTGCTTAAGGGAACCTTGCCGACTCTTCTTTGGCTTGCCTTGTTCGCCTTAAGCTTGTGCTATTTGATGGAAGAAAACCATGTATTTGATCTCGTTGGATGTTTTTCAAGGTTCTTACCATGCTAATCAAGGTCGAGTCAGGCTCACGACTCAGTGAACAAAAACAAGCGCTTCTCGGGAGGCAACCCGAGTATCTATCCTTTTATTCCGTTTTTATAATAAGTGTAGGGGAGACCCTCGTATGTGTTTGTTGTTTTCTTTCTTAACATGTGCAGGGATTTGAGCTTTCAAAGATCCATTCTTGATAACTTTTGACGACCTGTGATTCCGTGTACCCATCTTCCCGGTTCTATCCTAAACTCTTTTGATTCACTATTTTTATATTCTTCAATATTAAAATACGAATCACTTTAGTTGTCTCTTCCTTAGCAAGATTTAAACAACGTGCACAATGTCCTGAGTGTAGGGGAGTTTACTCCCACATGCTTAAACATTAAGGACAATGTTTATATTAAGTGTAGGGAGACTTCTATCGAAGTTAAGTGGGCTTTTCCTTGTAATTTTCCTCATTTTAACCGGAAAATTGATTTTTCGAAATTTTTCAAAATTTTTAATCTATTTTGGCCTAGTAGTTTTTCCTTTCTTATCGTTATATTTCATTGCTAGAATAAATTTTAATAAAATGGTTTTAATAAGTTTAGATTTCTTTGATGTATTTTTCAACGTCATGAATCTTTTGACTCAACCCGAGTTTACTTATCCAAGTTTACTCTAGCTAGTATCCTTAACGTGTTTAAGTCAAGTTTTGCTAGGCTTTTATATAGGGAACTTTAAAACGCGAAAGTCTTAACTCTTACGGGTTAAGAACAAGAACTTTTCGCAAGTTCCTATAATTGATCCTAGAAAGTCGTTTATGAAGGGAACTTTAAAATGGAAATTCTAAACTTGAAAAAGTCTAAGAAGATGCAAGATCCTATAGATGACTTGAAAACCCGAAACTTTGATTTAATTGGCTAAGCATCCACGAGTCTCATTCCTTCAGATTTTAAATTGTGGAGAACGAGAGATGATAGAGTCAATTATAAGTTTGGTATTCTTTCATGAATTAATGTGAGTTAATTATGAACTTTTTCTCCCATCGCTTGTTAATAAATATAATTGTAACAAGTAAGGTCGTACGATTTGAAAATTTACTTAGCTTCTAGCACAAGATCGTTTAAAAGTTGCTCGGTATTAATTAGTGTTCATAGCCAAGGCATAACTTATTGAAGCGGGATGCGAAGATTGGCGAGTCCGAAAAGGCCCTAAAAAGGCATGAGGGCTACATTTTGTTGCTAAAGATCCAAAGTGATGTGAAGAATCATTTATCAAAAATCAATATGAAGGATCAAGACATACAACGAAAAGCAAATACTCCCGTAAAGATCATGGAGAAGTCTATCCAAAAAGGCCCTAACAAGGTATGAGGATAAATAGATCCAAGTCCTAAAAGGAGGCGGATCGTTGCATATCAAAATCCCAAATAGAGATTGGAGAAAAATGAAGAAGTCGTGGCCCAAGTATGAAGAATTTCTCAAAACTTCAAGTGAAGAAATTCCTATTATGAAGAGAAGACCATTATTTCATGAACGTCTCTTAAGATTTGAAGTATGAAGTGTCACACCCCGCCATGGCGGAATATGGAGCGCGACGTATGGATTTCATCACAACATAGCGTGTCTATAGAGATAACTAAATGAAATAAGAAATCTCATAAAATGGTGACACAAATGTCATGACAATATCTCAACAATGCAGGAGTCTAGGTAAGTAGGTAACAGTCCTACCTCTTACCCAAGACAAACAAATAACACAAACAAATCAACATATAGGTTCATAGTATCACTAACTGAAACAAACAGAAAAATAAACTAAGAGGGAACGGGGATCTCCTTCTAAATGTAATCCTAATGCCTCCAAAACTAGCCACTTCTATTCTCAAGCTTAACCACACTCTCACATGAAAGAGACACTAAAACACGTCAACATAAAGTTGGTGAGAGTCATAGGTTTAGACCCCCACGCCAAAATCAAACCATAAGCTGTGAACAACAACCGCTAACAAATGAACATATGGAAAGTGTGATACAAACATGCATTAACAACTAATATTCAAGATTTAACAAACCAAACCAAACCAAACCAAGGCTCCCAGCCTTACCAAACACCATGGTACCATAGGCGCCCATACACCTATGTACCAATCCCAAGGCCCCGCCTTGTCATTATCCATTGGTCCCATAAATGCTCACACATCTATGTACCTCCCCAAGGCCCCGCCTTTTCAACATCCCCTTGGTACCAAGTCAAATCACAAAACAATCATGATTCAGTTAGCAGTTAATCACATAAGTATGCACAAGTCCATCACCAAACACAAAACATTCACAGCATAATTTATAAAAACAAGACAATTTCTCTTCCATCCCATCTGGAAGTCAAAATCATTAGTAGACATGGGACTATGAAACTCACCTGATTGAGCTTCTCCCATTAATCCGTGCACTAGCAAAAAGCTAACAAACAAAAACACAAAATCAAAACATGAACCAAACACTAAGATGGCTCATCAACCTATTATGGACATCTAACCTTATCCCATATATATACCTAATTTATATTCTCTAAGTATCTCATTACACCTCTCCGTAAAGCCTTTAACTCAGTTTACTTCATAACCCATCCCGTTAACATTTTACCCAAAACAGTCCCGGTTTTTAGGTCTCCAAACTATAAGCAAAACGCCCACCTAAACATACCCATGATATCTGTAAAGGAGACCCTATTCTCTTACATATGTTAGCTAACACCTCCCATTTTCCCCAACCTTAAAGCTACTGTTAAGGCCTCGATATATATATATATACTTTTCTCTATCCGGATTTACTGATTTTGAACATAAAAAACGTTTGTTGTGATCAAGGGATCTTACCCTAACCCACAATCTTAGCCCCAATTCAGATACTTCAATAATATATAAACCAACTCCCATGTTCGTTTGAAAGTCCCAATATAACCCTAAGTACCCCAAACAACCCAAAACATAAAAAGAAAGCAGGCTGATTTCAAAACTGTTTTGACCTCCAACTTTTGTAACCTGTTTTTGACCCACTTCCCATCCTTCAATTTAGTTCTCGTTTCTTGAATTTGAAAGCCACTTCAATTACCTTTCCAGGGATACTTGGATCGCAAAATAAGAGTTTGTAGACCTCTCTATATGATCAAAACAATTGACCCTAAATTCTGCCCAGTTTTTAAAAACGGATTCAATTAAATTAACCTAATTAATTACCAATAACTCCACTAATTACAGGCCCTAATTCACCTAATCATGATAATATCATTAATATACAGATTTTAATTTAAATTCTAACCTAAATCCATCATAAGATGATTATAAAAACATTAAAAATAATTAAATTGAAAAGGGTTATGAAGATTTACCTTTGATTTATGAAAACCCCAAAAATTTTGATGAAACCCTAATTTTCTTGTTTATGTCGCGTCTGTAATTGTTCCAGGAGAAAAATAATGTGTTTTTTATTAACTAGAATTCTTTATATAGGGTATGGGGGAGTCCTAGTCCAACCCAAGCCCAAACTCCCCTTTCCTTTTTCCCTTCTTTCTTTGATTCGTCCCAAACCGACTCCCCTTTAAAAAAAATTCTTTTAATTGTTTAATATTTTGTTATTAACAATACCTTAATTTACCTTAATTTATTTCAGCTCCTAAAACCTCCAAAACCTTAAAACCGTAAAACTAGTCAAATTTACACGTTTACCGTAAAAGACGTAAAATATACAATTTTAAACAAAATCTTAAATTTTGAAATAAACTTTATAACTAAGTCATAAAGGACTTAAAACCATCTCGTAAATTATTCCCATGACTAAATACCTCATCCGAGACCTCAAAATGCTAAACCGTAAATCGTAAAAAATACGATTTTCTATAATACATATACGTATACGTAAACCACTAAATAACACCATCTCATTTCATAGTCACTACCATGTGAGCTCATGAACATGAAATCATCACATATCGTTTCACTCACAAGGTACCTCGTACCGGAAATGATATCCAAACCACAATCTATACACACCAATTAGCACATAAACACGTAAAGACACGTAACTAGCACAAAATAAAACTAAGTGACGAACCTCAAAACCGCGGTTGTCACATCACTCCCTCCTAATAGAAATCTCGTCCCGAGATTTACTCCTTAGGATCAAACATACCATTAGCAAACAACTGAGGATACTTGTTCTAAATGAACTCCTCTCATTTCCATTTGAACTTTAGTTCAAGTCTCAAGTTACCACATATACTAACCAACAATATTTAAATTCATTGCCAAACTCTTGACCTCATAGTCAATAAATATCACAAATGACTCTTTGATAACACAAACCCTTATTAACACAAATCCCAAATAACCGTACATGCAAATATGCATTCTCAAACAACATTTAACAATCTTAATAAACGAAATATAACATGTATACCACTCATTTCCCCCAGGTATTTCTATGCTCATAAGCTACTGGTCCGATCTTTCCAAAGATCATAAATGGACCTACAAAACTCTACATCAACTCTTCCATTTTACCAAAACATACCACCCGTTACTATGGGTGAAACTTCCTACATAACTTTGTCACTAAACTCTAGTGGTTTCCTCCTTTTCAACATAGCATCCCTTGTTGCTCTCATCCTTTCCACAAACACCATTACCACATTAGTAGCCTCTTTTACCAATTCTAGTCCACAATGGGGACAACTCACCCTATCCCTTCATATAGTGCCTCAAATGGCATTTATCGACTTCTAGTATGATAACTATCATTATATGAAAACTCAGCCATCGCTAAAGAGTTTCCTAACTCCCTCTAAATCAATCACTCATGCCCTCAGTGTAACTCCTAAGGTTGTATAAATATCTCACTTGCCCATCCTTTTCTAGTTAGCTGGATATACTCATATCCAATCATGTTCATCAAGTCCATTTAGTCCGTACCCCAAACTACTTAAAAATTCCAATTTCCTTACAAAGTGACCTATGACGGTCTTTCACATATCCATTAGTTCTTCCAATCCAAATCAACTTATGATCTATACACATCATCAAAAGGAAGGTTATCTCAGTTAGTCTATCAACTGCCATCCAAACCCATGCTACAACTACTTCCATTAAATTTGGATAGCTCACTAGTAGCACCTATACACTTCTTTCTCACTTTCCTTCATGATTTTTTTTATACCCAACACTTCCTTTATACCTACACAATGTCCTACCTTCAAGGTCATATTGCTCCTCATCTGGTCTCAGTTATACCAAGCCCTTCGTCCCTATGGCACATCACACCTATAACTCCTCATCCATTCGATTATCGATACTAAGCCTCCCAAACAATCATTATAGGTCAGTGCCATTTCCTTTTACACACTATGACAGTATTAGCCTGCGTTGTGCTTTATTCTACTCGTTAAGCTCTACCAAATTTTTACCTTCGGTTCCTATCTCGACCTATTTCATTCATGCTTCGCTTCTATACACACTTCCTTCTTCTTCCTCAACTCCTACCATACATCACGATGTGATGCTTCCCATCGTTTCTTCCCTTACCATAATCCTTCATAAGGCATTCCAATATATTAGGCTAACTTTTACGCAAAACCCTCTATTCCATCACATCCGTACGCAATCCTTCCAACTTCTCAACTACGTGACTTCTCATTCCTCTTGAAATATGAGATGAATTAGTTAGTCTATCGACTATCAACCAACTCTCGTTGTACTTATTCCTCCACCCCATTATGTATCCCTTTCACCAATTTCGTCCTTACATCGCCCTTTCTAAGCTACTCCTATCTATGTAGGAAGTATAGTCTATGTCCCTTTTCTGCATATGATTGTCCAAGCCACGCAACATACATGTTGACGCGTTCTCTGCTTTAGACAACTCAACTCGTGCAACCTACATCCTTCATCCAAACCACCCTAATACGTTATCCATATAGTTCAAGTTCGTCTCAGCTTTACTTCATTCTTCTTATTCCATGTCTCATCAACCATGCTTGCCTTTCCCAGATGGTACTTGGCCCTGCAATTTTCTTTCATTACTTAACTCCACCCATCACCTTTTCCAAATGTTTAATCAAGATGATTAAATATTTGTTGGAGACGTTCATGATCTGTATAGATCATTCTCTACGTCTCGTACCCCAAATGCCTCTAGCATTCTAGGCAGATATCACAATCCAGCTCCACTAACTAAGTCTATCTAGTCATCTATACGCCAAAATTTTCCAAGTAGCTTCACTTGTTTTTTTTCTCACAACCAGTTCTCCTACTCCCTCCTAATAGGGACAGACTAGAGTTTCATGTGATTCCATGCGGATTACACTCTCATCTTATACCCACATTAGTTTCCATTTGTCTACTAAGCCATATTTTGAATTCTTATTCAAATCTCATACTTCTACTTTGATCTTGCACCCAACATGAGGTATTTTCAATCATCATCTTCTAGGAATACTTGGTTCTCTCCTTCCATGGTTCTCCCTTATTCCTACACTATCCCGTCCAACAAAAATTCCATACTTCATTCATCAAATCTATGGAAATCACTAGTGCATTGGATAATGCATAGATGTCTCTTCCAAAGATCTTTCATAACACCTTCACAAAACCGACTCTCTAATCACTTCTCCACGAAACTTATTCAGCTCAGCTTCACTTCTCATCCCTCGATATTGATTGCCACAAAAATTCTATCAGCGTAGTCACTCTACTCCCCTTGCTACTTCCACGAGTTCTTAATCTCCCATGTCATGTATTCATTTCATCACGATCCACCGATTCAGCTCTTTGTAGCTCAACTCTGATACTCGATCTGCCCTTCTTCGTCACGAACCATATGTAAATTTCCCATCATAGTGCTTGTCACCTTTCCAGTCCTCGTAACTTTTGTGACTCATTCGAAATCTCTTGCATCCTTGTTGCAGCCGACACGTAGTCCTTTCAGCTCCTTGCTTCGCGATGTAGCTCTTTACGCACTCCTTCTCGTCTCCATGATGTTACCTAGGAACTTCACACTACCAGTAGCTTCTAACTTCAACTCATCTACCACAATATTTCTAAAAGTACTTCAACCCCTCAATGGCTCACTCTTCCTTACTTGTTGTACTTCACCGTTAATCAGCATCCTACCAATCATTCTTTCACATTCCTGTTTTCCTTCACGTGTCTACTACTACCTTGCCTCCATAACTATACCAATCCCTTGCGTGTTATTTACCCAACCTTTCCATTAGTATAAACTTTCTACTCTACCCTCACATCCGCTAGTACTTTCATCAATCTCCTAATGGTACTTCAACCAACTTCTCATAGCATGACTTCTCGTTCCCACTACCAGTCAACTAACTTTACTTACTCTCTTATTCCCGTAAATAATCTAAGTTTCTAAACTCCACAAATCTTAATCATTCCTTCAACACAACCTTTAAACCAAAACACATTTCTCCATTCTAATATCTAACCATAAGTAATACTACCCAACTCTATCCTCTCATCCTAACGTTTCTACAACCGCATAACTAAATCAACCATGACGTGTAACAAAAGAATTCCAAACAATCGTGTCCCAATAAAATATAGGGTAAAACGAACCCTAGCCAAAAAAACTGAAAACAAAACAATGTAATCTGAAAGATCAATGGAGTGTGCCAACAACGAAAAATTTAGACTCTTCACGATTAGTATTACCAAATCTCGATGCCTTAGAAAATTTTTAAACTTTCGTCCCAATTAGTTACTTCTCATAAGAACCAAACTCCAATACTACTAAAATCAATCATACTCATTTTTAACCAATAACTCATCCTTTATCTTCATCATTCTATCAAGATATCAACTAGTTAGTATACTACAATCTTATTCTAACCATTATCTTGGTTACCCATATTAAACTTATTTCACTTGTTATTATGAAACCAATACATGTTTATAAAATACACTGTTTTTTTCCATTTAGGTTGGTTATAACTAAACTACTACACGTTTACAAGGTGTGGTGTTATTATTATCATTACTATAATAAAATCTCCTTTGTTTTTTTTTACTCTTTCCGTCTTAGTTAAATTATTCTAAAATTTTAACTCCACTTAAGAAAATTATTGTAAAATTTCTTTACCCCTTTAAAATATATTATCACATGTTACATAGAAGACTAATCCAATTATTTTTCAAGACAACCTTTTTTATAACTTACTACTACAACTAAAAAAATGTAAGTTACGATATCATACCATACACTTGCAAATTATTTTCAAGACCGTTTCCTATAATTAGCCAGACTTATTTGCAAGAAATTGTAGTAGTTCGCATTAATAAAAATACATACCCGAATGTAGACACACATCCAAAAGACTCAAAACGTCGTTGGAACTCCATCAAACTCCAGCACCATAAAACACGAACAAACACAAGGTACGTTCAAGTTATAATAACTAATGAACGACCATATACCATAACTTAACACATAGTAGTATATATACATCCGCATATATATACCTATTAAATCACCCAAAACATACTCGTTACCATACATGTCAGATCAACCAATCACGTTATACACTCGTTTTTCCATACGAGAAATCACCATCTTACCACAAGGCATAAAACCCATCACTAAAACCAGTCCATATCGTGTGACCCCATAATCACACAACATGACTATAACCCAAAACAATAACACACTCAAAAATATCCATATCGTAGCCAACCGTTACATAAACCCATATATTATAAATATACCCACAATCCACATCTCATCATATACAAGCATGTACTAACCCTCTTTCATGCAATCATACTTGAGAACCCATTGAAATTGTGGTACTTGTATAACTATGTTGGCCATCATACTTATACAATTACCATTTCCCCAATGCACTCCCTCCTATGATGACACTTATAAGAATCAATACAACATATAACACATAAATCCATCTACTCACATAAGCTCATAACCACATAACAACAAAAAAGTCCAAACCATCCATTAAAATAACATAGTCAAACTCTTGAAATACATAAATCCATAGTCTAGCTAAAACAGCATAGACTAAATCCAAAACGAAAACATAACAGTTATAAGTCATGTCGCTCATAAGAGTGGAAACAACTTAAAATCCTTCATATCCACCTACTCCTAATAACTCGAACCACCACATGATTCTTAGGGAACATGACTTAAACATCAAAAGAAAAATACTATACCTCAGGTACATAAAATAACCCAACAAAAGATAGAACTACCATGTACCAAATTATGTACTATAAAGTACAATTTAAGCAAAATACGACAATGACTAGCGTGGACGATTAGGGTTCAACCCGCACTAGTCACAACCCGAAAAGAAAATAACATGTGGCTAAGTATGAACTACTATGGTTCAACCCATACTAGTCAAAACATAACAAACATCGCAAGTAAAAACCAATAACATCCAAAAAACTTTAATTAATATAAAATGCACACATACTCCTATGACGCCTATATGTAGGGACCCTTAAGCTATAGACTAGGTTACTAGACTATACAACCTAATTCTCTATAACCATTGGCTCTGATACCATTCTGTCACACCCCACCATGGCGGAATATGGAGCGCGACGTATGGATATCATTACAACATGACGTGTCTATAGAGATAACTAAATGAAATAAGAAATGTCATAAAATGGTGACACAAATGTCATGACAATATCTCAACAATGCAGGAGTCTAGGTAAGTAGGTAACAGTCCTACCTCTTACCCAAGACAAACAAATAACACAAACAAATCAACATATAGGTTCATAGTATCACTAATTGAAACAAACAGAAAAATAAACTAAGAAGGAAGGGGGATCTCCTTCTAAATGCAATCCTAATGCCTCCGAAACTAGCCACTTATATTCTCAAGCTTAACCACCCTCTCACTGAAAGAGACACTAAAACACGTCAACATAAAGTTGGTGAGAGTCATAGGTTTAGACACCAATGCCAAAATCAAACCATAAGCTGTGAACAACAACCACTAACAAATGAACATATGGACAATATGATACAAACATGCATTAGCAACTAATATTCAAGATTTAACAAAACAAACCAAACCAAACCAAGGCTCCCATCCTTACCAAACACCATGGTACCATAGGCGCCCATACACCTATGTACCAATCCTAAGGCCTCGCCTTGTCATTATCAATTGGTCCCATAGATGCTCACACATCTATGTACCTCCCCAAGGCCCCGCCTTGTCAACATCCCCTTGGTACCAAGTCAAATCACAAAACAATCAAGAATCAGTTAGCAGTTAATCACATAAATATGCACAAGTCCATCACCAAACATAAAACATTCACAGCATAATTTATAAAAACAAGACAGTGTCTCTTCCATCCCATCTGGAAGTCAAAATCATTAGTAGACATGGGACTATGAAACTCACCTGATTTAGCTTCTCCCAATAATCCGTGCACTAGCAAAAAGCTAACAAACAAAAACACAAAATCAAAACAGGAACCAAACACTAAGATGGCTCATCAACCTATGATGAACATCTAACATTCTCCCATATATATACCTCATTTATATGCTCTAAGCATCTCATTACACCCCTCTATAAAGCTCTTAACTCAGTTTATTTCATAACCTGTCCCGTTAACATTTTACCCAAAACAGTCCTGGTTTTTAGGTCTCCAAACTATAAGCCAAACGCCCACCTAAACATACCCATGATCTCTGTAAAGGAAACCCTATGCCCTTACATATGTTAGCTAACACCTCCCATTTGACCCAACCTTCAAGGTACTGTTAAGGCCCCGATATATATATATATATATATATATATATATATATATATATATATATATATATATATATATATATATATATATATATATATATATATATATATATATACATATATATATATATATATATATATATATATATATATATATATATATATATATATATATATATATATATATATATATATACTTTTGTCTATCTGGATTTTACTGATTTTGAACATATAAAAAGTTTGTTGTGATTAGGGGGTCTTACCATAACCCACAATCTTAGCCCCAATGCAGATACTTCTTATAATATATAAACCAACTCCCATGTTCGTTTCAAAGTCCCAATATAACCCTAAGTACCCCAAACAACCCAAAACATAAAAAGAAAGCAGGCTGATTTCAAAACTGTTTTGACCTCCGAATGTTGTAACCTGTTTTTGACCCACTTCTCGACCTCCAATTTAGTTCTCGTTTCTTTCATTTGAAATCCACTTCAATTACCTTTCCAGGGATACTTGGATCGCAAAATAATAGTTTGTATAACTCTCTATATGATCAAAACAATTGACCCTAAATTCTGCCCAGTTTTTAAAAACGGATTCAATTAAATTAACCTATTTAATTACCCATAACTCCACTAATTACAAGCCCTAATTCACCTAATCATTATAATATCATTAATATACAGATTTTAATTTAAACCCTAACCTAAATCCATCATAAGATGATTATAAAAACATTAAAAACAATTAAATTGAAAAGGGTTATGAAGATTTACCTTTGATTTATGAAAACCCCAAAATTTTTTATGAAACCCTAATTTTCTTGTTTATGCCGCGTCTGTAATTGTTCCAGGAGAAAAATAATCTGTTTTTTATTAACTAGAAGTCTTTATATAGAGTACGGGGGAGTCCTAGTCCAACCCAAGCCCAAACTCCCCTTTCCTTTTTCCCTTCTTTCTTTGATTCGTCCCAAACCGACTCCCCTTTAAAAAAAAAAAAAAAATTTTCTTTTTATTGTTTAATATTATGTTATTAACAATACCTTAATTTACCGTAATTTATTTCAGCTCCTAAAACCTCCAAAACCTCAAAACCATAAAACTAGTCAAATTTACGCGTTTACTGTAAAAGACGTAAAATATACAGTTTTAAACAAAATCTTAAATTTTGAAATAAACTTTATAACTAAGTCATAAAGGACTTAAAAACATCCCGTAAATTATTCCCGTGACTAAATACCTCATTTGAGACCTCAAAATGCTAAACCGTAAATCGTAAAAAATACGATTTTCTATAATACATATACGTATACGTAGACCACTAAATAACACCATCTCATTTCATAGTCACTACCATGTGAGCTCATGAACATGAAATCATCACACATCATTTCACTCACAAGGTACCCCGTACCGGAAACGATATCCAAACCACAATCTATACACACCAATTAGCACATAAACACGTAAAGACACGTAACTAGCACAAAATAAAACTAAGTGACGAACCTCAAAACCGCGGTTGTCACATAAAGTCAATGCCAAATATCGATCCGAGAAAGGTCTCAAATCGTGAAGCGAGTTATGCCAAGATATGAACTTTATGAGGTCCCGAGAAGCAGTTTTATAAGATTTTGTCCTTTAGCTAACTATTGATTAAATCGTCCTACTTTATTTTTGGCCTAAATAAACTATCGAAATAAGTCAGCAATGCATCCTCGTGATCATTCAAGACAACAATAAAATATAAGAGATACACTTAGGAATAAGGGAGTCTAAGTGAATAATTGGGCCACATGAGTGAGTGTTAGTTTGCTAACTTATAATAACAATGATCTCGTTTTTAAGCTTGGTTTGGGGAAAGTGAAACTTGAGGATGATAAACATTCATGAAAAAACAAAGCCCTAATGTAAGTCTTTGATCTCTTTACTTGTTTTCTTCCTTCATATATTTTGTAATTTTCTATCCCTTAAAGTTTCCTTAATGTCTTGTGTTCAATAAAGGCCAAAGTGGGTTAATTATGATGGAAAATGTAAATCTTGCTTTGTAATTAATGCATTGCATGAGGGCATTGAAATGGTCAAGAGTAGGGGATTTAATAAGTGTGAAAACACTTATCCTTTTACCACTTAGTTATAATAATAACCAAGCCAAAATGTGTATTTAATGTCGTAAAATTCAGAATTATGCGTGGTTTGTGTTTTTATTGTGTTTTAGGACCAAAATGTGAAAAGGGAAGAAAATATGGGCTTTCACGGGCTTTTATCAAAGAAAAAGACAAAAGACAAAGACAAAATATCCAGACTGCAAAAAGAACGGAAGTCCAAGGCCTATTCTGAAGATTTATCGAAGAAATAGTCTAAAGACGGAAGTTTAATGAAGTCGAAGAACCAAGTCTAATAAAAGAAGAAAATTATAAGACGAGATCAATCGACAAATATTAAGACAACGTCGAGAAAGTCGAAGAATTTAAAAGACGAAAAGACGAGAAGAAAGAAGAAAGCATCAACACATGTTAATCCTCCTATAAATACCCTCCTAATGACACATTAGGAGGTGTTAGCTAATTTAACACATTAGTCTTTCCAATTTACTTTTCTTGCACTTTCATATTGGCATTTAAATTCTTGTCTTTAATTTCAAGTAAGTTTTTAATTTGTGTTGTTGAATCTTTATCTTTAATCAAGTTTTTAATTAACCTCTCATTCTACCTTTCTTGTTTTGATTAATCTTTATGCATATGTGCTTATTGTTATGATTATTTGATTGTTCTTTATGTTTTTATGTGTTTGATTGAGTTAGTTTATTGTTCTTATAGCTTATTGTGTGCTTTTCTTAATTTAGATTAAGTGATTTTAAAAGTTATTTTATAAAAAGTTGATTTTAAATATTTTGATTATTTAGTGTTTTTGAAAGTTTTTAAATTTTGGCTTATTTGTTTTTTTCTTAAAATTGATTGGGTTAAGTGTTTAGATAAGTGCTTATTTGGTTTTTAGCTTATTTCTAGTTTTGCTTAAACTGTTCCTTATTCGGGTTATGTTAAAACCCTAGTTTCCCGAACTAGGTATAGGATTCAGTTGATTCCGACTTAGGTTAGATATTAAGTTTCCCGAATTAAGTGCAAAATTCTATTATTCCGGATTAGCTCAACGTGTTTTATTCCGAACTACGTATGGATCACTCATTCTGAATTACGTGTAGGATATGTTTCCCGAATTAAGTTTGAAAGTGTATATTCCGAATTAAGTGAAAAGGATGGATTCCGGATAAGGTTTGAGACTTGGATTCCGACTTGTGTGCGTGATTGGATTTTGGATTAGTTCCATTGCATGAATTCCGAACTAGGTGAGGGATCAACTTTCCGAACTAGGTCAGCAACATGGATTCCGGATTATGTCAAGCACCTTATTCCGAATTAGATCTAGAAAACTCGATTCCGAATTAGGTACCTTACACACATTCTGAACTAGGTTAGGATTCCACTTATTCCGACTTAGGTACTGCTTCTTGTTTTCAGCATTAATTTTTTCAAACATTTAATTTTCCCGCCATTTTCTTTAGTGTTATTTTAATTGTTTTATCTTAAATTTATTTCAAGTTTGCATTCTTATTAAGTTTCCAAATTTACTTTTCGTCAAGTTTTAATTTCTCGTCATTTACTTAATTATTTTTAAAGCTTTAATCTTTCGCCATTTACTTTTTAATCATTTTTCACTTAAACTCAGCGACAACCCAACATATTATCTTTATCCACCAAAAGACAATTGATTCGCACATCTAATTCGTGATCAATTAGATTAGACCAATTCAACAAACTTTTCATACTTAGCAAAAACCAGTTATTAGGTTATCACCTCATAATCGTACAAATATATGTTGATGACATTATATTTGGTTCGACTTGTCAAAGCTTGTGTGATGACTTTGCCAAAATCATGCATGACGAGTTTGAAATGAGCATGATGGGAGAACTTAACTTCTTTTTAGGACTCCAAATTAGACAAATGGACGATGGTATTTTATTTAATCAATCTAAGTGCGTTAAAGAAATGCCAAAGAAATTTGGATTAGAGGACTTTAGAACAATGAAGACCCATATGGCCTCGGATACAAAACTCACCGTAGATGATGATTGTGAGACGGTAGACAACACCAAATATAGAGGTATGATTGGTAGTTTGTTGTACCTAACGGCAAGTCGACCGGATATCATGTTTAGTGTTTGCCTTTGTGCTCGCTTCCAAGAGGCTCCTAAAACCTCTCACCTTAAATCGGTTAAGCGTATCTTCCGATACATTAAGGGAACTATACATTTAGGATTATAGTATCCTAAAGGGACCAGCGTAGAAACCATAGTATACGCAGACTCGGATCATGCGGGAGACTATGTGGACCGAAAAAGCACTAGTGGAGTTTGTACCTTTATGGGTAGTTGTTTAACTTCTTGGTTCTCCAAGAAACAAACCGCTCTTGCTATATCCACCATGGAAGCCGAGTATGTGAGTGCCGGTAAAGCTTGTCAACAAGCTCTATGGATGAAGCAAGCGCTTGTTAATTACAGGATTTCACTTAATGAGGTTCCCATCATGTGTGACAATAAGGGTGCAATCGACCTTAGCAAGAATCCCGTGCAACATTCGTGAACTAAGAACATAGAGGTTCGCCTTCATTTCCTTAGGGATAATGTTCAAAAGAGGAACATTTTGATTGATAAGTTTCCTTTGGTAGAAAACTTAGCCGAGATCTTCACTAATCCACTTAAGAGGGAACCTTTTAATTACTTGCGTCTAGGTCTAGGTTTAATGGAACATATTCCTTAATTGCGTATTTTATTAATCAAGTCTTTTTCTCTTTTGACTCTTTTCATTCTTTGAGTCATTGAGTATCTTAAACTCTTTTTGAAAAATTCCTCTTCTCCTTTTCAAAATTCTCAAAGTTCTTTCGAAAATGGTCGAGAAATGTTTTTGCATTGTTAATTCAATCTAAAAACATTTTTCATAGCTTTTTGTAATTAATAACGAGCATACATAATTCATATGTATGGGTCTTTCAAGTATAGCAAGAACAAAAATGAACCATGGAGGATCATTGTGTCATGACTATGTGTCTAGATTAACACACCTCCAACATTGACTTTATTTTAAATCCATGTATTTTGGTCAAAATCTTGTTTGATGAGCTCTTGTGTGTTTTCTATGTCTATTATTGCTTTTTAGCATGTCTTTATGATAAGTTAGACTAGAAAATTAGGATTTGTTGAATTGGAAAATTCTCCTCATCCACCAAAACCAAGCTTCTGTGAGCGGTTCTACAAATAACCCGCGGATCCATATATATATGGAACCGTAGGTGGCGATAAGAAACCGCGGGCAGAGCTTCAAAATTCGAGTTATCTGTAACTCCAAAATTTGATTTAACACTTTTGGAATATTTGTTTCAAACCTTTGACCATCCCAAAATTGTCTTGTGCTTTCTCTATTTAACCCTAAGCATTTTGTATCCTTTCTCAAATCAAAATGTCTTATTCACCAAATGAAAGCCTTGATTCTCCTCTATTTTTCCCAATCTCTTTCAATCCAAATTCACCCAAGAACACTCAAAATCATATTTCTTCTTCTTCTAAGAATATTGATTGTGGAACCTTTTTTCTTCCACCAATAGCCTTTTGTGTTCTTCCTCCCTCACATGATAATGTCATGCATCATGGGACATATTGTCATTGTTGTCAATATCAACATCTTGCTATGGCTCATATCTATGAGGAATTGAATTACTTCAAGAGTCTCCTAGTTAAACCTCCTCTTCAATATGACTATGAGATTACTACCAAGCCACCACCACCTCCTTCCGCCACTACCTTGTCTTTCATTTAAGCATGTGGATTGCTTATCTCCAAGACATCTAATTCAAGTAAATCTTAGAGTTCTAGTTTAACTAGGATTAGATTTATTCTTTTCTTTTGGCTTGTTTTTTTTCTTTTTCATACATTTTTGAATGATTTATTTCCTTGTATCTTTATTCATGTTTTCTTTTAACATGGATTATCTTAGATCTTGGTTAAATTCTCTTTTCTTATCTTATTTATCTTCTTGTGTGACCTTTGCTATATCTTATTAGGTTTTTCTTCTCTTCTACTAACCATTCTATGTAGCTTGTCACCATAGCTCGATTCCTTGGTGCCCCAAGCAAGAGGGAGTAAGCACCAAGGGGGGGCATTTGCAAAGTCCGATTCTTTTCTTCTACAAATACTTTGCAACCTTTTTTCTTCAAAAAAGGGGGAGAAAATGAAATAAACTCGTCTTCGAAAATCTTGTTTTTCATGTGATTGAGTTTATGTATTGTCGAAATAAAAAAAGGGGAGATTGTTAATGTAATGATGCCTAAAAACGTTACTTGTATTTTTCAGTCTCGCTTTGTTTTGATTACGACAATATATAAAAATAAGCATTTACGAAAACAACAAAAAACGAATTCTTGTGTTCAAGTATTTTTTTTCATTTCAACCATTATCACTTAAGGTATGAACAAACAAGTTTTCATCTTAAATAAGTGATCAAGGATTTAAGTTTTCTTAAAACTCACCTTTTATTAAATGTGACAAAGTTTTTTATTAAACTTTATTTTTAAGAAAAAATTTTATTAAATTAAATATTTAAAAATTTGAAACTGGTATATTCCATATGGTTTAGGAATATCTTTTGTGGACAAATATTTCACCAGATGTGACTACTTCACTAAAAGACAAAAGGGCGCGGAGTCTATCTCCACGGTTCCTTAAATGCCTATGTGGATCCTTATCGATAAGGAACCGTAGGCACCAATAAGGAACCGCGCCCAGAAAGAGTCGTTGCGATTTTGTCTTATAAATAGTGGATCATTCTCAGGTTTTCTCCTCACCTCTTTTACACACAAATTTCCAGATACAATCATAGTTCTTAAATCATTCAAATCCTTGGTTATTTGGTTGATTACTACTTGTTTAGAAGTGAATCTTTCTCCTCCCATCTCTTCCTCTCCAAGTGCAAAGAGAAGAACACTTTCATCCTTGAACTTTTGAGTCTACCTCAAGATCTATTAAAGATCAAGTTTTATTTATTCATTCTTGTGTTGTTGTGAAGATCCAAGTAGTTGTGTTATTTGGAAGTTGTATTGTGAAGATCCAAATAGTTGTGTCTATTTGGAAGTTGTGTACGTAGTGTGGTTAATACATTGTCCTTAAAGTATATTCGTGTAGATTGGTTGATGAGATTGCCATTATACATAGTCTCATCATCCAAATCGGGCTTAAAATGCTAATATATATCATAAAATACCATGAAATGTGCTCGTATTTGTTTGTTGTATGTTTTAGGTACGGATATCGAGAAAATGATGAAAGATCACAAGAAACAAGCAAAAACGAACACGGGAAACAAATCCGTACAATGAACCGGACCCAAATGTTGAATTTTCCAAAAAAGTCCCTCAAGTTTGAAGAAATGGCAAGTTTAGTCCTCCATGTTTTAAGATTTGTCAACCTTGGTCCTTGAAGAATCATAATGTACAAGTTTCATCCTTGAAGAGTTAATACATGTCAAGAAATGCCCTAGAAGATTGCTCAATGTACACAATTAGTCCTTATTCTATCATTCCAAAAGATTAAGGGACTGAACTGTCATTAGCTCAAAGTTGCATTACAAAGGAAACTATATATATGAGCTGCCAAACTTAATATGAACACTTTTGAAGAACGCAGGGGGTTATTTTGCCAATTACAAAACCCAACCCCACCTTATACCTACTCAGCCCAAACCCCAAACCCAAAATCAATTTAATCTGGTTTTATTACTAAACCCATTTTTTAAAACCCAATTAAAAACATTTAATCTGGCACTAAACGTATTTTCTTCCCCAATTGAACAAAACCACTGTTCAAACATAAACCCTAACTTCCTAGCAAGATTAATTATTTCGATTTATGCTAATTGACTTGGGGATATTAGTCCTTTGATATCATGAAACCCTCCCACATGCCAGAAAATGACATCCTTTTCCCTTGGTCCCCCCTCACAGCTCATATCCTCACTAACTTCCAAGATTGATTGACCAAACCAAAGGCTGTGATGGAATTACTTGTTCCCTACTCAAATCCAACGGATAGAAGGCTTCAAGTACTCTGCATCAATCACATGGACATCCTGGCAAGATTGCAAGACACCCCTCTTGACCAAGCTGCGATTTCAAACTCGGGGGTATTGTTGGATTTTCATACTTTTGGGTTTAAATTTTTGTTCTTTTTATTCTAGAAGTTGTAAGCCTCTATATAAAGGCATTATGTGTTAGCTTTTAGGGCTGCTCCAAGATTTCTCTTAGTTACTTTGTAATGAAATACAATTTTAATTGAAAGAAAAGTTTGTGTTCCAATTTTACTTTCCAGCTCTTTAAACGACTTGTATTTATATTTCAGTTTATTCAAAGTAATAATCTTTTATGAATTTTATTTTGAAGACCCCAAATGCTTGAACCATTTTATAAATTAACTGGTAATTTTTTTATAAAAGTGATGTGTGTTTGGTTACCTTACTGTCTCTGTTAAAATTTATTGCAAAAGTGTTTCAAAAGGTTGTGAGAAGGATTTTGATTGAAGAAAAGTTTTAAGAAAGACAAGAAAAAGTGAAAGAAAATCAGATTCTTTGTTATTTTGTTATTGTTCATGTTTGTTATTCTTAGCTTGTACACGTGCGCGTACATAAGCTCGTGTCCAAGGGCACGGATTGTGTGTCCTTGAAGGTTCGTTTTATTCTCGCTTGTTATTTTGTGTCCAAAGTTATTCATGTGATGTTGTGTTTTTGTGATTGCTTTGTTGAGAACAAAGTGTAATCTGTTTTTTTACTATTGGATGTGTATCAGTTATATCATTGTGGTTTGTCGAGTTTTAAAGCAAAGTCGTTTGAAAATTTGCATACTTAGACTTTGAAAGTGGTGTTTGGGAGAGTGTGCCGGTAGGTAGTAAGCGACCTATATGGATAACTAAGCTCTGCGCATCTTTACTAAGTTTAGGATAGTTGTTTTCACTCATAAGATTTGATTATTTAGCTTTAAATTCAGATTTTACATGGTATGATAAGTTCTTGTTTTCCTGTAAGTGATTGTGCCTTTTATCAGCTTTTGTTGTGTGGTTAGTGTTGAAGGTACCTTTAAAGCTTTTGAATTGGCTGAGGTGTTCTGAAAGTCACGCAAACGTCACTAGTGGTGTAACTTTTTGTGCATCCAAACAAGCCCAAAGCAACAGTTGGTATTTCTTTTGCTAGATTGGTCTTTAGGATTTGAACTTCTTCGTCTATTAGAGTTTAGGTGTTACTTCTTCTGCTATTATCGGTTTTAGGAGGTTAGTCAGTTCTTGAGTAGGTTCTGTTAAGCTGAAAGTCACCATAAGCCCATCGCAAGTTTCTGCCTTGTGTGACCTAAGTCGCACACCCTGGTATTTCTTTGTAATGGCTAAGTGGATGTATAGCTTAAGGCTTGGCCAACTGATATGATTATGACGCACCAAGGTTTGTGTGTTTACTTACCTAGTGCTCATCTAAGCTTAATCTACCATGAGAGTCACCTATATGCCACTATAGGATTCTGTTAGCCTAGTGTCAGCATCATAGGTGTAGTGATAGGTCTAGTTAGTTTTTATTTAAGTTAGTGTGAGCCATAGTTACCATCATACCCATTAGATAGCCTGTTGTGCTTGTTTTTCTGCTTGCCCTTGACCACTGTCCGTAGCATACTGAGTAAACCAAGCAAACCAAAGTATAAAAAAGGTCCTAGTGCCTGCTGCGTGTTTGAGCATTAATCTTGGGGATTCGTGTTTTAGATTAAGTTTTAGTGTAGAATGTTAGTGTTTAGAATTAGCATAGTGCCCTGTGCATCCTAAGAATTATGTGAACTGCAAATGTGTTGATCTTATATTTGGCAGAGTGTTTGTTGATAAGGATAAAGTTCTAGTGTGTTTGTGTTCACCTAGTAAGCCCTTTAGTCCAGCAATTTTCTTGCCTTGTAAACCAAACAGCAAAAGGAAGTAACCATAAGAAAACAAAACTTCCTATGCTTTAATTTTCTTGGACAATTTGAGCTTAATCTTTGCTTATTTAACTTATATCTTGCCATTTAATTATATTTTAGTGATTGTGTTTGAGTTTTGTGATTATTATTGCTTGTGGATCTTAAGAAAACAAAGCAAAAGGCAAAAGAAAGAAAAAATGAACACAGTAGGCTATGCAGGAAAGTTGAATTAGCGACAGATTTCTTACATAATAAGTGTCATATAAAAGGATGGGAGGGAGGAGGAAACAGATTAGCCACATATTTCTGACAGAAAAAGTGTCACTTAATGTTTGGAGGAAGGAGAAAGAGCTATACATTTCTTTATATTGCTGTGATTTGGGCTATATGCGTTATTGATGTTGCTGTGATTTGTGCTTTAGGCCCAATTAGTGTATAGCTTTGGCAAACAAAAAAATTGGTTTTTAAAAATATATGTCACAGTTGGGTTTTGAACCCCTAACCACGCGCACATATAAAAGACGCATAATAAGCCCAGTTTAACCATCTCCTCTATTGGGCCTTTTTGTTTAGTTTCCTTTTGTATTTCTTTAATACAGTTAACAAGCTAAAAAAATAAACATTGCAAAAAGTGACTACAGTGCGTCCCGAACTCGTGACCTGTAGCTCAACAACCACACACCTCTACCAACTGAGCTATTGACATTTTCTTGTTAATGTTTACATTGTTTTTTTATCTAAACCATTTTTAACTTTTTTCTTCTTTTAGCTTATAAGTATCATTTAGCTTATTGTAGTAGCTTTTTCGTAGGTCTTTTTTTGGTATCTTATTTTTCCTAGACTTAAGATAGTATTTAGCACCTAATGTAATTTTTTTAGAATTTTTATAAAATTATTTAATATTTTTGAATCATTTAATTAGTTTAAATTGTATTTAATTCATAATAAAAAATTAAAAGTCGAAAAAATGTAATTCTTTTTTTTTCTAAAATTTTCTTTTGTCATTTATAACGTAGGAAAAATTAGGTTTGATTTTGTAGGCTTTAAATTTGTTTATTTTTATTTTAGGTCGCGTTTTTACGTTTTAACGTTAATTACTTTTTGCCTTTGCTTTGTTCCCGTAGACGTTTTAGGTTTTTCGATGCCTATTTATGTTTTCCCTTATTTTAGATTTTATTTATCTCTCTCTTTATTACTTATATATAAAAAAATAAATAAAAAAATAAAAAGTTTAAATTTCATAGATTTTTACGTCTTGATTCGCGCGTAACGTGTTTTCATCTTAGTTTAATTTAATCCTAGTACGTCTTTAATTTTTATTCACTTTCCAAAAATGTAATAACTCAAATAAACAACGTCTATATTGTTGGCTCAAACACCATACCTCCACCGAGAACGAACTCGATTGTCGGTATTCGCGTTTTTTCTAAAACGTGATTACTAATACTTACCCACGACATTTGTGTGTGCTTTGTTTTTACCTAAAATAAAGTATATACAAAATACTACATCACCAAATGGCGCCGCTGCCGGGGAGGTGTGTTTAGCCATATTTATTTATCGTGTTTGTTTGAGTGTTTACGTTTTTTTTTCATAAATACTTCTTTTTATTTTTCTATACTATTAGCCATACAAGTAAATACGTGTTAAATTGAACTCAATTAACACAAAATCGTTTTCTCGTTTTTATTGTGCATAATATATTGTATTTACGTAGAACAATTAACACACAAGAATTATCCAAATACGCGAGAAATCGCACCTCAATAGTTGAGCGTTCTGGTCACTATTGTTGTATCGAATTCAAACGAAATCAAAGGCAAAATAAATAAATACTCTTTATTGGTTTAATCTCGATAAATACAAACTATAAGGTGGGTATAAGGCGGTTGTAATTCACGACCTAAAGAAAAAAGGCTCTTAAGTGCTTCGCGTCGCCTCGTTTTCTCCGCTCGCTTGTGCGTATTTTGAAAGTGACGATTAATTAGGGGTTTGCCACATCAAGTATTATTAATCTATTTTTGTGAGTTTTAATTATTGAACCTCGAAACGTTTTGGCGTTCCGCCAGCGTTTCAAAGTCGACGAGGGTTTTTACCTCACGTAATTACCTTCATTCTTATTGGATTCATTAATCGAGACCTTTGATTAGTGGATAGTTTTTGTAGATTAATTTCTACGTAATACACCAAAATTCAAAAAAAATTAAAAAACCAAAAACACAAAAAGATTCTTCGATTTTTTCTTCTATTTTCATAATTCTCTTCTTTCACCCTCTATAACGTTTAATTCTCGAATCGACTTTCTCGTTGCATCATGTCAAATGATGGTGGATATTATTCGTGTCAATATTGTGGAGGTCCACCCGATGGGGCCAATTGTTTTAATTGTAAGGTTATTGGAGGTCGAGAGGGTTATATCTATAACTCCGCTCCACGTGATCAAGGTGACAATTTTCGATCTTACGACCAAGATCACCCATCGTCTTCGTTCTACTCGTCATATGATTCGTCTTTTAACTGTGATCAAAATCAAAATGATGAGATGAATCAAAACGCCTTTTGTGACTATGTGAGGCGTAATAATAAAAACTTAACGATGGTTCAAGAACAAATGACAAACCTTAGGGAAACTTGTAGTGAACTTAAGAAACATTACGAAAAACAATTGGAAACTCAAAAGGAATTTTACTTAAAGGAAATGGCCTCCATGAAAACCGAGTTGGAAAACGAATATGATGCCGCTTCTAAAGAACAAGAACATTTATTTGACCTAATTGACGAGAGATGGGATAAACATGTTGATAAAGTTGTGGAGGCTTACACTAATGAGCGAAATGAACTTCTTTCAACGATTGAGACCTTAGAGAAAAAAGTAGCTTCATACGAGTCGAGTTCTTCATCGGACGTCACCAATCCTAATCTCAAAGGAGAGGTTCAAGCCTTATCGACTCCTAAGACTCGTACGTCTCGTATTGATCCCTATCTCTCGAATTGTAGAGTCGTGCTACCTTCGTCGTCTTGCAAAAACTTAGAGGAAACGAAAATGTCATCTAACGAAGTTTTGAAAAATGTTTTTGAAAATAAACCAAAAGAAAAACTCGTAGGATACTTAGGCACGTTGAATCTTATACCTTTTAAACCTAGTTTTTCTAATGAGGGTGAAATTATTAAGGATTTTCTAAATCAATATACACCAATTTTGAATGAAGAAATTCCATTAAATGTTTTGGAAAAAGAAAAATGTGAAAAGGTTTTAAAGGAAATCGTTGACCCCTCGTTTTTACAAGATGAACGAAAATTAATTCCGAAGGGACGTGTTAGTAATTTTGATAAAATGTTTGAGAACCCACGTTCGATCCCTTCGAAGGACAAAGTTGAAACCGTCAAGGCAAAATCGTCACGAGACGAGCCTTTTACTCCTAATCCCACACCGAGTGAGATTTTGTATTTATCATTTGAGAAGTCCGCCAATGGCCTTGCTCACATCGATACGTTTTTCGATGTCGAGGTCGAAACGACAAAGGCAAAATCTTCAATCGAAGAGCCTTCTATTCCTAGTTTCACGGCGATTGGAGCTAGCGACTCGACTATCGATAAATTGATTTCCAAACCTCTTCCACGAGGAAGAGAAGACGTTTTTGATCCCGATGGCGATTTTTCCGAGATCAAACGTATACTTGATGATCCGCCTTCGATTTTCGAGTTTGATGAGGACCGTTGCATTAGCCCGGAGGGGGATATTTTATTGGTCGATTCACGTTTTAAAAATTCAAATCCTCCTCCCGCCTTCAAGATAAATGTGAAAATTTTAAGTGTGCCTAGAATTGTTTTAGAAACACCAAATATTTGTAATTTAATCAACTTGGGTTTTCGTAACAAAGAGTTTAAAAATGAAAAAGGGGATGATTTTAAAATCAATTTTAAAGATTTTCCAAAGATAACTCTGTCATCACCTCGTTTAATTGAGCTTGCTACAAACGCGTCTACTTCTTTTGACGACGTTTTGTGTGGAACTAGTGTGGGGGAAGCCCCATTTGTTTCCTCACACTTCTCCATCGAGAACGAGATTTTTGACCCCGGTGTTACGTTTAAGATAAAATCTCGGTCTTTCACCGAAGTAGTCACTAGAAAATCTTTCTACACTTACGGTGCGAGTTTACCTCGAGTAACTCGAATTGTTTGCCCACCCAATGTCCCACCCTTCTCTTCTCATTCTATTTTCTTGTGTCCCATTGGGACGATGTTACTAGAAGTCGTGTTGTTTCGTTTATCATCCGAAAACGAAGACACGATCTTTGATCCCGGTATAAAGGCCTAGCCTTTATGATCGGTTGCTTTTGGGCCTTGATATCATGTAAGCCCCTCCAACAATGACCGAACTATGATTATCCCTAAATGATCACATTTATGGGGATTCGAGTCGAGCTTTTGACTCGGTAATCAAAAACAAGGTGCCTCATGGGGGAATTCTCATGCTTATCCTTGAAAATATTGTTGCTTTTTAGATTAACCTAATGAGGGGATTTGTGCCCTTCCAACCTTTGTTCCGTGGTTGTTTGTGCATTGTAGTTTTTAGATGATCATGATCTTCACGATTGGAGCCTCTCGTATTTGTTTTATGGGAGCACTCGATCGTTTCTTTGAAGAATTTCTCGATATCCATATGATATATCCTTCGATGTTCTAACCTTAGGTTTATAGCACACTTCATAAACGGCTATTGATTTAATGGTTCCACCCTTTCCATGCTAGATTAAGCATTCGACTACGTCTCTAGTATAGGGGTATCCTACCCTTAGACTCGAAACATTGAGGACAATATTTAACTTTAGTATGGGGGGTGAATAGATACTTGCCTTGCCAAACCTTCACGCTTTCCAAAGTTTATCTTTTTTGTTTATCGTTTTGTTGCAAAATAAGGCTAAAAATGGCCAAATTTTAAAAAATTTCTCATGTTTTATAAGTGTTTGAAGCCACGAATGTAGGTTTTCTAATGGCGAGAATAAGAGTAATTTTTGACTCGACCGTACGTGTTGAGCACTTAGCTTTGATTCCTTAACTTATATTAGGCTAAGTCTCTTAAATGAGGACGAGAAATGATAGAGTTATTTATAAGTCTCGTAATCTTTCACGATCTCATGTGTAGTAATTATTAGCTTATTCTCCCCACGCTTGTATATAAATAAATTGTTAATAAATATTGATTTAGCGGTTTAGTCACTGTTGTTGGTTTCTAATTTGTTTTAGTAGCTTCCATGTAATTAAATTGGGAAAACATTAAGGTATCACCAGCATCACGGTTTTATAGTATTGGCAACCCGAATAATCGAAAGCTTCACCCAATAATAAGATTTCAAGTGCTCACCAAAATCAAGCAAATAATTTGAAGCTCACAAGGCCGAAAAATCTATGCGAAATTGAAAGTGAATTATGCCTTAATATTTGAAGCTTTAAAGATCCAAAATTCGCTTTAGCGTGAGGATATACGTCAAGTCATAATAAAACCACCGATGATGGCGGATAATAAAAGACAAGGGCAAGACCAAAGTCATAATAAAAGCTTCATGGCGAAGTTGAATAAAAGATGGAGGTAAACCATGATAATAAAACCACCGATGATGAGGCGGATAATAAAAGTCATGGTAATAAGTCTCATGTTCAAAACCGTTCTAAAATCGTGTTTATCGATCCTTTTTGTTGACTTAATTTTTTGACATCGTTGTCTATTAGGGTGAATTATTAATTCGATGATTTTGGTTACACCGTTAAGACTCTATTTTTAGACCTAATATCTATTCACACATAAGTCAATGATGTATCCTCGTGATCATTAAGACAAAATAAAATATAAGAGATACCAATTAGGAATAAAGGAGTTTAGGTTCGTAATTAACACTCATGAGATATGATTGTGTTGCTAACTTATAATAACAATGATCTCATTGCACGCTTAGCATGGAATTAGGGTGAAAATCGAGGACGATGAAATTATTTCTAACGAAGCATTCACGTGTTCTTGTTCTATGAACCTAAACGTCCCATTTTGCGATGAAAATCATACATTATGTCTAAAACGCAAGTAGTAGTAAAAGTAGTAGTGTAGCAAGTTTATCATTTAATAAAAGTGCATAAAAATGAATTTTGGAGATGCTACGATACTTTATTCTAGCATTGCGTGAGGGCACGGCAATGGTTTAGTATGGGGGAGTGATGAGACTGCAATTATACATAGTCTCATCGTCCAAATCGGGCTTAAAATGCTAATATATATCATAAAATACCATGAAATGTGCTCGTATTCGTTTGTTGTATGTTTTAAGTACGGATATCGAGAAAATGACGAAAGGTCACAAGAAACAAGCAAAAACGAACACGGGAAACGAAACCGTACAATGAACCGGACCCAAATGTTGAATTTTCCAAAAAAAGTCCCTCAAGTTTAAAGAAATGGCAAGTTTAGTCCTCTATGTTTTCAGATTTGTCAACCTTGGTACTTGAAGAATCATAATGTACAAGTTTCATCCTTGAAGAGTTAATACATGTCAAGAAATGCCCTAGAAGATTGCTCAATGTACACAATTAGTCCTTATTCTATCATTCCAAAAGATTAAGGGACTGAACTGTCATTAGCTCAAAGTTGCATTACAAAGGAAACTATATATATGAGCTGCCAAACTTAGTGAACACTTTTGAAGAACGCAGGGGGCTATTTTGCCAATTCTAAAACCCAAACCCACCTTATACCTACTCAGCCCAAACCCCAAACCCAAAATCAATTTAATCCGGTTTTATTACTAAACCCATTTTTTAAAACCCAATTAAATACATTTAATCTGGCACTAAACGTATTTTCTTCCCCAATTGAACAAAACCACTATTCAAACATAAACCCTAACTTCCCAGCAAGATTAATTATTTCGATTTAGGCTAATTGACTTGGGGATATTAGTCCTTTGATATCATGAAACCCTCCCACATGACAGAAAACGACATCCTTTTCCATTGGTCCCCCCTCACAGCTCATATCCTCACAAACTTCCAAGATTGATTGACCAAACCAAAGGCTGTGATGGAATTACGTGTTCCCTACTCAAATCCAGCGGATAGAAGGCTTCAAGTACTCTGAATCAATCACATAGACATCCTGGCAAGATCACAAGACACCCCTTTTGACCAAGCTGCGAATTCAAACTCGGGGGTTGATGAGATGGCATTTATACATGATCTCATCGTTCTTTTCGGGCTTTAAATGCATAAAAATGTCATAAAATACCATATATATGCTTGTGTTTGTTTACTTGTGTATTTTAGGTATGGATATCGTGAAAAAGACAAAAGATCACAAGAAACAAGGAAAAACGGACACGAGAAATGAAGTCGTACAAAGAACCGTGCCCTAATTCATGAAATATTCAACAAATACCCTTGAAGACTTGAAGACATGCAAGATTGATCCTCATTGAATGAGGAAATGACACTTAAAACCCTTGTATATTGATAATTACAAGTTTGGTCCCTTAAGTTTGTCAAAGTTACACAAATGGTCCTTCAACTTTGAAGAAATGGCAAGTTTAGTCCCTCAACAATTCTAAGTTGTCATTAATGGTCCCTCATGAAGCCAAAGACACATTGAAGACCTTTGAAGATCAACAATGTCCAAGATCAGCCCTTAAAATATCTCAAAATGGCAAAAACAACCCTTTGAAACCTTTTTCCAAAGTTTGGTGCCAAAATTGTCAAGTCATGAAAGTTATAACAAAGGGATATAAGCTTTGTTGGCTGAATAACACGTTTTACAAGTTTTCTGAAAACACAAGGGCCAAAGTTGTTAACTTGAAACATTCAAACCCAAAAATGCGCCAAACAACTTTCACTTCCCCTAATTTCGGATCAAAAGGTTTACTATTCACCCCAAGAACCCAGTTACCACTTCACTTAAAACAAAGGGTAAAAACAAATTACCCAGGCACATGCTTGATTCACATGCCCAGAAACCTATCCCATACCAAAAACCCTCATCTCCACTCACCAAAGGGGTCCCACCCATTCACCCGTCCACCTATCACATCATACCTTACCCTTCAAGTTATCTGGCGTGTCCAAATCAACAGCTAAGGATCCTTGCTTCATTCCAAAGCTAAAATGAACAGCCAAGATCAATTTGGACAGCACATTCCATCAAAACGTCGAGAAGACTCAAGGGCATTTTAGGGAATTCAGTTCTAGGGTTTATGAATAGTGTAAGCTTGGTATTTGCCTATAAAAGGAGACCTCAACCTGTGAGAGTCCCTTTGTTCCAATTTTAGGCTATCAATCTTTGTAATTCCTTTTTAAGTTAATAAAATTTGAATTTCATAAAATTTTGAATTCTCTTTCGTGTTTGATTAAAAGTTGGTGTTAGAATAGCCTAAATCTGAGTTCCATTTGATTGTTTAGACCTTCCTTAATCTTGTGGATAAGGCACGTCTTGGTTTATAAGGTTTTCAAGGTTCAAAATCCTTGGAATCCTAGTTTCTGATTTTTGGTTATTATTGTGTACTAACCCTTAGCCATAAGCCTTAAGCTCCTTCAAGCTTGTTGACACCAAGCCTGGGAAGAGTTCTAAGCCTTTGGTTGAGTTGTTTGCTGTTTTGTGTTGAAGACATATCATAATCAAAGCCTTGTTCTACTTTGAACATCAGCAGGCTTTGATCTTCTTCTTTGAAGGACCTTGGTCTTGTTCTAGTTGTTGAACAAGGTCCAAGGAGCATAGATGGCCCTCCTAGGATGTTGTGGAGGGCAGGCATAATCCCTTGATTAAGTTTCCTCTAACAATTTCATGTTACTGCCTGTTTTGGATTTGGTGCTTTGATTTTGAGTTCTTGTGTTTAAGCTGGTGATTTTTGTGTTTGATTATGTTAGTTGTTGCCTAGGAAGTGTTTTTTATCATTAAAATCAGTAGGTTATTAGTTAAAATCACAAGTTGCTTTGATAAGTAGTTGATTAAGGGGTGTTTGGGTCAACTACTTGATTTGGAATTGTGGTGTTTTGAGTGGTTGTTTGTTGTTGCTATCTGCTAGTATTTGTGTATCTGATATACTTGGTTGCTTTGCTGCACATTTTGTGGTTTGAAACACATAGATTCATAAATTGGGTATAAAATCTTGTTTACTTAGTGAAATTGACTGAAATTTAGGGGACACCTAGATCTAATCATAGACTAGGGTTAACAAGTGTTAAATCTAGG
Organism: Glebionis coronaria; assembly: GCA_025667525.1. Classification (NCBI taxonomy): domain Eukaryota; kingdom Viridiplantae; phylum Streptophyta; class Magnoliopsida; order Asterales; family Asteraceae; genus Glebionis; species Glebionis coronaria. The sequence goes on from CM046874.1 coordinate 650,747,647, forward strand.
TTAACAACACCAGGGAAGTAGATTTGAGTGCCTGAAATTGGATCTAGTGTCAAATAGATCAGCAAAATAGTTTCTGCATATGCACCTTGTTCATCAGTAACTTTTTATGCTTTGATCTTGTTGTTTACTTTGATTCAGTGTTTGATTCAAGTTTGTTTGTGCTTATTCATAGTTAATATAGCTTGTGTATGCATCCTGTTGAGTTTGGTTGGCTTATTCATGCTAAATCTGCTTATTAAGTGCATAACTGCTTATTTCCATGTCTGTGTATGATCTGGTGATTGTTTGATCATTTGTGGCTTATTGTGTGAACCAAATTTGGATTTTCTTATTGCTATTGACTCCTTGTGATTCACTGATCACAAGGGTGCCCTTGTTTCCAATTGAATCCAACTAAATCTCTCTAAAAAGCTTGGTCAAATAGTTAAAGCAGTGGGAACTCCTTTCCCCTGCTAGTGTTAAATTGGTTTCAGCTTATCAATAAGCTATAATAGCTTGTTTTAACCAGCGACAACTTGGATTTTGTAATAGGTGCTCATTATTTGACCCATTTGTTCATACTAGAGCATTTGGTGGGTCGACTTTAGGGTTTGACTAGAAAACCAACTTAATTGACTTTTTCATAAGTGCTTATTGGCTTATTATGGCTTATTGGTTTTGCTTATTAGAATTTTGTTGATTGTTTTGGCTTATTGAGTCTATTTTTGATCTTTTGCAAGTTGAATCAAGTCCTAAGGTGCCTTATTTCTCAAAAACGACTATTTTGTCTTTTAGTGAAATAATACTTTGCTTATTTCTGGCTTATTGAGTGTGCTTTTTCAAAATTTCTTTTTACAGATCTCATAAGCATCTCAAAAGAAGGTTGTGTGTCAAATTAGAGCTTATGGCATTAGCTTATTGCTTAATGGGCTAAAAAGCCCAATAAGGATAAGCTGTTTGCTTATTAAGCTGTGATAAGCTCACATTCAGCTTTTAGGCCTTTAGAGTTTTGTGCTTAGAATTAAATTTTGACTCAGATAGGGCTTTTCCAAGTCAATTGGGCCAAGTTTGACTTTTTGGGCTAAAAAGCCCATTAAGGTTGACTGTTTTTTATTTTGGCCCATTTGAGGGCCCAATAGGGGTATTCTGGTCATTTCACTTTGATTTTCTGTTTATTTAGGTTAAAATAAACTAGTTTGCAAGTTTTTAGAATTTTTTATAATTTTTAGATTTTTAATATTATTTTATTATTATTTTTCAAATTTCACATTTTCCAACTTTTTACATTTTTCTTAGCTTTAATATATTAAAATAGGAATTTAGCAACTTTTAGAATAATTTTATCACTTCTAGATTAATTTTTATAATTATTTTAAGTTTTAATAGTTTTCAAATCATTTTAAATAGTTTTTATTAGTTTAAAAATTTCTATAAAAATAGTTTTTAATCTTTTTAGGTCATTTTAGAGGCTTACCAATTGAAAAATCTTTATTTGGGCTTTTTGATAATTTATTTGATTTTTAGGGCTTTAATTAGCATTTAAAAATTGAATATTTAATTATTTAAAAGGTTTGAAAAAGTTTTGATCATTGGTAAACTCTTAGTTTATTTATTTTCATTTTTGGTGAATTTTTGGTAATTTTTAGAATTAATTTTTATTTTTGTAGTTTTTACGGTTTTGAGTTTTGTCGTCGTAGAATTAATTTTCACGTTTTCGTCATTCTCTTTTCTCATCCCCTTCTAAACCAATCATTAATCACAAACATTTCACAAGTTTTTCACACACATATACCTCCTTGGGAAACGAACTTGGAACTTCATTGGGTCATTAGTGTTGATTTTCCTAAATCATCACTCGATACTTTCCCTATTTTACGCTCTTTGTTTTCCTAAACAAGAGTTGTAATTTACTCACAATCAGGGGTATTGTTGGATTTTCATACTTTAGGGTTTAAATTTTTGTTTTGTTTATTCTAGAAGTTGTAAGCCTCTATATAAAGGCATTAGGTGTTAGCTTTTAGGGCTGTTCCAAAATTTCTCTTAGTTACTTTGTAATGAAATACAATTTTAATTGAAAGAAAAGTTTGTGTTCCAATTTTACTTTCTAGCTCTTTAAACTACTTGTATTTATATTTCAGTTTATTCAAAGTAAAAATCTTTTATGAATTTTATTTTGAAGACCCCAAATGCTTGAACCATTTTATAAATTAACTGGTAATTTTTTTTATAAAAGTGATGTGTGTTTGGTTACCTTACTGTCTCTTTTAAAATTTATTGCAAAAGTGTTTTCAAAAGGTTGTGAGAAGGATTTTCATTGAAGTAAAGTTTTAAGAAAGACAAGAAAAAGTGAAAGAAAATCAGATTCTTTGTTATTTTGTTATTGTTCATGTTTGTTATTCTTAGCAGTGGAAGCTTGTACACATGCGTGTACATAAGCTCGTGTCCAAGGGCACGGATTGTGTGTCCTTGAAGGTTCGTTTTATTCTTGCTTGTTATTTTGTGTCCAAAGTTATTCATGTGATGTTGTGTTTTTGTGATTGCTTTGTTGAGAACAAAGTGTAATCTGTTTTTTTACTATTGGATGTGTATCAGTTATATCATTGTGGTTTGTCGAGTTTTAAAGCAAAATCGTTTGAAAATTTGCATTCTTAGACTTTGAAAGTGGTGTTTGGGAGAGTGTGCCGGTAGGTAGTAAGCGACCTATAGGGATAACTAAGCTCTGTGCATCTTTACTAAGTTTAGGATAGTTGTTTTCACTCATAAGATTTGATTATTTAGCTTTAAATTCAGATTTTACATGGTATGATAAGTTCTTGTTTTCCTGTAAGTGATTGTGCCTGTTATCAGCTTTTGTTGTGTGGTTAGTGTTGAAGGTACCTTTGAAGCTTTTGAATTGGCTGAGGTGTTCTGAAAGTCACGCAAACGTCACTAGTGGTGTAACTTTTTGTGCATCCAAACAAGCCCAAAGCAACAGTTGGTATTTCTTTTGCTAGATTGGTCTTTAGGATTTGAACTTGTGACAACCGGGAATTTTCTAGACTTTAAATAATAATAAATTATACTATTTATTAATCGAAATTCGTTTTCGAGAGATATCAAAGTCATTTGATTCGAAAACAGGAGTTTATTTTACATACTGTAAAAGACTGCGCAAAAATCTGAGAACTGACGCGATACAAATTAATTTTATATTTAATTATTCAGAAATATTTGATAAAAAGATTTATTAAACTATCTGATATTATTCATTTTAGTTTTAAAACCACACGTTGAAAACGAAATCAATCGAGTTGAGTTTTATTTTTCTTGAAACGCAACTGTTCGAGTTAACCGATGATAATAACTATTTTTAATAAGAATGCATACGATTACGAAAATTTGTCAAGTAAATACTCTAATTTATTGAGAAAAATTATTTTAAATTGAACAGCGCAAATTTCTAAAACCGAAACAAATTTTATCAAACTCAAACGAATCCCGAGTCACGTTTAAACAAAAAATGGCGAGAAATGTAAATAAATAAGTTACAGTGTTAACCCTCAACTATTCCCAACCTTACACATTGTATTGATATAAATAGAAAATAATTCCATTTTTATTCATTTACAACAAACACAAACCCTAAAACTAAAAACACACTAACCCTAGCCACTCTATATTATATTTTCCGGCGCCGCCCACACTATTTTCCGGCCACCAGCCTCCGCCGGAAAACTTTTCCGGTCATCTTCCCCGACCAAGTCTCAAAATACTTATAACATACCAATCTACCCGACCTGCAACATCATTATTTGCTGGAATCCGACCGCCACCATCCTCGCATCCCCATCACTCATATCTTCACCATCACACCCTACCGTCACCATTTTTACAACACCCACCACCAGGATCCTCCAACACAGCCACCAGCGGTGGTCTAATCACCACCACCTGTCAACTATTCGCAGCCGCCACCCTCTAACATCACCATCAGATCTATCCGATATGTTAACTACCAACACCACCTCAGCAACCATCGTTACCACGACCAACACCATCACCACAGTCGAGTATATCATCACCACCCCCATAGTCTAACCAGGGTTGGTGTTTCTTGTTTGGTTACCTCGAGAACACCACCACCACCTAGGTGGTGTTTAGATTCGTTTATAGTCACCACACACCAACGTACAGATCCGACGGCTGCTGCAATCGTCGTCGCTGTCTTCTCGTCACTACCAATGGGGCGTTTGTTTACAGCAACAGCAGCGAAGGCTGCATTTTATGATTACCAGCAGCAGTGAAGGTTGCAGTTTGTTACCACTAGCAGCATACATAGCCTAGATGTGTTGTGTACATCAGCAGCACCACGGGGGTGCGTATCTTTACGACAGCAGCAACACCAAGAATGCGTTCTGGTCGGCTTAAGGGCGCACGTGGCGTGAGTAGTAGTAACCACAGCTGAGGGTGTGTTCGGCTTGGCGGAACAGCAGCAGAGAGCGTGTGGGTTGCTGTTTAACAACAGCTGAAGCGTTGGTTTGTTGTTTAACACTATAGCTAGGGTGTTTGGTTTGGGTAGAAAACCCCACAGGGTGCATTTGGGTTTGCAGAAAGTTTAAAGGGTCGTTTGAGTTGTTGATTATTAGTTTTGGTTGTGTACGCGGGACGTCGAGGTTTAGAGTCTCGGGCACGATTTGAACTCATGGTTTGTTGTGGTTTAATTCGGCTAATAACTTATCTAATTTTAATTATTATAACGAACTAAAACGGTCGTATGAAACGGTTAAATAAATATATCAAACACTATAGTTATGCGAGAACTATAAAAAGAAGGATACGATTAATTGTGTGTTTAAATAGCCCACGTCGGGCGTTTGGCTTTTAAATTATAACACATAGGTTGTGTTTGATTTTATCTAGTTATGGTGATCATTTAGCCTAAATGGATATATGTTAAAACTCGGCTAGTGTAACGTATATCGTTTGGAAAATTGAAAATATTAAGAATTAGTTAATATGGGAAACGTTGGATAAACCAATAGGTCATGTCGATTTTTTTTAATAAAATTCTATACTTTATATTTTTCGCTACAAACTACTATTTTATTTGTAAACCGATAAAACAAATAAATATCATTATATTTGTAAACCGATAAAACAAATAAAAATACTATTAGACTTGTAAACCGACAAAATAATTAAATACTATCATATTTGTAAACTGATAAATTAAATGGGTTCTATTATATTGATAAAGTAATAAGAGTTATACTTTTTACCTAAAAGTGACAATTATTAATTTAGTGATGATTTTCTTAAAATGTGTCGGACTATGTTGTTTAATTATTTTTGTCACGATCCTTATATTATAAATACAAAATAAATATATACGTTGGTTTATTTTGTAAAAATTATTATCGCTATTATATAATTCAACATAAGAATTATATAATTGACTAGTTCTACGTAATGTGTACGGAATACATTATATACTTGATGCATGCTTAATTAATTTATTTAACCAACCACCGAACTATTATAACTTGGAACTTAAATATTTTATCAACGGGTCACGTTGATGTACACGTCTATCGAGAACTAAAATACACGTTTTTAGATATTGGATTTAGCCAATTAGTTAAACCACAACACCATGACCGAGCCGTATCGAACTTCCTTTGGGCGGAGCGTATTATTAGCATCACTATTGTTCGTGCTACTACGTCGAGGTGAGTTCATACCCCACATTTTCTTGTTTTAAATCGAATTATAAATGTTTTATAATTGCTCTTTGGGGGAGGTACATGCTTGGTCAGAAACTACTTATAAACTTGTTTGGTTGTCAATAACTGTTTATAAACGTCTTGATTGTCAGAAGATAATTTTTAGCTTATTTGGTTGGTCATAAACTATCTTTAAACTGGTTTAACTGTTACGTGCTGAGTGGTCAACTCCATTAATTGTTATATGTAGTACTTATGAATGTTGATACCAAAATTTCTATTGTGGGTTTCGTAGCCCAAAACTTTAACTGCTTTTTCACTGGTTCTCGGGTAGAGACAATGGTTGCAAGAATGAACACAAGTGCATATACTCGTTTATGTATTGGTCTAAGTCCCGCTTTAACCCAATTACTTTGGCCCATTATCATGAACCGTTAATTTCGGACCGGATGACCGGTTGAAAGCGCGAATGTTATGGATAGATCTATCGGGGTTGACGCCCCTGTCCGGCTTGGTCCAACAGAGGACAAGCGGGCACAGTTTCATTTGAGTCTGTGGACGAATGTCGTGGGTTAGGCATCCGTAGGGGCTGCATTATATGATTATACTACCGGTGTTGTTAACGCTTCGGTGTCATGAGCTTAGACAATAATAAATGCTTTTTTTTGTGACTTTGTATTTGTTATATTGTCACAAATGGTTGGAAAATCTTGTGGTTCATTAAACACTTACTTATTGTCAAGAACCTTATTTGTTAACTGGAACACTTTTTGTGAACAGGGAATTCAATTATTAATGAGAACATCTATTACTATCAGTAAACTCTGCTTATATAGATAAACTGTGTTTTATACGTAAACTTTGTCTTTATTATTTAACTCTTTTTATCTTTTATTTTTTTATCATAAACTCTTTTATTATTAATAAACTCTGTTTTTCATCAAGAAACACATTTTATTAAGAAGTTATGATTTTTAAACTCTTATATTTTACTACAGGTGTAGTGGTCGATATAAACTCTAATTTTTCATAAACACCTTAAAACAAAACTTATGAACTCACCAACTTTATGTTGACATTTTTAAGCATGTATTTCAGGTACTTGGCTATTTGTACTATTTGGAGTCTGCTATGTGGTTTTGGCATGTAGAGGTCGTCCTCGGATCAAGCTCTCGATTACTCATGAAGTCACAACCTCCCAAAGCCAGTCTTCCGCTGCGGTGAATTTGGGGGTGTGACAGATTGGTATCAGAGCCTTGGTTATAGAGAACTAGGTTGCATTAGTAACTCTAGACTATAACCGGCTCTCAGTTTTATCTAGTAGTAACACTCATCACATCATACTTATTCCGCTGCTATATGAATATTTGCAATGCATGGTTATTATTACTTGTTTACATGAGTTCGATTGCTTGACTTGTGCACTTAGAATTATAAAATATTTTTATATATGAACGGTAGAACATTTATTGGGGATTGTGTGTAACCTTAGAGATATTATGTGGATTTTGGTTGACGATTGGTCATGAGTAATCCCTAGGTTCGAGCTAATTCATTCAAAAAGGTTGAGAGGTGTAACATACTTAACTATGCCTCATTGGGCCTCATGTTTGATTGAGTGCGAGATGGAGTTAAGTATAAGACGTTACACAGCCTATGATTTTTTAGGAATTACCTCGGGGGTGGGTAAGACTCGTAGTCTTACGTCTTAATGTAGAATGTGTTGTATTTTTAGAGTCGAGCTGAGTCATCGAAAGGTTGAGATGTGTAATAATTCATAGCAAAACCCGGGGCCATTCTTTGTGAGTGAGTTTCGAGGTTGGGTTATCATAAGTTATTACTCATCTTAGTGTTTGATGAGTCTTCCTTGAGGATGGGAAATATTTGTGTGATTGGATAATTGCGTATTTTGATGAATACTATATAATTATCCTAATTATAATTGTGAGTTTCTTTGCCTAATATACGTCTACAATCGCTTTATCGCCTATCGACACTTACGTTCTTTGATCTGGTACTCTCGAAATGTCTACTTATGAAAAACGAATTATTTGCAACTCATGCGCTTTGCTTTTGGTAATTTTGGATATTATCGTTTAGAGATTTTAACGATTATGAATTGGGTATTTTGTCGGTGACACTTAAGTAGGATGATTTATGAAGTCTTTATTGAAATGGATTGGGACGCCTTTGCATTTGAATAAAGAGATCATAAATCACCGAACCATAAGTTTATAATGACATATTTGCATAGATTAGGACGCTTCTGTATGCAAATATGAGATTATGTACTGTGACAACCGGTAATTTTCTAGACTTTAAATAATAATAAATTATACTATTTATTAATCGAAATTCATTTTCGAGAGATATCAAAGTCATTTGATTCGAAAACGGGAGTTTATTTTACATACTGTAAAAGACTGCGCAAAAATCTGAGAACTGACGCGATACAAATTAATTTTATATTTAATTATTCAGAAATATTTGATAAAAAGATTTATTAAACTATCTGATATTATTCATTTTAGTTTTAAAACCACACGTTGAAAACGAAATCAATCGAGTTGAGTTTTATTTTTCTTGAAACGCAACTGTTCGAGTTAACCGATGATAATAACTATTTTTAATAAGAATGCATACGATTACGAAAATTTGTCAAGTAAATACTCTAATTTATTGAGAAAAATTATTTTAAATTGAACAGCGCAAATTTCTAAAACCGAAACAAATTTTATCAAACTCAAACGAATCCCGAGTCACGTTTAAACAAAAAATGGCGAGAAATGTAAATAAATAAGTTACAGTGTTAACCCTCAACTATTCCCAACCTTACACATTGTATTGATATAAATAGAAAATAATTCCATTTTTATTCATTTACAACAAACACAAACCCTAAAACTAAAAACACACTAACCCTAGCCACTCTATATTATATTTTCCGGCGCCACCCACACTATTTTCCGGCCACCAGCCTCCGCCGGAAAACTTTTCCGGTCATCTTCCCCGACCAAGTCTCAAAATACTTATAACATACCAATCTACCCGACCTGCAACATCATTATTTGCTGGAATCCGACCGCCACCATCCTCGCATCCCCATCACTCATATCTTCACCATCACACCCTACCGTCACCATTTTTACAACACCCACCACCAGGATCCTCCAACACAGCCACCAGCGGTGGTCTAATCACCACCACCTGTCAACTATTCGAAGCCGCCACCCTCTAACATCACCATCAGATCTATCCGATATGTTAACTACCAACACCACCTCAGCAACCACCGTTACCACGACCAACACCATCACCACAGTCGAGTATATCATCACCACCCCCATAGTCCAACCAGGGTTGGTGTTTCTTGTTTGGTTACCTCGAGAACACCACCACCACCTAGGTGGTGTTTAGATTCGTTTATAGTCACCACACACCAACGTACAGATCCGACGGCTGCTGCAATCGTCGTCGCTGTCTTCTCGTCACTACCAATGGGGCGTTTGTTTACAGCAACAGCAGCGAAGGCTGCATTTTATGATTACCAGCAGCAGCAGTGAAGGCTGCAGTTTGTTACCACTAGCAGCACACATAGCCTAGATGTGTTGTGTACATCAGCAGCACCACGGGGGTGCGTATCTTTACGACAGCAGCAACACCAAGAATGCGTTCTGGTCGGCTTAAGGGCGCACGTGGCGTGAGTAGTAGTAACCACAGCTGAGGGTGCGTTCGGCTTGGCGGAACAGCAGCAGAGAGCGTGTGGGTTGCTGTTTAACAACAGCTGAAGCGTTGGTTTGTTGTTTAACACTATAGCTAGGGTGTTTGGTTTGGGTAGAAAACCCCACAGGGTGCATTTGGGTTTGCAGAAAGTTTAAAGGGCCGTTTGAGTTGCTGATTATTAGTTTTGGTTGTGTACGCGGGACGTCGAGGTTTAGAGTCTCGGGCACGATTTGAACTCATGGTTTGTTGTGGTTTAATTCGGCTAATAACTTATCTAATTTTAATTATTATAACGAACTAAAACGGTCGTATGAAACGGTTAAATAAATATATCAAACACTATAGTTATGCGAGAACTATAAAAAGAAGGATACGATTAATTGTGTGTTTAAATAGCCCACGTCGGGCGTTTGGCTTTTAAATTATAACACATAGGTTGTGTTTGATTTTATCTAGTTATGGTGATCATTTAGCCTAAATGGATATATGTTAAAACTCGGCTAGTGTAACGTATATCGTTTGGAAAATTGAAAATATTAAGAATATGGGAAACGTTGGATAAACCAATAGGTCATGTCGATTTTTTTTAATAAAATTCTATACTTTATATTTTTCGCTACAAACTACTATTTTATTTGTAAACCGATAAAACAAATAAATATCATTATATTTGTAAACCGATAAAACAAATAAAAATACTATTAGACTTGTAAACCGACAAAATAATTAAATACTATCATATTTGTAAACTGATAAATTAAATGGGTTCTATTATATTGATAAAGTAATAAGAGTTATACTTTTTACCTAAAAGTGACAATTATTAATTTAGTGATGATTTTCTTAAAATGTGTCGGACTATGTTGTTTAATTATTTTTGTCACGATCCTTATATTGTAAATACAAAATAAATATATACGTTGGTTTATTTTGTAAAAATTATTATCGTTATTATATAATTCAACATAAGAATTATATAATTGACTAGTTCTACGTAATGTGTACGGAATACATTATATACTTGATGCATGCTTAATTAATTTATTTAACCAACCACCGAACTATTATAACTTGGAACTTAAATATTTTATCAACGGGTCACGTTGATGTACACGTCTATCGAGAACTAAAATACACGTTTTTAGATATTGGATTTAGCCAATTAGTTAAACCACAACACCATGACCGAGCCGTATCGAACTTCGTTTGGGCGGAGCGTATTATTAGCATCACTATTGTTCGCGCTACTACGTCGAGGTGAGTTCATACCCCACATTTTCTTGTTTTAAATCGAATTATAAATGTTTTATAATTGCTCTTTGGGGGAGGTACATGCTTGGTCAGAAACTACTTATAAACTTGTTTGGTTGTCAATAACTGTTTATAAACGTCTTGATTGTCAGAAGATAATTTTAAGCTTATTTGGTTGGTCATAAACTATCTTTAAACTGGTTTAACTGTTACGTGCTGAGTGGTCAACTCCATTAATTGTTATATGTAGTACTTATGAATGTTGATACCAAAATTTCTATTGTGGGTTTCGTAGCCCAAAACTTTAACTGCTTTTTCACTGGTTCTCGGGTAGAGACAATGGTTGCAAGAATGAACACAAGTGCATATACTCGTTTATGTATTGGTCTAAGTCCCGCTTTAACCCAATTACTTTGGCCCATTATCATGAACCGTTAATTTCGGACCGGATGACCAGTTGAAAGCGCGAATGTTATGGATAGATCTATCGGGGTTGACGCCCCTGTCCGGCTTGGTCCAACAGAGGACAAGCGGGCACAGTTTCATTTGAGTCTGTGGACGGATGTCGTGGGTTAGGCATCCGTAGGGGCTGCATTATATGATTATACTACCGGTGTTGTTAACGCTTCGGTGTCATGAGCTTAGACAATAATAAATGCTTTTTTTGTGACTTTGTATTTGTTATATTGTCACAAATGGTTGGAAAATCTTGTGGTTCATCAAACACTTACTTATTGTCAAGAACCTTATTTGTTAACTGGAACACCTTTTGTGAACAGGGAATTCAATTATTAATGAGAACATCTATTACTATCAGTAAACTCTGCTTATATAGATAAACTGTGTTTTATACGTAAACTTTGTCTTTATTATTTAACTCTTTTTATCTTTTATTTTTTTATCATAAACTCTTTTATTATTAATAAACTCTGTTTTTCATCAAGAAACACATTTTATTAAGAAGCTATGATTTTTAAACTCTTATATTTTACTACAGGTGCAGTGGTCGATATAAACTCTAATTTTTCATAAACACCTTAAAACAAAACTTATGAACTCACCAACTTTATGTTGACATTTTTAAGCATGTATTTCAGGTACTTGGCTATTTGTACTATTTGGAGTCTGCTATGTGGTTTTGGCATGTAGAGGTCGTCCTCGGATCAAGCTCTCGATTACTCATGAAGTCACAATCTCCCAAAGCCAGTCTTCCGCTGCGGTGAATTTGGGGGTGTGACAGAACTTCTCCGTCTATTAGAGTTTAGGTATTACTTCTTCTGCTATTATCGGTTTTAGGAGGTTAGTCAGTTCTTGAGTAGGTTCTGTTAAGCTGAAAGTCACCATAAGCCCATCGCAAGTTTCTGCCTTGTGTGAACCTAAGTCGCACACCCTGCTATTTCTTTGTAATGGCTAAGTGGATTTATAGCTTAAGGCTTGGCCAACTGATAAGATTATGACGCACCAAGGTTTGTGTGTTTACTTACCTAGTGCTCATCTAAGCTTAATCTACCATGAGAGTCACCTATATGCCACTATAGGATTCTGTTAGCCTAGTGTCAGCATCATAGGTGTAGTGATAGGTCTAGTTAGTTTTTATTTAAGTTAGTGTGAGCCATAGTTACCATCATACCCATTAGATAGCCTGTTGTGCTTGTTTTTCTGCTTGCCCTTGACCACTGTCCGTAGCATACTGAGTAAACCAAGCAAACCAAAGTATAAAAAAGGTCCTAGTGCCTGCTGCGTGTTTGAGTATCAATCTTAGGGATTCATGTTTTAGATTAATTTTTAGTGTAGAATGTTAGTGTTTAGAATTGGCATAGTGCCCTGTGCATCCTAAGAACTATGTGAACTGCAAATTTGTTGATCTTATATTTGGCAGAGTGTTTGTTGATAAGGATAAAGTGTTTGTGTGTTTGTGTTCACCTAGTAAGCACTTTAGTCCAGCAATTTTCTTGCCTTGTAAACCAAACAGCAAAAGGAAGTAACCATAAGAAAACAAAACTGCCTATGCTTTAATTTTCTTGGACAATTTGAGCTTAATCTTTGCTTATTTACTTATATCTTGCCATTTAATTATATTTTAGTGATTTTGTTTGAGTTTTGTGATTATTATTGCTTGTGGATCTTAAGAAAACAAAGCAAAAAGCAAAAGAAAGAAAAAAAACGAACACAGTAGGCTGTGCAGAAAAGTTGAATTAGCGACAGATTTCTGTAGAATAAGTGTCATATAAAAGGATGGGAGGGAGGAGGAAACAGATTAGCGACATATTTCTGACAGAAAAAAGTGTCACTTAATGTTTGGAGGAAGGAGAAAGAGCTATGCATTTCTTTACATTGTTGTGATTTGGGCAATATGCGTTATTGATGTTGCTGTGATTTGTGCCTTAGGCCCAATTAGTGTATAGCTTTGGCAAACAAAAAAATTGGTTTTTAAAAATATATGTCACAGTTGAGTTTTGAACCCCTAACCACGCGCACATATAAAAGACGCATAATAAGCCCAGTTTAACCATCTCCTCTATTGGGCCTTTTTGTTTAGTTTTCTTTTGTATTTCTTTTATACAGTTAACAAGCTAAAAAAATAAACATTGCAAAAAGTGACTACAGTGGGTCTCAAACTCGTGACCTACCAACTGAGCTATTGACATGTTCTTGTTAAGGTTTACATTGTTTTTTTTATCTAAACCCTTTTTAACTTATTTCTTCTTTTAGCTTATAAGTATCATTTAGCTTATTGTAGTAGCTTTTTCGTAGGTCTTTTTTTTGGTATCTTATTTTTCCTAGACTTAAGATAGTATTTAGCACCTAACGTAATTTTTTTAGAATTTTTATAAAATTATTTAATATTTTTGAATCGTTTAATTAGTTTAAATCGTATTTAATTCATAATAAAACTTTAAAAGTAAAAAAAATGTAATTCTTTTTTTTCTAAAATTTTCTTTTGTCATTTAGAACGTAGGAAAAATTAGGTTTGATTTTGTAGGCTTTAAATTTGTTTATTTTTATTTTAGGTCGAGTTTTTACGTTTTAACGTTAATTACTTTTTGCCTTTGCTTTGTTCCCGTAGACGTTTTAGGTTTTTTGATGCCTATTTATGTTTTCCCTTAGTTTAGGTTTTATTTATCTCTCTCTTTATTACTTATATATAAAAAATAAATAAATAAATAAAAAGTTTAAATTTCGTCGATTTTTACGTCTTGATTCGCGTGTAACGCGTTTTCATCTTAGTTTAATTTAATCCTAGTACGTCTTCAATTTTTATTCACTTTCTAAAAACGTGATAACTCAAATAAATAACGTCTATATTGTTGGCTCAAACACCATACCTCCACCGAGAACGAACTCGATTGTCGGTATTCACGTTTTTCCTAAAACGTGATTACTAATACTTACCCACGACATTTGTGTGTGCTTTGTTTTTACCTAAAATAAAGTATATACAAAATACTACATCATTGGTCCTAGCTAAGATTAGGGCTCGACTTTTAGCTTAGAGTCCGAAATTGATTAAGCGACGTGTACGGTTTCTCCACCTTAAGAAGCTTGTTGATTAGTGAACTCTCGAGTAAGGAGTACTCGAGGAGTGGAGTAGGGACGAGGAGTGAGCTTCATTGTCGAGCCACTATAAATCCTTGGTGTTTGGTTTGATCTTTCTTTTCCTTATCTCTTTACATTCATTATTTTTTACTTGCACGTATTTGTGATTATTAGCTTAGTTGCACTATCCCTTGTCCATATTGTGTATAACAAGATTTCACATATTTTCTCAAGCCTAAGTTTTTGAAAAGGATTTTTGAAAACCCATATTTAACAAGTAAATTTAAGAAACTATTAAACCCCTCCCCCTCCCTCCCTTCTAGTTTCTACAGTTATTTTTTAGGATCGGTGTGTTTTTAAATTTTAGGGTTATAGGATCGGGGTATGGTCTGATACCATGTTAGAATGTGTAAACCCTCGTAGTAATTGTGTATTATTCATCCACTATATATAGTGGTAAAACCCTAGACACCCTAAACCCACAAATCGGGCTTGGACCTATTTATCTCCTAATATTATTATCTACCGCTAAGTATTTCCGCCGCTATGCGCGGATAATCGCCTAATGTATCATAAAAGACTTAAAATATATTAAAAGAAATCTAAAATTTATACTTTATTAGTTATATAGTATTGTGTAATACTTGTAATTTAGTAAATATATAGATTTAAGTTCATTTGGATACCAACCTTATCTAAGATATGAGAGGACTCATCCCCACCCTCCATCTCTCTACCATCTAATGGCTGAGATTAAATCCGCATTTTATACTACAAGGGCATTTTCTTCATTTCATCGCCCACTATATAAACCCTTTTCTCCTTTCTTTCTCATAAAAACATACACACACCGTTCTGTCACTTCTCTCTCTACCCTCGATCTACTTTCTCTCTCTATGAAAACCCTCCATCTCTCTACCATCTAATGGCTGAGATTAAATCCGCATTTTATACTACAGGGACATTTTCGTCATTTCACCACCCACTATATAAACCCTTTTCTCCTTTCTTTCTCATAAAAACATACACACACCGTTCTGTCACTTCTCTCTATACCCTCGATCTACTTTCTCTCTCTATAAATTGAAGCGTATAATCACAAATTCGTCACGAACATCATCATTAATCCATCATGAATCGATTAATTAGATCAACTAATTAACACGAATTCATATCAGGTTTTTATTCTCATAATCTATTCATATTTCTTTAGCTTATTTGATTTCGAATAAGCTTATTAATGTATTATCATTAGCTTATTTTGAACGAAATATTATGATTAATTGTTCGTATTTTGATCGAAATTGGTTTTTAATTAGGTGATTTATGTGAATAAGCTTATTTGTTTGAATAAGATTTTGAATTAGATGTGAGTTATGAATAAGCTTGTGAATTAGATAGGAGTTATGTGAATAAGCTTCCAAATTACATGAGAGTTATGAATAAGCTAGCTTATTAGCTTATTTTGATGAATCATACAGTATTTTATGTAAGATGAATTAAGTTTGTTAATGTAAGCTGAAATATGATAACTGATGATACATCATATATGATAGATATATATCATATATGATATATCATCAGTTATCATATATGATATAACTATCTGTTAGTGCAAACATTACGATGTTTAATCAAGATGATCCCTTCATGTTTTGGTGATGACAAACGTATAACTCGCAATACATAATGTAAAATGTGTAAGGTACTCGTAATCACTCAAGCATACTTATGTATACTTCTCTCGACACCTTGAAGATTACATTCGTCATGAAAGACAAGAAGGACGCGCGGTTCTCTTATAGCACACGCGGTTCCTTAGTGATATCGAACCACGGGAAGATATAGAACCGCGGGCAGTCAAGCCGGTTTAAGGGTTACTCAAGATTTCTGGAAGCTTCTAGAAGATGGAGAGAAACTAATAAATTCAAATTTCAAATTTTGAATTTGGGCTCCAAGAATATAAGGTGCATCCTTTTATCCAATGGTTAGTCCACTCTTTTATCCAATGGGTAGTCCACTCTTTTATCCATTGGGTAAAAATGTGCTCTCCAAGGCAAGAGTTGGCTATAAATAGAAGACTATTCTCTTCCATTTTACTTGCACAAAAAACACACAAAAACCTTCCAATATCGCATTCCTCATTTGCCTCATCAAGAGCAATGAGAAGAACACTTTCACCCTTGTGAAGTGTTAGTGTCTAGAGTCATAACATGATGAAGATCTCTCAAGATCAAGTCATTATTATTGTCTTCCTACTATGTATATGTAGAAGATCCAAGTTGTGGGTACACTTGGATGTGTTTGTAAGGGTAGAATATCCAAGTGATGGGTATCCTTGGATTAGGTGTTAGTTGTGTAGATCCAAGTCTTGTTAGTACTTGGATATAGTGTTAGAGTTATAGATCTAAGTGTTGTGTGCTTAGATCTATATGGTTTATGTGTTTAGGCCATAAAACACAAGGTTTGTTATGTTGGGCCATAAAACATAACTAGTGGGTAGATTAGGTTGTGTCTTGGTAGTTCTCACTAAACTATAAAGTGATGTGGTTGTGTCTTGTGAGTTCTCACTTAACTTGAAAGTGATTAGTAGTTGTGTTGTGTGAAGTTCACACTTAGCTTCAAAGTGAAGAGTCGTGAAGATTGGTTCTAGCTTTCGATTAGAACTCGACATCTAGCCTTGTGTCGTTAAATGGTGAAGTGGGCGACGTTGTGTAGATTGGTCCTACCTAAGATTAGGACTCGACTTTTAGCTTAGAGTCGGAAATTGGATAAGCGACGTTGTGTATGGTTTTTCCACCTTAAGGAGTTTGTTGACTAGTGAAGTAACTCTCGAGTAAGGTGTACTCGAGGAGTGGAGTAGGGTGAAGAGGAGCTTCGTGACCGAACCACTATAAATCATCGCGTCGGTACTTTCCTTTACATTTACGTCTTTACCTTTGTAGATGTATTTATAGTTGCATACTTATGTTGTGTGTTGTGTGCATCTCATAATATAAACATCTAAGTTGCGGAAAAGCTATGGCTTAGTACGTATGTGCTTCGTGTTTAGATTATGGTCAAGTGTACATCACTTAGTCTAAACATCCTAGTTGCGGAAAAGCTTTTGCTTAGTACGTGTGTGCTTAGTGTTTAGACTATTGTTTGATGTACTCTTGATTTGATGTGTTGTGTGTTTACTTACTTGTAGTATTTATCTTTCAATCAAACACATCTCATATCTAGTCAAGCTTGATCGAGAATTTGATACAAAGGATTGTCAAAGTTTAAACATGCAATAAACGGTTTCGTCCACTGTCGGCGGTTCCATAAATAGACCGGCGGTTCTTTATTGATAAGGAACCGCGGGTACACATAAGGAACCGCGCACAGTGGATTAAGCCAAAATGTTTTGAAAACTAACTAGAAACTATTCAACCCCCCTTCTAGTTTCTACAATTGGTATCAGAGCGAGGTTACTCAAGATCTTTGAAGTATATTGTACTTTAAAGCTTGGATCGATCTTTGCTCTCTTTTTCAAAACAAATGGTTTTTAAAATGATAACGGTTTTTAAAAATAGAGACGATCTTTGTATCAAATTGTTCATGAAGAGCGATTACTTATGAAATGTGTTTCGTTGTTTCATTCGTACAAGTTTTGGTGTTAAATAAACTTTGTATAATAGCTTGAATTAAATCTTTTCATGTTTGGAAGTATAAAAATCTTTTGTGTCATAATTAACACTAAAATACGAGTTCTATGTGTTTAAAATAATTTTTTAGAGTCCTAAGTCCTTCCAAAAGGTTACCAAATGATTTTGGCCAAAAACTCATTTTTTGTCCTCTGACCGCGGTTCTTTATTGTTCCCCGCGGATCCTTATCAATAAGGAACCGCAGTCAGTCTGACTCTGATTTTTGAAAACTTTGAATAATCGTATAAAATCAACCGTAAGTCCGTAGAAGTCGTGCCACCCGTCATTTCGAACGTAATTGAATTTTCTTTCAATTAAAAATGCTTCCAAATCTTTATTCAATCTTTAAAATTTGGATTTTCTAAGTTCCATACTTTGTCCAAAGTATTGAGGGTCGGTTTGTCGTAAAACTTGTGTTTTACTCTTTTCTATTAAGTTGGACATCTCTTGGTGATATATCATTGAAAATTGATATATTTACAGAGTGTTAAACTTAAATAAATTTTAAATTGGTCAAAGACTATTTTCAAATAAAATCAAGCTATGAATACTTTGTTGTATCTAACACTCAAAACATGGACGAATGCTTTTATGTGTTAAGTTAATTGTTTGTGTGTGTTTCCTTGTGTGTTATTATTATATGTAGACATTATTAAGTGTTTCTTGCTATTTGTAGTAGTATTGCTTATATGTCTAGTCTCTTGTGCCTTGCTTGGTATTTGTTAGTATCTAGTTTTTCCTAATTAGGATGTATGCTAGATTTCTTGCATTTTAGTTGTATCATTATGTGTGCATTGCATATAGGATTAACATCTCTTAGTTTACAAATGTTACATAAACATCTTGTACACCTCGGGATGTTCTTTAACACTTTTAGGTTTGAAAGCTTTGGGAGCTTGTCAAATCTATTGATTTAGGTCGTCTTACTCGATCATTGTGTTATTAGTTCAAGTAGATAAATGTCTCACTATAAAACATGAAACACCCTTTGAAAATCTTAGCTATTTTCTCTTAAAAGAGTGTTTGTGGGAATCAAGAAAGATTTCGATTAAATATCAATGCATTATTCAAACTATGATTGGTATCATTATCGAATCTAATTGACATGTTTTTTAGTGTAGACATGAATGTGGTTTATTAATAATATACATAGGATCATAACTCACACTTGTGTGATGGTGTTATATTGAATCTACTTGTTCAAATTGTTAGGCATATTTTGTTTAATAATTACTTATAATGCACAATAGAGTCGGTTTGATAACTTGGATGTTTCATCCGAAATACTCAAGTAATTTACATTGCTATGCAATTTATAAATGTGTCATTTCCGAAAGACCAATCAAGAGTGTTCCTTTGGTTTGTGTAAACTTTGTTTATACACTTTAAAGTTATTAGCCTCAAGTTCTATTAAGGTAAATAACCTTAACTAGACTTGTTTGACAAGATATGCAATGGTGCATTCTTAACCCTCATTAGGTCATGCATTGTGTCGCCATGCAAGTTTCATCCTTGCTAAACTTTATTAGGCAAATGTTGTAATTACATTTTGTCTAACTTGAGAATGACTACTAGAGAATTTATGCACTAGGATCTTAATTTGACCTAACGGTTGAATTACTTCCATGTGGGAAGTTGAGTTGGTGTAAAACTCGTAAAAATGGTTGTGTTTAGCCTTAATTGAGCACCTCTAGAGATAGTATCATACTCATTCTCTAAATTGGCTAAATGGCTCTTCCTATATATGACTAATTCTAGTTTACTTTGATGAACTTTGTATGTCATTAGGAGTCTTTTTCTTTTGTAGCCATTAGGTTTTTCTTAGTTTTATTCTTACGCGCTAATTGAACCTATGTGTCTTTCCTTTGTGAGTGTTCTAGTTTTTATTGCTCTTAAGCATGACTTTATGATAAGTTAGACTAGAACATTAGGATTTGTTGAATTGGAAAATCTTCCCTTACCACCAAAACACTGCCTCTGTAGGCGGTTCCATATATAGGCCGCGGATCCTTATTGATAAGGAACCGCCGGTATAGATAAGGAACCGCGTACAGTGCTTCCTTATTCGGGTTTTCTGAAACTTCCCAATTGTTCCAACACCCTTTGGAATCTTTGTTTCAAACCTTTGAACACTCCCAAAATATCTTGGGCTTTCCCTTTTTAACCCTTTACTAGTTTGGATCATCCCCTCACCCTTTTAAACCCACCTTGTTAGCCATGTTCTTCACACCTCAAACCATTCATCCTTACCCCTTAAACCACCCATTACTACCATGGTTTCTACAAGAACCTCCAATTCACCCAAAACCTCCTCTTCAAAGAGGCACCTTAAATTTAAGATTAAGTTACCCAAACTTAACTCTTCACCCTTTCACACACCCAAGAATGAGATTGTTCCAATTCTCATCTCTTAATCACCCTCACCACCTCTTGCTCCATGCAAGACTACCTCAACCCATGGTACCAACCATTTACATGGTTCTACCTCCTCTTCATTCCAATCTAGAATGAATGAGCTAGCCTCACCCTTCACTCCTAGTACTCTCTTAGATGTGACTACCCAACCTCAACCTATCCAAAGCGTTCCCATTGAGAATGACTTTGTTGAACCCTTGGTGACTTCACCTTTCACCCCCACCAACTTCCGCCACCACCCTTGTCTTTCATTTAAGCATGTGGATTGCTTATTGCTAAGACATCTAATTTAAGCAAATCTTAGGATTCTAGTGTAACTAAGATTAAAATTATGCTTAAGTTTTAGGTTTTTTTTATACATCTTTGTATGATCTTTATTCTCTTGTATTTCCTTTCATGTTTTCCAACATGATTTTTCTTTGAGTCTTGGATCTTGTTGTTATTATGTTTTTTCTTTTCTCTTATTTTGAGTCCTTTTCTTAAACTAATAAGAATTAGGAATCTTCTTGGAGATTTACATTACATGTAGCTTGATTTGTGATATCTAGATAGATGACTTGCTTGTATGCTACTTGCTTATATATCTTCTTGCTTATCCGTATGTTATATGCTTAATTGATTAGTTAATGAATGCATGCTTATTATAAAGGTTTTGTCTTTGTCAAGCAATTCCGATATAATATCTCTTAGATGTGTCTAACTCATGCATGTTCTTAAATGCTACATGCTAACATGTTTTACTTAGTCTTCTCTTTTTAAGTAATCTTGTCTCTTGCATGCCATATGTGTTAATTGCGCACCTTCTCTACATTGGTTTATTGTAGACTTCATAAGGCATTGCATGAATTATCCTATGTGCTTACTTGATTATGTGTTATATTTTGTACTAACTCTTCATGTCTTCTTGAGCTTCTTTTGAGTTTCTTCTCTCATTTTCTTTTGAGATTTCACTATCACCTTCTAAGGTATAGTATTCATGAATCAATTTGTGAAGTTATCCTTAACTTCTTTGTTGAGTCTCTCTCAATTCATTTTAATCATGCTTTTCTAAGTCGAGTCTCTTTCTTCTAGTCTTTCTAAACTAAGTTGAGTCGAGCCTTACCCTTTCCTCATCATGTAATTGTTCTTTGAACATCCATAATGATTGAGAAGAGCTACGAAACTTTGAGCATGTAGTTTATCGTATGCTAAACACCATTTGGTGTCGACATTCATACGCATTTTTGCCTATAATGTCCTATATCCTGATTTTTCTTAAAGCGTCGATTTATCCGCTTTTGGTTTTCCTTTTTTTGGTAAAAAAATGTCTCTAGGTTGAGATATTTTTGTCCCTCTTTTTGAGAGTTGATTGCGGTTAAAATTTACAATTGGTATGGGTGATTCCATCAATTCTAATTTTTTAACCCCTTGAGATGATATCTTCAAATTCTTGGATGTTTCTTTTCTACCTCTACTCCAATAATTTTGAATTGATTTCCTCGAAATCCTCTCCTTGTTTTTTGAGAGTTGAGGGTTAAATCTTGAATTTTCTTAGGTGATTCCAAAAATTCTAAGCTTTTTACCATTTGACATATTATCATTACAATTGGGTGATACCAACAATTGTTAATTGATCTTGTCAAGATCCTCTCCTTTGATTTGTTTTTGGATTGATAGCATCGTATGCACACTTCTTTGCTTGTCATTGTTTGTGCAAACGACTTGTTTATCATCCCCGTTCGGGTGACATCTCTTTTTATATATGCTCTTGTCTACTAACCTTGTTTTGTAGGACACTTCTAACCCATTTTTGTAGCTCGTCACTATTCTTGCTTTGTTGGTGCCTCAAGCAAGGGGGAGCTCATATCAAGGGGGAGCATTTTCAAGAGTTCAACTCATTACATTTGCGATCGTTCACTCACTTAAATTGCATTCATTGAACATCTTGCAAGTAATGAATTATGGGATCTCGAAGACATGGAGGTGGTTAACCTATGGTGATTGAAGACTTCACTAGGATGACGCAAGCTCAATATCTTTGGATGATGGGGTTACGGTTCGGATTCTCGCCTCTCAACCGAATATCTTTTGGATGCAAGCTATCTCAAAGTTGATTCTTCTCTTCTACAAACGACGACTACCTTTGGATGCGTGATCTTCCTCAAATGATATGGATTCTACTCTTCCTCAAATGACGACTACCTTTTTTATTCGACAAAAGGGGGAGAAGGAAGTGTAAACGAGTACGTTTCACATTTTACTATGTGTTACAGTTTACTTGTTTGTCATCATCAAAAAGGGGGAGATTGTTAGTGCAAACATTACGATGTTTAATCAAGATGATCCCTTCATGTTTTGGTGATGACAAACGTATAACTCACAATACATAATGTAAAATGTGTAAGGTACTCGTAATCACTCAAGCATACTTATGTATACTTCTCTCGACACCTTGAAGATTACATTCGTCATGAAAGACAAGAAGGACGCGCGGTTCTCTTATAGCACACGCGGTTCCTTAGTGATATCGAACCGTGGGAAGATATAGAACCGCGGGCAGTCAAGCCGGTTTAAGGGTTACTCAAGATTTCTGGAAGCTTCTAGAAGATGGAGGGAAACTAATAAATTCAAATTTCAAATTTTGAATTTGGGCTCCAATAATATAAGGTGCATCCTTTTATCCAATGGTTAGTCCACTCTTTTATCCAATGGGTAGTCCACTCTTTTATCCATTGGGTAAAAAGGTGCTCTCCAAGGCAAGAGTTGGCTATAAATAGAAGACTATTCTCTTCCCTTTTACTTGCACAAAAAACACACAAAAACCTTCCAATATCCCATTCCTCATTTGCCTCATTAAGAGCAATGAGAAGAACACTTTCACCCTTGTGAAGTGTTAGTGTCTAGAGTCATAACATGATGAGGATCTCTCTAGATCAAGTCATGATTATTGTCTTCCTACTATGTATATGTAGAAGATCCAAGTTGTGGGTACACTTGGATGTGTTTGTAAGGGTAGAATATCCAAGTGATGGGTATCCTTGGATTAGGTGTTAGTTGTGTAGATCCAAGTCTTGTTAGTACTTGGATATAGTGTCAGAGTTATAGATCTAAGTGTTGTGTGCTTAGATCTATATGGTTTATGTGTTTAGGCCATAAAACACAAGGTTTGTTATGTTGGGCCATAAAACATAACTAGTGGGTAGATTAGGTTGTGTCTTGGTAGTTCTCACTAAACTATAAAGTGATGTGGTTGTGTCTTGTGAGTTCTCACTTAACTTGAAAGTGATTAGTAGTTGTGTTGTGTGAAGTTCTCACTTAGCTTCAAAGTGAAGAGTCGTGAAGATTGGTTCTAGCTTTCGATTAGAACTCGACATCTAGCCTTGTGTCGTTAAATGGTAAAGTGGGCGACGTTGTGTAGATTGGTCCTACCTAAGATTAGGACTCGACTTTTAGCTTAGAGTCGGAAATTGGATAAGCGACGTTGTGTATGGTTTCTCCACCTTAAGGAGTTTGTTGACTAGTGAAGTAACTCTCGAGTAAGGTGTACTCGAGGAGTGGAGTAGGGCGAAGAGGAGCTTCGTGACCGAACCACTATAAATCATCATGTCGGTACTTTCCTTTACATTTACGTCTTTACCTTTGTAGATGTATTTATAGTTGCATACTTATGTTGTGTGTTGTGTGCATCTCATAATCTCAACATCTAAGTTGCGGAAAAGCTATGGCTTAGTATGTATGTGCTTCGTGTTTAGATTATGGTCAAGTGTACATCACTTAGTCTAAACATCCTAGTTGCGGAAAAGCTTTTGCTTAGTACGTGTGTGCTTAGTGTTTAGACTATTGCTTGATGTACTCTTGATTTGATGTGTTGTGTGTTTATTTACTTGTAGTATTTATCCTTCAATCAAACACATCTCATATCTAGTTAAGCTTGATCGAGAATTTAATACAAAGGATTGTCAAAGTTTAAATATGTAATAAACGGTTTCGTCCACTGTCGGCGGTTCCATAAATGGACCGGCGGTTCTTTATTGATAAGGAACCGCGGGTACACATAAGGAACCGCGCACAGTGGATTAAGCCAAAATGTTTTGAAAACTAACTAGAAACTATTCAAGCCCCCTTCTAGTTTCTACACTATCATATACTATATATCAAACAAACGACAAGAAAATGTAAGTTGAATTAAGGTTGTTGATGTAAGCTGAAAAAAGCTTGATATATCATAACTGATGATATATCATATATGATAGATATATCATATATGATATATCATCAGTTATCATATATGATATAACTATCATATATGATATATCAAACAAACCACAAGAAAAAATAGATTTTGTATGAGTACTTTTCAGAAAATCTATATAAACTCTTTAAACCTACTCTATCATATATATGAGTAATTCATTTTGGTGTTAAAATGTTGTATAATATGTTCTTTTCTTTCTTTTATAAATGCAGTCAAACAGAGATGGTACGATTGTCCGATTTGAAGCAAATCAAAGAGGGATGTTAATTATAACAAGAGGATGTGCACGGATATGTTTTAAGTATCAAGACGGAGTAGGCGTTATTCATGAATTCATCATTTGATAATCTGTTTTAAGAATAGTTTATTGTTGAAAAAGAAGAGTAGTTTCAATAATAATGTTGTTTCCATTTTTTAATTTTGTATAAATGGTTATCATATATGATATATCAGAGGTATATCATATATGATTTACATTAGGTTACGTTCTGTTTGAATTATCATATATCATTCTATTCAAAAGTACATTTTTTTAAGTTATGAACAAGTGTTTAATTATTAATTGTGCATACTCTTTGTTGTAATCATGAATTTACCAGATTCTTTGTTTACTATATCCAAGTTTTTCTTGAGTATCATATATGATAATGTGTTATCATAGATGATAGTGCATTATCATATATGACTTAATGTATCAAAACCATCATGACATAATACCAAGAAAGTTAAACCATTAAAAGCGTCGTACAAGATACCAATAGACTACAAAATCGTTCATATACGTCAAAACTTCATTAGGGGATTACAAGAAAAAAACAAACAATACATTTTAAACGTAAAATAAAAATTCATGAGCTTCTTCATTAAGCTTCTTGGCCTTTTGGATGCTTGTAATGTTCAATATTCCTTGTAAACATCCTTCTCTACACAAATAAAAAGATTTAATTCAATTTTCAAGCGCATAATCATATATGATATATTTTATCATATATGATATGTTAGCTTTACATAATATATGATAAAATATATCATATATGATATTTCACTAACAGGTCATATTAAATTTGTTCAGCGAGATTAAGCCATAAAATATTATAATTCATGAAAATAAGCTAATAAGTTAGCTTATAATTCATCATAATAAAAATGATGATAATTTATAAGCTTATTCCCATTAATCATTTAATAAAAAAAGCTAACACATCCATAATCACATCAAAATAAGCTTATTTACATCAAACAAGCTGAAAAAAGATATAAATGATGATGATATAACCTGGTGATTTTTCTTCAATAGCATCGACATCTTTTTCTTTAATTTTTAACGTGATTTGTTGATGATTTTTTATTTGTGTGTGTTTTAGTATGTGTTTTGGATCGAGATGATGATTGAATAAGCTTATGTGTGTGTTTCTTGTGTGTGTTTGTGTTAGATCTGAGAAAAGATACGGGGGTGAGATGTATGTGGGAGGTGGGTGGGATGGGTGGGTTTAAAATAACGATAATACCCCTCCGCTCTTTTTTAATTAAAAAGTAAGATTTAATCTGGATTGTTGATATTTTGGTAGATGGAAGGTGGGCACGGGCGAAACCACCTTACTGTTAGTGGGGGGCGATGCCCCCAACCGGGGTTTTGCGGATACAAAAAGTATATAGAAAAAAGTAATATTTTTGAGAAAAAATTTCAGTGCCCTCACCTATAAAATCAAAGTGCCCTCATAGTTGTTAGCTCGCCAACAATTTGAGCGCTCTCTAATGTGAAAAAACTACGATTTTCGGTAGGCTGGTAGGTTTTTCAGTCGACTAATATGGAGAAGAAGGTAATGGGGAAATGTGAAAGTGGGAGTGGACCATTGGACAGGATACATGTATAGTATTGTAAAACTTAGAATATTAATACATTTTTAACCTTTCATATTATATTGTTAACAACACAGGCCTTTTAACTTCAATTTTTTAATATTAGAGAGTTTAATATAACTTCTACACTTTTGATTTAGTATTGTTCTTAATAAACTAACAAGACCGTACACCAAATTCTTTAGTTGGCACGTAAATCGATGATTAGTGGTAACTGCATCGTAGTAGAGCATTTTTGTTACTTTATATAAAAACCGACCCGATTCGTTTTAAATTATTCTAGAAATTCACATCTCCCGTTAGCTGACCTTTTGATCGATGCCCCCTGTAATCATATTTTCTTACTCCGCCATTGAAGGTGGGGATTGGTCCCCTTGTATCCAAAGGATACAAGGTATCTAATATAACCCTTCTCAAATATATATGGTTATGTGAAACTAACCGTAGTATATGTATACATGAATGAGTATTTGTTTTCGTAGTTCATAGAACATCTTCTTAGCAATCAATAATTGAATAAAACTATAGTTTCAGCAGTATAATTATTTGTCATTTTATAATTTTTGCGTGTAACATCCTTTTAAAATCTTGAATCCACCCCTAGTTATAATTTGACTAGAGACTCAAGAATAGAGATATGATTTTCATTTAAAAATGAGTATTTCGATCCGAAACTCAAAAACAAACCAGAACCATATCAGAACTGTATTGGTTCTCAGTATTCAAATTCCATTCAATACGATATCAAAACTATGAAATAAAGTAAAAATAATAAATTGAGAACACTAATTTGATACGACACTAATACTAAATTAAAAACTTTTCAAAAATCCTAACTTGAAATTACTTTGAAATAATGGTATGATTAATAGGCAAACTTCTCTCGAGACATCTAGACATAACGAGACACCACTCGCACTTCCCACACGCTTCAAAAATAAAAAAATCTCACACCCTCCCACCCACACTCTCACCAATATAATCTCTAAAAACAATCATATCTATTTAATTCAATCCACTTTTCATCTTAATTTCCGTTTATATATATAATAACAAAAACGTTTCATCATCATCTTCATCAATTTTTATTTTTTTTATAAAATCCAGTAAAAATGGAAGATGTATGTTATTTTGGCGCCAAATTGAAGAGAAAAGATCTCCATGATCCTCGTAATGATGATTTCACCGATTACTTAGCTTCCTCTCCTGCTACCAAAATCCGTCGTCTCGTACGTTTTTTTTTATCATTTTTTTATTCTTAATTTACATTTAATTATTAATTATCATTTTATTTTTTTACATAATTCTATAATCTAGGTTCAAATTGTGCATCATTAATTAATTATGCTAAACCGATAAATTTAGTTAATTAGCTCCTTTAGGTATTAATTAGATGCTAATAAGCTTTTATTTTATAGGTATAGAAATTGTAGATTATTTATTTATTTATTTTTGTTGCGACTTTTTTTAGTGGACTGACTTTGTTTAGAATTGTGATTTAGGATGCGGAGTTGCCTCCGATAATTGAGGAAGAGGAGATGTCGAATGCGGTGGAGTTCGAGCAAGTGGTCCCTGGTTTTGTGGAAGAAATAGTGAGAGGTAGTACTGTGAGGATTGATGAGCTGCCTGAGAATGAAGAGAGGGCTATTGTTTTGTATGATCCGTTGAATAACGTCCCTCGGTCGCCTTTTGCTGTTTCGGTTAATTCAGACTTTCTTTCAGGGTTTAAGAGTAAGTTTGTAAATCCGCTGTTTTGTTTGTTGTGTATTTTGAGTTTAGTTGCTTTGAGTAGTAATTAGATGGCAAACGTATAAATGTTTTCATATTCCCTGAGAATGGCGAGGCTGTGATACAACACCTGTTTGCTGTTTCAGATGTCGCAAATTCAAGTTGGTGAAATGGTGATATATAGTTTCATAGATGTGCGTATAAGGAAGCTACTTGTAGAGTTGTAGCTAATTCCTGATATGGGGAGCATATTTTCTCTATCAGGTCATAAGGGCATGTGTTGTAAAGTTAGAGTCGAGTTAGGACCTCCTTGTGGTCGAGTGTTCTAACATAGCCCCCTCAATGTTAGGAGTGGTGTGAATTCGAAGTGGCTGAAAGTATGGTTGCATTTAATGTATAATTTGGTCATAAAGAGTAGAACATCGACTATTATAGCTTGAACTTCATGTTGTAGTGTTTGCAGTAATTAGTTTTCGAGTGAGTAATCTGTCATAGAAGGCGACTGATTCTTACTGGTTTTATGTTGGTACAGATCCAGTTGTATGGTCGAACCGTTCTAACCTGCTTCAATCATTAGGTGGCAAAACAGAGAAGCAGGACAGTGACTCTGAGCAACATAATGGAAGCCTAGCTGTTGTACCATGGGTGCCAAAGAGCGGATATCACCAAGCAATGCCAGAAGTGGAGGTGTCCCATACAGAAGAAGTATCTGACATGATGGATGCAGATGATATGGAAACCACAACCATGGATATTGAAGATAATAATAACTTCCAACAGATTCCCAGAAACGGCTTTGGTTCAGTGAGTGCTAGTGAAGGTGTGAACCAGTGGCAGCAACATTGCATGATTCCACAGCCTCCCCAAAATATGTCGACGCCAATTGCTTGGTCAGGTTCATTTTTTTCATGAAGAGCTCTTATTCAGTTTCTGGTTAGGAATTTACAACAGACGGAAGTTGTTGGGATATGTCTATGGCGAACAATTGGAAATGCTTTGTACTGGCTACTGCTCAGCATGTTTATGGTAGTCGTAGTTTCGGTTAGAACACTTGGAAGGGCTTGCCGCGTGTTTATGGTGAAAAAGAAAAATTAGAATGTTTTGGATGGTAGTCCAATGTAAAGAGTTAAGATGATATCGTTGTAGTTTGAAAAGGCTTTGTACTAGCTACTGCTTCAGGAATCGTTTTCTTAATATCATGCGTTAAGACACTAATTTCTGCAAACATGTGACTACTAGAGTGGTAAAGCATGAATTGAGATAATACTGCCATGTTGGTGTTTGAATGTGCAATTCATCATGACCGTGGGAGATTAAATCAGAATTAGATGAGAGATTAAATCAGAGTTAGATTATTTGTTGTAGGACATGAAGTATAAGATAATAACATAGGGATTCTATTGCACTTGGAATTATGGAAGTATGATACCTGGTTGATTGACAAGCATCAACTATATAAGAGAATGGATAAAAGACGCGGAAGTGACATTTTTATAAGGAATAATAATAATCCAGTTCTGCTGAATCCTATTAAGCTTATCTTAAGTTCGCTATATCTGACCTATCAATAGCAGAATCTGCTGAAATCAAATTGATAGTCGAATCGTGACTCCCCAAGTCATTCTAACAATTAAAATTAGTGATAACATGAAGCTTATTAAGGTAAAATCTATCTGAACAATAAAAAGGGAGGCTTTTCGACTCAAAACATTAATATAATCCCATGAAGCCAATTAGAAAAACTGGATTGCGGCTTCATGTCAGGATATCTGCACAGTGATTCAAATAGTTCAAGACAACAAGATAACGTGTTATGCTAAATACTTTGCATACTCATTCAACAGTTTATGTTTCATTATACTGTCATAAACATGACAAAGGTAGCAATAAAAATGAACGATTTAAAATCAAACATGTATAACAACAATGATACAACGGTACAAGCATTCTGCATTCTGCAGGGTTACCAGAACCAAAATATACAACTAATAGTCACAAAAAATCAAAATTGATTTACAGAAATAGATGTAACTTCAATACTTATGTATTCATATGATTACTGTCAAATGAATGAATCTATGTCCCAGTTTGTTGAGATTTAACAATAATAAACAAAAAATAAAAAATACAAAGACAAGAGGGCTGCAAAAGCTTGACCAACGCATTCTGACTAGAGGTAGGTAGGCTCTTCTACATCAAAGTATAGGATAACAAAGTATGTATCCATTTCCAATCTAAAACCATGATGGACTAAACCCTAACGAAACCCATTCTGAACAAGAGCATTTTAACTAGTCTCCAGATATATATTTTCTTTCTTCATAGAACTTCTTCTCACTAGCTTCCTTCTTCGCATTCCGCTTCTGCATAAGTCAGGCTAATCAGTCTCGAATCGCAGCATTAAAATTGAAAGATAGCCTTGAAAGGAGGAGTGTAATGTCAACATTTACTTATAAAACGGGTGGATTGTTGTTTGTTCTATATAGGCATATGGGTTGAATCAACAAATTTACCTAACAAAATGGACAAATCTAACGGAGTTTAAGATTTATACTTGATGCATGCAACCTTTGCATCGCTTTATCGAAATACTTAATTAGTACTCTAATAATTTGTAGCTATGATTAATGTGTTCTTTTCTATTAGAAAATAAAGTGTGCTGGTGAACCCAATCCATTGCATCTAGTTTAACCCATACAAATAAAACCGGTTTGACCATTATCCAACCCCGGCCATCCTGCAACCTATCTAAAAAAGATTATATTCAGAGCATGTGCATACCTCATAAATTTCGTAATTGGCCTTTATTCTTTGAGCCACCGATGTGGTGGTTATGTTTTTTGGGCTCTCGAGCATTTTGAAGATACCCATGCTTTTAGGAACTGAATACGGATCTGGTTGGGCCTGCGACAATGAGAAGAATGGGCACATTAAGGCATTGTTGGCAATAAGAAAACGTCTAAGCCAAAGACGCGTCCCTAACTTACATTGAAAGAAGACTTGCTCTCACAAACTGTTCCGTGAACAACCAACGAAATATTAAAAGTTGTAATCTGTTCATGTCAATGATTTTGATAGATGATTAGTCAAGCAAATGTCGCAATAATCGTGGGATAAAGTAATAAAGATCCAAAAAAGTACATTAGCATAAAAAGAATTCATGTACCATGTCTTTCGTGATCTCCAAAGGAGCACCAATGATGACTTCATCAACATATCGACAAGCCAAAACACTAAGACTGCGTTCATGCAAATGCATAAGTGGGAAATGAATCCCGCGTTGTTCCCTGCATTAAAAAGATGAACTTCTTATTTCCAGTCGCCCCTTTAACTAATCAACTAAAGGAAACATACACATGATACTTACCTCACAATTTGATCGGTGTGAAGGCCCACAAGCAGAAAATCTCCAAGTTGTCGAGCACTCTTCAAAATCTAAGTAAGCGTGAACCAAGAATAATTAATGTTTATGCTGAACGTCAGCAAAAAGTAGCTATTAACCCCATTATAGAGTATAATTCAACAAGTTCACGACCCTAAGATCCATTGATTCAAGATAAAATATAAGATGACCAAACTAATACCAAGCGGCCAGAAAACATTCTACATAATATCACAATAAAATATTTATTACAAACTTAAATATTACTGATTTGTGCAAGTGTAAGCCTGATTACCGTTATAAAAAAAATTCTATACAAGAGGAGCTATATTGGTTGTGAACTTTGGAGTTATATACTTGGTTCACTTGACAGTTGTAAGTTAGATGTGGAGTTAAATACTCAACAAAATGCTCTAGGCATAGCAAGTATTATTACCTCAACATGGCCAGCATGGAAAAGATCAAATGCTCCATCAATATACACCACACGAGCATTTGGTCCAGGACCCTGAAAAATGAAAAACATACTTCAAACAAGGTTTTCTTTAGATAGATATCATATATATCTTTGTACCATATCAGAGTATGGATGTAGAATAAATGTAAATTTTACGGCAGATGTGCAGCAACACATGAAAAGATGGGATTATAAACAAGAATGAATGGGTTGAGGGAACACAGAGATAATACCATCCGTAATCCGTGATGGGTAGGTCAATTCTACATAAATTGCACAAACCTAGATTGATTTTAGCTGATGGGACATGGTACCTTGGCATTCGAAAATTGCACAATTCTTCTTGATGTAGGCAGAAAATTAGAAGCGTGCTTCGATTTTAAAAAAGTTTCCGCGCTTTTCTTAGTTTCATTAAGTTCCTCATCCCGCTGTACTTGGTTGTCTTTATTATCCTCCATAGAAGCCAGTATTCTTCCTACACGACAAGATAAAACATTTCCATAAAAATTAAGGCATAAAATTCTACCATTTTATACCAACAGAATTTTGATAAAAGGGGGGCAAGTTAATTGCTTTACCTACAATGTCTGTACTAGAGACACCCTCTGTGCGTTTGATTTGCTTATAACGACCAACCTTTTTTGCAAGAGCATATGCATCGCTTCCATCAGGAAGTAAACAAGGATCATCACCATGTATAATATAATCAATCTTATGCTCGTTAAAGAGACGGTTCATAAAATCTTCGGTTATTGCATAGGGTGCATCAGCAATGACTTCATCCACCCATTTCAACCCACTAACAAGAGCCAGCCTATAATACATTTAAACATTAGAGAAAAATTAAATGTATTATAAACATCAAAAGGTATTTGAATATGTGTGAATTTAGCAATCAGTTAAAGGTTCTTCATATGGAGAGAGTCGTCTCAAAATTTCCCTCAAACCCGAAATCCCACGAGCATTCACCCTAAACCTTAAAGAAAACTTTCAGCTAGTAACATGGGCACATGTCAATTATCTATTCATTTTATCTATTTGTGTCTTAAGTAATCAGAGCTTTCCAAACACTCAAACATATCAATTACGGAATATCTTATCATTACAGCTCAAACAGCAAAATACACTTTTTCTATGGCCTGTATTAATTATTCAAACGACCATTCTCAAGACACATCCAAACAGCCAGATATGGTAGTGCATCTCCTGGAGAAATTTGTAACTATAGCATATCCCGTGGCAAAAACCTTGGATAAAGCTACTTGTACACCATCTAAACTCAAAAAGATTATATAGTCTCAGTTTTAAAAAAAATATATATACTAGTACCATTTTTTTTGGGTAACATAGGTTTCCGACTCGACACTGTGAGCCGACTAATCCCAGGGCGACTACCCTTTTGGATAGCCCGGAGTCAGCGCAGGTGAACCTCCGTGGCCACCTCCAAATGTACACACCTAGTGAGGTTTGAACCCTTGACCTCTTGCTTGAGAGTCAAGGACCTTACCACTAGGCGATTTGATGGTGGTTAAAAATTGAGAATTTACCATATTAATCCTGATTACATGACTTCCGTCTCCTATGAATTGGCATAAAATCGTATTGATAAGGAATGAAGACGAAAAATCATGAATAAATATCAAAAAGAGGAAGTATACCTCTCTTCCATAGATAAAACGGGTGGGCCCTTATTCGTCACAATTTCCTCATCACTTACAAGTCCAACCACCAACTCGTCACCCAAAGCTTTAGCTTGTCTCAAAGCATTAGCATGTCCATAATGCATAAGATCAAAACACCCATCCATGTAGACCCTTATCTTCTTCTTTTCTCTTTTCTTCTTTTGAAGATTCGACAAGTTAGGTAACATATACGGTAACGCAGGAAACCCGAAAATACCACCAAAATAACTCGTTGATAAACCAAGCAATGCGGCTGTTAGCATAATGGCGCCAAATAAATGTGGGTAGTAATATACCCCTTCCCAATTCGAAGTATGACTCTCAAATTCCATATTTAAAGCCCTCCTTTAATTTGGTAACGGAGACACAAACCCTACACAAAGAAGGATTCACTAAAATCTTACAAAAATTAACAATATGAAATACCTAAATCCATCAAAACAACATCAACTTTTTAGGGGTGTTTGGGATTGTTTTCTACAATTAAAAATAACAATAAGAGCAACAGAGTAAGCTTTAACTTCTATGCGTGTGTTAGGGATCGTCATTAAAACTGTTTATTTGCTTACCTGCTTTTGTGTTTTAATAAACCAGATAATGTGAACCGTCTTAAACGGTGTTTCAGATTGTTTATCCAAACTGCTTATTGATTATTTATGAGTAAGAGGGGCTGCTTAAATCAGCTCAATTGCTGAATTGCAATAAACCGATAAGCAGTTATAACTTTTAACAAAAAAAACCCAAAAAAATCTCTAGCTCTGATCACTTAAAAAATTGTTAAAAAACCAATCAACTTATTGTCAGCTTATTTCTAAACAGATATAGGCCTTTTGGGTAGCAATATACTGTTTCATATGTATGATGTACTAAAAACCAGAAAATCAAATGAACAATTCACATGCACAAATCTTTGTCACATGACATACGCGAAACATAGATTATAACCCGATTTCGAGCAGCAATTCTAAAAACCACAATGATTTAAACATCATAAATAAACAATTCAAAATCCAAACACACTCACATATGCAAAAAGATACAAACTTTATTGTTTATCATAACCCAATAATCAAGATACCAAATTTAACAAATCCCACATCACAATTCACCATAAAAACCTAAATCAAATCCAAAATCACAACAAACCCAAATAAGATCTACAAATCATGAACCATAAAAGATATAAAAAAAATCAAAACTTTAATTAAAAAAAACAGCATAGGATCTAAGAAATCATAAAGGGGTTGCGTTACATTTGAGCAGATCGAATCTGGAATATGATTGTTACCTTTTTAATGTTGGAATTCGTGTCTCCTTGTGTTTGTGTGTTTTTTTTTTATTATTCAAAAGGGGATCCTTTATAAGACTAGAGGTAAAGGAAGGTATCAATTTGATAATTTGATAATTGTTGTTATTATTTAATCTTGTAAAGTAAGAAAACTTTTATTATAGATTAAGAAGTTAATTAATTGTTTGAGTAAATGTTAAAAAATCATGTGAGACATGTGGTTAACATGCAATTTGATGTTCTGTCCAATGTTTTAAAAACCGGGTTTATCCGGCCAGTTGAACCGGTTGTATCGTAAATTGGCTTAGAGATCGGACCAGATATGACCAGATTTTTGTTTATTTGAGAACCAGATTGAACTACCGGTTTCGTTGACCCGGTTTGATAAACCCGTCCTGGTCACAATCTTTTATAAAAAATAATTTCAATAACTTTTTTTCTATAACCATTTTTAAATTTTAAAGATAAATTCAAGCAAGTACTGGTGATCTATTGTTAGTTAAAATAAAACTAAAACTAACTTAAAACACAAACTAATATCGTTTTATTATGGTTTAATACAAATTATAAACATAAATTACTTGTTTTTTCATACATTTGCTATAATGTTATAAATATTAAATTAAAAATTTAAATATTTTTCATCGATTTAATTTAACGTAAGACAAGTTATAATATTATTACAATATTATATATTAAATATATAAAAAAAATATACATATATATATATAACCGGTTTGACCGGCGGTTCAACCGGTTCAACCGGTTGAACCGGTTGACCCGTAAACTGATTGTTAGACCGAGTCAACTAAAAAACCGGGTTTTAAAACATTAGTACTGTCATAGTTTATTGTTTTTTCTTTTTTTTTAAATTACTTTAGGGTGTGTTTGTTTGACCACCACCACCTTGGCATGGATTTTGTTTTCACAAGACAATAAACATGAGTTTGATAATGAGGAATCGATTTATATGTGGGCTCATTTCTATTAAACTAACAGGGTTTTAGTTTTATGTAGGGTATGTTTGACGACACATAGCAGTGAACAGTTGTAGAAATAAGAGTAGTACGTAATAAGCATTAGCAGTTAGTAAAAGCAGTAACCAGTAGTTGTTTGTTAAAAAAAGTGTTTGGTAAACGTTACAATAGTAGTAATTATAAACTAAAAAATTACGAAAAAGGCATAAACTAATTAAGGAAACAAGGAAAGAACAAAGTTATTAAAAAAGTAAAGGAGGGTATATTTGTAATTCTAAAGCAAAACAAAATGCTTCTGAATCAAGCATTTCAAATAAGAGCACTTGTATAGTATCCAAACTCTAGTTGCTTCTTCACCAAACAAGCTTTTAAGTCAAACTGTTAACCGTTTATTGTTTATCGCTCCAAAACGTTTTAAAAAGCTTTTTGTCAAACACAACCATAGTATATAGATGAGTATGGTTGGAATGTAATTAGAAAGTAAGCCCATTTTTATCAAAATATTTGCATAATTTTTTTTGACCACACAATTTCTTTGCAAATATTTTACAAAGTGGTATCATAATTTATTTATTGGTAAAGTATTTATTCAAATATCAAATCAAGTTATAAAATATTTCTTTTTGAAAATTATTATATATTTTTTCTCTTTATATTTTTCTTCAATCCAAACTAGAGCTGAACATGACAGACCCAAAATCAACCCGGAACAGACAATTTCAGTTTGGGGTTTTTCACCATTTCGGTCATCGGTTCGGTCGGTTCAATCCAGTCTTACCAAAAATCTCGTCGATTATGCCTAATAGGAACGGACGAACCAGACTGGACCGAACCATTTCGGTCCGGTCTCGGTCCGGGGTTTCAGACCATTTCGGTCCTAGGTCCGGACCCGATGCTCAGCTCTAATCCAAACCATTTTCTATCATAATAAACTAAACCCAAATTCGATTTCAGGTCCTCTTACGAACCAATCGGTCACTTAGTCTTTGTAAACATCTCGCTTTCGAAATTTTGTTTTTAGATAACCGAGGTAGATGTTACTAATTTCTTTATTCATGTTTTCGAACGGGTTTGGTTTCTAGAGCCTCGTTATTTCTAACAGTCGTTAATTCGAATGTTATAAGCCATTCTGACTGTAAGTATAGTATTTTACATTTTCTAGTGTTTTTACCGTTGATCCCTCATTAAAAAGGTAAAGTAAGTACGCTTACTGTTGTAATTCTTTTACGTATTCGACTTTCACCAATTATCGTTTTTATTATAAAGGATAGCATGCAAGTTATAACACACACAAGTGAACAACATGATTTGTTGTTTGTGTGGTTTATAAGCGGTGCTCAAAGCATCATGGACTAATCAGAATTATGGTCGTATGTTATATGGATGTCTTGTATTTGCAAGTATGATTGGTCCCAAAAATAGTTAGCAACTCATTTTGTTTGTTTATTTACACATTTTCATTAAATACATGTTTTTCATAGTTCGCCCTATATCAAACTTGATCTGGTAGTTTGATCTACCAATGTGTCATAAGGTCAATTAAGATTATCCTTGGTTTGTTGAGTTTTAGTAATGAGCTTGAATAAATCATTATTATGCTTGAATAAAAGCGATGAAAGTTAAAGATATATCTCATCATCAACTGGGTTGTGTTTGGGTTTTACGTTTAATGTGCAATGTGAAGCATTAGGGTAGCTGCTTGGTTGGTGAAAGTCGTTTGAATATATATTAGCTTTTAGGGTTGATGTTGTTACTAGGTAATAGGTTATGGTATTGATGGTGTATGTTGTTGTGTTCAGTGATATGAAAATTTTTGGTTGTTAATCCTTTTGTTGTTGATGATGAATGTGTTAATTTGTTGGATTAATAAAGTCAACTGATGAAGAATGTGTTAATGTGTTTGACTAATAAAGTCAACCTTTAATGTGTTCGTGTTTGAGTTATAAAGTGTGAGTAAAAAATCAAACAAACATGAAATTAATTCATGCATTTGAAGAACAATAACCAATCCAGGATATAAACCAAGTGAATAATACAAAGCTTAACGAACTTGACTCCCAAAAAAACTATTCATTCTGGTTTTCATTCAGTTCATCCATTGATTGCTTTATTTGACCTTCCATAACTACAAAATGATCCTGAAGGTCTGCAAGTTATTCTTGTACTCGTACTTCATTTGATAGTTTTTCTCTTTCAAGTGGACTAACGATCATATGCATATCATATTAATGAGCTATGTAATGTTTATTCTCTTGCTCCTGTCAATAAAATTCCATCTTTTACAGTGCTTGATTTCGGGTTTCTAAAAATAAGAGAATTTGTAATTAGCTAATAATTAAGATTTAGACAATTGAAACAACTTGCATATTTGACATTCTTGAAAAAAATTTTACTGTTGACTTGCTTTGTATAACAAAGAGGTGTAGACTTTGTGAGCGTTGGCATGTGCTTTATGGGTTGTTATTGATTTGCAACTAACATTGTTGGTCCATTATTGCGGTTAATAGAAGATTTCTCATTTCTCGCAAAACAACATTATTCTTTTATACGTTACTTACACAGTTGGTCCTTGAAATAATTGACGGGTGTAGTGTTCCACTTTAGTTGCATTTTACATTAATCTTTCCAATGTAGTAATAATTGTGTTTTCGACCCTTAGCATGTGTAGTCGATTAATTACCATGAATTCACTTCTATTTAAATCTCCCTATATCGTCCTTCAAATCCGAAAATCGCACATACATACTTTATCTTGACCATCCTTAAACACATCTGTTTTATTATGGCTACTTCTCGGGTTTTGTTCATCTAGAAGAACTCAAGAATGCTTCAAATTCCACTAAGCTGCTTGATTAATTGCTTGTTTATTTGTTAGGAAGACACAAAGGAAAGCTAGTTAGCCAATCATTTTTCAAGTTTGTTAATGCAATGATGCCTAAAAACATTACTTGCATTATTTGGTCTCGGCTTATTTTGATTATGACAATATATAAAAACAAACATTTACAAAAACAACGAAAATCGAATTCTTAAGTTCAAGTATTTTTCTATTTCATTCGTTATCACTTAATGTATAAATAAACAAGCTCTTAACCTAACTAAGTGATCAACGATTTATATTTTCTTAAAACTCACTTTTATTTTAAAAGTGACAAATGCTTTTAATAAACTTTATTTTTAAGGAAATATTTTATTAAAATGGAAATTAGAAATTTTAATATTGCATATTCCAAATAGTTTAGGAATATCCTTTTTGGATAAAAACTGCACCAGATGGGATTTCACCACTAAAAGATAAAAACGTGTGGAGTCTACTGGAGCGGCTCAAAATAGGGGGTTGCGGTTCCATATCGATATGGAACCGCGGACCTATTTAATGAATTGTGGCCAGATATGACCGTTGGGCTCTTGTCCTATAAATAGTGGACCATTTCTAGATTTCCGATTCACCTCTTTTGCACATATAATTTCAGATTCAATCCACCTTCTTTAATCACACAAACCCTTGGTTATTTGGTTGATTATACTTGTTTAGAAGTGAATCTTTCTTCTCCCCTCTCATCCTCTCAAGTGCAAGGAGAAGAACACTTTCATCCTTGAAGCGTTGTGTCAAACTCAAGATCCATAAAAGATCAAAGTTCTATTTTATTCTTGTGTCACTATGAAGATCCCAATTGTTATGTATATTTGAAAGTTGTGTATGTATCGTGGTTTATACTTAGGCCTTAAAGTATATTGGTGTAGATTGGTCCTAGCTAAGATTAGGTCTCGACTTTTAGCTTAGAGTCGTAAATTGGTTAAGTGACGTGTACGGTTTCTCCACCTTAAGGAGCTTGTTGATTAGTGAACTCTCGAGTAAGGAATACTCGAGGAGGGGAGTAGGAACGAAGAGCGAGCTTCGTTGTCGAACCACTATAAATCCTTGGTGTTCGGTTTGATCTTTCCTTTCCTTATCTCTTTTCATTCATTATCCTTTATTGCATATACTTGTGATTATTAGTTTTGAACCACTATCAATTGTTCATATTGTGCATATGAAGATTTCACATAAATCACTCAAGTCTAGTTTTTGAAAAGGATTTTTTGAAAACCGATCTTTGATCATTTAACTTAAGAAACTACTCAACCCACCCCTTCTAGTTTCCACACTTGGTATCAGAGCGGGTTGCTCAATCTTTTAAAATATATTGTATTTTAAAACTTGAATCGATCTATGGATTCCAACAAGTACCTAAAAGGGCAATCTATGCAAAGACCATCACTTTTTGAAACCGATAGTTTTATTTATTACTCCCTCCATCCCAAAATAATTGTCCATCTTTGACTTTCTTGGTCTTTTTCTAAAACTTTGTCCGTAAATATATTTATTTGTGTTATGTAATATTTGATAAAAATTATATCAATGAAAATGTATTTAAAAACTATATCCATTCATATATGTTCGATTAAGTATTATATAACACACGTAAAGATAATTAGGGTCAAAGTTGGACAAAAAAGACTTTGAAAGTCAAACATGGACAATTATTTTCGGACGGAGGTAGTAGAAAAATAGATTTTGGACGTATATGAAATCAAAAGATTTAGATCTTTGGCATGTTATTACCTTTAGTGACTTTTTGCCTTTACAATATAATGAAGTTTCTAAAACGAAAGAACTAGTTTCTTTTGAAGATTTTAATGATGACACTAAAAAGAAACTTGCTAACAATAATGAGGCTAAAATGGTTATTTATAATGCTTTGCCTAAGAAAGAGTATGAAATGATTTTGATGTGTAAAACCGCTAAAGAAATTTGGAACACTCTTTTAATAACCAACCAAGGTAATAGTCGAGTCAAAGAAAGCAAACAATTTGTCATCTTAGAAGATGAAACTATTGATAGTGCATTTGCTAGGTTTAATACTATTATTACTAGTCTAAAAGCACTTGATGAAGGTTTTTCTAGCAAGAAAAATGTTAGGAAGTTTCTTTTGTCACTACATCCAAAGTGGAGAGCCAAAGTCATGACGATTGAAGAATCAAAGGATCTCACTACATTATCACTTGATGAACTTATTAGAAACTTGAAAGTTCATGTAATGATAATTTTGAAGGACTCAGAAATGGTTAAAAGTTAGAGCGAAAGAAAGTCTCTAGCACTAAAGGCCAAGGAAGTGAAAAGTGATCATGAAATCACTTCCTCGGATAGTGATGATGAAGAGTATGTTATGGCGGTTAGAGACTTCAAGAAGTTATTCAAAAGACGAGGTCAATATGTGAGACAACCAAGCAACGACAAGAAAGCTTTCTCCAAGAATCGATTTGTGAAGAATGACAAAGGTTATAGGAAATGCTTTAGATGCGGTGATCTAACCACTTCATTGGTGAATGTCCGGACGACTGGATTAAGGATATTGGTAGTTCTAAACACATGACGGGTAATCAAAGTTTTTTCTCTACCTACAAAGTATATAATGAAGGTAATGTCACTTTCGCTAGTAAGTTACGTGGTAAAATCATTGGCAAAGGTATGGTTTCTCTTGAATCCATGACCATTTAAAATGTTGAGCACGTAGATAACTTAGGTTTTAATTTACTCAGTATAGGTCAAATATGTGACAATAAGTGTAAGGTCATCTTTCCGAAAATAGTAAAATCGTAAAAGATGGAAAGATCATTAGAAAAGGTGTTAGAAAGCATGGGCTTTATGTCATGAAGGTCAACAGGAAGTCTAAAGACAACGTATGTCTAGCGACTTTAGATGATAGTTCTACTCTTTGGCATAGGAGATTAGGTCACGCTAATATGCATTTAATTCAATCTTTAGTCTCTAAGGAGTTGGTAAAACATCTCCCCAAAGATGAAGTTTGTTAGTCACTTTTGTGATGCTTGCAAAGTTGGGAAGCAAGATCACTCTAGTCACAAAGCCAAGATTTTGGTTTCGACCTCTCGGTGCCTAGAGCTCCTACATATGGATCTCTTTTGACATTCTGCCATACAAAGTTATGGAGGTAACCTTTATACCCTAGTGATAGTTGATGAATATTCTAGATTCACTTGGACTAGATTTTTGGCTAATAAGAATGAAGCTTTCGATCATTTCGAAATCTTTGGTCAGAATATCCAAAATCAACTAGGATATCTAATTGTCTCTATTAGGACGAATCATGGTAGGGAATTTGATAATGAAGTGAGATTTGGTGCCTTTTGTGAAGCTCATGGTATTACCCATAACTTCTCGGTTGCTCGCACTCCACAATCAACTGGGGTAGTTGAAAGGAAGAATGAGACTCTCCAAGAGATGAGTAGGACCATGTTAAACGAGCAATCTTTGCCTTAAAAAAGTTGGTGCAATGTCGTTGACACATTGACCTATATTATCAACCAAATTCTTATTCGACCCTTTCTAGGAAAGACACCATATGAGACTCTTAAAGGTAAAAATCCCTCATTAGAATATTTTAAGGTGTTTGGAAGCAAGTGCTTCATTCTCAACACTATAGACTACCTTACCAAGTTCAACCCAAAGTCGTACGAAGGTATCTTTTTAGGTTATTCACAAACTAGTAAAGCATACATAGT
Source organism: Glebionis coronaria (assembly GCA_025667525.1). Lineage (NCBI taxonomy): Eukaryota > Viridiplantae > Streptophyta > Magnoliopsida > Asterales > Asteraceae > Glebionis > Glebionis coronaria. Next base: position 650,790,098 of record CM046874.1, read on the forward strand.
CCTCAATAGAATCTCGGGTGTAATCGAAGAATCACTCAACGTGACATTTGATGAAACTCCTCCTTTATCTAAGACACCAACTTTGGTAAATGATGACTTAGATGAAATAGACATAGTTAAAGCCAAAGAGGTTATAAAACTAGGAGTTGAAGACCTTAATGTTGAAAAGGAAGTAAACATTAAGGAGTCTAAGGATCATGCCTAGATAACGTCATAGGCGACCTTAATTAAATGACCATTAGATCTCAAGCCCAAGACCAAAGTAACTTCTTTTATTTTGTCTCCTTAATTGTACCAAAGAATGTTAAAGAAGCTTTGACGGATGAGAGTTGGGTCATCACCATGCAAGAAGAATTAAATTAATTAATTGCTAATGACGTTTGGGAACGTGTTCCTCCACCTAGAAATACCACCATCATAGGAACCAAATGGGTATATAGAAACAAACTAGATGAGAATAGTGTAGTGTCTCATAACAAGGCAAGACTTCTAGCTTAAGGCTATAATTAACAAGAATGTATTGATTATGAAGAGACTTATGCACCCATAGCAAGGTTAAAGTCTATTAGGATCCTTTTAGCTTATGCTTGTGCTCTAGATTTTAAGCTTCAAAAAATGGATGTAAAGAGTGCATTTCTTAATGGTTTGATCAATGAGGAGGTATATGTGGCTCAACTTCCCGACTTCAATGATTTTGAGAAACCGAATTATGTTTACAAGATTTGGAAAACACTTTTTGATCTAAACAAGAACCTAAAGCTTGGTATGATAGACTTAAAGCGTTTCTTGTAAAACATGAGTATACCATGGGAATGGTAGACAATACGCTATTTACAAAGAAGAAAGGATCTCACCTTATCATTGTTCAAATATATGTTGAGGACATTATATTTGGTTCAACTTGTCAAAGTATGTGTGATGACTTTGCCAAAATCATGCATGACGAGTTCGAAATGAGCATGATGGGTGAACTTAACTTTATTTTAGGACTCCAAATTAAAAAAATGGACGATGGTATTTTCTTTTCAATCTAAGTATGTTAAATAAATGCTAAAGAAATTTGGATTAGGGGACTCCAAACCTATGAAGACTCCCATGGCCTTGGATGCTAAACTTACCGTAGATGATGATTGTAAGTTAGTAGACAATACCAAATATAGAGGTATGATTGGTAGTTTTTTTATACCTAACGACAAGTCTACTGGATATCATGTTTAGTGTTTGTCTTTGTGCCCATTTCCAAGAGGCTCCCAAAACCTCTCATCTTGAAGCGGTTAAGTGTATCTTCCGATACATTAAAGGCACTATGCATTTAGGATTGTGGTATTCTAAAGGGATCGACGTAGAAACCATAGTATACGGTGACTCGGATCATACAGGAGACTATGTGGACCGGAAAAGCACTAGCGGAGTGTACCTTCATGAGTTGTTGTTTAACTTCTTGGTTCTCTAAGAAACAAGCCACTCTTGCCATATCCACCACGGAAGCCGAGTATGTGAGTGTCGGTAAAGCTTGTTAACAAGCTCTATGGATGAAGCAAGCGCTTGTTGATGACGGGATTTCACTTAATGATATTCCTATCATGTGTGATAATGAGGGTGCAATAGACCTTAGATAAAAATCCCGTGCAACGCTCGCGAACCAAGCACCATTTCCTTAGGGATAATGTTCAAAAGGGGACCATTTCGATTGAGAAGGTGCCCTCGGTAGAAAAGTTAGCCGACATCTTCACTAAGCCACTGAAGAGGGAACCTTTTAATTACTTGTGTCTAGGTCTAGATTTAATGGAACATATACCTTGATTGTGCTTGATTAATTGAGTCTTTTCTCTTTTGAGTCTTTTCCCTTTTGAGTCTTTTCCCTTTGAGTCTTTGAATCTTTGAGTCTCTAAACTTTGTTTTTAAAATTCTCCTTCCTTATTTCAAAACTTCTCAAAGTATTTTCTAAAATGGTCTATAAATATTTTTGCATTGTTAATTCAATCTAAAAATGTATTTCATGAGTTCTTGCTATTGTCATCGAACATACATAGTCAATGTGTATGGGTCACACAATCATAGCGAGAACAACATTGAATTATGTAGGTTTCATGGATTATCAAGAATGTGTCATGACTACGTGTCTAGATAATCATACCTCCAACATCGATTTTACTTTAAAGTTAAAGATTGTTGGTCAAAGTCGTGTTTGTTGAGTTTTCATGTATTTCTTAGTCTTGTATTGCTCTTTAGCATAGCTTTACGATAAGTTAGACTAGAATATTAGGATTTGCTGAATTTAAAAATTCTCCTTGTCCTCCAAAACACACCCTCTGTGGGCGGATCCTTAATTGTCCGGCGGATCAATATATATATATATTGAACCGCGGGTACAATTATTGAACCGCAGGCAGAAGCTCTCAAAAACGGGTTTTCTAAAACTCCAAAATTGTTTCAACACTTTTTGGAATCTTTGTTTCAAACCTTTGACCACTCTCAAAATATCTTGTGCTTTCTCTATAATAAGTGTGTAAACATTTATCCTTTCGCCACTAAAATCAAGGAAAAACAAGACCTAATCATGTGTTTTATATCGTAAAAGTCGGAATTACGCGTGGTTTTATGTTTTTGTGTGAAATAGGTACAAATGATCAAAAGGAAAGAAAACACGGGATTTCACAGTCAAATGTTGAAGAAAAGTCCAAGAAAGAGACGAAGACAAAGTAAAAGACCAAAAGTGTGCCCAAGTTCACGAAAACCGGGAAAACCGAAATCGAGCTCGTTTTAGTGGATTTAATCATTTACAAAGATAATTGGGCCAAGTGGGTCCCACATTGGATAAATGGGCCCAAAAGCCCATTTAAGATGATGGACACTGACCTTTGATCAAAAGATTTAATCCTAAGCCCACAAATATTTGGACTGGTGAATTTAGCAAATTCAATTGGGCCAAGCCCATTTACTTAAACAAATAAACGAATGGGAGTTGTTTTTATTGGCCCTAGCCCATGACTAAATCTTTGGACAGTTAAAAAATGCAAGTGAAAGTTTTTTTCCCAGTCAAACAATCACTCCACAACACACGCATTGGTCAAACCTCAATTCACTCAACACACGTTTATTAAATAAACGTTTTATCCACACACATTTTATTAAAACAAAGTTACCACCCACTCACTCTTATTCATTCGATAAAAATAAGAAGTCACCCCCACTTTCCCGCATCTCTCCTACACACGCATCTTTTTATCTTCAAACCCTAATTCCTATATCAAAAGTTAATCAGTAAAAATTGAGGGTTTTACCCAAAGTGTGTGATTCACACGATGGGGAATTAAATCCCCATCTTTATCGGAAGAAATCACAAAGTGGTCCTCATCTCACGTGGCTATTTCCCTTGATGTGATTGGATGAAACACCTCTCCACCCCCAATCCACCAATCATGATCCTCCACATCATCAATGAAGAAACACAAGAAGCACATCTTTCCATCCAGGCTGGCAATCCATGTAATGGGCAATGTTTTCAACCGCAAGATCAAGAAAGAGATGGAATAAGCGACCAGGATTAATTTCTCAAGAAACTTCATGAAGAAGGTTTTCTAGGGGGTTGCCTATAAAAACCCCATCAAAAAAATGTAACCGGTGCACTTTTTTTTATATATTTATTTTAATTTCTACAAATTAGTTTTTAGGTAAATTGTATTTTTTTTATTTTCCAGTAATGTAATCCAAGTTTCAGTATTAATAAATTTTTTTATTTCAGTCAATTAATCTCGTCTCTTTTAAATTCTGTTAATCTTTAATCTGTTTTTGTTTTTCTCAAAATTATTATTATTTGTTCTTATTAAAATTAATATATTAAAGAAGGTGAATGTTATTTTTTCCCTACTGGAAAAAATTATATAAATCTGTTCGGATAGAGTTTGGTTCGAAGAAGTGTACTTGGTTCGAGGTATTTGTTGGTTCGAGTTAGATTGATGCTTTAAGGTGGTGTTTGATTCGGATAAAAAGGGGGCTCAGCGCTTCATCCCTTCTTCTCAACGGATATCATCATCAGGTTCTTCTATTTCCTTTTTTTATTATTTTTGTTAAGTTTTAGTTTAATAATAGTCTGCTTGTGTTTTGAGTTGTTCGGATCTTCTTATGTTTGTTAGAATTATTATTGTTCTTGTTTGGTTCTGCTTTATTTTTTGGTTTAGGATAAATTGCTTGTCTAATTTTGCTGGTTGGTTAAGTAAAATTTAAATCTGCTTTCTGTCTCGAGTTTGTTGTGTTAGTCTGTTAGTGCTTTGTATAAGTTATTGGATCTTGGTTTTAGTTTAGTTGGTACTGCTTTTTATCTTATCTGCTTAAATGTTTGCCTAGATTATTAACTTATTTGATTTGGGTAATCTGTTTGAAGCTTTGATAGATTTAAGCTGTTTTTGCTTATTTGATTTTCAAACTGCTCATTCTTCCGTTAAGCTTATATTTGTTTTTCTTTGATTTTCTTTAATCTGCTTATTTCTTGTGTTAGCGTATTTACTTATCTGCTTATTATCTTTATTAATTTGCTTATAGTGCTTATAGTACAGTATTGCTTATCTTAGACTTTAGTTTGCTTATTATTTTTGGTTATGCTTATTTGTTTTTTTAAACTTATTTGGTTTGTTGTTTTTACTGATATTTTCTGCTCGAAATCTCAGACACCATTGGTCTGAGATTCCAAAAGTTCCAAAAAAGTCAAAAAATTAAATAGCAAAAATTGTGTCTGTTAAGGGTTTTGACCCCTCGACCTCCAGTTTAACATTCCTGCGCCTTAACCAGTCGATCTAGTCTTTCATTTGTGTTTGATTATTAAGCATTTAATTAATATTGTCTAATTCTTAGCTGTCAGTTTTCATTTAACATTTTTAAATTCTAGATTTAAATAGATTTAAGTGAAAGTTTTATTTACATTCATTTTTGTTAAAAGTTTAAAATAAAAACAAACAAAAATATTCTTATTACTTTCATAAATTAGCTTTTATTAAAAATTAGTTTTAAATAAATTTTATTTAAAGTTTTAGTAGAATATTATTTTTAATTAGTTCAAATAGTAGTTAATTAAATAGTTTTTAATATTAAATAGTTTTTAGTTTAATATATCAAAAAGAGTTTCTATACACCAAGAACAAGTAATCCACGTAAATTTGATATCAATTCGAGTCGATTTGTGGAACGATAATTAGATCTAAAGAGGATTTGTAAAAATTCTATATTAAAATGGCGCCGCTGCCGCTTTGCTCGTTACGATTGACGATTTGGATTTTGGGATCCGTTCGATTTTGAACGTTATTTTTCTTGTTTTTAAAAAAAATATCATCAAAAATATAAAAAAAAATTAAAAAAGATAAAAATACAAAAAAATTAAAAAATCACAAAAGCAAATTCTTTCCTAAGATTTGCACCAAAAAAATTAAAAATCAAGAAGTAATACTTTTCCTAAAGTATTACACCAAAAATATTACGTATTATTGTTATTTCGATTTCTTTCGACACTACCATGGATAATCGTCCGATTTGGGAAATATTGCAAGAAGAGCGTTATAAGATTACGTCCGAGGAGTGTACGACTTGTGGTGGACCTCATGCTTATTTTAATTGTGACAAAACTTATGAGGAGGTTTATAATAATGAGGAAAGTATGTGTTATGCTACTAATACTTATTTTGGCTTCCCTAGTTTTCCTACAACGAGTGACCCACCACATTATGATCAATGGTTTTATGGGGAATTTCAAAATCAAGGGTTTTCAAATAATGAAGGTTTTCCAAATGAAGGCAATTTTCAAAACTATAATCAAGGGAGTATTTCACAAACTCAAATGGACTTAATTCTTCATAAACTTGAGGAACATGATAGATTACTAAGAGAATGGTAAGAGGAAACCGATAGAAAATTCATGCTCATTTTAGAAACCTATCAAGCTCAAGATGATATTGAGCCGACTTTGAGAATTGATGATGAGGCTAACACCACTACTAGTAGTGATGTTCCCACTGTGGATCCTTCCATCTCTCCGCCAATAAAGGAGAGACAAGGCCCGGAGATTATCATGAGTTTTACTCACCCTCCGGTGTTGACACCCACGGATACTATTAGCTCTCCTCTTTCCTCACCTATTGAGGAAATTCCTGAGATTACACTTGAGCCTCCATTACCCATTGATGACCCCATTTCTTTTATGACTCCTTCACCTACTCCTTCAAATGACTTTATGCTTTCTTCAAATCCTCTTAGCGAGACATGTTTTGATAAACCAATTTTTGAGGAGTGTGAAGAACTTTATAATGAGTGCATAGAAGAAGAACCCTTAATTTGTCCTACACCTAAGGAGTTTGTAGATAGGGATGAGTTATCTTGTGATTCCGACTACATTTTTAATTATTCCTCGGGATCGGATGAGGATGATTCTCCTATTTTACCAAAATCGACTTTTGAAAACCATGATACTAATGATTTATCGGATTCTTTACTCCTTAGTGATGACTTTTATACCCCGAGTATTGAGAAATTCCATCACGAGGATGCTTTTTATGATCATGTGTTATTGGATTTCTCGCATGAGCTTAATTATGATCATGGTATTGATGAGAAGGCAAATGGAGTTTTAAAACTTGATATTGATATTGATTTTGAAAACTCGGATTTTGATAAATTCACATTTGCCTCTTCGCCAACTACTTTTGATTCTAACATCGATTCTCTTCCACATATCACTTTTAGTGATGATGATGGTTTTCTCATTCCCGAGATCGATGAGTTTCTTAATATTGATACTCCCGTGGATGATAATTTCACATATGTTGAGAGGACCTTTTTACCTTTCATGACTTATCCTCCTGCCTCTCATTTATTATGTTCCTCCGGGACCGAGGATAAGATTTTTGATCCCGGTATTATATTAGAGGCTTCCCCATGGACCATTTAATTCGGGGTCGAGTCAGGCTTGTGACTCGGTTAACAAAAACAAGCGCTTCTCGGGAGGCAACCCGATGATCTATTTTTATATATTTTCTACAGTAAGTGTAGGGGAGCCAAAGTAGGTTGTTTGTGTGTTGTGATGTTGTGCAGGGATGAGTGCTTTCATGATCCACTTTTGGTGCTTTTGACGCGACCCATGTTCCCGTGTACCCGGTTCCTTCGATAAGTTTTTGTATTGTGATTCAATCATGTATATAAATAAGGCAAATAAATGTAATCACTTTAGTTGTCTCTTCCTTAGCTCGATTTTAAACAACGTACTCAATGTACTAAGTGTAGGGGAGTTTATTCTCCCACATGCTTAAACATTGAGGACAATGTTTATATTAAGTGTAGGGGGGATTTCTATCGAAATTTTAGTGGACTTTTCCATGAATTTGACCCCATTTAACCGGAAAATTTAAAAATTTTTCAACGTTTTTCAAATTTTTGATCTATTTTGGCCTAGTAGTATTTTTAATTATTTTCCTTTTATCATCGCATCGTATTTATATTTTCCATTTTAAGAATAAAGTCAAAAATAAATAAATAAATAAAATGGTTTTAACAAGTTTAGATATCTTTGATATTTTAGGCCCGTCGTGAATATTTTGACTCAACCCGAGTTTACTTATCCGAGTTTACTCTAGCTAGTATCCATAACCATATGCACCTTAATTGGTTTATTAGGCTAAGCATCCACGAGTCTTATTCTTTGAGATTTTAAATTGTGGAGAACGAGAGATGATAGAGTTGATAATAAGTTTAAGGGTTAATTCTTCCTTATATGAGTTTTTGTGGCTCTTTCTTCCCGCTTGTATATTTTATTGCTTAATAAATGAGGATTTTTGCGGTGTAGATTCGATATCTTAACTCTTAGCCAAATCTTTATTCTCCTTGTAATTAAAGCATGAACACATTGAGGGTGCCAGCGTTGTGGACTTCCGACTAAGGTAGCTCATAACCACTAAGTAGGAGGTATTCAGACCATGGGACCGTGGAATTTGGCCTACTATATATATCATAAATAAGAAAGAATAAGATTAAAACATGACCTCAAGGAGCCTTAGGGTGTGGGGCATGTAGCACGAACCTTGTCATTAGATCCTTAGGGTGTATGACATGGTAAGTGTTGAATAAAAATTGATCAAAAATCAATTCCCTTGTCTATCGTTCAAGGAGCCTTAGGGTGTGGACAATAGATGAGGAGCATTTTTACATCTTAAAGAGCCTCAGGGTATATGATGTGAACTTGCTAAACTCCACATAAAGTCTACATGACTTTAGAGGAATAATTAATAAGTAGTACTATTGGCCAAATTTTGAGTCCAGGAATTTATTCCCCAAATCGTGTTAAAGCATCCTTTATGTGGGCTTACTTTAGTGACAACGTTTTTGAGGACGAGGTTAGGTTTTGAGTATCGGGTTTGCACCGTTTGGCCTTCATTTTAAGAATAATAATTATCAAATAAGTCAAATGAGCCTACGGGTGAATGACAATCAATAAAATCTAGAGATACAACGTAGGAATTGAAGAAAGAGTATTACACAATTATCTTATATGAGTGGTTTTAACTTAAGGACTTATGGTAAACAATGATCTCGTTTTTAAGTTTGGTATGGGGAACGTGAAACTTGAGGGTGATTAATATTCATGACACCAAAGCCCTAATCTAAGTCTTAGATTTCTTTACGAGTTTCTTCCATCAAATAATTCCAAGTTAATAAATTGTTATAACTTGTGTTTCCTTTAAAGTTTTTATCTTTTCTTCATAGTAGTATTAGTATATCTTAATAAAGGCCGAGATGGATTAATTATGAGGAAAATGTAACTATATGCTTTAAAATAATGCATTAGATGGGTCATTGCAATGGTCAAGTGTAGGGGATTTAATAAATGTGTAAACACTTATCCTTTCGCCACTAAAATCAAGGAAAAAAAGACCTAATCATGTGTTTTATATCGTAAAAGTCGGAATTACGCGTGATTTTGTGTTTTTGTGTGAAATAGGTACAAATGATCAAAAGGAAAGAAAACACGGGATTTTACGGTCAAATGTTGAAGAAAAGTCCAAGAAAGAGACAAAGACAAAGTCAAAGACCAAAAGTGTGCCCAAGTTCACGAAAAACGGGAAAACCAAAATCGAGCTCGTTTTAGTGGATTTAATCATTTACGAAGATAATTGGGCCAAGTGGGTCCCACATTGGATAAATGGGCCCAAAAGCCCATTTAAGATGATGGACACTTACCTTTGATCAAAAGATTTAATCCTAAGCCCACAAATATTTGGACTGATGAATTTAGCAAATTCAATTGGGCCAAGCCTATTTACTTAAACAAATAAACGGATGGGAGTTGTTTTTATTGGCCCTAGCCTATGACGAAATCTTTGGACAGTTAAAAAATGCAAGTGAAAGTTTTTTTCCCAGTCAAACAATCACTCCACAACACACGCTTTGGTCAAACCTCAATTCACTCAACACACGTTTATTAAATAAACGTTTTATCCACGCACATTTTATTAAAACAAAGTTACCACCCACTCACTCTTATTCATTCGATAAAAACAAGAAGTCACCCCCACTTTCCCTCATCTCTCCCACACACGCAACTTTTTATCTTCAAACCCTAATTCCTATATCAAAAGTTAATAAGTAAAAATTGGGGGTTTTACCCAAAGTGTGTGATTCACACGATGGGGAATTAAATCCCCATATTTATCGGAAGAAATCACAAAGTGGTCCTCATCTCACGTGGCTATTTCCCTTGATGTGATTGGATGAAACACCTCTCCACCCCCAATCCACCAATCATGATCCTCCACATCATCAATGAAGAAACACAAGAAGCACATCTTTCCATCCAGGTTGGCAATCCATGTAATGGGCAATGTTTTCAACCGCAAGATCAAGAAAGAGAAGAAAAGAGATGGAATAAGCGGCCAGGATTAATTTCTCAAGAAACTTCATGAAGAAGGTTTTCTAGGGGTTTGCCTATAAAAACCTCATCAAAAAAAATGTAATCGGTGCACTTTTTTTTATATATTTATTTTAATTTCTTCAAATTAGTTTTTAGGTAAATTGTATTTTTTTTATTTTCTAATAATGTAATCCAAGTTTCAGTATTAATAAAATTTTTTATTCCAGTCAATTAATCTCGTCACTTTTAATTTCTGTTAATCTTTAATCTGTTTTTGTTTTTCTCAAAATTATTATTATTTGTTCTTATTAAAATTAATATATTAAAGAAGGTGAATGTTATTTTTTCCCTACTGGAAAAAATTATATAAATCTGTTCGGATAGAGTTTGGTTCGAAGAAGTGTACTTGGTTCGAGGTATTTGTTGGTTCGAGTTAGATTGATGCTTTAAGGTGGTGTTTGATTCGGATAAAAAGGGGGCTCAGCGCTTCATCCCTTCTTCTCAACGGATATCATCATCAGGTTCTTCTATTTCCTTTTTTTATTATTTTTGTTAAGTTTTAGTTTAATAATAGTCTGCTTGTGTTTTGAGTTGTTCGGATCTGCTTATGTTTGTTAGAATTATTATTGTTCTTGTTTGGTTCTGCTTTATTTTTTGGTTTAGGATAAATTGCTTGTCTAATTTTGCTGGTTGGTTAAGTAAAATTTAAATCTGCTTTCTGTCTCGAGTTTGTTGTGTTAGTCTGTTAGTGCTTTGTATAAGTTATTGGATCTTGGTTTTAGTTTAGTTGGTACTGCTTTTTATCTTATCTGCTTAAATGTTTGCCTAGATTATTAACTTATTTGATTTGGGTAATCTGTTTGAAGCTTTGATAGATTTAAGCTGTTTTTGCTTATTTGATTTTCAAACTGCTCATTCTTCCGTTAAGCTTATATTTGTTTTTCTTTGATTTTCTTTAATCTGCTTATTTCTTGTGTTAGCGTATTTACTTATCTGCTTATTATCTTTATTAATTTGCTTATAGTGCTTATAGTCCAGTATTGCTTATCTTAGACTTTAGTTTGCTTATTATTTTTGGTTATGCTTATTTGTTTTTTTAAACTTATTTGGTTTGTTGTTTTTACTGATATTTTCTGCTCGAAATCTCAGACACCATTGGTCTGAGATTCCAAAAGTTCCAAAAAAGTCAAAAAATTAAATAGCAAAAATTGTGTCTGTTAAGGGTTTTGACCCCTCGACCTCCAGTTTAACATTCCTGCGCCTTAACCAGTCGATCTAGTCTTTCATTTGTGTTTGATTATTAAGCATTTAATTAATATTGTCTAATTCTTAGCTGTCAGTTTTCATTTAACATTTTTAAATTCTAGATTTAAATAGATTTAAGTGAAAGTTTTATTTACATTCATTTTTGTTAAAAGTTTAAAATAAAAACAAACAAAAATATTCTTATTACTTTCATAAATTAGTTTTTATTAAAAATTAGTTTTAAATAATTTTTATTTAAAGTTTTAGTAGAATATTATTTTTAATTAGTTAAAATAGTAGTTAATTAAATAGTTTTTAATATTAAATAGTTTTTAGTTTAATATATCAAAAAGAGTTTCTATACACCAAGAACAAGTAATCCACGTATATTTGATATCAATTCGAGTTGATTTGTGGAACGACAAATAGATCTTAAGAGATTTGTAAAAATTCTATATTACTCTACTTAACCCTAAGCATTTTGCATCTCTTTCTCAGATCAAAATGTCTTATTCACCAAATGAAGGCCTTGATTCTCCTCCATTTTCCCCAACTTCTTTCAATCCAAATCCAACAAAGAACACACAAAATGAAATCTCTTCTCCTTCTAAGGAAATTGATTTTCGAAACTCTCCTTTTCCACCAATTCACTTTTGTGTTCTTCCTCCATCACTTGATAATGTCATGCATCATGGAACATATTGTCATTGTTGTTAATATCAACATCTTACCATGTCTCACATTTATGATAAGTTGAATTACATCAATAGTCTTTTAGTCAAGCCCTCTCTCCATTATGATTACAAGACCATTTCCAAGCCTCCACCACCACATTCGACTACCACTTCGTCTTCTAATTAAGCAGATGTGTTGCTTATTAATAAGACATCTAAATTAAGCAAATCTTAGCATTCTAGTGTAACTAGGATTAGTACTATGCTTAAATTATAGGCTTGTGTTTCATACATTTTTGTATGACTTATTTCCTTGTATCTTCTCATGTTTTGGTATAACATGGTTTCTTATGGATCTTGGATCTATTCTTTTTGTGTTATTTATTTTATTGTTTTGTGTGACTGTTGCTATATCTTGTTGGGTGTTTCTTTTATTCTTCTAACCCTTTATGTAGCTTGTCGCCATAGCTGGATCTCTTGGTGCCCCAAGCAAGGGGGAGTAAGCACCAAGGGGGAGCATTAGCAAAGTCCGTTTCTTCTCTTCTTCAAAGACTCTTGCTACTTTTTTGCTTCGAAAAAGGGGGAGAAATGAAATAAACTCGTCTTCAAAAATCTTGTTTTTATACTTGATTGAGTTTATGTATTGTCAGAATCAAAAAGGGGAGATTTCTAATGCAATTATGCCTAAAATGTTACTTATATTTTTTGGTCTCTTTAACACCCCCAAATTCGGGTCATATGCGGAAGCTCATATGGGGTGCTACTTCATAATATAACAGCTCAAGTAATAGAAAATGACTCGAAAAGAATCGTTTTTAAAGTAAACATTGGATTGAAATAAAAGTTCTACAAATCGTTCATTACACGGTCCCCAAACATTTACTAACAAAGTACACAACAATTTTCATAATAAAAGTCATTGAACGATTTTTACAAAATGGTGACCTTTTAACACCTTTATTATAAAACCACAAGCATCGAAATCCCTCATTTGCCATTACCTTCAAGGACCTGAGATAAAACATGCTAAACTTGTCAACAATAGTTGAGTGAATCTTTAGAGTTTATAAATACACATTACCAAACACAAGTATATTTTAAAACCATCAAGTATTAACGATGTGGATCAAACAACGTAATATAGATTATTATAAGCCTCATGACATCGAAACGTTACCATAATATTTGCCCACTATACACCTCGCTAAATGTATAGGAAAACTCTCGCACATGTATCCACTTCGAGCAACTTTGTGCTCAAATGATAGCTAATCGTTTCCGGACGGGAGGGGTACCTCCCGAATAGTACTATTCCATGTATAAGCACCTACCATAACTCGGTAGCTAACAATTCATGATATAATTAAAACTTTTTATCTAGCGACATAACAAACTTATAATAATCAAGGCAACAAGCATACATCGGGTCCCTTGTGTTCTATTTTAAAAACAAGCATGTTATCCCCCTCTCGGGTTTATAAACCATCTTTAAGTATTTAAAAGCGAGGCTATAGACTCACCTTAGTATAAGAGACATGGCAAGATGATCGTCGACGATGTGTGATGCCCGTTAGACACAAAACCGCAACCTATCAAATAAGGCGCGCTCGTTAATAATAGACTCGAGTATAAACCATACATAATACATCAAACTCAAAGTCATAAAACAACGACAAACCCGAAAGAAAACCATACAAGTGATACTATTTCACCCTTCTATATGTTTACTTAATTAAATTGTTCTATCGATAAAAATATGTCGGTACATACCAAATGTACGAGCTCATTTACCCCACTTAGACATGTCAGAAGTTTATGAAACGACCCAAGGAACTCACTTACTATCCATAGAAAGTCCTCCAAAAATTTTGTCAAAATATTTTACTTCTAAGACTCCCTGCCCGACACATCCTCGAACTACAAAAACCGGACAGTTTTACGTCATCGACTCATACAACCATTTTAACTTCTATAAATGACTCCAATTACAAAACCGACACTTAGGTTTGAAAATAGACTCACAACCTAGGGTTTAAAATTTTATATCAGTCCTTGATTCATTTCAAAACCCGTTCTATAGTCCCCGCGATTCGATCCAAATATCGACAACAACTACATATTGTGCCGATACTCGTCTCCTGGTACACGAATAATCAAACTATCATAACTTCCCGCTCGTTTGGAGTTACAAGCTCTACTTTACGCCAAAACGAAGATGATCTAAATCTCCAAAACTCTATCTGATTAGTTTAACTATTTTCAAAACATAAGGCATCCAAAAACAGCCTTTTACCCACTGACCTAAATTACCTCCTAAAATCTTACATGAAATCATATTTTTGACCAAAGTTAACCACTTTTATCCTCATCCTAAACCCCTAATAACAACATATCCTAATACTAACACTTGCATCAACCTTCAAATCAAAAACCCAAAATCAAAAAAAAGTTTCTTTAACAAAACAACATGATCAATACATGATCATCACTAAATAAACACATGCATGATCATCTATCAATCACACCAACCCTAGTTCATAACCAAAATCAAAACCTTCATGAATGTTGGAAAATTTTGTATCATAAGAATCACCTTGTAATTTTATGATATGGTCTAGGCTTAGTTTTGGCTAGATCAAAGTAGGAATGAAAGAAAAATTGGGTTTATATGAGGGTGTAGGTCGCGGTTAGAAAAAAAAGAAGGAGGTGGGAGAAAGTTTTGGTATTCTTGATTCTGTATGTGTAAAAGTTAGGCAAGAGGGTTTTTATATGGTTGGTGGAAGGGCTAGTTTTGCCAATTTGGCATAGTTTTGGTCCAAAATGAAAATAGTTAGTTAAAAAGCATGGAATGACTATTAGTAAATTTTAAAAATATTTACCGAGCTTGGGTTTCATAAAAATACTTTTCAAAAGTTAAAAAGTATCACATATATAATAATATCGTATCCTGACTCGACTTAGCACATCATTAAAAAGAAAATATCAAAAACGTTGTAGAACAATGATAATCTTGTGAAACAAGGGGGTTGATATTTTTCTAGAGAGAGAGAGTTAGAGAGGGAAATGAAAGAAAACACATATATTGAAATGAAAGAATAAAACAACCAACACCTCTTTCCATGGTGGAAAGGGGTTTAAATACCCCAAGTCCTTAAAGGACTTGGGCTTCCGGCCCATGAACATGCTCATGGGTCGGGCTATGTAATAAATGATACTTAACTTAACTACGAGGCTATAACTACATTGTTGGAGTGACCGAGACTTTCTAAATGCGTAAAACGTATTTCCAACAATCTCCCCCAAAGGGAGGTCACTCCAAATTTACAAAGTCCTAATCTAGCATGTTAGATCTTGTTCTTGAGCTCGTAGTCTTCTTTTCTTTCTTTTTCTTTTCTTTTGTGAATATGTGTTGAATGATATCAGCCTTTTTTGCTTGGAACATGTTCTTTTGGCCTTTCACGTGCAGCCTTTACTTTTCTTGTGAGGTTCACCTCTTTGTGACTTCATGTCCCACACACTTATCCTTTGTTGAATTCTTGAAAGTTTCAGAGTTGATACAGCGGAAGACTTTTAGGTCATACTTTCTTGAATTTTTAGGAGTATTTAATGCTAAAGGAATAAGCATGTGAGGACGTCTTCAACAGGTACACCGCAACGCCGCCGTTTTCAACTGGTACACAGCAACGCCACCGTCTTCAACAGGTACACAGCAACGCCACCGTCTTTAACAGGTACACAGCAACGACACGAATAAAATGGCTTTGACATTTTATTCTAATTCGGTAGCATTTTACCTCTGGTCGATGAAGACCGTTGGACGATATTAGATATCGTACCCGTGACGGATAGTTTCAATTAAGTAACTTCCTGACAGGATTTCGCGGGTAAACCCGTTCTCTTTATTCGACCGTCCAAAGCTGACTGCGAACATAAAGAGTGAATCATTTGGATTAAAAATCCTTATGATTGAAGCCGTCAATTCATGAAACCTGGAACAAGTGAATTTCATTTAAGATATTCACCATCGTTGCTTTCCAGTTGTCACAAACTTGATTTAAATTGAATCTTGCTTGTTACCTACCAAGTGCTGTTTGATGTTAACACTAGAAGGATTTCCACTCGTCACTGTGAGCGCTAAATAGTGTCACTCTAAGTGTTCTGGCAAGATCATACGATAATACGTAGAAGCCTGGAACGAGTTTAAGTTCAATTAAGAATTAAACCACTGTTTCTTTCCAGTTTTTCACAAGATTGGTTCTAAAAGAACCGCACGTGTAACCTACCATGAGCTTGTTTGATGTTGGCTCAAGCAGGATTTCCATCTTCATTGTAGTACTTGCGTATTACTCGGATGTTCTGGCAATATTATAAGAATACTGCGTAGGACTCATGAAAATCTCTTACTTTTCACAGTGTGTGAGAAAGTAAGGAATAAATGGAAAGTGTCCTAATGAGACTTTTGATGATCTCTTGGCTCTAGACTCGATAGTGCGTTTTGATTTAGTGAGCGATGGCTGGAGAGGAGTGCCACCTTTTCAATACCAGTCTATTCGGAGTGAATAAACCAATAGATAACGTGTTGATCTCCGTGTGATTAAAACAAATACCCTTTGAGAGATATTTGAGTTAGCTGGGACGGGTTGTGCATTGCATCACTGGGTCCATGATGTCTTTCTTCAATATCGAGAATCATTAACAAAAATGATCTCAATAGCATATGTATTGACCCGGTTTCTGCCTAAAGTTGTAAGGAGGGCTTCTTTCTTTACACCCTTTATCTTTACATTTCTTTTTCATTCTTCAACCCCTTCAGTACTTACCAATACATCATTACTAGCACCTTGTTGTGATTGTTCCAGTGCTAGCATCAGTAATTAGTCGGTACTCAGCTACGTTCACATTCTTTCTCCATCTTTCCTAGGACTTCTAATTCTATCTAGGGAATTGTCCTTGGGAAGATTCCATCGGCTCTGATGAATCATTGGAGTAAACCTATTCCTACCACCCTTTTGTCACCACATCGTCGTGAATTTAAGCGTGTTTTAGGAAGGTATAGCCACCATGAAAAATCCTTGAAAAATCACTTAAGGTACTTGTGATGTTGAAATCAAAAGTTTTATACCTTAGGTGTTTTTGATCATCAAAAACGCTCCCCCTTAACACGTGCTTAACACATATTAAGTTGGATTATCGTTAAGTCTTTTTCATCTTTTAGCCAAGTGTTACTTAAGTCTCCTTAATCCCATTTTCTCCCCTTATCCAAAATGTTAACCATTAATATTTGGGATACTGAATGGATTAACCGGTCTTTGGGTAAAAATGAAATCGATGTTTGGCCATAGAACATGTTAATGCTCCCCCTCAAATTAATGAGGGTAAGTTGTAGTGCTTAAGTATGATTTGTTTGAAAGATTTAGAATCTCGAGAGAAATTCTTGAAAAAATATCATACTTTTACACTACAACAAGCCACAAAAGCTGATAAAGTAAAAAGATAACATATTCACAATAATAAACATATGGAGTTGACCTGTAATGAGACGAACCAAAATTACTTGGTTCGTTCCGTGAACCGATGGTGAGCTCCATATGGTCGTCCACCGACGAATCGTTCTATACTTCGTAGCAACCGTCGCTTCCTTAGAACTTCCTCAATCTTCCTGATTGCGTACGAAGACCCTTTTCTGCACTGGGTTGTCCAGGTGTATGTAACTGCCGGAAGAGGTAAGTTGGAATTAAGAACCGACAGATCATCTCGAACATTCTTTAGCGTTCCATCACTGAATTTGTGCAGTCTCGAGAATCGCATATATTGCATAACGCCAGTCTGATTCGGATAAAAGATTCCTGCTTCCGGCTTGGTAGTCCCCATGTAAACATTCTTGTTCTTGTGGAAATTACTGAGTGGAGTCGTATGGGGACGTTCCAGGTTTAGCTTCTTCTGATAGCTTTCTACTCCAAGCTGAAAATCTTCCACCCGGTTTTGAATGACAATTTTCCTGGCATATTGACGAAAGTTTGAACTCAAGGCTATGACAATATCAGGTGATAGATGGTCAACTTTCTCTTGAGCCAAAAGCAACAATAGATCTTCTATGTCTTCAAGTTGAAGGAACTGGAGATCACTTTCGTCAATGCGGTATTCTTTCTCATCGGTACGTTTGAACAAGATTACATTTAAGTAATCGTAACCGAAAACCGTCTGAGTAGTTGCTCCAAGGATACTTTTGATTCTGTGAGATGAGACAATAAAAGCACCTCTCTTAGGACGATGGAAGTGATTATAGGCTAACTTCTTCTTTTTTTCCTAGTGAGATATGCCAAGTGAAGCATAGGTGTCATAAAATTTGAGCAGCTTCTTTCTCCATATTGACTCAGGCACTTTATCCTCTATCCATGGAACATTATCCAAGTTGACAGCCTTGAGCATTGTTAGTGACGTGGCATACTTCTTTGCTCCATTTTCAAGATATTCAAGATCGTGAGAGACAAAATGCTTGATTGGGATAGTGGCAGAACCGGTGATGACCGTTGGTGTAAGAGGTCGCAATACGGGAGTCTGAATTCCTGTAGTTGTCGCTCTCATTGCTTTAGTAAGCTCATTCAGGTGATATTCTGCTTCATTATGGGTGATCTTTAATGTGTCAAAGATTTCCACATTTGCAGCTGCCATTTTGATCAGATCCGGGGTCATCGTTGGTTTCCCATGAGAATACCTTAGAAAAGCCGAGAAGTCGATAGGGTTGTTGAGGAATTGAGTCATCTCCATTTCAGTTGCAGTTTCAAATGGATGCTGTGGTGCTGCGTTTGTTAGCCAAAGTTGCTCTTATATAGTATCATCAATGATAAGGGATTCAGCAAATGTTGGTTCTGGAACATTTAAATCTTCAACTTCCATGTCATCGTCATGCTGAATTGTAGATGATGTTGAAGGTTGAGTTTGCATCACCGGTATATCATCCTGAGGTTCGTCTTCAAGCATTGTCTCTGTTGGTTCTTCTGCTTGCATGTATTCTACAGATTCAATGTGAGAATCAGTAGTGAATTCTGGTGCAGTAGATATACCTGAAGCAACCTGCTGAGTTTCTGATACTATTGTCTCCAGTGGCTTTTCTGTGGTGTCAGCAACCGTTTCTACAGTGTCCTCTAGACCTTTCTTGGTGGCCGTCTCATTGTCATCCTTGTTTGTCTCTTCGGCATTTGTACCAGTGTTGTCATTCTTATCACCCTTGTTGACTTCATTACCCTTGTCATTATCGTCGTTGTCATCCTGATCATCATTTGTATCCTCGTCCTCGTCCTCATCTTCATCTACATTCTTATCCTTTCCTTGTTCATCCTCTTCTTCCTCCTCATCTCCTTCCTTATCCTTATCCTCATTACCATCATCATTTTCACCGTGTTCCTCGTCATCTTCCTCAACTAACTCATTCTCATCATCAGATTCAGAGTCGATAGTATCTGCAACATTCTCTTCATCAATTGCTTTGTTGAGATATTGCAGAACTTTGCGTTTGTATTTCGATTTATGAGCTCCCAAATATAGCAGACGTGTCTGTAGCAATGTCATCAATTGAAGAGTAGATAAACCATTACCGACAAGATGTGGTAGTTGTTGATCAACATAAGACTTGACTTCGCGTTGAATGATCGTGGTCATCTGCTCGTTAATTGACCCGAGAAAAGCAGCATTTTCTTTATCCCGAGTTTTCTTCTCTTTACGAAATGATTTATGTTCTTTAAGCTTTGACACTTTGTCTGTTAGTTTTTGAAGAGTAGGCTCATCAGGATGCGGTTCCTTGGTAGGAGTAGCAAACCTTTCATTCAACGTAGCTATTTGTGTAGCTTGAGCCTCTAGTTGTTGTTGAAGAGACAGAATCAACGGATCATTAACTGTGAGAAAAGGATTTGATGTGGATGATACTTGTGGTTCTGTTGGTGGAGGTATAACCGAAACCGTTAAGGTGGTCGTGGATGATACTGGTTGTACTGGGATAGGTGTTGATGTAGATACGGTGGTTAGGACGATGGTTGATACAGGTTGTTCAGGTGTGGATGACGGTGTAGATTCGGTGGTAATGGTGGTGGTTGATACTGGTTGTTCAACAATTACGGGTGTGATGGTGGTGGTTGGGACCTCACTGATGACAGGGGTTGATAGTAGGGAAGAGGTGGTCGATGTAATAGTGGTTATAGGAACATCCACCATTTGTTCATTTGTTGACGGATCAGTGTTGGTGACCTCAACACCCTCCCCTTCTAAATTGAGATATTTCAAAACATCATCAGAGTTTGAAGTAGACTTACTTTGAAGTTGTGTGTCTAGTATGAAAGTTGCATGAGCATCCTCATTTAGTACAATGTGAGTCGGTTCAGGCAAAGATGTGGTGATATTTGCATCTCGATACATCATACTTGTATCAGTGTCAGCACTGCTCTCACGTTCTTCACTTGGTTCTCGACTTTCAAGTTGAAAGGTAGCAGCATCTTCATACTCATCTTCATAAGTATCTTCTTCGTCGAAAAATTCCGTATCATCATCAGGATTACCAAAATCATCTAAGTCTTCAAATACCCTTGAGCCTGATCCGCCAATGGCTTCTTGTCGGCTTTGTTGAAGAATAATACGAAGTCTTTTGTCTTCAGAAATTTGTTGTTGAGCAGGATTATTTGGAGCAACACTTGCTTCTTTGCCTTTAGCTTTCTTTGCTTTCTTAGGCCTGCGGAGTGGTACTTCTTCCTGTTCGTCTTCAGTGTGGATCAGCTCATCTTCATCATCTTCATCAATAATTTGCATTTTTCCTGAGCGTTTATCTTTAGTAGCAGTTTATGGACGCTGTGAAACTCGTTTCTTGCGTTTACCTTTTTGCTTCTTTGAGGGTGGTAGATTTGCCCGCTTAAATTGTGCGTCAATATCTTTAAGCATCTCTTGGTATATATCACTCTCCTTGATTCCATCATTAACCATTGTGTCAGGTACTAATGCAGGAAGTAATGCATACTTTGTGGAATTTGTGTCTGCATTCATTGAGAGAATCACATAATCATCATCTTTGGTATGATAGAAGAAATTCCCGCGAGTGTCAATGGTTGGGTCATTCTTCATGAAATGGTGGATAATGAGCTTGGTGAATCTCGGGAATGGAAGATGCACGGATTTCTTCTTCGTTCCAGTAAACTGATAACAAAATTCTTGCCAGAGAAGAAGTGCATAGTCGACTTTTGATGCAGTATACAATCCCCAAAATAATTGAGCCTGTGGTGGTCTCATTGCATCGGTGCCCCTAGTTTTACCAGTGAGACACTTGACAATGATGGTTATAATTGCTTTCCAGGGTTGCCCTATGTGTGAGGTGTTAAATTGTGATGGGTTGTTAATTTCACCCTCATAATTCATGGCACGAATGACTCGAAGCACTTCATCATTCTTTGGGTTAGCCACAAATTGTTCTCCTTGTGCCAACCTAGGAAGCTTAAACAATTTCCGAAAAATGCTCAAGTTGAGTACCCTTGGTGTTTTGTTTAGTTCGAAAGAGACAGTCTTGTTAGAGAAAGATGCAGTGTTCCAGAATTCATGCATGTAGACTTCGGGAACAGATGCAGTACGTCTGAGTGTGTCTCTGATGGGTGATATGTCAAGGATATCCGTGGCTATTTTGAAAGCAGGTAAAACCGGATCAAAATCATCTTGTAATCTAGAGTTGTTCTCAACATATGGAAGCCTATTACTGAGCGAGACAAGTTCAAGATCACGGAGTCGTTGTTCTTCCTCGGTGATTGACATTTTCCTGCTTTGATGACATATTCACAAATGATATACACAACCTATGTAGATATATGAAATCTATGCCAAGTTTAAACGTAGGGAAACAGTCATTACAATTATTACCACAACTTTCACACATACATTAGATGAACAAGGTCCTTACATTTAGAAATACACTTAGGATAACTGCCAGTGATATTTTTATTCTAAAGAGATACCGTCCTAGCCTTAGTTCTTACAATATTTGGATTTCTTGGGGGTCATGACCAAAACCTCAATAGTTTTAGGTTTGATTTCTACTAACACCTCGGTAGGTCTTGGTTTGATTTCAACCAAAACTTCAGTGGGTTTTGATTTAGTTTCAACCACTACGTCAGGAATTGTAGGATTACCCTCAACCGAAAAGATAGTGGGCTTGAACAAAGACGAAGCTTTGTCTGCCATGGCCTGGAAACACAAACCCAAGACATTGAGTAAGTAATTTGTATCTATTTTGTTTACATAGGAATCAACTTATTAAATAAGATGAACTTCTGTAATAAGAAACCGTTCAAGTATTCTTATGCGATAAAAATTGACTTATTTCAACAACACTTGGTTTCGTTTAAATGGCCCTAAATAACTTAAAGCTAAAGAAGAATTAGTGCAAGCTAGGCCGAACTCATGGTATATCCTAAGGCAATAGCATAATCATAAGAGACCTAATTCCATCAAAATGTAGCAAACCATCGGAATCCTAACCATACCATCGCAATGAAACAATCATCGGAATCCTAATGAAATAACATCCTATCGCAATATCTAAGGCCATCGCAATCAGTGCATTTCCATCGGAATAACTGAGAAGTCATCGCAATATTACCCATCGTAATACATAGTGCGAATCCATCGCAATGACACATCGGAATGTGCCATCGCAACACGCCATTGCAATGAACCATCGTAATGGCCATCGCAATGAGCCTATCGCAACGAGCCATCAGAATGACTTATCGCAACGACCCATCGCAATGAACCATCGCAATGAGCATCGCAATGAGCCATCGTAATGTCTCATCGCAATAGCCCATCGCAAAGAGTCATCGGAATGACTCATCGCAATGACAGCATCGCAATAATGTATCGTAATATACATCGAAATTCGTGACAGGGATTCGATCTCAACTTTGATTTCACGATCTGGAATTTTAGGCAATGTTTTAATCGATTCTGAGCAAAACCAATGTGTAATTATGTATCCTTAACAAATCCTAGCACTTAAAATACATATTCATGGCCAAAATCAAGAAACCCTAAATCGAAATCATTGATCTATCGTTCCTGTGTTGATATATGAAGATGAAACAGTTTTGACGAGATTAACTAAGCCACAGATATATTACCTAGATAATGCAGCAACAAGAAATGAGTTATAAATCTCGGATCAAAATGGAGCTTGAGTTCTTCAAAAATGACGAAAAAAGAGTGTGTTTGTGTGTTTTTTCAGTAAAGACGGTAGGGAGGGGGGCATAAGGTTTTGACTTGGTCAAAGTTTATTCAAGCACCCACCACTTTTGCAAAAGTGCAAAATTGGTCCCCCTATTTGTTAGTTAAAGGTAAAGTTCAAGTTAACTTAACATATAATAAACTCATTCCCAAACACAAACACAAATACTTGACGCCAAAATGTTAATGACCTATGTAAGGGATACTTAAATCACACATGGCACACATAGCGTAACTGAAGATGTCGGGTAGCTAATATTTTCTGATAATCCTTTTGAACGACCAAATTTGTTAACATAAAGAATTAATATTTGCTCCCCCTTAATCCCTGACCCGTTTTCTATTTAAAGAGCGGTAATCAAAGATATTAGGGACACAACTATTAATGAGGACATTTGCCGGTTAAGTGATTGTATAGAACGATTCTGGTGGAAATAAGATTTCTCTTATTTAAACAAGATAAGTGCACTGAAACGTACACAAATTTGTGTTAGACCAAGTTATAAAGTAAACTTGGCCCCTTAAAAGGTTTTAAAGTAAACCTTGCCTGAGAAACTTAATTCCCGTTGTGAGCCAACGTTTTCAAAAGAAATACGTGACTTTAATTTGAAAAGCGGGTTGCAGTCAGAAATAACTACAAGCCATAATGGGCATGTTTTAAAAATGTACAACTTTTATACGGACTCTATTTATGGCGCCGTGTCAATGTTGATCGACATTTCTAAAGCCGTAAATATTACCGTACTAAAAGACATGCCCGATTTAAAAACGAAAAAAAAATATTTTTGGTTTTTCTTGATTTTATATTTTTTATGGTTTTTCTAGGTTTTATATTTTTTATGGTTTTTCTTGGTTTTGTATTTTTGTATTTTGTTTTTTGTGGTTTATATATATATATATACGATAATATACAAGATCACGATCAAAGGATAATCGAGAATAGTTTACCAGTACTATTCTTCAGATTCTTCTGCCAACTCCGTAAGTGTCGCTGGTGAAAATGATTTCATGCCTAGCTTTTTGATCAAAAACTCGATGCGTCCTCGATCCAAGGCCTTAGTGAATATATCTGCCAGCTGATACTCAGTGTTGACGAAGTATAGTTCGATCACTCCATTTTCCACTTGCTCCTTGATGAAGTGGTAGCGGATGTCAATGTGCTTTGCTCGAGAGTGTTGAACATAGTTGCAGCATAGAGCGATTGCACTTTTGTTATCACAGTACATCGGGATTTTGTTGAATCCAAGACCGTAGTCAGTCAATTGTGACCTCATCCAAAGAACTTGAGCACAACAACCGGACATAGCAATGTATTCAGCCTCAGTACTTGATATCGCAGCACTTTTCTGCCTTTTTGATGCCCAACTAATGAGTCTATCTCCAAGAAGTTGCACACTGCCAGAAGTGCTACGTCTGGTATCTTGACACCCGACATAATCTGCATCTGCATATGAAATTAGTGCAATAGAGGAATCCTTCGGATACCACATACCACGATTAAGTGTTCCTTTTAGGTACCGAAAGATTCTTTTCACAACATGTAAGTGCTTTTCGGTAGGCCGAGCCTGATACCGGGCACACATGCTTATAGCAAATTGCAAATCAAGCCTGCTAGCAGTCAGATAGAGAAGGGTGCCGATCATTTCACGATAAAGTTTAGGATCGACAGCTATCCCTTCCTTATCTTCATCTAACTTGGATCTCTCCACCATTGGAGTATCCACGGGGTCACAGTTTTCAAAGTGATATTTCTTTAAGGATTCAAGAGCAAATTTGGATTGATTAATAAAGATGCCTCTGGGATTCTGAGAAATTTGCAACCCTAAGAAAAATGAAAATTTTCCCATCATCGACATCTTAAAGCGTGTGGACATAATTTTCTCAAAACGGTCAGACAAAAGTTGATTAGTAGCAGCAAATATTATATCATCAACATAAATTTGTACCAGTATCATGTCGTTGTCCTCCTTGAGAATGAATAATGTGGGGTCCACTTTGCCTTTGGAGAAGCCTTTGGAGACGAGATACGTCGATAAGAGATCATACCACGCGCGTGGAGCCTGTTTCAACCCGTAAAGAGCCTTCTTGATCTTGTACACATGATTAGGATACTCTGAATTGACGAATCCATTCGGCTGGCTTACATAGACATCTTCCCTTAATTCACCATTAAGAACTGCCATCTTAACATCCATTTGGTAGACGATCATATTCATGTGAGCAGCATAAGCAAGGAATAGTCTAATTGCCTCCAATCGTGCAACAGGAGCAAAGGATTCTTCAAAATCGATACCCAAAGCTTGTTTGTAACCTCTAGCGACCAATCTAGCTTTGTTTTTCAGCACACTACCTAACTCATCGAGCTTAACCTTGTATACCCACAACAGTGTCAAGATTTCAACGTTGCTGGGTAACGGAACTAATTCCCACACTTCAAGACGTTGGAATTCATTAAGTTCCTCTTGCATGGCTTCAATCCATGAAGATTTGGTCATGGCTTGTTGCCAGTTTTTAGGTTCAGTGTCTGAAAGAAATGCATCAAAATAGCAATATAATGCATGTTCTTGGAGTTGATGGCGTGTTAAGACTGGTCGATCGATGTCACCAATAATATTGCGGATTGGGTGATCCTTTGTCCATTTAGTGTTGTGAGTTTCAATCCGTGGTGGTCGGGAGTGAACGATTGCAGGAGCTTCCTCTGAGGTAGACGCACCCGTAGGGTCATCAGGTATATGTGAACCAAAGAAGGGAAGCTCTTGTAAGTGAGCATATTCCAGATCGTGATCATATAGTTCCTCTTCAACATCATTTGGAACGAGTGGGGGTGATGATTCAGGTGTTGTTTGAGAATTGGTGGGGGATGGGACATCATGTTCAAGTGTAACAGTAGATGCCTCGGATAGATTTCCATTATCTTGAGCAACAACTACGGGAATCGGAGCTACTGCTGCAGTTGCTGGAGAATCATTACTCTGTGGATCGAAAAATTCATCAAACATAGGTTGAAATAATTTATCCCACTCGGACCTTGTTGGTGGTAAAAATGATGGAGAAGTAGGATTGTTAGGAATTAATCCGGAACTGATTGTACCGGTTCCCATCTCGTGTAATGCGGGTTCAGAGCTGTGTTGCTCAGAAGCCATCGCTGTCAGCTCATCAAAATCAACATCCAAAGTTTCTACAATCTTGCCAAGACGACGGTTATAAATCCGGTAAGCTTTCTTTGCAGGCGAGTATCTAATGAAAATTCCAATATCAGCCTTTGGTTGAAGTTTTCCCAGATTCTCACTATTTGTATTTGGATAGCAAAGTGCACCAAACACATGAAGATAGGAAATATCGGGTTTGTGTCCATGAAGAAGCTCATATGGAGTTTTATCATGACGTTTGCGAATGATGGAGCGGTTTTGGGTATAACATGCGGTTGCCACTGCTTCTGCCCATAAGAATAAGGGAGCATTCGCATAAATCAACATAGTTCGAGCAGCTTCCATCAGTGTACGGTTACGTCTTTCAACGACACCATTTTGTTGTGGAGTGCGAGCCACAGATGTTTCATGAGAAATACCAACCTTTTCATAATAATTTCGAAGAGTCTGATTAACGAACTCAGTGCCGTTATCAGTCCGAATGCGGCGAACAATAGCATTACGACGTACTTGGATCATCTTTAAGAAAGTAATGATATACTCTGGTGCTTGATCCTTTGATGCTAAAAACTTGACCCATGTAAACCTTGAGAAATCATCCACGATAACGAGGATGTATTTTCTACCACTCACACTAGCTGTACGCATTGGCCCGCAAAGATCCATGTGCAAAAGATACAGTGGTTCTTGGTTGGTGTCTTCTGCTTTAGGTTTGTAAGATTTCTTGGTGCTTTTCCCCAATGAACACGCGGAACATAAATGATCCTTGTCGAACTTAAGTTTTGGAAGACCACGAACAAGTTCGTTTCTAGCCAAATGGTTAATAGCATCAAAGTTAAGATGAGATAACTGACGATGCCACAACCATGACTTGGTCTTAGATGCTTTGGAGAGTAAGCAAACAGGAGAGGCGGCCATCATGTTTTGAATAGACAAAGTATAAAGATTATCCCCTCGAGAACCCTTTAACAAATCATTTCCTGCAAGATCGTGAATGAAGCAAGTATGTTGTCGAAAGGCCACTTCAAGGTTAGAATCACAGAATTGTCCTACTGAGAATAGATTGTGACCAAGTCCCTCCACATAGTAAACCCTTGAAATCGTGACATTCCCAATTTGATATTCACCATAACCCATAATCTTTGCAATATGATCGTTGCCGAATTTTACCGTTCCTAGAAACTTGCTGACGAAATTTTTGAGCATCGAGCGGTCTCCAGTCATATGTTTGGAGCACCCCGAGTCCAAATACCAAAGAATAATTTGGACGACCTGAAAATTTTACCAAACACAGACGATGTATCGGATTCTAATTGTTCTTCTGAGTTAGCAGGTACAGATACAGTTATCTTAGATTTGCTATCAGACGAAACTTTAGGTTTCCAGATTTTCTTACTAGTGGTTGGCTTAGATTCTAGTTGTCTAGTATTCTGAGGTACTTTTTGACTAGGGACATTATCACTGGTAGGCACAGTAGTGGGGGCAGACCTAGTTAAAGGGCGCTTTTTCCATTTCTTAGTGCTAGTGTTCCTATTTAAAGGACTCTTAGACCTAACTTTCGTGGATGTGATCCTAGTTAAAGGGCACTTAGTTTCATTTGCAGTAAAGGTCCTACCAGTGGGTTTCCATTGCCACCCAACTTGGGTAAATTTCTTCCCTGTTGGAGTCTATTTAAGATTGTTCTTAATAGCATGCATTTCATTCACGTGATCAACAAGGCATAAATCATGATGCTGAGAAAACATGCATTCATTACAATTCCAACATTTCGCATTAGAATTCACATTTTGCTTAGGTTTCCACTCATAAAGAGGACCTTTTGTCTTAGCTACATGATTCTTTTTATTTAAAACTGAAATAACGTTCCTAGGGTGCACTTCTACTTTCTTCTTCTCAGTCCTATTAGTGGAAGGCTTGATCCTATCTTTCTTTCCTCGAGATCCTTTAGCCTTAGTGGACACAGTTACTCCTGTAGAAGCTAAGGGAACATTAGTTACAGATTTTAAAGGTGCCTTACTTGATGGTGCCAGTGATGGTTTTGCTCTTGGGGTCTTGTTGAATCGAGTTACAGCAATGGGTCGATTAGTGAGTAGTGCAGAACCCGGTTTTCCTATATATTGCAAATATGCTAAGCAATATTGAACACGCTTAATATATTCATGAGCTGAGTAGTAGTAACTGCTTGAGGGATCTAGCGCATACAAATCATCTAAAATATCCCTAACCCGATCTACGTGCTTAGTTGCATTCCTCATATAGTCATCGTAGGTAATCGGGGTTTTCTTATGGAGCGGGTTCTTATAAAGCACTACTGACTTGGTTGTTGGAGCACTAGAGGACGGTGCAGAATTGCTAGCTAAGTTATTAACAACTTCTTGTCGGGTGAGAAGAAGTGTCTCCTTTAACTCGGCCAAAACCATGTTTTTGTCTATGAGTTGAATTTTTAGGTCAGAGGTTTCCTCACATTTCTTGTTCAGTTTGTCAATTAAAGACTTTCGCTCTGTCGCATTAAACGCGAGGTGTTCTTCTATTGAACCAGAAATTTGTGAGTCTCCCTGCCTTACTTGTTCACGCTCTCCTAGTATAGAATTAATTCTATTTTCTAGGACATGATTGTTAGCCTCTACAGCCTCTAGTTCTGTTTTTGTTTCTACTAATTCTCTCTTAAGTCTCATCATCTCTTCTTCTAAATTTTGAACCATCTGAATCATCTTGTCACTTGTCTCAACGGAGTTTCCACCATCATTTAGTTTTGAAAGAGTTTCATTTTTAGATTGATTCTCAATTTCAAGAGATATAGAATGTTGTTGAAGCTCGTTAAAACTTTTTGAAAGTGTATTATATGAATCTTGAAGCTTTAAAAAAATCAGCGTTGGATTCATGACAAGAATAATTTTCTACAGTATTCACATGTTCAACAGTATTCACAGATTCATGCACATCATCACAAATATTCACAGTAGATGAAATTTCATGAGTATATTGAATAGTAACAACTTGCATCACTTCGAGAGACACCATATGTTCTAAAAAGCGATCATATTCTGATAAGATCTTTTCCTTTTCAATTAAGTGTTGTTCATAGGCATCATCCATTTTATTGAAAACTTTTTGAACTTCACCAATTTCAAAACTTAAATTACACGCTAGATCATAGACTCCTTGTTTAATATGGTTCACAAACGGAACGATTGCTTTTTCAAACACCGTTTTCATGTGTTCGAACGCCCATTCTCCAGCGGTTTGAGCCGTTGAAGTCGTACATTCCAAGATGACCTTGTCAAAATCAGTAAGGTATTGCCCAATCTCTTCAATGCTGAGCTTTACCGTACTAACCGGGGGAAGATTCTTAGGAATTTCCTTTGGTTTGTCCGAGTTGACAAGTGTAGGAATTATACTAAGGCATTCTCTAGTCGGCATGAAAGTGGATGTTTGGAGAGTTTTCTTTTTCATATTAAAACGAGTTCTAAGATCTATTGTGGCATTTTTTGCATTCATTGAAGCATAATCATATTCAGGATATGTCAAAAGTAATTTTAACTGCTTTTCATCATATGGTGTCATAGAATCACTTGAGAACACTATCGGATCTAATACCAATCCTAACTTTGTTGCATCATACAGTCGGGGGTTGTGGTTAAGTGCTTGCTTTGCATAACCCGGGTTAGGTGGTAAGTCTATGAGACGCGATAAGTTGAACTCTTTAAATGAAGCATGAAACAAGTGTACTAGATGTGAAGCAGCATATTGTTTTAAAAGCTTAAGTTCCGTTTCTTTTATTCTGTTAGACGTCTTAATTTCCATTTCAAGCTGTTTGGATTCCAGAATTTCAAAATCTGTTTGAAGTTGTTGAAAATTAGTAACGACTGACTCTTTTTCTTTAAGCTCATTCGAAAGATTTGCTCTTAAACTTTCAATCTCTAGCAGATTGTCCATTTGAACTTTCCTAAACCTATCAAATTCAGGATTGGTTAAGGTAGTGGACACAGGAGTCATTTCCAAAGTTTTAACCTTGTCCTTATGCAAAGCAAGCTCGGCAGATAAAGTCTGATTAGCATTAAGGGTTTCAAGGACCGCATTATTCATTTGGCTAAGCAATGATGCAGGGACCATAACCAAATCAGGTTGAACAGACGGATTGGTAGTCTTAATAGCTTCCAGTTGTGGTTCACTCAAAGTATGAGGACTTCCATTGATATTGCTATCATTGTTTGTCTCGTCGATTGAGTTACTAACCACCGGAGGCTGTTCCGAATACTCAGATATTTGCTCAACTTGATAAGGTACAATACTAGTATCTGTAGCAGTATTTGGTACCTCAGATATGGTATCAGTTCCATAGATTGAAAGGTTTGCCATAAGAGCTGCTTTGGCGGTGTTAAGATCATCACAATCCGAGTCATATGCATCCAAATCATCGCATTGATATGCAGCATTGTTGGTGATGACTGTTATGAGACCATCAGTTTCTGCTACTCCCGGATCTGCAAGGAATGCCAATTCTTCGTCATCAAGCTCACGACCTTGGGCTTGAGCATTCACCAGGTAAATCTTTTCCTTAAACCATGTGTCATCCCTTTTCCTCTTAGGCTGCTTGCATTCTCGAGCTATGTGCCCTTCCCCTTTGCAGTTGTAGCAAATAACCACCTTCATTTTACCAGTGCTGTTAGCCCTTGTAGCAGTAGTATTGGATGAACGTGCACCAGCAGTTGACGAATTTGATCTCCCTTGAAGTGGTTGTACCATGACCCTTCCGTCCTGAATTGTTGCCTGTTGTCGAGAGTTAGACGAGTTCCTTAACTGATTGTTAGTTGGTGCTGAACCTCGGTAACCTCTTTTGTTCAAAGTTTGACTTAAAAATGCAGACATCAGAGCAAGGATTTCAGTAGGGCTATCTCCTTGTCTAAATTCAGGGACAGGGATGTCATCTTCACAGTATAATGCTGATGCTGGTTGAGCAACAAACTGATTGGTTGGAACACTTACTTGTTGTGAGTAATGATGTTGAGGAGCCTCGAGTTGTGGATAGGAACTAGCAGGGTTGGTGGGAGGTTGATACGGTGAATACTGGTGTGGAGCATAAGGTGATGGGTGTGAATCTCCTTGTGATGATGATGTTGCTGGTTGGTGATAAGATGTTGGCGGCGGTGGTAGAATCGAGTACTGTGGAAAGCTTGGTGTTTGATACACAGGTTGATATGAGGATTTGTGTCCTAAAGCAAGCTGAGAGTTGTGATATGACAGTGTAGGATGATTTGCCAATAATGCCATTGGTTCATGATAAGGTCCTTGAGAAATTCAGTTTTAGATCACATGCTTCTCATGTTGTTGTAAGAAAGCATAGAGTTGATCTAAATTGGACTTGTGTAGATCACGAATCATTTTGACATCAGTCACATATTGACTCCATTCAGGGGGTAGTGTGTTCAAAAACTTGGTGTTTAACTGAAATTGTTCAATCCTTAGATTATAGACATTCATGTCATTCATCAGAGTGGTAAAACGCCAGTAAAAATCATGAAGAGTCTCCCCTGGAATGTATTGGAATCTATCAAACAAATCATATAATTGACATTCTCGTTCTTGCTTTGTGAGAGATGTCCCTTGTAGCAAAACCGCAAGTCGATCCCAAAGATCCTTGGCCACTTTATGTTCACTCACCATTCTGAAGATATCGGGTGGAAGGGCTTGAAGAATTGTCTGAACAGCCCTTTCATCAGCATCTGCAATGAGTTTGTTGGCATCGGTTAACTCATGATACTGCCTTGGCCTTGTCACATTGTTGACGGTAATCTCCCCCTAATCTAATGGAGCTTTGTCAATTGATTCTAGCATAAGTCGACCACTTTGTTTGCCCATGATGTACGTTCTCATTCGACTTTGCCATGATTCAAATAAATCTTTAATGAGCAAAGGCGGGCGAGTATCAGTACCCGAAATGATCGATATGTCGGTGAGTGAAGTCATAGTTGACATAAATGAATGTGAATTCATTTTGTGATCCCTTGAAAAGATTATCAAAGATGATCGAACAATGAAATAAGGTTATGAGTTTTTTGTGTTGTTAACTAAAAGATATTGTTATCTTGTTGTAGCGTTAGCTTTTGAACGTTTCCAAATTACCAAATTAAATGCCAAATAGAAGAAAATCCACTAAGTATCTAAAACAAGTTCTGTCGCAATGTTCGTTCTGTCGGAATACCTAGATCAGAAAGTCTTACTATCGGAATGCCTAGATCGTAATGCAAGCTATCGAAATGATTCAGATCGCAAAGTGCTATCGGAATGACTCAGATCGTAATGCTTTAGATCGCAATGTAACCTTGTAGCAATGATGATGGTATCGGAATGCCTAGATCGCAATGCAATGTCTATCAGAATGCTCAGATCACAATAGCTATCGGAATGATTCAGATCGCAAAGTGGCTGACAAAATTTGAGCAGAGTAACGACTTAACAAACCTTCCTTATACCCGTCGGAATCTCAGATCGCAAAGTACGATCGGAATGCCAGATTAGAATAAGTAATAAAAATCCAACAATCGCAATGTAGAACCAAACCCTTTCCGATGGTAAGGTTATTGCGATGGAAGCCCAAGTACAATTTGTACTTTCCGATGGATGGTTCTGCTAGAATTTCGGAATGAAGAACACAACCTTTTTTGCACTTTTGATCCAAGAAAACTGATGTTTTAATGAAAACCAAGATACCAAGAACACGTTTAAGCACAAATCCCTATGTTACACCACCTAATACTACGATCAAACCAAAAAATTTTGAAGATTTCGGCAAACAACCAACTTGTACTCTACGAATTGTTAAGAAGACACTACTCAACACAAAAACGAACCTTTATCTCATCCCATGCTCTTGATACCAATTGTAGAACAATGATAATCTTGTGAAACAAGGGGGTTGATGTTTTTCTAGAGAGAGAGAGTTAGAGAGAGAAATGAAAGAAAACACATATATTGAAATGAAAGAATAAAACAACCAACACCTCTTTCCATGGTGGAAAGAGGTTTAAATACCCCAAGTCCTTAAAGGACTTGGGCTTCCGGCCCATGAACATGCTCATGGGTCGGGCTATGTAATAAATGACACTTAACTTAACTACGAGCCTATAACTACATTGTTGGAGTGACCGAGACTTTCTAAATGCGTAAAACGTATTTCCAACAAACGTCAAACATCGAACAATCGACAATAAAACGTAAAATATTAGGCATCCGTCGACATCACGTGTACTAATAGTCTTCTTTACTCGTCAAAAGGTAAAATAAGACCTTAATAATCGGTTTTAACTTAAATCGTCAAACATAATATCATTCAAATTCATTGAAATATTTAAGATGTTTATAAAATAGGATTAAGTAATGACCTGGAATTTCCAGATTGTCACAACATCTCCATCTAACAGTGATCTTCATCCCAAAGATCAATTCTCCTTATGGTCCGGTTTCTTGTTGAAATTGAACAAGTGCGGATATTTCTTCCACATTTGATCTTCTCTTTCCCAAGTAAACTCCGGCCCACTTCTTGTGTTCCATCGGACCTTGACAATATGGATCCGGCTTTGCTTTAGTTGCTTCACCTCCCTATCCATGATCTCGACTGTTCCTTGATGAAGTGTAACTTGTCATCGATCTTGACTTTATCCATTGGGATAATATGGTCTTCGTCAGACAAACACTTCTTTTGCTCCGACACGTGAAAAGTATTATGGATTCCTTGTAGCTCCCGAGGTAATTCAAGTTTATGTGCCACCGGACCCACTCTTGATGTAATCTTGAATGGTCCAATATAGCGTGGACTTAACATCCCACGCTTTACAAAGCAAATAACGCCTTTCCAAGGAGATACTTTTAGCTTAATTTTGTCATCTTCCTCGAATTCCAAAGGTTTTCGTCTTATATCAGCATAACTTTTCTATCTGCTACGAGCAGCTAACAAACGATTCTTGATTTGCACAATCATTTTAGTAGTCTCGTGAATTAATTCTGGTCCGGTGAGTTGAGCATTCCTGATATGAGTGAAATCTCATATCAATTATATCATAAATAAACCTAAAATACAAAGCAAAATACCTGATTTTGATTTATAAAAGCAGTATTATGGGTATATTTTATTGTTTGTGCTTGTGTAGGTAAAAATATACAAATATGAAGCAAACAAGGAAATCAAGCCTTTATTGATGATGAAAAGACAAAAGGAGGATGAAAAGTGACAAGTCAATCAAAGTCAAAGGACCTTTCTTGACAACTTTCAAAGTAGAGGGACTTAAAGTGCAAATATGGAAAAGTCAAGAAAAAAGTCAAACATGGTCAAAGTACAAGTCAAAAAGTTAAAGGATCATTTGTGTTCAATTTTGAAGTTCAAAGGACCAGAAATGACAAGCTAATGAAGATTCTAGCTCAAGTTATAAATCTGCCATGTTGAGGGACTGGAACTGCCAAGTTTGGAAGATAATATAAAGTTCAATCCATGTGCATACTAATGGTCCAATCACAAAGCTGCATTACATGTCACACAGATCACACTATTCCTTTAGATAGTGATCCGTGTGAAAATTAAAGGACAAATCAGAGGACGACACGTGGCTTTTCAAACAAAAAACGCGCCGAGATTCAAGATGAAGAAGGAGTCGATTTCAAAGAAAGTGTTAAACATCAAAAGTGCTTAAAATCAAGGGACGAATCCATTCCAAGTGATCAATTAAACTGAAATTAACTCAACAAGAAAAGACCACTTGTGTTCTTATTATGCAAATCACAATTACCAGATTGAAGCCACGTGGAAGCTGGGGATTGGGTAAGACATGTCACTAGACCTCACTTCAACTCAATCTCACTTTATAAATACCCCAGACATAGTTCACTTTGTGTATTATATAAAAAGTGTGAAATCACACACACTTTTAATCTCTCTCTCATTTTCAGTTAGTAACTTCTCTCAAGTGTTTGAAAAACACTTGAGAGAGTTAGTTAGTTAGTTAGAACCTTTGTAACTGAATTCACAATTAATGCAAGTTCAATTTTCCCTAAATTTCACTCTCATTCTCAATTCTTACCTCATACTGTTATTCTACTGTTCCTATTATTGATCTTGTTGTTCTTATTGAACAATGAGATGATTTAAGTACTGGTTGGAAGCTTGTTCATGTTCAGAATCGTTTTTAGCTCACAGGCTAGCCATTTTCATGATCAGACTTGAGTATCAAGGTTGATCAGATGATGATGATCGTGAATGTTGATTGTAGCTGTTGTAGATGTTAGATTTGGTGTTGATAGGGTTATTGGTGAGCTCAGCGCTCCACTACTCCATCAATGAAGGCTTCTAGCTAAAAAGTACTCTTAACTTGTTACTTTTCCTCTAAAAATCAAACTGCATGCCATTTCTTGCTTTCTAGTGTAACAAACTTTGCTGATGCCTGCTTCTTGTTCATTGTTGGCTGTTTGATTTGCTTTGATAACTATTCATCATAATCTGTTTGCTTATCTTAGTTTTATAGCTTTAATTTTGTGCCAATTCTGTTAAGTAGTGTTTGGATTAGTTGAGCATAACTGATCTAGTGGATAAGAGTTGTTGTATTGAGCTTAAACTTACTCACTAAACTAGTACAAGTAATTCTGCAAGCATTTGTAGTCAACTACAAAGTCAAAAAGGCAATTTGCACATAAAACTCTTTGGGTCAAAATATCAGTCAAAACTAGCTAGATTCAATCACTTGCTATTACTTTGTTAATGGGAATTAGGAGCTGAATTTTGATTCTGAATGAAGTTCAACATATAAGCTTTCCAAATTACTAAGGTAGACCATACAGTATTCCAGAATAAGCTAGAGATTAGCTTTTGAATCACCTGCTTAGCAAAGTGAAGTTTCTGTAACTAGGCCTTAACTGATTAGCATTTACCACTATTCTACTTCATAAAAGTTGCCATTTTCTTGCACATTATTAATGCGAAAGTGTTTTGGAAATTTTCAGCTTTTTGGAAAATTTTGATCAATGAAAGTCAACCATAAGCTAATTTTGCTTAAATCCATATTCCAGCTTATTCACTAGATGGTTTTTGATGATTCTTGATATTCCAATCTTCTTATAGCTAGCTTAATCATTTTCATTAAAAAAATCAGATTGTGCTTGACTGAATAAGCTGTTATCTTATTTGGGCTTATTTGAAAAAGATATCTTGAGATTTAGGTTGTTTTAGCTGATTTCTTTTAAGCTGACTAGGTAAAGTTCATTTTTAAGCTTTTTGAAAAAGATTAGAGCTTGAAAGATTTTGTAATAAGCTCAAACGAGCTTATTGTACCTTGTTAACCATTTTTCATTATAAACTTTGTTTAATTGCATTTAAGTCCTTAAACTTTAGGGATTAGTGTAATCAGCTTTAGATAGTTATACTTTTTAGGTTTTGCAAACTTCAGTCCCTAGATTTAGAGTTTGTTACAATTTGGTTAGGTTAGTTTTACAAGTTTGTTATAAGTTGTTCTAGTTTGTTAGAATTTACATTTTCAGTCCTTTTACTTTGAGAATTTGCATTTTTAGTCCTTACACTTTACATATTTTACATTTTGATCTATTTTACTAATTGTGCATTAAAGACTTATGCACTTTGCTTTAATTGTGGTAAATACAATTTGTTTTAGAATAGTATGGATAAATAGCTATAATATTTTTTTTACCTTTTTACGAGCTTTCGTGAATTAGACCTAGATTACCAAAACTTTTACAAAATCTAAAACCAAAAACAATTAGTAAACTTGAAATCATTTGGACAATCAATTCGTTGTGAGTTGGGAATTACGATCTAAAAAGTGAAAAATTAAATGGCGCCGCTGCCGGTTCATGACGTTACGATTGACGATTGATTGACGGTTTCGATTGGATTTTGGGATCCGTTCACCTTGTGAACGTTCCTTTTACGTATCATAAATCAAAAAGAAAAAAAATATAAAAATATAAAAAATAAAAACCACAAAATCAATTCTTTTCCTAAAGAATTGAACCAAAAAAAAAGTAATATTTTTCCAAAAAGATTACACCAAAAATATATTGTATATATTGGTTTGCATCGTTTTTACGTACATATAGTATTTTCTTAAACTCAATAAATACAAAAATATTTTTGATATATTATTATATGTAAATACATGTACGTAGATAAGAACACTCAATACACATACTTTCATAAGTATTGCTTTTGCAATACACCGTGCTTGGGGGCGTTCCGGTCCTAAGTACGTGTATCGATCAAAGTTAATTAAGTCACAATAGATAAATACCATAATCTACTTGATCTTGAGAAAGAGGCCACTGTGTGGCGGGTATAAGGCGAGTGTATTACACATTCTAAAGAAGCAGGCTCTTAAGTGCTACGCGCCGCCTCGTTTCTTCGCTTCCTTGTGGGTCTTTCAAGAGTGTTAGTGGTGAGTGGTGTTCTAACACCCCCACCAAATCGTATGCGCATCAGAACTACAACATTTGGGTGCTAGGCAGTTATCATTACACACAAGCTATTTCGAACGACTCCAAGAGACGTAGAAATTTAAACATTAATTAAACATTGTTAAAACATCATTGTCTACTGCTTCCCAAACCCCATAGAAAATATAAAACAGAGTTGCGTTTAGGTCCCCACTGAATCTCAACCCAAAAGTACATTACTGGTTTCACATGACAAAATATAAAAAGTTTTAAGTGATAAAAAGGGAGGAAAGACAAAGTAGACCGCCAAGCCACAACAACTTCCATCCTAGCATGCTCCTTGCTACCATATCATTGATTACTCGAAACACATGCTTAAAGGGGTCAACAAACAATGTTGAGCGAAATTATTGGTTTTACAATCTCATTTTTGAACATAAGTATATAAAATCAATCACGATCATTTATAGAATTGTCGATCAAACAATCTAGCATTCAAGGTTATTATCGTTAGCAATAGCTAATAATTGTGTTTAAGCTCATGACACTAATCCGTTAACTCAATCACCCGCGTACATTTACCGACATGATTAAGATGAAACCAGTGCCCCTTATAAAGGCATTAGTTGCAATTATACCTTATTTCTTATCACAAGTTATCCGTCCGTAGAGGGTACTCAACGTACTAGCTCTTGTCTCGGATAGGGTCGTCAACCCCATAGTACTATCAATTGTATAACCGGATATTTCCAATCCACACGAGGATTAAACAATAGTTAATAGTTCATGAATATAGGGTCTTATGCAACTAGGTACTCAACACAATTCAGGCAACTTTCGGGTCCAACAATCATTCATGACTTATGTTCGTT
The DNA here is from genome assembly GCA_025667525.1 of Glebionis coronaria. Classification (NCBI taxonomy): domain Eukaryota; kingdom Viridiplantae; phylum Streptophyta; class Magnoliopsida; order Asterales; family Asteraceae; genus Glebionis; species Glebionis coronaria. The sequence goes on from CM046874.1 coordinate 650,828,604, forward strand.
TTACTTAAAATAGCATGCATCCCCCTTGCGGGTAAAACCATTTAAAAGTGTTATAAAGCGAGGCTATAAAATCACCTTGAGTAGTAGTGGTTCTAGCGAAGACGTAACAAAAATATCACCGACGATGTGGTTGCCCAGGAAAATCTAACACGTGACGTAAAAATCAAAATACGAAAACCGAGTCAATACTCCGTGTACATTATTGTACTAAACACACGTATATGAAAACACTTAATACTTGTAAAAACTCACGGCAAAACGCACACATGTGATTATTACTAGACTCGTACTATCTATCTATATAATTAAGAATGTTTCCCATTTTACAACTTTACCGGTACTTACCAAAAGTACGGGCTGCTTTCTAACACTTAAGCGTTACTATAAATTACGAGAAAATTTGTATAAATCCCTTACAACCTGTAGAAATCGCATTTTAAATCCCATAAAAAGTTTTCACTTTTAAGACTCATTACTCATTACATCAATAGACGTAAACTTTTCAGACTGATTTTGCACTTTTACCATGTAATACTTCTTTGACTCATTTAAAACATACCATTAGATAATTTGACTCCTAAGTATAAAAACATACTAAAAAATGAAGGTTTAGAACCAAAGTAAAACTTTAAATTCTTTATAAAACTCTATCTATCGTCCCCGGGATTTGACCTAAAACCAAACATAATTTCGGATTATGTTGATTCTCATCTCCCGGTACACGAACTTTCAAAATAGCATAACTTTTGACTCGTTTGGAGTCGTAAGCTCTTTCTTATACCAAATCGAAGCTAAGACAATGATATACAACTACATACTAGCCTCATGACCTGTTTAAAAAATTAAACCCACGAAAACATGCCTAAACAATCTGCCTAAAATTTCCTTCCTCAAAATCAACCCAACACTTGTTTCCAATCCATTCTAACATCACCTAGACCTATCCTAACCACTTATAATCATTCAAAAACAACCTAATCAGCCTATACTACTAAGAAAATCAAATCTCCATAAAAAACCAATTCCTAATCACACATGCAATATGTTTAACCTATTTAAAAACATCAAAAACACCATTCTAAACACAAACCCACAACACAAAACATCAAACACCATGGACAACCAAACACCCCCATTTGGCCGTGGGGTGTTGGTGTTCAAAACACCCAAACCAAATGGATTTTGGTTGGTTTTGTAGATGATTATCCATTACCCAAACACTAATTAAACATGCAAATGATCCAATTACATCAAAACATGTTTTTGAAAAATCTTTGATTCTTGAATTTTTTTTTGTTAATGCATGTTGTTATAAATTACACTAAAACACTTACAAAGGAAAACTAAGATGTGGTCTAAACTTAGATTTGTTCAAAATCAAAAAGAAAATTTTTTGGTGGTGGTGGTGGTGTGGAGGCCGACGGCCAAAGGGAGAGAGGAAGGAAAGATATATTTTTTTTTGAAATGAATTTTTGAAGTGTGTGTTCCTTCCTTCCCTTTTTCTAAAAATTTGAGGGGCCTCTTTTGCCATTTTGGTTTTCTTTTGGCCTCATTTTTAAACGACAATCTTTAGTAGCGGGAAACGACTTAGTAGTCGGTTTTGAAAATTTACGGGAGTCGGGGGTCGCCCCGAACACTCGAAAATACTTTTAAAGCAATTTAAACGCACCCGAGATAAAATAAAATGCACCCGACTCGACTTAACACGAACCAAAAATAAAATTCTCAAAAAATTCTAATATCGACAAAGCGACAATAAAACATAAAAATTGGGCATCCGTCTGGATCATAGTCGTCGTCTTTCTTAAATCGTCAATCGTTAAGATTACGACCTTAAACGTTGGTTTCAACTTAAACTGTCAAATATATAATAAGCGAAATTTCTTAAAAATTTCAAAAATATTCGTAATTTAGGGTAAAATAAATGACCTCAGGTTCTGGGTATCACATCCACCCCTCATTAAAGAGAGCGGCGTCACGACGCTCGCCTCTTCTTATACTCACATTTTGCGCTGCTAGAACAGATGGGGATATCTCTCCTTGAAGAAGTCCTCACGTTCCCAAGTGTATTCCGGTCCACGTCTAGAATTCCACCGTACCTTCACAATGGGAATTCTACTGTGCTTCAATCTCTTAACCTCTCGGTCCATAATCTCCACTGGTTCCTCCACAAAATGCATTTATCGTCAAGCTGAATCTCGTCCAAAGGAATCACCAATTCCTTATTGGCCAAACTTTTCTTCAAATTCGATACGTGAAACGTGTCGTGAATAGCACTAAGCTCATTCGACAATTCTAACTTATAAGCTACAGGTCCAATTCGTCTAACAATCTTGAACGGTCCAATATACCTTGGACTCTGCTTTCCTCTCTTTCCAAAACGTATCACACCCTTCCATGGCGACACCTTAAGCATGACCATGTCTCCGACCTCAAATTATAACGATTTCCTCCTATTATCGGCGTAACTCTTCTGTCGGCTTCTCGCAGCTAGTAAACGGTTCTTAATTTACACAACCTTCTCTATCGTCTCTAAAACCATTTCGGTCCCAGTCAACTGACTTTCTCCCACTTCGCTCCAACACACAAGAGACCTACATTTCCTTCCATACAACACTTCAAATGGTGCAGCCTTAATACTCACATGATAACTGTTATTATACGAAAACTTCACTAAAGGCAAGTGGCGTTCCTAGCTTCCTCCAAAATCAATCACGCATGCTCGAAGCATGTCCTCCAACGTCTGAATTGTTCGTTCGCTTTGGACATCAGTTTCAGGATGATAGGCCGTGCTCAAACTCAATTCGGTGCCCATCGCACGTTGAAGAGATTTCGAAAATTTCGAAGTAAATCTGCTGTCACGATCCGAAATGATCGATAAAGGTACTCCATGTCGATAAACAATTTCCTTCACGTACACACTGGCAAGTTTCTCCATGCTATCCGTCTTCTTCATAGGTAAAAAGTGAGCAAATTTCGTCAATCTATCCACGATCACCCAAATCATATCACAACCACTAGGAGTCCTAGGTAAACCCGTCACGAAATCCATAGCGATCTTTTCCCATTTCCATTCTGGGATCTCAGGTTGTACCAACAACCCAGACGGTCTCTTATGTTCAGCTTTAACCTTCGCGTAAGTTAAACACTTACTGACGTAACGAGCAATCTCTGCCTTCATATTCGGCCGCCAGTAGACTTTCTTCATATCGTGATACATCTTATCCGCTCCAGGATGTATCGAGTAATTCGACTTATGAGACTCATTCATAACCAAATCTTGCACTCCAGGCATTCCTTCCTCGGATGAACATAGCGGTAACCAAATCCGATTTTCAAAATATCTCAGCCCGTCTGACTTTACCACGAAAAGAGGTTTCTGCAGTCTTCCCAGATTCTCGACGCCAATATTTTCTTTCATCAATCCCTTCTCATGTGCTTTCAATATCGTTCCGGTCAAATCAACACCCTCAGTCATCCCTAATGCTCTGACTCTCAAAGGTTTCTCTCTATCCTTCCTACTAAGTGCATCCGCTACAACGTTTGCCTTGCCAGGATGGTAGCGAATCTCGCAGTCATAGTCACTCAGTAGCTCCACCCATCGCCTTTGTCTCATATTCAACTCCTTCTGGTCTAATATGTACTGCAAACTCTTGTGGTCAGTGAATACAACACACTTAGTCCCATACAAGTAGTGTCTCCACATTTTCAGCGCAAAAACTACAGCTCCCAGTTCCAAATCATGCGTAGTGTAGTTTTCCTCATGCTTCCTCAATTGCCTCGACGCGTAAGCGATCACCTTCTCACGTTGCATCAAAACAGCTCCATAACCCTTATGAGACGCGTCACAATAAACCATGAAGTCTTCGATTCCTTCCGGCAATGACAAAATCGGAGCAGAACACAATTTGTCCTTAAGTGTTTTAAAAGCGATTTCTTCATCATTTCCCCATTTAAACACCCGATTCTTCTCAGTAAGCTTGGTCAACGGCTTTGCAATCAACGAAAACCCTTCGATGAATCTCTGATAATAACCAGCTAAACCAAGAAATTGTCGAACTTCAGTCGGCGTTGTTGGTGCAGACCATTCTTTAATTTCCTCCACCTTGGCAGGATCTACACGAACTCCTTTGCTGTCAATCACATGCCCAAGAAATTGTACAGATTCCAACCAAAATTCACACTTGGAAAATTTTGCGTACAACTTCTCTTTCTTCAACAGCTACAATATCGTCCTCAAGTGCTTCTGATGCTCTTCTTTGCTCTTGGAGTAAATAAGAATATCATCAATGAATACAATGACAAACTTATCCAAATACGGCTTGCACACGCGATTCATAAGATCCATAAATACTGCAGGCGCATTCGTTAATCCAAAAGGCAACACTTGGAATTCAAAATGTCCATATCGCGTACGAATCAGTTATAGGAATATCCTCCTCCCTAACTCGCAGTTGATGATACCTAATCTCAAGTCAATCTTCGAGTACACATAGGATCCTTGCAACTGATCAAATAAATCGTCAATCCTTGGCAATAGATACCGATTCTTAACCGTCAATTTGTTAAGCTCTCGATAGTCGATACACATTCTAAACGACCCATCCTTCTTCTTTACAAATAACACAGGCGCTCCCCATGGCGATGAACTCGGTCTAATAAACCCCTTATCCATCAATTCTTTCAACTGATCAGATAACTCATTCAGTTTTGACGGTGCCAATCGATAAGGTGCACGAGCAACTGGTGTAGCTCCTGCCATAAACTCGATCCGAAATTCCACTTCACGAGAGGGCGGTAAACCCGACAACTCATCAAGAAAAACTTCCAGATACTCTCGAATCTTAGGCACCTCTTCCAACTTTGTCTCTACATCACCATCACTAGAAATCTGCGCCAGAAATACATCGCATCCTTCTTCCATATACCTCATCATCTTCAAGCAAGATATTACTCTCAGACGAGAAGTACATTCATTACCCTTCACAGTCAATACCCTATTTCTCAAAGGGATTTGGACCAACCTTTCTCCACAAATAATCACCGTACTATGCGCCATTAACCAATCCATCCCAATAATCACGTCAAAAGATCCTAGCTCTATAGGCATTAAGTCAATATCAAAAGCATAATTCCCTAACTTCAAGGAACACCCTCTTAATATAGAATTAGTACTAACAATCTTTCCATCGGCTAATTCCACATTATAGTTAGTCGTTAGCATCATCGGTTCTCTATTGATAAGGCGACTAAATTTTACGTCTACAAAGCTTTTGTCGGATCCAGAATCAAATAATACACTACCATAACGAGCGCCAAGTAGAAACGTACCGGTAACCACATTCGGGCCTCGCGGTTTGTCAGCGGTACCCACTCGGTCTACGGCAGCAACAACATTTCCTCCCTGCATATTCCCAGCTTTCGGGCAGTTTCCTTGCTTGTGCCCCTTTTCTCCACAACCAAAACAAACCATTGCTCTAGTGGCATTCGCCCCTGTAGCCACACCTCTAGCTCGACAATCTGCAACTCTATGGCCAACCTTCCCACACTTGCCACATGTAGGAGGACAATTCCCAATGTGATACAAGTTACAACGGCCACAATGAGGATTGACCTTAACTCCTCTAGGGGCAGTAGCGGCTCTCATCCCATCATTCCTCCTTTGGTTGAACTGCTAGTTACGATTCGGTCCTTGATTGTTGTTGCGATTACCCCTACGATTCTGTCGTTGTGGTTGATTCACATGGGCAGCTTCCCATTTCCTTTTGTTTCCCTCAACAATATAGTCTTTCTTGTCTTGCAATTTAACATCCATCAGTGCATGAGCCATCTGAACGGCTTCATCAAATGATCCAGGCTTTGACGAAGTAGTCTCACCCTTAATGTTGCTCGACAAACCCTTGATATATTGTTTCATCTTCTTGCGTTAGTCTACGAAAGCATCAGGACACAATAGACTTAACTCATTGAACCTTCTTGTATAAGCAGTGATGTCATTATTCTTCAACAACAAGTGTCTCAACTCGTCCTCTAACTGACCCAACTCTTCGTCGAGACAAAACTTCTTAGTCAAAAGTGCCTTGGTTGCAGCCCAAGTTCTTCCATTTGCTACTACCAATCCGACAGTAGCCACCTGGTTGTTCCACCAGCTTAAAGCATCATCCAGGAAAGTAGCAGCTGCAAATTTAACTTTGTTTGCCTCAGAGCACCCACTGATATTGAAAGTGCTCTAAATCTTTTCCACCCATCTATGGATTTCCAAAGCTCCACCGGTACCACGGAACTATGTGGGACCACATTTCACGAAACCGGCATATGAACATTCCCTTGGGGCTGGTTGCCTCTCCATATTTCCACCTTGACCCTGGTCTCTGTTCGCATGATCTGCCTCAAGTGCATTGGCGATTGCCTCTCGAATCATAGTGTTTACTCGATCGGTTGTCAACTTTGGAGGCATGGTGAAGTCTTAGTTACACCTCTCTACAATGACAGGGAAATAGTAAACAAGGTAAGTATACATATCAAGATTAAGAAGGATTTCTCTTTCAGGACATAATATAAGTACAACAACACATCAACAAGGTTACTAATATTCATCAATCACATCACAAAATAGCAAATTAAGACTTATCATAGATTATGAAAGGTAAACATGGATTGCATTGATAGATCAACCAAAATTTGTGACAAGTAATGCCACTACAACCATACACCAACAAACTTAAAGTTATCAAGTTTTCATCACAATACCATCATACGGGAGTCTAAATAAGTTCGATTACAACGATCAAAAGATAAAAGTGAAATACAAGTAACTAGCCACGTGGTGATCCACATGACTTCTTGGACGATGGTTCTTCCTCGTCCTCCTCTGGATCTTCATCACTATCTTCTTCCTCATCCATCTTTCTCTTCCCTTTATCGCTCGGCTCACATTCTGCCACCTTCTCCCTTCTAGAAGTAGACCCAAACTCCGGTGCTACCTGATTCCCAAAAGCAACACACTCACCCCTGGCGGGCGGTTGAATCATGAAATCATTAGCCTCCAGCTCAGAGTCATCCACGAATCTCCAGTCTTGTAGTAGGGATGATCTTACACGGCACTCCCAACTCTGCATCCTGACTAACCTAGCCTGGTGTTCCTTAACCCGCTCAAGACTTGCACTCAAATTTGCTATCATGGATCTCAAGCTATCAATATCATTCTTAGTCGATGCTCCATTGTACTCAGCCCTTGCGGTCCTTGTCAATAACTTTTGATATGCTCTTTCGTTCTCGTCAAACCTCTTGATCACTCTTGTCTCCACTACATAACGTTCGTACATTAGCCTATCAATCCTTCTCAAGAAAAACGGAACGTCACCATACTGTCTTGGCCCAGGGCAAGTGACTCTTGTGATGTCTTGATGGAGAGAACTAGCACTAGCCGCAACGTCGAACCTTCTAGCGATACCTAGCATACCGATCAGATGAGAGATACGGACAGGCCTGGGGACAGTAGTACTTCTTTGACCGGGGATCTGAGCTTGCACATTATTCACCTCGGCTTGTCCTACAACAGCTGCTCCAACGTTTTCCCTTACTTCTTCTCTTTCGGTTTCCTCCACGACTCTGTTTTCATTCCCGTTAGGTGGTACCTCAGCGATCTCTGCAATAACAAAAAATTTTGGAGGGTACATAAGGTCATTATTCAATATTTATAATTATATGCATGCAAATGCAATGCAAAGGTGGTACACATGCCCAAAACGCGATAATATGATGTTCATGCATATGCAATACAAGAATTACGGTATCTAGTACTCCGCGTACAATTTCAACGTTTACATATAGTGGTTCAGTATTTACGTAATAAATACTCATACATTCATTTCAATTTAAAAGGGATACATCTATTTCCATCAATACTAAAAGTAAACCTTACCGGAGCCATGCAGGATAGTTGTGTGCTTGGACAATTTCTTACGACACCAAAAGTTATAGTTTAGGGTTTATCAAAACGACCTAGTTCTCTATAACTCATGGATGTGATTACCAATCTCTAACACCCCACCAAATCGTATGCGCAGCGGAACTACAATATTTGGGTGCTAGGCAGTTATCATTACACACAAACTATTTCGAACGACTCAAAGAGACGTAGAAATTTAAACATTAATTAAACATTGTTAAAACTTCATTGTCTACTGCTTCCCAAACCCCATAGAAAATACAAAACAGAGTTGCGTTTAGGTCCCCACTGAATCTCAACCCAAAAGTACATTACTTGTTTCACATTACAAAATATAAAAAGTTTTAAGTGATAATAAGGGAGGAAAGACAAAGTAGACCGCCAAGCCACAACAACTTCCATCCTAGCATGCTCCTTGCTACCATATCATCGATTACCTGAAACACATGCTTAAAGGGGTCAACAAATAATGTTGAGCGAAATTTATAGGTTTTACAATCTCATTTTTGAACATAAGTATATAAAATCAATCACGATCATTTATAGAATTGTCGATCAAACAATCTATCATTCAAGGTTATTATCGTTAGCAATAGCTAATAATTGTGTTGAAGCTCATGACACTAATCCGTTAACTCAATCACCCGCGTACATTTACCGGCATGATTTAGATGAAACCAGTGCCCCTTCTAAAGGCATTATTTGCAATTATACCTTATTTCTTATCACAAATTATCCGTCCGTAGTGGGTACTCAACGTACTAGCTCTCGTCTCGGATAGGGTCGTCAACCCCATAGTACTATCAATTGTATAAGCGGCTTTTTCCAATCCACACGAGGATTAAACAGTAGTTAATAGTTCATGAATATAGGGTCTTATGCAACTAGGTACTCAACACAATTCAGGCACCTTTCGGGTCCAACAATCATTCATGACTTATGTTCGTTTTATTTAAAATAGCATGCATCCCCTTCGCGGGTAAAACCATTTAAAAGTGTTATAAAGCGAGGCTATAAACTCACCTTGAGTAGTAGTAGTGGTTCTAGCGAAGACGTAACGTAAATATCACCGACGATGTGGTTGCCCAGGAAAATCTAACACGTGACCTAAAAATCAAAATACGAAAACCGAGTCAATACTCCGTGTACATTATTGTACTAAACACGCGTATATGAAAACACTTATTACTTGTAAAAACTCACGGCAAAACTCACACATGTGATTATTACTAGACTCGTACTATCTATCTATATGATTAAGAATGTTTCCCATTTTACAACTTTACCGGTACTTACCAAAAGTACGGGCTGTTTTCTAGCACTTAAGCGTTACTATAAATCACGAGAATATTTGGCAAAATCCCTTACAACCTGTAGAAATCTCATTTTAAATCCCATAAAAAGTTTTCACTATTAAGACTCATTACTCATTACATCACTAGACGTAAACTTTTCGGACTGATTTTGCACTTTTACCATGTAAGACTTCTTTGACTCATTTAAAACATACCATTAGCTAATTTGACTCCTAAGTCTAAAAATAGACTAAAAAATGCAGGTTTAGAGCCAAAGAACAACTTTAAATTCTTTATAAAACTCTATCTATGGTCCCCGGGATTTGACCTAAAACCAAACATAATTTCGGATTATGTTGATTCTCATCTCCCGATACACGAACTTTCAAAATAGCATAACTTTTGATTCGTTTGGACTCGTAAGCTCTTTCTTATACCAAATCGAAGCTAAAACAATGCTCTAAAACTTCATCCTAGCCTCATGACCTGTTTAAAATATTAAACCCACGAAAACATGCCTAAACAATCTGCCTAAAATTTCCTTCCTCAAAATCAACCCAACACTTGTTTCCAATCCATTCTAACATCACCTACACCTATCCTAACCACTTATAATCATTCACAAACAACCTAATCAGCCTATACTACTAAGAAAATCAAATCTTCATAAAAACCCAATTCCTAAATCACACATGCAATATGTTTAACCTATTTAAAACATCAAAAACACCATTCTAAACACAAACCCACAACACAAAACATCAAACACCATGAACAACCAAACACCCCCATTTGGCCGTGGGGTGTTGGTGTTGAAAACACCCAAACCAAATGGATTTTGGTTGGTTTTGTGGATGATTATCCATTACCCAAACACTAATTAAACATGCAAATTATCCAATTACATCAAAACATGTTTTTTGAAAAATCTTTGATTCTTGAAAGTTTTTGTGTTAATGCATGTTGTTATAGATTACACTAAAACACTTACAAAGGAAAACTAAGATGTGGTCTAAACTTGGATTTGTTCAAAATCAAAAGGAAAAAATTTTGGTGTTGGTGGTGGTGTGGAGGCCGACGGCCAAAGAGAGAGAGGAAGGAGACATAGATTTTTTTTGAAATGAATTTTTGAAGTGTGTGTTCCTTCCTTCACTTTTTCTAAAAATTTGAGGGGCCTCTTTTGCCATTTTGGTTTTCTTTTGGCCTCATTTTTAGAAGACAATCTTTAGTAGCGGGAAACAACTTACTAGTCGGTTTTGAAAATTTGCGGGAGTCGGGGGTCGCCCCGAACACTCGAAAATACTTATAAAGCAATTTAAACGCACCCGAGATAAAATAAAACACACCTGGCTCGACTTAACACGAACCAAAAATAAAATTCTCAAAAAATTCTAATATCGACAAAGCGACAATAAAACATAAAAGTTGGGGATCCGTCGGGATCGTAGTCGTCGTCGTCTTTCTTAAATCGTCAATCGTTAAGATTACGACCTTAAACGTTGGTTTCAACTTAAACTGTCAAATATATAATAAACAAAATTTCTTAAAAATTTCAAAAATATTCGTAATTTAGGGTAAAATAAATGACCTCGGGTTCTGGGTATCACAGGTGTGCCACCCAAGTATTACTTACATATATTATGTTTCTTGTAGATATTACTTATTGAACCTCGGAAAATATAATCCCTTCTTTTCCAAAGTTGATCGAGAGCTCCTCTGTCACTCCTCGAGTTGAGTTGCATGCGCACTCGAGCGCGTGCACATATACCATTTGGTGTAAAACCCCTTCCTCCCAAAAGTAAGAACAAGAACAAGAAAAACACCGTCGATCAAGCATGATCCCGAGCATCGTGCTTTCGACCCCGTAAACGAAGTCATGGCCGCCGTTGATAATAGACCATTGATTAAGATCCTGCAATCAAACGTAGAGGGAAATGCGGATGCTATTGTTATACCTGAGATACCCACAAATACTTTTGAGCTTAAGACACATATGATCACTTTGGTTTCTTCTATCCCCTTCTTAGGGAGACCCATGGATGACCCCTATGATCACATAAAGAGATTCTTGTCACTTTGCAACACATTTAAGTATAATGGGGTCCCTCATGATGCTATTAAGTTGATCTTAGTTCCTTTGTCCTTAGAGGGTAATGCTAGGAATTGGCTAGAGAGAAAACCTTCTAGGAGCCTTGTCACTTGGGAGGTCTTTAAGAAAAAGTTTGTGAATAAGTTCTTTCCTCCTTCACGAACCACCGCCTTGAGAAACCAAATCATAGGATTTAAGCAAATGCAAGACCAAAACTTTAGTGAGGCTTGGGAAGAGTTCAAAGAGTTGCTAAGAAAGTGCCCAAACCATGGATTTAACCAAGTTTACCAAATCAACACCTTCTACAATGGTTTGAGACCTCACCATCAAGAATCCCTTAACTCGGCCGCGGATTGGAACATTCTTTCAAATCCACACAAGATGCATGGGATATCATTGAAACAAAATCAATGGTTCAAACAAATAACCAAAGAGATGAGGTGGTCCATGTTGTTCAAGAGAGTGCTCATACATCCATTGATAATCAAATCCTCAAGAGTCACAATGAAATACTTTAAGTAATTGACAAGAATCAAAAAGAGATGATTCAAGCCCTTAGGAGTGTTTCCTTGAACAATTCTTCTAACAATGATGTGAATGCCATTACCATAAGTTGTGAGATATGTGGAGGTCCTCACTCATATTTACAATGTGATAATGTTTAAAACTTTCAAGGTGAATGCTATGCTTATCAAGATGAACAAAGAGTGTAATTTAAACCTAACATCAACCCTAAACATCTATCTTACAAGTCAAATAATTACCTTGCTCCACCCGGTTTCCTGTAGCAATTCTTAACTTTCGGATCAATATTTATAACTCAACTTTTATTTATCATATTCGGTTTTTTTTATATAAAAAAATATTGAATTATCGGTTAACCGGCAAGGTTAGGCTTTAACATATCGAATATTTGTCTTTTATTATCTACCGGCAATGTCTTAGTTAGACATCGATCATAAATATTCTGCTCATGGCATAAAAATATATTTATTGTTGTCTTTTTAATTATTCAGTTTATCAAAATTGAAGCATCATTCGTTCATATAACGTGTTAACGTTTATTATATAATAATCCCTCATTTATCTATTGAAACATAAATGTTCTTTGAATGTCGATGTTTTTATTTTGTATTGAGCGTTTATTTTTCGTGCTCTACGCGTAATTTTCAAATCGCGTAACTTTTAAAATATGGGATATCAATAATACCCGCTTTTACAAATTATGAGGCAAGATTAATAAATAATCTAACCCACTTGCTCATCACACGTCACACACATCTAAAATGAAATGTCAATATCTAATATAAATGCATTATGCACAAAGTAGTTTTTAGGCTTGGTGACTAACATATCAAATTGTGTAAATTTTCTTTGGTAAGCCACGTATCAACCTAGCCTTAAAGATGTGTCAAGCGTAGAAGACATATATTACGTCACATGATACCTTATTTTCTAGACCATTTACATAACAAGTTGAATTATAACTAAGATACTAACCCATTGTAGCTTCAGTTGATATTACCATGTAAATAAAGAAATGGGACGTAAGGTATAGCCATTTTTAAACCAAGAGTTACTTAGAAGAACTTTGTTGAAGTTAGTATACATAAAGATCAATTGAACAAATTAGCAATGATGATCGAGTGGAGTTAACGGCATGGTGTATTGGAGGTATCGCTCGATCATATGTCGACCATTCGGTGTCTCGTTCTCGATCAACGAGTAATTGTTATCCCGTGAAGTCGTGTATAGACTACTGGATGTTTGTTCCTTGGTCTACGTATAATAGCTATATCAGGTGAGTTCATATCCTCGCTTTTACTACTTTAATTATATTATGAAACCCGCGAGGGGATACATGCTCCTTTTTACGAATGGACGCAAGTACTTGAACTGTATGCTTATTTTATCCCTTTTAGTCATGAACCGTTAATTACTTTGACAGACTGTGCTGGTCGAGTAAACACGAATGCTGTGAATAGATCTATTGGGATTGACCTCTCCTCCGGGTTTAACGGAAAACCGACTAGACCTACTGTATTTAAAACTTGAACGAAATAACGGATGTTAATGTTCGGTTTCATGAGCTAAATGCGATAACTGATGCTATCTGACATTTGTAATCTGAATACTGAAATCTTGTGGTCCACTGCTTTTACTTGCAAATACTATGAATTCACTCAACCGTTGTGTTGATGTTTTAGCATGTATTTTTCAGGTACTCAGGTTTAATAGCAGCTGGAGCATGGAGTCGCACTGGATATTTTAAAGGCAATAAAATAATGATTACCATACGATAAACTGTTTGCAACTGTTTATTATTACAATATTGTTGGGACCTATTTATGCTGTAAACTCTGATCTTAAATTATCGAATGGATTAAACTTTTGAAACGCCTCTTTTTGAGTTGTTTTCTGTAACTTGTGTGTTGTGCTATGAAGTAATACTCCAAATGACCCTTCCGCTGCTATTTGAAATTTGGGAGTGTTACATTTCCCACCCCATCAAGCCACCTAAAATTAAACAAACCCTCCACAATTGCTTCAAAGAAATTAAGGGCCAAGGGGAATTTACCAAGGGCAAAACAACTATCGAGCACCCAATAACTTTCAAAACCAAGGGAATCACTTTCATGCCAATAACCAAGGGTTTTACAATCAACCTCCACCTTTCCAAGCTCAAGGATTTCAAGGGAATGTGCCACATGATTTTAACACCATTGAGCTTCTTCACAAAATGAATCAAGAGAATGAAAGGAGTTTTCAAGCCAATGAGAAGAGAATGAGAGAAATGCATGAGGAAACAAACAAGAGATTTATGCTACTCCTAAATCAAAGACCACAAGGTGCTTTACCTTCCAACACTCAAACCAACCCAAGGGCCAATGTAAATGCAATTACTACAAGGAGTGGAAAAAACACCAATGATCCTTTAATTCCTCCTAAACCTCCTTTGGTGACTCCTACTACGGTTCTCCCTTGTGACAAGCCTTCATCTTCTAGTTCTACACCTTCAAAACCCACACCTACTACTCTTTCACCTTCCATTCCTATCAATGAAGAAACAAACAAAGAGAATCCTTCAACAACTACCACTCAACCTACACTAAACAAAGTCTTATATATCCTTCAATATTGAGAAAGGAAAAGCTTAAGAACAAAGATGACATTCAAGTGTCCAACTTCTTGAGGATGTTTAAGCAATTGAATATCAATATATCTTTTGCGGAGGCTTTAACTAATACGCCTAAGTTTCCAAGATGATTAATATGACAAGATTTTTGTGTGTGTGTGTTGTTGAGTGTTTTGTTCGTAATCGATTCAATTCGAATTGATCACGGTTTAGGGTGGACTTATCGGTTTTGATAACTAAAAGGGGGAGGTTTTGATTATCTATTTTAAACTAAAATGAATTAAGACAAATGACAATTATAAAGAGATTAAACAAATTTAGGACTCAATAAAAAGTAAAATTATAAATAAATTAAGACAAGACAATTTAAACTTAAACTTGACAAAAATGGCGAGAAAGAAATAAACTTTGAAAAATGACTAAGTAAAAAAAAAATGAAGGATTGCGATTAGATCGCAATGAGCGATCGCAACCTAGATCGCAACGGGCGATCGTAACCTGGATCACAACGAACGACTGCAACCAACGATCGCAACCAACGATCGCAACCAACGATCGCGACTCGAGATCGTAGTTGGATCGCAGCTTGTGATCGCAGTCTGTGATCGCAGTCTGGATCGCAGTATTTGATCGCAAGTAGAAACCCTAAGGCTTATGCGATCACAATACTCGATCGGAACCTTAAAAACCCTTAGAACTTTACGATGGAATGTAAAAGGGAAATAAGCAAAAACCAAATAATCACTTTTCTAATAAGAATTTACCAAAAAACTTAACCAAATCAATATTAAGAAGAACTAAATAAGCCACGAATTAAAAACTTTCAAAACACCAAATAATCAAAATTTATAAAATCAACTTTTAAAAGATTAAACTTTTAAAAACACTTTATTAAAAATAAGAAAATAACAAATTAATCAAAAAGCACAATAAGCTAAAACCATAAATCACATGAAAATGATAAGAACAAAAAGATAAGCACTTTAATCAAATAAGCATAAAGATGAGACAAACTCCAAGATTAATCAAACAAAACGCAAGATTAAAACAAGAAAGGAAGAATAAGATTGATTATGAAAAGCTTAAAATTAAGATGAAGATCAAAGATTCAAGATTACAAGATTTAAAAATGAAAGATTAAGCAACTTGAAAGAAAATTTAGAGAGAGAAAGTAAAACTAGAGAGAAAAAGTTACACATACTCCTAATTACCTTAAGTGAAAACTAAAAATGAACTAACTAACTCCTCCTAATGAACTATTAGGAGACTATTTATAGGAGAAGGGAGGGTGTTGTTGCTTCCTTCTTTCTCTTGTCTTCTCGTCTTTTTAAATAACTCGTCTTTCTCGACTTTGTCTCGGGATTAGTCAAATGATAACATGAACTTGTTTTCTAATTTTCTTCTTTTAGTAGACTTGGTTCTTCGACTTCGTCAAACTTACGTCTTTAGACTTTTTCTTCGATAAATCTTCAGAATGGGCCTTTTACTTCTGTTCTTCTTGCACTTTTGATCTTTTGATTTCGTCTCTTGTCTTTTTCTTCGATAAAAGCCCGTGAAAGCCCGTGTTTTCTTCCTTTTTCATATTTTTGTCCTAAAACACAATAAAAACACAAACAACGCATAATTCCGCCTTTTACGACATTAAATACACGTTTTGGTCATGTTATTATTATAAATAAGTGGTAAAAGGATAAGTGTTTTCACACTTATTAAATCCCCTACACTTGACCATTGCAATGCCATCATGCAATGCATAATTCCAGAGCATAGTTTAACATTTTCCATCATAATTAACCCACATTGGCCTTTATTAAATACTAGACACTTAAGGAATCTAAAAAGATAGAAAATTACAAAATGCTAGAAGGAGGAACAAGTAAAGAAATCGAAGACTTACATTAGGGCTTTGGTTGTCATGAATGTTTATCACCCTCAAGTTTCACGTTCCCCATACTAAGCTTAAAAACGAGATCATTGTTATTATAAGTTAGTAAGCTAACACTCACTCATGTTGTGACAATCTGTCAATTTATGGTCGATATTTTATTCTCAAGTATTATTTAAAAACATTATTTTAATGTTATATTATGAACTCACTCATTTTTGGGAAGAAATTAGAGTTTACATCTTAAAGTAGCATCGACTACGTCTAAACCGGAGGACTCTACGTTACGTGCTTACGTTTACATACACCATTTTTGGTGACAGTCCGACATTTCAGGAAATAAAATTTATCCTTGAATATTATTTTGGAATATTAATTTGTGTTGGTTTATAAACTCACATATTTACGAGAAGAAACTAGAACTTACGTGAATAATTTAACGTCCTTTACGACTAAACCGGAAACTCTAGGTTTACGTATTTACGTTTTTGAACTCCGTTTTTGATGAGACAAATTTTATTAGGTTCGTTTTGTGCCGTTGATTTATAATTTATAAAAACGTTTTTCGTAAAACGACCCGAGGACACGTAAATCGAGGAAACTAGAATCGAGGAGTACCCGTAAATTAATGGGGATGAGACAAGTTTACACTTCCCACCTCCATAACATATGGCGTCCAACACAAGCTCATAAGAGCTAAGTTGTCAATTTTTCTTTATACATAGGACACTTGTCCTCTCATCTTGACCAAAACAACTGATTGTAGTGTTTTACTACTCTTTAGGAAAAGAGCGTAAATAGGGAAAGTATTAAATACGACGGTTTAGGAAAACCGTGTACTAATGACCCAAATAAGTTCGTTTCCCAAGATGGTATATGTGTGTGACTAAAATGCAATGATATTTGAGATTAATATTTGAAATCAAGGGATGAGAAAATAGAATGACGAAGACGTGAAAATTATTCCTACGACGACTAAAATTAAAACCGTAAAAAGAGCTAAAATAAAAATAAATTCTAAAAATTCCCAAAAAAATTCCAAAAAATCAAATTAAATAAACTAAGAGTTTACAAATGATCAAAACTTGTTCAAACATTTTAATTAATTAAATATTAATTTTTAAATGCTAATTAAAGCCCTAAAAATCAAAATAATTATTAAAAAGCCCAAATAAAGATTTTTCACTTTGTAAACCTCTAAAATAACCAAATAAGACTAAAAACTATTTTTGTGAATTTTTAAACTAAATAAAACTATTTAAAATGATTAAAAACTATTAAAAACTTAAAATAATTCTAAAATTAGAAAAATGATGATAAAATTAATCTAAGAGTTGCAAAAATCCTATTTTAATGTATTAAACCTAAGAAAAATATAAAAAGTGCAAAAATGTGAAATTTGAAATTTAATATTAAAATAGTATTAAAATAATATTAAAAATATAAAAATTAAAAAAAATTCTAAAAACTTGCAAACTAGTATATTTTAACCTAAATAAACAGAAAATGAAAGTGAAATGACCAAATTACCACTAATGGGCCCCCAAATGGGCTAAAATAGAAAACAGTCCACACTAATGGGCTTTTTGGCCCAAAAACTCAAACTTGGCCCAAATGACCTGAAAAAGCCCTATCTGACTCAAAATTTAATTCTAAACACAAAAGTCTGAAGGCCCAAAAGCTGGTTTTGAGCTTATCACAGCTTAAAAGGTCAACAGCCTATTCTTATTGGGCCAATAAGCCCATTAAACAATAAGCCAATGCCATAAGCTCAGATTAGACACACAACCTTCTTTTGAGATGCCTAAGAGATCTGTGAAAAGAAATTTTGAAAAAGCACACTCAATACGCCAGAAATAAGCAAAGTAAAATTTCACTAAAAGACAAAATAGTCGACTTAGAGTTCTAGACCACCTCAGACCTTCTAATAAGTTGCAAAAGACTCTAAATGACTTAATTAAGACAAATCAACAAAGAAATGTTCAATAAGCCAAGCCAAATAAGCACAATAAGCTGATAAGCACTTATTTAAAAGTCAAAGTTATTGGTTTTCTAGTCAAACCTCAAAGTCAACCCCTCAAATGCTCCAGAATGAACAAATGGGTCAAATAAGTGACACCTATTACAAATTCAAAGTTGTTGCAGGTTAAAATAAGCTAGAATAGCTTATTGATAAGCACCAGTTGAAATAACACTAGCAGTGGCTAGCAGCAGGGGAAAGGAGTTCCTACTGCTTTGACTATTTGACTTGCTCAGTTGGATTCAAATGGAAATAAGTGCACCCTTGTAATCAGTGGATCACAAGGAGTAAATATCAACAAAGAAATCACAATTTGGTTCACTCAATAAGCACAGAATAAGCAAACAGTTCTCAGATATGCCACAGACCTAGAAAATAAGCAGTTATGAACAAATAAGCAGATTGAGCATGAATAAGCCAGCCAAATTGAACCAAATGCACACACAAGCTATAATAAATTCCAATAAACACAAATAAACTTGTTTCAAGCAATGGATCAAAGTAAATAAGCAGATTCAAGCACCAAAAGTTATTGATTAGCAAAAGTGATTATCCAAAATCCTTTTGCTGATCTATTTGACCACCAATCCAATTTCAAGCCTTCAAATCCCCTTCCTTGATGAAGTTAACCAAAATTTAGCGCTTGTTAACCCTAGTCTACCCTTAGATCTAGGTGTCCCCAAAATTTTAGCCAAAATACCCAAGTTAAACAGAATTTATAGCCTTTTGATTGATTTGGTTGTTTCAAGCCACAAAACTCACAGATAATGAACCCTTTGCACCAGAGAAACAGATACCAACCCAATAGAACCAAAAACAACAACACTAGTTGCCTTAAATCCATTTGAATAAGTTAATCCGAACACCCCTTTGGAATCTGATCTCTCAAATTTCCAAAGGATTGTTATCATTTAACCTTCCAAACAAGATCTAATCAACACAAACAGCAATAATCCAACCTTAGTAACACAAATCCACCATAGAAACATAGATCCACAATCAAATATGCAAATATCACCAAAAATCATACAAAAATCAGAAAAATGAAAAAGGAATAGAGATGCAAACCTCCAAGATGTACATCCACACCTTGGATTGTTTGAGCTTAGGTGCTAGCAAAACAAGCACCAGCTTCCATGTACCTTCTAAGAACAACAAACAACAAGGATGAACAAATAACTATGAAATATGATTTTTTTGAAAACAAGAGTTTTATCCCATAAAACCTTTCCTCCAAAACCAACAAATGATAAATTGGAACTCAGATCTTAGCTATTCAGATACCAAACTTTTATAAATAACACAAGAGAATTCAAAATTTTAAGAAATTCAAATTTTATTTCATAAAAAGGGATTACAAAGAAGATAGCTAAAATCTAGAACAAAGGGGCTCTCACATGTTGAGGCCTCCTTTTATAGACGAACACAAGGTAGAATTAAGCAAAACCCTAGACTATAAAATCCCAAAGGTGCCCTTGAAATCTTCTAGACGTATTTTGTTGTTGAGCTGTCCAAATGAATCAGCGACGTTCATTTTAGCTTTGGGGTTAAGCAATGAGTGTTCGCTGTTGATTTGGCCATGTGTCTTTACTTGGAGAGGAGGGTGTGATATGATTAGGTAATGGGTTTGGGTGTGGGGTCCTTTGTTGAGTGGAGAAGAGGGATTTAATTGTTGGGATGAGTTCTAAAGTGTGTGAATTAATGTGTCAAGGTAATTTTATTTTAAGCTTTGGTTAAGTGGGTGTTAATTCTGGGTTCATCACGTGCTACAGTAACAAGTTTGATCCGATATTAGTGGGAGAAAAGTGTTTGGCGCGTGTTTATTGAGTTTAAACTTTGGAAATTGGCACATTGGGTCCTTGTGTTTTGGCAGAAGTGGTATAAAACGTTTTTCAGCTTGAAACTTGGTTTCATTTTGTTAATTAAGTTCTATACTTCACACTTTTGCTCCAAAACTTTGGCAAAAGGTTTTCAAGGGTTGTTTTTGCCATCTTTGCATAGTTTGAGGACTGATCTTGGACATTCTTGATCTTCAAAGGTCTTCAATGTATATTTGACTTCATGAGGGACCATTATTGACAATTTAGAATTGATGAGGGACTAAACTTGACAATTCTTCAAAGTTAAAGGACCTTTTTGTAATTTTGACAAACTTAAGGGACCAAACTTGTAAATATGAATATACAAGGGTATTAAGTGTCATTTCTTCATAAATGAAGGATCAATCTTGTATATCTTCAAGTCTTCAAGGGTTTTTTCTTTGAGAAATCCATAACTAGGGCCCGGTTCTTTGTACGGCTTCGTTTCTCGTGTTCGTTTTACTTGTTTCTTGTGATCTTTTGTCTTTTTCATGATATCCATACCTAAAACACACAAGTACACAAATACAAGCATATATATGGTATAATTATGACATTTTATGCATTTAAACCCCGAAAAGAACGATGAGATCATGTATAAATGCCATCTCATCGGCCGTGCCCTCACGCAATGCTAGAATAAAGTATCTAAGGATCACCAAAATTCAATTTTATTACCCTTTATTGAAAAGTAAAAGACTTGCAATAATACTACGAAGATGTGTAAAGACATAATGTATGATTTTCATCACGAATGTGACTTTTAGGGTCAATGAATATAAACAAGTAAATGTCCCATAGAGTAAATTTTGTCATCCTTGATTGTCATACATTCCATGCTAAGTGCAAAAACGAGATCATGGTTGGTACAAGTCACAATGCTAACACTACTCATACGTCCAAATTATGTAAATACTTTTTCTCCCTACAATCCTAGTTATTATAAAAGGAAATGGGTTTCTAGAATTTTTTAACTATTTGTCATGGATCACAAGTGATTCATATTGACTTATTTGAGTATTTATTAGTCCGAAAGTAAAGTAGCACAATTTAATTGATAGTTAGCCGAAGGACAAAATCTTTTAAAACGGCTTCTCGTGTATCTCCTTAAGTTCATATCTTGACATAACTCGTTTCACGATTTGAGACCTTTCTCGGACCGATATTTGGCATGTACTTCATACTTCAAATCTTGTGAAGACGTTCTTGACATTATGGTCTTCTCTTCATATTTTGGAATTTCTTCACTTGACGTTTTTTGAGAGATTCTTCATACTTGGACCACGACTTCATCATTTTTCTTCAATCTTTATTTTGGACTTTGATATACAACGATCCGCCTCCTTTTAGGACTTGGATATATTTATCCTCATACCTTGTAAGGGTCTTTTTGGATAGACTTTCTCCATGATCTTAGCGGAGTAATTGCTTTTCGTCGTGTGTCTCGATCCTTCATATTGATTTAGGAATAATGATACTTCACATCATCTTGGATCTTTAGCAACAAAATAGAGCTCCTCATGCCTTGTTAGGGCCTTTTTGGATCTTCACCAATCTTCGCATCCCGCTTCAATAAGTTATGCCTTGGCTATGAACTCTATTCAACCCCGAGCAACTTTTTAAACGATCTTGTGCTAGAAGCTAAGTAACCCTTTAAATCGTACGACCTTACTTATTGCAATTATTTTTATTTCTAATGGATTGATCTTATGGGAGAAAAAGCCACAATTAAAAACATATGAGTTTTTAAAGAACATTTTCATGTTCTACGTTTAGCATGATAACTTGTCTAACTCTATCATCTCTCGTTCTTCACTATTTAAAGACCTCTAATTAAAGAGACTCGTGAATACTTAGCCATGCAAGTCAAAATTAAGCCAAATTTGGATTAGCTTTCATTAAGACTATATCAAATCGAAGTTTTGGGTTTTCAAGCCACCTATAGGATCTTGCACTTTCTTAGACTTTTTCAAGTTTAGAGAATGCATTTTATAGTTCCCTTGATAAGTGACTTTCTAGGATCAATTATAGGAGCTTGCGAAAAGTTCTTGTTCTTAACCCGAATGAGCTAAGACTTTCGCATTTTAAATTTCCCTATATAAAAGTCTAGAAAAACTTGAATTGAGCGGGTTAAGGAATGTAAAGGGCTCCAAATGCCCATCAAGTCAAAAATTAGCTCTTATTCTACCCATCGGAAAATGTACATTCATGTCTTAAAAACACTTATTAAAACTAAGAAAAATTTTAAAATTTTGGCCATTTTTAGCCTTATTAGCAACAAAACAAAACAAAACGTTGAAAGTTGGAAAACGTGAGGGCGTAGCAAAGCAAGTATCTATTCACCCCCCATACTAAAATTTAACATTGTCCTCAATGTTTCGAGTCTAAAGGTGGAGCACCCCCATACTATAGACGAAGAATCGAATGCTTAGGATCTAGCATGGAAAGGGTGATCAACAATATATCTAAAGCCGTTTATTAAGTATGCTAAAAGATAATTGTTAGAACAATAAAGGATCGTATTTAATACTTTCCCTATTTACACTCTTTTCCTAAAGAGTTGTAAAACACTACAATCATTTTGGCGCCGCTGCCAGGGAGATGTGTCGTGATTAATTTGTCATTTAGTTTTTAATATTAACCATAAATAGTATTTGTATTAGTAGAACTCTACTAATACGTATTATCGGTTTTTTCGTTTTTCTTTTTGATCTTATTATTACTATATTGTATTAAGTATCACAACAAATACAAAATATCTCCAAAAGTGTGAAAACACAACCTTAACTGGGATTTGATCTCCTAATTATTGTATTCGAATCTCAAACAAAAATAAAAAGGCAAAAGTAGATAAATACTTTCGTGAAGCTCGATTTTGAAAAATACAAACTATATGGTGGGTATAAGGCGGGTATTATAAAATATACCCTAAGGAAAAAGGCTCTTAAGTTCTTCGCGCCGCCTCGTTTCCCCACTTGCTTGTGAGTATTTTGAGATTGAAGGCTAATCGTGGGTTTTGCCGCCCAAAGTATTATTACGTATCATATATATTTGGTTGGTTTTCTTTGTGATTAAACCCTCTTGAACAATTTGGTTTTCACCAAAGTTCTAAAGTCATTCGAAGGCGTTCACTCCACGTGATCGTTTTCATTCTTTTGAGGCTTCTTTAATCAAGAGTTTGATTCGAGGAGAGATTTGGTAGATTTTTGTCTACGAAGATACACAAAATCCAAAAAATTTAAAACAATCAAAAACACAAAATAACTAAAAATCCACAAAACACCCAAAAAGAATCTTCTTTGCTCACCTCCCATTCTACGTCAAGTTTATGCTCACTCGTAATCAAGCAAAAGGAGCTCATAAACGTCGTCAAAGTCAAGGAAATCAAGAGCCTTTGATTGAAGAACAAACTCCAATTGTCGAACCCGTTGTAGAACCAATAATCGCCATGGCTAATCATACTATGATGGAGTTGCTTCAAGCACCCACCGAGGGTTTTGGAGAAGCTATTGTGATTCCCGCCATCCTTGCGGAGAATTTCGAGATTAAGACGGGGTTAATGTCGATGTTGCAAGCAAATAAGTTTAGAGGTCATGAAAAAGACAACCCGCATTACCACATAAGGAATTTTAATTGTCTCACCGCAACAAGCAAGTTTAAGGATGTTCCACACGACACCATTAAGATGATGTTGTTCCCATACTCGTTAGATAGACCCGCTAAAATTTGGCTCGAGAAAGAACCGCCAAATTCAATTTTGACATGGGGTGATCTCATTTCTAAGTTTGTGAACCAATTTTTTCCACCATCTAAAACAACACATTTGAAAAATGAGATTTCAAGGTTTACACAACGTAATAATGAAAGTTTTTCAATGGAATGGGAACGATTTAAGGAAATGTTACATGAATGTCCACACCATGATTTTTCGGAATTGCATCAAATAGATACTTTTTATAATGGGCTTAATGATCATGAATGAGATTATTTGAATGCCGCCGCGGGTGGTAATTTTTTGTGCAAAACAACCGATGAAGCTTTAAAGATTATCGAGAATACATCTAAGGTTTATAACCCTCGTAACACACCGAGTTTTGCCAATATGGGTTCGTCATTGTCATCATCGTCTCGTAACATGAATGCCTTACATGATGAAGCTAATGAGGAAAATCGGTTTTTCGATAGATTTGCAAATCTTATGACTCATTGGAAAGCACAAGATGCTTTGAATTCCGCATCGGTTAAAGCGGTTGAAAAGAGTTGTTTATCTTATGGTGGAGCTCATGATCTTTCCGAGTGCATTACCGCCGGTAGTAACACTTCGAGTGCTTACGTAGCAACGGGAACTTACAACCAAAACGGCCAAGGTTCCCGCCCAAATCAAGCTCCACCAAATCAAAATGTTAACAACTATCAAAAAAACAATCAAAATGGTGGTTATCAAGGCCATTCATGTAATTACAACAAGGGGAATTATCAATGTGGGAATGGACAAGTTGCAAATCAAAACCAAAACTGTGATTTTCCAAACACTACACAAGGTTTTCAAAATGCTCACACTAAAAATCTTAATGGAGAATTTTTGGATTATGCAAAAGCAAATGATGCTAAGTTTGATAACATGCAACGTGAGATGATTAGCTTAAGATCCGAGTTGAAAAACGAGCTTGTTAGGACCATTGGAATAGTTAATTGTAATAGGTAGACTAGGAGGTATGTAGTTCCTCCTGGTCATAGTAGTAGTAGGAGCAAGTCGTGCTCCTGGTCTTAGTTAAAGTCAAACTTTATTATTTAGTTATTATTCTGTTAGGATATGCATGAGATATGTCAGGAAAGGATATGCATATCAGTTTTACACGTTTTGTTTAATGATGTATTAGGGTTTCCTTGTAGTATAAAAGGAACCTTAGGCAGAAGGGTTATACACACCTTCATCAAACGTAATTCTAGTGATCATTAATATTAGAAATCCTTAGTAAAGGATTAAGTCATTATAGTTATTATGTTCTTCTTTATAGTATTTGTATTCCGCACTTATATTGTGTATAGAGTCTCTCTGTGAATAGACTTGTGATTACAGAAGTCGTTCATCGTTCCTGACAGGCTGCAAGATCCACATCTAGTGGACCCAACAAGTGGTATCAGAGCCTGGGAGAGTCTCTGTACAAGAAGAATCAATTTATCTTATTACTAACATTTTTGTTTAATCATGTCTGCTTCAAGTTCTACTCAAACAGGAGAAGATAATACTCCTAGAACTCAGCAACCTCAGCAAATCATTGCTACGGTTTCCAACACAAATGGTAAGTTTCCTCTTCTGAAAAAGGACGAATATGATAGCTGGGCAATGAAGATGGAATGGTGGATCACCAACACTGATCAAGACCTTTGGAAGATTATTCTGAATGGGAACAGCAGAAAGTTGACAGGAAGAGACAAGAATGGTAATATTACTCTTCTTGACCCTAAAACACATGAAGAGATCACAACCATTCAGAAGGAGGTCAAAGCAAAAACTATTTTGCTTCAATCCCTTCCTGATGATCACATGGGTGACTTCTATCATTTGGATGATGCTAGAGAGATCTGGAATGGAATAAAAGCAAGGTTTGGTGGGAATGAGGAGTCAAAGAAAATGCGAAGATCCATGTTGAGAGATGAATTCATAGAATTCAAGATCTCAGAAACTGAAGGTATCCATCAAGGGTATGACAGGTTCCAAAAGATATTGAGCCAGTTGAATCAACTTCGGTCGAAACCTGACGATGGTGATATCAATGCAAGATTTCTTAGAGCCTTACCCTACTCATGGAATCAGGTGGTAATCTCTCTCAAAGCAAAAGGTGGGCTTGACTATCTTAATTTTGATGATTTATTTCATAAGCTCAAAACTTTTGATCCTCATGTAAGGGGATATTCAAGTGACTCATTTCCCACTCCTGCTAACTCTGCCTTTGTGAGTTCTATGGGATCCAGTCCCATGTCTTATGCTAGTAGCCCAAGCAATACTGTGTCTTCTCAACATACCTTTCAGCATACTTCTACTCCTGAACCAACAGCCAAGTCTGGTAGCATGGTAGAAGCTGTTCTTCACTCTTTTGTTGCTGACATTGATGCTCAACAGCAACTTGATTTTGATGAATTCAAACAGGTTGATAAACTTGACCTGGATGAAATGGATCTCAAATGGCAGATGGCCATGCTCACTCTAAGGGTTCACAAGTTTGAGAAGAAATCCGGTCGAAAATTTAATTACAACCCAAGAGAGCCAGCAAGGTTTGACAGAAGCAAGGTTTGATGCTATAACTGCCAGCAGCAAGGTCACTTTGCAAGGGAATGCCCTAACAAGAATGACCAGGAGAAGAGCATATATTCAGCTTTTAAGATTCAGGAGGTGAAAGATGAAAAGAAGGCATTGGTGTCTGTTGACTCTATGGTCAACTGGAATGAACATCAGACTACTACACTGGAAACAGCCGAGCCCTCTACTGACGTATTTGCAATGATTGCTGGGAATCTATCTGATGTAGAGGAAGCAGAAGAGTTTGCTCTTATGGGCATCTCACCTCAGGTACAACATTGTCCTCTTGGTTGTCATGATAAATATTCAGAATTGTTGTCCCAATATAATGACTTAAATGATCAGAATGATAAGTATTTTTTAGAGGTTCAAGCCTATAAGGCTTCTTTAAAAACATTGGAACAACAAAAGAGGTGGCTTCAAGATACTCAACGTGAGTATGAGGATAAAATTAGGATACTGAACATTGATTTAGAAAACATAACAAATATGCTTAGATACACTGAAAAGGTAAAAGATGACAGTATCAAAGAAAAACAAGAGATGAAAGAAAAATTGGATGCTACACTTCTGAGATTTGAAAAATGGAAAAAGGCACCTAAGAATCTTTCAAAGTTAATTGATAGTAGCATGTTTGGTAGGACTAAAAGAGGGTTAGGATTTGATAAATATATTGATTCAGAAGATGTGTTTGATTTATCTTTTTCGAGTATCTTTGATCCTGACAAAGAGGAAGAGGGAGCACCTAGCTACAATAGGTTTAAACCAGCAGCAGAAATGCACGCTGTCCCTCCACCTCTTACAGGAACTTTCATGCCCACTCCTAGGCATAATGACTTAGATGGATCACAGATGCATGAGTCCCCAAAAAGTTCTACTAATTCTAATGACTTTGTCTCTTGTACTTTCAGTGACAAAGCCAGTGACTCTGCATCAAGTGGTTCAAGTGAAGAGTCGAGACCTACAAGTTCCAAGTCGAATGATCATGCTGCTACTAGTGCTAGGAAGTATGAAGAGAGAGTTGCTTTTACTTCAACAGTGTCTAGTCCTGGTTTATTGAGTCCTAGGAAGAATGTTTCTCCTAGAATTATGTGTAATAAAGTTAGCAGTATGAAACAATATCATTCTAATAAAAGGTCGTTTAAAACATGTTTTGTTTGTGGGAGTGAATTTCATTTGATTAAAGATTGTGATTTTTATGACAAACATTCTTCTGTCCATCAAGCATTTCCTACTCCTAGTCCACCAGGAGTTGTTCCTTATTCTACTAGAAGATTAAATCCAAGTGCTTAATCATTCTCTTCTTCTAGAAGGACCTCTCCTTTAGCTTCTAATCATTGGAGAAACACTGGATTAATATCAAATAGACCAACCAGTAACTATTTTCAGAGTTTTAATCCAAATTATGCATATAATTTTGACCACATGTTTTTTGGTTTGGGAAATCTGGGAACTGCTGTTAAGTCCTCAGCAGGTTGTTCATGGTCAAACAATAACACCCATATGATGCATAGGCAACCTAAGAACAACAGTGGATCTCATCAATCTTCTTGGCTATCTACTAAAGATCCACAAGGCAGGCTCAAACCTGAAAAGGTTTGGGTCCCCGTAAGACACTAACTTTTGTCTTTCTCTATTCTTGTTGTTGTAGGTTACTCCATACCAAGATCCTACTCTAGGAATTGTTGATAGTGGATGCTCTAGGAGCATGACAGGAAATAAAAGTCTTTTATCTAACTTTGTACCATTTCAAGGTGGAAAGGTCTATTTTGGTGGAGGTGAAGGCAGGATCACTGGCAAAGGAACGATTCAGACGCCTATTCTAAATTTTGAGCAGGTCTACTATGTGGAAGCACTTCAACACTTCAACTTGATATCTGTCTCTCAGATTTGTGACAAGAAGCATGATGAGATGGCATTTATACATGATCTCATCGTTCTTTTCGGGCTTTTAATGCACTAATATGTCATAAAATACCATATATATGCTTGTGTTTGTTTACTTGTGTGTTTTAGGTATGGATATCGTGAAAAAGACAAAAGATCACAAGATACAAGGAAAAACGAACACGAGAAACGAAGCCGTACAAAGAACCGGGCCCTAATCATGGAATTTTCATCAAATACCCTTGAAGACTTGAAGACAACACAAGATTGATCCTCCAAGAATGAAGAAATGACACTTAAAACCCTTGTATATTAATAATTACAAGTTTGGTCCCTTAAGTTTGTCAAAATTACAAAAAGGTCCTTCAACTTTGGAGAAATGGCAAGGTTGGTCCCTCAACAATTTCAAATTGCCAATAATGGTCCCTCATGAAGTGAAAGACACAAGGAAGACCTTTGAAGATCAAGATTGCCCAAAAGCAGCCCTTGAAAATACTCAAAATGGCAAAAATAGTCCTTTGAAACCTTTTTGTCAAAGTTTTGTGCCAAATATGTAAAAGGTGGAAAGTTATTTGCAAGGGAAGTCGCGTTTTAGGGCTGAAAACTTGTAATACCAAAAATATCAAATCTCAAGGACCAAAGGTGTCAACTGGAAAGATTTAAACAAAAAAAAGGCGCCTAACATTACCTTTTCCCCTAATATCGGATCAAAGGGAAGTTACTGTTCCCTTTTACACTTCCAGGTTTCACCCAACTTAAAACTGGCTAAATTTCCAATTCCTTTGGCACACGTGTAATTCCCACACCCCAAAACCCTTCCCACACACAAACACCCCAATCCCACGCGTGTGTTCCAAACCCCCAATTCCCTTTCACCCAATCAGCTTACACCTTGTCCTCCAAGGCATGTGACGTGTCCTACATCAACGATGGAGATTCATTGCTTACTCACAACGCAAAATTGAACAGTGGAGATCAAGAAAGGACAACTCACCTCAAAAACGTATAAGGGCATTTTGGGACTTTTCTATGTATTAGGGTTAGCATTTTAGGATTCTAGATTATTCAGTAGAGTAGTATAAAAGGGGTGTGAGCCTGTTCACAACCTCTTGTTCCAGTTTCAAGCTTTATCTTGTAATTCCTTTTTAAAGAAATAAAAAGTTTGGTTTTTGAAAAATTCAAGTATAATTCCTTTTTTATTGTTTTTAAAAGTTGTGTGTAGTGAAGCTTGATTCTGAGTTCCATTTGTGTTTGGTGAAGTAATTTTTGATTTTCAAAAATATTTCAAAAAGGTTTTGAAAATCTGATAATCTTGGAGAAATCTGTGTTAGGATTTGGTGTTTAAAGGTTTAAATTGTTAGTGTTATAGGGATATAAAAAACGTGTTAAGAAGGAAAAGTTTTGGTAAGGTTTAAGAAAGAAAAAGAAAGAAACAGATTATTTATATTTGTTTATATTTGTGTGTTCTTCTTTTGTGTCTGATTCAAGCAGGTGTCAAGAGGTGTTGATATTGGTTCTGCACCAGCCCCAGCTGGTAGGGAGGTGGTTAAGCAACCACTAGGACCCTTGGATGTAAGGGTCCTAAGGTAACTCTCTTTTTCTCTTTGAAAATTCAGAAAAAGTGCTTGTTCATATGATCTTGTTTGATTTAAGGCTTAAGTGTGTTCTAATTGGTTGATTTGTGTTCTTGTTAGTTTATATGCATGATAGATGACATTTGATGAGTTTTCATAGGGGTTTAGAAGGTTTTGATTAGCTAAAAGTTGGTTTCCAGTTTTTAAAGAGGTGTTTGGCAATAGGTTTTAGCAGGGCAAGGTATTTGATTTGTGTTTTAAATGGATGTTAGAAGGTTTGATTAGGGTTAAGTTAAGTTGTAAGTTAGTATTAGGATAGGTTGGAACAAGATTTGAACAAGTTTGAGAGGTTTTGAAGAAAAAGAGTTAGCATAAATCTGTTTTGCACTTTCTGCTTGTATTTTCTTGGATTTTGGTGCATGATTTCTGGATTCCTGTTAAGTCTTAGGTTTATTTTGTTATTGCTTTTGTTTGTGCATCATCCTGAGAGATTGTATGCTTAATTTGGTAGTTTGTATCTCACTAGATTGCAAGTTGTAAGCCATTTATACCACCAGACCTGCAATATGATCACAGAAGCTGGATTAGTCTTTGTGTGCATTTGATTTTGATCTTAGTGTGCTTAAGTGTTAGCTTGTTGCTAGATTCTGACTTCTTGTGCTCAAAAGAGCACAAGAGTGCCCCTCTTGTCCATAAGCAAACACCAAATAAGCCCACAAGCCTAGTCCTCTTGGCTTGCATCACTCTTGGAAAAATCAGCAAACACAAGCAACTGCTTGTGTTCATTGTTTAAGTCTGGCACGTTTTGGATTATAATTTAGCTTAATCTTGGCTAAAAAAGTGTAACTGGATTGTTTACAAGTCTTATTAGTGTCAGTATTGGTTTTAAAAAGTAAAAAAAAAAAAAGAAAAAAAAAATAGCAAAAACCACTAGCCTGGCTTCGAACCCCTGACCTCTCGTTGGAGGGTTCAAGGCTCTTACCAGTGTGCTAGCATTTATCTTGTGTATAGAAGGGAAAGGTTTAATACTTAAGGTCATTTGGTTTCTAGCTTATTTAATAAAGCCGTGAGAAAATAAGCTCTTTCCAGCTTATTTGTCAAACGTTTTTGCTTGTTTTTATTTTTCCTAGGACTTATATAGCATTGTTGATTTTTCTGGCCACTTTTTATATTTTTCCCATTATTTGTTTATTTTCTAGAATTTAATTAATAGACGTATTTTATTAAATCAATAAAAAATACCAAAAAGATTTTAAATTTTTAGGAAAAATAGTTTTTAGCTTTTTAATATATAATTTGAGGTTTACATCTTGTTTTGGTTTCATAAACTTTAATTTTTAATTTTATAATATTTTAAGGTTTTTTATAAACTTTAAAGATTTTTATAAAATTTAGAAGCTCTAATTAGTGTTTTTCTCTTAGTTATATTATTTAGGATTTTTAGAAATTTTTTATTTCAAGTTTTATAAACTTTTTATTTTTAGCATTATTTTATTATTATTTTAATATTAATTTTTAAAAATTTTATTTCTTTTTCATTTTTCTTAGATTCTTTAGCATTAATTAGGACCTTTTCCATTTTTAGAATATTTTCTAGCTTTTAGATTTATTTTTATAATTATTTTAAGTTTAATTAGGTTTTAATCATTTTTAATCATTTTTAGAGTTTTTAAAATAGTTTTAATAGGTTTTAATTTTTAGAAAAATACTTTTTAGTCTTCTAATAATATAAGTTAAGTAATTATTCAATAAAATCATATTTTTGACATTTGAATTAATTAAATTTAATTTTAGGGCTTTAATTAGCATTTAAAATTAAATATTTAATTAATAAAAGGTTTTAAAATATCTTTGTTGGATTTTTGTCTTTATTTATATTATTATTGACTTGTTTTTAGTCTTTTTAATTATTGATATTTTGTTTTTGGTTTTAATAATTTTTAATTTGGGTAGTTTTTCACGGCTTTACGTTTTCGTCGTAGTTTAATTTTAACGTATCCGTCTTTCATCTTCTCATCCCCATTCTTCTCAATATTAATCTCAAATACATGCAAGTTAACTCACAACACATATACCTCCTTGGGAAACGAACTCTTTCTCTCATTTTATTTGATTGTGGGTCATTTGTGCACGGTTTTCCTAAACCGTCGTACTTAATACTTTCCGCTATTTACGCTCTTTTCCTAAAGAGTAGTAAAACACTACAATCATTTTGGCGCCGCTGCCGGGGAGGTGTGTTGTGCTTTAATTTGGAAGCTTTTGTTTTTGATATTATCCATAAATAGTATTTGTGTTAAGTGGAACTCCCTTAACACGTATTATCGGTTTTCTTGGTTTTTCTTGTACAAATATTATTAATATATTGTATTAAGTATCACAATCAAAATACAATATCTCCAAAAGTGTGAAAACACAACCTTAATTGGGATTTGATCTCCTAATTATTGTATTCGAATCTCAAACAAAAAGAAAAGGCAAAAATAGATAAATACTTTCGAGAAGCTCGATTTTGAAAAATACGAACTATAAGGTGGGTATAAGGCGGGTATTATAAAATATACCCTAAGGAAAAAGGCTCTTAAGTGCTTCGCGCCGCCTCGTTTCCCCGCTTGCTTGTGAGTATTTTGAGATTGAAGGCTAATCGAGGGTTTTGCCGCCCAAAGTATTAATACGTATACTATATTTGCTTGGTTTTCTTTGTGATTAAACCCTCGTGAACAATTTGGTTTTCACCAAAGTTCTAAAGTCATTCGAAGGCGTTCACTCCACGTGATCGTTTTCATTCCTTTGAGGCTTCTTTAATCAAGAGTTTGATTCGAGGAGAGATTTTGTAGATTGTTGTCTACGAAGATACACCAAAATCCAAAAAAATTAAATATCATCAAAAACACAAAAAAATTGAAAATCCACAAAACAACCAAAAAGAATCTTCTTTGCTCACCTCCCATTCTTCGTGAAGTTTATGATCACTCGTAATCAAGCAAAACGAGCTCGTAAACGTCTTCAAAAGCAAGTAAATCAAGGATCGTTGATTGTTGAAGAACCTCCAATTGTTGAACCTATTATAGAACAAGAAGTCGTAATGGCTAATCGTACTATGATGGAGTTGCTACAAGCACCCACCGAGGGTTTTGGAGAGGCCATTGTTATTCCCGCCATCCTTGCGGAGAATTTCGAGATTAAGACGGGTTTAATGTCGATGCTACAAGCAAATAAGTTTCGAGGTCACGAGAAAGACAACCCGCATTACCACATTAGGAATTTCAACCGTCTCACCGCCACTAGCAAATTCAAAGATGTTCCACATGACGCCATTAAGATGATGTTGTTTCCATATTCGTTGGATGGACCCGCAAAAATTTGGCTCGAGAAAGAACCGCCAAATTCGATCTTGACATGGGCCGATCTCGTTTCTAAGTTTGTGAACAAGTTTTTTCCACCATCGAAAACAACACACTTAAAAAATGAGATTTCACGATTTGTGCAACGAAACAATGAAAGTTTTTCAATGGCATGGGAACGATTTAAAGAGATGTTGCATGAATGTCCTCACCATGATTTTTCGGAATTGCATCAAATTGATACTTTTTATAATGGGCTTAATGATCATGAACGAGATTATTTGAATGCCGCCGCGGGTGGTAACTTTTTGTGCAAGACGACAAATGAAGCTTTACAAATCATTGAAAATCGATCTAAGGTTTATAGCCCTCGTAACACACCGAGTGTTTCCAATATGGGTTCGTCATCTTCGTCACAATCGTCTCGTAGCATTAATGCCTTACATGATGAAGCTAATGAGGAAAATCGGTTTTTTGATAGATTTGCTAATCTAATGTCCCATTGGAAGGCTCAAGAAGCTTCCAATTCCGCTTCGGTTAAAGCGGTTGCTAAGAGTTGTTTATCTTGTGGGGGAGCTCATGATCTTTCCGAGTGCATTACCGCGGATGGTAACACTTCGAGTGCTTATGTAGCAACGGGAACTTATAACCAAAACGGCCAAGGTTCCCGCCAAAATCAAGCTCCACCAAACCAAAATGCTAATAATTATCGAAACAACAACCAAGGTAATTACCAAGGCAACACACGCAATTACAACAAAGGGAATTATCAAAGTGGGAATGGACAAATCTCTAATCAAAACCAAAACCGTGATTTTCAAAACACTACACAAGGTTTTCAAAATGCTCACACGAAAAATTTGCAAGGAGAATTTTTAGATTATGCAAAAGCAAATGATGCTAAATTTGATAATATGCAACGTGAGATGATTAGCTTAAGATCCGAGTTGAAAAACGAGCTTAAAAATGAACTTGCTAATGAACTTAAAACTCATGCAAACAAAATGGAAGGAAATGTCCAACGTCTTCAACAAAACCAACAAAAGATGGAATTAGGACAACATGAGATTAAGCAAGAGTTATTAAAAGCGGATGCTAGGCAATCAAAATTTGAGGACCGAATGGCTAAAATGTTTGAAGCTATCATGTGTAAGCCCTCTTCTTCGGGTGGTCTTCCTAGTGATACCATTGCAAACCCGAAGGGAGAAATGAAGGTTATTACTACACGAAGTGGTAAAACTTTCAAGGAACCAATCTCTCGTCCAAGTACTTCTACGGAGAAGGAAATCGAGAAAGAACCCGAGGTGATGGTCGAAAAGGAGCACATTACAATCCCACGAAGTACCGCTCAAACCACACCTACGGTTACACCAAAACCAATTGTGGAACCCGAGTTTCGAAGGCCGTTGCCTAATGACCAACCCACACCACCTTTACCTTACCCTTCAAGACGTAACAAAGAGAAAGCACAAGAAAGGAACAATTATCAATTTGAGCTATTTATGAAAATGTTTCGTGATCTACATTTTAACATAAGTTTTGCCGATGCTTTAATCATGATGCCTCGATTCGCCGCAAACTTCAAAAGTATGCTAAACAACAAAGAAAAGTTACAACAATCGTCTAGTTGTTCATCGGTTTTTCTTAGCCGCATACCACAAAAAGTCGGTGATCCCGGTAAATTTTTGATTCCGTGTGCTATACAAGATATGGAGGAATGCTACGCCTTGGCCGATCTTGGTGCTAGTATTAATTTGATGCCTCTCGAGATTTTCAAATCGCTTTCGCTTCCGGCTCTTACTCCATCGAACATGTCTATCGAGATGGCCGATCATTCTACGATCATGGCATGTGGAGTAGCCGAGGACGTTTTCGTTAAAGTCGGAAAGTTTTACTATCCCGTTGACTTTATCGTTGTAGACATTCCTATCGATCGAAAAGTTCCTCTCATTTTGGGTCGTTCATTTTTGGATACATCACGAGCACTTATCGATGTTCATGCTCGAAAAATCACCCTTCGTTTCAATGAAGAAGAACTTGTCATCAATGCAACACAAAACTCCAATCTTTCTCATGTATATTCTATTGCAACTTTAAACCATGGTGACTCGACCAATGTCATTTGCAAAGAATTTTCACCAAGAGTTTTAGGGAATGTCTCCAAAAACAATTTACCATTTCCTCCGCCGGTGGAGGTTATGAGTACAAAATCTACAAAGAAGAAACCATCAATACTTGAATCGAAAAATCCTTCACATTCATTCTTGAAAAGTGTTGATAAATTGCCGGTTTCTACGGAAGATCTTTCGGATGATGAATATGTTGGCCCCGATGGGGAGGTTTTCTTCGTCGATAAACGTTTTGAGAACTTGCCACCACCAAAACCAAAACGGTTTCAAAATGTGAGAATTTTTAGTGTAACTAACATCGTCTTAGAAACACCGAATATTTTCGACATAATCAAAAAGGGTTTTCATAAGGAGAGTTTAAAAGATAACAAAGGAAATGATCTTAAATGTGATTTGATTGATTTTTCTACAAATCTAACTCCGTCATCACCGCGTGTTTTGAGTGCTACAAACTCGTCTACTCCTTTTGACGATGTTTTGTGTGGTTCTAGTATGGGGGAAGCCCCTTATGTTCCCTCATCCTTGTCCACCGAGGACGAGATATTCGATCCCGGAATTTCATGTAAAGGGAAATCTCGGTCTTCCACCGATGCAATAAATGGAAACTATATCTATTTGCTTGGTGCGAGTCTACCTCGAGTAGCTCAAACGTTTGTCTTACCAATTGTCTCACCCTTCTACTTCTCTTCTATTTTCTTCAAACTCTTTGAGTTTATGGCACATGTTGGAGTGGTGTTAATTTGTTTTTCCAATGGAAACGAGAACGCCATCTTCGACCCCGGTATTTTGTATCATCTAAGGACTTAGTCCTTTATACCGGTTGCTTTTTGGGCCTTGTTTATCATGTAAGCCCCATCAAAAATTGACCACACCATGGATTTCCCTAAATGTTCACATTTTAAGGGGATCGAGTCGAGCTCATGACTCGGTAATCAAAAACGAGGTGCCTCGTGGGGGAGATCCCATGCTTATCTTTTATATTCATTAATAAGGGGACTTGTACCCTTCCAACTCGTTGTCTCGTGGTTGTTTGTGATTGTGTTATCTAGATCATCATCATCATCTACGATTGAAGACTCTCGTGTTCGTTTACGTGAGCCTCCATCGTTCGTTTGAAGAAGTTTTTCACGAATCCATGACATATCCTTTATTGTTCTAACAATTATCTTTTAGCATAATTAATAAACGGCTTTAGATATATTGTTGATCACCCTTTCCATGCTAGATCCTAAGCATTCGATTCTTCGTCTCTAGTATGGGGGTGCTCCACCTTTAGACTCGAAACATTGAGGACAATGTTTACTTTTAGTATGGGGGGGTGAATAGGTACTTGCTTTGCTACGCCCTCACGTTTTCCAACTTTCAATGTTTTGTTTTGCTAATAAGGCTAAAAATGGCCAAATTTTAAAATTTTTCTTAGTTTTCATAAGTGTTTTTAAGACACGAATGTATATTTTCCGATGGGTAGAATAAGAGTTAATTTTTGACTTGATGGGCATTTGGAGCCATTTACATTCCTTAACCCGCTCAATTCAAGTTTTGCTAGACTTTTATATAGGGAGCTTTAAAACGCGAAAGTCTTAATTCATTCGGGTTAAGAACAAGAACTTTTCGCAAGTTCCTATAATTGATTCTAGAAAGTCACTTATCAAGGGAACTTTAAAACGCATTCTCTAAACTTGAAAAAGTCCAAGAAAGTGAAAGATCCTATAGGTGGCTTGAAAACCCAAAACTTTGATTTGATATAGTCTTAATGAAAGCTAATCCAAATTTGGCTTAATTTTGACTTGCACGGCTAAGTATTCACGAGTCTCTTTAATTAGAGGTCTTTATATAGTGAAGAACGAGAAATGATAGAGTTAGACAAGTGATCATGCTAAACGTAGAACATGAAATTGTTCTTTCAAAAACTCATATGTTTTTAATTGTGGCTTTTTCTTCCCATAAGATCAATGCATTAGGAATAAATCATAATTGCAATAAGTAAGGTCGTACGATTAGAAAAGTTACTTAGCCTCTAGCGCAAGATCGTTTAAAAGTTGCTCGGGGTTGAATAGAGTTCATAGCCAAGGCATAACTTATTGAAGCGGGACGCGAAGATTGGCAATCATCCAAAAAGGCCCTAACAAGGCATGAGGAGCTCTATTTTTGCTAAAGATCCAAATATGATGTGAAGTATCATTATTCCAAAATCAATATGAAGGATCGAGACACACGACGAGAAGCAATTACTCCCCTAAAGAATGGAGAAAGTCTATCCAAAAAGACCCTAACAAGGTATGAGGATAAATATATCCAAGTCCGAAAAGGAGGCGGATCGTTGTATATCAAAATCCAAAGTAAAGATTGAAGAAAAATGATGAAGTCGTGGTCCTATATGAAGAATCTCTCAAAAACGTCAAGTGAAGAAATTCCAAATATATGAAGAGAAGACCATAATTTCGAGAACGTCTTCCCAAGATTTGAAGTATGAAGTACATGCCAAATATCGGTCCGAGAAAGGTCTCAAATCGTGAAACGAGTTATGCCAAGATATGAACTTAAGGAGATACACGAGAAGCCGTTTTAAAAGATTTTGTCCTTCGGCTAACTATTGATCAAATCGTGCTACTTTGCTTTCGGACTAATAACTACTTAAATAAGTCAATATGAATCACTTGTGATCCATGACAAATAGATAAAAAATGCTAGTAACCCATTTCCTTTTATAATAACTAGGATTGCGGGGAGAAAAAGTATTACACAATTTGAACGTATGAGTAGTGTTAGCATTGTGACTTGTACCAACAATGATCTTGTTTTTGCACTTGGCATGGAATGTATGACAATCAAGGATGACGAAATTTACTCTAAGGGACATTAACTTGTTTCTATTCTTTGACCCTAAAAGTCACTTTTTGTGATGAAAATCATACATTATGTCTTTACACATCATCGTAATATGTTGCAAGTCTTTTACTCTTCAATAAAGGTTAATAAAATTGAACTTTGGTGATGCTTAGATACTTTCTTCTAGCATTGCGTGAGGGCACGACAATGGCTTAGTATGGGGGAGTGATGAGATGGCATTTATACATGATCTCATCGTTCTTTTCGGGCTTTTAATGCACTAATATGTCATAAAATACTATATATATGCTTGTGTTTGTTTACTTGTGTGTTTTAGGTATGGATATCGTGAAAAAGACAAAAGATCACAAGATACAAGGAAAAACGAACACGAGAAACGAAGCCGTACAAAGAACCGGGCCCTAATCATGGAATTTTCATCAAATACCCTTGAAGACTTGAAGACAACACAAGATTGATCCTCCAAGAATGAAGAAATGACACTTAAAACCCTTGTATATTAATAATTACAAGTTTGGTCCCTTAAGTTTGTCAAAATTACAAAAAGGTCCTTCAACTTTGGAGAAATGGCAAGGTTGGTCCCTCAACAATTTCAAATTGCCAATAATGGTCCCTCATGAAGTGAAAGACACAAGGAAGACCTTTGAAGATCAAGATTGCCCAAAAGCAGCCCTTGAAAATACTCAAAATGGCAAAAATAGTCCCTTGAAACCTTTTTGTCAAAGTTTTGTGCCAAATATGTAAAAGGTGGAAAGTTATTTGCAAGGGAAGTCGCGTTTTAGGGCTGAAAACTTGTAATACCAAAAATATCAAATCTCAAGGACCAAAGGTGTCAACTGGAAAGATTTAAACAAAAAAAAGGCGCCTAACATTACCTTTTCCCCTAATATCGGATCAAAGGGAAGTTACTGTTCCCTTTTACACTTCCAGGTTTCACCCAACTTAAAACTGGCTAAATTTCCAATTCCTTTGGCACACGTGTAATTCCCACACCCCAAAACCCTTCCCACACACAAACACCCCAATCCCACGCGTGTGTTCCAAACCCCCAATTCCCTTTCACCCAATCAGCTTACACCTTGTCCTCCAAGGCATGTGACGTGTCCTACATCAACGATGGAGATTCATTGCTTACTCACAACGCAAAATTGAACAGTGGAGATCAAGAAAGGACAACTCACCTCAAAAACGTATAAGGGCATTTTGGGACTTTTCTATGTATTAGGGTTAGCATTTTAGGATTCTAGATTATTCAGTAGAGTAGTATAAAAGGGGTGTGAGCCTGTTCACAACCTCTTGTTCCAGTTTCAAGCTTTATCTTGTAATTCCTTTTTAAAGAAATAAAAAGTTTGGTTTTTGAAAAATTCAAGTATAATTCCTTTTTTATTGTTTTTAAAAGTTGTGTGTAGTGAAGCTTGATTCTGAGTTCCATTTGTGTTTGGTGAAGTAATTTTTGATTTTCAAAAATATTTCAAAAAGGTTTTGAAAATCTGATAATCTTGGAGAAATCTGTGTTAGGATTTGGTGTTTAAAGGTTTAAATTGTTAGTGTTATAGGGATATAAAAAACGTGTTAAGAAGGAAAATTTTTGGTAAGGTTTAAGAAAGAAAAAGAAAGAAACAGATTATTTATATTTGTTTATATTTGTGTGTTCTTCTTTTGTGTCTGATTCAAGCAGGTGTCAAGAGGTGTTGATATTGGTTCTGCACCAGCCCCAGCTGGTAGGGAGGTGGTTAAGCCACCACTAGGACCCTTGGATGTAAGGGTCCTAAGGTAACTCTCTTTTTCTCTTTGAAAATTCAGAAAAAGTGCTTGTTCATATGATCTTGTTTGATTTAAGGCTTAAGTGTGTTCTAATTGGTTGATTTGTGTTCTTGTTAGTTTATATACAGGATAGATGACATTTGATGAGTTTTCATAGGGGTTTAGAAGGTTTTGATTAGCTAAAAGTTGGTTTCCAGTTTTTAAAGAGGTGTTTGGCAATAGGTTTTAGCAGGGCAAGGTAT
Source organism: Glebionis coronaria (assembly GCA_025667525.1). NCBI lineage: Eukaryota > Viridiplantae > Streptophyta > Magnoliopsida > Asterales > Asteraceae > Glebionis > Glebionis coronaria. The sequence goes on from CM046874.1 coordinate 650,868,927, forward strand.
TTGATTTGTGTTTTAAATGGATGTTAGAAGGTTTGATTAGGGTTAAGTTAAGTTGCAAGTTAGTATTAGGATAGGTTGGAACAAGATTTGAACAAGTTTGAGAGGTTTTGAAGAAAAAGAGTTAGCATAAATCTGTTTTGCACTTTCTGCTTGTATTTTCTTGGATTTTGGTGCATGATTTCTGGATTCCTGTTAAGTCTTAGGTTTATTTTGTTATTGCTTTTGTTTGTGCATCATCCTGAGAGATTGTATGCTTAATTTGGTAGTTTGTATCTCACTAGATTGCAAGTTGTAAGCCATTTATACCACCAGACCTGCAATATGATCACAGAAGCTGGATTAGTCTTTGTGTGCATTTGATTTTGATCTTAGTGTGCTTAAGTGTTAGCTTGTTGCTAGATTCTGACTTCTTGTGCTCAAAAGAGCACAAGAGTGCCCCTCTTGTCCATAAGCAAACACCAAATAAGCCCACAAGCCTAGTCCTCTTGGCTTGCATCACTCTTGGAAAAATCAGCAAACACAAGCAACTGCTTGTGTTCATTGTTTAAGTCTGGCACGTTTTGGATTATAATTTAGCTTAATCTTGGCTAAAAAAGTGTAACTGGATTGTTTACAAGTCTTATTAGTGTCAGTATTGGTTTTAAAAAGTAAAAAAAAAAAAAAGAAAAAAAAAATAGCAAAAACCACTAGCCTGGCTTCGAACCCCTGACCTCTCGTTGGAGGGTTCAAGGCTCTTACCAGTGTGCTAGCATTTATCTTGTGTATAGAAGGGAAAGGTTTAATACTTAAGGTCATTTGGTTTCTAGCTTATTTAATAAAGCCGTGAGAAAATAAGCTCTTTCCAGCTTATTTGTCAAACGTTTTTGCTTGTTTTTATTTTTCCTAGGACTTATATAGCATTGTTGATTTTTCTGGCCACTTTTTATATTTTTCCCATTATTTGTTTATTTTCTAGAATTTAATTAATAGACGTATTTTATTAAATCAATAAAAAATACCAAAAAGATTTTAAATTTTTAGGAAAAATAGTTTTTAGCTTTTTAATATATAATTTGAGGTTTACATCTTGTTTTGGTTTCATAAACTTTAATTTTTAATTTTATAATATTTTAAGGTTTTTTATAAACTTTAAAGATTTTTATAAAATTATTAAAAAAGGTTTAGAAGCTCTAATTAGTGTTTTTCTCTTAGTTATATTATTTAGGATTTTTAGAAATTTTTTATTTCAAGTTTTATAAACTTTTTATTTTTAGCATTATTTTATTATTATTTTAATATTAATTTTTCAAAATTTTATTTCTTTTTCATTTTTCTTAGATTCTTTAGCATTAATTAGGACCTTTTCCATTTTTAGAATATTTTCTAGCTTTTAGATTTATTTTTATAATTATTTTAAGTTTAATTAGGTTTTAATCATTTTTAATCATTTTTAGAGTTTTTAAAATAGTTTTAATAGGTTTTAATTTTTAGAAAAATACTTTTTAGTCTTCTAATAATATAAGTTAAGTAATTATTCAATAAAATCATATTTTTGACATTTGAATTAATTAAATTTAATTTTAGGGCTTTAATTAGCATTTAAAATTAAATATTTAATTAATAAAAGGTTTTAAAATATCTTTGTTGGATTTTTGTCTTTATTTATATTATTATTGACTTGTTTTTAGTCTTTTTAATTATTGATATTTTGTTTTTGGTTTTAATAATTTTTAATTTGGGTAGTTTTTCACGGCTTTACGTTTTCGTCGTAGTTTAATTTTAACGTATCCGTCTTTCATCTTCTCATCCCCATTCTTCTCAATATTAATCTCAAATACATGCAAGTTAACTCACAACACATATACCTCCTTGGGAAACGAACTCTTTCTCTCATTTTATTTGATTGTGGGTCATTTGTGCACGGTTTTCCTAAACCGTCGTACTTAATACTTTCCGCTATTTACGCTCTTTTCCTAAAGAGTAGTAAAACACTACAATCAAAGCAGTTTGTCCTCTTTACGGATACTGATACACTAATGTTATCCGAAGACTTTAAACTTCCGGATGACTCACAGGTTCTACTCAGAATCCCTAGAAGACACAACCTCTATAGTATCAAGCTGAATGAAGTCAACCCTACTGGTCAACTAGCATGTCTGGTTGCTAAAGCCTCAGAAGATGAAGCCACTCAATGGCATAGAAGGATGGGACATGTGAACTTAAAGACCATTCACAAACTCGCAAATATGAACCTGGTCTCTGGTTTACCTCCAAAATCATTCAGAAATGATATCAATTATCTTGCATGCAGCAAAGGCAAACAACATAAAGCATCCTTTAAGGCCATTACTGCTCTCAGTCTTATAATTGAACCATTGCAGCTACTACACATGGACTTATTTGGTCCTACCTCTATTAGGAGCATTGACCACAAACAATTCTGTCTGGTGGTAACTGATGGTTATAGCAGGTTTACGTGGGTTTTCTTCATGTCTGCCAAGAGTGAGACCTACTCAATTCTCAAAGATTTTATTACACTTATAGAGAATCAGTTGTCCAAGAAGGTTAAAGGTATTCGATGTGATAATGGAACCAAATTCAAAAATGCTAACCTCATAGCACTTTGTAATTCTAAAGGCATTAAAAGAGATTATAGTGCAACAAGAACTCCTCAACAGAACGGTGTGGCAGAAAGAAAGAACAAGACTCTAATAGAAGCTGCCAGAACAATGCTTGCTGATTCCAAACTTCCAACCATGTTCTGGACAGAAGCTGTTAATACTGCAAGTTATGTTTTGAATAGAGTTTCTATTATAAATCCTCACAAGAAGACTCCATATGAGCTACTAACAGCCAAAGTACCAAATATTGCTCATTTAAAGCTATTTGGGTGTCCTGTCACCATTCTGAATACAAGTGACTATTTGGGGAAATTTGATGACAAGGCAGATGAAGGATACATTGTGGGATATTCAGCTCACTCTCGGGCTTATCGTGTCTACAATCTCCAAGCCAAGCGAGTAATTGAAACTATAAATCTCAGGTATTTTGAGGAGAAGTCAAACATCCAAGGCAAGGGTCCTGAATGGTATTTTGATCTTGATTATCTTACTGATTCATTAGGATATTTTAGTTTCAAAACTAATCATGATGCAGGTCCACAAGTGTTTGCAACTTCTAGTACATGTGCTCATTCTAGTCTGACTGACTCCGATGACGAGGATGATATTTTTGTTGTTCCATCCTATTCCACCACAGTCTCTCCTACTCCTCCTAGGGATGCAACTCCATTGGATGTATTGGATTCCCAAGTAGCTCTTGACACATTACTCAAACAACAACAAGAAGCTACTACCACAGCTGCTCAAGGTGGCTTTGAGTTTCCCTTGAATATGTCTGCTGACAAAGCTGCTCCTAGTACTCCAGCTGTTACTCCTAGTGCTAGTTCAACACCTATTGGTAGTCCGGCTAGTGATTCTACTTCCCATACTAGATTCTCCAGTCCTTCTGACCTGGGAAACTATCAAAAGAAGTCTTCTACCAAGCTGGATGATATTCATAAGCAACCAATAGATGGCATTTTCAACTCTGCTTCACATGATGATGACTTTGTTGGGGATCTTAATAACTTGGCACCAGAAGTGGATGTACTTTCTAATCCAGTGTTGCAGTCACACAAAGATCATCCTACAACTCAAATCATTGGAGATCCTGGTTCTACTGTCAAGACTCGCAGAATGCATAAGAAGGCCTCGTCTGATCATCATGCTCTTGTGAGCTATATTGAAGATCAAAAGCGTAATAATCATACGGACTTTCAACATTGTTTGTTTGCTTGTTTTCTTTCACAGGTGGAACCTAGATCAGTCTCTCATGCTCTTGAGGATCAAAGTTGGGTGGAGGCTATACAGGAGGAAATGCAGCAATTCTTGTTTTAGAATGTTTGGATCCTAGTTGACTTGCCGGATGGAAAGACAGCAATTGGTACCAAATGGATTCTCAAAAACAAGAAGGATACACGGGGTATTGTGGTGAAAAATAAGGCAAGTTTTGTTGCACAGGGTCATACACAACTTGAAGGCATTGACTACACTGAAGTTTTTGCTCATGTTGCTAGGATTGAGGCCATTCGTCTATTTTTGGCTTTTGCTTCTTATATGGGCTTTACAGTTTTTCAGATGGATGTCAAGAGTGCATTTCTCTATGGAAAGATTGATGAGGAAGTTTATGTCACTCAACCTAAGGGCTTTGTAGATCCACTTCATCCCAAGAAAGTTTACAAGGGGGTCAAAGCTCTTTATGGACTTCATCAGGCTCCTAGAGCTTGGTATGAGCGTCTCTCAACTTTCTTGTTGAAACATGGCTATAGAAGAGGCACAATTGACAAAACACTATTTCTTAGGAGGAATACCAAGGACATTATCCTTGTTCAGGTGTATGTGGACGATATTTGTAACACCCCCAAATTTATACAACTCAATACAGCAGAAGACTCGTTGGTGTTATGGGATAGCACATTACTCACATCATAGACAACACTTAAAAATCGCTTCGTTTATTTATAAAGCATTTCCATTCATAAATATTAGATTTACATAGGTCCCAAGTCATTGTATTTAATAAAGGTTTTACAAAGCATTTGAATGGAAATAAGTATTTAGGTGCGGGCCATGAATTCTTGTTGTCTTCAAGAGAATTACCTTCAAGTACCTGAGACAAAACATGTTAAAGGAAAAGGTCAGCAAAAACGCCGAGTGAATTCATAGAGTTTAATAAAGTCCATCACTATAACATTGGTATAAAATAATTACCAAAAATCATTTTGTACAAATCATTGTAATAGGCCATAAAATAGCCAAAGTCATTTTTATACAAATCCTTATCGAAAATTATAATATAGGCATTTGCCTTAAAAATCATTATGCGAGCCAATGTCGTAAAAGCATCATACAATACGTTTTATAACGTTGTTTAGATTAAATAAAAACCGTTATATGAATATGGTTATATAAAACCAAAACACGAACATAATATCAATAGTATGACCCCGTATTGCTAGTCAGGCAATACATTGTAAGCAGTAATTCGTTAACTGGATTATTATAAGCCACATGACATTGTTACCTTACTAAACCAAACAACGGGTAGCTAACCCGATACTCAATTTGCCCATCTAAATTAGCGTGTCGTCACAAAGGTCACGCTATGGAAATCTTCTCATACATAAATTCGCTTACCAATCAATGTGGCACGACGGGGATCAACCGTCAAGGCGCGAACTGAGGTGATCGTCCCCAAATAGTACTATTATATGCATAAGCGTCTACCAAATACCGGTAGTTCACAATTCATGCTAATGGGACTTTTAGTGACATAACCTAACTTTAATAATCCATTTTATCTCATCTATCGGGTCATTTAATCATTTATCGGGTCATACAATCATTCGGGTCCAAATCAATAAACAAACAATCGGGACAAGTAGTGTCCTATTTCATAAAAACTAACATGTTATCTCCCTCGCGGGTTTATCAAACATTTCATAAAAACATTCAAAAGAGTGCGAGGCTATGAACTCACGTTGATGTGGGAAAGCGGGTTGTCGGCAATTCGGATATACGGTACGTGCTTCAATCACAGAAACCTAGACAAATAATACTCGTCTTAGACTCTTGTCCAATGACTTTATAAAAATAACAATTATGTATACATATGATGATTTTATATATATATGATGATCAAGTGGGTTTATATATTCTCATTCACTCATTTTTGTGTTTATGTATTGGTAACTTCTTACTAGTTTACTAGTTTTACCTATTTACGTGTTTTAGGTCCAATAAGCCTATTATAAGTTTATTAACTTGTATTAATCCATTTTACACTTGTATTATCAGTATTTACCCTTTACATGTTGGGCCTAAATGGGTTAAGCCCAATAAATAAGTTTATAAGTGTTTTAGTCCATTTTGTTGTATTATTAGTCCAATAACGTTAACTTAGCCCGTTAATGTCCGTATGTTATATAGTTCGGGTTTTATCGGTTTTTACTTGTTATATATGCTTATATATCAGTATATGAGTTTATAAAAGTTTACATTAGACGGGTCCAACCGTCTAAGTTTTATTTAACAAAAATGTTAATTTTACGGTAATAGCCGAAAAAGTCGTAAAAATCATGTTTATAGTTTTATTACTTATAAAACTTATCAAACTACCATTTTTATAAAATGTCCATTTATTTATCCTTATACATATTTATATTAATGTATTATATAAGTTAGTGGGTTTTAATTCACATTTTATACTATTTTTATTCGAGTGCTTATATAATACTATTATACTTTAATTCTTCAAAATCTGATTTTTAGTTTCATGTTCACCAAAACTGCCATATATAGAGTTCTATATGGAGATAGAAGCTCAAATTTTTATGACATAAACTATATGATATGTGCTCCATTTAACTCTACTATAGCTACTGTTGAATCAGCCTCTAAGTATTTTCTAAAAATCGTCCAAAACAGTGAACTCAGATTTGTACTCTAAACTTGTTTTGATCATATCTCACTCATCCTAATGATTCCATTGTATGACCAACTCTCACATGTGTACAAGATATATTACTTACTGTATATTGATTCTACTTTGCCATTTTATTAGTCTAACATGTGGTTAGTTACTGTTTTTATACAGCCTACCATTTAAGCAAGATTAACCATTTTTACATATAGGTTTTCATCTTTTTACCCATGATTATCAACACCAAATCCCCACACAATATTTTTATCATCATATATCATCATACATATATACATTTAAGAAGAAAATACATGATTACATAATCAAAATTAACAAAAGGATGGGGAGGACAATCTTTATACCACCAAAGTGATGAAATGATGAGCTTTTGGATGAACAAGACATGGTTTTGGGTAACCAATCTTATGAGATATCAACACCACTTCTAGGATCACCAAGTATTTGTAGATTCCTCCAAAAATCAGCCCTTGTTCTTCATGAAAACTCCTTGAGAAATCAGCCCCAAACTCCCTTGAAAACTCCTTTTTACATGTTAAGATCACCTCCAATCTTCATAACTTCAATGGGTTTTCATCATATGTAAATTATACCTATAATTTATGGTTGAATAAAGATCAAATGAGGGTTGTTTTAGATGAGTTTGGGACGAATTTTAGAGAGAGGGAGGAGAGTGTTTAATGGTTTGCATGTGTTGAAATGAATGAAAATGGTTTGAGGTGGTGGTTTTGATGTTGGTTGCTAGTTTACAAGTAAACTAAGACATGTGTCTTAGCTTATCTTGTAAGCTTGACACCACATGGTGTTGTTAGCTTTGTTTAGCCATGTGTGGGGGTGGGACAAGTATGTACTTGTTCCATCCCCATTAATTTACGGGTATTCCTCGATTCTAGTTTCCTCGATTTGCGTACCCTCGGATCGTTTTACGAAAAACGTTTTTATAAATTATGAATCAACGGCACAAAACGAATCTAATAAAAATTGTCTCATCAAAAACGGAGTTCGAAAACGTAAATACGTAATCCTAAGGTTTCCGGTTTAGTCGTATAGGACGTTAAATTAAAATCGTAAGTCCTAATCTCTTTTCGTAAATTTGTGAGTTTATGAACCAACACAAATTTAAAACTCCAAAATAATATTCACGGATAAATTTATTTTCTGAAATGTCGGACTGTCACCAAATACGGTGTATGTAAACGTGAGCACGTAACGTAGAATCCTCCGGTTTAGACGTAGTCGATGCTACTTCAAGACGTAAATCCAAATTTGTTCCCAAAAAATAAGTGAGTTCATAATATAACATTAAAATAATGTTTTGAAATAATATTTGAGAATAGAATATCAACCATAAATTGACGGATTGTCACAGCATTTACCCCTAAACAGGATCTTTGTCCTCAAAGATCATCTTACCTTACTACTCGCTTCTTATAGAGTTAAAGCCATGTGGGTATTTCCTCCACATTCGGTCTTTTCTCACAAGTGTAATTCATTACAATACGCGAGTTTCATCAAACATAACTATGGGAATAAGATCAGGCTTAAGGTTGACTTACTTTCTCTATCCATGGTGTTCACGGGTTTTTGATGAATGCAACTTTTCGCCGATCTAAACTTCATTAAGGAATAGTCAGATTTTCACTTGATAGACATTTTATCAAGTTCGATTTACAAAACTTAATTCACGCAGCACTTGAAGTCCTAGGGTAGATCCAGCTTATATGCCTTTAAAACCAATCTTTTACATCATCTCAATGGTCCCATACAACGGGGACTTATATCCCATGATCTTTCAGATCACCAATTCATTTTTCCATGGTTAAAATCTTTGGCATAACTTCGCTAGCCATCTGGCACTTCAAGGTCTACATTTCATATTCACATAACCTCCTGCCCACTACTGGCAGTCAATAATCAGATCCTAATTTCAACAATCATTTCAGGTCTCGCGGGTCGAGTATTTTGTAAGGTTAGGTTAGCCATCATAGGAAACCTTAAACCTAAAAGACATGTCCAACTCACAATGGGTGTATGTCGGATGTCTTCATCTCAACTCCTGCTTACAGATGCTCTAATATATAAATCTTAAGATTCGATCTCGATCCTAATACGATAATTATCAATGATAATCTTTCCAAAGGAAAGCGATTATACAGTTTATTACCAAAGGTCAATCATTCAAACATAAAACAGCACTTATAGTATTTTGTATCGTTACTTTACCTCGTCCCTTCGATTGGGGTGGTACACAGCATTCTCATCAAGATTCGTTCTCAATGACTTCTGAGCAAATCTCTAGAAATTTGATGCGAAGCGAGGGTCTTGATAGAGATGATCGATACAGGCACACCATGTTTACATAACTCCTTTAAATACAAAAAAGTCAATTTCTTCATCAAGAATCTATCATTAACAGGAATGATATTAGCAGATTTGGTCAGTCTGTCGATGATGACCCAAATCGAATCAAATTCAGATGATGACCTTTGTAATAGCTAGACGTTTACTAATGTATGAGGCGGAGTATGCCTTCATAATTTGCCATTAGTACAACTTCTTCTGATAATGATACATTAAATCAGAAATGACAGGAATAGAATACTTATACTTACAAGATTCCAACATACCTATATCTCACAATCCTCCATATTTAGACAATCACAAGTGGTCTTTAAAACATTTAACGCTATCGGCTTCTCAATTCTAATGGTTCACATTAGCCGCGAACCCCTTTTATTATCTATATTATCCTTTTTACAAACATTAGTTATTTTTAAATTGTTCGGCAATTTATTTTGTACCGTCAACACATCCTAATTGGTTCTTTATCTTTTTTTTTTCTCATAATGCGTCAGTATTTACATTCATTAAAAATTTCTTTCTTCACATTTTCTAAGTCTTAGTTATATCTCAAATATTATTTTTATCCGTTTTGCTTAATCCGACGTCTAAAGCGTCGATAATTATTACAACTAATTAAATAATAAACATTTAATTTTTATGAAACATAACGTAAAAATTTTAATTTTCTTAGTTCGACCAATTATAAAAATGTTCAAAAATAAATTTGAATTTAATTACCAAGATTTTGTTGATTTATCAAAAATAATTAATAATATCTATAAATGTTTGAAAAATCTTTGTTTATACTCTGGTCAAAATTTTCTTAGTTGACAAGTAAAAATCGTCGTTTCAAGTTTTAAGTCATGGTTTAAATGTTTTCCTTAATTCCGCTTAGGTTGTCTTGAGGTATACACGAACATTTACCCCTAAACAGGAGTTTAGTTAAATGTTCTGGGTATAAGGGAATAATCCCTTAAAAATCCTTTGTCAAAATATTTGTCAAAACATATTTGCATTTTCTTTTTAGTAATACTCAAAGTATTAAAAGGGCTCTTAATTTTTGAAGAATCAATATAGATTCCATTATCTTATTAATCACACGGTCAAATAATGTAAAGGATTAAGTCTTAGATCCCATGTTAAATATTTAAGTTACAGGTTTTTATCGTTCGGCCAATTTAGGGCAATCTATAAATAAATATTAACTCATTCTTATAAACAAACAGATGGTCCTTAATGATCACGAGCATGAATCTATCAATTTACAGCCTACACACGTGATTCACCAAATTTATGGATGCTACATGTGCATTAGTCAATCCAAACGACATAACATGATACTCATAATATTCATTACAAGTACCAGATGTAGTGATTGGAATAGATAATCTTCTTCGCGGACGCGAAGCTGATAATAACCATGCCGTGGATCAAATCTTTAAAACATACGCTAGAACCATGTAAATGATCTAACAAATCTTCCATTTCGAGTCATGGATATCGTTTTCGATTGTCAATTTACTTAGTTCACAGTAATCTATAAATATAAGGAATGATAACACTATAGCTCTTCATGATGACGAGCTCGGTAGAATAAAATCTTTCTTCGACAACTCTCTCAGTTGTACGGTAATTCCTTTAATTCAGATGGTGCTGACGTACAGTGCACACGCCACAGGTGCAGCACCGGGAATATAATCAATACCAATTTCAATCTGCCTTAATGGCCAAAGTCTAGGTAATTCACCAACTAATACCTCCTAAAGTTTCAGATAACGGAAACATCTTTTAATAAATTTACTTTAAGTTCTTTCTAGATTATAATATCTATGATTAATTCACAACCATTCACGGTATAATTTCAGTTCTAAAAGCAGGATACGTTCATCCATCAAGAATTACTTAGATCACTTTTGATAATCAACATCCTATCATTTAGGGGAATTCTATTCGAGTTCCCATCAATTAAGACAATGTCGTCATGTCATAATCAATCAATCCATTCTACTGGCACTTATCAACTTTCCAGTTTCATTGCCGTCGATAAGATGTGAACTTCTCAAAAGACTAATAATAACTCATAATCCTTCACAAATTCAAGGATATATGGAGACACAACTACCATTAAAAGAGTAGGGTCAACGCATAATCTACGCGAAAGAATTTCAAATCAGATACAGACGAAAACATTTAACGAATATGAATATATCCCATGTTTTCATAATTTGAGTACGCATTCGAAAGCTCCTCGGATCGTTACCCAGGTCATTCAAATGAAATCAAATCAAAAGAAATGATAGGAACGTCGATACATCCAGTCGGGTATCAACACTCGGTAATCAGATACTTTTCCTAAGAATCTCACTACGAGAGAATTGGACAAGAAGGGAATATCAATTGTCAAATAAGACAATTTCCACAGATGAGTAAATTCGACTCAGAAGAATAGATGCTACAGGCACATATGTAGGTGTCCCTAACACTATGTCCTTATTTTTCACTTCTTGCAGATCTCATAAATTTTAATCTTTCTCAATCTTCAAAGAAAATTTAGTGTTTATTAATCAGTTTTATGGTGACTACTAATCAGCCTTGCATAGTCCATTCTAAATTGTATGTAGGCGCGCAACTATATACAATTTCAAGATTAATGATGCAATACTCAGTTCGTCAAAATTTTATCATCATGTTTATAATAAAAACATCTTCATGCTTAATTCTTAAATAAGAATAAAAAATAAATTTACAAAGATTTTCTTTGTTATGAAAACAATTAAGTTTTCCAAGGGGTTTCATAAATAACCTCATTTCGACAATGATTACTTATAAATCTCACTTTAGATTATCCTTACGGTAATGAAAATTCAATTTTTCTCAATGGATATTGTTTTATCTTATAAAAACAATGAGTGATATGCAAAAGAGTGATGAAGAGTTGTTCACCAAGAACTAACTACAATATGATAGGAAATGAGCTTTAGCCAAATAATCATGAGATTCATGATCTCGATGACACTCAAAAGAATAATCCACAACGTAACTCAAATCGAGATGAGTACTTGTTCAATGGTTGCATCACTAATGCGAGCATTAGGAAGAAGCAAGAAAAGATAGATATCATCGATACATGTAGGATTTAGCAATCAAAGGTAGTCTTTTTCATTAATCACAAACAAGTCAAAATTGTACCGTAACACATTACGTGTCACTATGTCATACAATTCTTAGAACTCATCCTATCAACTGATATCTCAGTTAAGTTAGGGATTTTTAAAAGATACCACAATGAATACTAATATACAAGAGTCATTAGGTGTTCCACCTGCCCAGAAGATCCATCGGTCTCAATTCAGAAGAAGATTTCTTAAATTTATTTCTTGGACACTGTGCATCCTCGTTAGTGGGCAATGGCCTAGGAACAACCCTTAACACGATCTAACAATCATTTAAAACCTTATAATTCAATCACAGAACTTAAAGACTTCCTTTTAACAATCTCATATTCCATACGGGTTAAATTTTACTTTATTCAAGTTTCAATCAACTTATACTCAATTCGATATCCTACCTCATTTTCCAATACTTTCAACCTTATTCTTATACCTTGAAAGGGCAATAAAAGTTTGATATGAATCAACACTTAATTTCCAATCCTATAGCTCTTACAACAACAATTATCAAATGAGTCACTAGTATGAAATGACTCACACATTTAATTAGACTTCTCGGAAAGGTACTAGTGGCATGAGGCTTTTGGGAAATGGTTCCAATGACAGCCTCAAGTGCAACATTCACCCTTTCGATTTCAATTTAAGAATTGGATGACAACGAATCATATGACATCTTTCTAGGTGGTAACGTTTTGTCAAACAACACTCTATAAGGAAAGATCGTCATGACATCGATATCAGATTTAATCTCGCCAATTCTTCTTCAGTATCACAATCAACTAATATCTACATTTCTACGAATATCAACCATTTTGTTGGGATCATAAATATCCACAACTTGGTTTAGATCTAGGATAGCTAGGATTCCTACGAGAATAGCTTCGATTGATTTGCTAGGGGAGTTAGGGTTCCTTGTGACAATCTACGTCGTATAAATACCTCGTATAGATATTAAAATAATCATCAAACAATCATGTAATCAAATTACATCATATATATATAATTTAAGTTATATATATATTAAAATAATACTTCTCAGTCTGGCCTTGTCGGTAACTCGGGAGTTCTTTGGCACCGTTATAGTCAAAAGATTTTTAGACATTTTTAGAAAAATGTTTATAGTTAATGATTTTGAAATGTTTTATTGAAAACCTTAGTTTAAAAAATCTTTCGTTCTCTATAACGAGAGCTCTGATGCCAAACTGTAACACCCCCAAATTTATACAACTCAATACAGCGGAAGACTCGTTGGTGTTACGGGATAACACATTACTCACATCATAGACAACACTTAAAAATCGCGTCGTTTATTTATAAAGCATTTCGATTCATAAATATCAGATTTACATAGGTCCCAAGTCATTGTATTTAATACAGGTTTTACAAAGCATTTGAATGGAAATAAGTATTTAGGTGCGGGCCATGAATTCTTGTTGTCTTCCTGAGAATTACCTTCAAGTACCTGAGACAAAACATGTTAAAGGAAAAGGTCAGTGAAAACACCGAGTGAATTCATAGAGTTTAATAAAGTCCATCAATATAACATTGGTATAAAATTATTACCAAAAATCATTTTGTACAAATCATTGTAATAGGCCATAAAATAGCCGAAGTCATTTTTATACAAATCCTTATCGAAAATCATAATATAGGCATTTGCCTTAAAAATCATTATACGAGCCAATGTCGTAAAAGCATCATACAATACGTTTTATAACGTTTTATAGATTAAATAAAAACCGTTATATGAATATGGTTATATAAAACCAAAACACGAACATAATATCAATAGTATGACCCCGTATTGCTAGTCAGGCAATACATTGTAAGCAGTAATTCGTTAATTGGATTATTATAAGCCGCATGACATTGTTACCTTACTAAACCGAACAAAGAGTAGCTAACCCGATACTCAATTTGCCCATCTAAATTAGCGTGTTGTCACAAAGGTCACGCTATGGAAATCTTCTCATACATAAATTCGCTTACCAATCAATGTGGCACGATGGGGATCAACCGTCAAGGCGCGAACTGGGGTGATCGTCCCCAAATAGTAATATTATATGCATAAGCGTCTACCAAATCCAGGTAGTTCACAATTCATGCTAATGGGACTTTTAGTGACATAACCTAACTTTAATAATCCATTTTATCTCATCTATCGGGTCATTTAATCATTCATCAGGTCATACAATCATTCGGGTCCAAATCAAGAAACAAACATTCGGGACAAGTAGTGTCCTATTTCATAAAAACTAACATGTTATCTCCCTCGCAGGTTTATCAAACATTTCATAAAAACATTCAAAAGAGAGCGAGGCTATGAACTCACGTTGATGTGGGAAAGCAGGTTGTCGGCAATTCGGATGTACGGTACATGCTTCAATCACGGAAACCTAGACAAATAATACTCGTCTTAGACTCTTGTCCAATGACTTTATAAAAATAACAATTATGTATAAATATGATGATTTTATATATATATGATGATCAAGTGGGTTTATATATTCTCATTCACTCATTTTTGTGTTTATGTATTGGTAACTTCTTACTAGTTTACTAGTTTTACCTATTTACGTGTTTTAGGTCCAATAAGCCTATTATAAGTTTATTAACTTGAATTAATCCATTTTACACTTGTATTATCAGTATTTACCCTTTACATGTTGGGCCTAAATGGGTTAAGCCCAATAAATAAGTTTATAAGTGTTTTAGTCCATTTTGTTGTATTATTAGTCAAATAACGTTAACTTAGTCCGTTAATGTCCGTATGTTATATAGTTCGGGTTTTATCGGTTTTTACTTGTTATATATGCTTATATATCAGTATATGAGTTTATAAAAGCTTACATTAGACGGGTCCAACCGTCTAAGTTTTATTTAACAAAAACGTTAATTTTACGGTAATAGCCGAAAAAGTCGTAAAAATCATGTTTATAGTTTTATTACTTATAAAACTTATCAAACTACCATTTTTATAAAATGTACATTTATTTATCCTTATACATATTTATATAAATGTATTATATAAGTTAGTGGGTTTTAATTCACATTTTATACTATTTTTATTTGAGTGCTTATATAATACTATTATACTTTAATTCTTCACAATCTGATTTTTAGTTTCATGTTCACCAAAACTGCCATATCTAGAGTTCTATATGGAGATAGAAGCTCAAATTTTTATGACACAAACTACATGATATGTGATCCATTTAACTCTTGTATAGCTACTGTTGAATCAGCTTCTAAGTATTTTCTAAAAATCGTCCAAAACAGTGAACTCAGATTTGTACTCTAAACTTGTTTTGATCATATCTCACTCATCCTAATGATTCCATTGTATGGCCAACTCTCACAGGTGTACAAGACATATTACTTACTGTATATTGATTCTACTTTGCCATTTTATCAGTCTAACATGTGGTTAGTTACTGTTTTTATACAGCCTACCATTTAAGCAAGATTAACCATTTTTACATATAGTTTTTCATCTTTTTACCCATGATTATCAACACCAAATCCCCACACAATATTTTTATCATCATATATCATCATACATATATACATTTAAGAAGAAAATACATGATTACATAATAAAAATTAACAAAAGGATGGGGAGGACAATCTTTATACCACCAAAGTGATGAAATGATGAGCTTTTGGATGAACAAGACATGGTTTTGGGTAACCAATCTTATGAGATATCAACACCACTTCTAGGATCACCAAGTATTTGTAGATTCCTCCAAAAATAAGCCCTTGTTCTTCATGAAAACTCCTTGAGAAATCAGCCCCAAACTCCCTTGAAAACTCCTTTTTACATGTTAAGATCATCTCCAATCTTCATAACTTCAATGGGTTTTCATCATATGTAAATTATACATATGATTTATGGTTGAATCAAGATCAAATAGGGGTTGTTTTGGATGAGTTTGGGACGAATTTTAGAGAGAGGGAGGAGAGTGTTTAGTGCTTTGCATGTGTTGAAATGAATGAAAATGGTTTGAGGTGGTGGTTTTGATGTTGGTTGCTAGTTTACAAGTAAACTAAGACATGTGTCTTAGCTTATCTTGTAAGCTTGACACCACATGGTGTTGTTAGCTTTGTTTAGCCATGTGTGGGGGTGGGACAAGTATGTACTTGTTCCATCCCCATTAATTTACGGGTATTCCTCGATTCTAGTTTCCTCGATTTGCGTACCCCCGGGTCGTTTTACGAAAAACGTTTTTATAAATTATGAATCAACGACACAAAACGAATCTAATAAAAATTGTCTCATTAAAACAGAGTTCGAAAACGTAAATACGTAATTCTAAGGTTTCCGGTTTAGTCGTATAGGACGTTAAATTAAAACCGTAAGTCCTAATCTCTTTTCGCAAATTTGTGAGTTTATGAACCAACACAAATTTAAAACTCCAAAATAATATTCACGGATAAATTTATTTTCTGAAATGTCAGACAGTCACCAAAGACGGTGTATGTAAACGTGAGCACGTAACATAGAATCCTCCAGTTTAGACGTAGTCAATGCTACTTCAAGACGTAAATCCAAATTTCTTCCCAAAAAATAAGTGAGTTCATAATATAACATTAAAATAATGTTTTGAAATAATATATGAGAATAGAATATCAACCATAAATTGACGAATTGTCACAATATTATTTTTGGTTCTACTAAAAAGGAATGGTGTGATGAGTTTGAACAACTGATGAAGGGCGAATTTCAGATGAGTGCTATGAGAGCTTACATTTTTCCTTGGTCTTCAAGTCATGCAACAGTCGGATGGAATCTTCATATGTCAAGATAAGTATGTTCATGAGATCCTTCTGAAGTTTGATATGGATCCTCTTAGACCAGCAGCAACACCTTATGAAGTTGCTAAAGTCAAACTCAAGAATGAGCCAGATCCTCCGGTAAATGTACAGATGTACAGGTCTATGACTGGTTCACTCATGTATTTGACTGCATCACGTCCGGATATCATGTTTGCAGTAAGTGCTTGTTCTAGACATCAGGTGGCTCCAACGGTTTCTAACTTGAATGCCGTCAAGAAGATTTTCAAGTACATAAAGGCTCAACCCAAGCTAGGCTTGTGGTATCCTAGAGAATCACCTTTTCTTCTTGAAGCATATAGTGATAGTGACTATGCAGGTGCTAATAATGACAGAAAATCTACTACTGGTGGTTGTCAGTTTTTGGGTCGAAGACTTATTTCATGGCAATGCAAGAAACAGACGATTGTCGCTACTTCTTCAACAGAAGTTGAATACATAGCTGCTGCTAGTTGTTGTGGACAAGTTTTGTGGATCCAAAATCAGATGCTGGACTATGGGTTTAATTTTATGAACACCAAAATTTTCATTGACAACCAAAGCACTATATGCATTGTGAAGAATCCTGTGTTTCATCAACGTATAAAACATATTGAAATTCGGCACCATTCTATACGGGATGCCAATGAGAAGAAGTTGATACAGGTTCTTAAGGTTCATACGGATGATAATGTTGCTGATCTGTTGACTAAAGCCTTTGATGGTCCTCGGTTCAACCACTTGGTGGTTCACATTGGGATGGTCAATCCTTGAGACCTAGGATTGAGGGGAGGATAAGCCTAAGGGAAGGCTTAGTGTACATATTTAATTGCACAGATTAACATATTGGTAGATTTTAACAACATATTCAATGGGTTCTTTTGGTGTGTGTTACTCATAGTGGAGGATTTTGCTCACTTCTGATGGTTGTCTTCATTAATGGTTGGCTTCTAGTCACTACTGGTTGGCTTCTAGTCACTACTTGTTAGCTTCTAGTCATTCATGGTTGGCTTCTAGTGGATAAAAATCCTTCTTTGTCAAGTACTGGTTGATCTCTAGTCTTGGTTTGGGTCACTGTTCACTTCGTTGACTTCTGTTGACCACATTCTGCTTCTAGTGTTGATCTTTATACGTTTTGACTTTTAGTCAACGCATACAAATTCTGGTATATATCCTCTTATTTAACTTCGGTAAATTGGGATTTACAAATAATGTTATAAGGGGCATGGGGTTACTTTGCATTAACTGCCTAATTTGAAAGGCAACCCACATTATTAGGGGTCAATGAACAGTTACTAGACCATTATTTATGGTCAATTACCCCCCTTGACTCATTCATCACAATCATAACACACACACACACACGCTCCTACTCTCTCAAACCCTAACAAATCATCTTCCATCACTTCTAATCAACATCCATGGCTGCTTTGGTCTACCAACCCGCTCACAACAAGGTCGCTTATCTAGGAGATGGTCCTAAACGTGATGAATTCACAAACATTTTGGAGTTTATTGAGGCTTCTAACCTCAGGTATGCTTTTACTGTGTGTCCCATTGTTTATGATAGTGTGATCTGCCAGTTTTGGGATTCTGCTACACTTGTGGCTGTGGTTGGTCGTCCACGTGAACTCCATGCTACCATAGATGGACGTTCTTATGTGGTTACCGAAGCTTCTATTAGGAGTTCCCTTCATCTTCAAGATGAAGGTGGTGTTGTTTCCATCCCCAATGCTGAGGTTTTGGAGGGGATGGCTGCTATTGGGTATAACCTTGGGGGGAAGTTTAACTTCCAAAAGAATAGGTTTTCCCCCAGTGGAAGCTTCTAGTGCAGTTTTTGATTCATTGTTTAAGCCCCAAGTCTGGAAGTTGGGATGCTTTTCCCACTCCTTTGGCTACTGGTCTGATCTGCATAGCACAGGGTAGGGTGTTTAATTTCTCTCACTATTTGTTTGATGGGATGGTTAGCAATCTGTCTATTACCGGTTTTAGGAAGAAATTTTTAATGTATCCTAGGTTTTTACAGCAGATACTTGTGTGTTTTCCTCGTGATAGGGAGGAGTATGAGACCCCCAAGCTTACTGCTAAAGTTTACTACAATGTGGCTCATGGGTTTAGCGGGGTTTGGAGGCCCCTTATTGATGCAATGCTGGGCCTTGCCCAAGGTCCTCCTGATGTTGTTCCTCCGGTAGTTCAAGCCGAGGAGGAACCTCCATTAGGTGATGACCCAATGGAGGAGGAGCATCCTGCTGGTGGTGCATCGAATGTGGTTGTGGAAGAGCCGGTTGAGGAAGTGGTGGTTGAAAGGCCATCCACTTCCAAGGCTACCCCTTATTCGATGCCACATTCGTCTCCATTTGTGGATACCCCACCTCCTAGTCATATCCCTCATTCTTCTGATAATCCCTCTGGTTCTCGTGCTCATACAGATGACCCCTTTACTGCTTCTGGTTCCAATGAAGCCTTCCCAGACCCAAGTCCTCTTGGTGGGAAAGCAGAGGAGCCTATTACACTTACTTCTTTGCTTGATCTCATGCACAGGTACCATGAAAGGATTCTTTCTTTGGAGGCGGATTTGAATCAACATCTTAAGCTTACCAGGGAATTTGTTCTTCCCATGGCTGACCGGATTAAAGCCTTAGAGACACAGCAGAGGCGAAGGAAGAAGCATGTGGTTCAGTCTGGTTCTGATGAGGAGGTTGAAGATCTTGTGGAGGATGGCTTGAATTTGTTGGCGAAGGCTGCGTTTGCTAATAAGTTATATGATGATCTGCCGATTCCTCCTACTTCTTCAAGCATCCCTCCTACTGCTGCTCCATCAAAGGAAGATGTTGCTGGTACTACTGCTGGACCATCTTCTGATCCTAAGGGGAAAGCCCCCATGCCTGCTGCTCCCTCACCCCCTCGCAAGCGTACTCGCAGACAACTTGAGGAGGATAGGTTGGGTGAAGAGGCTGCACAAAGGATGCAAGCGGAGATTGACCAAGCTGCTCGGGCTGAGGAGGAAGCTCTACAAAAGCAGAGACGTGAACAGTTGCATCATGATGCTATGCATTGGGATGATAGTGATTGGATGCGGGTGCTTACTATTCTTACCTTGGATTATTCACAGTTTACTGATCTCTAGGGTTCTGATGTGAATGAGCAGAATTGTATTCCTCGAGCTATGGTGTTAATGCGTAAGCAACAATTAGCGCTTGCTGCTCAACTGCGTGAAAAGCGTAAGAACAGGCCCTTGACGAGAACCGAGGAGAAAAAGTTGATACAGAGGTATGTCAAGTATCAGTCGGCTGCTCATTTTACTGTTGGTTGGACGTGGGAACGGGTTCAGGCATTGTCTTTTAATGAGCTTAAGGCTCTATATGAACGCATGATCAAGCGTCAGAGTACACCTGTTTTGGAGCGTTTCATCTATCGTCTTCCTCCACGAGTGGTTCCTATTCTCAACGTGCTGCTGCTCCTGGTTCTTCATCTGTTGTTCCTCTTGGTTCTACTGGTATTCCCTCGGTTGTTGATGTTTCTACTGCTGGTACCACACCTACACCTTTGGTTGCTCACCCTGTTTCATCTTCGGATCCTACCACAACCACCACCTATGCTACCACTACCACCACCACTGCTACTCCTGCTATGGCACAACCCTCACCACCGGTGACTGGTCCTCAACCAGTTCCTTCTTCTGGTGCAACTACTATTGATCCTTTGGATGGACAAGGTATTGATTCTACTTCTGCTGATCCTACTCCTGCTGCAAAGGTGAAGGTTGAACCCTTGTCTGGTACTCCCGCTCCTCGTCGTTCCATCCGCAAGCAGTTGGCTAGATGTGCTAGGCGTGGCAAGTCTGTTCCTTATGAGAAGAGTGCTCCCGAAAATCTTATTGATGCAGCTTCCGATAGTGACTCAGAATTGCCAATGGGTAATGGGTCTCTTACTGGTTGGATGGTTACGCCTTCCACAACTCTTCCTGGTGCTTTCACCCATAGGATTACCATTAGTGATGGGTATGTTCGTTATGCTTCGGGTTTGCAAGGTATTTTGTCTTGGGCGGATCGTAAAGATCTTATGTCGTTGTATGGGTTCGTTGATGCTGGTATGCCTCTTCATCCTAGTGAAGTGCCCTCCTGGCCTGGTCTGAGAATATGGGCTGATTTGAAAATGATGCTTGATTTCCCTCCACATGCTCCCCTTTCTGGTGTCTGGAAGGACCAGCCAACATGGGTTATAACGAGATGGAAGTTATATGCTGGCTGTGGTGTGCATGTCTTGGAGTTGGAGTCTGGTGCTATGGTGTTCATGCTCACGGATTTGGACTATCCGTTGACTATTGCTTCCATGGAGGCCACGCTTGCTTGTCACTTGCAGATTTCCAATGCCCCTTCCGGGAATGAGTCTTCTATGGCAACTACACTGGTGGAAGGGATACAAGCTCGCCTGCAAGCTGAGAAGGTGGCTGCGTCTGGTATGTGATGTGGTTGGTTTGTAAGTTTTTATGTTTTGTGTTTTATGTTCATCTGTTAATATTGCAATTCTTTTCACCAATATGTAAAGTGATTGGTTACTTTCATTCATTATAGTTAAAAAAAATACTTTTTATATAATATCTGCTTATACTTTAAACAAATCATGGATTTTACACTTGTGAATACTATACCATCTGCTAATATGGTTTCAAAAGTTTGGGTTCCTGTTGCTGCTTCACACTTGTGCTGGTTGGATGTTTCATCTGGTGTTGGACTTGGTCCACACAACAAATGGTCCTCAACTCACCATGTCTCACCGACAAGAAAGAGTTGATTCACCTTGAGGGTACGACTCCTGGTGTGATTCTCAAATCCGTTGATGGTTGCCAGGTTACCCAAAACTGGATGGTTTTCACTTGCTATGGTCCTAGACTGAAAAGTGGCTAATCCAAGGGGGTACGACTCTTGGTAAAGATTTTATCAAATCCGTTGAAAGCTGTAGTAGCTTGCTTAAAGCTATAGGGTTTTCAACTCACCGATGCTTCATTGCTAAGAGTTGGCGTGTCTAGAAGGGTACAGCTTATGGTAAAGACATATCAAATCCGTTGACGGCTGTGATGGTTTGCCTAATATCATCAGGGTACCCCCACTCACCATTGATTCACGTTCTAAGAGTTGGGCTGGGTTCGAGTCTCCCAGGGTGATCCTTATTCCACCAGAAAGACTGGCTAGCCCAAGAGCGAGCAGCTACTTGGTAAAGGCTCATCAAATCCGCTCATGTTGCTGTAAAGAATCAACACGATGCTGATTTGTTTCAAGCTTTAGAGAAGCTTCTAGTGTTCCATGTTGCGGCGGTTCTTATGTTTCTTATCTTGCTGATGCTGCTGTTTTATTTGCTGTTCCAGTCCTCAAGCTTTATTGCATGTTTTACCAGGAAACTTGAACTCAACAGGTCAAATTCAAGTTTAGGGGAGGATTGTTAGGACGATTGGAATAGTTAATTGTAATAGGTAGACTAGGAGGTATGTAGTTCCTCCTGGTCATAGTAGTAGTAGGAGCAAGTCGTGCTCCTAGTCTTAGTTAAAGTCAAACTTTATTATTTAGTTATTATTCTGTTAGGATATGCATGAGATATGTTAGGAAAGGATATGCATATCAGTTTTACACGTTTTGTTTAATGATGTATTAGGGTTTCCTTGTAGTATAAAAGGAACCGTAGGCAGAAGGGTTATACACACCTTCATCAAACGTAATTCTAGTGATCATTAATATTAGAAATCCTTAGTAAAGAATCAAGTCATTATAGTTATTCTGTTCTTCTTTATAGTATTTGTAGTCCGCACTTATATTGTGTATAGAGTCTCTCTGTGAATAGACTTGTGATTACAGAAGTCGTTCACCGTTCCTGACAGGCTGCAAGATCCACATCTAGTGGACCCAACAGAGCTTAAAAACGAACTTGCTAATGAACTTAAGACTCATGCTAATAAAATGGAAGGAAATGTTCAACGTCTTCAACAAAATAAACAAAAATTGGAACAAGGACAACATGAGATTAAGCAAGAATTGTTAAAAGCGGATGCTAGGCAATCAAAATTTGAAGACCGAATGGCAAAAATGTTTGAAGCAATCATGTGTAAACCCTCTTCCTCGGGTGGTCTTCCTAGTGATACCATTGCAAACCCGAAGGGAGAAATGAAGGTTATTACTACACGTAGTGGTAAAACTTTCAATGAACCAATCTCTCGTCCAAGTACTTCTACGGAGAAGGAAATCGAGAAAGAGCCCGAGGTGATGGTCGAAAAGGAGCATATCACAAGCCCACGAAGTACCACCCGTACCACACCTACGGTTGAACCAATACCAATCATGGAACCCGAGATTCCAAGGCCGTTGCCTAATGTCCAACCCACACCACCCTTACCTTACCCTTCGAGATGAAAGAAAGATAAATTGCAAGAACGTAACAAACAACAAATTGAGCTTTTTATAAAAATGTTTCAACAAGTTCATTTTGATGTAAGTTTAGCCGACGCGTTGTTATATATGCCTCGTTTCGCTTCCACTTTCAAAAGTATGATGAATGATAAGGAAAAGCTTTCAAAGCTTGCTAATTGTTCTTCGGTTTATCTTAACCGCATACAAGAAAAAGTTGGTGACCCCTGAAAGTTTCTCATTCCTTGTGATATACAAGATATGAAAGAATGCCTCGCCTTGGCCGATCTTGGTGCGAGCATTAATTTGAGACCATTTTCCATTTGGAAATCACTTTCGCTTCCGGCTCTTACTCCTTCGAACATGTCTATCGAGATGGCCGATCATTCTACAATTTTAGCATGTGGAGTAGCCGAGGATGTTTTCGTGAAAGTGGGGAAGTTCTACTATCCTGTTGATTTTATAGTAGTTGACATCCCCGCGGATCATCAAGTTCTCTAATTTTAGGTCGTCCATTTTTAGACACCTCGAGATCGCTTATCGATGTTCATGCAAGAACTATTACTTTGAGATTCAACGAAGAGGAACTTGTTATAAACGCTACTCAAAACTCGACACCTTCTCATGTTTATGCAATCGCTACTATCAATCACATCGACTTAGTTGATGTGGTTTGCGATGAGTTTTCACAAGAAGTGTTAGGTTTTCCCGATAGCTCGTCAAGTGGCAATCCCACTATTTTGGATCCAATTCTTGCTAATTCTACACCAACTCTGACTCCATTCCAAGGAGGCGATTTTACTTCAAATGAAATCGACAATGAAGATGAGGTGACAATTGGTAATGATACTTCTATTCCACCATTTCTTCCGCCGATGGAAGTTATGAGTCTTGAGCAAAAATCTTCAATCGAGGAACCGCCTATCCTTGATTTGAAAGATCTTCCATCTCACCTTGTGTGACAATCCGTCAATTTACGATTGATATTTTATTCTCAAATATTATTTGAAAATATTACTTTAATGATACAATATGAACTCACATATTTTTGGGAAGAAATTTGGATTTACGTCTTGAAGTAGCGTCGACTACGTTTAAACCAGAGGATTCAACGTTACGTGCTTACGTTTACATACACCGTTTTGGTGGCAGTCCGACATTTCAGAAAATAAATTTATCCGTAAATATTATTTTGGAGTTTTAAATTTGTGTTGGTTCATAAACTCACAAATTTACGGGAAGAGATTAGGACTTATGATTTTATTTTAACGTCCTTTACGACTAAACCGGAAACCTTAAGATTACGTATTTACGTTTTCAAACTCCATTTTTGATGAAACAATTTTTATTGGATTCGTTTTGTGACGTTGATTCATAATTTATAAAAACGTTTTTCGTAAAACGACCCGAGGGCACGCAAATCGAGAAAACTAGAATCGAGAAATACCCATAAACTAGTGAGATGGGACAAAACACTTTATCCCACCCCACTAGCTTAATGGGACGTCATAACTTGACACCACAACACAAGGTGGCATCAAGTTTAACTTACACATTCCAAGTGTAAGCATAAGCTTACATTTCAAGCTAACATTCCACTTAACCACAAAACTAGCAACTTGTTTTCCCATTATACCATTTACTTACATGCATTAAACACCAAAACTCTCTCAACTTCATCCTTCTTGCCGTCCCAAATAAGCCAACAAACACCCTCTTTGATCTTTTCTAGCCATAAACCACATGTTTACTAGTTCTATTAAGGTGTTCTCTTGAAGCCTTGATCATTTGGTGGCCATATCAACAAATTTGGAGGTGATTTGCTTGTGTCCTAGGGCTGATTTTCCAACCTATGTTCTTGATATTTGATGGTCTTGGAGATACTTGTTGTGTTCATCAAGTTCTTGTCTTCCTAAAACAAGAAATCCACTTGGATTGGTAAAGAAGATCATCCTCTCCATTTTTCTCTTGTTATTTTGTAAAGAACAAATGTATTTTCTTTCATTTTGTATATGTATATGATGTATATATGATGATAAAAATGTTGTGTGGGGATCAAGTGTTGATAAATATGCTTAAAAATGATGATAACTATAAGCAATGAAGCTAAATCTTGATTATTTAGTTGGCTGTATAAAAACAGTAGATAACTAAAAGATGAACTGATAAAATTGCATGGTTTGATCCATTTACAGTAAGTAGATGATGTATACACATGTGAGAGTTGGCCATGCAATGGAATCAAAATAATGAGTGAGATATGATCAAAACAAGTTAGGTGGTGTAATCTGAATAAACAGTTTTGTAGAGACTGTTAAGGCAACTTAAACTCAAAATGGGCAGTAGCTATAACTAAGTTAAATGTAGCACATAATATGAAGATCATGCCATCCAAAAATGAGCTTCTAAGTCATTATATAACTCAAGATATGGTAAAAATGGTCAACATGAAGTTAAAAATCAGATTTTTGGAAATAATGTTTATTAATATTATATAAGCACTCACATTATAATGTATAAAATGTAAAAATATAAACCCACTAACTTATAAAACTTATTTATATAAATGTATAAAAGGTTAATTAAATGGGTAAATTATATAAATGGTGGTAAAATAATATTTATAAGTAATAAAAACTATAAACTTGATTTTTACGACTTTTTCGGCTATCGCCGTAAAATTAACGTTTTTCGCCAAATAAAACTTAGACGACCAAACCCGTCTAATGTAAAGTTTATAAAAGTCATATACTGATGTATAAGTAACTAATACAAGTAAAAACCGATAAAACCCGAACTATAAGAGATACGGACATTTACGAGCTAACTAAACATATTGGACTAATAATTGGACTTAATAAGATAAAAACTTGTAAAAAGAACTTATTGGGCTTAACCCATTTGGGCCCAACATGAAAAGTATATATACTGATAATATAGGTATAAAAGGGATAAAAACAAGTTGAAGAACTTATAGAAGGCTTAATGGACTTAAAAGAGGTAAATAGGTTAAAACTAGTGAACTAGTAAAACGTTACCAAAACGTAAACGCTAAAATAAGTAAACAAGGATGTATAAACCCACTTGATCATCATCATATGTACAAAATCATCATATGTATGCATAACTGGTATTTTTATAAAGTCATTGGACATGAGTCTAAGACGAGTATTATTTGTCTAGGTTTCCGTGACTGAAGCACGCACCGTACGTCCGAATTGCCGATAACCCGCCTTCCCATATCAACGTGAGTTCATAGCCTCGCACTCTTTTAAATGTTTTCATAAATGTTTTATAAACCCGCGAGGGAGATAACATGTTAGTTTTATAAAATAGGACACCATTTGTCCCGATTGTTTGATTATTGATTTTTGGACCCGAATGATTGAATGACCCGATTGTATGACCCGATAAATGATTAATGGACCCGATAGATGAAATAAAATGGATTATTAAAGTTAGGTTATGTCACTAAAAGTCCCATTAGCATGAATTGTAAACTACCGGGAGTTGGTAGACGCTTATGAATTTAATAGTACTATTTAGGGACGATCACCCCAGTTCGCGCCTTGACGGTTGATCCCCGTCGTGCCACATTGATTGGTAAGCGAATTTATGTATGAGAAGATTTCCATAGCGTGACCTTTGTGACGACACGCTACTTTAGATGGGCAAAATTGGTATCGGGTTAGCTACCCGTTGTTGGTTTAGTAAGGTAACAATGTCATGCGGCTTATAATAATCCAATCACCAAAATATTACTAGACGCTCCGAATTACGATGTATTGCCTGACTAGCAATACTGGGTCATACTATTGATATTATGTTCGTGTTTTGGTTTTCATAACCATATTCATATAACGGTTTTTATTTAATCTATAAAACGTTATAAAACGTATTGTATGATGCTTTTACGACATTGGCTCGTATACTGATTTTTAAGGCAAATGCCTATATTATGATTTTCGATTAGGATTTGTATAAAATGACTTTGGCTATTTTATGGCCTATCAAAATGATTCGTACAAAATGATTTTCAGTAATAATTTTATACTGATATTATATTGATGGAATTTATTAAACTCTATGAATTCACTCGGCGTTATCGCTGACCTTTTCTTTTAACATGTTTTATCTCAGGTACTTGAAGGTAATTCTCGGGAAGACAACAAGAATTCATGGCCCGCACCTAAACAATATTTTCCATTCAAATACTTTGTAAAACTTTGTATGAAATATAATGACTTGGGACCGATGTAACTTTGATATTTATGAATGGAAATGATTTATTATTAAACGACGCGATTTTTATGCTTTGTCTATGATGTGAGTAATGTGCAATCCCGTAACACCAACTAGTCTTCCGCTGTACTGAGTTGTATAAATTTGGGGGTGTTACACCTTGAATACGCATTCTTGGAAGGTGATGACAAGTTGCCGGTTATTATTGCAAAAGGTATTGCTAATGATGAAAAAACCGCGCTCTTGAAAGTTCTTAAAGCTCATAAAGGGGCAATTGCGTGGAAAATTTCCGACATTAAGGGTATTGACCCAAAATTTTGTACTCACAAGATTTTAATGGAGGAGGACTACAAACCCGCAATTCAAAGTCAAAGAAGGGTAAACCTCAAAATTAACGATGTCATCAAAAAGGAAGTTTTAAAACTCCTTGAAGAGGGAATGAGTTATCCTATCTCTGATAGCCCATGAGTGAGCCCAATCCATTGTGTCCCTAAAAAGGGAGGAATGACCGTTGTACCCAATGAAAACAACGAGTTAATTCCCACTCGTGTTGTGACTGGTTGGAGGGTGTGTATTGACTACCGAAAAATAAATGACGCCACTCGTAAAGACCACTTTCCTTTGCCCTTCATGGATCAAATGTTGGAGCGACTCGCGGGAAATGAATTCTATTGCTTTTTAGATGGTTTTTCCGGTTACTTTCAAATCCCTATCGACCCTCGTGATCAAGAGAAAACTACGTTTACATGTCCTTATGGAATGTTTGCTTATCGTAGGATGCCTTTCGGACTTTGCAATGCACCCTGTACGTTTCAACGGTGTATGATGGCTATTTTTCACGATATGATCAAGAAGTTGATGGAAGTGTTTATGGATGACTTTTCGGTGTTTGGCAATTCGTTCACGTCGTGTTTATCTAATCTCGAGCAAATGTTAAAACGTTGTGAAGAAACCAATCTTGTGCTTAATTGGGAAAAATGTCATTTTATGTGTAAACAAGGAATCGTCTTAGGACATAAGGTCTCGAAAGCGGGGATTGAGGTCGATAAAGCTAAGGTAGACGTCATCTCCAAGTTACCTCATCCCAAAACTGTTAAGGGAGTTAGGAGTTTCCTAGGCCACGCGGGCTTTTATCGTCGTTTCATCAAAGACTTTTCGAAAATCTCTCGACCTATGACACACCTTCTCGAGAAGGATGGTCCTTTTAATTTCAATGAGGATTGTGTTAGAGCTTTCGAAACTCTCAAAAGGAAACTTACCGAAGCTCCCATTCTTGTTGCTCCTAATTGGGAATTACCCTTTAAATCATGTGCGATGTAAGTGATTATGCTATAGGGGCCGTTTTAGGGCAACGTTATGAAAAGCATTTCCTTCCTATCCATTATGCTAGTAAGATGATGACCGAGGCTCAATTAAAGTACACCACAACGGAAAAGGAATTCCTTGCCGTGGTCTATGCTTTTGAGAAATTCCGACCTTATCTCGTCTTAACTAAAAGCATCGTGTATACCGACCATTCGGCTATCAAGTGTCTCTTAGCTAAGCAAGATGCTAAGCCGAGATTGCTTTGTTGGATGCTCCTCCTCCAAGAATTTGATGTCATCGTGCTAGACAAAAAAGGAGCCGAGAATCTAGCGGCCGATCATCTCTCTCGACTAGAAGATCCTCACAAAGATGTTTTTGAGAACAAAGAAATCACCGAAACATTTCCTCTCGAGACTCTCGGTGTAGTGAATTCTAAAGACACCACCCCATGGTTTGCCGACATTGCAAATTACCATGCGGGCAATTTCATAATCAAGGGTATGATGACACAACAAAAGCGAAAATTCTTTCGTGACGTCAAGTTCTATTTTTGGGACGACCCTTATCTCTTTCGGGTTTGTGTGGATCAACTCGTTCGACGTTGTGTTTATGGTGCCGAAGCTTCTAACATTCTTAGAGCTTGTCACGAGGGACCCACGGGTGGTCACCACGGTGCTAATCTCACGGCTAAGAAAGTGTTCGATGCCAGCTTCTTTTGGCCTTCTATCTATCGTGATGCACACGTACTTGTGAAGTCGTGTGATTCGTGCCAACGTCAAGGAAAATCGTCTCAACGTGATGAAATGCCGCAAAATATAATTCAAGTGTGTGAGATTTTCGACATTTGGGGCATAGACTTTATGGGGCCGTCCCCATCGTCTCATGGTAACAAGTATATCATCGTCGCCGTCGACTACCTTTCTAAGTGGGTGGAAGCTAAGGCTTTACCTACTAATGATGCTCGTGTGGTAGTGAAGTTTTTGAAGCAACTATTCTCTCGGTTTGAAACCCCTCGTGCTATTATAAGCGATCGTGGAACCCATTTTTGTAATGACCAATTCAAGAAGGTCTTAAAGAAATATGGATTTACTCACCGTCTTTCTACGGCTTATCACCCGCAAACGAGTGGGCAAGTCGAGGTTTCAAACCGAGCTTTGAAGAGGATTTTAGAGAGGTCGATTGGAGAAAACCGTGCATGGTCCGACAAACTCGATGACGCTTTATGGGCCTTTAGGATCGCTTATAAGACACCTATCGGTTCTACTCCTTATAAGTTAGTCTATGGGAAGACTTGTCATTTGCCAATTTAATTAGAGCATAAGGCATATTGGACCCTTAAGCATGCTAATTTTGATCTTAAGACCGCGGGAGATCACCAAAAAATACAATTGAATGAATTGGATGAACTAAGAGATAATGCTTATGAAAATTCATTGATTTTCAAAGAAAAGACTAAAAAGTTTCATGATGCAAAGATTAAAAACCGGGTTTTTAACGTTGGTGATCAAGTGTTACTTTTTAACTCTAGATTAAAGATATTTTCTGGGAAATTGAAATCTCGTTGGTCGGGTCCTTTCACCATTACACAAGTGTTTCCTTATGGGACCATCGAGCTAGCTCAAAATGATGGTCCTAATTTTAAGGTGAATGGACATAGGCTTAAGCACTACTTTGGTGGGGAAGTTCCTTCGTTGGATGAACTCGACCAAGTCACCTTCCCCAATGATAATTAGCATTGAGGGGATCGAGTCGAGCTCATGACTCGGTAATCAAAAACGAGGTGCCTCGTGGGGGAGATCCCATGCTTATCCTTTTTATGCTTTCTAATAAATAATGAGAGGGGATTTGTGCCCTTCCAACTCGTTGTCTCGTGGTTGTTTGTGATTTTGTTATCTAGATCATCATCATCGCTACGATTGAAGACTCTCGTGTTCGTTTATGTGAGCCTCCATCGTTTGATTGAAGAGTTTTTCACGAATCCATGACATATCCTTTATTGTTCTAACAATTATCTTTTAGCATACTTAATAAACGGCTTTAGATATATTGTTGATCACCATTTCCTGATGAAGTTAACCAAAATTTAGCACTTGTTAACCCTAGTCTACCCTTAGATCTAGGTGTCCCCAAAATTTTAGCCAAAATACCCAAGTTAAACATATTTTATAGCCTTTTGATTGATTTGGTTGTTTCAAGCCACAAAACTTGCAGATAATGAACCCTTTGCACCAGATAAACAGATACTAACCCAATAGAACCAAAAACAACAACACTAGTTGCCTTAAATCCCTTTGAATCAGTTAATCCAAACACCTCTTTGGAATATGATCTCTCAAATTTCCAAAGGATTGTTATGATTTAACCTTCCAAACAAGATCTAATCAACCCTAACAGCAATAATCCAACCTTAGTAACACAAATCCACCACAGAAACATAGATCCACAATCAAATATGCAAATATCACCAAAAATCATACAAAAATCAGAAAAATTAAAAAGGAATAGAGATGCAAACCTCCAAGATGTACATCCACACCTTGGATTGTTTGAGCTTAGGTGCTAGCAAAACAAGCACCAGCTTCCTTTTACCTACTAAGAACAACAAACAGCAAGGATGAAAAAATAACTATGAAATCTGATTTTTTTGAAAACAAGAGTTTTATCCCATAAAACCTTTCCTCCAAAACAAACAAATGATAAATTGGAACTTAGATCTTAGCTATTCAGATACCAAACTTTTATAAATAACACAAGAGAATTCAAAATTTTAAGAAATTCAAATTTTATTTCATAAAAAGGGATTACAAAGAAGATAGCTAAAATCTGGAACAAAGGGGCTCTCACATATTGAGGCCTCCTTTTATAAAGGAATACAAGGTAGAATTAAGCAAAACCCTAGACTATGAAATCCCAAAAGTGCCCTTGAAATATTCTAGACGCATTTTGTTGTTGAGTTGTCCAAATGAATCAGAGACGTTCATTTTAGCTTTGGGGTTAAGCAATGAGTGTTAGCTGTTGATTTAGCCACGTGTCTTTACTTGGAGAGGATGGTGTGATATGATTAGGTAACGGGTTTGGGTGTGGGGTCCTTTGTTGAGTGGAGAAGAGGGATTTAATTGTTGGGACGAGTTCTGGAGTGTGTGAATTAAACGTGTGTCAAGGTAATTTCATTTTACCCTTTGGTTAAGTGGGTGGTAATTCTGGGTTCATCACGTGCTACAGTAACAAGTTTGATCCGATATTAGTGGAAGAAAAATGTTTGGCGCATGTTTATTGAGTTTAAACTTTGGAAATTGGCACATTGGGTCCATGTGTATTGGCAGAAGTGGTATAAAACGTTTTTCAGCTTGAAACTTGGTTTCCCTTTGTTAATTAAGTTCTATACTTCACACTTTTGCCCCAAAACTTTGGCAAAAGGTTTTCAAGGGTTGTTTTTGCCATCTTTGCATAGTTTGAGGACTGATCTTGGACATTCTTGATCTTCAAAGGTCTTCAATGTATCTTTGACTTCATGAGGGACCATTATTGACAATTTAGATTTGATGAGGGACTAAACTTGCCAATTCTTCAAAGTTGAAGGACCTTTTTGTAATTTTGACAAACTTAAGGGACCAAACTTGTAAATATGAATATACAAGCGTATTAAGTGTCATTTCTTCATAAATGAAGGATCAATCTTGTATATCTTCAAGTCTTCAAGGGTTTTTTCTTTGAGAAATCCATAACTAGGGCCCGATTCTTTGTACGGCTTCGTTTCTCGTGTTCGTTTTTCCTTGTTTCTTGTGATCTTTTGTATTTTTCATGATATCCATACCTAAAACACACAATTAAACAAATACAAGCATATATATGGTATAATTATGACATTTTATGCATTTAAAGCCCGAAAAGAACGATGAGATCATGTATAAATGCCATCTCATCAACCATTAACAACTTAAAACAAGCAACATAAACTATTTTCTCTCATAGTTCAACATGCAAACCACCCAAAATTCTCTCTAGTGCCTCCTCGTTGCCGTCCCATCTTCATCCATAAACACCCCTTTGATCAAAAATTCAACCACAAATCTTATGTATATGTTACATATGATGAAAGCCTTTTGAAGACATGAAGATTGGAGGTGATCTTAACCTATGAAAAGGAGTTTTCATGAGGTTCAAGGGCTGATTTCATAGAGACGTTCATCCATTTGAAGGACGCAAGAAGTTGTCTTGCTAAAGTTGAAGATTTGGTAACAAGAACCAAGCCTTGTTCATCAAAATCTCATATTTTCATCATCTTGATTGGTATAGAGATCAATCTCTTCCTATAATTTTTGTTATTTTTAATATGTAATCTTGTATTTTCTTCATTTATGTATATGTATGTGATGATGAATTATGATCAAAATATTATGTGGGGATTTGGTGTTGGTAGATTTGATTAAAAAGATTAAAAGCTACATGAAAAGATGTTAAAATCATGACTAAAATTGTAGGCTGTATAAAACAGTAAAGAACCATATGATAACTTGTTAAAATGACTTGGATAATTTAATATACCGTAAGGTATGTGACTTTTACATATGTGAGAGTTGGCCACTCAATGGAATCCATAAAATAAGTGAGATATGATCAAAACATTATTAAAGTTCAAATATGTATAGTCTGTTTTGGACGAATTATTAGAGACACTTAGAGGATGATTGAGCAGTAGCTAAAACGGAGTTATTTGTAGCACATATTATGTAGTTTGTGCTGCCCAAAAATGAGCTTCTATATTCTTGTAGAACTCAAGATATGGTAAAAATGGTGAAAGTGAGTTTTATAATCAGATTTGTAAAATAAAAGTATATAATATAAAATTAGCACTCAAGTAAAACTAATATAAAATGTATACCTAAAACCCAATAACTTATATATTACTTATAAATAAGTTATATACTTTGATAAGTAAATGGGATATTTTATAAAATTACAAATTGATATGTTTTATAAGTTATAAAACTATACATATAAGTTTTACGTCTTTTCGGCTAAAACCGTAAGATTAACGTTTTCGTCAAATAAAACTTAGACGGTCGGACCCGTCTAATGTAAACTTTTTTATAACTCATCTACTGATATGTAAGTACATCTTACAAGTGAAAAATGATAAAAACCGAGCTTTATAACTTATGGACATTAACGGGCCAAAGTAGCCTTATTGGACTATTAGCTCAACTAGTTTGGCTAAACACTAGTGGACTTACTCATGGGCTTAACCCACTTGGGGCCAACATATGAGTAAAGGCCTGATATTAAAAGTATAAATGGACTAATATAATGTATTGGGCTTTTAATTGGGCTTATTGGGCCTTAACATGGAATTGGATCGAAACTAGTGTAACTAGTCAAAAATTTGACTAACACATAACACTATAATGTGTATGAAGATATAAAATCCCACTTGATCATCATCATACTTATGATATTATGATATATACATAGCCATTGTTTTAATAAAGTCATTGGACAAGAGTCTAAGACGAGTATTATTTGTCTAGGTTTCCGTGATTGAAGCACGTACCGTACATCCAAATCGCCGATAACCCGCCTTCCCTAATAAACCTGAGCTCATAGCCTCGCACTCTTTTGAATGTTTTATGAAATGTTTTATAAACCCGCGAGGGAGATAACATGTTAGTTTTAATAAAATAGGACACCAGTTGTCCCAATTGTTTGCTTATTGAGATGGACCCGAATGATTATATGACCCGATGAATGATTATATGACCCGATGTATGAAATGAAATGGATTATTACTAGTTAGGATATGTCACTAAAAGTCCCATTAGCATGAATTTTGAACTAACTAGATTTGGTAGACGCTTATGTATATAATAGTACTATTTGGGGAAGATCACCCCAGTTCGCGCCTTGACGGTTGATCCCCGTCGTGCCACATTGATTGGTAAGCGAATTTATGCATGAGAAGATTTATATAAGCATGAATATTGTGACGACACGCTGTTTTAGATGGGCAAAGGAATTTCGGGTTAGCTACCCGTTGTTTGTTATAGTAAGGTAGCAATGTCATGCGGCTTATAATAATCTAATAACGAAATATTGATATACGCATTGAATCACAATATATTGCTTGACTAGCAATACGGGGTCTTATTACTGATATTATGTTCGTGTTTTGGATTTATATAATGGTCTTATTAAACTCTATACAACGTTATAAAATGTATTGTATGATGTTTTTAAGACACTGGTTTGTATAATGGTTTTGAAGGTTGAAGCCTATATTATGATTTACGACTAAGAGTTGTATAAAATATCTTTGGCATATTTTATAGCCTACGACAAAGATTTGTACAAAATGATTTTCGGTAATAATTATATACCGGTGATATACTAATGGTTTTCATTAAACTCTATGAATTTATGTAACACCCCCAAGTTGGTCAAATGCAGCGGAATAGTAATTGGGGTGTTACTTGGGTGGATCGATAGCACATAGCATATAGAGCAATGATCATAATATCATTTGGAAACATATTACATGAATTAATCGTACACATTTAGTATCTTGTCCGAATTAAAACCACATTTATTATAAAACAAAAATAAATATCCCAACCCGATGGTCAACATGATGCTTCCTAAAATGCTGGAATCCAATGCATGAACCTGCTTACTTTCCTGAGAAAACATAAAAGTAAAATGTGGGGGTCAACACGGGGTTGGTGAATTCACAGGTTTAATTAATTAAATAAAGTATCAATATGCGAAGCACCACGAAGGTAGCAGGACATCACAGCCCAACGCTACAGTAGTTCCTACTGCCCTGTAATAGAAGCTAGACATGATTCTCAGTAAGCCCATTTGGGTCTATCCTGATTGAGGTTTCCCTTAATCTAACAATGACATAAACCTGCTGCTCGGCCTAAGCAATACGTGACAACTGATCACGACAGGCCGGGTGTTGTCAATACCCGAATAGATCTATCCATACATTTCGCGCTACACTAAACTAATACAGTCCACGGGAATGGAGCAAACAGTAGGCAAATAAATTGTTGTTGTCTGTGCATGCTTGCATATAAATAGTTTTTGTATGTTTTCTCCCCCAGTTATAAAACAGTAAAGATGGGGCCATGAACTCACCTTAGTGATAATGAGGTAGTGAGGATGATGTCACAGTATAGTCACGGAATGGAGAAATTACCTAAGTAATTTAAATGTCTCAGTGAATGCAACAATAATTATGCATGATGAATGGTACATATGAAAAATGCATGATCACAATTTATGAATTGTTACGTTGGTTTAAGTGTTTGTTCTTATAGTGAAATAAAGGCATGTATATATATTTTTGTTCAAGTAATATATATATATATATATATATATATATATATATATATATATATATATATATATATATATATATATATATATATATATATATATATATATATATATATATATATATATATATATATATATATATATGTATAAATGTATATAAATTTGCTTAAGGAAAGACGGGTCGTAAATTAAATAAGTAACTATATCTTATTTAATTTATCATAAAGAAATAAATTATAATTTATTAAGTCTTAAAGTTTCAAAGAAAATGGTTAACGGGGTTTGTCAATTTCGTAGAGTTTGTAAATAACTAAAATGATTTATTTTACAAATGACAAGTTTTATTACTTCTTTTAATTAAATAAAACTATAATAAATCTTTGTAAATATAATTTGCTTAGGAAAATAACTTTAGGTTTTTATCCGTTAAGTTTCTTACACCGTTAGTCCTTGTTGGTTATTCCAATTTATGAAAACGCCCCCTAGGGCTTGGTAAACTTTCAAGAAATGACAAAATACCCCCTCCAATCCCACGACATATATATAAGGTGGGATTAGGGCTTGTTATGAGTTTCGAAAGTGTCACAAAAGGTCCTTGTAGTTTATTTAAGGCTCACAGTTGGTTTTAGTTTACCCTTTGGTTTCGAAAATGGCACAAACGCCCCTTGGACTATATAATAGTCATGAAAATGTTTGCTTAGTTTTACTAGTTTTCATTTTCGGACCTAACTTTCACCATTTAACATTTTTGGCACGAAAAGTACCTATATAATACTAGTGTTGGGCTATACGGCCCATTAGGGTTCGATTGGGGTAAAAAGGAGTTAATGGGCTTAGTAAAAACTTAAGGTAATTAGTAAATGTTCATTACTTACTATTGGGCTTTAACTAGTGGGCTTACATTATGTTTTATTTCAAAAACTAGGTTAGTTCTAAGCTTATATATTTCAGCTTATTTTTGTGGCTTATATAAGTTTATTGTTTTTGACTAAAGCTTATATTTTCTTATTAGTTAATCCTAAGCTTATATTTTAAGGGCTTATGGGCTTATTCTAAGGCTTATAAGATTCGGCTTATATTTGCATGGCTTATATTTTTAGGCTTAAGTTCCTAAAAGCTTAAATAAGCCAACTAGGTCTCGGCTTATATTAATTTTATTGTTAAAGCTAGCTTATTTTAGTACTACTTCGGCTTATATAGATTTTAAGGCTTAAATGACGTGGCTTATATAACAATATGGGCTTATATATGTTAAGTGGCTCGGCTTATTTTACAATATACAAATTTTTAAGGTACTCATTTATAACTAGTTCGTTTCTAGGGTTTTTAAGCAAGGTGTCCAACATGATAGGACATGGTTAAGGATTCTAGGGCACGAAATGTTTACCCATTATATAAGCCGTGCCTTATATGTCATATGGATGGCATTTCATGGAGGTTTTACGTATGCATGGCAACCTAGGTTCATTTCCTAAGCTTATACATGCATGTTATGAGATGGAAAATAAAATAATGATGGAAATAGGTCTAGTGTAGTCTTACTTACTTGTTTGATCAAAATGGTGACAAAGGAAGTAGTGTTGGCGTCGGTTTGCTTCTAGACGAGCCCTAGGAGTCTTGAATGCTAGACTTCAATACTTGGAGTACAAAGATTTGGTAGTAAATGAGATGGAGGATTTTTGGTTAACTCAAGGTGATATATGGGAGTGTTCTTGATCCGAAAGTTGTGGTGTGAGGGTGAATGAGTGTAGCTAGTTCATAAATATCCAAGAGTAGAATGGGAAGTGTGGTTTGGGGTAGGACACGGCAAGAGAGAGGGGAAAAGAGATTGTGAGTATTTTGGCAAGGTACTTGGCAAGGACTTCTCATAAATGCCAAGATGTACAAGTTTGCTAGTTGTGTTTGTCCTAGCCGTCGCATACTAGGATTCAAAGGGACAAAAGGTAAGTTTTTGAGTGTTTCCATTTAATGGCATGTTGTACAAAGTTTTGGTGTGTGGTGGAGGGAGTATACACGGCTAGGGGTAACAAGAATGGATGTGCGACATAGTCCTTCCAATAGTGTATCTAGTACTAACCTTAATTGCCCAAAAATGTACGTCCCCATAGTTTTCTAATAAAACCGGCGGTTTCATAGTTTCCTAGTCAAAGGGAAGTAAAATTTATGTAATGTGTATACATAGGTGTTATAATTAGTGTATAGTCTAGATACTTGGTAAGGAGGGTAAGAGTTTTGGTATAAAAGGTCATGGGTAAGTATGTATATGAATATATACGGCTTAATAAAAGTCTAGAGTATGCTTGTGTTTAATTTTTGTGTCCAGGTGAGTGTTAAGTGAGTTAAGGTTATAATAATATGTGAGTACGTTTGAGTTTAAGTAATTTTGGTTACGTTTAGGGCCTTTGGTGAAAGTATGGTCCTTAGGTGATTTTATTATGACAAAAGTATATAAAAGAAATATAAAATGATTTTAATGTAGCGTTCATGTGTAAAAGTAATTGTCATCTTAGTTTAAAGTCAATTATTGTGTGAAAAATATATATAAACTATCCAACTTAAAAATATATATATATATAAATAGCCAGTCATTAATTGTGATCATGACATTGGATTTTTAGAAAATCAATGGGATGTATGCAAGTGATCATATGTTCAGATGACTTAAAGTCCTTTACAATAGATCATTTGTTGTCCAGTATACTATTGAAATATAGTCATACAAATGTGGTCATGCTTTTATGATTAAAATATTCATAGTCACAATAAAAATTATGATATAGTTGTTTCCCTGTTCAGATGATTAGAATGATGTATGCTCATGTGATGCATATGATTGTTCAAAGGATTTCATGCAAAGGTGATAGAATAAATATATAGATATCATGAGGTGACGTACACAATGTTGACATAGTCAAAACCTGAAATTTACAAGTTTTACAGCATAAACCCGTTATTTTAGCTTTGTCCTCAAAGCTTAAGATGACGTCACTGCTCAGGTAAAAAGGTGCGGGTACTTATCTCTAAATGAGTCTTCATGTTCCCATGTAAATTCGGGACCTTTCCTAGAGTTCCATCGTATTTTAACTAACGGGATTTGGCTTCGTTTCAACTTCTTAACTTCTCTCTCCACGATTTCCACTGGTGCTTCTACAAATTGAAGTTTGTCGTCAAAATGGACTCCCTCCAATGGCATTGCTAATGGTTCATCTGCGTAGCACTTCTTCAAGTTTGAGACGTGGAATGTAGGGTGTACTCGGCTCAACTACTGGGGCAACTCTAAGCGATAGGCGACCTCTCCAATTCTGGCAATCACCTTGAAAGGTCCTACGTAACGTGGATTTAACTTTCCCCGTTTCCCAAACCGTACAACACCCTTCCAAGGTGATACCTTCAGCATGACACGATCACCTACAACAAACTCCATAGGTTTACGTTTCCTATCGGCATAACTCTTTTGTCTATCCTGGGCAGCCTGAATTCGTTGCTTGATGAGGGTGATCTTCTCAGTAGTCTCTTGGATCAGTTCGGGTCCTGTCAGTTGAAATTCTCCCACCTCTGCCCAGCATACTGGTGAACGACATTTGCTGCCATAGAGGGCCTCAAATGGTGCCGCCTTAATACTGGCATGGTAGCTGTTATTGTAGGAGAACTCCACTAATGGAATGTGTTCGACCCATCCTTTTCCAAAGTCGATCACACATGCTCTCAGCATGTCTTCTAGTGTTTGGATTGTCCGTTCACTTTGACCGTCTGTCTGTGGATGGTATGCGGTACTCATATCCAGGTTTGTCCCTAAAGCTCTTTGAAAAGCTTTCCAGAAGTTCGATGTAAATCTGCCATCTCTATCGCAGATGATTGAGACTGGTATCCCATGTCTCGTCACAACTTCCTTTAAGTATGTTTTGGCTAATTTACTCAGAGAATCATTTTCCTTGATAGGTAAGAAGTGAGCTGATTTTGTGAGGCGGTCAACGATTACCCAGATTGTATCGTAACCATGGGACGATGTAGGAAGTTTGGTAATGAAATCCATAGTGATATTGTCCCATTTCCATTTTGGTATTTCGGGTTGAACTAACAAACCTGAT
Organism: Glebionis coronaria; assembly: GCA_025667525.1. Taxonomy (NCBI): domain Eukaryota; kingdom Viridiplantae; phylum Streptophyta; class Magnoliopsida; order Asterales; family Asteraceae; genus Glebionis; species Glebionis coronaria. The sequence goes on from CM046874.1 coordinate 650,909,142, forward strand.
GGTCGCTGATGTTCTGTTTTAACTCTAGCACAAGTCAAACATTTCTTCACGTAGGTGGCAATGTCTGCTTTCATGTTCGACCACTAGTATAATTTCTTCACGTCTTGGTACATCTTTTCGGATCCGGGATGTATGGAATACTTGGACTTATGGGATTCGTGCATGATCACGTTCCTCAAGTCTCCGTAACATGGTAGCCAGCTTCTTCCGTGTAGACACAACGTTCCATCTGTTCTAGCTTCTAACTTTTCCTTTCTTAGGTCCGTCCTAAGCATTCCTCCTATGTCTTCCTTTCCGATATTCTCGGGCTTCTGTGCCTGGAGTTGGGCCTCTAATATCTGTTTGGGTAGGTCCAAATTAATGGTCATGACTAAGGCTCGAACTCTCATGGGAGGATCAGTTCCCTTTCGGCTTAGTGCATCTGCGACTACATTTGCTTTTCTTGGGTGGTATTTGATGTCACAGTCGTAGTCGCTGAGTAATTCTATCCAACGACGTTGCCTCATGTTTAATTCTTTCTGATCTAGGATATGTTGCAAGCTCTTGTGATCAGTATGAACTGTGCACTTGGTCCTGTACAGGTAGTGCCTCCAGATTTTTAAGGCGAAAACTACGGATCCAAGTTCTAGATCATAGGTGGAGTAATTCTGCTCGTGCTTCTTCAGTTGTCTTGAAGCATAAGCAATCACTTTCTGTCTCTGCATCAACACAGCTCCCAAACCTTTGTGCGAGGCGTCATAGTAGACAACGAAGTCTTCGTTACCTTCTGGTAAGGCTAAAATAGGTGCACTGCACAATTTTTGTTTGATGGTTTGGAATGCAGCTTCTTCTTTTTCTTCCCACACAAACTTTATACCTTTCTGGGTGAGCTTGGTCATTGCTTTAGCAATCTTGGAGAAACCTTCGATAAATCGTCAGTAGTAACAGGCAAGACCTAAGAATTGACGAATTTCCTTCGGCGATGTGGGAGATGCCCAATCTTTCACGGATTCGACTTTCCCGGGGTCAACTTGGATTCCCTTGTCGTCAATCACATGACCGAGAAAGTGTACTTTAGGGATCCAAAAATCACACTTTGAGAATTTTGCGTACAACTTTTCTTCCTTAAGCAGTTTTAGTACTTGAGCCAGATGTTCTCCGTGTTCTTGCTCATTCTTGGAATAGATGAGGATGTCATCAATAAACACTATCACGAACTTATCCAGATAGGGTCTGCATACTCGATTCATGAGATCCATGAATATGGCTGGTGCATTGGTCAGTCTAAACGGCATGACTTGGAACTCATAATGACCGTATCGTGTTCTGAAAGCTGTCTTTGGTATATCCTCTTCTCTGACCTTCAACTGGTGATACCCGGATCGTAAGTCGATCTTAGAGTACACGCTTGATCCTTGTAGCTGATCAAATAGGTCGTCGATTCGTGGTAACGGGTAGCGGTTTTTCACAGTTAACTTATTCAGTTCTCTGTAATCGATACACATTCGGAAAGAACCGTCTTTCTTTTTGACAAACAATACTAGGGCTCCCCAAGGTGAGGAACTGGGCCTGATAAAGCCTTTGTCTGACAGTTCTTTGAGTTGTTCCGCGAGTTCTTTCATCTCGGTAGGTGCCAAACGGTAGGGTGCTTTAGCTACAGGTGCAGCTCCTGGCACTAAGTCTATTTGAAATTCAACTTGACGAGTCGGAGGTAATCCTGGCAAGTCGTCTGGAAAGACTTCAGGATAATCATGGACGATGGGTACATACTTGATTTGTTTCTCCTTGGGTTCTTCTTCTTTGTCTGTCTTAGAAATATGGGCTAAAAAGATGGGACATCCTTTTAGTAGATATTTCTGGGCTTGGGTGCACGAGATCACACTCAACCTAGTGTCTGTTTTATCTGAATTTCCGTCTCCTTGGATAATTAGGTCTGCGTTTCCCCATGGTATACGGACTAGTTTCTCGTCACACACAATGGTTACATGATAATTGGCTAACCAGTCCATACCAATGATGACATCGAAACTACTTAGTTCTATGGGTATTATTTGAATATCAAATGGGTGATTCTGAAGGTTTAAAGTACAGCCTCTTATGATGGTATTAGTTTCAATGATCTTTCCGTCTGCTAATTCGACTCTGTAACAGTTATCTACTGGGGTTGGTAAAATGCCTTGTAAGCTACTAAACTCTGTGGATACGAAACTCCTATCGGCTCCCGTATCGAATAAAATATTTGCATAGCGATTATTCAGAAGGAACGTACCGGTAACTACATTGGAGTCGGGGTTGGTCATGTTCTCTCCTATGACATAAACTCTGGCAAATTCTCCGCTTTGGCTTTCATTCTTACGCTTTGGGCAGTCAGGTCTGATGTGTCCAATCTCTCCACAACCAAAGCAACGGATCTCCTTACGAGCCATGTTTCCACTGCAGTGAGCTGGCGGCTTCCTTAGTATCCACTTCCACGGGAATTCTGCCTGTTGCCATTGTGGGGCTTATTGTTGGCACTAAAGTTGTTCCTATTGATCGGAACATATGCACTGCCCTGCTCTGGTCTTCGGCATTCAACGGTGGGGTAGTGATGGAAGTTACACTTTGAGCATTTTGGTTTGTTTCCCACGTATGGTGGTGATCTTGAGGATACAGCACTTCAAACTTGACCTAAACCCTGCCTCTTGGGCTGTTGAGTCTGGGGATGATGACGGTAGTTATCATCGACTTTCCTCTTGTGCTCTGCTTGTCTAATCATATAATCACGACCACGTTTGTCCACTAATTCCGTGGCAAACTCAATTGCACTCTCGATGGTAGTAGGTCGAGATGCAAGCACATTGTCATGAACAGAGTCTGGAAGTCCACTAACGTACTTCTCTATCTTATCTGACACTTTTGGGTACATACGGGTACACATCAAAGTTAGTTCCTGGAACTTCTGGTTGTAACCCGTAATGTTGAAGTTGCTGCATTTGAGGTTCCATAATTCAATCTCCAGCTTTTTGATTTCACTACGTGGACAGTATTTCATGGTAAGCTTTTCCTTCAATGCAGTCCATGTCATCCCATAGGCTCCATCACGTCCGAGGGTAGCAACTTGTGAGTTCCACCACGTGAGTGCATGTTCCAAAAGTGTACAAGTGGCGAATTTCACCTTGTTCTCTTTAGTACAGTCACTAATACGAAACACGGTCTCAGTCCTCTCAAACCATTGCATGAGCTCGACTACCCCTTCCTTGCCCTTGTAATAGCTGGGCTTGCACTTTAGGAAGTCAGGGTAAGTACATCCTCGAGCTTCGCGGTTTCGGTTATTAGAGTTTTCACTGTCTCTATGGGTTCCGCTAGGGCAGTTTTCCCTGGTAGCTAAGGCGTCAGTAATGCCTTGATCAATCAGTACTCTTAGTTGTGCATCAGATATAGTCGTCGCAGGTGTTTCTGCGGGGTTTGGGCGTGCGCATCTTGGTGGCATTTTTCTATATTAATAAGAAAAACTAAGATTTGTTAGCTGATAAGAGATGGTTATATTAAACTGCATGGGTAATGTTTATGCATAGAATTCACAACAAATTTGATAATCCGTTAAGAGTTCATAATAATATAAATGTAAACAAACAAGTGGACGATAACATGCTATTTCTGGCAAACAACAGTATAGTACAAGTACAACCGATCTAAGACAGGGTCATAGTAACCTGTCTGAAATAGTGGTACATATGTTTGTAATACAACCAAAAGATATCCTACCTACTAAGGTTAGGTACTACGAATACAACTGAAAGGAATACAAGTACAAAAAAAGATAAATCATGCGAGCTGAGATGCAACTCAGTGCTTGTCATGATGTACAACTAAAAATCTACCCTACACTAGTATGGCTGCCTGTAGGTGCAGATGGTCCAGCTAGTGGTGCACGCTCGTCCTGCATACGGATCACGGCACTCCGGGTCTCTCTGGTGTATCTCAAAGCCTCTAGTAGCTGCTGCTGACGTGCAGTGTCGGCACTCTATAACTGCTCTGTCTCTGTAGTGATCCCCTGATGACGGAGATCTGTCAAATCCACGAAGGTCCTAAAGGTGTCCTCCTGTGTGTAGATGGCGGCTCGAGTCTCGTAGGAATGACTCTCCAGTGAAGCTAAGCGGTAACAGAGGTAAGCTACCTCATCCAATAGCCAGTGTATGGTCTCCCGGGTGGTGTATGACTCCCCGGCTATGGCCCAGTAGAGAGAGTCAAGTCTCTCCTGGAGCATGGCGCGACCCTGCTGGTCCGCCTGTAGTAGAGAGTGGATAAGGGTGGTGTCCTGTACCTGTCAGGCCGTGAGTGCATCAACCTGTGCCTGAAGGGCACTAAATCTAGCCTGCCCGGCTCCTGATCCCTCTCCAACCTCATAGGTCGAGTCAGGGATAGTATCATGTCTCCTCTTACGAGGTGGCAAGACACTGGTGGGGTAAGTGCTAGGTACAGAAGGCGGTGGTAAGGGTGGTAGAGAAGGTACGACCTGGTCCACCTCTCTAGGAGGGGATGCAGGTACTACAAGGAGTGGTGTAGTAGGAGAAGCAGTGGGTGGTGAAGGAGTAGGTGAATCAGTGAGTACGATGACCCCGTCCTGCTGGTCATCTTTGGACTCTGTATCAGATGCAGGTCCAGCTAGTACTGACGTCGGTGACAAAGGTGTGATGGTAGGAACCATAAGCTCCTCGAAAGTAGTAACAATAGTGGACGTCGTCATGATATCTGAAAGTAACATTTTAAAGTTGAGCAAGTTTTCAACTTACACAATTTAAAAAGTTTTCATGATGCATATGCGATGTGGTTTTAAAGCTTTTAACCATGATGTCAAAAGTATAAATAGATACTTATGTGATTTATTTACCATGAGGGAATAAATCAATGTGAAGTTAGTTCACATAATATGCATGCTCTATAATGCCATATTCCTAACTTATAGGTTCCCCAAAAATCAATTTTTCTTTAGACTGATTTTTATGTTCAGTTATAGTCCAGCTTAAAATTTTTATTATTTAAAAATTTTTAAGTTTTTGATCTGGTTCTCTATAACTATGCGCTATGATACCATTTCTGTAACACCCCCAAGTTGGTCAAATGAAGCGGAATAGTAATTGGGGTGTTACTTGGGTGGATCGATAGCACCTAGCATATAGAGCAATGATCATAATATCATTTGGAAACATATTACATGAATTAATCGTACACATTTAGTATCTTGTCCGAATTTAAACCACATTTATTATAAAACAGAAATAAATATCCCAGCCCGATGGTCAACATGATGCTTCCTAAAATGCTGGAATCCAATGCATGAACCTGCTTACTTTCCTGAGAAAACATAAAAGTAAAATGTGGGGGTCAACACGGGGTTGGTGAATTCACAGGTTTAATTAATTAAATAAAGTATCAATATGCGAAGCACCACGAACGTAGCAGGACATCACAGCCCAACGCTACAGTAGTTCCTACTGCCCTGTAATAGAAGCTAGACATGATTCTCAGTAAGCCCATTTGGGTCTATCCTGAATGAGGTTTCCCTTAATCCGACAATGACATAAACCTGCTGCTCGGCCTAAGCAATACGTGACAGCTGATCACGACAGGCCGGGTGTTGTCAATACCCGAATAGATCTATCCATACATTTCGCGCTACACTATTAACTAATACAGTCCACGGGAATGGAGCAAACAGTCTGTGCATGCTTGCATATAAATAGTTTTTGAATGTTTTCTCCCCCAGTTATAAAACAGTAAAGATGGGGCCATAAACTCACCTTAGTGATAATGAGGTAGTGAGGATGATGTCACAGTATAGTCACAGACTGGAGAAATTACCTAAGTAATTTAAATGTCTCAGTGAATGCAACAATAATTATGCATGATGAATGATACATATGAAAAATGCATGATCACAATTTATGAATTGTTACGTTGGTTTAAGTGTTTGTTCTTATAGTGAAATAAAGGCATGTATATATATTTTTGTTCAAGTAAAATATATATATAAATGTATATAAATTTGCTTAAGGAAAGAGGGGTCGTAAATTAAATAAGTAACTATATCTTATTTAATTTATCGTAAAGAAATAAATTATAATTTATTAAGTCTTAAAGTTTCAAAGAAAATGGTTAACGGGGTTTGTCAATTTCGTAGAGTTTGTAAATAACTAAAATGATTTATTTTACAAATAACAAGTTTTATTACTTCTTTTAATTAAATAAAACTATAATAAATCTTTGTAAATATAATTTGTTTAGAAAAATAACTTTAGGTTTTTATCCGTTAAGTTTCTTACACCGTTAGTCCTTGTTGGTTATTCCAATTTATGAAAACGCCCCCTAGGGCTTGGTAAAATTTCAAGAAATGACAAAATACCCCCTCCAATCCCACGGCATATATATAAGGTGGGATTAGGGCTTGTTATGAGTTTCAAAAGTGTCACAAAAGGTCCTGGTAGTTTATTTAAGGCTCACGGTTGGTTTTAGTTTACCCTTTGGTTTCGAAAATGGCACAAACGCCCCTTGGACTATATAACAGTCACGAAAATGTTTGCTTAGTTTTACTAGTTTTCATTTTCGGACCTAACTTTCACCATTTAACATTTTTGGCAGGAAAAGTACCTATATAATACTAGTGTTGGGCTATACGGCCCATTAGGGTTCGGTTGGGATAAAAAGGGGTTAATGGGCTTAGTAAAAACTTAAGGTAATTAGTAAATGTTCATTACTTACTATTGGGCTTTAACTAGTGGGCTTATATTATGTTTTATTTCAAAAACTAGGTTAGTTATAAGCTTATATATTTCGGCTTATTTTTGTGGCTTATATAAGTTTATTGTTTTTGACTAAAGCTTATATTTTCTTATTAGTTAATCCTAAGCTTATATTTTGAGGGCTTATGGGCTTATTCTAAGGCTTATAAGATTCGGCTTATATTTGCATGGCTTATATTTTTAGGCTTAAGTTCCTAAAAGCTTAAATAAGCCAACTAGGTCTCGGCTTATATTAATTTTATTGTTAAAGCTAGCTTATTTTAGTACTACTTCAGCTTATATAGATTTTAAGGCTTAAATTACGTGGCTTATATGACAATATAGGCTTATATATGTTAAGTGGCTCGGCTTATTTTACAATATACAAATTTTTAAGGTACTCATTTATAACTAGTTCGTTTCTAGGGTTTTTAAGCAAGGTGTCCAACATGATACGACATGGTTAAGGATTCTAGGGCACGAAATGTTTACCCATTATATAAGCCGTGGCTTATATGTCATATGGATGGCATTTCATGGAGGTTTTACGTATGCATGGCAACCTAGGTTCATTTCCTAAGCTTATACATGCATGTTATGAGATGGAAAATAAAAGAATGATGGAAATAGGTCTAGTGTAGTCTTACTTACTTGTTTGATCAAAATGGTGACAAAGGAAGTAGTGTTGGCGTCGTCGGTTTGCTTCTAGACGAGCCCTAGGAGTCTTGAATGCTAGACTTCAATACTTGGAGTACAAAGATTTGGTAGTAAATGAGATTGAGGATTTTTGGTTAACTCAAGGTGATATATGGGAGTGTTTTTGATCTGAAAGTTGTGGTGTGAGGGTGAATGAGTGTAGCTAGTTCATAAATATCCAAGAGTAGAATGGGAAGTGTGGTTTGGGGTAGGACACGGCAAGAGAGAGGGGAAACGAGATTGTGAGTATTTTGGCAAGGTACTTGGCAAGGACTTCTCATAAATGCCCAAGATGTACAAGTTTGCTAGTTGTGTTTGTCTTAGCCGTCACATACTAGGATTAAAAGGGACAAAAGGTATGTTTTTGAGTGTTTCCATTTAATGGCATGTTGTACAAAGTTTTGGTGTGTGGTGGAGGGAGTATACACGGCTAGGGGTAACAAGAATGGATGTGTGACATAGTCCTTCCAATAGTGTATCTAGTACTAACCTTAATTGCCCAAAAATGTACAAGTCCCCATAGTTTTTTAATAAAACCGGCGGTTTCATAGTTCCCTAGTCAAAGGGAAGTAAAATTTATGTAATGTGTATACATAGGTGTTATAATTAGTGTATAGTCTAGATACTTGGTAAGGAGGGTAAGAGTTTTGGTATAAAAGGTCATGGGTAAGTATGTATATGAATATATACGGCTTAATAAAAGTCTAGAGTATGCTTGTGTTTAATTTTTGTGTCCAGGTGAGTGTTAAGTGAGTTAAGGTTATAATAATATGTGAGTACGTTTGAGTTTAAGTAATTTTGGTTACGTTTAGGGCCTTTGGTGAAAGTATGGTCCTTAGGTGATTTTATTATGACAAAAGTATATAAAAGAAATATAAAATGATTTTAATGTAGTGTTCATGTGTAAAAGTAATTTTCATCTGAGTTTAAAGTCAATTATTGTGTGAAAAATATATATAAACTATCCAACTTAAAAATATATATATATATATAAATAGCCAGTCATTAATTGTGATCATGACGTTGGATTTTTAGAAAATCAATGGGATGTATGCAAGTGATCATATGTTCAGATGACTTAAAGTCCTTTACAATAGATCATTTGTTGTCTAGTATACTATTGAAATATAGTCATACAAATGTGGTCATGCTTTTATGATTAAAATATTCATAGTCACAATAAAAATTATGATATAGTTGTTTCCCTGTTCAGATGATTAGAATGATGTATGCTCATGTGATGCATATGATTGTTCAAAGGATTTCATGCAAAGGTGATAGAATAAATATATAGATATCATGAGGTGACGTACACAATGTTGACATAGTCAAAACCTGAAATTTACTGGTTTTACAGCATAAACCCGTTATTTTAGCTTTGTCCTCAAAGCTTAAGATGACGTCACTGCTCAGGTAAAAAGGTGCGGGTACTTAGCTCTAAATGAGTCTTCGTGTTCCCAAGTAAATTCGGGTTTTACAATTTACTCGACGTTTTCGCTGACCTTTACTTTTAACATGTTTTATCTCAGGTACTTGAAGGTAATTCTCGGGAAGAGGACAAGAATTCATGGCCCGCACTTAAATAACAAATTTCCATTCAAATGTTTTGTAAAATTGTATGAAATACTATGACTCGGGACCTATGTAATTTGATATTTATGAATGGAAAATGTTTTATTATTAAATAACGCGATTTTTAAGCGTTGTCTATGATTTGAGTAATGTGCTATCCGGTAACACCAACGACTCTTCCGCTGAACTAAAGTATGAATATTTGGGGGTGTTACACATGTGGCTCAATTATTCGCTTAGACTCCCTTATTCCTAGGTGTATCTCTTATATTTTATTGTTGTCTTGAATGATCACGAGGATGCATTGTTGACTTATTTTGATAGTTTATTTAGGCTGAAAATAAAGTAGGACGATTTAATCAATAGTTAGCTAAAGGACAAAATATTTTAACTCTACTTCTCGAAACCTCATAAAGTTCTCTTGGCATAACTTACTTCATGATTTGAGACCTTTCTCAGACGGATGTTTGGCATTAACTTCATACTTCGAATCTTAAGAGACGTTCTTGAAATAATGGTCTTCTCTTCATAATAGGAATTTCTTCACTTGAAGTTTTTGAGAGATTCTTCAAAATTGGACCACGACTTCTTCATTTTTCTCCAATCTTTATTTGGGATTTTGATATACAACGATCCGCCTCCTTTTAGGACTTGGATCTATTTATCCTCATACCTTGCTAGGGTCTTTTCGGATAGACTTTTCCATGATCTTTAGGGGAGTATTTGCTTTTCGTCGTGTGTCTTGATCCTTCATATTGATTTTTGATAAATGATTCTTCACATCACTTTGGATCTTTAGCAACAAAATGTAGCCCATGCCTTGTTAGGGCCTTTTCGGACTCGCCAATCTTCGCATCCCGCTTCAATAAGTTATGCCTTGGCTATGAACTCTAATTAATCCCGCGCAACTTTTAAACGATCTTGTGCTAGAAGCTAAGTAACTTTTCAAATCGTACGACCTTATTTATTGAAATTATATTTATTAACAAGAGATGGGAGAAAAAGCTCATAATTAACTCACATAAATTCATGAAAGAATAGCAAACTTATAATTGAATCTATCACCTCTCGTTCTCCATAATTTAAAATCTTAAGGAATGAGACTCGTGGATGCTTAGCCTATTAAATCAAAGTTTTGGGTTTTCAAGTAATCTATAGGATCTTGCAACTTCTTAGACTTTTTCAAGTTAGAATTTGCATTTTAAAGTTCCTTTGATAAACGACTTTCTAGGATCAATTATAGGAACTTGCGAAAAGTTCTTGTTCTTAACCCGTATGAGTTAAGACTTTCGTGTTTTAAAGTTCTCTATATAAAAGTCTAGCACAACTTGATTTAAACACGTTAAGGATACTAGCTAGAGTAAACTTGGATAAGTAAACTCGGGTTGAGTCAAAAGATTCATGACGGGCCTAATATACCAAAGACATCTAAGCTTGTAAAAACCATTTTATTTATTTATTTTTCTTCTCTTTTGACTTAATTCTTGAAATGAAATATATACATACGATGCGATGACAAAAGGAAAGAACATAAAAGAAAATAGATGAAAAATACTACTAGGCCAAGATAGATCAAAATTTTTGATAACGTAAAAAAATTAAATTTTCCGGTTAAAATGAGGACATATTCATGGAAAAGCCCACTTAACTTCGATAGAAGTCCCCCTTCACTTGAGACAAACATTGTCCTCAATGTTTAAGCACGTGGGAGTAAACTCCCCTACACTTAGGAAATTGTGCACTTTGATTGAATCTTGCTAAGGAAGAGACGACTATAGTGATTTCAATGTCAACATATAAGATATGAAATATTGAATCACAAAAGTTTAGGATAGAACTGGGAAGACGGGAACACGGGATCACGGGTCGTCAAATATCATCAAAAGTGGCTCTTTGAAAGCTTTAATCCCTGTACATCATAAGAAACAAGACAAGAAACACCTATGTGGCTCCCCCTACACTTATTATGAAAACGGGTAAAAAGGATAGATCATCGGGTTGCCTCCCGAGAAGTGCTTATTTTTGTTAACCGAGTCACGAGCCTGACTCGACCCAGAACTAATTCAAGGGGAATATGGTGAGGGATGGAATCATCTCATGAGAGATGTCCTCACCAAAGTACAACTTAACACACTGACCATCACCTTAAAGTTTGGCCCATTTGGTTGAGATAACTCAATGGTTCCACAAGGGAAGATTTTGGCGACAGTGAATGGACCAGACCAACGGCTCTTAAACATTCCAGAAAAGATTTTCAATCGAGAGTTAAAGAGTAAAACTTGATCACCTATGTGAAACTCTCGGTTCTTAACCCTAGAATCATGAATGACCTTGGTTTTCTCCTTGTAGATCAATGAATTCTCATAAGCCTCATTCCTAATTTCATTAAGTTCATTGAGTTGGATTTTCCTAAGATCACCAGCTTTGTTGATATCAAAATTAGCCCATTTCAAGGTCCAATAAGCCTTATGCTCCAACTCAATGGGAGGTGGCATGCCTTTCCGTACACAAGACGATATGGAGTAAAACCAATAGGTGTCCTATATGCGGTATGGAAAACCCACAAAGCATCATCAAACTTATTGGCCCATGAGGCACGATGCTCTCCCACGGTACGCTCTAAGATTCGCTTAAGTCCAGGGTTAGAGATCTCGGCTTGACCATTAGTTTGTGGATGATACGCAATGGAAAGACGGTGATTAACACCATACTTAGCCATGACTCGAGTAAATTGATCATTGCAAAATGAGTCCCGCGATCACTAATGATAGCACGAGGAACACCGAATCGAGCAAATAATTGTTTCAAAAAGTTCACAACCACCCTCGCATCGTTCATGGTAAAGCCTTTGCTTCAACCCATTTAGATACGTAGTCAACGGCTACGAGGATGTACTTGTTCCCTTTAGATGATGGAAATGGCCCCATAAAGTCGATGCCCCATATGTCAAAGATTTCACATTCTTGGAACTATGACTCACCTCTTAGAAAAGGACGCTCCTTTCACCTTTTCTTAAGAATGTCTTGATTCTTTCGAACTTCTTAAAAGTAAATTAACTAAGGCACCAGTCTTAATCTCTCCAAATTGGGAGTTACCTTTCGAGCTCATGTGCGATGCTAGTGATTTCGCGGTAGGAGCGGTTTTAGGTCAACGAGTGAACAAACACTTCCAACCACTCCATTATTCTAGCAAGACAATGACGGGGGTTCAATTGCATTATAGCACTACCGAAAAAGAGCTTTTAGCCGTAGTGTATGATTTTGAGAAATTCCGCCCCTATCTTGTGCTTTCCACCACCATCGTTTACACCGACCATTCAGCCTTGAAATACTTGTTGACCAAGCAAGATGCTAAACCGAGACTCCTTTGTTGGGTTTTGCTACTCCAAGAATTTAAAATAGAAATTCGTGATAAAAAGGGAGCAGAAAACCTAGCCGCGGATCATCTTAGTAGACTCGAGGATCCTTATCAAGGGGAACTTCCTAATCAAGAAATTAATGAGTACTTTCCCCATGAGGCCTTAATGTCTATTAACTCCAATCTTGATGATACCCCATGGTTTGCGGACATTGCAAACTATTTGGCGGGTGGTGTTCTTATGGAAGGGTTAACGTCCCAACAAATGAAAAAAATTCTTTAAGGATATTAACCACTATTATTGGGACAACCCTTATCTTTTCAAGAAATGTGTGGATCTTGTCATTCATAGGTGTGTTGATGGGCCAAAAACTTTACTAATCCTAGAAGCTTTCCACAAAGGACCCACCGGTGGTCACTTTGGTCCTATCTATACCGCGAAGAAAGTTTTCGACTCCGGATTTTATTGGCCCACCATTTATCATGACGCTCATGAAATGGTTAAGCATTGTGATGCTTGCCAAAGACAAGGCAAGATCACACATAAAGATGAGATGCCTTAAAATTTCATCCAAGAATGTGAAATCTTTGACGTATAGGGCATCGACTTTATGGGGCCATTTCCATCATCTAAAGGGAACAAGTACATCCTCATAGCCGTTGACTACGTATCTAAATGGGTTGAAGCAAAGGCTTTACCTACGAACGATGCGAGGGTGGTTGTGAACTTTTTGAAACAATTATTTGCTCGATTCGGTGTTCCTCGTGCTATCATTAGTGATCGCGGGACTCATTTTTGCAATGATCAATTTGCTTGAGTCATGGCTAAGTATAGTGTCAATCACCGTCTTTCCACCGCGTATCTTCCACAACTAATGGTCAAGCCGAGATCTCTAACCATAGACTTAAGCGAATCTTAGAGCGTACCATGGGAGAGCATCGTGCCTCATGGGCCGATAAGTTAGATGATGCTTTGTGGGCTTTCCGTACCGCATATAAGACACCTATTGGTTGTACTCCATATCGTCTTGTGTACGGAAAGGCATGCCACCTCCCCATTGAGTTGGAGCATAAGGCTTATTGGGCCTTGAAATGGGCTAATTTTGATATCAACAAAGCCAGTGATCTTAGGAAAATCCAACTCAATGAAATTAGGAATGAGGCTTATGAGAATTCATTGATCTACAAGGAGAAAACCAAGCTCATTCATAATTATAGGATTAAGAACCGAGAGTTTCACATAGGTGATCAAGTTTTACTCTTTAACTCTCGGTTGAAAATCTTTTCTGGAAAGCTTAAGAGCCGTTGGTCCGGTCCATTCACTGTCGCCAAAATCTTCCCTTATGGCACCATTGAGTTATCTCAACCAAATGGGCCAAACTTTAAGGTGAATGGCCAGCGTGTTAAGTTATACTTTGGTGAGGACATCTCTCATGAGATGATTCCATCCCTCACCACGTTTCACTTGAATTAGTTATGGGTCGAGTCAGGCTCATGACTCGGTTAACAAAAACAAGCGCTTCTCGGGAGGCAACTCGATGATCTATCCTTTTTACTTGTTTTCATAATAAGTGTAGGGGGAGCCACATAGGTGTTTGTTGTCTTGTTTCTTATGATGTGCAGGGATTAAAGCTTTCAAAGATCCACTTTTGATGATATTTGATGACCCGTGATCCCGTGTTTCCGTCTTACCGGTTCCATCCTATACTCTTGTGATTCAATTTTTAATCGATAAATGTTGAAATGGGAAGCATTATAGTTGTCTCTTCCTTAGCAAGATTTAAACAAAGTGCACAATTTCCTAAGTGTAGGGGATTTTAATCCCACATGCTTAAACATTGAGGACAATGTTTATATCAAGTGTAGGGGGGACTTCTATCGAAGTAATAAGTGGGCTTTTCTGTGAATATGTCCTCATTTTAACCGGAAAATTTAATTTTTCGATGTTTTTCAAAAATTTTGATCTATTTTGGCCTAGTAGTATTTTTCATTTATTTTCTTTAATGTTCTTTCCTTTTGTCATCTCATCGTATGTATATATTTTATTTCAAGAATAAAGTCAAAAGAAAAATAACTAATAAAATGGTTTTAACAAGTTTAGATGTCTTGATATATTAGGCCCGTCATGAATCTTTTGACACAACCCGAGTTTACTTATCCAAGTTTACTCTAGCTAGTATCCTTAACGTGTTTAAATCAAGTTTTGCTAGACTTTTATATAGGGAACTTTAAAACACGAAAGTCTTAACTCATACGGGTTAAAAGCAAGAACTTTTCGCAAGTTCCTATAATTGATCCTAGAAAGTCGTTTATCAAGGGAACTTTAAAATGCGAATTCTAAACTTGAAAAAGTCTAAGAAGTTGCAAGATCCTATAGATGACTTAAAAACCCAAAACTTGATTTAATAGGTTAAGCATCCACGAGTCTCATTCCTTGAGATTTTAAATTGTAGAGAACGAGAGATGATAGAGTCAACTATAAGTTTGGTATTCTTTCATGAATTTGTGTGAGTTAATTATGAGCTTTTTCTCCCATCGCTTGTTAATAAATATAATTGCAATAAATAAGGTCGTACGATTTGAAAAGTTACTTAGCTTCTAGCACAAGATCGTTTAAAAGTTGCTCAGAATTATTTAGAGTTCATAGCCAAGGCATTACTTATTAAAGCGAGATGCGAAGATTGGCGAGTCCGAAAAGGCCCTCACAAGGCATGAGGGCTATATTTTGTTGCTAAATATCCAATGTGATGTGAAGAATCATTTATCAAAATCAATATGAAGGATCAAGATACACGACGAAAAGCAAATAATCCCCTAAAGATCATGGAGAAGTTTATCCGAAAAGACCCTAGCAAGGTATGAGGATAAATAGATCCAAGTCCTAAAAGGAGGCGGATCGTTGTATATCAAAATCCCAAATAAAGATTGGATAAAAATGAAGAAGTCGTGGTCCAAGTTTGAAGAATCTCTCAAAAACTTCAAGTGAAGAAATTCCTATTATGAAGAGAAGACCATTATTCAAGAACATCTCTCAAGATTCGAAGTATGAAGTTAATGCCAACCATCGGTCCGAGAAAGGTCTCAAATCATGAAGCGAGTTATGAAAAGATATGAACTTTATGAGGTTTCGAGAAGCAGTTTTAAAAGATTTTATCCTTTATCTAACTATTGATAAAATTGTCCTACCTTATTTTCAGCCTAAATAAACTATCGAAATAAGTCAACAATGCATCCTCGTGATCATTCAAGACAACAATAAAATATAAGAGATACACCTAGGAATAAGGGAGTCTAAGTGAATAATTGAGCCACATGAGTGAGTGTTAGCTTACTAACTTATAATAATAATGATCTCGTTTTTAAGCTTAGTATGAGAACGTGAAACTTGAGGGTGATAAACATTCATGACAACCAAAGCCCTAATGTAAGTCTTCTATTTCTTTACTTTTTCCTCCTTCTAGCATTTTGTAATTTTCTATCTTTTTAGTTTCCTTAAGTTTCTAGTATTTAATAAAGGCCAAGGTGGGTTAATTATGATGGAAAATGTTAAGTTATGCTTTGGAATTATGCATTGCATGAGGGCATTGCAATGATCAAGTGTAGGGGATTTAATAAGTGTGAAAACACTTATCCTTTTACCACTTATTAATAATAATAACAAGACCACAACGTGTATTTAATGTCGCAAAGGAGTTATGCGTGGTTTGTGTTTTTATTGTGTTTTAGGACAAAACTATGAAAAAGGAAGAAAACACGGGCTTTCACGGGCTTTTATCGAACAAAAAGACAAAAGACGAAATCAAAAGATCAAAAGTGCAAGAAGAACGGAAGTCAAAGGACCATTCTGAATATTTATCAAAGAAAAGGTCTAAAGACGGAAGTTTGACGAAGTTGAAGAACCAAGTCTACTAAAAGAAGAAAATTAGAAAACGAGTTTATGTTATCATTCGACTAATCCCGAGACAAAGTCGAGAAAGACGAGTTATTTAAAAATACGTGAAGACAAGAGAAAGAAGGAATCAACAACACCCTCCCCTTCTCCTATAAATAGTCTCCTAATAGTTAATTAGGAGGAGTTAGTTAGTTCATTTCTCTTAAGGTAATTAGGAGCAGGTGTAACTTTCTCTCTCTAGTTTTACTTTCTCTCTCTAAATTTTCTTTCAAGTTGCTTAATCTTTCATTTTTAAATCTTGTAATCTTGAATCTTTGATCTTCATCTTAATTTTAACCTTTTCATAATCAATCTTATTCTTCCTTTCTTGTTTTAATCTTGCGTTTTGTTTGATTAAAGTATGTAGTTTGTTTTATGTTTATGCTTATTTGATTAAAGTGCTTATCTTTTTGTTCTTATCATTTTTATGTGATTTATGGTTTAAGCTTATTGTGCTTTTTGATTGATTTGTTATTTTATTATTTTTAATAAAGTGTTTTTAAAAGTTTAATCTTTTAAAAGTCGATTTTATAAATTTTGCTTATTTGGTGTTTTGAAAGTTTTTTTGATTCGTGGCTTATTTAGTTCTTCTTAATATCGATTTGGTTAAGTTTTTGGTAAGTGCTTGTTAGAAAAGTGCTTATTTGGTTTTTGCTTATTTCCCTTTTACATTCCATCGTAAAGTTCTAAGGGTTTTTAAGGTTCCGATCGAGTATTGTGACCGCATAAGCCTTAGGGTTTCTACTTGCGATCAAATACTGCGATCACAAACTACGATCCAGACTGCGATCACAGACTGCGATCACAAGCTGCGATCCATCTACGATCTCAAGTCGCGATCGTTGGTTGCAATCATTCGTTGCGATCCAGGTTGCGATCGCTCGTTGCGATCTAGGATGCGATCACTCGTTGCGATCTGATCGCAATCCTTCGTTTTTTTACTTAGTTGTTTTTCAAAGTTTATTTCTTTCTCGCCATTTTTGTCAAGTTTAAGTTTAAATTGTCTTGTCTTATTTTATTTTTAATATGACTTTTTATTGAGTCCTAAATTTGCTTAATATCTTTATAATTGTCATTTATCTTAATTTATTTTAGTTTAAAATAGATAATCAAAAGCTCCCTCTTTTACCAAAACCGATAAGTCCACCCTAAACTGTGATCAATTCGAATTGAATCGAGTACGAACAAAACACTCAACAACACACTCGCATCGATGTCCCTGGCAGCGGCGCCATTTTAATATGACAAGATTTTTGTGTGTGTGTTGTTGAGTGTTTTGTTCGTACTCGATTCAATTCGAATTGATCACGGTTTAGGGTGGACTTATCAGTTTTTGTAACTAAAAGGGGGAGCTTTTGATTACCTATTTTAAAGTAAAACGAATTAAGACAAATGACAATTATAAAGAGATTAAACAAATTTAGGACTCAATAAAAAGTAAATTTAAAAATAAAATAAGACAAGACAATTTAAACTTAAACTTGACAAAAATGGCGGGAAAGAAATAAACTTTGAAAAACAACTAAGTAAAAAAAACGAAGGATTGCAATCAGATCGCAACGAGCGATCGCAACCTAGATCGCAACGAGCGATCGCAACCTGGATCGCAACGAACGATTACAACCAACGATCGCAACCAACGATCGCGACTCGAGATCGTAGTTGGATCGCAGCTTGTGATCGCAGTCTGTAATCGCAGTCTGGATTGTAGTTTGTGATCGCAATATTTGATCGCAAGTAGAAACCCTAAGGCTTATGCGATCACAATACTCGATCGGAACCTCAAAAACCCTTATAACTTCACGATGGAATGTGAAAGGGAAATAAGCAAAAACCAAATAAGCACTTTTCTAATAAGCACTTACCAAAAACTTAAATCAATATTAAGAAGAACTCAATAAGCCACGAATTAAAAACTTTCAAAACACCAAATAAGCAAAATTTATAAAATCAACTTTTAAAAGATTAAACTTTTAAAAACACTTTATTAAAAATAAGAAAATAACAAATCAATCAAAAAGCACAATAAGCTAAAACCATAAATCACATGAAAATAATAAGAACAAAAAGATAAGCACTTTAATCAAATAAGCATAAAGATGAGACAAAATCCAAGATTAATCAAACAAAACGCAAGATTAAAACAAGAAACGAAGACTGATTGATTATGAAAAGCTTAAAATTAAGATGAAGATCAAAGATTTAAGATTACAAGATTTAAAAATGAAAGATTAAGCAACTTGAAAGAAAATTTAGTGAGATAAAGTAAAACTAGAGAGAGAAAGTTACACCTACTCCTAATTACCTTAAGAGAAAACTAAAAATTAACTAACTAACTCCTCCTAATGAACTATTAGGAGACTATTTATAGGAGAAAGGGAGGGTGTTGTTGCTTCCTTCTTTCTCTTGTCTTCCCGTCTTTTTATATAACTCGTGTTTCTCGACTTTGTCTCGGGATTAGTCGAATGATAACATGAACTCGTCTTCTAATTTTCTTCTTTTAGTATACTTTGTTCTTCGACTTCGTCAAACTTCCGTCTTTAGACTTTTTCTTCGATAAATCTTTAGAATGGGCCTTTGACTTCCGTTCTTCTTGCACTTTTGATATTTTGATTTCGTCTTTTGTCTTTTTTTCGATAAAAGCCCGTGAAAGCCCGTGTTTTCTTCCTTTTTCATATTTTTGTCCTAAAACACAATAAAAACACAAACCACGCATAATTCCGCCTTTTACGACATTAAATACACGTTTTGGTCTTGTTATTATTATAAATATGTGGTAAAAGGGTAAGTGTTTTCACACTTATTATTGATTAAGGACCTTCTTTCGAACAAAGAAAAATTGGTTGATTTGCTTAATGCTTCATTGAACAAAAATTGTTCCGCGGTGTTGCTTAAGAAGTTACCTTATAAGCTTGATGATCCGGGATGGTTTTTGATTCCTTGTAATTTCCCGGGGGTTGAGAATTGCATGGCACTTGCGGATCTTGGTGCAAGCATTAATTTGATGCCTTTGTCAGTTTGGAAAAGACATTCACTTCCCGAACTCACACCTACTAAAATGACACTTGAATTAGCAAACCGTTCAATAGCTTATCCGATGGGAATTGCGGAAGATGTTTTTGTTGGGGTTGATAAATTCACATTCCCCGCGGATTTTGTAGTTGTTGATTATGGTATGGACCTAAGAGTTTCTCTTATTGTTGGAAGGCCTTTCTTGAGGATGGGTCGTACTCTTATTGATGTGGAAGAATGTGAACTCACAATGCGGGTAGGAGATGAAAGAATTGTGTTTAACATGGGGAAGTTGTCTAGGAAATCCAATGAGCCCGAGACGGTGAAGCATATTGATGTTCTTGATAAGGAGGTGAATCAAGTTGATATCCTTGATGAAGTTTGTGTTGAATATTTTCATGAAGCTTGCATAAGTGGGAATTATGATCCTCCCTATGTTGAGACTATATCCTCCATTACTTCCTCATTGGATATTCATGAACCTCAAGAGATTAACTTTGGTGATTTTGTGATACATTCCAATCCTCTTTTTGAAACATCATTTGAGAACCCACTTTTCCACCACAATGAGGAAGCAAATGAGGATTTTAGTGATGATGAACCACCTCTTTTTGATACACCAATTTATGATGAATATAGTGATGATGAGTTCTCCATTTTTGAGCTTCCATTCTTTGATGATGACACTCCCTTGGGTTTTGACGAGATACATGTTGATCCACTAATCTTTGACATACCAATCTATGATGATTATGGTGATGAGGAGGGTTCTATCATTGATGAGAGTGATGAGTTTCTTGAGGTTGATACACCTTTTGAGTACATTTTTGGTTACCTTGATTAGGAGTGAGACATACTCTTTCTATATTCTTTATTGCATGAAGATACCTTGCCTTCTCTCCTTCCCACCTCAACCTTTCAAAGTGACAAAGAAAAGCAAGTCATTGAGGTTTCTCCCAAGAGTTTGTTGACACCCATTGTTCCACAACCTTTCTCTCAAGATGTGACATATAAGGGGGAATCTTCTAAGGCTACCACCACTTGTTGTTTTCCCATTAAGGAAAGAATTTTTGATCTTGGTATAGAGATTGATAAACCAACTCAGTATCCGCCTGATGAAATAAAAGGAAAACTTGTGGGAGATTTTAGAATATCACTCATCATCCTTTGGAAAACTTATGGGCAACACTTATGGAGAAGGACACCTCACCCACCTCACCTTTGCTTGGGATGTTTACTTTTGGATTGTGTTATAAGTGGGATGGTAATTATGTATTTGAGCCGGGTGGATATTTATGGAGTTTTGTATATTTATAAACTTGCTCTACCTCATGATGGAGATTTTTCTTAAAAAGGGTAAATTTTTTACTCTCCATGATAGGTTTTCCATAGACACTTTTAAGTGTGGTATGAGTCGAGCTAGAGACTCAATAAATCAAGCTTGAATAACTAGGCTTCGATCTTTTAGACTAGAGTGTGGTAGGATAGGAACAAAGGGTATATAGATGAGCATAAGTGTAGGGGTATGCCTCTCTTTTGTCTTCTTGATGCTTGTAGGGTTGCTCTCTCTCATTGCATGCATTGGAGCTTATGGAGGAGGACCTTGTATCGGGTTCACTTCGTTACTATTGTGATTTTCAAACCACATTGTGCTTAAAATGAATTCACTATAGTAGAACTTTCCTTAGCTTGGGTTAAGCAAAGTTATCAATGTCATGAGTGTAGGGGAGTTTACTCCAATACTCTTAAACATTAAGGACAATGTTTATCTTAAGTGTACGAGGTCTTTTATCGAAGTGACCTTACCTAGAACTTTGTTATTGACTTCATGATAACTTGGAAATTAACTTTTCAAACATTTTTCAAATTTTTGATCTACTTTGGCCACCAAAAATATGCATTCATAATTTTTGCATTAATCATTTTTCATTTTCATAACATATTTGCATTGTATTAATTTCTTCTTTTATTTTTCATCAAAAATATATAAAAAGGAAAAATATAATAAAGGATATGGTTTAACAAGTTTTGTTATGTTTGACATATTAGGCTCGCCATGGATACATTGACTCAACCCGAGTTGGCTTATCTAAGCTTACTCTAGCTAGTATCCTTAACCATGTAGACCTTTATTGGTTTATTAGGCTAAGCATCCACTAGTCTCATTATTTGAGATTTTAAACTGTGGAGAGCAAGAGATGATAGAGTTTGAAGTGTTATGGGCTAGATAAACCTCATATTAATTAATTATGGCTTTTATATCCCTTTTCGTAACCTTTACTTTCTTGTCAACGCATGTATATATGTTAATAAATAATCAAGAACAGTTTTAATCGGTTTGTAGTCTCTTATGCATTTTTTACTAATCATTCGTGGTTGGTATAAGTATGTCTTAAGATTCTAAGTTAGAACGTTTTATGTGTACTAGACTTATGTCATGCTTAAAACTTAGCGGGTGTTTTTCCTTTTATTCTTTTCATTTTATTTGTGAGGAATAAATAAAAATAAGAGCGTGTTATGAAAAAAATGAGTGGCTAGAAAAAAGAGAAAAAGAAAAAGAGAAAAAGAAAAAGAGAAAAAGAAAAAGAGAAAAAGAAAAAGAAAAAAATAATTATACAAGACTCCCAAGAGGGGCAGTGAAGTGTTAATTATAGTAGCTATTGAATTCCAATATTACTCTCACAAGGGTTACGGGGATTTAATAGTTGCTCCAATCCAATATTACCTTGACGGGCTGCGGGATTGAAGATCCAAGGTCTCAAAAAGGCGGCAGATATAAATTATTGCGTGAGTTTTATTTTTCTTTCCTTAGCGAGTGTGTAGCTACTTATTAATGCATGACATAAGGAATTTACATATAAGGCGAATGACTTATTATTTTGGGTCGGACTTATATCAATTATGTGCGGTTTTTTGAGTAATGGATAAAATGGTTACTTAGGATTAAAACCATGCTTCCTTATTTTGAGATTTTGCACTTCTTATATTTCACGCTTTAAAAAATGACAAATGCCTAAAAGCAATTTGCTCAAATAGTAACCGGTCTTAGAGGCATAATAAGTGGAGGTATAATAGTAACACAATTAATCTTTATGAATGAGTTGATGCACTTTCACTTATGGATAACAATGATCTTGTTTTTAAGCTTGGTATGAGGAAAGTGAAACTTGGTATGAGGAAAGTGAAACTTGAGGATGATAAGTGTTCATGGTACCAAAGCCCTAATTAAAGTCCTTGATTTCTTGATGAGTTATTTCCATCAAAACCATTTCAAGAAAAATCCGAAATTATATAAATAAAATTGTTTTCCTTTGGATTGCATTGTATAAATCAAAATCATGCATCATATAGTGTAGTGTAGTGTAAATGCATTCCATATTGGCCAAAGTGGATTAATTATGAGAAAAGTGTAAATTGGTGTTTTAAAATGTGGCATTGCATTAGGTCATGGCAATGATCAAGTGTAGGGGATTTGATATGAGTGAAATCTCATATCAATTATATCACAAATAACACTAAAACACAAATTAAAATACCTGATTTTGACTTATAAAAGCAGTATTATGGGTATATTTTGTTGTTTGTGCTTGTGTAGGTAAAAAGATACAAATATGAAGTAAACAAGGAAATCGGCCTTTATTAATGAAGAAAAGACAACAGGAGGATGAAAAGTGACAAGTCAACCAAAGTCAAAGGACCTTTCTTGACAACTTTCAAAGTAGAGGGACTTAAAGTGCAAATATGGAAAAGTAAAGAAGAAAGTCAAACATGGTCAAAGTACAAGTAAAAAAGTCAAAGGATCATTTATTTTCAAGTTTGAAGTTCAAAGGACCAGAAATGACAAGCTAATGAAGATTCTAGCTCAAGTTACAAATCTGCCATGTTGAGGGACTGAAACTGCCAACTTTGGAAGATAATATAAAGTTCAATCCATGTACATACTAATGGTCCAATCACAAAGCTGAATTACATGTCACACGGATCACACTATTCCTTTGGATAGTGATCCGTGTGAAAATTAGTGGACAAATCAGAGGAAGACACGTGGCTTTTTAAACAAAGAACGCGCCCAAATTCAAGATGAAGAAGGAGTCGATTTCAGAGAAAGTGTTAAACTTCAAAAGTTCTTAAAATCAAGGGACAAATCCATTCCAAGCGATCAATTAAAAGAAATCAACTCAACAAGAAAAGCCCAATTGTGTTCTTATTCTACAAATCACAATTACTAGATTGAAGCCACGTGGAAGCTGGGGATTGGCTAAGACATGTCACTAGACCACACTTCAACTCAATCTCAATCTATAAAGAGCCCAGATGTATTTCATTTTTTGTATTGTAGAAAAAGTGTGAAATCACACACACTTGTAATCTCTCCCTCATTTTAGTTAGATTTTTAGTTAGTAACTTCTCTCAAGTGTCTGACAAACAATTGAGAGACTTAGTTAGTTAAAACCTTTGTAACTGAATTCACCATTAATGCAAGTTCAATTTCCCTAAATTTCACTCTCATTCTCAATTCTTACCTCATGTTTAGAATCGTTTTTAGCTCACAGACTAGCCATTTTCATGATCAGACTTGAGTAGTAGGGTTGGTCAGATGATGATGATGGTGAATGTTGATTGTAGCTGTTGTAGATGTTAGATTTGGTGTTGATAGGCTTATTAGTGAGCTCAGCGCTCCACTACTCCATCAATGGAGGCTTCTAGCTAAAAAGTACTCTTCACTTGTTACATTCCTCTAAAAATCAAACTACATGCCATTTCTTGCTTTCTAGTGTAACAAACTTTGCTGATGCCTGCTTCTTGTTCATTGTTAGCTGTTTGATTTGCTTTGATAACTAGTTTTCATAATCTGTTTGCTTATCTTAGTTTCATAGCTTTAATTTGTGCCAATTCTGTTAAGTTGTGTTTCGATTAGTTAAGCATAGCTGATCTAGTGGATAAGAGTTGTTGTATTGAGCTTAAACTTACTCACTAAAGTAGTACAAGTAATTTTATAAGCATTTGTAGTCAACTACAAAGTCAAAAAGACAGTTTGCACATAAAACACTCTGGGTCAAAATATTAGTCAAAACTAGCTAGATTCAATCACTTGCCACTACTTTGTTATTGAGAATTAGAAGCTGAAACTTGATTTCGAATGAAGTTCAACATATAAGATTTCTAAATTGCTAAGGTAGACCATATAGTATTCCAGAATAAGCTAGAAATTAGCTTTTAAATCAGCTGCTTAGCAAAGTGAAGTTTTCATAACTAGGCCTTGACTGATTAGCATTTACCACTATTCTACTTCATAAAAGTTGCCATTTTCTTGCACATTATTGATGCCAACGTGTTTTTAAGGTGTTTTGGAAATTTTCAGTTTTTTGGAAAATTTTGGTCAACGAAAGTCAACCATAAGCTAATTTTGCTTAAATCCATATTCCAGCTTATTCATTGGATGGTTGTTGATGATTCTTGATATTCCAATCTTCTTATAGTTAGCTTAATCATTTTCATTTAAAAAATCAGATTGTGCTTGACTGAATAAGCTGTTAGCTTATTTTGGGCTTATTTGAAAAAGCTATCTTGAGATTTAGGTTGTTTAGCTGATTTCTTTTAAGCTGACTAGGTAAAGTTCATTTTTAAGCTTTTTGAAAAAGATTAGAGCTTAAAAGATTGAGTAATAAGCTAAAACGAGCTTATTGTACCTTGTTAACCCGTTTTCATTATAAACTTTGTTTAATTTCATTTAAGTCCTAAAACTTTAGGGGTTAATGTGATTAGCTTTAGATAGTTATACTTTTTAGGGTTTGCAAACTTCAGTCCCTGGATTTAGAGTTTGTTACAATTTGGTTAGGTTAGTTTCGCAAGTTTGTTATAAGTTGTTCTAGTTTGTTAGAATTTACATTTTCAGTCCCTTTACTTTGAGAATTTGCATTTTTAGTCCTTACACTTTAGATATTTTACATTATGATCTATTTTACTAATTGTGCATTAAAGACTTGTACACTTTGCTTTAATTGTGGTAAATGCAGTTTGTTTTAGAATAGTATGGATAAATAGCTATAATATTTTTTACCTTTTTACTAGCTTTCGTGAATTAGACCGAGATTACCAAAACTTTTACAAAATCTAAAACCAAAAACAATTATTAAACTTGAAATCATTTGGACAATAAATACGGTGAGTTGGGAATTATGATCTTAAAAGTGAAAAATTAATCCCCAACTTCACCCCTAAACGCAGGCGATCAACATTTCCTTCCGTAGAGAGCCTCGAAAGGTGCAGCTTTAATGCTAGCATGATAGCGTAAATGCTTATCCCAACTACTACCAAAGTCCGTCACGCAAGCTCGCAACATGTCTTCCAATGTTTGTATTGTCCTTTCACTTTGCGCATCAGTTTGAGGATGATAAGCAGTGCTCATATCAAGATTTGTCCCCAATGATTTCTGAAGTGATCCCTAGAATTTTGATGCGAAACGACTGTCACGGTCCGAGATGATAGATATGGGAACATCATGTTTACAAACAATTTCCTTCAAGTAAATACGAGTAAGTCTCTCCAACTTGAACTTTTCATTTATCGAAATAAAGTGGGCTGATTTGGTCAATCGATCCACAATCACCCAAATAGAATCATAACCGGATAGAGTTCTTGGAAGCTTAGAAATGAAGTCCATGGTAATATGTTCCCATTTCTAAATAGGAACTTCATGTTGTTGAAGTAGTCCGGACGGCTTTTGGTATTCAGCCTTGACGTTAGCACACATCAAGCATTTGCTAACATATGTTGCAATATCCGCCTTCATGTTCGGCCACCATTACAGCTTCTTCAAATCATGATACATTTTATCCGACACAGGATGAATAGAATACTTGGACTTGTGAGATTACAACATAATTAGATTTCTCAGTCCTCCAAATAATGGTAACGATACTCGTCCCTTTAGACATCTTGTACCATCTGATCTAGTTTCAAAAGGTTCAGATTTAATATTTTCAAATTTCATAGCTTCAGCTTGTGCTTTTCGAATCTGTTCCGGTAAATCATTATGTACCGTTACTACTAAAGCACGCACTCGTAGAGGTTTGTCCCTTTCCTTCCTGCTTAACGCATCAGCTACCACATTTGCTTTTCCAGCGTGATAACGAATTGTACAATCGTAATCACTCAAAAGCTCGATCCATCTACGTTGCCTCATGTTTAGCTCATTTTGATCCATAATATAGTGTAGACACTTATGATCGGTGAATACCGTACACTTAGTGTCGTACAGATAATGTCTCCAAAGGCGAAGAGCAAAACCACCGCGCCCAATTCCAAGTCACGGGTAGTGTAGTTTTCCTCGCTCTTCCTAATTTGCCTAGAAGCATACGCAATGACTTTTTCTCACGGCATCAAAACAGCCCCATATCCTTTCAAAGATGCATCACAATAGACAATGAAATCCTCGCTGCCCTCACGTAATGACAAGATTGGCGCACTACACAATTTAAGTTTCAGCGTTTGAAATGCCTCCTCTTCATCGTCACCCCATACATACGGTTTATTTTTCTGGGTATGCTTTCTTAATGGTTTAGATATTAACACAAATCCTTCAATAAACCTTCGGTAGTAACCGGCCAAACCCAAAAATTGTTGCACCTCCGTAGGAGTAGTAGGTGCAGCCCAATTCTTAATGGCTTTGATTTTTGCGGGATCGACATGAACTCCTTTGCTATCAATCACGTGACCAAGGAATTGTACGGACTCAAGCCAAAAATCACATTTTGAAAACTTTGCGTACAACTTTTCGTTCCTTAGCAACTCCAAGATAGTCTTCAAGTGTTCGCCATGTTCTTCTTTGTTCTTGGAATAAATCATAATATCGTCAATGAACACGATCACGAATTTGTCAAGATACGGCTTGCACACGCGGTTCATCAAATCCATCAACACAACCGGTGCATTGGTCAATCCAAACGGCATTACTTGAAAATCATAATGTCCATACCAAGTTCTAAAATCTGTTATTGGAATATCTTCCTCGCGAACACGAAGTTGATGGTAACCAGACCGTAGATCAATTTTTGAATAAACACTAGAACCTTGCAACTGATCGAATAATTCATCGATCCTTGGTGATAGTTAATTTATTCAGCTCCTGATAGTCGATGCACATGCAAAACGAACCATCTTTATTTTTCATGAATAATACCAAACTCCCCATGGTGACGTACTCGGTCGAATAAATCCTTTCTCGAATAATTCTTGCAATTGCTCCGATAATTCTTTCATTTCAGACGGTGCTAAACGATATGGTGCACGCGCCACGGGTGCAGCACCGGGAATAAGATCAATACGAAAATCAACTTGCCTTGGTGGGGGAAGTTCGGGTAATTCATCAGGAAATACATCAGGAAAATCACGCACGATAGGAACATTATGAATTTGCTTCTTTTCAGATCCAACTTCGGTCACTTGAGCTAGGAATAATTCACAACCTCTTTCTATGTAATTTCAATCCTTAATACACGAAACGATCTTTAACCTAGAATTATTCTTGTCACCCTTGATAATCAAAGTTCTACCATTCAAGGGAATCCTATCCTTTTTCGCACCGCACAGGATAGATGCATTATACTGGGACAACCAATCCATCTCAATTATGACATCAAAACTTCCTAGTCCTATAACCATCAGTTCGATTGAGAAGGAATGATTTAAAAGATTAAGTGTACACCCCCTTAAAATGTTATTGGTACGTATTATCTTTCCATTGGCCAATTCGATTTCATATTTAACATCTAACTCAACTGGATCAATATCAATAAGGGTACTAAAAGGTGTAGATACGAAACCCTTATCGGCACCCGAATCAAATAAAACAGTAGCATAACGATTGTTGAGTAAGAACGTACTAGTAACGACTTTTGGATCTTGTTGAGCCTCTGCAGCTCCAAACTGAAAAGCAGCACCACAATTAGTTCCACCATGACCACCCCTGTTCAGCTTTGGGCAATCCCTCTTCATATGACCCTTTTCATTACAATTGAAGCAGGTCACTTTCTTGGCAATGAATCGACACTTGTTGGCTTTGTGTCCCAACTTACCACAGTTATTACACTTCTAACAATCACCAACATGCTTCTTGCTTTTGAAAATTGGGCAAGCATCCCTGTTGTTTGGTGTAACATCAACCATAGCAGTTGCATTAACTCTCCTTTGGTTTTGATGACGGTTGTGGTCACGTTTGTTATCACCACGACTCTCACAATCAGCTTCACCCCTCCTTTTCTCACCAGAAGTAGCCTCATCTGCCTTGTCTTGAATAATTTGTCCCATAAGCTGGTAAGCCATACGGACAGCCTTATCAATGTCAGTCGGTTCAGATGAAGTCACATCACCACGAGTATTCTTGGTTAGTCCAAGGATGTACTGTTCCACCTTAACTTTCAAGTTCCACTATTCTTGGGCATAGAAGTGCTAACTCATGAAAACGATTAGTATACCCATCGATGTCAGTTCCCTTTAGTCCTAGGTTATACAACTCTTGTTCCAACCTCTAAATCACACTACGAGGACAAAATTATTCAATCATCCACCTTCTTACCACAACCCATGGTATCCCATAAGCTGTATCAATACCCATAGAGGCAAGTCTCCCATTCCACCAAGTCAAAGAATGACCTTGTAGAGTAGCTGCAACAAAATTAACCTTATCATCTTCATCACAATTACTTATCCGAAAGACAGACTACAGCTTTTCAAACCATTGGCACAAACCCATGAAACCTTCAGTTCCCTTAAAAGTTTGTGGTTTGCA
Organism: Glebionis coronaria; assembly: GCA_025667525.1. NCBI lineage: Eukaryota > Viridiplantae > Streptophyta > Magnoliopsida > Asterales > Asteraceae > Glebionis > Glebionis coronaria. Next base: position 650,938,237 of record CM046874.1, read on the forward strand.
CTTCATAAATGTAGTGTAACCACAACCCCTTAGCGCAGGTGCATTAGGTAAGTTTGCACCGCCAGTATTTGCCCCAACTCCACCGTTTCCAGCACCATTAGTTCTAGTACAATCAGTTCTACCACCAGAACCGCCAGCACCACCAGAACCGCCAACTCCATTACCGGAACCGCCAGCCCTACCCGAACCGCCATCTCCACCAGAACCTCGAGTACCAACAGTGTAGTTAGCCATAAATTCTGCCCTAGCCGTTGCAACTTGCTCACTGATAAGTGCACGCATTTTTTCTCATTCATATTCTTTGGTGGCATGATTTTGTTACAACACAATTCAAATTGAGTATTCATTCAATGATTGTATTTGAATAACAAAAGAAATGGATGGAAGAAATGAGGAACTAAGAAAGAATGAATATATATCGAGAAGGAAATAATTAATCAAAGATTAACAAATCAGGAATGGATCAAGACCCTAAACCAAGCAATCGAATTTATTCATGCAAACTCTTTATGCTTAAGCCTACACATTTATAAGCTCTTATTTCCATGGGTCGACCAAACCTATATGAATAAGTTTTTACAAACAAATAGTTCAACAATTTATAATTTCCTTGTTCAAATAAACGGTCAGTTTATTTCAACAAGATAATGATAAATTACTTTATTTAAGCATCGTTCGTTTAACACAAAAGATCAAGATCGAATACAACAAAGACCGATATGACAAATTTCTGGTGATATGGTATGGAATTTTTGTAGGCATGTAAATAACATACCAATCAATACAAATTCCTTGCGAACAACACGTAATATTTTAGAAAACATGTTTCTAAAACAATAGGAAGTCGAAGATAAATGAGAACGAAGAGTGAATCTACTAAACAATATGAATGGATCGATAATTCAAGATTAAGAGATAATGAATCAAATATCCTTGAAACCAGATGATTATCGTCGAGAATGGTAACTATTTTGTTGGGATCATGGACATCCACATCTTAGTTAAACTCGAGAATAATGGGATTTAGTTTGGAAATGACTTCGTGACAATTTACGTCATAATAATAACTCGTATTAATATAAAATTAACATTTATAATTAAATAAATGAAAATATGACTTGTAACTTACAAGTGCCAATGATTCAAATCGTAACATATATACATCCCATATATACATAAATACTCTCTTTCCGGTCCCATCGGTAATTCAGAGATTTCTCTTGCGACAATTATAGTTAAAAGATTTCAAAATTTTTATTTTGGAAAGTCTTTTTGTTCTCTATAACTTAAGCTCTGCTACCAATCTGTAACACCCCCAAATTCGGGTCATATGCGGAAGCTCATATGGGATGCTACTTCATAATATAACAGCTCAAGTAATAGAAAACGACTCGAAAAGAATCATTTTTAAAGTAAATATTGGATTGAAATAAAAGTTCTACAAATCGTTCATTACATGGTCCCCAAACATTTACTAACAAAGTACACAACATTTTTCATAATAAAAGTCATTGAACGATTTTTACAAAATGGTGAGCTTTTAACGCCTTTATTATAAAACCACAAGCACCAAAATCCCTCCTTTACCATTACCTTCAAGGACCTGAGATAAAACATGCTAAACTTGTCAACAACAGTTGAGTGAATCTATAGAGTTTATAAATAAACATTACCGAACACAAGTATATTTTAAAACCATCAAGTATTAACGATGTGGATCAAACAACGTTATATAGAATATTATAAGCCTCGTGACATTAAAACGTTACCACATTATTTGCCCACCATACGCCTCGCTAAGTGTATAGGAAAACTCTCGCACATTTATCCACTTCGAGAAACTTTGTGCTCAAACGATAGCTAATCGTTGCCGGACAGGAGGGGTACCTCCTGAATAGTACTATTCCATGTATAAGCGCCTACCATAACTCTGAAGCTAACAATTCATGATATAATTAAAACTTTTTATCTAGCGACATGTCAAACTTATAATAATCAAGGCAACAAGATTACATCGGGTCCCTTGTGTTCTATTTTCAAAACAAGCATGTTATCCCCCTCGCGGGTTTATAAACCATCTTTAAGTATTTAAAAGAGAGGTTATAGACTCACCTTAATATAAGAGACGTGGCAAGATGATCGTCGACGATGTGTGATGCCCGTTAGACACGAAAATCGCAACCTATCAAATAAGGCGGGCTCGTTAATAATAGACTCGAGTATAAACCATAAATAATACATCAAACTTAAAGTCACAAAATAACGACAAACCCGAAAGAAAACCATACAAGTGATACTATTTCACCCTTCTATATTTTTACTTAATTAAACCGTTCTGTCGATAAAAATCTGTCGGTACATACCAAATGTACGAGCTCATTTACCCACTTAGACATGTCAAAAGTTTGAAACGACTCGAGGAACTCACTTACTATCCATAGAAAGTCCCTCAAAAAAGTTTGTCAAAAGATTTTACTTCTAAGACTCCCTGCCCGACACATCCTCGAACTACAAAAACCAGACAGTTTTATGTCATCAACTCATACAACCATTTTAACTTCTATAAATGACTTCATTTATAAAAACGACACTTAGGTTTGAAAATAGACTCACAACCTAGGGTTTACAATTTTATATCAGTCCTTGACTCATTTCAAAACCCATTCTATAGTCCCCGAGATTCGATCCAAATGTCGACAAAAACTACATATTGTGACGATACTCGTCTCCCAGTACACGAATAATCAAACTATCATAACTTGTCGCTCGTTTGGAGTTAGAAGCTCTACTTTACACCAAAACGAAGATGATAAAAATCTACATAACTCTATCTAATTAGTCTAACCATTTTCAAAACATAAGGCATCAAAAAACAGCCTTTTACCCACTGACCTAAATTACCTCCTAAAATCTTACACGAAATCATATTTTTGATCAAAGTTAACCACTTTTATCATCATCCTAAAACCCTAATAACAACATATCATAATCCTAACACTTGTATCAACCTTCAAATCAAAAACCCAAAATAAAAAACAAGTTAACAAAACAACATGATCAATACATTATCATCACTAAATAAACACATGCATGATCATCTATCAATCACACCAACCCTAGTTCAACCAAAATCAAAACCTTCATGCATGTTAGAAAAATTTGTATCATAAGAATCACCTTAGAATTTTATGATGTGGTCTAGGCTTAGTTTTGGCTAGATCAAAGTAGGAATCAAAGAAAAATTGGGTTTATATGAGGGTGTAGGTCACGGTTAGAAAAAAAAAGAAGGAGGTGGGAGAAAGCTTTGGTATTCTTGATTTTGTATGTGTAAAAGTTAGGTGGGAGGGTTTTTATATGGTGGCTAGAAGGGCTAGTTTTGCCAATTTGGCATAGTTTTGGTCTAAAATGAAAATAGTTAGTTAAAAAGCGGGAAATGACTATTAGTAAATTTTGAAAATATTTACGGGGCTCGGGTGTCATAAAAATATTTTCAAAAGTTAAAAAGTATCACAAATATAATAATATCGTCTCCCGACTCGACTTAACACGTCATTAAAAAGAAAACATTGAAAACGTCAAACATCGAACAATCGACAATAAAACATAAAATATTGGGCATCCGTCGACATCACATGTACTAATAGTCTTCTTTACTCGTCAAAAGGTAAAATAAGACCTTAATAATCGGTTTTAATTTAAACCGTCAAACATAATCTCATTCAAATTCATTGAAATATTTAAGATATTTATAAAATAGGATTAAGTAATGACCTGAAATCTCCAGATTGTGATAGTCTCACCTTGTTTTGAATAAGACAATATAAAAAAACAAGCATTTAAAAAAACAACGAAAATCGAGTTCTTGAGTTCAAGTATTTTTCATTTCATCAATTATCACTTAATGTATGAATAAACAAGTTCTTAACCTAACTAAGTGATCAAGGATTTATATTTTCTTAAAACATACTTTTAATTTAAAAGTGACAAATGCTTTTAATAAACTTTATTTTTTTAAAAATGTTTTATTAAAATGGAAATTAGAAATTTGAATATGGCATATTCCAAATGGTTTAGGAATATCCTTTTTGGATAAAAGTTGCACCAGATGGGATTTCACCACTAAAATACAAAAAGGAGCGGAGTCTACTGGCGCGACTCAACATAGGGGGTTGCGGTTCCATATCGATATGGAACCGCGGGCCTATTTAATGAACCACATCAAGATATGACCGTTGGGCTCTTGTCCTATAAATAGTGGACCTTTTCCAGATAACCAATTCTCCTCTTTTGCACACATATTTTCAGATTCAATCCACCTTCTTTAATCACACAAATTCTTGGTTATTTGGTTTATTATACTTGTTTAGAAGTGAATCTGTTTTCTCTCCTCTCATCCTTTAAAGTGCAAAGAGAATCACACTTTCATCTTTGAAGTATTGTGTCAAACTCAAGATCCATAAAAGGTCAAAACTCTATTTCATTCTTGTTTCATTTTGAAGAACCAAATTTTTGTGTATATTTGGAAGTTGTGTATGTATCTTAGTTAATACTTAGGCCTTAATGTTTATTATTGTAGGTTGGTCCTAATTAAGATTAGGTCTCAACTTTTACCTTAGAGTCAGAAATTGGTTAAGCGACATGTACGGTTTCTCCACCTTAAGGAGCTTGTTGATTAGTGAACTCTCGAGTAAGGAGTACTCGAGGAGTGGAGTAGAAACGAAGAGTGAGCTTTGTTGTCGAATCACTATAAATCCTTGGTGTTCGGTTTGATCTTTCCCCTTATCTCTTTCCATTCATTATTCTCTATTGCATATACTTATGATTATTAGTTTAGAACTACAATCAATTGTTCATATTGTGCACATGAAGATTTCACATAAATCATTCAAGTCTAGTGAAAAGGATTTTTTGAAAATCGATCTTTGATCATTTAACTTAAGAAACTATTCAACCCCCCTCTAATTTCTACAAGGTTTAATTTTGTAATTTCTTCATAGTATAAATGAATGGTGACCATTTATAGAAGATATTGGACGTTTGAAGGGAAATGTGGTGGCGTTCAAGACGGCGGATAAGCTGAAGAGTCTTAAGATGGATGCTTTAACTAAGGTGTTTGTGAGAACCCTAGAATCTGACATGGAACAACTAGGCAACGAGGGGGTAACACGTCATACTACAAGAAACAATGAATTACAGTTGACATAAAGCTGACGTAATAAAAGCATATATATTACATCATAAATGATAAGAGTTTTAAGCATAGGTCCCAGAGTTTTATATGCGGAAAGAAATATTATTTCATCATGATTTATAACATAAAGTTGCCCAAAAGATATAATAAATCTTTGACAGTTTATACTAAAACCAATCTTTTAAAAGCATCAAAGAAATCTCCAAGCTACGATAATATCATGCGGGCTCCCATCCAAGAAAAGCTAAGTAATAATACCTGAGATTAAACATGTAAATCGCCAACATAAAGTTGAGTGATATTCATAGGTTTAGCAGTAAAGGTGTGGAACACAAGCATTCATTTGTAAAAACAAGTAAATAGGGAGTATGGTTATGATCATTAACCATAGTCCGAAACCATTATTATTGTTGTTCAGTTCATGAACCGAAGCTTAACTCAATGTAAGTTCCTCTAGGTAGTATTCAGCCTAAATACTCAAGTATAAACAAATATTAGTGCGTCAAGGTACTTGAGACGGGGATAGTCAATCCCGATAGATCCACCCACAACATTCGCGCTTAGTACTCGAAATTAACGGTTCATGATCAGGAGAGGAAACTTCAGGCTAGAGACTAAAAAGCAATAATAATAATGAAAGTCTGGAAAGCATACACGTTCTGGATAACATATAAGTTCTGGATAGCATACAGTTTTTAAATGGTTGTGTTCCACCATGTAAAATCTCACCCCGTGTTTAGAAACCATGTACAAGTAAAAAGGGGCTATGAACTCACCTTAGCCATGAGGTAAGCCAATCACGATACTCAGCAACTGAGTACAAATAATGGTAGTGAGACGATCATCGACGATATGGATGCCCAGGGAAACACGAAAACCGTAACCTATCAAAATAAGGCGCGCGTTAAGACTCGAACTCAAATATCGATATGTACCAAATATAATATGACTCAAATGTTTTCAAAGTATTCATGTTTCAAAACCATTGACATGAACCAAATGAATTCATACTAACCATTTATTCCAACACTACACGTTAAAACACTTGTACACTTGAAATTGACCCGTTATACGACGCCAAGTCAACGCAAGTCAAACTATCATTTAACCTTACTTGGACCAGTAGCTAAGTCATTTATATAAGGGAGATTTAAATATTCTTCTTAAAATTAAATACTACATAAATATCCTTTACATTTACATAAATATCCTTGTCACTTTTGTAATTACATCAATGTCCTCCTTAAATCATTGTATGTATATTAATATCCTTCTTAAACTATTAAATTCCCACATGCATTACAAAAATTAATTAAATCATAATTATATTAATCTTAATTTTTGAAACTATTATTAACTCTTATTTTATCATTTAGATCGGTAATAATAATATTTTCTATGTATACATATTGGTTTCGAGTGATACAAAAACACCTAAATGTGATTACAAAATTTGGATGTAAATACAATATATATTTATTTTTCATATATACTTTTTAAAATCAAGTGATGAAATGACATGTTGATATTTAGATATACATAAAAAAAATAATTTGGTAAATATGTTTATATAGTAACAAAATGTAGCGAAGGATATTAATGTAATAAAAAATGTTTGAGAAGGATATTGACATAATTAAAAAAGTGAGAAAGACATTGACGTAATATTCAAATTTCGGAAGGATATAAATATAAATGACCCTTTATATAAGGACTAAGAACTTGAGTAAGTCACCATGTCCGATGATGAATACTCAAACTCACGCAACACAACCATTGAACTATGTGTCCAAAATTAAAATCAACAAGTACACCCCGAATGTACACACCGATCTACCATACCTAGGCTTGTCCATTTTAGATGAAACTTGGTCTCAAGGTCACTTATAACCTGTATAAGACCCCACCAAAGTTTGAGCCAAAGTTCACACTTTAAAACCCATCAGCTCGACAATTTACTCGACTTCAAATTTGGGACAGATTGTATACTTGTTTTATAAAACCGTTCATACCGCTTTAAAAGTACTAACTCGACAATCCGTCTTTTGAAACCACTACTAGACTCATAAAAATAAGTTTGTAAACTTTGAAAACCAGTAGTACCCATTATCTAACCAAGCCTAAAGTCCCCGAGAGTCGACCCAAAATCAGCCACAATTTCGGATTGTGCCGACTTGCGTCTCCCGGTACACGAATACTAAAACTAGCATAACTCTTGACTCGTAATGATTTATAAGCTCTATCTTATACCAAAACGAGCGTCTCGGAAAACTCTACAACAATATAAAATAATCTCAGCCTATCACAAAACTTAAACCAACTAAACAATCTGTTTTAAGCTGCTGTCCCAAAATACCCTTTTAGAAAACATGACAAATCAATTTTCCAAGCAAAACCACTCATTCCTATACCTATAGTATCACCCAAATAACATACCCATCAACCAAACACTCCTAAAAACATTTGCATGACAAATTTTAACAAAATCAAAGATAAAAAATACAACTTTTTATGATCAAAAAGTGATGATCTTATCAAAAATAACACATGCAAAATGATTTAAACATAATCCAACCATAAATCACAAAGTTATGAATACCTTGATGCATGTTTGAGAATTTGGTATCAAAAGAATTACCATAAAAATCTAAGAGGTGGTCTTATTTTTGTTTTATAAAAATCAAGATGAAAATTGATGTTCTTGTGATGTTTTTGTTTGATACTCACGGCAAGAAAAGAAAAGAAAGGGGAGGGTGATGTTTTTTTTATAAAAATAGTGTATGTGTTTGTGTGGAAGTAAAAAAATGTTTATATATGGTTAGGTAAGTGGAGGGTTAAAGTTGCCAAGTTTTAAAACTTGTGGACTTAAAAACAATTAATAGTTTAAAGGGTAGAAAATGGCTATTGGTAAATATTGAAAATATTTACGGGGCTCGGATTTCGTAAAGATACTTTTCAAAAGTTACAATGCATCATAAAATGATTATACGATTTCTCGACACGACTTAATACGTAATTAAAACGACATCAATTAATTATCGAAACAATCGATAATAAAATATAAAGTTTTGGGTATTCGTCGGTATCGCGATCACTAGTAATTCTCGTTGTTCATTGGTTTTGAATAAACTCGTTGTAAAATGCACGCGGGTGATTTTTAAATCAAAAACTTTGATTTAAATAAATATGAGAAAATAAAATAAAAATTTTATAATTCCAGATAAAGTATTTATCAATGATCAGAAAATACTTGAAAAGTATAATTTATTAAAATTATCATGATCTCAGGATTTACATATAACAATACAAGAAAAGGGAATACGTTGGAAAATTCAGAAACACGAATAAAAAAGAATAAAATAATGCTCAGAAAGTACGGGTTCTCACAGTCTCCCCCTAAAGGAACTCTGGTCCCCAGAGTTCCCCTGAAAACAGTAGAAGATGCAAACAGAAGGAGGTACAAAGTGTAGAACAAAATTCATTACTTCCCAGGTAATTTCTGCATCACGGCGAACCTTAACAATTAGAACTCACTACGCTTCAGTACGGAGAAATATTCAAAAGATAGAATGAACGCAAGAATCGCTTAAACAGACAAAGTGCGATAAGATGAACCAAGATTGTAAATCAACAAGGAGTTGCAAATCGTGCAACTGTAAAATTTGACAGTCTTAAAACGTAACAATCTAGTTACAATGGAAATAGAGGGGAAAAATGATTTACATATGATCATTTTAAAATACAATCGGTCACAATCAGTTGTCTAGTATTTTGGCATTACTTTAAATCTCAGTTTAAATATTTTCTTGATTAAAGAAAATTTTACAAGGTGTAGTGATTTAAAAATCAAACCATCTATATTTAGTGAGTATGTTGTTGCTATATTTTATTTCTTGAGCAGGATTTTCAAAGCAAAAGTAGAACAATTCAAAATAGTTATCCTGATCGGCTTAAGAACTTTTGGGTGACTACATGAAAATATCGTTAAAACTCAGGTTTATCGTTACCATTAGAGAAAATTCAGATTTTCCAAGTTATTTAGAAACATTGTTTAGAAATTATAATTTAATTTAATAATTTCACTAGGTTGACAGTAAAGTACGATATAGTCAAATAATTTAAAAGATACAGCTTGATATCCTTTGAAACACTAGGTAAATTTATCAAAGAAGATATATATATCTGGTATTTAACTTGAAACAGTTATTTTGGTAATTTAAACATTTGGTAAAATGTATAAAATGTATAAAATGTTCTTAAAATTTAAGTTTAGAAATCCAAGAAGGCGATTAAGGTATCAAATGATAAACACGTAACATTTTCTGGTTTTCAATAGGTGACAAGACAACAACGAATATGAATCATATAAAGGTCAATAATTGGTATGTGAGCAATAACACAAGGGCTAAAACGAAAATCATATCAATTCTTAACAAACATGACAGAATAGTCGCGTCAATGATAAAAATAATAAGAAAAAAGGATTATAGCAAGTCATCACTTCTTGAGTGCAGTTGGTGACACCAATAACGGCTTATTAAGTTCTCATTAGTCGATACACGATCGAAAGAGAAAAGCCACACAAAAAATTTCCGAATCACAAAAATTCTTAAGAAGTTTCTTGATAGTAATTCAAGTAAAATGAACAACATTAGCAATGAAAGACGAAATCAATACGTAATTCACACGAATGAATTTCAAGACGATGAAGTCTAACACACATAATGACGGATACACGAAATCATTAGTCACTTCCAGTCATAAATCACTATTTGCGTCCAGAGATGTTTCGAAGGTCTACCAAAAGATACAAAGAAGGTCGATTGATGTAGAAGCATAACAACGTTGAAATTTTCAAGTCTAGTATCAATGGTACGAAATTAGACAAGCAGTAACAAGAATTGTATCATGAAGGAAAATGAGGTAACAAGTATAACAAAGGTTGTTGAGTAAGGAAATATGTGTTTGAGGAATATACTTTGTTTAAGAAAAGATAAGGGTTCATATGTGTATGTCGTGAATTGTTGCTACCCGCATAAGATGTAAAAGTTTTCAAAACTTTTATTTTATCTAACTTTTTAAGGAACATAATTAAGAAGTTGATTCTTGGCCAAATATTTAGGGTGACTACTATTCGGCCTTGCATGGCTTCTAAATTAAGCATAGGTGATCAGGCCATGCATAATTTAGGACTAACAATGCGATGCACAACTTTGTCAAACCAGTATTACAAGTCATATTATTTAAAATATGTATAGAATGCCATTTTGTAAAAGTAGGAATCAAAATAATTTATGAAACTCTTCGCCAATAAGATATTGACTAGATATTTAATTCAACAATTCGTATTGTTACAAGGGTTCTTTATAAAACCATAGTAGAACAATGTATGAAAATACGTTGTAAAATTAATATAAATTAATTTTATAAGATAACATTCCAGTATTTTAATAATACCCAAGTGGCACATTTTGTAAAATGTTTCGCAAACAATACCAGTTTGAGCTTATATGGTACCTTATAAAATAGCGAGTGGGTTACATGAGGGTAATAAAGGGTAGTTCAAGGCAATCAGTGAAATGGTTACAAGGTGATAAGGTTTCAAGAGGTTTAGCAGGAATCGTCAGGAGACACGTGTCAAGATGATATCGAACAATATGAAAGCAAGATCTTCAACCTCGACCCGGATCAGTGGCAAGATAGAAGCAGAGAAAGAAAATAGAATGACAAATAAGTCATAAATAAAAGAAAGGAATAAGGAATCCGTATGTGCACATCGTAATTTATTTGACAAAATACACTTTTAAGAAAGTAGAACATCAGTTTGTCAAATCACTTGGTTCCTAAAAGTTCAAGATTTATGTATGATCGAGCTCAAGTTACTGTTTGTAAATGTTTTCAAATACAATCAATGTTTCATGGTTGTAAAATGTTATTAGTTACAATTTTACGAGCTCACACGAACTTAAAATGCTTCAAACCATGTTTTTAACTTCTATCAGTTTTGACCTTTTTAGTCAACTTTGACTTTTGGGTTTGACTAGACCAATTGATTCACTAAATGACATTTTAAGACTCGAAGTCTAGAGTAATTTGGTGTAAAACGATGTTTCGAACAACTTTCTAGTTTTACTCGAGACTTGAAACGGATCAAAAATAGACGAAAATGCCCTTGCATTAAATCTGTCAGCAAAATGATATTTTAGAATTATTCAGAAAATAACTTCTTAGATTTTAGAATCTCAAATGAGCGTAACTTGCTCGACTTTAATGTTTACTGGTAAAATATTATGTCTTAAACGAACATCTCAACAGGTAAAAATATATTTTCATGTCTAAGGTTATAAAAATATTTTCTCGACACTGTTAAACTCCTTGTAAAGTTTCTGTACAAAGTATATTTTTCGACACAGCTTGAAATTAAATCCAATTTCATAATAACCCAGAATTAATGTACACACAAGACTTGTGGATTCCATAAAGACGAAAGAAGATAAACTGTATAATTAATCATGTAAAGAAAACACAGTATGGAAATGGTTCAAGAATGCCAACGGATAATCTGAGAGATAAAAAATGACGCATATCATCAGTGTCTTCGGCTGCAAGATGCAATACAAGAAGGTCTCCTGGCGGCATGATTTTCCAAAATCACAAGACATACCGAGAAAGAAACAAAATATTAACAAGTCACACTCCTGAGGCGAGGAGGCTTAATGAAAAAGGGAGTATACAAGTAGGATCGTATTCCAAAAAATCGTCACATAATAAATGACGATCATGTGTTCAAGGTACAACAGATGTTGTAAGTCGAAGTCGAAACGCAGAATGATCAATGAGGTAATATTTAATCGATATTCGGGTGTCGTGTAAAAGGGTGGCGTAAAGGTAAATCAAGATTATGAAAACCCACAATATTATTCAGGTACTGATTCAACGAATGCTTCGAGATGTGTGACTCACATGGTGTCCTTTAGTCTTTTCTGGAGACATATTGAGATACACAATGGTCTATAGACTAGACATTCAATTACGAATGGTCGGAAAGAAAATCTGCGTATCTAAATAGATATCTTAAAAGAATTAAAACAATAAAAGCAACACGCGCGATAGTAAAATGAAAATAGAAGTTTCAACGAAAACAACACTTATTCAATTCCGAACAATGGTATCACGAGAGTATACACAACATGTGAGATCTCGTATTTTCCTGGTAATTATTTTACTCGTATTTATTATTTTAATCATTGTTGGTACTTATTCGAAATTATAATTTTTTTTCATTTTATAATTCCATATTTATTTAAATCAAATATTTTGATTTAAAATCACCCACGTGCATTTTTACAAACGTTTACTTGAATCAACGGAACGAGAACCGAGGGCTAAATATTTCGACTTAAAGATATTTATCTTTACATTGTACTAAGTCTAGACCGATAACGGGCACAGTAATAAATTCTTGTATTTCATATTTTTACTGTCGATTGTTTCAATGTTCGATGTTTTCAATGTTTTCTTTAAATGTCGCGTTAAGTCGAGTCGGGAGTCAATTTTATCTTATTTTGGGTGCGTTTTAACTTTTGAGAAGTATTTTTACGAAACCCGAGCCCCGTAAATATCTGTAAATTTGACTAATAGTCATTTCCCACTTTTTAATTAAACTATTTATTTTGTGGTCCTAAAGTTTCAAAAATTGCCACAATGGTCCCTCCACTTAACTAGACATTTAAATACATTCTTTTTACTTCCACTACCACTCACACACAACATTTTAAATAAGAAAGAAATCCACCACCCTCTTTCATCTTCTTCTATGCCGTGACACCCCAACCCCAAAACACCCTTGATTCATCAAAAATTAACTTGATCAATCCAAAACTAATTAAAGTCCCCTTCCTAATTTTGAAAGGTGCATCTTTTCGTACAAAATTTGTACACATGCAACCACTTTTGGTGTTTTGATGATTTCATGGTTGAATATGATGTTTGATCATTGTTTTTAGCATGATCATGGTTAAATTATGTGTTTTTGATGTTGAAAAGTCTAAGTTCTTGATTTTTTTATCTTTTGATTTTGTTGCATGCAAAGGTTTAGGATGTTTAAGGGTAATATTAGGATGATTTTATGAGTGGGAAAATGTTTAGATTTTGTTGAAAAAGTCATTTGATATGATTTTTAAAGTACGAAGTTTAGGCAGAAAGTTGAGGAAGGTTTTGGGTAACTTAATCTTGTTTTATTATTAAACAAATAAGATAGGATTGTAGATATTTTTCTTAGCTTCGATTTGATATAAATTAGAGCTTCCAACTCCAAACGAGTTGGAAATGGCGTTAGTTTGATTATTCGTGCACCGGGAGAAGAGTATCGACACAATCTAAAAATTGTTGTCGATATTTGGATCGAATCTCGAGGACTCTAAGTTGAAGTTTTGAAATGTGTAACCTACTGATAATGAGGTTTTTACCTTAGAGTTCGAGTTTACTTTAAAGCCCGAGTGTCAGTTTTGTAAACGGAGTCGTTTAAATAAGTTAAAACGGTTGTATGAAAAATTAACGTAAATCTGTCTGGATTTTGTAACCCGAAGATGTGTCGGGCAGTGAGTCTTAGAAGTAAAAACTTTTGATGAGCTTTTTATATGTCTTTCTATAGATGTTAAGTGAGCTTCTCAGTTAGTACCATAAACATTTGACGTGTCTAAGGGAGGTAAATCAGCCCATACATTTGGTATGTGCCGGCAGTTTTATCGAAAACATTATCTAATAAAAGTATATTTTTAGATGAAGTCTAGAAGTAACCCTTGCTTGGTTTTTATCATGTGTCATAATTTTATTATGTATTCATTTATTTCAAGTGTTTTTATAAACATTTATTTCGTGTCTTCTAAACTTTCGCGTCCCGTTATCGTAGGTCTCGGATGACTTAACGTTGCTTGACTTTCCGTTGTTACTACTGAGCCCTCCAGTTTCGTGTTGATTCCACCTTATAGCTAAGGTGAGTTCATAGCCCCTCTAGCTACTTGTTTATTATTTTAAAACACAGGATGAGATTAACATGTTGGAACATAATCTTCTAAATTGTATGCTATTCAGAATTGTATTCTGCCAGATGAATTTAATGATATTATTGCATTTAGACGTTAGCCTTGAGTTTCACCTATTTATCATGAGTCGTTAATTGTCCCGTATGCTTTGCGCTAAGAGCGAATGTTGTGGGTGGATCCATCGGAATTGACAATCCCCATCCCGTTTATATTGACGCACTTACATTTGTTTATACTTGAGTGTTTAGGCTGAACACTCCCTAGAAGAACTTACTTCGAGTTAAGCTTCGGTTCATGAGACTAAATAGCAATAATATTCATCGTGACTATGGACAATGTACATAGTTATCCCCCCCCCCAATACGTGATTTACAAATTCTATTGTGTTCCATTACTTAGCTTTCTAAACCTATGAATATCACTCAACTTTTTGTTGACGGGTTTACATGTTTTAATCTCAGGTAATACTGCTTAATGGGCTTGGACGAGGTACCGCAGGATGTTGGCAGCTTGGAAAGATCTGTGATGTGATATGTTATGCTTTTGTTATAAATGACGTGGTTAAAGTCTTCCGTTGATCTTTTGTTATCTTAAAACTTAAACTATGATGTTATGGTACTTTGTTATGTTTCAAAACTTATGGGACCGAAGTTTCTAAACTCTGATAAATTGTGATGTAATATATGTGTCTTTAATTGCGTCATTTTTGTGTCATTTATAACTCATTGTTACTCGTACCTTGACGTGTGATCCCCTTGTTGCCTAGTTGTTCCATGTCAGATTCTGGGGGTCTCACAGATTGGTATCAGAGCGAAGGTTATAGAGAACTAAGTCATTTTCAAAACTTGGTCTATAACTAAATATCAGGATATTTCATGCTTTACAAGGGTCAAACACAGATTCTGCCAATGTTGTTCAATATCTGCGCGGGTAACTCTCCAATCCTTATTGTTTACCTTGATTATTGTTATAATATTTCATACCTTGATTTTTTTGAAATATTACATTGGTTTCATTGTGATACGTATTACCTCCTTCTAAATCCCCTCATGCTTAATATTATATATATTCCCCTCCTTAGTGTTGCGTTCCTTGTTGACAATCAGTTATGCATACCTAAAATCTCTTCTTATTCTATTTTCTCCATTTCATGAATCTTGAAATAGCATACTTATACAAGTTCACACCGAATTTTGTATTGTGTTGTTGATAGAAACATGCCACCTACCAGAATTCGTAGAGCTGATGGACCCAGGAGATCCCGCCGGGCTACTATAGGGAGAGTTTTTTGCAAAAAGGGTAAAGAAAGCTGTTGCTGAATACGAAAAGAGCCGAGAGACTCAAACTAAAGGTGAAGGTTCTTCAAGCACAAAAGGATGTTCACACAAGACCTTCATGTCTGGAAAACCCCACTCCTTCAAAGGGACCAAAGGTGTCGTTGGTTTGACACGATGGTTTGAAAATATGAAGCAAGTATTTGGAACTTGCAAATGTGCTGAAGAGGATAAGGTAATTTATGCTGCTAGTACTTTGGAAGGTATAACACTCACCTGGTGGAATGGAAATATTAAAACCTTAGGTCTTGATAATGCAAACCAAATCCCTTGGAGCGAGTTCAAAACAATGATGACTACTGAGTACTGCCGTGAGACTGAGATAGCTCGGATGGAACACGAGCTATGGAACTTACAAATGAAGAATGATGATATTGAAGCCTACACTAATACGTTTCATGAGTTGGCCTTAATGTGTCCTGAACTGGTTCCAGATGAAAAGAAGAAAATAAAAAGGTATGTTAAGGGCTTTCCTGAAAGGATTAAAGGACACATTACTTCATCAAAACCCTCTTCCCTACATGAAGCAGTAAACATGGCTCGTGATTTGGTCGAGCAGTCTGTGGAAGGTAAAGCTGCTAAGTTAGATGCTGATAACAAACAGAAATGGGAGGATAATAAAGGAAACAATCAAGGGAACAATCAGGGCAATAACCGTAACAACAACCGAGGTAACAACAGAAACTCCAACTGGAATAATAACCGCCAAGCCAACAAGAGACAAGAGACAACAACCATGTACACAGCCGTTCCTGTTGTTCCTGCTACTCCTGTTATTCTTGCTGCTCCTGTTACTCCTGCTACTCCTACTGGCAAACGAGATTATACTGGGAATCTGCCTAAGTGTGATCAGTGTAGCTGGCATCATGTTGGTGTGTGTCCTCCTAAGTGTGCAATTTGTAAAAAGGTTGGCCATAGGGATGGATACTGCAATTCGTGCTACAATTGTGGTGAAAAAGGTCATTTCCAGAATAGGTGTCCAAAGGCTAAGGATTCGCATAACAATGAAGCTCGAGGCAGAGTGTATCATGTGGGAAATAACACTCAGCAGAATCCTCAGGTGGTCGCGGGTACGTATGTTCTTAACGATCATTATGTTAGTGTTTTATTCGATTCCGGTGCTGATAAGAGTTTCGTGTCTTCTTCTTTCACTCCTTTCGATGATATTACTCCTTCTGCTTTAGACACTAGTTATGAAGTAGAATTAGCAGACGGTAAGATTGTTAGTACCCATACAGTCTTGTGTGGTTGTACCCTTGATTTGCTTGGTCATTTGTTTTTAACCGACCTTTTACCGACGCGTCTCGGCGGTTTTGATGTTATTGTTAGTATGGATTGGTTAGCGTCTCATCGTGCTGTCATCGTTTGTTCTGAGCGAATCTTGCGTATTCCTCTTTCTTCGAGTAAAATATTTGAACTTCGCGGTGAGAATCCGGATGACAATCCAAATTCTCTTCTTTCTATCAAGGTTGATCAGAAAATGCTTGATGACATTCGTATCGTTTGTGAATTTCCTAGAGTTTTCCCAGACGACTTGCCGGGATTACCTCTTGTGCGTGAAGTTGAATTCCGTATCGATCTTATTCCGGGTGCACTGCCTGTTTCCAAATCGCCTTATCGTTTAGCCCCGTCTGAGATGAATAAATTATCGAATCAGCTTAAGGAATTACAAGAGAAAGGTTTCATCAGACCGAGTCATTCACCGTGGGGAGCGCCTGTGCTCTTTGTTAAGAAAAAGGATGGTGCAATGAGAATGTGTATAGACTACAGGGAATTGAATAAGCTGACAATCAAGAATCGTTACCCTCTCCCTCATATAGACGACTTATTTGACCAATTACAAGGTGCGTGCTGCTTTTCCAAGATAGATCTTCGTTCAGGTTATCATCAGTTAAGAGTGCATGAAAGTAACATCTCCAAAACCGCATTTAGAACCCGTTATGGACACTTTGAATTTACCGTTATGCCATTCGGTCTTACCAATGCTCCTGCTGTTTTTATGGATCTAATGAACCGTGTCTGCAAACCCTACCTTGACAAGTTTGTCATAGTCTTTATTGACGACATCCTCATTTACTCGAAATCAGAAAAAGATCATGAAAATCATCTTAGAACCATCTTAAGTCTTTTGGAGAAAGAAAGGTTGTATGCCAAATTCTCTAAGTGTGAATTTTGGTTGAAAGAGGTTCAGTTTTTAGGACACGTGGTAAATCAGGATGGAATACACGTGGATCCTAGTAATGTTGAAACAGTTAAGAATTGGAAATCTCCTAAATGGCCTACTGAGGTCCGTTCATTTCTCGGGTTAGCTGGATATTATCGTAGATTCATTGAAAACTTCTCCAAAATTGCTAAGCCTTTAACCCTGCTTACACAAAAGAACAAGGAATACATTTGGAATGAAGAGCAAGAGCAAGCCTTTTGCTTATTAAAGGACAAATTGTGTAATGCCCCAGTGTTAACACTTCCAGACGGACCGGACGATTTTGTTGTTTATTGTGATTGCTTATGCCTCCAGACAACTTAAAACCCATGAACAGAACTATACTACTCACGATTTGGAGTTAGGTGCAGTAGTATTCGCCTTGAAAATATGGAGACATTATCTTTATGGGACGAAAAGTGTAATATACACTGATCATAAGAGCCTCCAGTATATCTTTAACCAAAAGGACTTGAACATGCGACAAAGATGTTGGTTGGAACTCCTTAGCGACTATGAATGTGAAATTAAGTATCACCCAGGAAAGGCTAATGTTGTAGCTGATGCCCTAAGTCAAAAGGAAAGACTTAAACCTAGGAGAGTGCGTGATATGAGCATAACCATTCAATCTAGCCTCAAGGCTAAGATTTTAGAATCACAACAAGAAGCTGCAAAGGACTTTAAGGCTCCAGCAGAATTGCTGCGAGGATTAGATGCTCAGTTTGAAAGGAAAGAAAATGGAACAATTTACTTTGTTGGACGATTATGGATTCCATTAGTTGGAGGATTAAGAAAGGTAATAATGGATGAAGCTCACGCTTCAAGATATTCGATTCACCCTGGTGCAGATAAGATGTACTACGATTTAAGGGATATTTACTGGTGGCCAGGTATGAACACGGATATAGCATAATACGTTAACAAGTGTCTGACTTGTTTGAAGATTAAAGCAGTACATCAGAAACCCTCAGGTATTTTACAACAACCAGAAGTCCCAGAATGGAAATGGGAAAAGATTACAATGGACTTAGTCACAAAGCTGCCTAGAAGAAGTGGTGGTTTTGATGCAATTTGGGTAATTGTTGATAGATTAACCAAATCTTCTCACTTCCTTCCTATCCGTGAGGATTATAAAACTGATAGATTGGCTCGATTCTACATCAATGAGATTGTTGCAAAGCACGGAGTGCCAATATCGATTATTTCTGATAGGGATGGTCGTTTTGCATCTCAATTCTGGAAGGCACTTCAAAAGGCGTTTGGTACGCAAGTATTGATGAGTACATCATATCACCCAGAAACGGATGGACAAAGTGAATGCACTATTCAGACTCTAGAAGACATGCTGCGAGCATGTGTTATGGATTTTGGTGGTAGATGGGACACTCATATACCTTTGGTCGAATTTTCCTATAACAATAGTTATCATAAAAGCGTCAAGTGTTCACCATTCGAGGCTTTGTACGGACGCAAGTGCAGGTCGCCAGTGATATGGAACGAAGTAGGTGAAAGTCAACTGATAGGGCCTGAATTAGTTATAGAAACTACCGACAAGATTGTATAGATTAGGGAAAGACTGAAAACTGCTAGAAGTCGCCAGAAGAGTTACACAGACAAAAGACGCAGACCTCTTGAGTTTCAAGTCGGAGACCGTGTGCTGTTACGACTATCTCCATGGAAGGGTATTGTGAGGTTTAGTAAAAGAGGAAAACTTGCGCCACGTTTTGTAGGACCATTCGAGATCGTCGAGCGTATTGGTTCGGTAGCTTATCGACTGAAGTTACCACAGGAGTTAAGTTGTGTTCACGACGTATTTCACGTTTCCAAGCTTAAGAAATGCTTAGCCGAATCAGATGTTCAGATCCCGTTAGAAGAAATAAGGGTGGACGAGAAAATGTACTTCATCGAAGAACCAATAGAGATCGTAGATCGCCAAGTCAAGAAGCTGAAACGTAGTTGGATTCCTATCGTTAAAGTTCGTTGGGATTCACGTCGGGGTGCTGAGTTCACTTGGGAAAGTGAAGACCAGTTCAAGACTAAGTATCCCCATCTGTTCTCGTCTTCTTCTTCCATCTCCAGTTAAACTCTGAGGGACCAGAGTTCCTTTAGGGGGGAAGACTGTGAGATCTCGTATTTTCCTGGTAATTATTTTACTCGCATTCATTATTTTAATCATTGTTGGTATTTATTCGAAATTATAAATTTTTTTTATTTTATAATTCCATATTTATTTAAATCAAATATTTTGTTAGAAATACGTTTTTACGTATATTAGAAGTATCGGTCACTCCATAATATTATTAATGTTGTAATAGCTCGTAGTTAGTGTTACTTATTAAGTTAAGTAAGAAACCGACCCATGGGCTTGTCATGGGTCGGCCCAAGCCCAATAAAGGCCTTGGATATATATACCCCTTTCCACCATGGAAAGGGGTTGGTTGTTGGTCATTTCATATTTTTCATTTCAATAAAATACACATAGTTTCTCTCTCACTTTCTCTCTCTAGTTTCTCTCTCTAGGAATCTTCAACCCACTTCATAGATTCATAGGTTATCAATATTCTACAATTGGTATCAGAGCTATGGGCTGATTTAAGGTAATGATTTGTGTTGTTATTTAGTTTTTGATTGTATTAGTGTTCTTTAAGAAGATCCATCTTGATTCTTGGAGTTTTTGGTGTTTTTGTGATTGGGATTAGTAGATAAGTATTAGTTTTTACTTATTATTGTAGAAATCACAAAACTTTTTGGGTTATTTGGTAAAAATCTGGGTTTAATCTTCATATTCATAGTCGACTGTTCACTCGAACAAGGTTTCTGATTCCCAGTAAAAGTTCCGAACCAAAAGTTCCGAATCAACCAAAGTTCCGGATCAAAAGTTCCGAACCAAAAGTTCCGGATCAAGAAAAGTTCCGGATCAAAAAGTTCCGAACCAAAAGTTCCGGATCAAGGAAAGTTCCGGATCAAGGAAAGTTCCGGATCAAAAGTTCCGAACCAAAAGTTCCGGATCAAAGAAAGTTCTGGATCAAGGAAAGTTCCGGATCAAGACAAAGTTCCGAATCAAGAAGTTCCGAACCAAAAGTTTCGGATCAAGGAAAGTTCCGGATCAAGTCTTCCGAACCAAAAGTTCCGGATCAAGGAGTTCCGAGTCAAAATCTTCCGAATCAACACTTCCGAATCAACAAAAGTTCCGAATCAAGGGATATTTTACTTGTTTTTTTGACATTTTTTAGAGGATTTAATCTTGGTTTCTTACAACAAAAACTCAACACAACTCACAAACTTTACTTCACTGCTCGATCAACCGATAATCATTGTCTCTTTGAAGTGAACAAAATGAATCCGAATTCATTAATGCCTTAGATGACATCACTTACAGACATTTCCGTCATTACGGGAACGGACAATCGCCCTCCAATGCTCATCAAAGAAGTCTTTGAAGCATGGCAAGGCCGTATGATGTCATACCTTAAGGGAAAACCGGTATATGGGAGGCTTATGGTCAAGTCAATTCTAAATGGTCCACTTGACTATGGTACCATCGTGGTTAACAATGTGACTCGACCACGAGAATTTGAAGAACTCACACCAGCTCAACAACTTGTTGCAGATGCAGATGAAAAGGCTCTTCAAACCATTCTCCAAGCTCTTCCACATGATATCTATCGGATGGTAAGTCAGTATACGGTTGCAAAGGATTTATGGGAACGTCTAAAGGTGTTGCTACAAGGTACGTCTCTGACTAAACAGGAAAGGGAATGTCAGTTGTATGATCTATTTGATAGATTCACGTACAGCCCAGGGGAAACGCTTCGCGATTATTACTTCAGATTCACCACTCTCATGAATGATCTGAACGTATACAATCTCGTGATTGCTCCTTTCCAGGTTAACACCAAATTCTTGAATACTTTACCTCAAGCTGAATGGGGTGAGTATATTACCGATGTTAAGTTAACCAGGGATTTGCATAAGTGCAATTTGGATCAACTCTATGCTTTTCTTTAGTAGCATGAGAAACACGTGATCATGCACCGTTCGCCTCGAGGTATGTATCCTGATTCTTTAGCATTGATGGCGAATCAACCAAGCTTGTCACACAACAACACTCCTTATATCTTGGGACACCAAGCCTATCATCCATCACCTTACATGACACCAAGCTTCCCCTAATATTCGATTCTACCGCAACCACCCACCTCACATCAGCAACAATATCGGTTTAATACACCTTCATCACAATATGCTTCACAACCTCATCCAACAAGCATTGCACCTTATGCTCAGTCTTCATATTCTTCTTATCAAGAGAATGCAGCATATCCATCAAGCTACCCTGACCACATGAGTATTCCTCCTAGTGCTTATGCAGCTCAACAAGACCAAGCAATGTATTGTGATGATGATGAAGTCCCCATTCCTGAATTCAAACAAGGAACTGACCCAGTTGAAGTGTTAGCCACTATGTCTGCTTATCCCACAAGGACATTAAGCAAACGAGGATTTAGAGGATCAGCTCCTACTAAAAATCAGCTGAGGAATTCATCAAATTCTCGCCAACAAGCTACTATTGAGAATGGCAGGGTAATGGTTCAACCTATTCAACCTTATCAGGGGAGACCTATTACATCAACCACCAATGCACACACGGTCAATCCTGCTCTAATGGTCAACACTCCTCCACGGGCTAATTCCACAGGCAAGTTGAGAATGATTACATGTTACAACTGCAAGGAAGAATGTCACATGTCCAGGGATTGCAAGAAACCCAAGAGGAGAAGGGATGGTCAATGGTTTGCAGAGAAGATTTATCTGGTCAACGCTCAGGCACAAGGAAGGGAACTTGATGAAGAGGAGCTTGCATTTCTTGCTGATCCAGGGATTGGTGAACAAGACGTTGTCACTACACAGAATGCAGCATACCAAGCAGATGATCTTGATGCTTATGATTCAGACTGCGATGATCTTCAATCTGCTCAGGCAGCTCTCATGGCAACTCTCTCTAGCTATGGTTCAGATAAAATATCTGAGGTACCTAATAATACCACTAATAATAGTATTCAACCACATCAAGTTGTGCAAGAGAGTGCTAATTCGAATGAGTCTTCGGTAGTGAGTCGTTCAAATGAGGAGACAATCAATGATAGTAATATCAATGTGAGTCCCCAGACTTTGAGTGAAGCACAACCGGGAGTCATTTCGCATACGCATACTCCTGCTCAACAAGATTTGGTCATGGTTCCTGCTACATTACTTAGCCAAATGAATGCTGCACTCTTAGAAACCATAGCGAAGAATAAGAATTTGTCTTATGAGCTTGCCTTATGCAACGAGAAAGTTCAAACTCTGGAATTAGTGCCTTCGTCTAGTGTTCTAACAAATCCCGAATATGATCATTTTCGAAACAAACAAATGGGTCATTTGCAAGAAATTGAAACCTTAAGAGCAGATCTTTCTAACGAACTTAAAGAAAAAGAGTTAGTGGTCACTAATTTTCAAAAACTTCAAACGGATTTTGAATTACTCGAGTCTAAGAAGAATCAAATGGAAATTAATGCGGCTAATAAGATTAGAAGTCTAGATTATTTGCTTTTAAGACAATACGCTGCCTCTCAACTAGTGCACTTATTTGATGCTTCGTTCAGAGAATTTAACTTATCGCGTCAAAAAGGCCTTCCCCCTAACCCACGGTATGCAAAACAAGCTCTTATCCATAGTCCAAGACTTTATAATGCAACCCAATTAGGATTGGTCTTAGAACCGATTGTTATGTTCGAGGATCGCACAAATAAGGATCTAGTTGATGAGAATCGGTCATACAACTCGGCAAAATATCCCGATTGTGATTATTTTAAAATGAATCAGGAGCTTGCTAAAACGGATTTTAGAATTCGCTTCCATATGGAAAAAGATCTTATTACAGCACCAACCTACATGTTAGATGAAGAAAACCCTAGTACACTTCCTACACTTGTCAAAATGGAAGGACCTAAGGAAATCCCAAAGGATCTTCCACCTGTTAGCACTGTATGGTTAAACTTGCAAGAGATTAATCAATACTTTGTTAGTTTTGACAAGGTCATCCGGGAATGTACGAATTCAAATGGTTTAAACGCCGGAGAATGGGCTTTCGAACACATGAACGAGGTGTTTAAAATGAGATCAATCCGTTTGTCGAAAGTTTAAAAGGAAGTTTTGCATCTCTTAAAGAAAATCTTGAATTTAAAATTGGAGAAGTTCAAAAAGTGTTTTATGAAATGGACACCGCTTACGAACTACAACTAATTGAAAAGGAAAAGATTTTATCCGAATATGACCGATTCTTGTCCCAAGTAATTTCGTGTGATGTGCTTACTATTGTAAATGTTAATTATTCGAATGAGCTTACATCCGCTATGATTAATTGTGATGCTGTGAATATATGTGATGATGGGTGTGATCTCTCTGTAAATGTTGCTGATACTGTAAATGAGGTAGATAATCATTCTTGTCACGAATCTAATGCTGAATTTTTAAAGCTACAAGATTCTTACAATTTACTTTCAAAACGATTTAATCAACTTGAACAACATTGTATATCTTTAGAATTAAAACAACAAACTCAAAATGAGGATCTTTTGATAACAAATGGTTGTGAAAACGGTGTTGAGACGAGTGACAAGATGATTGCAATAGTTAAGGCATTAGAGGAAGAGATTATGAGATTGAAGAGAGATGTGTCATCAAATGAAACGCTAAAATTGGAACTAGAGGCTGTAGAGTATAAAAACCAGGACTTAGAAATTAGACTTTCGTCTATTCTAGGGGAGATGGATCGTGCAAGGCAGGGAATGTCCAAACTTTATGGTTCACTAGAAGAACACTTCGCTTTTAATGCGGCACAGCAACAATCTTATGTTGAACAATTGAACCAAAAATGTGAGGAAATCTCTGACTTAAACATCTTGCTCATTGACAAAAACATGGTTTTGGCCGAGTTAAAGGAGACACTTCTTCTCACTCGACAAGAAGCTGTTAATAACTTAGCCACCAACTCTGCACCGTCCTCTAGTGCTCCAACAACCAAGTCAGTAGTGCTTTATAAAAACCCACTCCATAAGAACAACCCGGTTACCTACGATGATTATATGAGGAATGCCATTAAGCATGTAGATCTTGTTAGGGATATTTTAGACGATCTTTATGCCTTAGACCCCTCAAGTAGCTACTATTATTCAGCTCATGAATATATTAAGCGAGTTCAATATTGCTTAGCATATTTGCAATACATAGGTAAACCAGGTTCTGCACTACTCACTAATCGACCCATTGCTGTAACTCCATTCAATAAGACCCCAGGAGCAAAACCGTCATTGGCACCATCAAGTAAGGCACCTTTAAAATCTGTTGCTAATGTTCCCACTTTGCCTTCTATAGGAGTAAAAGAGTCTACTAAGGCTAAAGGATCGCCACTCAAGAAAGATAAGATCAAGCCCTCCACTAGTAGTACCAACAAGAAGAAAGTAGAAGCTCACCATAGGAATGTTAGTTCAGGTTTAAATAAAAGGAATCATGTTAAGACTAAAAGCTTTGCGCCTGTGCAGAAGCCTAAACCATTTGTGAATTCTGATTTGAAATGTTGGAATTGTAATGAATGTATGTTTTCCCAACGTCATGATTTGTGTCTTATTGATCATGTGAATGAAATGAATGCCATTAGGAACGATCTTGAATGGAAGCCAACTGGTAGAACTCATGCCGAAGTTGGCTGGCAATGGCGTCCCACTGGTAGGACCTTTACATTAGATGGAAAAATGTGCCCTTTAACTAGGAATGCATCCATTGAGGTTAGGTCTGAGCGTCCTTTAGTTAGGCACACTAGCACTAAAGTATGGAAACAGCGCCCTTTAATTAGGTCAGCCCCCACTATAGTGCCTATCAGTGAAGAAATACCTCAGGATTTAAGCCAACTAGAATCTACACCACCAACTAGGAAGAAGAAGGCTAGGAAATCTAAGAAGCCTAAAGTTAGCAAATCTAAGATTAATAAATCTGTACCTGCTAATAACAAGGAACATTCAGATTCCGATACCTCTACATTGTCCTTGTCTGGTGATATTTTCAGGTGGTCCAAATCATCCTCTGGTATTTGGACTCCGGTTGTTTAAAGCATATGACCGGAGATCGCTCGATGCTCTGAAATTTCGTCAGCAAGTTTCTTGGAACGGTTAAATTTGGTAATGATCATATTGCAAAGATAATGGGGTATGGTGAATATCAGATTGGAAACGTTACGATTTCAAGGGTATACTATGTAGAAGGTCTTGGTCATAACTTATTTTCGGTATGACAGTTTTGTGATTCCAACCTAGAGGTTGCTTTTCGACAACATACTTGTTTCATCCGCAACTTGGAAGGAAAAGATTTGTTGAAGGGATCTCGTGGTGCAAATCTTTATACGTTGTCCCTACAAGACATGATGGCCGCTTCTCCAGTATGTCTTCTCTCCAAAGCATCTAAGACCAAGTCATGGTTATGGCATCGCAGATTATCTCATCTCAACTTTGATGCTATTAATCATCTGGCTAAAAACGAATTAGTTCGTGGTCTTCCAAAGCTCAAATTTCACAAGGATCATTTATGTTCCGCGTGTTCAAGGGGGAAAAGTACCAAGAAATCATACAAGCCCAAAGCTGAAGACACCAATCAAGAAAAACTTCATCTTTTGCATATGGATCTTTGTGGGCCAATGAGAACTGAAAGTGTGAGCGGTAAGAAATTCATTCTTGTTATTGTGGATGATTTCTCCAGGTTTACATGGGTTAGATTTCTACGTACAAAGGATGAAGCACCGAAGGCTATCATCACTTTTCTGAAGTTCGTTCAAGTACGTTTAAATACTACTGTCCGCCGAATTCGTACAGATAATGGAACAGAGTTCGTCAACCAGACTCTTCGTGCTTACTATGAAGAAGTTGGTATTTCACATGAAACATCCGCTGCACATACTCCACAACAAAACGGTGTCGTTGAAAGACGGAATCGTACGCTTATGGAAGCTGCTAGGACTATGCTAATTTATGCGAACGCTCCATTGTTCTTGTGGGCAGAAGCTGTATCTATTACATGTTTCACCCAAAACCGCTCTATCATTCGGAAACGCCATGTAAAAACACCTTACAAGCTTCTACATGATCATAAACCCGATGTTTCATTCTTTCATGTGTTTGGTGCTCTTTGTTATCCAAACATTAATAGTGAGAACTTGGGCAAGCTTCAACCGAAATCCGATATAGGTATTTTCATTGGTTACTCACCCTCCAAGAAGGCATACCGAATTTACAACCGTCGTCTTGGTAAGATCGTAGAAACTATGGACGCAGATTTTGATGAGCTGACAGCGATGGCTTCTGAGCAACGCAGCTCTGAACCCGCGCTTCACGAGATGGGAACCGATGCTATAAGTTCTGGATTAGTTCCCAATAATCCTACTTCTACATCATTTTTACCACCTACAAGGCCCGAGTGGGATAAACTATTTCAACCGTTGTTTGATGAATACTTTGATCCTGATATGAGCTTAAACTCATATCCTTTTATCAACAAAAAAAACCCTAAAACATGAAGCAAAATACCCAATTATCTTGCAAAAACAGTGTTATGTGGTATGTTTGTGTTTGTGTGATCTTATGTAGGTAAAAGGATACAATTTCAAGCAAACAAAGTCAACTCAGTCAAAGGATGATTTTGTTGAAGAATCAAAGTTGAAGGGCCAAAAATGTCAAAGAATGAAGATTGTAGCTTAAAACAGCAATCTGCCAAGTCAAGGGGCTTGTTTTGCCAAGATTGGAAAGTTATGCAAAGCTTAATCCAAGTGGAAAGACTTCAGCCAATGGGAAGAGAGAAAACACCTCACACGGATCAAGCATTAATTGGCCACTTCCGCCGCCCCACATTTATTACAATATCTTAACAGTTCAATCCGCAACACATCTCCTCAACCAATAAGAAGGCGCCACGTGTTTTCTTCTTCAAAGTAAAAAATTTCTAGGATCGGGTTTTTGATAGAGGCCATTTCATGACACGACTTCAACATCAATATTGCTCGATTTGAAGAGACGAATTCAATGGTGCAATCCAATTAACAAATCATCCAGTAAATCAAAAACACCCAAATCTGTTCATCACATTCAAAAAGCAATTATGCAGATTACTCCACGTGGCAAGCTGGGATTGGCCCTGACACGTCACCAACCCCAACTAATTCTCCTCTCATGCCTATAAATAGATATCTTGTACTTCATTTTTCAATAGTAGCTTAATTTTGTAAAAACACCTAGTTCTTACTTTCCCTTTCCTTTTTCCTCATTCTACCCTAACTACTCAAGAGTCTGACAAACTCTTGAGTTAGTTAGTTAGTTGGTAGCTTGTAACAACCTTTGTAACTGAATTCATTCAATAAAATTCAAATTACCTTTTTCCCGCCAAAAGTGTTCTTATCATTCCAGTTCCTTTCCTGCTATTGAGAGATCTTATTGTTGTTGTTGAGTGTTTGTTATGATCATACATTGATCATAACTGACATTGGTGAAGTCTTGTAGCTGTTTGATCAGAATTCAGTCCATACCATTGTTCATTTGAAGATTTGTAGCAGAATGATGATTATAGATGATTGTAGCTGATTTGTTTGTTGATTAAGTGTTCCCTAGTGATAAAGGTGGTGGTTATCACTAGGGCAAGAGAGCTCAGCGCTCCTCTTCTTCCCAAAGGATATCTACATTAGGTTCTAAAGCTCTTAATTTTGATTCCACTCAATTGCAATTGCCATGTTCTTTTCCTAGTGTAGAAATCAGTTGATTGCATGATAAAAGGTGCTTAGTTTGCTTGTGGATTGATTCTAGGCTTGTTGTAGCTTTAGTGTAATCTGATTTAGCCTTTTCAGCTTGGTACTTGTTCTTAATTCAGTTTACATAAGCTTAGCCTTCATTCTGAGTATAGGAGGTGCTTAGTTCTTGAAACCTGCTTGAATACATTACATTTTGGTTAACAAATTTAGGTTACTTAAGCTTTTAGCTCAGTGTGAACTAGTGCTCAAAAACCTTTCACAAAATCTCATTAAAAGATCAGCATTAGTGTTTGGCAATAGGTTTAAGCCAAGATCATTGTGAGATTTATAGTGATCTAGTTGTAACTAGTTGGATTTTTAGCCTGTTTTGGTCTTGTGTGATCAAAGTGAGTTCTATTCTTGTGAAATCTTTCACTTCTAGGTCTCATAGCTCACTTTTGTGTTGTGAAATTTTGTGCATCAGTTTTCCAAACTAGTTTTTTTTAGAACTTCACATTTTCAAATCATCATTGCATCTTTGTTAGTTAACCATTTGCTTTTAAACCTTTTTCTATAGATAGAGCAACATCTAAAGTTTCATTGTTAAGGAGGATTTTCTACAGTTTTCAGAAATAAGCCAGATAATAGCTTTTTACTTCAGCATAAGCATAGTGCTTTTTCTGTGATGATTTAGTGGACTGTTTTCTTGATTCTCCAATTCTACTTCACAAAAGTTGTTATTTTCTTTCACAAAATCGTTCAATAAGTGTTGAATATTAAGTTTTGAAAGTTTGAGCTTTTTGCAAAAATTTGGTCAAACTTGGTCAACATAAGCCCTTTTGAGCTTATTTCAGATTTCTAGCTTATTTCTGGATGAAAAACGTTCTAGTTTGATTTCCCCTTCTTTAAATCAAGTGCTTAATCAGTTTCTTTACAAAGGTCAAGTTGTGACTGATTGGAATAAGCTGTAGCTTATTTTGTGCTTATCAATAAGCACTCATTTGCTTATTTTTGACTTTTAGCTTATCTCCTTTAATACACGTAGTCTTAATTGGATTAGAAATCTTTTGCAATTTGTTTCATTAATTTTGGTGTAGTAATAAGCTCAGTCTAGCTTATTTTGTTATTAGCCCGTTTTTAGTTTAAAATGATTTGAAAATTGCACTTAGGTCCCTATAGGTTTAATCAGTTTTAATTGTTAGCTAAACTTCCTAATTTTGTGGTATTTGCAAAATTTAGTCCCTCAGATTAAGAAGTTGTTAAAATTCAGTTTGATACTTTGTTAATTAGTTACATTTTTGGTTAGTTTGTTACTAGTTTTACATAATTGGTCCTTGTAGTTAACTGTTTTGCATTATTAGTCCTTATAATTGTTAGAATTTACAATTTGAGCATTTAATCTTCCTAGAAATTACATTTTCAGTCCTTATAGTTTTATATTTTGCAATTTTAATTTTGTTTGAATAAAAAAACTTGGTATTTGCAATATGTTTTACGTATAAGTAGGTTAAAATTTTTCATTTTTAAATAGTGTTGTTTGAATTAGCATAGATTACCAAGCAAGCTTTAACAACCAAGAACAATTATAAATCCGATATTGGTTGGACTTTCTATTAGTTAAGAACTGAGAAAACGAACTTGCATTATATTACATTTCAGATCCCCCAAATGATGAAGTTCAAGCACCCGTAGTGATAGCTCCAATCCCTGAAGTTGTTGCTCCAGCTAATGAAGCTTTATCAAATGCATCTTCAATTAACATTGAACCGGATGCACCTCTACCAAGTGATTCTCAAACTACACCTGAATCGTCACCCCTACTTGTGCCTAATGATGTGGAAGAGGATTCTACTGATCACGATTTGGAATATGCTCACTTAAAAGAGCGTCCTTTCTTTGGTATACCGTTCCCTAAAAACCCTTCAGCCGCGTCTACCTCAGAAGAAGCTCCTTCAATTGTTCACTCCAGACCACCACGAATTCAAAATCATAGCACCAAATGGACAAAAGATCACCCAATTAGGAATGTCATTGGAAGTCTCGATCGACCAGTCTCTACACGCCATCAATTACAAGAGAGTGCACTCTATTTCTATTTTGATGCATTTCTCTCCGAAGTTGAACCTAAAAACTGGCAACATGCTATGACTCAATCATCTTGGATTGAAGCCATGCAAGAGGAACTAAATGAATTTCAACGACTTGAAGTATGGGAATTAGATCCTCTCCCTAACAAGGTTAACATCCTTACTTTGTTGTGGGTTTATAAGGTAAAACTTGATGAGATGGGTGGAGTATTGAAAAATAAGGCTAGATTGGTTGCTAGAGGATACAAACAAGCCTTGGGTATCGACTTTGAAGAATCTTTTGCTCCTGTTGCAAGATTGGAGGCTATTAGACTATTCCTTGCGTATGCTGCTCATATGAACATGATCGTCTATCAAATGGATGTGAAGACGACATTTTTGAATGGTGAACTAAGGGAAGAAGTCGATGTAAGTCAGCTAGATGGGTTCGTTAGCACGGAGTTTCCTAATCATGTGTACAAGCTTAAGAAGGATCTCTATGGGTTGAAACAAGCTCCACGCGCGTGGTATGATCTCCTTTCAACATATCTCATCTCGGAAGGCTTCTCCAAAGGCAAGGTGGACCCCACTCTATTAACTCTCAAGGAGGACAACGAGATGATTATGGTACAAGTTTATGTTGATGATATAATATTTGCTGCCTCTAACATAGAATTGTCCAAACGCTTTGAGAAGATAATGTCCACACGCTTTCAGATGTCAATGATGGGCAAAATTTCATTTTTCTTAGGATTACAAATTTCTCAGAATCCCAGAGGCATCTTTATTAATCAATCCAAATATGCTCTAGAATCTTTAAAGAAATATAACTTTGAAAATTGTGACCCCGTGGACACTCCAATGGTGGAGAAATCCAAGTTAGATGAAGATAGGAATGGAACTATTGTCGATCCAAAACATTACCGTGGGATGATCGGCACCCTTCTATATCTGACTGCTAGCAGGTCTGATTTGCAATTTGCCGTATGCATGTGTGCCCGGTATCAGGCTCGGCCTACCAAAAAGCACCTACATGTTGTTAAAAGGATCTTTCGGTATCTCAAAGGAACACTTCATCGTGGTCTATGGTATCCGAAAGATTCCTCTATTGCTTTAATATCATACGCAGATGCCGATCATGCTGGGTGTCAAGACACGAGGCGTAGCACTTCTGGATCTATGCAACTCCTTGGAGACAGATTGATTAGTTGGTCTTCAAAAAGGCAGAAATGCGCTGCAATTTCTAGCACGGAGGCTGAATACATCGCCATGTCCGTTTGTTGTGCTCAAGTCCTTTGGATGAGATCACAATTAACTGACTACGGTTTGGGATTCAACAAAATCCCGATGTATTGTAACAACAAGAGCGCCATTGCCCTTTGCTGCAACTATGTTCAACACTCCCAGGCCAAGCACATAGACATTCACTACCATTTCATTAAAGAGCAGGTGGAGAACGGAGTGATCGAGCTATATTTTTTCACTACTGAGTATCAGCTGGCAGATATGTTCACCAAAGCCTTAGATCGAGGACGAATCGAGTTTTTGATTGACAAGCTTGGCATGAAATCTTTCTCTCCAGCGACTCTTAAAGAATTGGCAGAAGAATCAGCTGAATAGTAGTGGTAAACTATTCGAGCGTATCCTTTGTTCGTGATCATGTATATTATCGTACATATATAAACCACAAAAATCAAAACACAAAAATATAAAACCAAGAAAAACCATAAAAAATATAAAACCAAGAAAAACCATAAAAATTATAAAATCAAGAAAAACCAAAAAAATATTTTTCGTTTTTAAATCGGGCCTGTCTTTTAGTACGGTAATATTTACGGCTTTAGAAATGTCGATCAATATTGACACGGCGCCATAAATAGAGTCCATATAAAAGTTGTACATTTTTAAAACATGCCCATTATGGCTTGTAGTTATTTCAGACTGCAACCCGATTTTCATATTAAAGTCACGTATTTCCTTGGAAAACGTTGGGTCACAACGGGAATTAATTTTCTCGGGCATGATTTACAAGCCAAATCATGCAAAGGGATCAAGTTTACTTTACAACTTGGTCTAACACGAGTTAGTGTACGTCTCAGTGCATTAATTTGTCTAAATAAGAGAAATCTTATTGCTACCACGAATCAATTTTTTTAAGACATTAATTGGAAATGTTTTCATCAATATTTGACTCTTTAAACAATGACTACAGCTCTTTAAATAGAAAACGGGTCATCGTTTAAGGGGGAGAAAATATTAAATCATCTTCGTCATCAAAACGATTTTCAAAAGTGATTGTGGAAACTTAATTGGCTAAATGGTTTATGAGTGGTCTTGCTTTAGAATACGACTTGTGCTCGTTCAATGTGATAGGAATTGCTTTAAGATCTTGGAGATTTGCTAATAAGTTGCGATGCTTAAGTTGTGTGAAGGTTAAGTTGGCGAAATTTAACTATGGTTAGGGTAACTAGAAAAGAAAAGGAGTTAGCATCTAAAAAGGATAAGAAAAGAAAAGTATAGGGGACTTAAGTGACCATTTGAGAAAGTTGTTCAAATTTGACCTAAGTCAAATCCAAAACCCCCCGTCCCTTTTTACTTTATTCTTCTTCACTGTTTATTTTCCTTCTTGCCGCCATTAAACACACACTCAAGCTTTCTCACACACGAGGTTTAATCTGTCAATCATCCAACCTGTTTCATTCGATTTAAAAGGTAATAACATCAATCTTTAACTTATAATTCGCCTAATTCATCATTTAAATCCTGTTAATTGATTCGGATAATCAACTTTATCAAAATTAGGGATCATTTGCCTAATTAGGGTTTAATTGATTAGGGTTTTAGATGGGTTTTGCTCGGAATATCATTAGATTGTGTTAGGTTACATTAGATTGCCTTAGAACTCACAAACGCGACTAGATTAATCTTTAATAGGCTGCGTTTAGAAGTTCCGGATGAACATGGTGAACAAACTTCCGAATGAAGAAAGTTCTGAACAAACTTCCGAATGAAGGAAGTTCTGAACAAACTTCCGAATGAAGGAAGTTCCGAACGAACTTCCGAATGAAGGAAGTTACGGATGAACTTCCGAATGAAGAAAGTTCCGGATGAACTTCCGAATGAAGAAGTTCCGGATGAACTTCCGAATGAAGAAGTTCCGAGTGAACTTCCGAATGAAGAAGTTCTGAGTGAACTTCCGAATGAAGAAG
Source organism: Glebionis coronaria (assembly GCA_025667525.1). Lineage (NCBI taxonomy): Eukaryota > Viridiplantae > Streptophyta > Magnoliopsida > Asterales > Asteraceae > Glebionis > Glebionis coronaria. The sequence continues at coordinate 650,972,088 of CM046874.1, forward strand.
TTCCGAGTGAACTTCCGAATAAAGAAGTTCCGGATGAACTTCCGAATGAAGAAGTTCCGGATGAACTTCCGAATTAAGAAGTTCCGAGTGAACTTCCGAATGAAGAAGTTCCGAATGAACTTCCGAATGAAGAAGTTCCGGATGAACTTCCGAATGAAGAAGTTCCGAATGAACTTCCGAATGAAGAAGTTCCGGATGAACTTCCGAATGAAGAAGTTCCGGATGAACTTCCGAATGAAGGACTTCCGAATGAAGGACTTCCGAATGAAGGACTTCCGAATGAAGAGTTCCGAATGAAGGACTTCCGAATGAAGAGTTCCGAATGAAGGAGTTACGAATGAAAAGTTCTGAATGAAGGAGTTCCGAATGAAGAGTTCCGAATGAAGGAAAGTTCCGGATGAAGAGTTGTTTGATTGATAGTTGTTTGCATGTTATAAGTACTTGTTGAAATGTGTTATGCTTAGAAGTAATAATGATACATATCTATATATTTTTGTTCATCAACCTTTCATGTCTTATCTTACGTAGATACGATGACTAATCCAACAGTACAAGCAATCCAAGATTATAGAGCAGCAGCAATTGCCGAAGCACGAAACCTCAAGTTCATACCAAACAATTACCGGCTGAAGCAAGTCTCAAAATCCACTCACCATGGATTTAAAGTCGCCATAGCAATACTTGATCACTCTCACTTTAAGAATGCCCTTAGGAATACTGCCTCGGTGCCATATGATTACATGTATGAGTTCTGGGCTACCAAGGAGAGTACTTCAAACAAGATCACCTTCACTCTCGACAACAAGCAGCAGACACTCACTGTTTCAGATTTCTGTAAGATTTTTGGAATACGGGATACACCCAAAGGTATGTCATTTTCGAGGGATCCCACTAAAGACGAACTCATGGAGATGTTCGAGGCTCTTGGATGTCCTGACATACGAGTTGTGTCTGAGTTTACCACCGCTAAAGTAGGTCAACCTTGGAGAGCACTCTTGGGTATTCTCAGTAGATGTCTTACACCGAAAACAAGTGGGCATGATGCTTTGCGTAGTCTAATTATGAACATCTTCCATGGAATGTACAAAGGCGCAAATGCAGATTATGCATTGTTGTTGTGGGAAGAATTCACCTTTCAACTCTTCCAAAACAAGAAGCTGAAGACTCATTTCTTTCCTTACCCTTAGTTTATCAAGCTTATCATTAATTATTTTATGAAGAATGATGTTACTATTGATAGGCGTGCAGCAAGTCGTCATCACACTGAAGAGGCTGATCACATTGTGGATCTAAGGCATGAAGGACCATCTAGTGGTGTGATTCCTGGTCCTATTCCCGATTATCTTCTGACGGATAGAATTAAAGGTTCTGCTGATTACAAGCTACTGCTGCTAGAAATCAAGAAGCTAAAAGCAAGCCTTCAGACAGTAGAAGACTCGTCTACTACGGTCAAGAGTAAAGGTAAACGCAAGCAACCAGCTGCTTTACCTGAACCCGAAATCAAGAAGAAGAAGACAGAAGCTAAGAAGGGAAAAGGCACTGCTGATAAGTATGTTCTACGTGACGAAGAGGATGTTGATGACGATCCTACTCTTGACAAGGCGGAGAGAAAAATGATGAAGATAGCTATTGAAAAGAGTAGGAGAGACACTGGAGGTAGTGGTTCGGGTGCACAGAAGGATACTGAAGAAGAGTACGAGGAGCCAGAGGATATTGATGAGTTTGGATCACCTGAACGGTATTCTACTTCGAAGGAGACATCCATCCCTGTTTCAGCAAGTGTTGAAAAAGAGTCCGGTGCTCCTACAATCATGGTACCTACTCAACCTTTAGTAACTCAACCTACACCAATACAACCCTTACCAACCCAACCGGTTTCAACACCATTCCTTCCACCTCCAATAACTCCCATCCTCAGTACTGTGGCCGAGCCTCTTCAACCAACCCAGAGCAGCCCTGCATCGTCTTCAGTGGCTGCATTTGTAATGGCAGAGATGTTGGATAAACATACGGATAATCAAAAAAGAGAGATGAATGAACTTCGCCAAGAGCTACTTAGATGAGAGCAAAGTGAAGAAGCATCTAAGAAAGCCCAAGAAGAGATGCTTGCTAAGTTCACTGCAGAAATGGAGTTGACACATAAAGATCATGCAGAAGAACTAGCTCAGGTTAAGCAGGCTGAAGCTGATAAGCATGCTGCACGAATCACGAGACTTCAAGCAATGAGGGATAAATACAAGGAGCAGAAAGAAGCACTTGAAGCTTCTGTTGAAGAGAGAGTGAAAGAATCCGTTGAATCCATTATGCCAAAACTGCGTGATGAGTTGAAGACACTCGCGGCTGATAACTTGATGATCAAGTCATCCAATCCTTCTGACTCCACCTACAAAATTGCCTATGAGTTAACGGATTTTGAATTAAAGAAGATCCTCAAAGCTCGCATGAGGGAACTTAGATCGTTTGATAAATCTAAGATTCAACGAACACTCCACAAATCCCTGAATGACGCTATCATGGAGGATGATCGGTTGTTCAAGATGTTTGGAAGTGTGGTACCTTACCACATTCTGCCTGAGGAAGAAAGGGAAGAATGTGAACAAGAAGAGGGTACTGGTGAAGAAGAAGAGGAAGAAGAAGGAGAAGAAGAAGAAGAAGAAGAAGAGGATGATGATGGTGACGATGATGGTGGTGATGATGATGAGGATGATGATGATGATGATGATGGTGATGATGGTGGTGATGGAAATGAGGAGAGTGCTAAGGGAAGCAATGAAGGTGACGATGAGGATGATGATGGTAAACAACCTAAAAAGGGGGACAAGGTAGCCAGCTAAAAGAAACCATCTAAGTCTGGTACCAAGTCTCAAAAAGATGTTGCGCAGAAGGAAAAATCCACCTCAACAGAATCAAGACGATCCAAGTGGCGCCACGATGTGAATGCTACTACAGCGTCATCGATTCCCGGTACATCTATTGTTGTGTCTATACCTGTTACCACTAACCCTGTTAGTTCGTTTGTTGCTCCTGTGATTGCAGAATCAGTGACTGAACCTGAAGCTGCACAACACTCGCCTGTTCATGACACCGCCGAGATGCCTGAATCTGAACCAGCACGTGTTCATGTCTCTACTCCTCTACAACAAGAACCACAATCTATTGTTCCTGAGTCAAGCACACGGGACTAGGCAGACATATTGGAGATTGACGAGACTGCACCACCACAAGCTTAGATCACGGCATCGGCTCAATATGATCCAATCACAGACGCTGACAGAGATGTTCTATATCTCCGTATCCGCAGTCCGATCGACTTGTGTGCATTTCTGGCTGATGAGTATAAGTCTTCGGTCACTCCGTCTTTGGTGAAGAGAGCGCTAAAGGATAAGAGAATTCGCGCCAAAACCAGGTTAACCCGAATGGAGTTCGAGTATTATGTTGATGAGATCCTGAAAGCTCTTAATACCGTTCAACGGCCAGGTCTTCATGAATCAGAAATAGCTCCACCTCCACTTGATCCTTCTCAAGATAATCAGATTGCTCTCGACATCTTCGTCACTTTTGTCTTGAGTATCTTCTGAAGGGTTCATCAAAGTACGCAACCTCCCTGACCTTGCTGAAAGCTGCCAACTGGGGGACAATACCCTATATCGAGGAAAAGGTAAACCGACTCTGGGTCCCAAAGGTAAATCGTAATTATGATATGTATGCTGTCATAGGTGCATCACACTGGGACGAACGAGTTCGAAGGGCGTACAGGGGTTGCTGCTTAGCCAATTCAGGAAGTAACGTTATATCCGATATCCGCATCTCCAGTATTTTAGGACTGAAAACTGAAGCCAAGAATGGCTATTATCATGTGACGGAGATTCGTCTAAAAAGGGAGGATGACAGAGAATACACAATCCAACAGGGAGATTTTTCTATCATTCGCCTTGAGGATATCGAAGACATGTTGCTTATGATGACCCGTGATCAACTCACCCATATTGCTCGTGAAGACATCATTGCCTTGAATACAACACTTCGTATGTTCACACGAAGCATTGTTATCAAGAAACGAGTTGAAGATCTTCAATTGGGAGTTGAAAGCTACCAAAGGAAGCTTAACTTAACACGTCCAATGAATCAAGTTTTACCTCAACATGTCACAAGATGTCCCTATACCGACATTTCTGTTCCGAGTTACGGGATTTTCTACTTGAACAGTCGAGGGATAATGAAGTTTATGAGGGTGGGTGAGCTCTATAAGTACAGTGATGGGACTCTCATTCTCGTCAGAGGAAAATTGGAGCATCTTAATTCGGGTGGGTCTTTACCAGAGATGATCGAGGATTGGCATCAGGGTTATCGGCAAATGGCGAAGTATGTGATCAAGAAGATTGATCAAAAGCTCCGTGAACGTAGATTGATGAGGAGCTTAGAAAGATTCGTTGGTGGTAGACCATATGGAGTGCACCACAAGTTACTGCAACGATCCATCTAATGGGTCGTACATTTCAGGTCCACTTTATATTGGTTTTTTAATTGTGAATATGTAAATTTGTGAATATTGTGCTTTTACGACTTGATGTAGTGTTAAGGTATGATAATTTTTCAAGAATTTCTCACGAGATTCTAAATCTTTCAAAATATATCATACTAAAGCACTACAACTATCCCCTATTAATTTAAGGGGGAGCATTAACATGTTCTATGGCCAAACATCGATTTCATTTTTACCCAAAGACCGGTTAATCCATTCAATATCCCAAATATTCATGGTTAACATTTTGGATAAAGGGAGAAAATGGGATTAAGGAGACTTAAATGATACTTGGCTAAAAGATGAAAAAGACTTAACGATAATCCAACTTAATATGTGTAAAGCACGTGTTAAGGGGGAGCGTTTTTGATGAACAAAACACCTAAGGTACAAAACTTTTGATTTCAGTATCACAAGTACCTTAAGTGATTTTCAAGGATTTTTCATGGTGGCTATACCTTCCCAAAACACGCTTAATTCACGACGAATGTGGTGACAAAAGGGTGGTAGGAATAGGTTTAGTCCAATGATTCATCAGAGCCAATGCAATCTTCCCAAGGACAATTCCCTAGATAGAATTAGAAGTCCTAGGAATGATGGAGAAAGATTGTGAACATAGCTGAGTACCGACTAATTACTGATGCTAGCACTGGAACAATCACAACAAGGTGCTAGTGATGATGTATTGGTAAGTACTGAAGGGGTTGAAGAATGAAAAAGAAATGTAAAGATAAAGGGTGTAAAGTAAGAAGCCTTCCTTACAACTTTAGGCAGAAACCGGATCAATACATATGCTATTGAGATCATTTTTGTTAATGATTCTCAATATTGAAGAAAGACATCATGGACCCAGTGATGCAATGCACAACCCTTCCCAGCTAACTCAAATATCTCTCAAAAGGTATTTGTTTTAATCACACGGAGATCAACACGTTATCTATTGATTTATTCACTCCGAATAGACTGATATTGAAAAGGTGGCACTCCTCTCTAGCCATCGCTCACTAAATCAAAACGCACTATCGAGTCTAGAGCCAAGAGATCATCAAAAGTCTCATTAGGACACTTTCCATTTATTCCTTGCTTTCTCACACACTGTGAAAAGTAAGAGATTTTTTTTATGAGTCCTGCGCAGTATTCTTGTAATATTGCCAGAACATCCGAGTAATACGCAAGTATTACAATGAAGATGGAAATCCTGCTTGAGCCAACATCAAACAAGCTCATGGTAGGTTACACGTGCGGTTCTTTTAGAACCAATCTTGTGAAAAACTGGAAAGAAACAGTGGTTTAATTCTTAACTGAACTTAAACTCGTTCCAGGCCTCTACGCATTATCATATGATCTTGCCAGAACACTCAGAGTGACTCTTTATTGATCACTGTGACGAGTGGAAATCCTTCTAGTGTTAACATCAAACAGCACTTGGTAGGTGACGTGCAAGATTCTTTATGAATTGAGCTCGTGATAACTGGAAAGCAACGATGGTGAAAATCTTAATTGAAATTCACTTGTTCCAGGTTTCATGAATTGACGGCTTCAATCACAAGGATAATTTATCCAAGTGATTCACTCTTTATGTTCGCAGTCAGCTTTGGATGGTCGAATAACGAGAACGGGTTTACCCGCGAAATCCTGTCAGGAAGTTACTTAATTGAAACTATCCGTCACGGGTACGATATCTAATATCGTCCAACGGTCTTCACCGACCGGAGGTAAAATGCTACCGAATTAGAATAAAATGTCAAAGCCATTTTATTCGTGTCGTTGCTGTGTACCTGTTAAAGACGGTGGCGTTGCTGTGTACCTGTTGAAGACGGTGGCGTTGCTGTGTACCAGTTGAAGACGGTGGCGTTGCGGTGTACCTGTTGAAGTCGTTCCCACATGCTTATGTTTTTCTGCATCAAAGTTTAGCAAAATTCAAGAAAGTGCAAAATGAAGTCTTCCGCTGTACCAAACTCTGAAGCTTTCGAGAATTCAACAAAAAGACATAAGTATGTGGAACATGGAGTCACGAGGAGGCAAGATTCACAAGAAGGCAAAGACTACACGTGAAAGGCCAAAAGAACAATGCTATCAAGCCAAAGCCTAAAAGATCAAACCAACATATTCACAACAAAAAGAAAGAAGAAAAGACTATGAGCTAAAGAACGAAGACTTAGTATAGTATGCTAGGTTTAGAATTTTGTAACATGGAGTGACCTCCCTTAGGGGGAGATTGTTAGAAATACGTTTTTACGTATATTAGAAGTATCGGTCACTCCACAATATTATTAATGTTGTAATAGCTCGTAATTAGTGTTACTTATTAAGTTAAGTAAGAAACCGACCCATGGGCTTGTCATGGGTCGGCCCAAGCCCAATAAAGGCATTGGATATAAATACCCCTTTCCACCATGGAAAGGGGTTGGTTGTTGATCATTCCATATTTTCATTTCAATAAAATACACATAGTTTCTCTCTCACTTTCTCTCTCTAGTTTCTCTCTCTAGGAATCTTCAACCCACTTCATAGATTCATAGGTTATCAATATTCTACATATTTTGATTTAAAATCACCCATGTGCATTTTTACAAACGTTTACTTGAATCAAAGGAACGAGAACCGAGGGCTAAATATTTCGACTTAAAGATATTTATCTTTACATTGTACTAAGTCTAGACCGATAACGGGCACAATAATAAATTCTTGTATTTCATATTTTTACTGTCGATTGTTTCAATGTTCGATGTCGAGTCGGGAGTCAATATTATCTTATTTTCGGTGCGTTTTAACTTTTGAGAAGTATTTTTACGAAACCCAAGCCCCGTAAATATTTGTAAATTTGACTAATAGTCATTTCCCACTTTTTAACTAAACTATTTATTTTGTGGTCCTAAAGTTTCAAAAATTGCCACAATGGTTCCTCCACTTAACTAGACATTTAAATACATTCTTTTTACTTCCACTACCACTCACACACAACATTTTAAATAAAAAAAATCCACCACCCTCTTTCTTCTTCTTCTATGCCGTGACACCCCAACCCCAAAACACCCTTGATTCATCAAAAATTAACTTGATCAATCCAAAACTAATTAAAGTCCCCTTCGTAATTTTGAAAGGTGTATCTTTTGGTACAAAATTTGTACACATGCAACCACTTTTGAAGTTTTGATGATTTCATGGTTGAATATGATGTTTGATCATTGTTTTTAGCATGATCATGGTTAAATTGTGTGTTTTTGATGTTGAAAAGTCTAAGTTCTTGATTTTTTTATCTTTTGATTTTGTTGCATGCAGGGGTTTAGGATGTTTAAGGGTAATATTAGGATGATTTTATGAGTGGGAAAATGTTTAGATTTTGTTGAAAAAGTCATTTGATATGATTTTTAAAGTACCAAATTTAGGCATAAAGTTGAGGAAGGTTTTGGGTAACTTAATCTTGTTTTATTATTAAACAAATAAGATAGGATTGTAGATATTTTTCTTAGCTTCGATTTGATATAAATTAGAGCTTCCAACTCCAAACGAGTTGGAAATGGCGTTAGTTTGATTATTCGTGTACCGAGAGACGAGTATCGACACAATCTAAAAATTGTTGTCGATATTTGGATCGAATCTCGGGGACTCTAAATTGAAGTTTTGAAATGTGTAACCTACTGATAATGAGGTGTTTACCTTAGAGGTCGAGTTTACTTTAAATCGCGAGTGTCGTTTTTGTAAACGGAGTCGTTTAAATAAGTTAAAAAAAGTTGTATGAAAAATTAACGTAAATCTGTCCGGATTTTGTAACCCGAAGATGTGTCGGGCAGTGAGTCTTAGAAGTAAAAACTTTTGATGAGCTTTTTATATGTCTTTCTATAGATGTTAATTGAGCTTCTCAGTTAGTACCATAAACATTTGACGTGTCTAAGCGAGGTAAATCAGCCCGTACATTTGGTATGTGCCGGTAGTTTTATCGAAAACATTATCTAATAAAATTATATTTTTAGATGAAGTCTAGAAGTACCCCTTTCTTGGTTTTTTCTCATGTGTCATAATTTTATTATGTATTCATTTATTTCAAGTGTTTTTATAAACATTTATTCGTGTCTTCTAAACTTTCGCGTCCCGTTATCGTAGGTCTCGGATGACTTAACGTTGCTTGACTTTCCGTTGTTACTACTGAGCCCTCCAGTTTCGTGTTGATTCCACCTTATAGCTAAGGTGAGTTCATAGCCCCTCTAGCTACTTGTTTATTATTTTAAAACACGGGGTGAGATTAACATGTTGGAACACAATCTTTTAAATTGTATGCTATTCAGAATTGTATTCTGCCAGATGAATTTAATGATATTATTGCATTTAGACGTTAGCCTTGAGTTTCCCCTATTTATCATGAATCGTTAATTGTCCCGTATGCTTTGCGCTAAGCGTGAATCTTGTTGGTCGATCCATCAGGATTGACAATCCCGTCCCGTTTATTTTGACGCACTTACATTTGTTTATACTTGAGTGTTTAGGCTGAACACTCCCTAGAGGAACTTACTTCGAGTTAAGCTTCGGTTCATGAGACTAAATAGCAATAATATTCATCGTGACTATGGACGATGTACATAGTTATCCCCCCCAATACGTGATTTACAAATTCTATTGTGTTCCATTACTTAGCTTTCTAAACCTATGAATATCACTCAACTTTTTGTTGACGGGTTTACATGTTTTAATCTCAGGTAATACTACTTAATGGGCTTGGACGAGGTACCGCAGGATGTTGGCAGCTTGGAAAGATCTGTGTTGTGATATGTTATGCTTTTGTTATAAATGACGTGGTTAAAGTCTTCCGCTGATCTTTTGTTATCTTAAAACTTAAACTATGATGTTATGGTACTTTGTTATGTTTCAAAACTTATGGGACCGAAGTTTCTAAACTCTGATAAATTGTGATGTAATATATGTGTCTTTTATTGCGTCATTTTTGTGTCATTTATAACTCATTGTTACTCGTACCTTGACGTGTGATCCCCTCGTTGCCTAGTTGTTCCATGTCAGATTTTGGGGGTCTCACACAACATGTAGCAGCGAGTCGAGAAAAATAGATGATTCAAAACGAACGAGTATATGAAGTCAGTCGTATCACACATAGACGAAATAACAATAGTACTCAGAAGAATGAGTATGAAAATTCGACAACATACGCGCTCTGAATACAAGTATGTAACGTCATAACGATATAAAATCATTGTAACAAAATTAGTTCACAAAAACAAGAATTCAAGAAATGTAGTAACATCATATTAGGGATGGCAAAAAACCCGAACCCAACGGCGAAACCCGAAACCCGGAATAATTGGGGCGGGGCGGGTTAACTTTATTGGGTTATGGGGTGGGTTTGGGGCTTAAACGGGGATTGTTAATCGGGTTGGCAAACGCGGGGAATAAGGTCCCCGACCCGCCCCGCCCGATTAATATACACATATACAAATATAAGTATTTTTATATAGTATTTTCTTACTATTTACGTCATAATAAATATTTCTTTAGTATTTTATCTTTGCAATAATGCAAACTGTTATTACCAAAACTTGTTTAATGACGATAATTACTATGTCTTTTCAAAGCCTTTGTGCTTCATGAATTATCATTGGATATTACTTGATTACATATGATGATCATATGTAATCAAGTAATATCCAATGATAATTCATGAAGCACAAAGGCTTTGAAAAGACATAGTAATTATCGTCATTAAGGTGATGTAATATTTCAACATGAAACCAAGAGATGAAATACTACAACGATAATTAAAAGTAAATAATAAGGATTAGAGAGTTACCCGCATAGATATCGAACAACATTGGCAGATTCTGTGGTTGACACTTAAAACATGAAATATTTGAACTTTCGGTTATAGACCAAGTTTTGAAAAACGACTCAGTTCCCTATAACCATCGCTCTGATACCACTCTGTGAGACCCCCAGAATCTGACAAGGAGCAACTAGGCAACGAGGGGGTAACACGTCATAGTACAAGAAACAATAAATTACAGTTGACACAAAGCTGACGTAATAATAGGATATATATTACATAATAAATGATCAGAGTTTTAAACATAGGTCCCAGAGTTTTATATGCGGAAAGAAATATTATTTCATCATGATTTATAACATAAAGTTTCCCAAAAGATATAATAATCTCTGACATTTTATACTAAAACCAATCTTTTAAAAGCATCACAGAAATCTCCAAGCTGCGATAATATCATGCGGGCTCCCATCCAAGCAAAGCTAAGTAATAATACCTGAGATTAAATATGTAAATCATCAACATAAAGTTGAGTGATATTCATAGGTTTAGCAGTAAAGGTGTGGAACACAAGCATTCATTTGTAAAACAAGTAAATAAGGAGTATGGTAATGATCATTAACCATAGTCCGAAACCATTATTATTGTTGTTCAGTTCATGAACCGAAGCTTAACTCAATGTAAGTTCCTCTAGGTTGCATTCAGCCTAAATACTCAAGTATAAACAAACATCAATGCGTCAAGGTACTTGAGACGGGGATAGTCAATCCCGATGGATCCACCCACAACATTCGCGCTTAGTACTCGAAATTAACGGTTCATGATCAGGAGAGGAAACTTCAGGCTAGAGACTAAAAAGCAATATAATAATGAAAGTCTGGAAAGCATACACGTTCTGGATAACATACAAGTTCTGGATAGCATACAGTTTTTAAATGGTTGTGTTCCACCATGTAAAATCTCACCCTGTGTTTAGAAATCATGTACAAGTAAAAAGGGGCTATGAACTCACCTTAGCCATGAGGTAAGCCAATCACGATACTCAACGACTGAGTAGAAACAATGGTAGTGAGACGATCACCGACGATATGGATGCCCGGGGAAACACGAAAACCGCATCCTATCAAAATAAGGTGCGCGTTAAGACTCGAACTCAAATATCGATATGTACCAAATATAATATGACTCAAATGTTTTCAAAGTATTCATGTTTCAAAACCATTGACATGAACCAAATGAATTCATACTAACCATTTATTCCAACACTACACGTTAAAACACTTGTACACTTGAAATTAACCCGTCAAACGACGCCAAGTCAAACTATCATTTAACCTTACTTGGACCAGTAGCTAAGTCATTTATATAATGACTAAGCACTTGAGTAAGTCACCAAGTCCGATGGTGAATACTCAAACTCACGCAACACAAGCATTGAACTATGTGTCCAAAATTAAAATCAACAAGTACACCCCGAGTGTACACACCGATCTACCCTATCTAGACTTGTCCATTTTAGATGAAACTTGGTCTCAAGGTCACTTATAACCTGTATAAGACCTCACCAAAGTTCACACTTTAAAACCCATCAGCTCGACAATTTACTCGACTTCAAATTTGGGACAGATTGTATACTTGTTTTATAAAACCGTTCATACCGCTTTAAAAGTACTAACTCGACAATCCGTCTTTTGAAACCACTACTAGACACATCAAATTAAGTTTTATAAACTTCGAAAACCAGTATTACCCATTATCTAACCAAGCCTAAAGTCCCCGAGAGTCGACCCAAAATCAGCCACAGTTTCGGATTGTGCCGACTTGCGTCTCCCGGTACACGAATACTAAAACTAGCATAACTTTTGACTCGTAATGAGTTATAAGCTCTATCTTATACCAAAATGAGCGTCTCGGAAAACTCTACAACAATATTAAATAATCTCAGCCTGTCTCAGAACTTAAACCCACAAAACAATCTGTTTTAAGCTGCTGTCCAAAATACCCTTTTAGAAAACATGACAAATCAATTTTTCCAAGCAAAACCACTCATTCCTATACCTATAGTATCACCCAAATAACATACCCATCAACCAAACACTCCTAAAAACACTTGCATGACAAATTTTAACAAAATCAAAGATCAAAAATACAACTTTTTATGATCAAAAATTGATGATCTTATAAAAAATAACACATGCAAAATGATTTAAACATAATCCAACCATAAATCACAAAGTTATGAAAACCTTGATGCATGTATAAGAATTTGGTATCAAAAGAATCACCATAAAAATCTAAGAGGTGGTCTTATTTTTGTTTTGTAAGAATCAAGATGAAAATTGATGTTCTTGTGGTGTTTTTGTTTGATTCTCATGGCAAGAAAAGAAAAGAAAGGGGAGGGTGATGTTTTTTTTTTATAAAATGTGGAAGTAAGAAAATGTTTATATATGGTTAGGTAAGTGGAGGGTTAAAGTTGCCAAGTTTTAAAACTTGTGGACTTAAAAACAATTAATAGTTTAAAGGGTAGAAAATGGCTATTGGTAAATATTGACAATATTTACGGGGCTCGGGTTTCGTAAAAATACTTTTCAAAAGTTACAATGCATCATAAAATGATTATACGATTTCCTGACACGACTTAATACGTAATTAAAACGACATCATCGGAAATATTAATTATCAAAACAATCGATAATAAAATATAATATTTTGGGCATCCGTCGGTATCGTGATCACTAGAATTCTCGTTGTTCATTGATTTTGAATAAACTCGTTGTAAAATACACGTGGGTGATTTTTAAATCAAAAACTTTGATTTAAATAAATATGGAAAAATAACATAAAAATTTTATAATTCCAGATAAAGTATTTATCAATGATCAGAAAATACTTGAAAAGTATAATTTATTAAAATTATCATGATCTTAGGATTTACATATAACAATACAAGAAAATGAACTACGTTGGAAAATTCAGAAACACGAATAAAAAGAATAAAATAATGCTCAGAAAGTACGGGTTCTCACAGTGTTGGAACAGAATAAGATAGATCAACAATTGCATTGTCAGGTCCATCAGGAGGTTGATTTTTATAATAGGTTGTCCATAGGAAATGGTCGGGTAGTGGGGGTTTTCTCTTTTTGTATATTTTGGTATGTTATGTTAATTGTGAATGAAATCTTTTCAGTATAATGTATGGTTAAGATGATGTCCAGTTGTTTTTAATGTGAGACCCCCAGAATCAGGCAAAGAAACAACTAGGCAGCAAGGGGATTCCACGTCATGATACAAGAAACAATGAAATACTGTTGACACAAAGTTGACGTAATAAAAACATATACATTACATCATAAAAGTTCAGAGTTTTTAAACAAAGGTCCCAGAGTTTTATAAGTGGAATAATCTATATTTAATTATGGTTTTGTAACTTATAGTTACCAAGAATACATGATAAACTTTTGACAGTTTTTAGATAAAATCAAAGTTTAAAAAGTATCACAAAAATCTCCAAGCTGCGATAATATCCTGCGGGCTCCCATCCAAGCAAAACTAAGTATTATACCTGAGATTAAACATGTAAAATCATCAACACAAAGTTGAGTGTTCATAGGTTTAGCATTGAAGGTGTGGAACACATGCATTCATTTGTAAACAAGAATTAGGGAAATGGTTATGTACATTAACCATAGCCTGAAACATTATTATTGTTGTTTAGTTCATGAACCGAATAACTCATGTAAGTTCCTCTAGTGAGTATTCAGCCTAAATACTCACATAACAAATCAAATGTTAAATGCGTCAAGGTAATCGGGACGGGATTGTCAATCCCGATGGATCCACCCACAACATTCGCACTTAGCAACACAAGTAAATTAACGGTTCATGATCAAGAGAGGAAACTTAAGGCTATTGACTAAAAGCAATAATATCAATGAAAACTGTTTGAAAAGCATACAAGTTTGAATAGCATACAAGTTCTGGATAGCATATAGTTTTTAAAAGGATGTGTTCCACCATGTAAAATGTCACCCTATGTTTAGAAACAATGTGTAAGTAAAAAGGGGATATGAACTCACCTTATCCACGAGGTAAGTGAATCATTGAACTCAGAAGTTGAGTAGAAACAGTAGTGGTAAGACGATCATGGACGATATGGATGCCCGGTAAACCCGCAAGCCGCAGCCTACCAATTAAGGCGCACACTTTATTAATATTTGACTCAAGTATAAACCATACCGAATAACATAAAACTCAACATTATAAAACATTGACAAACCCGAAATAACAACAATGCAAGTGATACTACAATACCCTTCTAGAGTTTACTTTATTAACTACTTCCTCGATAAAAATCTGCCGGTACATAACAAATGTACAAGCTCCTTTCCCTTACTTAGACAACTCGGATTTTTATGAAACTTGGTGAAAAACTCAATCATAACCAGAATAATACTCAGTTTAAATTTCATTCAATGATTTACATTTTAGAACCGCCTGCCCGACACATTTCTAAACTTGAAAAACCAGACAGATTTGAACACTTGGCTTGTGAAATCAATTTGACCATCCTAACCTCTACCATTAGCAAAATCGACACTTGAGGTTGAAAATAGACTCACAACCCTAGGTTTAGAGCCCAAGAACAGCCTTTGAATATTTTTAAAACTTATTTTATAGTCCCCGAGATTCGATCTAAATATCGACAACAAATTCGGATTGTGCCGATACTCGTCTCCCGTTACACGAATAATCAAACTATCGTAACTTCCTCTTCGTTTTGAGTTAGAAGCTCTAATTTATATCAAATCGAAGGTAATGGAAATCTCTACAACATTATCTAATTAGTTTAACAATAACCCAAGTTTAAGGTACCCAAAATCAGCCTCAAAGCTACTGCCCTAAACCACCACTCTAAAATTCATACCAAAACACTTTTTCAACACAAATTACCCATTTTTCTACCAATACTATCATCCTATAATCAATCCTTGTCAGCCTTTACACTTGCATGTAACATAAACAAAAATCAAAATAAAAAAACTTTAACTTTTTATCATCAAAACATAAAGATATTAACATGATCATCACATGCATGATGATCAAAAACTCATACCAACCATGAAATCATAAGAACTTGAAAACTGGATGCTTGTGTAAGATTTTTGTATCAATGAAATCACCTTTTGATTTTTAACATGGGACTTAATTTAGATTAAGCTTAAACAAATTAAAGATCAAGATCTATGGTTGTTTTTGGTGTGGTGAGGTCACGACAAGAAATAAAGAGGAAGTAGGTGATGTTTCATTTTTGTGTGTGTTATTATGAATGGTGAAAATGAGTGTAAATTAGGTGAAAATGTATATATAGTGGTGTTAGGGTAGAAATTGCAATTATTGAATAGTTTGGGCTAAAATGAAATTAAATAGTTTAAAGGGTAGAAAATGATTATTAGTCAATTTTGAAAATATTTATGGGACTCGGGTTTCCGTAAAATACTTTTCAAAATTGAAAATGCATCAAAAGTATGATAATATAGTCTCCCGACACGACTTAATACGTCATTATAAAGAAGACATCGGAAACATCGATCATTGAAACAACCGACAATGAAATGTAAAATATCGGGCATCCGTCGGTATGGCGATCACTAGTAATTCTCGTTATTCATTGATTTTGAGTAAACTCATTGTAAAATACACGCGGGTGTTTTTAAATCAAAAACTTTAATTTAAATAAATATGGAAAAATAAAATAAATTTTTTATAATTCCAAATAAAGTATTAAATGATCAGTAAATACTTAAAAAGTATAATTTATTAAAATTATAATAATCTGAGGATTTATATATAAGAATACAAGAAAATGTAATACGTTGGAAAATTCAAGAAGCACTAATAAAAGAATAAATAATACTGGGAAAAGCACGGGTTCTTACAGTCGACCCCCTAAAGGAACTCTGGTCCCTCAGAGTTCCACTAGAGACAGCAGAAGATGCAAACAAGTGGAGGTACATAGTTTAGAACTAATTCATTGTTTCCCAGGTAATTTCTTCACCACGGCGAACCTTCACAATTGGAATTCAACTGCGCTCCAGTTTCTTAACTCCTTTTAGAATAAATTTTCACACTTGGATTAGAATAATGTCCTTTCAGTACGGAGAAATATCAAGAGATAGAATGAACACAAGAATTTATTAAACGGAGAAGGTACACTAAAATGAATCAAGATTGTTTAATCAACAAGGAATCGCAATTCACGCAACTGTAAAAAATGACAATTTACCTATTAGAAAAATAGAGGGGAAATATGAATTACATATTAACATTTGGATTACAAGTTGTCACAATTATTTTTCTAGGGATTTGGTATTACTTTCAAATTTAGCTTAAGTATTTTCTTGATAAGAATTTCAAAGTAAAAGTAACTCAGTTCAGATAATTATTTCAATCAGCATAAGAGCTTTTGGATGACTGTATTAAATTATTGTTAAAAACTCAAGTTTATTGTTACTAGTGGAGAAAATCAATTTTCCAAATTATATAGAATCATCGTTAAAAATTATAAATTAAACTGATTATTTCATTAGACTGAAAGTAAAGTATGATATAATCAAATAATTTAAAAGATAAAGCCTGCCATCTTTTTAAATATTAATTATAAATCTATCAAAGAGGATGTATAGATCTGACATGTAACTTGAAACGGTTATTTTGGTAATTTAACCACCTGATATAATGTGTAAAACATTCTTAAAAATTTATAATAATTTTTAGAAATCCAAGAAGGTATTTAGTACACCAAATGGTAAACATGTGACATATTCTGGTTTTCAAAAGGTGACAAGATAGCAAACGAGTATGAAACAAATAGTAATCAATAATTAGTATACAGGCAATAGCACGAGGGAATAAAACGAAATTCGTATCAATTCTTAACGAACATGATAGGGTAGATGCATCGATGATAAGAAAATAAGAAACCAAAGAATTTAGCAAATGGTTAATTCACGAGCGTCACCAACAACGACTTATTAAGTTCTCGATGGTCGTTACATGATTGAAAGAGAAAAGTCACACAATAAATTTTAGAATCAATGAAAAATCTTAAGAAGTCACTTAAGAGTAGTTCCAGCAAGATGAACAACATTAGCAATGAAAGGCGAAATCAACACATGATTTACACGAATGAATTTCAAGACGATTTAGTCTAACACACACCATGACTAATACACGAAATCATTGTTCACTTCTAGTCATAAATCACTATTCGCGTCCGGAGATGTTTCGAAGGTCTACCAAGAAAGATAGAGAAAGTCGATCGATGTAGAAGCATAACAACGTTGAAACTTTCAAGTCTGGTATCAATGGTAATAAATTAGACAAGTGGTAAAGAGAATCATGTCATGAAGGAAAATGAGGTAACACGTAAAACAAAGATCGTTGAATAAGGAAATATGTGCTTGAGGCATGCACTTCGTTCGAGAAAAGATAAGGGATCATATGTGTATATCGCGAACTGGTGCTACTCACATAAGATGTAAAAGTTTTCAAAACTTTATTTTATCTAAATTTTTAAGGAACATAATTAAAAATGTTGTCCCATATATTTGTAATGATTAAGCAATGAAGAGAGAAAGAAAATAGATGAAGAAGAGATGAATTCCTAGAGAGAGAAAGTAGTGAGAGAAAGTAGGGAGGAGATGATTAACTTAGTGAGTTTAGATTAGAGAAAGAAGTTGTTACAAATGAGCATCCACCCTCCTAACATGCTAGGAGGGTAATATATATGGTCCACCCACATGCGGGCTTTAATGGACTATATATTGGGCCGGGCTTGTCTTTTGGACTTTAATTAGTTTAAATCCAAGCCCGTGAACCACGACTAAATAACTACTTATTACAACGTTCTAATAAATATTACAATAGAAACCTATGACCGAACATTCTTGTTTGACTCAATATTTTGAGGCTAACAATCTCCCCCAATGTGAGGTCATTCCTCTTTGATATTTGGATTCCAATGGAGATTAATGAATTTCGTCATAAATGAGTCTTGAACGTGTAACAGTAGTTTTGTTCCTTCATGCTGTGATCTTTGAGCCTTTGTCGTTGTCTTTCGACTTTGTCTTTTAGTTTTGAGATCTTCAAATCATCCTTGACTTGTCATTGCCATCTTGCGATCTTGTGTCTTTGTTCACATGCTCACACTATCAATTGTTGGATAAGTCTTTGGGCATGAATATGTGGTTGTGAATCTTTGACTTTGCTGAGTACACCGTGACGCCACTTTCTCGAGACAAAACATAGACACGGACTGAATGGCTTTGACATTCGTCCTAAATCGGTAGCGTTTTACCTCCGGTCGGTGAAGACCGTTATACGATATTAAATATCGTACCTGTGATCAGGTAGATTCAATTAAGAATCTCCTTGACAGGGTTTCGCGGCAGTACTAGCCGTTCTCTTTACTCGACCGTCTCAAAGCAAGACTGCGAACATAAAGAGTAAATCAATTGGATAAATATCCGCTTGATTAAAGTCGTCAATTCAAATTCCTGGAACAAGTTTGATTCATTAAGAATCTTACCATTGTTGCTTTCCAGTTGACACAAGTTTGATTCATAAGAATCTCACAAGTCACCTACCGTAGCGCTGTTTGATGTTGACGCTAGAAGGATTTCCATTCGTTACTGTGAATATTAATAAATATCACTCTGAATGTTCTGGCAAGACCATAAAGGTATTGCGTAGAAACTTGAAACGAGTTTGAATCAATTCAGAATCAAACCACTGTTGCTTTTCAGTTTTACATATGTTCAATTCATAAAGAATCTTGCATATGACCTACCGCAGTGCTGTTTGATGTTAACACTGGAAGGATTTCCACTCATCATTGTGAATACTAAGTAGTATCACTCTGAGTGTTCTAGCAATATCGCAAGGATATAGCGTAGGACTCTCTTGATCTTCATCCGTGTGTCCTAACGAGATTTGATTGATCTCTTGGTTCTAGACTCGATTTGTGCACTTTTAGTGGTCGGAGGCTGGAGCAGATGCCACCTATTCAATATCAACTATCTCGGAGTGAGAAAGTCAATAGAAGTCGTGTTGATCTCCGTGACAATAAAACAAACTTCTTTTGAGAGAAGCCTGAGTAGCTAGGAAAGGGTTGTGCTTCACATCACTGGGTCCATGATGAGTTTGTCTTCATGATGGGTTGACCCGGTTTCTGCCTAAGTTGTATGGAGGGCTTCTTTCTTTACACCCTTTATCCTTACATTTCTTTTTCATTCTTCAACCCCTTCAATGCTTACCAAGACATCATTACTAACACCTTGTTGTGATTGTTCCAGTGCTAGCATCAGTACTTAGTCGGCATTCAGCTACGTTCACATTCTACTCCATCTTTCCTAAGGACTTCTAATAATCTATTGGATTGTCCCTGGGAAGATCCCTCCGGTTCTGGTTGGATCATAGGACTTAAACCTAACCACCCTTTTGACACCAATAACGTCGTGAAATTAAAGATGTTGTGGGTATTTGATCGTAACCATGAAAACCACTTTAAATTCTAACAAAGTGTTTGAAAAGCATTTAACACCTTGCTAGTTTTGTCGTTTCAGAAAAGCTCCCCCTTCACATGTGCATCGATAATCGAAAGTGTTTCGCACATGTGGGTAAGAATTAAAGTGCTTGAGTCTTATAGATCACATTTTAATCACATTTTCTCCCCCTATCTCTAATATATAAAATCTTTTGATATTAGAGATACCAAATTTGATTAAAATATATTTTAAAAAATAGTCTTGAAAATCTTCGGGAGAAAGATGTGTTAATCTTTTGCATGAAGTTGAATTTCTCCCCCTCAAAAATTGATCCAATGGAATTGTCATTACGAGGATTTGATCCACATTAAACTTTTGAGGATAGGAGTTGTTGAACACACAATTTTTGAAAGATTTTGAAAATCATTAAGAAATTCTTGAAAAAATTGTGTTCAACGCTTTTTGAAAAATCAATTCTTTTTGACGAAAAGGTTTTTCTAAAGCATAAACTTGAGTTCATAGACTTTGAATGTCTTGACGAATCCACTCAAGTGTAAGAAGATTTAACTTCTTTTGCTAAGGGTAAGAGTACAAAAGCGTACACTCCCCCGTGAATTTAGATCCGGGTTGCAATCTGAAAGTGATTACAAGCCATTGTGTTGAGCTCAAAACGTTGAATGTTTTGTGACAAGCTCAACCCGTGATAGATTGCTCTACCCGTTTGTTAGGATATGATATCTTTAAAGATACACTTTCCTTTATTTGAGGTCCGAGTTACAGTCTGACATTTAACTGTAAGTCGTTTACATGAGCTTAAAAACTTTGAATGTTTTTAATGAGAGCTCATGACCGAGAAAATTTATTTTCCCGTTGTTAAGGATAAGTTATCATTCGTGATCAACTTTCCTTTCTTGGAAGTACGAGTCACAATCTGAGGTAATTGTAAATCATTGAAATGACATGTTTTGAAAAATATTTACAACTTTCATTCGAGCTTTATGTACACACCCGTGTCGTTATTGAGCGACATTTCTAGGTACGTCCATATTATCGATACTGAAAGACATGTCGAGAAGAATATTTTTGGTATTTTGAAAGTTTTTCCATTTTTTTTTTAATTTGTTTTTCTATGGGTATTTACGTTTTATTATATATATATATATATATTTTTCTCAAGTTTTTCGAAAATAATCCAAAATAGACTTTTGTACAGCAGAAGAAGGTGATATCGAATATACAGAATTGGAACCCTTTGAAGAAGGAGAAGTGGGTTCAGAATCCGCTGTTGTACCTGCAATCACAGAAGAAGAGTTTGCACAAATACTAGAATTAGGAGTAACAAATTCCTTTTCAGCGTGTAGAACAGTAGCATTAGTGTTGGTGCAGGTGTCATCACTCTTCTCTATTGGAATCCACTTAAGACCAACTTCTGTGAAGATCCGCCCCGTTGGTTTCCACTGAAGACTAGATTTAGGAGTAGCTTTCTCTTGCACAGCGGAAGACTTCTTTGGAGAGAAACTATGTCCTTTTTGAATCCACGTTTCAGATTTGATGTGGTTGCTTTTCTTTACGACGGGTTTGTATCTCCTTGTTGTCTTATGGGATTCTGTATTCGATCTCCGTTCAAAGGAACGAGATTTGACCTCATAGAGGTATTGCAAAATGCAATGGTCATGATTTCCATTGTGAATGCCCTTTTTGCAAGTGGGACATACAGGGAATTTTGGATTCACGAAAGTACTTGTATTCCTTTGTTTTCCAAATCGTTCAGGCGTAGTGTTTGAAACACGACTATTCATGGATGGTTTCCAATTCCTAGATTGCTGAAGAGGAATCCTAGATTTTGGTTGACTACCATTAGGAGTGTGTAGAACTCTAGCGGGATTTGGTGAACTAGGTTTTTCATACACTGGTTTGTCTTTCTGAATCTTCCCTTTTTGTTTCGCATCCTCTAGGTTGTGGGTATGAACGAGGTCATTTGAACCTACTGATTCCTTTGTGGACGTGAATGTCACACGTTTTGGAGGAGTCCTAGAAGTGCTAGGTGCATTCACATGGTTGGGTTTAGCAACAGTATGCTTTCTAAATGGAGGAACATAGGGTGATATGGATGGTTTTGGAACACTTGGTTGCATATCAGTCTTAGGGGGTAACCTAGATTTCATATGAGAAGAATTGGAAAACGGAGTCGGTTTTCCTAAGATAGACGGCTTTGGATCCTTGTAGGCATTGGGTTGGCGAACAACAGGTTCACAACTTTAGGTTCCACAACTTTCCCACCCATTTTAGCAACGACTTTCTGCAACTCTGCTATTGCTCTGTCCCTGTCTTGTAATTGAGCTTTCAACCCTTTAATTTCCAAATTCTGTTCATTCATTTCTCGAAATGTTTGTGAAAGTTTTTCTTGCAATTTATTATCATGTGGAAAACGACCAACGTCTTTTTGCAAAGCAAGTTCAAGAGAATGACAATGTTTTTGAAGGAAATCAGTTTTGTGTTGAAGTAACTCAAAAGCCTTTTTGTCAACATTTTCTTTCCGTTTCGAAAGCTCAATTTCAAGACGTTCACATTCTTTGATCTTATCAAGATATTGGCATGCAACTTCAGAATATTCATCAATATCAGCACAAGATGTAAAATAAGCACACATAATATCTTTAGAAACGCATTCTTGCAAGAGTAAATCATATTCATCAGAAAAAACGGACTTGTCCATTTGAAGATCATCAATTGCTTTCTCAAGAGACTCAACATATTGTAAATCATCAAACATTTCAGACCGAATTAAGCTTTCGAATTTAAGAACATTTTCTTTTAGTGTGGCCGCGTTCGGTATTAAGATTTGTTTGACAAGCACAGTTATGTCTTGAGGAATTGGTTTCTTCCACTCGTCATTTTGTCGTTGTTTCCAATCATTATCAATAATGGACTTAATATTATCTATGTAATGAGTAAGAAACCCAAATATCTGCCTACTCTTGCTTTTAGAAGCATCTAGGGGCAAGTAGTTGATGAACTTAGAAACGTTTGTTTTCTTAGTGGCAAACGCTTTCTTCCATTGAATTCTCTTTTGCCTGCATTCTAAAAATACTTCCTCACGAGATTTTTGAGTTTGTTTGTGGAACAGACCATAAAGACTATTCTCATAAGCATAATTATATGGTTTCACAAACTCCTTATTAACTGATGGTTGACTATCAGCATCCCAAAGGGCAGTCTCTTCACTATTGGCACTTAGAGGCATGCAATCAAGATCTGTCCTTTCAGTCTCATCAAGATAAAGATGCGGGTTCGCAGCTTGAGCTTTGGCAAGGTACTCAGGACTTGCAAAGCTAGCTTGACCCTTAAACATCGATGGAGGTGCTAGTATTCTTACGGATTGAATAGAATCATGCGTTTTATAAACAACGTTCTTCAAAAAGTCGACTTGTGCTTCTAATTTCGTAACCTTTTCAGTTTCTTTATCATATCTACTTTTGAAGTCTTGTTTTAACGCATCTACCTCTTGTTTCTTATCCTCAAGAATTTTAGCAGAATCAGTAGTGGTCATAGAGAGCTTTTGTTCAAGTTCATTTGCTTTGGTATTGGCAAGGTACGTTTTTTGACGTTCATCCATTAAGAAAACATTATACTGACGCTTCTCTTTAGCTAATAACTCCAGAGTTGTATTATATTTGTTTTCAAAATCGTCCTTTTGACTTTTTAACGCACTTCCCTTGTACCCCTCAAGCTCTTTGGTCTTTTGAAGAAGCTCAGCCCTATTACTTTCAAGGGTCTCATTAGATTTAATTAGAGCGGCTTTGCATTCTTCAAAGTTTTGAGTGAGCGCTGCGTTTGCCTTCTTTAATTGCTTTTGACTCTTTCTAGTTTCATTGACATCTTTTTGTAAACTAGCAATTAAATTAGCAAGCGCGACACGCTCCTCATCATCATACTCATTTGCATGTTGATCATTGTCAGAGGAATTATTGCACGTGTCTAATGGATCAGGTATGGTATTGCTATCAACCTTTTCCGTTATACATGTGGGAATAATGGTATGAGTTTGATCACTATGCTCATGCGTATTAGCATTTCCAAACACATTATATTCATCATAGTGTACCTCTTCCAATGGCTCAGAATCGAAAACAGGACCATTATCATAGGAAGGTGTATTGCTGATGACATTCTCAGAGTCGATGTGTTGTGTGCCAGAGATGCTGTTGTCTTTCCCAGAGTTGTGGTCATCATTCCCTGAACTATGCGTTGGAGTCTCATATTTGCAGCTTGTATTCTCAATATCTGATGCGATACCACAACTGGTATGAAGTCTGTCATCAATTGTTTGTTGCGTCTGTATTGTGTGATTCACATAGGTTACAATGAAGTCAATGTTGCGGGTGATCCGATCTTTGTATGATAAAGCATCCATTCCATGATATCGCTTGAAGCACTCGTTGGTAATCGAGGACTTGATGAAGTCAGAAGTAAACATTGTTTCAAGTGATGTCTTGAGATCAGTGAAAGTGATCTTGCATTCACTAGCAATGATTCTTTCGTTGACAAGTTGTGTTTGAAGTCTATCCATGGCATGAGTGAATGTTTTGCTGAATGTGCCAGTGGATTCACGTAAGTCGAACAGGACTTTTGAAAGGCGCTGAAAAGAATCTTGAAGTACTCTAAAACCGTCCATGGCGTTTTTTCTCAAAAAACATATATGTTGTTGTAGTCGTTCCATTTCGAGGTCTTTCACGTCTGAACTTTCAGTAACCGCATTACTCGTTGGCATGATGATTGTCTCTCTCTCTTCCAATGAAGTGACTTTGGATCTTAAGTAGATATGGTGTGATTGTGTTGTTGTTGAAATTCCGAAAATTTAAAATTTTTTCTCAGCCCGACAATAAATTCCTCAGTCCGACTAAAACGGTAAACCCAAAAATTTTGAATGACCAAAATTTGAAAACGAGTTAGAAATAGCCAATAACTAGTAGGGAAAAAATTTGAAAAATGAAAATTTTAACGAAAAATAAAATCTAAAAATGGCCTAAAAATTTGAATTTTGGTCCGAAAATTTGAATTTTTGGTCGAAAAATTTTTCGCATCGCCAAAATTTGAAATTGAAGCTTAAATGGCCTAAAAATGGTCTAGGAAAAAATAAATTTTACTTGGGTTTTCCCGCCAAAAAACTCTTTTTTTTTTTTTTTTTTCTTTTTTTTTTTTTTTTTGATCTTCGTGGAAACGATATTCTGAAACTAGTCTAGATGGTGGCTAAGTCTAAAAAATACTCAAACAAAATTTAGCAAAACACATCATCGGAATAACCAATCGGAATGCTATCGGAATAACCAATCGGAATGTCATCGGAATAACCAATCGGAATGTCAATCTGAATCACCAATCGGAATGTCAATCTGAATCACCAATCGGAATGACAATCTGAATCACCAATCGGAATGTCAATCTGAATCACCAATCGGAATGCCAATCTGAATCACCAATCGGAATGAGTTAATCGGAAAACACCAATCGGAATGCCAATCTGAATCACCAATCGGAATGTCAATCTGAATCACTAAACCCTTTTCAGATTACACCAATCGGAATGTATCCCCCTTTTCTCGGACAAAACTCAACCAATACGTGATTTTAAGCCAAAAAATGATCAAAAAACCCAAAAATTTTGTGTTTTTAGCCAAAGTAAATATACCAAATCACTACTACAACTATGTATAAGATGTAGATGATTAAGCAAAGAACGGAAAACACAAAAAAAATTTGAATCCGAGATGATTTATGGATTAAATCATTCGAATCAAATATAATAACACCAACCAATCACAAATCTACCCCGTGGCTCTTGATACCAAATGTTGTCCCATATATTTGTAATGATTAAGCAATGAAGAGAGAAAGAAAATAGATGAAGAAGAGATGAATTCCTAGAGAGAGAAAGTAGTGAGAGAAAGTAGGGAGGAGATGATTAACTTAGTGAGTTTAGATTAGAGAAAGAAGTTGTTACAAATGACCATCCACCCTCCTAACATGCTAGGAGGGTAATATATATAGTCCACCCACATGCGGGCTTTAATGGACTATATATTGGGCCGGGCTTGTCTTTTGGACTTTAATTAGTTTAAATCCAAGCCCGTGAACCACGACTAAATAACTACTTATTACAACGTTCTAATAAATATTATAATAGAAACCTATGACCGAACATTCTTGTTTGACTCAATATTTTGAGGCTAACAAAAAAGTTGAGACTTGGCCAAATATTTAAGGTGAATACTATTCGGCCTCGTATGGCTCCTTCTAAATTAAGCATAGGTGATCAGTCCATGCATAATTTAGGACTAGCAATGTGATGCCCAGCTTTGTCAAACCAGTATTATATGTGATATGATTTAAAATATGTATATAACGCCATTTGTAGAAACAGGAATCAAAATAATTTATGAAGCTTTTCGCCAGTAACTAATTGGCTAGATGTTTAAATCAACAATTTATATTGTTACAAGAATTCTTTACAAGACCAATTTTTGAACAATTTGTGAAATTACATCGTAAAACAATGCCCAATGTAGAACATGTTGTAAAATGTTTGTCAAACGATAACAACTTAATTTCATATGGTGACACGATGATAGCTTACAGAATAGCGAGTGGGTTACATGAGGGCAATAAAGAGTAGTTCAAGACAATCAGTGAAATGGTTTCAAGTTGATAAAGTTTCAAGAGGTATAGTAGGAATCGTTATGAGACACTTGTCAAGATGATAACTAAAATGTGTAAACGAGAATTTCAAATCTTGATCCAAATCAGTGGTACGGTAGAAGCAAAGATAGACAATATAGAATGACAATTAAGTCATATATAAAAGAAAGGATAGAGGAATCCATATGTGTTCACATTGTAATTTATTAGACATAAATAAGCTTTTAAGAAAAAAGAATATCAGTTCTCGAATAATACAACCAACCTGAGAAGCTTCTATTTTAGGAAAGTTTATGAATCTCGAAAGTTTAGGAATTTAGCACGTAATTAGTGATGCATAAATATGTACACATTTTTCGAAACATATAGTTCATCATCGGTTTATCAAATAACTTGGTTCCTAAAGTTGAAGATATATGTATGTATGACCAAACTCAAGGTTACTATTTTTAAACATTTTTCAACACAATCAATGTTTTTAGTTGTAAAATATCATTAGTTAAAGTTTTACGAGTTCAAACGAACTCAAAAACGCTTCAAACCATATTTTTAAACTTTATCAGCTTTGACATTTGAGTTTGACTTTTGGGGTCTGACCAGACCAATTGACTTGCTACTGACATTTTTAAGACTCGAAGTCTAAAGCAATTTGGTGTAAAACGATGTTTTGAACAACTTTCTAGTTTTACTCAAAACTTGAAACGGATAAAAAATGGACGAAAATGCCCTTGCATCAAATCTGACAACAAAATGATATTTTAGAAATATGCAGAATTAAGTTCTTAAATTTTACAATTTCAAATGAGCGTAACTTTCTCGATTTCAAGATTAACGGGTTAAACTTTATATCCTAAACGAACGTCTCAACAAGTAGAAATATATTTTTGTGTCTAAAGTTTATAAAAATATTTTCTCGACATCGTTAAGTTACATGTAACTTTGCATAAAGTATATTTTTCGACACACCTCAAAAATTTAATCAAACTTCATAGCGACCCAGAATTTATGTACAAACATGACTTGTGGATTCCTTAAAGTCGAAAGGGAACAAATTGTATAATTATGCATGTAAAGAAAACATAGTATAAAAATGGTTCAAGAATGGTAACAATAAACTAAGAAATCAAAAATGACGCATGACATCCGTGTCTTCGATTTCAAGATGCAATGCAGGAAGGTCTCTTGGTGGCGTGATTTCCCAAAATCACAAGACATACCGAGAAAGAAATGGAACATTAACAAGTCGCACTCCCTGAGCAAGGAGGTTTAACGAAAAGGGAGGATACAAGTTTATAGAAGTAGAATCGTATTCCAAACAACCGCCACATAATAAAGGATGAATTACAAGATGACGATGGTGTTTCCAAGGTACAACCGAATGTTGCAATTTGAAGTCAAAACGTAGAATGGTCAATGAAGTAATATTTAATCGATATACAAGTGCCGCGTAAAACAATGAAGTAATGGTCAATCAAGGTTACGAAAACCCACAATATTGTTCATCACAGATTCAAGGAATACTTCGAGATGTGTGACTCACATGATGTTCTTTAGTCTTTTTCGGAGACACATTGAGCTACACAATGGTCTACAGACTAATTTTCAAGGCATCCAATCACAGATGGTCGGAAAACAATTTGGATATCTAAATAGTTATCTTATAGAGGTTTAACAATGAATGTAACACGCATGGTAGTAGAATGAAAATAAGAAGTTTCATCGAAAACAAAACTTATTTAATCCCGAACAATGGTATCACGAGAATACATAAAACATGTAACAATGAGTAAAAAAAAACAAGCGGTCCAAAACAAACGAGTATGTGAGGTCAGTCATATCACGCATAAACGAAATAGCAATAGTACTCAGGAAAGTGAGTATAAAAATTCGGCAGCATACGCGCTCCGAATACAAGTATGTAATATCATCACAATATAAAGTCATTGCAACAAGATCAATTCACAAGAACGGGAATTCAATAAATAAAGTACGGGCAGATGTAATCACAATAATATCCCATGATAACTCATTAAGCACGAAGGCTTTGAAAAGACATAGTAATTATCATCATTATGGTAATGTAATATTTGAAAATGAAATCAAGAGATGAAATGCTACAACGATAATTAAAAGTAAATAATAAAGATTAGAGAGTTACCCGCGCAGATATTGAACAATAATGGCAGATTCTGTGTTTGACACTTAGAAACATGAAATATCTGAACTTTCAGTTATAGACTAAGTTTTGAAAACGACTCAGTTCCCTATAACCATCGCTCTGATACCAATCTGTGAGACCCCCAGAATCAGGCAAGGAAAAAACTAGGCAACAAGGGGATTCTACATCATGATACAAGAAATAATGAAATAATGTTGACACAAAGTTGACGTAATAAAAACATATACATTACATCATAAAAGTTCAGAGTTTTTAAACAAAGGTCTCATATTTTTATAAGCGAGAAAATCTATAATTTAATTATGGTTTTGTAACTTATAGTTACCAAGAATACATGATAAACTTCTGACAGTTTTTAGATAAAATCAAAGTTTAAAAAGTATCACAAAAATCTCCAAGCTGCGATAATATCCTATGGGCTCCCATCCAAGCAAAACTAAGCATTATACCTGAGATTAAGCATGTAAAATCATCAACACCAAGTTGAGTGATATTCATAGGTTTAGCATTAAAGGTGTGGAACACATGCATTCGTTTGTAAACAAGAAATAGGGGAAATGGTTATGTACATTAACCATAGTCTGAAACATTATTATTGCTGTTTAGTTCATGAACCGAATCTTAACTCATGTAAGTTCCTCTAGTGAGTATTCAGCCTAAATACTCAAGTAACAAATCAAGTGTTAAATGCGTCAAGGTAATCGGGACGGGGATTGTCAATCCCGATGGATCCACCCACAACATTCGCGCTTAGCAACACAAGTAAATTAACGGTTCATGATCAAGAGAGGAAACTTAAGGCTACTGACTAAAATCAATAATATCAACGAAAACTGTTTGAAAAGCATATAAGTCTGGATAGCATACAAGTTTTGGATAGCATATAGTTTTTAAATGTATGTGTTCCACCATGTAAAATCTCACCCTGCGTTTAGAAACCATGTGCAAGTCAAAAGGGGCCATGAACTCACCTTATCCACGAGGCAAGTGAATCATGGAACTCAGAAGTTGAGTAGAAACAGTTGTGGTAAGACGATCACCGACGATATGGATGCCCGGTAAACCCGAAAGCCGCAACCTACCAATTAAGGCGCGCACTTTATTAATATTTGACTGAAGTATAAACCATACCAAATAAAATCAACACTATAAAAACATGACAAGCATGAAAGAACAACAATGCAAGTGATACTACAATACCCTTCTAGATGTTTACTTTATTAACTACTTCCTCGATAGAAATCCGCCGGTACATACCAAATGTACAAGCTCGTTTCCCTTACTTAGACAACTCGGATTTTTATGATCTTGGTAAAAAACTCAATAATAACATGAATAATACTCAGTTTATATTTCAATCAATGATATACATTTTAGAACCACCTACTCGACACATTTCTAAACTTGAAAAACCGGACAGATTTGAACACTTGACTCGTGAAATCAATTTGACCATCCTAACCGTTACCATTAGCAAAATCGACACTAGAGTTTGAAAATAGACTCACAACCCTAGGTTTAGAGCCCAAGAACAGCCTTTGACTATTTTTAATACTCATTTTATAGTCCCCGAGATTCGATCCAAATATCAACAACAAATTCGGATTGTGCCGATACTCGTCTCCCGGTACACGAATAATCAAACTATCGTAACTTCCTCCTCGTTTTGAGTTAGAAGCTCTAATTTATATCAAATCGAAGGTAATGAAAATCTCTACGACAACATTTATTTAGTTTAACAATAATCTAAGTTTAAGATACCCAAAATCAGCCTCAAAGCTACTGCCCTAAACTAGCACTCTAAAATTCATACCAAAACACTTTTTCAACACAAATAACCCATTTTTCTACCAATAATATCATCCTATAGTCAACCCTTATCAACCTTAACACTTGAATGTAACATAAAAAAAATCAAAATAATTTTTTTTAACTTTTTATCATCAAAACATGAAGATCTTAACATGATCATCACATGCATGATGAACAAAAACTCATACCAACCATGAAATCATAAGGACTTGAAAACTTGATGCATGTGTAAGATTTTGTATGAATGAAATAACCTTTTGATTTGTAACATGAGACTTAATTTAAATTAAGCTTAAACAAAGTAGAGATCAAGATCTATGGTTGTTTTTGGTGGGGCGAGGTCACGACAAGAAATAAAGAGGAAGGAGGTGATGTTTGATTTTTGTGTGTGTTTTTATGAATTGTGAAAATGAGTGTAAATTAGGTGAAAATGTGTATATAGTGGTGTTAGGGTAGAAATTGTAATTATTGAATAGTTTTGGGCTAAAATAAATTAAATAGTTTAATGGGTAGAGAATGATTATTAGTCAATTTTGAAATTTTTACAGGACTCGGGTTTCGTAAAAAGACTTTTCAAAAGTTAAAATGCATCAAAAGTATGATAATATAGTCTCTCGACACGACTTAACACGTCATTACAAAGAAGATATCGAAAATATTGAACATTGAAACAATCGACAATGAAATGTAAAATATCGGGCATCCGTCGGTATCGCGATCACTAGTTATTCTCGTTATTCCTTGATTTTGAATAAACTCATTGTAAAATGCACGCAGGTGTTTTTAAATCAAAAACTTTGATATAAATAAATATGGAAAAATAAAATAAAATATTTATAATTCCAAATAAAGTATTATCAATGATCAGTATGTACTTACAAAGTATAATTTATTAAAATTATCATGATCTCAGGATTTACATATAAGAATACAAGAAAATATAATACGTTGGAAAATTCAAGAAGCATGAATAAAAGAATAAATAATACCGGGAAAAGTACGGGTTCTTAAAGTTGATTACATGATTCAACCTTGAACTGAGACTCTTCACCCCATTGGGTACATGAAGTGAGGCCAGTTCAGCCTTTTTGGCTCAACAAAAGAGCCTTCATAATTTTTTCGACGGTGTTTGAGCAACTGTGTTAAGGAAATAATGCAAAACAAGTTGCATGATTGAAGTAAAAATACGCTTTTAGGAAAAAGACGTATAATTGATAAGTATTAAATCTCACGTTTTAGGAAAAACGCGAAACCATATAAAGGAGAGTTCGTTCTCAAAGGAGGTGTGTGTTGTGTGCCAATATGATAAAACAATGTTTGGATTAGTAACGTTATTGGTTGAAGATAGATTGTAAACTAAAGACGGATTACGCTAAAAGTTACGCTACGACGGTAAAAACGTAAATTCGTAATTCGACGAAAATCAAAAGTAATCTAAAATCACCAAATTTTAGACTTAAGTTATGAAAAATCTAATTAACACAAAAATAAAAACCAAAATTTGCAAAACTTGTTTAATTAATTTATATTAATTTTTAAACTTTAACAAAAAACCAATAAGTAAACAAAATTAATAAAAAGTGAAAATAAAATTTTTACTAAATGTAAGCCTAGTTTATATTAAATAATGACTAAGAAATATTTTTCAAAAAATTTAAAATACTGTTTTCTATTTTTAAACTAATTTATAAAATTTAAAACTAAAAATATACCTAGAAAATAAATTAATAACGTGAAATATATAATTTTACTTCCTAAAAATACTAAACTGAAAAAGAAACTAAACAAAAATTGAAAAACTCAAAAGAACTTAACCAATAAGCTGTTAGCAACTTATTAAGGTTCGACTTGAATTTAATAAGCAAAGACTGAAAACCCCTTAAATATATATTATGTGAGAAGGCTAACAAGGAAAACCACTTGGGTCACTGGCAAGACCCCTTAGTCCTGCTCGACAGCTCAGGGGTTTGAGTCTAGGCCAAGTCAAGTTTTTGTTTTATTTTGTTTTTTTTCTTTTTATGACTTTGATGAACAGTGACTCTAATTGACAAAACACAAACCAAGTTCTAAATTACACGAATCCAAGCACACTTTTGATGCTCAAAACAACTAGACTTCACTTTTTCTTGTTTTCTTTGTTTCTTAGCTGTTTTGGGGATATTGGATGTCCGGGAAAGGAAAATTAGTGTTGCTTGGGAGCAAACGGCACCCTCACAACCTTTTGGTTGTGAGGAGTCAAACACAAGCAAGCAATATACCAAATAACAACAGAAATTATAGATTAAGGTCTAATCTAAACTACATACATGGAAATGAAAACTTTCTGATGTATTAAGTTCTAGCAGCAAATTTGAGGACAACTTTGAACCACAAATCTTATGGTTGGCCAATCAAAGGCTACCAAATCCTAGGTTACAAATAAATGAAACCTATACCTATACTTAAAATTACCGGTGTACCAACTTAAAAGCCGCAAGGCTCCCGACTGAGCACACAACACCTTTGGGTGTGATGTGCACTCAGAAAGTGAGGGGTCTTGGTTACTGCTTAGGCATAATAGTAAGCTTCAATGTGATGTTTTACCCTACCAAGCCTACACCTAACCTCAAATCCAGATAACTAAAACTTATGCTACACTACGAACTAGTTTTAAGCCAACTTCCAAGATTCCACACAAAGAAAAAATATGCGACACCTTCTGGTGCACAGGATATGGTGCTTGTGGGCTATTTGGCCGAACAGTGAACTAATAGGCTCCCTTTTGAACTACCAAAACCTGTCAAAACTCTGAGACCAGGTAAAGCTTACTTAGACCTAGCCTATATCTAAAAATAGATCCAAAATTCAAGCAATAAAAACCTAAAAACCAAATTCTAACACATGTTGGTGTAAAAGGTACACAGAAAAGGGCACTAGCTGGTCTAATGTGCAAATTATGAGATTGAGTGAGCCCTAAAAGCCACAAAATTCTGTCAAACACAAACCAAAAGCTTGCAAAAGTTATACTACCAGATAGCTTAGACCTACAACTATCCTAATTCTAGCTAGGTGACCAAATATGTGGGTTCAAAGATCACAAATCAAAACCCCTAGACCCTGTTGTAACAGAAAGTGGGGATCTGTGGGGTACAATATCACACAGTGAACTCGTTATGCAAGTTTAAACCTCCAAAAGTTTGCCAAAATCAATACTTACCACTATACTACAACTGAAATATGGGTACGCTTCTAAACTATCTAGCAGGCGCTTGAATAATAAACAAGAGAGAATATGATTTCAACCTAACTACCAAAATTGAACGTGGATTAAGGCTTAACTATCCCCAAGATAAGTGCACAGAAATAGAACAAATCAAATCCTATTGTCACCTAGGATGAGACTACCTTACCCAAACACCACTTAAAAAAAACTTTTAACTTAAAAATTTCAAACAAACTTTGAGAATAACTCAAAGTGGCTAGAAAGCTTATACTACTTGCATATAACACCAACTAAACGCCACACTATCAAAATCAAAGAAACTCACATAAGACTTAATAAAACTACAAAAGCTCAAAAGGGTTCAAGCGGATACCTAATCTTGGCCTTGTTCAGGCCAAGGTGTGACTGCTGATGCCTTTTTTCAGGGTTGAGCAAGCTTAAAAAGAGCTTATGGATGTAACTTATGATTTTCTTCGAGTAACCAAACAACAAACAAAAGAGAAGCCTAAATCTATAAGCATATCAATAAGCTCAGTTGTCAGCTAGCTTATTGAGAGCTTATAGGATTAGTAAGTCACAAATAAATGATACCGGATTTATAGAATTACTTACGAACCAAACAGTGTTTGAGGAACTTCTTATAAAAGATGGTAACCACACGCAACAAACAAATTTTTAAACCCTAGGTATGCATTTGGGTGTCAACCAAATGCATATCATCAGCTTTAAAATTTGGGTCTCAAGGAATCCTTCTGCCAAAAAATATTTCGAAAAAACAAAAAGTTGATGAAATTTAGACTAAGTTGCAAAGGAAATTAAAATTAATCCAGAACTGCTAAAGTAGAATGGAACACAACTAACTTGCTTGCAAGGATTTAAAAAATCCTTTAACTATTTATAATTAAAATGTTTACAAACAAAAAAGCTGGAACAAATACAAAGAAAATAAGCTATTTCTAATTATACTAAACATTAGAGGGTTTTATAATACAAATGAGCTGAAAACCCCTAATAGAATAAATTCCAATGTTACCCTTGAAGATGCGGATCCAATGAAGCATCTTTGATGAATTTGAAATTGGTCAAATGCTCACATGTGATATCTCTGATTTCTAGCTGTTGGATAAAGATCTTGGACGTTTATTCTTGCTTGGAGGAGTGAGCTATTGATCCTAGGCCCTCAGATTGCTGTACCACATTTGTTCTTTAGCCAAAATGAAGCAGGGGGACCATGGGTGGAGGGTCTACGGTGATTGGGAGTGTAATATGAGGGTAGGTTAATGTTTTTGGGAAGGTCAATAGTGAATCTGGACGAATTTAGGGGCCAATTCGTTGGTTTAGTGATATTTGTAAATTAGGGTTTATGAAAGATTTTTGGGGAAGATTAAGCTATAGGAGGTGTTTAGCGGTTTATTAGGTTTAGTTAATATTAATTTAAAATCTAAATTAATACAAACATGGTGAGTTTTGTAGTGGACCGGGTTTAGGGTTAAGTTGGGTTGGGGTATGGATATGGTGGGTAGGGTAAAACGGGTTTGGTGACGTGGCAATATAGTACTGGTGGGATGGGTTTTGGTTTTGGACAATATGACCCGTGATCTTATATTTTCATGTCATATGAAGACT
Source organism: Glebionis coronaria (assembly GCA_025667525.1). Lineage (NCBI taxonomy): Eukaryota > Viridiplantae > Streptophyta > Magnoliopsida > Asterales > Asteraceae > Glebionis > Glebionis coronaria. The sequence goes on from CM046874.1 coordinate 651,007,437, forward strand.
TGGCAACATTATAACCAAGTTCCTTTGTATTGAACTTTGGTTAATTGTCAAAAGTGGCACAAAGACTTTCATACTTTTGAACAAGGACTTGTAGTGTAATTATGACCAATCTTGAAGGGCTAATCTTAACATGTCTTCCTTCTTTAAGGATCATATTTGTATAGCTTAATACTTTAAGGGTCATTCTTGCCAATTTGCCAAATTTGAGGGACCAAATGTGACAAATCTTCAAACTTCAAGGGTCTTTTTGGAAATTCACAACTCGGGTCTGGTTTGTGCGCCTTTGTTTCCCGTGTTCATTTTTTTCTTGATTCTTGTGATCTTTTGTTGATTTCACGATATCCGTACCTAAAATACACAATGAACAAACACAAACATATTTTACGGTATTTTATGATATTTTTAAGTATTTTAAGCCCGATTTGGACGACGAGACTATGTATAAATGCAGTATCATCACTCCCCCATATTAAGCCATTGTCGTGCCCTCACGCAATGCTAGAATAAAGTATCATAGCACTTCCAAAATTCATTTTTATATGACATTTATTGAAACGTAAATTTAAGTAAACTATGACATGTGTTTTAGACATAATCTATTGTTTTTATCGCAAAATGGGATGTTTAGGATCATAGAATAAGAACACGTGAATGCTTCGTTAGAAATAATTTCGTCGTCCTCGATTTTCACCCAATTCCATGCTAAGCGTGAAACAAGATCATTGCCATTATAAGTTATTAATGCTAACACTACTCATATGCTCTAATCACGTACTTAAACTCCCTTATTCCTAAGGTGTATCTCTTATATTTTATTTTTGTCTTAATGATCACGAGGATACATTTTTGACTTATGCACTAATAGGTATTAGGTCCAAAAATAGAGCCTTAACGGTGTAATCAAAATCATTGAATTAATAATTTCTCATAATAGACAACGATGTCAAAAAAATAAATCAACAAAAAGGATCGATAAACACAATTTTATAACGGTTTTGAACATGAGACTTATTACCATGAATTTTATTACCCACCTCATCATCGGTAGCTTTGATTATAATGGTTTACCTCCATCTTTTATTCAACTCCGCCATGGATCTTTTATTATGTCTTTGGTCCTGTCCTTGTCTTTTAACCTCGCCATGAGGTGTTTATTATGACTTGACGTATATCCGCACGCTAAGGAGAATTTTGGATCTTTAAGGCTTCAAGATTTAAGACATTCACTTCAATTTTGCATAGATTTTTTGGCCTTGTGAGCTTCAAATTTTTTCTTGATTTAGGTGAAGAGGAACTTAAAATTATTATTGGGGAAGCCTTTGATTATTCGGGTGCAAATACTACAAAACATGACGCTGGCGATACCTTAATGTTTTCTCAATTTAATTACACGGAAGCTACTAGAATCAATTAGAAACCAACAATTAAGACTAGACCGCAAAAAACCTATTTATTAACAAAATTTATATACAAAGCGTGTGGAGAATAAGAAAATAATTAGAACACATGAGTTTTTGAAAGAATACGAATACTCTACGTTTAGCATAGTAACTTATAATTAACTCTATCATTACTCGTCCTCAATTTAATGAGACTTCGTCTAATATAGTTAAGGAATCGAAGCTAAGTGCTCAAAACGCACGGTCGAGTAAAAATTTACTCTTATTCTCACCATCGGAAAACCTACATTCGTGTCTTAAAAACTTATGAAAAATAAGAAATTTTTTAAAATTTGGCCATTTTTAGCCTTATTTTGCAGCAAAACAACAACAAAAAGATGAAAATTGGATTGCGTGATGACGTAAGCAAGGTGAAGTATCTACTCACCCCATACTAAAACTAAACATTATCCTCAATGTTTCGAGTCTAAGGGTGAAACACCCCCATACTAGAGACGAAAAGTCGAATGCTTAATCTCGAGTATATAAAGGGTAAAATGAATAACCTAAAAGCAGTTTTTGAATTATGCTAATAAGATAAACGTTAGAACATAAAAGGATATCATCAGATATTGGAATCTTCAAAGGCAACGATCGAAGCTCGAATGATCCGTGAAACGAACACTAGAGGCTTTAATGATGACGATGAACCTAATAAATCACAATCACAAAAAACCAGGGAACAAAGGTCGGAAGAGCACAAGTCTCCGCATTACACTATTAGAAAAACAATAATATGTACAAGGATAAGCATGAGAATCCCCCACGAGGCACCTTGTTTTTGATAACCGAGTCAAAAGCGCGACTCGAATCCCCATAAATGTGATCATTTAGGGATTATCATCGTTTGGTCATTTTTGGTGGGGCTTACATGATAAACAATGCCCAAAAGTATGTGGAGTACTTTAGAAATTCGACAAAACGTATACCGGGGTCGAAGATAGCGTTTTCGTTTTCGGATGAAAGACGAAATAACGCTACTCCAACGCATGTCAAAACCCCAAAGGGGTAAAAGAAAATAGATGAAAAGAAACAGAAGGGTGGGACAAGGAGTGGGGCAACATAATGAGCTACTCGAGGTAGACTCACACCAAGCAAATAGAAAGATTTTCCATTTATTGCATCGGTGGAAGACCGAGATTTCCCTAAAAATGCGATTCTGAGATCGAATATCTCGTCCTCGGTGGTAAAGTGTGAAGAAACATAAGGGGCTTCCCCGATACAAAAAACACACTCACACTCGTCAAAAGGAGTAGACAAGGTGGTAACACTCATATAACGTAGTGATGACAGAGTTATGTCGAAAAGATTTGGCGTTTCAAAATCAATATTAGTGACGCTAAAAATTCTCACATTTAAATCGCGGTTAGGGGGAGGTGGATTATATAAATTCTTAAAACGATGGTCAATAAAGAACACCGCCCCATCGGGGTCAACATATTCATCATCCTTATGAACGTCGATCTCATTGAATTCTTCGTCATAGATGGGTTCGTCAAACCAAGGTTTTTTGTTCCCTTCGTGAATGATTTTAGAAACTCCTCGAAGAGATCACGATCAAGTACGAAACCATCATTCTTTTTTGGGGATCGTTGGTAAGTTAGATCCTCACAAATGTGGTAAACGACATTCTCATTTGAGGAGTTTTGATTAGGTAACTCCTCGAGAATGGGATTTTGGGTCACGTGAGTTGGTTTGTAATTATGAATGAGACGTTCCAACTCATCAAGTTTGGTCTCGATATTGGAAAAATCAACCTCACTTGTAGGTGGAAGTGGAGGTAAAAGAGCAAGTTCTCGTTCAATAATTTCCTCAATCTCGGGCTCCAATTCAAAATCATCATACTCACCACACGAAGGATTCTTTTTGGGAGAATCAAATATAGCTTGTGGATTTCTGAGTATGTGATCAATTTCGGAAAAATCGCCATCATCATCATCAAAGAAAGAGTCGATGTGAGCACTCACAACCATGGTCTTACATGTCGAATGACTATGCTTAGGTGACCTTTCAATGATGAGCGGATCGATATCGATAAAACCATTCGCCTCAATGGATATTGGGCTAGGAAATAGAGGCACTTCAATGGATTTAGAAGTTGATGCCTCAAAGACGTGGTCCTTCGAAGGTGGTGAAAACGAGTCCATATTAGTCATTGTCGTGATGGCACTAATGTCTCCCTTCGGAATTGTTTGTTCACTTTGTTCGTCGAATATATCCCAAAATGATTTTTCATCCAAAAATTTATGAATACCTTTTTGAATTAAGTAAACGTATTCTTTGTCATTAAAATCCTCATCTCGAAAACCGTTCATTTTCATTCTTCCAAAACATGCATCTAGCCTCATTTTTTCCGCTAAAGTATGAGCTTTGGTATTATCAAATTTTGAAATATCGGTTTTAGGAACCTCGGTTTTATCATGATCATTTAAAATTTGGGATCTACTCGTGAAAAAGTCCATTTTATCCTCCCCATATTACCGTGACCGTCGATTATGGCTCGAGCCGTAGATAAAAGGATAAACCTAAAATAATGGGACATTTAGGATCACACTCATAATCGGATATGACGAAGTCCGCGAGAAAAACAAACTTTCCAATTCTAACATAAACATCCTCGGCTATTCCAATTGGTTTTAATGGTGTATAATTTGCTAGCTCGATTGTCATGTTCGTGGGGTAAGTGTAGGCAATTTCATCAATTTCCGAAGAGAATGAGGCATGAGATTGATGCTAGCACCTAAGTCGGCAAGGGTTAGACATCCCTCAATCTCATCAAATTCACAAGGTAAAAGAAATTGGCCCGGATCTTCTTCCTTTCTCGGCATATGCCTTTTGGATTTTTTAAGAGGGATCGAAGCATAAGTTTCCTCAAGGGTTACTTTGGTTAGGTCGATAAAGCTCTCTTTTTGAACCGTGGATGGAATTTGAGGTACACGAGGGTGTGCAATATTTTCCTTGCTCACCACGTTCATCCCCTCGACTTTAGAATATGACGGCGTTTTAGAAGTCGAGGGTTGAGAAGAAGCAACAACTCTAAAATTTTCAAGGTTAGGGGCAATCATACGATCTTTTCCACGAGACGAGGCGGATTTAACGTGTTCCTTCGGATACAGTACGGTGTCACTAGGTCACGTACTCGATGACACACCCGAAGTCTTGTTCATTATGGCCGAAAACATCTTTTTAATGTCGATTTTTCCTTGCTCAATTTTAGTGTTTTGATTTTTCAACGTATTGGAAAAGTCGTTTTTCAAAGTACCAATTTGTCCCTCTAATCGTCTCATATTAGCCTCATTTGTTTTCACATATTCTTGAAACTCGTTTGACGAACTATTTTGATTAGAATTAAAGCTCCCTTGGTTTTGATTTTTTATTTGAAAATTACCTTGATTACCGCTTGAAAAATTGTTACCTTGATTGTTGTTGTTTTGAAAATTCGAGTTTTGATTGTTGTTGTTATCTCGATTTTGCCAACTCAAATTCCGACCTTGATTGTAATTTTGATTATTATTCCTTTGGAAATTATGATGGTGTTGATTTTGAAAAGTATTTCCACGATTAAAATTGTTGCGTTGATTATAGTTTTCTTTCTGATGGACCCGTGTTATTTTGATTTTGAAAATTGTTGTTTAACGTGTTTACACTTGACGTTTTTCCATCTGTAGCCGCAAACTCGTTATAATTATGAGGTCCACCACACAACATACACAAAGCCTCAACCGCTTTCACCGTAGCGGGAGCGTCTTTCTTTTGCATCTCAATGAGAAACGACGTAAACACATTCGTCAACTTATCGACTTTTGCATCAACCCTCTCAATATCGCGATTAGAATTTCTAACATTGGCAACAATGGCAACACTCGGTGTGATACGGAGTTGAAAAACCTTGGATCTATTTTTGATAATCATTAAAGCGTCTTTCAAAGTTTTACAAAAAAAATTGCCACCGGCGGCGGAATTTAACGAATCTTGCTCTTAAAAATTAAGACCGTTATAAAACGTATCGATTTGGTGCAACTCGGAAAATCCATGGTGAGGACATTGCCTAAGAAATTCCTTAAAATGATCCTACGCGCCTCTAAATGATTCATTCGGTTTTTGGCTAAATCTCATAATCTCGTTTTTGAAAAACATCGTTTTAGACGGTGGGAAAAATTTACTAACGAATGTAGAGACGAGATCGTCCCACGTAGCTATGGAGTTAGGTGGTTCTTTCTCGTACCAATCCTTGGCGGAGCTATCGAGCGAGTATGGAAAAAGCATAAGCTTGACGACATCGGTGTCGACGTTCTTATACTTGCTCGTAGATAAAAGACGATTAAAATTCCGAATGTGATCATGAGGATTATCCGCCTCACGGCCTAGAAACTTTGTCACTTGAATCAATGTCAACATTCCGCTTTTTATTTCAAAATTCTCCGCATCGATTGCGGGAATTACGATCGCGTCCCCATAACCCTTGGTGGGTGCTTGGAGCGATTCCATCATCGTACGATTATCGGTCATCTCGTCGTTAGTTTCGACAACGATATTAGGAACGTCCGTTTCTAAATTTTGTATTCGCCGTCGATTACTTCGATTTTGATTGCGTCTATTCGAAACGTCGGTAGAATTAGATTAATCCTTTGATCGAGTGCACATGCACTAACGTAGAGAATGGGGGGGTAGCAAAGAAGATTCTTTTTGTGGTTTTCAACTTTTTCAACTTTTTTTGTTTTTGATTGTTTTTTATTTTTTTGGATTTTCGGTGTATCATGTAGATAATTAAATCCTCAAAACTTATCCAATAATCAAAGGTCTCGATTAATGAATCCAAAGAGGTTCAATAATAAAAACTAACAAAAATAGATGTATTAATACTTGAGTGGAAAACGCTTAATGAATCGTCACTAAATCGATACGCACAAGCGAGCGGGGAAAACGAGGCGGCGCGAAGCACTTAAGAGCCTTTTCTACTTAGGTCGTGAAATACAACCGCCTTATACCCCCCTTATAGTTTGTATCAATTGAGATTAAATTTCATAAGAGTATTTATCTATTTTGCCTTTGATTTTTTTTGTTTGAATTCGATACACTCGATAATGACCGGAACGCCCACTATCGAGGTGCGATTACTCGCGTATGTGGATAATATTGTGTATTTGTTGTTCTAAGTAATATAATATAGTATTCACAAAAAGAAAACGAAAACGATAAAATGAAAAAGTTTTTTTGTGTTAACTGAGGAACAATTTAACACGTTTTATTTGGATATTTATAATATAGTAAGAAAAAAAAATGAGTATGTACGATATTTACGCTTTCCGAAAATGAAAAGCAAAAACGCACTACTCACACAAACACGATATGTATAATCGAACTAAAAACACCTACCCGGCGGTGGCGCCCAAATGATTGGAGTAAAAATACGCTTTTAGGAAAAAGACGTATAATGGGCAAGTATTAAATCTCACGTTTTACGAAAAACGCGAAACCGAATAAATGCGAGTTCGTTCTTGAAGGAGGTGTGTGTTGTGTGCCAATATGATAAAATAATGTTTGGATTAGTAACATTTTTAGTTGAATAAATATTGGAAATAAAGACGGATTACGCTAAAAATTACGCTACGACGGTAAAAACGTACAATTCGACAAAAATCGAAAGTACTCTAAAATCTCCAATTTTAAACTTAAGTTAAGAAAAATTTAATTAACACAAAAATGAAAACCAAAATTTTCAAAACTTGTTTAATGTATTTATATTAATTTTTAAATTTTAATAAAAAACCTAAAAATAAACAAAATTAATAAAAAGTGAAAATACAAATTTTACTAAATATAAACCTAGTTTATATTAAATAATGACTAAGAAATATTTTTCTAAAAATATAAAATACTGTTTTCTATTTTCAAACTAATTTATATAATTAAAACTAAAAATATTGCTAGAAAATAAATTAATAACGTGAAAAATATAATTTTACTTCCTAAAAATACTAAACTGAAAAAGAAACTAAACAAGAATGGGAAAAATCAAAAGAACTTAACCAATAAGCTGCTAGCAGCTTATTAAGGTTCGAATTGAATTTTATAAGCAAAGACTAAAAATCCCTTAAATATATATTATTTGAGAAGGCTAACAAGGAAAACCACTTGGGTCATCGGTAAGACCCCTTAGTCCTGCTCGACAAGTCAGGGGTTCGAGTCCAGGCCAAGTCGGTTTCTTGTTTTTTTTTCTTTTTATAAATTTGATGAACAGTGTTACTAATTCATAAAAACACAAACCAAGTTTTAAATTACACGAATCCAAGCACACTTTCGATGCTCAAAACCACCAGACTTCACTTTTTCTTGTTTTCTTTGTTTCTTAGCTGTTTTGGGGATATTGGATGCCCTAGAAAGGACACTTAGTGTTGCTTGGACGCAAACGGCACCCTCACAACCTTTTTGTTTTGAGGAGTCAAACACAAGCATGCAACATACCAAATAACAACACAAATTACAGATTAAGGTCTAATCTAAACTACACACATGGAAATGAAAACCTGCTAATGTATTAAGTTCTAGCAGCGGAATTTGAGAACTTTGAACCACCAAATCTTATGGTTGGCCAATCAAAGGCTGCCAAATCCTATCATACCAATTAATGAAACCTATACCTATACTTAAAATTACTGGTGTAGCAACTTTAAAGCCGCAAGGCTCCTGACTGAGCAAACAACACCTTCTGGTGTGATGTGCACTCAGAAAGTGAGGGGTCTTGGTTGCTGCTTAGGCAGAATAGTAAGCTTCAATGTGATGTTTTACCCTACCAAGCCTACACCTAACCTCAAATCCAGATAACTAAAGCTTATGCTACACTATGAACTAGTTTTAAGCCAAATTCCAAGATTCTACACCAAAAAAACAATATGTGACACCTGCTGGTACACATAATATGGTGCTTGTGGGCTATTTGGCAGAACAGTGAACTAATAGGCTCCCTTTTGAACTCCCAAAACCTGTCAAAACTCTAAGACCAGGTAAAGCTTACTTAGACCTAGCCTAAATCTAAAAAATAGATCCAAAATTCAAGCAATAAAAACCTAAAAACCAAATTCTAACACATGCTGGTGTAAATGGTACATAGAAAAGGGCACTAACTTGTCTAATGTGCAAATTATGAGATTGAGTGAGCCCTAAAAGCCACAAAATTATGTCAAATTCAAACCAAAATCTTGCAAAACTTATACTACTAGATAGATTAGACCTACGACTATCCTACTTCTAGCTAGGTGACCAAATATGTGGGTTCTAAGATCACAAATCAAACCCCATAGACCCTGGTGTAACAGAAACTAGGGATCTGTGGAGTACAAGCTCAAACAATGAACTTGTTTTGCAGGTTTAAACCTCCAAAAGTTTGTAAAAATCAATACTTACCACTATACTACAACTGAAATATGGGCACACTTCTAAACTATCTAGCAGGCGCTTGAATAATAAACAAGAGAGAATATGATTTCAACCTAACTACCAAAATCGAAAGCGGATTAAGGCTTAACTAACCCCAAGAGAAGTGCACGGAAATAGAACAAATCAAATCCTATTGTCACCTAGGATGAGACTGCCTTACCCAAACACCACTTAAAGAAACAACTTTTAACTTAAAAATTTCAAACAAACTTTGTGAATAACTCAAAGTGGCTAGAAAATTTATACTACTTGCATATAACACCAACTAAACACCACACTATCAAAATCAAAGCAACTCACATAAGACTTAATAAAACTACAAAAGCTCAAAAAGGTTCAAGCGGATACCTAATCTTGGCCTTGTTCAGGCCAAGGTGTGACTGCTAATGCCTTCTTTCGGGGTTGAGCAGGCTTAAAAAGAGCTTATGGATGTAACTTATGATTTCTGTAGAGATGAAGGGTGCTTAGGGACTACAACAATCCCTAAAGCCTATGTTTTTAAATCCTGCGAGTAACCAAACAACAAACAAAAGAGAAGCCTAACTCTATAGGGATCTCAATAAGCTCAGTTGTCAGCTGGCTTATTGAGAGCTTATAGGATTAGTAAGTCACAAATAAACAATATCGAATTTTTAGAAATACTTAGGAACCAAACAGTGTTTGAAGAACTTTTTAGAAAAGATGGTAACCAAACAAAAACAAACAAATTTTTAAACCCTATATATGCATTTGGGTGTCAACCAAATGCATATCATCAGCTTTAAAATTTTGGGTCTCAAGGAATCCTTCTGCCAAAAAATATTTTGACAAAACAAAAAGTTGATGAAAATTAGACTAAGTTTCAAAGGAAATTAAAATTAAACTAGAACCGCTAAAGTAGAATGGAACACAACTAACTTGCTTGCAAGGATTTCAAAAATACTTTAACTATTTATAATTAAAATGTTTACAAACAAAAAAGCTGGAACAAATACAAAGGAAATAAGCTAGTCCTATTTATACTAAACACTGGAGGGTTCTAGAATACAATTGAGCTGAAAGACCCTAATAGAAGAAATTACAATGCTGCCCTTGAAGATGCGGATCCAATGAAGCATCTTTGATGAATTTTAAATTGCTCAATGCTCACATGTGACATCTCTGATTTCCAGCTGTTGGATAAAGATCTTGGACGTTTATTATTTCTTAGAGGAGTGAGCTATTGATCCTAGGCCCTTGGATTGATGTACCACATTTGTTCTTTAGCCAAAATGAAGTAGGGGACCATGGGTGGAGGGTCCATAGTGATTGGGAGTGTAATATGAGGGCGGGTTTATGTTTTGGGGAAGGTCAATAGTGAATTTGGACGAATTTAGGGGCCAATTCGTTGGTTTAGTGACATTTGTAAATTAGGGTTTATGAAGTATTTTTGGGGAAGATTAAGCTACAGGAGGTGTTTAGAGGGTTTTTAGGTTTAGTTTATATTAAATTAAAATCTCAATTAACACAAACGTAGTTAGTTTTGTAGTGGACTGGGTTTAGGGTTAGGTTGGGTTGGGGTATGGATATGGTGGGTAGGGTAAAACGGGTTTGGTGATGTGGAAATATAGTATTGGTGGGATGGGTTTTGGTTTTGGCTAATATGCCCCCTGATCTTGTATTTTATTGTTGTTGATCCCAAACTTGGATCTTAAACCTTAGCTTATTTAGGGGTTGTGGTAGAAAGAATGAATTCAAACTAACACTAGAGAAACTTTGCAATACACAACTTAACTAAACAAGATGCGGAAAATAGTGTTTAGCATAAGAACAAATATTTAAATCAAACGCTGAACTTTAATATATCAAAGATATACGAATACCCAATAATGGTATTAGGGTTCTACAACCTTAAAGTATGAAATGAAATGAACATAAAGAGATATCAAACATGAAAACCTAATGAGTCCTTTTATAGCACAAGGACTCATGTACAAGATCACTACTAACAAACTTGGAAACTATTCTGGAGTAGTAACAGAAACGCGCTAATATCTTTTCCAAGTTTATCTTTGTAGCAGAGCCATTGAGTTGTAGCAGGGGAATCAATCCCCCTGCCATTGCTATTCAACAGGGGGAACTTACTCTAGCAGGGGGAAATCTGACCAACCAGCAGGGGGAACTAATACTCATATATTTATTCCCAAGAGTCCTCCCCTAAACTTATGCTATCATCTAATTACAAGTTTCTGAATAAATGCTGGTTGATGAGGATGCTTACAAACTTCCTGGCAAAGTTGATTGTGAACAAACCTAACCAGATCATAAGCAACAGGCTCCTTAGCATCCACAATTAAGTCAGTCTGTGCCATCTTCTTCAACGTCTCTTAGGTGAAAGGATAATAACGATTGTTGAGAAAATAGACACTCACACCTTCCATGGCCACCTCATAGACACAAGAATTTGTAAACAGCTTCCAATATAACATCTTTACCTCATTCAGTGCATCAAAGAGAGGATCATTCAACTGATGCTCATACATCCTATGCATGCTATCCCAAATCACCCAGTCTATCTCTACACCATCCATAGTAGGAGGATTTGTAGCAAATGCCCCTTTCAAAATCTTCCATAGATCATCTAAGTCTTCTCTATCCAATATTTGAAATAACAGATCTAGGCTTAGAAAGGTTTGTGTTGTACTGTCAGCCCTAGTAAGTTTCCACCAGGACATACCTTTATGCTCATGAACTGCATACTCTACTATAGTGTACTTCTTTCCAAAATCATTTTGTGCAATTTCATCATTCTCCTCCAAAATCAAGTGTTGATCTATTTCTTCATTGGAAGGATGCTGACTTTCCTTAGTGACTGTACCAATCTTTTCCATCCTCTTCAATCTTTTGGATGCTCTTTGTGAGTTATGAACACATCTTTCACCTGCCAATGAGGATCCACCTACTTCTTCTGCCTTTCTTTTTCTAGCCTCCCTGGCTTTCTGTACCATTTCCTCTTTCCTCTTCATGTACTCAACATCTTCAGGAGTACCTATACCAATGAGACCCTCAACATTTGTCTCCCTTAGTACTAGCATGGCTGCCTTCTCTATCTCCTCAAAAGTCATACCCTTGAAGTGAGCATCAGTCCACCTCTTGAATCTTTTAAGCATAACTTTGTAATGTGCCAGCCTCCCCTTTTCAGACTTCAAGTACTTTTCCTTCTGAATCTGGCTTACTCTTCCTTCCAAGTATTCTTTTTGAAAGTTGAAGATCAGAAGAGTCAGTTCATACCTTTCTTCCAAAGGAGCATTCACTAACTACTTGTCCCATTGTTCTAGAAACTCATTAACATGCGGTACCCTGTCATCCAGCTCTCTATGCATTATTTCAAAATGTTTAAGCATTTCTCTAGGCTTCATTTGTACCTATTTCTGTTATGATAGATCTAGCTTAGAGACATCTAGTTGTACCTCCTTTCTCCTCTTTTTCTTTCTCTCCTCTTGCATACGTAGCTCTTCTTCATGTACCCTTAGAGCTACCAGTTCATCATGTTCAGATTGAGACCTTAGTTGTTCAGGTGTTTTGTGCTTGTACTTCCTCTTGGGCTATTCAATTATCTTCCCCTTTCCTTTGTCTTTTGGACCCACTACTGGTCTTGCTTTTGGGAGCAGTCTCTCTAATCTGTATCCCCTTCTGATCTGGCTGTCTCCTTTTCCTTGTAAAGGTTTGAAAAAAAGCTGCTTTTGATGGTGTAATAGTAATAGCAGGGGGATTACCTACAGCAGGGGGAATATTGCTAGCATGGGAATCTTTTGTTGTAGCATGGGCTTCTTCTTGATGACCCAAATTTAGCAATGTCTAGGCTATATCTTTTGTTGCACCCCCTTCTCATCACTGACTACTTTCTATTTACCAAGTTCTTGGTCACTTGGAAAAGCATACCACTAAGTAGACTCATCTATTTGAGGTACTTCCTCCCCTTTAGAAGCATCCTCATCTGTGGAAATGATCAGCTTTGGTCTTCTCCTCCCCTCAAGTGTAGCAAGTCTGGTCTCCAAGCTATTAATGACTAGAACCCTGCTATGTGATAGTTTGTACCAGTTGTGTATTCTGATTTTTCAAGCTCATACACATAGTCGTCAATTCTAATAAGGATAGTGGTTTCGGGCTGCTCTCAACCCTAGAAGGAGATTGCTCTCTCTTTTGGGTATCACTGAGTGAGGGAGAGGACTTACTTATGGTGTCACTAGCCTGCTCACCCCTTGGGGATGATATAGTAGTGGCAGCCAAACCCCCAGTGTGCTCCAAACCCTTGGAGACTCTCCTCTCTGCTACTTGTTAAGGATCACTAGGCAAGGGAGACCTAGCAGACCTGATTTTGGTTCTCCTTTCATGTTGTGGGTTGGCAGGGGGAAGTTGGCTGGCAGGGGCATCAATAGTAGGGGCATCAGGAAGAGTGGTTTGGGCTACTCTTGGTTTAGAAGCAGCTTCTCTTCTGATCTGGTTCATCATAGTTTGAGTAAGGGGAACTGCCCTGCCAGAAAATTGTGGGGTGGGTGCTACAAGAGTGGTGGATATTTTGGTTGTATGGGGGTTAGCTTCAAAATGATCTTTGTGACGAATTTTACCATGTTACCTCATATCCAACAAAACTTCTATAAACCTCGGATACATACAAAATTTTGAATTGCTTGTGACATTTTTGACCATACCTTCAGAAATCATTTGAGAAAAACAATATTTTCGCCCTGTTGCCAAGAAAATCAGAGCAGAAGCAACTTGACTCCCAAATTCATTAAAAGCTGTAGTTTTAGATGATAAGCATTGCAAAATAGTATGAATTAAATACTTCCAATGGGGTGCAAACTAACCTTTAGCAAACTTACATTTTTTATTAACAAAAATGTTGTACCCCAAGTTTGTGCGACCCTCAAAAATTTCAGCCTCTGGTAAAGTAACCACCCCACCCTCATCATTCAAGACTAATTTGTCTCGAATGAAGGCAAGTGTAACCACCTTGGGATGGCCATCAACCAGGCTCTTAATTGTTACCTTTCCATCCACTGTTTTAGTCATGGCATTAGACCAAAACTGTTGGATGTGTGAGGTGTATATCCTAGGATTGAGCACAAGAGCTAACCTAAAATAGCTAGATTTGAGGTAAGCAACATCATTAGTGAATTCAGTAGGCTCCTTAGATAAAATAGCAATTTGGTTATGGTTAGGAGTGATTTTGAGAGACATGGAAAACATTTTGAAGAATTTAAAGGTTATATTTTGGAAAAAGTAGCGGAATATGATCGACATGGTGAGTTAGGCCTGCTGGTTAAGGGAATAGATTTTATATAGGCGAATTGAGGGACTGTGATTGGACCAAATTATCAATTTGCAAAAAGATCATAAATAAATCTTGTTAAGAAAGTAACTTATTTTAAATAATAAAAAAAGGTTACCAATCAACGAAGAAAGCGCCTTAAATATCTTTTGAAATTAATAAAATATTCCCTAACAAAAAAGTTAGCAAGCAGGCCCAACGGCTATAAGCAGGGCAACGGTATTGTCGGTCAACGGTCAAATAGGGGAATGTTTTGAAAAGCAGGGGAAAGTTATACTAGAAGGGATATATAAATTAAAGCAGGAGAAACTTTCCTAAGGGTATTAGACTTAACCTGAATAGATCAATGCTAAACAACTCTGCTCTAACGCACACACTTGCATAAACAAGCCAGATACATAGAATATCAAGAGTCCTCCATTCAACAAAGTCCCAAACAAAAAAAGTTAACGCATAAGCAACCCTGCACCTGGTCAACCCATTAAAATAATCTAACACCCCCTTTTCGTAGGCGCAGCGGAACTACAACATTTGGGTGCTAGGTAGTTATCATTACACACAAGTTATTTCGAACGAATCAAAGAGACGTAGAAATTTGACAAGCATCAAAAAGGCACCTAGATCGGGGGGTCGGGGATGATCAAAGAACATGATGAACATTGATAGTTCTAGTGAGAGAAAGTTAGAGAGAGGTGAAAGGAAAGTTATGTGTTTTATTTCAAGTGAAATGAAAACAAGGAAAAATGAACTAAACTTCCACACCCCCATGGAGAGTCATGGGGGTATTTATAGGCCTAACATGACTAGACTTTCTATCCTTTACATAATTAGTCCCTGCGTATAGTAAAGTATATAAATCTAGTCCAACTCACGTGAAGGGCGCCAGCTTACCAAAAAGTAAGTCTAACAATCTCCCTCCAAGATGGTGACTCGCGGGAGTTGGTTACAATGATTCCTACAAGCAAAAATAAAGAAAAATGATAAGCTTGGATTCTAGCATTCCTTGAGACAGTCTTCAGCGACCTTCATCTTCTTGAATACTCCAGCTCTATTTCTTCAGCTTTGTAGAATCTAGTTGAGTTTTACTCCCTCCCAACTACAAGGCCTTTCATAAAACAAGCAGTAAAGACTGCTCCCTCCCAAGCAGATCATACAGAGGAAATCTATGGGAGGTGATAACGTCATCAACATTTTCTCACAAATTGAAGCAATCCCAGTCTTGATTCTATGATAGATTACCCGAAGTACACACTCTATCCCGAACATGAAGTCAAATTGTAGCACTAGAGTCAATTAAGTCCCGGAAATGCACATTTCTCCTGACAAGACAGTGATGATAAAAAGTTGCCACATCAAAGTCAATTAAGTCCCGAATGTAGTCAACTTATCCCTCTATGTAGAAACGGTAACACCAAAGTCAAGTGACCCCGCATGTACACATTTCTCCCTCCAGGATGATACCTATTAAGGGAATCATCCTTCATGTGTGTACGTGGTATGCCAACTAGAACCGCTTACTCAGTAACCAATACTATGTGAGAAGATGTCAACAATATCTCTCTAAACAAAATTCTCTCAAGATCACCCCGAACTGAATCCCCTTATCAATTCTGTTGGCTATTGATAGTGACCACTGATGAAGATAACCCGATAGTCCAAACTTGAAACTGAAGTAGAACTCCCCAAACTTAAACTTAAGCTTGCACTAAAGTAGAATGAAGAGCGATGCAGAGAAGTCTTAAACGTACCCCATACCAAAAGGCGGTATTAAAAAGGTACAACCTCTCTAAAGTACCCTATACCAAAACAAGCGGTATATGAAAAGATACTACATCTCTTGAAGAAATCCACAACTGAAAGTGCGTGTGACACTGAGAACCACAACGAAGCTCCCAAAAAATGATAGTTATCCATGTCGACGTCCATCCTCCCCTTGACAATGGAAACTAGATACTTCAAGTCTTATTCATAACCGTAAATGCTCGAGCAAGTTATCTTATAAAGTCGTAAGTACTCCTTTAAAGATAAAATAAGAACGCCTCTGAAAAATCTCACTTCAACCTCAAATAAGTAGCATCGAATCATCTTCGTAATCACATAAACCGTAATAGCCGTTAGGAATTTAGGTGAATTTTTGATAAGGATCGTTTTAGTGTAATGTATCGTGTTTGTTGTGTTTGTTGTTCATGAAGAAGTGATATGATCGATAACGGATACCCGGCCTTAAATGTCACAGTTTAAACGGCCTGCCAAAATAATAAAATCCTGTCCCATAAGCCTTTAACTCGACAACAATTTTATCACTTGGTTCTTTCGAAAATACCCGGCTCAATCGAATAACCCCGTAACTCAACTCCGACATGATTAATTTTGTAATATTCGGATATATAATCAGTCATCCCGAACTATTACAAAAAATTAATCGACCCACTATATACCTTCGGTTAATTAGTGATTGGCCCGATAACCAGTTGTCTAGATAACTTATTTAACTAATGGCCACATATAGCAATGATTCGGCCCATTAGTCAAATAAGCCAATACTCCAAAAATCATTTGAAACACACGGTCCAAAACAATCTTTACAACCAATATTAATACCCATGAGTAACAAATAAGTTCGGCCCATATTTGCATTCAATACCCGGTCCAAAAAAAACCACAAGTGGGGATAAATACAGACAGCCCCCTAATTACTCTCACAATTAAACCAAACTTACACCAAACCCATCTTGTGACTCTCGAAACATCCGCCCCCTTTTCACCTAGTTTACAACGCCAGATACATCTAACAAATCACCATCTCCTCCCATCTTAAACTAGTTACATCCGCCCCCTTAAATCAGTACTCCCAAAATACTCCATTCTCATCTGAACAATAAACACCGAAGATCACTTAACCACCCACGAAGATCGAAACCTGTGATCACGCAAGCAATCCACGACCTCTCAATGCAATGATGGCTTCAAGATCATTTCATATGATCTCGGGTAGGTTCTATCATATTGTTTTTCGATAAGATCAATGAAGATGAAATGTTAAAACACAAAAAATCTTTTAATGATAGAAAAAACATTTCAAGAAATCTGAGATCATGAAATTGTGTGTTTTCGAGTCAATGTTTTTCGAGTGAAAAAGATCGAGTCTAGGTGTTGGGTTTAGGTGACGAAGGGTTAGGATAGATGAGGATTTTTGGAGGTAAAAGGTTGGTTTAGGTCTTGGATAGGTTGGATTGAGATGGGTTTGATTTAGCATGTGACGGTTTCGAAAGAAACTGGTTTGCATGTTGTGGAAAAAAATGGGTTTTGGATTTACTGGTTTGTATGAGTCGATTTTAAAGTTAATGGTTATTGGATTTGTGAAATGAATTAACTGATGGTTTTAGGAAAACGTGAGTCTAAATCTGATTTATATTATTAACTGATTTAAACTCCACAGTTTTGACATTAGTAGTTCACCATCGTAATATATATAATTTTTTCAGTCCATCGTAATGATTAAACCAATCCATCGCAATGGTTTTAATTTTCAGTCCATCGCAATGTCAAACTTCATCCATCGCAATATTTTTCACAGCCATCCATCGCAATAAGACATGAACCCATCGCAATACACACTTCCCATCGTAAAGTCATCGGAAAAAATTGGGCAGCATGACGACTTAAACTTCCATTTCGATGAATCAGGCCATCCATCACAATGAGGACAGCCCAACCCATCGGAATGTAAAAAAACCCCATCGGAATAAATCCGAAAAAGAAGTCGTCGCAATGTGAAAGCATCGTAATATCCCATCAGGACAATAGCCATCACAATATGGTTTTGACTCATAATTTGGTGCCCCCGAAAAAATGTTCTGGACCATGTGCTTTTGTCTTTTACCCAAAAGGCAAAACAGATCAAGTGAATGATAAGAAAAACAAAAACTATGATACAACAAGAATACCCAAAATATTGGAGAAAGAGATTTACACATGAGACTTGAACAGATTAGGACAAGAAATTTGTAGCCTTAACGGAATCAAAAATTATGATAATAACAGGACATGTTAAAATCTGATAAAGAAATGAATCCAAAAAGCACAAATCGCTAATCTGAAAACCCCACACGAATCTGAATACGCAACACAAACACATGGATACAAGACACCCCCGGTTAGCTCTGATACCAATTGACAAGCATCAAAAAGGCACCTAGATCCGGGGTCGGGGATGATCAAAGAACATGATGAACATTGATCGTTCTAGTGAGAGAAAGTTAGAGAGAGGTTAAAGGAAAGTTATGTGTTTTATTTCAAGTGAAAGGAAAGTTATGTGTTTTATTTCAAGTGAAATGAAAACAAGGAAAAATGAACTAAACTTCCACACCCCCATGGAGAGTCATGTGGGTATTTATAGGCCTAACATGACTAGACTTTCTATCCTTTACATAATTAGTCCCTACGTATAGTAAAGTATATAAATCTAGTCCAACTCACGTGAAGGGCGCCAGCTTACCAAAAAGTAAGTCTAACAAAATTTAAACATAATTTAAACACAATTAAAACATCAAAGTCTACTGCTTCCAAAACCCCATAGAAAATACAAGACAGAGTTGCGTTTAGGTCCCCACTGAATCTCAACCCAAAAGTACATTACTTGTTTCACATGACATAATATAAAAAGTTTTAAGTGATAAAAGGGAGGAAAGACAAAGTAGACCGCCAAGCCACAACAACTTCCATCCGCGCATGCTCCTTTCTACCATATCATCGATTACCTGAAACACATGCTTAAAGGGGTTGATAACTGGCTTTTGCTCGTATAAAAAATTAAAGTTCGTTGTGTTGGTCTAATCGAATTATAATTGGTTAACTATGTGACTCAGTCGTTCTTTGGTGGAAACAAAAAGTTGTGTCGTTGTAGTAATTAAAAAGGTGCAAAAATTTAAGGTAAAGAGCAGGTAAAGTAAATCTAACTCTAATTTAAAATAAATGTGCAAGAATTTAAAGCGTGACGAAAAGTAAATGGCACTTAAAGTAAATAACAAAAACTTAAAACTATCTAAGGCAAACTTAAAACGCAACTAAAACTTAAACTAAGGCAAGGCTAAAATAAATCTAAGGCAAGTAAACTTAATGTGCAACTAAGGAAAAAGGCGGGAAAAGTAAAGCTTAAAAATTAAAACTTAAAAACTGAAACTAAAAAGAACCTGAAAACAGCTCATTCGGAATAATCCTTCGTTCGGAATAATCACTCATCCGGAATGTCATCTTCGTTCGGAATGATTCTTCTTCACTCGGAATAATTACCAAAACCCTTCATCCGGAATAAATCCTTTACTCGGAATATGTCACTTATCCGGAATAAACTCTTTATTCGGAATATTGCCTTGGTTCGGAATACTTGATGTTCCGAAGGAACTCCTTGATTCGGAATATATTTCGAATGAACCACCTCTTGATTCGGAACTTTGAATCTTCCGAATGAAGACCTTGATCCGGAATACAAGTTATTCCGGATGAACACCTCCTTGATTCGGAACAATAAATGTTCCGAATGAACTCCACTTGATTCAGAAAGAAGTTGTCTGATCAGGAATATGTTGCTGGTTCGGAATGTTGCACTGATCCGGAATGTTCCGAATGAACACCCTTCGTTCGGAATGTTCCGAATGAAACCTTGATCCGGAATATTATTCCGAATAAATGACTTAATCCGGAACAAATTCTTCACTAGGAATGTTAACTTGGTTCGGAACAGTCACAACACCACCTTGATTCGGAACAAATGCTTTGATTCGGAATGTTTTCCTGGGAAACAGTAACAGCAAGCGAAGAACAAGGAAGAACAAAATAACACGAATCTAACCAAAACTAATCAAATTAAACCAAAAGATTAAGCAAGACTAATCAAAATAATCAAAACCTACTTGATTAAATCAATAAAAACTCAAGAACATGAACATGAACAATAAACATAAAGATTAAGATCAAACAAGAAAGGAAGATAGGAGATTGACAATAAAAGTAAAGATTAACAAGAATTAAAAGGAAACTTACTTGAAATTAAATGTATTTAAGGTCCAAGACAATTAATTAAATGACATGTAATTAAAGAACAAGTAATTAAAGGGTGGAAGACTAATTGTCACACTTAGCCAACAAGAACAAATGAAAGGAAAGGAAAACTATTTATAGGATGATTAGGGAGGTGCTTAGGAAGCTTCCTCCCCTCTTTCTTCTTTCTTTAATTGCATCATTAAGTCCTTAATCTTCTTAATTCTTTGACTTTAATTACTTTGTCTCGGTATTTCTTTAAACTCGTCTTGTAATTCTTCAATAAATTAGACTTGAGTTCTTCGGCTTTTAGTAAACTTCCGTCTTTTGACTTTTTCTTCGATAAATCTTCAGAATTGGTCTTGGACTTCCGTCCTTTTTGCACTCTTGATTTCTCGACTTCTTCTTTTGTCTTTTTCTTCGATAAAAGCCCGTGAATGCCCGTGTTTTCTCCCCTTTTCACATTTTCGTCCTAAATCACAACAAAAACACAAACCACACATAATTCCGACATTTACGACATAAAATACACGTTTTGGCTTGGTTATTATTGTAGTTAAGTGGTAAAAAGGATGGGTGTTTACACACCTATCAAATCCCCTACACTTGACCATTGCAATGTCCTCATGCAATGCATTGGTTACAAAGCAAGTTTACACTTTTCATCATAATCAATCCAGATTGGCCTTTATTAAAGAGATAGAAAATAACAAAATAAGTAAAGAAATCAAAAACATACCTTAGGGTTTTGAAAATGTCACGAATGAACATATCCTCAAGTTTTCACATTCTCCAAACCAAGCTTCAAAACGAGATCATTGTTATTATAAGTTAGCAAACTAACACGAACTCATGTGGGCCAATTATTTACTTAGACTCCCTTATTCCTAGGTGTATCTCTTATATTTTATTGCTGTCTTGAATGATCACGAGGATGCATTGTTGACTTATTTCGATAGTTATTTAGGCTGAAAATAAAGTGGGACGATTTAATCAATAGTTAGCTAAAGGATAAAATCTTTTAAAACTGCTTCTCGGGACCTCATAAAGTTCATATCTTGGCATAACTCGCTTCGCGATTTGAGACCTTTCTCGGACCGATATTTGGCAGCGACTTCATACTTCAAATCTTGAGAGATGTACATGAAATAATGGCCTTCTCTTCATAATAGGAATTTCTTCACTTGAAGTTTTGAGAGATTCTTCATATTTGGACCACGACTTCTTCATTTTTCTCCAATCTTTATTTTGGGATTTTGATATACAACGATCGGCCTCCTTTTTGGACTTGGATCTATTTATCCTCATACCTTCTTAGGGCCTTTTTGGATAGACTTCTTCATGATCTTTACGGGAGTATTTGCTTTTTGTCGTGTGTCTCGATCCTTCATATTGATCTTTGATAAATGATTCTTCACATCACTTTGGATCTTTAGAAACAAAACATAGCCCTCATGCCTTGTTAGGGCCTTTTCAGACTCGCCAATCTTCGCATCCCGCTTCAATAAGTTATGACTTGGCTATGAACTCTAATCCATACCGAGCAACTTTTAAACGATCTTGGGCTAGAAGCTAAGTAACTTTTCAAATCGTACAACCTTATTTATTGTAGATAAATTTATTAGCAGGCGACGGGAGAATAGGCTTATAATTAACTCACATAAATTCATGAAAGGATACCAAACTTATAATTGACTCTATCATCTCTCGTTCTCCACAGTTTAAAATCTCAAGGAATGAGACTCGTGGATGCTTAGCCTATTAAATCAAAGTTTTGGGTTTTCGAGTCATCTATAGGATCTTGAAAATTCTTATACTCTTTCAAGTTTAGAAATCGCATTTTAAAGTTCCCTTGATAAACGACTCTCTGGGATCAATTATAGGAACTTGCGAAAAGTTCTTGTTCTTAACCCGTGAGAGTTAAGACTTTCGCGTTTTAAAGCTCCCTATATAAAAGCCTAGCAAAACTTGACTTAAACACGTTAAGGATACTAGCTAGAGTAAACTTAGATAAGTAAACTCGGGCTGAGTCAAAAGATTCACAACGTTTGAAAATTAAAACCACTTTATTCAAAATTTATTCTAGTAAAGAAAGAAAATAACTATATAAAGGGAAAAACTAATAGGCCAAAATAGATCAAAAATTTTGAAAAATGTCGAAAAAATGATTTTCTGGTTAAAATGAGGACAAATACAAGGAAAAGGCCACTTAACTTCGATAGAAGTCCCCCTACACTTGATATAAACATTGTCCTTAATGTTTAAGCATGTGGGAGTAAACTCCCCTACACTTAGGACATTGTGCACTTTGTTTAAATCTTTCTAAGGAAATGACAACTAAAGTGATTCCTATTTTAATATTGGAAAATATAAAATAGAGAATCAAAAAGAGTTTAGGATAGAACCGGGAAGAAGGGAACACATAATCACGGTTCGTCAAAAGTCATCAAGAGTGTGTCTTTGAAGCTCTAATCCCTGCACATGATAAGAGAGGAAATAGCAAACACCAACGAGTCTCCCCTACACTTAGGATAAAGAAAGCTAAAAGATAGATACATGGGTTGCCTCCCAAGAAGCGCTTGATTTTTGTTCACCGAGTCGTGAGCCTGACTCGACCTTGATTATCACAGGAAGAAGCATGAAACATATCCACCGGGATCAAAGACATAGTTTTCGTCCATCAAATATCACAAGCTTAAGGCAAACAAGGCAATCCAAAGAAGAGTAGGCAAGATTCCCTTAAGAAAAGATGGAGCACGGTGGGAGCAAGGGTGAAGAGGTGCAAGCATATCTTCAGTAGGTCCAAAAACCTTTCCTTTTATTTCATCAGATGGATACTGAGATGGCTGAAGAATATCGATACCGGGGTCGAACACCTTTTCCTTTAGGGGAAAATAGCACTCAAGCTCAGCAGAATTTGAAGATGATCCGTGAAGAAAAGGCACAACCTCGTCCTCAGAAGCTGGACAAAGAGGTGTTAAATCATACGTGTTGCGGATGTTGGTGTCGTCCGGTTGCTTCTCCTTTGAAAGAATTTTCTTCAAATCCGAAGTAGGATCAAGACCATAACCATCAAAGTCTAAAGGAGGAGCATCAATCTCATGAGGGAAGTAAGTATTAAGAAAAGTAGAGAAGTCTTCCTCAAATGAGTAGTCATCCAAAGTAGGATTAAGCATGGTAGGCGGAGGATCTTCATCATGAGAAGAATCACTCGAAAGAGTATCGGCCTCATCAAAATCATCATAAGTGGGCATTTCGGGATACTCGGAGGTAAAATCATCATAATCATCCGAATCTGAGCTAGAATCATCATCATAAGCATCATAGATCGGTGGAGAATCATATATGGGAGGGGGTTCCAAGTTGGAGAGAGGATCATCCACATCATCTTGAAACAGTGGATTATCATTGCAAGAATCGAATAGAGGATTGTTGTAGACGACAAAATCATCAAGCACATTAATCATATTCGCTGATTCTCTTCCATCGGATTTGCTTGTAAGCTTCCCCATTTCAAACACTTGTGCATCATCCCCGACTCCTAAGATGAGCTCACACTTATCCACATCAATTAAAGCTCTACCGGTTCTCAAAAATGGGCGCCCAAGTATTAACAGAATACGAGGGTCCATTTCATAATCAACAACGACAAAGTCAACCGGAAAAGTGAATGTACCAACTTTAATGAACACATCTTCGGCAATACCAACGGGGTAAGCGAGAGTGCGATTGGCTAACTCAAGAGTCATTTTGGTGGGTGTAAGGTCGGGCAATGATAACTTTTTCCAAACACTTAAAGGCATCAAATTAATACTTGCTCCGAGATCAGCTAAGGCAGTAAATTTGTCGGTTTGGTTAAAAGTACAAGGTAGCACAAAACGACCGGGATCTCCAAGTTTCTCCGGAAGTTCTTTAAGAAAGATGGCAGAACAATTTTCATTCAATCGAGTATTAACAAACTCGGCCATCTTCTCCTTTTTGCTAAGCAATTCCTTAAACATCTTAACAAATTTAGGCATTTGTGCTAGAGCTTCAACAAGGGGAAAAGTGACGGTCATTTTCGAAACTTTCTTCAAATAGTTTGACACTTGAATGTCATCCTTGGTGTGCATTTTGGCCTTGCCTAGGCGAGATGGATAAGAAATATTGGGTTTGGGTGGTGAAGGTGTAGGTGTAGCAGGTAAAGGTTAAGATGTTGAAGGGTTCTTCTTGGGTACATCGTCATGACGAGGCGGAGACGGTAATGGTGTACTAATACTAGGTGTAGGAGGAGTAGGAATAAATGGTGGTGGAGGAGGTGTAGATGATGGGGGCGGGATAGATGGTCCTACTAAAGTAACTCCACTACGGGTAGTAATAGCACTCACATTCGCTCTTGGGTTGGTGACGGTGTTTGAAGGTAGACAACTCGAGGTAGAGGGTTGAGTTGTGGGCAAGAAACTAGCCAGCATATTCTTCAAATCATTCGTTTGATTGCTGAAGGAGGATTGGATATTATCTCGAAGCTCGGATCTAATGTCATTCCCTTGCTTGGTGATATCCCCTTTCAAATTGATAATTTGGCTCTGTAGATTCTTGATTTGCTCTCCTTGGGTTCTCATTAAAGCTTCAACATCTTGATTCATGGGTGGGGCTTGTTGAGCGGGTGGGTGATAAGGATTAGAAGCTCTAGGTGGGATTTGGTTGCTTCTATTGTAGTTGTTGTTGGGGTTTTGGTTTTGAGGAGAAAAACCGGGTGAAAGGTAGTTGTTTGACCTGTAACTTAGCAAATTTCTATCCCCTTGAGGTCGGGCTTGGTAATTTTCCGGTGAATAATTACCATAAGCCGCATACACGTTTTCCAGATTTCCTTGAGTAGAAGGACAATCAGTGTATGAGTGAGGACCGTCGCATGTTTCACAAGGATTAGCTACCGCTTTAACTTGTTGTTGGTTTGTAGCGATGAGCAAGATATTTTTGTTCATTTCGGCCATCATGCGGGTGAATTCGGTCATGTCGGGGTTTGCTGAAGTAGAAGAAACATTGACTCTCGGGTTGTTCCTTGAAGAAGCGGAGGAATCCCAGTTTTTGTGATGAGTAGTCACGTTTTCAATAAGCTCTGTACACTCCTCAGGTCTCCTTTTCATAAATGTGCCACCGACGGCTGCATTAATCGTATCACGATCACGAAAAGTCAAACCGTTGTAGAAAGTATCAATTAAGGTCACAGGGAGCATGTTGTGGTTTGGACAACGATCAATCAAAACATTAAATCTTTCCCAAGCATCAAAGAGAGATTCATCGGGTTCTTGCATGAAACCGCTGATTTGATTGCGAAGGCTCGTAACCATGGATGGTGGAAAGTAGCGCGACAAAAAGCGTTGAGTCATGTCATCCCAAGTATGAATGGAATTCTTCGTGAGACGATCAAACCATTTCTCGGCGTGGTGTGATAAAGTATGTGGAAAGAGTTGAAGGCGAAGAACATCCATTGTGGCACCGGGCAACTTCATGCTTTGAGTGATAGTAATGAATTTGTCGAGGTGTTTGTTGGCATCATCTACAGGCATTCCACGGAATGGATTAGTTTGCACTTGCTGAATCATGTGATGCTTCAACGAAAACTCCGGAGCCGTGATTTGCATCGGCGCAATCGGTCCTCCTCGTCCAAACATTGTTGGTTGACAAAGCTCTTCCATTGTCCGAAGATCGGGCTGTGGAAGAACATTGTTGTTGTTATTATTGAGGTGCGGTGGATTATTGTTGTTGTTCACACCTGCCATAGCTAAATCTTCAGGAGTCTCGGGCTCTAGATAAGTAGAAGATCTAGTACGCATACACCTACAAAGGCAAAAGAAAACAATACCAAACACAAAGAGAATATATATACACTATAAAGATAAAAATAAAATCTTTTTGGATTTTTGAAAATTTTTAATTTTTATGTATTTTTATCAATTTTTAATTTTTTTGGTTTTTTTTTGAAATTTTTAAGCAAGAAAAATAACGCTCACAAGTGAACGGATCACAAAAAGCAACGCGTCTCTCACAGAAAACCATTAATCTTTACTAAAAGAGCCGGCAGCGGCGCCATTTGATAATTGGCTTTTGCCCGTATAAAAAATTAAAGTTCGTTGTGTTGGTCTAATCGAATTGATAACTGGTTAACTATGCGACTCAGTCGTTCTTTGGTGGAAACAAAAAGTTGTGTCGTTGTAGTAATTAAAAAGGTGCAAAACTTTAAGGTAAAGAGCAGGTAAAGTAAATCTAACTCTAATTTAAAATAAATGTGCAAGAATTTAAAGCGTGACGAAAAGTAAATGGCACTTAAAGTAAATAACGCAAACTTAAAACTATCTAAGACAAACTTAAAACGCAACTAAAACTTAAATTAAGGCGAGGCTAAAATAAATCTAAGGCAACTAAACTTAAAGTGCAACTAAGGAAAAAGGCGGGAAAAGTAAAGCTTAATAATTAAAACTTAAAAACTGAAACTAAAAAAAACCTGAAAACAGCTCATTCGGAATAATCCTTCGTTCGGAATAATCACTCATCCGGAATGTCACCTTCGTTCGGAATGATTCTTCTTCACTCGGAATAATTACCAAAACCCTTCATCTGGAATAAATCCTTTACTCGGAATATGTCACTTATCCGGAATAAACTCTTTATTCGGAATATTGCCTTGGTTCGGAATACTTGATGTTCCGAATGAACTCCTTGATTTGGAATATATTCCGAATGAACCACCTCTTGATTCGGAACTTTGAATCTTCCGAATGAAAACCTTGATCCCGAATACAAGTTATTCCGGATGAACACCTCCTTGATTCGGAACAATAAATGTTCCGAATGAACTCCACTTGATTCGGAAGAAGTTGTCTGATTCCGAATATGTTGCTGGTTCGGAATGTTGCACTGATCCGGAATGTTCCGAACGAACACCCTTCGTTCGGAATGTTCCGAATGAAACCTTGATCCGGAATATTATTCCGAATAAATGACTTGAGTGGAACAAATTCTTCACTAGGAATGTCAGCTTGGTTCGGAACAGTCACACCACCACCTTGATTCAGAACAAATGCTTTGATTCGGAATGTTTTCCTGTGAAACAGTAACAGCAAGCGAAGAACAAGGAAGAACAAAATAACACGAATCTAACCAAAACTAATCAAATTAAACCAAAAGATTAAGCAAGACTAATCAATAAACATCTACCAATCATAAATAAACAATCCAAAACAATCAAACTAACAATACTAATCAAAATAATCAAAACCCACTTGATTAAATCAATAAAAACTCAAGAACATGAACATGAACAATAAACATAAAGATTAAGATCAAACAAGAAAGGAAGATAGGAGATTGACAATAAAAGTAAAGATTAACAAGAATTAAAAGGAAACTTACTTGAAATTAAATGTATTTAAGGTGCAAGACAATTAATTAAATGACATGTAATTAAAGAACAAGTAATTAAAGGGTGGAAGACTAATTGTCATACTTAGCCAACAAGAACAAATGAAAGGAAATGAAAACTATTTATAGGAGGATTAGGGAGGTGCTTAGGAAGCTTCCTCCCCTCTTTCTTCTTTCTTTAATTGCATCATTAAGTCCTTAATCTTCTTAATTCTTTGACTTTAATGACTTTGTCTCGGGATTTCTTTAAACTCGTCTTGTAATTCTTCAATAAATTAGACTTGAGTTCTTCGGCTTTTAGTAAACTTCCGTATTTTGACTTTTTCTTCGATAAATCTTCAGAATTGGTCTTGGACTTCCGTTCTTTTTGCACTCTTGATTTCTCGACTTCGTCTTTTGTCTTTTTCTTCGATAAAAGCCTGTGAATGCCCGTGTTTTCTCCCTTTTTCACATTTTCGTCCTAAATCACAACAAAAACACAAACCACGCATAATTCCGACATTTACGACATAAAATACACGTTTTGGCTTGGTTATTATTGTATTTAAGTGGTAAAAAGGATGGGTGTTTACACACCTATCAGGGGTCAACAAATATTTTTGAGCGAAATTTATAGGTTTTACAATCTCATTTTTGAACATAAGTGTATAAAATCAATCACGATCATTTATAGAATTATCGATCAAACAATCTATCATTCAAGGTTATTATCGTTAGCAATAGCTAATAATTGTGTTTAAGCTCATGACACTAAACCGTTAACTCAATCACCGGCGTACCTTTACCGGCATGATTAAGATGAAACCAGTGCCCCTTCTAAAGGCATTAGTTGCAATTATACCTTATTTCTTATCACAAGTTATCCGTCCGCAGAGGGTACTCAACGTATTAGCTCTCGTCTCGGATAGGGTCGTCAACCCTATAGTACTATCAATTGTTTAAGCGGCTATTTCCAATCCACACGAGGATTAATCAATAGTTAATAGTTCATGAATATATGGTCTGTTTCAACTAGGTACTCAACACAATTTAGGCAACTTTCGGGTCCAACAACCATTCATGACTTATGTTCGTTTTTATTTAAAATAGCATGCATCCCCCTCGCGGGTAAAACCATTTAAAAGTGTTATAAAGTGAGGCTATAAACTCACCTTGCGTAGTAGTAGTGGTTCTAGCGAAGACGTAAGGAAAATATCACCGACGATGTGGTTGCCCCGGAAAATCGAACACGTGACCTAAAAATCAAAGTACGAAAACCGAATCAATACTCCGTGTACATTATGGTACTAAACACGCGTTATATAAAAACACTTAATGCTTATAAAAACTCACGCCAAAACTCATACATGTGATTACTACTAGACTCATACTATCTATCTATGTAATTAAAATGTTTCCCATTTTATAATTTTTGCCGGTACTTACCAAAAGTAAGGACTGTTTCTAACACTCAAGCATCACTATAAATTATGAGAAAATTTGTAAAAATCCCTCACGACCTGTAGATATCCCATTTTGAATTCCATAGAAAGTTTTCACTTTTAAGACCCATTACCTATTACATCACTAGACGTAAACTTTTCTGACAGATTTGCACTTTTACAATGTAAGACTTCTTTGACTTATTTAAAATATACCATTAGCTAATTTGACCCCTAAGTCTAAAAATAGAATCAAAAACACAGGTTTAGGACCAAAGAACAACTTTCAATTATTTATAAAACTCTATCTATGGTCCCCGGGATTTGACCTAAAACCAAACATAACTTCGGGTTATGTTGATTTTCATCTCCCGGTACACGAAATTTCAAAGTAGCATAACTTTTGACTCGTTTGGAGTCGTAAGCTCATTTTTATACCAAATCGAAGCTAAGACAAGCTCTACAACTACATCCTAGCCTCATGACCGGTTTTCAAAGTTAAACCCACGAAACTTGCTTAAACAATCTGCCTAATTTTTCCTTCCTCAAAATCAACTCAACACATGTTTCCATTCCATTCTAACATCACCTAGACCTATACTAACCACTTATAAACCATCACAAACATCCTAATCATCTTATACTACTAAGAAAATCAAACCCTCATAAAAAACCAATTACTAGATCACACATGCAATGATTTTAACCTATCTAAAAACATCAAAAACATCACTCTCAACATGAACCCACATCATAAAACATCAAACACCAAGAACAACCAAACACCCCCATTTGGACGTGGGGTGTTGGTGTCCAAAACACCCAAACCAAATTGATTTTGGTTGGTTTTATGGATGATTAATCATCACCAATACATCAATAAATATGCAAATGGTCTAATTAAATCAAAACATGTTTTTGAAAATCTTTGTTTCTTGAAAAAATTAAGTTAGTGCATGTTGTTATGGATTGCACAAAAATACTTACAAGGGATATTTAGGAAGTGGTCTAAACTTGGATTGTTTAAAATCAAAAATAAAAAAAATTATGGTGGTGGTGGTTTGGAGGCCGACAGCCAAAGAGAAAGGAGAAGGAGAGAAAGAATTTTTTTTTGAAATGATTTTTTTGTTGTGTGTTTTTCCTTCCTTCCATTTTGAAAAATTTTGAGGGGTCTCTCTTGACATCTTGGTTTTCTTTTGGCCTCATTTTTAAATGACAAATTTTAGTAGCGGGAATCGACTTACTAGTTGGTTTTGAAAATTTGTGGGAGTCGGGGCTCGCCCCGAACACTTGGAAATACTTTTAAAGCAATTTAAACGCACCTGGGATATAATAAAACGCACCCGGCTCGACTTAACACGAACTAAAAATAAAATCCTCGAAAAATTTTAATATCGACAAAGCGACAATAAAACATAAAAATTGGGCATCCGTCGGGATCGTAGTCATCGTCGGCTTTCTTAAATCGTCAATCGTTAAGATTACGACCTTAAACGTTGGTTTCAACTTAAATAGTCAAATATATAATAAACGAAATTTCTTAAAAGTTTCAAAAATATTCGGAATTTATGGTAAAATAAATGACCTCGGGTTCTTCGTATCACAAATAAGCATACCCCGGACTCCATGCCTACCATTTCCTTTCTATGGTTAATTGGTCTTGGCAATATGCACTCAAAAGTCTTAGATTAGGCAGAAAGCTACTCAAGCATGGATTTTGAGTACATATTGAAGTGACTCAAGGTTTTAGAACTCCAACAAGTTTTGCAGCGAGTCTTCATTGTCCCAAACCATTACTCACCAGTGGATATGATCTAGAATCATATATGAGTATCCTAAGGATACCCTGAATCATAAAGGTGTGACCTAACCTCCACTGAAACATAGAGCATATACCTGATCCTCCCATAATATAGTTTGCTCGATTATGATCTCTGCATTGTTAGTCTAAAACCACATATAACCACTTATAAAAAGAACAAACCCAAACAAGAGAAAAACTCTTAGCAGGGGAAATTTCCTTAGTAGGGGGATTAACCCTAGCAGGGGAAACTTTGTTCAAAAGTAGTGGAATGAAGAATGCTGGAAAAATTGACTAACACATGTACAACAACAGCAATAATACAATCCTGATTACACAAGACATTTCAGACATCTAAATTTAGGGAGTGATCATTCCAATACTTGCAACCAAGTACTGAAACCTCCCTATGTCAAAAGCTTTTGTCAAAAGATCAGCAACATTAAGTTTTGTGTCAATTGCCTCTAGGACAATTAATCCTTTTTCAAAACAATCTCTAATAAAATGATGTCTGATTTCAATATGTTTAGTCTTATTATGAAGAACATGAATTTTAATTATGTAGATGGTGCTATTATTGTCAATAAATATCTTGGTTCTAAGAAAATTGTACCCATAATCAAGCAGCTAATTCTGAATCCAAAGAACTTTTCCACAGCATGCAACAGCTGCCACATATTCAACTTCAGTTGTGGAAGTTGCCAGAATAGTTTGCTTTTTACACTACCAAGATATAAGCCTGCTTCCCAAAAACTGACATCCACCTGTAGTAGACTTCCTATCATTGTTGTCACCAGCATAGTCACTATCTGAATAGGCCACTAGCTCAAATGGTGACTCCTTGGGATACCAAAGTCCTAAATTTGGATGACACTTCAAATACCTAAATATTCTATTCACAACAAATAGATGACACTCTATGGGTGTCAGTTGGTATCTTCCACATAAGCAACCTACAAACATGATGTCAAGTCTTGAAGCTGTTGGTACATGAGAGATACAATCATGAACCTATAGTGTTTGACATCAATGGGTTTTCCTGGGCCATCTTTTCACCAAGGATTTTCTTTATCCATGGGAGTGGACACTTTCTTTCCTTCACACATTCCAAACTTCTTCACAATTTCAGCAACATACTTGTCTTGTGAGATGAAGATCCCATATTTCCTCTGCTGAACTTGTAACCCCAGGAAAAAGTTAAGTTCACCCATGGCACTCATTTGGAATTTATCCTGCATCAACTTGGCAAAGTCTTTGCTAAGCAGAGAGTTTGTGAATCCAAAAATGATGTCATCCACATATACTTTCACCAAGAGAAAGTAACCCTTGTGTTTCTTGATAAACAGGGTCTGGTCAATTTTCCCCCCTGTTGAAGCCATTATCCAACAGGTATTTAGAGAGAGTCACATACCATGCCTTAGGGGCTTGATAAAGCCCATACATAACCTTCTTCACCTTGCAAACCTTGTCTTGATGTTATGGATCTTCAAAACCTGGAGGTTGCATTACATATACTTCCTCATCAATGGTTCCATATAAAAAGGCACTCTTAACATCCATCTGGTATACTATGAAGTCCATGAAAGAAGCATAGGCCAAAAACAGTCTGATGGCTTCAATTCTGGCAACTAGAGCAAATACCTCATCATAATCAATACCTTCTTCCTGAGTATGTCCCTGTGCTACCAGTCTGGCTTTGTTTCTGACCACAATGCCCCTCTCATCCTTTTTGTTCCTGAGCACCCGCTTTGTCCCAATGGGTCTTGCCCATTTTGGACAGTCCACCAGAATCCACACTTCTTGGATATCAAATTGCAAGAGCTCTTCTTGCATAGCTTCAAACCAGGTTGGATCATTTAGAGCTTGAAAAATATTCTTTGGCTCTTCTTGTGACAAAAAGGCAGTAAATAGACACCATTGCATATTGTCATGATTGAACTTCATAGTGATGTTGGAAATGAAGCTGTGTTCATTTGTTGAATACCTTGTTTGTCTAGGTGTATCAAGATCACTAATGATTTGAGATTGGGGTGATCTTTATTGATTCTGTAGGTGGGCTTCATATTCATAATTACCTCAGTTTCATCATTTCCTAAATCAGGATCTATAGTGCTATCTTGATTGGGAAAGAACTCCTCAAAAGAGCTTCTAAATGATACTGCATGGCTAAGGGATGGATGTTGGTGAGCTGAATGCAGCTCTGAATAACTTGGACCTTCATGCCGAATGATCCTGCTTCCACTGCTTGATAAAGTGGTTGGTGAGGATGTAGAAATGAGTGGGGATTCTCTGTCTGCATCATTAACCACATTTAAAACTGGTTCTTTAACAACAGGGGAAACATTTGGTTCAGCAGGGGAATCCAGGATTCCACTGCTTTCATACATTCCACTGCTTTTATGACTTGACTTAGCAGGGGAAGAGACAGGTTGTCCATCCTTTTTAGAGAGGTCTTCTTCATCAATTTCTTTGGCAGCCTTATCAGCAGGAAACAATGAAGGTACAATCATGTACCTCAATGGTGAATTCTCCATAGAAGTTGGTTCTTTGGTACCTGAAATGTTAGTATTTTCCAAAACAACAGGCACATAATTCATAGACTTAGAAAGTACGTCAATATCAAAGAACCAATTGGGACCTGTTTGTACATCTTTTGGCTTGTCTTCAAGAAAATCTACATGGAGATTTTCTGTCACTTTGCTTGTCTTCTTGTTGAAGACCCTATATCCTTTTATGTTCAATGAGTAACCTACAAAATACCCATCATCCCCCTTTTCATTGAATTTTCCTAAATTGTAAATAGTGTTCAGAATGATCACATGACATCCAAATGGTCTGAAAATGTCAATCAAGGGGGTCTGCCATTGAACAGTTGATAAGGGGTCTTGTTGGGTGCCTTTACCACCGAGGCCCTGTTTTGAACATAACAAGCAGTGCTAACAGTTTCAGCCCAAAATATCACTGGAAGCTTAGAATCAGATAACATGGTTCTTGCAGCTTCTATCAATGTTCTATTCCTTCTTTCTACAACTCCATTTTGTTGTGGAGTCTTGGCTGTTGACCCCTTTGATTGGATCTATATTCTGTTTAGAACTAGTATAGTAGTTTGTAATCAAACTAAAACACTTTAAGAACTCTTACTCAAGCTAAATAAGTTATGCGGAATCTAACTTATAAAGCATAGAAGAACATAATTACTTTTACTTATTCGATTCTCTTTTTAATCGACTTGAATGAGGTACATCAATGACATTGTACCTATGTTCCTTTTATAGAGTAAGGAACCCTAGAAACCTTAGAATATTCTATAAAGATAACTATATCACACACGATATATTGTCAATATTCTAACTATTTAAGTATATCACATAAGATATACTCTAACTATAACCATGACATATCTTATACAAAGATATATTCGTCCTAATCAATATAGCAATACTTATTTTATAAGTAGCAATACTTACTATGTACCACGTTAACACTAACGGTACTTGAAAGATAACTAACAGTACTTGAATAATACTAACGGTACTTGACACTTAACAAATAATTCCTAACAATCCTCCCCTAAACAAGAATGATAACTTGTTGTGTTCTTGTTTCTCTTGTACTGGATGTATTTAGAATACATGTCTTCAGTCTTTCTTTCTTCCTTGGATTGAACTTGGTAATTTGTATTTGTATCCAACTGAATGTAGCCAAACACTTCAATGTGGATCTTCTTCTGATAAGATAATCTTCAAACAACATGAACATCATCTTTGTCTTCAAACTATGATCTTCTTGTGTCTTGTAAACATTCATTTATCTTTGCAGCATCAGTAATTGTCTTCTTGAGTTAAATCTATGAACTCTGAATCATGAAATTCAGTCTTGATTTGATAAGAAAAAATCTTCTAAGTATTTTCTTCTTGAATACTTCTTTGCTTGCAATCTTCATACCTGAAATAAAACAGTTAACAACAAAAACCAATCTATATTGGCTTCATGATTTTTAGCAAATCACCAGCTATCAACAGATTTGATATATTCTTTACCAGTTTGTCGTACACTCTGGAATAGCCAATATTTTATTCAAGAAGAATAAGGTGTACTGATAACCCTACAATTTTTGGTAAATTGTCAACCATCAACGGATTTGATGAAGTCTTTACCTAGTACTGTTTGTCTAGGACTAGCCAACTCTTTGTCTCGAAACAAGGTGAGTCAGAACCATATAGTTTTTAGCAAACTACTAGCTTTCAACAGATTTGAGAAGTCTTTACCATAAACCATTTGCTTATGGACTAACCAGTTCTTATGTGTGTTATACATGGTGAACTGAGAACCATTTGTGAAGTGTGACTGAAAGCCAAACACTTAATGCTCTTTCTCAGCTTCTTCCTTATCTTTCAAATCCTTGATTTGTTGTTTAACCATTCTGATCAACTCCAATGCATCAACAGATTCTTCTGTAACTTCCAATTGTTGATCCAACATTCTTTCCAACAATCTTCTTTTAAAAGGATAACTCTTCTCTTGTATCATATAGTAGGTAACATCATCTATATCCAAAATATACAATCCACATGACCTATAATATCTCTAGTAACTAGGAACCTGATTCTTTAATACCTTAAACATTTCTTGATCACAGTTGTGTGGTTAATACATGAAGAGCATTTCCCTATACAATAGTGATACTTCAGTTTTACCTACACTGGCTTCTTGAACTAGCCTGAAAAGA
Organism: Glebionis coronaria; assembly: GCA_025667525.1. Lineage (NCBI taxonomy): Eukaryota > Viridiplantae > Streptophyta > Magnoliopsida > Asterales > Asteraceae > Glebionis > Glebionis coronaria. The sequence continues at coordinate 651,042,997 of CM046874.1, forward strand.
TCCTGAATATGTTGTCTGTCAAGAATGTGAAGAATATCTTCTAAAAGTCTGAATATTCTTGTTGTGCCATCAGTTCTTTAAATTCCATGAGCTTCAAGTCCTTGATCTATAGAGTATATCCATCTAGCAATAGATGATCTCTTTCTAAAAATCTTTGTATCAATACATTGATCTTCAAATTTTACTATCTTCAAGTACTTCTTCAATCTCTCATCACCATCACTATCTTTTATTGTTGACTTAGCCCTCTTGGCTTTCTTCTTTCTCTTTGTTGATCTTTTTCTTTTAACACCCTTGGAGGTTCCTTCAAATTATGTTGAACCCTCTTCTAAGTTTGTATGTACCGTCTCTTCAGTATGTACTATTGACTATGTATTTACTGCATGTATATTTTCAGTCTGAGCAATATCTTGAGCTTTATCTCCTTCATTCATTCTTTGAGCAGTCTCTTCCTCCTTTGAACTTACCTTCTCCTTTCTATTCTTCCTCACATAAGTGGTCTTGATAGTTGGAGATGTAGTTATAGGTTCAGCAGTACTTGGCTCATTTCTAGGAGTGCTTCCAAATTGCCTTTGTTGTTGCAGATGTCTTCTATGTCTTTTAACAACCATTGTATCTGCTTCAGATCCAATCTCAACAAAATTTAATTCAGTTCTCTTATGTTGCTCATACAAAGCCCTGATTTCTTCAAAAACTTTCTTGACCAGCTAAATATGGGTGAAACCCTTAACTTTCTTGAGAAATTTCATCATTTGATTCCTAATCTGCATAGTAGTTAGAGGCTTAATCTTTTCTCTTTTTCTCTTTTAAACAAAGAATCTTTGTTGCTCCCTTACCAGATCATCAATCAATTTTGATTTCTCTTCTTCATCATAAGCATCTCTCTCTTCAGCTATCAATGAGTCTGCAAGAAGCTCACTTGCATGCAATTCAGATTGAATCCTATCATACTTCTGTATGTTCCATTCTTGTTGTATTCTCTTAGCTTCTAGCAAATGCTGCTTAGCTTCAAGTTCTTCTTGTAATTCTTCTTCACGAATCTGAGCTTGCATTCTAAGAGCATATTCCTCATCATGGTCAAATTGATTAGATCTATACACGAATTTGCTAATATCTTCATCTGAATCACTTTCATTTTCAGACTTTGATAGTATTTGCTTCTTCCCCTTATCCTTTGGATTAATCTTAGGTAGCTTCTTCTTCAGCTTGGAAGGTCTTTCCTCATCAGCTTGCTGTTGAATAACTATACCTTTAGTAGGGTGTGAAGCTTGAACTTTCTTACCTTTAGTTTGATCCTTTTTGGCAAGAACTTCTTGTTGTGTCTTCTTCTTTGCCTCTGCTTGTTTTGTTTTCTCAGCTGAATTCTTCTTTCTTAAGTCAAGTAGTAATTGGGCTAAAGTCTCATCCTCTCTAAAAGGAGTTTGACTTTCTAGTGAAGGATGATCACCAGCGGTACTTGCAATCAGCTTAATTGGCTTAGCAGTACTTGGGTCTTCAACAATGTTAGCAGTACTTGCAGTCGGCTTATTTGGCTTAGCAGTACTTGGATCTTCAACAATGTTGACTTCACCAGTATTAGACACACTTGTTTCTTTAATCACTTGTGTATCTCCAGATACCCTTTCTTCCATTGAAGCTATCCTTTCAACTTGCACCTCTTCAGTCTTGTCTGCTCCATTGCTCATTCTTGATCTGGACAGTACTAGCAAAGACTGTTTCCTGTGAAACCATATTTGTCTTTGTGGTGGTGGAGTTGAAGATACAGGAAACTGAATATTAATTTCCTCCAACTTCTCATAGAAAGTACTCCAATTCACTTGAAGTGGTGATTGAGGTGTTGGTGCTGGCTGAGTTACCATCATTTCTTCAACTTTTAGCTCCTCATGAGTAGGATGTCGTTCTTCCTGTTGAAACTCCATATTTGTAGGTTCATCCACACCAGTCTCTAAACCAGTTCCATCTTCATAAGTCCTAATGACATCTTCATCCAGCTCAAAATTGATGTCATTTCCAAAGATCCTTGTTTGATTATTAGAAGAAGGTGGTTGTTCTTCATAATTCCTCCCCTGTTTGGTTACATTCAGATTCCTTTTCTTGTGGTTCCTGAATCTTTATTTTTTGAGTGTAGCCTTCTGAATAGATCTATGTTGCCTCATCCAAGGTGATACTTTGTTTCTCAACTTGATTAGGTTAGCTTCCAAATTTTCTTGTCTTGAACAAGTTTTTCTTTTTGCAACACATGTACCTGTTGGGACAAACTAGTACACAAAGCAGCCAAATTTGCAACATCCATCACCTCTGGTGCTTGTGCTGGTGGTGAACCACTAGCAGCAATAGAAGCAGCAGGTGTATGGATCATCTCATAATTATTTGGTGGAGCACCAACATTGTGAGAAGAAGATTGTGAATCTTCTAGGGAATGAGAACTCTGGTGAGAAGGAGTTTGCTGAGAAGCACTAGCATTGCTAGGTTCCTCACCTTCTTGATTGGCAGATTGGGCTAACATATGAGCAAACAATGGTGTAACTATTCCTGTAAAGGCATTGCCTTATTTGGTCAAGAAAGAGAAAGTTCTCTTTGTGAATGTAGGAACATCCCATGTATCAGTTAACTCTGGTAGATTAGATATTTGGTCACTAACTAAAGTCTGAATGAATCTAGGATACATCAAAAACTTTTTAGTTCCTTCCAAATTCCTAGTCATGCCTTCAAAAATTAATCTTGAAAAATTAAAAACCCTGTTATTTGCTAAACAATTACCAGATGATGCCAATGCAACAGGAATTTGATCAAAAGATGTACTTTTAGAGCTTAAATAGTGAACAATAGCATGAAAAAGCAATTTCCATTGAGGTAAAAATAAAGCTTTAAAGAAAGTAAGACTTTCCCTACCACCCTCATAGCCCATGGATGCAAGGCCATCATGAATCTCTGTGTTATTAAGCATACTAAGTCCATTTTCATCATTTAATCTCAAACTTGCCCTTAGTAGTACCTCAGTTACATATATATTTCTATGATTCACCCTAGCCTTAATGCAAGGTTGATCAAACCGAGTACCTAACACAAAAGTGTTCCAAAATTGTTCAACAATGGAAATAGAGACAATGGGACTTACAGTGAGTGAAAAATGAACATGATTCGAGATAAGAAACCAAGAATCTCTTGGAATCCAAGAGAGTCATCATTCACAGCAATATTCCCAACCAAATTATGCTTAGAGATCACTTATAAAGAAGCCATTAGTATTTTTGATGAACGAAAAATTAGAGAGAAGGTTATAGAATCAAGAGATAAAAATAAAAGATTAGGTGAATCAATTGTGCAATTGGAGTAAGTATTTAAGTAAATAACAAATCCAAGGGCGAAAAAACCGCCAAATTTACAAAAGAGACCCTTAACGGTACAAGGGACATGTAGAGGTACATGGAACATACTCGGTACTTGAATTTGTGCTAGCGGTACTTGGAGTTATAATGGTACCTCACAATTTTGACCAGTTCATGCATTCCACTATTATTGTAACCTCTTTTATCTTTCTCTATCAAAAACACAAAACATAGACTATACAATAAAAATTAGTATAAAATTTGTACAACTATTACCTCCCCTCAACATATGTAGCAGTCTATTGGTTGAGCATACCAATATGTGTCACCAAGAATTCAAATCTCTTTGCATCAAATTCCTTGGTCAACAAATCAGCTACATTGTTGTTTGTATGAATATTCAAGACTTGAATAAGCTTCTTGTCATAGGCATCTCTTATAAAGTGATGTCTTATTTCAATATGCTTGGTCTTGGAGTGAAATACTGGGTTCTTGACAATGCATATGGTACTTTCATTATCAATGTAAATCTTGGTGTTCATGAAGTTAAACCCATAATCTAACAATTGATTTTGAATCCAAAGTACTTGTCCAAAGCAATGAGCAGTAGCTACATATTCAGCTTCAGTTGTAGAAGTAGCAACAATGGTTTGCTTCTTACACTACCATGATATGAGTCTTCTACCTAGGAATTGACAACCTCCTATTGTGGATTCCCTATCATGATTAGCTCCAGCATAATCACTGTCTGAGTAAGCTTCCAGTTCAAAGGTGGAATCTCTAGGATACCATAATCCTAAATTGGTTTGACTTTTAAGATACTTAAAAATCTTCTTCACGGCATGTAGACGTGACACCTTTGGATTGACTTGGAATCTTGAATAAGCACACACAGCAAACATAATATCTGGCCTTAAAGTAGTAAGGTACATCAATGAACCAATCATTGATCTGTATAGAGATATCAACATTTTCTCTATGTTCATCTTTTGATAAAGACTTCTTAGCTTCAAAAGGTGTGCTTGTACTCCTTGTATCCATACATGAAAATTTCTTCAAGATTTCAGCAACATACTTATCTTGTCTGATAAATATTCCATCTTTTCTTTGTTTGACTTGCAGTCCCAAAAAGAAAATTAGTTCTCCCATAGAACTCATCTGAGATCTTCCTTTCATCAATGCCTCAAACTCTTCACACCATGTCTTCTTGGTAGAACCAAAAATGATGTCATCAACATAGACTTGAACTAGAATAATATCCTTAGCATTCTTCTTGATGAACAGAGTTTTGTCAATGGTCCCTCTCCTATATCCATGCTCTAACAGAAAATTTGATAAAGTTGCATACCAGGCCCTAGGAGCTTGATGCTGACCATAAAGTGCTTTGATAACCTTATAGACTCTGTTGGGGAATTTAGGATCTACAAAACCTGGAGGTTGTGAGACATATACCTCCTCTGGAATAGTACCATAAAGAAAGGCACTTTTCACATCCATTTGATAGACTATAAAACCCATATATGATGCAAAGGCTAAAAATAACCTAATGGCTTCTATCCTTGCCACTGGTGCAATAACCTCATCATACTCTATCCCTTCTTCTTGTCTATAGCCTTGAGCAACAAGTCTTGCCTTGTACCTCACAACAACTCCTCTTTCATCCTTCTTGTTCCTGAAAACCCATCTAATACCAATTACTATCTTACCTGAGGGAAGATCCACAAGAATCCAAACCTTTTGTAGCTCTAATTGTGTTAATTCTTCTTGCATGGCATCTACCCAACTTTCTTCATCAAGAGCCTGAGAAATGTTTTTGGGCTCTACATGTGATAAGAAACAGGCAAACAAACAATGATGAGTATCTTTATGATTAGTTCTCTGCTGTTGTTTGACATAACTCACAAGTGCATGAGTTTCAGTATTAGTTTGAAGTTGTCTTCTGGTTTGTACAGCAGACTTGGGATCTCCAATGATCTGTGTAGTAGGATGGTTGTTGTTGACTCTATGAGTGGGAATAGAACTGAATGGAATTTCTGTTTCCAAATTGTTGAAATCAGTTACTGCACCCTGCTCATCATAGGAAGCTTTGGAGAAGATTCCTTCCGCTGGACTAGCATACACGTCTTCATCGTCCATAGCTTGTAAACTCTCTTCTAATGAATCAACAGACTGAGCAGATTTTGTCTTAGTAGTACTTGCAGATGAAGTACCGCTAGGCGTAGTATGTACTGTTGAGTGTTGTGACTCAAAAGATTCTTCTCCTGAATGCTTATTAGCAAATGTAGCATTCTTTTCTTGATCTTGAAGCCTCTGAAGTTCTTGGGAGGCTTGATCATCTTTTGATGGTATGGTTTGCTTCTTGGGAGTAGCAGACATTGGAGTAATAGTAGGCATATTGGGCACATAGATATGAACATCATCATCTAATGAAGAAACTTCTTCTTGAGTACATGCATTAGTGGCACTAGACTCCTCACCTGCATTGTTAGTTTGACAATCCTTTTGCACAGAATAGTAATCCATGGAGCTAGTTAGATAATCTAAATCAAACATCCAAGCATAACCTATTCCTGGGACATTGGGTTTATTTTCTAAGAAATTAACAAGGTCATTTTCTTCAACCTTTTTAGATGCCAAATTATAAACACTATATGCTTTACTTTGCAATAAATATCCTACAATATATCATGGATCATACTTTCCATCAAACTTTCCCAAATGATCAAGAGTATTTAGTATAGACACATGACACCCAAAAGGTCTTAAATGAATTATGGTAGGCTTAACACCAGTCAAAAGTTCATAAGGTGTTTTGTTTTGAGACTTGGTCATTAAGAGTCTATTTAACACATAACATGCAGTGTTGATTGCTTCTGCCCAAAAGGTATTTGGCAAAAGAGAATCAACCAGCATAGTTCTAGCAGCCTCAGTTAGTGTTATATTCTTCCTTTCAGCTACTCCATTTTGTTGTGTAGTCCTAGGGTTACTAAATTATCTCTTAATTCCATTAGACCTACAGAATTCATCAAATTTAGCATTCTTGAATTATGTCCCATTATCTGTCCTAATGATTAAAACTTGTTTAGTGAACTGCTTTTCATCTAAAGTGAAAAAATCCTTAAGTAATTCATTGGTTTCACTCTTAAGAGCTAAAAAGAAAACCCAACTGAATTTGCTATAATCATCAGTTATGACTAGACAAAAGGTCTTATGACTAATGCTTCTTACAGAAACTGGACCAAACAAATCCATATGCAAGAGTTAAAAAGGTTTTGTCACAATATTGACAGTCTTGGTCTTACAAGAGGCTCTATGTTGTTTACCTTTTTTGACGAGCAGCACATGTGAAATCATTTTGAAAAGATTTGTTAGGTACCCCTCTAACCAAATTCCTATTCACTAATCTGTTAAGATTCTTGAAATTCACATGACAACCTTCTATGCCATAAATTATACTCATCAAAAGAAGCCTTAGCTATCAAACATGTAATACCACATGTTGGAGTAAAAGTATGAAGATTAAAGGTGTACATATTTTCTTGCCTGGGTACTTTAAGCAGTACTTGAGATTCTTTAGGCATCTCAAAGTCTTTAGACAGTACCAAGTAGTCTTTGTCTGTGAACAACACCTTGTTCTTCTTATCACACATTTGTGATAAAGAAAATAGATTGAACTCATTCAATTCTTTTACAAAGAACGCATCTTCAAATTCTAACTTCCATGTATTGATTTTCCCTTTTCCAGTAATTCTACCTTTGCTACCTCCAAAGGCTACTGGTCCTCCTCTGAATTCTTCAAATTCAGCAAGAAAATCTATGTTTCCTGTCATGTGTCTTGAGCATTCACTATATACTATACATTTGTCTTTCAATTCATCAATTAGATGCCCCGGCACATAAACAAGACTTATTAGTTTTTAACAGGGACCCAAGCCACATTTGGCCCGGATCTTGTGGGACCTACACACTTAAGAGTCTATTCAGAAGCATTCCCAGTGATACTGCTTTTACTCTTATACTTCATGGTTTCAGTTATATAGTCAAAGACATAGGGTGACTCTATGTGCTCAGACTTCTTTGCCTTAAGTACTGCTTTAGCATTACTTGCTTTAACACATGATTTTTCTCTTTTAGGAACCCACATTTGCACTGGTTTTTTATGAAACTAACTTCTAGATGTTTTGGCTTTTTCAACAACATTCTTAGAAGTCTTAGAGAACTTTGGTTTGACAAACTTTGAACCAACAGTACTTAAGTTTGGTCTAGCAGCACTTGCAGGTCTGGACTTACCGGTACATGGTTCACCAGACTTCAAAGGTACTAGACCTTGTTTCATAAGTACTACTCTAGGAATAAAACTTTTGGTAGAGTTATTTTTAACCTGTTTAGCTACACTTTTTGAGTGATCAAACTTAGGTTGGTCATTCTTAAGTTTTTGATTCCTATTAACCTATGCATTTTTCCCATTACTGTTTTTCATAACCTTTTGTGCAGCCTTTTGTTTCACAATTTTATCTTCATGCAAAGTATAATCTTTGATAAAATGACTTAGACTACCACAAACATAAAATCCTTTTCTTCGCAAAGAAGACCCAAAAGGTTGTTTTGACTTAACTTCCTCAAAACCTAACCCACCCCTCTTGGTTTTATTATGTTTTACATCATTTTACAACATCTTGCTAGGAGTTTTTACCTGCTTGGGAGCAGACTAGTCTTAGATTCTTCAGAAACAAAATTGTTCATTAAAGGTGGATAAACAATGTTCTTGGTCACAGCAGTCTTATCTTGGGACAAAGTACTAGAGTTTGAGGTATTTTTAACCTTTGGTTCTTCTAACTCTATACGTGTATCATTACTAGCGGGCATGAAAATTCCTGATAATAGTGGAGGAACTACCTTCATTCCTTCATCATATCTATCATTCTTGAGTGTATTATCTGACTCACTAGATCTATCAAAATCCCCTTTGATAAGTCCTTGTCAGTTAAAGTTATCCTAGGTTGGTCCTCAATATACCCTAGGCCTGACTTATCATAATACCCCATTTGTGAATTAATTAGTTTTCCCAATCCTTTAGAGGAATTTTTCCAATGATTAATCACTTCCCTTTCATTATAAAGACTGGATTTTAAAGCTTCATTTTCTGCTGACACTTTCAAAAGTTGTCTTTCAAAGGCTTTAATTTTCACATCTTTTTCCATTATATGAAGAGTTAAAATTCTTATTTTCTCTTCATAGTTTTGTTGAGCCTTTTTATGCAAAACTATATTTTCTTCTAACTTAGCAACACCCACTTTAAAAGCATTTAGTTCTACAGTGCATGTGTTGACTTTTTGATACTGTTCTTGTAGTTCTACTTTTAAGCTATTAAATTTAAAAACACAGTCTTTAGAACAAGGATGTACCTCAGTATCTTCATGTGAGAGAGCCATTAAACCAAGCTCTTCTTCTTCTTCATCTTCAGCCCAGTTCACCACTCCATCTATAGTTACCAATGCTTTGGTTCCTTTAGGATTCCTGCTGTTTCCTTTTGGAAAGCTTTCAGTTATTCTTGGACTGGTTCTATAGCTGTTCTTCGACTTTTGACTGCTACTCTCACCTTTGTCTCTACTGCATTCTCTTACAAAGTATCCATCCCTTCCACAGTTATAGCATTCAACTTTGGACTTGTCATATCCTAATGGCTTATTAGGATCAACAGTCATATTTCTTCTAGTCTTCTTGAAGAACCTGTTAGATCTTACTAACACCATAGCAGCTTGCCATTTAAGATCCATCTCTTCAACATCAGCATCATCCATTTGGAACAAGACATTGAGTGTTAATCTTGGCCTATTGTCTTGTCCAGCAAAGAATGAGAAGGCATCATTGTCACTAAAAAATGGTGAAGATCTTCCATGTGAATTTTGAGAGACTATGGGGCTGCCTTCAGTACTTAGTGGGTAAATACCGCTTGTAAGTCCCCCAGTGGTATTTGTGAAGTATATACCGCTACTTGATCCACTAGCGGTATTATGAAAATAAGTACCACTTTTTCCTTCTGACACAAAAGCCAAGTTAGACTTTGTTTTAGTCGTTGCCTTGGTCACCTCAATACCTTTCACATCCATCTCGTATGCTCTAAGATTGTTGTAGAGATGATCAAAAGGAATTGTTTCCAGATCATATCTTGTGATGAAGTGCATAGCCATTGCTTTCCCCTCTTGTGGAACACTCCTTAAGAATTTTAGAGTAGCTTCTGCATTAGGAATTACTTGTCCACAAACTGCCAATTGAATAAGCAGCTTACTGAATCTTCCATAGCCACCATGTATTCCCTCTATACTGGAAATTGAGAAGTTATCAAATTCTTGCTTAAGAAAAATCTTCTTCATCTTCTTAGATTTGTCATTACCTCCAAATCTAAGTTTTATGGCATCCCACATAGCCTTGGCATCCTTATAATGATGAAAGCTGGGTAAGATGTCTTCTGAAAGAGCCATAGCCAAAGCAGTTCTGGCTTTTCTCTCACTAATATATGCTTGTACCTCCTCAGCAGTCACAGTAGGTAGAGCATAGCATGTACCATCAGGCAACCAGTGTAGCTTCTTAGGTGTATTCCCATTCTTGATAACTTGCCACACAGTATGATCTGTGTGATTCAAGTAATGTTCCATCTGCATAACCCATGTATCATAATTGTCAACTTTGAGCACTAGGAGTTTGACAGCAGAAAGAGTATGAGAAGGTGTTTTAGTTGTAGAGGTAGCTACAACATTCACGACTTGAACACCTTGTGCTGGTGCAGGATGCACAACTTGTGGTTGTCCTTGTGGTATTGGATCAGGGTTTGAACATCATCCAAGTGAGCGTCATCACCATGTTGAGACATTGAGCTTTTTGTGTAAGTGGAGTGTATGGGGTTGTGTTCTTCTTTTTCATAGTTTCTCAACAAGCTCTGATACCACTTGTTGATCCCTTTGATTGGATCTATATTCTGTTAAGAACTAGTATAGTAGTTTGTAATCAAACTAAAACACTTTGAGAACTCTTACTCAAACTAAATAAGTTATGCGGAATCTAACTTATAAAGCACAGAAGAACAGAATTACTTTTAACTATTTGATTCTCTTATTAATCGACTTGAATGAGGTACATCAATGACATTGTACTTATGTTCCTTTTATAGAGTATGGAACCCTAAAAACCTTAGAATATTATATAAAGATAACTATATCACACACGATATATTATCAATATTCTATCTATTTAAGTATATCACATAAGATATACTCTAACTATAACTATGACATATCTTATACAAAGATATATTCGTCCTAATCAACATAGCAGTACTTACGTTATAAGTAGCAGTACTTACTATGTACCGCGTTAACACTAATGGTACTTGAAAGATAACTAACTGTACTTGAATAATACTAATGTTACTTTACACTTAACAAATAATTCCCAACAATGGCTATGTTGTATTCCCTCCTTATGCCTTTGTTGGTGCAAAAAGTGTCCAGCTCCTTGTTTCTGAACTCACCATCATTGTCTGATCTAATGGTCACCACCTTCATACTCTTTTGAAGCTCAATCCGAGTTATGAAGTCTTTGAGTACTCCTGATGTATCCTTCTTTTCAAACAGAAAGAAAGTCCATGTGAACCTTGAGTAGTCATCAGTAACCACTAGACAGTACCACTTCTTTTTCATGCTTGCCACAAATGTAGAAGCAAAGAGATCCATGTGAAGTAATTCCAATGGCTTACTAGTGGAGAGGGAAACTTTTGATTTGCAAGAAGCTCTATGTTGCGTCCATGTGGTTTGACAGGTGGGCGTTTGGGTGTCCATTGCGTGATAGTCTAACGGTTCACAATATTGTTCGGTCTGGATTCAATTTACATGATACGGTTTATGACTTGATTGACAACGGATCTTGGAGATGGCCGCAGGATTGGACGGATCATTTTCCTACTGTTTTTTATATTCATGTTCCGGTTCTTCAGGAGGGGAGACCAGATTCCCTGGTTTGGCATGATGGTGTTGGTTCATTTCGGCCATTAGGCTCCAGACTGTGGCTTGGTATCATGTTGTTTGGATCTCTCATTGTATTCCTCGACATTCGTTGAATTTGTGGCTGGTCATTAAGCAGAAACTAAAGACCCATGATCGTTTGCGGCAATGGGATGTTGGGCCTTTAGTGGACTTGAGCATTTTCTGGTGTCCTTTGTGTAAAGCTATCCCGGATTCTCACTCTCATTTATTCTTTGAGTGTTCTTATTCTTTGCAGGTTTGGACTAAAGTACGGGCGCTTTGTGGTATGGATTCTATTCCTCCTCGCTTGGATTATGTTTTGGCATTTCTCATTCCAATATCCAAGGGATGATCGGTTGTTAGCATTATTGCGCGTCTTGTGGTTGCTGCTACAGCTTATTTCTTATGGTTTGAACGGAATTCAAGACTATTTAAAGGGAAATCGCTTACGGGGGACCAACTTGTTGGTATAATCACTTCTACTACTAGACTCAAGCTTATCACATTCAGATTTAAGAAGATGACGTCACGGTCCTTGGCTATTTTGGATCGTTGGAGACTTTCGTCCTCAAGTGTTTCTCATGATGGAAGTACCGGGTAAGGGTTGTACTCTTTTTTCCTTTTTGGGGTTTTTCCCATTGGGTTATTCTCAAAAAGGTTTTTAAGGAGGCAACCTTACATGGATCCTCTGCTTCCATTGTGTTGTTGCTGGTGTAGTGAACTGACTGCGTGGTTTCAAGATTTTTTCTTGTTGGAATTTGCTAATATTGTTTTCTTTACTAGTTATCGATTTGTTATTTTAGCTAGGTGTTGATGTGTTTATGGTCTGTCATAAACACTAGTTAATCAAGCTCTTGGCTTGAGGTTAATGCGGTATTTCAGCCGTATTCCATATGTACTTAACTTTATTTTTTGGTTAATATGTTTTACCGGGGTTACTCCCATTACCAAAAAAAACATTATTGAATGTCTTAGAAGGCAGACCATGAACAAGATTGAACTTGACCAATTTGTTCATATTTTTAAAGTTTAAATGACCAAGTCTTCTATGCCATTTCTTGCATTCATCTACTGAGGCTTTGGCAATGAAACAGTTCTCATTATTTTTAAGAGCAATGTCCTTTAGGTTAATGGTGTACATGTTCCTCTGCCTTGGTGTTCTTAGTACAATAGGAGTGTTTGGTGGTAAAACAAACTCCTTACCCAACACCAGACACTCAGTTTTAGTGAAAAGAACAAAGTTCTTGTTATCAGTCATCTGAGACATACTAAAGAGGTTGTACTTTAATTCTTTTACCAAATAAACATTGTCAAATGTCATCCCATTAGATATAATGGTCCCTTTCCCAGTGATTGTCCCATGTCCATCCCCAAATAAGACACCATCATTATCATGCAGGGGAATAAAGTTTGAAATATATGCTTTCTGACCAGTCATGCTCCTAGAACATCCACTATCCCAGTAAGCTTTTTCATTCTTAGTATGCTTTGTTACATGCAAAAAGAAAAACAATTTAGTTTCTCTTAGGGACCCAAGCCATTTCTGACTTGGATCTACCTCGTGTATCAATATAAGATAATTTGTCAAAGGCTAAAGATACACCATTGGGTTGCTTACCCCTTTTGGGTACCCAAACCCAACGAGCCGAGGCTTTCATAGCTTTTCCCCATCTACCCATGTTTCTAGTGGGCAAAACTTTGCCAGCAGGGGGTACCCTAGACTTAGCAGGGGAATCCCTATGCTTAGCAGAGGGAACCCATCTTTTGTTTTGGCTTCTATAGGTGCGTTGGTAAGGTCTATAGTCAGCTTTACATGCAGTATGAGGTGCTGGTTTGGTCACATGAGAGCTGGATTTGGGACATGCATCATTTAACTTTCTTAGAGCAGGAACAACATACTTATCAGAAACCTTATTTCTCAAAGGAGGGGAACATATTTAGCAGGGTAAAAAGGTTTTGCCCCTACAATCAATAGAATGGATTATGGTTGCATTTCCTTTAAATGATTTGCGGCCACCATTTCCATGGGTGCTTGACAGTCTTGATAGATATGATCAAAACTGCCACATGTGAAACAAGGTTTGGTGTTTTTCACAAAGTCCTTTCCTAATTGATGAGACTTTTGGTTGTTCCAGTTCCTTTGATTACCTATAATAGGTCTATACATGCCTGCATATTTAACAGTGGTTGTAAAAGGTTTTGGACTAGTTGGTGCTGAACCGGATCTGCTAGAGGTTCTGGCTGAACTACTTTTCGAACTGAATTCACTTCCAAATAATCCTTCTTTTGAAAAGAGAACAGGGTTATCTATTTTCCACTGTTTTAAAGCAATTTGTTCCTTTTCAAAATCCCTAATAGCACTAGTTTTCACTAGAGGTTCCTCTGTTTCTAGATTCTTTGGTATGTAGGCATTTAAGCCAAACTCAACGTCTTCCTACTTTTTAAAACAAGGAAGTCTAGTCCAAGAAAGATCTTTCCTGGGAATGGGTCCATGTACATTAGCAGGTGGTGGTGAAATTGTAGCATGTTCATTTTTTACTCCAAAACCTGTTTTATCTCTTGGAGATTGTCCAATTTCAACTGCCTTAGTGAGATCTTTAGAAGCTTTTCCGAATTTTTCATCTGTTTACTCATCTATCTTTTTATTAGATCTAAAGACTTCTACTTCAGCAGTTAATTCCTTAATGGAATCATCTTTTTCCCTAGCATCTCTTTCTAATATGCCAATGTGATCTCTATAATCATTTTCTCTTTGTTTATATTCTCTTATGGTGGATTCCAATTGTTCTAAAGCACGTTTGTAGTTGTCTAAATCATTATCATAATTTATGTAATTAACATTCAGTTTTCTTATTTGATTATTTAAAGACTCAGTATTTTTCCTACATGCTTTGGTACAATAGGATTCATAATATACCTCATTTCTGAACTAGATGTTGACATGGCCATAATAGCAAATTCTTCCTCCTTCTCTTTAGTAACTAGAGCTTGGTTTCTTTCAACACCTTCTATCATAGCACTCTAGTCCCATCCAACTACTCCATCTATTCCTTGCATGGCTACCATAGCCTTAGCCTCAGAATCCTCATCTTTGCTTTCCTTCCTATAGCTGATCCCATTCTTTGGACCTTTACACTCCCTAGAAAAATGGCCTTTCTTGCCACAGTTGTAACATTCCACCTTTGATTTATCAAATCCGGCCACATCAGAATGATTAATGGAAATCTTTTCCCATATTTCTTATAAAATCTGTTGGCTCTCATGTTAAGTAGAGCCATGTTCCACTTGATATCCATCTCCTCCAGTCCTTGCTTACTGATTTGATTCAGATCTTCATGTAGCACAGTAGAGCCCTGAGATCCTTGTGATGCAATAAAGGCACAAGCAGTGTCAAGAATGAATGTTGCAGACCTCTCTTCACCATTTGATGGTCCTGAACTTAAAGCAGGGGAATGTGTAGCAGGGGAAGCTTTAATCCCACTGCCTTTAGAGATTCCACTTCTATGAGAAATAAAGGCCATATTAGCAGGGGAATCAGTAGTTCCACTTGAAATAGTGGGAATGGTTCCCGATGCCTTCCCTTCATTGACCACAGGCTCTAATAAGTTCGTTTTTAGTATCGTTTTCTCTCGGTCTAATCGAATGGATATAACTTTCCAAGCTCGACTTAATTGTTTTTTGTTATAAAATCTTGTTTGGTTTCTATGACTACTTTGCACAAAACATGTAAAAAAATGTAAAATATACTATCTTACCTACGTATACATACTAGTCTAAAACACGTTGCACGTAAAACATTTAATTGCACAAAATATAAAATGGAAAACACAAAATCTATTTCACAAATGCAAAATTTAATTGCAAAATATAAAATATATTCAAACTAAATGGCATTAATACTAACTAGGCAAACTAAAATATTCAAACTAAAGAAAAAAACGTATACAGTTTTCCAAACTTGTACTCATGAAATCTAAAATGAAATGACAATACGAATCTTGAACAGTTTCAAAACTTATTCCACATTTATCTACAAGTCAAAAGTCAACCTTCTGACTTTTCTTAATACCATAAATCACGTTCATAAAATCTTTTCTAAACAAGAATTATTCAAACAGCTTTAGTGCTACTTTATGATTTCATCCTAATCTTACTTTGATTCATAATAAAAATTCAGAATATACTTTGACAAGAAAGAAAACAATTTCACTTCCTAAATTGAACTAGCTTATAAGGACTTTTAACTACTTATTACAGATTAGCTAATGAGTTGATCTTTAAATCCTAAGTAGAAAATTAAGCAAGATATCTAGTGAACTAAAAACATCCAAAATAGCAACCTATAACCTACTGAGTTGAAGGATACAGACCTACACAAGCAGCCTATCAGCAACCTTTTAAGACCCATACTATTTTCTAAACAAATAGCTTTTTATGACTTTGAACTGCTGACTGATGACTTGAAACATGATGCAAATAGATTTAAACTACAACCATTCTACTAACTGTATTGCAAAATAATGAACATGTGAATCTGCAAAGTACCATAATACTACTCAGAACTAAACCAAACCAAATGCAACTAAGCTGATCTGATGAACAAAATCCTGTTACACTACTAAAATCAGTTACAAAACATCATACCATTATCCATTCAATAATGCATATTATACTAATAAACGCATAAACTAAAACAAGAAATGCGCAGGAAACTGAAAAGAGGTGACCTTTACATCAAAGCCTGCCCGTTGATGGCGAAGCGGAGCGCTGAGCTCGCTTAAAACCAAACGCCATTACTCTCCATCTGCTGATCTCATACTAAAAACTTTCAATCTGATTCTGCAAACAGATTAAGTGGACGAGATACTATGCTTGGCAAATTGAACCATTAAACTAATAGAAGTATTTCAAGATCTGTGAAGAATTCTATAAAAGAGAATTATTGAACCAAAATTCACAAGCTGTGAGATATACTCAAAAACTCAATTAACTAGATTATCAGCTAAAAACATCAACTTTCGCAACCAGTTAACAAAACGTTTAATCAGATTATCAGAAAAGAAGAAAAACTCAGAAAATCTTGTTTGAACTTGAAAATCACACTAATCTTGAAGACGATTAAGAAAAGCTAACTCAACACAAGAAATAAGCATAAGCTTGCAATCAAAAGATCAAACTGAATTTCTAAAACTGAATGAATTACTTGATTTTGATAAAAACTTTAACAATCTTCCAACTAGTACTTCAGTATGAACTCGAAAATGTAAGATGTTCTAACTAATCTCAATCCAGAATCATACTAACCTAACTACACCAAAGATTCCTTACTGAATAACAAAACTAACTGCATACTAAAAAAATAGAACTAAACTTCCAAACTAACTAAGTGAGAACTCATATGTCGACTACTGAAAATGAACTCATTTCCTTTCTTGAATTACAGGCAGCTAACTAAAACAAGAAATCATTAGTTAATCACAATTCAAACTGAAAGCAAGAGTAAAGATTAGTAGCAGTTTAATAAGAACAGGGGAACAAGTATAAAAACTAGAATCGAAAACTTGATCTTTCATTAATGGCGAAAATAGTTACAAGTTCAGCAAAATCATAGCCAACTAAGAACTGAATGAATTCTACTCCTAACTAACACTAACTAACTAATTATCTAAATGTGTGTAATCTACACCTAGTCTAACCGCTGAAAATGAAGGTCTTGATCGTGTATTTATAGTCGTTTGAAGAAGAGGAGTGATGTGTCTTGACCACTCCCTTGATGCCACGTGTTTAATAGGAGGTTTAGCTCGTTCTTCATCTTTGATCCGATTTGGGGGTGTCTTTGTCGTTCCCTTTTGATCTAATTAACTGGTGTCATCTTGAAGAGAAGATGATAAGGAGTCTTTTTCTAGTTAGAAGCTTGGCCTGAAACCTTGTGTAGCTCTAGTTATTTGATCTTGCAGGTTTATGGAGAAAATGAGATGAGAGGACGACTGGACTCTTTCTCTCTCTTGATATTCGTTTGAAGAAGACGAGTGTGTGAGTTTGACTGCTTGACTTGGTCAACTGACCAAGTTTATGTAAAAATAACTTTCCTTTTCTTTTCTTTTTAATCCTTTAATTTCAATCTTTTATCAAATGTGATAAAAACCTTTTAAGTAATTTGTTTTTCATCCTTTGTTTTTGTGAAAGTTGCAACTCAATCCCTTCTTCTTTATAATTTGGCATGATTGGTCCTTAAAAGCTCTTTCGTCCTTTTCTTTGTCTTATATCATAATAATCCCTTGAAAACGCGTCTTTGCTTCAAAATGTATCTTGTTTACCTGAAAATACATGAAACACAAATACCCACGTAATTCTGATATTTTTCAGTTAAATATAATGTATTTGACTATGTTTTGAGTGGTTTTTGGATCATAATTGATGAGTGTTTTCACACTTATCAACTCCCCTCCACTTGACCATTTCCATGACCTCATGCAATGTAGCATTTTAAAGCTCTAGAGTACACTTTCCTTATAATTAATCCACCTTGGCCATTTTATGATTTAAGAAACTATGTTATGCTACATGATGAATGATTTTGAAAATTTACAATGCAATGCAAAGAAAAACAATCCTATTTATATTTGTTTGGATTTTCTTGAAATGGTTTTGATGGAAATAACTCATAAAAAATCAATGACTTAGATTAGGGCTTTTGGTACCATGAACACTTATCACCCTCAAGTTTCACTTTTCCCATACCAAGCTTAAAAATGGGATCATATTCACAAGTAAAAGTGCATCAACTTATTCATGACAATTAAATGTGGAACCGGTTATTATTTGAGCAAATTGCTTTTGGGCAAATTTGTCATTATTTAAAGCGTGAAATATAAGAAATGTAAAATCCGAAAATAAGGAAGCACGGTTTTAATCCTAAGTAATCCTCTCATCCATTACTCGAAAAACCGCTCACAATTAATATAAGTCCGACTCAAGAATAATAAGTCATTCACCTTATGTGTAAATCCTCATGTCATGCATTAATAAGTAGCTACTCACTCGCTAAGGAAAGAAAAATAAAACTCACGCAATAATTTACATCCACCGCCTTTTCGAGACCTTGGATCTTCAATCCCGCAACCCGTCAAGGTAATATTGGATTAGAGAAACTATCAAATCCCCGCAACCCGTCAAGGTAATATTGGAATTCAATAGTTACTATAATTAACACTGCACTGCCCCTCTTGGGAGTCTTGTATAATTATTTTTTCTTCTTCTTTTTTCTTTTTCTTTTCATTTTTTTTACTAGCCACTCATTCTTTATAAGCCGCTCTTATTTTTCTTTATTCCTCACAAAGAAAGTTAAAAAGAATAAAAGGAAAAACACCCGCTAAGTATTAAGCATGACGTAAGTCTAATACACATAAAACGTTCTAACTTAGAATCTTAAGACGTACTTATACTAACCATGAATGATTAGTCAAAAATGCATAAGAGACTACAAACCAATTAAAATCATTCTTGATTATTTATTAACATATATACATGCGAAGAAATTAGAGGCAAAGAAAGAGAAGGGTTTAGCCACAAGTAATTGTCATGAAGTTTATCTAGCCCTTTTATACTTGCTTCAACTCTATCATCTCCCATTCTCTACAAATTTAAAATCTCAACTAATGAGACTCGTGAATGCTTAGCCTAATAGACCAATGAAGGACTACATGGTAAAAGATACTAGCTAGAGTAAGCTTAGATAAGCAAACTCGGGTTGAGTAAAAGTATCCATGGCAGGCTTAATATGTCAAAGAAGTCTAAATTTGTTAAACCATATCCTTTATTATATTTTTTTCCTTTTATATATTTTAATAAGAAACAAACGAAAGAATATATACAATGCAAATGTGTTATGCAAATGAAAAATGATTGATGCAAAAATTATGAATGCATATTTTTGGTGGCCAAAGTAAATCAAAAATTTTTAAAAAGATTGAAAAATTAATTTTCCAATGGTCTAGGTAAGGTCACTTCGATAGAAGTCTCCCCTACACTTAAGATAAAGATTGTCCTCAATGTTTAAGAGTATTAGAGTAAACTCCCCTACACTTATTACATTGATAACTTTGTTTAACCCAAGTTAAGGAAGAGACAACTAAAGGGTATTCATTTTAAGCACAAGTGTTTTGAATATCACAATAGCAAAAACTAATCGAAGTGAACCGGATACACGGGCCTCCTCTATAAGCTCCAAGCATGAAATGTGAGAGAGCAACCCTTGAAACAAACAAAAAGACGAAGGAAGGCCACCCCTCCACTTCAACTCTACTATAACATCCTTTTAATTAAATCTAGCATATTTAGATCTACTCTACGTTTTCTAACCTAGTTATTCAATGCTCGATTTTTTCTAACCCTAAGTCGCTAGCTCGACTCGGCTCCGAATTAAGTTGTCCTTGGGAAAACTATCATGAAGAATAAAAGATATCCAATTTGAAGCTCATCTCACATGATACACTCAAACTTAACACGTTGCCATTTACTATAAGATTTACAAAATCCGCCTCGATAAATGGAACGGTCCAACGTGTCTCAAGTTTGTCCAACATACGAAATCTCTCAAATAGGAAGCACCCCAGGATCAAATACATAGTTTCCATCTCTACATGTGAACAAATCCAAAGTAGGTAGCGTCACCAAAGTAAGCTCATACAAGAATTCCATCTCAATAGAAATCACACTCTTAAGTGGAGTAGATGAAAAGCAGTTTTTCTCAAACATACATATACCAGGATAAAAAAAACCTTTCCCTTCATGGGAAAATAAGGAGATGAACTCATATCAACCATATAAGATTCCCCCTTAGTGATCAAAGCATCATGAGATAATGAAGGTGTAGGTATCAAAACATTCATAATTATTATGTCCATGTTAGGCTCGTCATCATCATCATCAAAAGGTGGGTAATCTTCCATAGAAGGCATAGTGAAAGGAGGATCAATAGTAATAGTATCTTGTGAAGGAAGTGTAATCTCTATGTTCCCAAAAAGCATGTTGTCAATAAGACGAATCTCCTCTTCCCAATTAGAATCACTATCATCAACCTCAATATCAATATTAGCAAGAAAAGCCTCTATGGTGGCATCAATATCCATATGAGAATCCATATCAAAGGTTTTGGGTTCTAAAGGTGCCTTAGGTGAAAAAGAATCAATCTCTAAGAGTAAAGGATCTTCATCAATAACCAACTTCAAGGGTGGGAGGGTGGGAACATAAGGCTCAAAAAGAGGTGTATTAATGAGGGAATCACTCAAAGGGATGATATGATCTTGAAAATCAATAGGTGTATCCTCAAAAACCAGTGAAAAATGATCAATCAAGGATTCTTCTTCTATAGACTCATTATGAGGTTCTTCATACTCCTCAAAAAGTAGGTTATTAAAACATGTCTCAAAAAAAGGATTTAAATGTATCACAAATTCACTTAGAGGAATAGGTGAAGGAGTCATAGAAGACATGGATTCATAATCATAAGAAGTAAAGGACTCATCACTATCATAAGGATCATCAAAGGTTTCATCACAAGAATCATAAGGTGGAAGAGGAGAAGGATCCACATTTCCTATAGGAGCAAACTCTTCATCCAAATTAGGAATGTTATCTTGACAAGACAAGTCATCAGATGATATAGCATAACATGCTTCACTAGAATCACAATCATCATCCTCCATTTGTGGCAAGTCTTTCACAAACTCTTCCTCAATCTCATTATCCCTTTCTTTAAACAATTCATCAAGATCAAAGTCACCAAAATCACTAGTAGTAGCATGAAGGTCAATATGTGATGAAAGCTCAACGTGATCATGAGGAGAAGAGGTATCAATACAAAGCTCGTCACATGGTTCATTGGAAACACTCTCAAGCTCTCTTTGGATTGGGATAAGGTTCTCAACACTAGAGGCGGTTAATTCATCCAAATCGGTGTTTGTATTAGTGCTAAGAGGCTCGTCCCCCATGGTTAAAGAGTCGGTGGGTTCCACGTGAGGTAAAGGTGATGAAGGTGTGTCATCATTAAGTGTCATACAAATCGAAGGTCTCTCATCATCTTTATATAAGCATTGATGAAGCAAACGAGCACGAGTAGCAAAAATTGTTCTTCTTTTTCCTTTTTATCAATCTTAAAGAGTGAATCATCTAAATTTTCCTTGAGGAAACGAGAGGAATTGTTCACCGATTCACTATAATTACCACCAATTTTCTTATTATTAAACCGCTTGTTCCTAAAATTATCCTCAAGAGACTTAATTTCCTCCCTTAACCACCGAGACTCTTCTTTCATTTCCTCGAGGCTCATTTCTCTCCTACGATTAAGAGCCTTCGACATATATTCCAGGTGTTTTCCGTTATGCTCGATTAGAGAAGATAACTAATGGAGAGCATTAGGAGCATAAGAAGGCGGATCCTTTGGTCGACAATCATAACCATAATAGGGTTCTTGATAGTTGTAAATTTTGCCACTCTTTAGGAAAAGAGGGCAAATTAGGGCAAGTATTAACAAGTGACTTAGGAAAATCACAAGTTATGACCCAAAGTGGGGATCGTTCTCAAGGAGGCTTGGTGTGTGTGTAATGAAATGATTAACTTTGTGATTATATTGTTATGAGAAGGAAAATAGAAATGGGATAAGAAGAGAATGACGGTTACGATGACGATTTACACTAAGACGAAAGAGTCGTACACGTAAAACCGTAAAAGCACCAAATTTAAAAATTTACTATAAAAATTCCTAAAAATCACTAAAATATTCTAAGGGTTTACAAAAAATCCAAACTTGCTAAAACCTTTTAATTAATTAAATATTAACTTTTTAATGCTAATTAAAGCCCTAAAAATCAATATTAACTAATAAAAAGTCCAAATCAAGATCTTAAAGTTTGTAACCCTTTAAAATAACCTAATTAAGCTAAAAAGTATTTTTCTAAATTTTAAAACCAATAAAAACTATTTTAAAACAATTGAAAACTATTAAAAACTTAAAATAATTCTAGAAAATAATTGAAAAACCCTAAAAATATTTGGAAAGTTGCAAAATTCCTAATTAAGTGTCTAGAATCCGGGAAAAATATAAAAACTTAGAAAATCAGACTTTTAATTTTTAATAATAAAATAATATTAAAATATTAATAAAAATCCAAAAATCCTAACAAATTCTAAAAAGTGGCAAACTAGGTTAATTTAACCTAAATAACTCAAAAATGAACTTGAAATTACCTAAATACCCTTAATGGGCTTAGAAAATGGGCTAAACCCAAAACAGACTCCTTAATGGGCCAAATTGAGCCCAAAATGAAAAAGTGGCCCAAATAAGCCCAAAAAGAACTACTTGACTCCTTAATGGGCCAAATTAACCACCATCAAGTGGCCTAGTGGTAAGGTCCTTGACTCTCAAAGGAGAGGTCAAGGGTTCAAACCTCACTAGGTGTGTACACTTGGGGGTGGCCACGGAGGTTCACCTGCGACGACTCCGGGCTATCCAAAAGGGTAGTCGCCCTGGGATTAGTCGGCTCGCAATGTCGAGTCGGAAACCTAGGTATACCCAAAAAAAAAAAAGAACTACTTGACTCAAAATTCGATTTTAAACAACTTTTCCCAAAGGCCCAAAAGCTGAAAATGTGAAATAAGCAAGCTTATACCAAACAACTTATTCTTAATGGGCTTTTTGGCCCATTAAGCTATAAGCTAATGCCATAAGCTCAAATTAGACACACAAGCTTCTTTTGAGCTAAATAAGACTTCTGTAAAAAGAAATTTGAAATAAGCCAAAGGAATAAGCCTGAAAATGCAAAAAGCAATCTACAGAAAACGACAAAATAGTCGTTTTTGAGTTCTAGGCTATCCCAAGAGCTGATTCAAATTGCAAAAGCTTTTAAATGACTTAAATAAGCTAAATCAACAAAAAGTTTTCAAATAAGCTGACTCAATAAGCTGGAAAAATCAAATAAGCACTTATGAAAAATTTAAATAAGTTGGTTTTCTAGCAAAAAGTCAAAGTCAAAGTCCAATAAGCTCCAGTCTAATCAAATAGGTCAAATAATGAAGATCTATCACAAAAAATAAGTTGTTTCAGGTCTGGATAAGCAATTATAGCTTAATGATAAGCTGAAAGCAAATTAACACTAGCAGGGGCTAGTTTTGGGTGTTGAACAGTGGGAACTTTTCCCACTGCTTGACTTGTAGACTTTTTTTTCTTTAGTGACTTTTTTGGAGATTCAAGTTTCAACAAGGCACCCAAATGATCATTGGATCATAAGGAGTCAATACAAACAAAGAAATCAACAATCCACCAAGCCAATTTGTATAGTTAATTCAAAACATCACCAGATCACAGACATGAACAAATAAGCAGTTTAGGTTCAATAAGCCCTTAGAGCACAATTCAGCCGGCCAAAATTAACCAAATGCATACACAAGCAATATTAAACTCAAATGAACAAGTCTAAACAAGTTTCATGCAATGATTCAAAGTATTAAGCAAGATTCAAGCACCTTAAGTTACTGATGAACACTAACACATGCAGTTTTATACTTTGATGCACTTGACCAACAAGCCAGAATCAAACCTGCAAATCTATCACATATGTTATATTAATGATGTTTAAACAACTTTTAACCCTAAGCATGCACAAATTCTAGATTTCACCAAAATCTTAGGTCAAAAATAGTTAAAATCAACAAGTTATAGCACAATGTTTGATTTAGTGTTTCAAGACTGAAAACATGCAGCAAAATACTCTCAACCAAGCATATATCAGATATAAAGCACAAACACAAACTCTTAACAACTCAATAACCAATTATGAACTCAAACAGGTAATCCCAAACACCCTTTTAACTTTTCAATCCAAAAATTAAACAAGTATAAGTGTGATTCAGTTTACCAAATGGCTAATCTAGCATAATAACAACATCAAGGAGCTTAAGGACCTCCTTTTTTATGACGTCGTTAATTTTGGGGTTCACCCTCCTTTTACATTGGATTGCGGGCTTGTAATCCTCTTCCATTAAGATTTTGTGGGTACAAAATTTGGGATCGATTCCCTTAATGTCGGATAACTTCCACGCAACTGCCCCTTTGTGATCCTTTAGAACATCGACAAGTGCGGTTTTTTCATCGCAATAATAACCGGCAACTTGTCGTCCTCCTCCAAATAGACATATTCGAGATGAGGAGGTAAATCTTTCAACTCGAGGATAGGTGGTTCCTCAATTGAAGAGTTGTGCTCGATACTCATAACCTCCTCGGGTGGAGGAAATGGGAAATCGTTGAGAAAATCCTTGATAATCGAGAAGTCCTCATCGTTGTCGAGGTCTTCGTTACAAGTACATGGAACATCGAATTCTTCCAACGTAAAACCACCACCTTCAAATGGAGTGAAGGTTGGTGTCGAGTTATCAAGGATGGGATCTAACATAGTGGTATTGCCACTATTTTATTCAACACCAAAACCTAGAACTTCTTGTGAAAATTCCTCGCAAACCACGTCAATCATATCAACGAGGTTTATGGTTGCAATGGAATAAACATGAGAAATTTGAGAGTTTTGAGTTGCGTTTATAACAAGTTCCTCGTCGTTGAAACGTAAGGTGATCTTTCTAGCATGAACATCGATCAAAGCCATAAACGTATCTAAAAATGAACGACCTAAAATGAGAGGAACTTGAGGATCCGTGGGAATATCGACAACGATAGGGCAAAGGTGGTGTGGGTTGAGGCATAGGCATAGCCTTTGGAATCTCGGGTTCCAATGTTGGTAATGGGTCAACCGTAGGTGTGGCATGAGCGGTACTTCGCGGGATTGGGACATGCTCCTTTGGGACCACCACCTCGGGTTCTTCCTCAATTTCCTCCTCCGTAGGAGCAATTGGTTGAGGAGTTGGTTCCTTAAGTGTCTTACCACTACGTATGGTAATCACTTTCATCTCACCCTTAGGGTTTGATACGGTGTTGCTAGGAAGACTACTCGAAGACGATTTACACATAATTGCCTCAAACATAGATGAGATTTTATCTTCAAACATGGATTGCCTCTTCTCGGCTTTAATCATTTCTTGTTTTATCTCATGTTTCCCTTGTTTCATTTTTTGTTGGTTTTGTTGTAACCTAGTTACATTCCCTTCCATCTTGTTGGTGTGGATCTTAAGTTCATTTGCTAACTCATTTTTCAACTCTTTCTTCAAGTCGGTCTTAAACTCGGATCTTAGGCTAATGATTTCTCTTTGAATGTTGTCAAACCTAGCATCATTCCCATTATCTTATTCAACAAATTCATTTAGAACATCTTTCAATGTTTGCAAACTTCTGTTGTTGTTTTGAAAATCATTTTTATTTTTGTTTGAAACTTGATTATTAGCCCCTTGATTACCATAGCTTCCATTGTTGTAATTGTTTTTGAAACCAGCTTGATTGTTGCGATAGTTGTTGTTAGCATTTTGATTTGAACCAAAACCTGGTGGAGTCAATTGATTAGAGCGGGTAACTTGACCGTTTGGTTGTAAGTTCTCGTGGCCGCGTAGGCACTCGAAGTGTTACCACCGTTGGTAATGCACTCGGAGAAATCATGACCTCCACCACAATACATGCATGAAACCACAACCGCTTTAGCCGTAGCGGGAGCACTTGGTTCTCCAACTTTGAACTCAATCAAAAGACCTTTAAGCTTATCAAAGATTTTGTTTTCCAAGTTCGCCTCAATTTGGCAAGCATCGATGGTGGTAGACAAAAAAGGTGAAGCCGAAGACGAAGCCTTACGAACACTAGACGTGCTACGAGGACTATACACCTTAGATCTATTCTCAATTATCACCAAAGCTTCCTCAACCGTTTTACACAAAAAATTACCACCCGCGGCGGCATTTAAATAATCCCTTTCATGATCATTAAGTCCATTGTAAAACGTGTCAATTTGATGCAAGTCGGAAAAACCGTGATGAGGACATTCATGTAACATTTCCTTAAACCTATTCCAAGCCGTTGAAAAACTTTCATTAAACTCTTGTGAAAATTTTGAAATCTCGTTTTTCAAATGCGTAGTCTTAGAGGGCGGAAAAAATTGATTCACAAACTTAGACACGAGATCCTTCCACGTCAATATAGAATAGGGTGGCTCTTTCTCCAACCAAATTTTAGCGGGTCCCGCTAGAGAATACGGAAAAATCATCATCTTAATCGAGTCATTAGAGACATCCTTAAACTTGCAAGTGGCGGTAAGACGATTGAATTGGCGGATATGGTTGCGTGGATTGTCCTTCTCATCACCATGGAATTTGTTGTTTTGGATCATCGACAACAAACCCGTTTTCACCTCAAAATTCTCCGCAAGGATAGCGGGAATCACAATAGCCTCTCCATAACCCTCGGTGGGTGCTTGAAGTAACTCCATCATAGTTCGATTCGCCATGGTTGGTGCATCTCTTACAATGGGTTCGTCAATAGGAGACTCCTCACTAGAAAGATTAGGAGTGGGAGTTTTGTTCTTTTGTTTACGTGCACGTCTTGCTTGATTACGAGTTAGCATAAACGTCACGTACAACGAGGGGACGAGCAAAGAAGATTCTTTTTGGTGTTTTCTATTTTTCAATTTTTTGTGGTTTTTGATTGTATTAACCTTTTTGGATTTTGGTGAATGTATTAAGTAGACAAAAATCTACAAATCTCCTCCTTAATCAAATCTCTTGATTAAAGAAGCCTCAAGGAATGAAAAGGAACACGTGAAGTGAACGCCTTCGATGACTTTAGAACGTTGGTGGAACACCAAAACGTTCAAGAGGGTTTATCAATGAAACCAAGAAAGTATATATGATACTTAATAATACTTTGGGCGGCAAAACCCTCGATTAGCTCTCAAAATCAAATACTCACAAGCAAGCGGGGAAACAAGGCGGCGCGAAGCACTTAAGAGCCTTTTTCCTTAGGATATATTTTATAATATCCGCCTTATACCCACCTTATAGTTTGTATTATTCAAAATCGAGCTTCACGAAAGTATTTATCTATATTTGCCTTTTTCTTTGGTTTGAGATTCGAATACAATGATTGGGTAATGACCTCCCAAGTCAAGGTTGTGATTTCTCACGTATTTGGAGTACTTGTGAATTTATTGTTCTACGTATACAATATAGTAATAGTATTCACACAAAAATCGAAGAACCGATAATACGTATTAGTAGAGTGCTACTAATACAAATACTATTATGGTTAATATATAAAAACAACAATTCCAAATCAAAACACAACACGCCTCCCCGGCAGCGGCACCAAAATGATAGTTGTAAATTTTGCCACTCTTTAGGAAAAGAGGGCAAATTAGGGCAAGTATTAACAAGTGACTTAGGAAAATCACAAGTTATGACCCAAAGTGGGGATCGTTCTCAAGGAGGCTTGGTGTGTGTGTAATGAAATGATTAACTTTGTGATTATATTGTTATGAGAAAGAAAATAGAAATGGGATAAGAAGAGAATGACGGTTACGATGACGATTTACACTAAGACGAAAGAGTCGTACACGTAAAACCGTAAAAGCACCAAATTTAAAAATTTACTCTAAAAATTCCTAAAAATCACTAAAAATCCAATAAAATATTCTAAGGGTTTACAAAAAATCCAAACTTGCTAAAACCTTTTAATTAATTAAATATTAACTTTTTAATAAAAGTTTGTAAACCTTTAAATCAAGATCTTAAAGTTTGTAAACCTTTTAAATAACCTAATTAAGCTAAAAAGTTTTTTTCTAAATTTTAAAACCAATAAAAACTATT
Source organism: Glebionis coronaria (assembly GCA_025667525.1). Classification (NCBI taxonomy): domain Eukaryota; kingdom Viridiplantae; phylum Streptophyta; class Magnoliopsida; order Asterales; family Asteraceae; genus Glebionis; species Glebionis coronaria. Next base: position 651,071,135 of record CM046874.1, read on the forward strand.
TTTAAACAATTAAAAACTATTAAAAACTATAAAAACTTAAAATAATTCTAGAAAATAATTGAAAAACCCTAAAAATATTTAGAAAGTTGTACAATTCCTAATTAAGTGTCTAGAATCTAGGAGAAATATAAAAACTTAGAAAATCAGACTTTTAATTTTTAATAATAAAATAATATTAAAAATCCAAAAATCCTAAAAAATTATAAAAAGTTGCAAACTAGCTTAATTTAACCTAAATAACTCATAAATGAACTTGAAATTACATAAATACCCTTAATGGGCCTAGAAAATGGGCTAAACCCAAAACAGACTCCTTAATGGGCCAAATTGAGCCCAAAATGAAAAAGTGGCCCAAATAAGCCCAAAAAGCACTACTTGACTCAAAATTTGATTTTAAACAACTTTTCCCAAAGGCCTAAAAGCTGAAAATGTGAAATAAGCAAGCTTATACCAAACAGCTTATTCTTAATGGTCTTTTTGGCCCATTAAGCTATAAGCTAATGCCATAAGCTCAAATTAGACACACAAGCTTCTTTTGAGCTAAATAAGACTTCTGTATAAAGAAATCTGAAATAAGCCTGAAAATGCAAAAAGCAATCTACAGAAAACGACAAAATAGTCGTTTTTGAGTTCTATGCTATCCCAAGAGCTGATTCAAATTGCAAAAGCTTTTAAATGACTTAAATAAGCTAAATCAACAAAAAGTTTTCAAATAAGCTGACTTAATAAGCTGGAAAAAGCAAATAAGCACTTATGAAAAAGTCAAATAAGTTGGTTTTCTAGCAAAAAGTCAAAGTCAAAGTCCAATAAGCTCTAGTTTAATCAAATAGGTCAAATAATGAAGATCTATCACAAAAAATAAGTTGTTGCAGGTCTGGATAAGCAATTATAGCTTAATGATAAGCTGAAAGCAAATTAACACTAGCAGGGGCTAGTTTTGGGTGTTGAGTAGTGGGAACTTTTCCCACTGCTTGACTTGTAGACTTTTTTGTCTTTAGTGACTTTTTTGGAGATTCAAGTTTCAACAAGGCACCCAAATGATCATTGGATCATAAGGAGTCAATATATATATATATATATATATATATATATATATATATATATATATATATATATATATATATATATATATATATATATATATATATATATATATATATATATATATATATATATATATATATATATATATATATATATATATATATATATATATATATATATATATATATATATATATATATATATATATATATATATATATATATATATATATATATATATATATATATATATATATATATATATATATATACATATATATATATACATATAGATACATATATATATATATACATATATATACATATATATATATATATATATATATATATATACATATATAGGGATGGGTTCTAGAGAAAACCTTGTGTTCATAGAAAACCTAGAAAACAAACATATAAGGTAACTTTTGCAATATTTAAAAACGGAGGGTAGAAAATAAAAGATAACTAAAAGTGGATGGATTATATTTGCCAATGTCACAATGTTATTCTTATTAACCCATCACTGCCAGTCGACACATTTGATAGATCTGTATCTCCATGGCTGCAACCACTATCTTCGTCATCTTCATCGCTGCAAGTATGCAACCACTATCTCCACCGCCATCTTCATCGATGCCATCACTATCTCCCGTGCCATCTCAATCGCTGCCACCATATCCTTCATCACCGCCACCTCCTTCGCATCCATTATCTATAATTCGTATTAGATAACAAAGTATCAAATCGGTAAGTGCCCTAATTTTTCTCACATTAATTGTTTTTGTTTAGTTATAAATGATATAATTAATTATTTTCAATTTCAGCAATCGGAATAAGTCTACGAATAGTATACAAGAGGCGTAAAAAACAAGTTGAAGATTCGGATAAATGTAAGTTATATATTTCTTTTGTGTTATTTAAATGAATGTGTAGTTTTGTTGTTATTTGTGAAATATGTATGTAAAAAATAAAAAAAATATGATTGTACTAGTTATGAAATATGTGGTCGGCTGGAGTTCAATTAGAAACACTTGGACGAGGTCGGCACATGGAAGGCAATAAAATCTTGTGCTACTTATCAGTTTATGTTCTTTGTTCATTAGTTAGCATGGATATCTTGGCAATAAAATCTTGTGCTACTTATCAGTTTATGTTCTTAGTTCATTAGTTCCATTCTTAACAACGACGACATGGATATCTTGGCTTTGAAGAGTTTTTTTTTGGGAAAAAGAAAAAGTCGTCGTTGTTAAGAATCGATTGGCAGATTTTCAAGTTGGGGATGATTTTTTACAATCTGCAAAAAAATGTCTGGTGCAACAATATGTTGATTTTTTCCTAACTGCGTATGAGCTTAAGATATTATCTCTATTTAAGAGCTTTTGTATAGAATATTGGAGATTTAGATTGAAAGGCTGGTAGTTGGCGGGCGGGATTTAGCAAAATGTTGGTCGTTGCTTGTAGTTTAGATTAAGTATAAAAAACATTTGAACCATAAATATATTCTGGTCCATCCGTGTTTTAGTGCATCCGTTTGAGGTACATTAGTGTGTCGGTTTGTATCATAGTAGGCCATCAGTTTGAGGCACTTTAGTGCATCAGTTTGAGGGTTTTTTAGTAGCCGAAATTAGGTGTCTCGATTGTTGCTTGTGTGTGTAGTTGATATTTCTCTGCATGTTTGTATTTTTCTCTATATATCCGACCTTTGTAGGCACCAAAATGACACTGTTTAGTTCACCACTAATCAATATTTTTAGAAGATTATAATGTTTTTTGCTAGGAAATTATTTTTACGAGATTTTGTCACGTTAGCACGATATAATAAAGTTTAATTAAGTCTTTGGACTAAAAACATTATGATGTGTGAAAAGTTGAAGTTGAAATAAATATTAATATTAATGAAGTTTAAAACTTTGTTATATTTAGTTTCATTGTGTTTACTGATTTTCTTTGGACGTAAGAAATGTGAGATAAGGGCCATTTGATTAAAATACACTTGGTTATCTATATATTTTACGCACTGTGTAAGAGAACATTCCTATTTCAGATATACCACTTTCAATACTTTAGGAAAATAAATTTCATTTTACAAAAGTTGATATCATGCCTTGTGCTAGACTTAACTAAAGATAAGCTCCACTATTAGCATTTTGAAACCCTTATTGATAAATTTGGAGCGTGAAGCAGTTTATTATTGTGCTAAAAGTAGTAACATTGCTAGCAGATTATTTGAACTTTCTAATCAAATGTACATCTTTTTTATGTTGCAAGTATTTAGTTTTTTTTATATGCGACTCATTTCTCATCTTCTATCCCTCAATGTCGTTTAGGGATTCTTTATCTAGGGAAGATGTACTGGAACTGGCTGAGGTCATTAGAACCTGTGTGACTATATATAAAAAGAATTTACGTGCGGCTATAAGGTATGCGTTCTTCTCCATTACATGCTCCAATAAGAAGTAGTGTGTACTATAAACTTATCCCACCTCTTTCAAATGCATCCTCACTTGATCGTCATTGAACTAGATATGTTTAACCTTTATACTAATGATAATAACGATTTTGCTATAAGTTTTCCCGTCTTTCTGAGACTTTATCGAAAAGTATATTGCAAATCCTTGTTTTGTTCTTGGCGATGCTTCCTGTCACTTCATGTTAAATGACCCTTTTGTAAGTATGCATTTCATTGTACCCGCTCAGATGAATAATGTCTAACAGTCATGTGGTTGCAGATTTACTGACTTAAGCTTAAGTGGGTAATGTATCGTCTTCCATAAGAATCGCTAATTTTACTTCATTTAAGAGAATCAAATCACTAGAAGTATGTCATAATCAGTTTGGTATATAAGGACTATTAGGTTTATGGATTTTGTTTTTGTTAAAGTTAGGGCACATGTTTCTACTTATAAAATCATCTGTTTATTAAAGGATATGTTCGATTATGGAATCAATTTAGTACATGATAAATATTAGATATAGGGCATTTATTTTGTTAAAATCAAGGCATTAGTTTGGTCTATGCATACTATCAAATGTTATGCATCTGTTTTTTAACATTACGGCATCAGTTTGGTGGATTTAAGGCATATATTTGTTAAAATTAAGGCCTTAGTTTGGTGTATGAATACTATTAAATATAAGGCATCTATTTGTGAGAATTAAGGCTGGAGTTTGTTAGAATAAAAATACGTGATTCAGTACAACATATGCATGTAAACAGAAAATTCATCCCACATAAAATAAGGGAATAACATCGATCAGCTTAAGGCATATTTTTGTTAAAGTTAAGGCGAAACGTGTTCCCTTTTTTGTTTGTTTGTTTAGGGCGTATGTTTTGGCGTTATGTTAGGGAACCAGTTCAAAAATATGTTCGGGCATCAGATTAGTTATACTAGGGAATTGGTTTGAAACCGTGTTAAGGCATCATGATATTATGAGAAATATCAACTATGAATACTATAAGATTTAAGGCATCTGAAGGTTAAAATTAAGGCATATGTTTGTTATAGTAACTTTATATGTTTTCTTAAACCATACGTTTAAAATATCAGTTGAATGTGAAATAGAAATCTTAATACGTAATTCTTTAAACTATTTTATTCAAATAATATAAGTTATAATCGAAAGAGTATAACTTTACCAACCATTTGTGACACACTAATCAGTATGCTTTTATTATTCTTAGTGTTACTCGTAAATTGTAACTTTATTTCATTGGCTTAAGACCTGGACTAATTTTGTGTAAAGCCTACCCTCCATAATATCTCCTTTAACTCTCAAAAATATTGCAAGGACCTCTTCAAAAATATTCATGTATTACCTTTGATTCATTATCCTTGCAATAAAATATTGAAATACATGCATATCAATTTTTGATTAATATGATAAGTAAAGTGTCCTGAAAACTGCATTGTATTTTTTCTGTGGTACTCTTAAATTTTTTTATATTGCTTTATTCAAAGTTGCAGGCTCATTTATTTTTGTGATCATTTACAAAATTTTGACAAAAAAGTGTTTTTTAAGTGAAGAACCTGAACCCAACCATACTAAAAATGACCACCTAACTCCAAACTTCTTGCCACCTCTGATTTCCGTTGTTCTGCTGCAATCAGTCTATATCTATTTTATTTTCCAGATTTCTTGGTAACTTTGTCTTTTGTGTTGGATGGGTTGGGTAACAGATTCACACGTGTCGTTTTTTTGTACATGTCGGAACAGGTCTGGTCAGCGTCCCTTTCCCAAAGGATATTTTGTTCACCTTTTTCCTTGACTAGTTGACGTGTTAATTACGGATTGGAAATTGTTTTTGGCCAACTTTGGCCTTATCAAGCATTCGACCTGTTTACTATCTTTTCCTCATTGTGTATTACAATGTCATCATGTTATAAGTTAAGGCATCAGCTTGTTTGATTATTGCATCTTAAATAAGCTTATTGCATCTGTATGTATGATTAGGACATCTAGTTGTTTACTAGCAATGCACATAGTCGAATGTTACACGCTAAAGTTTGCTATTAGATGTAACCAAATACACAAAAAAATGTTTTCTAAACACACCTCTAATACATATTTTCATTACACTTAAATCAATATTTCCTATGGCCAAAATTGCACCTCTTTTAACCATAACAGATCAGTAGAACTAAACTTCAAATTGCACATGCGGGACCTGCTGATATGGTTGATGACATAAGCGGTGGGTTAAAACTTTGTTAGTCACAACATCTACTCAATGACGTATTGATTTTCTCTAGTCTCTAGCACTAGTTGTCGAGATTAACTTCTCATGTCAAAGAAAAACAGTAGCAGATTCTTGTTGTATTTTTATAATTTTGAACCATCTTACATTAATGATGATGACGATTAATTATCCTAATGTGCATTATTAGTGAATCATTAAATTATTAGGGCATATGTTTGTTATCATTTAGGGCATCAATTAGTAGTGGGTTAGGGCATCAATTAGTATTATTAGGGAATTTGTTTGTTATCATGAAGCTGCAGGCACATGTATGTAATGAAGACACCACTGATATCGAGAACAACCAAGATGGTTACAAGGTTTAGGTGATGTCTTTGTGATGGTTCCTAAAGTATTTTCAAAAGAATAGAATGCAGTAGCGTTTATAGTCTATTTCAGCTAGCTAGTGATAATCAAAGTGACACTAAGGAACAATAATTAAGTTCAAAAAGTAATTCGTCTGAGTATGTAGTTTCTATTTTTAGGCTGCTCGGCAAGCTCATGTATTAATAGATTCAACTGCTGGTCTATCAATACTAGTAGTCTTAAATAAGTCGTTAAATAGTCGACCTTGGAAAAAAGTACATAACAATTCCCATAAATAAATCATGCTGAAGGATACGTATGAATAATTTAAAGGCACAAACACATTACTTAAGGCTGATACAATAATTTAAGCAACCTTCTACTTTCTCCTTTCTATACTCTAGATGGCGGTTTATGCATAGTTTAGATGATAACATTTTTTGTACGGGAACGTTCATAGCTTATATCAGGAAATAACTAATAATACTTTACTTTTTCCCTTTAGCCTTCTAATACTTCACAAGCTTCAAATGATGTAGTTCTATAGAAGATCTGAATCATGTCCCCAAACTTTTGGTTGTCCGATCCGTCTTATATCTCTAATAAATAAGATTACTTTTGGAAAAAAAAGTTAGACGGAGTATCTGGCACATGTCTATATGATAGTCTATGAAATTAGTTTCCACTTAAAGCCAACAAGTGATTGTCGCTGATTTATCTAAGATGTATATCAATAGAGAAGTAAAATTTTATATTTACCATTATGATACCATTTTTATTGCGTCATTTCTTGAAAACAACTTATGAATATTGGTTTTTGTTTTATTATCTTTGAAAAGTCCATGTTTGCTTCTGTGAACAAGAAAAGACTGATGAAATAGCAAAATTGATGAACGAAAAGGAGCAACTAAAGACTATAATTTTAGGATCAGACGGTAGGTTTAAGTCCAGACCTGTTAAATACTGCCCACAGTGTATGAATTCGAGATGTAATTCCGCACACTTGCATTTCTGCAGCTGTGCATTCCAAATCGCTTTCTTTCTAATCTCTTTTTTACACATTATTTTACAGAGGACACCGAATGAAGCAGATATTCAACTCTTGAAAGAAAGGTAAGCAATATGTAAATTTCAATCTTGTGTAAATTCATGGATTTCGTTCCTAGGAGAGCATGGTATGAAAGGTCTTTAAATCATGGTATTGTCTTATTGATCATCTAAGCTTTCATGTCTTGAAGGATAAGATGTTAGTTCGTATGGCCCAAATCTGTTTAAACTTAAGGATTTATTCTTTAAGCAACATAGCAAGTTTCATGGCCTATATAGTGTTGTGGATATATTATTTTGTTTGATATGCTTGAACATATTGTTTCACTACAGGTTTTTGCTCTCACACAAAGGAAAGGAATAGATTACGTGGAGAGCAAATTAAGAAAAGTGGTGCTCTTTTGAAAGAAAAAGATGAAATAATAACTCAAGTTAGCAGAAGGTAAATAATCTAATAAAAAATTTAACTAAAGGATTTCCATTAATATGTGATATAATGATGGTGGGTATCCATTTTTATCTCAATTAAGGTGAAGGAGTTTCAAAGAAGTAAGCCACTCAAAAAACTCTAATCAGGAAGCTTCAAGTTGCTATCGCATGCATTCAGGACGGTGAATCACGATGATGTGTTATTATGTATATTTCATAACAGAGACAATGACATACATGTCGGCATTTGATGGACAGTAAACAGTCCTGCTTGTCCAGCCATGCATAAAAGTATAGAAGTCACAAAGAATTCTAAAATTAATCATCCACTTTGCAATTGATATGTTCACTTTGTTGTAATTTTAGTTATCTTACCGGTGATTGATTAAATTGTAGATGGAGAGATAATAAAGTTTGTTTGAATGTCAACTAGTCTGTTCTTACTGTAATTTGTATTGTGATACGCCAAAAATAAATAAACGAAAAAGAAAAACTAGCAAAAGGTAACAGATTACCTGTGTGGTGGTGAAGGTTTGTAAAATACGTAATTAATCATAGAATTAAAAGAAGCACAAAACAACCCTTAGAGAATAAAGAAAGTTACAAAATAGTCCTTGTACTTTGGAGAAGAAAAAAAGGAGGGAGGATGGATTGATCCGACGGTGGTGGATAGGTTTTCTAAGTTTTCTATTGAGATCAAGTTTTCTCTTCATCTCATCTCTCTCTCTCTCTCTCTCTCTCTCTCTCTCTCTCTATATATATATATATATATATATATATATATATATATATATATATATATATATATATATATATATATATATATATATATATATATATATATATATATATATATATATATATATATATATATATATATATATAACAAAGAAATCAACAATCCAACAAGCCAATTTGTACAGTTAATTCAAAACATCACCAGATCACTCACAGACATGAACAAATAAGCAGTTTAGGTTCAATAAGCACTTAGAGCACAATTCAGCCAGCCAAACTTAACCAAATGCATACACAAGCAATATTAAACTCAAATGAACAAGTCTAAACAAGTTTCATGCAATGATTCAAAGTATTAAGCAAGATTCGAGCACCTTAAGTTACTGATGAACACTACCACATGCAGTTTTATACTTTGTTGATGCACTTGACCAACAAGCCAGATTCAAACCTCCAAATCTATCACATATGTTATAATAATGATGTTTAAACAACTTTTAACCCTAAGCATGCACAAATTCTAGATTTCACCAAAATCTTAGGTCAAAAATAGTTAAAATCAACAAGTTATAGCACAATGTTTGATTTAGTGTTTCAAGACTGAAAACTTGCAGCAAAATACTCTCAACCAAGCATATATCAGATATAAAGCACAAACACAAACTCTTAACAACTCAATAACCAACTATGAACTCAAACAGGTAATCCCGAACACCCTTTTAACTTTTCAATCCAAAAATTAAACAAGTATAAGTGTGATTCAGTTTACCAAATGGCTAATCTAGCATAATAACAACATTAACATGCAAGATTAAGCAGATTCAAGCCAAGAAAACAACAAGAACACAAGTAGAGCACAAATCCACCAAAAATCCAAAATTTATTAGATTTTCAAGGTTTTAAGACAAACCTCATGAATGTACATCCACACCCACGAATGTTAGAGCTTATGTGCTAGCAAGAACAAGCACAAGCTTCCAACAGCAACCCTGCTAAGATTCAACAGAGTTAGAAGCACAATATCAAAACATAAAGGTGACTTTTTTGGAAAATAAACTTGATTAATGCAACTTCTTGTACCCACTCTTGATTATCCCCAAGATATGAGCTTCACAACACCTTAATATCCAAATTAGGGTGCTATGATCAGCTTATATCCCAAAAACTCCAAGGTGTACCAAGAAAACTTAGCAAAATATCAAGTTTTAGTCCAATGTGTAATTTCTTACACAAGGTTTAAAAACACATTTTAAGGTTCAAATTCAGTTAACATATAACATAAACAAGCTTAAGATTAAATGGCACTTGGTCTTTCTTCAACAAACTTAACACAATTTCATTAATCAGAAAAGAGGATTTACAAGTTTGTGAACAAGGAAAAACCAAAAGCAGTTGAAATGTAAAGAGCTAAGGACTTTATATAGGCATACAATGAATCTACTAAGTGCATAAAAACATAAACTCTAGCTTGATGAAGTCCCCAAATTGCCCTTTGAAGTTTGAACTCTTTGGAGAATCATGTGAGTCTTTCTTGTTGTTTTGTGGTAGCTGGCAAATGAAATAGTGATCAAAGGGTGTGAAATGAGCTTAGGATGTAAGTTGAATTGTGAGCTGTTGGATGACTGTCCATCTCATGTCTTCTTGCTCAATGGTGTAGCAGGGGAGGTCCCATGTGGACACGTGAATGATGTGGTGACCAATATTAAGGTTGGGATTTGATTATGTTGAGGTTAATCATAAATTTGGAGGAGATTAACCTTTAATTCATAGCAAATAAAAAACCCCCAATTTGGATTCTGAACTTCAAGAACAGGTTTTTGATCTTTGTTGTGGGTTAAAAACATGTTTAGCGCCAGATATAATATTAATTAACTCTTTTAAAAAGTTAGTTAATATAAACGGCGAGTGGGATCTGATGTGGAGGAGTGGGAGTTTTGATTGGTTGTGGAGATTGAGTGGGACACGTGTAAGGTGATGGTAGGTTAAGGTAACTTTCTTGTCTGGCCGTGTTTAAACCCTTGTCTTCCTTCTTTCTTTCATTTGCAAATAAATCAGCCATAAACACGAATCCTTTGTTATCAAACTTTTCATTTTCACACTTTTGCCCCAAAATATTTTGTAAAGTAAACTCAGGGGTATTTCTTGCCATTTTGTGATTCTTGAAGGACTAATTTGGTATTTTCTTCAAGGATAATGGTCTAAACTTGTATGATTGACATTTTAGAGGACTAAAATTGCCAAATCATGTTTGATGAGGGACCATTATTGCAAAATCTTCAAAGTCAAGGGTCCTTTTGGTAATTTTGAGATTTTTAAAGGACCAAACTTGTAATTCTTGTAACTTGGAGTTCTTCATGGTGTATTTGACTTTGAGAAGGACTATTATTGACATTTTAGCTTTGTTGAGGGGCTAAAATTGCAAATTCTTCAAGGTGGAGGGCCCTTTTTGCAATATTGACAAACTTTAGGGACCAAACTTGTAATTATGAAGATACAAGGGTATAAAGTGTCAATTCTTCCATATTGGAGGACCCCTCTTCATAATTCTTCAAATCTTCAAGGGTTTTCTTGGGAAAATTCTTCATTAGGGCCTGGTTCAGTGTGCGGCTTCGTTTCCCGTGTTCGTTTTTGCATGATTCTTGTGATCTTTTGTCATTTTCTTAATATCCGTACCTAAAATATACAAGCAACAAACACAAGAATATATATGGGTATTTTGATGATATTTAATGCATTTTAAGCCATTTTTGGACGATGAGACTATGTATAAAAGCAGTCTCATCAGTTCTTTTCCATAAAACTCACATGAATAACTCGAAGAATAGGGTGGAGGCGGATTTCCATAATTAGGTGGATTATAGTTTTGAAAAGAATCATGATTATGAAAGTTATCATGATTGTAACCTTGAAAATTTCCTTCGTTTTGAAAACCCTCATAATGTGAAAATCCTTGATTTTGAAAAGTATCTTGATTATAGCATGGAAAAATTTCATCATTTTGAAAGCTTTCAGTGTTTGAAAATCCTTGATTATGAAAGGTTTCTTGATTATAGCCTTGAAAATTATCATTATTTTGAAAACCTTCATTGTTTGAAAATCCTTGATTTTGGTATGGCTCATCAAAAGGTTGATCATGAAATGATGGTGGATTTTGTGATGAAAAACCAGAATATCCCATATATTCATTACAAGTGTAGTCCATTTGAAGGTTAGATTGAAAATTAGGGTTCTTGGTTCCATTATAAGCATATCCCTCCCCATAATAGCCATTGTTTTGATCACATAAATAAGTATCGTGTGGAACTCCACAAATCGAACAAGGCGAATAATTAGCGTTGGCGGATCATTGTTGCAAAATCTCCAACATTGTGACAACCGTGGTTTTGAGGTTCGTCGCTTGGTCTTATTTAAAGGTTAATTTATGTGTGACTATGTGATTTGCGTGTTTACATGTTATTTTGCGTGAACGAGGTTGGTGTGGATATCGTTTATGGGTATAAAGTACTCATAAGTAAATCGAGGAGGTTATTTCATGTTCATGAGCTCAAAAATTAGTGACTATGAAATGAAATGGTGTTATTTTGGTGTTTTAAGTATACATTTAAGTATTATAGTAAATCGTATTTTTTTTACGATTTGGGGTTTAGCATTTAGATGTCTCGGTAAGGTGTTTATTCATGTGAGTATTTTTTGGGATGGTTTTAAGTCATTTAGGACTTAGTTATAAAGTTTATTTCAAAATTTAAGAATTTTTTTTAAAACTGTACATTTTACGTTTTTCGGTATACGCGTAAAATTGACTAGTTTTAAGGTTTTAAGGTTTCGGAGGCTTTAGGAGCTGATATAAATTAAGGTAACTTAAGGTATTATTAATAATATATTAATAAGTCTTAAAAAGAAAATATATATATATATATATATATATATATATATATATATATATATATATATATATATATATATATATATATATATATATATATATATATATATATATATATATATATATATATATATATATATATATATATATATATATATATATATATATATATATATATATATATATATATATATATATATATATATATATATATATATATATATATATGAATCGGGTTTTAAACCGACTAGAAAAGAAAAAGAAAGGATAATGGGCCAAAAGACCCAACTTTAGCCCAATTTGGAAAAGCCTTTTAATAAAACATATAAATACCATGTTTATATCAAAAAAATCCGTTTTTCATTAATTTTCTCCCCTTTTGGCCGAATTTTTACAAGCCCTAATTTATGGATTCATCAAAAATAATTTTCTTGAAGATTTGAGGTAAAAATCTTGATTTAATTCTTATAGTTTCCTTGTTTTATAGCATTAAGGCATCAAGTTTTATGTAATCAATTGATATGATAGATTAGAGTTCTTAATAGATCTGTAATTAGGGGTTTTATAACAATTAACATGATTAGGATAGTGATTGGTGATTATTAGTGATGTTAATTAGGGTTTAATCATGTTTAAATTCATTTTTAAAAACTGAGCAGATTTTGAGTCACTTGTTTTGATCATAGCTAGAGTTCTACAAACTCTTATTTTGCGATCCAAGAATCCATGAATAGGTAATTGAAGTGGCTTTCAAATGCAAGAAACGAGAACTAAATTGGAGGTCGGGAGGTGGGTCAAAAATAGGTTAAAACAGTCAGAGGTCAAAACAGTTTTGAAATCAGTCGGGTTTAATTTAACGTTTTAAGGTGATTGGGATACTTAGGAGTACACTTGAGCCCTCTAATGAGCATGGGTGTTGGTTTATATATTAAATAAGAGACCTGAAGGGTGGCTAAGCAAATGGGTTAGGGTAAGACCCCCTAATCATAACAAACTTTTTGTATGTTCAAAATCGGTAATATGCGGATAGGCAGAAGTATATATATATATATATCGGGGCCATAACAGTAGCTTTAAGGTTGGGACAAAAGGGAGGAGTTAGCTGACATATGTAAGAGCATAGGGTTTCCTTTACAGAGATCATGGGTATGGTTAGGTGGGCGTTTGGCTTATAGTTTGGAGACCTAAAAACCGAGACTGTTTTGGGTAAAATGTTAACGAGACGGGTTATGAAGTAAACTAAGTTAAGGGCTTTATAGAGGGGTGTAATGAGATTCTTAGAGCATATAAATGAGGTATATATATGGGAGAAGGTTAGATGTCCATCATGGGTTGATGAGCCATCTTAGTGTTTGGTTCATGTTTTGATTGTGTGCTTTTGTTTGTTAGCTTTTTGCTAGTGCGCGGACTTTTGGAGAAGCTCAATCAGGTGAGTTTCATAGTCCCATATCTTTTAATTATTTTGACTTCTAGATGGGATGGGAGAGACACTGTTTGGTTTTATAACTTATGTTGTGAATGTTTTATGATTGGTAATGGACTTGTGTGTACACTTATGTGATTAACTGCTATGTGATTCTTGATTGTGTTTATGATTTGGATCGGGGGACACGTACCGTCTCAGTTATTGTGGTTTGACTTGGTACCAAGTGGATGTTGACAAGGCGGGGCCTTGGGGAGGTACATAGATGTGTGAGCATCTATGGGACCAATGGATAATGACAAGGCGGGGCCTTGGCATTGGTACATAGGTGTATGGGCGCCTATGGTACCATGGTGTTTGGTAAGGCTGGGAGCCTTGGATTTGGTTTGGAATGATTGATCTTGAATGTTAGTTGTTAATGCATACTTGTAGCACATTGTCCATATGTTTAGTGATTTATGGTTGTTCACAGCTTATTATAATCTGTTTTCGGTTGGAGTCTAAACCTATGACTCTCACCAACAATATGTTGACGTGTTTTAGTGTCTCTTTCAGGTGATAGAGTGGTTAAGCGTGAGAACATATGTGGCTAGGATTGGAGTCGCGTAGGAATGCATTTAGAAGGAGATCCCCGTTCCTTCTTAGTTTATTTTTCTGTTTGTTTCAATAAGTGATACTATGAACCTATATGTTGATTTGTTTGTGTTATTTGTTTGTCTTGGGTAAGAGGTAGGACTGTTACCTACTTACCTAGAGTCCTGCATTGATGAGATATTGTCATGACATTTGTGTCAGCTTTTATGACATTTCTAATTCATATAGTTCTCTCTATGGACACGCTATTCTTATGACGATATCCATGCGTCGCGTCCCATATTCCGCCATGGTGGGGTGTGACAAACATGGAACGAGTATCCATGTTTAGCAAGGTGGCCGAATGTATATACAAGTGAAATGACGTTTAAAAACTTCCTCGGGGAAGGAAGTAATACACCAAAGGTGGTATGGTTACACGTGTGCGAGTACACGTGTAAGTAAACTCGAGGAGTGAAAGATGAGCTCTCGGTCGACTTTTGAAGGAGAAGAGATTATCTCCCTCGAGGTGCAATAAGTAATATCCACAAGAAAATATAATATATGTAAGTACGAATTGGGTGGCACACCACTCACCACTATCACTCTTGAAAGACCCACAAGGAAGCGGAGAAACGAGGCGGCGCGTAGCACTTAAGAGCCTGCTTCTTTAGAATGTGAAATACGCTCGCCTTATACCACCCACACAGTGGCCTCTTTCTCAAGATCAAGAAGATTATGGTGTTTATCTATTGTGCCTTAATTAAATTTGATCGATACACGAGTTAAGGGCCGGAACGCTCCCGAACACGATGTATTGCCTCGGCAATACTTATGGAAGTAGGTAAATTGGCTGTTCGTATCTACGTATATGTATTTAGATATAATAATATATCATAAATATTTTTGTATTTATTCAATTTTTTAAGAAAATACTATATGTACGTAAAAACGATGAAAACCGATATACTATATTTTTTTGGGTGTAATCTTTTAGATAAAATATTACTTTTTGGATTTTTTATTTCTTTGGTTCAATTCTTTAGGAAAAGAATTGATTTTGTGGTTTTTTAATTTTTTATATTTTTATCTTTTTGATTTTTTTATGTTTTTTATTTATATTACGTAAAATTAACGTTCACAAAGTGAATGGATCCCAAAATACAATATGTCTCACTCGAAACCGTTAATCTTCACGAAAGGAACCGGCAGCGGCGCCATTTAATAAGTCCGTTTTTTAGTATCGTTTTCTCTCGGTCTAATCGCATAGATATAACTTTTCAAGCTCGACTTAATTGTTTTTGGTTATAAAATCTTGTTTGGTTTCTATGACTACTTTGCACAAAACATGTAAAAAAATGTAAAATATACTATCTTACCTACGTATACATACTAGTCTAAAACACATTGCACGTAAAACATTTAATTGCACAAAATATAAAATGGAAAACACAAAATCTATTTCACAAATGCAAAATTTAATTGCAAAATACAAAATATATTCAAACTAAATGGCACTAATACTAACTAGACAAACTAAAATATTCAAACTAAAGAAAAAAAACGTATACAATTTTCCAAACTTGTACTCATGAAATCTAAAATGAAATGACAATACGAATCTTCAACAGTTTCAAAACTTATTCCACATTTATCTACAAGTCAAAAGTCAACCTTCTGACTTTTCTTAATACCATAAATCACGTTCATAAACTCTTTTGTAAACAAGAATTATTCAAACAGCTTTAATGCTACTTTATGATTTCATCGTAATCTTACTTTGATTCATTATAAAAATTTAGAATATACTTTGACAAGAAAGAAAACAATTTCACTTCCTAAATTGAACTAGCTTATAAGGACTTTTAACTACTTATTACAGATTAGCTAATGAGTTGATCTTTAAAATCCTAAGTAGAAAATTAAGAAAGCTATCTAGTGAACTCAAAACATCCAAAATAACAACCTATAACCTACTGAGCTGAAGGATACAGACCTACAAAAGCAGCCTATCAGCAACCTTTTAAGACCCATACTATTTTCTAAACAAATAGCTTTTTATGACTTTGAACTGCTGACTGATGACTTGAAACATGATGCAAGTAGATTTAAACTACAACAATTCTACTAACTGTATTGCAAAATAATGAACATGTGAATCTGCAAAGTACCATAATACTACTCAGGACTAAACCAAACCAAATGCAACTAAGCTGAGCTGATGAACAAAATCCTGTTACACTACTAAAATCAGTTACAAAACATCATACCATTATCCATTAAATAATGCAGATTATACTAATAACGCAGAAACTAAAACAAGAAATGCGCAGGAAACTGAAAAGAGGTGACCTTTACATCTAAGCCTGCCCGTTGATGGCGAAGCGGAGCGCTGAGCTCGCTTAAAACCAAACACCATTACTCTCTCTCTGTTGATCTCGTACTAAAAACTTTGAATCTGATTCTGCAAACAGATTAAGTGGACGAGATACTATGCTTGGAAAATTGAACCATTAAACTAATAGAAGTATTTCAAGATCTGTGAAGAATTCTTTAAAAGAGAATTATTGAACCAAAATTCACAAGCTGTGAGATATACTCGAAAACTTAATTAACTAGATTATCAGCTAAAAGCATCGACTTTCGCAACCAGTTAACAAAACGTTTAATCAGATTATCAGAAAAGAAGAAAAAACTCAGAAAATCTTGTTTGAACTTGAAAATCACACTAATCTTGAAGACGATTCAAAAAAGCTAACTCAACACAAGAAATAAGCATAAGCTTGTAATCAAAAGATCAAACTGAATTTCTAAAACTGAATGAATTACTTGGTTTTGATAAAAACTTTAACAATCTTCCAACTAGTACTTCACTATGAACTCGAAAATGTAAGATGTTCTAACAAATCTCAATCCAGAATCATACTAACCTAACTACACCAAGGATTCTTTACTGAATAACAAAACTAACTGCATACTAAAAAAATAGAACTAAACTTCCAAACTAACTAAGTGAGAACTCATATGTCGACTACTAAAAACGAATTCATTTCCTTTCTTGAATTACATGCAGCTAACTAAAACAAGAAATCATTAGTTAATCACAATTCAAACTGAAAGCAAGAGTAAATATTAGTAGCAGTTTAATAAGAACAGGGGAACAAGTATTAAAACTAGAATCAAAAACTTGATCTTTCATTAATGGCGAAAACAGTTACAAGTTCAACAGAATCATAACCAACTAAGAACTGAATGAATTCTACTCCTAACTAACACTAACTAACTAATTATCTAAATGTGTGTAATCTACACCTAGTCTAACCGCTGAAAATGAAGGTCTTGATCGTGTATTTATAGCCGTTTAAAGAAGAGGAGTGACGTGTCATGACCAGTCCCTTGATGCCACGTGTTTAATACGAGGTTTAGCTCGTTCTTCATCTTTGATCCGATTTGGGGGTTTCTTCGTCGTTCCCTTTTGATCTAATTAGCTGGTATCATCTTGAAGAGAAGATGATAAGGAGTCTTTTTCTAGTTAGAAGCTTGGCCTAAAACCTTGTGTAGCTCTAGTTATTTGATCTTGCAGGTTTATGGAGAAAATGAGATGAGAGGACGACTGGACTCTTTCTCTCTCTTGATATTCGTTTGAAGAAGACGAGTGTGTGAGTTTGACTGCATGACTTGGTCAATTGACCAAGTTTATGTAAAAATAACTTTCCTTTTCTTTTCTTTTTAATCCTTTAATTTCAATCTTTTATCAAATGTGATAAAAACCTTTTAAGTAATTTGTTTTTCATCCTTTGTTTTTGTGAAAGTTGCAACTCAAGCCCTTCTTCTTTATAATTTGGTATGATTGGTCCTTGAAAGCTCTTCCGTCCTTTTCTTCGTCTTTTATCATAAATATCCCTTGAAAACGCGTCTTTGCTTCAAAATGTATCTTGTTTACCTAAAAACACATGAAACACAAATACCCACGTAATTCTGATATTTTTTAGTTAAATATAATGTATTTGAATGTGTTTTGAGTAGTTTTTGGATCATAATTGATGAGTATTTTAACACTTATCAGGCTCAAAAAGCTTCAGGTTGTTGTAGATATCATCAATGTTCTTATCATCAATGTCATATTTATTTTGCCAAATGGCTTTGTAAACATACCATTCTTTCTGAAGACAGTTGAGGAATCTTGCATTCACCTGTTCTCTTACACCTCTATATCAAAGAATTCTAGTTGAGCAACCAGATCTTGAAGCCTGTTGTAGATGGAACCAATTGCTTCATCATCTTTTTCTTTGAAAGAAGCAAATTGGTCTATCATCTGATTCTTTTTCTTCTTCTTGGTGGCCTCGTTTCCTCTAAATATGTTACCAATTGCTTCCCAAAGTTCCTTAGCAGTCTTATACTTTCTGAATCTTAGCAGATGTCTATCAGGTAGAGCCTACAGCAAAGAACTGTGGGCTCTGACATCATGCCTTCTTGCCTGGATCTCTTTGTCTGCAATAGCAGCATACTTGGTTTTATCATCTTTGGAGCTTTCACCAATTTCTACCGTATCTTTGTTCTTATCTTCAACTGCTACTGTTTTGTTGAAATGATCACCAAACTCTATGACCTCCCATAGAACATAGTGTTCCATCTTGAGATATTGTTGAATCCCGAATTCTCATATTTCAAAGTTTTTAGGATCCAAAATGGGAAGTTTGAGAGCATTGTTGTTTGAGGATGAATGAGAATCTGAAGACATGGTTGATGCTGGTTGTAATGAATGTTTTGTTCTTGGTTTAATCAAAGTTTCTCAACAAGCTCTGATACCACTTGTTGATCCCAAACTCAGATCTTAAACCTTAGCTTATTTAAGGGTTGTGGTAGAAAGGATGAATTCAAACTAACACTAGAGAAACTTTGCGATACAAAATGTAACTAAACAAGATGCGGAAAATAGTGTTTAGCACAAGAACAAGTATTTAAATCAAACGTTGAACTTTAATATATCAAAGATATACGAATACCCAATAATGGTATTAGGGTTCTACAACCTTAAAGAATGAAATGAAATGAACAGAAAGAGATATCGAACATGAAAACCTAATGAGTCATTTTATAGCACAAGGACTCATGTACAAGATCACTACTAACAAACTTGGAAACTGATTGTAGAGTTTTTGTACCCTTTAGGAAAAGAGCAACAAAATAGGGCAAGTATCGAGTGTCGGTTTAGGAAAACCGAGCACTAATGACCCTTAAGAAAGTTCAAGTTCGTTTCCCAAGGAGGCACGTGCGTTGTGTAATGAATTGATTAATGTTTGTGATTATATTGCTAAGAAAAAGAAAATAGAAATGGGGTGAGAAGAGAAAGACGGTTACGAAGACGGATCGAGCTAAGACGAAAAGATCGTTCACGTAAAACCGTAAAAACTACAAAATTAAAAATTTTAAAACCTAAAAATTAATTAAAAGTTAAAAGTAGTCTAAAATAATATAAATAAGAATAAAAATCCAATAAAAATATTTTTAAACCTTTTATTAATTAAATATTCAATTTTAAATGCTAATTAAAGCCCTAAAACAAAATATAATTAATCGAAATGTCCAAAATATTATTTTATTAAACAAATAACTTACTTATATTATCTAAAGACTAAAAAGTACTTTTCCTAATTTTTAAAAAATATTTTTCTATTTTTAAAATACTAAAAACTAATTTAAAACTAAAATAATTATAAAAAATAATAAAACAATGCTAAAAATAATTTACCAATTTTAAAAGTCCTATTTTACTCTAATGAACAGAAGGAAAATGAAAAAGTTTGAAAAATAATAAATTTACCACTAAAAGACAAAACAGTTCAATATAAAACCCTAATTAACTTAAATTAATTCTAAAAAAATAAAAGGTGAACAGTGAAAACTTTTTTTAACCAAAAATCTTAAATTATTATTCTAAGTCTAGGAAAAATTTTAAAACAGAAAAATATTAATTTTTGGCACTAAATGCCAAAAACAGAAAATAAAAAGTTAATTAAAATGGCTAAATATCCTAAAAATAGAAAATGAACAGTAACAAAAATTCTAATTAAACAGAAAAATCATAAATTAAATTAGAAAAATTACAAAACAAGTTTGAAAGTATAATTCTAATTTTAAGGCACAAAAGACAAAATTTTAAACTTTCTGAAAGTGACACTTTGGGATTTTTGTCCTTTAGCTTTAGCAGTACTAACCAATACACTAGCAGGGTAACTTTTTCCCACTGCTAGTGTAAGAATTTGGTCTGTGGATGTTTAAGCTTAGGAAAGCTCTTTGGATTGAGTTTCTTTGGACAGCAAGGCACCCCCACACCAATTGGGTTGTGGGGAGTCTGAGTAAACACAAAAAACACACAATCACTAGGCAAAATCAAGCTCAAATAGCACACAAAGTTTCTGATGAAGCTTAAATGGGTTTCTGATGAACAGTAACTATGCTACATGCACAAAAATGAGATTCAAACCCTAAGATCTTGCACACAAATCAATGACATGGCATATAACTGATAACAATCCCTGCTTGAACCTCAACCCTAACAGATACCAAGATTTGATGCACCAATTACCACAAAAGCATGCACAATAAGGACTTTCTGATTTTTTTCTATTTTATCCAATTTTTAGCATGCACAAGTGTTTAAAACTCTACCAAATAGAAACCTAAGTGCATATATCACCTACTAACAAAGAAATAAGTGAATAAAACAGGTTTTAACCAAGACTCATATGTTTAAACCCTACTTTAAATCCTAATCCAAACACTCCTTTAAATTCAGAATTTGAACTTTTTCAAAGCAAAACTACTCAAAACCTAACCAAATTGAATCAAACTTAATCTAACATGCATACCAGTCCTAGATGAACAATATCAAACCATTTAATCACACATAAACAACTTCTTCACAAATTTCATGCAAAATCACAAATAACTGAAAATTTGAAAACTGAAAATGGAAACAAGGGATTTACCTTGTTGGACCTACATCCAGGCCCAACAATGGCTGCTAGCCATCTCCTAACAGGTCCGGACCTGTGCTGAACCTTGGACAACAATCACTTAAAACCTGCTAAGAAAAATACACAAACACAATATATCCAATATTTTCTGATTTTCCTTCTTCTTAAAACCCTTTTCAAATAATTTTCTCAAATGTTTTTCTTCAAAAACACTTACACAAAACACACTTACAAACCCTGAAAACCAAGTTTGGAACCAGATTTTACCCAAAAAAATTCAATTTTTTAGAAACCTTTTACTGAAAACTTCAAACACAAAATGTTTGTAGAAAATGTTAATGGAACTCAGATTTTTACTCAACAAACATATACCAACTTTTAAAACTCATAAAAGGAATTACAATTTCTCAAAAAACACCAACTTTATAAATAATTAAAAACGAATTACAAGTTTGAGTTAAAAATCTGGAACAAAGATAAATGAAAGCCTATACGTCCTTATATAATGGACTACAAAATACTCTAGAATGTGAAAACCCTAGTTAAGTGGAATTCCAGAAAAGCCCTTGGGTCTTCTAATTTGAACTTGGTCAAATTGTTCCCATGTGATGATCTTGATGGATACAGCTGTTGTTTGTTGATCAAAGACGTTCAAATGGTCTTGGGGACCAAGTAATGCAATCCTGGACGTTTATCCTGTCCCTTTGGGTTTTGTGAAGAAAGGGACGTGAATGGGAATCTTGGGGGTGTCACATGGGTGTATCTGGGGATGATTTGGGATGTGGGTTTTGGTGACAATAAGCTTAATCATCATTCTGCACAAATAGGGGAAAAACCCCTTTGTTTTTAATCCAATTATGCCTGGGAAAGTTTAGGGTTTATGTGGGTGATTAAGTGGGTTTAATCCGTTTTGGGGAAAAAAGTTTTTAAATTAAGTGTTTAGTGGGAAATGGGAGGGTTTGACTAATTGACCAGGTTTATTTAAATAAACCTGGTGGTGGAATGCAGACGTGGAGAGTGGGGTGTTGGTGATTGGTTGAAAGGTGGAAGTGGGGTGACGTGGAGATGGGTGATTGGAGGGTGTAGGTTTGGTTGTCTGGCAGAAATGCCCCCCAAAGTTTCCTTCTTTCTTCATGTAGTAATAAACAGCAAGTAACCTCAAATCCTTTTATAACAACTTTGGTATACTTGTCAAATTTGGCACAAGTATTTTTCATGCTTTAATCAAGGACTTTAAATGTAAATTCTTCAATTCCCAAGGGCTAAACTTGTACAATCTTCATTCCTCAAGGAATTTTCTTGCATAACTTGATTTCTACAAGGACCAATCTTGATAAATCTTCAAAATTGAAGGACTAAAGTTGCCAATCTTCAAAACTTCAAGGGCATTTTTGTAAATTCCATTCTTGGGCCCGGTTCATTGTGCGGCTTCGTTTCCCGTGTTCGTTTTTTATTGATTCTTGTGATCTTTTGCCATTTCCTCAATATCTGTACCTAAAATACACAAGCAACAAACACGAGCATATATTTGGCAGTTTTAATGATATTTTATGCATTTTAAGCCCGATTTGGACGATGAGACCATGTATAAAAGCAGTCTCATCAGAAACTATTCTGGAGTAGTAACAGAAACGCGCTAATATCTCTTCCAAGTTTATCTTTGTAGTAGCGCCATTTACTTCTAGCAGGGGAACCAATCCCCCTGCCTTTGTTATTCAGCAGGGGGAACTTACTCTAGCAGGGGGAACTCTGACCAACCAGCAGGGGGAACTAATACTCATACATTTATTCCCAACACTTGTCATATGAAGACTTGGCAGCATTATAACCAAGTTCCTTTGTATTAAACTTTGGTTAACTTGTCAAAAGTGGCACAACGACTTTCATAATTTTGAACAAGGACTTGTAGTGTAATTATGACCAATCTTCAAGAGCTAATCTTGACATGTCTTTATTCTTCGAGGATCATATTTGTATAACTTGATACTTGAAGGGTCATTCTTGCCAATCTGCCAAATTTAAGGGACCAAATGTGACAAATCTTCAAACTTCAAGGTTCTTTTTGGAAATTCACAACTCGGGTCCGGTTCTTTGTGCGGCATTGTTTCCCGTGTTCTTTTTTTGCTTGATTCTTGTGATCTTTTGTTGATTTCACGATATCCGTACCTAAAATACACAATAAACAAACACAAGCATATTTTGGTGTATTTTATGATATTTTTAAGCATTTTAAGCACGATTTGGATAATGAGACTATGTATAAATGCAGTCTCATAATTGCATAACTAATACGCTTTCATAACTGAAGTCTCTTAAACATAAATCTTGTACAAACAAAAACCCACAATAAAGAACGCAATGGGTATTTAATTATATTTGATATTGCTTGTTAAAATGTTACGGAATTAAAATTGTTTTTTTTTTTCTATAAAGATTCGCTATCAAAATAGTATTTAAGAATAGATATGACTACATAAAATCAGAACCTAACAATAATTGAAACTACATAACATTGATAAGATCAAATAGCGAAAAAAGTTATTCGTATCCATAAGTATACATGTGCCTTCGAACTAAAATTGTAACAACTCGCTAAATTTTCAAAAATTATTATTTCAGCTTTTACCCTTGATTTTTCACTTTTATTTTTTAGAACTTCCCGACCG
The DNA here is from genome assembly GCA_025667525.1 of Glebionis coronaria. Lineage (NCBI taxonomy): Eukaryota > Viridiplantae > Streptophyta > Magnoliopsida > Asterales > Asteraceae > Glebionis > Glebionis coronaria. Next base: position 651,094,964 of record CM046874.1, read on the forward strand.
GTCAACCATGCTAGTGCTACCCTCACGTCAGCACGCTTAACTGAAAAGTTCCAAAATAAAACTATTATCTCCAGATGCATATTGACCCGTACTTTATGAACACGGAAAAGCGTGACACGTATTTTATGATAAGATCAAAATCATTTCTCACTCAAAGATATTGGAAAAAACACAAGACCAAAAACCATCATTTTTATTCAAAAACAACCTTCAATCTTGATATTTTATTAAATCGACATGTACTTTCGGTATTTATAAGCATATACAAGAAAGGGTTCAGAAGGAATTCATTGATTTGAAGTTATTAAGAAGCAATCAAGGTTTTAATATTTTTAAGAGGATTTAAGGTTATATATTAGGGGTTTAAGGTGGTTGATATTTTCGGTGATGATATTTGGCGGTATTAGTTGTTATTTCTCGATTCATTTGTTTAATCTCTACTTTCATACAAGGTTTTTATCTCTTTTCCTAATTTTTTTTACTTTATGCATCTTTCTTATACAAAATATATATGTCATCATGCTCGTGTACTTGCTTATGAAATATCAAATGGATAAGACGTGTTATAGAAAAACTAGGACTTTTATTCGTGAGCGGATTATTATGGTTACTGATTATGGAGAAGGAGTGAGTTGTTTGAAACATGGTATATTTATTGAAAGTGTTGGGATGATATTTGTGAAAGAGTTTTGATATTGGAGGAGGTTGATTTGTGTTGAGAAGCTTCGTGTCCGAATTTGTCACGTAGATTTAAGGGTAGTAAAAATTGTTTTGTCACATGTTTAACTTAAGTTTAAGAAAATATAAGTTAATACATACGTTTCGGTAGTTTATGGGTCAAAAAGAACTTATAAAGAAGGAGATATGGCAATTTAATATTTTGTTGAAAATATGTCTTTTTATAAAACTGCAAATATATAGCTTGTTGATGAAAATTTAAAAATGGTGTTTCTAGTAAAAAATGATGTTTTCAGTAAACCAGAGTTTAATTTTTGGAAAGATATGGTTGTATACATGTCAGTGGATAGTTGGATCGTTCCCTTAGGATTAAGATAGGGAATTTTCTAAAAGTTGGCAAAACCAAACTGTTTTTACTATAAGAAAGCTGATGAAAATACAAAAGCGGTTGAACGAACGTTTTTGGTCAAATCAAAGTGTTTTAAGTGCCGTAACAAGTGTAATAACATATGTATACATATTACGTTCCTTTTAAAAGTATAAAATATATATTTATTTATACTTCGAGTCGGGTCATTGATACTGATGATTGATTGGGGAATTATAAGATGAAAATTGGATAATCGATTTGGGGAGTTATAAGTCTCGAATTGGTTGAATGATTGTCGGATTACTAAAAATGATAAATTTTAACATGTCGTCGAAAAGCTGCCAAATCATTTTAGGTCACAAAAAACATGCTAAACTATAATTTTCCAAATGATGCGGAAAAGCTTACGTTTTCGTTTTCAATCAAAAATAATATGTTTTGCGTGAGTGTTAAGACGTACTAAATCTTATATGATTATGTATAAGATATGTGTATTGTTTATCATTAAACCTAAAGCGCATAGTGAATAGGTGACCCACATATTGCATTTTCGTGATTTAATTGCTTATGCCTAAACTATAGTATTATATTTAGGTAGCATCTAAAGTGTTCTGTGATTGTTGATATTCTTATTTATGAAATCGAATCGTTTGCTTGAGGTGATGTATAATATCTTTTAAACTATTTTGCATGTTTAATATTTTGGGGTGAGATAATGTTTTGATACTTGCTTATATGAACGTAACACTGTTGTAACACCCCACTTGGATAAGTGGACCGTTACGTGTATTTATGGCGTGTCATCAAAGCATAAGGTAAATGTACTAAAACATTAAATGACCATAACGGATATACCGGAATCAAACATCGGTAATCCAACCTAAGCTCAAAAAATGAAAAAAATAATAATAAAAGAAAGGACTAAACAATGTCCAAATAAGCAGAACAATGTAAGTGCATAAAATAAAAGTCTGGATAGCTTCCATCTCAAATTCACGTGCTCTTAGAATCCTAAAAGCGTCCCGGTGTACCTGCCGTTAGAACATGAAAGGAACTAAGGCTGAGCATAACGCTCAGTGAACGGATATAAAGCATGATAAGAAATTACTGAAATGAAACAGATGATAAAATACTGAAGCTGTAAGACTGATAAGTAAAGTTGCAGCGGAAATCTGTGTATAATCTGTAAAGGCTGATTTATAAATAATAAAGCTGAACTGTTTTCTGTTAAATCTGAAAACATGCATTTACTGTATTTTAATTACCAGAGCTTATATAGGTCATGTGCTGTAACAACGTTGCATGAATAACTGGAGGGGTGACCTCGTCATGCTGTAGAGGGGTGACCTCTAAATAACTGTGCTGGGTGGAGGGATCAGCTCCATTGTGAAGGATGTAGAGCACACACCACATTCACCTGCTAAACTGTAAACTGTAGCCTAGGATGCATCCATACGCCCCACTAATAATACTGATAAAATGGCCAAGCTGAGTTGAGTGGGACGATGCAGGATATCACTCTCCTGCATGTGAGTCACGACACCGGTGCCTCTAATGTCGTGGTTACGGTACCTCCGTAACTAGTACATAAACTAATCATGCTTGTATATAATGCTCAGGCAATTTATTTAATTCTTAACATGATTACTGATAAGTTTAAACATATACTGGGGAAAACATTTGGCTGCAGACGGGGAATCCTAATCATGCATAGAAAGGAATTCCTTACTGAAAGGACGGAAAATCCGTACCTCGTGTCCAGTACTGAATAAGACTGAAAGCTGACGGATCGACTCCGACTTCACGGTTACTACATAAATTAACGGACGCGTAAATAAGTTAACTGATGTTTATTTATTTTACTGCTCTTGACTGTTTTCGTTGGATTAAAGTTCTTGAAATAATGACCGTATACAATCTGATAAGTTCTTATTGTTTGAAACATTGCAGATTAAACATATTATGTGCTCCTGATTACTGTGTAATATCTGACTAATAAAATAATATTACTATAAATAGTAACCTGCTTTAAATAGCTTTAAATAGAAAGTTTCTAAATTTAGAAAGGTCTACAAATTCGTTTTTTTAAAAATTATTAATTTAATATTATGTGCTCCTGATTACTGTGTAATATCTGACTAATAAAATAATATTACTATAAATAGTAACCAAACTGTTTTTACTATAAGAAAGCTGATGAAAATACAAAAGCGGTAGAACGAACGTTTTTGGTCAAATCAAAGCGTTTTAAGTGCCGTAACAAGTGTAATAACATATGTATACATATTACGTTCCTTTTAAAAGTATAAAATATATATTTATTTATACCTCGAGTCGGGTCATTGATACTGATGATTGATTGGGGAATTATAAGATTAAAATTGGATAATCGATTTGGGGAGTTATAAGTCTCGAATTGGTTGAATGATTGTCGGATTACTAAAAATGATAAATTTTAACATGTCGTCGAAAAGCTGCCAAATCATTTTAGGTCACAAAAAACATGCTAAACGATAATTTTCCAAATGATGCGGAAAAGCTTGCGTTTTCGTTTTCAATCAAAAATAATATGTTTTGCGTGAGTGTTAAGACGTACTAAATCTTATATGATTATGTATAAGATATGTGTATTGTTTATCATTAAACCTAAAGCGCATAGTGAATAGGTGACCCACATATTGCATTTTCGTGATTTAATTGCTTATGCCTAAACTATAGTATTATATTTAGGTAGCATCTAAAGTGTTCTGTGATTGTTGATATTCTTATTTATGAAATCGAATCGTTTGCTTGAGGTGATGTATAATATCTTTTAAACTATTTTGCATGTTTAATATTTTGGGGTGAGATAATGTTTTGATACTTGCTTATATGAACGTAACACTGTTGTAACACCCCACTTGGATAAGTGGACCGTTACGTGTATTTATGGCGTGTCATCAAAGCATAAGGTAAATGTACTAAAACATTAAATGACCATAACGGATATACCGGAATCAAACATCGGTAATCCAACCTAAGCTCAAAAAATGAAAAAAAAATAATAAAAGAAAGGACTAAACAATGTCCAAATAAGCAGAACAATGTAAGTGCATAAAATAAAAGTCTGGATAGCTTCCATCTCAAATTCACGTGCTCTTAGAATCCTAAAAGCGTCCTGGTGTACCTGCCGTTAGAACATGAAAGGAACTACGGCTGAGCATAACGCTCAGTGAACGGATATAAAGCATGATAAGAAATTACTGAAATGAAACAGATGATAAAATACTGAAGCTGTAAGACTGATAAGTAAAGTTGCAGCGGAAATCTGTGTATAATCTGTAAAGGCTGATTTATAAATAATAAAGCTGAACTGTTTTCTGTTAAATCTGAAAACATGCATTTACTGTATTTTAATTACCAGAGCTTATATAGGTCATGTGCTGTAACAACGTTGCATGAATAACTGGAGGGGTGACCTCGTCATGCTGTAGAGGGGTGACCTCTAAATAGCTGTGCTGGGTGGAGGGATCAGCTCCATTGTGAAGGATGTAGAGCACACACCACATTCACCTGCTAAACTGTAAACTGTAGCCTAGGATGCATCCATACGCCCCACTAATAATACTGATAAAATGGCCAAGCTGAGTTGAGTGGGACGATGCAGGATATCACTCTCCTACATGTGAGTCACGACACCGGTGCCTCTAATGTCGTGGTTACGGTACCTCCGTAACTAGTACATAAACTAATCATGCTTGTATATAATGCTCAGGCAATTTATTTAATTCTTAACATGATTACTGATAAGTTTAAACATATACTGGGGAAAACATTTGGCTGCAGACGGGGAATCCTAATCATGCATAGAAAGGAAGTCCTTACTGAAAGGACGGAAAATCCGTACCTCGTGTCCAGTACTGAATAAGACTGAAAGCTGACGGATCGAATCCGACTTCACGGTTACTACATAAATTAACGGACGCGTAAATAAGTTAACTGATGTTTATTTATTTTACTGCTCTTGACTGTTTTCGTTGGATTAAAGTTCTTGAAATAATGACCGTATACAATCTGATAAGTTCTTATTGTTTGAAACATTGCAGATTAAACATATTATGTGCTCCTGATTACTGTGTAATATCTGACTAATAAAATAATATTACTATAAATAGTAACCTGCTTTAAATAGCTTTAAATAGAAAGTTTCTAAATTTAGAAAGGTCTACAAATTCGTTTCTTTTAAAAATTATTAATTTAATCACGTTTTAAAAATAATACAAGGTAAAACAATATCGATTTAATTTTACTAAATAAATTAATAAAATTAACTATTAAATAAATCTTTAATCAAGCTCCTTGTAAAATGATTTAACTATAATAATAATTTTCTCACGTTTATAATTACAAGCTATCTCGAAAACCCGTGCTAAAACTCTCCCGAGACACCCACGTCTCGGTTTATCCAAAACGACTCTATACGTGACCCCCTTAATATTCATTTCCCACTGTTAATAATAATGTTCCCACTGTTTTCACTGTTAGTTCCCCCTGCTGGTCGAGTTCCCCCCGCTAGTGCAGTGGTTACCACTGCTAATGCAGTGGTTCCCACTGCTCGCAGTGCCAAACACCCCCTGTTGGCGAAACAGACCCAAACACCCCCTGTTGGACGAATTTAAAACCCAAACTCCCTTTCCTTGATCCTTTTTGGACGCTGCTGTCCAAAACAAACACCACCCCGCACCTTAATGGTCGCGACTGGTTCCCAAATCACACCGAGACCTTAGGGTCTCGGTTTTCCTACACAAGCAAACCCGACATCCCTGCTGATTCGTTTTTTCCCACTGTGTATTAAACCAACACCCATTTATATACTCGTTACCCCTTTATCCCAGTTTAACCCAAACACCCCTGACTGCTGCTGGATTGCTGTCGACTCAAGGAAAACAGCCCGCACCTAAAATAAACACATTCTGAATGTGTTTTGGCTGCAGCTGATTAAAAACATGGGAGCCACCGCCCCCTGTGTGGGTCACGGTTGGTCACAGCAGACACACCGAGACCTTATGGTCTCGGTTTTCATGATTCAAGCAGAAACACGACGCCCTTATAGATTTATTTCTGTTCTTAGATTAAATAACATAAACATGATATAAGAAGGGTAAAATGCTTACCTTTTTTTTAGATTGGTAATGAGATGGCGAGTACCCACGAATAATTGATGAAATCTTAGTCCGAATTTTCTTGGTGTGCTTCTAACCGGCGGTTAATCCAAATGGACAAGGAACCCTAATTTCTTTTTTCTTGTTTACTGTTTTGACAAAAGGGGTGGGAAGTAAAACACCCGTATGTTTTCTTTTAGTCATTGAACCGGGCCCAAAAGCCCAACTCTTTCTTTCTTTGTTGTATAATAAAACCCGGCCCCTTTATTGTATTATACATATGTTTCCTTTTATTTCGACTTAATTCCCGTGACGTAATTTTTAGCTCGTGCTCGTGTTCAAATACTCGCGTACGTTTTTGTGTTTTTTTTTTATTTCCTGACATGACTTAATTTATCTTCTGAAAATAATTACGTCCGTAAGACTAGATAGATAATAATTACTTATTAACTAATAATTATTTTCTTAGTAATTAATTACGTCACGAATTTAATTAAAAATAAGACCGTATATAACTTATGTTCTTGGATTTTAAATGCGGGTTTTACAATTCTTCCCCTCTAAAAAGAATAATTCGTCCTCGAATTAAAGATACGACTATACCGGGTTTTACAATTCTTCCCCTCTAAAAAGGAGAAATTCGTCCTCGAATTAAGGGTAACAAGCTGATGAAGTTATAAAAGCTGAAAGGACACATATGCTGAAAGAGCATGAAGGATGCAAGGACATATTAGCTGAAGGATCGTTCGTCTTTGATTTAGAACATGATGTTGCCGAAAGGGTATAAACGTGACATGACTGAAGAGGACATGGAACGTATCATGGCTGAAAGAACTAAACTGGATTTATTGATGGAGAAGGATGAGAGGTCCGGATGGACTCCTCCGTTCCGAGTGGCTTCCCGATCGAAACTACTCCTTCAAAGGTCTAAACACAATAAAAATCTTGTTATTGATGACCCTGTCCAGACTGCTGAAATAGTTCCTGGCTCCATACTTAAGATGGATTTCCTGAATCTGATAGAATGAAATATGCTATAGCATGTAGTATTCATGAAATGGTACGTACAATATCATGAGGATAACATTTATATCTCTGAGCAAGCTGTTGAAAACATATAGGGACGAACTACGTGAACAATTGTGAACGTGATACGTGAGCAATTGTGAACGTGGTTCGTGATCATAAAAGGATTTCTGTGCATTAAATAAATCATGAATGTGATACGTGAAACATACTATGGACGTGACACTAGACATATCGTGAACGTATGCTTACTGAGGAAGGAATGCCAGACAATACTAAACATCTGGTTTCTTAAGCTTCTGTAACCGTATTCGGTAGTAAACTGTGAAATGTGTATCGCGAACTGGCACACGAACGTGAACGTGAACAATGTTATGGACGCTAATGTGAGCTTATATCATGAGATAGCACGAAACATGAACTGAAACAGCATCATACAACGACTGGGACGTAAACGTGAAAGTGAAAATAAACATGAACTTAAAGTGGACGTAAACATACACTTGATCGTGAACATGAATTCTGTCTGATATGATGGTCGATGGAATGCCTTGAAATCGTACGATTTACTGCTGAATTTCTAAATTTTCTGCAGATCTGCTGCTACGGGATCCTTTCGGATGAAAGAAATGCGCAGGCTGATTACATGGTTGATGATAACTTAGATAGTATCATACTTTCTCTGAGCCTGTGGTGGCTGATAACGATTTCATGGAATTTCTTCTCATTTCTGTTCAGAAATTTCCAAGGGTTGTAGTAACTCACTAACATGACGGCGTTCTATCTTGAACCTGCAGTAGGTTAGGCATCTAGATATGAACATAGCTGCATTAATGTGTGATGCGGATTCTATTAAAGTTTTGTCTGGGATTATGGAGCATTCATGTGGGAATCTGGTTGAACAGTCATAAAACATTTTAATAAGAACTATCGGCAATTTTCTGCGGTAGTAGTCAATTGAGTTCTAGAAAGTTGTACTTCGTTCACAGGCGTCATTTGGGACCATCAGGTGATGGCCTTCACCTTCACAGCATTGTTTGAAATTTCTTTCTGCTAAGGTAGAATGGCTCAGAAATGCCACTTTGTTCAATTGGAATTCATGTCTGGAAAGCTGTATATAAAATTTTCTCCTATCGAAGATTCTGTACAACTGTGAGGGGATGATTCTCGTGTTCCTCTCTAGAATTTAGGAGATCAGAATGTTATCAATGAATGTACTGCCACTTTTGTATGAGAAATCAAGAAAAAAAATTTATTCATAAATTTTCATACTATAGCTGGAGCATTAGGGAGCCCAGAAGTATAAATCAACGTTTTAAAGAGACTATAACATGTGCATCAGTAGTCTAGAAAACATCATGTTCCTTCTCTCACCACTGATGGTGGCATGATCGTGAATTGTTCTGGAAAATATATAAGACGTTGTAGCATATCAGATAATCCTGCTATTCGTGGAATGAACATTGATTAAGGGTGATCTTGTAAAATTTTGGTGATCGATATATGATCTCATGTTACCGGCCTTCTTCTGATAGACAAAAACGATACACCTCCTAGTGGTGCGTTAGGGCGAATACAGTCTTGTTCCGGTAACTACTGCGGCAAATGCTGCAACTCTTTTAACTCAGCTGATGTCCTGCGATAAAGAGTTCTGAAAACAGTTCCCGTCATTGAGACAAGCTCGATGTTAAACTCTGTCTCGTGGTTAGGAATGAATTTCTGGAAACCTTGTGCAATGACCTTTAGAAAACTTTGGGATAATTTGCTGATCATGAATTTAAAGAATTTCAGAATTAACTTTATAACTGATAGTTATAAGTCTTCGTAGCTATGGATTGAGAATTCACGCACTTAAGGCAGAAAAATTTGTACTGATTTTCTGGCCGAAATATAAAGAATATATTTGGGATCTAGTAAGACGGATCTCGTCGTTAACTAAACTGAAACCCTTCATGATTACAGTGTGTACTGTGGATTCTTTTCTGGCTGTAAGGTAGGTAATGTCTGATTTAGATAGAGCTGACATATGAATAATTTAGCAAACATGGCAATTTTTGTTTTTTTTTTTTTTGAAAATGATTGTTTGTAACCTTACAGAATGAACTCTGCGTGTTTAATCTGAATAATACTCTAGTAGTGGTAACTGAGTTTTTAATTATCTGATTTAGGCGTGTCATGAAAAAACAGTATACTTCCTTGGAGGGTACCCTGAATTTCTGAGAGCCTGATTTAGCAAACATACAGAGTTATGAGTTCTGACTCGTACTCTGAGAAGATATTCGTATGACATGTATCATGACTGGTATCCTGACATGTGTCTACCGAACAGATACTCGGGACCTGTGTCTTGACTGATGTCTTGACATATGTTTTTAGTAGTGAGTCTGAATCGGGTTAAGAGTTTCTGGTAACTGTTAGGATTGGCGGACCGGTCAGACTGCTGACCTCTGTATTTCTGGTCACGTCCGTTCCGGAGTTCCGATGGCTACTGACTTGATTAATATAAGCACGGTGTCTGTCATTACTGCCTTGTCTGTTAATTTCCTGGCAGTCATTATCATGACCGTGATTCATATAACTATTTCTGCTGAGTGGTCGGGTGGGTACCGGTCCCCACTCTTCTGACTGAAAATAGTTGTGTGAAGTGTGACATCAAACCGAGGAAGTAAAAGCATGGAATGGTATGGTAGCGTCTGATGGTTGGAGTATATTCTTGTCAAGAATTTCAAATTTATAGTTTCCATCCTTGCTCTGAAGAGTCTTCCTAATATAAGCAGCATCAGCATCTTGTGGAATCTCCAAAGTATCAACAGTATCAACATTTGTGAGGTCTTCAAAGTGTTAGCAACATCAGCATCTAGCAAAATCTTCAACTCACGAGCAGCATCAGCACCTGGTAGAATATCGACGAGTGGAAACGTCTAAGATGATTAAGGATCGATTAGCAATATCCATGGAGTAGGGTACCTGGAGTACTCCTAGACTACTGTACATGAGTAAAAAATGAATACTGCAAATTGAGCATATCTGAGACACTATACATGGAGTACACATGAAATACTGTACATGGCACTGGTGGAATTTTATGGGATGATCGATACTGGTATCAATTGTCTCACATGATCAAAGAAATAAATTAATTTAAACGGTAGTAGATTGAACTAAAATGAGTAACATGATAGCCTTGTAATTCCTGCGTAGACTTAATGCTGGTTGTTTAGAGGCTGAAAAGTATGATTAAACGGAGTTTCATCAATGTTCAGTATAAGGACATGATTCATAAAGACCAGAACATGATTTATCATGAAATAGGATTTTACTGTAATTCTTCTGTAACTTAGCATGAAAACATCATCGCCTTGCTAAAAACGTAATCCTCATAAGGAGACATGAACTTAATCAGCATGAAAACGACATCCACTTGAGAGTACAAACTTAACTGATACAAAGAACATAGAAGAATAATCAACTAAGTCTTAACATCAACTGATGTGGGTAGTTATGGTTTAATCCACAGTATTCATAGTAGGAAGCATGTGACTAAGTATGGGTGATTCTGCTTCGATCCATACTTGTCAAAATTTTTATGAAATGTCATGATATGACAAAGGTGAATAACTATGGATCGGTTCAAAATAGCATTTGACTGAAAAGCATGAAATTTGACCTGAATAATGGTGAACGATTATGGCTGGTTCACTAATTAATATTTGACTGAAAACATGAATCTGACATGAGTAAGGGTAAACGCATATGGTCGGTTTACCAATACAAACTCTAAACGGACAAGGGTGAACGTCTATGGTCGGCTCACCAAAACGGAATTTCGTTAAAAGCACATGTGACTAAATATGGTTAGTTATGTACCAACCTTTTACTTAGTCAAAACTTTAAGAAAACTGACTGATAAATGAAGAAAACTGACTGAATAATCCATGAGAAACATGAAAGATCACAACGCCAAAATCTGGGAAGTTCCTGGTGACTACCCACTAGTCACAGGTCAAGTTTTAGAGCCTATAGGTCGAACCTTGCGCTCTGATACCATAATTGTAACACCCCACTTAGATAAGTGGACCGTTACGTGTATTTATGGCGTGTCATCAAAGCATAAGATAAATGTACTAAAACATTAAATGACCATAACGGATATACCGGAATCAAACATCGGTAATCCAACCTAAGCTCAAAACATGAAAAAAAAATACTAAAAGAAAGGACTAAACAATGTCCAAATAAGCAGAACAATGTAAGTGCATAAAATAAGAAGTCTGGATAGCTTCCATCTCAAATGCACGTGCTCTTAGAATCCTAAAAGCGTCCTGGTGTACCTGCCGTTAGAACATGAAAGGAACTACGGCTGAGCATAACGCTCAGTGAACGGATATAAAGCATGATAAGAAATTACTGAAATGAAACAGATGATAAAATACTGAAGCTGTAAGACTGATAAGTAAAGTTGCAGCGGAAATCTGTGTATAATCTGTAAAGGCTGATTTATAAATAATAAAACTGAACTGTTTTCTGTTAAATCTGAAAACATGCATTTACTGTATTTTAATTGCCAGAGCTTATATAGGTCATGTGCTGTACAACGTTGCATGAATAACTGGAGGGGTGACCTCGTCATGCTGTAGAGGGGTGACCCATAAATAACTGTGCTGGGTGGAGGGATCAGCTCCAATGTGAAGGATGTAGAGCACACACCACATTCACCTGCTAAACTGTAAACTGTAGCCTAGGATGCATCCATACGCCCCACTAATAATACTGATAAAATGGCCAAGCTGAGTTGAGTGGGACGATGCAGGATATCACTCTCCTGCATGTGAGTCACGACACCGGTGCCTCTAATGTCGTGGTTACGGTACCTCCGTAACTAGTACATAAACTAATCATGCTTGTATATAATGCTCAGGCAATTTATTTAATTCTTAACATGATTATTGATAAGTTTAAACATATACCGGGGAAAACATTTGGCTGCAGACGGGGAATCCTAATCATGCATAGAAAGGAAGTCCTTACTGAAAGGACAGAAAATCCGTACCTCGTGTCCAGTACTGAATAAGACTGAAAGCTGACGGATCGACTCCGACTTCACGGTTACTACATAAATTAACGGACGCGTAAATAAGTTAACTGATGTTTATTTATTTTACTGCTCTTGACTGTTTTCGTTGGATTAAAGTTCTTGAAATAATGACCGTATACAATCTGATAAGTTCTTATTGTTTGAAACATTGCAGATTAAACATATTATGTGCTCCTGATTACTGTGTAATATCTGACTAATAAAATAATATTACTATAAATAGTAACCTGCTTTAAATAGCTTTAAATAGAAAGTTTCTAAATTTAGAAAGGTCTACAAATTCGTTTCTTTTAAAAATTATTAATTTAATCACGTTTTAAAAATAATACAAGGTAAAACAATATCGATTTAATTTTACTAAATAAATTAATAAAATTAACTATTAAATAAATCTTTAATCAAGCTCCTTGTAAAATGATTTAACTATAATAATAATTTTCTCACGTTTATAATTACAAGCTATCTCGAAAACCCGTGCTAAAACTCTCCCGAGACACCCACGTCTCGGTTTATCCAAAACGACTCTATACGTGACCCCCTTAATATTCATATATTTCCCACTGTTAATAATAATGTTCCCACTGTTTTCACTGTTAGTTCCCCCTGTTGGTCGAGTTTCCCCCGCTAGTGCAGTGGTTACCACTGCTAATGCAGTGGTTCCCACTACTCGCAGTGCCAAACACCCCTGTTGGCGAAACAGACCCAAACACCCCCTGTTGGACGAATTTAAAACCCAAACTCCCTTTCCTTGATCCTTTTTGGTCGCTGCTGTCCAAAACAAACACCACCCCGCACCTTAATGGTCGCGGCTGGTTCCCAAATCACACCGAGACCTTAGGGTCTCGGTTTTCCTACACAAGCAAACCCGACACCCCTGCTGATTTGTTTTTTCCCACTGTGTATTAAACCAACACCCATTTATATACTCGTTACCCCTTTATCCCAGTTTAACCCAAACACCCCTGACTGCTGGATTGCTGTCGACTCAAGGAAAACAGCCCGCACCTAAAATAAACACCTTCTGAAAGTGTTTTGGCTGCGGCTGATTAAAAACATGGGAGCCACCGCCCCCTGTGTGGGTCACGGTTGGTCACAGCAGACACACCGAGACCTTATGGTCTCGGTTTTCATGATTCAAGCAAAAACACGACGCCCTTATAGATTTATTTCTGTTCTTAGATTAAATAACATAAACATGATATAAGAAGGGTAAAATGCTTACCGTGTTTTTTTTAGATTGGTAATGAGATGGCGAGTACCCACGAATAATTGATGAAATCTTAGTCCGAATTTTCTTGGTGTGCTTCTAACCGGCGGTTAATCAAAATGGACAAGGAACCCTAATTTTTTTTTTCTTGTTTACTGTTTTGACAAAAGGGGTCGGAAGTAAAACACCCGTATGTTTTCTTTTAGTCATTGAACCGGGCCCAAAAGTGTAACACCCCCACAATTGCTATGCGCAGCGGAACTACAACAATGGGTGCTACACAGTATTCATTGCACACAAGATATATCAAACGACGCTAAAAAGACGTCGACTTAAAACTCGAAATTTAAAATTGTTAGATAATACATGTCCACAGTTTTTCCAACCCCAAATAGTGCACAGAGTTTAGCGTTTTCGGTCCCCATGAATCTCAACCCCAAAAACTTCAGTTTTACAACCACATGACTTTAAACATAAAAATTGTTTAAGTAGAAAAGGAGGGAAAAACAAGCGGACACCAAGCCATACACACAACATCCATCCCATGCATGCTCCATCCTACACCTCAGCGGTTACCTGAAACACATGCCAAAAATTTGGTCAACGAAAACGTTGAGTGGAATTTATAGGTTTTACAATCCATTTGAACGTATATATAATAAAAACCATTCGTGATCATTTATAGTCTCGTCGATCAAACAAACTATAATCAGGATACTGACAATTGTGTTTAAGCTCATGACACTAATCCGTTAACTCAATCACCCGCGTAAATATACCGGCATGATTCAGATGAAACTAGTGCCCCTTCTAAAGGCATCAGTTGCAATTATACCTTATTTCTCATACAAAATAATCTACCGCAGAACTTACTATAAGTACAGCTTCTCGGCTAGCATTGGGTCGTTAACCCCGTAGTACTACAAATTGCATAAGCGGCTATTTCCCCCTACTCGAGGGCAAGACAATAGTTAATAGTTCATGAATTTAGGGACTTTTGCAACTTTGGTACTCAACACAATTTCTAAGGCAACTTTCGGGTCTAACAATCATTCATGATATACGTTCCTTTTTAAAAACTAGCATGCATTTCCCTCGCGGGTAAAACAATTTGAAATAATATAAGCGAGGCTATAAATTCACACCTTAGATATTAAGTAGTCGGTAGTTCGAGGAGTGATCACTGACGATGTTACGGATGCCCGGGTAAATCAACACCTATCACAAATAACGCGTAATGAGTAATCTCATTTAAATACTTACGGTACTGTATAAAATACATATATACAAGTCACTTAAGACAAATATAACTCACGCCAAAAACAAAAACAACAAGTATCATTCATTTTATTCCATTCGTTCTTATAACCTACGTTGTCCATTTTTACTCATTCTCGCCGGTACTTGACTAAAGTACGGGCTGTTTTACCTTATTAAACCATGCTTATAAAATTTGACAAAATTTCCAAAAATCCTATATGACCTGTAGATAACATGTTTTTAAGCCAAACAAAAGTTTTTACTTTTACGACCCGTTACGCAACTCATTTCCACGACTACATTTTACGGGCTGAAATTGCGCTTCGACCAATTTTTACCACTTTGACCTATATGAAAAATACCTTTGACTTTCTTGACTCATAAGTCAACATATAGACCCATTTGTACAGGTTAGGGACCAAATTTTGACCCTTGACCATTTACCAAATTATACTTGTGACCCTCGGGATTTGACTAAAACTTTGCACAAATCCGGATTGTGAAAGTCCTCGTCTCCCGGTACCCGATCTTTAAAATGTCATAACTTTTAGCTCGTTTTGAGTCACGGGCTCTACCTTATACCAAATTAAAGCTAGAAAAACCCTCTATCACTATATTTAGTTTTCAAGACCTGGAACAAAAATCATTTTTCCAAAATAGACCAAATGTTTCTGCCTAAAAATGACTATACCAAAATCATGCTTAGACTCGATTCCAAGACTTCTAACCAACACTAAACATCATCCTAAGCCTTCCCAAACATATCCTAACATCAAACTTCCATCCTACCCCTATTGATCAATCAATCTCAATATCAAAAATCAAAGAAAATAAACATGCAAGTAATAAAACCTATATGAATCTTCCTAAAACAACAAACCAAACACAAATATAACATGCAAAATCAACAACCACCATGGCTCCCCAAACACCCCCTTTGCCGTGGGGTTTGGGTGACCCAATCACCACAACCAAATTAATTTTGGTGGGTTTTCATGGTGTTTATACTTCCATAACACTAAATTATCAACATGCATTAGCTCTTTAAGCCTCAAAAACGAATTTGGATCATATGAAAAATCTTGAAAAATTTTTATCAATGCATGTTGGATTTGAGCACATGAATATGTGGGGAATGACCAAACTAAGCGTGGTCTAACCTTGGATTTTTGAAAAATCAAGTGGAAAAGATTTTAGGTGGATTTTTGTGTTCTTGGGGTGTGCCGTGAGTTTGAGAGAGACAAGGAGAGTGTGGGTTTTGATTTTTGGTGAAATGTTTAGTATGTGTTTGTGTGTTTAGTCATTTAGGCCCTTTTGATGGGTTAGGAGGGACCTAAGTGCAATATTGGGCTTCTTTTGTCCTTAAATAGAAAACGACCTCAAAACTTTGCGGGTTTGACTCATTTGTCAATTTTGAAAATTTTACGGGAGTCGGAAATCTTCCCGAATGCTCCAAAATATTTTTGGGATACTTTAAATGTATTTGGAAGGCTATAAAACTCACCCGACTCAACTTAACACGAACCGTAAATAAAATTCTCGAAAAATTACATTATCGATGAATCGTCAAAAATTATATAAAATTGGGCATCCCTCGGGATCGTAATCGTCATCGTCCTTCTCAAAACGTCAACCGTAAAAATTATAACCTCGAACATCGGTCTTAACCAAAATACTTATAATTATAGAAATTAAAATTTATCAAAAATTTCAAAAATTAGCGTAATTTAGGGTATCGTTAATAACCTCGATTCTAGGGTGTCACATCCACCCCTCCTTAAAGAGAGCGACGTCCCGGCGCTCGCCTCTTCTTGGGCTCACATTTCGTTCTACTGGAACAGATGAGGATACCTTTCCTTGAAAAAGTCCTCACGTTCCCAGGTGTATTCCGGTCCACGCTTAGAATTCCATCGGACCTTCACAATAGGAATCCTACTACGCTTCAACCGCTTGACCTCCCGGTCCATAATTTCCACAGGTTCTTCCACAAAGTGCATTTTGTCGTCTAGTCGAATCTCGTCCAAAGGAATCACCAATTCCTTGTCCGCCAAACTCTTCTTCAGGTTCGATACGTGGAACGTGTCATGAATAGCACTAAGCTCGGTCGGCAATTCCAATTTGTACGCTACTGGTCCAATTCGTTCAACGATCTTAAACGGTCCAATATACCTCGGACTCAACTTTCCTTTCTTTCCAAAACGAATTACACCCTTCCATGGCGATACCTTGAGCATAACCATATCTCCAACTTCAAACTCCTACGGTTTCCTTCGGTTATCGGCATAACTCTTCTGTCGGCTTCTCGCAGCAAGTAGTCGGTTCTTGATCTGCACGATCTTCTCTGCCGTTTCTAATACCATTTCGGGTCCAGTCAATTGACTCTCCCCTACTTCACTCCAACACACGGGCGATCTACACTTCCTTCCATACAATGCTTCGAACGGTGCCGCTTTGATACTCGCATGATAACTATTATTGTACGAAAATTCCACCAGAGGCAAGTGGCGTTCCCAACTTCCTCCAAAATCGATCACGCACGCTCGGAGCATGTCCTCCATCGTTTGAATCGTTCGTTCACTCTGGCCGTCAGTTTCCGGGTGATAAGCCGTGCTTAAACTCAGTTCAGTGCCCATCGCACGTTGAAGCGATTTCCAAAATTCCGACGTAAATCTACTGTCGCGATCCGAAATGATCGATAACGGCACTCCATGTCTACAGACGATCTCTTTCACGTACACGCTGGCTAGTTTTTCCATGCTGTCCGTCTTCTTCATAGGTAAGAAATGAGCAGATTTCGTCAACCTATCCACAATTACCCATATCATATCGCTTCCACTAGGAGTCCTAGGTAAACCCGTCACAAAATCCATTGCGATTTTCTCCCATTTCCATTCTGGGATTTCCGGTTGTACCAACAATCCAGATGGTTTCTTATGTTCTGCCTGAACCTTCGCGCAAGTCAAACATTTACTGACGTAACGAGCAATATCTGCCTTCATATTCGGCCACCAATAAACTTTCTTCAGGTCGTGGTACATCTTATCCGATCCGGGATGTATCGAATACTTCGACTTATGCGACTCATTCATAACCAATTCTCGAACTCCAGGCTTTCCTTCCTCAGATGGACACAATGGTAACCAAATCCGATTCTCAAAATATCTTAGTCCGTCAGACCTAATCACGAAAATAGGTTTCAACATTCGTCCCAAATTCTCGGCTTCAACATTTCCTTTCATTAAACCTCTCTCCTGAGCCTTCAGTATGGTTTCGGTTAAGTCAACGCTCTCACTCATCACTAAAGCTCTAACCCTCAAAGGTTTCTCCCGTTCCTTCCTACTCAAAGCATCCGCTACAACATTCGCCTTCCCAGGGTGATAGCGAATTTCGCAGTCATAATCACTCAATAGTTCAACCCATCGTCTTTGTCGCATATTCAACTCCTTTTGATCTAAAATGTGCTGCAAACTCTTGTGATCAGTGAATATAACACACTTTGTCCCATACAGATAGTGTCTCCACAACTTCAACGCAAAAACCACCGCTCCTAATTCCAAATCGTGCGTCGTGTAGTTCTCCTCGTTCTTCCTTAATTGCCTCGACGTGTAAGCTATCACCTTTTCACGTTGCATTAACACTGCTCCGTAACCCTTACGAGACGCATCACAATACACCACGAAATCTTCGGTTCCTTCAGGCAATGATAAAATCGGCGCGGAACATAACTTATCCTTGAGCGTTTCGAAAGCAAGCTCTTCCTCATTTCCCCATTCATACACCCTATTCTTCTCGGTAAGCCGCGTCAATGGTTTCGCAATCAACGAAAATCCTTCAATAAACCTTCTATAATACCCAGCTAAACCCAAAAATTGTCGAACTTCAGTCGGCGTCGTCGGTGCTGACCATTCCCTGATCGCTTCGATCTTAGCAGGATCTACACGAACTCCCTCACTATCAATCACATGACCTAGAAACTGCACTGATTCCAACCAAAACTCACACTTAGAGAATTTTGCATACAGCTTCTCCTTTCTTAACAACTCCAAAATCTTTCTTAGGTGCTTCTCGTGCTCCTCCTTACTCTTAGAGTAAATAAGTATGTCATCGATGAAAACAATGACAAACTTATCTAGATACGGCTTGCACACGCGATTCATAAGATCCATGAATACAGCAGGCGCGTTTGTCAACCCAAACGGCATCACTCGAAATTCAAAGTGTCCATACCGCGTACGAAAGGCAGTTACAGGAATATCCTCCTCTCTTACACGCAGTTGATGATACCCTGATCTTAAATCGATCTTAGAGTATACACTGGAACCTTGTAATTGATCGAACAAATCATCAATCCTCGGTAATGGGTACCGATTCTTAACCGTCAGCTTATTGAGTTCTCTATAGTCGATACACATCCTAAACGAACCATCCTTCTTCTTTACGAACAACACTGGCGCTCCCCAAGGTGATGAGCTCGGCCTAATAAATCCTTTGTCCATCAACTCCTTCAATTGATCCGCTAACTCCTTTAACTCAGATGGTGCTAAGCGATAAGGTGCTCGTGCAACCGGTGCAGCTCCTGGCACTAAATCAATTCGAAACTCGACCTCACGATTAGGCGGTAAACCTGGCAACTCGTCTGGAAAAACGTCCGGATACTCGCGAATAATTGGTACCTCTTCAATCCTCGCCTCTACATCACCATCGCTCGAAACCTGTGCCAAAAACACATCGCATCCGCTCTCTACGTACTTCATCATCTTCAAACACGAAATCACCTTCAAACGAGAAGTGCATTCGTCTCCCTTAACCGTCAAAACCCTATTCCTCAGCGGAATCTGCACCAATCTCTCACCACAGACGATCGTAGCACTATGCGCCATTAGCCAATCCATTCCCACAATCACGTCAAACGATCCTAGCTCTATAGGCATCAAGTCGATTTTAAAAGCGTAGTTTCCTAACTTCAAGGTACACCCTTTCAGTATAGTATTCGTACTAACAATTTTTCCATCGGCTAATTCAACATTATAACTAGTCGTTAACAATACCGGTTCTCTATCGATATGACGACTAAATCTAACGTCCACAAAACTCTTGTCGGAGCCAGAATCAAATAAAATACTAGCATAACAAGCGTCTAGCAAAAACGTACCGGTAACCACATTGGGACCTTGTGGTTTATCAGCAGTTCCCACTTGATACACAGCTGCCGCATTATTTCCTCCCCGTCTGTTCCCTGCCTTCGGGCAATTTGCTTGCACATGCCCCCTTTCTCCACAGCTATAACATCCTCTCATCCTGATAGCATTAGCCCCAGTGGCTACTCCTCCCGTTCGACAACTAGCAGTCCTATGACCTGCCTTTCCACACTTGCCGCATGCCGGCGGGCAATTTCCAACATGATACAAATTGCACCTTCCACAATGGGGGTTCACTTTCACACCTCTAGGGTTCGTCACGGCCCTCATCCCTTCGTTCCTTCTCTGATTAAACTGCTGATTACGGTTCGGCCCTTGGTTGTTTCGATTTCCTCCTCGGTTCTGGCCTTGGGATTGATTGCCTTGTGCTGCCTCCCATTTTCTTTTGTTGCCCTCAGCAATGTAGTTCTGCTTGTCCTGAAGCTTAACGTCCATCAAAGCGTGAGCCATTTGAACCGCTTCGTCAAACGTTCCAGGTTTCGACGAAGTTGTTTCACCCTTGATGTTGCTAGATAAACCCTTAATATACTGCTTCATTTTCTTGGCATCATTGGCAAATATCCGGACACAAAAGACTTAACTCATTGAATCTCCTGGTGTAAGCAGCTATATCGTTGTTCTTTAAGGTCAAATGTCTCAGTTCGTCCTCCAATTGCCCCAATTCCTCCTCTGGGCAAAACTTCTTGGTCAACAAAGCTTTGGTTGCATTCCACGTTCTTGCATTTGCCACAGCCAATCCCACCGTAGCTACCTGGGTATTCCACCAGCTTAACACATCATCCAGAAATGTAGCTGCTGCAAACTTTACTTTATCCGCCTCTGCACAACCACTGATTTCAAACGTACTCTCAACTTTTTCCAACCATCGCCTAAGTTCTAGGGCTCCACCCGATCCACGGAACTGCGTAGGACCGCACTTCATAAAGCTTGAATAGGTACACACTCTCGGGGCTGGTTGTCTCCCCGCGTTCCTTCCTGGATCCTGATTTCTCCCAGCTCGGTCCGCTTGCAACGCATTAGCTATCGCTTCCTGAATCATGTTGTTAACACGATCGGCAGTCAACTTTGGAGGCATTGTTTTATCGAATATCTCTTTCTGCAAGACAAGGAAATAGAAAAACAATGTAAGTATTCATATCAAGTTTCCCAGACATAAAATACATACAACGACACATCACTACGGAGTTACTAATATTCATCAATTCACACCACAAAAGATCAAATTTAAGACATATCACAGATCATGAAAGGTAACATAGATTGTATTGATAGTTAACCAAAATCGTGACAAGTAATGCCACTACAATCATTCACCACAAAACATCAAGTACTTGAGTTTCTCGTCATAATACCATCATACAAAGGTCTAAAATAGTTCTATTACAATGATCAAAGAAAATACAAAACAAGTAACTAGGCATGTGGTGATCCACATTGCCTCTTGGATGGCGGCTCGTCGTCGTCTTCCTCGGTTTCCTCATCACTCACGTCCTCGTCCACATCATCCACTTCTCCCTTTCCTTTCTCATCTGGCCCACATTCTGTTTCCTTTCTCGTCCCTGATGTGGATCCATGCTCAATCGCTACCTGATTTCCCACCGAAATACAAGCACCTCCAGTAGGCGGCTGAACCATGAAGTCGTTCGCCTCCATCTCCACATCGTCCACGAATCTCCAATCCGGGGGCAATGAATCCCTCACACGATGCTCCCAACTCTGCATCCTCGACAACCTCATCTGATCTTCCCTCACACGGTCAAGACTAGCACTTAAATTCGCAACCATTGATTTTAAACTGTTGATGGCACTTGTGTTCATCATCCCATCATACGCAATCCTTGAAGTCCTTTCCAACCGTCTTTCGTCCGCCTTGTCATTCTCGTCGAATCTACTAACCACCCTTGATTCCACTACATACCTCATGCACATTGATCCTTCCAAACCTCTCACAGTCCGTCGCACGTCATGATAATTCCTCGGTCCGGGACAGCAAATTCTTGGGATGCCTTGATGAAGAGAATTTGCGCTCATTGCACCTTCGGCTCTTCTGGGGATATCTGGTACACCAACCAGATGGGAAGTACGCATAGGCGTGGGGCAAGTAGTTCTCCTTGGGTCGGGGTCCTGGGTTCGTACATCGTTTCCGTTATCGTTGGGCGGTACCTCGGCCATTCCTGCAATAACAGCGAATTTCGGAGGGTACATAAGTAATTATACAATAATTATAAATATATGCATGCAAATGCAATGCAAAGGTGGTACATATGCCCGAAATGTAATAATATGATGCTCATGCATGATTAATATGAAAATTACGATGTCGGATATTCCACGTAAAATTTAACGTCTACATATAGTAATTCCATACTTATATAATAATTACCCACATATATTCTTTACTCAAAAGTATACGTCAAATGCCATAAATACAACAATAAATCTTACCGGAGCCATGCAGGATAGTTGTGTGTGCTTGGACCCTTTTCTTACGACACCAAAAGTTATAGTTTAGGATTTTCAAAAACGACCTAGTTCTCTATAACTCGTGGCTCTGATTACCAATCTGTAACACCCCCACAATTGCTATGCGCAGCGGAACTACAACAATGGGTGCTACACAGTATTCATTGCACACAAGATATATCAAACGACGCTAAAAAGACGTCGACTTAAAACTCGAAATTTAAAATTGTTAGATAATACATGTCCACAGTTTTTCCAACCCCAAATAGTGCACAGAGTTTACCGTTTTCGGTCCCCATGAATCTCAACCCCAAAAACTTCAGTTTTACAACCACATGACTTTAAACATAAAAATTGTTTAAGTAGAAAAGGAGGGAAAAACAAGCGGACACCAAGCCATACACACAACATCCATCCCATGCATGCTCCATCCTACACCTCAGCGGTTACCTGAAACACATGCCAAAAATTTGGTCAACGAAAACGTTGAGTGGAATTTATAGGTTTTACAATCCATTTGAACGTATATATAATAAAAACCATTCGTGATCATTTATAGTCTCGTCGATCAAACAAACTATAATCAGGATACTGACAATTGTGTTTAAGCTCATGACACTAATCCGTTAACTCAATCACCCGCGTAAATATACCGGCATGATTCAGATGAAACTAGTGCCCCTTCTAAAGGCATCAGTTGCAATTATACCTTATTTCTCATACAAAATAATCTACCGCAGAACTTACTATAAGTACAGCTTCTCGGCTAGCATTGGGTCGTTAACCCCGTAGTACTACAAATTGCATAAGCGGCTATTTCCCCCTACTCGAGGGCAAGACAATAGTTAATAGTTCATGAATTTAGGGACTTTTGCAACTTTGGTACTCAACACAATTTCTAAGGCAACTTTCGGGTCTAACAATCATTCATGATATACGTTCCTTTTTAAAAACTAGCATGCATTTCCCTCGCGGGTAAAACAATTTGAAATAATATAAGCGAGGCTATAAATTCACACCTTAGATATTAAGTAGTCGGTAGTTCGAGGAGTGATCACTGACGATGTTACGGATGCCCGGGTAAATCAACACCTATCACAAATAACGCGTAATGAGTAATCTCATTTAAATACTTACGGTACTGTATAAAATACATATATACAAGTCACTTAAGACAAATATAACTCACGCCAAAAACAAAAACAACAAGTATCATTCATTTTATTCCATTCGTTCTTATAACCTACGTTGTCCATTTTTACTCATTCTCGCCGGTACTTGACTAAAGTACGGGCTGTTTTACCTTATTAAACCATGCTTATAAAATTTGACAAAATTTCCAAAAATCCTATATGACCTGTAGATAACATGTTTTTAAGCCAAACAAAAGTTTTTACTTTTACGACCCGTTACGCAACTCATTTCCACGACTACATTTTACGGGCTGAAATTGCGCTTCGACCAATTTTTACCACTTTGACCTATATGAAAAATACCTTTGACTTTCTTGACTCATAAGTCAACATATAGACCCATTTGTACAGGTTAGGGACCAAATTTTGACCCTTGACCATTTACCAAATTATACTTGTGACCCTCGGGATTTGACTAAAACTTTGCACAAATCCGGATTGTGAAAGTCCTCGTCTCCCGGTACCCGATCTTTAAAATGTCATAACTTTTAGCTCGTTTTGAGTCACGGGCTCTACCTTATACCAAATTAAAGCTAGAAAAACCCTCTATCACTATATTTAGTTTTCAAGACCTGGAACAAAAATCATTTTTCCAAAATAGACCAAATGTTTCTGCCTAAAAATGACTATACCAAAATCATGCTTAGACTCGATTCCAAGACTTCTAACCAACACTAAACATCATCCTAAGCCTTCCCAAACATATCCTAACATCAAACTTCCATCCTACCCCTATTGATCAATCAATCTCAATATCAAAAATCAAAGAAAATAAACATGCAAGTAATAAAACCTATATGAATCTTCCTAAAACAACAAACCAAACACAAATATAACATGCAAAATCAACAACCACCATGGCTCCCCAAACACCCCCTTTGCCGTGGGGTTTGGGTGACCCAATCACCACAACCAAATTAATTTTGGTGGGTTTTCATGGTGTTTATACTTCCATAACACTAAATTATCAACATGCATTAGCTCTTTAAGCCTCAAAAACGAATTTGGATCATATGAAAAATCTTGAAAAATTTTTATCAATGCATGTTGGATTTGAGCACATGAATATGTGGGGAATGACCAAACTAAGCGTGGTCTAACCTTGGATTTTTGAAAAATCAAGTGGAAAAGATTTTAGGTGGATTTTTGTGTTCTTGGGGTGTGCCGTGAGTTTGAGAGAGACAAGGAGAGTGTGGGTTTTGATTTTTGGTGAAATGTTTAGTATGTGTTTGTGTGTTTAGTCATTTAGGCCCTTTTGATGGGTTAGGAGGGACCTAAGTGCAATATTGGGCTTCTTTTGTCCTTAAATAGAAAACGACCTCAAAACTTTGCGGGTTTGACTCATTTGTCAATTTTGAAAATTTTACGGGAGTCGGAAATCTTCCCGAATGCTCCAAAATATTTTTGGGATACTTTAAATGTATTTGGAAGGCTATAAAACTCACCCGACTCAACTTAACACGAACCGTAAATAAAATTCTCGAAAAATTACATTATCGATGAATCGTCAAAAATTATATAAAATTGGGCATCCCTCGGGATCGTAATCGTCATCGTCCTTCTCAAAACGTCAACCGTAAAAATTATAACCTCGAACATCGGTCTTAACCAAAATACTTATAATTATAGAAATTAAAATTTATCAAAAATTTCAAAAATTAGCGTAATTTAGGGTATCGTTAATAACCTCGATTCTAGGGTGTCACAAAAAGCCCAACTCTTTCTTTCTTTGTTGTATAATAAAACCCGGCCCCTTTATTGTATTATACATATGTCATTTCGACTTAATTCCCGTGACGTAATTTTTAGCTCGTGCTCGTGTTCAAATACTCGCGTACGTTTTTGTGTTTTTTTTATTTCCTGACATGACTTAATTTATCTTCTGAAAATAATTACGTCCGTAAGACTAGATAGATAATAATTAATTATTAACTAATAATTATTTTCTTAGTAATTAATTACGTCACGAATTTAATTAAAAATAAGACCGTATATAACTTATGTTCTTGGATTTTAAATGCGGGTTTTACAATTCTTCCCCTCTAAAAATAATAATTCGTCCTCGAATTAAAGATACGACTATACCGGGTTTTACAACTGTTGTCTTGAAAGAGTACTATTATGATGAGCCTAAACAGTGATAACCCACTGGTTCTCACTATCATGAATAGTTAATTATGTTAGAGAATAATTAAGGTCCAAGCCTGGTTTTTGTGCTTAGGCCCGTTAGGGTTTGCTGTAATCTTTCATATATTGTGATGAATAATATGCATAACTCATGGGGGTTTTATAGTGTTTAACATGGTATCAGGCCATACCCCCGGTCCTAACCTAAAAACATCTTATCCACTGCCTCGTTTCTATCCTAAAAACCCTAAAAAAACACCGATAAAAAAAACAAGAATAAACCTTCTGCTGCTGTTGCAAATTGGTTTCTCAGTTAGGCTTTTGATGTTAATGACCGTATGTCATAGTGACGTGATGAATGGCGCTTACGTGGATCTCAGAGTATCAAATATTTTTTGCACACATAATATTTTATTGTTGGTAAAGTGGAGGAATGGAATACGAACTCTATGTATGAAGACTATGCTAACGGGTCAGGCATATCAGATGTCGTAATGTTGACGGTGAAAGCTTATGTCGTCAGATCTATCTGTTTTCTTTTCTTTCTTTTCTTTTTTTTGGTTTTTTGTTTGTTTTTTTATTGTTTGGGATACTTTGGTTATCTTTTGGATACTTTGCTTATCCGTAAAAAAAACTGTAGTAGGGGATACTTTGGGTTATCCTTCGGATACTTTCGTTGTCCGTAAAAAAATTTAATAGGGATACTTTGGGTTATCCGTAAAAAGATAGTAATAGGAGATACTTTGGGTTATCCCGGTTAATGCCAAAAAAAGTAAAAGTGATACTTTGGGTTATCCTTCGGATACATTGGTTATCCGTAAAAAAATAGTAATAGGGGATACTTTGGGTTATCCCGGTTAATGCTTTATTTTCTTATTTTGTTTAATTTTTTATTTTGTGTCTCCTTTTCTACTCCAGTCCGAGCTTTCGTTATCTCACCACTCGAACTGCGGGGGAGTTTTAGAGAATAACTAAGGCCCAAGCCTGGTTTGTGGGCTTAGGGCCCGCTAGGGTTTGCTGTAATCTCTTCTATATTATGATGAATAATATGCATAACTCATGGGGGTTTTATATTGTCTAAAAAATTAGTCATGCGAAAGTAAACTCATGTTATGGATAGATCTATGCAGGTTTGACAACTTTCGTTCGGGTAAACAGTCACTGGAGAAGCGTATACCATTTTATGTGAATCTAGGTTGTCACGTGTTAGACACCTATTTGAAGCAAACTATTATATGTACATCTTTGTGCGTACTGATCAGAAGCTTCAATGTCATGCGCTTAGTGTTATCATAAACCTCTTGTATTTCCTGCACTTGGTGTTATATCTCTTAGGGTTTAAGGCATTTAATAGCTACGTACTTTCTCAAATATATCCATATTATACCTGTACTCATAAAATTGCCAAGAGAATACTTGAACTTCTGGTTTACTTGTTAATATGGTACCTCAAACTTTTTTCTACCTATTTTACCTTTCACCCCAATGCCAAATTTGGCATCGTTAGTCGTTTAACTAGCGATCGTTTTTCAGAGAAAAAATATTTAACTTAAAAAAAATTATAATTTTTCCAAAAAAAATTTAGAGTTAAAAAAACTTTTTTTTCCTTTTTATGTTTTTCCTGAAATTGTTTAAATTCAGTTTCGATTTTTTTTCAAAAAAATTATTTTTTTCGAAAAAAGTTAATTTTTTTATATATTTTTCTCTTAATTTTTTTAAAGTTATAAATAACTCAAATGATTTTCTTTTAAAAAATTTAAATTATTTAAAAACATATTCATATTTTCCTAAATTAATAATTTTAAAACATTTTAAAACATTTCAAAAAATTTAAAACATTTTAAATTATTTCTTTTGATAATTTTTTAATAAAAAAACTTAATTTTAAATTAAAAATTTACGTTTTTCTCTTTTTTCAATTTACTTCTAAAAAAAGTTCTTTTATTTCCGAAAATACAATAAAATAATTTTAAAAAATTAAATTTTGACACAATTTTTTTATATTTTAAATATGTGTGGAAAAATTATAATTTTTTTAATAAGTTAAAACTTTTTTTTTGGAAAACAAAAACGATCGTTAGTTAAAGGGCTAACGATGCAAAATTTGGCATCGGGCTGAAGGGTAAAATAGGTAGAAAAAAGATTGAGGTACCATATTAAGAGGTAAACCGGAAGTTCAAATACTATCTTGGCAATTTTATGAGTACACGTATGATATAGATATATCTGAAAAAGTACGCACCTATTAAATGCCTAAAACCCCTAATTACCCTATCTCTTATAGTTGCCTTGTGTACATGATTAAAACTTTTGAAATCCACTTTACTATGAAATGAACTCAAACCTATATTATCACCAACTTTATGTTAACGTTTAAGCATTTATCTCAAGTGTTTGACCTTACGTAATCAACGAAATAATCGAATGTTTATAAACATAAGTGAATGAATGAAACATTTATTTATGTTCGTTCATTTAATTAAACGAACAAAAATCTTGTCCATATTCGTTGATCTATTAAACATAAACGGTTCTCGAAATGATAAATAAATAGATAAACGGTTCTGACACACTAACTTACAAATTACAGTAAACACTTTGCTCTCAAACATAGACACCTCAGATGCTAATATGTCTCTTGATTCCAAAAGCTTTCAACTTTTCAAATTGTGAATTGAGGGTCCGTAGAAATAATATAACAAATAATATACCATATCTATCCAATACCACCCTGAGAGATCTTCAGTTACATAACAAATAATATACCATATTATGGATTTACTTGCATCACTCATAATTTTTGTAGCCACCATATTATGTATACTTCTCTTTGGTCATCTAGTGAGGATAAGAATTGGAGTTAACAGAAGCAACATAGTACCCGAAGCTTCAGGCTCATGGCCAATTTTCGGTCATTTGTTTCTTTTAGCCGGTCCTCAAGTTCCTCACAAGTTGTTAGGATCCATGGCTGATAAGTATGGGCCAATTTTCACAATCAAACTTGGTTCTCACCAGGTTCTTGTTGTTAGTAATTCTGATATGGCTAAAGAGTGCTTAACTACGAATGATAAAGTATTTGCAAGTCGACCTAAATCAATGGCAACCGAAATTATGTGCTATAACAATGCTAATTTTGCATTTGCACCATATGGACCATATTGGCGTGAGATTCGCAAGATAGTTGTCCTAGAACTTGTGTCTCAACGTCGCCTTCAAATGCTAGCACGTGTTCGAGTGTCTGAAGTGAAGAAGTCCATAAGTGACATGTATACAACTTGGGAAAACAATAAAGGGTCTGGTGGAATGGTTAAGATTGATATGAAAGAATGGTTTGGAGACTTGATTGTGAACATGGTTGCAAGGATCATATATGGTGATTGTTTTTCAGCTAGTAAACAAAGTGAAGATCTTTTTAAGAAGGCTAGTAGGCGGTTTGCAGTACTACTAGGTGCGTTTGTGCCATCAGATTTCATTCCAGGCTTAAGGTGGTTGGATTTAGGAGGGTATGAGAAGATAATGAAAAAAACGGCAAAAGAGTTGGATATTGCAGTTGATGGGTGGTTAGAAGAGCATAAAAACCTAATCAGCTCTAAACATCAATTAAATGAGAGCAAAGATCAAGTCTTCATGACAACATTATTATCCCGTCTTAAAGAAGAATATATAGGGGATTGTTACGGTTTTAGCACCGATGCGGTTGTGAAAGCTACATGTGTGGTAATTTTTTTATCTCATTTGTAGTTTATAATGTTCATGACCTCATTATCTCTATCAACAAAACACCATATATTGTTCTAGTTAGGCTTTTACCCAGTGTCGTGGTTAGTAAGCCACCCTATATAATCTTTATACTCCTCGGCCAAAGGTCCTTTGGTATCCAGCTTATAAGTACTTGCTGACTGTTCTTAAATACTTGCAAATAATGTGAATTTTTATTTTATTTTCTTAGGATGTTTTTGCAGCAGCTACTGACACGAGTATCGTGACTCTAACATGGGCTTTAGCATTACTGGTCAACAATCCTCACGTGTTAAAGAAGGCTCAACAAGAGCTCAAAAACCATGTTGGAGTAGATAGGATAGTTGAACAGTCGGATTTGGAGAACTTGTTGTACATGAAAGCAATTATCAAAGAAACAATGAGACTTTATCCAGCTGTACCACTTTCTGTTCCTCATGAGTCAATAGAAGACTGCATCATAGGCGGTTACACAATCCCTAAAGGGACTCGTCTGTTGGTAAATGTTTGGAAAATTCAGCATGATCCTAATACATGGACTGATCCTTTTGAATTCCAGCCTGAGAGATTTCTAACTAGCAAAAAGGAAATTGATGTCAAAGGTCAGCATTTCGAGTTGATTCCTTTTGGGAGTGGTAGAAGAATGTGCCCTGGAATATCTTTTGCTCTTGAAGCTTTGTCGCTGATATTGGCTACCATAATACATGGATTTGAGTTCCAAAATCCGTCAAATAAAAAGATTGACATGACAGAAAGCCATGGATTAACAAATTTCAAAGCTACACCGCTTGAGCTCCTTGTTGCACCGCGACTACCATCACATTTGTTGGCCTAGGATTCTGCAACTTGCTTTGGTTCGAGTTGCTTGAGCCTCAACGTAATCTCCTTTCGATTTGTGAAGACGACATTACCATCTATGTCACTTTGTGAACATGTAATAATGTAATAATATGCAGGATAATAAATGAGTTTTCATGAATTATTTCATTTTATACATATGTGGTATGAAAATGTCCTAAATGTTAGACCTCTTTATAATCTCAAAACATTTAA
Source organism: Glebionis coronaria (assembly GCA_025667525.1). NCBI lineage: Eukaryota > Viridiplantae > Streptophyta > Magnoliopsida > Asterales > Asteraceae > Glebionis > Glebionis coronaria. Next base: position 651,125,513 of record CM046874.1, read on the forward strand.
TGCATGTGTCATATGAAATAATTATAAAGCCTTAACATGTGTATAGATTATAGTAAAAATTGGTTTATTATCTCAAAAGGTCTAAAACTTATTGATATGCCAGCTTTTTAATCATTCACCATAGATGCCCTAACTGCCCTTGAATAAGTCAAAGACGTTACAAGTTATATAGTTTGAATTCACTTCTAACGTGTTAGCTCATTGAAGAGCTAGCTCAATGACCAAGGTTACTCTAGTCCGTTGATAAGTTAATTCACTTAAGAAATGAACTTGCTGAAAGAGACTACTCCCTAATGAGATCCTTCAAATCCTACTCGCTGAAGAATAAGAAGCTGAACTCATCGCCGAGTGGTACTCACTGAACTTCATCAGCGTCCTGAATTTCATTTGGCACTATTTTGGTGGTTAAGTGACATGATAAGTGGGCACTTTGTATATATAAGGTGTTATTAAACCCTCAACTAACAGTATATAAGAATTCTTCATAATGTAAAAAATGTACGAATTATTTGCTTTCTCAAAATGATAAAGAGATAGATAAAAAATCCTGACACACTAACTTACATATCGAACAGTTTGCTCTCAAACATAGACACATCACTTGACTACCGCTTAATTTCCAAAGCATTTTCACTTTTTTATTTGTGAATTGAGTATGTGTAGAATAAGCGGTGTCAAATCTATCCATTACCACACTGAGAGATCTTCATTTTCTTTTCATCCTGAAATAATAGTATATGATTATGGATTTACTTGCATCACTCATAACTTTTGTAGCCACCATATTATGTATACTTCTCTTTGGTCATCTAGTGAGGATGAGAATCGGAGTTAACAGAAGCAACATGGTACCCAAAGCTTCAGGCTCATGGCCGATTTTTGGTCATTTGTATCTTTTAGGCGGTTCTCAAGTTCCTCACAAGTTATTAGGATCCATGGCTGATAAGTATGGGCCAATTTTCACCATCAAACTTGGTTTTCACCGAGTTCTTGTTGTTAGCAATTCTGATATGGCTAAAGAGTGCTTAACTACGAATGATAAAGTATTTGCTAGTCGACCTAAATCAATGGCAGCCGAGGTTATGTGCTATAACTATGCTAATTTTGCATTTACACCATATGGATCATATTGGCGTGAGATTCGCAAGATAGTTGTCCTAGAACTTGTGTCTCAACGTCGCCTTCAATTGCTAGCACATGTTCGAGTGTCTGAAGTTAAGAAGTCCATATGTGACATGTATACAACTTGGGAGAACAGTAAAGGGTCTGGTGGAATGGTTAAGATTGATATGGAAAAATGGTTTGGAGACTTGATTGTTAACATGGTTGCAAGGATTATATATGGTGATTGTTTTTCAGCTAATGAACAAAATGAAGATCTTTTTAAGAAAGCTAGTAGGCGGTTTGTAGTACTACTGGGTGCGTTTGTGCCATCGGATTTTATTCCAGGCTTAAGGTGGTTGGATTTAGGAGGGTGTGAGAAGATAATGAAAAAAACGGCAAACGAGTTGGATATTGTAGTTGATGGGTGGTTAGAAGAGCATAAAAACTTAATCAGTTCTAAACATCAATTAAATGAGAGCCAAGATCAAGTCTTCATGACAACATTATTATCCCGTCTTAAAGAAGAATTTATAGAGGACTGTTATGGTTTTAGCACCGATGCGGTTGTGAAAGCTACATGTGTGGTAAAATTTATCTCATTTGTAGTTTATAATGTTCATAACCTCATTAGCTCTATCAACGACAAAACACCGTATATTGTTCTAGTTAGGCTTTAACCCACGAGCTCGTGGTTAGTGAGCCACCCGATATATTCTTTATAGCCAAAGGTCCTTTGGTATCTAGTTTATAAGTACTTCCTCACTGTTCTTAATTAGTTGTAAATAATGTGATTTTTTATTTTATTTTCTTAGGAAGTTTTTGCAGCAGCTACTGACACGAGTACAGTGACTCTAACATGGGCTTTAGCATTACTGGTCAACAATCCTGACGCGTTAAAGAAGGCTCAACAAGAGCTCAAAAACCATGTTGGAGTAGATAGGATAGTTGAAGAGTCGGATTTGGAGAACTTGTTGTACCTGAGAGCTATTATCAAAGAAACAATGAGGCTTTATCCGGGTGGACCACTTTCTCTTCCTCATGAGTCAATAGAAGACTGCGTCGTAGGTGGTTACACTATCCCTAAAGGGACTCGTCTGCTGGTAAATGTTTGGAAAATTCAACATGATCCTCAGATATGGACGGATCCTTTTGAATTCCAGCCTGAGAGATTTCTAACTAGCAAAAAGGAAATTGATGTCAAAGGTCAGCATTTCGAGTTGATTCCCTTTGGGAGTGGTAGAAGAAGGTGTCCAGGAATATCTTATGCTCTTGAAGCTATGTCGTTGATATTGGCTAACATACTACATGGATTTGAGTTTCAAAATCCGTTGAATAATAAGATTGACATGACAGAAAGCCCTGGATTAACAAATCTCAAAGCTACACCGCTTGAGCTCCTTGTTGCTCCGCGACTATCGTCACATTTGTTGGCCTAGGCCTTCACACCTAGCACCTTAAACCACCCTTGGTTCGTGTAGCTTGAGCCTTGAAGACGACATTACCATCTATGTCACTTTGTGAGCATGTTATAATAAGTAATGATTTTCCAAGAATAAGAAACTAAAGAACAGATGGTTTCAGCTTTTTTTTCCTTGTACGTTTGTTTCTTGATCTATACTACGTTGTCTTGATTTATTCCAGTTAAAAATATGTCATACAATCCTAGAAAGCTAGAAAGCTCTTTTTGAATTATTTGATTATTAGTAGGATGGTGCACTGAAATATCTCATCAGATCATTATAGTCACACAAGTTTACCCATTTGGATTGACATGAGCCTAACTTTTTTATAAAATAACGTATGTACTGAATGTCATTCAATGAGCAAAATGTTCTCGAATCAAATTAATATCATACACACACAAAAAATGATGCTAACCATATCATGATATCAATAATTAGTGACCTGCATGCCCAGAAAAGTATCAATCATTTAGTTAGTTAAAGTGTGGAAAGATATGTACACCTGAAATTATGGGTGGGTAATCAAAGAGATGATAAACGCCAACCCCTTAAATAGACCACCTCTACAATATGATACATCATATCTGTAGTGTTTGTAACATCTTCCACAGCATCAAAATTATATTTATGGATCAACTTTTATCAGTCATTATCTTTGTAGTGACCATAGTATGTATACTTCTCTTTGGTCATCTAGCAAGGATAAGAATTGGAGCTAGCAGAAGCAACATGTTACCTGAAGCTGCAGGATCGTGGCCAATAATCGGTCACATGCGTCTTTTAGCCGGTTCTCAAGTTCCTCACAAGGTGTTGGGATCTATGGCGGACAAGTTTGGGCCGATTTTCACCATCAAACTTGGTCTACAACGGGTTCTAGTTGTTAACAGCTGTGAAATGGCTAAAGAGTGCTTAACTACCAAGGATAAAGTCTTCGCTAGCCGACCAAAAGCCATTGTAATCGAGTTGATGGGCTACAACTATGGTAATTTTGCATTTACACAATATGGACCATACTGGCGTGAGATTCGCAAGATAGTTGTGCTTGAACTTTTGTCTAAACAGCGTGTTCAAATGCTAGCACATGTCCGAGTGTCTGAAGTTAATAGATCCATAATCGACATGCATACCACTTGGAAAACAAATAAAGGATCTTGTGGAATGGTTAAGATTGACATGAAAGAGTGGTTTAAAGACTTAGTTGTGAACATGATTGCACGGATGCTATTTGGTGACCAGTTCTCACATAGTGAACAAAATGGAGACGAGTTTAGAAAGGCTGTAATTCGGTTTAATGAACTATTAGGTGTGCTTGTTCCATCGGATGTCATTCCAGGCTTGAGGTGGTTGGATTTAGGAGGATATGAAAAGATAATGAAGAAAACAGCAAAGAAGATGGATGTTATAATTGATGGATGGTTAGAAGAGCACAAAAAGAAGATAGATCCTCCACAAACAATAGATGAGAGCAAAAACCAAGTCTTCATGGCTACTTTGTTATCCCGTGTTAAAGAAGAATTTAGAGAGGATTGTTATGGCTTCAGTACGGATACGGTTGTGAAAGCTACATGTGTGGTACAATTTTTTGTCGATCATCCTTATGTTATATATGTTCATCGGTACTTTTTTTGAACCAGAAAACAACATTTTTCAACTTGGAGTTGAACCAGAAGTTCCCGCAAAGGCCACAATGCTACACCAAAATTGTTCATGGGTGTTTGTGTATACTTTTTTTAACGCACATACACTCTGAGTCACTTATGATCAAACATGGATTTAAAACTTGGCATATGAACATCTCAAATTTATGTCTTGATAAAGCTAGGCCCAATTCCATGTGATAATTTCTAACCATTCTTTATGTCATAGTAGTTATGACTTAGTAAAAATTTCATGATGTTTCAGGAAATTTTTGCAGCAGCCATCGACACGACCGCAGTGACTCTTACTTGGGCTTTAACTTTATTAGTCAACAATCCTATTGTGTTAAAAAAAGCTCAACAAGAGCTCAAAAACCATGTGGGAGCAGATAGAATAGTTGACAAGTCGATTTTGAAGAAACTGGTTTATCTTCAAGCCATTATCAAAGAAACTATGAGACTTTATCCACCTGCACCACTTTCTCTTCCTCATGAGTCTACAGAAGATTGCACCGTAGGTGGTTACATGGTACCCAAAGGGACTCGTCTTTTGGTGAACATTTGGAAGATTCAACATGATCCTCATAGCTGGTCGAATCCATTTGAATTCCAACCCGAGAGATTTTTGACAAGCAATAAAGAAATTGATATCAATGGTCAGCATTTCCAGTTAATTCCTTTTAGCAGTGGAAGAAGAACGTGTCCTGGAAAACATTTTGCTATTGAAGCTTTGTTGTTGATATTGGCCAACATAATACATGTATTTGAGTTCAAAAATCCATTAGGTGATAAAATTGACATGACCGAAGGCCATGGATTAACGAATCTTAAACCGACACCACTTGAGCTCCTTGTTGCACCGCGACTATTGCCACATCTATCGGTCTAGGCCTCTACAACATGCACCTCCTACTTCCATCCGTTCGTGTATATGCAACCTATACGTGATTCTCATGTCGATGTATGTAGTTACAAGCAAGTGCAGGAATATAGATGTGTAAAAATATCAAGCCTATAAATGATTACATAACTATGTATGTCATGCTTGCTATATGTAATAACATGGACAAATTTGAATAAGGTCCTGGTCCTTCAATTTATCATTCTATACTTATAGACGATGTTTACTAATTAACCTGCTTCATGTAACCACTTGTGTACATAAATGCAAAAGTTCAGTCAATGTATACAACCTAGTCAAAGTTAAGTCATATGGCCTCAATTAACACTTTCACTGCAACTAAATGAACCGACCTGATTTCCTATATTAAGCTCGCTTTTTCAAAGTGCTTGTTGTCTTGATGGATATTGTTTGTAAAAGCTTTGTTTAGATTAATATGGTATTGGTAGCTTCCTTGTTAGCCCGCATTTTATATTAGCCCGTTGTATTCATGTATATCTATTGGGCTCAAGCTCTATTCACTGTTACTATTGTAAGTTGTTGCAACCCTTTATATCATAATTGGTTTAATGAGACACTTAGTTTTAATGCCGTGTACATACGGGATTTGAAAATAAACGATAAATTAAATAATAATTTCGTTATTGTGATTTTAAATATATTATATTTATTTTTTAAGAACATCTAATATTTACATGTTTGATTATATTATTGTATTATTATGCATCGTGTAAATTAATATAACTTACTTCAATTTTTATTTTTTTATTTCACTACTATTTTTACTTTCGGTATTTTTATTCTACATAGTTATATCTTAAGGGGAAATCATCCCTGCTGTAAACTGCAGGGAATGATACCTGCTGTTACACATTAATGGGGGACTAATAGTGTAAATTAGAGGGGCTGATTGAAAAAATAAAAAAGCTGATTGCAAGTGGCTGCAGAGATGATCCCTGATGTTGGCAGCACGGATGTTAAGCCCATGTCTTAATTATTAATTAACAAACCATTTACATCAACCTTACTTGTACACGATTATAAATGCATTATTTTGTAATACTTAATATTATCATATAAAACATGATTAATTTTTTAATACTTAAATAGTTACAATCCTCATGGACCCGCGAGTTTTACATGATTTTTCATTATGTGAAAATATTAACTGATATTTTATTTAAATATTTATTGCATAAACGATTTGAATTTCTTTAACTGAAATGGGTTAATTATCATTTTCTAAATATTGTGTGTTTAATTACACATAACGACTTTAAAAACATATACGTTGTTGTAATATGTATAATCCCATCTTTATTTATATTCATGTTAATAATAATTTATATAGATTGCATTGCTTGACTTTGTTAAGTGTCGAAATAAAAATAGACTATAATTTATGTTTTTATTTGAATATTTACAATCATGTGATTTGTTGATTTTTTTTAGTATAATATATATGTTTTTTTTAAAAATATAAAGTTTAGAGAGTATAAAGTTTAAGGGGTATTTGTTTATTTTTTAAAGTTACTAAAAAATATAGAAAATTATAAGTTTAGGCTTAAATTCATATAATTTATTTAAAATTCAACCACTAAAGTTTTATTAATATCCTCCTCCTTTTTAAGTTTTTATTTTCACAAACTTGACACATATATTTTTGTATGTTTTCATCAAATTCCTCCACCAAAAATTTTAATTTTGCCTAAATTGAATTTAATTTTGACTTTTTTCAATCACTCACATCACTTGATTTTGCTTATGTGTCAAAATCAAGCTATTTGATTTGTCCAATTATTTTTTCTACAACCTCCACTTTTCACTAAAATTTCTAAAATATCTAATTCTTTTATTATATAAAAGATACAAAATATTCATCCCATATACGTACATGGTATCACAGCAAACTTAAATATATCATGTACATTGTTATGTATGATACCGAGTCTAAGCTAGGTGATGATGGTGATCTAGTTTCTTATCCTAGTTTATATTGAAGTCTTGCATGTTTTCTTCATTATACTAGGATAAATATTTCTTATGCAGTACAACACGTCTGTCTTTATCATGATCCCGAGAGTCTCATTTCTCTGCTCTTAAGCACATATTGTGGCATGTTCCGTCGTTCAGGTACTTTGGGTTATGGGCTACAATTGTTTGTTTTTTTTACTACCTTGTTAATTTCTTATTCGGATGCGGCTTAGGCGTCCTACTATTAGGCGCTCTACTTATGGTATTGTGTCTTTTTTGCAACAACTTGTTCTCGTGGTCCTTTAAGCGCCAACCGACGCTTTCTCTTTCTAGAATTGAGGCTGAGTATCGTGGTGTTGATAATGCGATTGATGAGACTTGTTGGTTGCGAAACTTACTTCGTGAGCTCCATACGCCTTTATCATCTGCTATGCTTGTCTACTAGGATAATGTTAGTGTTGTGTATTTATCTTGCAATCTGGTTCAACATCAGCATATGAAGCATATTGAGATTGACGTTCATTTTATTTATGATTTGGTTGCTACCGATCAGGTTGGCGTGTTTCATATTCCGTCCCGTTATCAGTATGCAGATATTTCACCAAAGGTTTGCCTTTCACATTTTTTGAGGAGTTTCCACCAGTTTGAGTGTACGGTGTGCTTTCGCTCCAACAAAGGGGAGTGTTAGCCCATATTTTATGTAAGCCTGCTGTATTGTTATGTGTGTATATGTATTGGACTCAAGCTCTACTCTAGAATGTTCTTGTAACCTTTATATTGTAATCGAACATTGGTTTAATGAGATATGCACGTTATTCATCCCACATACATTCACTCCTCCCTTTACTCTCTTAGTTTTATTTATTATGATGGTTTCAGTACATATTATCTATAATCTAAACCGGTGCAACATGCACGTACAACGCATATCAAGATTGACATTCATTTTGATCGAGATCATATTACAGCTTGTCAAGTTCGCGTTTTCCATATTCTCTCACGTTATCGATTTACGAAACTAGAATGTTTTTTTTGCTTTCCTAATGAATTTTTTTGTGAGTAGCCTAACTAGTTTCCTTCCCCCCCCCCCCCCCCCCCCCCCCCCCCCCCCCCGTCGCCCCGATAGGTGTGTAGGCTAAGGAAGGTGTAGGAAAAGTGTTGCTTTTAGAGGATGCGTTAAGTAGCGATACTAAGGTGTTGGTTTCAAGGGATGCACTAAGTAGTGATGTAGCTTGAGAACTAGTTCTAGGTGGTGGTGTGCCTTGTTGTAAATATAGTTCAATTGTGGGTCAGTTCATACTAGTGAATGGGTAGGGATGTACGGAGTGTACACCCATAAGTCACTAAATACCCTGACTCATATTGTGGTTAAAGTTTGTTTAGCATTGATGATGATCTTTAGAGAGTATAACTCTGGACTGAAGGTATTCATCAGGGAGTAACATCACTGAAGACATGTCTTCAGTATTTACTCATCAGCTAGTCTACTTCAGTACTGAAGGCTTCAACAGGAACACCCTTCAGGGTTTGCTGATGCTTCAGTGGGACTGAAGGATGGACTAATGTTGGAGCTGAACAAGTATGCTTGTAACGGTCTTTGACCAAATCAAGTACATTAAAGACCACGTTTAATTGGTCTTGTAACCACTTTGACCTGGTATTATGGAGCCCATTAAGAGGAGATTAATTGGCCGTTAATTCCTCTTAATTCCATTGACTAGGGTTTGAGGGCTACACCTATATATAGGTGATTATGATTTGCATGAAGGCAACAGAAACAAGAAACATATAGCAACGAAAGGGTTAAAGATTTGTGCCTAAATCTCTAACTGCATTTGGTCTTATCCCAAGTAGGTATTCGTGATACCCAGACATTAGGGTCGAATAATTTACTTTGGAAAGTGATTACACGATTCCAAGTGATATCCAGTAACCATTGTTTTGGTACGTAGCTAGGATTGATTATCTATACCCTGGTTGGGACAAAATAAACACCAACAATCAAAGTAAATTATATTGTGATAATCAATGGCAGCTGCTATGAAGCATATGGTGGATAACTTCCCCAAGCTGGATAAGTTTGAAGGGGTGGATTTCAGAAGATGGCAAAAGAAGATGCACTTTCTTCTTTCTACCATGAGCGTGGTGTATGTGCTGACAACTCCTATTCCTGATGGTGGTGATGATGCTACTTTGGAGGAACTGGGGAAAAGGATCAAATGGGAGAATGATGACTATGTGTGTCGTGGGATTATTCTCAATGGTATGTCTGATTCCTTATTTGATATTTACCAAAATTCAGAATCTGGTAAAGAACTATGGGATTCCTTGGAAGCCAAATATATGGCTGAGGATGCATCAAGTAAGAAGTTCCTTGTGAGTGATTTCACAAATTACAAAATGACTGATTCAAGACCAGTCATGGAACAATACAATGAACTTCTTGGAATACTTGGTAGATTTACACAACATAAAATGAACATGGATGAGACCATTCAGGTCTCTTGTGTCATTGACAAATTATCTCCTTCTTGGAAAGACTTCAAGCATACCTTGAAGCGTAAGAAGTAGGAATTAACTCTTGTTGAGTTGGGCAGTCATTTGCGCATTGAGGAATCCCTCATGGTGCATGAAAGTGACAAGCCAAAGAGCAACAATGTTACTGGTTCATCAGTTGTCAATATGGTGGAGCATAACAACTCCATCAGGTACAATGACAACAAGGGCAAACGTAAGCATCAGGATAACACCAAAGCAAATCCTAACAAGAAGTCATCAGTGGCTTGTTGGATGTGTGGGAAACCTGGACACTCCAAAAGGGATTGCAAAGGTGTTGGTACCGCCAGCAAAGCTAGTGGATCAGGCACAAATGGTTCAGTGATTGGTTCTAACAACAAAACACTGAAAGGTTAGAATATGTTTAATGAATCTCTCCAGATTTATTATGTTACATATGTATCTGAAGCTTATTTTGTGCAGGATGATGATGTTGCGTGGTGGGTTGATTCTGGAGCAACTGTTCATGTGTGTAAAGATAGATGTTGGTTCAAGACTTATGAGTCACTGAATGATGGATCTATTCTTCACATGGGAAATGAATCAACAGCCCTAGTGCATGGACGTGGTTGTGTAGATCTTAAGTTTAGTTCTGGAAAGACTGTTTCCTTGTTTAATGTTTTGCATGTTCCTAATATTAGGAAGAACTTGGTTTTTAGTAGTGTTTTGAATAATTGTGGTTATAAACAAGTGATTGAATCTAATAAATTTGTTTTATCCAAACATGGTGTGTTTATTGGTTTTGGTTATTTGAGCAATCAAATGTTCAGGCTTAATATTGTGTATAAAACAACCACCAGCATTAACTCAGTGAGTGCTGGTAGTGCAAATATTTGTTCAGCCTCAGTACCCACCAATAAACTAAAGGATTCTTCACTATGGCATGCTAGACTGGGCCATGTCCACTTTAAGAGGATGCAAAATATGTCAGAGGATGGGTTAATCCCAATATTTGACATGGACACTGAAAAGTGTCAGACTTGCATGTTGAACAAAATAACTAAGAAACCATTTCAAGATGTAAAACGTGAACTGAAGTTTTGGAGCTAATCCATAGTGACCTATGTGATTTGCATGCTACTCCCTCATTAGGGAATAAGAAATACTTGGTAACTTTTATTGATGATGCTTCTAGGTTTTTCTATGTTTACTTGTTACATACTAAGGATGAAGCATTAGATAAATTTAAAGTATTTAAAACTGAAGTTGAATTACAACAAGGAGCCCAAATCAGTAGGACTGATAGGGGAGGTGAGTACATGGATGCTCAGTATTTTCAGTCTGTTGGTATTATCCATGAAATGATTGCTCCCTATACCCATCAGCAAAATGGTATATCTGAAAGGAAGAATAGAGTAATGAAGGAAATGGTTAATTCCATGTTGTCCTATTCTGGACTGAGTCAAGGGTTTTGGGGTGAAGCTATGTTAACAGCTTGCTATTTATTAAATAGGGTTCCTAATAAAAGGAACAGGATTACGCCTTATGAACTCTGGACTAAAAGGAAACCAAACTTAAACTACCTCAAAGTTTGGGGTTGTAGGGCTGTTGTAAGACTCCCTGATCTAAAGGTGAAAACCTTGGGTGAAAGAGGCATTGAATGCATCTTTGTTGGATATGCTGAGCATTCCAAGACTTATAGGTTCTATGTTGTTGAACCTAATGATTCAGTTTCTATAAACTCAACCATTGAATCAAGGGATGCTAACTTTGATGAAACAAGGTTCTCATCAGTCCCTAGACCAAACCTTAGGACTCCTACTGAAGCTGAGGACATTGGTGCTTCAGTGGAACCTGAAAGGGTCACTGATGAGGTTGTGGTTCAGCAACCCGAGCCTAAGCTTAGAAGAAGCACAAGGCATAGGACTCCAAGGAATTTTGGGCCTGAGTTTCAACTATACTTGGTTGAAGGTACAAGGGATGAGGTCTCAAACCAATACTCCTATTGCTTTAATGTTGAGGATGATCCCAAAACATTTGATGAAGCAATGAAGTCCCAAGATGTTGCTTTTTGGAAAGAGGCAATCAATGATGAGATGGACTCCATCATGGGAAAAAACACTTGGGTGTTGGTTGATCTACCTCCAGGTTGTAATCCACTTGGTAACAAATGGATTTTCAAAAGGAAAATGAAGGTAGATGGAACTGTTGAAAAGTTCAAGGCAATGTTAGTCATTCAGGGCTTTAAACAAAAGTCAGGGATAGACTATTTTGATACTTATGCTCTAGTAGCACGTATTAGTACCATAAGAATGTTGATTGCTCTAGCAAGTATTCACAATCAGATTATTCATCAGATGGATGTGAAGACAGCATTCTTGAATGGTGATTTAGATGAGGAGGTTTACATGAACCAACCTCTAGGTTTCATCATGCCTGGTCATGAAGGCAAGGTGTGTAAACTGATTAAGTCCTTATATGGACTGAAGCATGCACCTAAGCAATGGCACCAGAAATTTAATGAAATGGTTTTGTCTAATGGTTATTCACTTAACCAAGCTGACAAATGTGTATATAGCAAACTTGATGAATCTGGTAAAGGAGTCATCATTTGCCTATATGTTGATGACATGTTAATCTTTGGCACTGAGCAAGCTAAGGTTGATCAAACAAAGGATTTTTTGTCATCAAAGTTCTCCATGAAAGACATGGGGGAGGCTAATGTTATCCTTGGCATAAGGATCAAACATGAAAGTGATGGTATTGTAATTTCTCAGTCTCATTATATTGAGAAGGTACTGAAGAAATTCAATCACTTTGATTATACTCTAGTGAGTACACCAATAGATACAAGTGAGAAACTGATGCCTAACAATGGTCAGGCTGTCTCCCAGGTTGAGTATTCTAGGGTGATTGGTTGCTTGATGTATGCCATGACAAGTACTAGGCCTGACATTGCATTTGATGTGGGTAAAGTGAGTAGGTACACTAGTAATCCTAGTACTCAGCATTGGCAAGCAATTCAGAGGGTACTGAAGTATTTGAAAGGAACAATGGATTAATGTTTGTCATATACTGGATATCCTTCAGTGTTAGAAGGTTACACTGATGCAAGTTGGATTAGCAATACTAAGGATAACTCATCCACCGGTGGCTGGGTATTCCATCTTTGTGGTGGTGCAATTTCTTGGGCATCCAATAAACAAACTTGCATTACTAGTTCTACCATGGAATCTGAGTTTGTGGCTCTAGCAGCTGCTGGTAAAGAAGCTGAATGGTTGAGAAACTTGCTTCTTGAGATTCCATTGTGGGTCAAACCTATGGCACCCATTTCTATCCGTTGATTTTGTGGTTTTTTAATTTTTTATATTTTTATCTTTTTGATTTTTTTATGTTTTTGATTTATAATACGTAAAAATAACTTTCACAAAGTGAACGGATCCCAAAATCCAATATGTCTCACTCGAAGCCGTTAATCTTCACGAAAAGAACCGGCAGCGGCGCCATTTAATAAGTCCGTTTTTTAGTTTCGTTTTCTCTCGGTCTAATCGAATAGATATAACTTTTCAAGCTCGACTTAATTGTTTTTGGTTATAAAATCTTGTTTGGTTTCTATGACTACTTTGCACAAAACATGTAAAAAAAGTAAAATATACTATCTTACCTACGTATACATACTAGTCTAAAACACGTTGCACGTAAAACATTTAATTGCACAAAACATAAAATGGAAAACACAAAATCTATTTCACAAATGCAAAATTTGATTGCAAAATACAAAATATATTCAAACTAAATGGCACTAATACTAACTAGGCAAACTAAAATATTCAAACTAAAGAAAAAAACGTATACAATTTTCCAAACTTGTACTCATGAAATCTAAAATGAAATGACAATACGAATCTTGAACAGTTTCAAAACTTATTCCACATTTATCTACAAGTCAAAAGTCAACCTTCTGACTTTTCTTAATACCATAAATCACGTTCATAAAATCTTTTCTAAACAAGAATTATTCAAATAGCTTTAATGCTACTTTATGATTTCATCCTAATCTTACTTTGATTCATTATAAAAATTCATAATATACTTTGACAAGGAAGAAAACAATTTCACTTCCTAAATTGAACTAGCTTATAAGGACTTTTAACTACTTATTACAGATTAGCTAATGAGTTGATCTTTAAAATCCTAAGTAGAAAATTAAGCAAGCTATCTAGTGAACTCAAAACATCCAAAATAGCAACCTATAACCTACTGAGTTGAAGGATACAGACCTACAAAAGCAGTCTATCAGCAACCTTTTAAGACCCATACTATTTTCTAAACAAATAGCTTTTTATGACTTTGAACTGCTGACTGATGACTTGAAACATGATGCAAGTAGATTTAAACTACAACAATTCTACTAACTGTATTGCAAAATAATGAACATGTGAATCTTCAAAGTACCATAATACTACTCAGAACTAAACCAAAACAAATGTAACTAAGCTGAGCTGATGAACAAAATCCTGTTACACTACTAAAATCAGTTACAAAACATCATACCATTATCCATTCAATAATGCATATTATACTAATAAACGCAGAAACTAAAACAAGAAATGCGCAGGAAACTGAAAAGAGGTGACCTTTACATCCAAGCATGCCCGTTGATGGCGAAGCGGAGCGCTGAGCTCGCTTAAAACCAAACACCATTACTCTCCATCGGCTGATCTCGTACTAAAAACTTTGAATCTGATTCTGCAAACAGATTAAGTGGACGAGATACTATGCTTGGCAAATTGAACCATTAAACTAATAGAAGTATTTCAAGATCTGTGAAGAATTCTTTAAAAGAGAATTATTGAACCAAAATTCACAAGCTGTGAGATATACTCGAAAACTCAATTAACTAGATGATCAGCTAAAAGCATCAACTTTCGCAACCAGTTAACAAAACGTTTAATCAGATTATCAGAAAAGAAGAAAAAACTCAGAAAATCTTGTTTGAACTTGAAAATCACACTAATCTTGAAGACGATTCAGAAAAGCTAACTCAACACAAGAAATAAGCATAAGCTTGTAATCAAAAGATCAAACTGAATTTCTAAAACTGAATGAATTACTTGATTTTGATAAAAACTTTAACAATCTTCCAACTAGTACTTCACTATGAACTCGAAAATGTAAGATGTTCTAACTAATCTCAATCCAGAATCATACTAACCTAACTACACCAAGGATTCTTTACTGAATAACAAAACTAACTGCATACTAAAAAAATAGAACTAAACTTCCAAACTAACTAAGTGAGAACTCATATGTCGACTACTGAAAACGAACTCATTTCCTTTCTTAAATTACAGGTAGCTAACTAAAACAAGAAATCATTAGTTAATCATGATTCAAACTGAAAGCAAGAGTAAATATTAGTAGCAGTTTAATAAGAACAGGGGAACAAGTATGAAAACTAGAATCGAAAACTTGATCTTTCATTAATGGAGAAAACAGTTACAAGTTCAACAGAATCATAACCAACTAAGATCTGAATGAATTCTACTCCTAACTAACACTAACTAACTAATTATCTAAATGTGTGTAATATACACCTAGTCTAACCGCTGAAAATGAAGGTCTTGATCGTGTATTTATAGCCGTTTGAAGAAGAGGAGTGACGTGTCTTGACCAGTCCCTTGATGCCACGTGTTTAATACGAGGTTTAGCTCATTCTTCATCTTTGATCCGATTTGGGGGTTTCTTCGTCGTTCCCTTTTGATCTAATTAACTGGTATCATCTTGAAGAGAAGATGATAAGGAGTCTTTTTCTAGTTAGAAGCTTGGCCTGAAACCTTGTGTAGCTCTAGTTATTTGATCTTGCAGGTTTATGGAGAAAATGAGATGAGAGGACGATTGGACTCTTTCTCTCTCTTGATATTCGTTTGAAGAAGACGAGTGTGTGAGTTTGACTGCATGACTTGGTCAATTGACCAAGTTTATATAAAAATAACTTTCCTTTTCTTTTCTTTTTAATCCTTTAATTTCAATCTTCTATCAAATGTGATAACAACCTTTTAAGTAATTTTTTTTTCATCCTTTGTTTTTGTGAAAGTTTCAACTCAAGCCCTTCTTCTTTATAATTTGGCATGATTAGTCCTTGAAAGCTATTTCGTCCTTTTCTTCGTCTTTTATCATAAAAATCCCTTGAAAACGCGTCTTTGCTTCAAAATGTATCTTGTTTACCTGAAAACACATGAAACACAAATACCCACGTAATTCTGACATTTTTCAGTTAGATATAATCTATCTGACTGTGTTTTGAGTGGTTTTTGGATCATAATTGATGAGTGTTTTCACACTTATCGGGCTCAAAAAGCTTCAGGTTGTTGTAGATATCATCAATGTTCTTATCATCAATGTCATATCTATTTTGCCAAATGGCTTTGTAAACAAACCTTTCTTTCTGAAGACAGTTGAAGAATCTTGCACTCACCTGTTCTCTTGACACCTCTATATCAAAGAATTCCAGTTGAGCAACCAGATCTTGAAGCCTGTTGTAGATGGAACCAATCGCTTCATCATCTTTTTCTTTAAAAGAAGCAAATTGGTCTATCATCTGATTCTTTTTCTTCTTCTTGGTGGCCTTATTTCCTCCAAATGTGTTACCAATTGCTTCCCAAAGTTCCTTAGCAATCTTATACTTTCTGAATCTTAGCTGATGGCTATCATGTAGAGCCTACAGCAAAGAACTGTGAGCTCTGACATCATGGCTTCTTGCTTGGATCTCTTTGTCTGCAACAGCAGCAGACTTGGTTTTATCACCTTTGGAGCTTTCACCAATTTCTAGCGTATCTTTGTTCTTATCTTCAGTTGCTACTGTTTTGGTGAAATGATCACCAAACTCTATGACCTCCCATAGAACATAGTTTTCCATCTTGAGATATTGTTGAATCCCGAACTCCCATATTTCAAAGTTTTCAGGATCCAAAATGGGAAGTTTGAGAGCATTGTTGTTTGAGGATGAATGAGAATCTGAAGACATGGTTGATGTTGGTTGTAATGAATGTTTTGTTCTTGGTTTAATCAAAGTTTCTCAACAAGCTCTGATACCACTTGTTGATCCCAAACTCAGATCTTAAACCTTAGCTTATTTAAGGGTTGTGGTAGAAAGGATTAATTCAAACTAACACTAGAGAAACTTTACGATACACAATGTAACTAAACAAGATGCGGAAAATAGTGTTTAGCACAAGAACAAGTATTTAAATCAAGAGTTGAACTTTAATATATCAAAGATATACGAATACCCAATAATGCTATTAGGGTTCTACAACCTTAAAGAATGAAATGAAATGAACATAAATAGATATCGAACATGAAAACCTAATGAGTCATTTTATAGCACAAGGACTCATGTACAAGATCACTACTAACAAACTTGGAAACTATTCTGGAGTAGTAACAGAAACGCGCTAATATCTCTTCCAAGTTTATCTTTGTAGCAGGGCCATTGACTTCTAGTAGGGGAACCAATCCCCCTGCCTTTGTTATTCAGCAGGGGGAACTTACTCTAGTAGGGGGAACTCTGACCAACCCGCAGGGGGAACTAATACTCATACATTTATTCCCAACACTTGTCATATGAAGACTTGACAACATTATAACCAAGTTCCTTTGTATTGAACTTTGGTTAACTTGTCAAAAGTGACACAACGACTTTCATAATTTTGAACAAGGACTTGTAGTGTAATTATGACCAATCTTCAAGGGCTAATCTTGACATGTCTTCATTCTTCAAGGATCATATTTGTATAACTTGATACTTGAAGGGTCATTCTTGCCAATCTGCCAAATTTGAGGGACCAAATGTGACAAATCTTCAAACTTCAAGGTTCTTTTTGGAAATTCACAACTCGGGTCCGGTTCTTTGTGCGGCATTGTTTCCCGTGTTATTTTTTTGCTTGATTCTTGTGATCTTTTATTGATTTCACGATATTCGTACCTAAAATACACAATAAACAAACACAAGCATATTTTGGGGTATTTTATGATATTTTTAAGCATTTTAAGCACGATTTGGACGATGAGACTATGTATAAATGCAGTCTCATAATTGCATAACTAGTACGCTTTCATAACTGAAGTCTCTTAAACATAAATCTTGTACAAATCACAAAAAAACCACAATAAAGAACGCAATGGGTATTTAATTATATTTGATATTGCTTGTTAAAATATTAAGGAATTAAAATAGTTTTTTTTATTAAGATTCGCTATCAAAATCAGTATTTAAGAATAGCTATGACTACATAAAATCAGAACCTAACAATAACTGAAACTACATAACATTGATAAGATCAAATAGCGAAAAAAGTTATTCGTATCCATAAGTATACATGTGCCTTCGAACTAAAATTGTAACAACTCGCTAAATTTTCAAAAATTATTATTTTCATCTTTTACCCTTGATTTTTCACTTTTATTTTTTAGAACTTCCCGACCGGTCAACCATGCTAGTGCTACCCTCACGTCAGCACGCTTAACTGAAAAGTTCCAAAATAAAACGATTATCTCCAGATGTATATTGACCTGTACTTTATGAACACGGAAAAGCGTGACACGTATTTTATGATAAGATCAAAATCATTTCTCACTCAAAGATATTGGAAAAAACACAAGACCAAAAACCGTCATTTTTATTCATAAACAACCTTCAATCTTGATATTTTATTAAATCGACATGTACTTTCGGTATCTATAAGCATATACAAGAAAGGGTTCAGAAGGAATTCACTGATTTGAAGTTATTAAGAAGCAATCAAGGTTTTAATATATTTAAGAGGATTTAAGGTTATATATTAGGGGTTTAAGGTGGTTGATATTTTCGGTGTTGATATTTGGCGGTATTGGTTGTTATTTATCGATTCATTTGTTTAATCTCTATTTTCATACAAGGTTTTTATGTCTTTTCCTAATTTTTTTTACTTTATGCATCTTTCTTATACAAAGTATATATGTCATCATGCTCATGTACTTGCTTTTGAAATATCAAATGGATAAGATGTGTTATAGAAAAACTAGGACTTTTATTCGTGAGCGGATTATTGTGGTTACTGATTATAGAGAAGGAGTGAGTTGTTTGAAACATGGTATATTTATTGAAAGTGTTGGGATGATATTTGTGGAAGAGTTTTGATATTGGAGGAGGTTGATTTGTGTTGAGAAGCTTCGTGTCCGAATTTGTCACGTAGATTTAAGGATAGTAAAAATTATTTTGTCACATGTTTAGCTTAAGTTTAAGAAAATATAAGTTAATACATATGTTTCGGTAGCTTATGGGTCAAAACGAACTTATAAAGAAGGAGATATGGCTATTTGAATATTTTGTTGAAAATATGTCTTTTTATAAAAACTACAAATATATAGCTTGTTGATGAAAATTTAAAAATGGTGTTTCTAGTAAAAAATGATGTTTTGAGTAAACCAGAGTTTAATTTTTGGAAAGATATGGTTGTATACATGTCAGTGGATAGTTGGATCGTTCCCTTACGATTAAGATAGGGAATTTTCTAAAAGTTGTCAAAACCAAACTGTTTTTACTATAAGAAAGCTGATGAAAATACAAAAGCGGTTGAACGAACGTTTTTTGTCAAATCAAAGCGTTTTAAGTGCCGTAACAAGTGTAATAACATATGTATACATATTACGTTCCTTTTAAAAGTATAAAATATATATTTATTTATACTTCGATTCGGGTCATTGATATTGATGATTGATTGGGGAATTATAAGGTGAAAATTGGATGATTGATTTGGGGAGCTATAAGGCGCGAATTGGTTGAATGATTGTCGGATTACTAAAAATGATAAATTTTAAAATGTCGTCGAAAAGCTACCAAGTCATTTTAGGTCACAAAAAACATGTTAAACGATAATTTTCCAAATGATGCGGAAAAGCTTACGTTTTCGTTTTCGATCAAAAATAATATTTTTTGCGTAATGTTAAGACGTACTAAATCTTATATGATTATGTATAAGGTATGTTTAGTGTTTATCATTAAACCTAAAGCGCATAGTGAGTAGGTGACCCACGTATTGCATTTTCGTGATTTAATTGTTTATGCCTAAACTATAGTATTATATTTATGTTGCATCTAAAGTGTTCTGTGATTGTTGATATTCTTATTTATGAAATCGAATCGTTTGCTTAAGGTGATGTATAATATCTTTTAAACTATTTTGCATGTTTAATATTTTGGGGTGAGATAATGTTTTGATACTTGCTTATATGAACGTAACACTGTTGTCTTGAAAGAGTACTATTATGATGAGCCTAAACAGTGATAACCCACTGGTTCTCACAATCATGAATAGTTAATTATGTTAGAGAATAATTAAGGCCCAAGCCTAGTTTGTGTGCTTAGGCCCGTTAGGGTTTGCTGTAATCTTTCATATATTGTGATGAATAATATGCATAACTCATGTGGGTTTTATAGTGTCTAACATGGTATCAGGCCATACCCCGGTCCTAACCTAAAAACATCTTATCCACTGCCTCGTTTCTATCCTAAAAAAACACCCGAAAAAAAACAAGAATAAAGCTTCCGCTGTTGTTGCAAATTGGTTTCTCAGTTAGGCTTTTGATGTTAATGACCGTATGTCATAGTGACGTGATGAATGGCGCTTACGTGGATCTCAGAGTATCAAATATTTTTTGCACACATAATATTTTATTGTTGGTCAAGTGGAGGAATGGAATACAAACGCTATGTATGAAGACTATGCTAATGGGTCAGGCATATCAGATGTCGTAATGTTGACGGTGAAAGCTTATGACGTCAGATCTATCTGTTTTCTTTTCTTTCTTTTCTTTTGTTTTTTGGTTTTTTGTTTGTTTTTTATTGTTTGAGACACTTTGGTTATCTTTTGGATACTTTGCTTATCCGTAAAAAAAATTGTAGTAGGGGATATTTTTGGTTATCCTTCGGATACTTTGGTTGTCCGTAAAAAAATTAATAGGGATACTTTGGGTTATCCGTAAAAAAATAGTAATAGGAGACACTTTGGGTTATCCCGTTTAATGCCAAAAAAAGTAATAGGGATACTTTGGGTTATCCTTCGGATACATTGGTTATCCGTTAAAAAAATAGTAATAGGAGATACTTTGGGTTATCCCGGTTAACGCTTTATTTTCTTATTTTGTTTAATTTTTTATTTTGTGTCTCCTTTTCTGCTCCAGTTCGAGCTTTCGTTATCTCATCACTCGAACTGCGGGGGAGTTTTAGAGAATAATTAAGGCCCAAGCCTGGTTTGTGGGCTTAGGGCCCGCTAAGGTTTGCTGTAATCTCTTATATATTGTGATGAATATTATGCATAACTCATGGGGGTTTTATATTGTCTAAAAAATTAGTCATGCGAAAGTAAACTCATGTTATGGATAGATCTATGCAGGTTTGACAACTTTCGTTCGGGTAAACAGTCACTGGAGAAGCGTATACCATTTGATGTGAATCTAGGTTGTCACGTGTTAGACACCTATTTGAAGAAAACTATTATATGTACATCTTTGTGCGTACTGATCAGAAGCTTCGATGTCATGCGCTTAGTGTTATCATAAACCTCTTGTATTTCCTGTACTTGGTGTTATATCTCTTAGGGTTTAAGGCATTTAATAGCTATGTACTTTCTCAAATATATCCATATGATACATGTACTCATAAAATTGCCAAGAGAATACTTGAACTTCTGGTTTACTTATTAATATGGTACCTCATACTTTTTTCTACCTATTTTATCCTTCACCCCAATGCTAAATTTGGCATCGTTAGCCGTTTAACTAACGATCGTTTTTCAGAGAAAAAATATTTAAATTATTCCTTTTGATAACTTTTTTAATAAAAAAACTTAATTTTAAATTAAAATTTTACGTTTTTCTCTTATTCAATTTACTTCTAAAAAAAGTTCTTTTATTTCTGAAAATACAAAAAAATAATTTTAAAAAATTAAATTTTAACACAATTTTTTTATATTTTAAATATGTCTGGAAAAATTATAATTTTTTATAAGTTAAAACTTTTTTTTTTGGAAAACATAAACGATCGTTAGTTAAAGGACTAACGATGCAAAATTTGCCATCGGGCTGAAGGGTAAAATAGGTAGAAAAAAGATTGAGGTACCATATTAAGAGGTAAACCAGAAGTTCAAGTATTATCTTGGCAATTTTATGAGTACACGTATAATATGGATATATCTGAAAAAGTACGTACCTATTAAATGTCTTAAACCCCTAATTACCCTATCTCTTATAGTTGCCTTGTGTACATGATTAAAACTTTTGAAATCCACTTTACTATGAAATGAACTCAAACCTATATTATCACTAACTTTATGTTAACGTTTAAGCATTTATCTCAAGTGTTTGACCTTACATAATCAAACAAAATAATCGAATGTTTATAAACATAAATGAATGAATGAAACATTTATTTATGTTCGTTCATTTAATTAAACGAACAAAAATCTTATCAATATTTGTTGATCTATCAAATAAAAACACATAAACGGTTCTCGAAGTGATAAATAAATAGATAAACGGTTCTGACACACTAACTTACAAATTACAGTAAACACATTGCTCTCAAACATAGACACCTCACTTGAGTGTCTCTTGATTTCAACTTTTCAAATTGTGAATTGAGGGTCCGTAGAAATAATATAACAAATAATATACCATATCTATCCAATACCACCCTGAGAGATCTTCAGTTACATAACAAATAATATACAATATTATGGATTTACTTGCATCACTCATAATTTTTGTAGCCACCATATTATGCATACTTCTCTTTGGTCATCTAGTGAGAATAAGAATTGGAGTTAACAGAAGCAACATAGTACCCGAAGCTTCAGGCTCATGGCCAGTTTTCGGTCATTTGTTTCTTTTAGCCGGTCCTCAAGTTCCTCACAAGTTGTTAGGATCCATGGCTGATAAGTATGGGCCAATTTTCACAATCAAACTTGGTTCTCACCGGGTTCTTGTTGTTAGTAATTCTGATATGGCTAAAGAGTGCTTAACTACGAATGATAAAGTATTTGCAAGTCGACCTAAATCAATGGCAACCGAAGTTATGTGCTATAACAATGCTAATTTTGCATTTGCACCATATGGATCATATTGGCGTGAGATTCGCAAGATAGTTGTCCTAGAACTTGTGTCTCAACGTCGCCTTCAAATGCTAGCACGTGTTCGAGTGTCTGAAGTGAAGAAGTCCATAAGTGACATGTATACAACTTGGGAAAACAATAAAGGGTCTGGTGGAATGGTTAAGATTGATATGAAAGAATGGTTTGGAGACTTGATTGTGAACATGGTTGCAAGGATCATATATGGTGATTGTTTTTCAGCTAGTAAACAAAGTGAAGATCTTTTTAAGAAGGCTAGTAGGCGGTTTGCAGTACTACTAGGTGCGTTTGTGCCATCAGAATTCATTCCAGGCTTAAGGTGGTTGGATTTAGGAGGGTATGAGAAGATAATGAAAAAAACGGCAAAAGAGTTGGATATTGCAGTTGATGGGTGGTTAGAAGAGCATAAAAACCTAATCAGCTCTAAACATCAATTAAATGAGAGCAAAGATCAAGTCTTCATGACAACATTATTATCCCGTCTTAAAGAAGAATATATAGGCGATTGTTACGGTTTTAGCACCGATGCGGTTGTGAAAGCTACATGTGTGGTAATTTTTTTATCTCATTTGTAGTTTATAATGTTCATGACCTCATTATCTCTATCAACAAAACACCATATATTGTTCTAGTTAGGCTTTAACCCAGTGTCGTGGTTAGTAAGCCACCCTATATAATCTTTATACTCCTCGGCCAAAGGTCCTTTGGTATCCAGCTTATAAGTACTTGCTGACTGTTCTTAAATACTTGCAAATAATGTGAATTTTTATTTTATTTTCTTAGGAAGTTTTTGCAGCAGCTACTGACACGAGTATCGTGACTCTAACATGGGCTTTAGCATTACTGGTCAACAATCCTCACGTGTTAAAGAAGGCTCAACAAGAGCTCAAAAACCATGTTGGAGTAGATAGGATAGTTGAAGAGTCGGATTTGGAGAACCTGTTGTACATGAAAGCAATTATCAAAGAAACAATGAGACTTTATCCAGCTGTACCACTTTCTGTTCCTCATGAGTCAATAGAAGACTGTATCATAGGTGGTTACACTATCCCTAAAGGGACTCGTCTGTTGGTAAATGTTTGGAAAATTCAACATGATCCTCATACATGGACCGATCCCTTTGAATTCCAGCCTGAGAGATTTCTAGCTAGCAAAAAGGAAATTGATGTCAAAGGTCAGCATTTCGAGTTGATTCCTTTTGGGAGTGGTAGAAGAATGTGCCCTGGAATATCTTTTGCTCTTGAAGCTTTGTCGCTGATATTGGCTACCATAATACATGGATTTGAGTTCCAAAATCCGTCAATTAAAAAGATTGACATGACAGAAAGCCATGGATTAACAAATTTCAAAGCTACACCGCTTGAGCTCCTTGTTGCACCGCGACTACCATCACATTTGTTGGCCTAGGATTCTGCAACTTGCTTTGGTTCGAGTTGCTTGAGCCTCAACGTAATCTCCTTTCCATTTGTGAAGACGACATTACCATCTATGTCACTTTGTGAACATGTAATAATGTAATAATATGCAGGATAATAAATGAGTTTTCATGAATTATTTCATTTTATACATATGTGGTATGAAAATGTCCTAAATGTTAGACCTCTTTATAATCTCAAAACATTTAATGCATGTGTCATATGAAATAATTATAAAGCCTTAACATGTGTATAGATTATAGTAAAAATTGGTTTATTATCTCAAAAGGTCTAAAACTTATTGATATGCCAGCTTTTTAATCATTCACCATAGATGCCCTAACTGCCCTTGAATAAGTCAAAGACGTTACAAGTTATATAGTTTGAATTCACTTCTAACGTGTTAGCTCATTGAAGAGCTAGCTCAATGACCAAGGTTACTCTAGTCCGTTGATAAGTTAATTCACTTAAGAAATGAACTTGCTGAAAGAGACTACTCCCTAATGAGATCCTTCAAATCCTACTCGCTGAAGAATAAGAAGCTGAACTCATCGCCGAGTGGTACTCACTGAACTTCATCAGCGTCCTGAATTTCATTTGGCACTATTTTGGTGGTTAAGTGACATGATAAGTGGGCACTTTGTATATATAAGGTGTTATTAAACCCTCAACTAACAGTATATAAGAATTCTTCATAATGTAAAAAATGTACGAATTATTTGCTTTCTCAAAATGATAAAGAGATAGATAAAAAATCCTGACACACTAACTTACATATCGAACAGTTTGCTCTCAAACATAGACACATCACTTGACTACCGCTTAATTTCCAAAGCATTTTCACTTTTTTATTTGTGAATTGAGTATGTGTAGAATAAGCGGTGTCAAATCTATCCATTACCACACTGAGAGATCTTCATTTTCTTTTCATCCTGAAATAATAGTATATGATTATGGATTTACTTGCATCACTCATAACTTTTGTAGCCACCATATTATGTATACTTCTCTTTGGTCATCTTGTGAGGATGAGAATCGGAGTTAACAGAAGCAACATGGTACCCAAAGCTTCAGGCTCATGGCCGATTTTTGGTCATTTGTATCTTTTAGGCGGTTCTCAAGTTCCTCACAAGTTATTAGGATCCATGGCTGATAAGTATGGGCCAATTTTCACCATCAAACTTGGTTTTCACCGAGTTCTTGTTGTTAGCAATTCTGATATGGCTAAAGAGTGCTTAACTACGAATGATAAAGTATTTGCTAGTCGACCTAAATCAATGGCAGCCAAAGTTATGTGCTATAACTATGCTAATTTTGCATTTACACCATATGGATCATATTGGCGTGAGATTCGCAAGATAGTTGTCCTAGAACTTGTGTCTCAACGTCGCCTTCAATTGCTAGCACATGTTCGAGTGTCTGAAGTTAAGAAGTCCATAAGTGACATGTATACAACTTGGGAGAACAGTAAAGGGTCTGGTGGAATGGTTAAGATTGATATGGAAAAATGGTTTGGAGACTTGATTGTTAACATGGTTGCAAGGATTATATATGGTGATTGTTTTTCAGCTAATGAACAAAATGAAGATCTTTTTAAGAAAGCTAGTAGGCGGTTTGGGTGCGTTTGTGCCATCGGATTTTATTCCAGGCATAAGATGGTTGGATTTAGGAGGGTGTGAGAAGATAATGAAAAAAACGGCAAACGAGTTGGATATTGTAGTTGATGGGTGGTTAGAAGAGCATAAAAACTTAATCAGTTCTAAACATCAATTAAATGAGAGCCAAGATCAAGTCTTCATGACAACATTATTATCCCGTCTTAAAGAAGAATTTATAGAGGACTGTTATGGTATTAGCACCGATGCGGTTGTGAAAGCTACATGTGTGGTAAAATTTATCTCATTTGTAGTTTATAATGTTCATAACCTCATTAGCTCTATCAACGACAAAACACCGTATATTGTTCTAGTTAGGCTTTAACCCACGAGCCCGTGGTTAGTGAGCCACCCGATATAATCTTTATAGCCAAAGGTCCTTTGGTATCTACTTTATAAGTACTTCCTCACTGTTCTTAATTAGTTGTAAATAATGTGAATTTTTATTTTATTTTCTTAGGAAGTTTTTGCAGCAGCTACTGACACGAGTACAGTGACTCTAACATGGGCTTTAGCATTACTGGTCAACAATCCTGACGCGTTAAAGAAGGCTCAACAAGAGCTCAAAAACCATGTTGGAGTAGATAGGATAGTTGAAGAGTCGGATTTGGAGAACTTGTTGTACCTGAGAGCTATTAGCAAAGAAACAATGAGGCTTTATCCGGGTGGACCACTTTCTCTTCCTCATGAGTCAATAGAAGACTGCGTCGTAGGTGGTTACACTATCCCTAAAGGGACTCGTCTGCTGGTAAATGTTTGGAAAATTCAACATGATCCTCAGATATGGACGGATCCTTTTGAATTCCAGCCTGAAAGATTTCTAACTAGCAAAAAGGAAATTGATGTCAAAGGTCAGCATTTCGAGTTGATTCCCTTTGGGAGTGGTAGAAGAAGGTGTCCAGGAATATCTTATGCCCTTGAAGCTATGTCGTTGATATTGGCTAACATAATACATGGATTTGAGTTTCAAAATCCGTTGAATAATAAGATTGACATGACAGAAAGCCCTGGATTAACAAATCTCAAAGCTACACCGCTTGAGCTCCTTGTTGCTCCGCGACTATCGTCACATTTGTTGGCCTAGGCCTTCAAACCTAGCACCTTAAACCACCCTTGGTTCGTGTAGCTTGAGCCTTGAAGACGACATTACCATCTATGTCACTTTGTGAGCATGTAATAATAAGTAATGATTTTCCAAGAATAAGAAACTAAAGAACAGATGGTTTCAGCTTTTTTTTCCTTGTACGTTTGTTTCTTGATCTATACTACGTTGTCTTGATTTATTCCAGTTAAAAATATGTCATACAATCCTAGAAAACTAGAAAGCTCTTTTTGAATTATTTGATTATTAGTAGGATGGTACACTGAAATATCTCATCAGATCATTATAGTCACACAAGTTTACCCATTTGGATTGACATGAGCCTAACTTTTTTATAAAATAACGTATGTACTGAATGCCATTCAATGAGCAAAATGTTCTCGAATCAAATTAATATCATACACACACAAAAAATGATGCTAACCATATCATGATATCAATAATTAATGACCTACATTCCCAGAAAAGTATCAATCATTTAGTTAGTTAAAGTGTGGAAAGATATGTACACCTGAAATTATGGATGGGTAATCAAAGAGATATAAACGCCGACCCCTTAAATAGACCACCTCTACAATATGATACATCATATCTGTAGTGTTTGTAACATCTTCCACAGCATCAAAATTATATTTATGGATCAACTTTTATCAGTCATTATCTTTGTAGTGACCATAGTATGTATACTTCTCTTTGGTCATCTAGCAAGGATAAGAATTGGAGCTAGCAGAAGCAACATGTTACCTGAAGCTGCAGGATCGTGGCCAATAATCGGTCACATGCGTCTTTTAGCCGGTTCTCAAGTTCCTCACAAGGTGTTGGGATCTATGGCGGACAAGTTTGGGCCGATTTTCACCATCAAACTTGGTCTACAACGGGTTCTAGTTGTTAACAGCTGTGAAATGGATAAAGAGTGCTTAACTACCAAGGATAAAGTCTTTGCTAGCCGACCAAAAGCCATGGTAATCGAGTTGATGGGCTACAACTATGGTAATTTCGCATTTACACAATATGGACCATACTGGCGTGAGATTCGCAAGATAGTTGTGCTTGAACTTTTGTCTAAACAGCGTGTTCAAATGCTAGCACATGTCCGAGTGTCTGAAGTTAATAGATCCATAATCGACATGCATACCACTTGGAAAACAAATAAAGGATCTTGTGGAATGGTTAAGATTGACATGAAAGAGTGGTTTAAAGACTTAGTTGTGAACATGATTGCACGGATGCTATTTGGTGACCAGTTCTCACATAGTGAACAAAATGGAGACGAGTTTAGAAAGGCAGTAATTCGGTTTAATGAACTATTAGGTGTGCTTGTTCCATCGGATGTCATTCCAGGCTTGAGGTGGTTGGATTTAGGAGGATATGAAAAGATAATGAAGAAAACAGCAAAGAAGATGGATGTTATAATTGACGGATGGTTAGAAGAGCACAAAAAGAAGATAGATCCTCCACAAACAATAGATGAGAGCAAAAACCAAGTCTTCATGGCTACTTTGTTATCCCGTGTTAAAGAAGAATTTAGAGAGGATTGTTATGGCTTCAGTACGGATACGGTTGTGAAAGCTACATGTGTGGTACAATTTTTTGTCGATCATCCTTATGTTATATATGTTCATCGCTACTTTTTTTGAACCAGAAAACAGCATTTTTCAACTTGGAGTTGAACCACAAGTTCCCGCAAAGGCCACAATGCTACACCAAAATTGTTCATGGGTGTTTGTGTATACTTTTTTTAACGCACATACACTCTGAGTCACTTATGATCAAACATGGATTTAAAACTTGGCATATGAACATCTCAAATTTATGTCGTGATAAAGCTAGGCCCAATTCCATGTGATAATTTCTAACCATTCTTTATGTCATAGTAGTTATGACTTTGTAAAAATTTCATGATGTTTCAGGAAATTTTTGCAGCAGCCATCGACACGACCGCAGTGACTCTTACTTGGGCTTTAACTTTATTAGTCAACAATCCTATTGTGTTAAAAAAAGCTGAACAAGAGCTCAAAAACCATGTGGGAGCAGATAGAATAGTTGACAAGTCGATTTTGAAGAAATTGGTTTATCTTCAAGCCATTATCAAAGAAACTATGAGACTTTATCCACCTGCACCACTTTCTCTTCCTCATGAGTCTACAGAAGATTGCACCGTAGGTGGTTACATGGTACCCAAAGGGACTCGTCTTTTGGTGAACATTTGGAAGATTCAACATGATCCTCATAGCTGGTCGAATCCATTTGAATTCCAACCCGAGAGATTTTTGACAAGCAATAAAGAAATTGATATCAATGGTCAGCATTTCCAGTTAATTCCTTTTAGCAGTGGAAGAAGAACGTGTCCTGGAAAACATTTTGCTATTGAAGCTTTGTTGTTGATATTGGCCAACATAATACATGTATTTGAGTTCAAAAATCCATTAGGTGATAAAATTGACATGACCGAAGGCCATGGATTAACGAATCTTAAAACGACACCACTTGAGCTCCTTGTTGCACCACGACTATTGCCACATTTATGGGTCTAGGCCTCTACAACATGCACCTCCTACATCCATCCGTTCGTGTATATGCAGCCTATACGTGATGCTCATGTCGATGTATGTAGTTACAAGTGCAGGAATATAGATGTTGTGTAAAAATATCAAGCCTATAAATGATTACATAACTATGTATGTCATGCTTGCTATATGTAATAACATGGACAAATTTGAATAAGGTCCTGGTCCTTCAATTTATCATTCTATACTTATAGACGATGTTTACTAATTAACCTGCTTCATGTAACCACTTGTGTATATAAATGCAAAAGTTCAGTCAATGTATAGTCAAAGTTCAGTCATATGGCCTCAATTAACACTTTCACTGCAACTAAATGAACCGACCTGATTTCCTATATTAAGCTCGCTTTTTCAAAGTGCATGTTGTCTTTATGGATATTGTTTGTAAAAGCTTTGTTTAGATTAATATGGTATGGTAGCTTCCTTATTAGCCCGCATTTTATATTAGCCCATTGTATTCATGTATATCTATTGGGCTCAAGCTCTATTCTAGAATGTTACTATTGTAAGTTGTTGCAACCCTTTATATCGTAATTGGTTTAATGAGACACTAGTTTTAACCTCCGTGTATATACGGGATTTGGAAATAAACGATCAATTAAGTAATAATTTCGTTATTGTGATTTTAAAAATATTATATATGTTTTTTAAGAACATCTAATATTTATATGTTTGATTATATTGTTATTTTACTATACATCGTCTAAATTAATATAAACTCACTTCAAATTTTTTTTTATTCAATACTCTTTTTACTTTCGGTATTTTTATTCTAGATAATTATATCTTAATTATTAATTAACAAACCATTTACATCAACTTTACTTGTACACGATTATAAATGCATGATTTTGTAATACTTAATATTATCATATAAAACATGATTAATTTTTTAATACTTAGATAGTTACAATGCTCATGGACCCGCGAGTTTTACATGATTTTTCATTATGTGAAAATATTAACTGATATTTTATTCAAATATTTATTGCATAAACGATTTGAATTTCTTTAACTGAAATGGATTAACTATCATTTTCTAGATATTGTGTGTTTAATTACACATAACGACTTTAAAAACATATATGTTGTTGTAATATGTATAATCCCGTCTTTATTTATATTCATGTTAATAATAATTTATATAGATTGCATTGCTTGACTTTGTTAAGTGTCGAAATAAAAATAGACTAAAATTTGTGTTTTTATTTGAATATTTACAATCATGTGATTTGTTGATTTTTTTAGTATAATATATATGTTGTATTTTTAAAATATAAAGTTTAGAGAGTATAAAGTTTAAGGAGTATTTGTTTATTTTTTAAAGTTACTAAAAAATATAGAAAATTATAAGTTTAGACTTAAATTCATCTAATTTAATTACAATTCAACCACTATAGTTTTATTAATATCCTCCTCCTTTTTAAGTTTTTATTTTCACAAATTTGACACATATATTTTTGTGTGTTTTCATCAAATTCCTCCACCAAAAAATTTAATTTTGACTAAATTTAATTTAATTTTGACTTTTTTCAATCACTCACATCACTTGATTTTGCTTATGTGTCAAAATCAAGCTATTTGATTGGTCCAATTATTTTTTCTACAACCTCCACTTTTCACTAAAATTTCTAAAATATCTAATTCTTTTATTATATAAAAGATACAGAATATTCATCCCATATACGTACATGGTATCACAGCAAACTTAAATATACCATGTACATTGTTATGTATGATACCGAGTCTAAGCTAGGTGATGATGGTGATCTAGTTTCTTATCCTATTTTATATTGAAGTCTTGCATGTTTTCTTCATTATACTAGGATAAATATTTCGTATGCAGTACAACACGTCTGTCTTTATCATGATCCCGGGAGTCTCATTTCTCTGCTCTTAAGCACATATTGTGGCATGTTCCGTCGTTCAGGTACTTTGGGTTATGGGCTACAATTGTTTGTTTTTTTTACTACCTTGTTAATTTCTTATTCGGATGCGGATTGGGCTGGTTGTCCTACTATTAGGCGCTCTACTTATGATATTGTGTCTTTTTTGCAACAACTTGTTCTCGTGGTCCTTTAAGCGCCAACCGACGCTTTCTCTTTCTAGTATTGAGGCTGAGTATTGTGGTGTTGATAATGCGATTGCTGAGACTTGTTGGTTGCGAAACTTATTTCGTGAGCTCCATACGCCTTTATCATCTGCTATGCTTGTCTACTAGGATAATGTTAGTGTTGTGTATTTATCTTGCAATCTGGTTCAACATCAGCATATGAAGCATATTGAGATTGACGTTCATTTTATTTGTGATTTGGTTGCTACCGGTCAGGTTGGCGTGTTTCATATTCCATCCCGTTATCAGTATGCAGATATTTCACCAAAGGTTTGCCTTTCACATTTTTTGAGGAGTTTTCCACCAGTTTGAGTGTACGGTGTGCTTTCCCTCCAACAATGGGGAGTGTTAGCCCATATTTTATGTAAGCCTACTGTATTGTTATGTGTGTATATGTATTGGAATCAAGCTCTACTCTAAAATGTTCTTGTAACCTTTATATTGTAATCGAACATTGGTTTAATGAGATATACACGTTATTCATCCCACATACATTCACTCCTCCCTTCACTCTCTTACTTTTATTGCCAAACTTCCCCTACCTACCACGGTGAAAGGAGTTAGGAGCTTTTTGGGTCATGCGGGTTTCTATAGACATTTTATACAAGACTTTTCTAAGATAGCAAGACCCATGACCCACCTCTTGGAAAAGGAGGCTCCTTTCATATTCACACAAGAGTGTTTAAACTCTTTTGAGATTTTTAAGGAAAAGTTGACTAAGGCTCCCGTTTTGGTATCACCAAATTAGGATTTGCCTTTTGAACTCATGTGTGATGCTAGTGATTATGCCGTGGGGGCCGTGTTGGGACACAGATTTAATAAGCATTTCCAACCTATAAACTATGCGAGTAAGATTATGACGGGTGCTCAACTTCATTATACCACTACGGAAAAAGAGTTGCTTGCTATTGTTTATGCTTTTGAGAAATTTGGACCCTATCTTGTGCTTTCTAAGACCATAGTGTATACGGATCATTCCGCTCTCAAGTACCTCATGACAAAGCAAGATGCTAAGTCTAGGCTTTTGAGATGGGTTTTGTTGCAACAAGAGTTTTATATAGAAATCCGTGATAAGAAAGGAGCCGAGAATTTAGCAGCGGATCACTTGAGTAGACTTGAGCATACTTTTCAAGGTAAATTACCTCATAAGGAAATCAATGAATCATTTGCACTTGAGGAGCTCATGTCTATCTCTTGATAAGAGGATGCCACCCTTTGGTTTGCGGATATTGCAAACTATCTTGTGAGGGATGTGCTTATAGAGGGTTTAACTTTCCTACAAAAGAAAAAGTTTCTCAAGGAAGCAAAATATTACTTTTGGGATGACCCTTACCTCTTTAGGCAATGTGCGAACCAAATCATAAGACGGTGTGTAGATGGGCCTGAAGCATTTAAGATCTTAGAAGCTTGTCATAAAGGACCTACGGGGGGCCATTTTGGGCCCAACTACACGGCCAAGAAAGTCTTTGATTCAGGTTACTATTGGTCTTCAATTTACAAAGATGCCCAAGAGATGGTGAAATTTTGTGATGTTTGTCAAAGACAAGGAAAAATTAGTCAAAGAGATGAGATGCCACAAAATTTCATACAAGAGTGTGAGATTTTTAATGTATGGGGTATAGACTTCATGGGACCTTTTCCATCGTCAAATGGAAATAAGTACATACTCGTAGCCGTGGACTATGTTTCAAAATGGGTTGAGGCTAAATCCTTGCCTACCAATGATGCTAGAGTTGTAGTGAAGTTCTTGAAGCAATTATTTGCTAGATTGGTGTACCTCGGGCTATCATAAGTGATCGTGGGACTCATTTATGTAATGATCAATTTACAAGAGTCATGAAGAAGTATGGTGTTAACCATAGACTTTCTACCGCGTATCACCCTCAAACCAATGGGCAAACCGAGGTCACAAATCGTGGTTTAAATAGTATTTTAGAGAGAACGGTGGCAGAGCATCGAGCTTCTTGGTCTAATAAGCTTGATGATGCTTTGTGGGCTTTTAGGACGGCTTTTAGAGCACCAATTGGTTTTACTCCATATAGGTTTGTCTATGGAAAAGCATGACACCTCCCATTCGAGTTAGAGCATAAGGCTTCATGGGCTCTCAAATGGGCTAATTTGATTTAAACCAAGCTGGTTCACATAGGAAAGACTAACTCAATGAGATGTATGAATTGAGAGCCAATGCCCATAAAAACTCGTTGCTTTACAAGGAAAAGACTAAGCAAATGCATGATGCTAAGATCAAGAACCGTGAGTTCAAAGTTGGAGAGCCGGTTCTCCTCTTTAACTCAAGGTTAAAACTCTTTGCGGGCAAGCTTAAGTCAAGATGGTCCGGTCCATTCACTATTGCTCAAGTGTTTCCATATGGGACTATTGAGTTGTCACAACCAAATGACCCAAATTTCAAAGTGAATGGTCAGCGTGTTAAGCATTACTTTGGGGAGGACATTTCCGTGGAAATGGTCCAAGAGATCCCCATTTTCCCCATGAATTAAACCATTATGGGAAGAGTCGAGCTAGAGACTCCATAAGTCAAGCTTGAATAACTAGGCTTAGATCTCTTAGACTAGAGTGTGGTAGGATAGAAATAAAGGGTTTATAGTTGAGAAGAAGTGTAGGAGGGATGCCTCTCTTTTGTTTTCTTGATGTTTGTTGGGTTGCTCTCTCTCTCATTGCATGCATTGGAGCTTATGGAGGAGGCCCTTGTATCGGGTTCACTTCGTTAGTATTGTGATTTTCAAACCACTTGTGCTTAAAATGAATTCACTATAGTAGTCCTTTCCTTAGCTTGGGTTAAGCTAAGTTATCAACGTCATAAGTGTAGGGGAGTTTACTCCAATACTCTTAAACATTAAGGACAATTTTTATCTTAAGTGTATGGGGGTCTTCTATCGAAGTGACCTTACCCAAAACTTTTGCCTTTGACTTCATGATAACTTAGAAATTAATTTTTCAAACATTTTTCAAATTTTTGATCTACATTGGCCACCACAAATATGCATTCACAATTTTTGCATAACACATTTGCATTGTATATATTTCTTCTTTTATTTTTCATCAAAAATATATAAAAAGCGAACAAAAATATAATAAAGGATATGGTTTAACAAATTTAGACTTCTTTGACATATTAGGCCTGTCATGGATACTTTGACTAAACCGGAGTTTGCTTATCCAAGCATTCTCTAGCTAGTAGCCTTAACCATGTAGACCTTTATTGGTTTATTAGGCTAAGCATCCATTATTCTCATTATTTGAGATTTTAAACTGTGGAGAACAAGAGATGATAGAGTTTGAAGTAAGTGTAAAGGGCTAGATAAACATCATATTAATTAATTGTGGATTTTATATCCCCTTTCGTGACCTTTACTTTCTTGTCAACGCATGTATATATGTTAATAAATAATTAAAAAAGGTTTTAATTGGTTTGTAGTCTCTTATGCATTTTTGACTAATCATTCGTGGTTGGTATAAGTACGTCTTAAAATTCTAAGTTTGAACGTTTTATGTGTACTAGACTTATGTCATGCTTAATACTTAGCGGGTGTTTTTCCTTTTACTCTTTTCAACTTTCTTTGTGAGGAATAAAGAAAAATAAGAGTGGCTTATGAAAAAAATGAGTGGCTAGAAAAAAAAGAAAAAAAAGAAAAAAGAAAAAAAAAGAAAAAAATAATAATTATATAAGACTCCCAAGAGGGGCAGTGAAGTGTTAATTATAGTAGCTATTGAATTCCAATATTACTCTCACAAGGGTTGTGGGGATTTAATAGTTGCACCAATCTAATATTACCTTGACGGGTTGTGGGATTAAAGGTCCAAAGTCCCAAAAAGGCGGCGGATATAAATTATTGCATGAGTTTTATTTTTCTTTCCTTAGCGAGTGTATAGCTACTTATTAATGCATGACATAAGGATCTTATACATAAGGCGAATGACTTATTATTTTGAGTCGGACTTATATCAATTGTGGGCAGTTTTTCAAGTAATGGATAAGATGGTTACTTAAGATTAAAACAGTGCTTCCTTATTTTGAGATTTTGCACTTCTTATATTTCAAGCTTTAAATAATGACAAATTTGCCTTCAAGCAATTTGCTCAAATAATAACCGGTCTTAGAGGCATAATAAGCGGGGGTATAAGAGTAACACAATTAATCTTTATGAATGAGTTGACGCACTTTCACTTATGAAAAACAATGATCTTGTTTTTAAGCTTGGTATAGGGAAAGTGAAACTTGAGGATGATAAGTGTTCATGGTACCAAAGCCATAATTAAAGTCTTTGATTTCTTTATGAGTTATTCCCATTAAAAACATTTCTAGAAAATCCAAAAATATATAAATGAATTGCTTTACTTTGCATTTCATTGTAAAAATCAAAATCATGCATCATATAGTGTAGTGTAGTGTAAAAGCATTCCATATTGGCCAAGGTGGATTAATTATGAGAAAAGTGTAAATTGGTGCTTTAAAATGTGGCATTGCATGAGGTCATGGCAATGATCAAGTGTAGGGGATTTGATATGAGTGAAATATCATATTAATTATATCACAAATCACCCTAAAACACAAAGCAAAATACCTAATTTTGATTCATAAAAGCAGTATTATGGGTATGTTTTGGTTTTTGTGCTTGTGTATGTAAAAAGATACAATTATGGAGCAAACAAAAAAATTCAAGCTTTATTGATGAAGAAAAGACAAAAGGAGGATGAAAAGTGACAAACCAATCAAAGTCAAAGGACCTTTCTTGACAACTTTCAAAGTTAAAGGACTAAAAGTTCAATTATGAGAAAGTCAAGAACAAAGTCAAACATGGTCAACTATCAAGTAAACAAGTAAAGGGGCATATTTTTGTCAAACAAGAAGTCAAAGGGGCTAAAATGACAAAGTATTGAAGTTCCAAGCTTAAAACATAAATCTGCCAATAAGAGGGACTAAATCTGCCAAGTTTCAAAGTTATTTAGATATCAATCCGAGTACTTACATGTTACCCAATGAGAAGCCAAAGAATTGTTCACATGGATTGCCAAGTCATGGACACCTGGCCACTAACAATCGCCTCCCATTAAATACCAAATCACTACCGTGCA
Source organism: Glebionis coronaria (assembly GCA_025667525.1). Classification (NCBI taxonomy): domain Eukaryota; kingdom Viridiplantae; phylum Streptophyta; class Magnoliopsida; order Asterales; family Asteraceae; genus Glebionis; species Glebionis coronaria. The sequence goes on from CM046874.1 coordinate 651,162,203, forward strand.
ATCCCACTATACTTGGTTCCACCAATCATATTTGAGTAAATCGGATAATGATCCGTGTTTAATCCTTTCAACCACTAAAATCAAAACACGTGGCATATTCATAGTTCAACGAGCCCAGAATCAATATCGTGAAGGAATGAGTTTCAGATCAAGTGTTCTACATCAAACTTGCTCTAAATCACAAGACGAATACACTCCAACCATCCAATTAGTCTGAAATCAACTCAAATGAAAAACTCCAATTGTGTGCTTTAATAGAATTATTCAATTAAGCTATCAACGCCACGTGGAAGCCAATGATTGGATTCAACACGTCACTCATCCCCAACAAACTCTAGAATTCTTCTATTAATAGCCCAGATTGTTCTTCATTTATGTAGAGTACTTAGTGTGTGAAAAACACACACTTTATATTTTTCCCTCAATTCAATTAGCTTTCTAGTTAGTAACTAACCTTAAGTGATTGATAACCACTTGAGGTAGTTAGTTAGACGTGTAACAGCTTCGTAACAAACATTCCAGCATTAATACAACTTCAAATTTCATTCTTCACTACTATTCACTTCTCAATTATGCATTCTCATACCTAACCTGTTACTACTTAGTTTCCATTGATCAAACTGATCAATAGAGATTTTTGATGTGTTTTGGAAGCTTGTAGCTCATCTCAGTTCATCCTAGTTCCATTCCTTGCCAAAAATTCAGAATGTTACAGGGTAGATCAGTTCTAGATGATTTAATGGTTAATGGTTGTTGATAGTTGATGTTCTTATTGATATTAGTTGGCTCAGCGCCTAACTACTCCACCAAAGGGGGATTCAAGCTAAAAGGAGTCATTTCTCTCATTTTTGTTCCACTCAATTGTTCTGCTATGCTTAATTCCTAGATAATTAGCTTATCTGCTTAATTGTGACTGATTTGTTGTTCATTTGGTGTGATAGTGATAATCTGTTAGTTGTTAATTGATTGATTAGTTCCTTTATCAATTTTAGGTTAACATTTGGTCTTAATCTGCTTAATATTCATCAGTTAGTCATTTTTAGTTCTATAGTGTAATTCTGTTAGTTTGTGACTTGAAATTGTTTCATTTGAGTTGTTAAATAAATCTTGATAAGTCTCTTTTACTGTCATAAACTTTTGCTCAAAAAGTCTTTGTAAAAGTTTTCATATCAGATCCAAACTTGTGTTTAGATTAGAGTGGTTCTAGTGTTTGATCTTTTGAAACTTGTTGATTTTGGTTCATACATAATCAATAGATCAGTTTAAGTCAATTTGTAAAGTTTTGTGGTCAAAACTTTTGTCAAACATGCAATTGGTCAATAAAAAGTCTGGGTCACTTTTCATCAGTCTAATCTAGAAATCTTTGATCCTCTCTCATTTCTTTGTTAGTAAATGTTTTAAGCGATTTTTGTTCCCAGTTGTAGTTCAACATATAAGCTTTCTGACTTACTAAGGAAATCATACAGTATCAAGATTTGAACAAGAAACTAGCTTAATAATAAGCTGCTTAGCAAATCCAATTCTCTATGATAAGGCCAACTGCTTAACTGATTTCTCATTCATCTACTTCACAAAACTTGCCTTTTTCTTTCACAAACCTTTTCACAAACATGTTTTAAGCCATTTTTAAGAAAATCAGCTTTTTGGAAATTTGTGGTCAACGAAAGTCAACCATAAGCACTTTTTTCTTAATTTGAGATTCCAGCTTATTGGCTTAATCATTTTTCATAATTTTTGACATTCCATTCCTTTTATCACTAGCTTAATCAGTTTCAATCAAAAAATCCAAGTGTGGATGTCTAAAACAGCTTATAGCTTATTTTGAGCTTATTGGAATAAGCTAATATGAGATTTACTTGTTTTCATCTCATTTCCTTGAATACACCTAGTTAAAATTGGATTTTAAGTCGTTTAAAGAAAACTAGAGCTTAATTGGTCAAGAAATAAGCTCAAACGAGCTTATTAGAGTTGGTTACCCGGTTTTGTTATATTTTCTTGTTTAAATGCAATTTAGTCCTCAGATTTTTATACTTTGTTAATCAGATTTGGTAATTAGACTTTTCTAGGGTTTGCAATATTCAGTCCTTATATTTTCAGTTTGTTACAAATTGGTTATTCAATTTTGAAAGTTTGTTGTTTAGTGGTTATAGTTTGTTAGATTTTACACTTTTGGTCCCTTAACTTTCTGAATTTACATAATTAGTCCTTGCAATTTTAATTTCTTTACATTTTGAGCAAATTTACATTTGTGCATTTAATACTTGTACTTCGTGCTTTAATTGTGGTAATTGCAACTTGTTTTACAGATACGTAGCTATAATATTTTTACCCTTTTTACGTGATTCATTGAAATAGACCTAGATACCAAATCCTTATTGAAAACCAAAAACAATCAAAGACTTGAGGTTAATTAGACTTTCAATTTGTCGTGAGTTGGGAAATACGAACTTGAAAAGATCTATTACAAAGTGACGATGTTTTCATGCTAAGATACATAAGGACTATAGTAAAAAATTTGTTTTCATGATAAATCATGTTTGGTCTTAATCAATCATGTCTTCATACTGACCATTGTTGAAATTTTGTTTAATTATATTCTTGAGCCTCTATACAACCAACATTAAGTCTATGTAGGAATCGTCAGCCTTTCATGTTACTTGTCTCAGTTCAGTTTGCTAATCAGTTAAATCAAATTTTCTTCCGTTGACCATGTCAGACGATTGACACCAGTATCGATCATCCCATAAAATTTCCACTAGTGCCATGTACAGTATTCCATATGTACTCTATGTACAGTTGATAGGTGTGTAAACACCCATCTTTTCTACCACTTAATTACAATAATAACCGGAACAAAACGTGTATTTTATGTCTTTTATGTCGGAATTATGCGTGGTTTGTGTTTTTGTTGTGATTTAGGATGAAAAGGTGAAAAGTGGAGAAAACACGGACATTCACGGGCATTTACAGACTTTTATTGAAGAAAAGGATGAAAGACAAAGTCAAGAAGTCAAGAGTGCAAAAAGAACGGAAGTCCACGACCAATTCTGAAGATTTATCGAAGAAAAAGTCAAAAGACGGAAGTTTATCAAAAGCCGAAGAATTCAAGTCTATTTTATTGAAGAATTTAAAGACGAGTTCGAAGAAATCCCGAAGCCAAAAGTCCCTTAAGTCCAAGTTTAAAGAAGATTAGAAGAAAAGGACTAATGATGCAATTAATGAAGAATTAAGAAGAAAAGGACTTAATCTTGCAATTAACAAGAAAGGAAGGAGGGGAGGAAGCTTCCTTAATCCTCCCCTATAAATAGATTAGGATTGTAGTCATTTCTTTCTTGTTGGCTAAGTGTGACAATTAGTCTTCCACATTTAAATACCTTGTCATTTAATTTCTTGTCAATTTAATTACCTTGTCTTACACCTTAAATTCATTTAATTTCAAGTAAGTTTTCATTTAATTATTGTCAATCTTTACTTTATCTTGTCAATCTCTTATCTACCTTTCTAAATCTTTGATTTGTTGTGTTTATGTTTATGTTCATGCTTTTATTTTGATCCAAAGTGGTTTTTGATTATTATGGTTAAAGTTGTTTGATTTCTTGTTTTTAACTGTTTGTTGATGTTTATTTGTTGAATCGTTACTGTTTATATTTATCCGTGTGTTTAATTTTGGTTAATTTGTGTTTATATGTGCTGTTACTGTATCTCCTTGTTCTTCGGGGGTGTTTGCTTTGTTTCTGATCTTTCCAGGAAAAGTTCCGAACCAAGAAGGAGGGATAGTGTTCATCCGGAACTTTCAAAGTTCCGAATCAAGGCTTCATCCGGAAGATTTTAACTCAACAAAACTTCCGAGCCAAACTTGTTCATCCGGAACTTTCAAAGTTCCGGACGAAGTGAAAACTTCCGAATCAAAAGTATTCGTTCGGAACTCCAAAGTTCCGAACCAAGGGTTTCATCCGGAACTTCTCAAAAGTTCCGAATCAACTCAAAGTTCCGAATCAAGGATCAAGTTCCGCATCAAGACTTTTCATTCGGAAGTCATAAACTTCCGGACCAAGCTTCATTCGGAACTCAAAAGTTCCTAATAAAGTTCCGGATCAAGGGTCAGCTTCTTACTCAAGAGGTGTTCATTCGGAAGTTCTAAACTTCCGAATCAAGGGGCTTCATTCGGAAACTTCCGAATCAAGGGGTGACCAAATACTTCCGAATCAAGACAAGATTTAAAAGTTCCGAATCAGTAAAGTTCCGAACGAAGGATTGTTTTGGATAAGGGACATATTCAGATCAATTAGTTCCGGATCAAGGATTTTGGTAATATTCCAAGTGAAGAAGAATCATTTCAACCGAAGGTGACATTTAGGACGAGTGATTATTCCAAACGAAGGTTTATTCCGAATGAGCTGTATTCAGGTTCTTATTAGCTTTTGTCTTTGATTTTTATTTTCAAGCTTTATTTTTCCCGCCTTTTATTTAATTGCACTTTAAGATTATTTTCCTTTTTATTTTAGACTTGCCTTAGTTTTAGTCGCGTTTTAAGTTTGCCTTAGATAGATTTAAGTTTACGTCATTTACTTTAGTGCCCTTTAATTTTAGTCACGTTTTTAAATACTTGCAATTTTATTTTAATTAGACTTAGATTTACTTTAAGAGCACCTTTTCTTTAATTGTTTTGCACCTTTTATTTTAAACACTACAACGACACATCTTTGTTCCACCAAAAATAAAACAGTGTCACACATAGAGAGCTAAGATCAATTCGATTAGACAGGACTAGAACGATAAATCTTTATACGGGCTAAAGCCTTGTATCAACAGTGTCTCAGTTATACTCCATGTACAGTATTTCATGTGTACTCCACGTACAGTGCCCCAAATATGCTTCATGTACAGTAGTCCAGGTGTACTCCATGTACCCAACTCCATGGATATTGCTAATTGATCCTCAATCATCTCAGGCGTTTCCACTTGTCGATATTCTACCAGATGTTGATGCTGCTCGTGAGTTGAAGATTTTACTAGATACTGATGCGGCTAACACTTTGAAGACCTCACAAATGCTGATGCTGCTGATACTTTGGAGATTTCTCAAGAAACTGATGCTATTTATACTATGAAGACTCTTCAGAACAAGGACGAAAACTATAAATTGAAATTTTTGACAAGAATAAACTTCAACCATCAGACACTACCATTCTATTCCATGCTTTTACTTTCTCAGCTAGATGTCACACTTCACTCAGCTAACCTTCATTTAGAAGAGTGGGAACCGGTACCCAGCCGGCCACTCAACAAAATAGTTACGGGAATCACGGTCGTAATAATGATCGTCGTGAAACTAACAGACAAAGCGATAAAGATAACCATTGTGCTTATAGTTATCAGTTAGTAGCCATCGGAACTCCGGAATGGACATGACCAGAAATACAGAGGTCAACAGTCTAACCGGTCCGCCAACCCTAGCAGTTACCAAAAATTCTTAACCTTATTTAGACTCACCCATTAAAATACATGTCCAGACAACAGTCAAGACACAGGTCTCAAGTATCATTTCGGAAGACACATGTCAGGACACCAGTCATGGTACACGTCATACGAATATCTTCTCAAAGTACGAGTCAGAACTCATAACTCCGTGTAGTTTCTAAAATTCTTTAAATTCGTGATCAACAGATTTTTCTAACGTTTCCAGATGTCATTCTAGAAGGTTTTCCACAAATTCCTTCCTAACCACGAGACAGAGCTTAACATCGAGCTTGTCTCAAGGATAGAACCTGTTTTCAGAACTCCTTATCACGGGGATTCAGCTGAGTTAAAAGAGTTGCAGCATTTGCTGCAAGAGTTACCAGAACGAGGCTTTATTTGCCCTAGAGCACCACCGGAAAATTTACCAAATCACCATTCTTAATCGATATTAATTCCACGAATAAAAAGTTTAATTGACCTACTACGAGGTGTTTTAAACATTCTTCCAGAACTATTCTCGATCATGGCACCATCAGGGGTGAGGGAAAGAAAATGATATTCTCAGACTGTTGTTGCACATATTATAGTCACTAAAAAAATTAAATTTTACTTCTGAGCTCCCTTATGCTCCAGCTATAGTATGAAATTTATGAATATATTTTTTTATGACTCCTCAGACAAAATCGTTAGTATAATCATCGATAACATCATGATCTTCTAAAATTCTAGAGAAGTATAAGAGAATCATCTTCTCACAGTTGTACAGAATCTCCGATAGGAGAAAATTATATACGCAGCTTTCCAGATGTGAGTTTCAGTTGAACAAAGGGCATTCTGGGCCACGTTATTTCAGTATTAGCTTTAACATGGCTAAGCTTACACATAAAGGAGAGGACCTAAACTAAAATCTTGTTTTCCATAAGATATTACTCTAGGAGAGATATAACTTACCGAGACTCATAAATTTTTCCATGACTATTCATTCCGATTCCGCCAGAATGTACCTTGATTCCAGGCAGAATTGTAATAGAAGCATTATAACACGTTGAGGCAGCTATGTTCGTATCTAAACGCCTGCTATTTCAGTAGGTTTAAGATAGAACGCCGATATGCGAATGAGTTAGTACAACCATTAGAAAATTCCGAACATAAATGAAACAAGTTACCATATAGTTGTTATCAGTTTACCACAGACTCCGAAGAAGTATGTTACTATCTAAGTCATTGTCGACTATTTAATCAGCCTACATGTTTCCTTTCATCCGAAAGGATTACGCAATACTAGATCTGCAGAAAATTCAGCAGTAAATCGCACGATTTCAAGGTATTCTATCAACAATCATGTCAGGTAGAAAATTTACGTTCACGAATTTCGCTCACGTTCATGTTCACGATCACGTTTACGTTCACCTTCACGTGTTCATCTCACGCTCACAATATGATGTTGTTTCAGTCCATATTTTGTGATATCTCATAATTTAAGTTCATGTCCGTATTCATGACATTGTTCACGTTCAGGTTCGTGTTCCATCTCGCCTTACGTATTTCACAGCTTATTACTAAATATAGTTACAGAAAGCTTAAGAAACCAGACTCAAGTGTAGCACAGCTTTTCCATATCCAGGCAAACGTTTTACGTCTCAGGCCGTATCATTTGGCATTCCTTCCTTAATTAGCATACGTTCATGATATGTTCTAGTATCACGTTCACGGTATGTTCACGTATCACATTCAAGATATACTTCATGCACACCGTTCCTCATATAATCGTAAACCACGTTCACAATTGTTCACGTAGTTCGTCCCAAAATAATTTCAGCAGCTCGCTCAAAGATATAAATGTTATCTTTTCAGGATATTTATATGTACCATTTCATGTATACTACATGCTATAGCTTATTCATTCTATCAGATTCAGAAAATCCATCTTAAGTATGGAACCAGAAACTATTCAGCATCGTCAGGACAGAGTCACCAGGACCAAGATATTCATTGTGTTTAGACCTTGAAGGAGTCGTTTCGAGCGGGAAGCCACTCGGAACGGAGGAGTCCATCCGGACCTCTCATCCTTTTCCTTTAATAATTCAGTTAAGTTCTTTCAGTCATGTTATGTTCCACGTTCTCTTTAGTCAGGTCATGCTATACTCTTTCAACAACATTATGTCTTAATTCGAGGACGAATTAGCTTTCAGCTTATATGCTCTTTCAGCTTTCATATTCTTTCAGCCTATGTGTCCTTTCTAGCTTTTATAACTTCATCAGCTTATTACCTTTAATTCGAGGACGAATTTCTTCTTTTTAGAGGGGAAGAATTGTAAAACCACAGCATTATCGCGTCCCTAATTCAAGGACGAATATTTTTTTTAGAGGGGAAGAATTGTAAAACCCGTATTCAAAATACTCGAATATTAAATACGCGTAATCTCAGCTTTAACTTTAATTAAACGTAAACAGTAAATACGCAGTCTCAGTATTACGTATCTATTATTTATTATACAGAAAATAATTAAACGTTAACAGTAATTACGCAGTCTCAGTTTTATTTAAATATTACAAATAAATAATTATTCAGAAAATAATTATTAAGTTTCAGAAAATAGTATGTATGTATTAATTATTATACAGAAAAGAATATTACGTTTCAGAAAAATTAAAACACGAGAAATATAAATACATTTACGTGATAATTTATAAGTGTCGAAAAAATCAAACGGAAAACTTAATATAATAAAAGGGTGGCGGTTTGGTTTATTAAACAAAGAAGAAGTGTAGAATGGGGGTTACCCACCCCTTTTTGTCACAACAGTAACATAAAAAAAACAAAAAAAAACGTAGGGTTGTAGAATGGGGGCTGCCGACAGAAAATACAAAAGAAAAAGGGGTGCCGCCAGTTAGGAATTAAGAACAAGGATTCTGGTTTCGTTCCTTTAATCATTTGATTTCGTGTGTTTACCATTCGTTCTTAATCACCAAACTAAGGTAAATCATCTTTTAATCCTTCTTTTATTCACGAAAATCTTTTTGATAGCAAGAAACGTGGGTTTGATTGTTAAACCTATTTAAAAATAGATTAAGGGGTGTCAGGTCTTGGTGGGATTCGTGTATACCGAGACACAAAGTCTCGGTGGGTGTCCTTTTGATCAGCCGTGACCCAAAAGGGGGCTGTTTGGATTTTTGAACAGCAGAAACAAACCACCAGGGTGTTTGGGTTTAACTCGCTGAAAGGGGGTGTTTGGGATTGCGAACAGTGGGAACAGAAACAATAGCAGTAGGAACCACTGCATTAGAAGTGGGAACCACTGCATTAACAGTGGGAACTTTTAACACAAAAACATAGGGAACCGTATGATTAACAGTGGGCACCACTGTTGGGTGACGTCAGCAGCAAGGGACCACGACGTGGGCCCGTTTTGGTTAACCTGAGACATGGGTGTCTTGGGGAAGATTTTAGCACGGGTTTCGGGGTCATGGAAGATAAATAATACGGGGTTTATGTTAACTATTATTAAATCATTTTTGTAAATTAGTTTTGTAAATAAATTAATTAAGTGGTTTTATTTTATTGATTTAATTAGTAAAATTAAATTTATTTTATTTTATCCAGTTAGCCACTTAAAAACGTGTGATTTATTTATGTTTTAATTTTCAAGAAAAACTAATTTGGAAACCTTTCTATTTTAGGAAACTTTCTAAATTCGGGAAACTTTTTATTTTAGCAGGCTACAATTTACAGTTTCATCATAAATCAGAATACAGTATAATATACAGTAATCAGAAAATATAGGATATACGCTAATCAGAAAATATTTAAAGACAGACGGAGTTACCAGATTTTATGTAGAACAGTATAATAATACAAGAACTTAATAAACCAAGTTAAGAACAATAAAAATCAGTATTAGTAAACAGTAATCAGACAACTCATTCACGTCCCTTATTTTTATAGTAACCGTGATGTCAGAGTAGACCTTTTAGCTTTTTCTCATTACTAGACACGAGGTACGGATTTCACGTCCTTAAGTAAGGACTTCCTTCTATGCATGATTAGGATTCCCCGTCTACAGCCAATTTTTTCCCTAGCATATGTTCTAAATCTTATCAGCAATCATTTTAATAACTAAGATAAATTGCTTGAGCTTTATATACAAGCATTACCAGTTATGTACTAGTTACGGAGGTACCGTAACCATGACACTAGAGGCACCGGTGTCATGACTCCTCTGTGGGGAATTGATTTCTCGCAGCGTCCCATTTATTCAACTTGGCCATTTTTTCAGTATTATCAGCGGAGCGTATGGGTGCATCCTAGGCTATCAATTTACAGCCTATCAGGTGAATGTGGTGTGTTCTCTACATCCTTCACATTGGAGTTGATCCCTCCACCCAGCACATTATTTAGAGGTCACCCCTCTACAGCATGACGGGGTCACCTCTCTATTTATTCATGAAGCAGTTGTTACAGCACATGACCTATATAAGCTCTTGGTAATTAAAATACAGTAAATGCATGTTTTTAGATTTAACAGATAATAGTTCATCTTTATTATTTAGATATCATAGTTTTCAGATTATACACAGATTTCCGTTGCAACTTTACTTATCAGTCTTACAGCTTCAGTATTTTATCATCTGCTTCATTTCAGTATTTCTTATCATGCTTTATATCCGTTCACTGGGCGTTATGCTCAGCCGTAATTCCTTTCATGTTCTAACGGCAGGTACACCAGGACGCTCTTAGGATTCTGAGAGCATGTGCATTTGGATGGAAGCTATCCAGACTTCTTACTTTATGCACTTCTTACATTATTCTGCTTATTTGGACATTGTTTAGTCCTTTCCTTCAATATTTACTTTTCATGTTTTGAGCTTATGTTGGGATTACCGAAAATTGATTCCGGTATTTCCGTTATGGTCAGTTAATAATTTAGGACATTTACCTTATGCTTTGATGACACGCCATAAATATACATAACGGTCTACTTATCCAACTAGGGTGTTACAACCCTCTTCATCACAAGCTAACTACTAAAATAAAAATCCATACTGGCAGGCCCACCTAGTAATTTAACACCATGCAAGGGTCGAGAAATATTACGCGAGAAAACAGCGACCGACTTAAAATCAGGTATTTAAGGAGATGCTTAGTTTCTATATCTTCATAGCAATTCTCTCATATTTTCGACCACAATCACACGCTCTTTCTGTTTTCTTGACGCCAAACCCTTTCTGTCAATTCTTGATTATTGTTGTAACATTAATCATAATAATATTCATATTAATGGATAAGTGGTGAGAGTTGATCGCTCAGAGTGTAATGTCGTTTGAGGAAAGAGAATTAGTTATGGAGGTTCTTAGGATCAAAGATTTTCTTGATGAAAAAGTCAAAGACGATGAGTTATTTATTATTATTATCATTATTATTAAAATATAATTTATTTTTATTTATTATTTTTATAGTTTATAAATTTATTTATTTTATTTATTCATATAAGTTTTATAATTAATTTATATTAATTATAATAATTATTATTATTATTTTATTAATAATTTATGTATTTATTATTATATTTTAATATTTTTTTAATATTAACATTTAATTTAATTATACGAGTTATTAGATATTATTATTATTTATTAGTAAATTTATTAATATTTTATTTAATTCTATTTATTTATAGCTTATTAGTTTATAATTTTTTATATTCATTATTTTACGAGTTACTATTATTTTATATTTATTATTATTATTTTATAAATATTTTTTTCAATTTCATTTATTCATAATAATTATTTATAATTTTATATCATTTATTTATTATTATTTAATTATTTATTATTATTTAATAATTTATTATTATTTATTTATATAATATTTATTATCATTATTATTATTTTTATTATAATTATTTATTTATTAGAATAATAAAATTTTCAAAAAGTTAGTGGGAAGAATAGACAAAATTTTGGCTCCCACTCTTCTGCTAATAGCAAACCCGATCCTATTAAACATATAGCAAGCACTACTGACCTAAGAGTATTAATTATCAATAATTATTATTATCTATTACATTAAATACTATAAATATATTAGTAGTATTATTAACTTTTTATTTTTTTATTTTTATTATTTATGAGTATTATTTATTTTATTTATTAATATTATTTTGTGTATTATACTATTACTATTATCATTTATTATATTTATTATTATTATTTAATGTTTTTAGTATTTGTATTTATTATTTTAAGTTTTAATTCTTTATTTAATTAAAAATAGTAATTCTTTTAATATTTTTAGTAAAACTTTTAAATTTTTTAATTCAAAAAGTAATAAAAAATAAAAAAACAGAATAATTTTAATACTTTTTAAAGAATTATAATTTTAATTTCTTTAATTTTTTTAAAAAGAATTTTAGTTTTAATCTTTTATTTTTTTAAAAGAATCTTAAAAAAGATTTTTATTTTTTAACAAGAATTTAATTTAATTTTATATTTGATTTATATGGGCCTTTTATAAACCCCATCCTAAAAACAAACATAATAATGAAGCCCAACCGAAGAAATCAGCCGGCATATCAAACGTACACCAACCGACTTGATAATCGGGTATTTAAGGAGGTGCATCGTTTCCATATTTTCCCAACAATTGTCTCATATTTCCACCGACAATTAAAAAGCGCTCTCACTCTGTTTTGTTGGCGCCCAAAATCAACTTTCTGTCAATTTGTAAGTTCTTGATTATTGGTGTATCATAATCATAATCAAAGTAATGGGTAACTTGCGAGAAGAGATCGATCAGATTGTAATCTTGTGTGATGAAATCCAAGGAAAAAGACAATTGCTTGGTGACGGGATGAATATTGGAGAAAATACTGTTGTTGCTGATGAAGAAGGCGAGGAAAGTGTCGTGTTTAAGTGAATGGGAGGGCCTTGCTTGTCCTCCTCTTGATGATCTTGCATTTGCTTTTGCAAATGCAAACGAGGATCAAATGGATTTTTCTACTCTTCTTGATGGTATCGGTGATGATGGCAATACGATGGAAAACGCACCCAGGAGACAAGGAAAACAGCTAACCTTAATTAGTAAGAAGGAGGAGAAGCTGCCAAATACTAGGCCAGGAAAGCAATTGCAATTAGTTATGAAGCATTATGTTCCAAAGAACGCTTGTGATGAAAAGAGGTCAAATTTGGCAAAAGCAACTGCTCAACAACATAAGCTTCAAGTTTTAGATACGAAAACTCCTGCAGACAAGATTAAAGCGACAAAGAGAAAGAGCGGCGAAGAGAACCAAGGAGCAGAAAAGATGAAGAGGCAAGGGAAAGTCGACAATGTTCACGATCGATTGAGACAAAAGATTATTTCATTAAGGAGGCGCGAAACACGTTGTGTTAAAATGTTATCCTGTCCAGTTTTTTAGACTCGATTATTTCTATTCCCTGTAGATTTTTGCTAGAGTTTTATGTTGTTTTAATGGTGGGATTAATTTAAGAGTTTTATGTTGTTTTAAGGGCTGCAAAAACGCCACTATAGTAGCTGAATTTTTAGGGTATTTTGGTCTATGTTAATGGCTGCAAAAACGCCACTATTTGCTGTAATTTTACGGGTTTTTATGTGTATGTTAATGGCTGAAATAACGACACTATACTTTCTGACAATTTTGGGCCTTTTCGTTTTGTTAATGGCTGCTGCCAAACGGCCATTATACTTGCTGAAATGTGGGTCATTTCAAGTACGTTAATGGCTCCAAAAATGCCACTATTTGGTTAACCAAGACTGATGCGAGACCAAATGCGACTTGTACTAAGCATAAGAAAACTATGAAAAGACAGACAGAATCTTCCGATTCCTTATGCACTTATGCATTTTGAAATGATAATTTTCGGAAAAGTCAAGTAGGAGTTCATGGGCGTTATATCTTTCATAACTGTTCAATATTATGTTCAGATTCGGTTTCATTTAGTCATAAGGTGTATCTTTGTTATAGCTATAAGACATATGGTTATCTTAAATTGACATAAGCAGAGCTGGTGTTCAATCTATTGGATACTATTTTTAAATTCTGCAGGGAGACGGGATTATCGTTGCACTGATTTAGGAGAGAAGATAGGGATGCAAGAGATCCTGTTTAGTAGCCCTACTTTAGGACCTTAATAAGTAGGTCCAGAATCTTGTTTGGTAGACATTTGTGCCTTTAATCAGTAGGTCAAGAATATGGTTCGGTAGTGGTCTACTTTAGGACCTTGCTTAGTATCCCTGGTGTGTGATTCTGCATTAGATATATTTTCCAAAAACGCCCATTGATCTTCTTTCCGTTGAGAACCAGGACTCTAACAATAAAAAAACTTGTACATTTATCACAGTGGCTTAATGTAGATAGTCAATGTAAAGTATGAGCTACATCCTTTTTTTGCTTGTTCCAAATAAAATCTTAAGGTCACATAATCAAACAAAATTTACCTAATTGGAATTCGGTTATATTGCAAAAGTCATCCACCCGTGGAGTGGCCAAATTGCATACACGATCCTTACAACATTGAAAGTAAGTGCAGGCCTAGTCCATGGGAGAAATTTGGCGTGAAACTATAGTCTCTGGCATGAGAACATATGGAAGGAGTTTGAAAGTGCAGATGCCAAAGCCGAAATGCACATTAAAGCTCCTCGTAAAGACGGTATTTGCACTTTCGAAATTTTAGACTGCCCCCGTAAGCGAACCCACACAAACGGTCTTTGCTATGTACTCTTGGAATCATATTCTAATCCACTTGTATGATCTGTTATGAAATGTGCGTAACTTTAAGCTATATAATAGTTTGTCTTTTATTCTTTTTTCGTATCGTGCATAAATGTGACCAAAAGAATTAAGGCTCGCTATTCGGCTATATGTATAACCTCGAAGTTACGGAAACCTTCACTTGTAAGTGATGTGGTTTGGTGTACCAAAATCAGTCGGTTCACTGTACCATTGGCCATGGGTTGGGAACTTAATAAACTAGGTACTGCGATTTTAGTGAAAATCAGCGAGTTATGTTCGTTTGGTTTGATTGGGTGAATTCTGAAAAACATTCAAGTGTATAATCTTTTTCAAAGAATGAAAATTACTATAAATGGAATCTGGTATGTTTTGAAGTAACTTGATGAATTTCATTCTTTGCTTTAAGTCAAGCGTATAGCTGACCGACACAGGTTTGGAACAACCATATCTCACATGTGAACACCAATGCAATAAAAGGCTTTCACATTTATAGGGTATTGTTGTCTGATTTGAACACTTTTAAAAGTTCAGATCCATAAACTAACTCAAACTATATGTACACGCAAGGATTTTAACAATGCAGTGGGTCAAACGAGTCAAGCTAATGGGTCAAACCAGTTAAGCAACTAAAATTTGCGAACCGTCATCTCGCTCCCCGAACATCACAAAAACCAAAGTTAGGAAGATCTCTAATACGGAATATATAAGTATTTAGATTAGACACTAGCCGACAATATTATTGAGGTGGGCATATATGACGTGAAGTCTAGAGATTATGTGATTGTATGTGCCGGTAGTTTTAAGTCATTTATATATCATGGTGTGGATTCTGATATAACATCAATTCCCTCATTGTTAGTACCTGAATTGCGTATATGGGTGTTTTTCCTCTCTGGATATTGGATTTTAATCAAATTATCGTGTTAGCCCAACCTATATGAGCTATTTAAGCACTTCAACCACATAAGTTTAGATGCTCTTGTTAAATTTTTTTGGATACTATTAGTTTATCATATCATCTGTAATTCTTGTTTTGATTAAATGTGCTTTGGGTATATAGCTCAAGGTTTCCATGTGATGCATGGTAGGTACACAGTGAACTGG
Source organism: Glebionis coronaria (assembly GCA_025667525.1). NCBI lineage: Eukaryota > Viridiplantae > Streptophyta > Magnoliopsida > Asterales > Asteraceae > Glebionis > Glebionis coronaria. The sequence goes on from CM046874.1 coordinate 651,177,520, forward strand.
AGTTATAGACACCCGTGTAATAGATGCTAGTTAGAATTTATAGAAAAAAAAGTTTCTGAACTATCTTTGCTCGTCTCTTTTAGTGGTCTAACTCCCAATCAAAAGTTTCTAAAAACATCGCATATAGTAACTGCAGTTCAGTATATATGTTAGGAGGTTCTGTTGAAAACTGCAACTGCAATTTAGTTTCACCATGTAGAGCGTGACACCATATACTCCGTATAACTATATAAGTGTATATATCAAGTATGTCACTAATCTATTTTCTACAGATATAGCAAGTTTTAGTTATTCAAAATTTTTTTGATTTTATATGCTGACAATAAGAGTTAGAAGTTAGTTGTAATTTTGGTATGAAATTTAGTTCATAGTTGTAAAACCCGGGGGGACTGGCGAGTACTCGGATTTAGTTAGTGGTCATTTTGGATGGGCTTATGTGCTTATATGATTTTAGAAAAGTCAATAAGCTCATTTTTTAGAGCTTATATACATGCGATTATTCGATTAAGCCAATAAACTAATGTTGATAACTCCAAAGAGTGAGCTAATCAGCTTTTCCAAAATTGAATAAGCTCATAAGCCGGCTAAAAAGCTCATCCAAACGCCCCGTAAGTGGTCATCTTCGATGTATATATCAGTATAGATATATTAGAACTTCGTCATGCTCAAGTGTGTGTATTCTATGTATATATAATTTGGTTGTTGTAATTTAATCAGCCATTAATTAATGATCGATGCCCTTCAGCTCCGACCACTACTACAAAAAAGCACATAAAAATCCCCTAATAGACACTGGTTCTGTAATAACCAGTCTAAATAGCGGGAAAGACACCGGTATTAGTAAAAAGACCGGTCTCTATAGTTAAAAAAAAAAAGGAAAAAAGACCAGCTCTTTCATAGAAACCCGGTTTCAAAACATATCCAAACAGACCATTTTCTAGAGACAGGTTTTTAATTCTGTTTCAAACATAGACATCTGTTACTTAGAAAAAACCGGTCTTCATTACCTTTTTTTTTAATTTCCACAACCGATGAGACCCATATTTTTGGAAAATACCAACCATCAGCTTCATAAAAAGTTTCAGATCATTTAATATCCTTAAATAAAACCCGAAACATACCATCATACATGCTTGATTCTTCTAATAAAAGCTAAAGAAATTCAAGATTTCACAACACTCATTTTATATTATAAGGTTACCATTCATATTTCATATTATAAGGTTACCGTTCATATTTCATATTATAAGGTTACCATTTATCACTAGTGTCGTAAGTGATTATACAAGAATAAGTGTATATCTTTATTGTCACATATAAAGGTGTTTCAATGATTGCTTTGCTAATTTATTTTTCTTATTTAATATCTATATGTAGACACGTTCAAGATTTTCGTCTGAATCGATCATACGAATACTTTGGCAGCTAAACGATATTCATCCACTGAAGTAAGGTATCTCGTTAAAACCTTTGAGTTAACTATTATTATTGCAAAACATAAGCATTCGATCTTGCATCTCCTCACTTGATAAGATAAGGTTCTGTGGAAGATTTGTTGCCTATAATTACCGTTGTCATGTGGCACAACCTGAGACAACAGATAAACATTTCAACAAGAATCAACATCAGATGAATAAATTATACTTTCAACATAACTATAATGTTATAGACATGATAATACACTATTGAACACTAACCATTCAAATACCGCAATACACATGGTGCTGAAAGTTTTCTAAAACTATTCCACAAATCCATATTCTTAAAAGTTCTATTTTTCAGTAATATATTAATGTTTCACATCATAGCATCATGATGAAACAGACATGACAACTACTACAGTTTTGAAACTAACTCTAAATAATGGAAAATATTGCCTTAACATTTCTGTAAATACAATGCACGCCCTTGTTTCATTCCAAATTTGAGAGATATTGGTGGATTTTGAGTTTTTGACCAACTCAGACAATAGAAGAATAACGTAATAAGTATATGTTGTAGGCTGAGTTTAAAACAGTATATGATACACACATGAGATACAATTTGAACATGTTATAGTTTAGGATCCAAATCTCGTAAGTAAAAAGGGACTACAAAACAATACCTTAAGACTAAATAGAAGGCCCAACGAATTCATAATTATGAGATAGAGTTTAAACAGTTTGCCTTTAAAGTTGCCACAAAATTTAAGATGAGCAGAGAGACTTGCAATCAGAGGTTGTTAAGCTTTCCCATGAGGAACTTAGTTGCAGCCTCAACGTTCTTCTTGAGGAAGGCTTGTTTCTCTTCATAAAGCATGGGTGTGATCAATTTGATGTACTTCTTAATGTAACCAACAAACTGCTTCTTGTCGAAGGGAGGTTGCTTCTACAGGTACAACATATTTTAAAAATATAAATCAATTTACTTTTTCAAAACTCAATGAGTTGTGTAAACGATAGCTTTAGTTTTTACCTGGAATCTGAAAGTGTCAACAATGTCGACAACCCTAACTGCTTGATCGTCAACACCTTCATCTTCACCACTTCCTTCAGCAGAAGGATTTGAACCAATGTTAACATCAAGTGCTCCTCGTACCACCCACTGCAAACATAAATTTAACATCGAAGATAGTTAGTATATTGGCACTTGATCTATTTTGAGCACCCAACTTCCAAGTAAAATCTGATTTAAGATGAACTTTTACATTAACTTCCCATTGGATACCATCTCAGCGTAAGGAAACGAGTCTGAGAGAAGCTCATCACCTAAAATCCCCATAAAAAAACGAGTTAGATATCTCATTAGCTTTACTTTATCATATTTACACCATAAAGTAAATTGCTTGAGTGAGATATCTCATTAGCTTCGCATAAACATATTTACACCATTAGAGACTTAATAACAGAGAATAACATATTTGTAACACAATAAATGCAAGGATATTAAAAGGCTATCAATTAGGAATTCAATTTAAAAGCCAACAAATTCCACAGATTATCACCAACAGAAAAACATCATTTATAACAATAGGATTGTTTAGGCTTGCTTATAAAAATAGCTTATTTGATTATAATAAAGTGGAAAGGATTAAATCCCAGTGATATTCTTACTGAGTTTCAATAAACAAGAGGGTATTTTTTTGGCTAATATGTGGTGGCCCTAAGAACCATCCCACTGCTCCGGTCGCCAGGATGAGACCAAGCATCTAATTAGAAAGGATTTGAATATATACTTCAAACTAAATCATTATCTAGAAACAAAATTTAAAACTAACAAACTACGGCGTAGAGCTGGAAAAAACGTGCACTTATTTCAGTTTGCTTAAATTGGATTGGTATCGTTGGGTTGCACTTGACTGGGTGGACAGTTGACCGGAAGAGAACTTCAATTCGCCCGGCCAGCAACACAAACAGTCCAAATATTCTAATAAGAGTTTTGACAACATTTTATATGTATCATGGTTAGCCACTTTGTTACTAAGAGGACACATGACCCACCATCCGGTTGACCAAACGAATAGATAGGTACACATATTACAATAAGAGCAATACCCACATATACTCACTTGTATGTTGAAAACATATATACTACATACCAAAATTTTGGAGCAGACCATGTACAGATAGCAGATTCGAAGTAACTTTCACTTTAACACTTCTTTTAAAAACCAATACAGTTATCAAAAATTAGTTTAAACCTATCAAGTTCAAACATTTATCCATTTGATGACCTAAGGGGTCTGGAACCTTAAGCCTACAGTTGCTAATGCGACATCAAAACATTAAAAAAAAAACTAAAATGGTAATTAGCATTGTGTTTTGAAAATAATATATTTTTAAGTATAGTGTTGCAACCATTCTTAGCCCCACTACTTGCAAAACATTACTTAAAAAAGGTCTCCATGGTCCTTTTGTGTTTTGATATTCTAAGCTATCCATTGCTCACAAAGGTCAGCCCTCTAAGTTTCATTATCTGAGTAAGAACATTCTTATCTGCTTACTAATAAGTAATCCCAAACAGCCTAGTCACAACCTTTACGGCTTTACGTAAACAAAGACATTCGCCTTATTTTTATATAACTATGATTAACTACATGAATTAGTTTCGCTGATTTAACCAACTGCCTTAGAGCAGTTGGCCACCAAATACCGCAAAAGCACGCAGTTGACCAAGTCAAGCGAAAGGTCAGGGGTTCGAATCCGGGCCCCGGCTTGGATCAGCCAGTGTTGCCTAGGTAATTTACCGGGATATGCCTTCCTTGTTGGGTGGGGGGCTCGTTACCAAAAAGGTACACGGACTTAAGATGGTTCCGACAAATGTCATTTTTTTATTAACTACATGAAAAACATATTTATGGATCTATATGCACATAGGTTTTAAGGAAATATATGCTACTTAGTCTTATAGAATGCTAAAAATCTGACCTTTATGGCCATAGATAATCAAAATTATAAATGGTTAAGGGGTTTTTGGTAAATGTTTTGAACCAGTGTTATAAACCGGTTGAACAGGTGAAATCATTACCCGGTTAAACTGTGAGAACCTGATAGCTACCATTGAACCCCTTCTTAATATGTACATCTGTAGTTAGCAACTAGCAATTATTAAACAATATAAGCTTCGCACGTTCTGAAAGAGTAAAATCGGTCAAGTTATAGCTGTATACGGTTATAGGTGGCCAATTCGGCCCATGTACTTATGAATGGGTACATTTGGGTTGTTTTGTGCATCTTTATCTAAGTTGGGTTTCAAAAAAACTAACAAAAAGTGGTAATGTGTCAAATGGGTTGTAAATTACTCCAAGTTTATAACACACACAACCTTTTAGATAGTTTATTTTTGAAGAATGTTTGTGGGTCAATGAATATAAGAAAATCTATAATGAGATCCATAAATACACTCCTTCCATAAAGGTCAGATTTTTAGCATTCTATAAGACTAATTCTGCAGATATGGGAGGAGTGTATTTTGAAAGATATCATGTATGAGTGTGTATCACGTGTTTTAGTTAAGATAATGGTCGAACTAAATTAGTCGGCCCAAGAAACAGGCAACCAATAACCCACTAAAAAATCAGCCCAAGCCTGGCCTAATTTGTCGCCTACTGTAATGCGGTCTAGTATATAGTATAATATTAGCCCAAGAATACTAACTAGCATGTAGTGTAGAAGATGGTGTTGTAGAGCCACCACAAGGAGTGATGTGCTAGTGAATTGGTTGTTGGTGGTTTGGTAGTAAATAACAAAGAGAAGAAAATTATGATTTTTGTAAAAGTTGTGTCCTGAATGGGAAATGCCACACTTTTTAACCACTTTCTCATTGAAGATTGAATAACACAGTGACCAACTTTGCCTAAAACTTCTTCTAAATGTAGTACCCTGATGTAGTGATGTGTAATTAGAACAAGTTAAACATTGAAATATAATGATTGGAAAAGAAGGCCTCTTAAGATTCCTAGCTATTAAACAGCTGCAACAATTAACATGCTGAAGTATCATAGTTACGACTTACGACCAGTTAGACATGCAACAATTAACAAGTTAAACATTGAAATATAATGATTGGAAAAGAAGGCCTCATAAGATTCCTAGCTATTAAACAGCTGCAACAATTAATATGCTGAAGTATCAGATATAACTACACCACAGAAAGGTATTATAGTTACGACTTACGACCAGTTAGACCCATTTCAATTCTAGCTACATGTCACTATGTCAGAAACCGTATCCTATAACAGAACTGAACACATGATATAGAGGTGTTGATAATAAACTAGCATCATACCCGCGCAATGCAGCGGCGGGTACCCGATGACTAATTTTTTAGCGAACAAATATTACAATTTTACTAAGGTTCATATTAAAGTTAAAGTAGTAAAAAATTAAATTAATTTAAATAAACTTATTAAAAACGAAAAAACTAAAATTTAATAAAATTATATCAAAATTGAAGAGCACGAAATTTTAGAAAATATGGTGAAATTAGATTATAAAAAAAATAAATATATCAAAAGATATTTCAATTTAAAGATAAAAGTTCTTTAAATTGTTTGTTACTAAGGTTGTTATAAAAGTTTGTTATGAAAACATATCAATGGATGCGATCAATTTAACAAAATATGATCTAAGGGTTTAAATTTAACCTTCATATCTTACTTTCTGGTTTGGAGTTAGGTTTGGAAATTTTAGGTTCGGGATTAAGATCGAAGTTAGCCTCTTTATATAATATATATAGTATAGATATAGATTACAGATATTGTGAATAGATGTGCAAAATATAATAACTTACTTTCAAATTCGAAGCAATACCATATAAAAAGACAAAGGTACCAACAACCAATAGAACAGTAGCACAATACGTAACAAAATGAATGGATGCAAAACTAACATTAGCTTTGCTTATAGTTTTTCATGCACCATCCAACATGGATGCAAAATATGTTAATAAACTTGCAAATTCAACCGACCCTTCTATCATTATCCTATTTGACTAATAATTAGCTTGTCAAATTCCCTATGTGAATCCCATTAGACTAATAGTTAGATTAGTCAAACACACACACACACACATGATCGTTTTTTCCAAAAGAGAGAGTATGTACCAAGGTACATGTATTGGGTATGGATAGTTCTTGGCAAGACATACCCCAAGTCCCTCCTTATCTCACTTCTGGTGACAGAATATCCGCTCAGTAAGAAACAATATTTCTACTTGATTATCAATAAATTACTTCTATATTTCTACCTGATTTGTCATGTCAGTAAGAAACAATAGGTTACTTCTATATTTCAAGTCAGTTAACAAACAAAATTTCTTATGAGGTCCAACATGGGCAAAGTCATTGTTCAAGAATGAATATTTACCCATTTTGACCCATTAAGCTCAATTACCTACAATTAACATGTTATATCTCCCCATCTAATATACAACAAAAGATCAACGCATTAGAAACAAAAGATCACTTACTGATTTTTTATATCATGACAATAACATCAAAAAGGGCAAGATCAAATTAGAAAAGGTATCATTTAAACAAACCCAATAATATACTAAACACATGAACATATCTTCTTAATACAGAACTATGATGACTGCAATAGCTATGAATGCTCTTAGTGGGGATTTTAATCAAACACCTTGTGTTAACCAAAAAAAGTACAAACATATCATCAAATAACAACAACAAAGCTAAATATTAGATGATTATTAAGAATACTAGACTGATCCAACACATACTTTGGATGTTTTAAATCGAACTTTGATGTAAAGAACAAATAGAAGTACCTTTCCAGCAAGTGAGCAAATTAAAATTCAAAGACGGATTTAGATAATAAAGGTTGTTGTGACTTAGAGAAAATTAAAGAGAACTACTCTACTTTTTTTTAATTGAGTGGGAGGAATTCAAAATTTTCATGAAATGGCGCTTCTTTTTTGGGATTTGGGATTTTGGGCGGGGTTTTGATACAGGGGTTTTGGTAAATGGATAGGAATCAATATCCTATCTTTTTAAAAAGAAATCCACATACATAAATTAATCTTCTTTTATATAATAAAATAATTAGATTATTTAAGAATTTTAGTGAAAAGTGAAGATTATAGAAAAAATAATTGAACCAATCAAGTGGTTTGATTTTAACACATAAGCAAAATCCATTGATGTGATTGGTAGAAAAAAGTTAAAATTGAATTCAGTTTAATTAAAATTAAAATGTTTGATGGAGAATTTAGATAAAAACACACAACGATATATGTGTCAAATTTGTGAAAATAAAAACTTTATAAAAGGAGGATGAGATTAATAAAACTTTAATTGTTAAATTTTAAATAAATTAGATAGAATAAAGTGTAAACTTATAATTTTTCATACTTTTTAGTAATTCTGTAAAATAAACAAAATACCCCTTAACCTTTATACCCTCTAGAATTTATATTTTAAGAATACAACGTATATATTATATTCAAAAATCAACAAATCACTTGATTATAAATATTCAAATAAAAACACAAATTATTATCTATTTCTATTTTGACACTTAACGAAGTCAAGCAATGCAATTTATGTAAATTATTATTAACATGAATATAAATATCAAAATGAACGCGGACCTGAGACATCGGTATGAGATGAAAATAAATAAATGGGATTCTACATATTACAAATCATATATTTTTTCAGGTCGTTATGTGTTACTAAACAGTACACACAATGTCTATAAAATGATAGTTAAGATTTCAGTTAAATAAAGTCAAATCATTTGTGCAACAAATATTTATACAAAATATCAGTTGATATTATCACATAATGAAAAATGATTTAAAACTCATGGGTCCATGAGTATCGTAATTATTTAAGTATTAAAATTTTAATATTGTTTTATAATATATTATTAAAAATTACAAGACTATGAATTTATAAATCATGTACGTGTAAGGTTGATGTAAATGGTTTGTTAATTAATAATTAAGATAAAACTATTTAGAATAAAAATACCGAAAGTAAAAAGAGTGAAATTCAAAAAATAAAAATTAAAGCGAGTTTATATTAATTTACACGGTGCACACTAAACAACAAAATAATCAAACATATAAACATTAGACGTTTTTAAAATATATAATTATAATATACATAAAATCGCAATAACGAAATTACTATCTAATTTATCCTTTATATCCAAGTCCCGTGCGTGCACGAGATTAAAACTAGTTTATAGATTGTAGAAGTAAGAAAGAGAAAACATCATAGAATATTATTAGTCTAACTCATTTGCCACATCATTGTGTGAGAGTTTGTTTGTAAAAATTATGTGGTTCTAGTATTTATCTTTTGGTAAATCTTTTGAACCATTGTTGACTCCGGTTGAACTGGTGAACCGTGTGAATCAGACGGGTGATCGAAAGTCGATTCCGATCGAAAAATTTTGTTAAAGCTGTTGAATCGTGATCAGGTGACTTGGTTGAATCAAATAAAAAACCCTTTTTAAAACATTTGTTTTGGTTGGAAACGAACCTTCGTAAAAAGCTCAAGAGCCGAGTCTAAACAAACTCGATTTTAGACTTGTTCGGTTGTATTGACGTATAGTATAATACACAAGTAAGTTTAAGAGACGTATCTTTTATTAATATCTTTGATTAATTCAATATCGTCGCCTAAGCATAAGTTATAACAATCGTGACTTTATGCAAAATTAATATTAGACTACTACTTTTTTATATATTTCAGATGGATCATACACGGATGTATAAGGGACAACATTTCACCCCTGAATACTTGTGAATTTCTTAAATGCGCTGAGGATCATCGAGAAAAGACAAGAGAGACACAAATTTCTTGCCCTTGTAAAGAGTGTAGAAATAATGTGTCCGTTTCTTATATTAACATAATTAGACGTCATCTCATACAACACGGGTTTGACAAAGAGTATACTTGTTGGAATTTTCACGGTGAAACACCAGTTGAGAGTCACACATTTGTTTCTGACATGGATCACGAGGAGAATGATAGTTCTACCGATAACAATTGTGGCAATATAAATGAGATCTTACGTGATGTGGAACGTGATGGTTCTGAAAAGGATATTAAAAGGTTACAACAACTGTTTCTCGATGTAGAAAAACCATTGTATAAAGGATGCAAGAAGTTCACCTTACTCTCTATAGTTGTGAAACTGTTAGACATGAAAGCAAAAACTAGTTGGAGTGACAAAAGCTTTACCACCCTATTAGAGTTATTACACGAAGCCTTCCCTGAAAATAATGACCTACCCGTTTCAATGTATCAATCAAAGAAACTGATGTGTCCGATGGGATTGGAAGTCGAACGTATACATGCATGTCCAAACGATTGTATATTGTTTAGAAAAGACTACAATAACCTACACGGATGTCTTGTATGTAATAATCGAGGTATAGGCGCAAAAATTTGACAGAATTTAACAGTGATGTGACAAAGAATGGGCCTTCTGCTAAATTATTGTGGTATCTTCCGATCATACCCAGATTAAAAAGGTTGTATTCAAACCCCAAGGATGCCAAATGGTTGCGTTGACATGCTGAAGAGCGAAAAAAAGATGGGAAAATGAGACATGTGGCTTATTCTCCTTAATGGAAAAATATCGATAAGGATTTTGATGTTTGGATTAGAGATTAGAAACATACGGTTTGGGCTTAGTTCAGAAGGAATTAATCCATTTAGAAGTCTGAGTACTCGTCATAGCACTTGGCTGGTTCTTTTATGCATATACAATCTCTCACCTTGGTTGTGCATGAAATGAAAATACATTATGATGTCATTTATAATTCAAGGTCCAAAACAACCTGGGAACGATATTGATGTGTATTTGCAACCATTAATTTAGGACATGAAAACATTGTGGGATTTAGGTGTTGAAGTTTATGATGCATACAAGAAAGAGAGTTTCAAATTGTTTGCCTTGATTTATTGTACCATAAGTGATTTTCGAGCGTACGGTAACTTGTCAGGTTATGGCATGAAAGGGGAGAAGGCATGTCCTGTTTGTGATAAGGACACCCACTCTGAATGGTTAACTAATTGTAGAAAAATGGTATACATGGGACATCGAAGACTGCTAGAAGAAAATCACCCATACCGCAGGAAAAAAAAGTTTGTTTGATGGTACTATAGAGCATAGAGTGATGGCAGAACCATTGGACAGGTACGATGCACTTTCCCAAGTTGCGGATTTAAATATTGTTTTTGAAAAAAAAAAAGTTAAGACTCCTCAAAAGACTATTTGGAAAAAGAAGTCAATTATGCACATCGAGAAAAATGTTTGTGAAAGCTTATTAGGGTTATTATTAAACATTTTGGGAAAAACTAAAGATGGGGTTAATGCTTGAAAAGACATGGTTGAAATGGAAATTAGAGAGGAGCTGGAACCACAAGAGACGACTAGTAAACGAATGTATCTGCCGACAACTTGTTATACCATGTCAAAGGCTGAGAAAACCATTTTTTGTGAATTCTTGCATCGTGTTAAGGTCCCATCTGGATATTCTTCTTACATTAAAAAGTTGGTTTCGATGAAAGACTTGAAGTTGCTTGGTATGAAGTCCCATGATTGTCATATTTTAATGACAAAAATGATTCCAATCGCTATTCATGGAGTCTTGCCACCTCGAGTAAGACATGCAATCACAAAGCTTTGTCGCTTTTTAAACATGAATGGCAGAATGATATTATTCTTACTCTTTGTGAACTTGATATGTACTTCCCACCTTCCTCTTTTGATGTCATGGTTCACCTCATATCTCATATTGTTGGAGAAATAAAGGCTTGTGGCCCCATATTCTTGCGATACATGTATCCCTTCGAGAGGTATATGGGTTTATTAAAAGGATATGTAAGGAACCGATCACGACCAGAAGGTAGTATTATTCAAGGGTATACTTCTGAAGAAGTGGTTCAGTTTTGTACAAACTATATGAAAGGGCCATTTGTCATAAAAATATACACTTGTCACTGTTGATGAGTACTCTAGGTACACCTAGGTATATTTTGTGACAATGAAAAGCCATGCACCATATGCCATCATGTCCTTTATCAAAAGAGTTGAAAATCAAAATGACACTCATGTCAAGCAACTCAGAACTGACAATGACACTGAATTCAGAAATCACACACTGATCAAATTTTGTGATGACAAAGAAATTTCTCAAAATTTCTCATCTCCTTACACACCTGAACAAAATGGTGTGGACGAAAGAAGGAACAAAAATTTGATTGAATAAGCAAGAACAATGCTTGCTAGATCTGCTCTCTCTAAGCATTTTTGGATTGATGATGTAGCCACTGCTTGCTACATTCAAAATAGATCCATTATTGTGAAGAGACACATGAAGACTCCCAATGAAGTCTTCAGGGGGAGAATTCCAAACATTTCATTCTTACATGTCTTTGGGTGTCCAGTATTCATTCACAATCACAAGGATCACCTTGGTAAGTGTTAGGACCTCTGGAATAGATATTTGTAATAGATAAGCTAGGAGGTATGTAGTTCCTCCTGTTCCTAGTAGTAGGAGCAACACGTGCTCCTGGTCTAGTAGAAAGTCAAACATTATTATTCTTAGTAGTTTGTTAGGATATGCATGAGATATGTTAGGAAAGGATATGCATATCAGAAGTTACACGTTTTGGTTTAATGGAGTATTAGGGTTTCCTTGTAGTATAAAAGGAACCCATTGGCAGAAGGGTTAGACACACCTTCATCATCTTTATTCATTTCATATTAATAGTAGAAATCCTTAGTAAGAATCAAGTTATTTAGTTATTATGTTTCTTCTTGCTCATAGTATTTGTATTCCGCACTTATACTGTGTGTTTCATCAAGAGTCTCTCTGTGAATAGACTTGTGATTACAGAATTCGTTCAACATCCTTAACAGGCTGCAAGATCCACATCTAGTAGATCCAACAAGTGGTATCAGATCCTGGGAGAGTCTCTGCTCAAGAAGAATCAATTTTTTCTTTTTACTAACATCATTGTTTAATCATGTCTGCTTCTAGTTCTACTGAAACAGGAGAAGCTAGAACCTAGAAAACACAGCAACCACAGCAAATCGTTGCTACTGTTTCCAATACTAATGGAAAATTCCCACTCTTGAAGAAGGATGAGTTTGATAGTTGGGCCATGAAGATGGAATGCTGGATCACCAATACTAATCTAGACCTTTGGAAGATTGTCTAGAATGGCAAGAGCAAGAAAACTACTAGTAGAGACAAGAATGGTAATATCACCATTCTCGATCCTAAAACTCATGAAGAAATCACTACTGTTTAGAAGGAAATCAAAGAAAAAACTATTTTGCTTCAGTCCCTTACTGATGATCACATGGGTGATTTTTATCACTTGGATGACGCTAGGGAGATTTGGATGGAATAAAGTCAAGATTTGGAGGGAATGAGAAATCCAAGAAGATGCGAAGATCAATGTTGAGAGATGAATTCACAGAATTCAAAATTTCTGAAACAGAAGGTCTTCATCAAGGGTATGACAGGTTTCAAAAGATTCTTAGCCAATTGAATCAACTCAGGTCTAAACCTGACAATGAAGACATCAATGCCAGGTTTCTTAGAGCCCTACGTCACTGATGGAATCAGGTAGTCATCTCTCTAAAGGCAAAAGGAGGCCTTGACTATCTTTCTTTTGATGACTTGTTTTATAAACTCAAAACCTTTGAGTCTCACGTGAGAGGATACTCAAGTGATTCCTTTCCTACTCCTGCTAATTCCGATTTTGTGAGTTCCATGGGATCTAGTCCAATGTCTTATGCCAATAGCCCAAGCTATACTTTGTCATCTCAACATACTTCTACTCCTAAATCAAAAACCAAGACTGGTAGCATGGTAGAAGCTGTTCTTCACTCTTTTGTTGCTGATGTTGATCCACAATAGCAGCTTGCTTTTGATGATTTCAAACAAGTTGATAAACTTGACTTGGATGAAATGGATCTAAAATGACAGATGGCTATGCTCACTCTTCGGGTTCATAAGTTTGAAAAGAAAGCCGGTCGAAAATTCAACTACAACCCAAGAGAGCCAGCCAGGTTTGATAGAAGCAAGGTTAGATGCTATAACTGCCAGCAGCAAGGACATTTTGCTAGGGAATGCCCTAACAAAAATGACCAAGAAAAGAACAGGTATTCAGCCTTCAAGGTTCAAGAGCTCAAAGATGAAAAGAAAGCTTTGGTGTCCGTTGGTTCCATGGTTGACTGGAGTGATCATCCGACTGCTACCTTGGAATCAGCTGAAGCTTCTACTGCTGTATTTGCTATGATTGCTGGGCACCTATCTGATGCCGAGGAAGCAGACGAATTTGCTCTTATGGGAATCTCGCCTCAGGTACAAAATTTCCCTCTTGGTTGTCATGATAAATATTCATGACTCTTGACTCAATACAATGAACTAAATGAACAAAATGACAAATATTTTTTAGAAGTTCAAGCGTATAAGAGTTCTCTAAAAACTTTGGAACAACAAAAGAAGTGGCTTCAAGATACTCAACTTGAATATGAGGATAAGATTAGAATTCTAAGCATTGATTTAGAGAACACCACTAACATGCTTACATATACTGAAAAACTTAACAATGACAGTATTAAGGCTAAGCAAGACATGCAAGAAAAATTAGATGCTACACTTTTACGATTTGAAAAATGGCAAAAAGCACCCAAGAATCTTTCAAAGTTAATAGATAGTAGTATGTCTTGTAGGACTAAGAGAGGATTAGGCTTTGATAAATATATTGATTCAAAAGATGTATTTGATTTATCTTTTTCAAGTTTCTTTGATCCTGACAAGAAGGAGGAGGGAAAATCTAGTTACAATAGGTTTAAACCAGCTGCAGCAATGCATGATGTTCCTCCACCTCTTACGGGAACATTTATGCCAATATCTAGGCATACTGACTTGGATAGATCACAGATGCATGAGTCTCCAAAAAGCAATACTAATACTAATGACTTTGTCTTTTGTACTTTCAATGACAAGACCAGTGACTATGTATCCTGTGGTTCAAGTGAAGAGTCAAGACCTTCAAGTCCCAAGACAAATGACCCTGCTGCTACTAGTGCTAGGATGAGTGATGAGAGAGTTTCTTCTGCTTCTACTTCTACTGTTTCTAGTTCTAGTTTGTTGAGTCCTAGGAATGTTGCTACTCCTAGAATTGTTTGTAATAAGTTTAGCAGTGTCAAACAATGTCATTTGAATAAAAGGTCTTTTAAAACATGCTTTGTTTGTGGTAGTAAATTTCATTTGATTAAGGATTGTGAAATTTATGATCAACCGCCCTCTGGTTGTCAAGCTTATCCTGCTCCTGGTCCTCCAGGAGTTTCTCCTTTGTCTTTTAGAAGATTAAACCCATGTGCCCAATCATATTCTTCTTCTAGAAGGACCTCTGCTTCAGCTTCTAATCTTTGGAGAAGCAATGCTTATGCCTACAATTGTAAAACCCGCATGCTTTTACCATGAATAGTACCCTTATGATCGTACGTACATGATTAGGACTTTCCTTTTATAACATGTTTACGGTTCACGAACAGGAATGATAAGTATTACGTACGTGTTATAACACGATAAGTATTTATTACGTATTAAAACACGATAATTATTTCAATAATAATTATAATCACGAACGTACGAACATGAAATCATGAACGTAAATAATCACGAGCTTAGTATTACGTATGAATGTATATTTATTACGATCACGAATAAATATAATAAGACACGAACGATAACTATTTAAATCACGTAGAACACGAACACCTGAACACACTAAATATTAAACATGGAAAACGTATGGGTTACCCCATGTGGGCCCCCTTACCCGCGGACAAGACAAGAAACAAGGGCCAAGCCCATGCATTTTTATTAAACAAGGAATTAAGGGAAAAACTATTTTCATAATAACAAAAATTAGGAAAAACAAGAAAACCCTAAAATATTTTTCTCCTTCTTTCTCTTTGTTCTTGGCCACCGGGTATAAACACACACACAAGGTGTGTTTGGTTGATTTTGGTAATTGATCTATTGCAAGTGTGTTAGTGTGTTCATCCTTCTTTGTTTCACGTGATCGGTAAACCCTAAACCCTTTTTCTTTTTATGTTTTATTTAAATCAAGAACACATGAAATCATGAATGTTTTAAAAACAAGTAATCATGTTAATTAAACATGGGGGTAAAATTAATTAAGGGTTTAAGGGGTGTTTGTTTGTGGCCGACGCAAGTACCGAGCCCCAAGGGGGTCTCGGCTTGATTTGATTCGCACCAACCGAGACCTCAAAGTCTCGATGTGGTGGTCTTGTGTCTCTTAAGCAAGAGGAAAAGGGACCCTGACCTTGGTCAGGGTATGTTTTGGCTCGGGTGGGTCTCGGCTAGAATAAAAAGCCACCAACGGCTTATACCGGTGGCTAAATAAGGAAAGCAGGGGGAACTTTAGGCCGCGGCAACAAGGGGAACCGCCGGCTAGCCGGTGGGAACTCTTGCTAGCCGCGGCTATACAAGACCAAGGGTGCGTTTGGTTGTCGGTTCACGTGTTAAAACCGGTCCGGTTCACAATATGTTAGATTAAACACGGGTTCGGTTCATGGGTTACTTTTTAAAAGATTAATTATTTTTACAAGTTTATTTTTTTACAAGAATTAAATTAAATTAACTAAAACATGCACATGATTAATTTAATTTATACATGACTTAGGTTATTAATATTAGTATTAATACATGAATTTTAACCTAAGTAATTATCATTTAATTAGACTATATAAATAATTAATTATTAAAACCATGACTTATAATTAATTAAATTACATGACTTATGTTATATTATTAATAGATAATAATATATGTTTTAACCTAAGTATTTTTTTACCTTTATTTAATTAAATCGTGTTATAGTTAGTTAAATACTTTAACCTATAGTTTATTTAATTCACATGAAATAATTAATAAACTATACTATTTAATTACATGACTTAGAATATTATTCACTAAACACTTAAGCTTATATAATTAGCTTAATAATCCGACTTATATCTAATTATGGAAACTTTCTATTTTTAGGAACTTATTTAATTAAGGCAGCTAATCTATTTATGGAAACTTTCTATTTTTAGAAACTTATCTATTTTCAGCAGTAAATATATTTTTGGAAACTTTCTATTTTTGAAAACTTTCTATTTTTGGAAACTTTCTATTTTTGGAAACTTTCTATTTTTGGAAACATTCTATTTTTGGAATATTTCTATTTTTGGATACTTTATGTTTTAGGAAACCTGCTATTTTTAGAAAGTTACTTATTATTACACAACAAGTATAATAATACATGAAATACAAGAAATATTTAAACAGAATAGACAGAATACATGATAAACACAATATTAAGCTTTAATCAGTAAAACATGACATGAACATATAAAAGAGGCTAAGACATGATATAAAACCAGTTACGTACTCAGTAATCAGATACTTATACACATATGTATGTATGTAGCATTAGTGATACCGAAGTAGGACTCTCATCCGTTCGTCTTCTTTGTTCACTGGACACAAGGTACGGATTCTCCGTCCTTTCAGTATGGACATTCTTTCCTTATTAGGATTTCCCCGTATGCAGCCAACTGTTTTCCCCAGTATATGTTTTTGAATTGCTTATGTTTAATTAGAATACCTAAAGCAATATACATGCATGACCAGTTTCACCTAGTTATAGAGGTACCATAACCATAACACTGGAGGCACTAGTGTTATGACTTCACCACGGCGGAGTGATAGCTCGTGGCGTCCCTTCAGCTTTTGGCCATATTATTATTATCAGGTGGGGCGTATGGGTGCATCCTAGTTTACATGTTTCAGCAGATTATTTAGGTGAATGTGGTGTGTGCCCTGCATCCTTCACAAGGAGTTGATCCCTCCTACCCAAAACCAGTATATTAAATTAGAGGCAACCCCTCTAATTTGCATGACGAGGTCACCCCTCCAAGTATTCATGCACGTGGATAATTCATGACCTATATTGGCTAATGGTAAATATGTTAAACATTTTTTACAAGATAAACATAAGGCTTTTCAAACTATAAAACCAGTTTTACTAAGATATAACCAGGTTATCCAGTATTTAGTCTTTTCCACTGCTTCATGCTTATATTCTTATATTATTCATGCTTTACTTGTATATCTGTGCACTGAGCGTTATGCTCAGCCATTTTCCTTTTCATGTTCCCAAAACGGCAGGTACTCAGGGATGCTCGTAGACTTTAAGCGTACATGCATATGGATTGGAAGCTTCCTAGCCTTATTTACTTTATGCATTTATTTATACTTTGATACTCATTTTCATGGACATTGTTTAGTCCTTTCATTTACAACACTTATGTTTGTGTGTGATGAGTTCTACTTTTGGGGTACCGATGTTTGATTCTTGTATTTCCTTTATGGTCATGTAATGTTTTATACATTTATCCTTGTATGCTTTGATGACACGCCATAATCACGCGTGACATTCCATTTATCAAAATGGGGTGTTACAATTATGGTATCAGAGCCAAGGCTTCGACCTGTAGGCTCTCAAAACACAACATGTGATTAGTGGGTAGTCACTATGGTCTTCCTAGAACTGACAGTCGGTTTTCATGCATTCATCATTTTCATGCATACATATATATGTATTTTCGCAGGTTTATGACTAAGTAATGGTTGGTACAAGACTGGCCCTATTTAGTCGCATGTGTTTTATCGAAACTTTTAAATTTCGGACCGACCCATTGGCGTCCCCTCGCCATGTCTTTTGTTTTAAGTGAACTGACCATATGCGTTCACTCTCGCGCATACAAAAGTTTTCATAAAACTGCATCATGCATTCATGTACTAATTTTCCTGCATAAAATTTTTCTCATGATTTATTGGTATAATTTTTTTTTCATGTATATAGTTTATGTTTTAATCAGTTTAATCATGTATTTTATGTTATACTGTCAGATGGTTCTCATATGCGAGCAAGAACAACTCAATGCAGCAATCCAAACTACAATGCAAGCTATGCTTCCTCATCTGAGGATTGAAATTAGGGCTGAGGTTCAGGCTGCCAACAACCAGCAGCAGCACCCAGTACCTCCTCCTCCTCCTCCTCCAGCAACATTGGCCACATGACTGGAGAGATTCAATAAGCTCCGCCCTCGAGCTTTCGAGAGAACAGATAGCCCCAGTGAAGCTGAAAGCTAGTTGGCTCACATTGAGAAGATCTTCGATGTTATGGGCTATGACCCCGTCTTGAAGTCGAGGTTGGCATGCTACCGGTTCGAAGGTGATGTGTTAGCATGGTGGATAACACTGAAGCAGTCTGAGAGAGGTGATGATTGGGTGGCTGGTTTGACTTGGGCTCAGTTCAGGGATAGGGTAATGGAACAGTTCTTTCCCAAGGCTGAGCAAGACAAGCTGAAGAGGGAGTACCATGGGATCCGACAGAGAGCTAGGGAGAATAGCAACGAGTTCATGCAGCGCTTTCTTCGCTTGGCTGGGTTCCTTGGTGCATCAGCAGGTACTCCTGAAGATTAAGCACACCACTTCAGGTGGGCTCTTCGTACATCGGTCGCAAACAACTTGGTGTGTGCTACGTTCAACACGGTAGCACAAGTGACCGATGCAGCACGTAAGCTAGAGATGCTGCAGGAAAGAGATGAGTTCGGGGAAGCAGAGAGACCCGATAAGAGGTAAACATTCGTATTCAAACAGTGACCAATCCGTATTCTTTCAGTACATGTCAATATTTCATCTCTTTAAATTGTATCTTCCAGGCGGAAGACTGGGGACCGGTCTCAGCCGGCTACTCAGCAGCAACCTAATCAGCCCAAGGGAAACGGTCAGACTCACGACCGTTCTGCTACGGATAGACGTGGTAGTACTGATAAGTACCGTAACAACGCTAGACACTCTAACAGCAGCAGGTCCTTATACTTACGCATTTTCTTATTATTACATGTTATAATTCTTAATTCTGACACATTAGCAAATCTTCTACCAGGAATCATGGTAACGGGAGGGACCAGAACCAGAGAGGTTCACAGCCTAACCATCCAGCTATCACTGGTATTCAATCTTACGATTATCCGCATTGTCCTTTGTACCTATTATCATGTCTCATGTATATTGTTTTTATCAAGCTCTCAGCCAGTCAGGACACCTGCTGGAGGATATACTCATCCTCTTTGCTCTACTTGCCACCGTAGGCACCCAGGGCCATGTCACCGCGACAGCGACGCATGCTACAAGTGTGGTCTTCTTGGCCATCGCATGAAGGATTGCCGCAAGAGCGAGATGGAGGGTACATTATGACATGCTGATACCAAGCCACCTCCTACTAGTGGACGCGTTTACACGACATCTCGCGATCAGGCCAACAAGTCTACAGGTACCATCACTAGAATCTTGTATATGTATGGTCAAGCTGCATGTGTTCTATTTGATACGGGTGCTACTCACTCGGTCATTTCTACTGCTTATGCCAAGAATGATAGGATACTCCCCATGCCACTAGAGAATATACTGAGTATTTCCACGCCTTTGAGAGACTCTGTACGCATAACCCATGTGTACAAGAGCCTTCCCCTAGAGTTTGACGACAAGGTTCGTCTTGTCGACTCACTTCCGCTGGACATGAATGATTTTGACATGATTTTGGGCATGGATTGGCTATCCAAGCATCATGCTACCATAGACTGCCATTCATATCGAGTCATCTTCGATGATGTTAATGCGCCAGAGTACATTCACAACGGGTTCGTACCCGGTAGGTCTGTATAATCATATCAACCCTACAAGCACGTGCATTACTTTCACCTGGTTGTGGGGGTTATCTAGCTACTATTCATGACATGGATGCTGAATCCCCATCAATTCAGGATCAGCCGATAGTGTCAGAATTTCCAGATGTATTTCCAGAAGAACTTTTGGTCATACCACCTGCACGTGAAGTAGAATTTAATATCGAGCTCATCCCAGGAGCTGAGCCGATTTCCAAGGCTCCTTATCACATGGCTCCTATAGAGTTGAAGGAGCCGAAGGATCAATTACAAGAACTTTTAGAACGAGGCTTTATTCGATCGAGCGCATCTCCATGGGGCTCACTGGTCTTATTCGTTAAGAAGAAGGACGGCAGTATGTGTCTTTGCATAGACTATCGCGAGCTCAACAAGATTACCATCAGGAATAGGTATCCACTACCACGTATAGACGATCTGTTTGACCAACTCCAAGGGGCCAAACATTTATCCAAGATTGATCTAAGGTCGGGCTATCATCAGCTACGGGTTAAGGAGCAGGACATCGCCAAGACTGCTTTCCAAACACGCTATGACCACTACGAATTCGTAGTCATGTCATTTGGCCTTACCAATGCCCCAACAGTGTTCAAGGATTTGGTGAACAGAATCTTCCATGAATTTCTGGACAAGTTCGTCATTGACGACATCCTGATTTTCTCTAAGTCCAAGGAGGAACATGAAGACCATCTTCGTACAGTACTACAAATTCTTCGCCAGAAGCAGCTGTATGCTAAATTCTCCAAGTGTGAGTTCTGGTTAGACAAGGTGGCATTCTTAGGTCACATTTGTTGGGAATAAAATATGGGTCAGTTCACTAGACGCTGATAAGAAGAATGTCAACGCTGATAGGATGACATTGGACGCTGACAGCCAAGCGTTGACATTGAAGAAGTCAACGCTGACAGCCTTGAAGATTGACACTGATGGAATATCTTCATACGTATCTTTTGTTTATTTGTTTCTTTATTTATGTATGGTAAAGATAAGCACAACATTGTATTTTCTATTATTATCTTTACCTAGAATAGTTGATTCGTAGCTTATTGTACAAGACTTCTTGTTCTATAAAAGAAGGTCTTTTAGGTTAAAGTCATATATCAGTTTTCATAAGTATTCGCAAGTTAAACCTCTTTCATTGTAATCAACAAGAATCATTCTAATACAAGTGAAAGTTTGTTTAACATCTTTGTGTTTTAGATCAAGTGTTAATTCCGCATAACACTTTGTTACTTTATTCATAAGCAAAGGTTTCTCTACGTGTAGTACTTGATCTAATCTCGTATACACAAAGCTTAATCGATCTAAGTTTGGGATCAACAAGTGGTATCAGAGCTTGTTGAGAAACTTTTGATCTTTAAGTAACGCAAGAACCCTAAAACACCAAAAACCCTAAAAACCCTAAAATTCTCAAAACCCTAAAAACACCATGTCTGGCACAGATCAACCTGCTTCTTTGCTACAAAACAACTCCTCAAATCCTAGTATCAAAATTCCCATGTTTGATGCCAGAAACTTTGAGCTTTGGAAGTCAAATTTTGAGCAATATATAGCTATTCATGACTACACTCTTTGGGAGATCATTGAATATGGGAACACATTCGACAAAGCAGCAAAGATTGCTGCTGCAATTGCCACAAGGACAGCTGTTCCTAATTGTCCTGAAGCTGATAAGGTGGAAAAGCCTGGAGATGGGAGAGCTGTAGCTGTTGAAGATATAGCCAAGAAGAGGGTTGACATGAAAATCTTGAACATCTTGAAACATGCCCTAGGTCATGAGAATCAGCACAAGTACAAACGCTTTGAGTCTGCAAAAGAGCTTTGGGAAGCTCTTGCAGTAGCACATGGTGGCAATGCTGACACAAAAGAAGAAAAGAAGAAGCAACTCTTGCATGAGTATGCTGTCTTTAAAGCTCAACCCAATGAAAATCTCAGCAGTGTGAGAAGTAGACTTCTTGACATCACAAGTCAACTTTCCTTCATGGGAACACAGATTGATGACCCTGAATTGAATGCTACTTTTCTCAAAAGCCTTGGTGATGTATGGAAGATTGAAACAAGATCCATTCTTGTCAATAATACCCACAAGACCTCCAGGTTTGATGACATCTTCAACAAACTAAGACTGTTGGAGAATGAATGGCAATTGGATGGTGATAATAAATCTTCCAGCAGCAACATGGCCTTCTTCTCACAAAGTGAAGGCCAATTTGATTCCATGAACTTCTATGGACATCCAGCCACTGGATCTCAATGTGTCAACGCTGGATCTCAGCCTGTCAGCGCTGGATCATATCCTGTCAACGCTTTGTACTCAAGCGCTGACACATACAATCATGGCGCTGATAGAATTAAACCTGCTGGTTTTGATCTAGATACTGTGTGTGCATTCATTGCTTCTTTGCCCAGTGATTCAAGGATTACATATGAAGATCTTGAGCAGATAAGTGATGAACAATTGGAAGAGATGGATATCAAGTGGACCATGGCTCTTGTAAGTTTAAGAGCAAACAGGTTCAATAAAAGGTTCAAGAAGAAGATGACCTTTAATGCTAAGGATGTTGCTGGCTTTGACAAGTCCAAGGTTGAGTGCTACAACTGTCATAGGATGGGGCACTTTATGAGGGAATGTAGATCTCCAAGAAGATCTGATGCTGGGAAGCCTTCAAGTCAAATGATTAAGAGCCCAGATCCCAAGGCCATGGTCGCTGTTCAACAAATTGATGGAGTTGGAGAATGGGACTGGAGCTGGATGGCTAAGAATGAGGAAGAGGACAGAGCTTTGGTTGCTGAAGTTAAAGAAGAGCATGCTGAATATGCTCTCATGGCACACTCCTCCTCTTCATCAGATAATGAGGTATATGATGATGCTTTCTGTTCTAAGGGTTGTCGTTTAAATACTGAAAAATTAAATAAAGAGATAGTTAAATTATTAGATGAGGCAAGTACTGAAAGATGCAAAGTATCTAATTATCAAATTGCTCTTACCCAAACAGAAAAGACAGTAGCTGAGTATAAGAAAATGGAGTTTGATTTAAAGGATCAAATAAATATCTTAAAACATGAGTTACATCAGAGTAAAGATGTTCAAGATATAGTAAATAGGGTTAATCTTGATTTGATAGCTCAGTTAGAGGAGGCTAACAAAAATAAAGATAATGTGAGTCTTAAAATCCAGAGATTTGATAAGGCCACACAATCCCTAGGAGAGTGTGTTAGTAAACAAAGAGACTCTAAGGATATGAGTGGGATTGGGATGAATAATTATACTGGTGTTCCACCACCAGCTGGGGATTTCTATGGTGTCCAATCAAAGGACTTATCTTGGACTGGCTTGCCAGAATGCCAAGAGAAGGAATTCATTCCTCCACCTAGAGTGACTTCCCCAGTTGAGGAATACAAGCAAAAACTGACTGACCTAGATGAGTGGAAGAAAGCTAACCACACCTTGTTTGTTAAGGGAGGGTTGTTGTGTGAAAGTCCAAATGAGCCCACACCAAACATGATACCAATTGTGGTTCCCAATGATTCTAAACCTATTAAGATCACACACCCTACCACTGGCAAAGCTGTTGACCTTGGCCCACAAACTGTTAGAAAACCTAGTGTTAAATATGCAGAGATGTATAGGAATACTAGGTCACCAAAAAGCCAAGTTAGTAACCAAGGAACAGGCTTCTTTGCTTCTAGACCTAAGACTATGTCTAGAAAAGCTTGTTACACATGTGGTAGCTTCTCACATTTGGCATACAGATGTGTCAACGCTTCCAATGTCAACGCTGATAGGAACCATTTCAGCACTGACAAAAGTCAACATAGGTCAAACACTGTCAGACCCAATACCTTTGTGAACAAAAGTTCACAAGTTGTTAGACCAGCCCCATTCTTTTCTAGAGGGTCTAACACACAAGGCCTAAGACCTTTTCAAAAGTCAAACACTTGGTCAAATAGGCAATGGGTTCCTGTAGCAAACCCTAGGTTCAACGCTGATAAGAGCAATCGGGGCGCTGACAAGAGAAATTTCAGCGCTGACAGACACACTGCCAAACCTAGGTATTTGCAACCACAGGGAAATAAGTCTAAAGCTTCTACTAGCTTAACATGGAGACCAAAACAAGACCAAAACCCTAATTCTACTGGTATTTCTATGACATGCAACAGGTTTCATTATATTTCAAAGGCATTGTCAACACCAATTGGGGTTAACTGGGAATTTCATTCAAACAGGGATGAAAATGGGGTTGTTATGAGAACCAAGTCTGTTCTTGTTGAACAACCAAATGAATCCAAGTCTTCCAAGGCTTGGGTTCCCAAAGAAAACTAATGTGTTTTCTTTATGTGCAGGGCATTCAGAAGAAGATCAATGATTTTGGATACTGGGATAGTGGATGCTCAAGGCACATGACAGGAAAGGAAGACTATCTAACTAATTTCTCTCCTATTCAAGATGGTGATAAGGTATACTTTGGAGGGGGCTATGGAACTATCACAGGAAAAGGAACCCTTGTCACCAACAATCTACGATTTGAGAATGTCTTCCTGGTAAAAGATCTGGATTATAATTTGTTTAGTGTATCACAAGTGTGTGATAACAAAAATAAGGTTCTTTTTACAGATACTGAGTGCTTGGTGTTAAGCAAAGATTATAAGCTCCCTGAGGAAAAATACATAGATTTTAGAACACCAAGGCATAAAGACATATATAATGTGAATCTTAATGGAATTAAGATAAATAATAAAATGTCATGTCTGTATGCTAAAGCCTCAGTAGATGAAAGTAATCTTTGGCACAGGAGATTAGGGCACATAAACTTTAAGAATATTAATAGACTTGTGAGGCTTGGTTTAGTTGATGGTTTGCCTGAAAAGGCTTTCCACAATGACCACTCTTGTGTTGCATGTCTTAAGGGCAAGCAACACAAGGTCTCATTCAGGTCTAAACAGGTGCACTCTAGTTCTAAACCACTTCACTTATTGCATATGGACCTCTTTGGTCCAACTAATATAGAAAGTTTGAAGGGTAAATCATATTGTTTTGTTATCACTGATGATTATTCCAGGTTTACATGGACTTTCTTTTTAGCCAAGAAAAGTGAAACTGCCCAAAGTCTGATTAATTTCATTACCCAAATTGAAAAGAAGAATGGTAATGAGGTCAAAATTATTAGAAGTGACAATGGGGGTGAGTTTAGAAATCAGTTGTTGGATGATTTTTGTGCCAAGAAAGGGATTACTAGGCAGTTTAGCATAGCTAGAACCCCACAGCAAAATGGGGTTGCTGAAAGGAAGAATAGGACTCTTATTGAAGCAGCCAGAACCATGTTGGCTGATGCCTACTTTCCTATAGCCTTTTGGGCTGAAGCTGTTAACACAGCTTGTTATGTTCAAAATAGGGCATTGGTCAACAAGATACATAATAAGACACCTTATGAATTACTTTGGGGAAGGAAGCCAAATATTGGGTTTCTCAAGCCTTTTGGATGTCATGTAGTTGTTCTAGAAATTAGTGAGGCCCTAGGTAAATTTGATTCTAAAGGTGATGAAGGCTACTTCATGGGTTATTCAGTGCAGAGTAAAGGATATAGGGTTTACATTAAAAAGGAAAAACGTATACTTGAAAAGGTACATGTTAGGTTTTTAGAAAGTAAACCTAGTGATCCTGAAAGTGGTCCAAATTGGTTGTTTGACTTAGAACCTTTATCTAGAGCTTTAAATTATATGCCTGTTACTGATCCAGACATTGTGAAGGAAACTTCAAGTGTTTTGGAAAAGAGAATTGGTAATGTTTCAGGTATACAGGTTGCTAAGAAGGATGGACCACCAGCAGCTGAGTCATCTCCCACACAAGAATATGTTACACTTCCTATATGGACAGATGAGTATTATGCTGCTGCTACTGCTGCTAGGAAAGATAATGGTGGTGTTCGAATATCACCAAATACAAACATGCATGATTCTTCAGGCGCTGACAAAGGGAAATCAAGCGCTGACGAGACCAATTCAGACGCTGATGGCTCAAACGCTGACAACAACAGTTCAAGCGTTGTTAGCCCAAACGCTGACAAACAAGGTTCAGACTTTGGAGACACCTTTACACAGCTTTTCTCTTCCCATTTTGAACAGGGTGGACCTTCCAATGTCCATGAAGAGATTTCTGTTGATCAAGAAGAATCTGAAGAAGATATTGGCAACATGGAGCGTGAAGTTGAGGACACTAGACTTTTTGAAGGAGGAGCTCTCACTTCCACAGCAAAGGATCACCCCACATCTCAGATTATTGGTGATGTTATGGCTCCAGTTCAGACAAGAAGATCCCATCAAGGTCTTGGTGGATTTATTGCCAATATACACAAGAAGGTTGATACCCCTCTTGTACAAGCATGTTTGTTTGCCTATTTTCTGTCACAGGAAGAACCCAAGAAAATTTTTGATGCTCTCAAAGAACCAAGTTGGGTGGAAGCAATGCAGGATGAGCTTCACCAATTTGATATACAAGATGTTTGGGAGCTGGTTGATTGTCCTAGATATGTGAGACCAATTGGGACAAGATGGGTTCTAAGGAACAAGAAAGATGAAAGAGGTATTGTGGTCAGAAACAAGGCACGTTTGGTAGCTCAGGGATATACACAAGAGGAAGGCATAGATTATGAAGAAGTCTTTGCTCCAGTTGCAAGAATTGAAGCTATCAGAATTTTCCTAGCTTATGCATCTTGCATGAACTTTACTGTTTATCAAATGGATGTGAAGAGTGCTTTCCTCTATGGCACAATTGTTGAGGAGGTATATGTCATGCAACCTCCTGGTTTTGAAGATCCTGAGAATCCAGACAAGGTTTATAGAGTGAAGAAAGCAATGTATGGACTTCATCAAGCCCCAAGAGCATGGTATGGTACATTGTCCACCTACTTGGTGGAAAATGGTTTCAAGAGGGGCACCATAGATCAGACATTGTTTACAAAGAAGAAAGGAAAACATGTGTTACTTGTGCAGGTCTATGTTGATGACATCTTTTTTGGGTCTACTGATCCAAAAATGAGTGAGGACTTTTCCAAGCTCATGACAGATAAATTCAAGATGAGTGCAATGGGTGAGATGAACTTCTTTCTAGGTTTACAAGTTCAGCAGAAAGAAGATGGTATCTTCATCTCCCAAGACAAGTATGTAGCTGAAATCTTGAAGAAATATGGTTTTTCTCCACATGAGAAGGAGGTTTCCACTCCTATGGATAGGCAACACCCTTGGGGAAAAATTGGAGCTGGAAAGGATGTGGATGTTAGGCACTATAGATCAATGATTGGATCATTGATGTATCTTACAGCCTCAAGACCTGACATCATGTTTGCTGTGTGTGCATGTGCACGCCATCAAGTGACTCCCAAAGAATGTCACCTTTTTGCTGTGAAGAGAATTTTTAGGTACCTAAGATGTTACCCAGATCTTGGCTTGTGGTACCCAAAAGATTCTCCATTGGACCTTATTGCATATTCCGACAGTGACTATGGTGGTGACAAGTTTGATAGGAAATCCACAACTAGTGGATGCCAATTTCTTGGGAGCAGATTAATATCTTGGCAATGCAAGAAACAAACAGTGGTGGCTAATTCTACAACTGAAGTAGAATATGTGGCTGCAGCTGCATGTTGTGGACAAGTCTTATGGATTCAGAACCAGCTGTTGGATTATGGGTATAATTTTATGCATACCAAGATTTTTGTAGACAATAACAGTACTTTATGCATTATTAAAAATCCTGTACATCATTCTAAAACCAAACACATAGAAATTAGACATCATTTTATAAGAGATTGCTTTGAGAAAGGTTTAATACAACCAGATAGGGTAGACACAGAGGACAATGTGGCTGATTTATTAACTAAACCTTTTGATGCTGGAAGATTTCAATATTTGGTAACAAATATTGGAATGGTTAATCTCACTTAATATGTGTTTTGGAATCTTTTTGTAAAAGTATGTACAGGATAATGCATTGTTATTGGTCTTTGTGATGATTTAGATTTTCCACATTATTTTTCTAACACTGACAAAGGTAAATGTAACGCTGTCAAGTGTTATTTTGCCGTTGTTGGAGATATTATTGTCTAACGCTGACAAGAGTTCCTTCAACGCTGATAAGTGTTGTCGGGACGCTGTCAGCAACAAATGTTAGTTTTGTGGTTTTCATCTAAATGTGTAGGTAGGTGGTAGCTTTATACCATTGGATACAGAGTTGCTTATGGATCTTTGAAGAGCTATTTGGACATGTTTTGTTTATGGATGATGGTTGGAATATTTATATTCCTATCTTGACATAAATTTTTAATGTTCATATATACTTTGAGAACTCATGTATCATAGTTTGAGGGGAGGTTTAAGGAACCTTTAGGACTCTTGGGTATTCTTACAATACTCTCATCACAATTCTAGATTGTGTCCACAGGTGAGTATGGGTTAGTTTTACAGAAAACCATTTTTGCTAAAATAAGCTCCACAAACGAATCCATACCTCTTACCCAACCCATGCTTGAAGTAATTCAGGCTGCTCAACCACAACCACAACCAGACCCTGAACCCCAACTTGAGCCTATTCATGAACCATTACCTTCACCAGAAAACATGGACATTGACCAACCCAGCGCTGACACTCAAAATGTGGGCGCTGACACAGCCAATCCCAACACTGATACAATCCCTGAACACTCCCAAACACCCCTTAACCAACCAACACCCACACACTCTACTTCATCTTCCACCCCCTTACAATCTAGGTTGCATAAACGCCAAAGGGTTACTGGAGTGTTCTCCTCTAGTGATCCTAGCCTTGTAGCAGAGAGAACCACCTCCACAAGTGTGGCTGGTGACATGGGTGAGGCTGGGGCTATTGACACAGGCTTAGATGCTGGTCAAGACAGTCCCAACATCATTAAGACCTCATCCATGCCCGATGATTCTATTTTGGGAGGTCAAATTCCCATTCTAGCTGAGGGCAGATTGGAACCTATGACAATAATTGAATTGACGGCTGCTGTCATTAGCTTGTAAAAGCAAAATGTCAGCCTTGTACAAATTGTCAACAAACAGGGACGTGAACTCCAAGTTTTGAGGGAGCGTGTAACTGTTTTGGAAAATCCAAGTAGCAGGAGTCTAATGGAGGAATCTTCCAAAGGGGAGGATGAAGAGGATGAGGAGGATGAGCTGATTCATACAGCTAGTGAGAAGAGTTCAGAGAAGAGTTCACAATTTAGTGAGTCTTTACAGGTTGCTGAAGCTCTCACCAATTTGAAGAAGCACCCAGTTATTGATACATCCAAGGTGACACCATTAAACTTGGAAGGATCTTTCAAAGAAACAATGGGCGCTGATACAGGTTTGAACGCTGACACATCCAGCGCTGACAAAGGTAATCGTGGCGCTGATGAGAGTAACTTGAACGTTGATAAAGTTGCAGGTGGTGTTGATGTATTCTAGCCATCAACAATCATCAAAGATGTGTCCACACAGGTTTCTTCTTCTACTTTACCTATTATTGACCCAAAAGACAAAGGTAAAGGTATTTTGATTGAAGAAGATGTTCCAAAGAAAGATGCAGCACAAATTGCATTTGATGAACAGTTGGCTGCACAACTTTTGGAAAGAGATTTGAAGAGGAGTAGAAGATCACCATTTGTTGTTTCTGAGAGTGAGGAAGAAAGTGGTGATGATAAAGAAGGTGATAGCTCAGATTCAAGTATTCAAATTATTGAAGATCCAGAAAGGCTTGAATATGGGGATGAGCTTGCAAAGGAAAGGTTGAGTGAGTTGAAGAATCAGATTGATTGGGACCTACCAGAAATCACCAGAATGTACCATGCTTGGGAAGACAAGGTTATGGACAACCCAGGAATGAGCTTATCAGATCAAATTTGGGGGTTGGAAGTACTTCTCAGGGTACAAGATGACATAAAGGTGATTATGAGGTTTAATGCACAAGAGGTCAAGACCTGGCTCAAGAGAGATAGAAGGCAGTTGTACTATAAGTTGCTTAGATGCCATCAGCCTAACTGGACATCAAAGAAGTTGCTGGCTTTATCTTTTGAGGAGTTAGAGTATAGGGCACACCCTATTTGGAGGAAGGTGCAAGAACAGAATGTCTACAAGTTTCTTTCAGAAGAAAGGAAACAAGAGCTTGCTGAGGAAATGCAGATTCAAAAGGAAATGAGGATTGCTCAAAGACCAGTGAAGAAAGGAGATCCTTTCCAATTTCCTAAAGACATGGATGTGTATTTTCCAACTGAAGGTGTTATAAGGAAGCATCTCAAGCTTTATCCATTGGAAGCTTCAGATTTGGTAAATGTAGTACCTCTAGATGACAGAAATCCAATCATCAGTTTTGATGAAGATGAGTGTGGATTTTGGAAGATTGGCAGGTTTGGAAAGGAGGTACATACTTTCACTTCAGTTATTTCTATTTTTGCAAGCATAGACAGGGAAGACTTGGTGCATCTATGGAGATTAATAGAGGCCAAGTATACTGCTGAAGCACCTACTTCAGCAAATGGAATAAGACTTTGGAACACATTTATGACTTTGTGTGGTCCAAAAGAAGCAGATCCTGCCATATGGAAGGATCTTAAAGATGATCTCAGTAATCTTCATTGGAGGCTTTATTCTACTTGTGGTGTATTTTATATGAGCTCTACAAAGTTTTCAGAGTATTTACTTGTGGATGCTGACTATTTCTTGTCCAAAGAAGTGTTGGAGAAGATGCTAGAGACACCCTTGGAGATTGATTATACTAGTGATGTGGCCAAAGACTTGATCAGATATGTTTATCACCAACATAAGAAGTTTTTGCAAGATTCCTCCTAAGCCTTAAAGTTTTTATTCAGAAACTTGATCATTGGAATGGATATCAAGTTTA
The DNA here is from genome assembly GCA_025667525.1 of Glebionis coronaria. NCBI lineage: Eukaryota > Viridiplantae > Streptophyta > Magnoliopsida > Asterales > Asteraceae > Glebionis > Glebionis coronaria. The sequence continues at coordinate 651,208,726 of CM046874.1, forward strand.
GGGGAGGATTGTTGGGAATAAAATATGGGTCAGTTCACTAGACGCTGATAAGAAGAATGTCAACGCTGATAGGATGACATTGGACGCTGACAGCCAAGCGTTGACATTGAAGAAGTCAACGCTGACAGCCTTGAAGATTGACACTGATGGAATATCTTCATACGTATCTTTTGTTTATTTGTTTCTTTATTTATGTATGGTAAAGATAAGCACAACATTGTATTTTCTATTATTATCTTTACCTAGAATAGTTGATTCGTAGCTTATTGTACAAGACTTCTTGTTCTATAAAAGAAGGTCTTTTAGGTTAAAGTCATATATCAGTTTTCATAAGTATTCGCAAGTTAAACCTCTTTCATTGTAATCAACAAGAATCATTCTAATACAAGTGAAAGTTTGTTTAACATCTTTGTGTTTTAGATCAAGTGTTAATTCCGCATAACACTTTGTTACTTTATTCATAAGCAAAGGTTTCTCTACGTGTAGTACTTGATCTAATCTCGTATACACAAAGCTTAATCGATCTAAGTTTGGGATCAACAACATTGTATCAGCAGAAAGAATCACGATAGATCCAGCGAAGGTTGAGGCTATTACCAAGTGGCCGAGGCCGACATCAGCGACTGAAGTCCGCAGTTTCCTAGGTTTAGCTGGTTATTACCGTAGGTTCGTGGAGAAATTTTCCCGCTTAGCACTACCATTGACCAAACTGATGCGGAAAGGAGAGAAATTCGTTTGGACTGAAGAACGAGAGAAGAGCTTTGAAGACCTAAAGCAGAAGTTAGTATCTGCACCGATTCTTACTCTCCCATCTGGTACAGGTGGATTTTAGATCTATAGTGATGCATCGGGGAAGGGACTTGGTTGTGTTCTCATGCAACATGGGAAAGTGATCGCGTACGCTTCACGGCAGCTTAAGCCTTATGAAGAAAATTACCCTACGCATGACTTGGAACTTGCAGCAGTCGTGTTTGCATTGAAGATATGGAGGCACTACTTGTATGGAGAATCATGTGACATTTTCACGGACCACAAGAGCTTGAAGTATATCTTCACTCAACGTGAATTGAACATGAGACAGAGGATATGGTTAGAGCTGTTGAAGGATTATGACATTAATCTGCAGTATCATCCCGACAAGGCGAATGTAGTGGTAGATGCACTTAGTAGAAAGTCCGGAATGATAAACAGCATTAAAATTCAGGAGGAAATCATAAGAGACTTGGAGCGACTAGACATAGAGATCATGGTACGTGGACAACATGGTTACTGGGCTAATCTTAGAGTAGAACCCGAGTTACTCTCTAAGATCAAAGAAGCTCAGAAAGATGATGGAGAAATCTGGGCGATAATTCATAATTTGGAGAAGCAGACAAAATTTCGAGTAGATGCAGATGCTATCTTATGGCAGGGCACGAGACTTTGTGTTCCTGATGACCAAGAACTCCGGGAAGCATTGTTAGCTGAGGCTCATAGCTCCCCATTCTCTATCCATCCTGGTTCGACCAAGATGTACCATGACATCAAGCAGTACTTTTGGTGGAGTGGTATGAAACAAGATGTTGCTACTTACGTCTCCAAATGTCTTACCTGCCAGCAGGTTAAGATCGAGCATCAGCGGTCTGGCGGTCTTCTTCAACCGTTAGATATTCCAGAGTGGAAGTGGGACAAAATCACTATGGATTTTGTTACTGGTATTCCACCGACAAAGAAGAAGCACAATGCAATTTGGGTTATCGTCGATCGACTTACCAAATCAGCTCATTTCTTACCGATCTATAAGGAAGATTCGGTCAGTAAACTCGCCGATAGGGAGATCATGAGACTTCACGGTGCTCCATCCAGCATCGTCTCAGACAGAGATCCTCGTTTCACTTCGCGATTCTAGAGAAGTCTGCAGAAAGCTTGGGGTACACAACTTAAGCTTAGCACGGCTTTCCATCCTCAAACAGACGGGCAGTCAGAGCGAACAATTCAGACATTGGAAGACATGTTGAGGTCATGTGCGTTGGAATGGACAGGTGATTGGGACGATTATATTTGTTTGGTGGAGTTTTCATACAACAACAGTTGGCACGCAAGTATCAAGTGTGCTCGTTTCGAGATGTTGTATGGCAGAAAGTGTCGCGCCCCAATCTGCTAGGATCAGGTTGGTGAGCGAACACTTGAAGGACCAGAAATGATAGAGCTGACTAATGAAAAGGTCGCAGTAGCTAAGCAGAAACTGCAAGAAGCACGGTCACGTCAGATGAGTTATGCAGACAAGCATCGTAGGGACTTACATTTTAGCGTAGGAGATCACGTTTTCCTTAAGGTTTCGCCGACACGTGGTTTTAGACGTTTTGGAATCAAAGGGAAACTCAGTCCTTGATTTATCAGACCGTTAGATGTCACTGAACGAGTCGGTGAAGTATCTTATCGTTTAGCGTTACCTACGCATCTTTCTCATGTTCACGATGTGTTTCATGTGTCCTTACTCAGAGGGTACAAGTATCATCCCCTTCCCATGGTTCAGTATCTACTGGAACAGATTCGTGAAGATCTCACTTTCATAGAAGAACCCGAACGAGTTCTTGGCAGATAAGAACGAGTCATGAGAAGGAAGACGATTCCATTCGTCAAAATCCTTTGGAGGGATCATACCGAGGGGGAAGCCACTTGGGAAACAGATGAGTCTATCCGGGCTTCGTACCCTCATTTTATATTCTGAATTCGGGTATGTTCTTCTTTTCCAGTTTACTTTATCTATAATTCAAGGACGAATTATTCTTTTTAGGGGGAAGAGTTGTAAAAACCGCATGCTTTTACCATGAATAGTACCCTTATGATCGTACGTACGTGATTAGAACTTTCCTTTTATAACATGTTTACGTTTCACGAACAGGAATGATAAGTATTACATACATGTTATAACACGATAAGTATTTATTACGTATTAAGACACGATAAATATTTCAATAATAATTATAATCACGAACGTACGAACATGAAATCATGAACGTAAATAATCACGAGCTTAGTATTACGTGTGTATGTATATTTATTACGATCACGAATAAATATAATAAGACACGAACGATAACTATTTAAATCACGTAGAACACGAACACGAGAACACACTAAATATTAAACACGAAAAACGTATGGGTTACCCCATGTGGGACCCCTTACCCGCGGACAAGACAAGAAACAAGTACCAAGCCCATGCAATTTTACTAAACAAGGAATTAAGGGAAAAAGTATTTTCATAATAACAAAAATTAGGAAAAACAAGAAAACCCTAAAATCTTTTTCTCCTTCTTTCTCTTTGTTCTTGTCCGTCAGGTATAAACACACACAAGGTGTGTTTGGTTGATTTTGGTGATTGATCTATTGCAAGTGTGTTAGTGTGTTCATCCTTCTTTGTTTCACGTGATCGGTAAACCCTAAACCCTTTTTCTTTTTATGTCTTTATTTAAATCAAGAACACAAGAAATCATGAATATTTTAAAAACAAGTAATACATGTTAATTAAACATGGGGGTAAAATTAATTAAGGGTTTAAGGGGTGTTTGTTTGTAGCCGACGCAAGAACCAAGCCCCAAGGGGGTCTCGACTTGATTTGATTCGCACCAACCGAGACCTCAAGGTCTCGGGGTGGTGGTCTTGTGTCTCGGAAGCAGGAGGAAAAGGGACCCTGACCTTGGTCGGGGTATGTTTTGGCTCGGGTGGGTCTCGGCTAGAACAAAAAGCCACCACCGGCTTATGTCGGTGGCTAAATAAGGAAAGCAGGGGGGAACTTTAGGCCGCGACAGCAAGGGGAACCGCCGGCTAGCCGGTGGGAACTTTTGCTAGCCGGCGGCTATACAAGACCAAGGGTGCGTTTGGTTGCCGGTTCACGGGTTAAAACCGTTCCGGTTCACAACAAGTTAGATTAAACACGGGTTCGGTTCATGGGTTACTTTTTACAAGATTAATTATTATTACAAGTATGTGTTTACAAGAATTAAATTAAATTAATTAAAACATGCACATGAATAATTTAATTTATATTAGTATTAATACATGAATCTTAACCTAAGTAATTATCATTTAATTAGACTATATAATTAATTAATTATTAAAACCATGACTTATAATTAATTAATTTACATGACTTAGGTTATATTATTAATAGATAATAATACATGTTTTAACCTAAGTATTTTTTACCTTTATTTAATTAAATCGTGTTATAGTTAATTAAATACTTTAACCTATAGTTTATTTAATTCACATGAAATAATTAATAAACTATACTATTTAATTACATGATTTAGAATATTATTCAGTAAACACTTAAGCTTATATAATTAGCTTAATAATCCAGCTTATATCTAATTATGGAAACTTTCTATTTTTAGGAACTTATTTAATTAAGGCAGCTAATCTATTTATGGAAACTTTCTATTTTTAGAAACTTATCTATTTTAGGCAGTAAATCTGTTTTTGGAAACTTTCTATTTTTGGAAACTTTATATTTTTGGAAACTTTCTATTTTAGGAAACCTGCTATTTTTAGAAAGTTACTTATTATTACACAACAAATATAATAATACATGAAATACAAGAAATACTTAAACAGAATAGACAGAATACATGATAAACACAGTATTAAGCTTTAATCAGTAAAACATGACATGAACATATAAAAGAGGCTAAAACATGATATAAAACCAGTTACGTACTCAGTACTCAGATACTTATACACGTATGTATTTATGTAGCATTAGTGATACCGAAGTAGGACTCTCATCCGTTCGTCTTCTTCGTTCACTGGACACAAGGTACGGATTCTCCGTCCTTTCAGTATGGACATTCTTTCCTTATTAGGATTTCCCCGTATGCAGCCAACTATTTTCCCCAATATATGTTTTATATGTTTTTGAATTGCTTATGTTTAATTAGAATACCTAAAGCCATATACATGCATGACCAATTTCACCTAGTTATGGAGGTACCATAACCATAACACTGGAGGCACCAGTGTTATGACTTCACCACGGTGGAGTGATAGCTCGTAGCATCCCTTCAGCTTTTGGCCATATTATTATTATCAGGTGGGGCGTATGGGTGCATCCTAGTTTACATGTTTTCAACAGATTATTCAGGTGAATGTGGTGTGTGCCTTGCATCCTTCACAATGAGCTGATCCCTCCTACCCAAAACTAGTATATTAAATTAGAGGCAGCCCCTCTAATTTGCATGACGAGGTCACCCCTCCAAGTATTCATGCACATGGATAACTCATGACCTATATTGGCTAATGGTAAATATGTGAAACAGTTTTTACAAGATAACCATAAGGTTTTTCAAACTATAAAACCTGTTTTACTAAGATATAACCAGGTTATCCAGGACTTAGTCTTTTCCGCTGCTTCATGCTTATATGCTTATATTATTCATGCTTTACTTGTATATCCGTGCACTGAGCGTTATGCTCAGCCGTTTTCCTTTTCATGTTCCCAAAACAACAGGTACTCAAGGACGCTCGTAGACTTTAAGCGTACGTGCATATGGATTGGAAGCTTCCTAGCCTTCTTTACTTTATGCATTTCTTTATACTTTGATACTCATTTCCATGTACATTGTTTAGTCCTTTCATTTACAGTACTTATGTTTGTGTGTGATGAGTTCTACTTTTGGGGTACCGATGTTTGATTCCGGTATTTCCTTTATGGTCATGTAATGGTTTATACATTTATCCTTGTATGCTTTGATGGCACGCCATAGTAACACGTGACATTCCATTTATCAAAATGGGGTGTTACAACAATAGACCAACCACCAACTATTTTCAGAACTTTAATCAGAATTATGCTTTTAATTCAGACCAAATGCATTTTCGGTTGGGACATTTAGGTTCTGTTGTTAAGCCCTCAGCAGGTTGTTCTTGGTCACAAAATAATACCCATATGATGAACAGGCAACCTAAGAATAAAAGTGGATCTCATCAATCTTCTTGGTTGTCTACTAAAGATCCACAAGGCAGACTCAAGCCTGAAAAGGTATGGGTCCCCTTAAGACACTAACTTTTGAATATAACTTTTTTGTTGTTGTAGATTACTCCATACCAAGATCCAAGTCTTGGAATAGTAGATAGTGGCTGCTCTAGGAGCATGACAGGAAATAAAGGACTTTTGACTAACTTTGTACCATTTCAAGGCGGAAAGGTGTACTTCGGAGGTGGTGAAGGAAGGATCTCTGGCAAAGTAACTATTCAGACACCTAACCTTAATTTTGAGTAGGCTTAATATGTGGAAGCACTTCAAAACTTTAACTTGATCTCTGTCTCTCAGATTTGTGACAAGAAACAGTTTGTCCTCTTTACGGATACTGAAGCTCTGGTGTTATCCAAAGACTTTAAGCTACCGAATGACTCCCAAGTTCTACTCAAAATCCCTAGAAGACACAACCTCTATAGCATCAAGCTGAATGAAGTTAATCCTACTGGTCAACTAGCTTGTTTGGTTGCCAAAGCATCAGAAGATGAAGCCACCAAATGGCATAGGAGGATGGGACATGTAAACTTCAAGACCATTCACAAACTGGCAAATGTGAACTTGGTCTCTGGTTTACCTCCCAAAACTTTCATAAATAACATCAATTGTCTTGCGCGCAACAAAGGCAAACAACACAAAGCATCCTTCAAGGCCATTACTGCTCTCAGCTTCATAACTGAACCATTGCAACTACTACACATGGATTTTTTGGTCCTACCTCCATTAGGAGCATTGACCATAAATAATACTATCTTGTGGTAACTGATGGGTATAGAAGGTTCACGTGGGTTTTCTTTATGGCTGCCAAAAGTGAGACTTACTCCATTCTCAAAGACTTCATTACACTTATTGAGAATCAGCTGTCAAAGAAGGTGAAATGTATCCGATGTGACAACAGAACCGAATCTAAAAATGCAGACCTCATAGCACTTTGCAATTCCAAAGGTATCAAAAGAGATTATAGTGCTGCCAGGACTCCTCAACAGAATGGTGTTACAGAAAGGAAGAACAGGACTCTTATATAAGATGCAAGAACCATGCTTGCAGATTCCAAGCTTCCAACTATGTTTTGGATAGAAGCTGTCAACACTGCAAGCTATGTGTTGAATAGGATTTCCATCACCAATCCTCATAAGAAGACTCCCTATGAGCTACTCACAGCCAAAGTCCCAAGCATTGCTCATTTGAAGCCATTTGGCTGTCCTGTCACCATTCTGAATACTAGTGACTATTTGGGGAAATTTGATGGCAAGGCAGACGAAGGCTATGTTGTAGGATATTCAGCCCACTCAAGATCTTATCGCGTTTATAATCTCCATGCCAAGCTTGTCATTGAAACTATAAATCTTAGGTACTTTGAGGAGAAGACAAACATCCAAGGCAAGGGTCCTGAATGGTGTTTTGATCTTGATTATCTTAGTGACTCGTTGGGATATTTTCGTTTCAAAACTAACCTAGATGCAGGTCCACAAGTGTTTGCAACTTCTAGTGCAGGTGCTGCTTCTAACTTTTCGGACTCCGATGAGGATGATGACATTTTTGTTGTACCATCCTATTCCACCACAGTCGCTCCCAACACCAATGCTAATCCTATTGTTGCTCCTTCAACAGACATTGTGGATTCACAAGGAGCTCTTGATACACTACTCAAGCAACAACAAGATGCTACTACAGCAGCTACTCAAGAAGGCTTTGAGTTTCCTTTGAGTACTCCTATTGTACCCGTTGCTTCTAGTGATCCTAGTGTTACTCCTAGTGCAAGTTTAACACCTATTGGTAGTCCAGTTAGTGATCCTACTTCCACAACTAGGTTCTCTGGTCCTTCTCACTTGGGAAACTATCAAAAGAAGACTTCTACTAAGCTGGATGATATTCATAAGCAGCCAATAGATGGCATTTTTGACTCTACTTCATATGATGATGACTTTGTTGGAGATCTTAATAACTTGGCACCAGTAGTGGATGTAGCTCCTATTCCTGTTCAGCAGATCAATAAAGACCATCCTACTACTCAAATCATAGGGGATCCTGGTTCTACTGTCAAGACTTGCCGCATGTATCAGAAAGTAACGTCTGGTCATCATGCTCGTGTGAGCTACATTGAAGACCAAAAGCGTAATAATCACACAGACTTTCTTCACTGTTTGTTTGCTTGTTTTCTTTCACAAGTGGAACCTAGGTCAGTCTCACATGCTCTTGAGGATCAAAGTTGGGTGGAGGCTATGCAGGAGGAGATGCAGCAGTTCCTGTTTCAAAATGTTTGGATCCGAGTTGATTACCAGATGGAAAGACAACAATTGGTACCAAATGGATTCTCAAAAACAAGAAAGATGCAAGGGTATTGTGGTGAGAAACAAGGCTAGGCTGGTTGCACAAGGCCACACACAACTAGAAGGAATTGACTATACTGAAGTCTTTACTCATGTTGCTAGGATTGAGGCCATTCATCTGTTTTTGGCTTTTGCTTCTTATGTTGGCTTTACGGTTTTTCAGATGGATGTCAAGAGTGCGTTTCTTTATGGCAAGATTGATGAGGAAGTTTATGTCACTCAACCTAAGGGCTTCGTGGATCCGCTTCATCCCAAGAAAGTCTACAATGTGGTCAAAGCTCTTTATGGACTTCATCGGGCTCCTAGAGCTTGGTATGAGCGTCTGTCCACTTTCTTGTTGAAACATGGCTATAGAAGAGGCACTATTGAGAAAACATAGTTCCTTAAAAGGAATGCCAAAGACATCATCCTGGTTCAATTATATGTGCATGACATTATCTTCGGTTCTACTAGGAAGGAACGGTGTGATGAGTATGAACAGCTAATGAAAGGAGAATTTCAGATGAGTGCCATGGGAGAACTCACATTTTTCCTTGGTCTTCAAGTCAAGCAGCAGTCGGATGGTATCTTCATTAGTCAAGACAAGTATGCTCATGAGATCATTCAGAAGTTTGATGTGGAACCTCTTAGACCAGCAGTAACACCTTATGAAGTCACTAAAGTCAAACTCAAGAATGAGCCAGATCCTCCAGTAAATGTTCACATTTACAGGTCCATGATTGGCTCACTCATGTATTTGACTACATCACGTCCGGACATTATGTTTGCAGTAAGTGCTTGTTCTAGACATCAGGTGGCTCTAACCGTATCTAACTTAAATGTAGTCAAGAAAATCTTCAAGTATATCAAGGCACAACCCAAGCTAGGCTTGTGGTATCCAAGGGAATCACCTTTTGTTCTTGAAGCCTATAGTGATAGTGACTATGCAGGTGCTAATAATGATAGGAAGTCTACTACTGGTGGTTATCCATTTTTGGGTCAAAGACTTATCTCATGGCAATGTAAGAAACAGAAAATAGTAGCTACCTTTTCAACAGAAGCTGAATACATAGCTGCTGCTAGTTGTTGTGGACAAGTCTTGTGGATATAAAATCAGATGCTGGATTATGGGTTCAACTTCATGAACACCAAAATTTTCATCGACAATCAAAGAACTATCTGCATTGTGAAGAATCATGTCTTTCATTAACGAACCAAGCACATCGAGATTCGACACCATTTTATACGGGATGCTAATGAGAAGAAGCTGATACATGTTCTTAAAGTACATACGGATGACAATGTTGATGATTTATTGACTAAATCATTTGATGGTCCGAGATTCAACCACTTGGTGGTTCACATTGGTATGGTCAATCCTTGAGGCCTAGGATTAAGAGGAGGCTAAGCCTAAGGGGAGGCTTATTGTACATATTTACTTGTACAGTCATACATATGGTAGCTTCTAACATCAGTTTTCATGGGTATTCGCGGTGTGTGCAACTTCTAGTGGAAGATTTTGGTTACTCCTAGTGGTAGTCTTCTGCTCCTAGTGGGTAAAAACCCTTATTATTCACTTGTGGTTGGCTTCTAGTATCAATTTTGGGTCACTGTTCACTTCGTTGACTTTCATTGACCACTCGCTGCTCCTAGTGTTGACCTTTACGCGTTTTGACTTTAAGTCAACACAAGTTACTTCTGGTGCACATCTTTTGTTTATCTTTGATAACTGGGATTTGCAAATAATTTTTTAAGGGGCAAGTGGTTACTCAAGCATTAATGCCTTAATTTTGAAAGGGAAACCCCCATAATTAGGGGTCAATGAACAGTTTTGTGACTATTATTTATGGTTAAACTACTCATTTGACTCAATTATCAAAACATAAACACACACATACGCTCATACCCTTCACCCTCTTCAATCAATCATCTTCCACTGTTTCAATCATCATCAATGGCATCACTCCAGTACAAGCCCGATCATAACAAGGTGGCCTATCTTGGCAAAGTTCCTAAAAGAGACGAGTTCACAGACATCCTGGAATACATTGATGCTTCCAATCTAAGGTATGCTCTTACTGTTTGCTCCACTGTGTATGATACTGTTATCCGTCAGTTTTGGGCAACTGCCAACACCAATGCTGTTTTGGGTCGCCTATTAGAGCTCCATGCTACTATAGATGGTCGCTCCAATGTGGTGTCTGAGGCATCCATTAGGTCTGCCCTTCATCTCCAAGATGAAGATGGCATTATCTCTCTTCCCAATTCAGAGGTGTTGGATGGTATGGCTGCTATAGGTTATAATCATGAGGGGAAGTTTAACTTCCAGAAAAATAGATTTTCCCCTCGATGGAAGCTGCTGGTTCACTTTTTGATCCATTGTTTGAGTCCAAAATTTGGGAGTTGGGATGCGTTTCCCATCCCCTTGCTACTGGTTTGATTTGTATTGCTCAGGGTCGCACTTTTAACTTTTCTTGTTACCTGTTTGATGGCATGATTAGTAATATTAGTGATACTGGTTCTAGGAAGAAGTTCTTGATGTACCCTAGGTTTTTACAGCAGGTTCTTATGTGCTTACCTAGGAATAGGAAGGAACATGTGCCCCCATAGCTTACTCAAAAGGTTTATGCGAATATGGCACTTGGTTATAAAGGTCCTTTGAGGCCTCTCACTGATGCTATGTTAGGCCTTGCTCAAGGGGGTCCCAATGTGGTTCCTCCGGCTGGTCAAGCCGAGGAGGAACCTCCATTGGAGGATGATCCTATGGAGGAGGAGAACCCTGATACTGGTGTGCCGCATGTGGAGGTTGAGGAGCCAGTTAGAGAGGTGGTGGTAGAAATGCCATCTACCTCAAAGGCTGCCCCTTCTTCTCGCCCACATGAGTCCCCATTTGCTGATTCTCCCCCTCCTAGTCCAACTCCACATTCTGCTGAGAAGCCTTCTAGTTCTCAAGCCCATATGGATGACCCATCGATTGCTTCTGATCCCTATGATGCATCCCCTACACCGACTCCTCTTGGTGGGGAAGCTGAGGAACCTGTTACTTTGACTTCTTTGCTTGCTCTTATGCACAAGTACAATGCCAAGATTGTTTCATTGGAAAATGAGCTCAACCAACACCGAAAGCTCACAAGGGATTTCGTGCTTCCATTAGCAAATAGGGTCAAATCTTTGGAGACGCAGCTCAAGCGCCATAGGAAGAAAGTGGTGCTAACTGATTCTGATGAAGATGAAGAGGAGGATGGGTTGACTATTTTGGCACGGGCTGCCTTTGCTGATAAGCCAAGTGATGACTTGTCTGCTCCTCCTAGTCCTTCATGCATTCCTACTGCTGTTGCTGGTCCCAAGCCAATGGATGACACTGCTGGTCCTACATTGTGACACCCCGGATAGGGTTAAAATATGTAGAAATATCTACGGAGATGTCACTAGGGTAGATCGATAGCATATAGTCCATAGAGCATAAGATAAAGAGTTAGTTAAATCAGATTACATGTTTATTTAAACAAATAAATAAAATTTGTCTTAAACATGGTGAAGAGTGATTGTTTGTGTTTCCCAAATAGAACCCCTGGCGAGTCCTACAATGCAGATTACTAAGATGCTGGAGACCATACAGACACCACGTACTAACTTCATATTCTTGTGCAAAACATACTAAAGGGGGTCAACATAAAGTTGGTGAATTTATAGATTTTAATAATTAATTAGTTTGGACATACATTAATCATAGGAGTAACAATGCTCAAAGCATTCTTACTAAAATATAGATAACATTTGTTTATTATTAGAAACTGAAGCTTAACCTCCGTAGTCCTCAACAGATGAGGACGTAGTGTCTTACAAAAAGACACCTATTCCAGTTCCAACATGGTATACGTCTGTTGTCCCGGCCAAGGCATAGTGAGCATGACTCACCCAGACGGGGATGGTCAATCCCTAATAGATCTATTTATAACATTTGGGCGATTTACAACAATTTAACAATTCCAATAATAATCAATCATAGTCAAGTTTATACAATCTGGTTATGTCCATTATATGTTTGCATGTTTTCTTTCCCAAAAGGGGAAGTTTTATCAAAAGTTTATATAGGGCTATAAACTCACCTGGAAGTAGGCAATAGCTGTTTAATATGAATATCCAATTAAATCTCATGCCAAAGTTATGCCTAATCAGATAGTACAGTCTTAATAGATAGTACAAAGAACATATATGTATGCTTATACAGATTTTAGTCAGTTCATTTATGCTACGGTATTTATCTAAATAACAGTAGTTCAAGTATCATCAATATTCATTTAACTTATCTATATAAGTTTCATTTTTATGTAAACATAAAATGTTTAACTATTAATATCAGTTAGCATACATTTATTTGTAATAATCATTCAACATACAATTAAGTTTCTTATTTAAGTAGACATATAATGTCTTATTTAATTTACGTTCTCTGTTCAAGTATTATAATCACTCATTTACTATTAAATTTCATTATTAAGTAAACAAACAGATTTTACTTAATATTAGTTCACGTTCGTAGTTCATGTATTATAATCATTCATTTAAATCTTAATATTAAGTTTCATATTTTAAGTAGACGTAAGATGTTCTACTAAAATATTAACATACAATTTATCCAACGTTCATATAAATTTTATTTTCTAAAAGTATGTGAGTTTATGTATGGGTAATACATATTCATAATTGTTTTTACAATTATTTCCTAAAGTAAATGTAAATAAAAAAATAAAATGTAATATTTTATTTAACTTTAAAGTTTCCATAAATTATTTTAATATAAAATAATTTAAACTTAAGAATTTATACCTTAATTCTTATGGTCTAAGTATTTTAATTATTTTTTATTATAACTAAAATAGGTTTTAGGGTTAGGGCTTGTTAATGTTTCAGAATATGGCAAAACTAGTCCCTCTATATTTTTAAACAATATAACTTTCGGATTTTACATATTTAGTACCTAGGGCTTGTTAAAGTTTCAGCTTATGGCAGATTTAGTCCCCCTAGTTATATCAAGGTTTTGTAACTTTTACTAAAATTACAAAAACAGCCCCTAGGGCTTCTTTAAGTTTCGGCAATTTACAAGAAGGGTCCTTAGGGTTATAAAATGTCAAAATAACTTTTAGAAACTTCCCAAAATGGTCCCTAGGGTTTAATTTACCACAGATAGTATTTATTAAACCCTAGACTTTTGGATATTTACATTTTCAGTCCTTGTGTTTACTAGTTTATCAAAACAAGTTTCATAAGTTACGATTTTAGTCCTTAAGTTTCATAAATTGTCATTTTCATCCAAAAAGTTTTTATAACTTATATTTTATTATAAAAACTTTTATTTTAACATTCAAACTTTATATAGGCTCATTAAATGAGCTAAACATCTAATGAGCTATTTTAGTGGGCTTAAATATAATTCAAGTCCACTAATTTATTAAAATAGGCCTTTAAATCATTTATTAGGCTTAATACACTTTTAAGTCCTTTAATTAGTTAAATGGGCCTAAGTGTAATCTTAAGTCCATTTAAGTTACTAAGATTTATTAAATGGGCTTACTGGGGTCCATTAAGTTCTAGATTATCATTTCATGGACTTAATTAGTCCATTAACATTACTTTACATTTTATGTAAGTTTTAACTTAGGATATTCTTATAAGCTTATTATGAGCTTATTAATATTTAGTTTTAAATCTAAATAGATGAATAAAACTTAAAATTTGTTTTATGTGTTATACCAAATTAGATCTAGGTGTGTTATAAGGTTACAAGTAAGTCATAAGCCCTAGTAGGAGCTTATATCTCACGGCTAATATTAGTTATAGCTTATTAAGACAAGTCAAGTCTCATTTTAAGGTTGCATGTAATTTATAAGTGTTACAAAAATAGATCTAACTATGTACAAGTCAAGAAAACAAGTTACAAGTCCAAAATGAGATCTAAACTATGTCTAGACCTAAAAATCAAATATAGATCCATGTACACACATATGTAACCCACGACTATATTTTTAAATCTTGGTATTTCCAAGATGAACACTTTAACTAGTTTTTAAGTCTTGTAAATATTTACAAAAACACATCATGATTATCTAGGTTACATGCATGTTCCGAAGTCTACTATTATTCCATGAAAACAATGTATAACCCACGGCTATATTGTTTTCTCCTAATATTCCCATAAGATCTACTAGCTTATTTCATGTGTATCATGTTAAGTTAACATTTATCACTAGATCTAGGTTTATATAAGCATGCATGTACATCTAACCCATTTTAGGTCTTGTGTAACCCACGGCTACATTTATACACATAAGTTGTATTTGTGAATTTTAACATTTCATTTAACATGTTACATTTCATATTCCATTATTCAAAACTTAGGAAAAAAATCATATAGTCACCACTTAATTTAGAAATGGCCTTTAAGGTCATGGTTTTCATGATCTTTAAGTTGCACAAGTTCATTTCATGAGACCTATGCTTATTAGTTAACCAAAGTCCCATAAACAATATTTGTAACTCATGCAATGTTTAGATTTATAAAAGGTTTCATATGGTTTTTAAATCAAGTTTAAAACGTAACATACAAGTCAAAAGTTTCTTATTAAAAGATTTTTAAATCATGAACATGATTTACATAAATATGTCGTGACCTATAAGGGTCATAGCTTAATCAAATCTTGATTTTTAACATGTTATTTACTTGTGTTTATAGATGTATGGTGATGAATGCATGAAGAAATAAAAGATTATGATGTGTATACCTCTCTTGCCTAAAAGTACCAAGAATTATCTAGGTGAACAAGTAGATTTGAGATCTACTCAAGATGATGAAGAAAACCCTAAAACAAACCAAGCCGTGGCCTTGATGATTTCGGCTAGGGCTTGTTTATTGTGATTCCAAAAGGAATAATACTACTAATGATTTGTAGTAAGGATGAGACAAGAATCTTGGTGGATTTAATACTTGGTTTTGGATGTATATGGCTTTAAGCCGTATGATTGAGAGAGAAGAGGATGAGAGAAACAAGGTTGGGTTGTATGAGAGAATGTGAGAGTATGTGTGTGTATTTCGGCTTAAAGAGGAGAGAGGGAAAGGGAATGAAAAAGTTATGATTGCCTAGGTAAGAACACTTATGCCAAGTGTTGGCTTTTGTGTTTCCCATGCATCCCTTCTCCTTCCACATGCCCTTGGTGACGTGTAAGGCTATCCAAAGGAGAGGGTGGGCTTGTGTGGGCTTGTGTTGGGATAGAACATAAAGAATACATAACCTTGGGCTAGTCCAAGAAAGTTTAGGCATGCCTATAATATGCATACATACATATACGACCACATATACGTGGTGTAGCATATTTTTCCAATTTTTGTTAAGTGTTGTTTAATCAAATGTTGGTTGTGCCTTTTTACAACTTGTTTTATGTACATAGTTTACATAGTAAAACTTATTACAACAAGTATGTATGTAAGAATATATGTGCACATTGGACAAGTTTACACATGACTTATATAAATATAATACATGAGTTTGTGTTCTAAGATTTAATGGGTGAAATTTCATTACATAAAATCATGGTAAATCATGGATTTTATAGCACCATCCCGTTATTTTAGCTTTGTCCTCAAAGCTATTAAAAAACTTAGTTATCTTTTAAGTGATAGATGTTCTAAGTATATGATTCGTCTCAGGTTCTCTCTCAGGCACGGATGGCGGCATGAACGCGAAGTGGTCTATACCTAGGTTACTTTTATACGTCTGATTCGGCATTATGGAAGCTTCTGTCATTACAGGTGAACAGAAGAGAATGCAAAGAGATTTTTATCCGGGTTGCACTACTCATTCGATTGAGCAGTAAAAGAGATTACTGCTATGGATGGACAGGAGCAATGCAAAGAGATCTTTATCCGGATCGCATTATACATCCGATTGAGCAGTAAAGGAGACTGCTACTGTGGATGGATAGGGAAGGAATGCAAAGAGATCTTTATCTGGAACGCACCATACATCCGATTGAGCAGAAAAGGAGACTGCTGCTGTGGATGGATAGGAAAGGAATGCAAAGAGATCTTTATCTGGATAGCACTATACATCCGATTGAGCAGTAAAGGAGACTGCTGTTGTGGATGGATAGGGAAGGAATGCAAAGAGATCTTTATCTGGATCGCACTATACATCCGATTGAGCAGTAAAGGAGACTGCTGTTGTGGATGGATAGGCGCGGGCTTCCCAACAGGTGTTGTAGTCATATCTTTCCCGGATCTAGGAGAGGACCATTGGCGTTATGGATTTGGTTAGGAGGATAAATCCATTGCAAATGGTTTCTGATATGAGGAGGACACGCCGGCATGTTTTATACGCTGGGGAAGCGGGGGATGTACTATATCTACATCCTTTTCATGGGTGAGATACATGTTATATCTCCACACCCGAGGATGAAAAATTGGGGGTTGAAGGTAAAACAAAACATTTTAGCTTTAACCCCTCCTATATCAACAACTTTAAGAAAAGACTTACGATTATACCTCAAGTTGGCGGGATACAAACATTAGTTAATAGTACTAAAGTTTCTACCCATCAAAGAGGTTAAGATTGTTGTTGATGGCGATTGCTTAAGAAGTTTCAAAGAATCTGCTTCATTCGCCGCGTGGTTGAGCGAGAGGAGCGCATAAAAGAAGTACCTCAAATTGTGGAAATAAAAGAAGATACCAAGAATAAAGAAGTGCGCGCCTTGCAGGGTGTCGTAACAAGGGTCATGCATTCACTATTACTGGTTCAAAATTTGTACAAATTCTGACTTCTAAAGAGAGGAAATCACATCTCCCAGAGTCTAGTGGGTGATGGTATTGTCGAACTAATTGGACCCGAAGAGGAAAGAGGAATCTCCAAAAACATGGGACATTCAACCTCTCCTTACGGGGGATGTCGGACATAGCCCTAAAAAGTACACCCATTGTGAGTTGGATGTGCCTTTTAGGTTTAGGGTTGCCTAAGTGGCGGATATAACCCTACAAAATACACCCATGGTGAGTTGGATGTGTCTTTCAGGTTTAGGCAGGAGAGAAACAGGTTAGGGAAATGGGGTATTCTCGGACCAAGTATTCTCTGGCCTGTTGGTGCTAGAGATGACACTAAATCTAGTGTTAACTATATCGGGGTTATGGCTCCCCACTATAATCAAGGTTTCATCTCACCAAGGTACACAAACCCATTTTTGGTCATATAAGATAATTGCGTGATACTTGCTAGTCTATTCATGCTAATGATGACATCATAGCTATCAAGACTTTCTAGAATCTGATTGATGTAAAATGGCGATTTGAAATGTTTTAAGGAACAACCTCGAATGATGGTGTTTAACCATCATAAACTTTCCGTCAACTATTCCACAGTATAATAGGAGTCTAGAACTAACGAAGGGATTTTCAATTTCTTACTAAGTTTAGCATTTGTAATGCTTTGGTCTACTCATGTATCAGACAAGATAGATGCATATCATTGGTTTAGTAAGAACGTACCAGGTACGATGTTGGAGCCTGGATTTGCTTGGGCATTGTCGGCCATGTATACTTGCGAAGAATTTCCCTTGTTGTCCTTCTTCTGGTTGGCCCACTTGGGACAATCAGGTTTCACATGCCCAGGGGTTCCACACTCGTAACATACCACAACTTTCTTCGGTTTGCTACTGCTCTCACCAGTGGGGTTTCGGTTTCCCTGCTGCCCACTTCCACTCCCACGTGTATTGGACTTGCCCTTGTTGCTGTTCCCGGGATTGGTATTGGGTCTACCTGGGGTAGCAACATTGGTTTGACAATCGCGAGCAAAATGGCCTTGTTGGCCACACTTGTAGCATCCTTGGCATTGTCCTCCAGCAACATGATGGTAGTTGCACTTTGAACACTTAGGCTTGGTCCCTGAGTAGTTCTTGGTGTGGGTTGTGGGAGTAGTGTCATCCGCTTGCCCAACGTTTTGCTTTTTGGAAGGCTGCTGGTGCTGGCTACGAGAGTTTTCATCGGATTTCCTCTTGTTGTCCGTTTGCCTCTTGGACAGATTGCGGGCTCGCTTGTTGATCAGCTTAGTCGCAAATTCCATAGCACCTTCAACGGTGGTGGGTCGTGAAGCTAGCACATTGTCATGAATGTTGTCAGGGAGTCCGCTGACATACTTTTCAATCTTGTCACTCCTTAGAGGAAACATTCTGGTGCACATCAAGCTTAACTCTTGAAATCTTTGGTTGTACCAAAGGATATCATTGTTCTTACACTTGAGATCCCACATCTCGACTTCCAACTTCTTCATTTCTCCTCTAGGACAATACTTCTCGGTAATTCTCTCTTTGAGGTTGGCCCAAGTGAGAGTATAAGCAGTGTCATGTCCAAGGATGGCGACCACAGAGTTCCACCAAGTAAGGGCACTCTCGAGTAGGGTGCACGTAGCAAACTTAACCCTGTTCTCGTCAGCACAACCACTGATGTGGAAGACTGTCTCTAGTCTTCCAAACCACTACATCAATTCAACAACTCCTTCTTTCCCTCGGTAGTATGAGGGTTTACATTTTAAGAAGTAGGGGTAAGAGCGACCCCTGTTGAAGTTGTTTCTGTGCATGTTGTGGTTTGGGTCATTTCCAACATTAGTTTCTCTGGCTGCCATAGCTGCCGAAATGCCTTCACCAATCATCTCCCGGAGTTGAGCAGTGGTAACATTTTGAGTAGCTTAAGGTACTTCGGTATTAGCGGTGTTGGAGGCAATTGCATTATTGGGGTTCGATCGTGAAATCACCATTTGTCTATAATAATACACAAAATGAGATTATTAATTCAATCGTTAGTACAGTTTTTTTTATTATTTGCAAGAGAATGATTTCATGCATAAAATTCATAACAAATTTGGATAACCTATCAGGATTTCATAATATAATACATTGCACAACAGATATAACATAAGAGAGTGATTTCATGTAAAGTTCCGTAAGGAATTTAAACATTCATCGAGCATATCAAATCGGGAACAAAGACTTAGCTAGCCTTGCCCTGGGTAGTGGTACACATCGTCTTAAGTACATTGTATCCAAAATACATGCCCAAAGAAAAGAAAGATATAGTACGGGATTACATCACTAAAGCTGAAAAGGAATAAAAATACAAAGGCCCTATGGCATGATAGCCGGGATGCAACCCGTAAGCTTATCATGACGTACAAGAAGTCTAGTACGTCTATACTAATCCTGCCTGGATGGTCCACTAGATTATGTCGGGGCTGATGGTGCTGATGGAGCTGGTGGGGCTGCAGAATTTCTCCGGGTGTTCCATAATGTCCGAACTGTCGTTCGGGTCTCCTTGAGCGTACGGAGTGCAGACAATGGTTGGTTCCAGAGTCTATCAACGACCCCTCGGAGATAAGCCATCTCCCCAACAACCCCATCATGCCGGACAGTGGCGAGATCAAAGAAAATGGATAATGATTGCTCTTGAGCGGAAAGAGCAGCATGGGTCTGATGCTGCAGAACCTCCATGACCTGAATGCGCGGGTGGAGGCGGTAGTTCTCCTCCAATAACCACTTCAGTGCCTCGTCCTTCCTAGCCTGAATGCCCTTAGCGGTCTGGGAGTCTCCCATCATAGTGCGGAAAAGAGTGTCGATACGATCATGGATGACGGCATGGCTCTGTTGACTGACTGTCAACTGGCTGCGAAGATCGGATATCTCCCGCTCTTGGCGTGCAGCCAGTGCGGAGATCTGGGCCTGGACGGAATCGACACGTCCTGCCCTGGAGCCTTCCCCGGTCTCATAAGTAGAGACGGGTATGGCCCTAGAAAAATAGCCCGACGAGACGGATGGAGGCATGGAAGATGGTATGCTAGGAGGGACCCGGTCCTCCTCCATAGAGGTTGGGGTCAGTGAGGCTGATGCTGAGATAGAAAAAGGGTCCTCTGGGAGTACAACTTCGATGGCTGGGTCATCCTCTGAATCTGAGGCTGACAACCATCCACACTGCGTCGATCGTGGGGATGAACAAACAACTGGAGTAGGAGCTACTACGGGTAGAAGAGTCGAGGATGCAGTAGGCGGAGTCATGATGCTCTGAAATAGTATTATTTTAAGTTTGAAGTGAGTATAAGCTTACAAACAAAGAATAATATTATTTTAGATTACATGCTTTATGAAATATACCCCTTTTAAACAATTATTATAATGTTTTAAGGTTATAAATATTAATACTTATATATATATATATATATATATATATATATATATATATATATATATATATATATATATATATATATATATATATATATATATATATATATATATATATATATATATATATATATATATATATACTAGTGGCAAAACCCGTCCGATGGACGGGTATGACTTCTAATTATCGTTTTACTTTTTTCTTATTTATTAAATATTTCTTTTGTAATCCTCAATTAACCGGTGTGACCTATGATTGTTTTTTTATTTATTTAACTAAATATTGGTGTTAAAAGCATATATATATTTTTATATTTTAAAGCGTATTAACAAAATCGAACTAAACTATTTTCTTAATAAAAACAGTCGACACTTATAAAAGAAAGTTGGTATCTTGAGATTAATGTAACCCGTAGTTTAACGTATACCCAATAAACCAATCATATTCATTCAATTTAAAAAAAACACACTTCCCATCTCTTTTAAAAAAAAGTATCTCTATACGGTAAATTGTTAAACGACAAAAATACACTATTATGACGGGAATTAAACCATCTTTTTGTAGAGTAGCACGTATATAAACTTTCGAAAAAATTTGATTTTTTTAATCACATATGAGAAAATCGTATATGATTTGTATCATGAATCATATATGATTTTCCAAAATCATATATGATTTAAAAACATCATATGTGATTCATGATACGAATCATATATGATTCATGATACAAAACATATATGATTCATGATGTGAATCATATATAAGAGAAAAATTGAAAAAAAATTTCGTTGAAAGTATATACATATTACTCTCTATGGAACGATGATTTTATTCTCTTTGCGATGGTATGTTTCGTTTTTCCTAACAATTAACAGTTTTTGAGATATTTAATTTTTATAAAAAAAAGATGAAAGTAGGTTTTTTAGATTAAAAAAATGAATGGTTTAGTTTATGTTAAAATATGGATATACATTGAACTTTTTCCTCTAATAGTATAAGCATGCAATCCTAAACTAATTGTATGTCTATAAGAGTACATCTTCAATCTTAACTTCGATTTGAATCTCGAACATAAAATTACCTAACTTAATTATAAACCAAAAATTAATATAAACACGCTAGATTTGAGTCATTAAATCATATTTTGTTAAATTGATCTTATTCACGTATATTTTTTTGTAATAAACTATTCAAAAAATTTTATTTTAAAATAAAAATAGTTTTTATAATATTTTTTAAAATTTTGCACTTTTTAATTTAAATTTTATTCTGATTTATTTTTATTAAATTTTAGTTTTTTTTATTTTTAATGAGTTTATTTTATATTGTTTTAATTTTACAACATTAAGTTTAATTTAAATATTAGTGGGTAAATGTGTAACATTTGTTTAAAAAAGAAAAAGTTATCGAATATTCGGCGTTACGTTACGCGGGTATCATGTTAGTAATCATCTAATGAATGTAACTTCAACAAAGATGATTTTGTTTACGTGGTTGTTCTAATTACATTTTAAGTGTCTTAGCTAATTCCAAATCTATCAATAACTAATTTTCTATAACTATCGTCTAAGTTCTACACAAGAAACCCTTTATTACACAAAAAACGTACACGGATAATATTTTTTGTGAATCAAATGATAGTAAGCAAAGTATAATAGTCACTCTCATCATCAAAGCTAATTGCATCTCTTACTCGAAGAAAATAAAGTTCATGTCCGAACCAATGAACCATCTATATATATTTAGTCACCAGTATGTTTTTGTGTTAGCATCTTTCACAAACTAAAAACCCAATTGAAAGATGATTTAGATCAAATACGACCAAAAATATATTTATAAATTTAGTAACTTTGGTTAGCTTGCTATATTACAACCAAGTTTATTAATATTGTTATTGCATATGTAAATTTGCGACGATTCCCGATAAATGTTGATAACAGGTTAGTGCAGCAAGGATGTTATTGTTAGTGTATCAAGTTTAAAGGTTATCATATACGTAGTATTACCTATTTGTGCATTGTTTTGATTACTAATTATTGACTGTTCGAAAATTGGCAAAGCATGACTTCTTTGTTTTCTCATCCACTTGGTGATAACATTATATTGTATGTCAGCCACCAATGAGTTGCTAATAAAAAAAATCTAAGCTGATGCAATAGTATTATATTCGATTCCAAACCAATGTTTTAAAACCCGAGTTTTAAATCGACCCGGTCAAGTCACCGGGTCCGGGTCAACCCGGTTCAACCCGGGTTAACCCGATTTTCAAAAAAATAATTTTTTTTTATACTTTTATTAATTAATAAAAGTTATATAAAAACCATAAAAACCATTAAAACTTCCGAATATTAAGGATATAAATTGTTTACCAACTAATATAATATGTAAAAATAAAATTTCGTCGCAAATACGTAAAACTTATATATTTAAAAAAAACTCGAAAAAATCAAAACCCGGCCGGGTCTCAAAAACCGGGTTGATCCGGGTCACCCCAAACCCGCTGGGTCAAACCAGGTTTCGAAAGTATAAAACCAGGGTCAAAATGACCCATTTTTGCGACCAAAACCGGGTCAACCGGTTGACCCGGCCGGGTTGACCCGGGTATGAGAACATTGTTCCAAACACTAACTTATTCACAATACTAAATTGCAATGTGTTTTCACATCAGCCAAATCTGACCTTTATTTTATAATACAAGAACACTTGTATAATGGTTGTAAACGCCTATCAGTGTTAGTAAAAAAAATGGCTGCAAACACCTATCCCCGTGTGTTTAATACATCAACACTTCCCCGTTTATGGCAACTGAAATGTACATATACTACAATTTAGATACTACATTTCAAAAATCGTCACCACTTGACCCATTTACTACAAAACTATCAAAGGTAACCATTTTGATCTCTCAGTCAACTTGGCCCGGTTGGTTCTCATTGCCCATTTCCTACTGACTTACGTATCGTACATTTCAACGATCGTCCCCACTTAACCCGTTTACTGCAACACTTTCAAAGTTAACCATTTTGATCTCTTCATTCAACTTGGCCCTGTTGGTTCTCGTTAACCATTTCCTGTCTGACTTTCAGAATCCATTGACAAGAAAACACCTTACTTTGTTAGATTCAAACAAACTGAAATCCCTTTAAGGAAGTCCACAGTTGCACTTGCCAATTCAACACTCTAGCCAATTCGACACTCTACAATAATACTCTCCCTTTTCGTTTGCAGTCGCCAACTTCTATAGTTAGTACTCTGAAACTAAGTCATTCATGTTACTTTCAGCCTCTTGAAACTCCATACCTTCACCCGTGTACCAATGCAAGAACACCTGCTTTCTAAAAATAGCATCCGCTGCAGCCCAAATTTGATATATTTCATGAAAAATATTTACTTAGACACAAAAAATTAACATAATCTTTCAACAGATTAATAGAATAAGACCTAAGGTAATTCACAGAAAAGTATTGTAACCAGTTTTATGCAATTTACTTCTTATTGTCATATAGTAGTAATAGTTTGTGGTCATATTGACCACTAAACATTAATAACTTTGCGTGTGGCCTTATAAGATAGTTCTAGGAACCAACCGCACCAATAACTTACGTAATAATTTTGCAAAATTATAAGATGGTATCTTGAGATTAATGTTTTGACTTATAAGATAGTTTTGGACCATCTCCATGGTACTTTTGATTCAACTCGCTATAAAAACACGTAATAAGGTTGCTGATGCTGAATTTGTCATTGTTTGAGCAACAAAAACAAATTGTTTAATAAAAAGTGCTAAGAAAAATTGATTACTTCAATACCATACAACATGTGTGTGCGTGTGTGAGAGAGTGAGAAAGATGATCTGATCGATAGAGGTTGTATTTGACAATGCTAACATTTTTCCCCTGGATCTGACAATGCCATTATAAAAGTTAAAGTCAGCTTCTTCCTTCAGCTAAGCCCATTTGGTTACAACTGATTATCCACTTTCCTTATCCCATATTACATAATTAATCTCATAATGCAATGCCAAATAGATACCAGGTACTCGAAGCTAAGAAGTTTTGTTAATATGCAATTTATGGAAGAATCAGTTTATAAAGGCAGCTTCTTAGTTCCCTCTTCAAGTCTCTTTTACACTAATTTTTAAAGGGCAACCATTTTTGCCCAGACACTTAAAACTGAAACTGAATCAACTTAGTACAATAACAATCATATGTGTCTAAACTTTAGACTCTAGATAACTTATCTTCCAGAATAGAAGAAACAAAAGACCTATATTGGCATCATAAACTCACTAAAATAAAAAATCATACCTGTGGATCAACGATCCAACCATGATGCAGCGGATATCACTCCTTGAATGTGTGGCCTACTCAACCTTTTATTTGGCTACACCACGACTTATGGAGCATGTGTATTATGTAGAGGTAAGAACAATAAGAAGTTCCCAAAAACATAATTATACCACTTAATGTTGCAGTAAAGATTTCCAGGCTGTGTCTAATATTTAAAAAGTTCAACAATTTTAGGCATAAGTTTTTTATTTATTATACTATGTTTTCATTGTGTCAAAAGTTTAATCCTTGATTTCAATTTTAGATGCAAACACCTACAGTTATCTCTCTGCTGTATTCCAAGTGTATTCTCGAAGGCGTGGACACATTAAGAAAGTATCAAGAATGGTTATCTGGGAATAACAAAAAACACATATTATACACTTTGCATAAGGGAAATTTTTTGTTAATAAGATCACTACTTAAAAAAATGTTTGTAATCATATTTGAAAATTTTATAACTAATAAAATTAAAAACTAAATGGACAAAAAAGTGTAGACAGGTAATTGTTTTGACTTAAATAAAAGTATCAAGTTTGGCCCGAATCATTTTTTACTTATTACCCATATGATGCACATAAATGTATGTGATGGAGCAAACGACCTAAGTATAAAAATGTTCTTTAAATCACCAAATAAGCAAAATAACCACAATTAGTCGTTACTATCATTTACTAAAGCATATTAGAGAGTTCAGAGTATCCAGGATTGCTTATTATGTAGATAAGCAGCTTCAAGTGTACTTTACCAGGGTTAATACCTTTTACCAAAAAAACGCAGCTTCAAGTGTTTGGCTTATCTAGATTGTTTCTCCGTATCTGCTTATTTTAGATCCAAATAAGTAGTTTTCAGTACTGGAGATACTTATTTCTAAATGCTTATCTAAGTTTAAATCAAGGAGATGTTTAAGATTGCTTTTTTTTTTGCTTATTAGTTGGAAGTAGTTTTGTGTTACCCAGAATGCTTCCACTAATCTGCTTATTATGAGGTAAAATGAGCAGTTCATTCCCATTTTGTACAGAATCCTAAACTATATATAGGTTTTGTCTTAATGGGTATTTGGATATGCTCTTATAAAAATACTTAAATTAGCTATAAGGGGTGTTTGGATAAGCTCCTAAGTGCATTGGTGCAGCTTCCTTCGGTCTCTTAAATGCTCCAGCAAATGCATCTGTTGAAGTTGCAGCGGATTTGTGCCCTTGTCCATGGAAAAAAGGTACCATAGATTGATAAAGGTTTTTTTAATCATATCCATATCTGCATAATACATAGGACCAGTCATCTCATAGTTATGTAGGTGTACCCGTAAAAAGCAATGTCCACCTTGTACTTTGCCATAGTTATGTAAGTGTGCCCGTCCCATGGGCTCTTCAAAGGCACCTACGTTAGCTATGTAGTAATGGAGATCCTGGTTGATAATTTGCATACTCATTGACCTATCACTTTCTGCCTAAAACACACAATCATAGCAGAAATATGAGAAATGGTTCATTGTACAATTTATTGAAGTGTTTATTTTACTAATTGTTATTGCTAGTTTTCTACTACTTTTCTGACTTCACAATTTTCATGCTACAGTTTTTCGTCAGGACACACTACAATATAAGAGTAGGAAAGGGATTTCACGGAAATATACACATACATCAACATTGTCTGCAATCAACGCATGGCTGAGGTAATCATGCCACATATCGATAA
This sequence comes from Glebionis coronaria, assembly GCA_025667525.1. Lineage (NCBI taxonomy): Eukaryota > Viridiplantae > Streptophyta > Magnoliopsida > Asterales > Asteraceae > Glebionis > Glebionis coronaria. The sequence goes on from CM046874.1 coordinate 651,235,294, forward strand.
TGTTATAATGCCGAAACTTGTGATATATCCTATATTTGTAGGACCCAATACCTGAAAATGATAAACAGAACCAACGGTTAAAGATAATATGAATCTGAATCAATAAAAAATGTGAAATTTATCATTGTGATTGTGAGTCCCCTTACTTATGCAAGATGTAAAATGTGGCCATAAAATACACGTTTTAGGCAAAAGCATAAACCAAATATTTGAGTACAAAATGGTTAGCAGTGCTTCTCAAGTGTCTTTCGCCAATCAGAAGACAACGCTAGGAAATAATGTAAATGAAATTCAGGAACAATTTTGATATAACAAAATGTGCCCACCACAGCGAGTAACTATGATATGAATAAATAAAGTGACAAAATTGGACATTTTACGCACCTGTCACTCTTCAAAAGTAGGTTTCAAGTCCAGATTATTCAAGCTCACATTCTGAAGCATTAGATGGGGATGGTGTAGGACTTTCCTCCATTGGGTTACTTTAAATGATTCAGTGAAGTTTTAGAAGAAATTAGTTGGTATCTCATGCTCATTGGGTATAGTGATCAAGTAAAGATTGTATCTCAAAAACCCAGTATTGTCATGTAGAGTTGCATTAACTATTAATTTCAGATAAACTATATTAAAATTCATAGCAGTTGTACAAAAATTCTCCACTTACTCTTTCTAAATATCTGCTAGCTACTATAGAATGCCTAACCACTATGTGTATATATAAGTGCATGATATCCTGCATTTCCAGCCTTCAATGAGGCATAGGATTGTACACTGAATAATGACTATAATCAAATATATAAAAGAATAGGATGTTTAACATATCACTACGCATGATAAGATCCAAAAACAATTGTTCAAGAAAGAATTTTGTGTTGTGTTTCATGGCCTGGCAATACAAATGCATGTCCAGTTCTATCAGGGGACACACACATCGCTAAGCTTGCGCCCCCTATAAAATAACATAATGAATGTTAAAGAGTGATTGGTTTCGCTTAACATTACAATTCATATGATAGGTAAAGAGCCATCATGTCAACCTTTGCCAAAGTCTAGACTCTGGCCACCAAATGCACATCGGTAAATCTTTCCCTCGTCAGTTCGAGAAAATGGTAAACCATACTTTTCAAGCTTCATAACTGCTTTTGTTACTTCCCTACATATCAAGAATCTAATGCTCATAGTTTGAAGAGTGCTTCCTAATATACAAAATTGTTTTAGTACAGGAGCGCAATCTAACTAACCAAATTTCACTTCCAACCATACCTTTTTCAACAATTACAACTTTATTTGCTTTCTGCTTTGCTAAATTCTTAGATAACAGATCATATGGATTTGGATCAGCTAAAACCTATGTTGCACGGAAACGCCTCTCGAGTGCCGTGCCAGTCCCGGACCTGATAGCAAGTTATGTCATTGATAGTCAGTTACTAAAATTGAATAATTGTCCAGGTTAATATTTAGCAAACTCGTTGTGGTGCAGGAGGGCATATATCATGTGGGTGGGAGTGTCATGTTGACATGGAAGGGCGAGGAACGTTCTACAGTTGAAATATGGCTTGACATGGAATGCTGAGAAATTTGTTTCGTTTTAACTAACTTATTTCAACCCATCCATCCAATTGACACATTCCTTTTCAAACTAACTTATTTTTTTGGTTTGAGCAGTTTATTCCATTTCATTAAAAGTAAATTGGTCTTTCCTACTATATTGACCACTATAGACATATAGAAAACATTAACGATTACTTTTGAAAGTGAACTGATATTTACTTACCATGGCTGAGGTACTTCTGAAGCTATACTAAAATTCATGCATTTTAACCCACACTTGAACTTGTGGCCGAAGATAATGTCGAGATTAGTAATTGGCTCCCAAAAAACTACATCTTTTGTGTTAGGCATTCTTTCATATATCTCAACCGAAGTTTCCCGCCGTCTTTTGAGAACTCAGTTCAGAACTACAGAGCATGGTTTCGCTTTCACAAATGCATTATAATTAGCTACCACAAGTCTGCAAGTCCTGAACTAAACTTTCAGATAAAAGTTCTCAGCTAATCATTTGATAATAAATTATTATCTGCAGATTCTTGTCGAGAAAATATAAGTTTCAAAAGAAGGTTAAGGCCTAAATGCCATTTTGCAACATGCTAAGACCATTACTCAATTGGCATAAACTCTAAGTTATCTTAAGTGCAAACAGCTAAAGAAAATTATGAGTGCCTGAAGCTTTGGCTCCTTGGTCGATTGTTGTAAAGATCATGGATTTAGCAGAAACTAAAAACCCTTCTCATTGCTCTGGCTCAACTCCTTCGCATGTAAAGAAAAATAAAAATAAAAATATCTATCTGAAAGTAATAAACAAAGTGGAAACATTGGATAAGCCAACCTGGATGTCATGTGTAGTGTTGGTTCGGTTAACCAAAAACTTCATTCCTTTGGTATTCATTAATTAGTAGACCTTCATAGGGATATGCCATTGTCGAAATTCTGTGCATCCATCTCCAGTATCTAGGAATATCTTCGCTATTTAAGAAATACCCACAAGACAAGAAAAAAAAGTTGTTTGTTAATGCAATTACAGCAGCATATCCAAGAATGTAGTTGTGGTTGACTGAGCTCATAAACACGATTTCATTTATCCTATAAAATATCACCTGCAATTTACTATTGTATGTTTTTGTGTTTTCTAGTCAAAAAACCTGTGGTGCTATAAAGAATGGTGGTGGGGCCACAATGAGTTGAGACCCATGGAAAGTCTCATGCACGGTTTTGAATGAGAGAAAGAAGGTCTATCAACTAATCGAATGTTAAAAATCACTACGATGAACCCTTGATAAAATCATATATGCTGCAGGAGATAAAAATGTAAGTGTTTGGCACATCTTGCGTACCTACATGAACAGAAATCAATAATTGATGTTGAGAATCTAAAGTTGCATGTCATATAACGGTAGATAAATGGGCAGGTTTGGTAAAACATTTGTGTTGGTCGAAATGAGCCAGACCTTGTATACTCCTATCTACACATATGTGTTAGTTGCATTCTTTATCAAAGAAACCATGTATACTCCTATAATCTTATCGTGCCTCAAGTAAGTTTTATCGCTGTACTGAATGGTCAAATTACTATATGACAACATTGGAAAAACTTAAGGAGTATCTCCAGCTGATCTTTTAGATAGCTCAAATATATTGAGATATACACTGTCGCAGAAAGAATATGTTTACAATAAATTTCCGGGAGGATGATAAAACAAAGTAGTGGCGATTCAAAGATATAGCCCAAAGGAATCCACGAAAGAAAATCATGTAATGTGGCCAATGTAGCACTGATAGGCTCTGCTCTTTGGGATACTTTTTGCACATATAAGCATAAGTCATGAATGAGCTAAAACACACTGTTACCAACCATAAGAAACAACACAATTACCAACCACAAGAAACAACACAATTAGGTTCCGAATCAATAAATTAGGATCTCGCATCATCTCTTGATAAATTAACAGGTTATGTACTCATGCCAGAATACCATACCCGTGTTCATAGGAGCATGCCTTGAAACCAGAAGACGACAAGAGCAGGTCTCATCATGTACATTTGATCATATAAGCACATTTAGTAAAACCATCCAACCCTCAAGACTGATACACTCTATAAAAAAGGCATAACACAATGTTTGGAGTTGCGTATCATCACAATAATCTCCATTTTTATAATATGTATAATCATTAGGAATTATAGAGAAAATAGGTTACAAAATGATTAAGATAGCTCTCAATTTACCTATTTAACCCATCAGAATTAACCCCACATATACAAAGCTTAGAAAATCACATCACCTGTTTAATCCATCAGATTAAGATAGATCATTCCATCACCTGTTAAATAAAAAAATAAAAAATAACATAATATAAAGCTTAAAAAATCATATCATTTGTTGAACTCACATAAACCTATGCGTAATAGTGCGATAGGACAGATAAAAAACCCTACTAAACCATACATATAGCATATTCAAATAAAACCCTACTAAATCTGCTCACTATCTAAAAAATCATATATGATAAAAAAAAAACCTTACCAGAAACCAAAATCAGATCCCTTAAATCATCCAAACGAAAAATCCCACATCAAAACCCGCTCATCACAAAAAAAATCCTACCTAAGTAGATCAATGAATAAACCTGATAGGAGATTCAAAAACAATCAAAAATCAAGTGAAGAAACTCAATTAGATCAGTATCCCATCGATGAGAAACCAACCAAAGGTGAAATCAAGTCTTCAATTCAATAGTTCTCAATTTGATCAGTATCATTAAATCAAGTATTTTTGTCCTGATCAAAAATAAAGTGAAGATATTCAATTATATTCGTAAACGTATATGTGAATCAAACATTAAAGTACTTTTTACTTTCTCATATTCTAGTCGTTGTACTGCTATGAATAAGAAATCGAAAACACATACCTCGTGGATCAGAACGGATTGCGTCTTCTTTGAGGATTTAACAGATGATCGGAATTTATTTAATTTAAAGTTTTATGTTGGTTTTTATAGGGTGCAATTAAGTTTATTATGTTCGGGAATTCGTAAGCCCGGAATTAAGCCCAGTGACACGTAGGATGAGTACCATGATAGATGACGTGGCGAATCCCTCCTCTTATATATAATATAAAGATATATATATATATATATATATATATATATATATATATATATATATATATATATATATATATATATATATATATATATATATATATATATATATATATATATATATATATATATATATATATCTTTATATTATATATAAGAGGAGGGATTCGCCACGTCATATATATATATATATATATATATATATATATATATATATATATATATATATATATATATATATATATATATATATATATATATATATATATATATATATATATATATATATATATATATATATATATATATATATATATATATATATATATATATATATATATATATATATATATATATATATATATTATCATTTAAGTAGCTCATTCAATAATTCGTAAGTGCAAGGTTTGGTTTAGTGTTATCTATATTTTCATTTCAGTATTTTACTATGTAGTGTAAAATTTTCAAGTTTAGCACGTCTAACATTTTTCATAGCAATAACTCACTAAATAGTACTAATAATCAAGTTTAGTAATCAATATATATACACTTAGTTCACATAGCATAATATGCCCTAAGATCTATATGCTTAACTAATACGGTCCCAAAATAAAATCCCAAAAAGATTTTTATAAGTTATAGTCCAGTTTTAAATAAAAGAAAAATCATTTTATTTTTATTTTCTTTAAAAATTTATCTGGTTCTCTATAACTAATGCTCTGATTGTAACAACCCAAAATCGTGGTCATTATTTAAATATATTTTTACGTATATTTTTGAAATTTTTGACGAGGTTGATTATTATGACGATTGGTAATTTGATTTGGATGATGTTGAAATTTTATTTTTACGTTTTGACGAGTTGCGAGGATTATTAGTGATGACGATATCGACGGATGCCCGAGAAATTTTACATTTTATTTTAAACATGACGATGTTTAATATTTTGATGTTTTTATTTTTATTGTCGTATTAAGTCGTGCCGGGACTATATAATATCATATTTTGTGTGCGTTTTATGTTTTGAGAAACATTTTTATGAAACTCGAGACCCGTAAAAATTTTCAAAAGTGACTAATAGTCATTTCCCGCTTTTTAACAAAGTATTTGCACTTTGATCCACAAGAATCACAACTGGCAAAAACTACCCTAAACTTTTTCCATATAATTGAAAAACAAACACAACTACACACACACAACCACCACACATGCAAAATTCAATCTCTCCTCTCCTCCTACTCAAACAAACCGTCACCCCCTTAGCTCACAAAACCATAGATTTTTAAAAATCTAGCTTGATTCTCTTAATTCTAATCAAAGACCCATCTTAGTTTTATCAATCTCTATCTATTAGTATGAAAATTTCTTGAATGCAAGCATATTTTTGAAAAACCCATTTTTGGATGAAAATCTTGTTGTTTGATCTTAAATTGTTGTTGTATGTAGGTGTTTATGTTTATATATATATATATATGTTTTTATGATTGCATGTTAATATTTTTGAGTTGGGTTTTTATGAATTAATCATCTAGTATGATTTAGTATGTTATGATGTAAACTAGTAGTATAAGGATGATTATTATGGTAAAAATGGGGTTAAAATGTGGTGAAAAATTAATTTTGAGTGATTTTTAAATATATATTTTTTAGCAGATTATTAAAAGTAATTTTTTGAAAATATGAGTTTGAGTTTGAGATGAACTAATTAGATATTGTTGTAGAGGATGTTTTTAGCTTCGTTTTGGTATAAGGTAGGACTTGTAGCTCCAAACGAGCGAAACGTTACGCTAGTTTGATTATTTCGTGTACCGGGAGACGAGTACCGACACAATATATAATTGTTGTCGATATTTGGATCGAATCTCGGGGACTATAAAATGGATTTTTAAATATGTCATGGAATGATTTTGAAGGTTAAGTATGAGGATGTCGAGTTATTTTCAAAGTTGAGTGTCGGTTTCATAAACGGAGAAAAATAAATGTGTTAAAAGACTATATGGGTTGTTGACGTAAAACTGTCCGGTTTTTGTAGTTCAAAGATGTGTCGGGCAGGGAACTTTAAATGTAAAATCTTTTGATGAGTTTTTAACAGGGCTTTCTATATATAGTAAGTGAAGTTTCTAATTAGTATCATAAAAATTTGACGTGTTTAAGTGGGGTAAATGAGCTTGTACATTTGGTGTGTACCGGCAGATTTTTATCGAAGGAATTAACTAATAGAATAAACATATAGAATGGAGTAAAAAGGTCACTTGTATTATTTTTATTTTGGATTGATTTTGATTTTATGATTTTGAGTTTGATATTACTAACTATGGATTTTACTCGAGTTATTATTGATGAAAGCGCCTTATTTGATAGGTTGCGGTTTTTGTGTTTACCGGGCATCAACTATCGTCGAAGATCGTCTTACTAATGCTATTACTTCAGGTGAGTCTATAGCCTCGCTTTCTACTTGTTTTAATGATTTTAAAACCCACGAGGGGGATACATGCTATTTGAAGCAAAATGAACACATGTCATGAGTAATTATTGGACCCGATGTTGCCTTTGATGAAATTAGTTGTATAAGTACCTAATTGCATAAGACCCTAAATTCATGAGCCGTTAACTATCTTCTGACTTGATGTTGCGAGTTGGGAATAGCCGCTTATTCTAATAATAGTACTATTGGGCTGACAACTCTACCTGACACTAGGGCTTTACGCTGAGTAACCCGCTGGGAAGGATAATTTTACGTGAATGAGAATTGGTATTCTTGCAATTAATAGCCTAGTAGGGGCACTGGTAATTTTTCTAGTCATGCTGGCATTTCGCTTGGGTGACTAAGTTAAGGGGTCGGTGTCATGAGCTTAATACAATTCGATAGCTACTGCTATAATATGATATACCTGATTGATAGATTGTATGGCCACAATTCTATTAAACAATTGTGAATGATTTTTACGATGTGTTCAATTATGTTTTGTAAAACCTATAGACTTGCTCAACCTTTGTGTTGATGATTTTAAGCATGTATTTCAGGTACTTGAAGTTGTTGAATTGCGGAGCTTGCTGGAGAAGGATTGCGGAATTGCTTTTGTAGTAATTTGGTCTAAAACAGATTTCTTTCCCTATTGTCATAAACATATAGTAAATGGTCAAATATTTTGGTAAAAGGTTTGTTGTCTTGATTAAGATCCTAGGGGAACCTGTACGCTACTCTGATATACTTTTTAACTGATTTTACTTGGGATTGAAGGTTTTAGAAATTGATTTAAATTATTTCCATATTTATTCTTAAATATACTGTTTTTGGGTCATTTAAAGAGTTGTGAAATGAAGTTTGTAATTAACACCCAATTATGTATTTTCTGCTGCGCAATGTAAATTGGGGGTGTTAAAGATTGGTATCAGAGCTTTTTAGTTATAGCGAATTAGGTCGATTTTTTTGAAAATGTCCTAAACTATAACTTTGGTGTCGAAAGTATTTTATAAAAGCAACGCAACTTCTCTGCAAGGCTCCGGTAAGATTATTTATGTTGTTATGCTTTATTATTATAGATGTATCCCTTAAAATTATTGTGAATTCTTGAGTATTTATTAAGTAAATACTGCAATGAGGTATTGGTATTAATGAAAGGACGTGGAGTGCTATCATCATAATTTCATCATATTTTCATCTTTATGAATATTGTATAATTATCATTTGTATTGCATTGCATTGCATTGCATCACATACATATATGTTTGGCATACGTAATTTATTTGCATTTGCATGATTATGCATTGCATATATATTTTTGAATGATGACCTTATGTACTTATGAATTTTCTGCGATTTCAGAAAATGTCTGACATACCATATTACGTCAAGAATGGAGGATTTACTGTAGGTCAATGGAGTTTACAGAATCAGTATGTAGGTGATCATAAGATTTCAGGTGGATGGTTAGATTACGAGGATGATACGAATGATAAGAAAAATGTTGTAGAGTTTGATAGTGATAATTATATGATAGAGAGTGAGGTTGGAAGAACTGAGGTTAGAACTGAAGTGAGAAGTTATGGGACTGATTTTGAGAAGTATAAGAAAGAGATAGACAGGCTTCGCAGGTTAAGTGAATATGAAGCTCATCTTGGGCCGTATCTTGAGCCACATTGGAAGTTTCAGGATAGTGAGGTATATGCTAATTCTCATTATATGATAGATTCGCCGTGTCAAGGAGGAATTTTGAAGTATGGATTTAGGAATCCACCATGTTTAGATCCAAAAGGGAGGTGCTGCAAGTTAGGACCAAATAAAGATGAAGCAGGAACGAGCCAAGTTGGAGAAAGTGATGGACCACATCATATGGAGTGATGTAGTGAGGAATTGTTGTTGTATTTTAGTTTATGTATTATTGTGTTGTATTTGGATTATCTAGGTGTTGTGAGGTAGCTTTGTGATGGATTATTATTATTGTTATTGTTTAGGATGGTAAGGGTAAGTGACATTAGTGACAAGGTTTTGTTGCGATTTTCTCGGATTTATGGATGAAATCTACTATTACCATTTAGTATTTTGATGTGTCTTTGTTATCTTCTCTTTTTTGTGAGATGATTGTGGAATTTAGGTAGTATTGTGTTGTTGGCGTATGCAGTATTCATGTTATATCTTGCTGAAAAGAGCCTATTCTTTCTATCTCGATGTGTATACTCATTAAGTCTCTTTCGTATGTGATAACAATGGAAAGAGTTGAGTGAGATATGTTTCTGTCATTAGCAGGGATTCCGTTGTATGTGACTGAGTATCTTGAAATATGTCTCCAAAGGTTGCCAACCATTAGGGTAGATTATATGATTGTGTGAATAGTTGTTAGATTGTTTGAAGCTGATAGTGCTGAGGAGACGAGATGCTGTTGAGATTGAAAATCCTGTTGTTTTAGTTGAAGATGCTGCTGAAACTAAAGATGCTGCTGAAATTGAAGATGCTGCTAAAACCGAAGATGCTACTGAGACTGAAGATGTTGCTGTTCCAGTTGGAGATGTTGCTGTTATTCTGCAAGATTTTAAAAGGATGTATGTGTATTGGATTATTAGGAATGAGAAGAGATGCGATGAAGAGTGCCATGCGACTATTGATGGTAATTGGAAAGGTGCAACTATATGGATAAGTTCGAGTAACTGATGGATGTTGATATATCGATAGTCAGTTGGGTTGTTCGACTCGACGAAAAGAGATAGTAATTTAAAGATTGATCCTGATTCGAAATTAAGTGTGGCAGAAAAGGGTAAAGGAATGGTATTGTTGCGAATGACAATAAGGAATAGGAATTTATTTCCTCTAACAGAAGGTAAACTTGGAATTTAATAGTCTAAGATAAGAAGAGATGGTATTCAAGCAGTTGCTATAAATCGGGTAAGCAGGAGGAAGTATGATGTGTAGATCACATATATTTTATACCACTTAAGTAATTATCTATTTACTTGACATAAGTACCGACTAGCTGGAGGTCGAGTTGCTGAAGGAATAACAAGGAATGTGGTATAAAAATTGGTATTTCTGTGGTAATGAAATGTTTTCATTTCGGTAAAGGAGATTGAATAAAGGAATTATTCAGATAATGGAAGATCAATATGAAGGGAATGCTGCTGCTATTACAGCCTGTATTTTGGAATTGCTGATAAGATTTGAGATTTGGATGCAGTAAATTATGTGTTCTTATATGGTAATCATTGAGTAAGAATTTTATTTAAATTCTGAAAGTGTTATTGATGGTGTATTAAATTCTAAAGGTGTTATTGAGGATATATTGAGATTTGAAGATGTTAGAGTTTAGCAGAACTGAGGACGAGAAATCAGCGAGAATTTGCGATTGGTTGAAATGAGAAATTCACCGACGGAAGAATAATATACGTATATATATTAAGGAAATATTTTCTGAGTTTAAGAAATTAAGAAGTATAGCGCAATCAATTGAACTAGAGTTGTGAGAAAGTTAACCAGGATAAGGATGAATATCATAGGATATGATAAATAAAGGTGGAAAGAATTAAATTGGAATGTTGTTGAACATTGAGTACTGATTTCAAGGAGTAATCAGTGGAATTTCTATTTGACGATTTTATTGGTCAATGATGAGAAGGTATGTAGTAGGAAACTATAATAAGTCAAATTTTCTGTGCGCTTTACTAGTAGTAGTCGGAAAAGAATGAGAAGATGAGTTAGTACTTGAGGGTACTATGTGATTGTTCTGTGGAATCGTGGAGTTCACTGTCGTCTTGAGAAAAAGGAAGCTTTGTGTTAGCTTGGTGATAGGAGTTATGCAATCTGATTGTATATTTTATTATATGGCATTGTCAGGAAGTTGAGGATGGTAATATGTTGGATTGTAAGGATTGGCAGATGAGACAATAAGGATAAATTGGTTTGACTGGAAGGGTAAGTCATCAGATAAGTAATAATGGAAGAAAGTAAAGAAGCTGGATGTTCTGTGAATAAGATGATTGCTGTGAGGTTGAACAAACTGAGCACCAGAAATCGGTGTCCATTATTGATTGTGAATGTTTAGTGTGACGATTAGATGATTGAAGGAAAGAAAAGTATTCTCTAACAATTGGAAAATTATTATTAAAAGGAGGAACGGTATGTAAAATACTTTAGATAAGAATTTTAGTTGGAGTATTACAGATGTTTTAGAATGTGCAATCTATGGCTGAAGTGATCGTGAAAATCTGACTAGATTGAAACGATCGAGGCTTTGTCGATACCGACGAAACCGACTGAAGCTTGTCAATTCCTTTGTGTAAGCTGGGTATTATCGGAGGTTTATCGAGAGGTTTTCACTGATTGTTGAACCATTGATAAAGCTGAAAAAGAAGTACTAAATGTGTGAAATCCATTCATATATTCAAGTTGTGGTTGTGAGATCTGATTTTGTAGTTGAGGAAGTTGTGTATGAACGCTGAGGATAGATTGAAGTTTTGTGCCTGTATAATTAGTATTGGAGGAATCTGAAGGAATTATAGAGTTGCGATGATGATATTTGGATAATATCAAGTGGAGAGGAAAGCAATAGTAGTGTGTTGACTTGAATAAAGAAGTGTAACGGGGTTTATATGATCATGAGATTGGACATTGTGGTACTTGTTTTGGGATTGAAAAGTATTACTTGTATCGAATCAAGTATGAAGAAAATAAGAATAAGAAGGACTTGTGTATAAATGCCATTCGGGGATTTTAAAGGAAGAGGAGTTAAGGGTTACTTAATGATGACAAAGAAATAATAATCGATAAATTTTAGATGGGATATGTTATAGTTCTGTATTACGAAGTGTGTTTCAAATTATGAATGATGAGTGTGGATACTTTCACTATCAACTAGTGAGTATTTAGTAAGAAGGATAAGGAAAGAGCTTATAAAATTTCTGAAGTAATTGAGAATTGACTTTTGAGTTTTGAGATAATTGGAATATTGGTAGCAACAAGCAAAATGGATGGAATGGAAAGAAAGTCAGAATCAAGGTAATAAACTAATGGAAAAGGGATATCAAAGAAAGAAGATCGACGAATTGTTGGAAATTTTGAAATACAATGGTAATAGAAATGAGAAAGTTGAGATGTATGTTTTTGTGGGACAAAAACGGTTATTGTGATTATTTAATTTTTCTCCTATTAGATCAGAGAGTGTGTTAAGAATGCAAGGACCAGTGGTGAATGAATTGTTCTAATTAAAAAGAGAATTTAATTATTCTTAGAGTGCTGAGAGTGTCGCATGTAGTATTGAAGGGAATTTTACAAATTGAAGTATTAATACAGAATGGTTGGAATAAAATATAATATGATATCAGGAAGTGATTTGACCATTATATATTTCAGATTTGAATATTATTTAAATAATATATGATATGAGGAAGATGTAATAATGTATTATGGAAGGTATAGTAATTTAGTGATCTAGCAAGCACTACGCTCGGGACATAGAGATTGTTAGAATGAATGAAAGTGGAAAATGAGTATGGAAAGTATTTAAGTGACTGGTTAGAATTATGGATAATCTCATTGTATTTAGTTTGAGTGTAACCTCAAGACATAGAGGCAGAGTAATTTTTGAATACTGGAAATCGCTGTGATAAAGTATGAGTATTGGATAAGGTTTGAACATATTATATGTGAACCAGAGATTGAGATTGACTTTTGGATATTAGAGATTTCTACAGAAAGTGTGAAGAATTGAGTTAAGAAGGAATATTGCGTATTTTCGGAAAGTAATGGACAGAGTGAAAGGATGAATTAACCGATGGTAATTGAAATTGGTATCAATCACATCAACATATAATAGAAACTTGGGATGATGATATCTTAATATTTTACTATGAGGACTAATGGAAATTAGTGAAGATGAAATCTTTATGCGATGATAATCGTCATATCAGTAGTTAAGAGGTGTAATTTGGGAACATACATAGTCGTGGGTCTAATTGTCAGAGTATTGGGGCAGGAATGAAACTGAGAAAGTAATTCAGAAAGAAGTATGAATGATGAAGGAATATTGGCATACTAGGAGGTGAAATTGAAAGTTGGAGTGTAGTTATAGTTGTGGATATGGTGATATCACAAGAATCGAGTTGGATTGGTATGAAAGACGTGAGTATCTCTTAGGATAAGAGGCCACGTTGACTCTAGAAGTGAGGAAGTGCGAGTATGAGGCGGGTTGAGCGTCGAGACGTCGCTCTCTTTTAGGAGGGTAGGATGTAACAACCCAAAATCATGGTCATTATTTAATTATATTTTTACGTATATTTTTGAAATTTTTGACGAGGTTGATTATTGTGACGATTGGTAATTTGATTTGGATGATGTTGAAATTTTATTTTTACGTTTTGACGAGTTGCGAGGATTATTAGTGATGACGATATCGACGGATGCCCGAGAAATTTTACATTTTATTTTAAACATGTCGATGTTTAATATTTTGATGTTTTTATTTTTAATGTCGTATTAAGTCGTGTCGGGACTATATAATATCTTATTTTGTGTGCGTTTTAAGTTTTGAGAAGCATTTTTATAAAACCTGAGACCCGTAAAAATTTTCAAAAGTGACTAATAGTCATTTCCCGCTTTTTAACAAAGTATTTGCACTTTGGTCCACAAGAATCACAATTGGCGAAAACTACCCTAAAATTTTTCCATATAAATTGAAAAACAAACACAACTACACACACACAACCACCACACATGCAAAATTCACTCTCTCCTCTCCTCCCACTCAAACAAACCGTCACCCCCTTAGCTCACAAAACCATAGATTTTTAAAAATCTAGCTTGATTCTCTTAATTCTAATCAAAGGCCCATCTTAGTTTCATCAATCTCTATCTATTGGTATGAAAATTTGTTACATGCAATCATATTTTTGAAAAACCCATTTTTGGATGAAAATCTTGTTTGATCTTAAATTGTTGTTGTATGTAGGTGTTTATGTTTATATATATATATATATATATGTTTTTATGATTGCATGTTAATATTTTTGAGTTGGGTTTTTATGAATTAATCATCTAGTATGATTTAGTATGTTATGATGTAAACTAGTAGTATAAGGATGATTATAGTGGTAAAAATAGGGTTAAAATATGGTGAAAAATTAATTTTGAGTGATTTTTAAATATATATTTTATAGCAGATTATTAAAAGTAATTTTCTGAAAATATGAGTTTTAGTTTGAGATGAACTAATTAGATATTGTTCTAGAGGATGTTGTCAGATTCATTTTTGGTATAAGGTAGGACTTGTAGCTCCAAACGAGCGAAAAGTTACGCTAGTTTGATTATTTGTGTACCGGGAGACGAGTACCGACACAATATATAATTGTTGTCGATATTTGGATCGAATCTCGGGGACTATGTAATGGATTTTTAAATATGTCATGGACTGATTTTGAAGGTTAAGTATGAGGATGTCGAGTTATTTTCAAAGTTGAGTGTCGGTTTCATAAACGGAGAAAAATAAATGTCTTAAAAGACTATATGAGTTGTTGACGTAAAACTGTCCGGTTTTTGTAGTTCAAAGATGTGTCGGACAGGGAACTTTAAATGTAAAATATTTTGATGAGTTTTTAACAGGGCTTTCTATATATAGTAAGTGAAGTTTCTGATTAGTATCATAAAAATTTGACGTGTTTAAGTGGGGTAAATGAGCTTGTACATTTGGTGTGTACCGGGAGATTTTTATCGAAGGAATTAACTAATAGAATAAACATATATAATGGAGTAAAAAGGTCAATTGTATTATTTTTATTTTGGATTGATTTTGATTTTATGATTTTGGGTTTGATATTACTAAGTATGAATTTTACTCGAGTTATTATTGATGAACGCGCCTTACTTGATAAGTTGCGATTTTTGTGTTTACCGGGCATCAACTATCGTCGAAGATCGTATTACTAATGCTATTACTTCAGGTGAGTCTATAGCCTCACTTTCTACTTGTTTTAATGATTTTAAAACCCGCGAGGGGGATACATGCTATTTGAAGTAAAATGAACACATGTCATGAGTAATTGTTGGACCCGATGTTGCCTTTGATGAAATGAGTTGTATAAGTACCTAATTGCTTAAGACCCTAAATTCATGAGCCGTTAACTATCTTCTGACTTGATGTTACGAGTTGGGAATAGCCGCTTATTCTAATAATAGTACTATTGGGCTGACAACCCTATCTGAGACCAGGGCTTTATGCTGAGTAACCCGCTGGGAAGGATAATTTTACGTGAATGAGAATTGGTATTCTTGCAATTAATACCCTAGTAGGGGCACTGGTAATTTTTCTAGTCATGCTGGCATTTGGCGTGGGTGACTAAGTTAAGGGGTCAATGTGATGAGCTTAATACAATTCGATAGCTACTGCTATTATATGATATACCTGATTGATAGATTGTATAGCCACAATTCTATTAAACAATTGTGAATGATTTTTATGATGTGTTCAATTATGTTTTGTAAAACCTATAGACTTGCTCAACCTTTGTGTTGATGATTTTAAGCATGTATTTCAGGTACTTGAGGTTGTTGAATTGCGGAGCTTGCTGGAGAAGGATTGTGGAATTGCTTTTGTAGCAATTTGGTCTAAAACAGATTTCTTTCCCTATTGTCATAAACATATAGTAAATGGTCAAATATTTTGGTAAAAGGTTTGTTGTCTTAATTAAGATCCTAGGGGAACCTGTACGCTACTCTGATATACTTTTTAACTGATTTTACTTGGGATTGAAGGTTTTAGACAATGATTTAAACTATTTCCATATTTATTCTTAAATATACTGTTTTTGGGTCATTTAAAGAGTTGTGAAATGAAGTTTGTAAATAACACCCAATTGTGTATTTTCCGCTGCGCAATGTAAATTAGGGGTGTTAAACTGATACCCTTCTCTGTGACACCCCGGGTAGGGTTAAAGTATGCGGAAATATCCACGGAGATGTCACTAGGGTGGATCGATAGCATATATTCCATAGAGCATAAGATAAAGAGTTAGTTAAATCAGATTATATGTTTATTTAAACAAATAAATAAAAACTGTCTTGAACATGGTGAAGAGTGATTGTTTGTGTTTCCCAAATAGAACCCCTGACGAGTCCAACAATGAAGATTACTAAGATGCTGGAGACCATGCAGACACCACGCACTAACTTTATATTCCTGTGCAAAACATACTAAATGGGGTCAACATAAAGTTGGTGAATTTACAGATTTTAACAATTAATTAGTTTGGACATACATTAATCATAGAAGTAACAACGCACAAAGCATTCTTACTAAAATTTAGATAACATTTGTTTATTATTAGAAACTGAAGCTTAACCTCCGTAGTCCTCAACAGATGAGGACGTAGTGTCTTACAAAAACACACCCATTCCAGTTCCAACATGGTATACGTCTGTTGTCCCGGCCAAGGCACAATGAGCATGACTCACCTAGACGGGGATGGTCAATCCCTAATAGATCTATTTATAACATTCGGGCGATTTACAACAATTTAACAGTTCCAGTAATAATCAATCATAGTCAAAATTATACAATCTGGTTATGTCCGTTATATGTTTGCATGTTTTCTTTCCCAAAAGGGAAAGCTTTATCAAAAGTTTATATGGGGATGTAAACTCACCTGAAAGTAGGCAATAGCTGTTTAATATGAATATCCAATTAAAGCTCACGCCAAAGTTATGCTTAATCAGATAGTACAGTCTTAATAGATAGTACAAAGAACATATATGTATGCTTATACAGATTTTAGTCAGTTCATTTATGCTATGGTATTTATCTAAATAACCGTAGTTCAAGTATCATCAATATTCATTTAACTTATCTATATAAGTTTCAATTTTAAGTAAACATAAAATGTTTAACTATTAATATCAGTTAGCATACATGTATTTGAAATAATCATTCAACTTACAATTAAGTTTCTTATTTAAGTAGACATATAATGTCTTATTTAATTTGCGTTCTCTGTTCAAGTATTATAATCAATCATTTACTATTAAATTTCATTATTAAGTAAACATAAAGATTTTACTTAATATTAGTTCACGTTCGTAGTTCATGCATTATAATCATTCATTTAAATCTTAATATTAAGTTTCATATTTTAAGTAGACGTAAGATGTTCTACTTAAATATTAACATTCAATTTATCCAACGTTCATATAAATTTTATTTTCTAAAAGTATGAGTTTATGTATGGGTAATACATATTCATAATTATTTGTACAATTATTTCCTAAAGTAAATGTAAATAAAAAAATATAATATAATATTTTATTTAACTTTAAAGTTTCCATAAATTATTTTAATATAAAATAATTTAAAATCAAGAATTTATACCTTAATTCTTATGGTCTAAGTATTTTAATTATGTTTTATTATAATTAAAATAGGTTTTAGGGTTAGGGCTTGTTAATGTTTCGGAATATGGCAAAACTAGTCCCTCTATATTTTTAAACAATATAACTTTCGGATTTTACATATTTAGTACCTAGGGCTTGTTAAAGTTTCGACTTATGGCATATTTAGTCCCCCTAGTTATATATAGGTTTTGTAACTTTTACTAAAACTACAAAAACAGCCCCTAGGGCTTCTTTAAGTTTCGGCAATTTACAAGAAGGGTCCTTAGGGTTATAAAATGTCAAAATAACTTTTAGAAACATCCCAAAATGGCCCCTAGGGTTTAATTTACCATGGATAGTATTTATTAAACCCTAGACTTTTGGATATTTACATTTTTAGTCCTTGTGTTTACTAGTTTATCAAAACAAGTTTTATAAGTTACGGTTTTAGTCCTTGAGTTTCATAAATTGTCATTTTCACCCAAAAAGTTTTTATAAGTTATATTTTATTATAAAAACTTTTATTTTAACATTCAAACTTTATATAGTCTCATTAAATGGGCTAAACATCTAATGGGCTATTTTAGTGGGCTAAAATATATTTCAAGTCCACTAATTTATTTAAATGGGCCTTTAAATCATTTATTGGGCTTAATACACTTTTAAGTCCTTTAATTAGTTAAATGGGCCTAAGTGTAATCTTAAGTTCATTTAAGTTACTAAGATTTATCAAATGGTCTTATTGGGGTCCATTAAGTTCTAGATTATCATTTCATGGACTTAATTAGTCCATTAACATTACTTTACATTTTATGTAAGTTTTAACTTAGGATATTCTTATAAGCTTATTATGAGCTTATTAATATTTAGTTTTAAATCTAAATAGATGAATAAAACTTAAAATTTATTTTATGTGTCATACCAAATTAGATCTAGATGTGTTATAAGGTTACAAGTAAGTCATAAGCCCTAGTAGGAGCTTATATCTCACGGCTAATATTAGTTATAGCTTATTAAGACAAGTCAAGTCTCATTTTAAGGTTGCATGTAATTTATAAGTGTTACAAAAATAGATCTAACTATGTACAAGTCAAGAAAACAAGTTACAAGTCCAAAATGAGACCTATACTATGTCTAGACCTTAAAATCAAATATAGATCAATGTACATACATATGTAACCCACGGCTATATTTTTAGATCTTGGTATTTCCAAGATGAACACTTTAGCTAGTTTTTAAGTCTTGTAAGTATTTACAAAAACACATCATGATTATCTAGGTTACATGCATGTTCCCAAGGCTACTATTATTCTAAGAAAACAATGTATAGCCCACGGCTATATTGTTTTCTACCAGTATTCCTATAAGATCTACTAGCTTATTTCATGTGTATCATGTTAAGTTAACATTTATCACTAGATCTAGGTTTATATAAACATGCATGTGCATCTAACCCATTTTAGGTCTTGTGTAACCCACGACTACATTATACATATAAGTTGTATTTGTGATTTTTAACATTCCATTTAACATGTTACATTTCATATTCCATTATTCAAAACTTAGGAAACAAATCATATAGTCACCACTTAATTTAGCCGTGACCTTTAAGGTCATGGTTTTCATGATCTTTAAGTTGCACAAGTTCATTTCATGAGATCTATGGTTTTTAAATCAAGTTTAAAACATAACATACAAGTCAGAAGTTTCTTATTAAAAGATTTTTAAATCATAAACATGATTTACAAAAATATGCCGTGACCTATAAGGGTCATAGCTTAATCAAATCTTGATTTTTAACATGTTATTTACTTGTTTTTATAGATGTATGATGATGCATGCATGAAGAAATAAAAGATTATGATGTGTATACATCTCTTGCCTAAAAGTACCAAGAATGATCTAGATGAACAAGGAGATTTGAGATCTACTCAAGATGATGAAGAAAACCCTAAAACAAACCAAGCCATGGCCTTGATGATTTCGGCTAGGGCTTGTTAATAGTGATTCCAAAAGGAATAATACTACTAATGATTTGTAGTAAGGATGATACAAGAAACTTGGTGGATTTAATACTTGGTTTTGGATGTATATGGCTTTAAGTCGTATGATTGAGAGAGAAGAGGATGAGAGAAACAAGGTTGGATTATATGAGAGAATCTGAGAGTATGTGTGTGTGTTTCGGCTTAAAGAGGAAAGAGAGAAAGGGAATGCAAAAGGCATGATTGCCTAGGTAAGAACACTTGTACCAAGTGTTGGCTTTTGTGTTTCCCATACATCCCTTTTCCTTCCACATGCCCTTGGTGCCGTGTAAGGCTATCCAAGGAAGAGGGTGGGCTTGTGTGGGCTTGTGTTAGGGTAGAACATAAATAATACATAACCTTGGGCTAGTCCAAGAAAGTTTAGGCATGCCTATAATATGCATGCATACATATACGACCACATATACATGGTGTAGCATATTTTTCCAATTTTTGTTGAGTGTTGTTTAATCAAATGTTGGTTGTGCATTTGTACTACTTGTTTTATGTACATAGTTTACATAGTGAAACTTATTACAACAAGTATGTATGTAAGAATATATGTGCACATTGGACAAGTTCACACATGATTTATAGAAATATAATACATGAGTTTGTGTTCTAAGATTAAATGGGTGAAATTTCATTACATAAAATCATGGTAAAATCATGGATTTTACATTCATCGCCCACTGCTGGTCCTTCTCATGATCCCAAGGGAAAAGCCCCTATGATTGATGCACCCTCTCCACCCAAAAGAGCTTGACCATCAAGCTAAGGCTGAGGATTAAGCCCTGCAACAACAGAGACGTGAGCAATTAAGGCACAATGCTATGAATTGGGATAACCATGACTGGATGAATGTGATTACCATCCTTACTTCAGACTACTCTCAGTTCACCGGTTTGTTGGGTAAAGATGTGAATCAAGGTAACTGTGTTCAACGAGCAATGGCATTGATGCGAAAACAACAGGAAACTCTAGCTGCCCAGCTTCGTGAACAACGCTGTAACAGACGTCTGTCGCGTGCTGATGAGAGACGGTTGATGCATCAGTATGTTAAGAATCAATCGGCTGCTTATTATCAGACTGGGTGGACATGGGAGAGGGTGAGGAGGCTTTCTTTTGATGAGCTTAAATATCTTTACACCAAGATAATCAAGCATAGGGGTACACATGTGCCTGAACATGCTATCTATCACCCACCTCCTCGTGTTGTCCACACTTCTAAGCCTGCTGCTGCTCTCACTTCTTCGCCGGTTGTTCAAGAAGGTACTTCTAGGGTTCCATCTTCTAGTGCACCTTCTACTGCTGTTCCCACCACCACCTCTTCAAAGGTTGACCCCACTTACTCAATTGTTGATCCTACCACCACTGCTGAAGCTACTCCCACTCCTGCTGGTACTACCACACCTGTTACTCCTATTGTTGAGCCTACACCCACACCGGTGACTGAACCACCTCCTACTCCATCAGCTAGTGCAGCCACTTCTGATCCTATGGTTGTTGATGACTTTGTTCCTGCTGCTGTTGCTACTGCTGATGTCAAGGTTAAGGAGGAATCTTCTTCTGGTGTCCCCACCCCTCGCCGTTCTATTCGAAAGAAGAAGGCTCGTCGTGGTAATTCTATCCAGTTTGAGAAGAAGGATCCTGCTAATCTCATCGATGCTGCTTCTGATAGTGAGACTAAGTTACCCCTTGGCAAAGGCTTGATTATGGCTTGGAAGGTTCGGCCATCCCCCATTTCTTGTGGTACCTTTACTCATAAGATTACGACTAGTGATGGCTACACCCGATATGTCTCTCGATTGAAAAGTATTTTGTCGTGGGTGGAGCGTCGTGCTCTTATGCTGTTGTATGGTTTGGTTGATCCTGAGATTCCTAAGTCTCCTAGTGAGCTTCCTAACTGGCATGGGTTGACAATTTGGGGAGACTTGAAGTTAATGTTGGATTCCCCTCCTGATTCTCCTCATGTTGGCATATGGAAGGATCAACCTCGTTGGGTTATAAGGAGGTGGAAGTTATATGTTGGGTGTGGTGTTCATGTGTTGGAACTTGAGTCTGGTGCTGTTGTGTTTATGCTTACTGATGTGGAGTATCAGTTGACCATTTCTACCATGGAAGCTATACTGTAGTGCCACCTGCTGGTGTCTAATGCTCCTTATGGTAACGAGTCTGCCATGGCCACTACCTTAGTTGAGGGAATTCAAGCTCGGCTGCATGCAGACAAAGTTGCTGCTTCTGGTATGTGATTGGTTTGTTTCTTCTATCTTTTTGGTATACATACATTCTTTTCACCAAAATGTACAGTGAATGGTGACTCACATTTTACTTTAGTTGGTTGTTAAAAAAACATACTTTTATATATTATCTGCTTATACTTTTAACATGTGATGGAATTTCAAAACTTGTAAATCATATAATATTTGCTTATACTTTTCCATCATGAAACTGTTTTCAACTTAGCATTTTCACACTTGGGTTGTCTTGAGAAGTACTTCTGGTGTTGGACCTAGTCACACAACAGATGGTGCTCAACTCACCATGTCTTGCAGACAAGAAAGAGTTGATTCACCATGAGGCTATGGCTCTGGTGTGATTATCAAATCCGTTGATGGTTGCAAGTTTACCAAAAATTGGAGGGTTTTCACTTGCCTTGGTCCTAGACTGAAAAGTGGCTAGTCCAAGGGGGTACGACTCTTGGTAAAGACCTATATCAAATCCGTTGATAGCTGTTATAGCTTGCTCAAAGCTATAGGGTTTTCTGCTCAATGTTGCTTTATTGCTAAGAGTTGGCTAGTCCGGAAGGGTACGACTTCTGGTAAAGACTCATATCAAATCCGTTAACGGCTGTGATGATTTTCCCAAAATCATTAGGGTACCCGCACTCACCATTGATTTACGTTCTAAGAGTTGGGTTGGGTTCTGGTCGCCCAGGGTGATGCTTATTTCACCACAAAGACTGGCTAGCCCAAGAGCGAGCAGCTACTTGGTAAAGGCTCATCAAATCTGCTCATGTTGCTGTAAAGATTCAACAAGGTGCAGATCTGTTTCAAGCTTTCAGGAAGCTTCTAGGTGTTACTCGTTGCAGCAGTCTTTGTGTTTTCAATGCTGATGGTTATATTGCTGCTGATTATGATGTTGTTTCAATCCTCAAGCTGTTTTGCAAGATTTACCAAGAAACTTGAACTCAACCAGTCAAATTCAAGTTTAGGGGAGGATTGTTAGGACCTCTAGAATAGATATTTTTAATAGATAAGCTAGGAGGTATGTAGTTCCTCCTGGTCCTAGTAGTAGTAGGAGCAACACGTGCTCCTAGTCTAAAGTCAAACATTATTATTCTTAGTAGTTTGTTAGGATATGCATGAGATATGTTAGGAAAGGATATGCATATCAGAAGTTACACGTTTTGGTTTAATGTAGTCTTAGGGTTTCCTTGTAGTATAAAAGGAACCCATTGGCAAAAGGGTTAGACACACCTTCATCATCTTTATTCTTTTCATATTAATAGTAGAATACCTTAGTAAGGATCAAGTTATTTAGTTATTCTGTTTCTTCTTGTTCATAGTATTTGTATTCCGCACTTATACTGTGTGTTTCATCAAGAGTCTCTCTGTAAATAGACTTGTGATTATAGAAGTCGTTCACCATCCTTAACAGGCTGCAAGATCCACATATAGTAGACCCTACAGTAAGTTTGATGAAAACTCTCATGATGGTTACTTCCTTGGATTCTTACTAGTTTCTAAAGCATATAAAGTATTCAACACAAGAAGACAATGTATTGAAGAAACTTACCACATCACCTTCAATGAAAGCTCTGAAGCTCTCAAATTTGCAAATCCATCAGATGATGAACTTCATATTCATGAATGTTATAATTATCCATCTGATGAATTTCAACATTATGAACCTTCTCAAAGATATCAGATAAACAATCTAGTTCCTCATATTGATCCATTTGAAGATATGACGAGTCCTACAAAAGGAAATCCTCCAGTCTCAAATACTGATGGCTGTCAATCAAATGATCAAAATGATCAGTCTCAAAATGATCAAAATGATCAGCAAGCTAACACAAATGACCAAAATGGTCAGTCTCAAAATGATCAACATGCTCACACAAATGATCAAAATGATCAATCAAATGAAGCTGCTGATGACCAATCTGAGCCTCCTGCTCAATGTTCTCCAACTATCTCTAGGGAGTTAGGTCTTGGATGTGTTGCTTCTGGCCAAAAAAGAAGCCCTCCATTGATTGAACCTTTATTTATAGAATATCCTTCAGTAGAAACTAGAGATAATCCAATTCTAAGTCCATGTTATGGACTTCTAAGATCTAGCTCTCATCATGACACCAATGCTTATTCTCTAGCTCCACAAAAATCTTGTACTAATACTAGTCACAAACAGCTGGTGAACATAATATGCAATCCTAGAGAATGTACAGTCACTAGATCTATGGCAAAGAAACTTAGTGTTGCTTCACCTGGAGAATGTCTCTATGCAAACTTTCTTTCAGAAATTGAACCTACAGATATCTCCGAAGCACTCACACACCCTAGATAGGTGGATGCCATGTAAGAAGAACTAAATCAATTTGAAGGAAATAAAGTATAGAAATTGGTTCCTCTTCCATATGGTCAATGAACCACTGGCACTAGACGGGTTTACAAACTCAAAAGAGATGAAACCAATGTGGTGACCAAAAACAAAGCTAGGCTGGTGGCCCAAGGATTCAATCAAGAGCTTGGTGTTGATTTTTATCAGATCTTTGCTCCAATTGACCATAAATAAAGCTAGGCTTATGCCACTTACATGAACTTCACCATCTACCAAATGGATGTCAAAATTGCATTCCTAAATGGTGACCTAAAAGAAGAAGTTTATGTCAAACAGCCTCTTGGCTTTGAGAGTAGTAAATACCTAAATCATGTCTACAAACACTACAAAGCTTTGTATGGACTGAAGCAAGCCCCAAGGGCATGGTATGAAACTCCCTCAACATTTCTCATTGAACATAAATTTGTCAGAGGAAAAATAAATAGCACCTTGTTTATCTATAAATCTAAAACTGACACCATTCTGGTACAATTTTATGTGGATGACATCATCTTTGGTTCAACAAGCTTGAAACTATGCAAACAATTTGCCAAGCTTATGACCAACAAGTTTGAGATGAGTATGATGGGATAAATCACATACTTTCTTGGTCTTCAGATTAAACAATCTGACAAAGGCATCTCCATCAATCAAGAAAAATATGTCAAGGATCTACTAAAGAAGTATGATATCAATTGTGCTTCAGTAAAAACACCGACGGTACCCCCTAACAACTTAGGACCTGATCTCAATCGACAATCAGTCAATGAGACTCAACATAGAGGTATGATTGGGTCACTCATGTACTTAACAACATGCAAACCTGACATTCAATTCTCTACATGCCTTTATGCAAGATACCAAGCAGATTCAAAGGAACGCACCTTACTACTGTAAATAGAATATTCAGATACCTAAAAGGTACACCACGTCTAGGTCTTTGGTACCCCAAATCCTTAGGATTTGATCTTAAAGGGTATTCAGACTCTGACTATGCTAGATGCAATATGCACAGAAAAAGCACTTATGGTGTTGTCCAATTGATGGGTGGCAAACTTGTGTGTTGGAGCGCTAAAAAGCAAAAAAAAGTTGCCATGTCTTCAGCAGAAGCTGAATATGTGGCAGTTGTTGGATGTTGTGCCAATGTTCTTTGGATGAAAAGCCAACTGGCTGATTATGACATAGAATATGAAAAGGTATCAATCTTTTGTGATAACACTAGTGATATTGCAATATCAAATAATCCAGTCCTTCACTCAAGAACAAAACACATTGATATCAGATATCACTTTATCAGAGATCACATTGTGAAAGGGGACATTGAATTACATTTCATCCCCACTCATTACCAATTGGTTGATATCTTCACCAAACCACTAGATGAACCAACTTTCAAAAGATTGATAGTGGAGCTTGGTATGCTGAACATTGATGATACAAAACCTGAACCTTCAACATTCACTGAAGAAGCTTAAAGGTTCAGCATTTCTTAAAAAGTTTTATGATTTATTCAAATAGAAGTGTTTGAGTAAAGGAGTGTGCAATGTCATGTGTCTATCTCACAATATGTGATTGAGTATATGATGTTTTGTCGCCTTATATGATTCACTGAAGCTGAACAAACAATCACTAGTCATCAAAGTTTCTCTTCAGAAAAATCTTAAAAATGTTTTTTTTACAAATGAGTAGCTAGGCCTGAGTAGAGGAGCGTGCAATGTCATATGTCTAGCTCACTTATGTGAACATGTATATGGGGTTTGTCGCCTCATCTGACGTACTGAAGCTCACAAGTATTGCCATCAGCTTCAGCATATCAGGCCAACAACTTTTAAAAAAATCAATCTTGTGTTTAAAAGGAGTAAATGGCATTAAATTTCTTAAGAATAAATACAAAACATTCTTTTAAAAGGTGTGAACTGTTTATTTAGGAAATATCAAACGTCCATATCACAGTCAACAACTTCCTGACAAATGAGGCGTTTCACTGTTTAAAGCAACAAATAATCCTACCCTTTTGTAAATCATTAATTAGAGAGTTTGTGCCAATTGTTCAAAAGAAACCCTAAAAGTTTCATAACTTTTTCAAATGTTTAAGAAAAACTTTTACAAATCAGTCTAAAGTTTTATATATCCTTTGAATATTGGAGTTTATATCATATTTGCAAAATCTTTCATCACAAAACACACACAAACTCTCTCTCTTTCTTTGAAAAAAACACACACACAAAACATAAATGGTAGCCGAATCATCTTCGCATCAAGATAGTGATATCACACTGAACCCATCCATTCATGTCAACTATCCCATTGAAGATATCATCTTCAAACCCAAGAACATCACTTTAATCAAACCAGATACCATAAAATCAGTTCCTAGGGATCAAGTCATGACTTTCTTGTCAAAATATGTACTACATGATGCTTTATTTAAAGATCCAGGAATGATGTTTCAAAATGTCTTTAAGGAGTTTTGGTTCACAGCACAAGTGTCTCACAAAAAGAAATCAATAGAGTTTGATTCTACAACTGCTGGGATTCATGGTAAAATCGGTTTAAAATTGTTTAGAAGGGTTTTGGGTTTAAACTATTTGGAAAACCCTAATAACTATGAGGCTATACCTAATGATTTTTCCATTGTTAAAACTTTCTTTAAAGAAATCGGGTATACTAAAGAGATTACTGAAAAAGGGGGTTTGAAAAGGAGTTGTTTGCCACCTACGTGGAAATTGCTGATGACCATTCTGATTGAGTGTTTGGGGGGGGGGGGGGGGGGAACTGGAGGGCTTGACCAGATAAACCAAAGGGATGAAATAATTTTATATTGTCTAGCCAAGGGGATCAAAGCTGATTTTGGGAGGCTAATATTTGAAGATCTTCATAGGAAGCTGGAGAAAAAGACTAGGGAGAAAAATGTTGTTTACACCAGATTTTTATCTCTCCTATTTGTTGACCATCTTGGAGATGATTTTTCCAAACTGAAAGGAGAAAAATTGGTTTTTCAACCCTTCGATCTTAAACACTGGAACATTCCAGTCAGTACCATTGATCCTTCTTTTACACAACCTATGTTGGACATTTGCTCAGTAGATGCTCCAATAGTGTACAAAGCTCCATAAGACACTTCTCCAACTGGAGAAGGGGATCTGAAGGGCAAAAAGTTTGGAGCTGCTTTTGGACCACGTAAGAAGCAAACGTCTATTAATACTTAGAAATGTAGAGGTGAGTCCAGAAAAAGAAGAACCCTCACAAAATCTTCATCGAAGGAGGTTGCTGATGCTTTCAACGACCAAGCTTTAAAGAAACATAAGTCCTCGGACAAGGAAAAGAACCCAAGCCAGCCGTCACCTTCAGTCTCTGCTGGAGGTGACATGCATAAAGAGGCCCTAAAGGCAACCGCTATCCCAACCTCTTTAGGGGATAAGGGTGAAGATGGAGTGCACCCTCAGCTCAGTAGTTTTGAGTCAGCATTGGTAAGTAATTTAAACCTGAATATATTTCCAATTTTATTACCAAACTCTATCATTTGTCACTCCGAGTCAACATCAGGGCATGAGGCGTCAGCAAATACAACAACTGACATTGACCCTGGACTATCTATTTTTTATGATGTAGCACCCCCACAACAGGGTTCTACTGAAGGAACCAAAAACACATTGATTGATCTTAACTCATCTGGGACTTTTTCTCAGGATCCATCAGGTAAAACCAACCCTGGTGGTGAAGGAGTAGAAACTGACCTTCACACTGGAGGTGATGCTGAGAAGCCCACAAAGGAAGTGCCTTTCACCACTGGCGCCAAGGTGGGACACTTGCCTACTTATATGTTCAATATGTCTTTAGATGACTTGGAGAAAGAACTTGGGTTCAATGAACGAGTTCTAGTCAACCTTGATGATAGTGAACCTGAAGATAATATTGTTAACTTGACATCAAAGCCACCATCCTCCATATATGTTCAGGTAAAAGAATTGACAAATCAAGTGTTAATTCTTCAATCACAGGTGGCTAAACTCAAGGAGGAAAAAGGTTATTGCTGATGCTGAACTTACAACTCTTAGAGCAAGACCAATTCCTCCTACTACTGATCTAATCAAGGATGTCATTCTTGATGCTCTGAAGCCATTAGTCAAAGATGTGGCCACCACCACTTCCCTTAAGCAAGATATGTCATCGCTTATGGACTCCATCAATGGTGCTTCCATGGAGTTTCCTCCAGAGTTCACACTAGTACCTGACCAAGTTAATGATTTATGTGACTCTGTTTCCAAGATTAAGGATAGGGTGGCATTGTTGGAGAAACAAAAGTTGACCTTATCTGAAGAGGTTCAACAGAAGATGAATGCCCTTAAACATTTACCAACAATGTTGTCCAAGGTATCCTCCACTCTTGATCATATTTTTGCTCTCTTCCCTGTTGGTGGGTCATCAGAAGTTGATGGGCAATCTTCTGCTGAGGGGGAGAAAATCACTATCCAGCAGCTATTCCAAAAACATGCTCAAAAGAAGGCTCAGAAACAACCAATTGTCTATGAGTCACCATTTGCTGAAAAGAGTCCATCTAAGGCTAAGGGGGAGTCTTCAGCCAAGGATAGTCAGGTTGATGGTCTCACCACCAGTGGTGATACA
The DNA here is from genome assembly GCA_025667525.1 of Glebionis coronaria. Taxonomy (NCBI): domain Eukaryota; kingdom Viridiplantae; phylum Streptophyta; class Magnoliopsida; order Asterales; family Asteraceae; genus Glebionis; species Glebionis coronaria. Next base: position 651,264,045 of record CM046874.1, read on the forward strand.
ACTGATAGTGGTACACCTCCCATTCAACCCAAGAACAAAGGTGATTTTACACTGAGTGAAAAACTAATCAAAGTTAGGGTGGATACTCAAGAAGAACTTGATAAATTGTACAAGATCCAGAAAGAAGAACTAAGAAACCTGAAGCTGAGCTTGTATGAGAAAATTGGGAAACCTGAAGTTGAAAGCCTCTTCAAGAAAAAGATGTTATATGAAAAAGTTTATGTAACAAGACTAAACAGAAGAAATCTCTCACCAATCACCAATATTGATATGCTTACTAGCAGAGGTGATATTCATTTGAAGTTTTATAGGGGCGATGGGACTGATGAGTTCTTAGAAGACTTCTAAGGAAAGGAGCTTTCTTATACTGAATGGATTGAAATGAGTGAAAAAATTGAGAAAATAAAATCTAAGAGATGGGATGAAGTCCGCTCTAGAATTGAACACTTTATGAGAAATCATGAAAAATTGGGTGAGATTCTCAACATCAGCATTGAAGTTTTTCTGGAGGATCAAGATCCTATATTGGAGCTGAACAAAAGAGCCAATCTGATCAAACATGGTGTGGGTGACATTTTTTCCACCATAAAGAAATACAAAGGCCTTGTTTAGTTTCTAAATCATCTCCCTGGGCATGTACTAGACGAACCAGAATTGGGAATGATAATGTTCAATCATCGTGAACGTCAAGACTTTGTTGGCATCAGTGACCTCGATGAAATTAACAATGAACTTATATGGAATGTTCAAAGGATTTTTTATTCTCAGCATGGAGGCCCAGGACTTACTGAAGCTGCAAAAACCTTCAGCATGTGCTTACTTGCTATACTGGACCATATAAACTCAGATCCATTAATTCAGACTCCCATCATTGAAGGACTTAGGCCTAAGGATGATTGAATAATCATTTGTATTGCTTTTGTTATAATTTGTAATGTTTTATTAATAAATGATTATCTGATGTTTATAAGTACTTTATTGTTAAGTGCAAGTAAGAAGAAGTTGTTATGCTCACTTACTATTGACTTTAGACTTAGGCTATTTGTATATCCAAATAGGGGGAGATTGTTGGGTCAGCATTTACTGACCCTTAAGCAACTCTAGGATTTGAATATAAAATCCCCCTAAGTGTTTCATGTTCAGCAGTAAGGTGAGTCTACTGAAGCATGACCAAAGGAACAAAGTTCCTACTGAAGACTATGTTGCTGAAAGATGTTCAGCTTTCCTCTTCCAGTAAACTTAGAAGACAAAGGAGTCTTTGCTTCAAATACTAGGCGGTCTAGTTTCTGAAGAACAAGTATTGAAGAAGAGCTTTCAGTTCAGTTTGGTTTGACAATACCAAATTGATGATGTCGATCTCCTCTAGTATGCTGAAGACACTTCAGTATTCTGATGGTTTGCATTAGGCAGGGAAAAGATTACTTTAAGTCAAAGTAGGTTTCTTGTATAGTTAGCTATAAGTACAACCTTTCTAGAATAGTTTATTAAGTACTTTGAACTGTTTATTCAACATGGACATCAACCACCCACTGGATAAACCTATGCATAGGAACATGCAAAAATGCAAACCCTACTTTTGCACTGCCTATTTAAGGAGTGCATATTGAGAGAGAAAAGGTTAACCATTACAAGAGTAGAAACTCTGGAAAAAACCTTCTCTCTTAATACCAACTAAACCATATAGCCAAAGAGCATATGAATGTTTAGATTGGAGCTTAGACTTTTGGTTAGAAGTTTAAGTAGAGGAGATCACCACACATTATCATTCAACCACTTTGTTATTCCGCAAACAAAGTGGGTTATAGATTCTTTATTGAACTTTAATAAAATCTATACGTTGAAAAGTTATAATGGTATTGTTGTTTTAATTGCTCTTAGTTCTTATTAACTATTAAAACCACACACTTGATTCTTGCTAAAGAGTTATTACTTAAGGTTGATAACTAATAATGAATTACAAGGGACCAACAATTCTCTAACTCCGGATCAATCAAATTCCATCTTTTATTGTGCTTGATTTCGAGTTTTTGAAAATAAAAGAATTTACAATTAGCTAATAATTAAGATATAGACACATGAAACAACTTTCATATTTGTTACAACAAACACCAAATCGTGTAGCAGGACTTGAAAGGGTCTAAGGAGTAAATGTCATTAATGGAAGACGAAAATTACATTTAATTTGAGGGATGGGAGAAAATGAAGACATTATTGACATTGTTTTTTAGTGTTGACTTGCTTTGTATAGTAAAAAGGTGTAGACTTTATGGGCGTTGACATGTGCTTTATGGGTTGTTATTGATTTGCAGCTAACATTGTTGGTCCATTATTGCTGTTTATAGAAGATTTTTCATTTCCGCTAAAAACATTATTCTTTTACATGTTACTTACGCGGTTGGTCCTTGAAAAAAAATTGACTGGTATAGTGTCCCACTTTAGCCGAATTTTACATTAATGTTTCCAATGTAGTAATAATTGCGTTTTCGACGCTTAGTAAGTGTAGTCGATTAATTACCATGCATTTAGTTTTGTTTAAACCCCCTATATCGTACTTCAAATCCAAAAACACACATACATACCTTATCTTGACCATCCTTAAACACATCTGTTTTATTATGGCTATTGCTCGAGTTTTGTTCATCTAGAAGAACTCAAGAATGCTTCAAATTCCACCAACCTGCGTGATCAATTGCTTCTTTATTTGTTAGGGAGACACAAAGGAAAGCTAGTTAGCCAATCATCTTTCACATTTAATTCTACAGTTGCTTCATAGTATAAATGAATGGCGGCCATTTATAGAAGATACTAAAAGTTTGAAGGGAAATATTGTAGCGTTCAAGACGATGGATAAACAAAAGAGTCTTAAGAAGGATGATTTATTTAAGGTGTTGAAACCGAAGAAGATGGATCAAAAATTGCGCTGTCAGGTCCATCAGGAAGTCGATTTTTATAATAGTTTATAAATAGGAAATGGTCGGGTCCTGTGGTTTTCTCTTATTGTGTCTTTTGGTATGTTATATAAGGTTTAAACTTTGGTTAATTGTGAATGAAATCTTTTCACTATAATGTATGGTTAACATGATCGATGTCCAGAGTTGGTATTCTACATTGGTAGTTGTTTTTTATTACACGATTTGACCTTGAAGTGAGACTCTTCACCCTGTTGGGTACATGAAGTGATGCCAGTTCAACCTTTTTTTGCTCAACAAAAGAGCCTTCGTAATTTTTACGATCGTGTTTGAGCAACTGTGTTAAGAGAATAATGCAAAACAAGTTGCATAACTAGTACGTTTTCATAAATGGACTCTCTTAAACATACCTCTTGTACAAATCTAAAAAAAAATCACAATAAAGAATCAATGGGTATTAAATTATATTTAATATTTCTTGTTACTCCCTTCGTCTCATAATTATATTCCACTGACAAAAAACACGCAGTTTAATAAAAACATCACCTTTTTATCTTTCTCTCTCTTACTTTTGACAAAAAAACAATTTTATCATTAACCAATTAATTTAAAACCTCTTTATTGTTTGTAATATTCCTACGTTCAAGTAAGGGTGATATGTTAAACTTAATCCATATTTTTTATCTATTTTTTGAAATGGACTATAAATTTAGGACATCCAGAAATAGTAATGTGTATTATAATTATGGGACGAGGGGAGTAACATTTTAGGGAATTAAAATAGTTTTTTTTTTCTTTAAAGATTCGCTATCAAAATCAATACCTAAAAATAGCTAAGACTGCGTAAAATCAGAACCTAACAATAACTAGAACTATAACATTGATAAGATCAAAAACGAAAAAAGTTATTTGTATCCATAAGTTTACATATGCCTTCGAAATAAAATTGTAACAACTCGTAAATTTTTCAAAAATTTCAACTTTTACCCTCGATTTTTCACTTTTATTTCTTAGAACTTTCCGACCGGTCACCTATGCAAGTGCTACCATCATGTCAACACGCTTAACTGAAAAGTTTCATGATAAAATGATTATCTCCATATGCATATTGACCCTATACTGTTCTCACTCTACTATACTATGAACACGAAAAAGTGTGACACGTACTTTATGACGTATTTTCGTATTTAACACAAGATCAAAATCACTTCTCACTCAAAGATTTTGGAGAAACCACAAGACCAAAAACCGTCATTTTTTTATTCATGAAAAACCTTCAATCTTGATATTATACTAAATCGACATGTACTTTCGGTATCTATAAGCACATACAAGAAGGGGTTTTGAAGGAATTCGTTTGATTCAAGTTATTAAGAAGTAATCAAGGTTTTAATATTTTTAAGAAGATTTAAGGATTACATATATTTGTGGTTTAAGGTGGTTGATATTTTCGGTGTTGATATTTGACGGTATTGGTTATTATTTTTGATTCATTTTCTTTAATCTATATTGTCATACAAGATTTTTGTGTCTTTTCCTAAATCTTTTTACTTTATGCATCTTTCTTTTATAAAATATATATGTCAACATGCTCGTGTACTTGCTTTTGAAATATCAAATGGATAAGACGTGTTATAGAAAAACTAGGAGTTGTATTCTTAAGCGGATTATTGTGGTTACTGATTATGGAGAAGGAGTGAGTTGTTTGAAACATGCTATATTGATTGAAAGTGTTGCGATTATATTGTAGGTTGATTTGTGTTGAGAAGCTTGGTGTCCGAATTTGTCACATAGATTTAAGGGTAGTAAAAATCGTTTTGTCACATGCTTTAGCTTAAGTTTATGAAAATATAAGTTAATACCTACATTTCGGTAGCTTATGGGTAAAAAACGAACTTATAATGAAGAAGATATGGCTATTTGAATATTTTGTCAAAAATATGTCTTTTTATAAAAACTGCATATATATAGCTTGTTGAGGAAAATTTAAAAATAGTGTTTAAGTCACAAATGATGTTTTGAGTAAACCAAAGTTCAATTTTTGGAAAGATATGGTTGTATACATGTCATTGGATCGTCCCCTAAGGATTTGAGTAAGATAAGGCATTTTCTAAAAGTTGGCAAAATCCCCTTGGTTTCGACCATTTCACTCTATTTTATTATATACGCTTAGTGTAAAGAATATTTTTTTGATACACCTAGGACATGGATTCTATATGAACCAATGGATCGTGACAAGTCGTTACTACTAGCAATGACTTCCTCTTTCATTACTTCATTCTTTCCATATCCCTCTCCTTTGTTCTCAGTTACTCATCAAATGGCACTCAGTTCATATCTTTAATTTCCGTTCTCATCGATTGAGATGGGAATAACAAGCAAGCCCGCCACTTCTATTATAGGGAATCGAATTCTATAGCGCCACTTATTTTTCTTTTCACTTCTTTTCTATCACTTATGCCTTTTCTCAACTTTAGTGTGAAACCTGCCTAAGGAAAGAAACTTGAGGTAAGAACATAGATAATAAAAAGGATGCGAAAGCTACTGACTATAGAGAGTAAGGAAGCTTTAGCTACTTCCTATATATAGGATTCTATTAGCCGACTTATCAGAGATCGAGAGAATTTCCATAAAGTGAAGACAGAAACCAGGCAAAGGTGTACTAGTACCAAAAGTGAGTAGACAAGAGGGCTTTCATTAGGGGACCCTGCTTTAACTAGTTTTACTATAAAGAAGACGATGAAAATACAAACGTAGTTGAACGAGCGTTTTTGGGTAAAATTAAAGTATTTTAAGTGTCATAACAAGTGTAATAACATATGTATACATATTAGGTTTCTTTTAAAAATATAAAGTGTATTTTTATTTTTACTTCGAGTCGTGTCATTGGTACTTGTTTGATGATTGACTAAGGAGTTATAAGGCGAAAATTGGATGATTGATTTGGGGAACTATAAGGCAGAAATTGATTGAATGACTGTCGGATTACTAAAAATGACAAATTTCAAAATTACGTCAAAAAGCTGTCAAAATCATTTTAGGTCACAAAAAACTTACTAAAATTGATAATTTTCAAAATGACACGGAAAAGATTTCGATTTCGTTTTCGGTCAAAAATAATATTTTTTGCGTGAGTGTTAAGACGGACTAAGTCTTATTTGATTCTATAAAAGACACGTTTTAGTGTTTTATTAAAACTAAAGTGCATAGTGAGTAGGTGACTTACATATTGCATTTTCGTGATTTAATTGTTTATGACTAAACTATAGTATTATATTTAGGTTGCATCTAAAGAGTTCTTCGGTGATTGTTGATATTCCTATTGGTGAAATCGAATAATTTTCTTGAGGTGATTTTATAACATCTTTTAAACTATTTTGCATGTTTAATATTTTAGGGTGAGATAGTGCTTTAATACTTGCTTATATGAATGTAAAACTGTTGTCTTGAAAGAGTACTATTATGATGAGCCTAAGTAGCGATAACCCACTAGTTCTCACTATTATGAATAGTTAATTACTCATGCAAAAGTAAGCTCATGTTATGGATTCCTGCTTGGGTAAACAGTCACCGGAGGAGCGTATACCATTTGATGTGAATCTAGGTTGTCACATGTTAGATACCTACTTGATGCAAACTTATTATATATGCATCTTTGCGTGGTGAGAAGCTTAGATGTCATGAGCTTAGTTTTATCATAAACCTCTTGTATTTCCTGCACTTGATGTTATATCTCTTAGAGCGCTAGGTGTAGTAACATCATAACACCCAAATAACACTGCCAGCCACATCAGCATAAACCCAAATAACACCAACCCCTCTAATCATAACACCCACCAACACTACTTTTACCTTTTTTTTCAAAAAACCCTCTCAACAATTATCCCATTATATAAACAAACGCCCATTTCATTCATAAAATTAAAATTCTAGTTACATTACAAATAAAAACACACAAAAAATTATGAAATTAAAAAACATGCCGACTAAAAAATTAAAAAAAATTACACTAGTCTTCATCTTCGTCTTCCCCTTAAGCTTTCTCGACTTCACGCCAAAGATGGTTCATGAGGTCTTGTTGAAGTGAACGATGAATATCTCGGTCACATAATTCCCTTGCTTGACGTCGTTGAGTTTCACATTGATCGACCCAATATGTTTACATAGACCTCGCCGGATTAGAATAAACATTCTTACAATCAACAACCGCCATCTCTTGATCTTCAAAAACCATGTTATGCATTATGATACCCGAATACATGATTCGACGTAACGTGTTGACTTCGTAAGCACGAGCTGGTTGTTGAATAAGTCCCCAATGTCCTCAGAGAACACTGAAAACACGTTCGACATCTTTTCGTGCACTTTCTTGACGTTGTTTGAAGTATGTATGCTTTGGATCACTTGCAACCGTAAACAACTTAACAAAACTTGACCATTCCGGGTAAATTCCATCGGCCAAATAATACTCATTTAGATATTGATTACCGTTTACCAAATACGGAACTACTGGTTTAATGTCATCTAACAAGTCATCTAATAACGAAGAATTATCTAAAACATTAATATCGTTGTTCGCACCTTCTATCCCGTAGAACGCATGTCAAATCCACAAATCTTGTGAAGCCACAGCTTTAAGCATTATGGTAGGGTATTTTTATCACCCTTATCGTATTGACCTTGCCAAGACATTGGACAATTTTTCCATTCCCAGTGCATACAGTCAATACTCCCACGCATATCCGGAAAACCATGGACAGTGTTGTGCTTTTGATGTATCTTTACAACGTCTTCATATGTCGCCTTTCGTAAGTACTTCGCCATATACAAATCAATGATGCACATATTAAAAAAATTTGACTCATCTCGGGAAGTATGCTCACTCATTTGTAAATATTCGTCTAATGCATCGGGGGTGTAACCATATGCAAATTGGCGTATAGCTGTCGTGCACTTCATAAGCGCACTAATACTCATTCGACCCGTACAATCCATACAAGACGAAAAAAATGAAAATGTTGTGCGAGAGGGTCTAGAGGATAGGTTACAAAAGCATCGACAATTTTAGTAAAAAGTATACGACTCATACGAAATCTTCTACGAATTTTTTTTAAAGGATACCTACAACCTTCCTCAAAATAGTCGGCACGTAAACGGCGTTCGGCATCTTCACGATCCCAAAAAAATTGGTGTACGGGTCAATCCTTGGGGTGTTTTCTTGTTCTACTAGCCGTTGACGATAATTGTAGGCTTGTTGTAGATAGAAAACGTCCGTTTCGTCATCGATGTCGTGTACGCTTCGACCGGCTTGTGTATTAATTTTTGTTGAATTATAGATTGTAAGTGTGTTTTTTCTTGTGTAAAAAAATTGAATGGGTTTGGGTATTTATAATGATTTGGATAGAAGGTTAAAAATAAAAATTATTTTTGAAAAATAAGGCCGTTTTAGGGGGTGTTTTGTAAATTTTATAAATAGTGTAAATTTTATAAACAACTTGTGTACATGATTAAAACTTTTGCAATCCACTTTACTATGATATGAACTGAAACATATATTATCACCAACTTTATGTTAACGTGTAAGCATTTCCTAAAGTGCTTGATTGATACACCCGGGGGTTGTGTGGGTCGGGCCGAATGGGCCATTACTATCTATCTTAGGGTTAAGGTTTTATTATTATGCTTTATAAATATCATGTCATTGTTATCATTATAAGCAGTCAATTAAATGAATCAATAAAATGTCTCTGGCTTTCTCATCTTCTTCTTAGAGCTAGCATCACACTTGAAGGGGTGCCACTATCCCGATACTACCCGAGAGGGTCGTATCAATTGGTGCTTTCATTGAGAGCCGTCAATTCGTTGAGGAATTTTGATCAAGGTTTCCAAAAAAAAATATTGTTCCTAAAAAAACACTGTTCATCCGAGGCTACTGTTCACTATGGCTACTGTTCATCCCGGCACTGTTCATCCGGTTACTATTCACGGGTACTGTTCATCAGCGAAATTTTTTTTCTCGATTTACTTTTATGGCATGGGGCACTAGGGATCGGGATGCATTATTTAAGCTCTTGCATAAAGATACGGTTGCCGAATATGAAAAGGAGTTTGTGATACTTTCAAATCGAGTAACGGGAATTTCTGAATATTTACTTATATTTTGTATGTATGTGGACTTAAACCGCTTTTACAATGTGCACTGTCAACATCGGCGCCTACAAATTTAGGAGAAGCATTTTCCTTAGCCCGTATAATGGAGTCTCGTTTTGCGGCAATTGAAGGGAAAAAGCTTAGCATTGGAGAAAAATTAGATGTCGTTCTATCTTGGCTAAATGAAGAAGCTCCACCCGTGGTTCAGGGGTCATTAGATGTTAAGGAAGATGTTAGTGTTGTTGAGTTAGTGGCGCGAAAGACGGTGTTTTTTATACTAGTGAGGGTAAGGTGAGAAGCATGGATGTTCTTAACGAGTTTGACGAGTTTTAGGAAAATACAGGGAGCGTTGATGAATTTCTTGTGGATGGCAGTGAAGTGTGCGAGGTTGACGAGGATGAGTGGAATAAAGTGAGATCGGTATATAAGGATGGTGGTGATGATTTGAAAGCTTCAGGTCTGGAGGAGGGAATAGTGGACAACAAAAATAATTATACACTATCTTCTTGGGTTGAACATGAAAAATTGTAACTCTCCAACTATGGAAAAGAATTAGTATCGGTGATGTTCATGAGCTCATGAATATTTGGCGCATCCAATGTTCAACCGAATGTGTGGGAATGGATTTTGGACTCCCAATTGGCATATTCTTCTTCGTGTCACCTTGAGGGCAAGGTGGATTTTGAAGGACTGGGGAGTATGAGTGATTGGGCAGCGGAAGGTGGAAGAATGGTGTTGTGTTATGTCCAAGGTAGCGGAAGGAGGAAGAGGAAAAAGGGCATTGCTTGTGGTCACGGAAGGCAGGGTAACCGCGGAAGTGAAAGGAGAGGTTGTGGTATGATTAGGATATGGGATCTCGGAATCAAGTGTGCTTTTCAAGATATCACCTTGAGGGCAAGGTGAATTCGAATGAGTGGGGAATGATACACCCGGGGTTGTGTGGGTCGGACTAAACGGGCCATTACTATCTATCTTAGGGTTAGGGTTTTATTATTATGCTTTATAAATATCATGCCATTTTATCATTGTAAGCAGTCAATTAAATGAATCAATAAAATGTCTATGTTTTTCTTATCTTCTTCTTAAGGATAGCATCACGCTTGAAGGGGTGCCACTATCCCGATACCACACCGAGAGATTAAACAAATTAAACACTTTGCTCTCAAACATAGACACCTCACTTAAGAGTCGCTTGATTTCAAAAGCTTTTAACTTTTCGAATTGTAAATTGAGAGTCCGTATAGACTAAGCTGTGTCAAATGAAAGTGATGAAATAACCCTATCTATCCCATACCACACCGAGAGATTTTCATTTTCTTTTCATCCTGCTCAGTTGCATAACAAATAATATACCATATCATGGATTTACTTGCATCACTCATAATTTTTGCAGCCACCATATTATGTATACTTCTCTTTGGTCATCTAGTGAGGATAAGAATTGGAGTTAACAGAAACAGCATGGTACCGAAAGCTTCAGGCTCATGGCCGATTTTCGGTCATTTGTTTCTTTTAGCCGGTCCTCAAGTTCCTCACAAGTTGTTAGGATCCATGGCTGATAAGTATGGGCCAATTTTCACAATCAAACTTGGTTCTCACCGGGTTCTTGTTGTTAGTAATTCTGATATGGCTGAAGAGTGCTTAACTACGAATGATAAAGTATTTGCTTGTCGACCTAAATCATTGGCAGCCGAGGTTATGTGCTATAACAATGCTAATTTTGCATTTGCACCATATGGACCATATTGGCGTGAGATTCGCAAGATAGTTGTCCTAGAACTTGTGTCTCAACGTCGCCTTCAAATGCTAGCACGTTTTCGAGTGTCTGAAGTGAAGAAGTCCATAAGTGACATGTATACAACTTGGGAAAACAATAAAGGGTCTGGTGGAATGGTTAAGATTGATATGAAAGAATGGTTTGGAGACTTGATTGTGAACATGGTTGCAAGGATCATATATGGTGATTGTTTTTTAGCTAATGAACAAAATGAAGATCTTTTTAAGAAAGCTAGTAGGCGGTTTGTAGTACTACTGGGTGCGTTTGTGCCATCGGATTTTATTTCAGGCTTAAGGTGGTTGGATTTAGGAGGGTATGAGAAGATAATGAAAAAAACGGCAAAAGAGTTGGATATTGCAGTTGATGGGTGGTTAGAAGAGCATAAAAACCTAATCAGCTCTAAACATCAATTAAATGAGAGCAAAGATCAAGTCTTCATGACAACATTATTATCCCGTCTTAAAGAAGAATATATAGGGGATTGTTACGGTTTTAGCACCGATGCGGTTGTGAAAGCTACATGTGTGGTAATTTTTTTTATCTCATTTGTAGTTTATAATGTTCATGACCTCATTATCTCTATCAACAAAACACCATATATTGTTCTAGTTAGGCTTTAACCCAGTGTCGTGGTTAGTAAGCCACCCTATATAATCTTTATACTCCTCGGCCAAAGGTCCTTTGGTATCCAGCTTATAAGTACTTGCTGACTGTTCTTAAATACTTGCAAATAATGTGAATTTTTATTTTATTTTCTTAGGAAGTTTTTGCAGCAGCTACTGTCACGAGTATCGTGACTCTAACATGGGCTTTAGCATTACTGGTCAACAATCCTCACGTGTTAAAGAAGGCTCAACAAGAGCTCAAAAACCATGTTGGAGTAGATAGGATAGTTGAAGAGTCGGATTTGGAGAACCTGTTGTACATGAAAGCAATTATCAAAGAAACAATGAGACTTTATCCAGCTGTGCCACTTTCTGTTCCTCATGAGTCAATAGAAGACTTGTAGGGTTTTAATCCTACAATCCTGATTACTAGATGCGGAATATCGATCACGAAGAACACATACAACAGAATCGACAGAAAAGAAAAGCGACGCCACAAGGTAATCCCTAATCGTTTCCGATTAGTTTATTGAAAGAATGACGTGTTTGGTTCGTTCCCCCTCACCTCCTTTTATAGAGATGAGGGGGAACCGACTATACAAGTCCTACGGGTCGGGTTGGGCTTAGACATTGCCAACCGACCTTTATTCTTAGCTATTAGGAAACTAGGCTAATCGACACTCTCCCTAGACACGACTTAGGCGAATATAATGACTAAACATAACAATTTCCACCTTAGGCATATATTAGCCTATCCCAACACTCAGCAACTCCAAGCAGTGTTGTAACTTGCGTCCAGGTACCACCTTCGTCAAGGCATCCGCAGCATTGTGTTCAGTACCCACTTTCAGAACTTCAACCGTCTTTGCTTCTAAGACTTCTCTGATAAAGTGATAACGCACATTGATATGCTTAGTCCTTTCATGAAAAACATGATTCCGCGATAAGTGAATCGCGCCCTGATTATCACAATTAACTGCAACATTGTTGAGCTTCACGCCCAACTCTTCCAAGAGTCCCCTTAGCCAAATAGCTTCCTTCACAGCCTCCGTAAGGGCCATATACTCTGCCTCTGTAGTTGAAAGAGCCACCACGTGTTGTAGCGTTGCCTTCCAGCTTACAACACATCCTTGTACTAAAAATGTGTAACCAGTGAGAGACCTACCTTTATCCGGATCTTTAGCGTAGTCTGAATCAACAAAACCTGTTACGTTCACATGGTTACCACGATTAGTCCCATACACCAAACCCACGTTTACAGTGCCCTGCAAATATTTCATAATCCACTTCACTGCTTTCCAATGGAGTTTACCCGGATTCGCCAAATATCTGCTAACTACACTTACTGCATACGCTATGTCTGGCCTCGTGCATACCATCAAGTACATCAAGCTCCCAACCGCATTTGCATACGGCACCCTACTCATTCTTTCAACATCACAATCCCTAACCGGGCAATCCTTCAACGACAACTTGAAGTGCCCACTCAATGGTGTCTGAACCGACTTCCCATTGTCCATTCTAAACCTTTTTAAAACTTTAGAAATGTACCCGGATTGTGACACCCTCAGAATCTTACGACTCCGATCCCTGAAGATCTCCATACCAAGAATCTTCTTTGCTTCCCCGAGCTCTTTCATGTCGAACTCCCTTTTAAGCAAAGACTTGGTAGCCGCGATCTCAGCCTTGCTTTTACAAGCAATCAGCATATCGTCTACATATAACAATAGATAGATATACTCCCCTGGTGCATAACTCCTGTAATATACGCAGCTGTCGTAACTGCTACGCTTAAACCCGTTGCTCAGCATATACTCATCGAACCTCTTGTACCATTGCCTAGGTGACTGCTTCAAACCATAAAGAGATTTCTTTAACAAACATACCTTGTTACCTTGTTCAAATCCCGGTGGTTGCCTCATGTAGATCACCTCTTCAAGATTTCCATGTAAAAAAGCCGTCTTTACATCAAGCTGCTCCAGCTCATAATCTTTACACGCAGTCAATGCAAGTATAACCCGAATAGATGTGTGTCGAACTACCGGCGAAAATACTTCATTGTAATCAATACCTGCTCTTTGTGTGAATCCACGAGCCACCAGCCTTGCCTTGTACCTAGGCTTTTGAACACCTTCAATCCCTTCCTTTATTTTGTACAGCCATTTGCAGCTCACCAGCTTTTGCCCAGCTGGATGATCTACTAACACCCAGGTCTTGTTCTTCTTCAGAGAATCCATCTCTTCTTTCATAGCAGCTTTCCACTTAGAACTGTCTTCACAAGAAACTGCTTCCTGGTATGTCAATGGTTCATGAGTATCTTCTTCCTCTGCTGCAGCAAACGCGTAAGCAACCATATTACTCTCATCCCGAAACCTTGCCGGTTTCGTTCTTGTCCTTGGCTCTCTATCCCGAACCAATTGATAATCTGTGAGATCCGGTGGATGATCAATTTCTTGAACCCCTGCATCTTCATCATAGCCATCTTCCTGATCTGTTTGGTCTTCCTGATCTGTCTGATCTTCCTGACCTATTTGATCTTCCTGACCTGGATGGTCTTCCTCAGGCGTATGATTATTTAACCTCTGCAGTTCCACCTCAACCTGTAATTCCTCAACAGACTTATCTTTTCCTGCACCAGTATCCTTCAACGTGTCTTTGTACATGACACTTTCATTGAAGACCACGTTCCTGCTTGTGACTATTTTAGGCGATTCATTATCAAGCCTATATAGTTTGTACCCCTTCACACCTTCAGGATACCCCAAAAGAACGCATTTTACCGCTCTCGGCTCGAGCTTACCTTGTTTAACGTGTGAATACGCGACACAGCCGAAAACCCTCAACATCCCATAATCACTAGGATGTCCCGACCACATCTCCATAGGTGTCTTCTTCTCAATCGCTGTCGATGGTGACCTATTTATAAGATATGCGGCCGTACATGTCGCTTCCGCCCAGAAGGTCTTGGGCAATCCAGACTGTATTAATAAACAGCGTACCTTGTCCATGAGAGTTCTGTTCATCCGTTCTGCTAACCCATTCTGCTGCGGCGTCCCGGCAACCGTCAAATGTCTAGCAATCCCACTCTCAGTGCATAGCTGATTAAATTCCCGGTTACAGAACTCAAGACCATTATCCGTCCTAAGCTTCTTAACCGTCCTCCCAGTCTGATTTTCTACTAACTGCTTCCACTCTTTGAACTTTTCAAATGCTTCATGTTTGAACCTGAGAACATAAACCCATACCCTTCTGGAATAATCATCGACTATAGATAAGAAATACCTCTTACCTCCCAATGATTCCACCTGAGACGGACCCCATAAGTCTGAATGAACATAGTCTATCACTCCCTGAGTAGTGTGCCTTCCTACACCGAAACGTACTCGATGTGACTTTCCCAGAACACAATTCTCACAAAAATCGAGCTTACCTAGACTCTTCTTGCCAAACAAACCCTGCTTTTCCAGCACGTGTAGTCCCGCCTCACTGATATGTCCTAGTCTTTTATGCCAAACCTGCACAAGACTGTCTTTCTCTTCAACACTAGCATTAAGCTCACCGGCCAATGCATGGCCATCCAAAGAGTACACACAGTTCTCCCTTCTGGTTCCAGATATAATAACCCTAGAACCATTAATCACCTTGACTTTGCCCGACTGCAATTTTACGGTATATCCCTCTTTTTCAAGAGTTCCCAGCGATATCAAGTTTCTTTTCAATTCAGGAATGTACCTGACATTGTGTAACACAAAACTTGACCCATCTTTCAGTTGTACCTTTACCTTGCCAATACCCCTGATCTTGCACTCCCTGTTGTCGCCCAACAGTACGCTGCCCCCATCGCATTCCAGAAAATCAAAAAATACATCTAACTTGGGTGACATGTGATATGAACCTCCTGAATCCATGATCCAATCTTGCAGTCTTTCTGCACTCGTCACCATCATCACCTCAGAATCGTCGTAAATCGAACCACTGGAGCTTGGTTGATCATCTTTCTTGACGTAACCTTTTGACTTCTTGCGATTATTCTTCGGACAGTCTCTTCTCAAGTGCTCCTCAGATTGGCAAATAAAGCATTTGAGTCTTCCACCTCGAGACTTCGATCTTGACTTTCCCTTTGACTGATGCGAATTCCTGCGATCAGTTCTTCCCCTCACATATAACCCTTCACCATCATCCCCTTCGCCTTGAACCTTTCTTTGATTTCCTTTGAATTTAGTGTGGCCATCACGTCCTCCAAAGTCAAATCTTCCCGTCCATAAAGCAAGGTATCCACAAAGTGTTCGTATGATGCTGGTAAAGACGTGAGTAACAATAAAGCAAGATCTTCATCCTCGAATTTTACCTCAATATTTGCTAAATCAAGAACGATTTTGTTGAATTCATCTATATGCTCGGAAATCTTTCGTCCAGCCGGCATGTAGAATGTATACAACTTCTTCTTCAGGTACAACTTGTTGGCCAATGACTTTGTCATGTACAAAGACTCGAGCTTTGACCAAACCCCCGCTGCAGTCGTCTCCCCGGTAACCTCTCTCAGGACCTTGTTACCTAAACACAAAATCATGGCACTGTGAGCATTCTTGTCAAGCTTAGATTTCTCTTCAGCTTCCATATTCGCGGGGAAAACCTCCAGAGCTGCTTCACATCCGTTCTGGATTAATAAAGCACGCATCTTGATTCTCCATAACCCGAAATCGCCAGTTCCATCGAATTTCTCGATGTCAAACTTGGCTCCCGTCATTCTTTAATCCCTTTATTAGTTTGCTAAACCTTGTGAAAAACCTCACAATCACAAACAAATAAAGTCCCTTTGGTAACTCGCTAAACCTTGTGATACGTTTAACCTCACAATCACGAATTACGAAGTCCCCTTGTGTATAAATACTACAAAATATTTACCTTTTTGTTTTATCAAAACAAAAATACCTTTGGCCTTTTTTTTATAAAAATAAAAACTTTGGCCCAAGTTTAAACTTGGCCCAATAACCTTGGTAAAAAAAAATTAAAACCCTTATATCCTGTAGTATTATTCTTTGTGTTTGACTTTGATAATAGCCACAACACTGTCTTCTCCCCTACGTTCTCTCTCTGTAACTCCAGCCACACAAGAAAAAAAAAACAATGGAAGATCTCGTTGGTTTTCAATACCGAAAACCAACCACTCTTTTTCAGTCGATTTGCTGCTTTACCTTGACGATCTAACCACGATCACCAAGAACCCTTCCTTGATCGATCCTAGAAACCAGCTTCGCGAACCAAAGCTCTTGATACCACTTGTAGGGTTTTAATCCTACAATCCTGATTACTAGATGCGGAATATCGATCACGAAGAACACATACAACAGAATCGACAGAAAAGAAAAGCGACGCCACAAGGTAATCCCTAATCGTTTCCGATTAGTTTATTGAAAGAATGACGTGTTTGGTTCGTTCCCCCTCACCTCCTTTTATAGAGATGAGGGTGAACCGACTATACAAGTCCTACGGGTCGGGTTGGGCTTAGACATTGCCAACCGACCTTTATTCTTAGCTATTAGGAAACTAGGCTAATCGACACTCTCCCTAGACACGACTTAGGCGAATATAATGACTAAACATAACAAGACTGTATCATAGGTGGTTACACTATCCCTAAAGGGACTCGTCTGTTGGTAAATGTTTGGAAAATTCAACATGATCCTCATACATGGACCGATCCCTTTGAATTCCAGCCTGAGAGATTTCTAGCTAGCAAAAAGGAAATTGATGTCAAAGGTCAGCATTTCGAGTTGATTCCTTTTGGGAGTGGTAGAAGAATGTGCCCTGGAATATCTTTTGCTCTTGAAGCTTTGTGGCTGATATGGGCTACCATAATACATGGATTTGAGTTCCAAAATCCGTCAAATAAAAAGATTGACATGACAGAAAGCCATGGATTAACAAATTTCAAAGCTACACCGCTTGAGCTCCTTGTTGCACCGCGACTACCATCACATTTGTTGGCCTAGGATTCTGGAACTTGCTTTGGTTCGAGTTGCTTGAGCCTCAACGTTATCTCCTTTCTATTTGTGAAGACGACATTACCATCTATGTCACTTTGTGAACATGTAATAATGTAATAATATGCAGGATAATAAATGAGTTTTCATGAATTATTTCATTTTATACATATGTGGTATGAAAATGTCCTAAATGTTAGACCTCTTTATAATCTCAAAACATTTAATGCATGTGTCGTATGAAATAATTATAAAGCCTTAACATGTGTATAGATTATAGTAAAAATTGGTTTATTATCTCAAAAGGTCTAAAACTTATTGATATGCCAGCTTTTTAATCATTCACCATAGTCGATGCCCCAACTGCCCTTGAATAAGTCAAAGACGTTACAAGTTAGTTTGAATTCACTTAACCACCAAAATAGTCCGTTGATAAGTTAATTCACTTAAGAAATGAACTTGCTGAAAGAGACTACTCCCTAATGAGATCCTTCAAATCCTACTCGCTGAAGAATATGAAGCTGAACTCATCGCCGAGTGGTACTCACTGAACTTCATCAGTGTCCTGAATTTCATTTGGCACTATTTTGGTGGTTAAGTGACATGATAAGTGGGCACTTTAATTTGTATATATAAGGTGTTATTAAACCCTCAACTAACAGTATATAAGAATTCTTCATAATGTAAAAAATGTACGAATTATTTGCTTTCTCAAAATGATAAAGAGATAGATAAAAAATCCTGACACACTAACTTACATATCGAACAGTTTGCTCTCAAACATAGACACATCACTTGACTACCGCTTAATTTCCAAAGCATTTTCACTTTTTTATTTGTGAATTGAGTATGTGTAGAATAAGCGGTGTCAAATCTATCCATTACCACACTGAGAGATCTTCATTTTCTTTTCATCCTGAAATAATAGTATATGATTATGGATTTACTTGCATCACTCATAACTTTTGTAGCCACCATATTATGTATACTTCTCTTTGGTCATCTTGTGAGGATGAGAATCGGAGTTAACAGAAGCAACATGGTACCCAAAGCTTCAGGCTCATGGCCGATTTTTGGTCATTTGTATCTTTTAGGCGGTTCTCAAGTTCCTCACAAGTTATTAGGATCCATGGCTGATAAGTATGGGCCAATTTTCACCATCAAACTTGGTTTTCACCGAGTTCTTGTTGTTAGCAATTCTGATATGGCTAAAGAGTGCTTAACTACGAATGATAAAGTATTTGCTAGTCGACCTAAATCAATGGCAGCCGAGGTTATGTGCTATAACTATGCTAATTTTGCATTTACACCATATGGATCATATTGGCGTGAGATTCGCAAGATAGTTGTCCTAGAACTTGTGTCTCAACGTCGCCTTCAATTGCTAGCACATGTTCGAGTGTCTGAAGTTAAGAAGTCCATAAGTGACATGTATACAACTTGGGAGAACAGTAAAGGGTCTGGTGGAATGGTTAAGATTGATATGGAAAAATGGTTTGGAGACTTGATTGTTAACATGGTTGCAAGGATTATATATGGTGATTGTTTTTCAGCTAATGAACAAAATGAAGATCTTTTTAAGAAAGCTAGTAGGCGGTTTGTAGTACTACTGGGTGCGTTTGTGCCATCGGATTTTATTCCAGGCTTAAGATGGTTGGATTTAGGAGGGTGTGAGAAGATAATGAAAAAAACGGCAAACGAGTTGGATATTGTAGTTGATGGGTGGTTAGAAGAGCATAAAAACTTAATCAGTTCTAAACATCAATTAAATGAGAGCCAAGATCAAGTCTTCATGACAACATTATTATCCCGTCTTAAAGAAGAATTTATAGAGGACTGTTATGGTTTTAGCACCGATGCGGTTGTGAAAGCTACATGTGTGGTAAAATTTATCTCATTTGTAGTTTATAATGTTCATAACCTCATTAGCTCTATCAACGACAAAACACCGTATATTGTTCTAGTTAGGCTTTAACCCACGAGCCCGTGGTTAGTGAGCCACCCGATATAATCTTTATAGCCAAAGGTCCTTTGGTATCTACTTTATAAGTACTTCCTCACTGTTCTTAATTAGTTGTAAATAATGTGAATTTTTATTTTATTTTCTTAGGAAGTTTTTGCAGCAGCTACTGACACGAGTACAGTGACTCTAACATGGGCTTTAGCATTACTGGTCAACAATCCTGACGCGTTAAAGAAGGCTCAACAAGAGCTCAAAAACCATGTTGGAGTAGATAGGATAGTTGAAGAGTCGGATTTGGAGAACTTGTTGTACCTGAGAGCTATTATCAAAGAAACAATGAGGCTTTATCCGGGTGGACCACTTTCTCTTCCTCATGAGTCAATAGAAGACTGCGTCGTAGGTGGTTACACTATCCCTAAAGGGACTCGTCTGCTGGTAAATGTTTGGAAAATTCAACATGATCCTCAGATATGGACGGATCCTTTTGAATTCCAGCCTGAAAGATTTCTAACTAGCAAAAAGGAAATTGATGTCAAAGGTCAGCATTTCGAGTTGATTCCCTTTGGGAGTGGTAGAAGAAGGTGTCCAGGAATATCTTATGCTCTTGAAGCTATGTCGTTGATATTGGCTAACATAATACATGGATTTGAGTTTCAAAATCCGTTGAATAATAAGATTGACATGACAGAAAGCCCTGGATTAACAAATCTCAAAGCTACACCGCTTGAGCTCCTTGTTGCTCCGCGACTATCGTCACATTTGTTGGCCTAGGCCTTCAAACCTAGCACCTTAAACCACCCTTGGTTCGTGTAGCTTGAGCCTTGAAGACGACATTACCATCTATGTCACTTTGTGAGCATGTAATAATAAGTAATGATTTTCCAAGAATAAGAAACTAAAGAACAGATGGTTTCAGCTTTTTTTTCCTTGTACGTTTGTTTCTTGATCTATACTACGTTGTCTTGATTTATTCCAGTTAAAAATATGTCATACAATCCTAGAAAGCTAGAAAGCTCTTTTTGAATTATTTGATTATTAGTAGGATGGTGCACTGAAATATCTCATCAGATCATTATAGTCACACAAGTTTACCCATTTGGATTGACATGAGCCTAACTTTTTTATAAAATAACGTATGTACTGAATGCCATTCAATGATCAAAATGTTCTCGAATCAAATTAATATCATACACACACAAAAAATGATGCTAACCATATCATGATAATTAGTAACCATATCATGCCTTTCAAAAAAAAATTAGTGACCTGCATGCCCAGAAAAGTATCAATCATTTAGTTAGTTAAAGTGTGGAAAGATATGTACACCTGAAATTATGGGTGGGTAATCAAAGAGATGATAAACGCCGACCCCTTAAATAGACCACCTCTACAATATGATACATCATATCTGTAGTGTTTGTAACATCTTCCACAGCATCAAAATTATATTTATGGATCAACTTTTATCAGTCATTATCTTTGTAGTGACCATAGTATGTATACTTCTCTTTGGTCATCTAGCAAGGATAAGAATTGGAGCTAGTAGAAGCAACATGTTACCTGAAGCTGCAGGATCGTGGCCAATAATCGGTCACATGCGTCTTTTAGCCGGTTCTCAAGTTCCTCACAAGGTGTTGGGATCTATGGCGGACAAGTTTGGGCCGATTTTCACCATCAAACTTGGTCTACAACGGGTTCTAGTTGTTAACAGCTGTGAAATGGCTAAAGAGTGCTTAACTACCAAGGATAAAGTCTTCGCTAGCCGACCAAAAGCCATGGTAATCGAGTTGATGGGCTACAACTATGGTAATTTTGCATTTACACAATATGGACCATACTGGCGTGAGATTCGCAAGATAGTTGTGCTTGAACTTTTGTCTAAACAGCGTGTTCAAATGCTAGCACATGTCCGAGTGTCTGAAGTTAATAGATCCATAATCGACATGCATACCACTTGGAAAACAAATAAAGGATCTTGTGGAATGGTTAAGATTGACATGAAAGAGTGGTTTAAAGACTTAGTTGTGAACATGATTGCACGAATGCTATTTGGTGACCAGTTCTCACATAGTGAACAAAATGGAGACGAGTTTAGAAAGGCTGTAATCCGGTTTAATGAACTATTAGGTGTGCTTGTTCCATCGGATGTCATTCCAGGCTTGAGGTGGTTGGATTTAGGAGGATATGAAAAGATAATGAAGAAAACAGCAAAGAAGATGGATGTTATAATTGACGGATGGTTAGAAGAGCACAAAAAGAAGATAGATCCTCCACAAACAATAGATGAGAGCAAAAACCAAGTCTTCATGGCTACTTTGTTATCCCGTGTTAAAGAAGAATTTAGAGAGGATTGTTATGGCTTCAGTACGGATACGGTTGTGAAAGCTACATGTGTGGTACAATTTTTTGTCGATCATCCTTATGTTATATATGTTCATCGCTACTTTTTTTGAACCAGAAAACAGCATTTTTCAACTTGGAGTTGAACCACAAGTTCCCGCAAAGGCCACAATGCTACACCAAAATTGTTCATGGGTGTTTGTGTATACTTTTTTTAACGCACATACACTCTGAGTCACTTATGATCAAACATGGATTTAAAACTTGGCATATGAACATCTCAAATTTATGTCTTGATAAAGCTAGGCCCAATTCCATGTGATAATTTCTAACCATTCTTTATGTCATAGTAGTTATGACTTTGTAAAAATTTCATGATGTTTCAGGAAATTTTTGCAGCAGCCATCGACACGACCGCAGTGACTCTTACTTGGGCTTTAACTTTATTAGTCAACAATCCTATTGTGTTAAAAAAAGCTCAACAAGAGCTCAAAAACCATGTGGGAGCAGATAGAATAGTTGACAAGTCGATTTTGAAGAAATTGGTTTATCTTCAAGCCATTATCAAAGAAACTATGAGACTTTATCCACCTGCACCACTTTCTCTTCCTCATGAGTCTACAGAAGATTGCACCGTAGGTGGTTACACGGTACCCAAAGGGACTCGTCTTTTGGTGAACATTTGGAAGATTCAACATGATCCTCATAGCTGGTCGAATCCATTTGAATTCCAACCCGAGAGATTTTTGACAAGCAATAAAGAAATTGATATCAATGGTCAGCATTTCCAGTTAATTCCTTTTAGCAGTGGAAGAAGAACGTGTCCTGGAAAACATTTTGCTATTGAAGCTTTGTTGTTGATATTGGCCAACATAATACATGTATTTGAGTTCAAAAATCCATTAGGTGATAAAATTGACATGACCGAAGGCCATGGATTAACGAATCTTAAAACGACACCACTTGAGCTCCTTGTTGCACCACGACTATTGCCACATTTATCGGTCTAGGCCTCTACAACATGCACCTCCTACTTCCATCCGTTCGTGTATATGCAGCCTATACGTGATGCTCATGTCGATGTATGTAGTTACAAGTGCAGGAATATAGATGTTGTGTAAAAATATCAAGCCTATAAATGATTACATAACTATGTATGTCATGCTTGCTATATGTAATAACATGGACAAATTTGAATAAGATCCTGGTCCTTCAATTTATCATTCTATACTTATAGACGATGTTTACTAATTAACCTGCTTCATGTAACCAGTTGTGTATATAAATGCAAAAGTTCAGTCAATGTATAGTCAAAGTTCAGTCATATGGCCTCAATTAACACTTTCACTGCAACTAAATGAACCGACCTGATTTCCTATATTAAGCTCGCTTTTTCAAAGTGCTTGTTGTCTTTATGGATATTGTTTGTAAAAGCTTTGTTTAGATTAATATGGTATGGTAGCTTCCTTGTTAGCCCGCATTTTATATTAGCCCATTGTATTCATGTATATCTATTGGGCTCAAGCTCTATTCTAGAATGTTACTATTGTAAGTTGTTGCAACCCTTTATATCGTAATTGGTTTAATGAGACACTAGTTTTAACGCCTGTGTATATACGGGATTTGGAAATAAACGATAAATTAAGTAATAATTTTGTTATCGTGATTTTAAAAATATTATATATGTAATTTAAGAACATCTAATATTTATATGTTTGATTATATTGTTGTTTTACTATAAATCATGTAAATTAATATAAACTCACTTCAATTTTTTTTTTATTTCATACTCTTTTTACTTTCGGTATTTTTATTCTAGATAGTTATATCTTAATTATTAATTAACATCAACCTTACTTGTACACGATTATAAATGCATGATTTTGTAATACTTAATATTATCATATAAAACATGATTAATTTTTTAATACTTAGATAGTTACAATGCTCATAGACCCGCGAGTTTTACATGATTTTTCATTATGTGAAAATATTAACTGATATTTTATTTAAATATTTATTGCATAAACGATTTTAATTTCTTTAACTGAAATGGGTTAACTATCATTTTCTAGATATTGTGTGTTTAATTACACATAACGACTTTAAAAACATATATGTTGTTGTAATATGTATAATCACGTCTTTATTTATATTCATGTTAATAATAATTTATATAGATTGCATTGCTTGACTTTGTTAAGTGTCGAAATAAAAATAGACTATAATTTGTGTTTTTATTTGAATATTTACAATCATATGATTTGTTGATTTTTTTTAGTATAATATACATGTTGTATTTTTAAAATATAAAGTTTAGAGAGTATAAAGTTTAAGGGGTATTTGTTTATTTTTTAAAGTAACTAAAAACTATAGAAAATTATAAGTTTAGACTTAAATTCATCTAATTTATTTAAAATTCAACCACTAAAGTTTTATTAATATCCTCCTCCTTTTTAAGTTTTTATTTTCACAAATTTGACACATATATTTTTGTGTGTTTTCATCAAATTCCTCCACCAAAAATTTTAATTTTGACTAAATTGAATTTAATTTTGACTTTTTTCAATCACTCACATCACTTGATTTTGCTTATGTGTCAAAATCAAGCTATTTGATTGGTCTAATTATTTTTTCTACAACCTCTATTTTTTACTAAAATTTTTAAAATATCTAATTCTTTTATTATATAAAAGATACAGAATATTCATCCCATATACGTACATGGTATCACAGCAAACTTAAATATACCATGTACATTGTTATGTATGATACCGAGTCTAAGCTAGGTGATGATGGTGATCTAGTTTCTTATCCTGTTTTATATTGAAGTCTTGCATGTTTTCTTCATTATACTAGGATAAATATTTCTTATGCAGTACAACACGTCTGTCTTTATCATGATCCTGAGAGTCTCATTTCTCTGCTCTTAAGCACATATTGTGGCATGTTCCGCCGTTCAGGTACTTTGGGTTATGGGCTACAATTGTTTGTTTTTTTACTACCTAGTTAATTTCTTATTCGGATGCGGATTGGGCTGGTTGTCCTACTATTAGGCGCTCTACTTATGGTATTGTGTCTTTTTTGCAACAACTTGTTCTCGTGGTCCTTTAAGCGCCAACCGACGCTTTCTCTTTCTAGTATTGAGGCTGAGTATCGTGGTGTTGATAATGCGATTGATGAGACTTGTTGGTTGCGAAACTTACTTCGTGAGCTCCATACGCCTTTATCATCTGCTATGCTTGTCTACTAGGATAATGTTAGTGTTGTGTATTTATCTTGTAATCTGGTTCAACATCATCATATGAAGCATATTGAGATTGACGTT
Organism: Glebionis coronaria; assembly: GCA_025667525.1. Lineage (NCBI taxonomy): Eukaryota > Viridiplantae > Streptophyta > Magnoliopsida > Asterales > Asteraceae > Glebionis > Glebionis coronaria. The sequence goes on from CM046874.1 coordinate 651,289,101, forward strand.
CATTTTATTTCTGATTTGGTTGCTACCGGTCAGGTTGGCGTGTTTCATATTCCGTCCCGTTATCAGTATGCAGATATTTCACCAAAGGTTTGCCTTTCACATTTTTTGAGGAGTTTTCCACCAGTTTGAGTGTACGGTGTGCTTTCGCTCCAACAATGGGGAGTGTTAGCCCATATTTTATGTAAGCCTGCTGTATTGTTATGTGTGTATATGTATTGGACTCAAGCTCTACTCTAGAATGTTCTTGTAACCTTTATATTGTAATCGAACATTGGTTTAATGAGATATACACGTTATTCATCCCACATACATTGACTCCTCCCTTCACTCTCTTACTTTTATTTATTGTAATGGTTTCAATACATATTATCTATAATCTAAACCGGTGTAACATGCACATACAACGCATATCAAGATTGACATTCATTTTGTACAAGATCATATTACAGCTTGTCAAGTTAGCGTTTTCTATATTCTCTCACGTTATCGATTTACAGAAGTAGAATGTTTTTTTGCTTTCCTAATGACTGTTTTTATGAGTAGCCTAATTAGTTTCCTTCCCCCCCCCCCCCCCCCCCCCCCGATAGGTGTGTGGGCTAAGGAAGGTGTAGAAAAAGTGTTGTTTTTAGAGGATGCGTTAAGTAGCGATACTAAGGTGTTTGTTTCAAGGGATGCACTAAGTAGTGATGTAACTTGAGAACTAGTTCTAGGTGGTGGTGTGCCTTGTTGGAAATATAGTTTAATTGTGGGTTAGTTCATACTGGTGAATGAGTAGGGAGGTACGGAGTGTACACCCATAAGTCACTGAACACCCCGACTCATATTGTGGTTAAAGTTTGTTCAGCATCGCTGATGATCTTCAGAGAGTGTAACTCTGGATTGAAGGTATTCATCAAGGAGTAACATCACTGAAGACATGTCTTCAGTATTTACTCATCAGCTAGTCTACTTCAATACTGAAGGCTTCAGCAGGAACACCCTTCAGGGTTTGCTGATGCTTCAGTGGGACTGAAGGATGGACTAATGTTGGAGCTGAACAAGTATGCTTGTAACGGTCTTTGACCAAATCAAGTACATTAAAGACCACGTTTAACTGGTCTTGTAACCACTTTGACCTGGTATTATGGAGCCCATTAAGAGGAGATTAACTGGTCGTTAATTCCTCTTAATTCCATTGACTAGGGTTTGAGGGCTACACCTATATATAGGTGATTATGACTTGCATGAAGGCAACAGAAACAAGAAACATATAGCAACGAAAAGGTTAAAGATTTGTGCCTAAATCTCTAACTGCATTTGGTCTTATCCCAAGTAGGTATTCGTGATACCCAGGCATTAGGGTCTAATACTTTACTTTGGAAAGTGATTACACGATTCCAAGTGATATCCGGTAACCATTGTTATGGTACAAAGCTAGGATTGATTATCTATACCCTGGTTGGGACGAAATAAACACCAACAATCAAAGTAAATTATTTTGTGATAATCAATAGCGGCTGCTATGAAGCATATGGTGGATAACTTCCCCAAGTTGGATAAGTTTGAAGGGGTGTATTTCAGAAGATGGCAAAAGAAGATGCACTTTCTTCTTTCTACCATGAGTGTGGTGTACGTGCTGAGAACTCCTATTCCTGATGGTGGTGATGATGCTACTTTGGAGGAACTGGGGAAAAGGATCAAATGGGAGAATGATGACTATGTGTGTCGTGGGATTATTCTCAATGGTATGTCTGATTCCTTATTTTATATTTACCAAAATTCAGAATCTGGTAAAGAACTATGGGATTCCTTGGAAGCCAAATATATGGCCGAGGATGCATCAAGTAAGAAGTTCCTTGTGAGTGATTTCACAAATTACAAAATGACTGATTCAAGACTAGTCATGGAACAATACAATGAACTTCTTGGAATACTTGGTAGATTTACACAACATAAAATGAACATGGATGAGACCATTCAGGTCTCTTGTTTCATTGCCAAATTACCTCCTTCTTGGAAAGATTTCAAGCATACCTTGAAACATAAGAGGGAGGAATTAACTCTTGTTGAGTTGGGCAGTCATTTGCGCATTGAGGAATCCCTCAGGGTGCATGAAACTGACAAGCCAAAGAGCAACAATGTTACTGGTTCATCAGTTGTCAATATGGTGGAGCATAACAACTCCATCAGGTAAAATGACAACAAGGGCAACCGTAAGCATCAGGATAACACCAAAGCAAATCCTAACAAGAAGTCATCAGTGGCTTGTTGGAAGCGTGGGAAACCTGGACACTTCAAAAGGAATTGCAAAGGTGTTGGTACCGGCAGCAAAGCTAGTGATCAGGCACAAATGGTTCAGTGATTGGTTCTAACAACACAACACTAAAAGGTAAGGATATGTTTAATGAATCTCTCCAGATTTATTATGTTACATATGTATCTGAAGTTTATTTTGTGTAGGATGATGATGTTGCGTGGTGGGTTGATTCTGGAGCAACTGTTCATGTGTGTAAAGATAGATGCTGGTTCAAGACTTATGAGTCACTCAATGATAGATCTATTCTTTACATGGGAAATGAATCAACAACCCTAGTGCATGGACGTGGTTGTGTAGATCTTAAGTTTAGTTCTGGAAAGACTGTTTCCTTGTTTAATGTTTTGCATGTTCCTAATATTAGGAAGAACTTGGTTTTTAGTAGTGTTTTGAATAATTATGGTTATAAACAAGTGACTGAATCTAATAAATTTGTTTTATCCAAACATGGTGTGTTTATTGGTTTTGGTTATTTGAGCAATCAAATATTCAGGCTTAATATTGTGTATGAAACAACCACCAGCATTAACTCAGTGAGTGCTAGTAGTGCAAATATTTGTTCAGCCTCAGTACCCACCAATGAACTGAAGGATTCTTCACTATGGCATGCTAGACTGGGCCATGTCCACTTTAAGAGGATGCAAAATATGTCTAAGGATGGGTTAATCCCAATATTTGACATGGACACTGAAAAGTGTCAGACTTGCATAAAAATTAAGTTGTTCCTGTCTAATCGAATTGATTACTGGCCCAAGTGCGACTCAGCTGTCTTTTGGTGGAACAATAGTTGTGTCGTTGTAGTAAATAAAAAGTGCAAAAACTTTAAAGTAAAAGGCGGGTAATTAAATCTAAACCTAATTTAAAATAAATGACGGTAAATTAAAAGTGTGACGAGAAATAAAAAGGCAATTAAAGTAAATAACGCAAACTTAAAACTATCCTAAAGGCAAACTTAAACTTAAACTAAGGGCAAGCTTAAACTAAATCAAAGGCAAGTAAACTTAAAGTGCAACTAAGTAAAAAGGCGGGAAAATTAAAGCTTAAGAATTTAAAAACGTAAACTTGAAATAAACTAAAAACACCTTACTCGGAATAATTACTCGTTTGGAATGTCACCTTCACCCGGAATAATTCTTCGTTCAGAATATCTTGACAAAACCCTTGATCTTGAATAACAAAGCTTCGTTCGGAATAATCAGCTCAAATCACTCAGGCGGAATAACCTACTCATTCGGAATAATTACTTATTCGGAATACATATGCTCATCCGGAATGATTGATTCGGAATGATGTCTTCGTTCGGAATATCTGTTGATTCGGAATAATGGTTCATCCGGAATAACACTCCTTCATCCGGAATAAACTACTCATCTGGAATAATTCCTTTATTCGGAATATTAGCTTTATTCGGAATAATCTAACAGAAGCCTTCATCCGGAATGTCTTGATTCGGAATATGTTGCTGATCCGGAATATTGCAGACTAAAGCCTTTATTCGGAATATATGCTTTACTCGGAATAATGGTTCATCCGGAATATGTCACTTATCCGGAATAAACCCTTCACTCGGAATATAAGCTTGGTTCGGAATAACAGCTTTATCCGAAATATTAGGCTTATCCAGAATAGTCCACTGGTTCGGAATGTGTTGCTGATCCGGAATAGCCAACTGATCCGGAATATGTCACTTATCCGGAATAAGTCCTTTATTCGGAATAATCACAACACAACCTTCATCTAGAATGACTTTTCTTGGTTCGGAATAACCTGGAAAACAACAGACAGCGAAGAACAAGGAAACAAAAAAGAAACGAATCTAGACAAAAACTAATCAAATCAAAAGATTAAACAAGACTAACCACAAATGATCAACTAATAAATACCAATCAAACCAAATCAGTAACACTAACAATAATAATCACAATAATCAAAACCCACTTGATTAAATTAATAAAACATCAAGAACATAAGCATAAACATAAAGATTAAGATCAAACAAGAAAGGTAGATAGGAGATTAACAATAAAAATAAAGATTTAATAACAATTAAAGAAAACTTACTTGAATTTAAATGAATTAAAGGTGCAAGACAATGTATTTAAATTGACATGAAAATTAAATGTGCAAAATTTAAAGATGGAAGAACTAGTGTCACTCTAGCCAACAAAAATAAATGAAATCACTAATGATCTATTTATAGGGGAGGAGGTGATTAGTGGAAGGAAGCTTCCTCTCCTCTTTCTTCTTTCTTTAATTACTTGTTAAGTCCTTAATCTTCTAAATTCTTCGACTTTTGTCTCGGGATTAATAAACTCGTCTTGTAATTTCTTCAATAAATTAGACTTGAGTTCTTCGGCTTTTAGTAAACTTCCGTCTTTTGACTTTTTCTTCGATAAATCTTCTGAATTGGTCTTGGACTTCCTTTCTTTTTGCACTCTTGATTTCTTGACTTCGTCTTTGTCTTTTTCTTCGATAAAAGCTCGTGAAATGCCGTGTTTTCTTCCCTTTTAACGTTTGATCCTAAAATCACAACAAAAACAAAAACCACGCATAATTCGAACATTTACGACATAAAATACACGTTTTGGCTTGGTTATTATTGTAATTAAGTGGTAAAAGGATGGGTGTTTACACACCTATCAAATTCCCTACACTTGACCATTGCAATGTTCTCATGCAATGCATTAGTTACAAAACACGATTTATATTTTCCATCATAATCAATCCATATTGGCTTTTATTAAAGAGATAGAAAATTATAAACACTCAAAGGAAGAAAGTAAGTAAAGAAATCAAAGACATACCTTAGGATTTTGGAAATTTCATGAATGATCATCATCCTCAAGTTTTCACATTCTCCAAACCAAGCTTAAAAACGAGATCATTGTTATTATAAGTTAGCAAACTAACACGAACTCATGTGGGCCAATTATTTACTTAGACTCCCTTATTCCTAGGTGTATCTCTTATATTTTATTGTTGTCTTGAATGATCATGAGGATGCATTGTTGACTTATTTCGATAGTTATTTAGGCTGAAAATAAAGTGGGACGATTTAATCAATAGTTAGCTAAAGGACAAAATCTTTTAAAACTGCTTCTCGGGACCTCAAAAAGTTCATATCTTGGCATAACTCGCTTCACGATTTGAGACCTTTCTCGGACCGATATTTGGCAGCGACTTCATACTTCAAATCTTGAGAGGCGTTCATGAAATAATGGTCTTCTCTTCATAATAGGAATTTCTTCACTTGAAGTTTTGAGAGATTCTTCATATTTGGACCACGACTTCTTCATTTTTCTCCAATCTTTATTTTGGACTTTGATATACAACGATCCGCCTCCTTTTTGGACTTGGATCTATTTATCCTCATACCTTGTTAGGGCCTTTTTGGATAGACTTCTCCATGATCTTTACGGGAGTATTTGCTTTTCGTCGTGTGTCTCGATCCTTCATATTGATTTTCGATAAATGATTCTTCACGTCACTTTTGGATCTTTAGCAACAAAATGTAGCCCTCATGCCTTGTTAGGGCCTTTTCGGACTCGCCAATCTTCGCATCCCGCTTCAATAAGTTATGCCTTGGCTATGAAATCTAATCATTACCGAGCAACTTTTGAACGATCTTGGGCTAGAAGCTAAGTAACTTTTCAAATCGTACAACCTTATTTATTGCAGATAAATTTATTAGCAAGCGATGGGAGAATAGGCTTATAATTAACTCGCATAAATTCACGAAAGGATATCAAACTTATAATTGACTCTATCATCTCTCGTTCTCCACAATTTAAAATCTCAAGGAATGAGATTCGTGGATGCTTAGCCAATTAAATCAAAGTTTTGGGTTTTCGAGTCATCTATAGGATCTTGCAAATTCTTAGACTTTTTCAAGTTTAGAAATCGCATTTTAAAGTTCCCTTGATAAACAACTCTCTAGGATCAATTATAGGAACTTGCGAAAAGTTCTTGTTCTTAACCCGTGAGAGTTAAGACTTTCACGTTTTAAAGCTCCCTATATAAAAGCCTAGCAAAACTTGACTTAAACACGTTAAGGATACTAGCTAGAGGAAACTTAGATAAGTAAACTCGGGTTGAGTCAAAAGATTCACAACGTTGAAAATTACTACCACTTTATTAAAAATTTATTCTAGTAAAGAAAGGAAATAACTACACAAAGGGAAAAACTAATAGGCCAAAATAGATCAAAATTTTTAAAAAATGTCGAAAAATTGATTTTCCAGCTAAAATGAGGACAAATATAAGGAAAAGACCACTTAACTTCGATAGAAGTCCCCCCTACACTTGATATAAACATTGTCCTCAATGTTTAAGCATGTGGGAGTAAACTCCCCTACACTTAGGACATTGTGCACTTTGTTTAAATCTCGCTAAGGAAAAGACAACTAACGTGATTCCTATTTTAATATTGGGAAATATAAAATAGTGAATCAAAAGAGTTTAGGATAGAACCGGGAAGACAGAAATACAGAATCACGGGTCGTCAAAAATCATCAAGAGTGGATCATTGAGCGCTCGAATCCCTAAATATGAGAAGAGAGGAAATAGCAAACACCAACGGGTCTCCCCTACACTTAGGATATAGATAGATAAAAGATAGATACATGGGTTGCCTCTTAAGAAGCGCTTGATTTTTGTTCACCGAGTCGTGAGCCTGACTCGACCTTGATTAGCATAGGAAGAAGCTTGAAAGACATCCGCCGGGATCAACGACATGATTTTCGTCCATCAAATAGCACAAGCTTAAGGCGAACAAGGCAAGCCAAAGAAGAGTAGGCAAGGTTCCCTTAAGAAGAGATGGAGCACGGTGGTAGCAAGGGTGAAGAGGTGCAAGCATATCTCCAGTAGTTCTAAAAATCTTTCCTTTAATTTCATCAGATGGATACTGAGATGGCTGAAGAATATCGATACCGGGATCGAACACCTTTTCCTTTAGGGGAAAATAGCACTCAGGCTTAGCAGAATTTGAAGAAGATCCGCTAAGAAAATACACAACCTCGTCCTCAGAAGGTGGACAAAGAGGTGTCAAAACATACGTGCTACGGATGTTGGTGTCGTCCGGTGTTGTCTCCTTTGAGAGAATTTTCTTCAAATCCGAAGTAGGATCAAGACCATAATCATCAAAGTCTAAAGGAGGGGCATCACGCTCATTTGGGAAGTAGGTGTTGAGAAAAGTAGCAAAGTCTTCCTCAAATGAGTAGTCATCCAAAGTAGGATTAAGCATGGTTGGCGGAGGATCTTCATCATGAGAAGAATCACTCGAAATAGTATCGGCCTCATCAAAATCATCATAAGTGGGCATGTCGGGATACTCGGAAGTAAAATCATCATAATCATCTCCATTGGAACTAGAATAATCATCACAAGTATCATAGATCGGTGGAGAATCATATATGGGTGAAGGTTCCAAATTGGAGAGAGAATCATCCACATCATCTTGAAACAGTGGATTATCATTGCAAGAATCGAATAGAGGATTGTTGTAGACGACAAAATCATCAAGCACATTAATCATATTCGCTGATTCTCTTCCATAGGATTTGCTTGTAAGCTTCCCCATTTCAAAAACTTGTGCATCATCCCCGACTCTTAAGATGAGTTCACATTTATCCATATCGATTAAAGCTCTACCGGTTCTCAAAAATGGGCGTCCAAGTATTAACGGAATACGAGGGTCCATTTCATAATCAACAACGACGAAGTCGACCGGAAAAGTGAATGTGCCAACTTTAATGAACACATCTTCGGCGATACCAAGCGGGTACGCGAGAGTGCGATTTGCAAGCTCAAGAGTCATCTTTGTGGGTGTAAGGTCGGGCAATGATAAATTTTTCCAAACACTTAAAGGCATCAAATTTATACTGGCCCCGAGATCGGCTAAGGCAGTAAATTTGTCGGTTTGGTTAAAAGTACAAGGTAGTACAAAACGACCGGGATCTCCAAGTTTTTCCGGAAGTTCTTTAAGAAGGATTACAAAGCAATTTTCATTCAAGCGAGTATTAACAAACTCGACCATCTTCTCCTTCTTATTAAGCAATTCCTTAAACATCTTGACAAATTGTGGCATTTGAGCAAGAGCTTCAACAAGGGTAAAGGTGACCTTCATTCCGGCAATCTTTTCCAAAAAGTTAGCGACTTAAATGTCATTCTTTGTCAAAATTCTAGCCTTGTCGAGTCGAGAGGGGTAAGGAATGCTGGGGTTATAGGTGGAAGGTGAGTTGGTGAAGGTTGAGATGTTGAAGGGTTCTTCTTGGGTACTTCTTCATGACGAGGCGGAGATGGTAATGGTGTACTAATACTAGGGGTGGGAGTAGTAAGGATAAATGGTGGTGGAGGAGGTGTAGATGGAGTAACTAGGGGTGGGATAGATGGTGCTACTACGGTTATTCCACTGCGTGTAGTAATAGCACTCACATTCGCTCTCGGATTGGTGACGTTGTTTGAAGGTAGAGATCCCGAAGTAGAGGGTTGAGTGGTGGGTAAGAAACTAGCTAGCATATTCTTCAAATCATTCGTTTGATTGCTGAAGGAGGATTGTATATCATTTCGAAGCTCGGATCTAATGTTATTCCCTTGCTTAGTGATATCCCCTTTCAAATTGATAATTTGGCTCTGCGGATTCTTGATTTTCTCTCCTTGGTTTCTCATTAAAGCTTCAACATCTTGATTCATGGGTGGGGCTTGTTGAGCGGGTGGGTGATAAGGATTAGAAGCTCTAGGTGGGATTTGGTTGCTTCTATTGTAATTTTTGTTGGGGTTGTGGTTTTGAGGAGAAAAACCGGGTGAAAGATAGTTGTTGGACCGGTAAATTAGCAAATTTCGATCCCCTTGAGGTCGGGCTTGGTAATTTTCCGGTGAATAATTACCATAAGCCGCATACATGTTTTCTGGATTGCCTTGAGTAGAAGGACAATCAGTGTATGAGTGAGGACCGCCGCATGTCTCACAAGGATTGGCTACCGCTTTAACTTGTTGTTGTTGGTTTAAAGCGATGAGCAAGATATTTTTGTTCATTTCTGCCATCATGCGGGTGAATTCGGTCATATCGGGGTCTTCTTTTCATAAATGTGCCACCGGCGGCTGCATTAATCGTATCACGATCACGGAAAGTCAAACCGTTGTAGAAAGTATCAATTAAGGTAACGGGGAGCATGTTGTGGTTTGGACATCGATCGATCAAAACATTATATCTTTTCCAAGCATCAAAGAGAGATTCATTGGGTTCTTGCATGAAACCGCTGATTTAATTGCGAAGGCTCGTGACCATGGATGGTGGAAAGTAGCGCGACAAAAAGCGTTGAGTCATGTCATCCCAAGTATGAATGGAATTCTTTGGGAGACGATCAAACCATTTCTCGGCGTGGTGTGATAAAGTATGTGGGAAGAGTTGAAGGCGAAGAACATCCATAGTAGCTCCGGGCAACTTCATGCTTTGAATAATAGTAATGAATTTGTCGAGGTGTTTGTTGGCATCATCATCAGGCATTCTGCGGAATGGATTAGTTTGCACTTGTTGTATCATGTGATGCTTCAACGAAAACTCCGGAGCCGTGACTTGCATCGGCCCAATTGGTCCTCCTCGTCCAAACATTGTGGGTTGACAAAGCTCTTCCATTGTCCGAAGATCGGGCTGTGGAAGAACATTGTTGTTGTTATTGTTGAGGTGCGGTGGATTATTGTTGTTGTTCACACCTGCCATATCTAAATCTTCACGAGTCTCGGGCTCTGGATAAGTAGAAGATCTAGTACGCATACACCTGCGAAAGCAAAAGAAAACAATACCAAACACAAAGAGAATATATACACTATAAAGATAAAAATAAAATCTTTTTGGGTTTTTGAAAATTTTTAATTTTTATGGATTTTTGAAATTTTTAAGCAAGAAAAATAACGCTCACGAATGAACGGATCCCAAAAAGCAACGCGTCTCTCACAGAAAACCGTTAATCTTTACGAAAAGAGCCGGCAGCGGCGCCATTTAATACAAGGCTTTTGGCTAGTATAAAAATTAAGTTGTTCCTGTCTAATCGAATTGATTACTGGTCCAAGTGCGACTCAGCTGTCTTTTGGTGGAACAATAGTTGTGTCGTTGTAGTAAATAAAAAGTGCAAAAACTTTAAAGTAAAAGGCGGGTTATTAAATCTAAAGCTAATTTAAAATAAATGACGGGAAATTAAAAGCGTGACGAGAAATAAAAAGGCAATTAAAGTAAATAACGCAAACTTAAAACTATCCTAAAGGCAAACTTAAACTTAAACTAAGGGCAAGCTTAAACTAAATCTAAGGCAAGTAAACTTAAAGTGCAACTAAGTAAAAAGGCGGGAAAATTAAAGCTTAAGAATTTAAAAACGTAAACTTGAAATAAACTAAAAACACCTTACTCGGAATAATTACTCGTTCGGAATGTCACCTTCACCCAGAATAATTCTTCTTCGTTCGGAATATCTTGACAAAACCCTTGATCCGGAATAACAAAGCTTCGTTCGGAATAATCAGCTCAAATCACTCAGGCGGAATAACCTACTCATCCGGAATAATTACTTATTCGGAATACATATGCTCATCCGGAATGATTGATTCGGAATGATGTTTTCGTTCGGAATATCAGTTGATTCGGAATAATGGTTCATCCGGAATAACACTCCTTCATCCGGAATAAACTACTCATCCGGAATAATTCCTTTATTCGGAATATTAGCTTTATTCGGAATAATCAAAGAGAAGCCTTCATCCGGAATGTCTTGATTCGGAATATGTTGATGATCCGGAATATTGCAGACTAAAGCCTTTATTTGGAATATATGCTTCACTCGGAATAATGGTTCATCCGGAATATGTCACTTATCCGGAATAAATCCTTCACTCGGAATATAAGCTTGGTTCGGAATAACAGCATGATCCGGAATATTAGGCTTATCCGGAATAGTCCACTGGTTCGGAATGTGTTGCTGATCCGGAATAACCAACTGATCCGGAATATGTCACTTATCCGGAATAAGTCCTTTATTCGGAATAATCACAACACATCCTTCATCCGGAATGATTTTTCTTGGTTCGGAATAACCTGGAAAACAACAGACAGCGAAGAACAACGAAACAAAAAAGAAACGAATCTAGACAAAAACTAATCAAATCAAAAGATTAAACAAGACTAACCACAAATGATCAACTAATGAATACCAATCAAACCAAATCAATAACACTAACAATAATAATCACAATAATCAAAACCCACTTGATTAAATCAATAAAACTTCAAGAACATAAGCATAAACATAAAGATTAAGCTCAAACAAGAAAGGTAGATAGGAGATTAACAATAAAAATAAAGATTCAATAACAATTAAAGAAAACTTACTTGAATTAAATGAATTAAAGGTGCAAGACAATGTATTTAAATTGACATGAAAATTAAATGTGCAAAATTTTAATATGGAAGAACTAGTGTCACTCTAGCCAACAACAACAAATGAAATCACTAATGATCTATTTATAGGAGAGGAGGTGATTAGTGGAAGGAAGCTTCCTCCCCTCTTTCTTCTTTCTTTAATTACTTGTTAAGTCCTTAATCTTCCAAATTCTTCGACTTTTGTCTCGGGATTAATAAACTCGGCTTGTAATTTCTTTAATAAATTAGACTTGAGTTCTTCGGCATTTAGTAAACTTCCGTCTTTTGACTTTTTCTTCGATAAATCTTCAGAATTGGTCTTGGACTTCCGTTCTTTTTGCACTCTTGATTTCTTGACTTCGTCTTTTGTCTTATTCTTCGATAAAAGCTCGTGAAATGCCGTGTTTTCTTCCCTTTTAATGTTTTGATCCTAAAATCACAACAAAAACACAAACCACGCATAATTCCGACATTTACTACATAAAATACACGTTTTGGCTTGGTTATTATTGTAATTAAGTGGTAAAAGGTTGGATGTTTACACACCTATCACTTGCATGCTGAACAAAATAACTAAGAAACCATTTCAAGATGTAAAACGTGAAACTGAAGTTTTGGAGCTAATCCATAGTGACCTATGTGATTTGCATGCTACTCCCTCATTAGGGAATAAGAAATACTTGGTAACTTTTATTGATGATGCTTCTAGGTTTTGCTATGTTTACTTGTTACATACTAAGGATGAAGCATTAGATAAATTTAAAGTATTTAAAACTGAAGTTGAATTAAAACAAGGAGCCAAAATCAGTAGGACTGATAGGGGAGGTGAGTACATGGATGCTTAGTATTTTCAGTCTGTTGGTATTATCCATGAAATGACTGCTCCCTATACCCCTTAGCAAAATGGTATATCTGAAAGGAAGAATAGAGTACTGAAGGAAATGTTTAATTCCATGTTGTCCTATTCTAGACTGAGTCAAGGGTTTTGGAGTGAAACTATGTTAACAGCTTGCTATTTATTAAATAGGGTTCCTAATAAAAGGAACAGGATTACCCCTTATGAACTCCAGACTAAATGGAAACCAAACTTGAACTACCTCAAAGTTTGGGGTTGTAGTGTTGTTGTAAGACTCCCTGATCCAAAGGTGAAAACCTTGGTTAAAATAGGCATTGAATGCATCTTTGTTGGATATGTTGAGCACTCCAAGGCTTATAGGTTCTATGTTGTTGAACCTAATGATTCAGTTTCTATAAACTCAATCATTGAATCAAGAGATGCTAACTTTGATGAAACAAGGTTCTCATCAGTCCCTAGACCAAACCTTAGGACTCCTGCTGAAGCTGAGGACATTGGTGCTTCAGTGGAACCTGAAAGGGTCACTGATGAGGTTGTTGTTCAGCAACCTGAGCCTAAGCTTAGAAGAAGCACAAGGCATAGGACTCCAAGGAATTTTGGGCCTGAGTTTCAACTATACTTGGTTGAAGGTACAAGGGATGAGGTCTCAGACCAATACTCCTATTGCTTTAATGTTGAGGATGATCCCAAAACATTTGATGAAGCAATGAAGTCCCAAGATGTTGCTTTTTGGAAAGAAGCAATCAATGATGAGATGGACTCCATCCTGGGCAACAATACTTGGGTGTTGGTTGATCTACCTCCAGGTTGCAATCCACTTGGTAACAAATGGATTTTCAAAAGGAAAATGAAGGTAGATGAAACTGTTGAAAATTTCAAGGCAAGGTTAGTCATTCAGGGATTTAAACAAAAGTCAGGGATAGACTATTTTGATACTTATGCTCTAGTAGCACGTATCAGTACCATAAGAATGTTGATTGCTCTAGCAAGTATTCACAATCAGATTATTCATCAGATGGATGTGAAGACAACATTCTTGAATGGTGATTTAGATGAGGAGGTTTACATGAACCAACCTCTAGGTTTCACCATGCCTGGTCATGAAGGCAAGGTGTGTAAACTGATTAAGTCCTTATATGGACTGAAGCATGCACCTAAGCAATGGTACTAGAAATTTAATGAAGTGATTTTGTCTAATGGTTATTCACTTAACCATGCTGACAAATGTGTATATAGCAAATTTGATGAATCTGGTAAAGGAGTCATCATTTGCCTATATGTTGATGACATGTTAATCTTTGGCACTGAGCAAGCTAAGGTTGATCAAACAAAGGATTTTTGGTCATCAAAGTTCTCCATGAAAAACATGGGGGAGGCTAATGTTATCCTTGGCATAAGTATCAAACATGAAAGTGATGGTATTGTAATTTCTCAGTCTCATTATATTGAGAAGGTACTGAAGAAATTCAATCACTTTGATTGTACTCCAGTGAGTACACCAATAGATACAGGTGAGAAACTGATGCCTAACAATGGTCAGGCTGTCTCCCAGCTTGAGTATTCTAGGGTAATTGGTTGCTTGATGTATGCCATGACAAGTACTAGGCCTGACATTGCATTTGTTGTGGGTAAAAGGAGTAGGTACACTAGTAATCCTAGTACTCAGCATTGGCAAGCAATTCAGAGGGTACTGAAGTATTTGAAAGGAACAATGGATTATTGTTTGTCATATACTGGATATCCTTCAGTGTTGGAAGGTTACACTGATGCAAGTTGGATCAACAATACTGAGGATAACTCATCCACCAGTGGTTGGGTATTCCTTCTTGGTGGTGGTGCAATTTCTTGGGCATCCAAGAAACAAACTTGCATTACTAGTTCTACCATGGAATCTGAGTTTGTGGCTCTAGCAGCTACTGGTAAAGAAGCTGAATGGTTGAGAAACTTGCTTCTTGAGATTCCATTGTGGGTCAAACCTATGGCACCCATTTCTATCCGTTGTGATAGTGTTGCTACATTGGCTAAGGCATATAGCCAAATGTACAATGGTAAGTCTAGGCACTTAGGTGTTAGACATAGCATGATTCGTGAGCTAATCATGAATGGGGTGATTTCAATAGAGTTAGTGAGGTCTCAACAAAATTTAGCTGATCACTTGACGAAGGGATTGGCTAGAGACTTGGTTATAAAGTCTGCTGAAGGGATGGGTTTAAAAGTCCACTCTAGTCACTGAATGCTAGGACACCCAACTCCTTCCTAAGGAAACTTGGGAGCTGAGTTCAATGTGTAAATCTGAACATTCAAGGGACTGAAGCATATGTATATCATCCTAAGGATGTGCTTGTACTTGCTGAAGGACGATGAAGTTATAAACTTCTCAATGGTTAATGTCTTTAAAAAAGTGCTAAAGCAAGAGCATGAACTAAAGAGGAACCACCTATGTAAACGTTGAGGTTTTGCCGCCTCAGGGAGCATAGACTTGGCTCTTACAACATTTATGAATTTGGATATAGACACATGGCTAATAGTGTCAGGAGTTGTTATGTATTTGAAAACTTCTGTGTATTTTATCTTCAGGTATTCAAAGTAGTTGAAGGGTTCAATTCTTAGAACACCCTGATTCTTGAATGTTTGAAGTGATGTACTAAGATGGAAATTCAATCCTTAGGATATTTTCATTGATGCACTAGTTTTGTTAATGTTAATTTTCATGCAAAAGGGATTGAACTATATTGGGGAGGATTGTTGGAAATATAGTTCAATTGTGGGTCAGTTCATACTGGTGAATGGGTAGGGAGGTACGGAGTGTACACCCATAAGTTACTGAACACCTTGACTCATATTATGGTTAAAGTTTGTTTAGCATCGCTGATGATCTTCAGAGAGTATAACTCTGGACTGAAGGTATTCATCAGGGAGTAACATCACTGAAGACATGTCTTCAGTATTTACTCATCAGCTAGTCTACTTCAGTACTGAAGGCTTCAGCAGGAACACCCTTCAGGGTTTGCTGATGCTTCAGTGGGACTGAAGGATGGACTAATGCTAGAGCTGAACAAGTATGCTTGTAACAGTCTTTGACCAAATCAAGTACATTAAAGACCACGTTTAATTGGTCTTGTAACCACTTTGACCTGGTATTATGGAGCCCATTAAGAGGATATTAATTGGCCGTTAATTCCTCTTAATTCCATTGACTAGGGTTTGAGGGCTACACCTATACATAGGTGATTATGACTTGCATGAAGGCAACAGAAACAAGAAACATATAGCAATGAAAGGGTGAAAGATTTGTGCCTAAATCTCTAACTGCATTTGGTCTTATCCCAAGTAGGTATTCATGATACCCAGGCATTAGGGTCGAATAATTTACTTTGGAAAGTGATTATACGATTCCAAGTGATATCCGGTAACCATTGTTTTGGTACGTAGCTAGGATTGATTATCTATACCCTCGTTGGGACGAAGTAAACACCAACATGCCTTGATTCCTTGATAACCATGTGTATAAGTATGCAAGAAAGTATAAGGAGTTGGGTTTGCGTTTACCTGATAATTTTCTAATTTACCCTATAACGTTATATTCAATATTATAAACATCATTATAAGAAATAGTAATTAAGATTAATTCGTATAACAGTTTAAACAGTAAAGAAATTAAATGGGACACGGTTGAAGATTAAATCAACAGATCTTTTATTAATATCAAAAATTTTACAAGATTAAATAAAAAGAAATACAAATTAACCTAGAATAATTTCTACATAATAACTTTAAAGAAAAGTAAAGGATGATTTTACAAGATTATTTGGGGGGGTTTTATAGCCTTCCCAAGGGCTTGCTGAGAGGAATATTCGAATCTTTGAAGCATATTCTTTACGATTTTCAGCTCTTGATCTTCTCTTTCTCTCTCTTTGATTGATCGGATGGTGGATATAACACGCACTAGCACACGGATTGCCAACGTGGCATCCGTGTGTTAGTTGTGTTTCTTTTGAGCCATTTGATTGGTTGATTGTGGGGATTGAGGTGTCATCTCCAATGACAAACAGCCACGTAGCCAAGCCTCTCCATGCTTTCTCTTCCTATAACCATGGGGTTTTATTCCTCATCACGTGAATTACACGTGTGCAATAAAAGCCCTATATAAAATTGACTTTTTACCCATCTAGGGTTTGGGTACAGTAAGATTTTCGTCTGGTTTATTTTTTTAGGGAAGATGGAGGAAGAAAGAGAACATAGGATATAACGTTGGTTTTTTATGTGTGTGAAAACGTGAAACGAATAAATGAGTGGGTGAATGTTTGGCAGTAAATGGGTGGGTAAGATTATACGGTTTTAATTTATTCATTTGGTGGAAAGTGACACGTTTGACTGAGTTTGTGAGTTTATTCAAACAAAACCCTAAGCCCATTTACTTGTTACTTTTTGTTTTAGTGAATATAACATTGGACTTTTTGAATTTGGGCCTAGATAACAAAAACCATCCGTCTAATAAACTTGCACTTGGGCCTAGATTTGGGCTTGTTCAAAAGTTATTCATCTAATGTCCAATATTGGGCTTTTAAGCCCAAATGCTCCAATGTGGGACCCAACTGGCCCGTTTTCTTGACAAATGATTAAATCCTCTAAAGTCGAGCTCGATTTTGGCTTCTTTGATCTTTATCTTCAAACTCGTGTCGATATTTGCCGGTTTTCGTGAACTTGGTACCTACACACATTCAAACAAGAAACAAGCATATACAAGGCATTTTTGATATATATCATGCATAATTTCATTGTTATTTGATACAAATGATATGAGTATTTAAGCTCATATCACCTGATAACTAGCCAATGTTCTTTCTTCTTCGATCTGCTACAGGATTGTCGATATGTATCAAATGTTGTGAAGAAACATTTAAGGGATGAAAATGATTTGTAATTAACAATATTGCGTGTGAAAGTTATAAAAAAAATGAAGCCCAACCTCACCTTTTATACAGAGTTAAGGCATGGACGAGAAACACGTCTAACAAACTAAACAGAGATATGAAAATTTACAAAACTAGTCTTCCAACTATTAAAACATTACAAAATGATAATAATACTATTTTAATATTGTCAGCGTGACTTGAGTGTATTTTAGTACATCTCCTTGTTGTGCCTTGGCACCGATTTTGTTCTTCGAGACTGACGTTGTGAAGTCATCTACCCCAAGACTATATCTCAGACCCGATGAGCTAACATGACCTTCGTTGTGAGATGGATGACTTTTCTCTACATGGCGTCCCTCGTTTTTCAAAATGTTTTGGTTCATATCTAGGTGGGTTAAGCTATGTACTCGGTTGTGGTCCGAAATGGTTGTTGGTTATTTTCAAAATTAAAGCAGTGTTTCACGAGACATTTTTAGTTAAGAAACTTTGTGTAAGAAGAAGGGAAAAGGGAAGTTTTATGAGGTAATTAAATGAGTGAATATAGGCTAAAGTTTGTGATTAGTTCGTGTCATATCTTTAAGGGACGTCTCATGTTTACGTATGGTATGTAATCTATGATTAGAGATGAAAGTTTATGGACATAAATTTAAATAGTCGTGTGTTAGGATCGAACTCGGGATTACGGGATTGCACACAATACGTAAAGAGTTAATTTATTTAATAAATATATTTATATGTTTATTAAATTAAATTGAGCAATAACTTTAACTGTCGATAAATTTAAGAGTTAAGGACTTAACGGTTAATGTAGAATAATTAACAGAGTTAAAGAAAGATCCGGAATACCCTTTTTGGGTTGGGTCGGCGGTGGAGAAAAGAAAAAAAGGAAGAAAGATTTTCTTGCCTTATTTAGTTTATCTTGGACTACAAGTTTTGTAAGCCTATATAAACACATCAAAACCTTCATTATTTTTTATCTCACTTTTTTTGTCTCTCTCCTTTTGGCCAATCAACTCCCACAGAACCCTAAGGGATTCGTTTGGTTTTGGTTTGTTTTTTGGGTTCTAATTGCAATCAACACCAAAAGGAAAAACATCTTTTTTAGGGTTCCTTTTATCCTTTGGTTTTGGTTTAGCAATAATCTAGTCCTAGCCCCTCTCTAGGGTTGTTGGATAGATTTCCCACAAGCGTAGAAGCTCGGTTTACACGTGCTAAAATCACGGTTAGCTCGTTGTATTACGTGTGTACAAGAATGTAATGTAGTCTTACTTTAGACTATATCTTGGTAGTGTTCGTCATAAACCCTGATTGATGATTCGTTGGTGATTTTGTGGATCTTCGCTAGGATAAAGGTATGTATCCCTAACTCGATTAATTATAATTGTGTTATGCATTATGATCTTGTTAAATCGCTTCTGCTATATGTGCTTTGATCTTATTTAGGGTTTTGTATAATTGTTATCAACTTTATAAAGCTTTAGTGGCATCGAGAGCCGTTTTAGCATGTTATAATTATCGAAAATCTAAAGTTTTTTAACTAATAATTGTTTTGAGTTAAATCTACATGTTTTTTTAGGTTTTCTTAAAAATTAGGGTTTTTTTATTTAAAAATTAAGGTTTTAAGCCGATTTTTATAAAAAAAAAAGAATGAATTGTTTTTGAAACCCTAACTCACATGTGGGATAATTTTAGATTAAATTGCATGATTAATTGTTATGTCATGTATGGTTACGATCCGTAGAGATTTAGTTGTTAAGATTTGGGGGAGAATCCATGATAACATGCATGTTTTCATGGAGCGTAAAAGTATATGTTTATATGATTTTATGTGCTACGTGATTATTTGATTCAATAAACCTTGAATTAGGAAAGACTTTTATATGAATATAAAAACCTAGATTTGATGATTATTGAATAAATCGTATGCATGTGGCTATTTGATTTATTGCACATATAAATTGTTATTATGTGTTTATGATTTAGTTTTTTTTACTTGTTTATATTTAAATTGTTAAATTGTTGTAAACAAGGATTTTTTTGAAAAGGAATAATATGGACTAGGGGCTTGTTTCTTTTTTTAAGTGCTTCTATATTAGCCTCTTAATTACCCTCTTAGTGGGAAGAGACACACTTTTATGTGAGTATGGAACAAGAGGTTCAAATTGATTTGAGCCCACAACTTTTTCCACTAAGAGGCATAAAAAGAAAAAGAAACACCCCCTAAATCATATTAAAATAAAGATTTGTTAGAGATCAAAATTACATAAAATTACGTTGATTGGTGAATTACAATAATAATCTAACGGCCTACTCCTTTTGACAAACTATAAAGTGGGTTTAACGCACCGCTAGTCTTGTACCCGGTTAAGGAAGGAGGTGTTATGCCATTAGTCGCTGACCGAATTCCCGGCTCGCCTGTGCGTCAAATTGAAATTACCTACAATTATTATTTGCATCATACCTTAAGGTTGATTTACTGTAAATTCACATCCGAAACATAATGAATAAGGTTATTTCTTTTGGCAATGTAAGTCCCTAAAGAATCTAAAAATTGCAAATTGTTTTGTCAATTATTGTTCGACAAGTTACCATCTTGAATACTTTCATTGCTAGCAGATCAACTTATGTGATGAAATTATGTCAATTTGGATTCTAGTTTTCAAGGAAAATACTATGGTTAGTATTACCGGGGTAATTTTATTTCCTTGAATGGTATTATCGAAAATACTAAAATTGAATTTTGTAAATTCTTTTACAATGTATTAATGCAACGTTACACCATAAACATGGTTTATTCTTTTATTGATCTGCAAACCGTATGGTTAAGGATATAGTCAATTTACAATGAAAAGATAAACATAAACTCTTTTCCATGAGTGAAGAAGGAGTAATAAGAATTTTAGAAATGTCAAATTCTAAATACATAACTAATAGCAAACTTTAATGGTTAAGAAAGTGCATATTTTGAGTTATTACATTTTAAGAATGGTTACCGCTAATGGGTAAAAGGCAAACTAGCATAATTTTATCTAGTAGTTATGCTTTGACCATTTTTAGGCACTACATATCATTGTGGGGTTGGTAGACCTATTAAGGAAGAAATTGGATGTCAAAATTTTCAAGTTAAAAGCAATTGATGGTATAGTCATCATTTACGAAGTAGAGTACACTCTTTAACACTACAAGTAATTGTTACGAATGTGTTTTTCAAAAGTGTAAGTAATTGTTACGAATGTGTTTTCAGAAAGTAAACAACACACTAATAGGTTTCACCGATTATGAAACATTTACAAATGTTGTATTATCGAATTTGAGTCTATTAAAACATTCTCTAATCCAGTGGGAGTTACAAGCTTTGTTGTCTTGTAATAACCCATGTTATCTTTAGTATGTCCTAAGATAATTACTTTCGAATTGTTGACACTATTATCTTCAAAGGATATTCATGTATTGGTTCTTGTTGATTAAGTGGTTCGACATCTACTTGTAAAAGCTAGTATATATGACACAATCATATGTTGTATAGACAAACGTTAGACGTGATGTTTATCTATTATATGAGGTTGTTCCATGCACAAGTGGGAGAAATGAATATTGTGTGCAAGAAACAACTTATAAAGATACGATTTAAAGGATTATCTTGAATGCAAGATAAGAGACTAACAATCTAATTAATATTATATGAAAGTTAGATCATGTGTCAATATAATTATTAAAGACTACATAAAAGTATATATATGATTCAAAATTAAGAAACATTTGTTGTTTTGATTTAGTAATGTGAGAGCTTGGACTAAACTGTAAACACAAGGGTAAAATATCCACATGTCGTGAGATCGGGCGTGGATTATTTTGTAGTTTCTTAAGATGGATAATTCCTAGAATGACATAAATACATAGATTAATCTTATACTACTAAAGTAATAAATATTTGTGTATTCTTGGAATTACATAAATAGACATAGTAGTGAATTAACTTGAAAAGGCTAATGAAACCTAGTGGTGTTCATGATTACTTTAGTTATAAATGTTTATGATTTATTGTATAAAGTCAGAAACATAAAGTCTTGGAAGACGTATAATATAAAGAAATGCGTTAATGTATTATCTCTTTTCGTTAAGACATATACATGGAGTCGTTTTCAAATAACTTAAAAACGTATGATGGAATTATAATTTTTATGTTTTAAAGACATGAAAATGAAGTGACTTTGTATTAGAAGTACTTGAGTTATAAAGCATGCAAAATGGTTAGGAAATCTATTTTACCATTAAGCTGATTTAGTTGGTATATAGGTAAGCCAAAAGATATATATTTATCTTAAATATTATTATATTGACTTACAATATTTTCCTAAATGAAATACAACATGGTTAGGGTATGTTCGTTAGGAGAATCAAAATGATGATTGATTCAAGATAACTATTGTTGGGTCAAAAAGTTGATGTGGCAGAAACTCAAAAACGAAGAAAACATGAAGGCATTTGTCTAAGCGTTGACAAGTGTAATCCAGGCGTTGTCAAGAACAAATCTGGCGATGACAGAAGCAAGCATTGTCATGTACAATCCAAGCATTGTCATGTACAAACTAAGCATTGAAAGAAACGTAGACAAGAAGCCTTTGGAAGCTTCTATTTAGATAAACATGCAGGATATATTCTGTATAAGTTTATTTGAATAGAAGATTTACATGTTTATTTGATATTATCTCTTGTAAACTCTAATCCTTACACTATAAAAGGAACCAAGGGTATTAGGTTTATTTATATAACTTTCATATACAATGTAAACCTAAAGCGTGTGTCGACTAGGTGTGGGATTCAATGTACAGACACATAGTGATTGTTTGTTATCAATATAATGAGCAATCCAATTGTTTTAGTTCATGTTTTGTGCCTAAACACCTTGTTAATGTGTCGTGTTCTAATTCCGCTTTGATTATCTAATCATATGAACATGATGCATTCCTTGTAGCTAAAAGATCCGTGAATCTTAGGATTCCACAATTGGTATCAGAGCCTCGTGGCTCGTGATGCTAGGACCAACAAGGTGTTCGTGTTTTGAGAAGAAAAGAAAAATCAGTATAGGTTTTTCTGGGCGTTTTTGTGTGCACAGCAGTATTCAGAAGGCCATAACTTTTTATTGAACCGTTGGATCGCCGCGAAATGTTTTGTGTGTGTTCTAAACACATATATCTAGATATCCACCGGAGGGATTGTCCAAATCTATCCCCAAGAAAAAGTTATTAAGCGTCAAAGTCAGCAGTGGTCATATGTTGTTTTCTATGAACAGTAATAGTAAAAACGCGATTTCTCCTTCGTTAACCGTTGGATCGTCGTGAAATTCGCGTTGTAGGTTCTTGATATTTGTGTCTAGGGTCTCACCAAAGGGATCTTCGATCTGAGCTCTCATGAAGAAGTTATTCGATGTCGAAGTTCACTGCAGTTTATGGTTTTTCACATAAAATCATGATTTAGAGTTTATAAAACCCTAGATCAATTAGCCGCTGATATGTGTTATTTAGACGCTGATAGATGTTGGTGTGACGCTGATAGATGTTGGTGTGACGCTGACAAGGCATGGATGAGACGCTGATGGCCAGGCGCTGACAGGTACAAAGTTGGCGCTGACAGGAATAAGTTAAGCGCTGTTGGGAAGCGCTGACACTTGTTGTCCGATATATACATTTTCAAACGCTGACAAGTGTTGTTCGATATTGGACAACACACAGTGTTGATATCTTGGATAAAGGAAGATGTTGGATGACAAAAGGATAGCTGCTGTTTGAGAAAATTGATACGTTTTTAGCACACAAAAAGGAGGTATTTACACGCAAAGGTACATGAAATCTCCGTTTTTATATAGAATATCAAGTTAATATTTATGGCTCGGATATTTTTAAAATGGATTAATGATTTTAATGCGAGTTAGCAACTATTCATGGGAATTTGATGGATATTTTAGATTATGTAATCGGGATAGCCTTGAGAAAGAGTTATCCAATCCAACACTTTTACATATGGTATTAAGATGTTATTTCATTCAAATTCGTCATGAAGAGGTGTTAGCTTAAGGGGAAGAATTCTTATGGTAAGTTTGATGCTTGAAGAAGGTTTTCGCGAGTTTGTGTTCTATCATATCTTAAAGTCGTGGAGCCATACACTGACTTTAAAGATAACTTGTTTGTGCTTTAAATGTTTGGTGACGAAGACTTGTCATAACACTTGAAGGAGTTACATTATCGTGTTCAGTGTCTCACAAAGGATGAGAATATTGACAAGGGATAGAGGTCTACTTATACTTTGTCAGATGAGTATAAGTTCTTTATCAAATGGATAGTACAAGACATGGAACACAAGGTTGGGTTATTCTACTTCTACATCAAAAATATTATATTTGTTTTTCTTCAAGATCATTACATAGAGCTACATTTGGAGAATCTTCAAGATTGTATACATTGTTTACTTTCCTGTTGATGTGACAAAAAGGGGAAGACAAACATGCTACATTTGAAGGGAAGCAATTTGAAGATCATGTACAACTTACAAGAGATACACAAAGAGTTTTGACAACATCAACTAGGGGAAGATTGTTGGGTCAAAAAGTTGATGTGGCGGAAACTCAAAAACAAAGAAAACATGAAGGCATTTGTCTAAGCGTTGACAAGTGTAATCCAGGCGTTGTCAAGAACAAATCTGGCGTTTACAGAAGCAAGCATTGTCATGTACAATCCAAGCATTGTCATGTACAAACTAAGCATTGACAGAAACGTAGACAAAAAGCCTTTGGAAGCTTCTATTTAGATAAACATGAAGGATATATTCTGTATAAGTTTATTTGAATAGAAGATTTACATGTTTATTTGATATTATCTCTTGTAAACCCTAATCCTTACACTATAAAAGGAACCAAGGGTATTAGGTTTATTTTTATAACTTTCATATACAATGTAAACCTAAAGCGTGTGTCGACTATGTGTGGGATTCAATGTACACACATCTAGTGATTGTTTGTTATTAATATAATGAGCAATCCAATTGTTTTAATTCATGTTTTGTGCCTAAACACCTTGTTAATGTGTCGTGTTCTAATTCCGCTTTGATTATCTAATCATATGAACATGATGCATTCCTAGTAGCTAAAAGATCCGTGAATCTTAGGATTCCACAACTATATCTTCCTTTCTTCCAAAAGATATCAAGGTTAGAAAGTTGAGTATGACTTGAGCTAAGAAGATTAATAAGATACCATTATATATGGAGTGTGATGAATCACATTATGTCTTAAATGAAGTTCGGATTTTGCTAAACTACTTATGAAGTGGGTTGTTAGAAAATAAAGAGATAGGAACTGTCATTGTGTTATGTAAAGTCCCAAAATAGATAAAGTTGAAGTGTTGATCTATTTGTTATGTATTTAAAGATTAACTTTAAGTTACTAAAAGCAAGTGGGAGTTTTGATCTTGAAAGATAAAATTACAAATACATAATCTTCTTAAATACACTAGTAATTATCATGAGGTAGGCATGTTAATGCTAACCCTCAAGATAAAGGAATTTAAGTCATAGGTCCGCAAGGATATCTCGGATATACGAATAATATGCTGAGAATTATGAGTTGCAAATAATCATTATGATTTGTTACCAAATATTGACTTGGGTAAACTACGCATACTATGAATGTTATAGCTTTTGTCCAAACAAGATAATCAATTTTAGATTTGGTTTATAGTTTGACTAGAAATTGAAGATAAGTTTCGTCAAAGAAAGGTAGAAACGGCCATAGTGGTGGTTTAAATCCTTGTGTCGAAATTATATGGACAAGATTGTACACATATTTAATGTATGTATTATGAATAGATTATTAATCACACTTAAGTAAATTAATTATGATTGAGTATTCTTTCCTAAAAGCATTAAATATATAAAGATTTTGGTAGTCATATTTTAATTGACAACATTGAATATATATATATATATATATATATATATATATATATATATATATATATATATATATATATATATATATATATATATATATATATATATATATATATATATATATATATATATATATATATATATATATATATATATATATATATATATATATATATATATATATATATATATATATATGAACTCTTTCTTGAATGACTACTTGGGCAAGGACTTAAGTAATCGAAAGGAGTTTATTAATTCAAAAACAAAACTTTGGAGAACTACAAAGTGCATTTATCCATGAATGGATAAAAGCAAGAATCTAGGAAATTATTCTTAATTTTAAATCAAAGATTAGATTTAAATTTGAAATAAGATGATTTCTAAGTATTCCAAAAAGCTAGTGGGAGTATTATGGTTATTTTCTTAAATTATATATGTTGGATAGACATATAAGAAAGTAAATTTCATTCAAATTAAATGTTGATTTGTTTTAGATTTGAATTGAAATTTTGCTTTAGAGATTTAGAAAATAAGAATAACCTTGGAACAAATAAATGTATTTATTTATGCAGTGGAAATACAACATAATATGCCATGTAATAAGTTTATATGGATATTTAGAACATGAAAAAATCTAAATCTTGTTTGAGAAATTTTCATATGTATCACGTAGTATTTATATCATGCTTAAAATCAAGATGATTTGAATATATTAATCTATTTGAAAGTTATAAAATAACTTATGTAATGAATATTTTGAAAGAATATGTTTGGATATAGAATAACATCCTTGTCTTGGGTCAGCTTCCATATTCTATAGATGAGTAATTTGTCAATAGTTGTGCAAATTATCATGACCAACAAATTGGAGGTTTGGTTGCAATCAAACATTACATAATAGATATTATTGGTAACGTATTTATATGTTTAAATGACAAGTTATCAACACTTGAAAAGATATAATTGAGGTAACACTCAATATTAGTCATGGGATCTTTGGAGATGACATGTTGATTAAAGTTGCATTATACATTAAAGAATTAGAATACTTTGAACTTCAAATGTGTTTTTGGAAGTTTAGTATAATAAATTGGTGATCAAGGATGTTCTACAATTTTGAACCACGTGGCAATATCAAACTATTTGAATGCACATGTGCAAGAACTTCAATAATTAAATTATTGAAGAAAGTATTCTCAAAATTCCAATAAGTCAAGATTGGTTGTTTTATGCTTTGCCAAACAAGTGTGAAGGTCACTACTAGAGGCATGATGCATCAACCATGTTTTTCATGCATTGATCTATTTAGTATTTGGATAAAGGATGTTAAGACATTATTATATAAATGGAATAAAGATTGGGTTTCGTATATTCTTGTTATTTAATATTGTATCCTATTTTACATGTTTTAATCCATGAATAATTTGTTATGCTAAATGTCCGTTGTCGATTAAGAATATGAGAATATTATTAAACTAAGACAATTCGAAATTGCGATAGAGTATACTCGAAAGTATATTGATCGATTTTGGATGATATCAATGAATCGAATATTGGACTTATCCTAACTATATGATCATACTTTATGGATTTTTGTCGTTAAGTATATCATAAATAGTTATCCTCAGACATGAGATACCAGGAAACTGATGTGAATCTAGTGCATTTGTGTGGAATAATCTAACGCCAAACGTAACTGATAGCTGTAAGGGTTATTTTCAGAAGTGTTGAAAAAATTTATAAGTTTTGCTATTAGTCAATATGGAATTTGTTTCCTTCAAATTTATTTTGAAGTTTAATACAGTTGGGCCCCTCGTGGGATTAGTAAAGATGTTTGTATGGCCGTACCCAAAGTCTTTCTAAACTATGTTTAGAAGTTTTGGTAATCTTCCTTGAGTCCGATGAACGAGAAACATAATGGTTAATGAAAGGAATGACTAAGATCCATATCCTTAGTAACATTGTATTAGAAATGAAAGGATAATAATAATGATAAATCATTAAAAGGTTTTATCCAAGAAACCTTACTCGAGTTGTACTAGAGACATTGCTAGTGTAACTAGACGCTAGTCAATGTAATCACGATATTCAAAGTTTGTCCAAGTGGGAGCTGAAAGTTTATGGACATAAATTTAAATAGTCGTGTGTTAGGATCAAACTCAGGATTACGGGAATGCACACAATATGTAAAGAGTTATTTTATTTAATAAATGTATTTATATGCTTATTAAATTAAATCGACCAATAACTTTAACCGTCGTTAAATTTAAGAGTTAAGGACTTAACAGTTAATGTGGAATAATTAACAAGAGTTAAAGAAAGATCCGGAATACCCTTTGTGGGTTGGGCCGGCGGTGGAGAAAAGAAAAAAGGAAGAAAGATTTTCTTGCCTTATTTAGTTTATCTTGGACTACAACTTTTGTAAGCCTATATAAACACATCAAACCCTTCATTATTTTTTACCTCACTTTATTTTGTCTCTCTCCTTTTGGCTGATCAACTCCCACGAAACCTTAAGGGATTTGTTTGGTTTTGGTTTGTTTTTTGGGTTCTAATTTCGATCAACACCAAAAGGAAAAACACTTTTTTTAGGGTTCCTTTTATCCTTTGGTTTTGGTTTAGCAATAATCTAGTCCTAGCCCCTCTCTAGGGTTGTTGGGTAGATTTTCCACAAGCGTAGAAGCTCGGTTTACACGTGCTAGAATCACGGTTAGCTCGTTGTATTACGTTTGTACAAGAACGTAATGTAGTCTTACTTTAGACTATATCTTGGTATTGTTCGTCATAAACCCTAATTGGTGATTCGTTGGTGATCTTGTGGATCTTCGCTAGGATAAAGGTATGTAACCCTAATTTGATTAATTATAATTGTGTTTAAAATTATGATCTTGTTAAATCGCTTCCGCTATGTGTGCTTTGATCTTATTTAGGGTTTTGTATAATTGTTATGAACTTTATAAACCTTCAAGAGAAGGATTCGGTATTGTTATGTTGTCTGGTTTACCGTATCAAAGGGTAACAACTCGAACAGATAGTTGATATCATGAAGCTCGAGAAACATATCAAAAAAACCATTTTTGTTATGTGTGTGTGTGTTATTGTATGTAACAAATGTAAAAAGTGTATGAATTTACTTGGTGATGTTGCGAGGGATGCTTTATATTTATAGTGAGGCAAGTATGGTTTAGCGGTAAACCATTTTAGAGATGATCAACGACTATGGGTGGTCACACATTGATCATATAATAAGCAAACAAGGAGGGCGTGTGGAACCGTCTTCTTGGCCTATACAAAGAAGTGCTTGCTTCCTAATGTTAGTTATGTGTCTCTATGATAGATCTGTACATCTTAGCCACTAGTGGCAGTTTTAAACAATTGTCTCATGCGCATGCATTATGTGGCCGTTGTGGGAGAGGATCTACTAGGCTGGTGGTGTCATGGATTTATGGGGTTCTTGTTGTTGGAATTTATAAAAACCTTTACCATATTAACACGTTAATAATCACGAGTACGCAGCGAAATAATTTGTATCACATATAGACAAGTAATTAACATAAACGAAAAAGAAAAGCGTACCTTTTAGCAATGGATTAATTCACCTTTATCATTCAATCACATAACCGAAAACCCAATAAAGATCAAACAATGATCTTTCTAAGTGTACGCACACAATACGTTTAAACAAGCAATAAGTATGCTAGTACGTTTATGTTAAACCACCAATAAACCAAAGCACTTGAATCAATCAACTAAAGAAACCTTGTTTCTTTCTTCTTGGTTGAACC
Organism: Glebionis coronaria; assembly: GCA_025667525.1. Classification (NCBI taxonomy): domain Eukaryota; kingdom Viridiplantae; phylum Streptophyta; class Magnoliopsida; order Asterales; family Asteraceae; genus Glebionis; species Glebionis coronaria. The sequence goes on from CM046874.1 coordinate 651,318,304, forward strand.
ACTCGAACGAACCTCGGCCGATCAACTAAAGGAAGAGAGGAGGAAATATTTAGGGATTACAAGTTAATATCGAGGTATATAAGACCTCCTTATATACTTGTAATAACTTGGTGATCAAGCAACCGATTCTTGACTTTCCTTTATTCGTTTATTTTTTTAACTATAATTAATATTGATATTTAATATAATATTAATTATATATTGCTTAACGATTTATGCGTGCGTCTCCTTAGGCTCGAGATGACTTCCGGATATATATTATTGCATGTACATATTCCTTCAGCTCCCACCTGGATATGCACAATAATATAATATAATAACATTGGTTACGTCTAGCAACACGCCAATGCTCCCAAAAATTCTCGAGTGTTGTTTTTTTATAAAATACATTTAAATGACTTAAATATTTACAATTCCTTTGTTTCTCAAATGCCATGTTAATATGGATATGGATCGAAGTCATTTCATTTTAACTATTCTGTTTCTCATATTACATAATTGAATCAAGATTACCAATCTAATCGAGACAATTTTAGATTACCGTTGGGTACGGCCGTACACACATCTGATTAATTAAACGAGGGGCCCAGTAGCATTATTCTTCAAACCTTGTTGAATAAACAAATTCTATCTTGACTACACGTGCCTGTTACATGTTTCAAGATACAAATGATTATAGCCTTTATTACTACCTTGTTCAGGATAGCGTTAGAACTATAGCAAAAAGTACCATCCACATATATAAGACCTACTTGCATCTCAAGTCAAAGGATTTAGTAATGTATAAAGTGATTGACTTAATGACACTGATCCATAAAGTGATTGACTTGTTAGTAGGAGATGTCCAATATGCAACCTTTAAGTATTGTGTGAGTTGGTGAACCGTTCTTACATATTCTACGAATATTACCATCTCTCAAATATGTCTTAATTCAATTATATTCCCATATGATTAATCGACATAGACTATTTAGAATAACATATTATTCAAGAATTTAAACATGCAATTATAGAACCAATAAATATAAATGAAACTCGAACATATCAAATACTTCAACTCATAAATAAATATTGTTTAACAATATCCTTTATCTAAATACTAAAAGATCAATGCATGATAACCTTAGTTGAAAAATCATGCATCAGGATATGACGATCATACTTGTTGTCAAGCATATATTTCATGAAACTCTACTAGGTTTGATCTTTGGAATTTTAAGAATACTTGTTTCAAATTCACAATTGTGAAGATCTCTGAACATATACAATGATTTTTATTATGTACATTTCTATATATGAACACACAACAAAATGGGAGTATTGTTGTTGTACATCCTATAAGGTGTGTGAGTCCAAAAAATACCTTATCGAAAACAATCATCTTCATAGCTTCTTAAACTATAAAGTATTATTTATTCTTTTATTATGCGTTGCAATATAACCAATCCACGTATTCATCATCAAAGATGAAATTATACTATGACTAGTATTGAGTGTTATCTCAACCAAACTATCAATGTCTAAAAACATCACTTTGATTTGTTACAATCCATAAATTATAAATCATACTATGATAGTATTTGGTGTCTTTCTAAACTCTAAGTTTGTTGACAATGATAATTACATCTTATTATTATATAGAATATTCATTACATGGAACAATTCTAAATAGCAATAATTTTTCTATTCCAAACAAATCTTATCATAGCATTTGTAGTAATCATCTAGATGATTTTCTCTTTAAGTAATCATTGTTGTCAAATCTTCTTGTACTTATACAAGTTTTACAATTATCCATATACACAATATTCTTTACATGATGAATCCCTTAAGTATTCATCTCATGTCAACTCTCATCAAATAAGATATATTCATTGAGACTTTCTAAATGGTATTTGATGTTGTGTTGGATTTCATTAATTAACCACAAATGATTTTTACGATAAACATATATAAATCAAGGTCATATGTTTAATTTTTAAAACCCTTTAATATGAAACTTTTATTCCAAACTTAGATGGAATATACTTTTCATATGTTACACATCATATGTGATTTAAAAAATAAACATAATACTCCCACTAGCTTTTAGATGTACTCCCTTAGATGCATACATTAATCCATACATGGATTCTTGCGTTATGTACACTACATAAAGATTATTATAATTTATAAACTCTTTGATTACTGAAAGTCCCTAAAACTAGCTTGAAACGATTAAGAAGGATAATTAACACAAGTAAATACTTTTCAAACGTAGTACTTTATTATTGTATAACAAGTATTACATGTGTGATGGATAACACAGTTTGAGGACAATGTGTTGTGTATACTTTGGACAAAATAAAGCAAACTCAAGAATACAGGCAGAGTTGTTCTTTCTCTTAGTTCAAAGAGTTAATGTGTGTAATCTAACAAAGTGAACAACATTAACTCTAGCCTACATATCCTATTTATAGTGGTACGAGGTTGACTTCTAGTACTGGTTGATGGTGACTACACAAAACAGACAATGTTAGACATCTTTCAAAAGATGTTCTTCTATTCTTGGTAGTTTGCCACAACGCTTTAGGGAAACAAAGCTGACATAGTTTCCCTTTTCTTCATACCTTGTACTTTAGGCTGCAAAACTTTCCGCCTAAACACTTAGGTATGTCCAAAGTGTACTGAGTGTTAACAGGGTATTGCCACCCCTGTTAACACTCAACCGCTCAGAGTCCCTGATACATCTTGGTTGTTATCCAACACAGCCAATGAGTATGTCTTCAAGTAATCTTCGACTTCGTTGACAATATCTCTAACATGGACTCCTCTGTGGTTGCTCATAGAGACTTAGAACTCTGTGAGTCTTGGGTTACTTGACTTTCTCCTAAGCACATGCAAGTTAATATCAAACAGCTTAATTTAAGTTTAAATCTATGACTAAGGGAATTCTAGTAAAATTAGATTCCCAACAATCACCCCCTATTTAAACATAAATACAGCTAGATCGAGTTGAGTTATAGTATGTGACATTACAGCTTCTTCTTACACATAACAGATCTAACAAACAACTTCATACTTCATTAATACTTAAAAAAATTACAAGTACAATACATGAGTAAAACAAAATATGAGAGTAAACGTTCAGCTGTGAAAACTTTAGTAATCATCATTCTTGATTTTCTCTTCAGCTTCAGCTATGTCTGTTCTAGTATCCAATTCAGCCTTCAATGCTTGGTTAAATTCCTTGGAGTACTCTGTGTTAAGTTTAAGCACCTTCTGAAACATAAGAAGCTGAACCGTTGATGCAAGCCCCAGCTCATCTTCCCTTTGGAATACATACTGGCATCCCCTGTTCATGTAGGCCACACCTTTTTCAGGCTCAGTGTAAGTCTGACCATCAACAGGACCTACAATCCCATTTGGAAGAATCAAGTTCCTATGCATTCCATCTACTAGGATATCATCAGCTACAAACGTTTCTTGAAGGAATTGAGACATCCTTTTTCTTTTCTTCTCAGCCTTTGTTGGTTCTGGTTCAAATAGCTGTGGAGGTGGATCAATTTTGAGTTTGGCGGCTGTTTCTTTCAACCAATTGAACTTACTTTTCAGAGTCTTTAAGAGTAAGAATTTGCCTGTCTAGTCCTCTTTGCAGCTAATGCTTCAATTTCAAACCATTCAGACAGACCAAGTGTCTTAAATTTGAAATCCTCAAATACATCTATGTTACCATGTTGGTTATCTCTCCAAATAACCATCTGTGGGGTATGAGTTGATTTCTTAACAGTGTATTTGAACTTGGTGATTTTACTTGGAGTATATCTTTTGTTAACGCATGCATCATAGTCAGCCTTAACCTTTTTCAGAGCCTCTATGCTTTTTATCTCCATTTCTCTTAGCCTTTGTCTTTGCTCCTCTCTGAGTTGCGGAGACATGGCTTTCAGCGTGGCTTCATCCAGCTCTTTGGGTTTCTTGATTTCCTTTAATCTTTTAAACTCAAGTGCTTGTTTCTTATTTTCTTCAACTGTTAAAGGTATTTCATCAGCTACTTTGAAAGTTGAGAATTGAGAGATTTTGGTAGTGGATCCTCCTGTCTCTGCCATCGCAGTTATTTTCTTTAGTTTGGCGTCTGTGTCTACCATAACTATTTCTTTCCCTTTCTTCGAGACAGAGGATTCTTCACTTGCTTTCTTCATCACTTCAGCTTGTTTCAAAAATGATAGCTGAGCTTGGTCTTGGACAGCTTTTTGTAGGGAGCTGACAGTGAATTTAAGTTTCTTAGCATTTGGTTCACCATCATCCACAGCCTTATTGGTGTTATCCAAAGACATGGAATTTGATGAATCAACTGCTTTGTTATCTTGTTGCTCCCTCTTACTTTCATCATCATCAGGTATAGTGATTGGTGTGATGACTTGGAGAGGAATGGGGTTTTCAGCTGTACCTGTGGTAGTGTTGACAGGTTCTTGTTTTAGTAACTTAACTTTCCCCCCTCATGTTTAGCCTGTCTCTTGAGATGTTTGGCTGAACGTGACTGAAGGTATCTAGCAACTTGTTCAACAGATGTGACCAATTTCTTTTGCCTGTTCCTTGATCCTCTGGAAATTCTGAGAAGCCTGTTGCAGTTGTGATTCACAGAGCGATCAACATGTCCAGCCAAATAGTTAGTGTGACATTTTTGCCTGTTGCACACAGCCTCAAATTCTTTGTGCATCACCAACTCATGGGTTGAAAGCATGTCAGGGACTTCTTTAATGATGTTATCTTTGATGCGAGTGGATAAGTGACTAAGTCCCTGAGAAACTCTTTTTCTTGTGCCATCTTGGATGGGTTCAGTGATGGCATCTTTAACAGCTTGGGAAATGATCTTGGGAAAATTGACTGTGCAGGAATGAATTTCAGACCCCATTTTATCCAACTTGCGTGACAGGCGTTCAAAATCTGAAGCATGATGATAGGGCCTTAAACCATGAATGTCCAGGCTTTGTTGCTCATAGTCATCTTCCTTGGGAAACAGATCAAAGTTTGGTTGTTGTGGATGATCAAACAACAGAACTCTGCAGTAGGATCATACACAACGCTTGTAAGCTCCTTTGTGACAAATGTAGTAGAGGTAGGAGTCACAACAGCTTCTTTTGGAGGAGGAGTTTGTTGTTTAGCTGGTCTGGACACAGCTGTGGCTTTGGTGATGACATATAAGGCTGTTCTTATTCGTCATCATGCTCCTCCTCAATCATCCCCTCAGGGAGAATTTCATTATCTGGCATAGATTCAGGCTTAGATAGGCTTTCAATGAAGGCAAGCACATCATCTTCAGCATCTGGCATGGGTTCTTCTTTTGGCTGATCCTGAATCAATTTATCAGCTCCTTCAGCTGTAGCCAGAGAGTCAGCTTTTGGCTGTACAACATCAGCATGCAATTTGTGTAAGTTAGTAACAGGGAAATAGATAAAGGGAATGGTCGCCAGTTCGCTATCCCAGAGAGTTTGAGGATGATTATTCAGCCAATCCAAAGGATAAATCCTTTGGTTTCTTTTAAGTGTGAAAGTAATGAGGTTAATGGTCGCCATTCGCTGCCCCTAGGAAAGCTGGGTGTGATTATTCAACCCCCCAAAAGGATAAATCCTTTGAGACTCTTTTATCTGTGAATTGTATATGGGTTAAGATCGCCTGTTACGCTGCCCCTAGGAAAGCTTAGGGTGATGATTCAACTCCCCCTAAAAGGATAAATCCTTTGGGATCCTTTTAGTTATGAAAAAGATGTAGTGAAAGATCGTCATATTACGCTGTCCGTAGGAACGCTGAGGGTGATGATTCAGATCCCCCTAAAAGTTAAACTTTTGGGATTCTTTTTCTGAGGGAACCTAGAGGCTGTGTGAAGTACAACAATTCTAGGTCGAGACATATGTGTATTCAGGTTTTTGTTTGCCTGAATAATGTCTAGAGGGTGTAGGGTCATCGGGGTGCTTTATAAAAACAAATGAATCACTCCCTGGTGCAAAGACAGGGTGTACATAAGTCTTAAAAGATTTATAAGTACATAGATAGACTCCTATGGGTCGAGGATAACCCTAACTTCGCCACTCTCACCTACAGACATTTGAGAGTGGCTGCTTGTGGACCTCTAAAAATTATAAACTAATTACCTGTGAGATATTAGCGGACTTTGGTTGGTTCCCTGTTGTCTCTGCTGAGAGACGCTAGAATCTTGTTGTTTATCAGCTGTTGTCTCTGTTTCCACATAAGTCTCTGGACCAGAGGAAGGAGAGATGGTAGCAATCTTCTTAACCCTGGCCTTAGTAACAGTTTGGGTTTTAGAAGAAGAGGGTTTTTCTTATTCTTAGGTTGTTGGCCAGTTGTTGCCTTGGATAGCGTGGTGTGTTACCCAGAGGTCAAAGACGCTGACTTACCACACACACCAGCTGCATTCACCTTCTCAGAGGAAGGGAGCAAGGGCTTCACAACAGATGGTTGTTTATTAGCAACATTCTTCATATGAGCAGTCGCTGGCACATCATTGGGTCACATCACCGTGTAGATAGCTCTAGTTATGTGATATGGCTTCATGGCTGTCAGTGCAGAGTTGTGGTAGTTATCACCCAATAGGCTTTCAAAGATAAGAGAGAGAAAGCAAACATAGCAGATGTTTTTCCCTCTGACTTGGTTGGTGCCCTTCAGCTATTCGACAAGGTTTGAGAATAGAATGCTTCCAATATCGATGTATGTTCCCCATATCAGCCCATAGGTAATGGCTTGATGATTGAAGGCCAATTGATCTTGAGATCCCTGCATACCACCTAGGGATTTAACTATGTGAGTGGAGAGGACTCTCCACATAGGTGGGAAAAACTTGATCTTCAGAGGAGACTTTGCGACCACTTCAGCAGGTGTAAGGGCTGGGTTAACATCAGATACAGGGAAAAGTGTGGCAAGGGCGTCCTTTACAGCCTTCTTATCAACCGACTTTAGGCATTCATCGCCATGTCTTAGCCCAGCCATAGAGGAAAAATCAGTAATAGAAAAAGCAAAGGGGTGTTCATTGCATGAAAGGTTGAAGGAGATGGTGTTGTCATCAAGGATCTCAGCAGAATACCAGAATTCTCTAAGGTATTCCTGGTAGAAAATGGATGGGGATCTAGTGAAAGCTTCTCCAACATCACAATTCTTCATGAAGTTTACCAGATCTGAGAACGAGTCATTTGGAGCTTTGAGCCATCCAATAGAGTTGTTAGAGGCGAGGATACTATCATTCATCTCGAAGGTTACGTTAGAGGCCTTTGGTTCTGGAAACACCATTGATTCAAGGATGAAGAAGCCGAAGATGGTGAGAGGGTTTTGAGAGAGATTTTAGTGCGAAAGATGCAAATGGTGAATAATGAGAAAAGTGTTAGGTGAAAAACCTTGGGATAATATATATATTAAAAAATTAAAACAATTATTCAACCGTATTTAATGCGTAGTTGGAAAAGGACTGCACACAAGTGGGTCCATTGACTTTCAAAACTGTTTGTCTCCTCGCTTATCGAAAAAGAATGAATTAGATATTGGGAATGTTTTTAGCATTTACTTGGAAAGTAACTACCTAGTTTCATGTGAAAGACATTTAATATTTATTCTGACATTAATGGCACACATTAAATATCAGCCACAGGCTTTGAGATATTAAGCATACCCAGCTCAACAACTAGCCTGTTGAACGAAGGTTCAGCCAAAGGCTTAGTAAATATGTCAGCTAGTTGTAGCTCAGTGGCAACAAAATGCAACTCAATATCTCCTTTAATAATATGATCCCTGATAAAGTGATACCTCATATCTATATGTTTGGTTCTAGAGTGAAGCACAAGGTTGTTTGAGATAGCAATGGCACTTGTATTGTCACAGAAGATGGGTACTTAGTCATATAGAATCTCATAGTCAGCTAGTTGACTCTTCATCCAAAGTACTTGAGCACAGCAACTAGCAGCTGCAACATATTCAGCTTCAGCTGATGACATAGCCACAGAGTTTTGCTTCTTTGCACTCTATCTAACCAACTTGCCTCCTAGGATTTGACAGCTCCCTAAAGTACTTTTATTGTCAATGCAGTACCCAGTGTAGTCTGAATCTGAGTAAGCCTTGAGATCAAAGCCTGATTCTTTGGGATACCATAGACCTAGAGAGTTTGTTCCTTTGAGGTACCTGAAAATTTTCTTAACAACCACTAGATGGGATTCCTTTGGGTTAGCTTGGTACCTTGTACAGAGACATGTGGATAACTGGATATCAGGGCGACTGGCTGTGAGATAAATGAGTGACCCAATCATGCCTCTATACATAGTCTCATTAACAGAGACCCTGACTCATCAGGGCCCAAATTGTTGGGTGGAAGCATGGGCCATTTCACTGATGCACAATCAGCCAAGTCATATTTTTTCAGCAAATCTTTAACATACTTTTTTTGACAAATTGAAATTCCTATAGGACATTGTTTAATTTGAAAACCCAAAAAGTAAGTTAATTCACCCATCATACTCATCTCATTTTATTGGTCATTAAATTAGCAAAACGTTTACTTAGATTAACATTTGTTGACCCAAAGATGATATCATCCACATAAATCTGTACAATGATGAAATCACTTTTATCCTTGAAGTTAAAAAGTGTTTTATCAATGGAAGCCCTGACAAATTTATTTTCAGTTAAAAAAGTAGACATCGTTTCATACCATGCCCTTGGAGCCTGTTTCAGCCCATACATTGCTTTGTGAAGCCTGTGCACATGGTTGGGAAACTCGCTGTTCTCGAATCCTTCAGGCTGTTCAACATACACTTCTTCATCCAAATATCCATTAAGGAAGGCACTTTTAACATCCATTTGATACACAGTGAAGTTCATATATGCAGCATAAGGAAGGAAGATTCTGATGGCTTCAAGTCTTGCTACTGGTGCAAATGTTTCATCATAATCAATCCCTTTAGTCTATACCCCTGAGCAACCAACCTTGCCTTGTTCCTTATGATATTACCAATTTTATCCATCTTTTTCCTATATATCCATCTAGTGCCTGTGATGTTCTTACCAGGTGGAGCAGGCAATAGAGTCCATACCTTGTTTCTTTTAAACTGATTATTTCTTCTTGTATTGCAGCGACCCAACCTTCTTCAACAAGGGCTTCAGCTACACGCTTGGGTTCAATTTGGGAAAGAAATTCAGCAAACAAACATGCATTGGCTGAGGCTGATTCTAAGTTATGAATTCTCTGTCTAGTAGTAACCCCAGCATTTGGTTCACCAATGATGTTGACAAGAAGAATGTGCTGATCTCTTGACCATTTGCTTTGAGGAGTTGGGGAGTCATACATAGGTGCAGGTATGGAGGATGAAATTACAACTTGAGTTTCATTCTGCTGAGTAGGAGGACTCTCTTCAAAAACAATCACTATGTCTGTGACTGCATCAGCTATTTCAAGTTGTGATGATTCACATACAACATGAGAGTCTTCTTGATTACAAGCAATAGGTGAGTCATCTTCAGCTAAGGTGGAACATGGTCTTGTGGAAGGCTGACTTTCACTTTCAGTTGTCACTTGAGTAGAAGAAATTTCAATGTTGTATGTTGACAGCGGATCATGGTGCAGGAATATAACACCCCCAAATTTATACAACTCAATACAGCGGAAGACTAGTTGGTGTTACGGGATAGCACATTACTCACATCATAGACAACGCATAAAAATCGCGTCGTTTATTAATAAATCATTTCCATTCATAAATATCAAAGTTACATAGGTCCCAAGTCATTGTATTTAATACAGGTTTTACAAACATTTGAATGGAAATTATAATTTAAGTGCGGGCCATGAATTCTTGTCGTCTTCCCGAGAATTACCTTCAAGTACCTGAGATAAAACATGTTAAAAGAAAAGGTCAGCGATAACGCCGAGTGAATTCATAGAGTTTAATAAATTCCATCAATATAACTTTGGTATAAAATTATTACCGAAAATCATTTTGTACAAATCATTGTAATAGGCCATAAAATAGCCAAAGTCATTTTTATACAAATCCTTATCGAAAATCATAATATAGGCATTTGCCTTAAAAAATCATTATACGAGCCAATGTCGTAAAAACATCATACAATACGTCTTATGACGTTATATAAAGTTAAATAAAAACCGTTATATGAATATGGTTATGTAAAACCAAAACACGAACATAATATCAATAGTATGACCCCGTATTGCTAGTCAGACAATACATCATAATTCGGTGCGTATAGTAGTATTTCGTTAATTTGGATTATTATAAGCCGCATGGCATTGTTACCTTACTAAAACAAACAACGGGTAGCTAGCCCGAAACTCAATTTGCCCATCTAAATTAGCGTGTCGTCACAAAGGTCACGCTATGGAAATCTTCTCATACATAAATTCACTTACCAATCAATGTGGCACGACAGGGATCAACCGTCAAGGCGCGAACTGGGGTGATCGTCCCCAAATATTACTATTATATGCATAAGCGTCTACCAATCCCGGTAGTTCACAATTCATGCTAATGGGACTTTTATTGACATAACCTAACTTTAATAATCCATTTAATTTTATCTATCGGGTGATTTAATCATTTATCAGGTCATACAATCGGGTCATACAATCATTCGGGTCCAAATCAATAAACAAACAATCGGGACAAATGGTGTCCTATTTTATAAAAACTAACATGTCATCTCCCTCGCGGGTTTATAAAACATTTCATAAAAACATTTAAAAGAGTGTGAGGCTATGAACTCACGTTGATGTGGGGAGGCGGTTATCGGTGATTCGGATGTACGGTACGTGCTTCAATCACGGAAACCTAGACAAATAATACTCGTCTTAGACTCTTGTCCAATGACTTTATAAAAATAACAATTATGTATACATATGATGATTATATATATATGATGATCAAGTGGGTTTACATATTCTCTTTTACTCATTTTAGTGTTCATGTATTGATAACTTCTTACTAGTTTACTAGTTTTACCTATTTACGTGTTTTAGGTCCAATAAGCCTATTATAAGTTCATTAACTTGTATTAATCCATTTCATAATTGTATTATCAGTATTTATACTTTACATGTTGGGCCCAAATGGTTTAAGCCCAATAAATAAGTTTATAAATGTTTTAGCCCATTTTGTTGTATCATTAGTCCAATAACGTTAACTTAGCTCGTTAATGTCCGTATGTTTTATAGTTCGGGTTTTATCGGTTTTTACTTGTTATATATGTTTAGATATCAGTATATGAGTTTATAAAAGTTTACATTAGACGGGTCCAACCGTCTATGTTTTGTTTAACAAAAACGTTAATTTTACGGTAATAGCCGAAAAAGTCGTAAAAATCATGTTTATAGTTTTATAACTTATAAAACTTATCAAATTACCATTTTTATAAAATGTAACATTTATTTATCATTGTACATATTTATATAAATGTATTATATAAGTTAGTGGGTTTCAATTCACATTTTATACTATTTTTATTTGAGTGCTTATATAATACTATTATACTTTAATTTCCAAAATCTGATTTTTATTTTCATGTTCACCAAAAGTGCCATATCTAGAGTTCTATTTGGAGATAGAAGCTCAAATTTTTATGACATAAACTACATGATATGTTTTCCATTTAACTCTACTATAGCTACTGTTGAATCAGCCTTTAAGTATTTTCTAAAAATCGTCCAAAACAGTGAACTTAGATTTGTACTCTAAACTTATTTTGATCATATCTCACTCATCCTAATGATTCCATTGCATGGACAACTCTCACATGTGTAAAAGACATATTACTTACTGTATATCCACTAATCTATGCCATTTTTAACAGTTCATCATATGATTCTTTACTGTTTTATACAGCCAACAATTTAAACAAGATTTTAGCCTTGTTTCTTATAGTTTTTCATCTTTTTAAGCATGTTTATCAACACCAAATCCCCACACAATATTTTAATCATCATTCATCATCATATACATATACATAAGTAAAAGAAATACAAGATTACATAATCAAAAATAACAAGAGGATGAGGAGAACAATCTTTATACCACCATGATGATGTAGGTTGTGATTTGGACATGGATTTTGATGGAGAAACTTGTGATAACCAAGATCATCTTCAAGACCACCATTCTTCATGAACACCTTGTGGAAAATCAGCCCCAAGACACAAAGGAAACTTCTTTTTGGATGTTATAATCACCACCATTTAATAGAGATTCAAGAGGGCATCATCATATGTATGAACAACATGGGATTTCATGGTTAAATCAAGATCAAAATGGGGTGTTTATGTGTAGGATGGGACGACATCATAGAGAGAAAGAGAGGAATTTGGGTGGTTTTGCATGTGTTGAATGAGGAAGTGGTTTGTGGTGAATGGTTTTGATGTAACTAAGCTTAAGTGGTAAGCTAACACACAAGTGTAAGCTACTAGTGTGTATGGATGCCACATCTTTGATGTGGTGTCCTAGCTTGGGCCGTCCCATGTGTGGGGTGAGACAAAACTTAGTTTTTGTCTCATCCCACTAATTTACGGGTATTCCTCGATTCTAGTTTCCTTGATTTGCGTGCCCTCGGGTCGTTTTACGAAAAACTTTTTTATAAATTATGAATCAACGGCACAAAACAAATCTAATCAAAATTGTCTCATCAAAAACGGAGTTCAAAAACGTAAATACGTAAACCTAGGGTTTCCGGTTTAGTCGTAAAGGACGTTAAATTAAAATCATAAGTCCTAATCTCTTCTCGTAAATTTGTGAGTTTATGAACCAACACAAATTTAAAATTCCAAAATAATATTCATGGATAAATTTATTTTCTGAAATGTCGGACAATCACCAAAAATGGTGTATGTAAACGTAAGCACGTAACGTAGAATCCTCCGGTTTAGACGTAGTCGATGCTACTTCAAGACGTAAATCCAAATTTCTTCCCAAAAATAAGTGATTTCATTATATAACATTAAAATAATATTTTTAAATAATATTTGAGAATAAATTATCAACCATAAATTGACGGATTGTCACAAGGAACATATGGGATAAGAGTATCTGTGTGTGGATGATGATGAAAGACAGGCCTTGGTTCAGAGAACTCATCTGATGTGAAAGACCTATTTTCGTTGAAATCAATTTCATCACCTTTTGTTCCTATTCTTTGTAGCACGACATCATCTTCATTAAATGTGACATGAAAGGTTTCTTCTAGTTCCTGTCTTCTTGTATTGAATACTCTAAAGGCTTTGGCTGTTGAAGAGTATCCTAAGAAGAAACCATCATCAGCTTTTTCGTCAAACTTTCCAAGTTGATCCCTGTAGTTATAAATAAACACAGGACATCCATAGACATAGAAATAGCTGACGTCTGGTGCTCTTTTTCGAAAAACTTCATAAGAGGTTTTTCCATGTCTTTTAACAATGATTGATCTATTATGGGTATAGCAGACAGTGTGGACAGCTTCTCCCCAAAATTGCTTTGGTAAGGCTGCACCATTTAGCATGGTTCTAGCTGCTTCAATCAATGTTCTGTTTCTTCTTTCAGCTACTCCATTTTGTTCAGGAGTACCAGCTGAAGAGAGGTTTTGTGATATTCCCTTTTCATCACAAAAAGTTTCAAGCTGTTGATTCTTGAATTCAGTCCCATTATCACTTCTTAGAGCTTTTACTCTAACTTCATTCATGTTTTCAACCTGAAGGACATGATAGCATCAATTGCATCACTTTTCCTTTTGAGGAAGAAAACCCATGTGTACCTCGAAAATTCATCAACAATGACCAAGGTGTATTTGTTGTGATTAATGGTTTGTGGTTTGACAAGTCCAAACAAATCCATGTGAAGGAGATGTAAGCACTTGTCAATAGAAAATGATTGCCTGGTCTTAAAGGATGACCTGTGATGCTTTCCCTTAACACAAGTTGAACATGTCTTGTCCTTAGTGAAAGTCACATGTGGTAGACCAGTAACCAAGTTTTATGTGGCTAGCTTGTTGATGTTTTTGAAGTTGAGAGGAGAGATTCGTTTATGCCACATCCAATTGACACTTTCAGAGGCTTTAGCTAGAAAACAATTTGAGCTGTCCTCTGAGCACGAAGCCATGTTGATGACGTAAACATCACTTATTCTTGGTGTAATTAACAACACATCATTGTTTTTGTTGAATATGGTTCCTTGAGTCTTTGTAAACAAAACCTTGTCGTCAGCATCACACAATTGGATGATGCTGATGAGATTGTGCTTATGACCATTCACATATGCAACCCTTGTAAACGTTATTCCATTGTAGTTAACTGAGCCATATCCCTCTGTGTCGCCTGAAGAGTTATCCCCAAACACCACTTTAGGACCAAGCTCTTTTGAATATCTGTGCAGGTATTGTTTGATTCTGTAAAACCCACAAAATAAGGTCATTACTTAATTCTATCTTTTCAAATATTTTTGGAGTATTTATGACGTTAAATGTTATTATGTTTAACGGTTTAAGTTTAAACCGATATTTAATATTTTATTTTAATATTTTGACGAGCAACGAGGACTACTAGTGATCGCGATACCGACGGATGCCCAAAATTTCATATTTTATTATCGATCGTCTCGATAATTAATACTTTCGACGATATCGTTTTAATTACGTATCGAGTCGTTATATTATTATTTTTCGTGTGCGTTTAAACTTTTAAGTATTTTTACGAAACCCGAGCCCCGTAAATATTTTCAAAATTGATTAATAATTATTTCCCGCTTTTTAGCTAACTATTTATATTTTTAGCCACAACTATTGCCAAATTGCAACTATGGTCCCTACCCCACTATATATAAACCCAAAATAAACACACACAAATCATTTTTTTCACTTCAAAATTTTCACCCACTCCTCCTTTCTCTCTCTTGTTTGCCGAAACCCACACCACACCCCAAACACATACAATTTTCAATGTATCTTGAGTTTGAGGATGATTTGAACTAAACCAAGCATAGACCCATTCATATTTTTTATCAAGGATCATATTGGTATAATAAATTCTTACATACAAGCACTTTTTATTTTCTTGATGTTGGTAGGTAGAAGCCATGATCATGCATGGTGTTTTTAGCATGATCCATGGTGATTCTTGCTAGAAATCTTGTTAAAAACTTCATTTTGATCTAACAATTTTTATTTTTATTATGATTTTGATGTTATGGTAGATGTATGATGATATTAGAGTATAGAAATGATCATTTTTATGGTTGGTTTTTATCAAAAAGTTGATTTTGTACAAGATTTTGGTAGCCATTTTATAACAGTAAGTAAACTGTAAAATCCGAATTTTTATGTTTTAAAAATGACTTAACTTATAGCCTAGGGTTGTAGATAAATTTATTAGCTTCGATTTGATATAAGGTAGAGCTTCTAGCTCCAAACGAGCGCGAAGTTATGATGTTTTGAAGGATCGTGTACCGGGAGACGAGTATCGACACTACAAATAGTTGTTGTCGATATTTGGATCGAATCTAGGGGACTCTAAATGGAGGTTTTGAAATTTGTAACCTACTGATAATGAGGTTTTTACTTTATAGGTTGAGTTTACTTTAAAACCCGAGTGTCGGTTTTGTACACGGAGTGGTTTAAATAAGTTAAAACGGTTGTATGAAAAATTAACGTAAATCTGTCCGGATTTTGTAGTTTGAAAATGAGTCGGGTAAAGGACTTTAAAAGTAATTTCATTTGATAAACATGTAGGAGGACTTTCTATATATAGTAAGTTAGTCTATCGAGTCGTTTCATAAACGGTTGACAAGTTTAAAAGGGGTAAATAAGCTAGTACATGTAGTATGTACCGGCGGATTTTGTTAAAAAGTATAAAATGGTAAAGTAAGTGAGTAGTAAATTATAATGAAGTTATTTATATCGTTTACTCTCGAGTGTATTGTGGTTTTATGAGTTTGAGTTTGATGTTGTTATGTATGATTTATTTCTCGATTTTATTATTAATATACGCACCTTATTTGCTAGGTTACGGTTGTCGTGTTTATCGGGCATCTACTATCGTCAGTGATCGTCTTCAACTACTATAAGTACTAAGGTGAGTCTATAGCCTCATTTGAGCTCATTCAAATATTTTAAAACCCGCGAGGGGGAATACATGTTTTGTAAACTTAGAACACAAGATTTTTATGATATGCTTGTCCCTCTATGAATGGACCCGTGGTTGCCTTTAAATTGCATTAAGTGATTGCCTTTATTAAAACCTTAATTATGGACCGTTAACTAGCTTATGATGGGCTAGCCGCTAGTACAGTTAATAGATCTATGAGGGAAGCCGCCCCGGTTTAGTTTGTGTGGACTTGTCATAGAAGCTTAGGCCCGACCTCCACACTGTTTGAACATATTGTATTGAGAAGTCAGGTATACGGCAATGTACCAATAATCTGGAGGTAACCGACAATTAATAAATCTCCTGTCTTATCAGACCTCTAAAGGGAGTGTCTAAGGGGTCGGTTCCATGAGTTTATTGCAATTTATGCTATATACAATTATCATTGTTGATGCAAATTATTATTCGATGCTTATTAAGCATGCCACAAACTTATAATCTTTGCTTGTGTTCAAAATGATTATATAAACCTATAGATTCACTCGGCATTTTTGCTGATGATTTTCTCACATGTATTTCAGGTAATCAGGAAGGGTGAAGCTTGGAAGCCACGGGAAATGATGTTGTGCACTACTTTTGTAATATAAACTCTTTGAATGTTTGTCGTTCCTTTTGTTCAAAACAATTTAAATCCTTTGTTTTGGTTGTACTTTGGTTACGATGTCTTGGGACTACGCTACTCTGACAAATGTTTTAGGAACGATAAATTTGAAACGTCTCTTTTCGAGTCGTTCTTTATAAATTATGTGTTATTGTATCATTGCTTAGCACCCAAAGATGTATTCCGCTGCGTGTAAATTTGGGGGTGTTAAAGATTGGTACCAGAGCCATGAGTTATAGAGAACTAGGTCTTTTTCTAAAAACCTAAACTATAACTGTCGGTTTTTAATTTTCAAATAGTCGGTGCACATGATTTCGCGTGACTTCAGGTTCAAGCTACTTCTGGGATTACAACTTTAGTATACATTATTATGTATGCCTTATTGCTAAGTATTTATAAATAAATACTATAAACCTTGATCGATATATTGATATCGTTAAACTTTTCGATAAAAGTTATCATTTATTAATGATTTATTTAAATAAATTTCTGGAATTTTCCTGTAATCATTTTGAAGGATTTTCTATATTTATTTAAATTTTTGGAAATTATTCTATTTCATTTTATTATGACCTTATACCTATTTTGTGAATTTACCACCGTCAATTTACGTCTTCGATGAGGAGGAAGCAGGTTCCTCTACTACAAGCGAGTCACAGTCAACTAAGCCATGTGGATCCCCACGTGCCTAGCGTCTATTATTTTGTGTCATTGTACTCTATTTGTCTTTAAGATCATTCTTTGTTGATCTATGATAATAGTTTCCTTTGATCCTTATAATGATTGTGAATCCTTGTATTGATAATGTGTATGCATTTGATGATTGATTTTGTACATGATATGACTATACCATGAATAAAATTAACTCATTCATTTTATCTTCTCTCTTTGTGATATGACAGAATCATGCCACCTAGGAGAATGACAAATGATGCCATTGCAAGGCTAGTTGCTGAAGAGGTTGCGAAAGCATTAGCTACGGATAGAGTTGCACGTGTTAACACTGAAGGAGCAGGTGGCTCTGGAGGTGCGGGTGCTGAAGGTGAAGGTGAACCTGCTGGACCAGAAGCTGTTGGAGGAGCAGGTGTAGCTGAGAATCCTGCAGATGAGGTTGCTCTGGTTGCTGCTGCGGTTAAAGAATGTGCTTTTGCTGGATACATGAAGTGTGGACCTACTACATTTCAAGGAACTGGTGGAGCACTGGAATTATTCAGGTGGATTGAGAAAACAGAAACAACATTTGAGATTAGTGATTGCTCAGAAAGGAACAAGGTTAATTTCGCAGTTGCTACTTTCAAGGATCGAGCTTTAAGATGGTGGAAGACTCAAGTTGCTACAGTTGGTTTAGAAGCTGCAAACAGGAAACCTTGGGATGAAATTAAAAGGTTGCTGAAAGAAGAGTTCTGTCCAGAAGAAGAGTTATCTGCTTTGGAGGATGAGTTGAGGCACCTGAAGCTGAAAGATAATAATATTGCTGCATACACTAGCCGATTCAATGAGTTGGTTTTGTTGTGTCCAGATGCTTTTGTTACTGAGAAGAAAAAGATGGATCAATACATCAAAGGGCTGCCTGGGGACATTAAAGGTGAGACAACTTCATCTCGACCCAAGAACTTTGTTGAAACTGTGAGAATGGCTCATACACTTATGGGGCAGAAACTTCAAGATACAGCTGAGAGAGCTGCTGAGGGTAGTAAAAGGAAATGGGAGAATTCACAGAGTGGTAACCAGGGTAGTAACCGCCATAGGAAGTACAATCAGAAGAGAAATGACGGGGCTAGAGCTGCAACTAACAAGAATGATAATGCTGACCAAGGGGGACCAGCCCAGAAATGTAGGAGTTGTGGTGCTTGTCACTTTGCTGATTGTCCACCAAGGTGCACTAAATGTGGAAAGGTTGGGCATGTTGTGGAGAAATACAAGACAAGGGTCCCTGCCACTGGAGCGAATGCTATTCCGATCAGGACTTGTTTTGAATGTGGAGAACGTGATCATCTTCGTCCTCAATGTCCGAAGTGGAAGAACAAGAAAGCATGTGAAGCTGCTGGGGCAGTTTATGTTGTTAAGGATGCTGATCAGGCACAAGGTCTAAATGTGGTGACGGGTACGTTCTTACTCAACCATCGTTATGCTAGTGTGCTGTTTGACTCAGGATCTGATAGGAGCTTTATAAGCACTATTGATGTTGAGCCAACAAGCCTAAATACTAGTTATGAGGTCGAGTTAGCTAATGGACAATTAGTTAGTACTACCACTATATTTAAGAAGTGTCCTTTAAAATTAGTTTGTTTGAAATTGATTTGATGCCGATAGAGTTGGGTTCGTTTGATGTGATTGTTGGTATGGATTGGTTGGTTGCTCATGATGCGGTGATTGTATGTAGGGAGAGAGTTGTTCACATACCGGTTAAGGGCAAGGTGTTAGTAGTTAAAGGTGATGTTGGTAGATCTCGTCTGACGGTGATATCTTGTATCAAGGCGAGGAAATATGTAGAAAGAGGTTGTCACATGTTCTTGGCTCAAGTAGTGGAGAAAGAACTACCGCTTAGGCGTGTGGAAGATGTTCCGGTTATTCGTGATTTTCCTGAAGTATTTCTCGATGACTTGCCAGGGCTTCCGCCTCAGCGAGAAGTCGAGTTCAAGATTGATCTAGTGCCAGGAGCTGCACCGGTGGCGCGTGCACCTTATCGTTTGGCACCGTCTGAGATGAAGGAGTTGGCAGATCAGTTGAAGGAGTTAATGGAGAAGGGGTTTGTTAGACCAAGTTCGTCACCTTGGGGAGCTCCAGTATTGTTCGTGAAGAAGAAGGATGGATCGTTCAGAATGTGCATAGACTACCGAGAGTTGAACAAGTTAACTGTTAAAAATCGTTATCCACTTCCTAGGATCGATGATTTGTTCGATCAACTTCAAGGTTCGTGTGTGTACTCGAAGATCGACTTGAGGTCGGGTTATCATCAACTTCGTGTTAAAGAGGAGGACATACCTATTACAGCTTTTCGGACGCGTTATGGACACTTTGAATTTCAAGTGATGCCGTTTGGGTTAACTAACGCACCTGCGATATTCATGGACTTAATGAATCGTGTGTGTAAACCATACCTCAACTAGTTTGTGATTGTATTTATCGACGATATCCTGATTTATTCTAAAAGTCGGGAGGAGCATGAAGGTCATCTGAGGATTATTTTGGAGTTGTTGAAGAAGGAGAAGTTGTATGCAAAATTCTCCAAGTGTGATTTTTGGTTTTATTCAGTCCAATTCCTTGGGCACGTGATCGATAGTAGCGGTGTTCATGTTGATCCTTCCAAAATTGAAGCTATTAGAGATTGGGCTAGGCCTACAACCCCGACTGAAGTTAGACAATTCTTAGGATTAGTTGGGTACTACCGGCAATTCATAGAAGGATTCTCTTTAATTTCTAAACCTCTTGCTAAACTTACAGAGAAAAACAAGAAGTATGAATGGGGTTCAGAAGAAAAAGAAGCATTCCAAACTTTGAAGCGAAAGCTGTGTTCTGCACCAATTTTGGCTTTGCCCGACGGAGCTGAAGACTTTGTGGTATATTGTGACGCATCACGTAAGGGTTTTGGTGCTGTGTTGATGCAAAGGGAGAAAGTGATCGTGTATGCATCTCGTCAATTGAGGAAGCATGAGGAGAATTATACTACGCATGATTTGGAGTTAGGAGCTATTGTCTTTGCTCTTAGACTTTGGAGACACTATCTCTACGGTATAAAGAGTGTGGTATATATCGATCATAAAAGCCTGCAACATATTTTGGATCAGAAGGAGCTCAATATGAGGCAGAGAAGATGGATAGAATTGTTGAGTGATTACGACATTCAAATTTGCTATCATCCCGGTAAGGCGAATGTAGTTGCCGATGCACTTAGTAGGAAGGATAGAGAAATAACCAAAAGGGTTAGAGCTTTAGCCATGACAACTTATTCTGATTTATCTAATCGAACACTTAAAGCTCAAACAAAGGCGATCAAAGAAGAGAATGTGAGAAATGAAGACTTGGGTAGAAGGATGACACCTATATTCGAAATTCGTGATGATGGAATTTGGTATTTCGAGAATTGTGTATGGTTACCGGTGTATGGAGGACTGAGAGATCTGATTATGCACGAATCTCATAACTCTCAATATTCGATTCACCCAGGATCGGATAAAATGTACCAAGACTTAAAGAAATGCTACTGGTGGCCGAATATGAAGGCTAACATTGCTACTTATGTTAGTAAATGCTTGATGTGTGCTAAGGTGAAGTTTGAGCACAAGAGACCTTCGGGTTTATTACAACAACCTGAAATCCCAGAATGGAAATGGGAGAAGATCACTATGGACTTTATTTCGGGACTTCTGAGAACTTCTAGTGGTTACGATACGATTTGGGTGATTGTCGATCGGTTTACTAAGTCGGCTCATTTCTTGCCGATAAAGAAAACTGATGACTTAGACAAACTTACTCGGTTGTATTTAAAGGAAGTTGTTTGTAGACATGGAGTTCCTTTGTCAATTATTTCTGATCGAGATAGTCGGTTCACATCTGAGTTTTGGAGATCGCTTCAGCGAGCTTTGGGGACTCAGTTGGACATGAGCACTGCGTATCATCCGGAAATGGACGGACAAAGTGAAAGGACTATTCAGACCTTGGAGGATATGTTACGAGCGTGTGTAATAGACTTTGGATGTAGTTGGGATCGACACTTACCTTTGGTGGAGTTCTCATACAATAACAGTTATCATGCAAGTATTAAGGCTGCGCCTTTTGAAGCACTTTACGGGCGAAAGTGTAGATCACCAGTTGGTTGGTGTGAGGTTGGAGAAAGTCAGTTGACAGGTCCTGAATTGATTAGAGAAACGACTGAGAAGATCGTGCAAATCAAGAATCGTTTATTGACAGCTCGTAGTAGGCAGGAGAGTTATGCGGATAAGAGGAGAAAACCATTGGAGTTTGATATTGGCGACACGGTTATGTTGAAAGTATCACCTTGGAAAGGAGTAATTCGATTTGGCAAGCGAGGAAAGCTTAGTCCACGCTATATAGGTCCATTCAAGATTATTGATCAAGTTGGTCCTGTGGCATATAAGTTGGAATTGCCAGAGAAGTTAAGTGATATTTACAATACTTTTCACGTTTCTAATCTTAAGAGGTGTTTGGCGGACAAGAATTTGATATTTCCACTTGAGTAGATTCAAATGGACGACAAGCTGCATTTTATTGAGGAACCGGTGGAGATTATGGATCAAGAGGTGAAACGGCTTAAGCAAAGTTGGATCCCGATAGTGAAGGTGCGATGGAATTCCCGACGTGGACCCGAATACACTTGGGAGCGAGAGGACTACTTCAAGAACAAGTATCCACATTTATTCGTAGATGGACTTAAGGAGAAGAAAGCCCCGGGACGGTGCTCTCCTAAGGTGGTAAGGATGTAAAACCCACAAAATAAGTTCATTACTTAATTCTATCTTTTCAAATATTTTTGAAGTATTTATGACGTTAAATGTTATTATGTCTAACGGTTTAAGTTGAAACCGATATTTAATATTTTATTTTAATATTTTGACGAGCAACGAGGACTACTAGTGATCGCGATACCGACGGATGCCCAAAATTTCATATTTTATTATCGATCGTTTCGATAATTAATACTTTCGACGATATCGTTTTAATTACGTATCGAGTCGTTCTATTATAATTTTTTGTGCGCGTTTAAACTTTTAAGTATTTTTACGAAACCCGAGCCCCGTAAATATTTTCAAAATTGACTAATAATTATTACCCGCTTTTTAGCTAACTATTTACATTTTTAGCCAAAACTATTGCCAAATTGCAACTATGGTCCCTACCCCACTATATATAAACACAAAATAAACACACACAAATCATTTTTTTCACTTCAAAATTTTCACCCACTCCTCCTTTCTCTCTCTTGTTTGCCGAAACCCACACCACACCCCAAACACATACAATTTTCAATTTATCTTGAGTTTGAGGATGATTTGAACTAAACCAAGCATAGACCCATTCATATTTTTGATCAAGGATCATATTGTTATAAGAAATTCTTACATGCAAGCACTTTTTATTTTCTTGATGTTGGTAGGTAGAAGCCATGATCATGCATGGTGTTTTTAGCGTGATCCATGGTGGTTCTTGCTAGAAATCTTGTTAAAAACTTCATTTTGATCTAAATATTTTTATTTTTATTATGATTTTGATGTTATGGTAGATGTATGATGATATTAGAGTATAGAAATGATCATTTCTTTGGTTGGTTTTTATCAAAAAGGTGATTTTGTACAAGATTTTGGTAGCCATTTTATAACAGTAAGTAAACTGTAAAATCCGAATTTTTATGTTTTAAAAATGGCTTAACTTATAGCCTAGGGTTGTAGATAATTTTATTAGCTTCGATTTGAATAAGGTAGAGCTTCTAGCTCCAAATGAACGCGAAGTTATGATGTTTTAAATGATCGTGTACCGGGAGACGAGTATCGAGAATACAAATAGTTGTTGTCGAAATTTGGATCGAATCTCGGGGACTCTAAATGGAAGTTTTGAAATGTGTAACCTACTGATAATGAGGTGTTTACTTTATAGGTTGAGTTTACTTTAAAACCCGAGTGTCGGTTTTGTAAACGGAGTCGTTTAAATAAGTTAAAACGGTTGTATGAAAAATTAACGTAAATCTGTCCCGATTTTGTAGTTTGAAAATGAGTCGGGTAAAGGACTTTAAAAGTTATTTCATTTGATAAACTTGTAGGAGGACTTTCTATATATAGTAAGTTAGTCTATCGAGTTGTTTCATAAACAGTTGACAAGTTTAAAAGGGGTAAATAAGCTAGTACATGTAGTATGTACCGGCGGATTTTGTTAAAAAGTATAAAATGGTAAAGTAAGTGAGTAGTAAATTATAATGAAGTTATTTATATCGTTTACTCTCTAGTGTATTGTGGTTTTATGAGTTTGAGTTTGATGTTGTTATGTATGATTTATTTCTCGAGTTTATTATTAATATACGCACCTTATTTGCTAGGTTGCGGTTGTCGTGTTTATCGGGCATCTATTATCGTCGGTGATCGTCTTCAACTACTATAAGTACTAAGGTGAGTCTGTAGTCTCGTTTGAGCTCATTCAAATATTTTAAAACCCGCGAGGGGGAATACATGTTTTGTAAACTTAGAACACAAGATTTTTATGGTATGCTTGTCCCTCTATGAATGGACTCGTGGTTGCCTTTAAATTGCATTAAGTGATTGCCTTTGTTAAAGCCTTAATTATGGACCGTTAACTAGCTTATGATGGGCTAGCTGCTAGTACAATTAATAGATCTATGGGGGAAGCCGCCCCGATTCAGTTTTTGTGGACTTGTCATAGAAGCTTAGGCCCTACCTCCACACTGTTTGAACATATTGTATTGAGAAGTCAGGTATACGGAAATGTACCAATAATCTTGAGGTAACCGACGGTTAATAAATCTCCTGTCTTATCAGACCTCTAAAGGGAGTGTCTAAGGGCTCAGTTCCACGAGCTTATTGCAATTTATGCTATATACAATTATCATTGTTGATGCAAATTATTATTCGATACTTATTAAGCATGCCACAAACTTATAATCTTTGCTTGTGTTCAAAATGATTATATAAACCTATAGATTCACTCGGCATTTTTGCTGATGATTTTCTCACATGTATTTCAGGTAATCAGGAAGGGTGAAGCTTGGAAGCCACGGGAAATGATGTTGTGCACTACTTTTGTAATATAAACTCTTTGAATGTTTGTCGTTCCTTTTGTTCAAAACAATTTAAATCCTTTGTGATGGTTGTACTTTGGTTACGATGTCTTGGGACTACGCTACTCTGACAAATGTTTTAGGAACGATAAATTTGAAACGTCTCTTTTCAAGTCGTTCTTTATAAATTATGTGTTATTGTATCATTGTTTAGCACCCAAAGATGTATTCCGCTGCGTGTAAATTTGGGGGTGTTAGAGATTCTTGTCATGTGTCTAGAGTAGCCACTAGCTAGATACCATACCGATTCCCTGATATGTTTCTACACAAATATATAGAAAAAGAATAGTTCCTATGGTGAACCCACTTTCCAGTGGGCTCCCTGAATTGCTGATTAGCAACTCTTGAGTTCCTGTAGAACTTGTGACGATGTGAAGGAAAATTGGTTGTGTCATAGGTGTATCTTCTACAGATGTCACATCCTGGAAAGTCCCTGCACTCAACTGGGTGGTGATTTGTAAGACCATAATATTTAAAGGAAGGGTAAGGTCTGTAGTTACCTGATGGTCTCCTAGTAGCCTGTTGTCTGTCCCCTAAAAGGTGTCTGAGCTCTCTTAACACCCATATGTTTGTCATGATCTGTGGTCATATGATAAGAATTCTTACACACGTTACAATAAGGTTTGATAACATTTTCACCTTTGGGTTCTACTAGGATAGACTTAGGTTCAGAGGAAGTAGAGCATTCAGCGGAAGGCTTAATATGTTCTTTTAAGAGTTCTACTTCTTTCATTAAAGACAATAGGCGTTCTTCGGTTGAGGGTTCAGCTTTGTTCACAGGGTTTGTTGAGACAGGCTTATAGACATTTTGCTTAACAGATTGTTTTGCAGGTACAGCAAAAACCTTAGCTGGAGGTGTCTCAACATCTGGTTTGAGTTCAGCCTTAGCTCCTCTAGAAGAGGTGCTGGGTTCAACACCAGAGAGTTTAGGCAAAGATGGTAAAGGTTTGTTGTTATCTATAACCACTTTAGAGACAAGTACATCAGCCATAAGTGGGTAAGACACATGTATAGTCTCTGTGCATTGAAAACAATCTCTTTGGGTTTCTTAAGGGCCTTCATTGTGTTTCTCTTAGCAGTAACAACCCTAGATATGTCAGCTAGAACTTCATCATCAAGTAATTCATTTATAGTGAACCTACTGCACAACCATTTTTCTATAACCTTGTTTAGTTCAGTTACTTGATCATTTAAGGCACTATTTCTTAAAGTTAATTTATTAACTTCATTTTGAAGAGATGTGTTTTCAGAGTTAACCTGTTTTAAAGTTTCACATTCAGCCTTAGCAGTTAACAATTCATGTTTAATAGAGTGAAATTTATCAAGCAGGTTCTTTCTTTGTTCCTCAACAAAGTGTAAGTCAACTATGGTATAATCAAGGACATGTATACGTTCATCACTTTCAGACATAGAGATAAGCCTATGTACCTTTTTCATTGTGATGTCAACCCATTTTCCTGATCTAGCATCTCCTTTACCAACAGCAGGTTCATCCTTAGCTATTGCCATAAATGCCCTGACCCTTGTAGTATCTTCTTCATCAGATGTCAGTGACTCATCATTCCAATCATAGGCTTTAGCTACCAACCCTTTCTCTGTTCTTTTATTACCCCCTTTCTTATTTGACAGAGATTCCAGTTTCAAATTCATTTGTTCCAACTCAGCCTTTAGTGCCTTGTATTTGTTTTTGTAATCCTTTTTCTCATTATCAGAGGAGTTGGATTGGTGAGATGAGTTGTTTTGTTGTGATTTGAACTTCTAAGGTTTGAATGATGAAGGATAGGATGGTGAGGATGTTTTTGTGGATGGACAGTCTTTTTGAAAATATCCAAGTTTTCCATAGGCAAAGCAAGTCTCTTTGGATTTGTCAGTTTGTATACTAGTTGATCCTACTCTCCGTGACCTTTTGTAGAATCTTCTTTGATTAGCTAGTAAAGCTCTTTCATGAAACTCAGCATTAAGGTCTGTCATGAATTCCTGGCTGCTACGAGTGTCTTCTTTAACATCTGAATCGCTGTCATGAGTGTGTGAGGTGGAAATAAATGCTTTGGATGTTGCTCCCTGAACTAAAAATCTTTCAGACTCAGATTTTTAAATAGTATCTATCAGCCCTTCTTCATAGTTGTATTTTCCATACAGCTGAGCCAACATATCATTCTTGATGGAGTTATTGGCTCTCTGGGTCTAATTCATGCTCAGCCATTTTCTGGGAAGGCTGTTGACAAAGGTGGCGTTTACTTCAGCTTGTCCAATGGTGACTTCATTCATAGCAAGATCGTTGAGAAGAATCTTCACCCTTGTGTACGTCTGTTGTACCTTTTCACCTTCAAGTGCCTTGAAAGCATTAACCTGAAGCCTGAGTGCCTGAATCTTGGTTTCTCTGGTTTCAGAGGGTCCTTTATGACCTAGGATTGTTTGGCTATTGGACATTGGATTACTGATTTCATGATGTGTTTTGAAAGACAAGAGATGATAATGCTTTTGAGACATTTATCTTGGTTTGCCATTTTTCCTATCAGCTGGAGTCCACTGCTTGAGAGGTTTGGGAAGAGGATTCTCATCAGTAGAGGTAAGCGCCATCGGAATATATGGTCCATTTTCTAGAATGTATAGAAGAAATGGTTCAACTCCATCTAGATAGACAAGAAATTGACTTTTTTAACTTGCAAAGTCATCTTCGTCAAACACTGGTACATTGGTAACATGGGATCCACCTCTTGAATCGAGAATTTGAGGAAGATCATCTTCATTTTGAGTGGGGGTTACTCTAGGTGAGTTTGGAAGTGGTGGTGTGTTGTTCCCGGAAACCAAATTAGGTGGTGGTGGTGGGGTGTTGCTCGTTTCAGGCATGGTGGATCTTGATTATAAAACTTAGAACGATGTTTATGGAGGTTTTAATATCAAACACCGCTATGATACCAATTGAAAGTCCCTAAAACTAGCTTGAAACAATTAAAAAGGATAATTAACACAAGAAAATACTTTTCAAACGTAATACTTTATTATTGTATAGCAAGTATTACATGTGTTATGGATAACACAGTTTGAGGACAACGTGTTGTGTACACTTTGGACAAAAGAAAGCAAACTCAAGAACACAGGCACAACTGTTCTTTCTTTGAGTTGTAAAGAGTTAATGTGTGTAATCTAACAAAGTGAACAACATTAACTCTAGCCTACATATCCTATTTATAGTGGTAGGATGTTGACTTCTAGTACTGGTTGATGGTGACTACACAAAACATACAATGTCAGACATCTGTCAAAAGATGCTCTTCTATTCTTGGTAGTCTGCCACAACGCTTTAGGGAAACAGAGCTGACATAGTTTCCCTTTTCTTCATACCTTGTACTTTAGGCTGCAAAACTTCCCGCCTAAACACTTAGGTATGTCCAAAGTGTACTGAGTGTTAACAGGTTATTGCCACCCCTGTTAACACTTAACCACTCAGAATCCCCGATACATCTTGGCTGTTATCCAACACAGCCAATGAGTATGTCTTCAAGTAATCTTCGACTTCCTTGATAATGTCTCTGACATGGACTCCTCTGTGGTTTCTCATAGAGACTTAGAACTCTGTGAGTCTTGGTTTACTTGCATGTCTCCTAAGCACAGGCAAGTTAATATCAAACAGCTTAATTTAAGTTTAAATCTATGACTAAGGGAATTCTTATAAACTTAGATTCCCAAGAATTACAATCATTCTTGCTAATGTGATCATATAAAAAGAGTTTATATTACACTGTCATATCTATCATTATAAAACCATCATGACAATATATCATCTTTATTAAATTAATGCATGTTAAACTTTTCTATGACATATTGCGCATTAATCATGTGTACAATATTATCCATATGAGTCTTTCACTAAAGAAACTTATATTCACCTTACGGTCTAACCGATTGGTTAAAGATTAATCAAGTTTCCAAAAATTGATCATCTTCTATGGACTTACGTCTACTCATTCATAGTTTTATTCAATGATGACATTCAAGATTCAATAATACATCTAAATGGTTAGCCGGTTCACCATGATCCTCTAACTTACATTCCTTAATATTCACATATCAATATATCATTCAAGTACAAAAGACATCCTTATGGATCTATGAATGTGAGTTCTATCATCACGAGGTTCAACATTTATTGTTCACCCTCATTATGACATTCGCTAGTATATTTAGAAAGTTGTTTATTTTGTTATTTGATCTCTTTAAGATCTACGATTCCTCCCATTTGCTTTTAGTAATCATAGACTATTCTTTAAATACTTAGCATGTAGGGCAACAACAAATTGTTATCTTTTGAACATGTCACAAAATACCTTGATAGTTCTTGACAAATTCAAAACTTAAATTTTAAGACTCAATGTGATTCATCACATTCTATAGCTTGATGGTGTCTCAGTTTCCTTCTAGATTGGAGTAATATTTAAATATATACTTTGTATATTTAATTTCCAAACCTTGACAACGTTTGGAGATAAAGTATTTCAAGTTATCAAAATCAAACAATTCTAAAGAATTTGATTTGTTAATCAAGACATACCAAAACTATTTGGTATTCTACTAGTATTAAGATCATGAGACTATATCACAATTCCTAAATAACCTAATATTCCTTAGGTTAAATACTTATCAATTGTGTCAAAACAAAATTGAAATTATATAATATTTAAAACCTAGTACATGCTCTAATGTATACATCTTTAAATAGTTTAATAACTATATATACATTGTTTATCCTTTGAATAATTCAAAGACTTCATGTTCATTAACAAGAAGACATAACAAGTAAACTATTTACTTTATGTTATAAGTCTTTTAACAATTAAAGACTATATGTTTAAGCTTTACAAGAGACATAAACATTCATAAAGTAACTATGAACAACTTCAATAATTATTTCAAGTTAATTGCTTACTTTATTTATATTATTGTGAATTCCAAGAAATATTCCAATAAATATAAACAAATTACTTGAAGTAACTTGTTATTCATATCTTGACATCTTCTAAACAAGACAACATACATTGACAATTAAATGTATAAGCCTTAATAGAATATTAGATTCTTATCTTGTGGTCAAAAAACTATTTGTCATATTTTTATGTGTTGTACCTTGCAAACAATAAAGATTTCTCCCACTTGTGCATGGCACAACATCATGTATGCATATAAACAACCACGAAACGTAATTTGTTTATGTGAACAATATGATAATGTCATGTATATTTGAATACCTAGTAGAATGTCAACAAGAAAGTAAGTTATTATTTCAAGTCAAATTAGAAATAATATGGATTACTACAAAGTTAAACAAGCTTTTAGCTCCCATTTAATTAGATCACATTACGTTAATGTATCTTCATTAGTAAAACGCAAGGCTCCCACTAGATTTGACTACATCATGTTACTTCACCAACGAAAAGCATAACATTGATTTATGTACTTTCCTACTCACTTTAAATGCCCATATGTAACAATTACGTATGTATTATAGAGAGTGAATGAATTTCTACCATGTAGATGAGAGACTATCTATCATGCTTTTATTAAGTTGAAAACTGGCATGCTATTTCCTCCATATTAGGTCTACCATTCAATAAGGGTAACTTTAGGTTAAAACATAATAACTAGGATAAATAAAGCTAGTTATCAATAAGCAAACAATCACTTGTTTTGTTCTTATCGATTATAACCCTAAGGGGTATCAATATGTAAAGAACAAAGGAAGCATTGTTTTCCTAGAGATTGTTAAGAGACTTATTAGTTTGAAAGATTCTCAAAAACTCAAAAAAGGGTAATGAGATCTACTTGAAACAATAAGTTGTGCAAATCTTCTTAAACATTGAAGTTCGCTTAAAGATTGATAATTACAATAATCCAATCGCACGTATTAATAGCTTTTCCTTACAAAGAAAAAGGATAGGTATATATCTCTCTCTTTCTTTCAAGAAAATGAGATGTTGTTTTTCAAACGAACATAAGTTTATGGAACTTCGTTGCCATCATACTTTTAAAAGAATTACAAAATTTAATTTTAGTATTTTCGATAACACTATCTTTATAGAAAACTAAATACCCATGTTATAAATAAACAATTAATTTTCTAAAAGCGAGAATCCACCAAGACATACCACCATCGCATTAGTTGATCAGCTAGTGATGATGGTATTCAAAGGGTAATTGACGTTCACTAATTGCATCTAATAAAACTTCTAAAATTATGGGACTCTACTTTATGTACATCACTTGTGACAATTTCAAAAGTGAAAAAGTAAGCATGTTTATCCCATCAATTGCCATGAGTTAAAGTCTCACCTATCTTAACTTGCTTAAGTCGTCCAACCAAAAACCGTGATTATAAAGCACCGATGTCTGACAATCAAGTGTATTATATCACCTTGGGTTACAAAATCACCACAGTCTAACGTATGGTGAAAGAGTAAGTGCAAGTGCTTTTACACGTTGGATGGCAAATAAAATTATTTCAAAGAGTATAAATTTTGACAATATCAAACATGTACAAAGAAGCATGCAACATCTTTGTGTCACAATAATTTAAAATTTTACTCAATTCGTTAATTATAGATATCACTTATTTAACTCATAATTCAATTGTATAAATAGTGATTTCATAAAAATTTACGTTTCAACATGTATTCTAGTTAAAGAAGTTTAATTTTATCACGGGAAAATATTAATGAATGATTACAATCATTCAAACCCTAGACCATTCGTGGCTTCCTAGATAGTATGCAAGGTAAGGAAACTACAAGGAGTTCGGCATTATAGGGTAATGTTATCTACAAGACCGAAGTCTTGATGAGTCTCCCCGAACCTTATCCTTGCAACTAGATAGTACTTTTTCAAATTAGGTCATTAATAAAATTTTACATCTTTAAAATTGGAAACACATTATAAAATTGATTCTTGCTAGTCACGAAGTGAGATAGATTTAAACCATGTAAGGGTGACTCGTTTGTTGCCACATATGACCGTGCAAGAATAAGCTTATAATAAATCAAATTTCATATAGTTTTAGTCCGGTTTCTTCTTATTTTTGAAAACCCTTTGCTTTCATCATGATTTATAACAATTATAATCAAAAGCAAACAAATAAAAATTAACCTAAAACATATATCCAATTAACAATTAATCACATACCACATGCATATCAATTGATAATGAATCTAAGTCAATCAAATTAAAACAATGCATATACATGAATGTGACTTTCACTTCTTAATGGAAGTGAGCCACGTGCATCTAAAAATTGATTGCGCAAGTCAAATTCAAATGTATACCACATAGCACGTAAAGTTGTCTTACAATTTAAATTAACTTCGGGTCACGTCAGAGTATAGCTCGGTTCTTCCCCGGCCTTAGCTGAAAACTACAAAGTTGCAGACCTTTAAATCTTGGACCTCCCACAAAAATTTCATATTTTTCCGACGCCATATGAATTTATTAAGAATTTTTTAATGACGGGTGTCAAAACAAACCTTCTTAAAAATAACACAATAATAATGTCACGATTCATCATAAACCATCAATTAATTAAGCATGTATAAACCATTAACGATAAATTAACTTCTATATATCCAATATCAAGAACACTTGATCCATGGTAAACTTGCATGATTCCAATCTATTATATCTAAATTTTAGGTCCTTAACTTTGTAATGCAGGAGTACATTTAATGTGAGTACAATGGTGGTAAGCTATATTAATTATGGTACAATAGAATAATGCCCAAATCCATTTGAGGTTCGATTTAGAATGCTAAAGATCAAGTTATTAACTTTTTATCATTAACTTTATATCATGAATTTCAAGAGTCCTGCACTTTTAATGTGGAGGTATTAAGAAGATCATCTTTTCATATTCATAAGTTACTAAATATGTCATTATAGATATATGCACTTGCCAAGAAGTTTTGTATCGAACATCTCCTACCTCATTCTTTTAAAATTTTACAGCATCACCGTCATATCCAAATACATGCCATCGGTAACTGTCACGAAAGTTAACAGATTCATGAAAATTGTTGGCGGTGGATCCCTTATTCAGGCCAAGTACGAAGGCAGGCATAACGTCTTATTCATAAACACCGCCCCGATTGTAAACAAAACAGAAAATTCGGAATGATAACAGATATGAAATAGTTTCAGAAAACAATTACATACTAAATCTAATCCCATCGTCCCAATGAAACACCATCTCTGACCACCATCACTATGCTCAAAACAGAATTCATGATATAAAAATCATCAATCATTCATCACAGATTTGTGAAGGTATTCACCTTCTTCTAATATACGAAACATATACAGAAGATTTATAACAATTGTGTTATCATCTTTCTTTGTTTCTTTTGGACATACTCTCATATACAAACAAGATTACAAAATTGATCTAGGTTGGGTAAACCCAAACTGGTATCCGAAATTAAACAAGATTAATAACAAAACTGTTATAATCTATTTGTTACTTTCGTTTATAACTCACAACGAATATTAAACAATCGGACCTACCCGAGATCTCTATCAAGATCTTGAAGCAATTTCTTTTTCAAGTTCTTCTTGGATACAGGTGATGATGATTTGATAAAGATTGGTCACGTATTGAGATTGAGAATTAAAGGGATTTTCATTTGATTTAGGTAGAAGTGATGGAGCGTTTTTTTATATAAGATTGAGGAGAGTGAAAAGAGGCGGAGGAAACAAGAAAAAACGGTGCATGTGTTTTTTAGTTTAGGTTTTGGTTAAATGAAAATTAGGTTGTCTTATATACTTTATAAGTTATATCATGTTTAGTTTTTTAGTTTGTGGGCTGATGTGAGATATAATTGGGCTTAAACTCAATGGATGTAGACATGGGCTAGAATGCCTTAATACCAAAAAAATTATTTTCAAAACAAAGACATAAATTATACTAATCAATATATGGTGCAGTAGTATATACTGAGTGTGACGTAGAGAACATTTTTAACATAATTTTACCTACTCGATGAGTGGAACATTTAGCGATAGAACCATATCACCAACCCGCGTGCATCGCGCAGGTCTGCATGCCTCGTGGATCTATCATATTAACGATTAATAATGCGATAATAAAGACTAATTAACAATTAAAAAGATATTTGTCAATACAAATTGCATACAACTTAGGGTTTGTATAATTTATTTTATTAACCCTAATTAGGGTTTATGAAAACCTAATCATCAAATAAAATAATTATACAACATCATATTAAGTTTACACAATTATAGATCTTTCGTTTTTTAATGTAATTAAAAGGTATACGAACGACTCGGGATGTCACTATTGGAATTTAAGTAAACCCTTAACCATATTAACTATATTAATATACATGAGTACGCAACAAAATAATTTGGATAAAGTATATACAAGTAATTAACATAAACGATAAAGAAAAGCGTAAATTTTAGCAATGGATTAATTCACCTTTATCAAACAATCAAATAACCGAAAACCAAATAAAGATCAAACAATGATCTCTCTAAGTGTACGCACACAATACGTTTAAACAAGCAATAAGTATGCTAGTGCATTTATGTTAAACCACCAATAAACCAAACCACTTGAATCAATCAACTAAAGAAACCTTGTTTCTTTCTTCTTGGTCGAACCACTCGAAAGAACCTCGGTCGATCAACTTAAGGAAGAGAGGAGGAAATATTTAGGGATTACAAGTCAGTAATGAGGTATCCAATACCTCCTTATATACTTGTTGATAGGTGTGTAAACACCCATCCTTTTACCACTTAATTCTGGCTAAAACAAGACCAAAACACGTATTTAATATCATTTGTTTGGAATTATGCGTGGTTTTTGTGTTTATTGTGTTTTCAGAGCTAACCGGATGAATATTAAAGAAAACATGGGATTGCACGGGTTTTACTGAAGAAAAGGACTCAAGTTAAAGTCTATTGTCCAAGAGCTGCAAAAGATTTGAAGTCACTGGGCCTATTCGAAGATTTATCGAAGAAAAGAACCAAATATGGAAGATTTACATAAGTCGAAGAAACTCAAGTCTATTAAACGAAGAAATTAAAAGACGAGTTGAATTTAATCGACGACAAATCCCGAATCAGAATCGAAAACGTCAACTTTTCTGAAAAGACGAGAAGACAAGAAGGAAGGGAGAAAGCCCACTTACCAACCAACCACTAGGACTATATATAGGGTTTTCCTTCACATTTTAGGGAGTTAGTTAGTTTTTGTTTTTCTTCCTTCCCAGTTCCTTAGGTTCTTTTCTTCACCAACACCATTAGGGTGTTTGGTGATTTTTAATTCTTCCTTCAATCTTTTAAGTTTGAATCATTACTCTTGTTACTTTTACATTAATCTTTCAATTCCATCTTTTAATTCATCTTGTTCTTCATTATCTTCTATTGCAAGTAATTAAGTTTTTTATTTGATTCAAGTTTGATCTTAAAAAGTTGTTGATTTAGTGTTTTTATTAGTGGGATTTATTACTTATGGTATTTAAATGATTATTGGTTAGTTTGGTAAAACCTTTTTGAGTATTCAGCTCGATCTTGGATTAAGTCGTGACCCCTGTTTTAGCGTCTGCTACTGTTCTTCATTTCCAAGAACTTTCCGAATAGACAAGTTTTTGTTTGCCTTATTCGGAATTTTGGATATTCCGAATAGGCCTTTTCACTTTTCCTTTACTCGGAATAATTTATTCCAAATAGCACATGTTTTTCCGAATAGGAATTCATTTTTCCGAATAGCCCAGCTTTCCGCATAAGGTCTATTTTCCGCATAGGTCATTATTTTCCGAATAGAATTTTTCCGAATAGAGATGTTTTCCGAATAGGGTCATTTTTCCGCATAGATGTTTTTCCGAATAGACTGAATTTTCCGCATAGTGTTTTTATTCCGCATAGGATTTCATTCCGCATAGGGTTAATTTTTCCGAACAGGCCAATTCATTCAGAGTAAGGCTACATTCCGTATAAAGCTTATTTTCAGTAAGTTGGGTTCACTGTTTAATTTATCTTAATGTTCTATTCCAGTAATTGTTTTATTTAAATTCAAGTTTAATTTCTTCAACTGTTTTGGTTCAGATTTTAATTTGCTTCAGTCATTTATCTTTTTAATAGAATAGAAAGCCAAAACCACTTTTTGTCACCAAGAACAAATCTTCCACTTTAAACTGAGATCAATTCGAGAGGATTCCGAGAATCGAACTTTTCAAAACTAGTAAAAAGCTGGTATCAAATGGCGCCGCTGCCGGCTCTTCTCGTTAAGATCAAAAGTTTTTTGTGAGAACTTAGATTTTGGGATCCGTTCCCCGTGAACGTTACTTTTTCACAAAAATTTTCAAAAAAAAAAAAATCCTAAAAAGTATAAAATTTTCAAAAAATCCTAAAAATTAAAAAACCATAAAAAACCAAAAATATTTTTGCTTTGTTTTTCTTTGTTCGTTCTTTTGCAGGTGTATGCGCACTCGATCCACGTCATATCAAGAGCCCGAGCCTCTCGATCACTTAGACATGGCCGGTGTACCACCTCCAAACAATAATAACAACAACAACCCGCCTTTCAACAACATGAACAATAACAACAACAATAAGCCCCTTCCGGATAATCGCCCGATGATTGAACTGCTGCAAGCTCATGTCGATGGCAACACGGATCCAATTGTCATACCTCCAATTGCCGCCAACAATTTCGAGCTAAAATCAGGCTTTATCCAGATGGTCTCAGCTCAACCATTCTTGGGACGTACCATTGATGATCCACACGACCATATCAAAAGATTCTTGCAACTAACCAACACGGTCAAGTTCAATGGTGTTCCACAAGAGGTTATAAGGTTACAACTTTTTCCCTTTTCTTTAGAGGGACAAGCCCGACATTGGCTTGCTAAGGAACCGCCACAGAGTATTCTCTCGTGGACGGATTTGGAAACAAAGTTTATCAATTACTTTTTTCCACCCTCTCGTACTACCGCGTTGTGGAATGAAATCATAAATTTTGAACAAAAGTACGATGAGTCGTTCAGTGAATCTTGGGATCGTTTTAAAGATCTTTTAAGAAAATGCCCACAACATGGTTTTACCAAAGTACATCAAATAAATACTTTTTACAATGGTTTAAGCATGAGTGATCAAGATTCACTGAACAGTGCCTCGGGGGGTAATCTATTGGCTAAGACTTCCAATGCTGCTTGGGACATCATTGAGAATAAATCTCGTGTGCAAACCAAGAGTGTTCGGACCAATGTCGCTAGTGCTAGCACAAGTGACAGTGACAAGCGATTGGACAAAATTACTACGCTTCTTGAATCGCTTGTCACCCACACCGTCAGCAACAACAACAGCAACAACGCCAAAAACGCTCAAGTGAACGCTGTCAGCCAACCTTGTGAGATATGCGGTGGTCCTCACTCTTACACAACTTGTACCGCCACCCAAGACTACCCTGCTGAGAATGTGAATGTGGCATATGGCACCTATCCTCAACTTGCTTATCAAGCTAGACCTCTAGGTGACCGTAACTTGCTTAGCTACCGCTCCAACAATTATCTTTCCCCACCTGGCTTCCCTCCTACCAACCCAAACCAACAACAAAACCTTAATCGCCCTCCTCAACAACAACAACAACCTCGACAACCATACATCCTTCCTCACAAGCAGCAACAACCGCCTCAACGTAACAACCAAGTCTACCAACAACCTGCTTACCAACCACCTGCATACAATGCTCCTCCCAACCAAACCACAACTGCATTACAGCAAGAGGTTGCAACCTACATGAGGACCAATGATGTGATTGTGGAAAATCTCCAACAGGAAGTGCGAAACTTGAAAGCAGACTTGGTCAAGCAAGGAAACGATTTGAGAGCCGACATGAGAAACACGTTGGATAGCCAAACTAATGACTTGAGGAACATGATGGCTAGTTTCTTCCAAGGTAATCAACCCTCTTCTTTGGGTACTCTTCCGAGTAATACCGTTGCGAATCCAAGAGGGGAGATGAAAGCAATCACTACTCGAAGTGGTAAAGGTACCAAGGCACCCGAGCTTCCTATACCTCCACCGGTGATTGTGACTAAGGAGAACGAGTCACCTGCTCCTATTCCTCATCCTTCTCCTTCCCCAATTTCCCCACCTCTTCCTTCTACCCCTCCTCCACCCGTGGTTGTGAGTGATCCTATTCTACCAAAGCCTTCCTCTTCGTCTAATATACCTTATCCGTCTAGGTTGAGGAAAGAGAAGCAAAAGAGCAAGGATGATATTCAGGTTTCGAATTTCCTTAAAATGTTCAAACAACTGAATTTCAATATCTCCTTCGCTGAGGCTCTCGCTCACATGCCCAAGTACGCAAAAATGTTTAAAGATCTTCTGAGCGACAAGGAAAAGCTCCTCGATATTGCCAACACCCAACTTAATGAGAATTGCTCTGCAGTACTCTTAAGGAAATTGCCAATCAAGCTTGGTGATCCGGGTCGTTTTCTTATCCCTTGCAATTTCCCGGGAGTAGAGAATTGCATGGCCCTAGCCGATCTAGGTGCCAGTATTAATCTCATGCCTCTAAGTGTTTGGAAGCAATTATCTCTCCCAGAGCTAGTCCCCACCAAAATGACTTTGGAATTAGCTAACCGTACGGTTGCTTATCCAGTGGGGATAGCCGAAGACGTCATTGTAGGAGTCGATAAATTCACTTTTCCTGCCGATTTTGTTGTCGTCGACTACGAGATGGATCCCCGTGTACCACTGATTGTTGGTCGTCCATTCCTTAGGACCGGTCGCACTCTCATTGATGTTGAAGCCGGTGAGCTTATCATGAGAGTGGGTGACGATAAAGTAGTCTTCAACATGGTAAAGTTGTCTAAACAACCTTATTCCAACGAGAGTGTTAATTGTATTGACGTTCTGGATGAGGCTTGTGAAGCACACTTTAATGATGCTTGCAAAAGTATTCCTACCTCTCTTCCCAATGTTGAAACCGTGTCCTCTATTGATTCATCATTGTCTCTATTTGGAGATAGTGATTTATTTTGGAACAATCTTGAAGATACCATGGGAGATGTGAATTTAGCTACTAATGATTCTCCTATCGATGGGGATGAAGACATGAATTTCTTTGACAATCTTCTCAACGAAGACAATCCTTCGCCTCCATCTCCCACGGTCATTGCTATCGATACTCCGACTTTGAAAACGCCTCCCGTCGAAAATCCTCCGGATTTAGAACTTAAGGAGTTGCCGCCACATCTCGAGTACGTGTTCCTTGACGACAACAAGAAGTCGCCCGTCATTATTGCGACGTATTTGAAAGATGAAGAGAAGACTCGCCTTGTCGCTGTGTTGAAAGATCATAAGAAGGCTATTGCTTGGAAGATTTCGGATATTCGTGGAATTGATCCTCACTTCTGCACGCACAAAATTCTCATGGAGGACGACTTTAAGCCCACAATTCAAATCCAACGAAGGGTGAATCCAAAAATCCATGAAGTCATCAAAACAGAGGTTCTAAAACTTCTTGATGCGGGTATGATTTACCCTATTTCGGATTCACCTTGGGTTAGTCCAATCCATTGTGTGCCCAAGAAGGGCGGAATAACCGTTGTTCCCAATGAACACAACGAGTTAATTTCCACTCGTCTCGTTACTGGGTGGAGAGTTTGTATAGACTACCGCAAACTCAATGATGCCACGAGAAAGGATCATTTCCCTCTACCTTTTATGGACCAAATGCTTGAACGTTTAGCGGGTAATGAATATTACTGCTTTCTTGATGGTTTCTCGGGTTATTTTCAAATACCCATCGATCCCCAAGATCAAGAGAAGACTACATTCACTTGTCCCTATGGCACTTTCGCTTACAAAAGAATGCCTTTTGGCTTATGCAATGCCCCCGGGACTTTTCAAAGGTGCATGTTAGCTATCTTCCATGACATGGTTGAACAAACCATGGAAGTCTTCATGGATGATTTCTTGGTCTTCGGGGATTCCTTCTCTTCTTGCCTTGCCAATTTGGAACGTATGCTCAAGCGGTGCGAAGACACTCGCCTAGTTCTGAATTGGGAAAAATGCCATTTTATGGTAAAAGAAGGCATCGTGCTTGGACATAAGATCTCGAAAGTCGGTCTTGAAGTAGACCGTGCTAAAGTCGATGTTATCGCAAAGTTGCCTCCACCTTCAACCGTGAAGGGTGTGAGAAGTTTCCTGGGTCATGCGGGCTTCTACCGTCGATTCATCAAAGATTTCTCTCAAATCGCTCACCCGATTACCCACCTCTTGGAAAAAGATACTCCTTTTATCTTCTCCAAAGAGTGTCTTGAAGCCTTCAACTCGCTTAAGGATAAGCTAACTAAGGCACCCGTCTTAGTTACCCCTATTTGGGAGATGCCCTTTGAGTTGATGTGTGATGCTAGTGATTTTGCTATTGGAGCGGTTCTGGGACAAAGAGTGAATAAACACTTCCAACCAATCCATTACGCTAGCAAGACAATGACGGGGGCACAATTGCATTATACGACAACCGAAAAAGAGCTTTTAGCTGTTGTCTATGCCTTTGAAAAGTTTCGCCCCTATCTTGTCCTCTCCACCACAATCGTTTACACCGATCATTCCGCGCTGGAGTACTTGTTGACAAAGCAAGATTCCAAACCAAGACTTCTTCGCTGGGTTTTGCTGCTCCAGGAATTTAAAATCGAAATTCGCGATAAAAAAGGAGCAGAAAACTTAGCCGCGGATCATCTCAACAGACTTGAGGATCCTTACCAAGGGAATCATCCGAACAAAGAAATCAATGATTCTTTTCCCTTGGAGACCTTAATGTCTATAAACTCGAAGCCGAATGAAACCCCGTGGTTTGTGGACTTTGCAAACTACTTGGCAGGTGGAATTCTCAAGGAAGGGTTGACGTCTCAACAAAAGAAGAAGTTCTTCACCGACATTAAGACTTACTTTTGGGACGACCCTTACCTATTCAAACAATGTGCCGACCTGATTATTCGCCGATGTGTTGATGGACCGGCAGCATCTGAAATCCTTGATGCTTGCCACAAAGGAACCACCGGTGGTCACTTTGGTCCCAACTACACCGCCAAAAAAGTGTTTGATTCGGGATTTTATTGGCCCTCCATATATCGTGACGCTCACGATATGGTTAAAAGATGTGATGTTTGCCAAAAACAAGGCAAGATCACACATAAAGACGAGATGCCTCAGAATTTCATTCAAGAGTGTGAAATTTTTGATGTTTGGGGTATCGACTTTATGGGGCCATTCCTTTCTTCTAAAGGAAACAAATACATCCTTGTAGCCGTTGACTACGTTTCAAAGTGGGTTGAAGCCAAAGCTTTACCTACTAATGACGCAAGGGTGGTTTGTAACTTTTTGAAAGCTCTATTCGCTAGATCCGGTGTGCCTCGCGCCATTATTAGTGATCGTGGGACTCATTTCTGCAATGACCAATTCGTAAGAGTCATGGCTAAGTACGGTGTAAATCATCGTCTTTCCACAGCCTACCACCCACAAACTAATGGCCAGGCTGAAATATCCAACCGAGGACTAAAGCGAATTCTGGAAAGAACCGTGGGAGAGCATCGTGCCTCATGGGCTGATAAACTTGATGATGCTTTGTGGGCTTTTCGTACTGCATACAAGACTTCGATTGGTTGTACGCCTTATCGTCTTGTGTACGGGAAAGCGTGCCACCTCCCCATTGAGTTGGAGCACAAGGCTTATGTTGGGAATCTAAACTTTTTAGATTCCCTGTTCATTGATTTAAACATAATTAGGCTGATAGATAGTCCCTTGCATGTGCCTAGGAGGCAGGCAAGTTTCGCAAGACTCACAGAGATCCGAGTCTCTGTGAGCAACCTCAGAGGAGTCCATGTCAGAGACATTGTCAGGGAAGTCAAAGATTACCTAAAGACATACTCCTTGGCTGTGATGGATAACAGCCAAGATGTATTAGGGACTCTGAGGGGTTGAGAGTTAACAGGGGTGGCAATAACCTGATAACTCTCAGCACACTTTGGACATGCCATTTGTGTGTTCGAGAATATGAAGAATAAGGAAACTGTTTTTGACAACTGTTCCTTAAAGCATAATGGAAGACTACCAAGAATAGAAGGACATCATGTGACTGATGTGGGAACTTGTAAAAGCTTGTGTAGTCGACATCAAGTACTGTTCAAGTCAAACTCGTAACACTATAAATAGGATGTGTATCCTTGCATTAATGTTTAACACTTTGAGATATTAAGAACATTAGTGCGTATAACTTAGTGAATCAAACAGCTACGACTGTATTCATAAGTTAAGGTTTATTGTTGTTCAAAGTGTGCACAACACATTGTCATCAAACGGTGTTATCCATAACACTTGTAATTCTTTATTATACAATAATAAGATTACGTTTGAAAAGTAATACCTTGTGTTGATTAAGTTAAGATTAGGGTTTCTTGCATTGATTAGGGACTTTCAATTGGTATCAGAGCGGTGTTTGATATTAAAACCTTCAAGAAACATCGTTCTCCGTTTTATAATCAAGATCCACCATGCCGG
The DNA here is from genome assembly GCA_025667525.1 of Glebionis coronaria. NCBI lineage: Eukaryota > Viridiplantae > Streptophyta > Magnoliopsida > Asterales > Asteraceae > Glebionis > Glebionis coronaria. Next base: position 651,360,427 of record CM046874.1, read on the forward strand.
AAACCTCTAGCCCACACTCACCTTCCACAAACCCATCTTCACCAAGACTTAACCCCCCAGCAAATGACGATGATCTACCCCAACTTCTTGACTCAAGAGGTGGATCACACGTAACCAGTGTACCAGTCTTTGATGAAGAAGACTTTGCCAGTTGGAAGAGTCAATTTCTTGTATACCTTGATGGACTTGAACCTTTTCTCTTAGAAATTTTAGAAAATGGTCCATATATTCCCATGGCGCTTACTTCTACTGAAGAAAACCCTCTTCCCAAGCCTGTCAAACAATGGACCGCAGCTGATAGGAAATTAGCAAACCAAGATAAACGTCTCAAAAGCATCATAATTTCCTGTCTTCCAAAGCATATCATGAAGTCTGTCATTCAGTGTCCCACAGCTAAACAAATGTGGACAGACCTCATTCTTGGCCATGAAGGACCCTCTGAAACAAGAGAGACAAAGATTCAGGCACTCAGACTTCAGTTTAATGCCTTTAAATCTCTTGAAGGTGAAAAAGTTCAGCAAACCTATACTAGGCTGAAGATTCTTCTAAATGACCTCGCTATGAATGACGTCACTATTGGTCAAGCTGAGATCAATGCCACTTTTGTCAACAGCCTTCCAAGAAAGTGGCTGAGCATGAATCAGACTCAGAGAGCTAACAACTCAATAAAAAATGATACCCTTGCTCAGCTCTATGGTAAGTACAATTATGAAGAAGGGCTGATCGATACTATATACAAATCAGAGACTGAAAGATTTGTAGTCCAAGGAGCATCTTCCATAGCTTTGATCTCTGCAACACATCCTCTTGACAGCGATTCTGATATTGAAGAAGATACCCGTAGCAGCCAAGAGTTCTTGTCAGACCTCAATGCAGAATTTCATGAAAGAGCACTGCTAGCCAATCAAAGAAGATACTACAAAAGATCTGGAAGAGTAGGATCAGCTAGCAAACCAACTGACAGGTCAAAAGAAACATGTTTTGCCTGTGGAAAGCTTGGACATTTTCAAAAAGAATGTCCTTCCACCAAAACATCCTCACCCTCTTATCCATCATCTTCATCCAAACCCTACAAGTTCAAACAACATAACAACTCATCTCAATCCAATTCTTCAGACACTGAGAAGAAAGATTACAAAAATAAGTACAAGGCACTTAAAGCTGAGTTAGAACAGATGAACTTGAAGATTGAAGCTATGTCCAAAAAGAAAGGTGGTGAGAAAAAGGCTGAGAAAGGGTTGGTTGCTGAAACCTATGATTGGAATGATGAACCATTAACTTCAGATGAAGAAGACACCACAAGAGTCAGGGCTTTTATAGCGATAGCTGAGGATGAACCAGCTGTTGGAAAAGGTGATGCAAGATCAGGACAATGGGTTGACATCACAATGAAAAAGGTACACAGGCTTCTATCTATGTCTGATAGTGATGAACGAAAGCATGTCCTTGATTACACCATTGTTGATTTGCACTTTGTTGAGGAACAAAGAAAGAACCTACTTGATAAGTTTCACTCTGTTAAAACTGAAATGATAAATACTAAGGCTGAATGTGAAACTCTCAGGCGGGTTAACTTAGAGAAAATATCCCTGCAAAATGAAGTAGCTAGATTAACCTTGAAAAACATAGCTTTAAATGATCAAGTCACTGAATTGAACAAGATTATTGAAAAATGGCTGTGTGCTAGGTTTACTATTGATGAATTGCTTAGGGATGAAGTGCCTGCTGACTTAAACAGGGATATAACTGCTAAGAATAAAAAGCTGAGGATTCTCACCAAACCCAAAGACATTGTCTTTAAATCTACAGAGACTATTCATATGTCAGATACTTCTCTGACTAATGACCCTGTCTCTGAAGATGTGGCTGAGCTACCACCATTGCCCAAACTCTCTGGAGTTGAACCTAGCAGTTCTTCTAGATCTGCTAAGGATGAACTTAAGACAGATATTAAGAATCCTCCAGCCAAAGTTTTTCGTGTGCCTGCTAAACCAACTGGTAAACAAGTAGCTTTTAAGCCTGTTTCTACTAAATCTGTGAATAAGGTTGACCCCACCACTGAAGATCGCCTGTTGTCTCTTATGAAAGAAGTAGAACTCTTGAAACAACACATTAAGCCTTCCGCTGAATGCTCTACTTCTCATGAACCTAAGTCTGTCCTAGGTGAACCCAAAGGGGAAAGGTTAATCAAACCTTATTGCAATGTTTGTAAGAATTCTCACCACTCGACCTTAGATCATGGCAGACACATGGCAGCTAAAAGAGCTCAGACACCCTCTAGGGACAGACCACAGAGTTCCAAAAGACAACAGGGAAATTACAATTCTTATCCTCCCTGTAAATTCTGTGGGTTCACAGACCATCACTCAGACGAGTGTGGTGACTTCCCTGGGTGTGATATCTGTGGGAGTTATAACCATGAAACTATGAACTGTCCATCCCAACGCCAAAAGTTTTTCAGGAACACAAGAGTTGCTAACAAGCAATTCAGGGAACCCACTGGAAAGTGGGTTCACCATAGGAACTAATCTGTTTCTATGTATCTGTGCAGAAATATCTCAAGGAATCGGTATGGTATCTAGATAGTGGCTGTTCTAGACACATGACAGGGATTCAACAATACCTGCACAGATACTCAAAGGAGCCAGGTCCCAAAGTGGTATTTGGAGATAACTCTTCAGGTGACACAGAAGGATATGGCTCAGTGAATTGCAATGGGATCACATTTACCAGGGTTGCATATGTGAATGGTCTTAAACACAATCTTATTAGCATCAGCCAATTATGTGATGCTGATTATAAGGTTTTGTTTACTAAGACTCAGGGAACCATATTCAACAAAAATAATGATGTTGTGCTCGTTGCACCTAGAAGGAGAGATGTTTATGTCATCAACATGGCTGTGTGCTCTGAAGACAGCTCAAATTGTTTTCTTGCCAAAGCCTCTGAAAGTGTCAACTGGCTGTGGCACAAGAGACTGTCTCATCTCAACTTCAAGAACATCAATAAGATAGCCACTCAAAACTTGGTTGCTGGTCTACCTTCAGTGATGTTTTCCAAAGACAAAACTTGTTCTGCCTGTGTCAAAGGAAAACATCACAGGTCTTCATTCAAGACTAGGCAATCATTCTCTATTGACAAGTGCTTACATCTCCTTCACATGGACTTGTTTGGGCCTGTCAAACCTCAAACCATTAATCACAACAAATACACCTTGGTCATAGTTGATGAATTTTCAAGATATACATGGGTGTTTTTCCTTAGAAGGAAAAGTGATGCAGCTGATACCATCATGTCCTTCATCAGACAGGTAGAAAATATGAATGATGTTAGAGTAAAAGCTCTAAGAAGTGATAATGGTACAGAATTCAAGAATCATCAACTTGAATCATTTTGTGATGAAAAAGGGATTTCATAGAACTTCTCTTCAGCTGGCACTCCTGAACAAAATGGTGTGGCTGAGAGAAGAAACAGGACTCTGATTGAAGCAGCAAGAACTATGTTAAATGGTGCAGCCTTACCAAAGTAATTTTGGGGAGAAGCTGTACACACTGCCTGCTATACTCAAAACAGATCAATCATTGTCAAAAGACATGGCAAAACCTCCTATGAAGTTTTCAGAAAAAGATCTCCAGACGTCAGCTATTTTCATGTGTTTGGATGCCCTGTGTTTATTTATAACTACAGGGATAAACTTGGAAAGTTTGATGAAAAGGCTGATGATGGATTCTTTTTGGGATACTCTCCAACAGCCAAAGCCTTCAGAGTATTCAACATCAGAAGACAAGAAGTTGAAGAAACTTTCCATGTCAGATTTAATGAAGATGATGAAGTCATACAGAGAACAGGAACAGAGGGTGATGAAGTAGATTTTAATGAAAATATTTCTTTCCCAAGTGATGAGTTCACAGAACCCAGACCTACCAGTCATCACCACTCCAACACTCTCACTCCTTATGTTCCTGCTTTTGATCCTCTGTCTACTCACAACATAGAAGTTCCTACCTCTCAGGGACTTGATGAAGAAGAACCTCAAATCTCTGATGGTCCTTCTCATGATATTAATGACTCACCAATTCTTCAAACCTCTGAAGTTGCTCCTGCTGATAATGAAATTGCTTCCCTTGATGTGGCTGAAGAAGACTCAGACACTGAAGTAGTCTTTGAAGAAAGCCCTCCTAGTCAGCAGGATGAGACTCAAATTGTTCCAGCTGTGCCCTCAAGTACCCCTGTTCTTGAAACTCCAGCTCCTCAAAATAAGTGGTCAAGAGATCAACACATTCTTCTTGTCAACATTATTGGGGAACCAAATGCAGGGGTCACAACCAGACAGCGAATCCAAGACTCTGAGTCAGCCTCAGCCAATGAATGTCTATTTGCTGAATTTCTTTCTCAAATTGAACCTAAAAGAGTTGCTGAGGCTCTGGTAGAAGATGGATGGGTAGCTGCTATGCAAGAAGAAATCAATCAGTTCAAAAGGAACAAAGTATGGACACTAGTGCCAGCTCCACCTGGAAAGAATATCACAGGCACTAGATGGATCTATAGAAATAAGATGGATGAAATTGGGAACATCATCAGGAACAAGGCAAGATTGGTAGCACAGGGATACTCTCAGACTGAAGGAATTGATTATGATGAAACTTTTGCACCTGTTGCTAGACTTGAAGCCATCAGAATCTTTCTTGCTTATGCTGCCTATATGAACATCACTGTCTATCAGATGGATGTAAAGAGTGCCTTCCTCAATGGTGATTTGGCTGAGGAAGTCTATGTTGCTCAACCTGAAGGATTTGAGAACAGCGAGTTTCCCAACCATGTGTACAGACTACACAAGGCAATGTATGGTCTGAAACAAGCTCCAAGAGCATGGTATGAAACTCTTTCAAATTTCTTATCTGAAAACAAATTTATCAGGGGTTCTATTGATAAAACACTCTTTACCTTCAAGGACAAGAGTGATTTCATCATTGTGCAGATATATGTGGATGATATCATCTTTGGGTCAACAAATGTCAATCTTAGTAAACGTTTTGCTAAATTAATGACCAAAAAATATGAGATGAGCATGATGGGTGAATTAACTTACTTTTTGGGTTTTCAAATTAAACAATGTCCTAAGGGAATTTCTATTTGTCAAGAAAAGTATGTTAAGGATTTACTTAAAAAATATGACTTAGCTGATTGTGCATCAGTGAAATGCCCCATGCTTCCACCCAACGACTTGGGCCCTGATGAGTCAGGGGTCTCTGTCAATGAGACTTTATATAGAGGCATGATTGGGTCACTGATGTATCTAACAGCCAGTCGTCTAGATATCCAATTCTCCACATGTCTCTGTGCAAGGTACCAAGCTAACCCAAAAGAATCCCATCTAGTGGTTGTTAAGAGAATTTTCAGGTATCTCAAAGGAACACCATCCCTAGGACTATGGTATCCAAAGGAATCAGGCTTTGATCTCAAGGCCTATTCAGATTCAGATTATGCTGGATGCTGTATTGACAGGAAAAGTACTTCAGGCAGCTGTCAAATCCTAGGAGGAAAATTGGTTGGATGGAGTGCTAAGAAGCAAAACTCTGTGGCTATGTCTTCAGCTGAAGCTGAATATGTCGCTGCAGCCAGCTGTTGTGCTCAGGTGCTCTGGATGAAAAGTCAATTGGCTGACTATGAAATCTTGTATGACAAAGTCCCAATCTTTTGTGACAACACCAGCGCCATTGCCATATCCAACAACCCTGTTCTTCACTCTCGTACCAAACACATTGATATCAGGTATCATTTTATCAGGGATCATATTATGAAGGGAGATATTGAGCTGCATTTTGTTCCCACAGAGCTGCAACTAGCTGATATCTTTACAAAGCCTTTGGCTGAACCTACGTTCAACAGGCTAGTTGCTGAGCTAGGGATGCTCAATATCTCAAAGCCTGTGGCTTGATATTAAATGTGTTCATTAAATGATTGATTCTATATTAAATGTTTTATTAAATGTTTTTCACATGAAACTAGGTAGTTACTTTCCAAGTAAATGCGAAAAAACATTCTCACATTTTTTAATCATTTAAGTTTCGGATAACGAGGAGACAAACTTTTTGAAAGGTCAAGGGGACCCACTTGAGCAGTCATTTTCGCTCTTGCATTTAATACGGTTGAATAACTGTTCACTCAAGTTTGAATATATATATTGTCTTCTTTCTCTTCTCACCCACCACCATTCTAAAAATCATCTTCTCTCTCTAAACTCTTATCTCTCTCAACCATCCGCCATTTTCATTCTCCTTCAACCTTAAATCAATGGCGTTTCCCGTACCAAAAGCCTCCAATGTGAACTTCGAGATCAACGAGAGCATCATCGCCTCCAATAACGCCATTGGATGGATCAAGGCACCAAACAACACCTACTCAGATCTGGTAAATTTCATGCAGAATTGTGACCTAAACGAAGCCTTCACCAAATCTCCATCCACCTTTTACCAAGAATACCTTAGGGAATTCTGGTATTCTGCTGAAGTAGTTGAAGACACCATTACCTTTAGCCTTTCTTGCAATGAACATCCTTTTGCCTTTTCCCTCAATGATTTTTCTAGTGTGGCCGGACTCAAACATGGAGATGAATGCTTGAAGACGGTTGACAAAAAAGCTGTCAAGGAAGCCTTAGCCACACTAAAACCCTGCCATGATGTTAACCCTGCACTTACGCCAGCTGAGGTCCTCGCCAAAGCCCCTCTGAAGATAAAGTACTTTACTCCTATGTGGCGTGTCCTCTTCACCCACATTGTGAAGTCCCTGGGAGGAATGCAGGGATCACAGGATCAGATGTCATCCAATCATCAGGCTATTGCATATGGACTTATCTGGGGAGCTGATGTTGATTTTGGAAGCATCCTTTTCTCAAACCTGGTAGAACAACTGAAAGGACGGAATCAGGTCAGGGAAAAGAACATCTGTTATGTGCGTTATCTGTCCCTGATCTTTGAGAGTTTGCTGGGAGAGAACTACCATAACAAGGCCTTGACAGCTCTGAAGCCCTATCGCATCACTGGCGCCATCTACAAGGAGATAGGAGCTGAGGATATCCCTGTGACTGCACACATGCTGAACGTGGCCAACCAGGTACCCAACGCTGAGAAGCCCTTGCTCCCTTCCTCTAAGAAGGTGAATACTTCTAGTGTCGCTGGCAAGTCTACGTCTTTGACCTCTGGGCAGCACACTACTAAGTCCAAGGCTTCATCTGGCCAACAGCCAAAGAAGAAGAAAATCCCCTCTTCTTCCCAACCTAAAGCTGTTAGTAAGGCCAAGGAAAAGAAGATTGACACCGCCTCTGGTCCAGATACTCTTGTGGATACAGAATCTTTGGCTGACAAACAACAGGCGTCTAGTGTCTCTAAGTCAGCAGAGACTACAGGAAACCAGCCAAACCTTGCTGATATCTCACAGGTAATCAGTGTACATTTTTAGAGGTTCACAATCAACCACTCTCATTTGTCTGTAGGAGAGAGTGGTGAAGTTAGGGTAATCCTCGACCCATAGAAGTCTGTCATTTCACTTAGAATACTTTAAGACTTCTGTACACTCTGTCTTTGCACCAGGGAGTGATTCATTTGTGTTTATAAAGCACCCCGATGACCCTGAACCCTCTAGACAGTATTCAGGCTAACAACAACCTGAATACATTAATGTCTCAACCTTTAAGGCTGTACTTCACACAGCCTCTTGGTTCCCTCATTAAAAGAGTCCCAAAGGATTTATCCTTTCAGGGGGAGCTGAATCATCACCCTCAGCTTTCCTAGGGGCAGCGTAACAGGCGACCTACAACAACATATGTTTCACTCTTAAAAGAGTCCCAAAGGTTTTACCTTTTGGGAGGGGCTGAATAATCACACTCAGCTTTCCTAGGGGCAGCGAATGGAGATCATTAAACAACATATGTTTCACAATCAAAAGAGTCCCAAAGGTTTTTACCTTTTGGGGGGGCTGAATAATTACACTCAGCTTTCCTAGGGGCAGCGAATGGCGACCATTAACCACACTTCATTCACACTTAAAAGAATCCCAAGGATTTATCCTTTGGAGTGGCTGAGTAATCACCCTCAGCCTCTCTGGGACAGCGAAATGGCGACCATTCACTTTATATTTTCCCTGTTACTAATTTCAACAAACTTGCAGGCTGAAATTGTACAGCCAGTCAAAGAACCTCAGGTACATGAAAAAGAGGCTGAAACAATAACTCGGGACATTCCAAATGAAGAAGAACTTGAGCTCAATACTGATGAAGAAATGCTTTCTGTGGAAGATTATGTCGCTGAGTTTGAACCCATGCCTGAGGATGAATTCCCTGAGGGAATGTTTGATGAAGAGGAGGAAGAAGATGAGGATGACCAGCTGTCAGCCTCTCCTCCTAAAGAAGATGACAAGACTTCTCCTCTCAAGGAAGCTGTTGACACACAAAACTCTGCTACATCTGCAACAACAGTCTTCCAAAGACCAATATATGATCCAACAGCTGAATTCCTCTTGTTTGATCATCCTACCCAGACTAACTTCGACTTGATTCCAAGGGAGGATGATTTTGCTCAACAAAGCCTCAATATCAAGAATCTTCAGCCTGTACACCATCAGTCTGATATTGAGCGCTTATCAAGAAAGCTAGACGTGATCAAGTCAGAGATGCACAATTTTACTGTCACTTTTCCAGGCATTATAAAGAAGGCTGTGACTGAGGCTGTCACTGAACCTATTCAGGAAGGTGCCAGAAAAGGTGTGTCCCAGGGACTAAGTCATCTCTCGACACGGATCAAGGATGCAATTGACTCTGTTGTCCCAGCCATGTTCCATGAACAAGAAAACAACATAAACAGGCACTTCAATGCGGTTCGCAACAGGCAATACAACCATGCTGGTTTTATTGTCAGGCGTGTTCAGGCAAATACCAATGCCAATGCTAATCTATTGCTGAAGATTGCCAGGGCATCAAGGAAAAGACAGCGTGCCATGGCTGCCTCTGTGGAGCAGATTGCAAGACGTTTTCAGGCACGTTCATCCAAGCATCTGCAAAATGAGGATAAACGTGAGGGGGAGAAGATTAATACACTCAGCCTTGCATCTGCTGAACAAGGCTCATCATCAGCCAATCCCTCCACTACACCTGTTCCTCTACAGGTCATCACACCAATTATCGTACCTGATGATGAGGATCGGACTCAGGGGGAGCAACAAACACAAGATGGAGCTGACTCATCTAAATCCATGATCTTAGTTAACATCAACAAGCCTGAGGATGATGATGAACCAGCAGCCAAGAAACTTAAATTCACTGTGAGCTCCCTACCAAAATCTATTCAAAATCAGGCTCAGACAGCGTTCCTCAAAAGAGCTGATGATTTGAAAAACATAAGTGTGGAGTCCTCTGTCTCAAAGAAAGGTAAAGAGATAGTTTTGGTTGATACTGACACCAAACTTAAGAAGATAGCTGCGATGCTAGAGACAGGAGGATCCACAACAGACCTTTCCCAGTTTTCAACCTTTACACCTTCTGATGAGAATCCTTTGACACCTGAAGAAATTGAGCAACAGGCTGAAGAATTCAAAAGGTTAAATGAACTCAAGACAGCCAAAGAATTAAATGAGGAGACTCTGAGGAAGATGACTCCACCTGAAAGGGAAAAACAAAAACAAAGGTTAAGGGAAATGGAACAAAAACGCGCTGAGGCCTTAAAGAAAGTCAAAGCTGACTATGATGCCTGCGTGAACAACAGGTATGCTGCTGGCAAGATAACCAAGTTTAAATATACCATTCACAAATCCACAAACACCCCACAAATGATCTTATGGAGGGAAAACCAACAGAGGAATATGGATGTGTTTGACAACTTCAGGTTAAAGACACTTGGGTTATCAGAATGGTTTGAACTCGAAGCCTTAGCTGCCAAAAAGTCTGGACAGGCAAATTTCCTTCTGCTTAAAACTCTTAAAGCTAAGTTTAACTGGATCAAGGAAACAGCTGCCAAACTCAAGATTGATCCCCCACCACAGCTCTTCGAACAAGAACCCCCAAAGACAGGCAACAAAAGAAGAAGAATTTCACAAATTGTTGATGAAACTTTTGTTACTGAAGATGTTCGTGTGGATGGCATGCACAGGGATCTGATCCTTCCTAATGGTATAGTTGGCCCTGTTTATGGTCAGACATACTCAGTGCCTGAAAGAGGAATTGCGTTTATGAACAAAGCCTGCCAATATGCTTTTCAGAAGGAAGATGAGCTTTGCCTGGCTTCAACTATTCAGCTACTCTGTCACAAGAAGTGTCTCAAGATCAACTCAGAGTATTCCAAGAAGTTTGCAAAGACTTTGCAGGATGAAATTGATAACAGATTAGATGTGGCCGAAGCTGAAGAAAGAATCAAAAATGGTGACTATTGAAGATAGTGTCAGCCCTTTTACCTTCATCTTTTATTTAACTTATGTAATGAACTTGTAATTTTTCTTTAAGTCTTAATAAAATCATGAGGTATGTTTGTTTAGATCTGTTATGTGTAAGAAGAAGCTGTTAAACTCACTTACCTTAACTTAGATAGATCTAGCACTATTTATGTTTAAATAGGGGGAGATTGTTGGGAATCTAAACTTGTTAGATTCCCTGTTCATTGATTTAAACATAATTAGGCTGATAGATAGTCCCTTGCCTGTGCCTAGGAGGCAGGCAAGTTTCGCAAGACTCACAGAGATCCGAGTCTCTGTGAGCAACCTCAGAGGAGTCCATGTCAGAGACATTGTCAGGGAAGTCAAAGATTACCTGAAGACATACTCCTTGGCTGTGATGGATAACAGCCAAGATGTATTAGGGACTCTGAGGGGTTGAGAGTTAACAGGGGTGGCAATACCCTGATAACTCTCAGCACACTTTGGACATGCCATTTGTGTATTCGAGAATATGAAGAATAAGGAAACTGTTTTTGACAACTGTTCCTTAAAGCATAATGGAAGACTACCAAGAATAGAAGGACATCATGTGACTGATGTGGGAACTTGTAAAAGCTTGTGTAGTCGACATCAAGTACTGTTCAAGTCAAACTCGTAACACTATAAATAGGATGTGTATCCTTGCATTAATGTTTAACACTTTGAGATATTAAGAACATTAGTGCGTATAACTTAGTGAATCAAACAGCTACGACTGTATTCATAAGTTAAGGTTTATTGTTGTTCAAAGTGTGCACAACACATTGTCATCAAACGGTGTTATCCATAACACTTGTAATTCTTTATTATACAATAATAAGATTACGTTTGAAAAGTAATACCTTGTGTTGATTAAGTTAAGATTAGGGTTTCTTGCATTGATTAGGGACTTTCAGCTTATTGGGCCTTGAAGTGGGCTAATTTTGATATAAACAAAGCCGGTGACCTACGCAAGATCCAACTCAATGAGCTCAATGAACTCCGTAATGAGGCTTATGAAAATTCTTTGATCTATAAGGAAAGAACTAAGCTCATTCACGACTCCAAGATTAAGAACCGAGAGTTCCATGTTGGAGACAAAGTCTTACTTTTTAACTCTCGGTTGAAAATCTTCTCGGGAAAGCTCAAATCTCGTTGGTCCGGCCCATTCACCATTGCCCAAATTTTTCCATATGGTACTCTCGAGCTCGCTCAACCTAATGGACCTAATTTTAAGGTGAATGGCCAACGAGTGAAGTTGTACTTTGGTGAGGACACCTCTTAGGAGGTGATTCCATCCCTCACCACGTTCCCCATGAACTAATTTTGGGTCGAGTCAGGCTCTTGACTCGGTTATCAAAAACAAGCGCTCCTCGGGAGGCAGCCCGAGTATCTATCCCTTTAACCCCCTAAGTGTAGGGGAGGACCTATTTTGGTCATTTGTTTTTGTGTGGTGATGTGATTACAGGGATAACTGCAATCTTGGAAATCTCTGAAGAACCGTGTTCCCGTGTTATCCGAAATCCGGGTCTATTTCTCAACTATCGTGATTCACTTTTCTTCATACTCACATTTGAAATTGATCACTTTAGTCGTCCCATCCTTAACTTGAGTTAACCAACGTGCACAATGTCATAAGTGTAGGGGAAACTTTTCCCACATGCTTAAACATTGAGGACAATGTTTATCTTACGTGTAGGGGGGACTTCTATCGAAGTTTTAAGTGGACTTTTTCATGAAAATGCCTTCATTTAACCAGAAAATCCCATTTTTCAAATTTTTAATTAACTTTGGCCATTTAGTCGTAATTTTTAAATTTTTATCGTTGCTTTCATATGTATATATTCCATAATTAAGTCAAAAATATTAATAAAGTGGTGTAGCTAGTTTAGAAATCTTTGACATATTAGGCCCGTTGCGTTTATCTTGACTCAACCCGAATAGACTTATCCAAGTTTATTCTAGCTAGTATCCTTAACCATGTAGACCTTAATTGGTTTATTAGGCTAAGTGTCCACGAGTCTCATTACTTGAGATTTTAAATTGTGGAGGACGAGAAATGATAGAGTCAATTATAAGTCGGTATTCTTGCGCAAGCTCACTTGGTGTAATTATTTGCCTACTCTCCCATCACTTGCTAAAAATTTATCTGCAATAAGTAAGGTCGTACGGTTTGAAAAGTTACTTAGCTTCTAGCCCAAGATCGTTTAAAAGTTGCTCGGTAATGATAAGAGTTCATAGCCAAGGCATAACTTATGAAGCGGGGCGCGAAGATTGGCGAGTCCGAAAAGGCCCTAACAAGGCATGAGGATTCTATTAGATTGCTGAAGATCCAAAGTGATGTGAAAAGCATTATTCCCAAAGTCAATATGAAGGATCAAGACTCACGACGAAAAGCAATCAACTCCCATAAAGATCATGGAGAAGTCTATCCGAAAAGACCCTAACAAGGTATGAGGATAAATAGATCCAAGTCCGAAAAGGAGGCGGATCGTTGTATCTCAAAATCCCAAATAGAGATTGAAGAAATAATCATGAAGTCGTGGTCAACAAAGTTGGAGTACCCCTCAAAAGTCTCCAAGTGAAGAAACTCTATTACGATGAGAAGACCATTATCTCAAGCACGTCTCTCAAGATATGAAGTATGAAGTACATGCCAAATATCGGCCCGAGAAAGGTCTCAAATCGCGAACCAAGTTATGCCAAGATATGAACTTTTTGATATCCCGAGAAGCAGTTTTAAGAGATTTTGTCCTTTAGCTAACTATTGATCAAATCGTCCTACTTTGCTTTCAGCCTAAATAAACTATCGAAATAAGTCCAAAAATGCATCTTCATGATCATTCTAAGACAAAGATAAAATATAAGAGATACACCTAGGAATAAGGGAGTTTAAGCATTTAATTAAGCCATGTGTGCAAGCGTTTGAATTGCTAACTTATAATAACAATGATCTCGTTTTTAAGCTTAGTTTGGGGAACGTGAAACTTGAGGGTGATAAATCTTCGCAGCACCAAAGCCCTAATGTAAGTCCTTGATTTCTTTGCAAGTTATTTCCATCCTTTTGTTTACTTTAAAGTTTTAATTTCCCTTAGTACTTTAATTTTTGTTTAATAGTATGTTAATAAGGCCAAGGTTGATTGATGATGAGAAAAATGAAAATTTGCTTTATCACTAAGCATTGCATGAGGGCATGGCAATGGTTAAGTGTAGGGGATTTGATAGGTGTGTAAACACCCATCCTTTTACCACTTAATTCTGGCTAAAACAAGACCAAAACACGTATTTAATATCATTTGTTTAGAATTATGCGTGGTTTTTGTGTTTATTGTGTTTTCAGAGCTAACCGGATGAATATTAAAGAAAACATGGGATTGCACGGGTTTTACTGAAGAAAAGGACTCAAGTTAAAGTCTATTGTCCAAGAGCTGCAAAAGATTTGAAGTCACTGGGCCTATTCGAAGATTTATCGAAGAAAAGAACCAAAGATGGAAGATTTACATAAGTCGAAGAAACTCAAGTCTATTAAACGAAGAAATTACAAGACGAGTTGAATTTAATCGACGACAAATCCCGAATCAGAATCGAAAACGTCAACTTTTCTGAAAAGACGAGAAGACAAGAAGCAAGGGAGAAAGCCCACTCACCAACCAACCACTAGGACTATATATAGGGTTTTCCTTCACATTTTAGGGAGTTAGTTAGTTTTTGTTTTTCTTCCTTCCCAGTTCCTTAGGTTCGTTTCTTCACCAACACCATTAGGGTGTTTGGTGATTTTTAATTCTTCCTTCAATCTTGTAAGTTTGAATCATTACTCTTGTTACTTTTATATTAATCTTTCAATTCCATCTTTTCATTCATCTTGTTCTTCATTATCTTCTATTGCAAGTTCTTAAGTTTTTTATTTGATTCAAGTTTGATCTTAAAAAGTTGTTGATTTAGTATTTTTATTGGTGGGATTTATTACTTATGGTATTTAAATGATTATTGGTTAGTTTGGTAAAACTTTTTTGAGTATTCAGCTCGATCTTGGATTAAGTCGTGACCCCTGTTTTAGCGTCTGCTACTGTTCTTCATTTCCATGAACTTTCCGAATAGACAAGTTTTTGTTTGCCTTATTCGGAATTTTGGATATTCCGAATAGGCCTTTTCACTTTTCCTTTACTCGGAATAATTTATTCCGAATAGCACATGTTTTTCCGAATAGGAATTCATTTTTCCGAATAGCCCAGCTTTCCGCATAAGGTCTATTTTCCGCATAGGTCATTATTTTCCGAATAGAATTTTTCCGAATAGAGATGTTTTCCGAATAGGGTCATTTTTCCGCATAGATGTTTTTCCGAATAGACTGAATTTTCCGCATAGTGTTTTTATTCCGCATAGGATTTCATTCCGCATAGGGTTAATTTTTCCGAACAGGCCAATTCATTCAGAGTAAGGCTACATTCCGTATAAAGCTTATTTTCAGTAAGTTGGGTTCACTGTTTAATTTATCTTAATGTTCTATTCCAGTAATTGTTTTATTTAAATTCAAGTTTAATTTCTTCAACTGTTTTGGTTCAGATTTTAATTTGCTTCAGTCATTTATCTTTTTAATAGAATAGAAAGCCAAAACCACTTTGTCACCAAGAACAAATCTTCCACTTTAAACTGAGATTAATTCGAGAGGATTCCGAGAATCGAACTTTTCAAAACTAGTAAAAAGCTGGTATCACTTGTAATAACTTGGTGAAAAAACAATCAAGCCCAAAACCCATGGGCTTTTGTTTCCTTTTTCTTGACTTTCCTTTATTCGTTTTTATGTTTAACTATAATTAATATTTAATACAATATTAATTATATATTGCTTAACGATTTACGCATGTGTCTCTTTATGCTCGAGACGACTTCCGGATATATATTATTTCATGTACATATTCCTTCACTTGTCATGTATAGAATTGTGAACCTTTAAACGATGACTTGACTCGTGCGTGTGATTAGTGGGTTTTGTCCATTAACATTGAGCAAATATCATATAAATATATAAAGTCTAAAATATATGTGATTAAATTTGATACATATTTATGTATTTTTATGATAATAATCGATAACATAAATTATTTTAGCAAATTGTTAGATAAAAATAAAAACTTTACTTTACAACTTATAATAACTAGTACAGTACACGTGCATTGCTCGGGTATAACGATTCAGTAAGTTAAACAATAAAATTATGAACTTGTTATGAGTATATATTTTTATAGTTTACTTAATTTACTCGTCAGTTTAAATTTTTTCTAACTCTTGGCCATCCCCATGCAAATAACAAATTACATTATTGTCTAATACTAACCACCCACTTTAAAAATAGAGCATTATTTTCTAGTACTATCTACCCACCAGGCCACCATACACCATGAATAACTATATTGTTTTGCCATAGCGATTAGAAAGAAAAAAAAATTACCAATCTTTAACATGACACGACTTAACCTAATGTTGATATCAGCAAATGATATTTATAACTTAAAAAGTTTACTCTATACACAAAGTCACCGATGTTGGCTACCCTCCTACAATAACACAAACATCATTTGTATCACATCATACATAGGAAAAATAATAGCTCCGTTAGAGCTCTAGACTTCCTAAACTCCCCCAGATCCTCATACTCCAGTCCACAAAACACATAGTATAGTGATAAGGACACTCCTAAAACACAACACATCCTTATCAAAAAGAGGCTAGTATACCTAACAGATGTATCGACATCCTTATGGCATGATCACAGGAAGAAAGATCACCTAACATCCATCAAACTTCAACGAATCAATCATACAAGTAGCTTTATATTCATACCAATGCTATGAGCCCGTAACAAACAAAGATAAAAAGATATTTCAAACCATAATAGAAAACCAGTATATTGAAATCAGTCACAACTGATGGATATTAACAAAAGCATAATTTTAAATCTGTTTGATTGACTAAGTCGACGACAACATTGATAAAACCAAATTTCTACAACTACAACTGCTAACAATAATAGTAATAATAGTAACATTTTAGAATTTCAATAAACCTTCCATAAAGCACCCGGTGGTATACTTCTCATGTCCACCTATACACAGTGGCGGACATACATGTTACCATTGGGGTGGCGGCGCCCCCCATGGCTAGCCCGATAAAATGAGATTTTAATGTAAATTTTTTCCGATTTTAACCATTTTTCGAACGTGCCCCCATTCATAAACCAAATTGCCCCCCACCTACGTATTAAAACACAACATTTAACTCTCTAACATCTTAGAAATCCCTCATTTTAAGTAAAAATACCCGATTTTTGTCATTTCGATACTATTTTTTTTCCATATTTTGATGTCATTGTGCAAAAATCCCCACCTTTTAAATTCCTGCGTCCGCCACTGCCTATACACATCCCGTTAGTCTTATGAAACGTGTGCCAAGTCGACAAAATATTCGAACCCGCCCTGAAGACACTTCCCTACTTTCCTATACACATCCAACTTCTTGGACACACGGTCCAACCCCCCATACAAACTCTCACAATAGCTCATCAACTGCTTCACATCATACACCTCAACATATCCAAAAAACCTTAAACAAATACCCAAAATCATATGTGCTATGAAAAGATTGAGATGTTAACGTGCCTGACACTAAAAAAATGATTGGTCGCCAAAGATTAAGATGTAGAGAAAGGAAAAGAGAAAAAAAGTGTGAATATTGTTGTGAGAAAATAGAAGCCACTTGATACATATATAGTGGTAAATGGAGCACATAGTTACCAACTGTGAGAGTAGCATGGCTTGTTTTTAGGAGTGCATATATGTAGATAGATGCATGTAACGATGGTCTGAACTTTTCTATAAGTATGGTTGATAATGTATGTGGTTTTAAAAGTAACCTAGTACACTTTCTTAATTATATTCTCAGTAGTACTATCTTGACATGATAAGAATAATCTCCCCATTTACGTCAAGTTAGTTAACATAGATAATGTTTTAAGTTCAATGGCCAGGATTTAGTTTTGTATAATTTTAACGGTCATAAATAATTTACATAATTGAAGGATCGACGATGTAACACCCCACTTGGATAAGTGGACCGTTACGTGTATTTATGGCGTGTCATCAAACCATAAGGTAAATGTCCTAAAACATTAACTGATCATAAAGGAAATACCAGAAACAAACATCGGTAACCCAAACATAAGCTCAAAACATGAAAAGTAAATACTGAAGGAAAGGACTAAACAATGTCCAAAAGCAGAATAATATAAGAGGTGTATAAAGTAAGAAGTCAGGATAGCTTCCATCCAAATGCACATGCTCTCAGAATCCTAAGAGCGTCCTGGTGTACTTGCCGTTAGAACATGAAAGGAACTACGACTGAGCATAACGCTTAGTGAACGGATATAAAGCATGATAAGAAATACTGAAACGAAGTAGATGATATAATACTGAAGCTGTAAAACTGAAAATTAAAGTTGCAGCGGACACCTGTGTAAAATCTGAAAAGTCTGATTTATAAATAATAAAGCTGAACTGTTATCTATTAAATCTGAAAACATGTATTTACTGTATTTTAATTTGCCAAGAGCTTATATAGGTCATGTGCTGAAACAACTGTTGCATGAATAACTAGTGGGGTGACCTCATCATGCTGTAGAGGGGTGACCTCTAAATAATGTGCTGGGTGGAGGGATCAGCTCCAATGTGAAGGATGTAGAGCACACACCACATTCACCTGATAAATTGTAAACTGATAAGCCTAGGATACATCCATACGTCCCACTAATAATACTGATAAAAGGGTCAAGCTGAACTGAGTGGAACGCTGCGGGATATCACTCTCCCGCAGGTGAGTCATGACACCGGTGCCTCAAGTGTCATGGTTACGGTACCTCCGTAACTAGTACTACTGACTGGTCATGCTTATATATAAGTCTCAGGCAATATCTTAGCTATTAAAACAATTTTAGATAATTTATAACATGTACTGGGGAAAACATTTGGCTACAGACGGGAAATCCTAATCATGCATAGAGGGGAAGTCCTTACTGACGGGAAACCCTAATCATGCATAGAAGGGAAGTCCTACCTGAAAGGACGAGAAATCCTAATCATGCATAGAAGGGAAGTCCCTACTGAAAGGACGGGAAATCCGTACCTCGTGTCCAGTAATGCAATAAGACTAAAAGCTGAAAGATCTATTCCGACTTCACGGTTACTACATAAATATCGGACGCGAATGAGTTAACTGATTACTGTTTACTATTACCGATTCTCATCTGTTCTTAGTTTAATTTATTTTATACTTGTATTACTGTTTGTATATAATCTGATAAGTTCTGAGTGTTCGATAACATTACTGATTAGTGTATATCTCGTACTTCTGACTACTGTATATTATACTGTATTCTGATTATTGTATTATACTGTATTATGGTAATATAATACTTATATTAATAACCTGCTAAAATAGCAAGTTTCCTGAATTAGAAAGTTTCCCAAAATAAACGTTTCCAAAATTGTTTCTATAAGAATTAAATCATGTAAATAAAACCAACATTTTTAAGTAGTAAGAAAAATATAAAGCTAGTATCAATTTAATGTTACTAATTTAATTAATACAATAAACAATGAAATTAACTTTATTATGAAACTTATTATAAATGCTTTAATTAAACAGTTAAATTCCTTGTAATATTTAAATACCCGTGTTCCCGAAAACTCGAGCTAAAATCTTCCCCGAGACACCCATGTCTCGGGTTAAACCAAACTGTGCCCACCACGACACGTCGTGGCTCCCTTTTGTTGCCGTCAACCAAACAGCCGCCACTGGCCTTGTGCCAGTTGCCACTGTCGGCCAACAGTACCCACTGTTTGCTATTAGTTCCCCCTGTTTGTTATTATTCCCACCGCTTGTTTTATTGTTCCCACTGTTGGTCGAGTTCCCACTGCTTATCCCAAACACCCCTTTGTGAATCAACCAAACACCCCCCGACTGCCTTCCTTTCCCACTGATTAACAAACAAACACCCCCCGCTGAGTTATTTTATTCGCTGCACATTTAAAACAAACACTCCCTTATATGCGACTGCCCTTGTTTTGGGTTTTTTTAGGTTGCGGATGTTTAAACAAGAGCACCACCGAGCCCTGTAAGGGTCACGGTTGGCCACAGCAGACACACCGAGGCCCCTAATGGTCTCGGTTCACGTGTAACAGTAAACCCGACACCAAACAGGGCAGATTCATGTTTGATGATTAAAATTCATTTGCTCTTTATATTCATAACATGGATTTCGAGATTGATAAAAAAAGGACAAAATTACCGTTACTTGTGTTTAAGTATTAACACCATGACTCCCGAGTCCAAGATTAAAACCCGATCTCCTTTTCTTCTTTGTCTCTTCTGTCGGCAGCCCCAAGAACACAAACCCTAGTTTATTATTATTATTTTCTTCTTACGGTTGTGACAAAAGGGTGGGTTACCCCCCGTGTATACTTTTGTACAAATGGGCCTAAGCCCAAAATCTCCCCTTTCTTTTTATTTAAAAAAAACGCCGGCCATTTCTTTATTTGTATAACTTTTTCATTTTTTAAAAAGCCTTATGTATTATTTACGTGTCGTCGTATTTAATTCTCGCGATATTTCTGACTAAATTATTATTTTTCGGAGTAATCAAATGAATAGCTTTTAATAAATTAAAACTGCGTATTTTAATATTCGACTATTTATATACGGATTATACAATTCTTCCCCTCTAAAAAGAATAATCCGTCCCCTAATTAAAGATAGGACCATACTGGATTTTACAATTCTTCCCCTCTGAAAGGAAAAAATTCGTCCTCGAATTATAGGTAATTTAAGCTGATCGAAGTAAAAGCTGAAAGTATACGTAAGTTGAAAGACGTATAAGCTGAAAGGACATATACGTTGAACGAGCATGAAGGCTGAAAAGGCATATAAGCTGAAGGATCATTTGTCCTTGATTTAGAACATAATGTTGCTGAAAGGGTATAAACATGACATGACTGAAGTGAACATAGAACGTGACATGGCTGAAGAGGACCTAGAACGTAACCTGACTGAAAGAACTTAACTGGATTTATTGAAGGAAAAGTGATGAGAGGTCCGAATGGACTCCTCTGTTTCGAATGGACTCCCGCTCGAAACGATTCCTTCAAAGATCTAAACATAATGAACATCTTGGTCCTGATGACCCTGTCCTGACGATGCTGAGTAGTTTCTGGTTCCATATTTAAGATGGATTTTCTAAATCTGATAGACTGAATAAACTATAACATGTATAATACATGAAATGGTACGTGTAAATATTCTGAAAAGATAACATTTATATCTCTGCGCAAGCTGCTGAAAATATATAGGGACGATCTACGTGAACAGTTGTGAACGTGCTTACGAGAGCAATTGTGAACGTGGTTCGCGATTATATGAGGAACGTTGTGCATGAAGTATACCGTGAATGTGATACTTGGAACATACTGTGAACGTGATGCTAGGACATAACATGAATATATGTTGACTGAGGAAAGTATGCCAAACGATACGGCCTGAGACGTGAAACGTCTGCCTGGGTATGGAAAAGTTATGCTAGACTTGAGTCTGGTTTCTTAAACATTCTATGACCGTATTCAGTAATAGGCTGTGAAACGTGTATCGTGAAATGGAACACGATTCTGGACGTGAACAATGTCATGAACGCGAACGTGAACTTAAATCATGAGCTAGCACAAAATATGGTCTGAAACAACATCATAATGTGAACGTGAGACGTAAACGTGGACGTGATCGTGACATGAGCGTGAGCGAAATTCGAGAATGTGAAAGTTCTATCTGACATGATTGTTGATGGGATACCGTGAAATCGTACGATTTATTGTTGTAATTACTGCAGATTTGCTACTGCGTAGTCATTTTGGATAAAAGAAGACGTGTAGGCTGGTTAACTGGTTAACAACGACTTAGATAGCATCATGCTCTTGTCTGAGGCTGTGGTAACTGACAATAACCTCCACGGAATCTTATCTAATTTCTGTTCAGAAATTTCTAATGGTTGTAATACTCATTAGCATGTCGGTGTCCTATCTTGAACCGGAGGTATATCAGGCATTGAGATATGAACATAGCTGCATAAATTGTGTTACACTGCTTCTATCAAAATCCTGTCTGTGATTATGATACGTTCTGGTGGAATTTGGGTAAATAGTCATGAAATAATTTTGAGTCTGGGTAAAATAGATCTCTCTTAGTGTAGGATCTTATGTGATACAAAATTTTGGTTTAGGTCCTCTCCTTTATGCGTAAGCTTAGCCATGGAAGGCTAATCGTTGGAACTATCCGCAATTTCTACGGTATCAATCAACTGAGTTCTAGAAAATTTTGTACTTTAGTCATAGGCGTCGATCTTGACCATCTGGTGATGGCCTTCATCTTCGCAGGACTGTCTGAAATTTCTTTCGGCTGAAATAGGGTTGCTCAGAAATGCCACTTTGTTCATCTGGAACTCACATCTGGAAAGCTGCGTATATAATTTCTCCTATTGGAGAATCTATAGGGTCGTGAAAAGATGATTCCCATGTTCTTCTCTAGAATTTAGGAGGTCATGATGTTATCAAAGAACATACTGGCGATTTTGTCTGTGAAGTCAATGAAAATTTTTTTTCCATAAATTTCATACTATAGCTGGGGCATTAGGGAGCTCAGACGTATAAGTCAAAATTTTAGAGAGACTATAACATGTTCAACAGCAATCTGGAAAACATCATGTTCTTCTCTCACCACTGTTGGTAGCATGATCGGGAATTGTTCTGGAAAGTATTCAAGACATCGTATCAGGTCAGGTAACCTTATATTCGTGAGATGAACACCGATTATGAATGGTGATCTAGAATTCTTTTTGGTGATCGATACATGTTCTCATGTTACCGGCCTTCTTTCTGATAGACAGAAAATGGTGCACCTCCTGGTGGTGTGCTAGGGCGAATAAAACCTCGTTCCGATAACTCTTGCAGTAAATGCTGCAACTTTTTTAACTCAGCTGAAGCCCTGCAATAAAGAGTTTTGGAAACAGGTTATGTCCTTGAATGACACCAGGAAGGAATTTCTGGAAAACTTTCTGGAATGACACCAGGAAACTCTGGAATAATCTGCTGATCATGAATTTAAGGAACTTCAGAAGTTGATTTATAACTGGTAGCTATAAGTCTTCGTAGCTTTGGACTGAAAAGTTACGCGCTTGTAAGGCAGAAACAATTTGTACTAATTTTTCTGGCAGAAAAATATAATGACTATTTTTAGGAGTTTGTAAGACGGATCTTGTCTTCACTGGAAGGAAAACCTTATAAATATGGGTGATACTGTGGAATCTTTTCTGGCTGGAAGGTAGGCAAATATCTGATTTAAAATAAAGCTGGCATATGAATACGTGAGGTAAACGTGGCGACTTTTACTGAATGTGTTCGTCTGTAATCTCACAGGGTTTATATTGCGTGTCTAACCTGAGTAATACTCTAGTGGTGGTGACTAAGTTTTCAATTGTCTGGTTTATGCGTGGCGTGACACAACGGGTATACCCCCTTGGAGGCTACCCTGAATTTCCAAGGGCCTGGTTTAGAAAACATACGGAGTTATGAGTTCTGACTCGTACTCTGAGAAGATATTCGTATGACGTGTACCATAACTGGTGTCCTGACAAGTGTCTTCCGAAATGATACTTGAGACCTGTGTCTTGACTGTTGTCTAGACATGCATTTTAATGGGTGAGTCTGAATAATGTTAAGAATTTCTGGTAACTGCTAGGGTTGGCGGACCGGTTAGACTGCTGACCACTGTATTTCTGGTCACGTCCGTTCTGGAGTTTAGATGGTTACTGGCTGATTAATTATAAGCACGGTGGTTGTCATTACCACCTTGTCTGTCTGTTTCCTGACGGTCGTTATCATGACCGTGGTTGAAATTTATTCTTGTCAGAAATTTCAAGGTTATAGTTTTCCATAAAAAAAATTTCCATTAATTTCATACTATAGTTGGGGCATTAGGGAGCTCAGACGTATAAGTCAAAATTTTAGAGAGACTATAACGTGTTCAATAGCAATCTGGAAAACATCATGTTCTTCTCTCACCACTGTTGGTAGCATGATCGGGATTGTTCTGGAAAGTGTTCAAGACATCGTAGTAGGTCATGTAACCTTCTATTCGTGAGATGAACACCGATTATGAATGGCGATCTAGAATTTTATTTCGGTGATCGATACATGTTCTCATGTTACCGGCCTTCTTTCTGATAGACAGAAAATGGTGCACCTCCTGGTGGTGTGCTAGGGCGAATAAAACCTCGTTCCGGTAACTCTTGCAGTAAATGCTGCAACTTTTTTAACTCAGCTGAAGCCCTGCAATAAAGAGTTTTGAAAACAGGTTCTGTCCTTGAGACAAGCTCGATGTTAAGTTATGTCTCGTGGTTAGGAAGGAATTTCTGGAAAACTTTCTGGAATGACACCAGGAAACTCTAGAATAATCTGTTGATCATGAATTTAAGGAACTTTAGAAGTTGATTTATAACTGGTAGCTATAAGTCTTCGTAGCTTTGGACTGAAAAGTTACGCGCTTGTAAGGCAGAAACAATTTGTACTGATTTTTCTGGCAGAAAAATATAATGACTATGTTTGGGAGTTAGTAAGACGGATCTTGTCTTCACTGGAAGGAAAACCTTATAAATATTGGTGATACTGTGGAGTCTTTTCTGGCTGGAAGGTAGGTAAATATCTGATTTAAAATAAAGCTCGCATAGGAATACGTGAGGTAAACGTGGCGACTTTCACTGAATGTGTTCGTTTGTAATCTCACAGGATTTATACTGTGTGTCTAACCTGAGTAATACTCTAGTGGTGGTGACTGAATTTTCAATTTTTCTGATTTATGCGTGGCGTGACACAACAGGTATACCCCCTTGGAGGGTACCCTGAATTTCCGAGGGCCTGGTTTAGAAAACATACGGAGTTATGAGTTCTGACTCGTACTCTGAGAAGATATTCGTATGACGTGTACCATGACTGGTGTCCTGACAAGTGTCTTCCGAAATGATACTTGAGACCTGTGTCTTGACTGTTGTCTAGACAGGCATTTTAATGGGTGAGTCTGAATAATGTTAAGAATTTCTGGTAAGTGATAGGGTTGGCGGACCGGTTAGACTGCTGACCTCTATATTTCTGGTCACGCCCGTTCTAGAGTTTCGATGGTTACTGACTGATTAATTATAAGCACGGTAGTTGTCATTACCACCTTGTCTGTCAGTTTCTTGACGGTCGTTATCATGACCGTGGTTGAAATTCATTCTTGTCAGAAATTTCAAGGCTATAGTTTTCGTCCTTGTTCTGTAGAGTCTTCATAGTATAAACAGCATCAACATCTTGAGAAATCTCTAAAGCATCAGCAGCATCAGCATTTGTGAGGTCTTCAAAGTGTTAGCAGCGTCAATATCTGGTAAAATCTTCAACTCAGAAGCAGCATCAGCATCTGGTAGAATATCGACAAGTGAAAACGCTTGAGATGATTGAGGATCGATTAGCAATAGGGTACCTGGAGTACACCTGGACTACTGTACATGAAGTACAAAGTGAATACTGCACATGGAGCATATCTGAGACACTATACGTGGAGTACTCATGAAATACTGTACATGGAGTATAACTGAGACACTGTACATGGGGTACAGATGGAATACTATACATGGCACTGGTGGAAATTTTATGGGATGGTCGATACTGGTGTCGCTTGTCTGACATAATCAAAGAAATAAATTGATTTAAATGGTAGTAAACTGAACTGAAATGAGTAACATGATAGCCTGGTAACTCCTGCGTGGACTTAAAGCTGGTTGTATAGAGTTTCAAGAATATGATTAAACGGAATTTCAACAATGGTCAGCATGAAGACATGACTGATGAAGATCAAACATGATTATTATGAAAACAGAATTTTACTGTAACCCCTTCTGTATCTTAGCATGAAAACATGATCACCTTGCTGAACACATAATCCTCATAAGGTGACATGAACTTAGTCAGCATGAAAACGACATTCATGTGAAAGTATAAACTTGACTGATACAAAGAACATAGAAGAATAATCAACTGAGGTTCAACATCAACCGATGTGGATAGTTATGGTTTAATTCACAGTATTCATAGTAGGAAGCATGTGACTAAGTATGGACGATTCTGTTTCGATCCATACTTGTCAAAATTTTCTGAGAACTGTCATGTATAGAAATGTACAATCTGGAACTATATATGGTTGGTTGTAGTCCAATTCATATTTGTCAAGATTTTATGAAATGTCATGATATGACAAATGTGAACAACTATGGATCGGTTCAAAAAACAAGATTCGACTGAAAAGCATGAAATTTGACCTGAGAAATGGTGAACGCATATGGGTCAGTTCACCTAATAACATTCGACTGGAAACATGAATCTGTCATGAGTAAGGATGAACGCCATTGGGTCGGTTCACCAATACAAAAATCTGAACGGGCAAGGGTGAACGCCTATGGGTCGGTTCACCAAAACAAATTTCGTAGAAAAGCACATGCGACTAAATATGGCAACTCTTGTACCAACCTTTTACTTAGCCAAAAACTTTAAGAAAACTGACTAATAATTGAAGAAAATTGACTAATAAATGCATGAGAAATATGGAAGATAACAACGCCAAAATCTGGGAAGTTCCTGGTGACTACCCACTAGTCACAGGTCAAGTTTTAGAGCCTACAGGTCGAACCTATATCTCTGACACCATAATTGTAACACCCCACTTGGATAGGTGGATCGTTACATGTATTTATGGCGTGTCATCAAAGCATAAGGTAAATGTCCTAAAACATTAACTGACCATAAAGGAAATACCGGAAACAAACATCGGTAACCCAAACATAAGCTCAAAACATGAAAAGTAAATAATGAAGGAAAGGACTAAACAATGTCCAAAAGCAGAATAATGTAAGAGGTGCATAAAGTAAGAAGTCTGGATAGCTTCCATCCAAATGCTCATGCTCTCAGAATCCTAAGGACGGGAAATCCTAATCATGCATAGAAGGGAAGTCCTTACTGAAAGGACGGGAAATCCGTACCTCGTGTCCAGTAATGCAATAAGACTAAAAGCTAAAAGATCTATTCCGACTTCACGGTTACTACATAAATATCGGACGCGAATGAGTTAACTGATTACTGTTTACTATTACTGATTCTCATCTGTTCTTAGTTTAATTTATTTTATACTTGTATTACTGTTTGTATATAATCTGATAAGTTCTGAGTGTTCAATAACATTACTGATTAGTGTATATCTTGTACTTCTGACTACTGTATATTATACTGTATTCTGATTATTATATTATACTGTATTATGGTAATATAATACTTATATTAATAACCTGCTAAAATAGCAAGTTTCCTGAATTAGAAAGTTTCCCAAAATAAACGTTTCCAAAATTGTTTCTATAAGAATTAAATCATGTAAATAAAACCAACATTTTTAAGTAGTAAGAAAAATATAAAGCTAGTATCAATTTAATGTTACTAATTAAATTAATACAATAAACAATGAAATTAACTTTATTATGAAACTTATTATAAATGCTTTAATTAAACAGTTAAATTCCTTGTAATATTTAAATACCCGTGTTCCCGAAAACTCGAGCTAAAATCTTCCCCGAGACACCCATATCTCGGGTTAAACCAAACTGTGCCCACCACGACACGTCGTGGCTCCCTTTTGTTGTCGTCAACCAAACAGCCGCCACTGGCCTTGTGCCAGTTGCCACTGTCGGCCAACAGTACCCACTGTTTGCTATTAGTTCCCCCTGTTTGTTATTATTCCCACCGCTTGTTTTATTGTTCCCACTGTTGGTCGAGTTCCCACTGCTTATCCCAAACACCCCTTTGTGAATCAACCAAACACCCCCTGACTGCCTTCCTTTCCCACTGATTAACAAACAAACACCCCCCGCTGAGTTATTTTATTCGCTGCACATTTAAAACAAACACTCCCTTATATGCGACTGCCCTAGTTTTGGGTTTTTTTAGGTTGCGGCTGTTTAAACAAGAGCACCACCGAGCCCTGTAAGGGTCACGGTTGGCCATAGCAGACACACCGAGACCCCTGAGGGTCTCGGTTCACGTGTAACAGTAAAACCCGACACCAAACAGGGCAGATTCATGTTTGATGATTAAAATTCATTTGCTCTTTATATTCATAACATGGATTTCGATATTGATAAAAAGGACAAGATTACCGTTACAGGTGTTTGAGTATTAACACCATGACTCCCGAGTCCATGATTAAAACCCGATCTCCTTTTCTTCTTTGTCTCTTCTGTCGGCAGCCCCAAGAACACAAACCCAAGTTTTTTTTTCTTCTTACTGTTGTGACAAATGGGTGGGTTACCCCCGGTATACTTTTGTACAAATGGGCCTAAGCCCAAAATCTTCCCTTTCTTTTTATTTAAAAAAAACCGCCGGCCATTTCTTTATTTGTATAACTTTTTCATTTTTTTTAAAATCCTTAAGTATTATTTACGTGTCGTCGTATTTAATTCTCGCGATATTTCTGACCAAATAATTATTTTTCGGAGTAATTAAATGAATAGTTTTTAATAAATTAAAACTGCGTATTTTAATATTCGACTATTTAAATACGGGTTTTACAGACGACAGTAGAATAGTAATAGCTATAGTTCAAGATTTAGCTTCAACTCGTGTCAATTTCGTCAAACATAATTTTAAACAAACTAAAGATTAGTTTTTCAAACTACTGTATAACTTAAGCCAAAACATAATTTTAAACCAACACACCTTACTCTTACAACGTGTTTGTGATTGCTTTTTTTCCGCCTTTTATTCTTATGTGTTTCTCTATGAAAAAGTAACATTTTCATCCCAACCACGACCCGATATTCTGCTAAAAAAATTAAGCATAAACAATCTTGTATAAGCAGGTTTAATGTTGCTTATGTCATGTTACTTATTTGATATTAAATCAAACAAGTATTCTTTACTTCTTATACAATCGAAAACATTTCTATAAATGAACTTAACACCCACACTCTACAACGGAACGCGAAGGATTAACTCTGTAATGGACCGATAACTTTAATGATTATTTTCATAAATTATTTTTGAATTTCTTTTACAAAAATAGTACTTAGGTTAGAGTTCTCCAACAAATTTAGTTACTAAAGATTAACTTTGCAACAGATCGTTAACATGAAGGACCAATTACACAGAATTTATGTTAGAGTAACAAAAAACGATATTTAAGCTAACGATCATTATTTAACAATCATTAATATTAGACATTTTATTGTTCATCCCTTTTGATTTTGCTATTTAGACTTTGTTTTGTCCTTTTGCATAACAGTCGTTATCGACTTGCTGTATGTTTTATATAATTGGATTTTATGTTAAAATTATTATTTGCTACTTTCATATTTAAAATGTGTTTAACACTCAATAAATAAACTACGAATTAATTTTTATACTTATATTTTCTTTCTTTTTTATATTTTAAGCGACATGATAAAAAGAGAAAAAAAAACATAGATATGCAGATGAGAACACAATATTCCGTAAACATAAGCATTGAGCATTAGTTGTTTGCTAAAACACACATTTAATAAATGTAATACTAGTAGTAATTATAAGATATAAAAATAAAATTATTTTTTTACTTAGTAAGTAAAACGATTAGTAAGAAGTTTTTTATTTAAAAAAAATAATATTTTTTTAATAATAAATAATCTCTTAATTTAACTTTTTTTTATGTTTTTAAGAAAATTACTAAAAGTTTTTTATTTGATAAAAAAATCTAAAAAATTTAACAGAGAAAATTGATGAAGAAAAAAGAAATAAAATTATCAATGCTAAATTTGTAAAAAAAAAAAAAAAGAAAAGAAACGAAAGATAGTAATAACTATTCAAAAGGTTTGTTTCTTGCGAAACACAACCTCATCCTTATGTATTAAAGGCCCGTTTGGTATGGATGTTTTAGGCGTAAACTCCGGGTTAGACTTCAAAGCAAACGTTTAATACAAAAATGAAAATCTGACACATGAGTTTGATAGCAAAAAAAGTATTTTTTTCAATTCAAGCTAAGAGCATATACAATGGCTTGTTTTATAAAAGACTTTTCATTATTTAGAAAAGTTTTTCAAAAGCTTTTTCTCATTATACGGAATAACTTTTTAAAAGATTTGGAAGAAAGACTTGACTTGTGCCAAGTATTTGAGGGAGATAGCTTTTCACTTTTTATTCTTGCAATAAATATATCCTAGACAAAATGATATTAACATGTAATGCCATCAATGCTTCAAGTCATTAAGGACTTGAAGCATTGTGAATGCTTTAAGAGCATAAGCAATGCAAGAAAGGTTAAATATCTTTTTGCATTAATTGCATTAAATGCAAAATACAATCAATGAGAAGGGTTTTTATCAAAAATTTTGTGTTTGTCAAGTCTTTATAAAAAGTCTTCTAAAAAGTTGTTGTTGCAATGGTAAAAAACACCCTCAAAAGCTTATACAAAAAGTAAAAAGTCTTTTTTAGTTTTTACCATTAGAGATGCTCTAATAAAATAGGTTTTCAAAATGCATACTGACAAATGTTGGAAAATGTTTTGCAAAATATGGTTTTTGCAATACTTTGGACATAATTTTATGTATGTATATGATATATATATTCGTAGTACTTAGTAGCTTTGTGTTCTCCTCGAAGAGAGCTTCGCAACGAGCTAAAGTATGTCCAATATGGAGTTAATATGAATGAGATATCGTGTCTCAAAGTGAGTCACGTGAAACACAATATTTGGAAAAATATTTGTCCCACATCGCTTGAAACATGAAGTGAAAACATGTTTATAAGGAAATACTAGTTTCTACCCTACAATATTGATTTGTGGGTTTTTACTCCCACGCCTACGCGCGCGCATGGGGGGGGGGGGGGGGGTGCAGAAAGTGGGATTTCTAGGCCAAAAACGGGTTCGAAGCTACTGAACTTGTGCACGAGCGCGCGACCTGCGGACACGAATGCAGCTCCGAAATCTGCTTGGGTGCGGGCAAATTCGGTATATTTTTTGCTGCTCATTCGAATTTTTCCTTCCAGATTTTTCTAATCTATTTTAGGAATAGATACAAACTTATTAATTAAGTTTACAGAAATCTGTTTTGTGTATTAAAAGATTTGCGAATCTGTGTTAGTAATAACAGATTTTCATGTCAGTTTACTTTAGGAGCAAATATTCTGTCTTGGTGACCAAGACATATAATGCCTATAAATTAAACTTGAATTTCATTCATTCAAGACATCCAAAAAACGCAGCTTTTCTGCATCAAAGTTCCAGCAATCTTTTCAGTCAGAAACACACACTGTATCCGTGATCTTTCAGGCAAGTAAGTCGAGTCCGGCTGTACAACAGCTTTGGACGTTGTACCCTGGGAAACAGACGGTGAATCTGTTTTAAGGGAAGCGTGTTAAACACGTGCCTCGTCTTATTTTAATTTTACTGCTTTTGTTATTAATGTTATTTATTTTTTGTTTTCTTAATTTCTGTCAATTTTATTTGTAATTCGATTTTATATAATAAAAGTGTACATCGTTTCCTACAATCTTAAAGCAGATTCAGTTTAACAGAATTAAAACTTTTATTAAAATCGGATTAATAATTTTATCAGATTTATTTATAAACTGTTTCTGCCGAAGTCAGGATTGAGTTTCACTGGAAATCAGTTTTAATTTACAGATTTTTATTAACAGTTAACGTTTTTTAGCAGTTGTTCTAATCAGTTTATTGAAACCAAGATTGTGTTTCTGTTAAACTGATACTTTTAATAATTGCATCTGATTCATTGAAACCAAGATTGAGTTTCTTTGAAGCAGATCTACTATAAGTATATAGAGATCACGGTTGAATTTCTTATATACAGATTTATAACAGTTGTCTAACTGTTTGTGTTTTGAGCTTGTTTGATCTTTCAGAATGTCTACTAGCACTCCTGAAATTCCTGCAACTACTACTGTGAAAGTAACTGCTGCGCCAGTTACCCAAATAGTTGCTAATCATGCTGATAAACCAGAAAAATTCAGTAGACAGAATTTTAAGAGGTGGCAGCAGAAGATGTTCTTCTATCTCACTACTTTGAACCTTGCGAAGTTCTTAAAGGAGACTGTACCACAAGTGGAACCTCCTAAAGAAGGCGTACCCAAAAATCAACAAGCCGTGCAAGCTGTTGAAGCATGAAAACATTCAGACTTCTTGTGTCACAACTATATTCTGAATGGTTTGGTGGACTCTTTGTACAATGTGTACTGCAAGACTAAGACTGCCAAAGAATTATGGGAGTCGTTGGAACGCAAGTACAAAGCTAAGGATGTTGGTACAAAGAAGTTCGTGGTAGCTCGCTTTTTGGATTACAGGATGGTTGATTCAAAGAGTGTGATAACTCAGGTTCAAGATCTGCAGGTTTTGCTACACGACATTCATGCTAAGGGTATGACTTTGAGTGAAACTTTTCAAGTTGCTGCTATCATTGAAAAGTTACCTCCAAGCTGGGTAGAATTTAAAAACTACTTGAAACATAAGCGAAAGGAGATGACTGTTGAAGACTTGGTTGTTCGTCTTCGTATTGAAGAGGACAACAAGCTGGCTCAGAAAAACACTTATACACCTGATTCTGCCAAGGCAAATATGGTTGAGCATGGTTCGTCTTCTTCAAAGTCTAAAGGCAAGAGCTTTGGAAAAGGGAAGAATGACAAGAAGAGCAAAGGGAAGTCTGAGTACCTTGCTCCTAAGGCTGGAATTGCGAAGCAGAAGTTCCAAGGAAATTGCTTCAACTGTGATAAGCCAGGTCATCGTGCTGCTAATTGCAAAGCACCAAAGCGGGTGACTCCACGCGAGGCTAATATGGTGAATGATAATGTGGACATGATTGCTATGGTGTCTGATGTCGTTACCATGATCTCTGAAGTTAACCTGGTAGGTTCTAATAATAATGATTGGTGGGTTGATACTGGGGCAACCCGTTATGTGTGTGATGACAAGAGTATGTTTCACTCTTTTAGAGCGGTTGACAATGGAGAGAAGCTGTACATGGGCAACTCTGCAACTGCTGATATCAAGGGCGAAGGAGATGTTATTTTGAAGATGACATCCGAGAAAGAGCTCAAGTTGACTATAGTCTTGTATGTTCCGGAGATTCGCAAGAATCTTGTGTCCGGATGGCTTTTGAATAAGTTTGGTTTTCGTCTTGTTTTTTTGTCTGATAAAGTTGTACTTTCTAAGATCAAATGTATGTTGGTAAGGGGTATGCCCTGAATGGTATGTTTAAGCTCAATGTAATAGTTGTTAAGAATGATATCAATAAAATGAATTCTTCTGCTTACTTGATTGAGTCTTCTAATGTGTGGCATGGCCGTCTTGGACATGTTAATTTTAATTCAATGCGTCGTCTGATTAAATTTAATGGCATACCAAATTTTCATATTGATTCAAATTATAAGTGTGAAACTTATGTCGAAGCCAAACTTACAAGATCATCTTTTAAATCGGTTGAACGAAAAACCGAACCACTTGATATGATACACACAGATATATGTGATTTGAAATCACTACCCACAAAAGGTGGCAATAAGTACTTCATCACGTTTATTGATGATTGCACAAAGTACTGCTACGTTTACTTATTGAAAAGTAAAGATGAAGCTATAGACAAGTTTGTTCTATACAAAACCGAAGTTGAGAATCAACTTGGTAGGAAAATAAAGGTTGTACGAAGTGATAGAGGAGGTGAATATGTGTCTCCTTTTGCTGATCTATGTGCGAAACATGGAATTAGACATGATTTTACTGCTCCTTATTCACCTCAGCAAAACGGTATTGCCGAAAGGAAGAACCGTACCTTGAAAGAGATGGTTAATGCCATGTTGTTAAGTTCTGGTTTGAGCCGGGACATGTGGGGGGAAGCCATTCTAACGGCTACTTATCTTTTAAACAAGATACCTCGTAAGGATAAAGAGGAAACCCCATATGAATTGTGGATGGGAAGAAAACCATCATACCAGTACTTACGAGTGTGAGGGTGTCTAGCCAAGGTAGCTGTGCCGACACCTAAGACCCAAACGATTGGACCTAAATCTGTGGATTGTATATTTATTGGATATGCTAAGAATAGTAGTGCGTATCGTTTCATTGTACATGATTCGAAAAATCCAGATATACACAAGAACACAATTATGGAATCAAGGAATGCGTCCTTCTTTGAAAACATATTTCCTTGTTAAAAGAAGGAAAATGGAAGCACATCTAGAATAGATGATGCAGTTGTCCAAGATAAGAGACAACGCGATGATAATGATCTCCAAGATGAGAGACAAGATCAACCCGAGGAAGAAGAGGTTGAACCTAGAAGAATCAAACGGGCGAGAACCGAGAAATCATTTGGACCCGATTTTGTCTCTTTTATGGTAGAAAATGAACCCACTTCTTATCAAGAAGCTGTAAATTCCTCGGAAGGGCCTCGATGGAAAGAAGCGATTAATAGTGAAATAGAGTCTATTTTACAAAATCATACTTGGGAGCTCGTGGATTTACCTCCTGGTTGTAAACTACTAGCCTATAAATGGATCTTCAAGAAGAAGATGAAAGCTGATGGCACCATTGATAAGTACAAAGCAAGATTGGTGATCAAAGGTTTTAGACAACGCGAAGGTCTAGATTACTTTGATACTTATTCGCCTGTTACGCGAATAACTTCTATTAGGATGATTCTTGCTATTGCCGCATTAAGAAATTTAGAAGTTCACCAAATGGATGTGAAAACGGCTTTTCTAAATGGATATTTAGAAGAAGAAATATACATGAACCAACCCGAGGGTTTCATGGCTCCTGGACAAGAGAGCAAAGTTTGTAGGCTTGTTAAGT
Organism: Glebionis coronaria; assembly: GCA_025667525.1. Taxonomy (NCBI): domain Eukaryota; kingdom Viridiplantae; phylum Streptophyta; class Magnoliopsida; order Asterales; family Asteraceae; genus Glebionis; species Glebionis coronaria. The sequence continues at coordinate 651,394,864 of CM046874.1, forward strand.
CATTGTATGGCTTAAAGCAAGCTCCAAAACAATGGCATCAGAAGTTTGATCACGCCATGCTAGAGGGTGGATTCAAAATTAATGAATGCGACGAGTGTGTTTATGTCAAAGACACAAATAGTGGATATGTAATCTTGTGTCTTTATGTCGACGATATGCTTATCGTTGGCAGTAACGACAAGATGATCAAGTCTACTAAAGACATGTTGAAATCAATGTTTGACATGAAAGATATGGGTTTGGCTGATGTGATCCTTGGAATAAAGATCATACGAACTGAAAGTGGACTTGCATTAAGTCAAGCACATTACGTGGACAAAATTCTTAATACTCATAATGCGGGGGATTTCGGCCTAGCTAGAACTCCAATAGACACCAGTTTGCATCTATCTAAAAATAGAGGCGTAGGTGTTGCCCAATTAGAGTATTCAAGAATTATTGGCATGTTAATGTATTTGATGACGTGTACCCGACCTGACTTAGCATATGCTGTTAGCAGGCTGAGTAGATATACTAGTAATCCAAGTGATGCACATTGGAAAGCTATGACTAGGGTACTTCATTATTTGAGATACAGTCATGATTATGGACTGAATTATGCTAGATATCCATCTGTTATTGAAGGATACAGTGATGCAAATTGGATATCTGACATAAAGGATTCTAGATCGACTAGTGGGTATGTGTTTACACTAGGAGGGGCCGCTATATCTTGGAAGTCTTCCAAGAAAACTGTAATAGCTAAGTCCACGATGGAATCAGAATTTATCGCGTTAGATAAATGCGGAGAAGATGCGGAATGGCTACGTCAATTCGTAGAGGACATACCCAGGTGGCCTAAACTGGTAACGACCATTAGTATACATTGTGATAGTCAATCGACAATTGGCAGAGCTCATAGCACAATGTATAATGGAAAGTCTAGACATATCCGTCGTCGACATAATTCGGTACGACAACTACTCTCAACATGAGTTATCTCAATTGACTATGTGAAGTCAAGGGATAACATCGCGGATCCGCTTACGAAAGGCTTAAGCAGAGAGTTAATTAGTAAGTCATCTAAAGGAATGGGACTAAAGCCCTTAAAGGAATGAGTTTCTATGAAGGAAAACCTAACCCAGTTGACTGGAGATCCCAAGATCTGGGTTCAATAGGACAACCTAATCATAGAAATGTGGGGGAAGTCACGTCAATGTGGGGGAGTTACTTAATACAGTAACTTTCCTAGTCCATTCCTAAAACAATGTGACTTGTTGAGAGGTTAAACATATGGCTTAATGATTCAGGATGAAATCATAAAGCATAATGATTCAAGATGAAATCATAAAACATATGTTTTTAATGATTCAAGATGAAATCACCTATGTGAGAGAGAAGTAGGGTCGCTTCGAAGGAAATTGCGGGGGCGCAAATTCTAAGAGCTCTTGCAGAACCAGGCGAGTGTTCATGACCATAACGAACACGACTATGAGGACTTGACAAGGTCAGGGAGAGTCTTGTGTGAGTGTGTATTGTTGTCTACGTATACAGAGGCTGAGTTCAAGGACATCGCGTCTACTCAGATCTAGGAGACTAAGTGCATCTCACAAGGGAAGGTTCAAAGGGTTACACCTACCTATCCTATGCAGGACTTAACCGCAGAAATTTTGCCGAAACTTTCGTGTGTTTTCGACCGATTCCCATTCATGTGGGGGATTGTTGGAAAATGTTTTGCAAAATATAGTTTTTGCAATACTTTGGACATAATTTTATATATGTATATGTTATATATATTCGTAGTACTTAGTAGCTTTGCGTTCTCCTCGAAAAGAGCTTCGCAACGAGCTAAAGTATGTCCAATATGGAGTTAATATGAATGAGATATCGTGTCTCAAAGTGAGTCACGTGAAACACAATATTTGGAAAAATATTTGTCCCACATCGCTTGAAACATGAAGTGAAAACATGTTTATAAGGAAATCCTAGTTTCTACCCTACAATATTCATTTGTGGGTTTTTACTCCCACGCCTACGCGCGCGCAGGGGGGGGGGGGTGCAGAAAGTGGGATTTCTAGGCCAAAAACGGGTTCGAAGCTACTGAACTTGTGCACGAGCGTGCGACCTGCGGACACGAATGCAGCTCCGAAATCTGCTTGGGTGCGGGCAAATTCGGTATATTTTTTGCTGCTCATTCGAATTTTTCCTTCCAGATTTTTCTAATCTATTTTAGGAATAGATACAAACTTATTAATTAAGTTTACAGAAATCTGTTTTGTGTATTAAAAGATTTGCGAATCTGTGTTAGTAATAACAGATTTTCATGTCAGTTTAATTTAGGAACAAATATTCTGTCTTGGTGACCAAGACATATAATGCTATAAATTAAACTTGAATTTCATTCATTCAAGACATCCAAAAACGCAACTTTTCTGCATCAAAGTTCTAGCAATCTTTTCAGTCAGAAACACACACTGTATCCGTGATCTTTCAGGCAAGTAAGTCGAGTCCGGCTGTACAACAGCTTTTGACGTTGTACCCTGGGAAACAGATGGTGAATCTGTTTTAAGGGAAGCGTGTTAAACACGTGCCTCGTCTTATTTTAATTTTACTGCTTTTGTTATTACTGTTATTTATTTTCTATATTCTTAATTTCTGTCAATTTTATTTGTAATTCGATTTTATATAATAAAAGTGTACATCGTTTCCTACAACAAACACTTTTTCAAATATCAAATACCACTTTTCAACCACATATTTATAATATAATATTACTTTTAATTTTATAAATTTAAATGTTTTATCCGTTTTTTTCAAATGCTTTTGAAATTTTAATTGTTTAATTATTTTTTAATTATATATATCTACTACATAAAATATTATTTTCTCTTACATATGTTAGAAATACGTTTTTACGTATTGAGAAAAGATCGGTCACTCTAACGAGATACATCCAATATGAGCTTGTGATCTAGTAATGTAACAATATAACTCACAAAACCCACATGTAGGATTGATTATATATATACCCCTTATAACAACATGTTAGGAGGAGTTGGTTTTCACACTTTTCATTATTCAATCTAATATTTCTTTTTTTCTTTCTAATCTCTCTTTACTTTTTCTCTCTAATTCTTCATCTCTATCTCTCTCTTGTAATCTTCTCATTGATTAGATAATCCAAAAATTACGTACACCTACAACGGCAAACTCCAACTCAAATCCAAAACTAAACTCTTTACTTTATAAACTTTAATCCAAAATTAGAGGTGGCAAAACGGGCGGGCAGGCAGGCACGGGTGACGGGCAAAATGGATAACGGAATAAACGGGCGGCGGGCTAAACGGGCACGGGCGCGGGCTAAACGGGCGCAAGCTAAAACGGAAAAAAAACATATAAAAACGTAGAAATAAAAAATATAAAAACTTGTTTAAAAGCCGGGAACAAAAAATTAAATATAAAGAGTCGTCGAGTAGCTTAGTTAGTATTTTACACAGGCGCCCATTAAGCCCATTTAGTTTTTTTACATGTGCGCCTGTTTAGCTCATCAACAATAATAAATGGCCAAAAAAATGCCTCATCCTTTTTTTGAAAATAGGCAAAAAAAAAAAAAATAAAAAAAAAACCCATATTTATCAAAATAGGCAAAATTTGCCACCTCTATCCAAAATAAAACTAGGCCTCAAAACAAAACACTTTGTAAAAGAAAAGGAAACTAACCGCGTGCCAAACACCTTCCTATAGGAAGCACCTTTCCCCCTCTGCAAGACACCCAACCGTTAAATATCAAACAAATAATCCCCGATTCACCAATCCACAACTATCCAATCGAATTTCCAAAACAAGGGTTTTATAAATCATCAAATTTCAATACTAAAAATATGGATCATGAAGATGAATTGAAGCTAAAATTGCATGATTTGCAGAAACAATTAGGGAAGAAACAAATGTTTGAAGAAGCTGTTGCTTCTATTAGATCTTTGCTTCATCAAAATTATCTTTCTTGCTCTCCAAGTCTTAAAAAATTGGTAAATTTTTTAGTATAAAGTTCGAATTTTTTTTTTGTCAATTTTTTTTAGGGGGTGTTTGGGTTAGCTTATTTTATGGGTTTAACAGCTTATTAACATTTGGAAAAGCTGATAAGGTTACTTTTTTGGGCTTATGAGGTTGAGCCCATGGCTTATTTAAGCCATGAGCTTAAATCTGTATGCCCGTAAGCCCCAAAAAGTGAGCTTATCGCCTTTTCCATGTGTCAATAAGGCGTTAAGCCCATAAAATAAGCTAATCCAAGTGTCAATTAGTGTCTGGATTTGATTTTTATTAGTATTGTTTAGTATGTTAAGGGGGTGTTTGTTTTGGCTTATATCTGGACTTATGAGCTTATTTGATTTCGGCTTGTATTTCATAAGCCTCAATGTTATGGCTTATTTTGGGGTGGGTTTATATACGTTTATCATAGCTTAATTAACTTACATAAGCCCACAAGACTTGACAAAAGCTGTAAAATTGGAGCTTATGAAATATAAGCCGAAATCAAATACGCTCATAAGCCGAAACCAACACCCTCTAAGTTTGCGTCTGTTTGATATCTACATATTGTAATTTGATAAGATTTAGTTGTAAGGAGGTAAGACATTAGAGCCCTTTTTAAGCTGGAAGTTGTGGCCTACTAGTATTTCTTTTGGCTTTGGAGGTGTTTACATTAGTACTTGTAATTACAGATTGTTGATCAAGTTACGATTAGTGATTAGTCTAATAACTGCTTATTTTAGCTTCCTCAAGATAAGAAGATAAGTTTTGGATGACACAAAACTAAGCGGATAAGCAGAATAAATAAGCAATCCTAAACACCTGTAGATCCGGTACGGTAGTATCGCCCACTTTTTAGTAAATGTAGTTAACTGCTGACTGCTGACCTAAGTTTTGATGATAATCAGTTTGGGTGGGAATCAGGATTAATTATTTAGATCGCTTATCTGATTATTTGGGTGTGAAATAAGTTGTTTTGAATAAGTAGCTTATTCAAAGAAATAGTTAGATTTAGAGGCTGTTTGGGGTTGTTTAATGGAGCAGATTATCTTATTATTGTGTTTGTAAAACTCAGATAATCAGAGAAAATAATGTTTGACACACTATTTCGAAAGAGTTATTATTTGTGTTTCTTAGAGACAAAATGCAGACCTGTTTTTTCTTAAAACAAATCCTAAATACCCTGTAGAATATCAATTTAGAGAACCTTCGAGGGTGTTTGGATAAACGTATTTAAAGCAGCTTAAGCTAACTGGTCAATTAAAATCACTTTAGTACCTATTTAGCTCACTTAAATGACGAGTTATATATTTTGCAGTTCTTCACCGTCATATCTCGTGTTGCAACCATATTGAAAACAAGATACACTTCACCTGGATTTTGGACTGCCGGACTTGGACTCTTTCTTGAAGCTGAACAGCTAGTGTCTGAATCTTCTGAAAAGAAACATTTACACACTTGCATAGCTCGAGCTCGAGAACAATTGAGTGAAATCGAAAATCAGCCTGATGAATCTACACAAAATAGAAGAAACCAAGGTCTGTTCTTGTAGTGTCAAATGAAGCCGTATTTATAGAAGACATTGTTTCTTTCACCTTTATAATATCTTTGTTCTTTAATTGCAGGATATTTATTTGAAGGGCATCTTACTGTGGACCAAGAGCCTCCACAGCCTCAGTGGTTGGTTCAATCAAATCTGATGACGGCTCTTGCAGCTTCAATGTCTCAAGCTCAAACTTCTGCTGACGGTGCCACAGACGGGTCCAATAGTCTACCACAAGAGCTGCTGGATAGAATTCACGAGCTTGTGCCTAACATATCAGATGACTCGAATAATCTACCACAAGAGATGATCGATAGACTTGTGGCTATGGTAGAATACTTCACTTTATATGACTCTAGAGGGGCAAAATGGGCAGGTTGGGCAATTGGTCTAGATAACATTTAACTTGCCTAATCTCATTTGTTAATTCTATGAGGCAGTCTTATATTCTAATGATACACTTCAGGTGTACAACCCAAATTGACCCATTCATAAGTAAGTGGGTCGAAATTGCTGCCTCTTAAGCATACCTTCTTAGGTTATCATCTCACAAATATCGCATCTCTTATAAAAGTACCCATTGGCGTTTATATGCAGTTCCCAGAGGGGGATTCGGTCGCAAAAGCACCACCAGCAAGTAAAGAAGTGGTGGCAAAGCTTCCAGTTATCACCATTACAGATGAGATATTGACCAAGCTAGGACCTGATGCTGAATGTGCCATTTGCAAGGAGAATTTACTAGTTAACGACAAGATGCAAGAGATGCCGTGCAAGCACACATTTCACCCTCCATGCCTGAAGCCATGGCTGGTACATACTTGTTACACTTCTCTTACTCATTAGCTTGTCATTTGATTCATCTTTATTATGTAGTTGGGGCAAAATAGACGGCTGAGGCAACGGGTTGAAACGGCTGTTTTTTAAAAGGTTGAAAGGGGTTGGGTCGGGTTAAATTGAGCAACATGTACTTTTGTGTCCTATATGTACGAGTAATTAATGTGTTAAATGATGATTATCAGGAACTATAAAGCAATTTTAGAGGTCCTAGGTATTAGGGATAAACACTGCGCAGATTTTGACCCATTCAACTTGTTTATTCTTTGCTAGTCTTTTAATCAAGTTTGATGGGTCCAAATTTCGAACTATATTCAGATGACAATTGATTAGTTTCTGGGTCTGAGAATAGTGACATTTGTGTGGCAGGATGAGCATAATTCTTGCCCAATTTGTCGGCATGAGTTACGAACTGATGACCATGAATATGAAAGTCGAAAGGAAAGAGAGAAAGAAGCGGAAGAAGAGAGGAAAGGAGCTGCAAATGCAGTCCGCGAAGGTGAATATATGTATGTATAGGCTAAATAAAGTACCTGTGATTCTTTTCACATGAAACTATGTTACCTTTCATAGTTAAATATTGTTGGTTATACATACAAGGTTATATTTTTTAATTAAAGTTCATGCTTGGGCTAGACATGCCGTCAATGTTTGGTCATTTGGTTTATGGGGATGGTGGTTTAACGCAAGAGATTTATGTATTTAGCTGGCATACCTCTACTGGTATATTTTTCTACAAATAGGATTGTTTGTCTCATGGATTAAACTTCTGATACACACCCTTGTAGCCGATACTTGGCAAGACATGAATGTGAAGTATTACTTTCTTTTTTATATGTCGAGTCAAAACATTTACTAAAATGTCATATGCTTGAACATTTTTCTGAAAGTGTTGTTTTACGTTACAAAGCAGTGGTTATTTTCCGAAAAGTGTAGGTCTTTTTCGTACAAGCTGTGTCTGAATAGTAATATATTTGCATGCTACTTTCGTTCTTTATGTTACAACTTCAATTTAAAATCTTTATGACACTTGCTTCCCCTAGAGCCACTACATCAGTTCTCCGGGTATGGTTTTCGTTTTCGTTAGTTAATTTTGGCAGCGTCCAAGTATCCAACAATATCTAAATGAATCTGAACATAAGATAGTCAGTATAATTAGTATAACTAGTTGCTGAGTAATTACTTGACACAACTTTTTTTGAGTTCTTTAAGACAGAGAGTCTTCATCTACGTGGTGATGCAGTTCAGCGACTCAAATACTACAAGTTTAAAAAAAGGTAATTCACAGTTCAGTGAGGCTCGACAAATTTTCACTAAACGATAATGAAACTTGATAATACCTCACTATACGATTATCGGTGGTCTTCTTGAGTTGCCGAAAAAAGAATCTCAAATATCCATTAGGTTAAAGTAGGGCTGAGCACGGCAGCCTAAAACTGACTCGAACCGGAAAATCGAACCGGACCGGATCGGACTGACCAATTTCGGTCCGGGGTTTTGGACCAATTCGGTCCTCGGTTTGGTCGGTCCGGTCCGGTCTTATCAAAATCTCGTCGATTATGCCTAATAAGATCGGACCGGATTAATCCGGACAGGACCGGACTATTTCGGTCCGGTCTCAGTCCAGGGTTCCGGATCATTTCGGTCCTCGGTCTGGTCCAATTTTAGCCGGTCCAGTCCGGTTCTGAACCGATGCTCAGCCCTAGGTTAAAGGTGAAAAAACTACAAAAGCAAAAAGAGATTAAAAAAACATGTCTTAATCTATGTTAGTAAGTACTTATTAAATATTTTAGTATTGTTTTTATTAAATTAAATTTTAAAAAATATAACAAATAAAACATAATATACATTTATTCCACAAAAAGATGAAGATTGACGGGAACACCTTAATAACAACATAAAATTCATATAATACAGCCTATTATTGTATTTGTACAATTTTATAAAAAAACAAATTTGACCAACATTAAATGAGGAAATATTAAGTAATCTGAGATATAAAGCGTAATCTACAATCATGTAATGCAAATAGCAAAATAACATTTAAATAATTCGAAAATTTATGTCCAATGTACAACTTTTAATGCAAAAAAATAACATCTATGTAATACAACCTATAATACGTTAGTTGGAACCTTGTTATTAGAACCGAACCAAAGTTACCACGTCTACTTTTTTAATCATATCAATATAGTATAACCCTTGGTTTAAAAATGCGTTTTGCGATTCATCGCGCTAAAGGTCCCAAAAGTCATTGCGTGATGCGTGATGCGATTGGGAGCGCAATTTAGACGCGATGCGTTTAGTATAAAAGAGTACAAAATTATTTAAATACTAAGTAAATGCAACCAAGTTACAAAATAAGTTATTAGCATATTGAAATTAGGCCTATAATCCAATATTAAACAAATAAATTGACATTCAGGCTTGGAAAAAACACTTATCAAAAAGCAAATTAAAATATACAGGTCTCTTTTAAATGGTTAAAATTTGACAAAAATGACCGAAGCACTAGATTGCGACAATTGCTACCGTCGCTAGGATTACACAAATGCGATAAATTGCGATTTAATCCGAAAGCATTCTGGGATGGCATTGCATTAGGCACCTTGATGCGAAATTTTGAATGCGACGCATTGATACGTGCAATTTGCGCAATGATGCGCGCATTTTTAAACCAAGGTATAACCTTTTCAACAATTTCTTTTTTTTCCTAAAAAATGTTGGGAATAAATGTATGAGTATTAGTTTCCCCTGCTGGTTGGTCAGAGTTTCCCCTGCTAGAGTAAGTTCCCCCTGCTAAATAACAAAGGCAGGGGGATTGGTCCCCCTGCTGAAAGTCAAAGACCCTGCTACAAGCTAAACTTGGAAGAGATTATAACGCGTTTCTGTTACTACTCCATGATAGTTTCCTAGTTTGTTAGTAGTAATCTTGTACGTGAGTCCTTGTGCTATAAAAGGACTCACTAGGGTTTCATGTAAACATATCTTTTTCTGTTCATTTCATTTCATACTTTAAGGTTGTATAACCCTAATACCACTATTGAGTATTCGTATATCTTTGATATATTAAAGTTTAACGTTTGATCTTAATATTTGTTCTTGTGCTAAACATTATATTCCGCATCTTGTTTAGTTACTTTGTGTATTGCAAAGTTTCTCTAGTGTTAGATTGAATTCGTTCTTTCTATCACAACCCTTAAACAAGCTAAGGTTTAAGATCTGAGTTTGGGATCAACAAGTGGTATCAGAGCTTGTTGAGAAACTTTGATTAAACCAAGAACAAAACATCTCTTACAACCAACCTCAACCATTTCCTCAGATTCTCACTCATCCTCAAACAACAATAATTCTCTCAAACTACCTATTCTGGATCCTGAAAACTTTGAACTATGCGAATTCAGGATTCAACAATATCTCAAGATGGAACACTATGTTCTATGGGAGATCATAGAGTTTGGTGATCAATTCACCAAAACAGTAGCAGTTGAAGAAAAAGATAAGGGAGAGGCTGGTGGTGAAAGCTCCAAAGGTGATTGCAAAAAGAAATCTGCTGCTCTTGCAGACAAGGAGATACTAGCAAGAAGGCATGATGTCGGAGCTCACAGTTCTTTGCTGTTGGCTCTACTTGATAGACATCAGCTAAGGTTCAGGAAGTACAAGACTGCTAAGGAACTTTGGGAAGCAATAGGCAACACATTTAGGGGGAATGAGGCCACAAAGTAGAAGAAAAAGAATCAGATGGTTGACCAATTTGCCTCTTTCAAAGCAAATGGTGATGAAGCATTTGGTTCTATTTACAATAGGCTTCAAGATATGGTTGCTCAACTGGAGTTCTTTGACATAGAAGTGTCAAGAGAACAGGTGAATATAAGATTCCTCAACAGTCTTCAGAAGGAATGGTTTGTTTACAAAGCCATTTGGCAAAATAGAGATGACATTGATGATAAGAACATTGATGACATCTACAATAACCTGAAAGTTTTTGAGCCAGTTAATAAGTGTGAAAACACTTATCCTTTTACCACTTAGTTACAATAATAACCAAGCCAAAACGTGTATTTTATGTCGCAAATTTCGGAATTATGCGTGGTTTGTATTTTTGTTGTGATTTAGGAGCAAAATGTGAAAAGGTAAGAAAACACGGTCTTTCACGGGCTTTTATCGAAGAAAAAGATAAAGGACGAAGTCAAAAGATGAAGAGTGCAAAAAGAACGGAAGTCCAAGGCATATTCTAAAGATTTATCGAAGAAAAAGTCTAAAGACAGAAGTTTAATGAAGTCGAAGAACTCAAGTCTAATTAATGAAGAAATTATAAGACAAGTTCAATTTATCCATCGATAAATCCCGAGGCAAAGTCGAGAAAGTCGAAGAATTTATAAAGACGAAAAGACGAGAAAAGGAAGAAAAGATCAACACATGTTAATCCTCCTATAAATACCCTCCTAATGTGTCATTAGGAGGTGTTAGCTAAATTGACAACTTAGTCTTTCCATTTTACTTTCATGCACTTTCATATTGTCATCTTAATTTCTTGTCTTTAATTTCAAGTAAGTTTTAGTTTTGTTGTTGAATCTTTATCTTTAATCAAGTTTTTAATTAATCTCTCATTCTACCTTTCTTGTTTTGCTTAATCCTAATACTTATTTGCTTATTGTCGTGCTTATTTGATTGTTTGTTATGTTTTTATGTGTTTGATTGTGTTAGCTTATTGATTTTATAGCTTATTGTGTGCTTTTCTTAATTTTAATTAAGTGTTTTTAAAAGTTATTTTATAAAAAGTTGATTTTAAATATATTGATTGTTTAGTGTTTTTAAAAGTTTTTAAATTTTGGCTTATAAGCTTTTTCTTAAAATTGATTTGGTTAAATTTTTAGATAAGTGCTTATTTGGTTTTAGCTTATTTTAGTTTTTGCTTATTTTTGGTCTAGTTCGGGTTATGTTAAAACCCTAGTTTCCCTAACTAGGTAGAGTATCACTTTATTTCGAACTGTGTACATCCCTTTTTCCCGAATTACATGCAGCTTTCCCTTTCCCAAATTGTGTGTAAGATAGTTTATTCCGAATTAGGTCAAAACCAAGTGTATTCCGAATTATTTCCTGGATTTATATTCCGAACTATGATCGTGATTTTAGATCCTGAATTGCTTGCTGAACCTAGATTCCGAACTGTGTTGTAAACCATATTCCGAACTAGATTAGGAACTTACATTCCGAATTAGTTCATGTACTCAGGATTCCGAATTGCATGAAGGACCATGTATTCCGAACTGTGTTCATGTTCTTATATTCCGAATTAGGTATCCAATCAATATTCCGAACTAGGTTGTCGCTCCCCATTCCGAATTAGGTTGTGCATGCATGGATTCCGAACTAGGTTAGGTTTCTAGGTTTCCCGACTTAGGTTTAGTATTTGGTTTCCAGACTTATGTTTTATTTCTTGTTACCTGCTTAGTTTTTTAAACTTTATTTTTCCTGCCTTTTTTCTCAAACTTTATTTTAATTGTTTTTTATCTTAGATTTATTTTAAGTTTACATTTTTATTAAATTGTCAAATTTACTTTTCGTCAAGCTTTAATTTTACGTCATTTAATTAATTTACTTTTAAAGTCTTAATTTTGCACCATTTACGTTTTAATCACTTTTAGCTTTATTTACCTTGCATTTTACATTAAAGTTTTGCAATTTCATTTTATACAACGACCAAACCCATTTCTTTTCCACCAAAAGACGACTGAGTCACACTAATAACCAGTAATCAATTCGATTAGACATACTTCAAAGAACGATTTTTTAGTTATTAAAATAGCGCCACTGCCGGCTCTTTTCTTGAAGATTAACGGTTTTCTGTGAGAGACGCGTTGGATTTTGGGATCCGTTCACTCGTGAATGTTATTTTTCTTGCTTAAAAATTTTCAAAAAAAAATCCATAAAAATAAAAAAATTTCAAAAATACAAAAACATTAAAAAAACTCATAAAAAGTAATTCTTTTTCAAAAGTTTTACACCAAAAAGATTTTTATTTTAACGTAAATATATTTCCTCTATTTCTTTGTTATCTTTGTCTTTTGCAGGTGTATTCGTACTAGATCTTCGTCTTATTCTGAGCCCGAGACTCTTGAAGACTTAGATATGGCTGGTGTGCACAACAATAATAATCCACCTCACCCCAACATGAATAATAACAACCATCTTCCTCAACCCGACCTTCGCACGATGGAGGAACTTTGTCAACCAACAATGAATGGACGCGGAGGACCGATTGCGCGGATGCAAATCACGGCTCCAGAGTTTTCGTTGAAGCATCACATGATCCAACAAGTTCAAAACACTTGTCATTTCGCGGATTACTGGATGATGATGCCAACAAACATCTCGACAAATTCATTACCGTCACTCAAAGCATGAAATTGCCCGGGGTTACTATGGATTTTCTTCGCCTTCATCTATTTCCACACACTTTATCCCACCATGCCGAAAAATGGTTTGACCGTCTTCCTCAGAATTCAATTCATACATAGGACGAGATGACTCAACGATTTTTGTCGCGCTACTTTCCACCATCCATGGTCACGAGCCTTTAGAATCAAATCAACGGTTTCATGCAAGAACCTAATGAATCACTTTTCGATGCTTGGGAACGTTATAATGTTTTGATCGACCGATGTCCTAACCATAATATGCTGCCCGTCACCTTAATTGATACTTTCTATAACGGTTTAACTTTTCGTGATCGTGATACGATTAATGCAGCCGCCGGTGGCACATTTATGAAAAGAAGACCAGATGAGTGTAGAGAGCTTATAGAGAACATGACTACTCATCACAAAAATTGGGATTCATCCGCATCTTCAAGGAATAATCGGAGAGTCAATGTTTCTTCTACTTTATCAAACACCAACATGACCGAATTCACCCGCATGATGGCCGAAATGAACAAAAATATCCTACTCATAGCTACGAATCAACAACAACAAGTTAAAGCTGTAGCACTTTCTTGTGAGACTTGTGGCGGTCCTCATTCATACATTAATTGTCCTTCTACTCATGACAATCCGGAAAACGTGTATGCGGCTTACGGTAACTATTCAACGGAAAGCTACCAAGCCCGACCCCAAGGTGATCGTAACTTGCTAAGTTACCGTTCTAACAACTTTCTTTCACCCGGTTTTTCTCCTCAAAACCACAACCCCAACAACTTCAATCGAAGCAATCCAAACCCACCTCGAGCTTCTAATCCATATCACCCACCCGCTCAACAAGCACCACCTATCACTCCACCCACAACTTATACTCATGATGTTGAAACTTTTATGAGGACCCAAGGAGAGGTAGTTAAGAATCTTCAAAGCCAAATCATTAACTTGAAAGGTGATATCACTAAACAAGGGAATGATATTCGCACCGAGCTTAGACATGATATGCAAACTTCTTTGAGCAATCAAACGAATGATTTGAAGAATATGATGGCTAGTTTCTTTCAAAGTAATCAACCCTCTACTTCGGGCTCTCTTCTTTTAAATACCGTCACCAACCCAAGAGCGAATGTGAGTGCTATTACTACACACAGTGGAGCAACTCTTGTAGGACCTTCCACCCCTCCCCCAGTTACTCCATCTACACCTCTTCCACAACCATTTATCCCGCCTACTTCCACGCCTAGTACTAGTTCTCCATTACCGTCTCCACCTCTTAATGAAGAAGTACCCATGAAAAACCCTTCACCAACCCCACCTTCCACCTTTAAACCTTCAACATCTCAACCTTCACCTTCTACACCTACACCTCCTAAACCTAATATTCCTTATCCATCTCGATTAGACAAGTGAAAATTGCTCACCAAGGATGACATTCAAGTGTCGAACTTTTTGAAGAAGATTTCGGGAGTGACCATCACCATTAGCCTTGTTGAAGCTCTTGCCCAAATGCTGATATTCGTTAAGATGTTTAAGGAATTGCTTAATAATAAGGAGAAGATGGCCGAGTTTGTTAATACTCTCTTGAATGAAAATTGTTCTGCAATCCTTCTTAAAGAACTTCCGGAAAAACTTGGAGATCCCGGTCGTTTTGTGTTACCATGTACTTTTAACCAAACAGAAGAATTTACTGCCTTAGCCGATCTCGGGGCAAGTATAAATTTGATGCCTTTAAGTGTTTGGAAAAAGTTATCATTACCCGATCTTACACCAACAAAGATGACTCTTGAGTTAGCAAATCGAACTCTCGTTTACCCCATTGGTATTGCCGAAGATGTGTTTGTTAAAGTTGGTACCTTCACTTTTCCAGTCGGCTTTGTTGTTGTTGATTATGAAATGGACCCGCGTATTCCGTTAATACTTGGACGACCATTCTTGAGAACCGGAAAAGCTTTAGTCGATGTTGCCGAAGGTGAACTAATCTTAAGGGTCGGGAATGATGCACAAGTGTTTAAAATGGGGAAGATTACAAGAAAATTCAATGGAAGAGAATCGACGAATATGATTAATGTGCTTCAAGACGAGCTTGATACAACTACTTGTGAAAGTACAAAGGTTGATATTTTTTCGTCTACAACAATCCTCTTTTCGATTCTTGCTATGATAATCCACTTTTCCAAGATGATGTGGATGATTCTCTCTCCAATTTGGATGCCCCACCAATCTATGATGACTATGATGATGATTCTAGTTCCGATGGGGATGATTATGATACTTTTTCTTCAGAGTATAAAGACATGCCAACTTATGATGATTTTGATGATGTTGATACTCTTTCGAGTGATTCTTCAAATGATGACCTTGTTCCTACTTTTGATGAAGATCCTCCACCAACAATGCTTGATCCTACTTTGGATGACTACTCACTTGAGGAAGATTTTGCTACTTTTCTTAATACTTACTTCCCTAATGAGAATGATTCTCCTCCTTTGGACTTTGATTATGGTCTTTATCCCCTTCGGATATGAAGAAACTCGTGCCAAAGGAGAAGAAGCCGGATGACATCAATATCCGTAGTACCTATGTCTTGACACCTCTTTATCCACCTTCTGAGGATGAGATTGTGAGATTTATGAGCGGATCCTCTTCAAATTCTACCGAGCCTGAGTGTTATTTCCTCTAAAGGAAAAGGTGTTCGATCCCGGTATTGCAATTTTTAAGCCATCTCAGTATCCATCTGATGAAATAAAAGGAAAGATTTTTGGAAACAATGGAGATATGCTTGCACTTCATCATACTTTCTACCACCATGCTCAACAAATGCTTAAGGGAACCTTGCCTACTCTTCTTTGGCTTGCCTTGTTCGCCTTAAGCTTGTGCTACTTGATGGACGAAAACCATGTATTTGATCCCGGTGGATGTGTTTCAAGCTTCTTACCATGCTAATCAAGGTCGAGTCAGGCTCACGACTCGGTGAACAAAAACAAGCGCTTCTCGGGAGGCAACCCGATTATCTATCCTTTTATTCCGTTTTTATAATAAGTGTAGGGGAGGTTACTTCCACATGCTTAAACATTGAGGAAAATGTTTATATTAAGTGTAGGGGGACTTATATCAAAGTTAAGTGAGATTTTCCTTGTATTTGTCTTTATTTTAATCGGAAAATTGATTTTTCGACATTTTTCAAAAATTTTGATCTATTTTGGCCTAGTTGTATTTACCTTTGTTATAGTTATTTTATTTCGTCGCTAGAATAAATTTTAATAAAGTTGTTTTAATTTTTAAACGTTGTGCATTTTTTTACTCAACCCGAGTTTACTTATCCAAGTTTACTCTAACTAGTATCCTTAACGTGTTTAAGTCAAGTTTTTCTAGGCTTTTATATAGGGAATTTTAAAACGCAAAAGTCTTAACTTTTACGGGTTAAGAACAAGAACTTTTCGCAAGTTCCTATAATTGATCCTAGAAAGTCGTTTATCAAGGGAACTTTAAAACGCAAATTCTAAACTTGAAAAAGTCTAAGAAGATGCAAGGTCATATAGATGACTTGAAAACCCAAAACCTTGATTTAATTGGCTAAGCATCTACGAGTCTCATTCCTTGAGATTTTATATTGTGGAGAACGAGAGATGATAGAGTCAATTATAAGTTTGGTATTCTTTCATGAATTTATGTGAGTTGATTATAAGCTTTTTCTCCCATCGCTTGTTAATAAATTTAATTGCAATAAATAAGGTCGTACGATTTGAAAAGTTACTTAGCTTCTAGCACAAGATCGTTTAAAAGTTGCTCGGTATTAATTAGAGTTCATAGCCAAGGCATAACTTATTGAAGCGGGATGCGAAGATTGGCGAGTCCGAAAAGGTCCTAACAAGACATGAGGGCTACATTTTGTTGCTAAAGATCCAAAAGTGATGTGAAGAATCATTTATCAAAAATCAATATGAAGGATCGAGACACACGACGAAAAGCTAATACTCCCCAAAAGATCATGGAGAAGTCTATCCGAAAAGACCCTAGCAAGGTATGAGGATAAATAGATCCAAGTTCAAAAAGGAAGCGGATCGTTGTATATCAAAATCCCAAATAAATATTGGAGAAAAATGAAGAAGTCGTGGTCCAAATACGAAGAATCTCTCAAAAAGTTCAAGTGAAGAAATTCCTATTATGAAGAGAAGACCATTATTTCTAGAACGTCTCTCAAGATTTGAAGTATGAAGTCAATGCCAAATATCAATCCGAGAAAGGTCTCAAATCGTGAAGCGAGTTATGCCAAGATATGAACTTTATGAGGTCCCGAGAAGCAGTTTTAAAAGATTTTGTCCTTTAGCTAACTATTGATTAAATCGTCCTACTTTATTTTCAGCCTAAATAACTATCGAAATAAGTCTACAATGCATCTTCGTGATCATTCAAGGCAATCATAAAATATACGAGATACACCTAGGAATAAGGGAGTCTAAGTGAATAATTAGGCCACGTGAGTTTGTGTTAGTTTGCTAATTTATAATAACAATGATCTCGTTTTTAAGCTTGGTTTGGGGAACGTGAAACTTGAGGGTGATAAACATTCATGACATTCCAAAACCCTAAGGTAAGTCTTTGATCTTTTTACTTGTTTTTTTCTTCCTTTAAATATCTTGTAATTTTCTATCTCCTTTAGTTTCCCTAATGTCTTATGTTGAATAAAGGCCAAGGTAGGTTAATTATGATGGAAAATGTAAAACTTGCTTTGTAATTAATGCATTGCATGAGGGCATTGCAATGGTCAAGTGTAGGGGATTTAATAAGTGTGAAAACACTTATCCTTTTACCACTTAATTACAATAATAACCAAGCCAAAACGTGTATTTTATGTCGTAAATGTCGGAATTATGTGTTGTTTGTGTTTTTGTTGTGATTTAGGAGCAAAATGTGAAAAAGGAAGAAAACACGGTCTTTCACGGGCTTTTATCGAAGAAAAAGATAAAGGACGAAGTCAAAAGATGAAGAGTGCAAAAAGAACGGAAGTCCAAGGCATATTCTAAAGATTTATCGAAGAAAAAGTCTAAAGACAGAAGTTTAATGAAGTCGAAGAACTCAAGTCTAATTAATGAAGAAATTATAAGACAAGTTCAATTTATCCATCGATAAATCCCGAGGCAAAGTCGAGAAAGTCGAAGAATTTATAAAGACGAAAAGACGAGAAAAGGAAGAAAAGATCAACACATGTTAATCCTCCTATAAATACCCTCCTAATGTGTCATTAGGAGGTGTTAGCTAAATTGACAACTTAGTCTTTCCATTTTACTTTCATGCACTTTCATATTGTCATCTTAATTTCTTGTCTTTAATTTCAAGTAAGTTTTAGTTTTGTTGTTGAATCTTTATCTTTAATCAAGTTTTTAATTAATCTCTCATTCTACCTTTCTTGTTTTGCTTAATCCTAATACTTATTTGCTTATTGTCGTGCTTATTTGATTGTTTGTTATGTTTTTATGTGTTTGATTGTGTTAGTTTATTGATTTTATAGCTTATTGTGTGCTTTTCTTAATTTTAATTAAGTGTTTTTAAAAGTTATTTTATAAAAAGTTGATTTTAAATATATTGATTGTTTAGTGTTTTTAAAAGTTTTTAAATTTTGGCTTATTAGCTTTTTATTAAAATTGATTTGGTTAAATTTTTAGATAAGTGCTTATTTGGTTTTAGCTTATTTTAGTTTTTGCTTATTTTTGATCTAGTTCGGGTTATGTTAAAACCCTAGTTTCCCTAACTAGGTAGAGTATCACTTTATTCCGAACTGTGTCCATCCCTTTTTCCCGAATTACATGCAGCTTTCCCTTTCCCGAATTGTGTGTAAGATAGTTTATTCCGAATTAGGTCAAAACCAAGTGTATTCCGAATTATTTCCTGGATTTATATTCCGAACTATGATCGTGATTTTGGATCCCGAATTGCTTGCTGAACCTAGATTCCGAAATGTGTTGTAAACCATATTCTGAACTAGATTAGGAACTTACATTCCGAATTAGTTCCTGTACTCAGGATTCCGAATTGCATGAAGGACCATGTATTCCGAACTGTGTTCATGTTCTTATATTCCAAATTAGGTATCGAATCAATATTCCGAACTAGGTTGTCACTCCCCATTCCGAATTAGGTTTTGCATGCATGGATTCCGAACTAGGTTAGGTTTCTAGGTTTCCCGACTTAGGTTTAGTATTTGGTTTCCAGACTTATGTTTTTTTTCTTGTTACATGCTTAGTTTTTAAACTTTATTTTTCCGCCTTTTTTCTCAAACTTTATTTTAATTGTTTTTATCTTAGATTTATTTTAAGTTTACATTTTTATTAAATTGTCAAATTTACTTTTCGTCAAGCTTTAATTTTACGTCATTTAATTAATTTACTTTTAAAGTCTTAATTTTGCACCATTTACGTTTTAATCACTTTTAGCTTTATTTACCTTGCCTTTTACATTAAAGTTTTGCAATTTCATTTTATACAACGACCAAACCCATTTCTTTTCCACCAAAAGACAACTGAGTCACACTAATAACCAGTAATTAATTCGATTAGACATACTTCAAAGAACGATTTTTCAGTTATTACCAGTAGTCAATGAGATGAAGTCATCAGGAACCATCCCCACTAATTCAAGTGGATCTACCGATTCCCTTACTAATATGGCCTTTATATCTCAAAGTAGTGGAATCTCCAAAGGCAGTGGAATTGAAGTTTTCCCTGCTACCCATTCCCCTGTTGCAAGATCTGGACCATCCTATGATGAAGAAAGGCCTACAATATTCAGTCTTGACACTGCTTGTGCTTTCATAGCATCTCAAGGTTCTTAAGGACCTACTGTGTTACATGAAGATCTGAATCAAATCAGTAAGCAAGGACTGGAGGAGATGGACATAAAGTGGAACATGGCTCTACTCAGCATGAGAGCCAACAGATTTTACAAGAAGTATGGAAAGAAGATTTTCATCAATCCTTCTGATGTGGCTGGATTTGACAAATCAAAGGTGGAATGACTACAACTGTGGCAAGAAAGGTCACTTTGATAGAGAGTGTAGAGGACCAAAGAATGGAAGCAGCTATAGGAAGGAAAGCAGGGATGAAGATTCTAGTGCTAAGGCTATGGTAGCCATGCAAGGGATAGATGGAGCAGGTGGATGGGACTAGAGTGCTATGACAAAGAGTGTTGAAAGGAATCAAGCCCTAGTTGCTGAAGAGAAAGAGGAAGAGTTTGCTCTTATGGCCATGTCAACATCTAGTTCAGACAATGAGGTATATGATGATTCATATTGTACCAAAGCTTGTAGAAAAAATACTGAGTCATTGAAAGATCAAATAAGAAAGTTAAAAGTTTATTACATTAATTGTGATAATGATCTAGATAACTACAAACGTGGTCTAGAACAGTTAGAGTCCACCATAAGAGAATATAAACAAAGAGAAAATGATTATAAATATCACATTGTCATATTAGAAAGAGATGCTAGAGAAAAAGATGATTCCATTAAGGAATTAACTGCTGAATTAGAAGTCTTTAGATCTAACAAGAATATAGATGAACAAACTGTTGAAAAATTTGGAAAAGCTTCTAAAGATCTCACTAAGGTAGTTGAAATTAGACAATCTCTAAGGGACAAAACAGGTTTTGGGGTCAAAAATGAACATGTCACTATTCCACCACCTGCTAATATACATGCACCCATGCCTAGGAAAGATCTTTCTTGGACTGGTCTTCCTTGTTTTAAAAAGCAGGAGGACATTGAGTTTGACTTAAATGCCTACATACCAAAGAATCTAGAAACAGAAGAACCTCTACTAAAAACTAGTGATGTTAGGGATTTTGAAAAGGAACAAATTGCTTTAATACAGTGGAAAATAGATAACCTTGTTCTCTTTTCAAGAGAAGGATTGTTTGGAAGTGATTCCAGTTATAAAAGTAGTTCATCTAGAACCTCTAGCAGATCTGTATCAGGACCAAAACCCCTTAAAACTACTGTTAAATATGCTGGCATGTATAGACCCATTAGAGGTAATCAGAGGAATTGGAACAACCAAAAGTCTCATAAATTAGGAGAGGACTTTGTGAAAAACACCAAACCTTGTTTCACTTGTGGCAGTTTTGATCACACTTATCAAGATTGTCAAGCACCAATGGAAGTGGTTGCTGCAAATCCTTTAAAGGAAATGCAACCACAAGCCTATCTATTGAATGCAGCGGAAAAATCGTTTTCCCCTGCTAAATATGTTGCCCCTGCTTTGAGAAATAAGGTTTCTGATAAGTATGTTGTTCCTGCACTAAGAAAGGTGACTGATGCATGTCCTAAATCTAGTTCTTATGTAACTAAACCAGAACCTCATACTGTAAATAAAGCTGCCTATAGACCCTACCAACACGCTAATAGAGTCCAAAACAAAAGATGGGTTCCCTCTGCTAAGCATAGGGATTCCCCTGCTAAGTCTAGGGTATCCCCTGCTGGCAAAGTTTTGCCCTCTAGAAACATGGTAAGATGGGGAAAAGCTGTGAAAGCCTCAGCTCGTTGGGTTTGGGTACCCAAAAGGGGTATTCAATCCAATGGTGTATCTAATATGACAAATTTGTGTGTGTGGAGTTTAAGTGTTGTTCGTTCTCAATTCAATTCGAATTAATCACAGTTTAGGGTGGACTTATTGTTTTTGGTAACTAAAAGGGGGAGATTTTGATTATTTATTTTAAACTAAAAATGAGTTAAGACAAATAACAAATATAAAGGGATTAAACAAGTTTAAGTCTAATTAAAAAGTAAATTTTAAGATAAAATAAGACAAGACAATATAAAATTAAACTAGACAAAAATGGTGGGAAAGAAATCAACCTTGAAAAATAACTAAGTAAAATAAAACAAAAACTGTAGTAAGATCGCAACCTGGATCGCACCCTACGATCGCAGAACGCGATCGCAGTCTGGATCGTAGTATGGATCGCAGTAAACGATCGTAGCCAACGATCGTAGCAACCGATCGCAACTCAGATCGGAACCTAGATCGCAACAAAGGGTCGTAAACTGGATCGTGACAACCAATCGTAACCACTGATCGCAACCTGTATCACAACAACGATCGCAACTTGGATCGTAGTTGTGGATCGCAGTTTGGATCACAGTCTTTGATCGTAGTTTCTGATCGCAAGTAGAAACCCTTAGGTTTATGCGATCACGAAACTCGATCGGAACAAGTAAAACCCTTAAGAATATTACGATGGAATGTAAAATGAAAATAAGCAGAACCAAATAAGAACCTTTTTTAATAAGCACTTACCGAAACTTAACCAACTCAATATCAAACAGAACTAAATAAGCACGAATGAAAAACTTTCAAAACTCTAAATAAGAAATATTTATAAAATAAACTTTAAAGAGATCAAACTTTTAAAAAACACTTTATTAAAACTAAGGAAATAACAAATCAAACAAAAAGCACAATAAGCTTAAACCATGAACCGCATGAAAATGATAACAACAAAAAGATAAGAACTTTAATAAAAATAAGCATAAAGATGAAAACTTCAAGATTAAACGAACCAAACAATAAATTGAAAACAAGAAGAGAAGAATGAGAATGATTATGGAAAGCTTGAAATTAAACTTGTAGATTAAAGATTCAAATACAAGATTAAAGTGAAAAGCTTAAAACTTGAAAGAAAATGAAAGAAATCTAGAGAAAGTAGAAGCACCTACTCCTACTTCTCTCTACAAGATATGAACTAGTTAAAAAAATGACTCACTCTCTAAAATGAAGTTGTAGGGGAGTATTTATAGGAGAAGAGAGGTGTGGTGTGTTGCTTGCTCTCTCTCATTTTCTTTGTCTTCTCGTCTTTTAATTAAATATGACGTTCTTGACTTTGGCCCGGGATTAGTCGAATGATAACTTGAACTAGTAATTTTCTTTTTTTAGTAGACTTGGTTCTTCGGCTTCGTTAAACTTCCGTCCTTAGACTTTTTCTTCGATAAATCTTCAGAATAGGCCTTTGACTTCCGTTCTTCTTGCACTTTTGATCTTTTGACTTCGTCTTTTGTCTTTTTCTTTGATAAAATCCCGTGAAAGCCCGTGTTTTCTTCCTTTTTCATATTTTTGTCCTGAAACACAATAAAAACGCAAACCACGCATAATTCCGACTTCTACGACATAAAATACACGTTTTGGTCTCCTTTTTATTATAATTAAGTGGTAAAAGGATAAGTGTTTTCACACTTATTAGTATCTCTAGTCTTTGACAAATTATCTTACATTAATACACGAGGTAGATCCAAGTCAGTAATGGCTTGGGTCCCCAAAAGAAACTAAATTGTTTTTCTTTTTACAGGTGACAAAGCAGACCAGGAATGATAAAGCCTATTGGGATAGTGGATCTTCAAGGAGTATGACTGGACATAAATCCTATCTATCTAACTTTGTTCCCCTGCATGACAATGATGGTGTTTCTTTTGGATATGGGCATGGTACAATCATAGGAAAATGGACTATTTTCACTAATGGAATGACATTTAATAATGTGTACTTGGTGAAAGAGCTAAAGTACAATCTTTTTAGTATGTCCCAGATGACTGACAACAAGAATTTTGTCCTCTTTACTGATACTGAGTGTCTTGTTTTGGGAAAGGAGTTTGTTTTGCCACCAGACACTCCTATTGTGCTCAGAACCCCAAGACAGAAGAACATGTACACCATTGATTTGAAGGACATCACTCTTCAAGATAATGAAAACTGTTTCATTTCCAAAGCATCAGTTGATGAATGCAAGAAATGGAATAGAAGACTTGGTCATCTTAACTTCAAGAACATGAACAAACTGGTAAAGCTCAATCTTGTTCATGGTCTCCCTTCCAAGACCTTTGCCAATAATCATACTTGTGTTGCCTGCTTGAAAGGGAAGCAACACAGAGCCTCTTGCAAGTCAAAAACAAGTTTGTCCACCACCAAGCCATTGGAATTGCTGCACATGGACCTGTTTGGTCCTACCTCTGTGGCAAGCATAATGAAGAAATGGTACTGCCTAGTGATTACTGATGATTTTTCAAGGTTCACATGGACATTCTTTCTGTTTGAAAAGAGTGACACAGCAGGTGTACTCAAAGGTTTTATTAATCAGATTGAACTCTCCAAAATTATGAAGGTGGTGACCATTAGATCAGAAACAAGGAGCTAGACACTTTCTGCACAAACAAAGAAATAAGGAGGGAATACAGTATAGCAAGAACACCTCAACAAAATGGAGTCGCAGAAAGAAGAAACAGGACACTTATTGAAGCTGTAAGAACTATGATGTCTGATTCCAAGCTTCCAGTTATCTTTTGGGCTGAAGCTATAGCCACTGCTTGTTATGTTCAAAACAAGGCCTTGGTGGTAAAGGCATACAACAAGAACCCTTATCAGCTGTTCAATGGCAAACCTCCTTTGATTGACTTTTTCAGACATATTGGATGTCATGTGATCATTCTGAACACAATTGACAATTTAGGTAAATTCAATGAAAAGGGGGATGATAGGTACTTTATAGGTTATTCATTGAACAACAAGGGATATAGGGTCTTCAACAAGAAGACAAGCAAAGTGACAGAAAATCTCCATGTTCTTGAAGACAAGCCTGAAGATGTACAAACAGGTCCTGATTGGTTCTTTGACATTGAAGTTCTTTCTAAATCAATGAATTATGTGCATGTTGCTTTGGATAATACTAACATTTCAGGTACAAAAGAACCAACTGCTTTGGAGAAGCCACCAATGAGGTACATGACTATACCTTCATTGTTTCCCATTGATGATGCTGCTACAGAATTGAATGTAGAAGATGACACATCTCAAAGGAAGGAGCAGTCAATCCCTTCCCCTGCTAAGGCAAATCCTGAAAGCAGTGGAATGGCTGAAAGCAGTGGAATCCAGGATTCCCCTGCTGGACCAAATGTTTCCCCTGCTGGTAAAGAACCAGTTGTTAATGATGTAAATGATGAAGAAAGAGTATCCCTACTCATTTCTACATCTTCACCAATCACTTTATCTAGCAGTGGAAGCAGAATAATTAGGAATGGAGGTCCAAGTTATTCAGAGTTGCATTCAGCTCACCAACATACATCCCTCAGTCATGTAGTATCATTTGGAAGCTCTTTTGAGGATTTCTTTCCCAATCAAGATAGTATTATAGATCCTGATTTGGAAAAGGATGAAACAGAGGTAATCATGAGCATGCAGCCTACCTATAGAATCAATAAAGATCACCCCAATCTTAAATCATAGGTGATATTGATACTCCCAGACAAACAAGGTATTCAGCAAAGGAACACAGCTTCATTGCCAACATTACTATGAAGTTTAACCATGAAAATATGCAATGTTGTCTGTTTACTGCCTTTTGGTCACAAGAAGAGCCAAAGAATATTTTTCAAGCTCTCAATGATCCAAGCTGGGTTGAAGCTATGCAAGAAGAACTCTTGTAATTTGACATCCAGGAAGTATGGATTCTGGTAGATTGTCCAAAATGGGCAAAACCCATTGGGACAAAGTGGGTGCTCAAGAACAAAAAGGATGAGAGAGGCATTATAGTTAGAAACAAAGCCAGACTGGTAGCACAGGGATATACTCAGGAAGAAGGTATTGATTATGAAGAGGTCTTTGCTCCAGTTGCCAGAATTGATGCCATCAGATTGTTTCTGGCTTATGCTTCCTTCATGGACTTCACAGTATATCAAATGGATGTTAAGAGTGCCTTTCTATATGGCACCATTGATGAAGAAGTCTATGTGATGCAACCTCCAGGGTTTGAAGATCTAGAACACCCAGACAAGGTTTACAAGGTAAAGAAGGCTATGTATGGACTTCATCAAGCTCCTAGGTCCTGGTATGGAACCCTCTCTAAATACCTGTTGGATAATGGCTTCAACAGGGGGAAAATTGACCAGACCCTGTTTATTAAGAAATAGAAAGGTGACTTTCTTTTGGTGCAAGTATATGTGGATGACATCATCTTTGGACCCACAAACTCTCTGCTTAGCAAAGAGTTTTCCAAGTTGATGCAAGATAAATTTCAAATGAGTGCAATGGGTGAACTCAACTTCTTTTTGGGGTTACAAGTTCAGCAGAGGAAAGATGGGATCTTTATCTCACAAGACAAGTATGTTGCTGAAATTGTGAAGAAGTTTGGAATGTGTGAAGGAAAGAAAGTCTCCACTCCCATGGATAAGGAGCATCCTTGGGGAAAAGATGGCCCAAGGAAGCCTATTGATGTCAGGAACTATAGGTCCATGATTGGATCTCTCATGTACCTTACACCTTCAAGACCTGACATCATGTTTGCAGTCTGCTTATGTGCAAGATACCAAGTGACACCCACAGAGTGTCATCTTTTTTCTGTGAAGAGAATCTTTTGGTATCTGAAGTGTCATCCAACTTTAGGACTTTGGTATCCCAAGGAGTCACCATTTGAGCTAGTGTCCTATTCAGATAGTGATTATGCTGGTGATAACAATGATAGGAAGTCCACCACTGGTGGATGTCAGATTTTGGGAAGCAGGCTTATATCTTGACAGTGTAAAAAGCAGACTATTCTAGCCACATCCACAACTGAAGCTGAATATGTAGCAGCTGCTGCATGCTGTGGACAAGTTCTTTGGGTTCAAAACCAGCTGCTTGATTATGGGTACAATTTTCTTAAAACCAAGATATTCATTGACAATAACAACACCATTTTCATTATTAAAAATCTTGTTTTTTCACAACAAGACTAAACATATTGAAATCAGACATCATTTCATTAGAGATTGTTTTAAAAAGGGTTGATTTTCCTAGAGGCAATTGATACAGAACTTAATGTTGCTGATCTTTTGACAAAAGCTTTTGATGTAGGGAGTATTCAGTACTTGGTTACATGTATTGGAATGATCACTCCCTCAAATTCGATGTCTGACTTGTCTTGTGTATTCAGGATTGTATTATTGCTGTTGTTGTACATATGTTAGTCACTTTTTCCATTATTTTTCATTCCACTACTTTTGAACAAAGTTTCCCATGCTGGGGTTCATCCCCCTTCTAAGGTACTTTTCCCTGCTAAGAGTTTGTCTCTTAAATTAAGTTTGTTCTTTCTAAGTGGTTATATGTGGTTTTAGACTAACAATGCAGAGATCCTAATGGAGCATACTACTTTATGGGAGAATCAGGTATATTCTCTATGTTTCAGGGGAGGTTAGGTCACACCTTTAGGAATTAGGGTATCCTTAGGATACTCATACATGATTCTAGATCATATCCACTGGTGAGTAGGGGTTTGGGATAATGAAGACTTGCTGCAAAGCCTGTTGGAGTTCTGAAACCTTGAGGCACTATAATGTGTACTCAAACTTCTTTATTGAGCAGCTTTTTGCCTAATTTAAGATTTTTAGTGCATATTGCCAAGACCAACTAAGCATAGCAAGGAAATGGTAGGGATGGATTCTGGGGTATACTTATTTTATTGGGTTGACCAGGCGCAGGGTTGCTTATGTGTTAACTTTTTATGTTTGGAACTTTGCTGAATGGAGGACTCTTGAGTTTCTATGTATCTAACTTGTTTTTACAAGGGTGTGCATTAGAGCAGAGCTGTTTAGCATTGATCTATTCAGGGTAAGTCTAATACCCTTAGGAAAGTTTCCCCTGCTTTAATTTTTTATACCCCTGCTAATACAACTTTCCCCTACTTTGCTAAACATTCCCTTGTTTGATCGTTGACCGACAATACCGTTGCCCTGCTTATAGCCGTTGGGCCTGCTTGCTAACTTTTTGGTTAGGGAATATCTTATTCTTTTCAAAAGATATTTAAGGCGCTTTCTTCGCTGATTGGTAACCTTTTTATTATTATTTCAAATAAATTACTTTCTTAGCAAGATTTATTTCTGATATTTTTTCAAATTGATAATTTGGTCCAATCACAGCTCTTCAATTCGCCTATATAAACTCAATTCCCTTAACCAGCAGGCCTAACTCACTCTCTCGATCAAATCCCACTACTTTTTCACAAACATAAACCTTTTTACTCTTAAAATGTCTTCCACGACTCTCAAAATTGCTCCTAACCATAATCAAATTGCTCTTTTATCTCAAGAGCCTGCTGAATTCACTAATGTTGTTGCTTACTAATAAGTGTGTAAACACTTATCCTTTTGCCACTAAAATCAAGGAAAAACAAGACCGAATCATGTGTTTTTTATCATAAATGTCGGGATTACGCGTGGTTTTGTGTTTTGTGTGTTAAATAGGTACAAATGATCAAAAGAAGAGAAAAGACGGGATTTCACGGTCAAATGTCGAAGAAAAGTCAAGAAAGAGTCGAAGACAAAGTCAAAAGACCAAAAGTGTGCCGAAGATCACGAAAACCGGAAAAATCAACACGGTTTTGAAGAAAAGATCGAGAAAGCCAAAATCGAGCTCGTTTTAGTGAACTTAATCATTTACGAAGATTTTGGGCCTTGTGGGTCCCACTTTTGCTTAATGGGCCCACAAGCCCATTTAAGGAATGATTTACCTAAAACTAAACAAAGACAAAGTTGCCTAAGCCCATTTTGTTACTACTTTTGTGGACAGATGGATAATTGGGCTAAAAGTCCATTACAATACCAATTTTGGACGGATCAAGTAATAAAAGAAGAAAGTTATTTTTGCTTGGTCAACCATTGAGTCAAAGGTCAACCAAACGTTTTACCCAAACCGTTCCATCCCACACCTTATTTACTCCCACGTGTCTTCCACTATTTTCCCTACCCCAAATAAATAATCACATTTACCCCACCCCATAAATTGTTTCGTTACAAACGAGACACACATTTTACTGTGCATCTTCTTCCTCTCCCAAAAAACGCACCTCCTCCCCTCAAACACTAATTTTTACTCACCAAAAATTAACCAATCAAAAAAGGGCTTTTACCCTCAATGGGTAATTAACACCCAAGGGAATCAATTCCCCCTAAAAATCGCATCATCCACTCACATCCTTGATCCTACATGGCCATATCAATTGATGTGATTGGCTCATCCACCTCACCATACACCCATCAACCAATTACATTAAGCCACATCACCTATCAAGAAGCACAACAAACACATCCTTGTGCCACGGTGGCAATCCGTGTGCACAAGGATAAATCTTAGCCGTTGATCAAGAGAAGAAAAGAGAAAGAGAGAAGAATGAAGAAATCAACGGATCAAAATGGATGCTTACAAAAGAAGCTAAGATTAGGGTTTCTGGGGGTTCTCCTATAAAACCCCCCTCTATCATGTAATTGTTAGCTTTTTCTTTATTATTTAATTTTTCAGAAAAATAGATTAGGGTTTTTAAATCTTGTAATTTCCTTTTCCAGCATTTGTAATTTCTTATTTAATTAATGAAAAGTTTGTTTACTTTTATTTATCTCTCAAATTAATTTTAGTCTCACGTTATTATTACTGTTTGTATTTATTTCATCTTTTATAAAATTGGTACTGTTCGTTAGTTATTATCATTATTATATTAAAAAAAAGAAAAAAAAAAAGAAAAAAAAAGATAAAGAAATTGATAAAAATATTTCCCCTACTGGGAAATATTGAAAGTACAAGTGTTACTGTTCGAGATGAAAGAAATATAGTTGATGATGATTTCGGGTTAAATCGAAGGTGGTGTTTGTTTTGTTCGTTTTCGGTTCATAAGACGGCTCAGCGCTTGTCTTCTTCCCAACGGATCGTCAAAAGGTTTTGAATCTTCTTTTAATTTTATGTTTAATTAAGTTTTATGATAATCTGCTTAATCTGAGATAGTTTGGATTTGCTTAGTTGTGTATCTGTGAGTTTGTTTTTGTTTGGATTTTACATTGTTTGGATTAATTTCAAATGGAATATATGTTTGTTTAGTGTAATTTTCATCTGCATAATTTTAATAGAATTTGCTTTGTTTACTGCCTATTTTATCTGATTTTATCTGCATAAGTTATTCTTAGGTTTTGGCTACTGTTTTGAGTTTGGTTCGTTTTGTTTATTTGGCTAGTTGCTTATTTAGATAGCTTATTTAGATTTGTTTTTGTTTAGATAGCTTATTTGTTTTTGTTTGCTACGCTTATTGATATTTCAGCTTATAGGTTTCAATTGTTAGATTGGCTTTTGTTTCGATTGTAGCTTATTTGGTTTTTCTATTTAGACTGCTTATCTAGCTTATTTGAGTTCAGCTTTTTGTCTGTTGGGGTGTTTTGCTTATTGTCCTGCTGCTTATCTCAGACCCAATTGGTCTGAGGTATTTTGCTGTCCAAAATAGAAAAGTTCAAAAAAAAATAGATATATAATAAATAAATATTAAGCAAAAACTAGGTCTGCTGGGACTCGAATCCTCTACCTCTCGCATGCAAACCGAACGCCCCAACCAGTTTCTCCAAGCATCTTTTTGTGTATTGTATTGCAATTTTTTATTAATATAGGATAAACTATTGTTGGCAGATTTTAATTAATTAGTTTAATCAAAGTTTTTGGTTTATTTAAGATTTAGATAAAAGTTTTAATTAAGTTTTGTTTAATTTAGTTTATTTTGAAAAATATAAAAGGTAAAAAAACAAAAATAATAAAAAATAAAAAGATAAAAAAATATTTTTATTTACTTTTATAACTTTAAATTTGTTTTCATTTTATCTAAAATAGATTTACTTTTATTTTTAAATTTAAATTAGTTCAAATATTTTTTATTTCAAATTTACTTTCAAATTAGTTTAAATATTTACTTTTATTTTTAATTAGTTACATTTAGTTTAAATTTTTAATTAGTTTTATTTTGTTTTCAAATTAGTTTAAATAGTTAAAATTAGTTTTATTTAAAAGTTTCTTCTATTTAATAGAAATTAGTTTTAAAAAAATACCAACAAAAAGAGATTTTACCAAAAACAAGTTAAGTTGAAACGTTAAACCGGAAATCAATTCGAGTGAGTCGAGGAACGATAATAGTAATATAAAAAGGTTTACAAAATCATCTTTTTCAAATTGGCGCCGCTGCCGCTTCGCTCGTACGATTGACGATTTATCGTGAAGACGTTTGGATTTTGGGATCCGTTCATTTTTTGAACGTTACGTTTCTTGCACAAAAAAATCAAAAATACAAAAAAATCAAAAACATAAAATTACAAAAAAATTAAAAAATCACAAAAGCAATTTCTTTCCTAAGAATTGCACCAAAAAATTTTAAAAAATACAAAAGTAATACTTTTTCCTAAAAGTATTACACCAAAAATATTACGTATTAGTGTTAATTTTTTATTTCGATTTCTTTCGTTTTTCTTGTGAATATATATATTTTTCTAAAAAATACAAAAAGATTTTTCATTTTATATTATATTACGTAGCACAATAAAATTACCTACTTTTCAAATAACCCTTAGTTGGGATTTCATCACCTAACTATTGTAGTCGAATCCATAACGAGAAAAAAGGGCAAAATAGATAAATACTAGTAAGACGTTTGAACTCGATTTATACAAACTATAAGGTGGGTATAAGGCGACGCGCTATAAAAGGCCGTCTAAGGAAAAAGGTTTTTAAGTGCTTTGTGCCACCTCGTTTCCCCGCTTGCTTGTGCGTATATTGAGAGGGACGACCGATTATTGGTTTGCCAACTCAAGTAGTATTTACGTATATATTTTTGTAGATTTTTCATATTGCTCCTCGAGAGGGAAAATCCTTTTCCTCTCAAAGTCGACCGAGGTCACCTACCTCATTCCAAAGTTTTAATTGTATGCGCACTCGCGCGCATACATACATACCGATTGGTGTACCAAATACTTCTAATTCTTCTAAAAAGAAGAAGAAGAAAAACAAAAAGACCGTCATTAAAGCCGATCCCGAGAATCGAGCTTTCGACAATACGATGGCAACGGATAATCGACAAATGATTGAGATTCTACAATCTCACGTTGGAGGAAACGATGACGTGATTGTTGTGCCAAATATTGGAGCTAATCATTTCGAACTTAAATCGGGTTTTATTCAAATGGTTTCCGCTACACCATTTTTAGGCCGTACTAATGATGACCCACACGCTCATATCAAACGTTTCATCCAATTAGCTAATACCGTCAAATACAATGGGGTGCTGTTGGGATTTTAGAATACTAGTTAACCATTAACTACGAGTGCGCAGCGGAATGGATCTAGTATAACATTTATGATTAACACATAATAAAGTAATAAAATACTAACCTTTTAATTTAATTGATTAAATCAATTAAATTGGTCTTGATCTTGAAACTTAACGGTAAAATAACCGTCTCCACCGGTTGCTCACACACACGTCAAGTGAATACGTTACGGTGCTAGTGGTTGCTTCACGATTGCTAACAACTAGTGTCCTTGATCTCGCTTTAAACCGATTCGAATATCGAAATGATATTACGTTCGAATGGTTTATAACAAGAATATTAATAAGGCGAAACAATGCTTTCTTTGATTTGGTACTACGTCCCAAAAAGCAAAGGAGTAACAGATTGTAGTTATATTCAAATATCACACCACAATGGACAAATGACCATTTGCTTATATAGTAGTTTGGCTTGAGCACAAAGTATCTTCAAAACAAATGTAATATTCGGATGTTCATTGACTTTCTATTTAGCATATTACTGACAAGCAAAACAAGCAACAAACCATGAGATCTTTTAACCTTTTAACATATCTCATGTCTAGACTTATTTATTTAGAGTAATATATGCCGTATGAATATTTGATATATCAATCAAACTTTTAATATTTGTTCTCCTCTTTTAATTTTAACGGGTATAAATTAGTTTACAACGTCTAACGGTTAAACTAAAAAACGTTAAATATTGTTCGTGAAACATATTATAATTTAATAAATATAAACGAGTTATATATATTAAATATATAATAACCGTACTCTTCGTGTTTAAGTGTGTGCCCCCGATAGGCTCACTCATTTCCGATGACTAAACGATCGCATACTCCGACAGCTCCCACTTGTGAGAGTTTAGACATACAGCGTCCATAATGAAGCATCTAGCAACACTTCATTATAACCGGAAATGTTGAGTTAATAGTTTCAAGAATAATATCTCAAAAGTATTTGATGGTATATGATTATTTAAAGCTTGCTGGTAATCATCCTTTTGTTTCGAGTACCTATTAAACCATGGATATGGATCCTAACTCATTCCATATAGTTTAATTTTAATTTCTCGTGATCGAATTAAATTAGATAGTCCAAATGTATCAAGAATCATCTTGATCACGCTTTGGGTACGGCCATACAATTACCTAATTAATTCTGGAGAGGATCCAGTGGTACTTCACTGCACTATATCAAGTGGAGGAACAAATTCTATATTGACTGCAAGTGTCTGTGGATGCTGCTTCACAACACTTCCAACTATAGCCTTTATAACTAACTCTTGCAAGCTAGCGTTTAACATATAATCAAGAAGCGATATTCACACATGCACAACTTGTTTGCATCTCAAGTCTAAGGACGACTTAATCACCATTTTCGAAAATTTACTCATGACAAGGATCCAAAAGTAATATTCGAAAGTTCGGGGTGTCCAATATTCATCCCTTATGAATAACATATGAGTTTAGTGGGAACCGTCCATTATATTCAAAAAATATAACCAACACTCATATTTGTCTTAATGTAGTCAATATTCCCATATTGCTAACCGACAATGGACATGTTTAGAATAATCAAATATTTAAGGATTTAAACATACAAATATAGGACAACAATAATTATGTGAATGATAACAAACATCAAATATCTTTATTCATCAGAAAATAATAATTGTCTTACAATCCCAAATTATCCAAATACTAACGTAACACAGATTACATGAGACTATTAGCTGGAAGCAAACCAATGTTATGAGAAAGCATTGAATGCTTTTGAAGTTCCAAAGCCTTCGTAAAGGGGTCAGCTAAGTTGTCATCTGTGTGAACTTTCTCCAGTGTAATATCACCCAGTTCAATCACTTCTCGGAGGTAGTGAACTTTAGCACGATAATGTTTCGCACCTTTTGTGATTCCTGGTTCATTAGCTATAGTAATGGCTCCGGTATTGTCACAATACATCTTCATAGGTTCATTATTTGTGGGAACAACACCAAGCCCAGAAATAAACTTCCTAATCCAAACTGCTTCTTTAGCAGCCTTCGAAGCGGCTATATACTCAGCCTCTGTAGATGAGATAGCATGGATGGTCTGCTTCGAGCTTTTCCAGCTTACAGCACCTCCATTCATTTTGAAAACATATCCAGTCTGAGACTTCGTGTCATCAGCGTCTGTCAGATATCCAGCATCAGTGTAGCAAGCAACCCTGAGCTCTCGTTTCATATCTCCTCCATAAACCAGAAACATGTCTTTGGTATGCCTGAGATACCTCAGAATGTTCTTAACAGTAGTCCAATGATCCTCACCAGGATTCTGCTGAAAACGGCTCGTCATGTTCTGAGAGAATGCAACGTCTGGTCTAGTGCATCTAACAGCATACATGATTGATCCTACTGCCGAAGCATAAGGAACTCTCTGCATGCGTTTCACCTCAGCAGGGGTAGATGCTCCTTGAGTCTTAGACAATTTTGAATCAGTCAGCATGGGAATAAAGCCACATTTGGAATTATCCATGTTATACTTCTTCAAAATTTTATCTATGTAAGCACTTTGACATAAATCAATTAACCGTCTTGATCTATCTCGATAGATCTTGATTCCAAGAATATATGCAACATCTCCTAGATCTTTCATAGCAAAACACTTTCCAAGGTAAGCTTTTACACTTTGCAACGTTGGAATGTCTTTTCCCATGATTAATATGTCATCGACATACAAGATTAGGAACACTACATTACTCCCACTAGCTTTGATATATACACATGGCTCATCGGGATTTTGAGTGAAACCAAAGTTCTTGATTTCATCATCAAATCTCTTATTCCATTGCCTTGATGCTTGCTTAAGTCCATAAATGGATCTTTGAAGCTTGCATACACGGTTTGGATATCTAGGATTGACAAAACCTCCAGGTTGCTTCATATAGACCTCTTCGTAAAGATGTCCATTAAGGAAAGCGGTTTTAACATCCATTTGCCAAATCTCATAGTCATAGAACGCGGCTATGGCTAAGAGAATCCTTATAGCTTTGATATCTGCAACAGGAGAGAAGGTTTCTTCATAATCAACCCCATAGGTTTGAGTGAAGCCCCTCGCTACATATCGGGCTTTAAAGGTGTGTACATTGCCATCCATGTCGGTCTTCTTCTTGTATAACCACTTGCCGCTAACGGTTCTAGCGTTAGGGGGAAGGTCAACTAAGATCCAGACATCATTGTCTTTCATGGATTGCATCTCCACATTCATAGCATCAAGCCATTTTTCAGATTCAGGATCTGCTAATGCAGCTTTATAGTTAGTAGGTTCACCATGATCCCCTAACTCATGTTCCTCAACGTCAATGTATAAACACATACGGTCAGGAGCACGCCTAGTCCTTGTAGACTTTCGAATGGGAGCTATATCACTTATAGGTTCATCAATTTCTTGATCATCCTCTTCATGATCGCTAGTGTTTTCAGAAGGATGTATATCTTCATCTTGAATTACTTCAAGATCTTCTAAACTCCCACTTGCTTCTTGATTCATAAGATTACTCTCTAGGAATTCAGCATTACGAGCAACAATAACCTTGTTCTCGGGTGGGTAATAGAAGGAGTAACCCATTGTTTCCTTTGGGTATCCTACAAAGATACACTTAATCGATCTGGGTTCAAGTTTGTCAGGTTTATTAAGCGTATCACGCTTAACAAGAGCCTCACATCCCCAGACCTTTAAGTAAGACAACTTAGGGGCTTGCCCATGCCATACTTCGTATGGAGTCTTATCAACCTTCTTAGTTGGAACCATATTGAGAATGCGTGCAGCAGACTCAAGAGCATAATCCCAAAAGGACTTTGGAAGAGTTGTTTGTGCCATCATGGAGCGAACCATATCCAGTAGGGTTCTATTTCTCCTCTCAGACACACCATTGTGTTGTGGTGTATATGGAGGAGTTCTATGGGCAATAATCCCATGCTCCTTAAGATGATCCAAAAACTCATAACTCATAAATTCACCTCCACGATCAGAACGTAGTGACTTTATGGTTTTATCGAGTTGATTTTCTACTTCCTTTTGAAACACCTTAAATGTTTCAAACACTTCATGTTTATGCTTTAGCAAGTAAACATAACCATAACGACTATAGTCGTCAGTGAAAGTGACGAAGTAGCTTGCACCTTGTCTTGACACGGTTCTGAATGGGCCGCATACATCGGTGTGTATAAGTCCAAGCAGATCTTTAGCCCTCTCCACTTGATGTGAATAAGGTTTACGTGCCATCTTTCCAGATAAACAAGAAACACACTTGTCAAAGGAATCATCATCGTTTGACTTAAGCAATCCATCAGTTTGTAATTGCTTAATGCGCTTTTTGCTTATGTGGCCAAGGCGACAATGCCATAAGAGTGTAGAGTCCAAGTTAGACTTAGCCCTTTTATTACTTACAACATAAATAGAACTATCGTTTGCATTAGAATCACACATATCAATTTCATATATACCATCACGAGGAATAGCACGAAAATAAAACATATTATCTTTAGAAACTGAAATCACTGCATTATTCTCAAAACGGTTAACAAAACCATCGTCATACAAACGGAAAACTGAAACAATCCCTCTAGAAATAGAAGGTGCGTAATGACAATTATTCAAAATGACTACTAGTCCACTAGGGAGAAATAATTGAAAAACACCAATGGCTTCGACAGCTGCACGATGACCATTGCCCACGTACAGGTTCAAAGCTCCTGGCTTCAGCTTCCTACTTATCCTTAGTCCCTGAGTAGTATTACAGATGTGAGTACCACAACCAGTGTCATAAACCCAGGATTTATTAGGAAAAGTAAAGAGTTCTATAGTGAAGATACCTGAAGTGCTAGCTCCTTGAGATAGCTTCTTCTTCTTCCACAACTCAACGAGATACTCTGGACAGTTTCTCTTCCAATGACCAATGTCACCGCATTGGTGGCAAGTGGCGTCCCTTGCAGGATTCTCTCTCTTTGGTGGAGGGGGAATCTTAGCTCTAGGAGTAAAGTTTGCTACTTTCTTCCCTTTGCCATGATTCTTACCCTTCGTAGCATTAGACGGTTTAGCCTTATTAGGCTTTTGGATCCTTCCTGCCCTAATAGCATTGATAGTATTAGCAGTAGCAGGCGCAACCTTCTTTGGCAACGTCTTCTCATGTAGCTTGAGCATGGCATGCAGCTCAGGTATTGTCTTCCCCAGGCCATGCATATTGTAATCTTGCACGAACCTATCATAATCCTTGTTCAGTGAGGCTAAGATTAGGCTAACTGCAAGTTTCAGTGACACGGGATGACCGAGACGTTCCAAATTCTCTATGTAGCCCTTCATCTTTAAGACATAAGAGCTCACAGATTGTCCATCCTCATGTTTACACGCGTGAAAGGCACGTGCAACATCAAGGAGTTCTTGATCCGCTTGTTCAGTGAACATGGTTTTCAACTCCTCCATCATTGACCATGCGCCATGACCCTCCAAAAGCCTTTGGAGTTCAGGGGACATAGTCATGAGCATAAGGCCAGCAATTTCTCTGGACCTTTTAACCCAAGTATGGTGGTACTCCGGGTCTTGTTGAGGACCTTCAACACCAGGAGGAAGAAACGGGAGATCAGGAATAGGTTGCTCAAGGTATTTAACCAAGTCATCAGTTTCGAGCGCTATCCGAAGAGCACGATACCAATCAACAAAGTTAGTTTCAGTCAGCTTCATTTTCTCAAGGAAAGACTTAACAACCGTGCTGTTTAAGCAAGAGGTAGAATTATTCATCTACAAAATAAAAGTTCAACGATTAGTATTTTCGATAATTACATTCTCAAAAGAATTAACTACCCAATTAATCATTATGAGACTAAGATCCTTGCTTGCTCTCCCACTTAATATTAGAGGTCCGACCGTCTAATATCAAGTAGGGCAAGAGGTAAGCGTCGAGCGTTAATTGCATTACAAGTGCAACTCTTAGATTTATGAGACGATTCATGAATTTTATTGTTGTAGAGTGTTTGGATGGGAGTTCTCACATCTCTTTCGAGTACCATTGAACATCTCAAACAAACTTGTTCTACATGTAATAAATCATGAGTATGTTTCATCTCATCTTATGCCTCGGGTTCCGAATCTGACCGGGAACTCGACTTAAGTCGTACCAATTTAAAGCATGCAATTGTTGGCAGAGGTCTGACCAGTGACAAAAATCGCCTTGGGTGCATGATTCGCCCTAGGTCTGACCAGATGGCGAAAAACCACAACAAGTGCTATTAAATTGGATGGCATAGACTTAAAAATTCAAATAGGTATCACATAAGTTTTGGAAAACAAATGTCAAAACGTGTAAAAGATGCATGCAATCATCCTTTAGCACAAGTTAAGAAAAACCTTTTGTTAACTTTTTGATTTTAGGCGTGTTTACCGCGGGAAAGCATTAAAGAATGATCAAACCCTATATCCTACTCTTCATGCGCCCGAAGGCGCAAGTGCTTGGGATAATTATCACATAGATGCCGAAACATTATGTGACACGGGAAACATTAAAGATCATTCAAACCCTAGATAGCTTGACTAGAACACGTAATGCAATAGCAAGTCTATCATTAGTAAGGCACAAAATGGTGTTGTAATTTTAAGTATTATAAACCAATTAATTTTGCAAATCACGTCGTTGAGAAGATGGTTTATAAGCCATCATTACGGTATGTAAGCCCAACTCGAGTAACAATATGATTTCGCAAAATAATTAGATTATAATAAAAACAAGTTTCATAGATCTTATGTCAATATTAAGATTTGTTCAAAAACAAGTTTTAACAAATAACACATAGCCGATTCGCAAGGAAAAATAAGTGTATTAATATGACATACTTTTAAAGCTAGTTTCGATATAAGTAGAGATCCGTTTTTATGATTTCTAGAATCTTGTATTATTACGTTTTTCAATTCATAATGGAAAACAAATAAGCACATAAAAACATACTAGAAAGGGGTAGAAGAAGAAGACAGACTCTATATGAAAGCAGTAAATCATATAAGATCCAAGATCTCAAATGAGTCTTCCCCAATTTGAGGATCAAAGACCCTCACCAAGTTGCTAGGTACTTGGTGACGAGCATGCATCACAAAACGTGATTGCTAAAGTCTTTGACGGATAAAAATAAAATTTTGTTTATTAACCAATTTAATAAACCTACCCAATTTTATTAGATCTAGATCAAGATTAAAATTTTTATGGCAAGAATGCATGTTATTGCCATAGAAAATTAATAAAGCGAGTATTTAAGCGGATCTAGCGTGTTTATCTATGTGTAACCCATAAATGCCATACGATGACTCGTGATGCCACTGTTGTGATTTTAGAATACTAGTTAACCATTAACTACGAGTGCGCAGCGGAATGGATCTAGTATAACATTTATGATTAACACATAATAAAGTAATAAAATACTAACCTTTTAATTTAATTGATTAAATCAATTAAATTGGTCTTGATCTTGAAACTTAACGGTAAAATAACCGTCTCCACCGGTTGCTCACACACACGTCAAGTGAATACGTTACGGTGCTAGTGGTTGCTTCACGATTGCTAACAACTAGTGTCCTTGATCTCGCTTTAAATCGATTCGAATATCGAAATGATATTACGTTCGAATGGTTTATAACAAGAATATTAATAAGGCGAAACAATGCTTTCTTTGATTTGGTACTACGTCCCAAAAAGCAAAGGAGTAACAGATTGTAGTTATATTCAAATATCACACCACAATGGACAAATGACCATTTGCTTATATAGTAGTTTGGCTTGAGCACAAAGTATCTTCAAAACAAATGTAATATTCGGATGTTCATGACTTTCTATTTAGCATATTACTGACAAGCAAAACAAGAAACAAACCATGAGATCTTTTAACCTTTTAACATATCTCATGTCTAGACTTATTTATTTAGAGTAATATATGCCGTATGAATATTTGATATATCAATCAAACTTTTAATATTGGTTCTCCTCTTTTAATTTTAACGGGTATAAATTAGTTTACAACGTCTAACGGTTAAACTAAAAAACGTTAAATATTGTTCGTGAAACATATTATAATTTAATAAATATAAACGAGTTATATATATTAAATATATAATAACCGTACTCTTCGTGTTTAAGTGTGTGCCCCCGATAGGCTCACTCATTTCCGATGACTAAACGATCGCATACTCCGACAGGTGCCACAAGAGGCCGTTCGCCTCCAACTTTTTCCTTTTTCCCTCGAGGGACAAGCCCGGATTTGGCTTGATAAGGAACCACCCCAAAGTATTACCACATGGATCGACTTAGAGACCAAGTTCATTAACTACTTTTTCCCACCATCACGGACCACTTTCTTAAGGAATGAAATAATCAACTTTGAGCAAAAATATGGGGAAACGTTTAGTGAGGCTTAGGATCGTTTTAAAGATCTTTTGAGAAAATGTCCACAACACGGTTTTACTAAAGTTCATCAAATCAACACGTTTTATAATTGTTTAACTCTAAACGACCAAGACTCACTTAATAGTGCCGCAGGGGGCAATATTCTTGTGAAAACAATGAACGAGGCTTGGGCCATTATTGAGAACAAGGCAAAAGTGCAAACCAAGAGTGTTAGGGCTAATATGGCAAGTGCTAGTACGAGTAATAATGAGGGTGACAAAAGAATGGATAAACTTACTTCGCTTGTTGAAACACTCGCTCTAAAAACCGACGCCCTCACTACACATGTGCATGCCGTGAAAGAAAAACGTGAAACGTGTGAGACTTGTGGTGGACCACATTCATACTTTAATTGTGACAAGGTTTACAATGATCAACAAGAAGTTTATGCTTATAATAACAATGAAATTGATCGGTTTCAATTCAAACCAAATGTTGATGTTAACCATTTGTCTTACAAGTCTAATAACTATTTGGCTCCCCTGGGTTTTGTAGCACCACAAAGACCACCCCCACCCGCCCAAAATAGGAACCAAGGTCCTCAACGGGGTAATTTTCAAGGAAATACTAATCAACGTGGTTTTAATCAAAATCAAGGGAATTTTCAAGGGCAAAACCAAGGGTTAAATAATCAAGGATATAATAACCAAAGTTTTCAAAATCAAGGATTTAATCAAGGTTCTAATCAATATCAAAACCAAGGTTTTCCTAATCAAGGTTATAATCAAATGAACATGCATAATCCTCAAATGGACTTGGTTTTACAAAAATTATCCGACCATGAACGAATGATGAGAGAGATGCAAGAATCGACCGATAAGAAGTTTTTGACTATGATTCAAACCTTTCGTCCCCAAGGTACCCTTCCCTCGAACACCGTGACCAATCCTAGGGCTAATGTTAATGTTATCACTACTAGGAGCGGAAAGACCACCGTTGAACCTTCCCCACCTAACCAAGGACCCGAGATTTCTTCTTCTTCGACACAACCTCCTTCTTCTTCCACTTGTGACATACCTCCCGTTATGCATTCTTCTACACCTTATGTTCCACCGATACCCAAATTTTCTACCACACCTTCAATTCCAAAACCGGTTCCTTCACCTTCTATTTCTACTCCTCCTCCTCCTCCAAAGGATGTGAGTGAGCAATCCACTCCAAATCCTTTATATCAACCCAATATACCTTATCCCTCAAGGTTGCGGAAAGAGAAATTGAAGAATAAGGATGATATTCAAGTTTCGAACTTCCTAAAAATGTTCAAACAATTGAATTTTAATATCACCTTTGCCGAGGCGCTCGCTCACATGCCTAAGTACGCTAAAATGTTTAAGGATCTTTTAAGTGATAAGGAAAAGTTGCTTGATATTGCCAATACCCAATTGAATGAGAATTTTTCCGCGGTTCTTTTGAGAAAATTACGGGTTAAGTTTGGAGATCCCGGTCGATTCCTTATTCCTTGTAATTTTCTGGGTGTTGAGAATTGTATGGCCTTGGCGGATCTCGGAGCGAGTATCAATCTTATGCCATTGTCCGTGTGGAAACAATTATCTTTACCCGAGCTAGTCCCCACTCGTATGACATTGGAATTAGCTAACCGTACGGTTGCTTATCCGGTGGGGATAGCCGAGGATGTTTTCGTAGGAGTCGACAAATTCACTTTTCCAGCCGATTTCGTCGTCGTCGACTATGAAATGGATCCCCGTGTTCCCTTAATTGTGGGACGACCCTTCTTGAGAACCGGGCGTACATTAATTGATGTAGCCGCGGGTGAACTTATCATGAGGGTCGGGGATGAAAAAATCGTCTTTAACATGGGTAAACTTTCCAAACTTCCCGATGAGCCCGAATCCGTGAATTTCATCGATGTGCTCGACGAAGCATGCGAAGAACATTTTCATGAGGCTTGTAAGAGCGGGATTTCTCCTTTACCTCATGTTGAGACCGTAGCTTCTATTGCTCCTTCATTGACTCCATTTGGAGAAAGTGACTTAGATGAGTTTGAAGCTAGCTTGGGTCCTCTCGAGATTAACTATGATAATTCTCCCACCAATTGGGATGAAGACATTCGTACTATTGAGAGACTTCTCAATGAGGACAATATTTCTCCACCAACTCCTAAAGAAGTTACAAACGATGATCCTACTTTGACTAAGCCTTCCATTGACAATCAGCCGGATTTAGAGCTTAAGGATTTGCCGTCTCATCTAGAGTACGTTTTCTTAGAGGAGGATAATAAGTTGCCCGTCATTATTGCTAAGGACTTAAAAGAAGATGAAAAATCCCGACTTATCGATGTGCTTAAGAATAATAAGAAAGCAATTGCTTGGAAAATCTCCGACATTCGCGGAATTGATCCTAATTTTTGTACTCATAAAATTCTCATGGAAGATGACTTTAAACCCGCAATCCAAAAGCAAAGAAGGGTTAATCCAAAAATTCATGAAGTCATTAAGAAAGAAGTTATCAAACTTCTCGATGCCGGAATGATTTACCCTATCTCGGATTCGCCATGGGTTAGTCCCGTCCATTGTGTGCCTAAGAAAGGCGGAATCACCGTTGTTCCCAACGAAAACAACGAGTTGATTCCTACTCGACTTGTCACGGGTTGGCGAGTTTGCATTGATTATCGTAAACTCAATGATGCCACTCGTAAGGATCATTTCCCTCTTCCTTTCATGGATCAAATGCTCGAGCGTTCAGCGGGTAATGATTTCTATTGTTTCTTAGATGGCTTTTCCGGATATTTTCAAATCCCTATCGATCCAAAAGACCAAGAGAAAACCACATTCACTTGTCCCTATGGAACATTTGCTTACAAAAGAATGCCTTTCGGCTTATGCAATGCTCTCGGGACTTTCCAAAGGTGTATGATGGCAATATTTCATGACATGGTTGAAGAAACTATGGAAGTCTTTATGGACGATTTCTCGGTCTATGGTGATTCTTTCTCTTCTTGCCTTGCTAATTTAGAACGTATGCTCCAACGGTGTGAACACACTCGTCTCGTTCTTAATTGGGAAAAATGCCATTTCATGGTAAAAGAAGGCATCGTCCCCGGTCACAAAATTTCCAAAGCCGGTATCGAAGTCGACCATGCTAAAGTTTACGTCATTGCTAAGTTACCTCCACCTACCACCGTCAAAGGAGTTAGAAGTTTTTTAGGACATGCGGGATTTTATCGACGTTTCATCCAAGATTTCTCGAAAATAGCTCGTCCAATGACTCATCTCTTAGAAAAGGATGCTCATTTCATCTTCTCTCAAGAATGTCTCGACTCTTTCGAACTTCTTAAAGGTAAATTAACTAAGGCACCGGTCTTAGTCTCTCCAAATTGGGAGTTACCTTTCGAGCTCATGTGCGATGCTAGTGATTTCGCGGTAGGAGCGGTTTTAGGTCAACGAGTTAACAAACATTTCCAACCCATTCATTATGCTAGTAAGACAATGACGGGGGCTCAATTGCATTATACCACTACCGAAAAAGAGCTTTTAGCCGTAGTGTATGCTTTTGAGAAATTCCGCCCCTATCTTGTGCTTTCCACCACCATCGTTTACACCGACCATTCCGCCTTGAAATACTTGTTGACCAAGCAAGATGCTA
The DNA here is from genome assembly GCA_025667525.1 of Glebionis coronaria. Taxonomy (NCBI): domain Eukaryota; kingdom Viridiplantae; phylum Streptophyta; class Magnoliopsida; order Asterales; family Asteraceae; genus Glebionis; species Glebionis coronaria. The sequence goes on from CM046874.1 coordinate 651,438,850, forward strand.
AACCGAGACTCCTGTTGGAAATACGTTTTACGTATTTATGAAGGATCGGTCGCTCCAACGATAATTATGTAATGGGCTCGTGATCCATTTAATTAATGTATAGTCCATATAGCCCACATGTAGGGTGGGCTATATATATATCCCCTCCTAGCATGTTAGGAGGGGTTGGTTGTTCATTTCACACATTATTCATTCCATCTTCATTTTCTCTCTCTACTTTTCTCCCTTCTCTCCTTTCTCTCTCTACTCCATCATCTCCTTTCTTCATCTTCTTTATATTTATTAATCAATCTACCATCTTTATACATCAAATCCATCATGTAGAATAAGCCAACAATAGCGTAGACCTTCAATTGGTATCAAGAGCCAAGGTTTGATTGGTTTATTCTTGCTTTTATTTCTTTTTGATTTTGGTGGGTTTTGATTTAATCATGCTTAAATATTAAAAAGTTTGTATTTTTTTATAAAAAGTTTGTGTTTTTATGTGTTAAATCATGTCAAATCTTTAGATTTACTTACTTTTTAGATAAAAATCACAAATTTTTATACAAAAATCAAAAATTTCCTTATCAAATCTTAAAAAGTTTGTATTTTTATAAAAAGTTGGTGTTTTTATCTTTTTAATTTTTTTTTATTGAATCCTTTCTATTTTGATTGCCTTTTTGTTTGAGTTCCTTAAATTGAACATTTAATTTTATCCTTTTTTTATTTTTTTAATCAATTTCCACTTTAATTTTTTTATTATTAGTTTTTTCTGTTAAGTTTTTTTTATAATCAGTTTTTTATAATCATTTTAAATTTTTTTTTCTTACCAGTTTTCCTATATCATTTTTTTTATCCTGGGTTTCGAGATCTGTCCAATTTATAGATATTTTTCTTTATTTTTTATTCAATTGGGTCTCGAGTTTTGTCTCACATTTCTGTCCAGGTGTCTTTCATCGAGTCAAAAGTTTCTTGGTTATTCCTTTGTTTCTGTCCCATCCATTTTTCAACATCAAAGTTCCGGACGAACAAAGTTCCGGACGAACAAACTTCCGGACGAAAAAAGTTCCGGATGAACAAAAAAGTTCCGGGTGAACGAAACTTCCGAGTGAACGAAAAGTTCCGGGTGAAAGAAAGTTCCGGGTGAAGAAAAGTTCCGGGTGAAGAAAAGTTCCGGGTGAAGAAAAGTTCCGGGTGAACGAATAGTTCCGGATGAACGAATAGTTCCGGATGAATGACACTTCCGAATGAATAAAAAGTTCCGAATGAATAAATTCTTCCGAATGAACCAATTCAAACATAACGGGACTGCAACTCTATTAACAACAAAGTCTCAGACTTGACTCTCCAAAAACATTACGTAAAACACCAATCGGACTCACAAACACGACTCTACCCAAGACTCCAACCACAACTCTCGACAGATTCTCATCTCTCTCGACTCGACACCACTCAAATTCACCACCTTCTCTCGTATTACAAGACACCCTCTCGACCCTCACAACACCTCTCGTATCAATCCAAAACCTGTTTTGTTTTTTTCAAAAAACCGACTCTAACCCAAACCTCGGACAAACACTCTCGACAAACACTCGGACTCCCACCCCACCTCTCGTCTCACACGACTCACCCTCGACCCTCCCTCAACAGACACAAAACCCCTCACAACCCTGACTCCCTCACACTCTCTCACTCTAGACTCGATACCCAGACTCCCCCTCTTCACCCTCGTCTCACTTAACAACAACTCTCCACAACTCTCGTTCCCCTCTCGTCTCTCGACTAACTAACAACACATCCAAACTGCCTCGACTCACATCCAACATCGACCCATCCTCTCTCGATTCATACCCTCCCTCGTCACAAGACCCTCACACCCTCACACCCTCTCGACCCCCACTCCCTCACCCCCACGCTCGACAGATACCTAAACCAAAAAGACACGACATCCTCGCTAGACAGAAAGACTTGACAGTAGAAAGATTTGACAAATCTCAAGATTAACCAACATGCAACAAATACCTACCCGAGACCTTTTTCCAAGATCTTGAAGCCAACGCTGTTTCTTCGTTTGATGAGTGTTGGCTGTGAAAGAGAGATAACTGGAAAGATATTAGGGGCGGACAAAACCAAGTTTCTGTTTGAGAGGAACTAGGAGAGAGAGCGTTAAGTTTTGTGAAGTCAAAGAAGAAAGTATATATTATTTGAGACGGAGATAACAAAGTTTTTATTGGGAAGAGTCGGTTGAATTTTTATATATATTTCTTTTTGGACGGAGAAACCAAGAGAGGAAATCAGGGAGGGCCACGTTTCTTTTGAGACGGACAAAACAAGGATCAGATTTTTTTTCCTTTTTAATTTTTTATTTTAGTTAAGTATCGTTTTTTTCTTTTTCATTTATCCATCCGTTTTTTAATTTTACTTACAAATTTTAAGTTAAATGTTTTTATTTATCTTTTTACTTTGTTAAATTTTTTTTTAAAGGTTAATTTTTTGTAGCTAAATTAATTTTGAATATTTTGTCAATTTATATATTTGGATTTGGTACAACGTGCTAAGGCGGGTATGTCGAAAGAAACGAATTGGTAAAATATTCGTTGACAGACTTTATTTTTTAGAGTGAACTGAGTTTGATTTGGACTCCGGTTTGTCTTATCAACATTTGAGCCGATAAATATAATTGAGCCGGGCGAAAGATATTTTTCCAGTCAAAGATCCAAGAATTTGTCATCGAACTTTCAATGGATTTTTTGAACTCGACATCAAACGAGGGAGAAGCGCATAAAATGCAAGACAAAGTTAGGAAAAGTGGCATAACTTCATTTCAAATGCTTCAGTCTCATCTGGTCACTCTTTCGGGAATTCAAGGAGGGAGTGAATTTGTGACAATCTTTGGACAAGATCGTCATATATTCATCGACTCAATGTTCACCACTTTGACCCAACTCGCCGAGCAACTCAACCATGGAAACTTTAATCACTCTGCATCGGCACTTGCCTATAAGGCTCTTGTGACACAACTCACGCCTTTCCTCCAATTCAATATCATCAAGCCTGAAAGTTCAGTGATTTGCCAATCATTTCTTCGAGATACACATACCGAGCTTCGAGTTTTCCGTGATACAATATTGAAACTCCTGACATCGGTCTCGTCTTCGATTTATCAACGATCACAACTTCAGCAAACGTATGATAATGGAGTGCAAAAATCAATGACGCAGAAATGTAATGTTGTTTATGATATATATGCTGATGATATGCCGCATATTGAGAATTCTGAACCTAATTATGACAAACATGGGATGGAAACGAGTGATAGCAATACCACTTTTGATTCATCCGATGTAAGTCATAATGGGGGAGAGATTGTTCAGAATGCTATAGTACATCATGATAATTGTATTATAACTGCTTCATTGACTGCTTCTGATTCCAAGATTAAAGAGCTCGAAACGATTGTAGCTCAACAATCAAAAGATCTTGAGGATGCCAAACTTGAATTTTCTAAGAAAACGGACAAATTTGAAACATACTTTGAAAAACTTGAAAAGTCAAACGTTGTTCTTGAAAGAAAATTGGATCAAACTGTTCTAGATTCTAAAGCTGAAAAGGATAATCTTTTGAAACAAATTCAACTGCTTGAATCTAAGCTGGCATCCCAAGATAACTTGCTCAAAGAGAATGAGACTTTAAAGGCCCAAGTACAGGAAAAGGTTTTTGCTATAGCTGCGTTGAAAAACGAGTTAAGGAAAACTAGAGGACCTAGTGTGGACACTAAGCTTGAAAAACCATCAATCTTGGGGAAACCGCCTACAAATCAGTTCGTTAGACAACCGATTGTCAGACAACCTACTGCATTTAGATCCGAGCGACCACAATCCTCGAGACCGCGGTTTGCCTCCCAAGTTGATTTGGTTCACTTTCCTAGACCAGTCACTCCACCATCTAGGCCTAATGTGACTAAATCAGTTTTAGCAAGACCTCATCACATGATTGCCCCTAGTTTCTCTAAGAATAGTTCAATGAACACGTCTAGAACTAGTTCAACTGATGTGCGCCATGATTTTGGTCAAAGGGAAGCTATTCAAAAGACACATGTAAGAGATAGCAATGTCCAACCTAGTCAGATGCCTTCTAGATTACCCAACACTGCTAACCGTAGCATGACGTCTCCTAGGAGCATCGATCAATCATCTAGGAATTACTCGGACATTAAATATGCTACTTGTAAAACATGTAGAAAATGTGTCTTTACGGCAAATCATGACTCTTGTATCAAAAAATTGCTTAATGAGGTGAACTCCCGTGCTAGACTTAAATCCCAGTGGGTTGCTAAAATCAAACCCGTTGGTAAAATGTGGCGCCCCACTGGTAGAAATTTCACTCTTGCAGGAAACGAGTGCCCTTTAACTAGGATAGTCTCTGATTCTACAAAGACTACTAGGGAGGAAATTGCAAAGGATGATACATCACTTAAGCCTGAACTTAAGGTTTTCTATAAAAGGAAACGTTTGCCAACTAAGACAAGTGAATCATCCCCTCAGGCCACCTCTGACACAAGAAAAGAAAACCGTGAACCCCCACGTGCTTCTAAAATAGATATCTCTAACCCATGAAAAAGTATACAAACTCCTAATGAGAATGCAGGTACCAAAGTTGATGTTCCAAAAGAACGAAGCGGTCCAATCATTGTATACCGTTCAACTAAGGACACTCTCAGAGTTTGGTTGCTGAAGAAGCAGATATCAGAGAAACTAGTATCTCAGGGGATTCATGGTTAAAGCTTACATAGGACTTACAGTCACATAACAGACTGTAACTCGATCTCAAAAGACAGGAAAGTTCATTCCGATGATGACTTATCCTAAAAACGAGAAATTCATTTTTCTCGGACACGAGCTTCCGTTAAAACTATTCAAAGGTTTTAAGCTCGTGTAAAAGGACTTATAGTCACATCACAGACTATAACTGGCTCATCAAAGAAAGGAAAGTTTATCGCCGATGATAAACTTTTCCTAACAACGAGAAATTAAGTTTTCTCGGGCATGAGCTAAAATTAAAAACATTCGAAGTTTTTAAGCTCATGCACAATGACTTACAGTTAAATATCAGACTGTAACTCGAACTTAAAATAAAGGAAATATTATCTTTTATGATAACTTATCCTCTTAACGAGAAATTCACCTTTCTCGGTCATGAGCTTGTATTAAAACATTCGAAGTTTTAAGCTCATAAAGGAAAGTGTATCTTTTAACTAAGAGAACTTTTCCTCGTAACGAGAAATTAACCTTTCTCGGTCATGAGCTTTCCGTTAAAACAGTCAAAGTTTTCAAGCTCATGAACACGACTTCTAAGTAAATGTCAGCTTAGGACTCGTCCTTCAGATAAAAGGAAAGTTTATCGCCGATGGTAACTTATCCTTAACAACGGGAAGTTCACAACTTATCGGACTTGAGCTCGCTTTTAAGATATTCAACATCTTAAGCTCAAGTAATTGTTTTTCAAAACTTTGAACACAATTTTTCAAGAATTTCTCAAAAGATTTTTCTAAATCTTTCAAAATTGTGTGTTCAAAAACGTTTTGATAAAACGAGCATGTCTTCTGGAATCGATAATATTTACGAACCTAGAAATGTCATTCAATAATGACACGGGGTTGTAAATAAAGTTCGAGCAGAAGTTTAAAAGATTTAAAACATGCTCCATATGGTTTGCTATTATTTCAGATAGCAACCCGCTTTTCATAATCAAGTCAAGCATTTCACCGGAAAGCTTTGACTCAACAACGGGAATTAATTTTCTCGGGGACGTGACGAGGTGACCAACATTCGTGAACAAGAACCATGTGAATCTTTCATATGATGTTCTCCATCATTCAGGTCCTACCTCGTAAATTGTTAATCTTGTGAATTCATTATCATATATGATCTTTGCACGTGATAAATACCTTACACTTGTGTTTAAAAGGCATTTAATTTACGTTTCAAGTACACCCTCATTAATTTGAGGGGGAGCTTGTTATATTCACGAAGATAATTGGATTTGCATTTTTCTTCCCAAATTTTCTTAAAATGCTATTAAATCAATTGATATTAAAAACATCGATTGGGTTAATATTTTTAATATGGGGGAGAAAATGTGATTTAATATGGGAAATGATTAATCACAAATGGTTTGACTTAACGTGCTGGCTCATCCCGACATGTGCGAAATGTTTTCGAATATCGTGGCATATGTTAAGGGGAGCAAAATGGATTTGCACTTCAAAATGGATTTCATGGTGACATATACTTACCCGCAACCCATTTATTTCACGACGATGAACATTGTGGTGACATAAGGATGGTAGGATAGGTTAAAGTCCAATGATTTCTCTAGAACCGGAGGAATCTTCCCAAGGACATTCCATAGCTAGAAATAGTAGTCCTTAGGAAAGATGGAGAAAGATTGTGAACGTAGCTGAATTCTGACCAAGTACTTAAGTTAGCACTGGAACAATCACAACAAGGTGCTAGTTATGACGTATTGGTAAGCATTGAAGGAGTTGAAGAATGAAAAAGAATTGTAAAGATAAAGGGTGTAAAGAAAGAAGCCCTCCTTACAACCTTAGGCAGAAACCGGGTCAATTCATATGCTATTGAGATCATTTTTAATGATTCTTGATATTGAAGAAAGACATCATGGACCCAGTGATGCAATGCACAACCCTTCCCAGCTAACTCAAATATCTCTCAAAAGGTATTTTTTTTAATCACACGGAGATCAACACATTATCTATTGGTTTATTCACTCCGAATAAATTGGTATTGAAAAGGTGGCACTCCTCCCCTGCCTCCGATCACTAAAATCCAAAATGCACGATCGAGTCTAGAGCCATTTGAGATCATCAAATATCTCATTAGGACACACTTTCATTATTCCTTGCTTATTCACACACTGTGAAAAGTAAGAAAGATCTTAAGATTCCTATGCAAAATCTTCATGATCTTGCCTGAACATCCGAGTAATACGAAAGTATTTACAATGAAGATGGAAATCCTTCTTGAGCGAATATCAAAAAGCTCATGGTAGGTGACTTGTGCGATTCTTTATGAATCAAACTTGTGATAACTGGAAAGCAACAGTGGTTTAATTCTTAAATGAATTTAAACACGTTCCAGGCCTCTACGCAATATCTTAGTGATCTTGCCAGAACATTCAGAGTAATACTATTAAGTAGTTACAGTGACGAATGGAAATCCTTCTAGTGTTAACATCAAACAGCACTTGGTAGGTAACTTGCAAGATTCTATATGAATCAAGCCAGTGACAACTGGAAAGCAACGACGGTGCGGTTCTTAATTGAACTTCACTTGTTCCAGGAACATGAACTGACGGCTTCAAATCATGCGGATAAGATTATCCAAATGATTCACTCTTTACGTTCGCAATCAGCTTTGGACGGTCGAGTAAAGAGAACGGGTTTACCCGCGAAATCTTGTCAAGGAGGTTCTTTATTGAAACTACCTGCCACAAGTACGATATTTAATATCGTCCAACGGTCTTCACCGACCGGAGGTAAAATGCTACCGAATTAGAATGAAATGTTCAAAGCCATTTCATCCGTGTATATTGTTTGTTGCTAACTGTCTTATGCAGCGTAACAAGAAGGTGGCATTGCGGTGTACAATCCAGAAGAAGTCATCACCACATGCTTATACTACATACAATTAGTACTTCAACAAATTCAAGAAAGCCCGAAGGTCAAGTCTTCCGCTGTATCAAACTCTGAAGCTTTCAAGAATTTAAAAGTATAAGTATGTGGAACATGAAGTCACGAAGAGGCAAATATCACAAGTGAAGAATGCACAAGGTCAAGGCAAGGAAACATGCTCAAGACAAAAGTCAAAGATCACATCAAGCATATTCACAAGAACAAGATCGAAGACTCAAGCATAGATGCTAGGTTTAAGATTTTGTAAAAAGATGTGACCTCCCTTAGGGGGAGATTGTTGGAAATACGTTTTTCCCAATAAAGTCTCGGTCACATCTTAGTTAGCATAGATCACGAGATATAGATTATTTAGAACTTTGTCTCTTGGAGCGACCTCCCTTAGGGGGAGATTGTTGGAAATACGTTTTACGTATTTATGAAGGATCGGTCGCTCCAACGATAATTATGTAATGGGCTCGTGATCCATTTAATTAATGTATAGTCCATATAGCCCACATGTAGGGTGGGCTATATATATATCCCCTCCTAGCATGTTAGGAGGGGTTGGTTGTTCATTTCACACACTATTCATTCCATCTTCATTTTCTCTCTCTACTTTTCTCCCTTCTCTCCTTTCTCTCTCTACTCCATCATCTCCTTTCTTCATCTTCTTTATATTTATTAATCAATCTACCATCTTTATACATCAAATCCATCATGTAGAATAGGCCAACAATCGCGTAGACCTTCAACTCCTTCGTTGGATTTTGCTCCTACAAGAATTTAAAATCGAAATTCGTGATAAAAAAGGAGCGGAAAACCTAGCCGCAGATCACCTTAGTAGACTTGAGGATCCTTATCAAGGGGAATCTCCAAATCGAGAGATTAATGAATCCTTTCTCCTTGAGACCTTAATGTCTATTAATTCCAATCTTGATGATACCCCATGGTTTGCCGACATTGCAAACTATTTGGCGGGTGGTGTTCTTATCGAAGGGTTATCGTCCCAACAAAAGAAAAAAATTCTTCAAGGACGTTAAAACGTACTATTGGGAAGACCCTTATCTTTTCAAGCAATGTGCGGACTTAATCATTCGTAGATGTGTTGATGGGCCGGCGGCTTTACAAATCCTTGAAGCTTGCCATAAAGGACCTACCGGTGGTCACTTTGGTCCTAATTACACCGCTAAAAAAGTTTTCGACTCCGGATTCTATTGGCCCTCCATTTATCATGATGCACATGAAATGGTTAAACATTGTGATGCTTGCCAAAGGCAAGGCAAGATCACACATAAAGAAGAGATGCCTCAAAATTTCATCCAAGAATGTGAAATCTTTGACGTATGGGGCATCGACTTTATGGGGCCGTTTCCATCATCGAAGGGAAACAAGTACATCCTCGTAGCCGTTGACTACGTATCAAAATGGGTTGAAGCAAAGGCTTTACCTACTAACGATGCGAGGGTGGTTGTTAACTTCTTGAAACAATTGTTTGCTCGATTCGGTGTACCTCGTGCTATTATTAGTGATCGCGGGACACATTTTTGCAATGATCAATTCGCACGAGTCATGGCTAAGTATGGTGTCAATCACCGACTTTCCAACTCGTATCATCCTCAAACTAATGGACAAGCCGAGGTTTCTAACCGTGGTCTTAAAAGAATCTTAGAGCGAACCGTGGGAGAGCATCGTGCTTCATGGGCCGATAAATTAGATGATGCTTTGTGGGCTTTCCGTACCGCTTATAAGACACCTATAGGTTGTACCCCTTATCGCCTTGTGTACGGAAAGGCATGCCACCTCCCCATTGAGTTGGAGCATAAGGCTTATTGGGCCTTGAAATGGGCTAATTTTGATCTTAACAAAGCCGGTGATCATAGGAAAATCCAACTCAATGAACTCAATGAACTTAGGAATGAGGCTTATGAAAATTCATTAATCTACAAAGAGAAAACTAAGCTCATTCATGATTCCAAGATTAAAAACCGAGAGTTACATATAGGTGATCAAGTTTTACTCTTTAACTCTCGGTTGAAAATCTTTTCGGGTAAACTTAAGAGCCGTTGGTCCGGTCCATTCACCATGGCCCAAGTTTTTCCTTATGGCACCATTGAGTTATCCCAACCAAATGGGCCCAACTTTAAGGTGAATGGCCAACGGGTTAAGTTGTACTATGGAGAGGACATCTCTCACGAGATGATTCCATCCCTCTCCACATTTCCTTTGAATTAATTCGGGAAATTGAGTCGAGCTAGAGACTCGTGATAAATAAATCAAGCATCGTATAACTAGGTTAGATTTTTACCTTTACCATCCTTTCCACCCTTTTCACCTTCATCCATTGTCCACCAATAAGTGTAGGGGGAGCCAAGTAGGTTGTTTGTGTGTTGTGATGTGTGCAGGGACATGTGCTTTGATGATCCACTTTTGGTACTTTTGACACGACCCGTGATCCCGTGTTTCCGTGTACCCGGTTCTATAAAAACTATTGTGATTCATACTTGTATATAAATAAAACGAATAAATGTAATCACTTTAGTTGTCCCTTCCTTAGCTCGATTTTAAACAACGTACTCAATGTCCTAAGTGTAGGGGAGTTTATTCTCCCACGTGCTTAAACATTGAGGACAATGTTTATATTAAGTGTAGGGGGCCTTCTATCGAATTTTAGTGGGCTTTTCCATGAATTTGACCCCATTTAACCGGAAAATTTTAAAAAAAAATCAACATTTTTCAAATTTTTGATCTATTTTGGCCTAGTAGTATTTTTATTTATTTTCTTTCCTTTTATTATTGCATCGTAATAATTTCCATTTCAAGAATAAAGTTATAAAAATAAATAAATAAATAAAATGGTTTTATCAAGTTTAGATGTCTTTGATATATTAGGCCCGTCGTGAATATTTTGACTCAACCCGAGTTTACTTATCTAAGTTTACTCTAGCTAGTATCCTTAACCATATGGACCTTAATTGGTTTATTAGGATAAGCATCCACGAGTCTCATTCCTTGAGATTTTAAATTGTGGAGAACGAGAGATGATAGAGTTAATTATAAGTTCGGTATTCTTTCATTAACTTATGTGAGTTAGTTATGAGCCTTTTCTCCCATCGCTTGTTAATAAATATATTTGCAATAAATAAGGTTGTACGATTTAAAAGGTTACTTAGCTTCTAGCACAAGATCGTTTAAAAGTTGCTCGGTATTAATTAGAGTTCATAGCCAAGGCATAACTTATTGAAGCGGGACGCGAAGATTGGCTTATCCAAAAAGGCCCTAACAAGGCATGAGGATACCCGAGTCCAAAAAGGCCCTCACAAGGCATGAGGATTCACATTTTGCTAAAGATCCTAAGATGATGTGAAGATCATTAATCCAAATCAATATGAAGGATCAAGACACACGACGAGAAGCAATTACTCCCCTAAAGATCATGGAGAAGTCTATCCAAAAAGACCCTAACAAGGTATGAGGATAAATAGATCCAAGTCCGAAAAGGAGGCGGATCGTTGTATATCAAAATCCTAAATAAAGAAGAGGATAAATGAAGAAGTCGTGGTCAACGTTTGAAGCATCTTTCACTCCTTATGAAGATGTATACCAAAATGAAGAGAAGACCATAATTTCAAGATCGTCTCTCAAGATTTGAAGTTTGAAGTACAAGCCAAATATCGGTCCGAGAAAGGTCTCAAATCGTGAAACGAGTTATGCCAAGATATGAACTTTTTGAGGTTTCGAGAAGCAGTTTTAAAAGATTTTGTCCTTTAGCTAACTATTGATTAAATCGTCCCACTTTATTTTCGGCCTTAATAAATTATCGAAATAAGTCAAAAATGCATCCTCGTGATCATTCAAAGACAAAAATAAAATACAAGAGATACACCTTAGGAATAAGGGGGTCTAAGTGATTAACTAAACCACATGAGTAAGTGTTAGTTGTGCTAACTTGTAATAACAATGATCTCGTTTTTGAGCTTGGTATGGGGAACGTGAAACTTGAGGGTGATTAATATTCATGACACCAAAGCCCTAATTAAAGTCTTAGATTTCTTTACAAGTTTCTTCCATCAAATAATTTCAAGTTAATAAATTGCTATAACTTTTGTTTCCTTTAAAGTTTTTATCTTTTCGTTCTTAGTTGTAGTAGTAATAGTAATAAAGGCCGAGATGGATTAATTATGAGATAAATGTAACTTAATGCTTTAAAACTATGCATTGCATGGGGTCATTGCAATGGTCAAGTGTAGGGGATTTAATAAGTGTGTAAACACTTATCCTTTTGCCACTAAAATCAAGGAAGAATAAGACCGAATCATGTGTTTATTATCATAAATGTCGGAATTACGCGTGGTTTTGTGTTTTGCGTGTTAAATAGGTACAAATGATCAAAAGAAGAGAAAACACGGGATTTCACGGTCAAATGTCGAAGAAAAGTCAAGAAAGAGTCGAAGACAAAGTCAAAAGACCAAAAGTGTGCCGAAGATCACGAAAACCAGAAAAATCAACACGGTTTTGAAGAAAAGATCGAGAAAGCCAAAATCGAGCTCGTTTTAGTGAACTTAATCATTTACGAAGATTTTGGGCCTTGTGGGTCCCACTTTTTCTTAATGGGCCCACAAGCCCATTTAAGGAATGATTTACCTAAAACTAAACAAAGACAAAGTTGCCTAAGCCCATTTTGTTACTACTTTTGTGGACAAATGGATAATTGGGCTAAAAGCCCATTACAATACCAATTTTGGACGGATCAAGTAATAAAAGAAGAAAGTTATTTTTGCTTGGTCAACCATTGAGTCAAAGGTCAATCAAACGTTTTACCCAAACCGTTCCATCCCACACCTTATTTACTCCCACGTGTCTTCCACTATTTTTCCCTACCCCAAATAAATAATCACATTTACCCCACCCCATAAATTGTTTCGTTACAAACGAGACACACATTTTACTGTGCATCTTCTTCCTCTCCCAAAAAAACGCACCTCCTCCCCTCAAACCCTAATTTTTACTCACCAAAAATTAACCAATCAAAAAAAGGGCTTTTACCCTCAATGGGTAATTAACACCCAAGGGAATTAATTCCCCCTAAAAATCGCATCATCCACTCACATCCTTGATCCTACATGGCCATATCAATTGATGTGATTGGCTCATCCACCTCACCATACACCCATCAACCAATTACATTAAGCCACATCACCTATCAAGAAGCACAGCAAACACATCCTTGTGCCACGGTGGCAATCCGTGTGCACAAGGATAAATCTTAGCCGTTGATCAAGAGAAGAAAAGAGAAAGAGAGAAGAATGAAGAAATCAACGGATCAAAATGGATGCTTACAAAAGAAGCTAAGATTAGGGTTTCTGGGGGTTCTCCTATAAAAACCCCCCTCTATCATGTAATTGTTAGCTTTTTCTTTATTATTTAATTTTTCAGAAAAATAGACTAGAGTTTTTAAATCTTGTAATTTCCTTTTCCAACATTTGTAATTTCTTATTTAATTAATGAAAAGTTTGTTTACTTTTATTTATCTCTCAAATTAATTTTAGTCTCACGTTATTATTATTGTTCGTATTTAATTTCATCTTTTATAAAATTGATACTGTTCGTTAGTTATTATCATTATTATATTAAAAAAAAGAAAAAAAAATATAAAGAAATTGATAAAAATATTTCCCCTACTGGGAAATATTGAAAGTACAAGTGTTACTGTTCGAGACGAAAGAAATATAGTTAATGATGATTTCGGGTTAAATCGAAGGTGGTGTTTGTTTTGTTCGTTTTCGGTTCATAAGACGGCTCAACACTTGTCTTCTTCCCAACGGATCGTCAAAAGGTTTTGAATCTTCTTTTAATTTTATGTTTAATTAAGTTTTATGATAATCTGCTTAATCTGAGATAGTTTGGATTTGCTTAGTTGTGTATCTGTGAGTTTGTTTTTGTTTGGATTTTACATTGTTTGGATTAATTTCAAATGGAATATCTGTTTGTTTAGTGTAATTTTCATCTGCATAATTTTAATAGAATCTGCTTTGTTTACTGCCTATTTTATCTGATTTTATCTGCATAAGTTATTCTTAGGTTTTGGCTACTGTTTTGAGTTTGGTTCGTTTTGTTTATCTGGCTAGTTGCTTATTTAGATAGCTTATTTAGATTTGTTTTTGTTTAGATAGCTTATTTGTTTTTGTTTGCTACGCTTATTGATATTTCAGCTTATAGGTTTCAACTGTTAGATTGGCTTTTGTTTCGAATGTAGCTTATTTGGTTTTTCTATTTAGACTGCTTATCTAGCTTATTTGAGTTCAGCTTTTTATCTGTTGGGGTGTTTTGCTTATTGTCATGCTGCTTATCTCAGACCCAATTGGTCTGAGGTATTTTGCTGTCCAAAATAGAAAAGTTCAAAAAAAAATATATATAATAAATAAATATTAAGCAAAAACTAGGTCTGCTGGGACTCGAACCCTCTACCTCTCGCATGCAAACCGAACGCCCCAACCAGTTTCTCCAAGCATCTTTTTGTGTATTGTATTGCAATTTTTGATTAATATAGGATAAACTATTGTTGGCAGATTTTAATTAATTAGTTTAATCAAAGTTTTTGGTTTATTTAAGATTTAGATAAAAGTTTTAATTAAGTTTTGTTTTAATTTAGTTTATTTTGAAAAACATAAAAAGTAAAAAAACAAAAATAATAAAAAATAAAAAGATAAAAAAATATTTTTATTTACTTTTATAACTTTAAATTTTTTTCATTTTATCTAAAATAGATTTACTTTTATTTTTAAATTTAAATTAGTTCAAATATTTTTTATTTCAAATTTACTTTCAAATTAGTTTAAATATTTACTTTTATTTTTAATTAGTTACATTTAGTTTAAATTTTTAATTAGTTTTATTTTGTTTTCAAATTAGTTTAAATAGTTAAAATTAGTTTTATTTAAAAGTTTCTTCTATTTAATAGCAATTAGTTTTAAAAAAATACCAACAAAAAGAGATTTTACCAAAAACAAGTTAAGTTGAAACGTTAAACCGGAAATAAAATTCGAGTCGAATCGAGGTAAAACGAACATTAATTGCATTAAAAAGGATTAAAAATCCTAGTTTCACTTACCTTAAATCTTGCTATTTCAGGTTAGCTCTTGTAATCAGTCCTAGAATATACACCTCACACATCCAACAGTTTTGGTCTAATGCAAAGATTGAAACAGAGGATGGAGAGATAACAATTAAGAGCCTGGGTGATGGCCATCCCAAGGTGGTTACACTTGCCTCCATTCGAGACAAATTAGTCTTGGATGATGAGGGTGGGGTGGTTGCTTTCCAAGAGGCTGAAATCTTTGAGGGTCTTACAAACTTGGGGTACAACATTTCTGCGGATCAAAAATGTAAATTTACCAAAGGTCAGTTTGCACCCCATTGGAAGTTTTTAATTAACACTATTTTGCAATGCTTATCATAAAAAACTACAACTTTTAATGAATTTGGGAGTCAAGTTGCTTCTGCCCTGATTTGCTTGGCAACAGGGAGAAAATATTGTTTTTCTCAAATGATTTTTGAAGGTATGGTAAAAAATGTTACAAGTCATTCAAAATTTTGTATGTATCCAAGGTTTATAGAAATTTGGTTGGATATGAGGCAACATGGTAAAATTCGTCACAAGGACTATTTTGAAGCTAACCCCCATACAACCAAATTGTTCACCACTCTTGCAGCACTAACCATACAATTTTCTGGCAGGGCAGTTCCTCTTACACAAACCATGATGGACCAGATCAGAAGATAAGTTGATTCCAAACCAAGAGCAGCCCAAACCACTCTTGCTGATGCCCCTGCTAGTGATGCCCCTGTCAGTCAACTTCCCCCTGCCAACCCACACCAAGAAATAAGAACCAAAACCAGGTTTGCTAGGTCTCCCTTGCCTGGTAAACCTTCACAAGGAGCAGAGAGGAGAGTCTCCAAAAGGCTGGAGCACAGTGGGGGTTTGGCTGCCACTACTGTCTCATCCCCAAGGGATGAGTAGGATAGTGACACAATAAGTAAGTCCTTTCCCTCACTCAGTGATACCCAAATAGGGGAGAAATCTCCTCCTAGGGTTGAGAGCAGACTGAAACCACTATCTATCTTGGAATTAACGAATATGTACATTAGCTTGCAAGAGCAGAATGCACAACTGGTACAAACTGTCAAAAAGCAAGCTCTGACTATTGATAATTTGAAGACCAGACTTGCTACCCTTGAGGGGAGGAGAAGAACAAAGCTAATTGTTTCTACAGATGAGGATGCTTCCAAAGGGGAGGAAGTTACTCAAACAGATGAGTCTACTAAGTGGTATGCATTTCCTAGTGGTCAGTATCTAGGACAAGAGAAGGTGGCAAGTGATGGGAAAGGTAGTGATAAGGGGAGTGCCACAAAAGATATAGCCTAAGCCTTGTTGAATATTGGCAATCAAGAGGAAGACCCTGCTTCTACAAAAGTTTCCCCCTGCTACAATTGATCCCCCTACTGTAAGTCCTTCCCCTGCTAAACCTATTACTTATACATTTGCTAGGAAGAACAGAAGGCAACCAGGTCAGAAGGGGATAAAGATTGGAGAAGCTGCACCCAAAGCAAAACCAGCAGTAGATCCAAAAGACAAAGGAAAGGGGAAGATGATTGAACAGCCCAAGAGGAAGTACAAACACAAAACACCTGAACAACTAAGGGCTCAAGAGGAACATGATGAACAGGTGGCTCTTAGAGTACATGAAGAAGAGCTACACATGCAAGAACATAGAATGAAACAAATGAGAAAGGGAGCTCAACTGGAGCAGGAACAGGTACAAATAAGGCCCAGAGAAATGCTTAAACAGTTTGAAATTATGCATAGAGACCTGGATGACAGGGTACCTCATGTTAAAGTATTTCTGCAACAATGGGACGAGGAGTTGCTAAATGCTCCTTTGAAAGAAAGGTATGAACTGCTTCTTCTGGTCTTCAACTTTCAAAAGGATTACTTGGAAAGAAGAATGAGTCAGATTCAGAAGGAGAATTATTTGAAGTCTGAAAAAGGAAGGCTAGCACATTACAAGGTTATGCTCAAAAGATTCAAGAGGTGGACTGATGCTCACTTCAAAGATATGACTTTTGAGGAAATAGAGAGGGCAGCCATTCCAGTACTAAGGGAGATAAATGTGGATGACTTCATAGGCATAGGTACTCCTGAAGAGGTTGAGTATCTCAGGAGGAAAGATGAGATGGTACAGAAAGCTAGGGAGACTAGAAAAAGAAAGGCTGAAGGAGCAGCAGTAGAAATAACACAAGCAGGTGCATCATCCCAAGCAGCAGGTGAAAGATCTGTCCTCAATTCACAAAGAGCAACAAAAAGATTAAAGAGGATGGAAAAGATTGGTCTAGTTACTAAAGAAACTCAACATCCTTCTAATGAAGAAATAGAGCAGCATTTGATTGTGAAGAGAATGATTAAATTGCACCAAGTGTGTTTGGGAAGAAATACACCATAGTAGAGTATGCAGTTCATGAGCACAAAGGAATGTCTTGGTGGAAGCTTACTAGAGCAGACAACACATCACATATCTTTCTAAAGCTGGATCTGTTATTTCAAATATTGGACAAAGAAGACCTAGATGATCTTTGGAGGATCTTGAAGGGGGCGTTTGCTGCAAATCCTCCTACTTTAGTTGGTGTAGAGAAAGACTGGGTAATTTGGGACTGCTTGCACAGGATGTATGCGCATGAGTTGAATGATCATCTCTTTGATGAAGTGAATGGGGCAGAGATGTTGTATTGGAAGTTGTTTACCAATTCTGGTGTTTATGAGGTGGCCATGGAAGGTGTAAGTGTTTATCTGCTTAATAATCGTTATTATCCTTTCACTCACGAGACCTTGAAGAAGCTGGCACAGGCTGATTTAATTGTAGATGCCAAAGAACCTGTTGCTTATGATTTGGTAAGATTTATTCATAGTCAGCTTTGGACAGGAAGTTTGTAAGCATCCTCATCAACCAGCATTTATTCAGAAACTTGTCTTTAGGGTAAATCACAAGTTTAAGGGAGGATTGTTGGGAATAAATGTATGAGTATTAGTTCCCCCTACTGGTTGGTCAGAGTTTCCCCTGCTAGAGTAAGTTCCCCCTGCTAAATAACAAAGGCAGGGGGATTGGTCCCCCTGCTGAAAGTCAAAGACCCTGCTACAAGATAAACTTGGAAGAGATTATAACGCGTTTTTGTTACTACTCCATGATAGTTTCCTAGTTTGTTAGTAGTAATCTTGTACGTGAGTCCTTGTGCTATAAAAGGACTCACTAGGGTTTCATGTAAACATATCTTTTTATGTTCATTTCATTTCATACTTTAAGGTTGTATAACCCTAATACCACTACTGGGTATTCGTATATCTTTGATATATTAAAGTTTAACTTTTGATCTTAATATTTGTTCTTGTGCTAAACACTATATTCCGCATCTTGTTTAGTTACTTTGTGTATTGCAAAGTTTCTCTAGTGTTAGATTGAATTCATTCTTTCTATCACAACCCTTAAACAAGTTAAGATTTAAGATCTGAGTTTGGGATCAACAAAAAAAAAACGTTTTTTTTTTAAATGTTGAATCGGATCAAACTGTCAGATCGTGCTCGATATGCTCATAGAACATATCAATACTGGTAAACTATTACATATAAAAATGGTATGTTAATTAAAAAAACCTTTTTAAATATATGAACACAAAATGGACTCTTTAGATCATGTTTTATCTGTCATTGAATCTTTGAAGATCGTATCAAGAGATAAAGGCTAAAAAGTGGTTAAGAAACGGAAAACTTTTATGCGGCTCAAAAATAAGAAAAGAAATATTCTATTTTTGTAGAGTAAAGGGATGAAAATATAAATACCACGTTAAAAGAAAAAAAAATAAACATTACTTTAATATTCGTATTCTTGTTAAATGATAATTATCTTGTTACCTTTTTAAGTTACATGCCCACTAATAGAACCCACATATATATGTATAGGGGTGTCACTATGGTCGGGTTGAACCGATTCGAACCCGAACCCGATAAACATTATCGGATCAAGTTAAATTGGATTGAAAATGTTTATCGGTCTGGTTTGATTCGAACCTGATAACTCGATAGTGTTATACGGTCGGGTTATATTATTTCTCTTATCGGGCTATCGGATCAATCCGATTATAATATATAGTTTCTAATTTTAACATAATCAAACTAATACTTTATTTCGTTTGAACTTTTTGTTTATCTGAATACGAAATGCTTTGCATTGTTATTATCTAAAGTTATTTTAAGTTAAAAAAACATTCATTTATAGAGTTATTGTTAGAAAAATATTTAAATAAATAATATTTGCTCAACACAAAATATACTCACAAAATACTCGCAGTCAGTCAGTCACAACTCGTAAAAACTCCTATAAAATTACATTTTCATACTTGGTAAAGTGCACCAGTAGTCAACAGCAATTAGTGAAATACATTTGAAAGCATTTACATTTCAAATTAAACTTAGGTCGTTTAACATTTAGTTTAAATTAGAGTGAATTATCATCTTAATTATTATTTTTTAAAAATTATTGTTTTTTGATAAAATAAACACAGTTAAAAAAAATAATTTATTATATTTTTTTTACTTTTTGACAAATTGACAGTTTTATTTTTATCTAATTAATTACAATCTTCTTTTAATCTTATACTAATAATTTCATAAAAATAATATAATAAATTTGATAAAACTTCGTAATTAAGAATTAATTTGAAGCATAACCAAAAAAAATGTGGATAATAAAATAAAACGAAAAGAGTATTATTTAGCTAAAATTGTTGTTTTACCAACGAGCTTTGTAAGATTAATAAAAATTTAAACGTTGAAAAATTTCTCGTTACCTAGATTTTACAATTACTTTAAAGGAAACAAGAGTTCTATTTCCATACGATCTGGATTTTATTATCACCGTTACCATTTTCTTTACCCGAAAATTGTTCTATCACGCCACAAGTATAAAAAAAATTTGTGAGTGGTCTTTTAACTTAAAGGTTATGGGTTCAATCTCAGTGGAAACATGTGAGATAGTTTGTATGAGTTGTAAAAAAATTACCGTTTAAAAAAATAAAATTTGTCTAACATGACACGTGTTACAAAGTTTTCGATGTAATTGGATCAACTCTTCTTTAGTATATCATAAAGATGGTTTTGCTAAATTATGTTTATTTATTATTGCATATATTAACTTATGTCTACTAGATATTGGTTAGTAAACCCTCAAAAAATATTAGATATTCTTTTTTTCTTAAAATTATTATTCTTCGATAAAAAAATACTCATTTTAATAAAATTGTATTTATAATAATTTTATAAATTGAGTCCGGTTATTTTGGAAACTTGTTTTTTGTTGGAATTCAAGGGACTAATCCTAGCCATCCATTACCTAAGATTAAAAAAAACACGGAGGGACTATTTTTGCCAAAATGTCCAAAATTTGCAAAAAAGCGGCGGAAGTACTAAATTGTAAATATGACGAAAATTGGTTATCACAAGCGATATTTTGTTACTGATAAAAACAATGAAATATCACTAGAGATAAACCAATGAAATCACCAGTGATATTTCATTAACATAATATCCCAGTGATATTTCATTGTTTTAGTAAGAGTGATATTTTATTGATTTTCGCTAGTGAAATATCACTAGTGATAATTCATTACTCCGTCATATTTACAAATTTGGTACCTCCGCCCATTTTTTCAACTTTTGGACATTTTGGCAAAAATGGCCCCTCAGTGTTTTTTTTTAAATCTTAGGTTAATCTTTACCATTAGATCAAACTAGATCAAGGGTGGGGATTTGTCCCTTGGTTTCCACCAAAAAAAAAAGGATGCAAAATAACTTTTCTCAACTTTATATTACTTATTTTTTGATAAAATAACAGTTTTACCATTTACTAATTAATTAAATTTTTCTTTAGATTTTATAATAATAATTTTCAACAAAGATAATATAATAAACTTGATCAAACTTACCTATCTACTTTTAGTAGTGAACGATAAATTTGAGACATCACAAAAATATGAACAATAAAAATGAGACAAAGACAATACAAAATTATTAACTTTTAAGTTGTTTTTATTAAATGCATCTGAATACGTGATACTCGGGCAGCCATTAGTCAAATCTACTAACCATGTTAATTGGAATTTTTGGTTGTTATCGGAGTTTTTGGTTGTCTTTTGATGATGGTATAAATTTTAGTCGGGTCATATAGTTCGACCCGCGGTTACTACTTGCATTTGATTCATTACAAATAGATTGTAACATATACAGTGACCTAATAGGCTTACAGGAAGGTAAGGTTGTCGTACGCGGTCTCAAGTGGGTTGTATTTTAGTCGTACGCGGTTAAGATCAGACAGAATTATATTTTAACTAGGATTATGATTCACTCAAGATTAAAATGATATACACTCTCCTTAAATATAAAGATTTTTTGTATATGGTAATTATCCTTGTCTTGGACCGCATGATTCGAGGAACCCAACGGTTCCATCGGGTATATAAGGGACCCCTCGTTTCTATTCAAGGTACGATTCACTTGCAATCACTAAATCCTAATCGATTATCATTTAAACCGATTACTTTGCAATAGAGTCTAATCGTGAGAGACATCCTACGGTAAACTTAACAGTGTTTTTTCTTAATGCGCAGAATCTTAACATAAGATTCACTGTGTGGTGAACCGGAGCCTTTAATACTCGAATTACCTCTAATTCGACTCAATTAGATCCAACCAACTTTTATATCTAACACATTTAGAAAAAAAATGCTAATCGGTCTACACAAGCTCAGTAGCAACCATGCTATGAGTTGAAGTACTTGCGATCTAAAATCGATATTTTTTCTCCAAGGATAGCATTTGATTTAATTATATACAGTACTTCGTAAGATTCAAGTGGACATGATCTGATCAAAGGTTGATTGAATTGGAGCGCCATGTTCAATTTGTTACGTTCAAAAATTAATTTTAAATGCTTAGCCTACAACTGCAAGTTTTGCATGCATGCAGCATGCCAATGCCATACACATATAATGCTTGCATTCATTAGCTTCGAGCAATTATACGAATTAAACATTTTTTAATGTGCAAAATTACAATCAGAAAATATAGTGAAGGCTGATTAAACATAACGCGTTAGTAATCATATTTATAAGGACAAATGATCTCGTGGAATTGTGTAATTACAAATATCTTAAAGAAAACTTTTAGAGTTGTGTAAAGGTTTAAAAAAAAACTTTTTGATTTTCAATATGTCAAAAAAGACAATATTTGATTGCTAAATGATACTCCTTTTTCCGTTTTATAATTATTAGGGTAAATAGCATAAAAAGGTACCCATCTTATTTCAAAATTCAATTAAAGGTACTCAACTTTTTTTTTCTCAATTTAAGGTACTGATCTTTTTTCTTGTAGCAATGTTGGGACAATAACAAATTTAAAGGTTATATATTAACGACCGTTTACTTTATTATTGCATCGTTAGTCCTTTATATTAACGACACTTTATAATAACCTCAAAATTCGTTTTTTACAATTCTAGACCGTTTTCTATCTTTTTCGTTTGATTTTTACCGTTTTCATTCAATTTTTAATCGTTTTAGTCCGTTTTCTTGGTTAGATTAAAAACAAACGAAAACGGAAAAAATTAGACGAAAAAGGTGAAAAACGGTCTAAAACTGTAAAAAACAAATTTTAAGTTTCTTATAAAGTGTTATTAATGTAAAGGACTAACGATGCAATAATAAAGTAAACGGTCGTTAATATATAACCTTTAAGTTTGTTATTGTCCCAACATTGCAACAAGAAAAAAGATTGGTACCTTAAATTGAGAAAAAAAAAGTTGAGTACCTTTAATTGAATTTTGACATAAGATGAGTACCTTTTTATGCTATTTGCCCTAATTATTATCCACATTAAAAACATATAATTTAATAAAAACATTACCTTTTTAGTTTTACTTTTTGTAAAATAATAATTTTACTTTTAAATAATTAATTGACAATTTATTTATTGTTTGTAACAATACTTTCAGATTTAAGTTCATTTGGATACCAAACTTTATTTTGGATACCCAATGACTAATCTTCATCATCCATCTTCATATTAATATAATGCATAGGATTAAACAAAAACTAATTTTTCACATTTTTTTCAAACATTATTATCTTTTAAACCGTTAATCGTTATACGAAAATAATATACCATTACGACAACCATTTAATTATCTTTCTACAGATCTATTATCTATTAACACAGTTTTGTACAGCTCTTTAAAGCAGCCATTGTACAAGTTTTAAAGCATACATCTAACTAATTTTTTACAAAAATAACTTTTAACCTCATTGTGACATGTGGACTAAAATAAGCTTGATGTTTGAAAAGTCTACAGAATATGAAACCTTACAAAAAAATAAAAACCACTCCCAAATCATGAATGACTCTAAATCTTCTCCAAAAATAAAAATAATTAATGTTTATTCACATAATAATTAATGGCGTATATTTAAAACTGGGCATTTTCAAAAGTGTAATTAGTTCCCATAATAATTAATGACGTATTTTCAAAACTGGAAAGCATTTTAAAAGTGTAATTAGTTCTCATAATAAGCTGTTTTCGAATTTCCCTTACCGAATAATTAAACACAATATCATTTATGCTGATGATGCCTTGATTTCGTCTTTGATTACACATATTTGGAAAGTTCAAAAGCTTATAAAGTACGATGATTTAATTCTGCTATATAAGTTAAGAATGTTGATTTCAATCAACTTGCTTTATTCTATTGAATCTTGATTTCAGAATTATAATTTTTCTTTTAATTTTGCAGGTTTAATTCGTTAATCTTTAGTCTTCTTCATGTAGTATGAAACATGGAGGTAAGCATACTTTCAAATTTTTACATAATCACATTCACATCCCTTCTCTAGAATAATAGAATCATATCTCAAACATAATAAAAAAGATTTGTAATCTCCTGTTAATTGGTTTTAACCTCCATCTTAATTTTGAACCCTTAATCTCCATTTTATTTCTTACAGCATCCATGCTTACTTTTATTAGTTATTTGGATAGGATTTATAATCATAGACTTATATCGTATTATAGGTATCTTCTACTGTCTTTTTCCGGTATAAGACATGCATTCTGAAAAGATACGCATAGGATTTTAGTAACCAGAGTGCAAGGTGTTTGATGAAATGTATGTAGAAGGTAATAACAAATACTTATCTTATAACATCTATTTTTATTCTCTCATCTTATTAATACTAAGGTTTTTCACTTCTATGGGACACTTATATATAGGAATGCATTTGGATCATCCTTCAAAAGAGAGTGAGCCATGTTTGCTTTTTCTTTGTTTTGTACCAGTAGATAAACTGGGGAGGGTAGGGGTAATCAAC
The DNA here is from genome assembly GCA_025667525.1 of Glebionis coronaria. NCBI lineage: Eukaryota > Viridiplantae > Streptophyta > Magnoliopsida > Asterales > Asteraceae > Glebionis > Glebionis coronaria. The sequence continues at coordinate 651,462,984 of CM046874.1, forward strand.
CACGAGTCAATGAGTAAAAGAGAGGCGGAAGACGACTATTAAAATCTTTACCTCCTAAAACAGTGTGATTATGTTTACCCGTAGTGTAATCTTTAGTGTCTAATCATCATCAATTTTTCACGTAAAATCAGTTACATCTTTCTTAAGCTATTTGTATTGTCACATGTATCGTTCTCCTTGCTATATTTTAGAAAAACTAGGCGTAAATTGCTTTCAAGGATGCAAAATGTATGCGCTGAAGTTGTTGATGTACTACCATAAGTGTTGATTTTAAGTTTTGGCGTAATTTTTTTTAGTGTACACTTCTTTGTGTATCCCTTTATATATACAATTGTGTAAGCGGACGGTGTACTATTTTTAGGCAATAGTTATGCTTGACAGAAGTTTTGCATTACTTATCAGCAAACCCTCTTACAAAATGTTTCTTAAAACAAAACTACATGTACAATTACATCAATGCAATCTCTTAAAATTTTTGCCACCACCACATATTGACAACCGGATGAAGGTAGTGGCGATAGCTAACTAATTTTGCCTCGAAACATCATTGCCCTTAATTTATACCAGAAAATAAAGATGACAAAAGTAGCCACATGCCCATATAACCTCAATATGAAGCACAATGTAAAATAATAGACAGAATCAGAGAAACTAAGGACAAAAGTTAATATGGCCAAAACCTTTTAGATGGAACTCACACTCGGTTCACAACAATCACAACTATTTTCACAGCAAAGTGAAAAAGACAAAAAAAAAATTAGATACACACACTCCCCATCATCACACAAACATCATGTATTGAGTTCACCAGCGTCACATACGATGAATGGCGGAATGAAAAGGACTGGCAACATTTAAATGTAGATGATCAAAGAAAGAGAGTTCACATGAGATGGGAGATGAGACAAATGAGCTTTGTTTATGTGTGTGAAATATAACTTTTCTAAATTTAACTTTATAAAATATAACTTAGATTATGGAATGCGTGTTATTATGAAATTGCGTACCATAACCTTTTTACCTTGATACTAAAATAATGCTTTGCTACTTATGCCGTTTTTTATTTTGAGTCTTTTTGTGATCTACAAACTAAATCATTAAGCTGTAGTTAATATCATACTGTGGCAAATGATGGATAACGTTATTGTTAAAGAGAGGTACTATTGATCACTCAATACGCCCTCATAAAATAAAAATATACCAAGCAAACAATTAGGAATACTTAATTGAGATTATAACATTGTCGAGGGCAATTTGATAAATGGCATTCATTTTATTGTATGTTTTGTGATTCATTTCTTTTCTTATTAAGCTTCACAGTTGACCTACTATAAGAGAAAAAGATCAAGACTATTTTCTCAAAGAGACCATTTTCGACCGGGTCAAGTCTGCGTTTTTGTCAGGTGAGAAATACCTTTTGCAAAGGCCCATTTATTTCAACTACAGGTTCTTAGTTGTGTTTGTTTGAATGTAAGAAGAATTAGTTGAACTTAACTTCCTAAAATACGGTTTGGTAAGACCATTCAAAATAACACTGGCGTGAACTTCCTGAATAGAAATATTTAACAATCCCAAACTCCCTCTTGTGTTCTTAGTAAAAAGCATATGCATGTAAGGATTTTGCTAGACTATAAATGACCTAAGTAATTTTTCGCTACTACGAATATGCAGTGTCGAAAACCGGACCACATTGAGACTAAACATTTGAAACTATTGGAACTGAAAACGGCTGTGTATAATTAGTACTATGGTCGCTTAAGGGTCGAAATTGATACACTGGTCCGTGATCTGAACTGAAACTTTTAGGCCAATGATTTTAGGCCCCATATCATGCCTTAAGCTTGAACATTCAGGTTATATTCCATCTTTTAGGGGTAACACAAGTAACAAAAATAAGAATCTTAAAATCTAAAGGGAAACGGGTAAAAAACTAATGCACACAACACAACCCAACCTGTACCAAAAAGAGTAACTTTTTTTCCCAAATCTGTTAATCAACCTGCCAACCCACCATCGAACGCACGTTAGAAGATGGAGTTTTGTAGTAGGATACCTAAGCAAGGTAATGATCAGCCATGAATAACAGTCTAGCATTGATGGAATATGCAAAAGAAATATTGCATCATTTATACAGAATTATAGGCGCTTCATCCTCTTATACTCCTTTGTGTGTTTCATCTTTTACACTCCTATACTTGACGTATTAAGTAAATCAATGTTAAAAAATAACACTTATATAAGTTATTGTACTATATGGCAAACGCGGACTGCAAACCTGGTGATAGTAGCTTTGACTTGAGATTAACATAAGCCATTTTGGTAATAAAAAAAAGGTTGTGCAAACAAATGGTTTGTGCAACGGAACACGACTTCGTGTAGATTGGTTGCTAAAAAGTGACATTCATGCAACTATAATAATCGGAATCCATTTTGGTAAACAAGTGATAATTTGAAGGATGAGAATATCACTTTCTAATAAATATTTGTCGATAAAGATAGTAAGAAAGTAGTTCCCCGTGTCCATCTCTTTCGCAATGACAATCAACAAAAGTCATGGACAATCTCTTGGGTAAGTCGGTTTGTAGTTGTCACGGCATGTTTTTACACATGACCTACTATCTGTAGTCTTCTTTCATGTTAAGAGCAAAAAAAGAATGAAAATGGTTATTCAAGACGAAGAACGAAATTCTCACTAATAGCACGACCAACGTGGTCTATAAAGGAGTATTACACAATTTATGGTCAGACTTACATGTACACGTATGTCGCGTTCGTATAATAAAGGATTGGTGTTCTATACTTTTTTGTGATTTCCTATTGTGTTCCATGTGACGTCTATATAAACGCAATTAAGTGTATACTTTATATTTCTTTATCCAGGTGCGTATACTTTACACTTCTTTATCCAGCGTAATTTTCTAACTTTTTCGACATTTCTTTTAAATACCCGTGAATTTCACGGGTCTTTTAGCTAGTATGCTATATAATATACTTTCGACAATTTTTTCTCCCCGTTTTTCACTTTTTTTCATTGCCGAAAACTATCATATACGATACTAAATATCATATATGATAGTAACACTAGTATCATATATGATATACTTATCATATATGATATATACCAATATCATATATGATTCTGTAATAATTGTAACCTAACACTAATATCATATATGATAAAACACTATTATCATAAATGATATTTTACGCAAATTTAAAAAAACGATTTTTCTTTAAAAGTATATAATATTGCATATCTGTAGAAAGCTAATTAAATGTTCATCGCGATTTTATATTTTTTCGGTTTAACAGTTAACGGTTTAGAAGATATTTAAATTTTAAAAATAAGTGAAAATTAAATACTTTTAATTTCATCCATTAGATATAGTGAGGATGGATGATAAGAATGAGTCTCTTGGTATGCATAATAAATATGGTATTCAAAATAACTTTACTCGATATAGTAAATTTAATTTATATTTTTAATTTATTTTTGACGCTTGATATGAGTGTATTTACTCATATCATTTGGATCAAATAACAATGAAATAATGCATTAAATGTACCAAATATGCCTTGTATTTGTTTGTTTCTTGTTTTAATGTGTGTAGGTACTAAATTCACGAAAACCGGCAAAACCGACTCGAATTTGATGATAAAAGATTGAGGAAGCCAAAACCGAGCTCGATTTTAGAGGATTATATCATTTATCAAGATAACGGGCTTAGTGGGTCCCACAAATAATTAATGGGCCTGAAAAGCCCATTTAAGTTTCAAGTTGGTTTTGTGTTTTGTTTTGAAAGACCATTAAGCCCAAATGATAAATACACAGTTTGGAAGATTTCCACTATTTGGGCCAAAAGCCCAAACAATATGGCAAGAAACGGATTGAGGATGATGGGCCTAGGTTTGTTCAGTGGAAAGTTATAAAAAAAACGTTACAAAATTCATCTCACACAAATGAACTTTCACTTTTTCATTCACACGTTTTTTTTTTCACTCCTTTGTCTTATCCTCACACCCAACCGTCCCATTTATTTTATTACTCTCATCCACTCACAATTAAATAAAAGCTTCGATATAACCTATGTTCACCTTCTTTCTCCTTCACCAAGAAAAAAAACCAGTAACTTCCTTTTAACCTAGCACTATTCATCCTAAACCCTAACCAATAATTACTCTAATTAATATGGAGATTTTGGCACACAAGTTATTCACACGAGTGGGGAATTAATTCCCCATTTTTTTGGAAGGAAGATGGTGCGGATATCAGATACACGTGGCAAGGGAATTCGTCACAACTAGCTTGTGATTGGTTGATTCTTTTGAAGACCAATAAAAGAGCCAATGAAATCCCTCCAAGTCAGTCTACAACTAGCACACTTTCTGCCAGCTTGGCAATCCGTGTGAGGGATAAGGATTGTCCACCGTAGGATCAAAACAGAAAAAAAAGAGAAAAAGAGAAGATGATTGAAGGGATACGATTCGTTCTCAACAAACCCCAAGCCCTTCGGTTAGCCTATATAAACCGGAGGAAAATAATGTATTGCGATCCTTTTTTTCTTTCTTTTAATTTTATAATTTTAGATTTAGTTTAGAAAGTTGTAATTTCTGTTTTTAATAGTGTAAAATTATTCAAGATTAATAAAAGTGTTTGATTCAATTTTCATCTTGCGTATTCTTTAACTGTTTAAATTTGTGTCAATTAATTCTAAAGTTAATTAAAATTATAAATGTTAAAATAAACATATCAGCTTAAAAATATAGCTTATGTGTTTATTGAGTTTGAATTGGGGAAATCATTTATCCCACTGGATGAATGTATAAATCTGTTAGTTCGAATGATTTTTTGATGGTGTTCGAATGGTGTTTTATGGTGGTATCGGTTTAGACAAATCCGCTCAGCGCGTGATTTCTGCCCAAAGATTTTCTTCAAAGCATGGTTAAGCTCCATTTATATTCTCTGTATAAGTATTTAATTTGATATGATTGTTGTGGATGTGAATTTGGTGTTAAATGTTTAGATGCTTTCTAGCTTTAATAAATATTGTTTTAAGCCGATCTTAGGTTTGATTTTCAGAAAGTCTGAGATGTGATGTTTTACTTGTTATAGATATCTGTCTATCTGCTTGTTCTCATAGAGAATTTCTTGAGATTTATCTGTTTTATATTTGCTATAAAACTGATTATTGGATTAATTTGTGACGTATCTGTTATGCTTATGTTTGAATGGTTCTGATGGGGATTGTTGATTTAATCTGTTAGGGTATGATTAGCTTTAACTGCTTATGTGAGTTTGGATGAAACAATTTATGAGTTTGTTGTTTTTATGTAAGTTTAATTTGTGTATTACTACGATTAAAATCTGATATGGTAGTTTTGAATTTGAGACATGCTTAGTTAATGATAGATGATAAGCTAATTACCTTGTATGTATCTGTTTGAATCTGATAAGCTTGCTAAGATCTTTATGACTCTGTTAGCCTGTTGCATGATTGATTGCTGGCCCGGACATGGAGTCTTTGCATTCTACTGTTAAATTGCTACTTAAGTTAGTCTGCTGTTTATTGCCATGTTTGATTTAGTGTTGAATTTTCTGAATGTTACTGCTATATTTACTGTAAGTTATATTTAAGATTTAAGTTTCTGCATGTTATTTGGATTTCTGCTATATTGCCTTCTAAATCTGCTGAGTTTGATTCGTTGTGTTTATTATTTTTTTTATCGTTCATAAGCAGTATTTTGTTTATGATAGTTTTAGCTATGGTAGTGGTAAGCATAAATGTATGTTGCTAAGATGATGACTGTGGTTGCGATTTATAGTCTGCATAAAATGGGTTTTAGGCTTGCTGTGATAATCTTTTGGAAACTATATCTGCTTATATTTTTTTTACAAGTTAGTCATAATCTACTGTAAATTTGATTTCACCTTTTGGTTTAACTTTGGAAGTATTTGCTTGCTAGACTAGATTTGTTTTTCTAGCTTTTGTTCTGCTTTTGGTTTTAACTGATTTGGTGCGTTTTCATTTTCTTTCTGTATTATTTCTTCTGTATACTGTGGAAGTGGCCAGCACTTCTCATTTGAGGATGAATGTTTGTACTGTATTATTTTCTTTAATTTACTGAACAATTCTGGCTGTTCCCACGAATTGGGGTGTTTGGTTTGTTGGTTTTAATCTATTTTTGATCCAAAATTTATTATACCAAAAAGAATTTGTCCTCAGGGGGTCTCGAACTCGAGACCTCCCCCTTAGTAGCCATTCGTGTTAACCACTAGACCTAGCAGACTGTTTTTGTTTCATTTCTTTCGTTTCAATTAATATAGCCTTAATTTTAGGCTGTCAACTATTAAATAGATTTAAATTACTAAGTTTTTTTTATTTTTAGTAAATTTTAAATATTAACTTTATTAAAATTACTTTTATAAAATTTAAAAAAATAATAATAAATAAAAAAAAAATTATTAATTAATAAAATAAAATTGTGTTTTACTTTAGAAATATATTTAGTAGATTTTAATAAAGTTAGTTTTTAGATAAATTAAATTTAAATTTTTAGAAATTAAATAGTTTTTATTAGAATTTTAAAATAGAGTAAAAGTACTTTTAATAGATAAATTTTTTGGGATTTTAATTAGTTTAATTTTTTAAATAATTTTATATTTTAAATAGTTAATTGCTTTAGATTTTAAATAGGCGGGTTTTACGATTCATGCACTTTAGGATAACTTTAAATAACTTAAAATTTGTAGATTTTTAATTGTAGTTTAAAAACCGAAAACCAATTCAAATCAACTGTCCAAATAAAAACAAAACGTCTCAAATTCATAAGATCTTCGTATACAACGAACTCGACTCACTCACGTGTTTAATTGAATTCGTCATTGGTATTATTATTCTATTACTTTTTCCTAAAGGTAATTTTCTAATTTACCCTATAACGTATCAAATTATCACATATACTATCTCCACTACATCAAAAATTTTGGCGCCGCTGCCGGAGATCTTGTGTACGATTCGTCTTTGTGGAGATTTGTTGATCGTTGATTTGAAGACCCTTTCCGTCCTCGGAAAGTTTTATTATTTTCTTATTATATAGTATGTATCGTTTTTATGAAAAATACCAAAAATAATCTTCTTTATCCTCTATCATGTTTAATTCTTTTTCTCCTCACCCTCTAAATTTTAATTCTTCCTTCGTCAATTGTGAAGGGTGTGGAGAACCGTTATATGGTTTTTTACCATGTCGGTGGTGCACGTGTGAGCGTTGTGGAAACGATTTACGTCACGATATACGTGTTGGATTTTGTCCTTATTGTAATGAGATTACTTCATGTGGAAATCCGAATTTTTCGAATAATTCTCTCGATCTTAATCCACCTCCACACCCTACATACGAGACACCCTCGAGTGAGTTTTGTGGAAACGATTCTCATTTTGGTGATGATTGTTCGCATCGATTCTCGCTTAATTACGAGCAAGAACCGAGCTACAATCAAAACTTTAATGATAATTGTTATCCACAAGATTTACCGAGTTTATCACAACAATATCTTAGTTGTGAGTATTGTGGAGGTCCTCACGAGAGTTTTAGTTGTCAACCGATAGATCAAAATTTTTATGAGCCTAATTCTTGCTATAATTCGATTCCATCCGGTTTTGACCAATCTCCACAATATTCTTTCGATATTGAACGATTTGAGACGATGAATCAAAGAAATGTTGAAGTTGTTGAAAAAAATATTGAAGAATTGTTGCTTGAAAAGAGACAAATTAATCAAGAGATTAATGACATTACGAATGAATTAGGAAGTCGACGATTTCATGGAGAAATAATTGATGAGGGATTTAGAAAAGATTGTGAACTTAAGATCCGACAACTTTCGCAAGATTATAATGGATTAAGCATTGAAATTCGTAAGAAAGAAAAAATTCAAGAGGAAGAAAGATATCTTGCTAATCGTGAACTCGAGCGTTCTCTTCTTTTGGATGATGACGAGGATAGTTCTATTTCTTTGCGAGATCTTATGGCTCTTCATCCTCCGTCTAGTGCAATCGTATTTCCTATTCGTATCTTGCCGACTATTGAGCCCGAGGATTCTCCCATCCTAGATGATGAGGAAATTTCTCATGACATCACCACTCCTATTCATGATTCTTCTACCGTAAAACCCGAAAATTCTCTATGCAAGGGGGACGAGCATATTAGCACTATTCTTGTCCAAAACCCAAGAGAGTTCGACGGTATTTCCAATGAGATGTGTGATTTGCCACATTGTGATGACTCGACTTCTTCCATTCACTTTGATATTTTCTCCAATTCTAATGATGAAAATTGTGATGGAAATGAAGATTTTGAGGATGATTCTACTTCTAGTGAATTTTCTAATGAGGAGTTCTCCGATGAACTTTCTTATAAAGATGACATTCACGACTCGGATTTTGAGGGGTTCACCGATGAACCTACTCTTCTTCACCCATTTCCACCGGGAAATGAGGATGATAGTGATCCGTTTTATGAGAGGTTCACTTTTGAACTTGCTCCTTTAGACCCATTTCCACTAGGAAATGAGGTTGATTTGACTATTCCGATCCTCGAGAAGTTTTCCGATGAACTTACTCATTTAGATGTGGAGGACGTGGTTCTTCGTGAGAAATTATCCAACGTCTATCTTCTCATATCTAGGATCGAGGCTTTGAATTATAAGCCTATTAGAAAGTCTTTCTCTCCATCTCCTACTCCCGTTGAGGATAGTGATCCGCTTATGGGGGAGATTGAGACTTTTCTTGCTTCTCATGATTCGATACCACCGGGTGTTGATGATACCGACCCGGAGGGGGATGCTCTCTTTTTAGAGAATTTACTTGATGATGATTTCGTCCCAAGTCCTCCTCCCACCCACTTTGACCTTAATGTGCAGGTTTTACATGTGTCTCATATTGAGTACCATGACCCTATTGATCACATTCCTAAGGGTGAAATGGTCGTTAAAGCAAAGATTGTTGATTCTACTATGGATGAGATTTTTATCCCACCATTACCATGTGCTTTCTATGATCATGGATTAGCATGGGGGGACGACACCGTGTTGTCCTTTCCTTTCTCTACCGAGGACGAGGTATTCGATCCCAGAATCGTTGATTTAGGGAAATCTCGGCCTTTCACCGATGTAAAAATTGAAAGATTTATCGATCATTTTGGTGCGAGTTTATCTCGGGGAGCATGCTATATCCATTCCATCATTTGTGATTTCTATCTCGTTTTAGAGATTTGTGTTGGAGTTTTATCCTTTCGTTTGTCATCCGACAACGAGGATGAGATCTTTGACCCCGGCATCGTGCTTTGTGATGGATTTTATCCTAATATGTCGGTTTTCACCACTTTCCCTAAGGACCAATGAATGCGGGGATCGAGTCGAGCTCATGACTCGGTGAACAAAAACGAGGTGCCTTGTGGGGGAGTCCCATACATTCTATCTTCTTTCTATTTTCTAACACCTAATAAGGCTTGATCTTTCAAGCTCGTGTTCGTGTTTTGTTGTGTTGTGATTTTAGGTACGACCCTTATTTTTGAAGACTCTCGTGTTTGGTTTTTGCCGGTCCACTTGATCTTCCATTCTTTGAATGCCAAAAAGGGGCACACTCTTTACCCTTGATTATTATTGACTAACGTTTTATCTTGAGGCATAATTAATAAACGGCTTATAGATTTGCGTACTCTTTCCATGCTAGGAGTTTGCATTAGACTCTTCGTGTTTTAGCAAGGGGGTGTTACTCTTGAGCTAAGAAACATTGAGGACAATGTTTGGTTTTAGCATGGGGGAGTCAATCGATATAATCGCTTGCAATTGCTTTTGTCGTGTCCAAACGTGTTGTTTTTCTCATTTTTCAATAAAATTTTAATTTTTTTTTTGTGTTATTTTTAAGTTTTAATAATAAAATAAGTGTTTTGACACGAATGTAGCTTTCAATAAGAATAGTTTTTGACTCGACTCGGTTTTTAACCTTAGCTTTTCCTTAACGTATTTGAATTAAGTTTTGCTAGGCTATTATATAGGGAGCTTTAAAACGCGAAAGTCTTAATTCATACGAGTTAAGGACAAGAACTTTTCGCAAGCTCCTATAATTGATCCTAGAAAGTCGTTTATCAAGGGAACTTTAAAACGCAAATTCTAAAACTTGCAAAAGTATAAGAAGTTGCAAGATCCTATAGATGACTTGAAAACCCAAAACTTTGATTTAATAGGCTAAGTATCCATTGATTTCATTCTTGGAATTTTACAATATGGAGAACAAGAGATGATAGAGCCAATTATAAGTTCGGTATTCTTTCGGGAATTTATGTGAGTTAATTATGAGCCTATTCTCCCATCACTTGTTAATAAATTTAATTGCAATAAATAAGGTTGAACGATTTGAAAAGTTACTTAGCTTCTAGCCCAAGATCGTTTAAAAGTTGCTCGGTATGGATTAGAGTTCATAGCCAAGGCATAACTTATTGAAGCGGGATGCGAAGATTGGCGAGTCCAAAAAGGTCCTAACAAGACATGAGGGCTATGTTTTATTGCTAAAGATCTCAAGTGATGTGAAGATTCATTTATCAAAAATCAATATGAAGGATCGAGACACACGACGAAAAGCAAAATACTCCCAAAAAGTCATGGAGAAGTCTATCCAAAAAGACCATAATAAGGTATGAGGATAAATGAAGCCAAGTCCAAAAAGGAGGCGGATCGTTGTTAATCAAAATCCCAAGTAAAGATTGGAGAAAAATGAAGAAGTCGTGGTCCAAGTATGAATCTCTCAAAACTTCAAGTGAAGAAATATTATGAAGAGAAGACCATTATTTCGTGAACGTCTCTCAAGGTTGGAAGTATTAAGTCATTGCCAAATATCGATCCGAGAAAGGTCTCAAATCGCGAAACAAGTTATGCCAAGATATGAACTTTATGAAGTCCCGAGAAGCAGTTTTAAAAGATTTTATCCTTTAGCTAACTATTGATTAAATCGTTCACTTTATTTTCAGCTTAATAAATTATCAAAATAAGTCAATAATGCATCTTCGTGATCATTCAAGACAACAATAAAATATAAGAGAAACAATTAGGAATAAGGGAGTCTAAGTGAATAATTAGCCCACATGAATTCGTGTTAGTCTACCAACTTATAATAACAATGATCTTGTTTTTGCACTTGGCATGGAAAAGTGAAAAGTCGAGGACGATGAATCTATTTGAGCTTTTATGATCCTTAAAGTTATTTTATGTTTTTTTTAAATAAAATGTCAAAAGTTGAATAATGGTATAGACATAGTTTTATTTTATCATTGCGTGAGGACACGGCAATTGCTTAGCATGGGGGAATTTGATATGAGTGTATTTACTCATATCATTTGGATCAAATAACAATGAAATAATGCATTAAATGTATCAAATATGCCTTGTATTTGTTTGTTTCTTGTTTTAATGTGTGTAGGTACCAAATTCACGAAAACCGGCAAAACCGACTCGAATTTGATGATAAAAGATTGAGGAAGCCAAAACCGAGCTCGATTTTAGAGGATTATATCGTTTATCAAGTTAACGGGCTTAGTGGGTCCCACAAATAATTAATGGGCCTGAAAAGCCCATTTAAGTTTCAAGTTGGTTTTGTGTTTTATTTTGAAAGACCATTAAGCCCAAATGATAAATACACACTTTGGAAGATTTCCACTATTTGGGCCAAAATCCCAAACAATATGGCAAGAAACGGATTGAGGATGATGGGCCTAGGTTTGTTCAGTGGAAAGTTATAAAAAAAACGTTACAAAATTCATCTCACACAAATGAACTTTCACTTTTTCATTCACACGTTTTTTTTTCACTCCTTTGTCTTATCCCCACACCCAACCGTCCCATTTATTTTATTACTCTCATCCACTCACAATTAAATAAAAGCTTCGATATAACCTATGTTCACCTTCTTTCTCCTTCACCAAGAAAAAAAACCAGTAACTTCCTTTTAACCTAGCACTATTCATCCTAAACCCTAACCAATAATTACTCTAATTAATATGGGGGTTTTGGCACACAAGTTATTCACACGAGTGGGGAATTAATTCCCCATTTTTTCGGAAGGAAGATGGTGCGGATATCAGATACACGTGGCAAGGGAATTCGTCACAACTAGCTTGTGATTGGTTGATTCTTTTGAAGACCAATTAAAGAGCCAATGAAATCCCTCCAAGTCAGCCTACAACTAGCACACTTTCTGCCAGCTTGGCAATCCGTGTGAGGGATAAGGATTGTCCACCGTAGGATCAAAACAGAAAAGAAAGAGAAAAAGAGAAGATGATTGAAGGGCTACGATTCGTTCTCAACAAACCACAAGCCCTTCGGTTAGCCTATATAAACCGGAGGAAAATAATGTATTGCGATCCCTTTTTTCTTTCTTTTAATTTTATAATTTTAGATTTAGTTTAGAAAGTTGTAATTTCTGTTTTTAATAGTGTAAAATTATTCAAGATTAATAAAAGTGTTTGATTCAATTTTCATCTTGCGTTTTCTTTAACTGTTTAAATTTGTGTCAATTAATTCTGAAGTTAATTAAAATTATAAATGTTAAAATAAACATATCAGCTTAAAAATATAGCTTATGTGTTTATTGAGTTTGAATTGGGGAAATCATTTATCCCACTGGATGAATGTATAAATCTGTTAGTTCGAATGATTTTTTGATGGTGTTCGAATGGTGTTTTATGGTGGTATCGGTTTAGACAAATCCGCTCAGCGCGTGATTTTTGCCCAAAGGTTTTCTTCAAAGCATGGTTAAGCTCCATTTATATTCTCTGCATAAGTATTTAATTTGATATGATTGTTGTGGATGCGAATTTGGTGTTAAATGTTTAGATGCTTTCTAGCTTTAATAAATATTGTTTTAAGCCGATCTTAGGTTTGATTTTCAGAAAGTCTGAGATGTGATGTTTTACTTGTTATAGATATCTGTCTATCTGCTTGTTCTCATAGAGAATTTCTTGAGATTTATCTGTTTTATATTTGCTATAAAACTGATTATTGGATTAATTTGTGACGTATCTGTTATGCTTATGTTTGAATGGTTCTGATGGGGATTGTTGATTTAATCTGTTAGGGTATGATTAGCTTTAACTGCTTATGTGAGTTTGGATGAAACAATTTATGAGTTTGTTGTTTTTATGTAAGTTTAATTTGTGTATTACTACGATTAAAATCTGATATGGTAGTTTTGAATTTGAGACATGCTTAGTTAATGATAGATGATAGGCTAATTACCTTGTATGTATCTGTTTGAATCTGATAAGCTTGCTAAGATCTTTATGACTCTGTTAGCCTGTTGCATGATTGATTGCTGGCCCGGACATGGAGTCTTTGCATTCTACTGTTAAATTTCTACTTAAGTTAGTCTGCTGTTTATTGCCATGTTTGATTTAGTGTTGAATTTTCTGAATGTTACTGCTATATTTACTGTAAGTTATATTTAAGATTTAAGTTTCTGCATGTTATTTGGATTTCTGCTATATTGCCTTCTAAATCTGCTGAGTTTGATTCGTTGTGTTTATTATTTTTTTTATCGTTCATAAGCAGTATTTTGTTTATGATAGTTTTAGCTATGGTAGTGGTAAGCATAAATGTATGTTGCTAAGATGATGACCGTGGTTGCGATTTATAGTCTGCATAAAATGGGTTTTAGGCTTGCTGTGATAATCTTTTGGAAACTATATCTGCTTATATTTTTTTTACAAGTTAGTCATAATCTATTGTAAATTTGATTTCACCTTTTGGTTTAACTTTGGAAGTATTTGCTTGCTAGACTAGATTTGTTTTTCTAGCTTTTGTTCTGCTTTTGGTTTTAACTGATTTGGTGCGTTTTCATTTTCTTTCTGTATTATTTCTTCTGTATACTGTGGAAGTGGCCAGCACTTCTCATTTGAGGATGAATGTTTGTACTGTATTATTTTCTTTAATTTACTGAACAATTCTGGCTGTTCCCACGAATTGGGGTGTTTGGTTTGTTGGTTTTAATCTATTTTTGATCCAAAATTTATTATACCAAAAAGAATTCGTCCTCAGGGGGTCTCGAACTCGAGACCTCCCCCTTAGTAGCCATTCGTGTTAACCACTAGACCTAGCAGACTGTTTTTGTTTCATTTCTTTCGTTTCAATTAATATAGCCTTAATTTTAGGCTGTCAACTATTAAATAGATTTAAATTACTAAGTTTTTTTTATTTTTAGTAAATTTTAAATATTAACTTTATTAAAATTACTTTTATAAAATTTAAAAAAATAATAATAAATAAAAAAAATTAAAAAAAAAAATTTATTAATTAATAAAATAAAATTGTGTTTTACTTTAGAAATATATTTAGTAGATTTTAATAAAGTTAGTTTTTAGATAAATTAAATTTAAATTTTTAGAAATTAAATAGTTTTTATTAGACTTTTAAAATAGAGTAAAAGTACTTTTAATAGATAAATTTTTTGGGATTTTAATTAGTTTAATTTTTTAAATAATTTTATATTTTAAATAGTTAATTGCTTTAGATTTTAAATAGGCGGGTTTTACGATTCATGCACTTTAGGATAATTTTAAATAGCTTAAAATTTGTAGATTTTTAATTGTAGTTTAAAAACCGAAAACCAATTCAAATCAATTGTCCAAATCAAAACAAAACGTCTCAAATTCATAAGATCTTCGTATACAACGAACTCGACTCACTCACGTGTTTAATTGAATTCGTCATTGGTATTATTAGTCTATTACTTTTTCCTAAAGGTAATTTTCTAATTTACCTTATAACGTATCCAATTATCACATATACTATCTCCACTACATCAACGCTAAACAATTAATTTAAAACGTCCAAAAAATAGTAATATGGACTATAATTTTGAGACGTAGAGAATATATTGACAACGTCGGTCGAGCAAAATTCATGCCGTCAGTCTAGAAAAAAGAACCGTGGGTTTCACTGTCAAAACTGATTTATCAAACATGATGATACATCGGTCGGAAAAACATCACTTGCTCTCACAAAATATCATTTTGATCCAACAAAGAAATTAAAACTCGCCTGATTTGATTTCAGGACACTTGCCAAAATTCAAATAAAGACACACAATCGAGCGATTGCATAAGACTAAAATTAAAATTCATTTTTTTACTATAGCGACGTGTACTCGCACATAACGATGAATAATCTACAATATTCTAATTGATTCAGTGGTCGAATCGATAACTTAGTGATTTGATCGGGTTGATTCGGTAGTTGTACAGTTGAACTCATGACCCAGTGGATCGATCGGGTTGATCCGATGGTTGAACCCGCAAAACGGTGACTCCACCAGGTTGAACTGATAGTCGAACCCGTAGCACAGTGACTCGACCGAGTTGACACGGTGATCAAACCCGTTACCTGATGGTCAAACTCGTGATGTAGTGGCTGATACACTTGTTTCTTATTTAAACATTATATTTATATATAAAAATATTAAACTTTTAACTTTTATCACGCGGTTTTTATATATTAGATATGAAACAAAATGATACAAAGTATAGAACAATGAATACACAAGTATAAATATGAAACAAAATGATACAAAGTATGGAACAATGAATACACAAGCCAAATAATGGGGTCGATTAAGCTAGAAACATGGTAGATAAAATAGTGCATAAACTATGATTTCTTATTTGTTGTTTGATTGTACCATTTGTTATCAAGTTGTACAATAAAAGCCTAAAAGGCTTTATTTGGTTGTCATAAAAAGCGGCTCTCATCAGCTTCGCTTTCCAAGATCAAATAGTTGATTAGTTGTTGGACCCATGGTCTAGGTTCAACTCATTGTCTTAGCTACTAGCTAGTTGCACTTTGGCTTTTGAGTTAATTACTACAGAGACTCTTTGGGAGGATACTATCTCGCAGAGACCTTATTTTTTTTATTAAAAAAAAAACTTTTTTGTCCGCGTCTAAATTTAAGTGGACCCAAAAACAAACACGTGTCATCTTCTAGTTAAATGTAAGTGGACCCAAAAACAAACACGTGTCACAATTTACCGAGCTCTTTTACATAAAATTAAACGATATATCATATCACTTTTTATGAGAGTTGTCAATTCAATAACAGTAAACTCAAACATGTATAAATTCGAGACGAAATGTTTATCCTTAGTTTTTTCTTCAAACATTTAAAAAGAAAGAAGCGTGTTTAAATGACTTGTTTTAAAAAAACACACTCTTTTCATTTACATATAATTAAATACTCACATTTATTGAACACATTACATATTTTTTTTTGAACGACGAGTTAGTGGTTAGTGATTCGAGCTTACAATGACATCCAATTGGGCAGTATGCAAACCTCAAACCTTCTCCTTAGGGGATAAACCCCACTCATGCTTCTGTTTAATCAACTCAAATAAAAAGATAGCTACACTTCACATACCTTTCACATCTCTGTTATATTTCATACAATATTCATTTTCATGGATCCATTTAACGATTATAGGAGGGTTGAAGAATTGTATCGTTCATATGAATTGAACAAACAATATTTAACACATTTCAACGAAGTCGAAGGTAGCAGTTCACATACTCAGACGTGCATACCTCGTGACTATGAAGGTGCATTACAACGATTCCTGGACGACTTTATTGATAACGATCCAAGGTAACTAGAAGCAAATTCCAGGTGGCGTTTTCAGATGAGCCAAAACTTATTCTTGAAAATAGCCAAAGGTATAATTAACTATATAATTGAGCCTATTCTCGTGCATTTACATTTTTTAAACATCGATCATATTCCGTCGGTGGAATGAGTATTCATCCTATTATGAAATGTATGTTCATTATATGCCAATTGACGTTTAGATGAGTATTTACAAATAGGTGAACGTTGTAGTTGGGAAAATTTAGACAATTTTACGAAATGTACTTGGATTTATACTAAAAAAAAATTAAGAGCACCCCAATGATATTGCCAACATATATGAAAAACACGAAAACCATCATACGTTCTTGGCTATGCTTGGTAGTATAGACTGTATGCACTGAAAATGAATGAATTGTCGAAATGCTTACAAAGCATGTTAGGACCTCTGGAATAGATATTTGTAATAGATAAGCTAGGAGATATGTAGTTCCTCATGGTCCTAGTAGTAGTAGGAGCAATACGTGCTCCTGGTCTAGTTGAATGTAAAACATTATTATTCTTAGTAGTTTGTTAGGGTGTGCATGAGATATGTTAGGAAAGGATATGCATATCAGAAGTTACACGTTTTGGTTTAATGTAGTATTAGGGTTTCCTTGTAGTATAAAAGGAACCATTGGAAGAAGGGTTAGACACACCTTCATCATCATTATTTATTTCATATTAATAGTAGAAATCCTTAGTAAGGATCAAGTTGTTTAGTTATTATGTTTCTTCTTGTTCATAGTATTTGTATTCCACACTTATACTGTGTGTTTCATTAAGAGTCTCTTTGTGAATAGACTTGTGATTACAGAAGTCGTTCACCATCCTTAACAGGCTGCAAGATCCACATCTAGTGGACCCAACAAGTGGTATCAGAGCCTAGGAGAGTCTATACTCAAGAAGAATCATTTTTTTCTTTTTACTAACATCATTGTTTAATCATGTCTGCTTCTAGTTCTACTGAAACAGGAGAAGCTAGCACCTCTAAAACAGAACAACCACAACAAATCGTTGCTACTGTTTCCAATACTAATGGAAAATTCCCACTCTTGAAGAAGGATGAGTATGATAGCTGGACCATGAAGATGGAATGATGGATCACCAATACTGATCTAGACCTTTGGAAGATTGTCCAGAATGGCAACAGTAAGAAAACTACTGGTAGAGACAAGAATGGTAATATCACCATTCTCGGTCCTAAAACTCATGAAGAAAGCACTGTTGTTCAGAAGGAAATCAAAGCAAAAACTATTTTGCTTCAGTCCCTTCCGGATGATCATATGGGTGATTTTTATCACTTGGATGATGCTAGGGAGATTTGGAATGGAATAAAGGCAAGATTTAGAGGGAATGAGGAATCTAACAAGATGAGCAGATCAATGCTGAGAGATGAATTCACAGAATTCAAGATTTCTGAAACAGAAGGTCTTCCTCAAGGGTATGACAGATTTCAAAATATTCTTAGCCAATTGAATCAACTCAGGTCTAAACCTGACAATGAAGACATCAATGCCAGGTTTCTTAGAGCCCTACCTCACTCATGGAATCAGGTAGTCATCTCTCTAAAGGCAAAAGGAGGCCTTGACTATCTTTCTTTTGATGACTTGTTTTATAAACTCAAAACCTTTGAGTCTCACGTGAGAGGATACTCAAGTGATTCCTTTCCTACTCCTGCTAATTCTTCTTTTGTAAGTTCCATGGGATCTAGTCTAATGTCTTATGCCAGAAGCCCAAGCTATACTTTGTCATCTCAACATACTTCTACTCCTGAATCAAAAGCCAAGACTGGTAGCATGGTAGAAGCTGTTCTTTACTCTTTTGTTGCTGATGTTGATCCACAACAGCAACTTGCTTTTGATGATTTCAAACAAGTTGATAAACTCGACTTGCTAATTCTACTTTTGTGAGTTCCATGGGATCTAGTCCAATGTCTTATGCTAGTAGCCCAAGCTATACTTTGTCATCTCAACATACTTCTACTCCTGAATCAAAAGCCAAGACTGGTAGCATGGTAGAAGCTGTTCTTCACTCTTTTGTTGTTGATGTTGATCCACAACAGCAGCTTGCTTTTGATGATTTCAAACAAGTTGATAAACTCGAGTTGGATGAAATGGATCTAAAATGATAGATGGCTATGCTCACTCTTCGGGTTCATAAGTTTGAAAAGAAAGTTGGTCGAAAATTCAACTACAACCCAAGAGAGCCAGCCAGGTTTAATAGAATCAAAGTCAGATGCTATAACTGCCAGCAGCAAGGGCATTTTGCTAGGGAATGCCCTAACAAAAATGACCAGGAGAAGAACAGGTATTCAACCTTCAAGGTTCAAGAGCTCAAGGATGAAAAGAAAGCTTTGGTGTCTGTTGACTCCATGGTTAATTGGAATGATCATCAGACTGCTACCTTGGAATCAGCTGAAGCTTCTACTGATGTATTTGCTATGATTGCTGGGCACCTATCTGATGCCGAGGAAGTAGAAGAATTTGCTCTTATGGGAATCTCGCCTCAAGTAAAAAATTGCCCTCTTGGTTGTCATGATAAATATTCAGAACTATTGACTCAATACAATGAACTAAATGAACAAAATGACAAATATTTTTTAGAAGTTCAAGCATATAAGAGTTCTCTAAAAACTTTAGAACAACAAAAGAAGTGGCTTCAAGATACTCAACGTGAATATGAGGATAAGATTAGAATTCTAAGCATTGATTTAGAGAACACCACTAACATGCGTACATATACTGAAAAACTAAACAATGACAGTATTAAGGCTAAGCAAGACATGCAAGAAAAATTGGATGCTACACTTTTACGGTTTAAAAAATGGCAAAAAGCACCCAAGAATCTTTCAAAGTTAATAGATAGTAGCATGTCTGGTAGGACTAAGAGAGGATTAGGCTTTGATAAATATATTGATCCAGAAGATGTATTTGATTTATCTTTTTCAAGTGTCTTTGATCCTGACAAGGAGGAGGAAGGAAAACCTAGTTACAATAGGTTTAAACCAGTTGCAGCAATGCATGCTGTTCCTCCACCTCTTTCAGGAACTTTTATGCCCATATCTAGGCATACTGACTTGGATGGATCACAGATGCATGAGTCGCCAAAAAGCTCTACTAATACTAATGACTTTATCTCTTGTACTTTCAGTGACAAGGCCAGTGACTATGCATCTTGTGGTTCAAGTGAAGAGTCAAGACCTTCGAGTCCCAAGACAAATGACCCTACTGCTACTAGTGCTAGGATGAGTGATGAGAGAGTTGCTTCTGCTTCTACTTCTACTGTTTCTAGTTCTAGTTTGTTGAGTCCTAGGAACGTTGATTCTCCTAGAATTGTTTGTAATAAGTATAGAAGTGTGAAACAATGTCATTTGAATAAAAGGTCTTTTAAAACATGCTTTGTTTGTGGTAGTAAATTTTATTTGATTAAGGATTGTGATTTTTATGATCAAACTCCTTCTGGTTATCAAGCTTATCCTGCTCCTGGTCCACCAGGAGTTGCTCATTTTTCTTCTAGAAGATTAAACCCATGTGCCCAATCTTACTCTTCTTCTAGAAGGACCTCTTCTTCAGCTTCTAATCTTTGGAGAAGCAATGTTTATGCCTACAATAGACCAACTAGCAACTATTTTCAGAACCTTAATCAGAATTATGCTTTTAATTCAGACCAAATGCATTTTGGGTTGAGACATTTGGGTTCTGCTGTTAAGCCCTCAGCAGGTTGTTCTTGGTCATAAAATAACACCCATATGATGAATAGGCAACCTAAGAACAACAGTGGATCTCATCGATCTTCTTGGCTATCTACTAAAGATCCGCAAGGCAGACTTAAGCCTGAAATGGTCTGGGTTCCCTTAAGACACTAACTTTTTCATATGACTTTTCTGTTGTTGTAGATTACTCCATACCAAGATCCGAGTCTTGGAATAGTAGATAGTGGATGCTCTAGGAGCATGACTGGAAATAAAGGACTTATGACTAACTTTTTTTACCATTTCAAGGCGGAAAGGTGTACCTCGGAGGTGGTGAAGGAAGGATCTCTGGCAAAGGAACTATTCAGACACCTAACCTTAATTTTGAGCAGGTTTACTATGTGGAAGCACTTCAACACTTCAACTTGATTTCTGTCTCTCAGATTTGTGACAAGAAACAGTTTGTCCTCTTTACGGATACTGAAGCACTGGTGTTGTCCAAAGACTTTAAGCTACCGGATGACTCTCAAGTTCTAATCAAAATCACCAGAAGACATAACCTCTGTAGCATCAAGTTGAATGAAGTTAATTCTACTGGTCAACTAGCTTGTTTGGTTGCCAAAGCATCAGAAGATGAAGCCACCAAATGGCATAGAAGGATGGGACATGTTAACTTCAAGAACATTCACAAACTGGAAAATATGAACTTGGTTTCTGGTTTACCTCCCAAAACTTTCAGAAATGAAATCAATTGCCTTGCGTGCAGCAAGGGCAAACAACACAAAGCATCCTTCAAGGCCATTACTGCTCTCAGCCTCATAACTGAACCATTACAGTGATGAGACTGCTTTTATACATAGTCTCATCGTCCAAAAAGGGCTTGAAATGCATAAAATATCATGAAAATGGCCAAATATATGCTTGTGTTTGTTACTTGTGTATTTTAGGTACGGATATTGAGGAAATGACAAAAGATCACAAGAATCATACAAAAACGAACACGGGAAACGAAGCCGCACAATGAACCAAGCCCTAATGAAGAATTTTCCAAGACAAACCCTTGAAGATTTGAAGATTATGCAAGAAGTGTCCTCCAATATTGAAGAACTGACACTTTATACCCTTGTATCCTCATAATTACAAGATTGGTCCCTAAAGTTTGTCAATATTACAAAAAGGACCCTCTACTTTGAAGAATTAGCAAATTTAGTCCCTCAACAAAACTAAATTGTCAATAATTATCCTCCTCAAAGTCAAACATACCATGAAGGAATTCAAGTTACAAGAAATTACAAGTTTGGTCCATTAAAAATGTCAAAATTACCAAAAGGACCATTGACTTTAAAGAAATGGCAAAAATGGTGCCTCATTAATTATGATTTGTCAAATTCAGTCCTCCAAAAAGTCAACAAGACAATTCAAGACCAGTATCTATGAAGAAAATGCCAAATCAGTCCTTCAAGAATCAAGAAATGGCAAGAAATACCCCTAAAATCACTTTACAAAACCTTTTGGGGCAAAAGTGTGAAGTTGGAAACTTCAATAACAAAGAAATCCGGATTTTGGCTAGTTTATTTGCAAGTGACAAGAGAAGGAGAAATGAGGGGCTTAAATGGGCAGACACAATACTTACCTTCA
The DNA here is from genome assembly GCA_025667525.1 of Glebionis coronaria. Taxonomy (NCBI): domain Eukaryota; kingdom Viridiplantae; phylum Streptophyta; class Magnoliopsida; order Asterales; family Asteraceae; genus Glebionis; species Glebionis coronaria. Next base: position 651,485,019 of record CM046874.1, read on the forward strand.
CCTCTCATCACATGACACGTGCCCCACTACCAAAACTAACCAATCACCACTCTCCCTTCCTCCACATCATCATCCACTTAAACCCAGATTATTATTTTTTAAACTTGGCGCCTTAACAACAATTTAAACCTTAATCACTCCTTAAACAGATTAAACACACAACTATTCACCTCAAGAACAATTTTGGGTTTTGTTAATCTGCTTGAAATTAGACCCTAATATGCTCCAGATTTATGATTAAGGTATACCTAAACACAACCCAACCTTAAAATCCCTTGCCACGTCATCCTACAGCTCACAAGATTCCCCTGCTTTACCACCTTTGAGGAAGAAGCCAAAATTGTGACAGCCATCCAACCATCCTTGTATCTGCTTTCATTTTAAGCATCAATGTGAGCCATTGATCACATTTTCACTATGCCAACTCACACAACCAGCCAAGAAATGTCACATGATCTTCAAGACTTTCAAACCCTCAAGGGCATTTTTGGGACTTCACCAGCAATTAGGGTTACGTTTTTTAGCTTTCACTAGTTAATTGTAAGCCTATAAAAGGCATAGGACCCTTTACATTTAACTTTCCTCTTGAATTTTCCTTGTTCACTTTTCTGTAAATCATATATTCAATTTAATGAAATGTGTTTGAAATTGTGAAGAAAACTCAAGTGCCAATCATTATATTTGCTTGTTATTGTTCTTTGTTAAGTAATCTTGAATCCTAAAACCTGTTTTCAAAGGAGTGTGTAAAAGTTTGCATATTTTCCTTAAATCTTGATATTTTGCTAAGTCTTGTTAAAACCTTGGAATTCTTGGGCTATAAAGCTGATCATTGCATCCTTATATTGTGATATCAAGGTGTTGTGAAGCTTATAACTTGGGGATAATCAAGTGTGGGGAACTAAGGTTGCATTAATCAAGGATTTTCCACTTTTCTGTTTTTGATAATTTGTGCTTCTAACTTTGTTCCATCTTAGCAACTTGATATTGGAAGCTTGTGATTGTTCTTGCTAGCACATAAGCTCAAACATACGTGGGTGTGGATGTACATCCATGAGGTTTGAACCCTTAATCCCAAAATCTGATAAAACTATGGATATTTGTGATATTTGTGTTCTACTTGTGTATGTGTTGTTGTTGGGCTCTAAACCTTGTTGAATCTGTTCATGTTTGATGTTTTTATGTTTATGAATGCATGTGCTAACCAAAATCATACTTTTGATTTGAAAATTGTTGATTTGAAAATTGTTGATTTGAAAATATAAAAGGGTGTTTGGGTTAACCTGTTTTGAATCATAGTGTGTTATTGTGTTATTAGAAGTACTTGGTTTGAGTTGGTATCTGTTATTCACTTGGTTGTGTACTAGTTTCTGCAAGTTATTGGTTTTCAAACCTTGAATCAAACATTATGCTATATCTCATTGGATTTGACTGATTTTGACCTAAGATTTTGGAAATACCTAGAGTATATGCATGCTTAGGGCTAAAAGGTGTTAAATCATAGTTAATATAACCTGGTTTGAAGATTTGAGTGTTTGAATTTGGCTTGTTGGTCAAGTACATCAGCAAAGTAAAAATCTGCTTGTGTTAGTGTTCATCAGTAATCTTATTGTGCTTGAATCTTGATTTAGGCCTTGAACCATTGCATGAAACTTGTTTAAACTTGTTCATTTAATTTTTTATAGCTTGTGTATGCTTTTGGTGCAATTTGGTTGGCTGAAGTTTGCTTAAACAGCTTATAAGTGCTTAACTGCTTATTGTTCATGTCTGTGAGATGTCTGGTGCTTAATTGAATTAGCTGTACTGATTGGCTGGGTGATTTTGTGATATCTTTGTTGTTTCTGATTCCTTGTGATTCACTGATCACAAGGGTGCCTTGTTTGTAACTTGAATCCACGAAAAAGTCACTAAAGACAATAAGTCAAGAAAGTCAAGCAGTGGAAAAAGTTTCCACTGCTCAACACCCAAAACTAGCCCCTGCTAGTGTAATTTTTTAGTTAGCTTATTAATAAGCCATATTGGCTTATCCAGACCTACAAAAACTTACTTTTTGTGATCAATCTTCCTCATTTGACCCATTTGATTGAACTAGAGCTTATCAGACCTTGACTTTGACTTTTTTTTTTCTAGAAAACTCATAAAGTTGACTTTTTATAAAGTGCTTATTTGCTTATTCCAGCTTAATGAGTGTTCTTACTGGAAAACTTTTTGTTGATTAAGCTTAGTTAAGTCATTTAAAAGCTTTTGAAACTTGAATCAGCTCTTGGGGTGGCCTAGAACTCGAAAACGACTATTTTGTCATTTTCTAAAGATAGCTTATTGCTTTTTCAGGCTTATTCCTTGTGCTTATTTCAAATTTCTTTTTACAGAACTCTTAAGTAACTCAAAAGAAGTTTGTGTGTCTAATTTGAGCTTATGGCATCAGCTTATAGCTTAATGGGCCAAAAAGCCCATTAAGAATAAGCTGCTTTTGAAATAAGCTAGCTTATACTCATTTTCAGCTTTTGGGCCTTCAGAGTTTTGTGTTTAAAATCAAATTTTGAGTCAGATAGGAGTTTTTGGGCTTATTTGGACAACATTTTTCTTATTGGGCCTTAATAAGCCCATTAAGCTAACTGTTTGGACTTTTGGCCCATTCTAGGCCCATTAGGGGTATTTAGGTAATTTCAACTTCATTTATGTATTTATTAGGTTAAAAATAAGCTAGTTTGAAACTTTTTAGAATTTTTTATAATTTTTGGATTTTTAATATTATTTTATTATTAAAAAAGTAAAATTTATATTTTTTAAGTATTATATTTTTATTAGGTTAAATACATTAAGTTAGGAATTTTACAATTTTTAGAATATTTTTATTGTCATTAGATTAATTTTTATAATTAATTTAAGTTTAAATAGCTTTTAATTGTTTTTAAATAGTTTTTATTAATTTTAAAATTTTCAAAAATAGTTTTAAATTAAGTTAAATCATTTTAGAGGTTTACAATTGAAAAAATCTCATTTTGGGCTTTTTGTTAATTAAATTGATTTTTTTGGCTTTAATTAGCATTAAAAAATTATTATTTAATTAAATAAAAGGTTTGAGTGATTTTTGATTTTTTGTAAACTCTGATTACATTATTTAGGATTTATTTCAGTTTTCTAGGAATTTTTAGGATAAATTTTTAATTTTGCTACTTTTTACGGTTTTACGTGTACGACTTTATCGTCTTAGTGTAATTTGTCATCGTAACCATCATTCTCTTCTTATCTCATTTCTATTTTCTTTTCTCATAATCATAATCACATCATTAATCATCTCTTAACACACACACCAAGCCTCCTTGATAACGATCCCCACTTTGGGTCATAACTTGTGGTTTTCCTAAATCACTTGTTAATACTTGCCCTAATTACGCTTTGTTTTCCTAAACAAGGTTGTAAATTACATCTATCATTTTGGCGCCGCTGCTGGGGAGGCGTGTTGTGTTTTGATTTGGCAATTGTTGTTTTTATATAGCCATAATAGTATTTGTATTAGTAGCACTCTACTAATACGTATTATCGGTTTTCGTTTTTTGTGTGAATATTATTAATATAATGTATACGTAGAACAATAAATTCACAAGTACTCCAAAAGTGTGAAAACACAACCTTGACTTGGGAGGTCATTACCCAATCATTGTATTCGAATCTCAAACAAGAATGAAAAGACAAAAATAGATAAATACTTTCGTGAAGCTCGATTTTGAAAAATACAAACTATAAGGTGGGTATAAGGCGGGTATTATAAAATATACCCTAAGGAAAAAGGCTCTTAAGTGCTTCGCGCCGCCTCGTTTCCCCGCTTGCTTGTGAGTATTTTGAAATTGAAAGCTAATCGAGGGTTTTGTCGCCCAAAGTATTATTAAGTATTATATATATACTTTCTTGGTTTCATTTGATTAAACCCTCTTGAACGTTTTGGTGTTCCACCAACGTTCTAAAGTCATCGAAGGTGTTCACTTCACGTGACCGTTTTCATTCCTTGAGGCTTCTTTAATCAAGAGATTTGATTAAGGAGGAGATTTGTAGATTTTGGTCTACTTAATACAATCACAAAAATCCAAAAAAAAGTAAAAACAATAAAAAACCACAAAAAAATTGGAAAAATACAAAACACCAAAAAGAATCTTCTTTGCTCATCCCCTCGTTGTACGTGACGTTTATGCAAACCCGCAACCAAGCAAGACGTGCACGTAAACGTAGAAACCGAAAGGAGTCAACACATACTCCTAATCTTTCTAGTGAGGAGTCTCCTATTGACGAACCTATCATAAGAGAAGAACCAACCATGGAGAATCGAACTATGATGGAGTTACTTCAAGCACCTACCGAGGGTTATGGAGAGGCTATTTTAATTACCGCTATCCTTGCGGAGAATTTTGAAGTGAAAACGGGTTTGTTGTCGATGATCCAAAACAACAGATTCCGTGGTGATGAAAAGGACAACCCGCACAACCATATCCGCCAATTCAATCGTCTTACCGCCACTTGCAAATCTAAGGATGTTGCTAATGACTCGATTAAGATGATGCCTTTTCTGTATTCCTTAGCGGGGCCCGCTAAAATTTGGTTAGAGAAAGAGCCACCCAATTCTATATTGACGTGGAAGGATCTCGTTTCTAAGTTTGTGAACCAATTTTTTCCGCCCTCTAAGACTACGCATTTGAAAAATGAGATTTCAAAATTTTCACAAGAATTTAATGAGAGTTTTTCAACGGCTCGGAATAGGTGTAAGGAAATGTTACATGAGTGTCCTCATCACGGTTTTTCCGACTTGCATCAAATTGACACGTTTTACAATGGACTTAATGATCATGAAAGGGATTATCTAAATGCCGCCGCGGGTGGTAATGTTTTGTGTAAAACGGTTGAGGAAGCTTTGGTGATAACTGAGAATAGATCTAAGGTGTATAGTCCTCGTAGCACGTCGAGTGTTCGTAAGGATTCGTCTTCGGCTTCACCTTCTTTGTCTAATACCATCAATGCTTGCCAAATTGAGGCTAACTTGGAAAACAAAATCTTTGATAAGCTTAAAGGACTTTTAATTGAATTCAAAGTTAGAGAACAAAGTGCTCCCGCTACGGCTAAAGCGGTTGAGGCTTCATGTATGTATTATGGTGGAGGTCATGATTTCTCCGAGTGCATTATCAGTGGTGGTAACACTTCGAGTGCCTACGCGGCCACGGGAACTTACAACCAAAACGGTCAAGTTACCCGCTCCAATCAATTGACTCCACCGGGTTTTGCTTCAAATCAAAATGCTAACAACAACTATCAAAACAATCAAGTCGGATTTAAAAACAATTACAAAGGAAACTATGGGAATCAAGGGGCTAATAATCAAGTTTCAAACAAAATTCAAAGTGATTTTCAAAACAACAACAAAGGTTTGCAAACTTTGAAAGATCTTCCAAATGAATTTGTTGAATACGCCAATGAAACGATGCTAGGTTTGACAACATTCAAAGAGAAATCATTAGCCTAATATCCGAGTTTAAGAACGACTTGAAGATTGAGTTGAAAAATGAGTTAGCAAATGAGCATAAAATCCATACAAACAAAATGGAAGGAAATGTAACTAGGTTACAACAAAACCAACAAAAAATGGAACAAGGGCAACATGAAATTAAGCAAGAAATGATTAAGGCCAAGAAGAGGCAATCCATGCTTGAGGACAAAATTTCATCTATGTTTGAGGCAATTATGTTCAAACTGTCTTCGAGTAGTCTTCCTAGCAACACCATATCAAACCCTAAGGGAGAGATGAAAGTGATTACCACACGTAGTGGTAAGATACTCAAGGAACCGACTCCTCAACCAATTGCTCCTACGGAGGATGCAATTGAGGAAGAACCCGAGGTGGTGGTCGAAAAGGAGCATGTCCAAATCCCACGAAGTACCGCTCATGCCACACCTACGGTTGACCCATTACCACATTTGGAACCCGAGATTCCAAAGGCTATGCCTATGCCTCAACCCACACCACCTTTGCCCTATCCATCGAGACTTAGAAAGGAGAAACGTCAAGAGCGCGATAATTACCAATTTGAGCTTTTTATGAAAATGTTTCGTGATTTGCACTTTAATGTGAGTTTCGCCGATGCTTTGGTCACGATGCCTCGATTTACCGCTAACTTTAAGAGTATGTTGAACAACAAGGAGAAATTGTAACAATTGTCTAGTTGTTCATCGGTTTATCTTAACCGCATACCTCAAAAAGTCGGTGATCCCGGTAAATTCTTGATTCCATGTGCAATCCAAGATATGGAAGAATGCTATGCCTTGGCCGATCTTGGTTCTAGTATTAACTTGATGCCACTTGCAATCTTCAAGTCGCTCAATCTTCCTAATCTTACTCCTTCACTAATGTCTATCGAGTTGGCCGACCATTCCACGATTCCCGCATGTGGATTGGCGGAAGACGTTTTTTGAAAGTGGGAAAGTTCTATTATCCGGTAGACTTTATCGTTGTCGATATTCCCACGGATCCTCAAGTTCCTCTCATTTTAGGTCATTCGTTTTTAGATACTTCTATGGCTTTGATTGATGTCCATGCTAGAAAGATCACCTTACGTTTCAACGACGAGGAACTTGTTATAAACGCAACTCAAAACTCTCAAATTTCTCATGTTTATTCCGTAGCAACCATAAACCTCGTTGATATGATCGACCTTGTTTGCGAGGAATTTTCACAAGAAGTTCTAGGTTTTGGTGATGATGAAAATAGTGGCAATCCCACTATGTTAGATCCCATTCTTGAGAATTCGACACCAACCTTCACTCCATTTGAAGGTGGTGGTTTTACGTTGGAAGAATTCGATGTTCCACGTACTTTTGACGAAGACCTCGACAATGATGAGGACTTCTCGATTATCAAGGATCTTCTCAACGATTTCCCATTTCCTCCACCCGAGGAGGTTATGAGTATCGAGCCCAAATCTTCAATTGAGGAACCACCAATCCTCGAGTTGAAAGATTTACCTCCTCATCTCGAATATGTCTTTTTGGAGGAGGGCGACAAGTTGTCGGTTATTATTGCGAAAGAACTTTCGAATGATGAAAAGACCGCACTTGTCAATGTTCTAAAGGATCACAAAGGGGCAATTGCGTGGAAGTTATCCGACATTAAGGGGATCGATCCCAATTTTTGTACCCACAAGATCTTAATGGAGGAGGATTACAATCCCGCAATCCAATGTCAAAGGAGGGTGAACCCCAAAATTCACGACGTCATCAAAAAGGAGGTCCTAAAACTCCTTGACGCGGGAATGATTTACCCTATTTCCGATAGCCCTTGGGTGAGTCCTATTCATTGTGTCCCTAAGAAGGGAGGAATGACCGTTGTGCCAAACGATGCCAACGAGTTAATTCCCACTAGACTCACGACCGGATGGAGAGTGTGCATTGACTATCGTAAGTTGAATGAAGCCACTCGAAAGGACCATTTTCCCTTGCCCTTCATGGACCAAATGTTGTAGCGTCTTGCGGGAAACGATTTCTATTGCTTTTTAGATGGTTTTTCCGGTTACTTCCAAATCCCCATCGATCCTCGTGATCAAGAAAAAGCTACGTTTACGTGTCCATATGGAACGTTTGCCTATCGTAGAATGCCATTCGGACTTTGCAATGCACCGGGAACCTTTCAAAGGTGAATGATGGCTATTTTTCATGATATGATCGAGAAGACGATGGAAGTCTTCATGGATGAATTTTCCGTGTTTGGTAGTTCGTTCACTTCGTGTTTGTCGAATCTTGAGATAATGTTGAAGCGTTGTGAGGAAACCAACCTTGTGCTTAATTGGAAAAAATGTCATTTTATGGTTTAAAGTGGAATCGTCTTAGGGCACAAGGTTTCAAAAGCGGGGATTGAGGTAGATCAAGCTAAGGTAGACGTCATCGCCAAATTACCTCATCCCAAAACCGTTAAGGGAGTTAGGAGTTTCCTAGGCCACACGGGCTTTTATCGTCGATTCATCAAGGATTTTTCAAAGATCTCTCAACCTATTACACATCTCCTTGAAAAAGATGCACGTTTTGTCTTTGACGAAGCTTGTGTACGAGCCTTTGAAATCCTTAAGAGGAAACTTACCGAAGCTCCCATTCTTGTTGCTCCCAATTGGAACCTCCCTTTTGAGCTCATGTGTGATGCTAGTGACTACGCCATTGGGGTCCTATTGGGGCAACGTCATGAAAAAAACTTCTTGCCTATTCATTATGCTAGCAAGACGATGACCGAGGCTCAACTAAAATACACTACAACGGAGAAGGAATTCCTTGCCGTGGTGTATGCATTTGAGAAATTCCGACCTTATCTCGTCTTGACAAAATGTATAGTGTATACGGATCATTCGGCTATCAAGTATCTTATGGCTAAACAAGATGCTAAGCCGAGATTACTTCGTTGGATTCTCCTCCTTCAAAAATTTGATCTCAAAATCGTTGACAAAAAAGGAGCCGAGAATCTAGCGGCCGATCATCTTTCTCGTTTGGAAGATCCTCACCAAAGTGTTTACGAGCCCAAGGAAATCACCAAAACATTTCCGCTCGAGACACTTGGTGTAGTGAATTCTAAGCTTTATTCTTCCACCCCATGGTTTGCGGACATCGTAAATTACCATGCGGGCAACTTCATCATCAAGGGTATGACGACTCAAGAAAAACGAAAATTCTTTCGTGACGTCAAGTTCTATTTTTGGAACGACCCTTACTTGTTTCGAACTTGTGCGGATCAAATTATTCGACGTTGTGTCTTTGGTACCGAAGCTTCTAAAATCCTTAGAGCTTGTCACGAGGGACCCACGGGTGGTCACCACGGTGCTAATCTCACGGCTAAGAAGGTTTTTGATGTCGGTTTCTTTTGGCCTACTATTTACCGAGATGCACATGAACTTGTGAAGTCGTGTGACTCATGCCAACGACAAGGAAAAGCCTCACAAAAAGATGAAATGCCACAAAATATCATCCAAGTATGTGAGATCTTTGACGTTTGGGGCATTGACTTTATGGGGCCGTTCCCATCATCTCGTGGTAATAAGTACATCCTTGTCGTCGTTGACTACCTATCTAAGTGGGTGGAAGCTAAGGCTTTGCCCACCAATGATGCTCGTGTGGTAGTCAAGTTTTTGAAAAGATTGTTTTCTCGGTTTGGAACCCCTCGTATGATCATAAGCGATCGTGGAACCCATTTTTGTAACGACCAATTCGAAAGGGTCCTAAGGAAATATGGGGTTACACATCGGATTTCTACGGCTTATCACCCACAAACGAGTGGGCAAGTCGAGGTTTCAAACCAAGCGTTGAAGAGGATCTTGGAGAGATCGATTGGGGAAAACCGACAATCTTGGTCGAATAAGTTGGACGATGATTTATGGGCCTTTAGGACCGCTCATAAGACGCCCATTGGGTGCACTCCTTATAAGCTTGTGTATGGGAAAAATTGTCACTTGCCAATTGAATTGGAACACAAGGCTTATTGGGCCCTAAAGCATTGTAATGATGATATAGAGACCGCGGGAAAACACCAGAAAATGCAATTAAATGAATTGGATGAATTAAGAGATATTGCTTATGAAAATTCATTGATCTATAATGAAAAGAATAAAAAGTTGCATGATTCAAAAATTAAAAACCGGGTTTTTAACATTGGGGATCAAGTTTTGCTTTTTAACTCTCGTTTGAAAATCTTTTCTGGTAAGTTGAAATCCCGTTGGTCCGGTCCATTCACCGTGACTCAAGTTTTTCCATATGGGACCATCGAGCTAGCTCAAGATGATGGCCCCAATTTCAAGGTGAATGGATATAGGTTGAAGCACTACTTTGGCGGGGAAGTTCCATCCTTGAACTACCTCGACCAAATCACCTTCCCCAATGATAATTAGTATTGAGGGGATCGAGTCGAGCTCATGACTCGGTAATCAAAAACGAGGTGCCTCATGGGGGAGTCCTATGCTTATCCTATGTACATATTATCGCTTTCTAATGTAGTAACGTGTGGGGATTTGTGCCCTTCCAACCTTTGTTCCGTGGTTGTTTGTGAATTGTGGATTTTAGATGATCATTATCTTCACGATTGGAGCCTCTCGTGTTCATTTTAAGGGAGCTCTCGATCGTTTGCTTTGAAGACTTTCTCAATATCCATGATATATCCTTTGATGTTCTAACCTTAGGTTTATAACACACTTCATAAACGGCTTTAAGTTTAACGGTTACACCCTTTCCATGCTAGATTAGGCATTCGACTACGTCTCTAGTATGGGGGTGTTTGTACCCCTTGACTCGAAACATTGAGGACAATGTTTAACTTTATTATGGGGGGGGGTGAATAGATAATTTCCTTGCCAAACCTTCACGCTTTCCAAAGTTTATCTTTTTGTTTATCGTTTTGTTGCAAAATAAGGCTAAAATGGCCAAATTTTAAATTTTTTCTCATGTTTTATAAGTGTTTGAAGACACGAATGTAGATTTTCCGATGGCGAGAATAAGAGTAATTTTTGACTCGACCGTGCGTGTTGAGCACTTAGCTTTGATTCCTTAACTTTTATTAGGCTAAGTCTCTTAAATGAGGACGAGAAATGATAGAGTTAATTATAAGTTACTATGCTAAACGTTGAGTACTCGTATTCTATCAAAAACTCATGTGTTCTCATTGTTTGCTTATTCTCCCTTCTCTTGTAAATATTTTTTGCTTAATAATTATTGACTTAGTGGTTTAGTCTTGATTGTTGGTTTCTAGTCTTTTCTAGTCGCTTCCGTGTAATTAAATTGGGAAGACATTAAGGTATCGCCAGCGTCACGGTTTTTAAGTATTGGCAACCCGAATAATCGAAAGCTTCACCCAATAATAAGATTTCAAGTGCTCACCTAAATCAAGCAAACAATTTGAAGCTCACAAGGCCGAAAAATCTATGCAAAATTGAAAGTGAATCAAGCCTTAATCTTTGAAGCTTTAAAGATCCAAAATTCACCTTAGCGTGAGGATATACGTCTTTGGCTAATAAAACCACCGATAAGGTGGATAATAAAAGGCAAGGCAAGACCGAAGTCATAATAAAAGCTTCATGGCGAAGTTGAATAAAAGATGGAGGTAAATCTATGATAATAAGGCCCTTCCGTTAGTGGGCGTATAAAAGTCTTGGTAATAAGTCTCATGTTCAAAACCGTTATAAAACCGTGTTTATCGATCCTTCTTGTCGACTTAATTTTTTGACATCGTTGTCTATTAGGAGGGGTTATTAATTCGATGGTCTTGGTTACACCGTTAGGACTCTATTTTTTGACCTAAATCTCTATTATCGCATAAGTCAAACAATGCATCCTCGTGAAACATTCAAGACAAAATAAAATATAAGAGATACAACTTAGGATAATGGGAGGATAAGTATGTGATTAGGGCATATGAGTAGTGTTAGCATTACTAACTTATAATGACAATGATCTCGTTGCACGCTTAGCATGGAATTGGGGTGAAAATCGAGGACGACGAAATTATTTCTAACGAAGCATTCACGTGTTCTTGTTCTATGAACCTAAACGTCCCATTTTGCGATGAAAATCATACATTATGTCTAAATCACAAGTAGTAGCAATAGTAGTAGTATAGATAGTTTATCATTCAATAAATGTGAATAAAAATGAATTTTGGAGGTGCTATGATACTTTATTCTAGCATTGCGTGAGGGCCCGACAATGGTTTAGTATGGGGGAGTGATGAGACTGCTTTTATACATAGTCTCATCGTCCAAAAAGGGCTTTAAATGCATAAAATATCATGAAAATGGCCAAATATATGCGTGTGTTTATTACTTGTGTATTTTAGGTACGGATATTGAGGAAATGACAAAAGATCACAAGAATCATACAAAAATGAACACGGGAAACGAAGCCGCATAATGAACCAAGCCCTAATGAAGAATTTTCCAAGACAAACCCTTGAAGATTTGAAGATTATGCAAGAAGTGTCCTCCAATATTGAAGAATTGACACTTTATACCCTTGTATCCTCATAATTACAAGATTGGTCCCTAAAGTTTGTCTATATTACAAAAGGGCCCTCCACTTTGAAGAATTGGCAAATTTAGTCCCTCAAGAAAACTAAATTGTCAATAATTATCCTCCTCAAAGTCAAACATACCATGAAGGACTAAGTTACAAGAAACTACAAGTTTGGTCCTTTCAAAATGTCAAAATTACCAAAATGACCCTTGACTTTGAAGAAATGGCAAAAATGGTCCCTCATTAATCATGATTTGTCAAATTCAGTCCTCCAAGAAGTCAACAAGACAAGTCAAGACCATTATCTATGAAGAAAATGCCAAATTAGTCCTTCAAGAATCAAGAAATGGCATGAAATACCCCTGAAATCACTTTACAAAACTTTTTTGGGCAAAAGTGTGAAGTTGGAAACTTCAATAACAAAGAAATCCGGATTTTGGCTAGTTTATTTGCAAGTGACAAGAGAAGGAGAAATGAGGGGCTTAAATGGGCAGACACAATACTTACCTTAACCTCTTATCACATGACACGTGCCCCACTACCAAAACCAACCAATCACCACTCTCCCTTCCTCCACATCATCATCCACTTAAACCCGGTTTATTATTTTTTAAACTTGGCGCCTTAACAACAATTTAAACCTTAATCACTCCTTAAACAGATTAAACACACAACTATTCACCTCAAGAACAATTTTGGGTTTTCTTAATCTGCTTGAAATTAGACCCTAATATGCTCCAGAGTTATGATTAAGGTATACCTAAACACAACCCAACCTTAAACTCCCTTGCCACGTCATCCTATAGCTCACAAGATTCCCCTGCTTTACCACCTTTGAGGAAGAATCCAAAATTGTGACAGCCATCCAACCATCCTTGTTTCTGCTTTCATTTTAAGCATCAATGTGAGCCATTGATCACATTTTCACTATGCCAACTCACACAACCAGCCAAGAAATGTCACATGATCTTCAAGACTTTCAAACCCTCAAGGGCATTTTTGGGACTTCATCAGCAATTAGAGTTACGTTTTTTAGCTTTCACTAGTTAATTGTAAGCCTATAAAAGGCATAGGACCCTTTACATTTAACTTTGCTCTTGAATTTTCCTTGTTCACTTTTCTGTAAATCATATATTCAATTTAATGAAATGTGTTTGAAATTGTGAAGAAAACTCAAGTGCCAATCATTATATCTGCTTGTTATTGTTCTTTGTTAAGTAATCTTGAATCCTAAAACCTGTTTTCAAAGGAGTGTGCAAAAGTTTGCATATTTTCCTTAAATCTTGATATTTTGCTAAGTCTTGTTCAAACCTTGGAATTCTTAGGCTATAAAGCTGATCATAGCATCCTGATATTGTGATATCAAGGTGTTGTGAAGCTTATAACTTGGGGATAATCAAGTGTGGGGAAATAAGGTTGCATTAATCAAGGATTTTCCACTTTTCTGTTTTTGATAATTTGTGCTTCTAACTTTGTTCCATCTTAGCAACTTGATATTGGAAGCTTGTGCTTGTTCTTGCTAGCACATAAGCTCAAACATACGTGGGTGTGGATGTACATCCATGAGGTTTGAACCCTTAATCCCAAAATCTGATAAAACTTTGGATATTTGTGATATTTGTGTTCTACTTGTGTATGTTGTTCTTGGGCTCCAAATCTTGTTGAATCTGTTCATGTTTGATGTTTTTATGTTTATGAATGCATGTGCTAACCTAAATCATACTTTTGATTTGAAAATTGTTGATTTGAAAATATAAAAGGGTGTTTGGGTTAACCTGTTTTGAATCATAGTGTGTTATTGTGTTATTAGAAGTACTTGGTTTGAGTTGGTATCTGTTATTCACTTGGTTGTGTACTAGTTTCTGCAAGTTATTGGTTTTCAAACCTTGAATCAAACATTATGCTATATCTCATTGGATTTGACTGATTTTGACCTAAGATTTTGGAAATACCTAGAGTATATGCATGCTTAGGGATAAAAGGTGTTAAATCATAGTTAATATAACCTGGTTTGAAGATTTGAGTGTTTGAATTTGGCTTGTTGGTCAAGTACATCAACAAAGTAAAAATCTGTTTGTGTTAGTGTTCATCAGTAACCTTATTGTGCTTGAATCTTTATTTAGGCCTTGAACCATTGCATGAAACCTGTTTAAACTTGTTCATTTAAGTTTATTATAGCTTGCGTATGCTTTTGGTGCAATTTGGTTGGCTGAATTTTGCTTAAACAACTTATAAGTGCTTAACTACTTACTGTTCATGTCTATGAGATGTCTAGTGCTTAATTGAATTAACTACACTGATTGGCTGGGTGATTTTGTGATTTCTTTGTTGTTTCTGATTCCTTGTGATTCACTGATCACAAGGGTGCCTTGTTTGTAACTTGACTCCATGAAAAAGTCACTAAAGACAAAAAGTCAAGAAAGTCAAGCAGTGGAAAAAGTTTCCACTGCTCAACACCCAAAATTAGCCCCTGCTAGTGTAATTGTTGGGAATAAATCTATGTATACTTGTTACCCTTGCTAGTTGATTATTCGTACCCCTGCTAGAGTAAGTTCCCCCTGCCAAATAACAAAGGCAGGGGGATTGGTTCCCTTGCTGAAGTCAAAGGCCCTGCCGTCAGAGATAAACTTAGAATAGATTTTTACGCGTTTTTGTTACTACTCCTTAATACTTTCCAAGTTTGTTAGTAGTGATCTTGTACGTGAGTCCTTATGCCTATAAAAGGACTCACTAGGTTAGCATGCAAAGTGTGTCTTTCTCTATTGTCTTTCATAATCATACTTTAAGGTTTTGTAAACCCTAATACCATTATAGGGTATTCGTATATCATTGATATATTAAAGTTCAACGTTTGCTTTAATCATATTGTTCTTGTGCTAAACACTATATTCCACATCTTGTTTAGTTACTTTGTCTTGCAAAGTTTCTCTAGTGTTAGATTAAATTTATTCTTTCTATCACAACCCTTAAACAAACTATTAAGGTTTAAGATCTGAGTTTGGGATCAACAAGTGGTATTAGAGCTTGTTGAGAAACTTTGTCTAAACCAAGAACAAAACCCTCATACCAACCATGTCTTCAGACTCTTCCTCAAACAAAAACAACCACAATAACCTCAAATTACCCATGTTGGATCCTGAAAACTTTGAATTATGGGAATTCAGAATCCAACAATACCTCAAAATGGAACACTATGTTCTCTGGGAGATCATAGAGTTTGGTGATCAAGTCAACAAAATGGTGGTTGTTGAAGAGGGAAAGGAAGAAGAGAAAGGTGAAAATTCCAAAGGTAAGGATAAGAAGAAATCTGCTGCTCTTTGTGATAAGGAAATGCTGGCCAGAAGGCATGATGTCAGAGCTCACAGCTCATTGCTGCTGGCTCTACCTGATAGACATCAACTAAGATTCAGAAAGTACAAAACAGCTAAGGAACTATGGGAATCCATAGGCACAAATTTTGGAGGAAATAAAGCCACAAAGAAGAAGAATAAGAATCAGATGCTTGATGATTTTGCTTCTTTCAAAGCAATTGGTGATGAATCAATTGGCGCTATTTACAATAGGCTTCAAGATATGGTGGCCCAATTGGAATTCTTTGATATTGAAGTGACAAGAGAACAGGTGAATACCAGGTTCCTTAACAGCCTCCAGAAGGAATGGTTTGTCTACAAGGCAATTTGGCAGAATAAGGATGACTTGGATAACAAGAACATTGATGACATATACAATAACTTGAAAGTTTTTGCACCTGTTGTCAATGAGATGAAGTCAAAAGGAACGATTCCCACCAACTCAAATGGATCTACTGATTCCCCTGCTAACATGGCATTCATATCGCAAAGCAGTGGAATCTCCAAAAGGAGTGGAATCGAAGTATCCCCTGCTGCTTATTCCCCTGCTACCAGGTCTGGATCATCTTATGATGAAGAAAGGCCAGCTACATTCAGTCTTGACACTGCTTGTGCCTTTATAGCATCCTAAGGGCCACAAGGATCTACTGTGTTGCACGAAGATCTAAGTCAAATCAGTAAGCAAGGACTGGAAGAGATGGATATCAAGCGGAACATGTCTCTGCTTAGCATGAGAGACAACAGGTTTTACAAGAAGTATGGGAAAAAGATCTCAATCAATCCCTCTGATGTGGCTGGGTTTGACAAAACAAAGGTTGAATGCTACAACTGTGGCAAGAAGGGTCATTTTGCTAGGGAATACAGAGGACCTAAGACTGGGAACAACTATAGGAAGGAAACCAGAGATGATGATTCTGATGCTAAAGCTATGGTAGCCATGCAGGGGATAGATGGAGCAGGTGGATGGGATTGGAGTGCCATGATAGAGAATGTGGAAAGAAATCAAGCATTGGTTGCTGAGGAAAAAAGAGGAAGATTTTGCACTTATGGCCATGTCAAGTTCCAGCTCAGACAATGAGGTATACGATGATTCATATTGCACTTATGCTTGTAGGAAAAATACTGAGTAATTGAATGATCAAATCAGAAAGGTAAAAGTTGACTATATCAATTGTGACAATGACCTTGATAATTATAGACGTGCTTTAGAACAGTTAGAGTCCACCATAAGAGAGTTTAAACAAAGAGAAAGTGATTATAGGGATCACATTGTGATTCTAGAAAGAGATGCTAAGGAGAATAATACCTCCATTAAGGAGTTGACTGCTGAACTTGAAGTTTTTAAATCTAACAAAAAGATTGATGATGAAACTGTTGAAAAATTTGGAAAAGCTTCAAAAGATTTAACTAAAGCAGTTGAAATTGGTCAATCTCCTAGGGACAAAACAGGGGTTGGGATTAAAATGAGCATGCTACCATACCACCACCTCCTGCCAATATTCATGCACCTTTTCCTAGAAAAGACTTGTCTTGGACTGGTCTCCCTTGTTTTCAAAAACAGGATGATATTGAGTTTGACTTGAGTGCTTACATACCTAATAGTCTTGATACTGAAGAGCCACTAGTGAAAACTAGTATTATTAGGGACTTTGAAAAGGAACATATTGCTTTAAAACAATGGAAAATTGATAACCCTGTTCTATTTTCAAGAGGAGGACTTTTGGTAGTGATTCTAGTTCTAAGAGTAGTTCATCCAAATCTAAAACCAGATCACAGTCCCCTAAGTCCACCATTAAATATGCTGGTATGTACAGGCCTGTCAGAGGTAATCAAAGAAGTTGGAATGACCAAAAGTCTCATCAATTAGGAGAAGACTTTGTGATAAATACAAAGCCCTGCTTCACATGTGGCAGTTTTGATCACACTTATCAAGAATGTACGGCACCAATGGAAGTTGTGGCTGCAAATCCTTTAAAGGATATGCAACCGAAAGCCATTCTTCTAAATGCAGGGGCAAAATCCTTTTCCCCTGCCAAGTATGTTGCCCCTGCCTTGAGAAACAGGGTTACTGACAAATATGTTGTTCCTGCACTTAGAAAGGTGAATGATGTTCATACCAAGCCCAGCACTTCCATGACCAACCCAACACCTCATAATGCATATAGATCTGGCCCTAGACCTCACCAACACATAAATAGAGGCCAAAACAAAAGATGGGTTCCCTCTGCTAAGCATAGGGATTCCCCTGCTAAACCTGGGGTATCCCCTGCTAGCAAAGTTTTGCCTTTTAGGAACATGGGTAGATGGGGAAAAGCTGTGAAAGCCTCAGCTCGTTGGGTTTGGGTACCCAAAAGGGGTGCTTAGTCTAATGGTGTATCTCTAGTTTTTGATAAGCTATCCTACATTGATATACGAGGTAGATCCAAGTGTGTAATGGCTTGGGTCCCCAAGAAAAACTAATTTGTTTTTCTTTTTGCAGGTGACAAAGAAAACAAGGGATGATAGAGCATATTGGGATAGTAGATGCTCAAGAAGCATGACTGGAAAAAAATCTTATCTGTCTAACTTTGTGCCCCTGCATGACAATGATGGTGTTTCTTTTAGAGATGGGCATGGAACAATAACAGGAAAAGGAACTATTGTCACCAATGGGATGACCTTTGATAATGTCTACTTGGTGAAAGAGGTGGATGCCAAAGAGTCACCATTTGAGTTGATATCTTACTCAGATAGTGACTATGCTGGTGACAACAATGATAGGAAGTCTACAACAGGTGGATGCCAATTTTTGGAAAGCAGACTTATATCTTGGGAATGTAAGAATCAGACTATTATGGCCACATCAACAACTGAAGCTGAGTATGTAGCTGCTGCTGCATGTTGTGGTCAAGTACTTTGGGTTCAGAATCAACTGCTTGATTATGGGTATAACTTTCTTAAAACCAAGATATTTATTGACAACAACAGCACCATTTGCATTATTAAAAACCTTGTTTTTCATAGCAAGAATAAACATATTGAAATAAGACATCACTTTATCAGAGATTGTTTTGAAAAAGGACTAATTGTCCCTGAGAAAATTGATACAGAACTTAATGTTTCTAATCTTTTAACAAAAGCTTTTGAAGTGGGGAGGTTTCAGTACCTGGTTGCAGGTATTGGAATGGTTACTCGCTAAAAATTGATGTCTATTATGTCATGTATATACAAGGTTACCTCATTTCTGTTGTTGTATAACTGTTAGTCAATTTTTCCATTATTTTTCATTCCACTGCTTTTGAACACAGATCCCCCTGCTGGGGGTTCATTCCCCTGCTAAGAGAGTTTTTCTCTTTAAACCGGGTTTGTTCTTTTTAAAAGTGATTATATGTGGTTTTAGACTAATAATGCAGAGATCCATATGGTGCATACTATTCTCATTGGTGAATCAGGTATATGCTCTATGTTTAAGGGGAGGTTAGGTCACACCTTTAGGACTCAGGGTATCCTTAGGATGCTCATATATGATCTTAGATCATATCCATTGGTGAGTAAAGGTTCAGGGTGATGAGGGCTTGCTGCAAAGCTTGTCAGAATTTAGAAACCTTGAGGCACTGTAATGGGTACTTGCACTTCTCTATCAAAACAGCTTGCTGTTCAGGTACATATGTGTGGTACACATTGCCAAGACTAACTGACCATAGGTAAGGGAAAAGGTAGGGATGGTGACTAGGGTATGCATATTTTCTTGGGTTGACCAGGTGCAGGGTGACTTATGTGTTGACTTTTTGTGCTTAGACCTTTGCTGAATAGAGGACTCTTGAGTTTCTATGTATCTATCTTGTGTATACAAGTGTGTGAATTGGAGCAAAGCTAGTTAGCATTGGTCTCTCCATGACTAGTCTAATACCCCTAGGAAAGTTTCCCCTGCTTTCACCTTTTGCTTCCCCTGCTTTAACATCATTCCCCTATTTGACCGTTGACCGACAATACCGTTACCCTGTTCATAGCCGTTGGGTCTGCTTGCACAAATTTTGGTTAAGGAATATTTTATTGTTTTTAAAAGATATTTAAGGCGCTTTCTTCGCTGATTGGTAATCTTTACTTTATTATTTCAAATAAATCACTTTTTTATCAAGATTTATCTTTGATATTTTTGCAATTTGAAAATTTGGTCCAATCACAGCTCTTCAAATCGCCTATAAAAACTTAATTCCCTTCACAAGCAGGTCCATCTCTCTCACTCGACTAAATCCCACCGACCTCTCACCTTTATAAACCTTCAAAACATTTTCAAACTTTATCATGTCTCTCAAAATTGCTGCTAATCATAATCAAATCGCTTTATTACATGATCAACCAGTAGAGTTTGTTGATGCTGTGGCCTTTCTAAATTCCTCGTATTTTAGAGTGGCCCTTCTCATCAACCCTAGAATTTACACCTCACACATTCAGCAGTTCTGGTCTAAATCCATGACCAAAACAGTGAATGGAGATGTTACAATTCAAAGCACTGTAGATGGTCATCCCAAGGTGATTATACCTGCCTCCATCAGGGACAATCTTCTTCTTGATGATGAGGATGGGATAACCAACCTATCTGAGGCTGAAATCTTTAAGGGTCTTGTTAAATTGGGGTACACTCTTTCTAAAGACCAAAAATGTAAGTTTGCTAAAGGTCAGTTTGCCCCACATTGGAAGTATTTGATTCATAAATTTTACAATGTTTGTCACCAAAAACCACTGCTTTAAATGAATTTGGTAGTGAGATGGCTTCTGCCCTGATCTGCTTAGCAACATGGAGGAAGTATTGTTTTTCTCAAATGATTTTCAAAGGAATGGTTAAAAATGTTTCAAGCAATTCAAAATTCTGTATGTACCCAAGGTTTATAGAACTTCTGCTGAATATGAGTGAACATGGTCCAATCACACACAAAAACTACTTTTCAGCAACCAAGCACACTACCAAACTATTCACCACACTTCTTGCACCATCCCCACAATTTTCTGGCAGGTCCATTCCACTCACTTCAATTATGATGAAACAAATCAGACAGGAAGAAGCCAAGACACAAACAGCCAAACACAAACCTTCTAATTCCCCTGCCAAGAAACTACACCCTGCCAGTGCTCTACCCCCTGCTGATCCACAACATGAAAGGCGATCTAAATCCAAGTTTGCTAGGTCTCCCTTGCCTGGTGAATCTTCACAAGTAGCAGAAAGGAGAGTCTCCAAGGGTTTGGAGCAACCTGAGGGTTTGGCTGCCACTACTATCTCATCCTCAAGGGGTGAGCATGATAGTGACACCATCAGTAAGTCCTCTCCCTCACTCCATGATATCCAAAAAGGGGAGAAATCCCCTTCTAGGGGTTGAGAGCAGCATGAAACCTATGACCATTTTGGAATTGACGAAAATGTGCATGAGTTTGGAAAGGCAGAATGCACAACTTGTACAAAATGTCAAAAAGCAAGGTCTGGTTATCAATAACTTGGAAACCAAACTTGCCACACTTGAGGGGAGGAGAAAGCCCAGGCTTATCATATCCACAGATGAGGATGCTTCCAAAGGGGAGGAATTTCCCAATACAGAAGAGTCTACTCAGTACTATTCATATCCTGGTGGTGTACAAGGAAAGATAGCAAGTGCTGAGAAAGGGATTGAGAAAGGAAGTGCTGATAAGGGAAGTGATAAGGGGAGTGCAACTAAAGAGATTGCTCAAACATTGCTAACTATGGGCAATCAAGAAGAAGCCCCTGCTTCAAAAGTTTCCCCTACTGTTGCTGATCCTACTGCTGTAAGTCGTTCCCCTGCTAAGCCTATTACTCAAACTTTTGTTAGAAAGAATAGAAAGCAACCAGCTCAGAAGGGAATTACAATCAAAGAACCTGCATCTAAAGTTAAACCAGCACCAGCAGTGGATCCAAAAGACAAAGGAAATGGGATCATGGTTGAACAGCCCAAGAGAAAATACAAGCATAGAACTCCTAAACAGCAAAGGGCTCAAGAAGCACATGATGCACAAGTAGCTCTCAGGCTACAACAAGAGGAGATTGATATGTAGGATCAGAGAATGCAAAAGATGAGGCCTAAAGATATGCTCAAGCAGGTTGAAATTATGCATAGAGAGTTGGATGACAGGGTGCCTCATGTTGGAGAATTTCTAGATCAATGGGAGAAGGAGTTAATAAATGCTCCCTTGAAAGACAGGTATGAGTTGACTTGCCTTGTTTACAAATATCAAACTGAATATTTGGAAAGGAGGGAAAATCAAATTCAGAGAGAGAAATATTTGAGTTTTGAGAAAGGGAGACTTGAACACTACAAAGTTTTGCTCAAGAGACATAAGAAGTGGAAGGATGGGGACTTCACAGATATGAGTTTTGAAGCTATAAAAAGAGCAGTCAGACCAGTTTTAAGGGAATATGATGTGGAAGACTTTATGACTATGAACTCTCCTGAGGAAGCTGAGTATCTTAGGAGACAAAGTGAAGTGTTACAGAAAGCTAGGGAATCCAAGAAAAGAAAGGCTGAATGAACAACTTTGGAAACTACACAAGCAGGTGCATCATCCCAAGCAGGTGCATCATCACAAGCAGGGGCATTACATCAAGCAGGTGAAAGTTTTCCAGAGATTGAGAAGTCTGTACTTAATGTACAAAGAGCAGCCAAAAGACTCAAGAGAATGGAGAAAGTTGGCACAGTTACTAAGGAGTCTCAACTTCCTTTAAATGAAGAACATGATAAACAGCTAATTCTGAAGGAAACTGATGATATCTCACCTAGTGAACTTGGAAAGAAGTTTGCTATAATAGAGTATGTTGTTTATGAACACAAAGGGAGGACTTGGTGGAAGCTTACAAGAGCTGACAATACAGCACAGACATTTCTAAGTCTAGATGTCATGTTTCAAACCTTGGATAGTGAGGACTTAGAAGATCTGTGGAAAATTTTGAAAAAGACTTTTTGCTGCAAAACCTCCTACCATGGATGGTGTGGAGAAGGATTGGGTAATCTGGGAGTGCATGCATAGGATGTATGAGCATGAGTTATTTGATCCTATATTTGATGTAGTGAATAAGGAGATTTGTTGTATTGGAAGCTGTTTACCAATTCTGGGGTCTATGAGGTAGTAATGGAAGGAGTAAGTGTGTACTTGATCAATCATCGTTATTATCCCTTCACTCAGGAGACCTTGAAGAAACTAGCACAGGCTAACTTGATTGTAGACGCTAAAACGCCTGTTGCTTATGATCTGGTAAGGATGATGCATAGTCAGATTTGGCCAGAAAGTTTGTAAGCATCCTCATCAACTAGGATTTATTCAAAAACTTGTCTTTAGGGGAAAGCACAAGTTTAGGGGAGGATTGTTGGGAATAAATCTATGTATACTTTTTACCCCTGCTAGTTGATTATTCGTACCCCTGCTAGAGTAAGTTACCCATGCCAAATAACAAAGGCAGGGGATTGGTTCCCCTGCCGAAGTCAAAGGCCCTGCCGTCAGAGATAAACTTGGAATAGATTTTTACGCGTTTATGTTACTACTCCTTAATACTTTCCAAGTTTGTTAGTAGTGATCTTGTACGTGCGTCCTTATGCCTATAAAAGGACTCACTAGGTTAGCATGCAAAGTGTGTCTTTCTCTATTGTCTTTCATTATCATACTTTAAGGTTTTGTAAACCCTAATACCATTATAGGGTATTCGTATATCATTGATACATTAAAGTTCAACGTTTGCTTTAATCATATTGTTCTTGTGCTAAACACTATATTTCACATCTTGTTTAGTTACTTTGTCTTGCAAAGTTTCTCTAGTGTTAGATTGAATTTATTCTTTCTATCACAACCCTTAAACAAGCTATTAAGGTTTAAGATCTGAGTTTGGGATCAACAGTAATTTTTCAGTTAGCTTATTAATAAGCCATATTGGCTTATCCAGGCCTGCAACAACTTACTTTTTGTGATCAATCTTCCTCATTTGACCCATTTGATTGAACTGGAGCTTATCAGACCTTGACTTTGACTTTTTTCTAGAAAACTCATAAAGTTGACTTTTAATTAAGTGCTTATTTGATTATTCCATCTTATTGAGTGTGCTTATTGGAAAACTTTTGGTTGTAAGCTTAGTTAAGTCATTTAAAAGCTTTTGAAACTTGAATCAGCTCTTGGGGTGGCCTAGAACTCGAAAACGACTATTTTGTCGTTTTGTGAAGATAGCTTATTGCTTTTTCAGGCTTATTCCTTGTGCTTATTTCAAAATTCTTTTTACAGAACTCTTAAGTTACTCAAAAGAAGCTTGTGTGTCTAATTTGAGCTTATGGCATCAGCTTATAGCTTAATAGGCCAAAAAGCCCATTAAGAATAAGCTGCTTTGAAATAAGCTAGCTTATACTCATTTTCAGCTTTTGGGCCTTCTGAGTTTTGTGTTTAAAATCAAATTTTGAGTCAGATAGGAGTTTTTGGGCTTATTTGGACAAAATTTTTCTTATTGGGCCTTAATAAGCCAATTAAGCTAATTGTTTGGACTTTTGGCCCATTCTAGGCCATTTAGGTAATTTCAACTTTATTTCTGTGTTTATTAGGTTAAAATAAGCTAGTTTGCAACTTATTAGTATTTTTTATAAATTTTGGATTTTTAATATTATTTTATTATTAAAAATTAAAATTTAGATTTTTCAGGTTTTTATATTTTTCTTAGGTTGAATACATTAAGTTAGGAATTTTACAATTTTTAGAATATTTTTATTGTCATTAGATTAATTTTTATAATTAATTTAAGTTTAAATAGCTTTTAATTGTTTTTAAATAGTTTTTAAATAGTTTTTATTAATTTTAAAATTTTCAAAAATAGGTTTAAATTAAATTAAATCATTTTAGAGGTTTACAATTGAAAAAACCTCATTCTGGGCTTTTTGTTAATTAAATTGATTTTTTGGCTTTAATTAGTATTAAAAAATTATTATTTAATAAATAAAAGGTTTGAGTGATTTTTGATTTTTTGTAAACTTTAATTACATTATTTAGGATTTATTTCAATTTTCTAAGAATTTTTAGGATATGTTTTTAATTTTGCTACTTTTTACGGTTTTACGTGTACGACTTTATCGTCTTAGTGTAATTTGTCATCGTATCCATCATTCTCTTCTTATCTCATTTCTATTTTCTTTTCTCATAATCATAATCACATCATTAATCATCTCTTAACACAGACACCATGCCTCCTTGAGAACGATCCCCACTTTGGGTCATAACTTGTGGTTTTCCTAAATCACTTGTTAATACTTGCCCTAATTACGCTTTGTTTTCTGTGAGACCCCCAAAATCAAGCAAGGAAACACATAGGCAGAAAAGGGGTTCCACGTCATGGTACAAGAAACAATGAAATAATGTTGACATAAAATTGACGTAATAAAAACTTATACATTACATCACAAAAAGATCAGAGTTTTTAAACGAAGGTCCCAGAGTTTTATAAGCGGAAAATCTATTATTTAAAACTGGTTTTGTAACATGTTGTTACCAAAAAAAATATAGCATAAACTTCTGACAGCTTTTACCAAAACCAAACTTTAAAAAGTAACACAGAATTCTCCAAGCTGCGATAATATCCTACGGGCTCCCATCCAAGCAAAGCTAAGTAATAATACCTGAGATTAAACATGTAAAATTGTCAACATAAAGTTGAGTGATATTCATAGGTTTAGCAGTAAAGGTGTGGAACACAAGCATTCATTTGTAAAACAAGAAATAGAGAAAATGGTTACGTACGATAACCATAGTCCGAAACCATTATTATTGCTATTTAGTTCATGAACCGAAGCTTAACTCAATGTAAGTTCCTCTAGTGAGTATTCAGCCTAAATACTCAAGTATAAACAAATATTAGTGCGTCATGGTTAAACAACCGCAGCATGGGACGGGGATTGTCAATCCCGATGGATCCACCCACAACATTCGCGCTTAGCAACACAAGTAAATTAACGGTTCATGATCAGGAGAGGAAACTTAAGGGCTATAACTAAAAGCAATAATAATAATGAAAATCTGTTGGTAATCATCAAGTTCTGGAAAGCATACAAGTTCTGGATAGCATACAAGTTCTGGATAGCATACAACTTCTGGATAGCATACAAGTTCTGGATAGCATACAAGTTCTGGATAGCATACAGTTTTAAATGAATGTGTTCCACCATGTAAAATCTCACCCCGCGTTTAGAAACAATGTATAAGTAGTAAAAAGGGGCTATGAACTCACCTGAGCGATAGCGATATCAAACGAGGATAACGATCAGGATAATAGTGACAGGAGTGAAACGATGAAATAAGATAAGCCGAGAAACCACAAAGCTTCAAACGACGGCCTAAAATAAATTGGCGCGTCTTAGAAATATACATGACAACGAGCAAAGTTGAAATCATTTTTATAAACAAACTTTATTAATAAAATAACTAAATTATAATCTTAGGACTAGTGTTGAAAAGCATAAAACGAACAAGGACCAAAAGTGTCGTTTTGAAAATATATACTATTTATTTGTATATAGCTTTGTAAATCAAGGACTAAAGATATAAATGTTCATTTGAAATACATGAAAATGACGTGAAGATGTATATCTTCATTCTCAACATAATTTGTATGTAAATCTTGCCGTGTTCTTCATTTAAAATATTTCATGCAAATTACAATCAATTACAAGTGGTAATATTAAGTTTGATATCGAGTAATACCTTAGCTCCACGTGAAATTCGAGTGACTCGAAGACATGATGCGTGAATATAAATATCGAAGAACACAAGTACTAACCAAGTAAAATCTGCCCGAGACTCGAACTAAAACGCAAATTCGAACCCGCGGCTAATAAACTGAATACCAACGATTAGGAAACCAAATTAAAGCTCGACCCACACCGACTTGAACCGAGGCCGTGATTGAACCCACAACTCGAGCTCATACCCGCTTCTAACATACTCGGAAGAAACTTTTGATATCCAAATTTAAATGAAGACATTTTATTAATAATTGACCACTATTATCAACACTATTCAATTAAACTCATTGATAGTAACTTCTATATCCTCAAGAGATATATATATTACGAAAGATTCAAATGTAAAACTTTAGATCGACTAAAAGTAGACATGTAGCTAACAGCTTTGGTGACGTGTTTCATTTTGGAAGACACGTACATGTGTGGAGACCAAATGGTTCATTTTATATATTTATTCATAATACGATAAAGCGGGTATTATCAAAACCCGATATTTTAAAAGTTACGCGATTTGAAAGATACGCGTAGACCACGAAAAATAAACACTCAATATAAAACAAAAACGTCGACATTCGGAGAATATTGATATATTTTGGTAAAAAAATAAGGGATTATTATTTATTAAACGTTAACGCGTCATATAAATAAATGACACTTAAAAGTTTAGCATAAATTACGAAGAATGCTCATAAAATGAAAAATTAGAACGACGAAAATAAAAATATTTCTATGTCATAACAGATATATTTATGATCGATGAAGGACATAGACTTTGCTAATAAATAATAAAAGGCACATTTTTTATATATTAAAGCAATAACCTTGTCGGTGAACCGAAAATTCAATATTATTAGTCGAACGTATATGACAAATAAAAGTCGATTAATTAGTATTGGTCCGAATATTTAAAATAGTATTAGAACTCGGTCTAAATATTAATTTTAAAGTTCGGGTTACAATAGTAAATAAATTTGGAAAAATAAAAATAATAATTTTAATTTTTTTATAACTCCGAATAAAATATTATCAATGATCAGAAAAATAATTAAAATATATTTTAATTAAAATTCTAGAGATCTCAGGATTTACGTATGAAAAAGTAAAGAGGAACAAGTAAAACATTGTAAAATCGAGTAGTACGAATAAAAGAATAATTTAATTACCGCGAAAAATATGAGTTCTCACAGTCGCCCCTCCTAAAGGAACTCTGGTCCCTAGAGTTCCACTAGAGACGGAAGAAAATGCAAACAAATGACTAGCAATAGCACGAGGGAATAAAACGAAATTCGTACCAATTCTTAACAAACGTGATAGAATAGACGCGTCGATGAACAAAATAATAAGAAACAAGGATTTAGCCAGTCATCACTTCTTGAGTGCAGTTGGTGTCACCAACAACGGCTTATTAAGTGTTCGATGGTCGATACACGATCGAAATAGAAAAGCCACGCAATAAATTTTCGAATCACAGAAAATTCTTAAGAAGTTTCTTGATAGTAATTCCAGTAAACTGAACAACACTAGCCATGAAAGACGAAATCAACACATAATTCACACGAGTGAATTTCAAAATGATAGAGTCTAACACATAATCATAACAGTTACACAAATTTATCGTTCACGTCCCGTCATAAATCACTATTCGCGTCTAGAGGCGTTTCGAAGGTCTACCAAAATAGATAGGAAAGGTTGGTAAATGAATAAGCATAAAAATATTGAAATTTTCAAGTCTGGTATCAATGGTAAGAAATTAGAAAATTGGTAACAAGAATTATGCCACGAAAGAAAATGAGGTAACAAGTTAAACAAAGATCGTTGAGTAAGAAAATATGTGCTTGAGGCATGTACTTTGTTCAAGAAAAGATAAGGGTTCATATATGTAAGTCGCGAACTGTTGATACTCGCATAAAATGTAAAAATTTCCAAAAATTACATTTATCTAACTTTTTAAGAAACATAATTAAAAAGTTGATTCTTGGTTAAATATTTAAGGTGACTACTATTTGGCCTTGCATGGCTCCTTCTAAATTAAGCATAGGTGATCAGGTCATGCACAATTTAGGACTAGCAATGCGATGCTCAGCTTCGTCAAACCAATATTATATGTCATATGATTTAAAATATGTATATAATACCATTTGTAAAAACAAGATTCAAAATAATTTATGGAACTTTTCGCTACTAAGTTATTGGCTAGATATTTAAATCAACCATTTTATTGTTACAAGATTTCTTTATAGAACCAATAGTAGAACAAATTGGTGAAAATACATCGTAAAATTAATATAAATTAATTTTATAAGATAGCATTCAATTATTTAAGAAAGACCAAATGAAACCTTTTGTAAAATAATTGGCAAACAAGACCAGTTTGAGCTTATATGGTAACATGATAATAGTTTACAAAGTAGCGAGTGGGTTACAAGAGGGAAATAAGAAGTAGTTCATGACAACCAATGAAATGGTTACAAAGTGATAGGGTTTCGAGAGGTTTAACCGGAATTGTCAAGAGTCCCGTGTCAAGAAGGACAACGAATGATGAAAATAAGAACTTCAACCTTGGTCCAAATCAGTGGTACGATAGAAGCAAAGAAAGACAACTTAGAATGACAATTAAGTCATATATAAAAGAAAGATAGAGGAATCCATATGTGTGCACATCGTTATTTATTTGACATAAATATGCACTATTTTAACGTTTTCAATCGCAATCATTGTTTCATGGTTTTAAAATATCATTAGTTAAAGTTTTACGAGCTCACACAAACTCAAAAACGCCTAAAAACCCTATTTCAAATTTTCAGCTTTGACTTTTTAGTAAACTTTTACCTTTTGGGATTGACCAAACCAATTGATTCACTAAATGATATTCTAAGACTCGAAGTCTAATGCAATTCGATGTAAAATGACGTTTTGAACAACTTCCTAGTTTTACTCGAGACTTGAATGCGATCAGAAATGGACGAAAATGCCCTTGCATTTAAATCTGTCAACAAAATGATATTTTAGAACTACGCAGAAATAAGTTCTTAAATTTTACAATCCTAAATGAGCGTAACTCTTTTTTTTTTTAATGTTTACTGGTAAAATATTATTTTCTAAACGGACGTCTCAACAAGTAGAAATATATATTTTTATGTCTAAAGTTATAAAAATATTTTCTCGACACTGATAAATTTCCTGTAAAGTTTCTTTACAAAGTATATTTTTCGACACAGTTTGAAATTAAATCCAGATTTCATAATAACCCAGAATTAATGTATACACAAGACTTGTGGATTCCATAAAGACGAAAAAGAATAAATTCCGTAATTAATCATGTAAAGAAAACACATTATAGAAATGGTTCAAGAATGCCAGCGATAAACTAAGAATTCAAAAACGACGCATGACATCCGTATCTTCGATTTCAAGAAGGTCTCTTGGCGGCGTGATTTTTCAAAATCACAAGACATACCGAGAAAGAAATGGAATATTAACGGTTTGCACTCTCGGAGCGAGGAGATTTAATGAAAATGGAGGATACAGGTCTATAGAAGTAGAACTATATTTCAAACAATCGCCACATAATAGAGGATGATTTACAAGATGACGATGGTGTTTTCATGGTACAAATGGACGTTGAAATTCGAAGTCGAAACGTAGAATGGTCAATGATGTAATATTTAATCGATATTCGAGTGTCGTGTAAAACGATGACGTAAAAGTCAATCTAAGTTATGAAAAGTCATGATATTATTCAATACGGATTCAAGGAATACTTCGAAATATGTGACTCACACGATGTCCTTTAGTCTTTTTCGGAGACACATTGAGCTACACAATCGTCTACAGAC
Organism: Glebionis coronaria; assembly: GCA_025667525.1. NCBI lineage: Eukaryota > Viridiplantae > Streptophyta > Magnoliopsida > Asterales > Asteraceae > Glebionis > Glebionis coronaria. The sequence goes on from CM046874.1 coordinate 651,514,965, forward strand.
TAATTTTCAAGGCATCCAATCACAGATGGTCGGAAAAAAAATTTGGATATCTAAATAGACATCTTAAAGTTGTTTAACAATGGAAGTAATGCACAGGGTAGTAAAATAAAAAATCGGAAGTTTCATTGAAAGCAACACTTCTTAATCCCGAACAATGGTATCGCGAGAGTATGCACAACATGTAACAGTGAGTCGAGAAAGAAACAGACGGTTCAAAATGAACGAGCATATGAAGTCAGTCGTATTACGCATAAACAAGATAGCAAGAGTACTCAGAAAAGTGAGTATAAAAAGTTGGCAGCATACGCGCTCTGAATACAAGTATGTAACGTCATAATAATATAAAATCATTGTAACAAGACTAGTTCACAAAAACAAGAATTCAAGATATGCAGCAAGAGCATATGTAATCAAGTAATATCCAATGATAATCATGAAGCGCAAAGGCTTTGAAAAGATATAGTAATTATCGTCATTAGGGTAATGTAATATTTCAATATGTTATCAGTAGAAGGAATACTACGATGATAATTAAAAGTAAATAATAAGGATTAGAGAGTTACCCGCGCAGATATCAAGCAACAATGGCAGATTCTGTGTTTGACACTTTAAACATGAAATATTTGAACTTTCGGTTATAGACTAAGTTTTGAAAAAAGACTTAGTTCCCTATAACCATCGCTCTGATACCAATCTATGAGACCCCCAAAATCAAGCAAGGAAACACATAGGCAGTAAAGGGGTTCCACGTCATGGTACAAGAAACAATGAAATACTGTTGACATAAAGTTGACGTAATAAAAACTTATACATTACATCACAAAAAGATCAGAGTTTTTAAACGAAGGTCCCAGAGTTTTATAAGCGGAAAATCTATTATTTAAAACTGGTTTTGTAACATGTTGTTACCAAAAAAAAATATAGGATAAACTTCTGACAGCTTTTACCAAAACCAAACTTTAAAAAGTAACACAGAAATCTCCAAGCTGCGATAATGTCCTGCGGGCTCCCATCCAAGCAAAGCTAAGTAATAATACCTGAGATTAAACATGTAAAATTGTCAACATAAAGTTGAGTGATATTCATAGGTTTAGCAGTAAAGGTGTGGAACACAAGCATTCATTTGTAAAACAAGAAATAGAGAAAATGGTTACGTACGATAACCATAGTCCGAAACCATTATTATTGCTATTTAGTTCATGAACCGAAGCTTAACTCAATGTAAGTTCCTCTAGTGAGTATTCAGCCTAAATACTCAAGTATAAACAAATATTAGTGCATCATGGTTAAACAACCGCAACATGGGACGGGGATTGTCAATCCCGATGGATCCACCCACAACATTCGCGCTTAGCAACACAAGTAAATTAACGGTTCATGATCAGGAGAGGAAACTTAAGGGATATAACTAAAAGCAATAATAATAATGAAAATCTGTTGGTAATCATCAAGTCCTGGAAAACATACAAGTTCTGGATAGCATACAAGTTCTGGATAGCATACAGTTTTAAATGAATGCGTTCCACCATGTAAAATCTCACCCCGCGTTTAGAAACAATGTATAAGTAGTAAAAAGGGGCTATGAACTCACCTGAGCGATAGCGATATCAAACGAGGATAACGATCAGGATAATAGTGACAGGAGTGAAACGATGAAATAAGATAAGACGAGAAACCACAAAGCTTTAAACGACGGCCTAAAATAAATTGGCGCGTCTTAGAAATATACATGACAACGGGCAAAGTTGAAATCATTTTTATAAACAAACTTTATTAATAAAATAACTAAATTATAATCTTAGGACTAGTGTTGAAAAGCATAAAACGAACAAGGACCAAAAGTGTCGTTTTGAAAATATATACTATTTATTTGTATATTGCTTTGTAAATCAAGGACTAAAGATATAAATGTTCATTTGAAATACATGAAAATGACGTGAAGATGTATATCTTCATTCTCAACATAATTTGTATGTAAATCTTGCCGTGTTCTTCATTTAAAATATTTCATGCAAATTACAATCAATTACAAGTGGTAATATTAAGTTTGATATCGAGTAATACCTTAGCTCCACGCGAAATTCGAGTGACTCGAAGACACGATGCGTGACTATAAATATCGAAGAACACAAGTACTAACCAAGTAAAATCTGCTCGAGACTCGAACTAAAACGCAAATTCGAACCCGCGGCTAATAAGCTGAATACCAACGATTAGGAAACCAAATTAAAGCTCGACCCACACCGACTTGAACCGAGGCCGTGATTGAACCCAAAACTCGAGCTCATACCCGCTTCTAACATACTCGGAAGAAACTTTTGATATCAAAATTTAAATGAAGACATTTTATTAATAATAGGCCACTATTATCAACACTATTCAGTTAAACTCATTGATAATAACTTCTATATCCTCAAAGATATATTTATTACGAAAGATTCAAATGTAAAACTTTAGATCGACTAAAAGTAGACACGTAGCTAACAGCTTTGGTGATGTGTTTCATTTTGGAAGACACGTACATGTGTGGAGACCAAATGGTTCATTTTATATATTTATTCATAATACGATAAAGCGGGTATTATCAAAACCCGATATTTTAAAAGTTACGCGATTTGAAAGATACGCGTAGACCACGAAAAATAAACACTCAATATAAAACAAAAACATCGACATTCGGAGAATATTGATATATTTTGGTAAAAAAATAAGGGCTTATTATTTATTAAACGTTAACGCGTCATATAAATAAATGACACTTAAAAGTTTAGCATAAATTACGAAGAATGCTCATAAAATGAAAAATTAGAACGACGAGAATAAAAATATTTCTATGTCATAACAAATATATTTATGATCGATGACGGACATAGACTTTGCTAATAAATAATAAAAGGCACATTTTTGATATATTAAAGCAATAACCTTGTCGGTGAACCGAAAATTCAATATTATTAGTCGAACGTATATGACAAATAAAAGTCAATTAATTAGTATTGGTCCGAATATTTAAAATAGTATTAGAACTCGGTCTAAATATTAATTTTAAAGTTCGGGTTACAATAGTAAATAAATTGGAAAAATAAAAATAAAAATTTTAATTTTTTTTATAACTCCGAATAAAATATTATCAATGATCAGAAAAATAATTAAAATATATTTTAATTAAAATTCTAGAGATCTCAGGATTTATGTATGAAAAAGTAAAGAGGAACAAGTAAAACATTGTAAAATCGAGTAGTACGAATAAAAGAATAATTTAATTACCGCAAAAAATATGAGTTCTCACATTTTCCTAAACAATGTTGTAAATTACATCTATCATGCAGCTACTACACATGGATCTGTTTGGTCCTACCTCCATTAGGAGAATTGATCATAAACAATACTGTCTTGTGGTAACTGATGGGTATAGCAGGTTCACGTGGGTTTTCTTTCTGGCTGCTAAAAGTGAGACCTACTCCATTCTCAAAGACTTCATTACTCTCATTGAGAATCAGCTGTCCAAGAAGGTGAAAGGTATCCGATGTGACAATGGAACAGAATTCAAAAATGCAGACCTCATAGCACTTTGCAATTCCAAAGGTATCAAAAGAGATTATAGTGCTGCCAGGACTCCTCAACAGAATGGTGTTGCAGAAATGAAGAACAAGACTCTTATAGAAGCTGCAAGAACCATGCTTGCAGATTCCAACTTTCCAACTATGTTTTGGACAGAAGCTGTCAACACTGCGAGTTATGTGTTAAATAGGGTTTCCATTACTAATCCTCATAAGAAGACTCCCTATGAGCTACTCACAGCCAAAGTCCCAAGCATTGCTCATTTGAAGCCATTTGGCTGTCCTGTCACCATTCTGAATTGTTGGGAATAAAATGTGGCCAGTACACTTGAAAGCTGACAAGAAGAAAACAAGCGTTGATAGATCAAGCATTGACTGGAAGAAGTCAAGCGTTGATAGGTTGAAGTCAAGCACTGATAGAAAGATTTAGTCTACGCGTATTATGTTTCTAGTTTGTTTCTAGTAAAGATAGGATCAACAATGTATTTTCTATATTTATCTTTGTTAGCCCTATATTTTATATAGTCGAACAAGAATGTAATAGGCCATCTTAGTCTTTATTGGTCTTGTATAGTAATAGGTTAGTCGGGAAAAGCGGGCTTGGACTTTAAGCTAATATTGTCTTTGTTAGGGGCTATATGCCCAAGTGAATGCCAAGCCCGACCCAAGATGAAGCCCACAAAGGCCTTAGAGCCGTGGCATATATAACCCTCTTCCCCATGTGGAAGAGGGTGTTGGTTCATTTTACTTTCTCTCTCTAGTAAACATTAACCTTCCAAATTCTCTCTTGTTTCTCTCTCTACTTTCTTCTCATTCTCTCTCTAAATATCTCTTCTAAATCTTGTGTTATGGATTGAATGGGAATAACATTTGGTATCAAGAGCCTATAGTGGATAGGTGATTGAAGATTCGTGGTGGTGTTCTTGTTGATTTTCGTCCATTTTTTTGATCTCTAAACACACGAACCAATTTTTTTGTGTTTTTTTATGGTTTGATCTTGATACAAGTCTTCTACATCATTGTGGTAGAGATTTGGTATTGTTACTTTGGCTAAAAATACAAAATTTTTGGGTGTTTGGATCATTTTTTGGCTCAAAATCACGTATTGGGAGTGTTCTGTCCGAGAAATGTGCAAAAATTGTCCTTCCATCGAAAAAGGGTTCTGATATTGCGATCTGATTGCGATTTGATATTGCGATCCAATTGCGATCCATTTTTGCGATCTGATATTGCGATCCAATTGCGATCCATATTGCGATATGATATTGCGATCCATATTGAGATCTGAGTTGTGTTATTGCGATCAAGACATTGCGATCAAAGGGATATTGCGATCGGGGCATTGAGATCGATTGGTATTGCGATAGAGGACATATTGCGATTGGGTGACATTCCGATGGGTATTGCGATGTGTGATATTGCGATGGACATATAAATTTTGTTTGAGAAATTTTTAGACTTAGGTCAAGTACATTCAAATTTTTTCCCTACTAGTTTTTGGCTATTTCTATCTCAATTTCAAAATTTGGTGATTCAAACTTTTTGGGTTTACCGTTTTGTCGGACTGAGGAATTTATTGTCGGACAGAGAAAAAATCAGATTTTTCGGAATTTCAACCACAATCAAATCACAACACATCCACTAAGATCCGTAATCCATACACATCATATCCTCTTCGAGACATCCGTTCATTGGACATCTTCGTGGATTCAACACCAACAACGTCCATGACTGAGATGAATAAAGAGAAGATGCAGAATCCAGAGGTTAAGACAAATACTGAGACTCATATCAGTAAACCTTCTAACAAGGATTCTACCACCAAAACCTTTCATGCAATCAAATACAAGATGTCGAAAGCAAAAGAAAGATGCATGGAACACATAAAGTTGCTTCAGTCACACCTTCAGGTTCTTTCAAGAGAAGACCTAAAAGGCACTCGTCTTGAAATTGGATTCAAACGGGTATTCTTTCTACTATTTGGTCAAGATGTTGAGACATTCATCAGAACGATGCTACTTAATATGGACCATCTTGAACAAGAACTTGACAGAGACGATTTTCACGAGAACATGTCCATAGAGGTCCTTTTAGCTCTCAACAATCAGTTCAAGCAATTCGTTGACTCAAGTGGCTTATCAAAAAACGATCGAGAGTTCACAAGCACATACTTTACCAAATATACTCTCGTAGATCTTCAAGCGTTCAAAGAGACACTTTTTCAACATATGAGCAATATAAAGAAGTCAATTACTGAAAGAACACGCCATCAAAGGCACTTTCAAAGAAGGGTGAATCAAAGACTGATGTAGACGAAAGAGAGCACTGTCGATATAGATCAAGCACTGAATGCTTCTTCGGTTGATATAGAGAGCAGCGGGACAGAATCAGAAACGCAACATATCAGTACCAGCTCAGGGAATGATCAAACAACCAATGATGCAGATATCAGACCCATTTATGATGATCAGCCAATGGCTATGGTACATTTAAATGCTGAATACGATGTTCCTCAACATACTGAGCAATCTGAACCCATTCTTGACACGTATCTAGTGGAAAAGGTTGATAGCAATACCACACCTGATTCATCAGATACGAGTACTAATGGAGGAGAGACTTCTCAGGATGTTAATTCTAAGATTCACGAGCTTGAAAGTCTGTTAGCTCAGAAGACTAAAGATTTTGAGGATGCCAAACTTATTTTTTCAAAGAAAAATAACAAATTTGAGGCTTACTTTGAAAAACTTGAGAAAGCAAATGTTGTTCTTGAACAAAAATTGGATCGTAAGATTCAAGATTTTAACGCGGAAAAAGAACATTTTGTGAAACAAATAAATTTGTTAGTATCAAAGTTGGCTTCTCAAAATCCAAGTCCTCCGCCTACTTCATTAACTGAATTATCTGTGCAACCTATCGACCCTGTAGACAGTAATGACGCGAATTATGAGAACGACATATTTGACAGTATGAATATTAAGTTAGAACAACGTGTCGCTCAATTACTTCTACAAAATGAGCAATTAAAAGCTCAGATTCAAGAAAAAGGTTTTTGCACTTACAGTTGCAAAAAATGAATTAAGGAAGTTGAAAGGAAACAGTGTGGATACTAAGTTTGCAAAACAGTCTGTCTTGGGGAAACCTCCTTCTCAACCAATCAGACCACGCTCAGTTGCTAGACAACCGAATACGTTTAAGTCTGAACGACCTAAAACGTCGAACCCGAGGTTTGCCTCCCAAGCTGACACACATAGCAATTTGCCAACACCAGTCACTCCACAAACTAGACCCTCCTTAAGCCAGACTACATCTGCTAAACCCGATCACATGAATGCTTCAAGCAACTCTAGATCTAGATCCAAGCATGCCAAGGCGTAGTTCAAATGACACGGGTCCTAAAAGCTATCTAGAGGATGCTACGAAAAGGACACAAGCTAGAGATAGGACAAAACAACAACCTAGGAGCGCTAATCACACATCTAGGAATTCTAGACCCTTCTATGATGTGCACAAGTCAGCCAACCCTAGGAACTCTAGAGCCTTCTCAGATGCTAAGCAGTTTGTTTGCAAGAAATGTAACAAATGCGTGTTTAATGCCATTCATGATGATTGTATCACTAAAGTCTAAACAAGGTGAACCAAAAAGCTAGAGCCCCTCAAAGACGAAACCCTAAAGGAAATAGGTTTTCTCAAATTAAGTCTTCCGCTGTGCATCAGAAACCTATGTCTCCTAGACCTTGTCGTAGGTGGATACCAACAGGTAGAAACTTCAAAACAATAGGTGTTAGGTGGGTTCCTACTGGAAAGATATTTCCCTCTAGCTCGACAAAGGTTCAAGGTGAACCCCCACATGGTTCTCATCAAGATATCGCTAACCCACATGCAAGCATACAAACTACTGATGAAGGTGCAGGTAATAAAGTAAAGGTTCAACAAGAACACAAAGGCTTTCCATATTCATACCGCTCAACAAAAGACACTCTCAGAGTTTGGTTGCTGAAGAAGCAGATATCAGAGAAACAAGCGTCTCAGGGGTTTCAAAATTAAGCTTCTACAATGACTTACAGTCACATATCAGACTGTAACTCGAATGTTAAAGAAAGGGAACTTTATCTCTTCAACGATAAGTTACCCTTAAAACGAGAAATTAATATTTCTTGGACATAAGCTTCTCTTAAAACTATTCAATAGTTTTTAGCTCGTGTACGAGGCTTATAGTCAAATTATAGACTGTAACCCGGGCTCACAAGACAGGAAAGTTCATCCCGAGTATGACTTATCCTCAAAACGAGAAATTCGTTTTTTCTCGGACACGAGCTTACATTAAAACTATTCGAAAGTTTTAAGCTCGTGTAAATGACTTCTAAGCACATCACAGCTTAGGACTCGGACCTCAACTAAGGAAAGTTTATCTCAGACGATAACTTATCCTTCACAACGGGAAATTTATTTTTCTCGGTCATGAGCTAGTCACAAAACAATCAAAGTTTTGAGCTCATGAAAAACGGACCCGAAAGGGGAGTGTACGTTTCAGTGCACTTTCCCTAAGCAATAGAAGAGAAGTATTCTATCCTGATTATTTTAAAACCGTTGAACATAATTTTTCAAGAATTTCTCAAAAGGTTTTTCTAAATCTTTCAAAATTGTGTGTTCAACACTCCCTTCCTCATAATAGGTTTTTATATCTCAAAATGTAATATGTTATTTTTATCAACATTTGAGGGGGAGCGTTTTAAAATCATGCCTTTTAATGTTGTTGGGTACATATCTAAGATTGTCATATTTTATGTATCCAACACATTCCGAAAATGATAATAAATTTGTCATATATATTATCGGTAAAGGCATCTCATCTCCGTACCTCAACATATTTTTTGGTGTCCTTTCTCCAAAATTTTGTCAATTTTTGACTCAAGACACACATATATTGTTGAGGGGGAGCATCCCGACTGAAAACGTTCCATGATTCATGCGTGCACACATGTTTCTTTCCCGTCGATTTTTAGAAAATTGTCATATTTTACTCAATTGGTATCTCTAGTATTATATTTTTATATTAGAGATAGGGGGATAAAATGTGATTAAAATGTAATATATCGCAACATGTGATCTTAAAGACTCAAGTGCAACTCTTTCCTTCACATGCCAAACTATTTCGTATATCGATGCATGTGTGTAGGGGGAGGCTTTCTGAAAATATAAAACTTTCAAAGTGTTAAAAGTTTTGATTTTTATCAAGCACTTTGAATTGTTTTCAATGGTTTTATGGTTACGATCCTTACCCAAAACAACCTACTATCCACGACGAAACGATGGAGTCAAAAGGTGGTTTAGGATAGGAAACTAAGTCCTATGATCCAACCAGAACCGGAGGGATCTACCCAAGGACATTCCGTAGCTAGAAATAGTTGTCCTTAGGAAAGATGGAGTGGAATGAAGCTGAATGCGGACCAATTACTTAAGTTAGCACTAGAACAATCACAACAAGGTGCTAATGATGACGTATTGGTAAGCATTGAAGGAGTTGAATATTCTATGCAACTTAGACAGAAACCGGGTCAATACATCTATTGAAGACAAGTCATCATGGACCCAATGATGCAATGCACAACCCTTTCCAGCCATTCGAGTTTCTCTCAAAAGAAACTTGTCTCATTGTCACGGAGATCAACACATATCTATTGAATTTCTCACTCCGAGTCAGTTAATATTGAAAAGGTGGCAGTCTGCTCCAGCCTCCGATTACCAAAATGCACTTATTGAGTCTAGAGCCAAACGAGATCAATTTATCATCTCAGTAGGACACAATCGAGTCCTACGCATTATCCTTGTGATATTGCCAGAACATCTGAGTGATACGATTCACAATGAAGATGGAAATCCTGCTTGAGCCAACATCAAACAAGCTCATGGTAGGTAACTTGTGTGATTCTACACGAATCAAACTTGTGAGAACTGGAAAGCAACTAAGTTTGGATTCTTAATTGATTCAAACTTGATTCCAGGTTTCTTCGCAAAATCCATGTGATCTTGCTAGAACATTCAGAGTGACACTCATTAGTGTTCACAGTGACGAATGGAAATCCTTCCAGTGTCAACATCAAACAGCACTGCGGTAGGTAACTCGCAAGATTCTCTATGAATCAAGCTTGTGACAAACTGGAAAGCAACAATGGTACGATTATTTTAGAATCAAACTTGTTCTAGGAAATCTGAATTGACGACTCTAATCAGACGGATAATTTATCCTTATGATTCACTCTTTACGTTCGCAGTCTGCTTTGAGACGGTCGAGTAAAGAGAACTGGCTACTACCGCCGGGAAACCCTGTCAAGGAGGTTATTAATCGAATCTACCTGATCACAGGTACGGTATTTAATACCGTTTAACGGTCTTCACCGACCGGAGGTAAAACGCTATCGAGTTAGGGTGAAATGTTCAAAGCCATTTCATCCGTGTCTGTATATGTTACTGCATATCAATAAGGTGGCATAGCTGTGTAGAATATTGATAACCTATGAATCTATGAAGGGGTTTGTTGATTTCTAGAGAGAGAAAGTTAGAGAGAGAAAGTGAGAGAAACTATGTGTTATTTCATTAAGTGGAAACTAGAAAATGACAACAACCAACCCCTTTCCATGGTGGAAAGGGGTATTTATACTTCCAAGCTAACATGGGCTTGGGCCGGTCCATGACAAGCCCATGGACCGGTTCTTACTTAACTTAATAAGCAACTAACAACTATTTGTTAACTACGAGCTATTACAACATAAATAATATTGTGGAGTGACCGATACTTCTAATATACGTAAAACGTATTTCTAACAATCTCCCCCTAAGGGAGGTCACTCCACGTTACAAAGTTCTAAACCTAGCATACTATACTAAGTCTTCGTTCTTTAGCTCGTAGTCTTTTCTTCTTTTCTTTCTTTTGATGTGAATATGTTGGTTTGATCTTTTTGGCTTTGGCTTGAGAGCATTGTTCTTTGGCCTTTCACGTGCGATCTTTGCCTCTCTTGTGAATTTGCCTTCTCGTGACTCCATGTTCCACATACTTATGTCTTTTTGTTGAATTCTCGAAAGTTTCAGAGTTTGGTACAGCGGAAGACTTTATCTTGTACTTTCTTGAATTTTTGCTAAACTTTGATGCAGAAAGACATAAGCATGTAGGAACGAATTCTACAGGTACACCGCAACACCACCGTCTTCACTGGTACTCAGCAACGCCACCGTCTTCAACAGGTACAAAGCAACGCCACCGTCTTTAACAGGTACACAGCAACGACACGAATAAAATGGCTTTGAACATTTTATTCTAAATCGGTAGCATTTTACCTCCGGTCGGTGAAGTCCGTTGGACGATATTAGATATCGTACCCGTGACGGATAGTTTCAATTAAGTAACTTCCTGACAGGATTTCGCGGGTAAACCCGTTCTCTTTATTCGACCGTCCAAAGCTGACTGCGAACATAAAGAGTGAATCACTTGGATAAATTATCCTTGTGATTAGAAGCCGTCAATTCATGAAACCTGGAACAAGTGAATTTCAATTAAGATTTTCACCATCGTTGCTTTCCAGTTGTCACGAGCTTAATTCATAAGAATCTTGCATGTCACCTACCAAGTGCTGTTTGATGTTGACACTAGAAGGATTTCCACTCGTCACTGTGGTCAATAAAGAGTCACTCTGAGTGTTCTGGCAAGATCATATGATAATGCGAAGAGGCCTGGAACGAGTTTAAGTTCAATTAAGAATTAAACCACTGTTACCTTCCAGTTTTTCACAAGATTGGTTCTAAAAGAACCGCACGTGTAACCTACCATAAGCTTGTTTGATGTTGGCTCAAGCAGGATTTCCATCTTCATTGTAATACTTGCGTATTACTCGGATGTTCTGGCAATATTACAGGAATACTGCGTAGGACTCATGAAAATCTCTTACTTTTCACAGTGTGTGAGAAAGCAAGGAATAAATGGAAAGTGTCCTAATGAGACTTTTGATGATCTCTTGGCTCTAGACTCGATTGTGCGTTTTGATTTAGTGAGCGATGGCTGGAGAGGAGTGCCACCTTTTCAATACCAGTCTATTCGGAGTGAATAAACCAATAGATAACGTGTTGATCTCCGTGTGATTAAAACAAATACCTTTTGAGAGATATTTGAGTTAGCTGGGAAGGGTTGTGCATTGCATCACTGGGTCCATGATGTCTTTCTTCAATACCGAGAATCATTAGCAAAAATAACCTCAATAGCATATGTATTTACCCGGTTTCTGCCTAAAGTTGTAAGGATGGCTTCTTTCTTTACACCCTTTATCTTTACAATTCTTTTTCATTCTTCAACCCCTTCAATGCTCACCAATACGTCATCACTAGCACCTTGTTGTGATTGTTCCAGTGCTAGCTTAAGTACTTGGTCGGCATTCAGCTACGTTCACATTCTTTCTCCATCTTTCCTAGGACTTCTAATTCTATCTAGGGAATTGTCCTTGGGAAGATTCCATCGGTTCTGATGAATCATTGGACTAAACCTATTCCTACCACCCTTTTGTCACCACATTCGTCGTGAATTAAGCGTGTTTTGGGAAGGAATTGCCACCATGAAAAATCATTGAAAATCACCTAAAGTACTTGTGATATTGAAATCAAAAGTTTTGTACCGTAGGTGTTTTGTTCATCAAAAACGCTCCCCCTTAACACGTGCTTTACACATATTAAGTTGGATAATCTTTAAGTCTTTTTCATCTTTTAGCCAAGTATCACTTAAGTCTCCTTAATCCCATTTTCTCCCCTTATCCAAAATGTTAACCATTAATATTTGGGATATTGAATGGATTAACCGGTCTTTGGGTAAAAATGAAATCGATGTTTGGCCATAGAACAAGTTATTGCTCCCCCTTAAGTTAATAAGGGATAGTTGTAGTGCTTTAGTATGATATATTTTGAAAGATTTAGAATCTCGTGAGAAATTCTTGAAAAATTATCATACCTTAACACTACATCAAGCCATTAAAGCACATTATTCACAAATATACATATTCACAATTGAAAACCAATATAAAGTGGACCTGAAATGTACGACCCATTAGATGGATCGTTGCAGTAGCTTGTGGTGCACTAAATACGGTCTTCCACCAACGAATCTTTCCAAGCTCCTCATCAATCTACGTTCACGGAGCTTTTGATCAATCTTCTTGATCACGTACTTCGCCATCTGCCGGTAACCCGGATGCCAATCCTCCGTCATCTCTGGCAAAGTCCCACCCGAGTTCAGATGCTCCAACTTTCCTCTGACTTGTAGAAGAGTTCCATCACTGTACTTATGGAGCTCACCCACCCTCATAAACTTCATCAAACCTCGACTGTTCAAGTAGAAAATGCCATAATTCGGGACAGAAATGCCGGTATAGGGACATCTTTTTACATGTTGAGGTAGCACTTGATTCACTGGACGGGTTAGGTTAAGCTTCCTTTGATAGCTTTCGACTCCCAACTGAAGATCTTCAACTCGTGACTTGATGACAACGCTTCGTGTGAACATACGAAGTGCTGTATTAAAAGCAATGAGGTCTTCACGAGGAATATGTGTGAGTTGATCTCGGGTCATCAGAAGCAGCATATCTTCGATATCCTCAAGGCGAATGATGGAAAAATCTCCCTGCTGGATTTTGTATTCCCTGTCATCCTCCCTTTTCAAGCGAATCTCCGTCACATGATAATAGCCGTTCTTGGCTTCAGTTTTCAACCCTAAAATGCTGGAGATGCGGATATCGGATCTAACGATGCTTCCAGAATTGACTAGGCAGCAACCCCTGTACGCCCTTCGGACTCGTTCGTCCCAATGAGATGCACCTATGACAGCATACATATCATAATTACGATTTATTTTTGGGACCCAGAGTCGATTTACCTTTTCCTCGATAAAGGGTATTGTCCCCCAGTTGGCAGCTTTCAGCAAGGTTAGGGAGGTTGCGTACTTTGATGACCCCTTCAGTAGATACACAAGATCATTGGTGACGAAGAAGTCAAGAGCAATCTGATTATCTTGAGAAGGATCCATTGGAGGTGGAGATCTTTCTGATTCATGAAGTCCTGGCCGTTGAACGGTATTCAGAGCCTTCAGGATCTCATCGGCATAATACTCGAACTCCATTCGGGTTAACCGGGTTTTGGCACGAAGTCTCTTATCTTTCAGCGCTTTCTTCACCAAGGATGGAGTAACCGAAGTCTTATACTCATGAGAAAAAAATGCACATAAGTCAATCGGACTTCGGATACGGAGATACAACACATCTTTGTCAGCGTCTGTGATCGGATCATATTGTGCTGCTACCATGATCCAAGCCTGTGGTGGTGCAGTCTCGTCTATCTCCAACGTGTCTGCCCAGTCTCGTGTGCTTGGTTCAGGAACCGTAGATTGTTGTGCTTGTTGTTGAGGAGTAGAAGTGTGAACATCTGTTGGTTCAGTTTCAGGCATTTCGGCAGTGTCGTGAACTGGTGAGTGTTGTGCAGCTTCGGGTTCCGTTACTGATTCTGCAATCACAGGAGCAACAACAACAGAACTAATGGGGTTAGTGGTAATAGGTAAAGATACATCAATAGAGGTACCGGGAACCGATGACGCTGTAGTGGCATTCACATCGTGGCGCCACTTAGTTCGTCTTGATTCCGATGATGTTGATTTGTCCTTCTGTGCTGCATCTTTCTTGGACTTGGTTCCAGTCTTAGCAGTTTTCTTGGAGCTGGTAACCTTGTCTCCCTCTTTAGGCTGTTCACCCCCATCATCATCCTGATTGTCATCCCCGTTACTACCCCTAGCACTCTCCTCATTCCCATCACCACCATCATCATCCTCATCCTCGTCATCATCATCCTCATCCTTATCCTCATCATCACCATCATCGTCATCCTTTTCTTCTTCTTCTCCTTCTTCTTCCTCTTCCTCTTCACCAGTACCCTCTTCCTGCTCACTTTCTTCCCTTTCTTCTTCAGGTAGAATGTGATAAGGTACCACACTTCCAAACGTTTTGAATAACCTATCATCCTCCATGATAGCATCATTCAGGGATTTGTATAGAGCCCGTTGAATCCTAGACTTATCAAACGATCCAAGTTCCACCATACGAGCCTTAAGGATCTTCTTCAATTCAAAATCCGTCAAGTCATAAGCAATCTTGTAGGCGGATTCTGAAGGATTGGATGACTTGATCAACAAGTTATCAGCTGCTAGCGTCTTGAACTCATCACGCAGTTTAGGCATAATGGATTCAACAGATTCTTGCACTCTTTCTTCAACAGAGGCTTCAAGTGCTTCTTTTTGCTCTTTGTATTTATCCCTCATCGCTTGAAGTCTGGTGATACGTGCAGCATGCTTATCAGCCCCAGCCTGCTTAACCCGAGCTAGTTCTTCTGCATGTGCTTTTCGAGTCAACTCCATATCTGCAGCGAACCTAGCAATCATCTCCTCTTGGGCTTTCCTAGATGCTTCTTCACTTTGAGCTCGTCTTTGTAACTCTTGGCGAAGTTCATCCATTTCTCGTTTGTGAGTATCCACATGTTTATCCAACAGTTCGGCCATCACCAATGCAGCCATTGTAGATGTTGCAGAGCTGCTCTGGGTTGATTGAAGAGGCTCGGTTGTTACTGCGGTACTAAGGATGGGAATTGTAGGTGGTGGAAGAAATGGTGTTGAAGCCGGTCTGGTTGGTAAGGGTTGTATGGGTGGAGGTTGAGTTGTTAAAGGTTTAGTTGACATCATGATCGTAGGAGCAACAGACTCCTTTTCCACACTTGCTGAAATAGGGATTGATGGCTCCTTCGAAGTGGAATAATGTTCAGGTGACCCAAACTCATCAACATCATCTGGTTCCACGTACTCATCCTCAACATCTACCCTTGCACCTGAACCACTACCGCCAGTATCTTTCCTACTCCTTTGAATTGCTATCTTCAGCATTTTTCTCTCTGTCTTGTCAAGAGCAGGATCAACAAGATCTTCTTCATCACGTAAACGCATCTCATCAGCCTTACCCTTTCCCTTCTTACCCTCTGTCTTCTTCTTCTTGGTTTCGGGTTCAGGTAACGCAGCTGGTTGTTTGCGTTTACCTTTACTCTTAACCGTTGTAGACGAGTCTTCTCCAGTCTGAAGGTTTGCTTTCAGCTTCTTGATTTCTATCTGCAGTAGCTTGTAATCAGCAGAACCTTTGATTTTCTCAGACAGAAGGTAATCAGGAATATGACCCGGAATCACACCAATAGACGGTCCTTCATGCCTCAGATCCACAGTATCATCAGCTTCTTCAGTGTGATAACGACTTGCTGCACGCCTATCAATAGTAGCATCATGTTTCATAAAATAATTAATGATAAGCTTGATAAACCTTGGATAAGGAAAGAAGTTTGTCTTCAGCTTCTTGTTATAGAAGAGTTGAAAGGTGAATTCTTCCCATATCAACAATGCATAATCTGCATTTGCAGCTTTGTACATGCCATAGAACAGGTTTATTATAGGACTGCGCAGAGCATCATGGCCACTTGTTTTTGGTGTAAGATATTTACTGAGAATACCCATCAATGCTCTCCAAGGTTGTCCTACTTTAGCAGTGGTAAACTCAGACGCAACTCGTATTTCCGGACATCCAAGAGCGTCAAATAACTCCACGAGTTCATCTTTAGTAGGATCCCTCGAGAATGACATGCCTTTGGGTGTATCCCGTATACCAAGAATCTTACGGAAGTCTGAAACTGTGAGTGTCTGCTGCTTGTTGTCGATGGTGAAGGTGATCTTGTTTGAAGTGATTTCCTTGGTAGCCCAAAATTCATACATATACTCATAAGGCACCGAGGCACTACTCCTAAGGGCGTTCTTGAAATGAGAGTTATCGAGGATGGCTATGGCGACCTTAAAACCATGGTGAGTGGATTTTGAGACTTGCTTCAGCCGGTAATTGTTGGGTATAAACTTAAGGGTTCGTGCTTTAGCAATATCGGCTTCTCTAGAGTCTTGGATTGCTTGTACTGTTGGATTAGTCATTGTATCTGCTTAAGATAAGACATGAAAGGTTGATGCACAAAAACATATAGATATATATCATTCTTACTTCTAAGCATAACACATTTCATAACATAATACAACAAGTACATATAACATGCAAACAATAATAATCAAACAACTCTTCATCCGGAACTTTTCCTCATTCGGAACTTCTTCATCCAGAACATTCCTTCATTCGGAACTTCCTTCATCCGGAAGTTCTTCATCTGGAACTTCCTTCATCCGGAAGTTCTTCATTCGGAACTTCCTTCATCCGGAAGTTCTTCATTCGGAACTTCCTTCATCCGGAAGTTCTTCATTCGGAACTTCCTTCATCCGGAACATTCCTTCATTCGGAACTTCCTTCATCCGGAAGTTTTTCATTCGGAACTTCCTTCATCCGGAAGTTCTTCATTCGGAACTTCCTTCATCCGGAAGTTCTTCATTCGGAACTTCCTTCATCCGGAAGTTCTTCATTCGGAACTTCCTTCATCCGGAAGTTCTTCATTCGGAACTTCCTTCATCCGGAAGTTCTTCATTCGGAACTTCCTTCATTCGGAAGTTTTTCAGAAAAAATCCTTCATTCGGAAGTTCTTATCCTTGTTCATCCGGAACATCAAAAACGCAGCATATAAGGTTAATTCTAAGCGCATTTGTGATTTCTAAGGTAATCTAAGGCAATACTTCATTATCTAAAGCTAATCCGCAGAAAACCCACCACAAATCTTAATAATTACTGTTCAATTAGATGCAAAACCCTAATTAGGACTTAATCTAAATTAAACGAATCATTTAGTAGGAGATAGTGAAGAATTAGACGAATAATGAGTTTAAATATTGATGTATATACCTTATTTAGTCGAATGAACAGGAATTAGATGGATTAAACGAGTGATTTGATTTCTTGTGTGTGTTTATTCAACAATGGCGGCAAAGTGCAAAAGCAGATTCAGTGAATGAAGGGGCGGGGGTGCTTGCTTTGACTTAGGTCAAAAATTTTGACAAGTTTCAACAAATATCACTTTAAGTCCCTCTATTAATCTATTCTTTTCCTTTTTGTTTACAACTTTTCATTTCATTTTACCTTTCCATTGATAAGTTTAGTCAACTTAATTTTACTTAGTTAAACTAAACACGACAATCTCACACAACTTAAGTATCGCATCCAATTAGCATATCTCCAAGATCTAAAAGCAATGCCTATCACTTAGAACGACCACAATTCGTTTTCTAAAGTAAAACCACTCAATTACCATTTAGCCCTTAATTTTCCACAATCACTTTTGAAAATCAATTTAATGACGAAGATGATTTTAATATTTTCTCCCCCTTAAACGATGACCCGTTTTCTATTTAAAGAGCTGTAGTCATTGTTTAAAGAGTCAAATAGTGATGAAAGCATTTCCAAATTATATCTTGAAAAAGTTTGATTCGTGGTGTCAATAAGATTTCTCTTATTTTAACAAATTAATGCACTGAGACGTACACAAATTCGTGTTAGACCAAGTTGTAAAGTAAACTTGATCCCTTTGCATGATTTGGCTTGTAAATCACGCCCGAGAAAATTAATTCCCGTTCTGAGCCAACGTTTTCCAAGGAAATACGTGACCTTAATATGAAAACCGGGTTGCAGTCATAAATAACTACAAGCCATAATGGGCATGTTTTAAAAATGTACAACTTTTATACGGACTCTATTTATGGCACCGTGTCAATATTGATCGACATTTCTAAGGCCGTAAATATTACCGTACTAAAAGACATGCCCGATTTAAAAACGAAAAATATTTTTGGTTTTTCTTGATTTTATAATTTTTATGGTTTTTCTAGGTTTTATATTTTTTATGATTTTTGTTGGTTTTATATTTTTGTATTCTTCTTTTGTGGTTTATATATTTACGATAATATACATGATCACGAACAAAAGGATACTCTGAATAGTTTACCACCACTATTCAACTGATTCTTCTGCCAACTCTATGAGAGTCGCTGGAGTGAATAATTTCATGCCAAGCTTGTCGATCAAAAACTCGATTCATCCTCGATCTAAGGCTTTGGTGAACATATCCGCCAGCTGGTACTCAGTAGTGACAAAATACAGCTCGATCACTCCGTTCTCCACCTGCTCCTTAATGAAATGGTAGCGAATGTCTATGTGCTTGGCCCGGGAGTGTTGAACATAGTTGCAGCAAAGGGCAATGGCGCTCTTGTTGTCACAATACATCGGGATTTTGTTAAATCCCAAACCGTAGTCAGTTAATTGTGATCTCATCCAAAGGACTTGAGCACAACAACCGGACATGGCGATGTATTCAGCCTCCGTGCTTGATATTGCAGCGCTTTTCTGCCTTTTTGAAGACCAACTGATCAATCTATCTCCAAGGAGTTGCACAGATCCAGAAGTGCTACGCCTCGTGTCTTGACATCCAGCATGATCGGCATCTGCGTATGATATTAAAGCAATAGAGGAATCTTTCGGATACCATAGACCACGATGAAGTGTTCCTTTTAGATACCGAAAGATCCTTTTCACAACATGTAGGTGCTTTTCGGTAGGCCGAGCCTGATACCGGGCACACATGCATACAGCAAATTACAAATCAGGCCTGCTAGCAGTCAGATAGAGAAGGGTGCCGATCATCCCACGGTAAAGTTTTGGATCGACAATAGTCCCATTCCTATCTTCATCTAACTTGGATTTCTCTACCATTGGAGTGTCTACGGGGTCACAATTTTCAAAGTTATATTTCTTAAGAGATTCTAGAGCATATTTGGATTGATTAATAAAGATGCCTCTGGGATTCTGAGAAATCTGTAATCCTAAGAAAAATGAAATTTTTCCCATCATCGACATCTAAAAGCGTGTGGACATTATCTTCTCAAATCGATTTGACAATTCTATGTTAGTGGCAGCAAATATTATATCATCAACATAAATTTGTACCAGAATCATGTCGTTGCCTTCCTTGAGAGTGAATAGTGTGGGGTCCACCTTGCCTTTGGAGAAGCCTTCCGAAATGAGATATGTGGACAGGAGATCATACCACGCGCGTGGAGCTTGTTTCAACCAATAGAGAGCCTTCTTAAGCTTGTACACATGATTAGGAAACTCCGTACTGACGAACCCATCCGGCTGACAAACATAGACTTCTTCCCTTAGTTCACCGTTCAAAAATGCCGTCTTCACATCCATTTGATAGACGATCATATTCATATGAGCAGCATACGCAAGGAATAGTCTAATGGCCTCCAATCTTGCCACAGGAGCAAAAGATTCTTCAAAGTCTATACCCAAGGCTTGTTTATATCCTCTAGCGACCAATCTAGCCTTATTCTTCAATACCGCACCCATCTCATCAAGTTTAACCTTATAAACCCATAACAAAGTAAGGATGTTAACCTTGTCAGGGAGAGGAACCAATTCCCATACTTTAAGTCGTTGGAATTCATTTAGTTCCTCCTGCATGGCTTCAATCCAAGATGATTGGGTCATAGCCTGCTGCCAATTTTTGGGTTCAACTTCAGAGAGAAATGCATCAAAGTAGCAATAAAGTGCACTCTCTTGTAATTGATGGCGTGTAGAGACTGGTCGATCTAGATCTCCAATAACATTCCTAATTAGGTGATCTTTTGTCCATTTAGTGCTATGGTTTTCAATCCTAGGTGGTTTGGAGTGAACAATAGAGGGAGCTTCTTCTGAGGTAGACGCGGCTGAAGGGTTTTCAGGTATCGCTACTCCAAAGAAAGGAAGCTCTTGCAGGTGAGCATATTCCAAGTCGTGATCAATAGAATCCTCTTCCACATCATTAGGCACAAGTAGGGGTGACGATTCAGGTGAAGTTTGAGAATCACTTGGTGAAGGTGCATCCGGTTCAATGTGAATTGTAGATGCATTAGATAAAGGTTCATTAGCTTGAGCAACCACTTCAGGAATTGGAGCAATTACTATAGGTGCTGGAACTTCCTCAGTAGGGGGATCGAAGAATTCATCAAACAACGGTTGAAACAGTTTATCCCACTCAGGCCTTGTTGGTGGTAAAAATGATGTAGAAGTAGGATTATTGGGAACTAATCCGGAACTTATAGCACCGGTTCCTATCTCATGAAGCGCGGGTTCAGAGCTGTGTTGCTCAGAAGCCATCGCTGTCAGCTCGTCGAAATCTGCGTCCATAGTTTCTACAATCTTGCCAAGACGACGGTTATAGATTCGGTATGCTTTCTTGGACGGTGAGTAGCCAATAAAAGTACCTATATCGGCTTTTGGTTGAAGCTTACCCAAGTTCTCACTATTGATGTTTGGATAACAAAGAGCACCAAACACATGAAAAAATGAAACATCGGGTTTACGGTCATGTAGAAGCTCATAAGGTGTTTTTCCATGGCTTTTCCGAATGATAGAACGGTTTTGGGTGAAACATGCAGTAGAAATAGCCTCTGCCCACAAGAACAATGGAGCGTTCGCATAAATAAGCATGGTCCTAGCAGCTTCCATAAGTGTACGATTCCGTCTTTCAACGACACCGTTTTGTTGTGGAGTGCGTGCAGCGGATGTTTCATGTGATATACCAACTCCTTCATAATAATCACGAAGAGTCTGGTTGACGAACTCTGTACCATTGTCTGTACGAATACGGCGGACAGTGGTATTCAAACGTACCTGAATGAATTTCAGAAAAGCGATGATAGCCTTCGGTGCTTCATCCTTTGTACGTAGAAATCTAACCCATGTAAACCTGGAGAAATCATCCACAATAACCAGAATGAATTTCTTACCGCTCACACTTTCAGTTCTCATCGGCCCACAAAGATCCATATGCAAAAGATGAAGTTTTTCTTGATTGGTGTCTTCAGCTTTGGGCTTGTAAGATTTCTTGGTACTTTTCCCCCTTGAACACGCGGAACATAAATGGTCCTTGTGAAATTTAAGCTTTGGAAGACCACGAACTAAATCGTTTTTAGCCAGATGATTAATAGCATCAAAGTTAAGATGAGATAATCTGCGATGCCATAACCATGACTTGGTCTTAGATGCTTTAGAGAGAAGACATACTGGAGAGGCGGCCATCATGTCTTGTAAGGACAAGGTATAGAGATTTGCACCACGAGATCCCTTCAACAAATCTTTTCCTTCCAAGTTGCGGATGAAACAAGTGTGTTGTCGAAAAGCAACCTCAAGGTTGGAATCACAAAACTGTCCTACTGAGAATAAATTATGACCAAGACCTTCTACATAGTATACCCTTGAAATCGTCACGTTTCCAATCTGATATTCACCATACCCCATAATTTTTGCTATATGATCATTCCCGAATTTAACCGTACCAAGAAACTTGCTGACGAAATTTCGGAGCATCGAGCGATTTCCGGTCATATGTTTTGAACAACCGGAGTCCAAATACCACAGGATGATTTGGACCACCTGAAAATATCACCACACAAAGACAATGTAGAGGTATCGGAATCTGAGTGTTCCTTGTTATTAGCAGGTACAGATTTAATAATCTTAGATTTGCTAACTCTAGGTTTCTTAGATTTCCTAGTCTTCTTTTTCTTAATAGGTGGTGTAGATTCTAGTTGGCTTAAATCCTGAGGTATTTCTTCACTGATAGGCACTATAGTGGGGGCTGACCTAAGTAAAGGGCGCTGTTTCCATACTTGAGTGCGAGTGTTCCTAACTAAAGGACGCTCAGACCTAACCTCAATGGATGCATTCCTAGTTAAAGGGCACATTGTTCCATCTAATGTAAAGGTCCTACCAGTGGGACGCCATTGCCAGCCAACTTGGGCACGAGTTCTACCCGTTGGCTTCCATTCAAGACCATTCTTAATAGCATTCATTTCATTCACGTGATCAATCAGACACAAATCATGACATTGGGAAAACATACATTCATTACAATTCCAAAAATTTAAATCAGAATTCATGAATGGTTTAGGCTGCTGCACAGGCGCAGAGCTTTTAGTCTTAACATGATTCTTTTTATTTAAAACTGAACTAGCATTCCTATTGTGAACTTCTACTTTCTTCTTTGTGGCACTACTAGTGGAGGGCTTGATCTTATCTTTCTTGAGTGGCGATCCTTTAGCCTTAGTAGTCTCTTTTAATCCTGTAGAAGGCAAAGTGGGAATATTAGCAACAGATTTTAAAGGTGTCTTACTTGATTGTGCCAATGACGGTTTCGCTCCTGGAGTCTTATTAAATGGAGTGACAGCAATGGGCCTATTATTAAGTAGTGCCGAACCTGGTGTACCTATGTATTGCAAATATGCTAAGCAATATTGAACTCGCTTAACATATTCATGAGCCGAATAATAGTCGCTACTTGAGGGATCTAAGGCATAAAGATCGTCTAAAATATCCCTAAGAAGATCGACATGCTTAATGGCATTCCTCATATAATCATCGTAGGTAACCAGGTTTCTCTTATGAAGCGGATTCTTATAAAGCACTACTGACTTGGTTGTTGGAGCACTAGTGGACGGTGCAGAGTCGGTAGCTAAGTTATCAACAACTTCTTGTCGGGTGAGAAGAAGTGTCTCCTTTAACTCAGCCAAAACCATATTTTTGTCAATGAGCAGGATGTTCAAATCAGAGATTTCCTCGCACTTTTGGTTCAGTTGTTCAACATAAGATTGTTGCTGTGCCGCATTAAAAGCGAAGCGTTCTTCTAGTGAACCATAAAGAGCGGATAGTCCCTGTCTTGTTCGATCCATCTCCCCTAGAACAGACGAAAGTCTAATTTCTAAGACCTGGTTTTTAGACTCTGCAGCCTCTAGTTCCAATTTTAATGTTTCCTTTGATGATACCTCTCTCTTCAATCTCATGATTTCTTCCTCTAATGTCTTAACAATTGCAATCATCTTGTCACTCGTCTCAACACCGTTTTCACAACCATTTGATATCAAAAGATCCTCATTTTGAGTTTGTTGTTTCAATTCTAAAGATATACAATGTTGTTCTAGTTGATTAAAGCGTTTTGAAAGTAAATTGTAAGAATCTTGTAGCTTTAAAAACTCAGCGTTAGATTCGTGACAAGAATGATTATCTACCTCATTTACAGTATTAGCAACATTTACAGAAAGATCACAAACATCATCACAAATATCCTCACAAATATTCACAGCATCATAATTAATCATAGCGGATGTAAGCTCATTCGAATAATTAACATTTACAGTAGTAAGCACATCACACGAGATTACTGCGGACAAGAATCGGTCATATTCGGTTAAAATCTTTTCTTTTTCAATTAGTTGTAGTTCGTAAGCGGTGTCCATTTCATAAAACACTTTTTGAACTTCACCAATTTCAAACACAAGATTTTCCTTAAGAGATGCAAAAATTCCTTTTAGACTTTCGACAAACGGATTGATCTCATTTTTAAACACCTCGTTCATATGTTCGAAAGACCATTCTCCGGCGTTTAGGCCATTTGAAGTCGTACGTTCCAAAATGACCTTGTCAAAATTAGTAAAGTATTGATTAATCTCTTGCAAGTTTAACCATACAGTGCTAACAGGTTGAAGATCCTTTGGAATTTCCTTAGGACCTTCCATATTGACAAGTGTAGGAAAAGTACTAGGGTTTTCTTCATCTAATATGTAGGTCGGTGCTGTTATGAGATCTTTGTCCATATGGAAGCGAATTCTAAAATCCGTTTTTGCAAGCTCCTTATTCAATTTAAAATAATCACACTCGGGATATTTTGCAAAATTGTATGACCGATCCTCATCAACTAGATCCTTACTTGTTCGATCATCGGGAAAAACAATCGGGTCTAAAGCCAATCCTAATTGAGTTGCATTATAAAGTCTAGGACTATGTCTTAAAGCTTGTTTTACATATCGTGGATTAGGGGGAAGGCCTTTTAGACGAGATAAGTTAAATTCTCTAAATGAAGCATCAAATAAGTGAACTAGTTGAGAAGCAGCGTATTTTCTTAACAGCAAGTAATCTAGACTTCTAATCTTATTAGTAGCATTAATCTCCATTTCATTCTTCTTAGACTCGAGTGATTCAAAATCCGTTTGAAGTTTTTGAAAATTAGTGACCACTAACTCCTTTTCTCGAAGTTCATTAGACAGACTTTCTCTTAAGTTTTCTATTTCTTGCAAGTGACCCATTTGTTTGTTTCTAAAGTGATCATATTCGGGATTAGTTAGAACACTAGACGAAGGCACTAGTTCCAAGGTTTGAACTTTCTCATTGCTTAAGGCAAGCTCATCAGACAAATTCTTATTCTTAGCTAAGGTTTCTAAGAGTGCAGCATTCATTTGGCTAAGTAATGTAGCAGGAACCATGACCAAATCTTGTTGAGCAGGAGTAGGCGTATGCGAAATGGGTCCCGGTTGTGATTCACTCAAAGTCTGGGGACTCACGTTGATATTGCTATCATTTTTTGTCTCCTCGTTTGAAAGACTCACCACCGAAGATTCATTCGAATCAGCACTCTCTTGCACAACTTGATGTGGTTGAATACTAGCATCAGTGGTATTATCGGTGGTATTAATAAGTACCTTAGATCTCTTTTCTGGCCCTAAGCTGGAGATAGTTGCCATGAGAGCAGCCTTTGCAGATTGAAAGTCATCACAGTCTGAGTCATACGCATCGAGATCATCTGCTTGGTATGCTGCATTCTGTGTGGTGACCGTGTCTTGTTCAGCAATCCCTGGATCAGCAAGAAATGCAAGCTCCTCTTCATCAAGTTCCCTTCCTTGTGCTTGAGCATTCACCAGATAGACCTTTTCTGCAAACCATTGTCCATCCCTTCTCCTCTTAGGTTTCTTACAATCCCTGGACATATGACCCTCTTCCTTGCAGTTGTAGCATGTAATCATTCGCAACTTGCCCGTGGAATTAGCCCGTGGAGCAGGATTGACCATTGGAGCCTGATTGACCGTGCGAGCATTGGTGGTTGATGTGGTAGGTCTCCCCTGATATGGTTGAATAGGCTGAACCATTACCCTGCCATTCTCAATAGTAGCTTGTTGGCGAGAATTGGATGAATTCCTCAACTGATTGTTGGTAGGAGCTGATCCCCTAAATCCTCGTTTGCTTAAAGTCCTTGTGAGATAGGCAGACATAGTGGTTAACACTTCAACTGGATCAGCACCTTGTTTAAATACAGGAACGGGGACTTCCTCATCATCACAGTACATTGCTTGATCTTGAGCTGCATAATCACTAGAAGGAATACTCATTTGATCAGGGTAGCTTGTTGGATATGCTGCATTCTCTTGATAAGATGAATATGAAGATTGAGCATAAGGTGCAACATTTGCTGGGTGAGGTTGTGTAGCATATTGTGATGAAGGTGCACTGAACCGATATTGTTGCTGATGTGAGGTGGGTGGTTGTGGTAAAATCGAGTATTGGGGAAAGGCTGGTGTCATGTAAGGTGATGGATGATAGGCTTGATGTCCCAAAATATAAGGAGTGTTGTTGTGAGACAAGCTTGGTTGATTCGCCATCAAAGCTAATGAATCAGGGTACATACCTCGTGGAGAACGGTGCATGATCACATGTTTCTCATGTTGCTGAAGAAAAGCATATAGTTGATCCAAATTGCACTTATGCAGATCCCTGGTTAACTTAACGTCGGTAATATACTCATCCCATTCAGCTTGAGGTAAAGTATTCAAGAATTTGGTGTTAACCTGGAATGGAGCAATCACCAGATTGTATACATTCAGATCATTCATGAGTGTGGTGAATCTGAAGTAATAATCGTGAAGCGTTTCCCCTGGGTTGTAAGTGAATCTGTCAAACAGGTCATACAACTGACATTCCCTTTCCTGCTTGGTGAGAGACGTACCTTGTAGCAACACCTTAAGATGTTCCCATAAATCCTTTGCCACTGTATACTGACTTACCATCCTATAGATGTCATGGGGAAGAGCTTGGAGAATTGTTTGAAGAGCTTTCTCGTCTGCATCGGCAACAAGTTGTTGGGCTGGTGTAAGTTCTTCAAATTCTCTTGGTCGAGTCACATTGTTGACCACTATGGTACCATAGTCAAGTGGACCATTTAAAATTGACTTAACCATAAGCCTCCCATAAACCGGTTTTCCCTTAAGATAAGACATCATCCGGCCTTGCCATGCTTCAAAAACTTCTTTGATGAGCATTGGCGGGCGATTATCCGTTCCCGTAATGACGGAAATATCCGTAAGTGATGTCATCTAAGGCATTACTGAATTCGGATTCATTTTGTTAACTTCAAAGAGACAAAGATTATCGGTTGATCGAGCAGTGAAGTAAAGCTTGTGAATTGTGTTGAGTTTTTGTTGTAAGAAACCAAGATTAAATCCTCTAAAAAATCGTCGAAAAAACAAGCAAAATAACCCTTGATTCGGAACTTTTTGTTGATTCGGAAGTTTGATTCGGAAGATTTAGTTTGGAATTACCTTGATTCGGAACTTTTGGCTTGATCCGGAACTTCTTGATTCGGAAGTTCTTGGTTCGGAACTTTGGCTTGATCCGGAACTTCTTGGTTCGGAAGTTCTTGGTTCGGAACTTTTGGCTTGATCCGGAACTTCTTGGTTCGGAAGTTCTTGGTTCGGAAGTTCTTGATCCGGAACTTCTTGATCCGGAACTTCTTGATCCGGAACTTCTTGATCCGGAACTTCTTGATCCGGAACTTCTTGATCCGGAACTTCTTGATCCGGAACTTCTTGATCCGGAACTTCTTGATCCGGAACTTCTTGATCCGGAACTTCTGCTGGGTTAATCAGAAACCTTAATACGATGAACAGTCGACCACTTATATGAAGATTAAACCCAGATTTTGACCAAATGACCCAAAAAGTTTTGTGATTTCAACAATAATAAGTAAAAACTAATACTTATCCACTAATCCCAATCACAAAAACACCAAAAACACCAAGAATCAAGATGAATCTTCTTAAAGAACACTAATACAATCAAAAACTAAAAAACCACACAAATCACTACCTTAAATCACCCCATAGCTCTTGATACCAAATGTAGAATATTGATAACCTATGAATCTATGAAGGGGTTTGTTGATTTCTAGAGAGAGAAAGTTAGAGAGAGAAAGTGAGAGAAACTATGTGTTATTTCATTAAGTGGAAACTAGAAAATGACAACAACCAACCCCTTTCCATGGTGGAAAGGGGTATTTATACTTCCAAGCTAACATGGGCTTGGGCCGGTCCATGACAAGCCCATGGACCGGTTCTTACTTAACTTAATAAGCAACTAACAACTATTTGTTAACTACGAGCTATTACAACATAAATAATATTGTGGAGTGACCGATACTTCTAATATACGTAAAACGTATTTCTAACAAGCTGTCTAACCAATGTCGATTCAGAAGTCACAAGAGCACAAGATGGAAATAATCAAGATACCTAAGAATGTAAGAATGTAATAGGTCATCTTAGTCACAAGGAGTACAAATGAAGATCTCAAGCACTCAAAGTCAAATGACAAAGGCTCAAGATAAAGATCACGAAAGCATGAAGGAACAAAGCTGTTACAAACAAGATCAAGACCAAGATACAAGACCAAAGCAGGAAGATCTCCTCTATAAGAATATATTCACTCAACCATCTTATGCTTTTTAAGCTTTTTAAGATGACCGATACATTGGGGGAGATTGTTAGCCCTATATTTTATATAGTCGAACAAGAATGTAATAGGCCATCTTAGTCGTTATTGGTCTTGTATAGTAATAGGTTAGTCGGGAAAAGCGGGCTTGGACTTTAAGCTAATATTGTCTTTGTTAGGGGCTATATGCCCAAGTGAATGCCAAGCCCGACCCAAGATGAAGCCCACAAAGGCCTTAGAGCCGTGGCATATATAACCCTCTTCCCCATGTGGAAGAGGGTGTTGGTTCATTTTACTCTCTCTCTCTAGTAAACATTAACCTTCCAAATTCTCTCTTGTTTCTCTCTCTACTTTCTTCTCTTTCTCTCTCTAAATATCTCTTTTAAATCTTGTGTTATGGATTGAATGGGAATAACAATCTTTACCTAGAATAGCTGATACGTAGACTCTTGTACAAGGCTTCTTATGTCTATAAAAGAAGACCTTTAGGTTTTGTTTCATATAATGTCTTCATACGTTTAACACTTTCATTGTAAGCAAGTTTGTTCTAATCAATCAAGTGAAAGTTTGTTTTACAATTGTTTGTGTGTTCTTGTTTGAGTATTAATTCCGCATAATACTTAAATTGTTTTATACACAACAAAGTTTCTGTACGTGTTTAACTTGATTTAATCTAGTTTACACAAGCTAAATCGATCTAAGTTTGGGATCAACAAGTGGTATCAGAGCTTGTTGAGAAACTTTGATCTAAAGAACACAAGAACCCTAAATTACCAAAAACCCTAATTTTCACAAAACCCTAAAAACATCATGTCTACCCCAGAAGCAAA
This sequence comes from Glebionis coronaria, assembly GCA_025667525.1. Lineage (NCBI taxonomy): Eukaryota > Viridiplantae > Streptophyta > Magnoliopsida > Asterales > Asteraceae > Glebionis > Glebionis coronaria. Next base: position 651,543,963 of record CM046874.1, read on the forward strand.
CTCCTCCTCCTCCTTAAACCACAACATCAAGATTCCCATGCTAGACCCAGACAATTTTGAGACGTGGAAGTTTAACTTTGAGCAATATCTACAAATCCATGACTATACTCTATGGGAAATTATTGAATATGGAAACACGTTCGATAAGGCTGAAAAGATTGCAGCTGCCATTGCTGCAAGAACAGCTATTCAAGGTTCTACTGAAGAGGAACGAAAAGAAAAACCTGATGATGGTAGAGCTGTCTCAACTGAGGGTATAGTAAAGAGAAGGGTTGACATGAAAACCCTAAGCATTCTGAAACTCTCCCTGAGACAAGAAAATCAGCACAAATACAGAAGCTATGAGTCTGCAAAAGATCTTTGGGCAGCTCTTGAAGTTGCCTATGGTGGTAATGCTGATACTATTCAAGAGAAAAAGAAGAAACTCTTGCATGAGTATGCTGTTTTTAAGGCTCAACCTAATGAGAAGCTAAGTAGTGTGAGAAGCAGACTTCTGGATATCACAAGCAAGCTATCCTTCATGGGAACAATGCTTGGTGATGTTGATATCATCTCTACTTTCCTTAAAAGCCTTGGTGACACATGGAAAATTGAAGCAAGGTCTATAATTGTTAATAACACTCACAAAAGTTCTACCTTTGATGATATGTACAATAAACTGAGGCTAATAGGGAATGAAACTCTTTTGGATCATGGAAGCAAGTCTACAAATGGAAACATGGCCTTCTTCTCACATAGTGAAGGCCAATTTGATCAGAAGGAGTCATACATGTACCCAGTTACTGGATCAACCTGTGTCAACGCTGGATCATATCCTGTCAACGCCTCACATTCAGGCGCTGACACATACAAAATTGACTCACCAAGAGTTAAGCCTGTTGGTATTGATCTGGATACTGTGTGTGCATACATTGCTTCATTGCCCAATGGTTCAGTGATTACTGATGAGGACCTTGAGCAAATTAGTGATGAGCATTTGGAGGAGATGGACATTAAGTGGAATATGGCTCTTGCAAGTATAAGAGCAAATATATGGAATAGAAGATTCAAGAAGAAGATGACTTTTAATGCTAAGGACACTGCTGGATTATATAAATCCAAGGTTGAGTGTTATAATTGTCATCGTATGAGACACTTTATGAGAGAATGCAGATCTCCAAGAAGATCTGATGCTGGAAAAACCTCAAGCCAAATTATTAAGGCTCAGGATCCCAAGGCCATGGTTGCAATGCAAGAAATTGATGGTGTTGGATGGGATTGGAGCTATTTGGCTAAGGATGAAGAAGAGAATAAAGCTTTGGTTGCTAAGATGGAAGAAGAAGAGCATGTTCACTATGCTCTCATGGCACATTCCTCATCTTCATCAGACAATGAGTTATATGATGATGCTTTTTGTAGTAAGGGTTGTCGTTTAAATACTGAAAGACTTAACAAAGAGGTTTTAAGATTGTCAACAGATGTGAGTAATGAGAGATGCAAGTTGTCTAACTATCAACTTGCTCTTACTCAAACTGAAAAGACTGTAGCTGAGTATAAGAAAATGGAGCTTGACCTAAAAGATAAAATAAATAACTTAAAACATGATTTAAATGCTAGTACTGATATTAGAAACATCATGGAGAGGGTCAATGCTGAATTGCAGGCTAATTTAGATGACGCTATCAAGAATAAGGATAATGTAGATCTTAAAATTCAGAGATTTGATAAAGCCTCACAAACCCTAGGAGAATGTGTTAGTAAACAAAGGGATTCTAGGGATATGACTGGGATTGGGATGAAAGAGTATGCTGGTGTTCCACCACCAGATGGGGACTTCTATGGTGTCCAAAGAAAGGACTTATCTTGGACTGGTTTACCAAAAATCCAAGAAGAGTAATTTGTTCATCCACCAAGAGTCCTTACCCCAGTAGAAGAATATAGGTAAAAGTTGACTGATTTGGACCAATGGAAGAAAGCCAACCCTACTTTGTTTGTCAAGGGTGGCATGCTTAGTGATAGCCCAAATGAGTCTACCCCTATCAAAGTAACAAACCCAATCACTGGAAAGACTGTTGACCTTGGCTCAAACGTTGTTAGAAAACCTAGCATTAAATATGCAAAAATGTATAGAAATACTAGGTCACCAAAAAGCCAAATTAGTTATAATGGAACAGGATTCTTGTCTTCTAGACCTAGAGTTATGTCTAGAAAAGCCTGTTATACTTGTGGTAGCTTTTCACATTTAGCCTATAAGTGTGTCAACGCTTCCAAGGTCAACGATGACAAAAAGTCAAACACTGTCAAACCCAAAACTTTTGTTCAGCTAAGTCCACAAGTTGTTAGACCAGCCCCATTCTTTTCAAAAGGGTCTAATACTTACGGACAAAGACCTTTTCAGAAGACCAATACGTGGTCTAATAGACAATGGGTTCCTATAGCAAACCCTAGGTTCAACGCTGATAAGGGTAATTTCAACGTTGACCAGACCAAATCAAACGCTGATAGAAATGTTGCCAGACCAAATAATGGTATATATTTGCAACCAAAGGGAAAGGGGTCTGAAGCTTCTTCTAGCTTGACATGGAGACCTAAGCAAGATCAAAACCCTAATTCAGATGAGATTTCTATGACCTGTAACAGATTTAATTATATTTCAAAGGTCATCACAAAACCAATTGGGGTTAACTGGGTGTTTAATCCAAAAAGGGATGAACAAGAGGTTGTTATGAGGACTAAGTCTATTCTTGTTGAACAACCAAATGAATCCAAGTCTGCTCAGGCTTGGGTTCCCAAAGAAAACTAATTTGTTTTCTTTATGTGCAGGGCATTCAAAAGCAGGTTAAAGATTATGGCTATTGGGATAGTGGATGCTCTAGGCACATGAATGGGAAGGAAGATTATCTCATAAACTTCACTCCCATTAAGGATGGTGATAAAGTTTACTTTTGAGGCGGATATGGAACTATCACAGGCAAAGGAACTCTTCTCACCAATAACTTGCGTTTTGAAAACGTGTTTCTTGTAACACCCTAAAATGTGATATGCGGAAGCGGTGAAGCTCGGGGCTGTTACGTCATTGTATCATAGTTCAAGGTACAAGAGAACGACTCGAAATGAGACGTTTTATAAAAATACCTCGTTGAATTTAAATTAAAAGCATCACAGTACAAAAGGTCTTAGTTTCAAAAGGTAGTGCAGCGGAATATAAAAGTTTTAAACATCAACGAGATAATAGTTCAAAAGCATAAGTATATAAATGTCCGAAGATAGCCAAGAAATGCATGCGGACTCCAAGTACTTCACACAGCAGATACAACTCATCATCAATTACTTGAGATAAATGCTAAATTGGGTCAACATAAAGTTGATGAGAATATAGGTTTCAAGTAAAAAAAAATTCAGTCATTCAATTTCAGATTTCATTTCATGTACACATGCAACTATAGGAGATATAGTACCAAGTGTAGGATAAATTGGGTGTTCACAATATTTATGATAGCTAAGCTCGTGACATCGAAACTAGTGATCCAGTGCATACAATAGATTGCATACATAAATTTTGTCCCAATGGAGTACCTAGCCAAGATAACTCCGTTCATACAAATGTTACACACTCGTCCGGCGTCAGAATGCCCGAGTGGAGGTCGTCAACCCTCAATAGATCTATCCGTAACATAAGAGCTTACTCCAGCAGAGTAACTAACGATTCACGATAGTGGGGACTATGGCTAAAGCAACTTAAGCTATCTCATAAACAGTGTTCACAAAACGTTCACAGAAATCAAGTTTTACTTGCGTCCAGAAGCAAGCATCAAAGCATTTATCACATCCCAAAACATTAAACATAGAAAGCAGTTTAATAGGGAATCTATAAACTCACCTCAAGCAACGATTCAAATCGCACAAGTATGATCAAATAGTAGCGAGCAACTCTAGCAACAACCTAAATATAATACTATAGTTTAGGCGCTAGCAAATAAGTCACAATAGTTCGTCACGTACGTTACTCATCAATCATATATATATCGTTGTTAAAATCGTGACTTGTAAATTTTATATCGTTATAAACATTATAGTATATATATACTTAGGCAAAAATATTTATTTCTGACTCGATGAAATTTCGACAGCCTTTCGGCGTAAATTTTAATTTACCAAAATTTATCTTAACAAATTTTCTAACACGATTTCTAACGAAAATTCGGCAGCCTTTCGGCGTCACGTAAAAATTTTCCATTTTTAGAAAGTACTCAAATCTCGTCCTAAAACCCCTATTTTCAACACTTTCTCAATCGCCAATATTTCAACAAGTCATTTTCCCGCAATAGTATCAATTTTCACATTCAACGCTCAAACTTTTAACGTTACACCAAGTATTCACATTTCGGGCTAATACGCTTTTACAAAACAAGTCCAACATTTATACACAACTTTTAGTAACCATTTCGACACTTAAAACAACTCCGTTTAACTCGAAAATGTCGTTTCGACCGCTTTAAAAATCTAGACAGCAAGTACATTATAGTGCCTTTCACAAAAATTAAGTTTTCCGACAACGAAATTTAAACGACCATATCTTACTCATTTTAGCTCCGTTTTTAGCCCATAATATATCGAAACGAAGGTATTAACTTATATTTTCATAATATCGTAGTAAACTAGTGTCAAAACAATTTTTACGACTCTCTACGCCTCTTATAAAAATCGGACAGATTGTATGTTTTTCGTAAAAACTCGTTTTCGACCATTTTAAAGCGTAACCACTAGTAGTAACACTACTAGTTCCCTCCAATTATTCATAAACACCATCAAAATCAAAGATTTTACTTCAAGTTCACAAATCTAAAAATATACATACTTATATTTTCACAAGTCTTTCAATTAAACCATTTTCATGCATGGATCTAATAGATCCACACATAATTTTTATAGATCTAAAATATTTCATGAACAAAAATAGTTTTTATCATTTTATTTCAAGAAAATAGTTGATGAGTAACATGCATGCATAGATCTACAAAGATTATGCATGAAAAATGAAAAGATGAAAAAGGTTTAAGAAGTAACCTTGAGTAACGACTCTACGTAATCACAACAACCCGATCTACGTTCTAACCCACTAATAATCAACAAGAACTCTACTTCTATAACTTCAACCCAAAAACTACTCAAATAAACAAACCAAGAAAAACCATTCTTCTTTATGCTTGTACAAACTCTAGGGTGTATTTATTTTGTGTTAATTCTTCTTAAAATGAAGCTTTAAGAAAATCAACAATGGTGGAAAATGGAGTTGTGTTGGTGCCGTGTGTTTTGAGAGAGATAGAGAGAGATGTGTGTTTTTTTTGTGAAGTGCAAGAGTGAATAAGTGTGAGGTGAAGTTAGGGTTAAAAGGGCTAATAAGTTAAATGTTGTAAGTGTGTAAGCTTAAGCTTAAAATGGCAAAGAGTAGAAAATTTGGTTTAGCTTGCATGTGTGTGAGTTTGGCCGGTTATGGGGGGTCCCACTTGGGTTAAATAATTCAAATTTTTTACCATGGTAACTTGTTAGAAGGTGTAAGGTAAAAATGTTAGTTAGTTTTAGGTAAATATCGAAAAGTATATAGTTAAGTTTAAAATTACGTAAAACTTAAAAATTTGACGAAATATATTAAATTTACGATTTTTCGACGAAAACTGATATTTTATAATTGGTAAAGTATTTTATGCATGTTAACGACGGTTAAACGTAAAAACGACGTAAAATACGAAAACACGATACGTTAATTATATATTCACAGTAAATACGATTTATTACTATAAATAGCAAAAATACTAAAATACAGGCATATAAACATATACAGAAATATTTAAATACGCTGCTCATGAAAATATGATCACACTGTTAAAAAAACTAAACAGTTAAGCACATAATTCACATATAACGAATAATCTCACGGATTATCGTCAATTCATTGACCGTCTCAGCACTTTGGTCAGGTTCACAGAAAATGTTCAGAATAATGACTGAGCACAGTGTCAAGTCATTACTCGTCATCAAACAGTTTTTCAGAAAACGCGGGATAACTTCCCGGTTCCAACACAGTTAAATCACATAGTTGACTAAATAAAAAGTCAAAGGGTAAAATAGTCATTTTACAAAGTAGGGAAAATTACCAGGTGTTACATTATCCCCTTGATAGAGAAGCTTTGTCCTTAAAGTTTAGGAGTGTCACGGTTTCTAGAGTTGTCAAAGAGTTGCGGATATTTCTTGCGAAATTGATCCTCACGCTCCCAAGTGAATTCAGGTCCACGTTTAGAATTCCACCTCACCTTGATGATCGGAATACGACTCTGTTTCAATCATTTGACCTCACGGTCCATGATTTCAACAGGTTCTTCAACAAATTTCATCTTGTCGTCGATTCGGAGTTCCTCCAACGGTATAAGGAGTGTCTCATCAGAAAGGCACTTCTTCAAGTTCGACACATGAAATGTGCTGTGCACGCGGCTCAACGCTTGCGGTAATTCGAGACGATAGGCTACGGTTCCAACCTATGCCAGAATTTTGAAAGGTCCAATATAACGGGGGTTCAGCTTTCCTCGCTTGCCAAAACGTACCACACCTTTCCAAGGCGATACTTTTAGCATCACTATGTCTCCTACTTGAAATTCGAGAGGCTTACGTCGAACGTCGGCGTAACTCTTTTGACGATCACGGGCTCCTTGAATTCGTCTCTTGATTTGAACAATCTTCTCAGTCGTTTCACGGATGAGTTAGGGCCAGTGAGTTGACTATCCCCAACCTCACTCCAACACACAGGCGAGCGACATTTACGACCATACAACGCTTCAGACGGTGCAGCCTTAATACTGATATATAACTAATGTTGTAAGAGAATTCCACTAGAGGAAAATGTCTGTCCCATTGCTTTCCAAAGTCAAGCACACAAGCACGCAACATGTCCTACAACGTTTGAATAGTTCTCTCACTCTGTCCGTCAGTCTACGGGTGATAAGCAATACTCATGTCCAATTGCGTACCCAACGCTATCTGAAGTGATTTCCAGAATTCCGAAGTAATACCATCTCTATCAGAAATTATCGAGATGGGTATCCCATGTTTTGCGACTACTTCCTTCAGATAAAGTCTCGTAAGCTTATCCATCGAATCATCTTCCTTCATAGCCAAAAAGTGTGCAGATTTCGTAAGTCGATCCACAATTACCCAAATTGTGTCGTATCCATTGGTTGTTTTAGGTAGCTTAGTTATGAAATCCATGGTTATGTTTTCCCATTTCCACATAGGAATTATAGGTTGAACCAACAATCCAGATGGTTTTTGGTGTTCTGTTTTCACTCTAGCGCAAGTCAGACACTTCCCTACATACATAGCAATTTCAGCTTTCATATTTGGCCACCAATATAACTTCTTCATATCCTGATACATTTTGTCAGATCTAGGTGAATCGAATACTTAGATTTATGCGACTCATGCATAATCACGTCCCTCAGTCCTCCAAACCATGGTAACCAACTTCTACCATTCAGACATAGCGTTCCATTAGTGCTATTCTCCAATTTCTTAGTAACCATTCCTTCTAATTTCTCAGCTTCAACATGTTCAGGCTTAAGGGCTTCGGTTTGTGCTTCACGAATTTGCACATGTAAGTTCGGATTGATAACCATAGCTAACGATCAAACTCTACGTGTCATCAATTGTTCCTTTCTACTTAGCGCATCCGCCACTACATTGGCCTTCCCAGGGTGGTAGCGGATTTCACAGTCATAATCGCTGAGTAACTCGATCCATCGATGTTATCTCATGTTCAGTTCCTTCTGGTCAAGAATATGTTGTAAAGTCTTGTGATCGGTATAGACGACACACTTGGTTCCATACAAGTAGTGTCTCCACAATTTCAAGGCAAATACTACCGCTCCTAGCTCTAAGTCGTACGTAGTGTAATTTTTCTCATGCGTTTTCAATTGTCATGACGCGTAGGCGATAACTTTCTTCCTCTGCATCAACACAGCTCCCAATCCTTTTGTTGATGCATCACTATAGACCACAAAGTCTTCCGATCCTTCTGGTAACGATAGAATAGGTGCACTACACAACATTTGTTTCAACTTTTGGAATGTTAATTCCTCCTTATCTCCCCATTCGTATTTCACCTTCTTTTGAGTCAACTTCGTCAATGGTTTCGCGATCTTCGAGAATCCCTCGATGAATCTTTATCCGGCGAGTCCTAAGAATTGGCGAATTTCAGTCGGTGTCGTAGGAGCAGTCCACTCCCTAATTGACTCAATCTTTGCAGGATCGACATGAATCCCCTTGCTATCAATAACGTGACCTAGAAATTGTACTCTTGGCAACCAAAAATCACACTTCGAGAACTTAGCGTATAATTCCTCCTTCTTAAGCAATTCCAATATTATCTTAAGATGTTCCTCATGTTCTTTCTCATTCCTTGAGTAAATCAGTATGTCATCGATGAACACAATGACAAACTTGTCCAAATACGGTTTACACACCCGGTTCATGAGGTCCATAAACACAGCAGGTGCGTTTGTCAAACCGAACGACATCACTTGGAACTCATAGTGTCCATACCTAGTCCTAAAAGCAGTCTTTGCAACATCTTCCTCACAGACTCTCAATTGGTGATAACTAGACCTAAGGTCAATCTTCGAGTAAACGCTCGATCCTTGCAACTGATCAAACATATCATCGATCCTAGGTAACGGGTAACGGTTCTTGATGGTAAGTTTGTTCAACTCACGATTGTCGATACACATCCGAAAACATCCATCCTTCTTCTTTACAAATAAGACTGGAGCTCCCCAGGGTGAAGAAGTCGGTCTTATGAATCCTTTATCAGTCAACTCTTGCAGTTGCGTCGCTAGTTCTTGCAATTCTGACAGTGCTAAACAGTAAGGCGCTCGAGCAACAGGTGCAACTCCCGGTATTAAATCGATCTAGAATTCAACTTGTCTAGCTGGCGGTAATCGAGGCAAATCTTCAGGAAAGACTTCCGGAAAATCCCGTACGATAGGTACATCTTCCAACCGTTTTTCTTCCGTCTGCTTTTTAGTAAAACAGGCTAAAAATACTTGGCAACCTTCCGATAACAACTTCTGAGCCTTGACACGCGAGATAAGGTTCAGTCGTGACTTCCCTTTTCCGTTACTTGTATCCCCTTGTACCTCCAAAACTTCATCACCAAATGGTAAGTGAACGATCTTCTCGTCGCATACAATCGTAGCACGATATCTCGGCAACCAATCCTTTCCGACAATCACATCAAAACTCCCTAACTCAACAGGCATAAGGTCTATTAAGAAAGGATGACCTAGAAGATTTAAAGTGCATCCACGAAGTATAGTGTCGGCTTCTATCAACTTCCCATTAGCTAACTCGATAGTGTACTTAGTGTCTAAGGGCGAAGGGGTCACATCAAGTAAAACACTAAAAGCAGTCGACACAAAACTCCTATCGGCTCCAGTATCAAATAAAATAGAAGCATAACGACCATTGAGAAGAAACGTACCCGTCACGACGTCGGGGTTTTGTTGCGCTTCTCCTCCTCCTATCACATAGACCCTTCCACGAGCTTCCCCAACTTTAGCAATCTTTCCTTGGTCCTTGTTCTTTTTCTTTGGGCACTCATTGTTGTAGTGTCCCTTTTGCTGACATTCAAAGCAAGTGACGTTGGCTTTCGTGTTGGGTGGTGACTTACAATCTCTAGCTATGTGTCCAGTTTTCTTGCAGTTGTGACATTGTACATTGAATTGTCCATTATGGTGACGCTTGCATCGATTGCACAAAGGTAACGTCCCATTGTACACTCCCTTTTCCCCAGTACCAGCAGTGTACGCTTTCACGGTGTCTTGCCTCTTATTAGGATAGTTCCCATGGTTGTTCCTTTGGTTATTCCCTCATTTTCTCTTGTTGTCCGCGACATTCCCAGCATTTGCTCGAACAACTTGGTCCATCAGACTGTGAGCCATCCTTATAGCATCACTAACTTTTGTCGTTCCAGACGATGTCACATTCCCTTGAACTCTACCAGGTAAACCCCAAATATAGCGCTCAACCTTCTTTTCTTCATTCGGAACCATTCCAGGACATAGCAAACACAACTCTTGGAACCTCCTAGTGTACGTACCAATGTCATTGTTCTTTACAGTCAGGTTCCACAGTTCGATTTCCATTTTCTGAATCTCATTACGAGGACAGTACTCCTTAGTCAACAACTTCTTAAGTTCCTCCCAACTCATTCCATACGCCTCCTCGGCTCCAGCCGTCTGCACATGGGTGTTCAACCATGTCAACACTCCAACAGCTAAAGTACAAGTAGAATAAGTCACTTGGTTTTCAACAACACATCCACTGACACGGAACACAGCTTCCATCTTTTCAACCCAACGAGCTAATCCGACAGCTCCTTCAATACCATTAAAATTCAAAGGGTCACAACTCCTAAAGTCCTTGTAAGTACACGGCTTAGGCGGTCGATTGTCAACATTGTTCGGTGGTGCTTCGTTCACGTTGTTGTTAGCTTGAATGTTTGCCAGTGTAGCAGTCACTCGTTGCGTAATCAGTGCTTCCAATTGTGCGTCAGTCATTCCGTTATGTGTGTTCACCATTGTTTCTCTGCGTTAAGAAAACAATGCAATTAAGGTTCAAGCACGAATATACATGTTATATATTTCTCATGCTAAAATAGAATGCAGAATTTAACAGTTCAACAACATAAAAAGGATAGTCACTGGTCAAGGTCATAAAGTTAAATTCCCATTCAAAATCAAAATATCAAGTACATAGTCATAAAATAAGAGTATGATTACATCTAGTCTACTCCAACTAATCGAGTACTACTCTAGTTTAGTGGATACAATGCCCAAAAGATAAAGATGTCAATCTACTCTAGAATTAAGCACAATAACGATGAATCTATAAGTGCGACGACGACGATCACACTCAGCACATCTCGGTGAGTCACTCCTCGGGTCTCCATCTACAGCTCGGTCTCCTCCACGAACTGACTCCAACTCACGCCTCAACCTAGCAACCTCCTCAAGTGTGGTATCCAACAAGTCACGGGTATCCTCGTTATCCTCTAACAATCCAAACACCGCATTCTCAAGTAGACGAAAACGAACAGCATCTGAATCCCTAGCAGATCCCATCATAACAACACATGACCTAGGTCTAGAGGGCTCTCCAACATGATGAGTAGGTGGTGTAGAAACAGTAGTAGCAACTCGACTCCCATGAGTAGGCGATGCCTCAGGTGTAGTGTGTGAATAAGACATACGAATCTTCTTCCGTGGGCATGACGAATCAGAATCGGACAAAGCTCGAGACCTAACATCGGATGGTCCAACTCCATCAGCAGGTGGTACAGTATCATCGGAATCAGTATAAACCTCAGCTGGTGGCGTACCCCATAAGGCTTCCCTCTCCTCTCTAAACCGCTGACATGAAACAGTAGGCTTCTTCCTCAAGTTGGACGTCTTCCTAATCTCACTCCTCCTACTAGGCTCAACTCTCTCAGGTACAACAGTCAAAGCATCAACCCTACTATCATCATCAGCCTCAGCACCCTCGCTATCACTACTAGGCACAACCATCCTAACGTCAGTATCACTCTCAATCTCATCATCCATGTCCTCATCATCCTCACGATCTACCTCATATCCATCCATATCATCATCACCCTCATGATCTACCTCAACACCATCCATATCATCCTCATGACCTACCTCATGTCCATCCATACCCTCATCACCCTCGTGATCTACCTCAATACCATCCACGTCATCCTCATCATCCTCACTACCACTAACCCACTCGATCAAAGTACGATGCAAAACAGGTGGCATCCCATCAACAACATCGGAAGTATCAGACAACACATCAGGCTCACCCTTATCATCCTCCTCCGGATCCTCGTCAGGGTCATACTCCGCACCTTCCTCCTCAGGATCAGCCTCCTCTGGGTCATTCTCTGGCTCAACATGATCTGGTATCATCCCAATCTTGTCTTCCCACTCTTCATCAACAGAGTCGGGCTGGTAAGTAACAGTAGATGACGACATAGTCTGCAACAACCAAAATGCGTATTAAAGCAGTTGTAGGGTATGCATGAAATAATCATGTATAGAAATTAAAGTATGCAAATCAGCGAAATGCATATGTATATAATACATATAACGTATTACATAATATATATTACATATTACTTATAGTGTTATCCTACGTAATACATTACGTAGTACACATATATATACAGAGTAACAAGTAGCCACATCGGTTATAGTCTAGGCCTAAGATGCAAACCTAGTTCTCTATAACCAAGGCTCTGATTACCAATTCTGTAACACCCCAAAATGTGATATGCGGAAGCGGTGAAGCTCGGGGCTGTTACGTCATTGTATCATAGTTCAAGGTACAAGAGAACGACTCTAAATGAGACGTTTTATAAAAATACCTCGTTGAATTTAAATTAAAAGCATCACAGTACAAAAGGTCTCAGTTTCAAAAGGTAGTGCAGCAGAATATAAAAGTTTTAAACATCAACGAGATAATAGTTCAAAAGCATAAGTAAATAAATGTCCGAAGATAGCCAAGAAATGCATGCAGACTCCAAGTACTTCACACAGCAGATACAACTCATCATCAATTACATGAGATAAATGCTAAATTGGGTCGACATAAAGTTGGTGAGAATATAGGTTTCAAGTAAAAAAAAAATTCATAGTCATTCAATTTCAGATTTCATTTCATGTACACATGCAACTATAGGAGATATAGTGCCAAGTGTAGGATAAATTGGGTGTTCACAATATTTATGATAGCTAAGCTCGTGACATCGAAACTAGTGATCCAGTGCATACAATAGATTGCATACATTAATTTTGCCCCAATGGAGTACCTAGCCAAGATAACTCCGTTCATACAAATGGTATACACTCGTCCGGCGTCAGAATGCCCGAGTGGAGGTTGTCAACCCTCAATAGATCTATCCGTAACATAAGAGCTTACTCCAGCAGAGTAACTAACGATTCACGATAGTGGGGACTATGGCTAAAGCAACTTAAGCTATCTCATAAACAGTGTTCACAAAACGTTCACAGAAATCAAGTTTTACTTGCGTCCAGAAGCAAGCATCAAAGCATTTATCACATCCCAAAACATTAAACATAGAAAGCAGTTTAATAGGGAATCTATAAACTCACCTCAAGCAACGATTCAAATCACACAAGTATGATCAAATAGTAGCGAGCAACTCTAGCAACAACCTAAATATAATACTATAGTTTAGGCGCTAGCAAATAAGTCACAATAGTTCGTCACGTACGTTACTCATCAATCATATATATATATATCTTTGTTAAAATCGTGACTTGTAAATGTTATATCGTTATAAACATTATAGTATGTATATACTTAGGCAAAAATATTTATTTTTGACTCGACGAAATTTCGACTGCCATTCGGAGTAAATTTTAATTTACCAAAATTTATCTTAACAAATTTTCCAACACGATTTCTAACGAAAATTCGGCAGCCTTTCGGTGTCACGTAAAAATTTGCCATTTTTAGAAAGTACTCAAATCTCGTCCTAAAACCCCTATTTTCAACACTTTCTCAATCGCCAATATTTCAACAAGTCATTTTCCAGCAATAGTATCAATTTCCACTTTCAACGCTCAAACTTTTAACGTTACACAAAGTATTCACATTTCGCGCTAATACGCTTTTACAAAATAAGTCCAACATTTATACACAACTTTTAGTAACCATTTCGACACTTAAAACAACTCCGTTTAACTCGAAAATGTCGTTTCGACCACTTTAAAAATCCAGACAGCAAGTACATTATAGTGCCTTTCACAAAAATTAAGTTTTCCGACAACGAAATTTAAACGACCATATCTTACTCAGTCTAGCTCCGTTTTTAGCCCATAATATATCGAAACGAAGGTATTAACTTATATTTTCATAATATCGTAGTAAACTAGTGTCAAAACAATTTTTACGACCGTCTACGCCTCTTATAAAAATCGGACAGATTGTATGGTTTACGTAAAAACTCGTTTTCGACCATTTTCAAGCGTAACCACTAGTAGTAACACTACTAGTTCCCTCCAATTATTCATAAACACCATCAAAATCAAAGATTTTACTTCAAGTTCACAAATCTAAAAATATACATACTTATATTTTCACAAGTCTTTCAATTAAACCATTTTCATGCATGGATCTAATAGATCCACACATAATTTTCATAGATCTAAAATATTTCATGACCAAAAATAGTTTTTATCATTTTATTTCAAGAAAATAGTTGATGAGTAACATGCATGCATAGATCTACAAAGATTATGCATGAAAAATGAAAAGATGAAAAAGGTTTAAGAAGTAACCTTGAGTAACGACTCTACGTAATCACAACAACCCGATCTACGCTCTAACCCACTAATAATCAACAAGAACTCTACTTCTATCACTTCAACCCAAAAACTACTCAAATCAACAAACCAAGAAAAACCATTCTTCTTTATGCTTGTACATACTCTAGGGTGTATTTATTTTGTGTTAATTCTTCTTAAAATAGAGCTTTAAGAAAATCAACAATGGTGGAAAATGGAGTTGTGTTGGTTCCGTGTGTTTTGAGAGAGAAGGAGAGAGATGTGTGTTTTTTTTGCTAAGTGAAAGAGTAAATAAGTGTGAGGTGAAGCTAGGGTTAAAAGGGCTAATAAGTTAAATGTTGTAAGGTGTGTAAGCTTAAGCTTAAAATTGCAAAGAGTAGAAAATTTGGTTTAGCTTGCATGTGTGTGAGTTTGGCCGGTTATGGGGGGTCCCACTTGGGGTAAATAATTCAAAATTTTTACCATGGTAACTAGTTAGAAGGTTTAAGGTAAAAAGGTTAGTTAGTTTTAGGTAAATATCGAAAAGTATATAGTTAAGTTTAAAATTACGTAAAACTTAAAAATTTGACGAAATATATTAAATTTACGATTTTTCGACGAAAATTGATATTTTATAATTGGTAAAGTATTTTATGCATGTTAACGACGGTTAAACGTAAAAACGACGTAAAATACGAAAACGCGATACGTTAATTAAATATTCACAGTAAATACGATTTATTACTATAAATAACAAAAATACTAAAATACAGGCATATAAACATATACAGAAATATTTAAATACACTTCTCATGAAAATACGATCACGCTGTTAAAAACTAAACAGTTAAGCACATAATTCACAGATAACGAATAATCTCACGGATTATCGTCAATTTCTGTCTCAGCACTTTGGTCAGGTTCACAGAAAATGTTCAGAATAATGACTAAGCACAGTGTCAAGTCATTACTCGTCATCAAACAGTTTTTTAGAAAACGCGGGAAAACTTCCCGGTTCCAACACAGTTAAATCACATAGTTGACTAAATAAAAAGTCAAAGTGTAAAATAGTCATTTTACAAAGTAGGGAAAATTACCAGGTGTTACATTTCTGGTAAAAGAACTTGACTATAATCTTTTTAGTGTATCACAAGTTTGTGATAACAAAAATAAGGTTCTTTTCACTGATACTGAATGCTTGGTGTTGAGCAAGGATTTTAAAATACCAGATGAGAAATTTATTGATTATAGAACACCTAGGCATAAGGACATTTATAATGTGAATCTTAATGGGATTAGGATGAATAATAACTTGTCATGTCTTTATGCTAAGGCTTCAGTTGATGAGAGTAATCTATGGCACAGGAAACTAGGGCACATTAACTTTAAAAATATAAACAGGCTTGTGAGACTTGGCTTGGTCGATGGTTTGCTTGAAAAGGCTTTCCAAAATGACCACTCTTGTGTTGCATGCCTTAAAGGCAAATAGCACAAGGTCTCATTTAAGTCTAAACAGGTGCACTCTAGTTCTAAACCACTTCACTTGCTGCATATGGACCTGTTTGGTCCAACTAATATAGAAAGCTTGAATGGTAAATCTTACTGCTTTGTCATTACTGATGATTTTTCTTGGTTTACTTAGACTTTCTTTTTAGCTTTGAAAAGTGACACTGCTGATAGTTTAATTAACTTTATTAACCAAATGGAAAAGAAGACTGGTAATGAAGTTAAGATGCTTAGAAGTGACAATGGTGGTGAGTTTAGAAATAAACTGTTGGATGATTTTTGTGCCAAGAAAGGGATTACTAGACAGTTTAGTGTAGCCATAACCCCACAGCAATATGGGGTTGCTGAGAGAAAGAATAGAACCCTCATTGAAGCAGCCAGGACTATGTTGGCTGATGCTCACTTTCCCATTGTTTTTTGTGCTGAGGCTATGAATACAACTTGTTATGTTCATAATAGAGCATTAGTCAACAAGATACATAACAAAACACCTTATGAGTTACTTTGGGGAAGAAAACCTAATATTTGTTTTCTTAAAGCTTTTGGTTGTCATGTAGTTGTGTTGGACACTAGTGATGCCTTAGGAAAATTTAGGGCTAAAGGTGATGAGGGCTACTTCATGGGTTATTTAGTGCAGAGTAAAGGATATAGGGTTTACATTAAGAAGGAAAAACGTATACTTGAAAAAGTACATGTTAGGTTTTTAGAAAGTAAACCTAGTGATCCTTAAAGTGGTCCAAATTGGTTATTTGACTTGGAACCTCTATCTAGGACTTTGAATTATATGCCTGTTACTAATCCAAACATTGTGAAGGTAACTTCAAGTGTTGTGGAAGAACCAGTTGTTGATGTTTCAGGTACACAGGTTAATGAAGAGGTTGGATCACAAGCAGACAAGTCATCACCCATACTTGAGTATGTCACTATTCCCATATGGACAGATGCTTTTGCTGCTGCTGCTGGAAAGGAAAATGGTGGTCCCCAAGTATCACCAGTTAACAACATGCATGGTCCTTCAGGCGCTGACAAAGGAAAATCTAGCGCTGACATGACAAATTCAGGCGTTGATGGCTCAAGCATTGACAACTCTATTTCAGACGTTGATGGCTCCAACGCTGACAACCTTGGTTCAGGCGTTGACAACTCTTTTGACCATATTTTCTCTTCCAATTTTGACCAAGGTGAACCTTCAAGCAGAAATGGAGAGGTTCATACAAATATTGATGGAAGAGAGTCTGAAGAAGATATTGGTACCATGGAAGATGAGATTGAAGACAACAGACTTTTTGAGGGAGGAGTTCTTACTTCTACAATGAAGGATCACCCCTCTTCTCTAATTATTGGTGATGTGATGTCTCCTGTCCAAACTAGAAGATCTCATCAGAATCTTGGAGGATTTATTGCCAATATTCACAAGAAGGTTGATACCCCTCTTGTTCAAGCATGTTTGTTTGCCTGTTTTCTGTCACAACAGGAACCCAAGAAGATTTTTGATGCTCTCAAAGAACCAAGTTGGGTGGAAGCAATGCAGGATGAGCTTCACCAATTTGCTATTCAGGATGTTTGGGAGTTAGTTGATTGTCCCAGACATGTCAAACCTATTGGGACAAGATGGGTTCTTAGAAACAAAAAGGATGAAAGAGGCATTGTGGTCAGAAACAAGGCACGTTTAGTGGCTCAAGTATATACAAAGAGGAAGGGATAGACTATGAGGAGGTCTTTGCACCAGTTGCAAGGATTGAGGCTATAAGGATATTTCTAGCCTATGCTTCCTGCATGGGCTTTACTGTCTATCAAATGGATGTGAAGAGTACTTTTCTTTATGGCATAATTGTAGAGGAGGTTTATGTAATGCAACCTCCTGGTTTTGAAGATTCAGAGCATCCAAACAAGGTGTATAGAGTCAAGAAAGCTATGTATGGACTTCATCAGGCCCCAAGAGCATGGTATGGTACATTGTCCACCTATCTGGTGGAAAATGGATTCAAAAGGGGCACCATAGACCAAAACTTATTTACAAAGAAGACTGGTAAGGATGTCTTACTTTTTCAGGTTTATGTGGATGATATCATCTTTGGATCATCAAACCCAAAGATGAGTGAAGACTTTTCCAAGCTTATGACAAACAAGTTCAAGATAAGTGCAATGGGGGAGATGAACTTCTTTCTAGGGTTACAAGTTCAGCAGAAAGAAGATGGTATCTTCATCTCTCAAGATAAATATGTAGCAGAAATATTGAAGAAGTTTGGCTTTTCTCCACATGAAAAAAGGGCTAGTACTCCTATGGATAGAGAACACCCTTGGGGAAAAGTTGGAGATGGAAAAGATGTGGATGTCAAGCACTATAGATCAATGATTGGTTCATTGATGTATCTCACAGCCTCAAGACCTGACATTATGTTTGCTGTGTGTGCATGTGCACGCCACCAAGTGACTCCCAAAGAGTGCCATCTTCATGCTGTCAAGAGAATCTTTAGATACCTTAGATGTTATCCAGACTTGGGATTATGGTATCCAAAAGATTCACCATTGGAGCTTATTGCATATTCAGACAGTGATTATGGTGGTGACAAATTTGATAGAAAATCCACAACTGGTGGATGTCAGTTTCTTGGGAGTAGGTTGATATCTTGGCAATGCAAGAAACAAACAGTGGTGGCCAATTCTACAACTGAAGCAGAGTATGTTGCTGCAGCTGCTTGTTGTGGACAAGTCTTATGGATTCAGAACCAGCTGTTGGATTATGGGTATAATTTCATGCATACCAAGATTTTTGTAGACAATAACAGTACTTTATGCATTATTAAAAATCCTGTACATCATTCTAAAACAAAACATATAGAAATTAAACATCATTTTATAAGAGATTGTTTTGAAAAGGGTTTAATACAACCAGA
This sequence comes from Glebionis coronaria, assembly GCA_025667525.1. Classification (NCBI taxonomy): domain Eukaryota; kingdom Viridiplantae; phylum Streptophyta; class Magnoliopsida; order Asterales; family Asteraceae; genus Glebionis; species Glebionis coronaria. Next base: position 651,562,744 of record CM046874.1, read on the forward strand.
TAGGGTTGACACAGAAGAAAATGTTTCTAATTTATTAACTAAACCTTTTGATATTGGAAGGTTTCAATACTTAGTAACAAGTATTGGAATGATCAATCTCACTTAATATGTGTTTTGGGGTCTTATTGTAAAATTATGTATAGGATATGCATTGTTATTGGTCTTTTTGAGAAGTTAGATTTTCCACTATATTTGTCTAACGCTGACAAAGGTTATCTTAACGCTGATAAGTGTTATCGTGACGTTGTCAACACCATGTTAGTTTTGTGGTTTTTGATCTAGGTGTGCAGGTGTTGTTAGCATTGTACCATTGGATACGAAGTTTCTTATGGATCCTTGGAGAATCATTGGAGCATGTTTCAATTTATGGATGATGGTTGGAATATTTATATTCCTATCTCGACATAAATTTTTATTTACATGCATATTATTTGGCAACTTGTGTATCACAGTTTAAGGGGAGGTTTTAGGAACCTTTAGGACTTTTGGGTATTCTTATAATACTCTTCTCACAATTCTAGATTGTTTCAAGAGGTGAGTATGAGTTAGTTTTCTATCTCATGGGGCACTATAGCATGCAAAGTTGATATACTATGCATGCTGCCAAGACCCTTTTTGGCCTAGAATTGGATGTGGTCCGTTGGGAGACTTGGGAATGTATACCTGGGAGTTACAAGGAATTTTATAAGATAACTTAATTGTTAAGAATTTTGGTTAGCAAGGACACTAGAGGACTGTTATGTCTATCTTGCATAAGCAAGTGTGCATAATTGGACAGTGCTTGCCGCCCTATAATAATTTTCAGTTTATAGGTTATCTTCACTAGGATAAATTACTTTGTTAAGGTCCTTTTTCATTTTTATTACTTTTATTTTTGGACGCTGACAAATATTTTTCCAAGCGTTGTTGTGACCAATTTAGACGCTGACATGGCCTTTGCAACGTTGATAAGAATATAGCCGTTGGGCGTTGATGGGTTATTTTTGACCGTTGACACTCATTGGGACCTACCCAGTTGTTATTTTTTGACGAATTTTGGGGCCGTAATTTTGGGAGTAGATAACTTTTAATTAATGCACAAGATAACTTATTTTCTTTTCAATATTTTCATCATTATATTTTGAAAATACTTGCCTTATTTTTGACCAATCACATGTGCCTATCTCTCCTATATATTTGGCTCCTATTTTTAAACAGGGTACTATCATATTCTTGTATAACACTTTTTCTCCTATAATTCATCTTTTATCAATCTTTCACAAACAGCTTTCTTCAACAATGGCACCAAAGTTTAAAGCAAGTGACTTGGTATTGGGATTCAGGAGTCAGCACAACATGATTGCTTATTTGGAGGCTGATGATACTTTGTTTCCACAATACACTCAGATGGTGGCGTATTTGAATGCATCTCCTCTTAGGTATGCACTTTCTAATGCTCCTCTCATCCCGGTCACTCATATTAAACAGTTTTGGAACACTGTTAGTTCCTCAACGCTTAATAATGTGACTACATTAACAGCTATTGTTCATGGGAGTACTTGGGTGGTTACTGAAGCCTTGGTTCGCCAGGCTTTGCATCTTAATGATGCAGATGGTATAACCACTCTCCCCATTAATGAAATAGAACAAGGACTTCGGGCTTTGGGGTATCCTTTCCCTGATGAGGGTACTTTAAATAAATATCATAAACAAGAATTTACCCCAGCCTGGAAGTATCTCATACATGTCATCCTTCAATGTTTGAGTCACAAATGTACTACACATAATGAAATTAACAGATCAATTGCTAGTGCAATTGTGTGCATTACAAATGGGAAAAAGTATAATTTTTCAAAACTAATTTTTGATGGCATGTGTAAAAACAAGTGGAATAAGATGACTTTGGCTTATCCCAGATTTTTACAAATGGTTTTTGATAAAGAAAGGTACTGCATAAGGGATCATGATTATTTTTATGAGATCCCTGTGCAAAAGAAAGCTATTTTTAGTAACATGAACTCACCCCCTCACCATGAATCAGCCCTCACCCAAGCTATGCTTGCTGTTATTGCAGCAGCACAACCCCAACCGGACCCACAACCACAACTTGACCCAATACCAGAACCTTTGCCTTCACCTCAACACATGGAAATTGACCAAGAATCTTTCAACGCTGACACATTAAATGTTGGCGTTGACACTAGTAATCCAAACGTTGACAACCTTCCTTCACAGACCCAAACACCCCTTAACCTTCAAACTACCACCCAATCCACATCATCTTCTACACCCCCTGAATATAGGTTGCAAAAACGCCCAAGGACTACTGGAGTGTTCTCCTCTAGTGGTCCTAGCCATGTAGCAGAGAGAACCACCACCACAAGTGTGGTTGGTGCTATGGATGAGGCTGGGACTATTGGTACAAGCTTAGATGCAGGCCAAGCCAGTCCTAACATCTTTAAGACCTCATCCATGCCCCATGACTCTACTTTGGGAGGTCAAATACCCATTCTAGAGGAGGGCAGATTGGAACCATACATAATGATGGAATTGACGGCTGTCTGCATTAGCTTGCAAAAGCAAAATGCAGACCTGGTACAAACAGTCAATACACAAGGCCTTGAACTCAAGCAATTGAGGGAGAGGATTGTTCTTTTGGAGGATGCTAACACTAGGCGTGGTATAGAGGAATCTTCCAAATGGGAGGATGAGCAGATCCATGTGAGTGACAAAGGCTCACATGATGGAGAATCTTTGGGTTTTGCTGAAGCCCTCACTGAATTGAAGAAGCAACCAGGTTTTGATACATCTTTAGTTACTCCTACAAACTTGAACTTGTCTTTTACAGCAATGATGGAGCAGTTCATAAGAGGCACTGAGACAAGTAAGGTGAGCTTTGACAAGCAAAATTTGAACGCTGACACACCAAGCGCTGACAAGAGTAAGTTGGGCGCTGACACACAGAATTTGAGTGTTGACAGACCTGCAGATATGGTTGATGTATTCCAGTCAGCAGCTATCATCAAAGAAGTGTCTTCACAGGTACCATCATCATCTTTACCCATCATTGATCCATTAGATAAGGGTAAAGGAATCATGGTAGAAGTAGAAGTTCCAAAGGATGCATCACAAGTAGAGTTTGATTCAAGGTTGGCTGCACAACTTGTGGAACAAGAGATGAAGAAGGTTGGTGAATCACCATTTGTTGTTACTTCTTAGGAACAAGAAGGAAGTGATGAAGGGAGTTCAGATTCAAGTGTAATGATAATTGAACAACCAGAAAGACTTGAATATGGTGATGACTTGGCAAGAGAGAAGCTTAGAGAGTTAAAATTGCAAGTAGACTATGATATGCCAGAAGTTGCTTAGATGTACCATGCTTGGGAGAATAGGATTATGGAGAATCCAGATTTGACAATTTCAGACCAAATTTGGGGATTGGAGATTCTTCTAATAGTTCAAAGAGACTGCATAGGTAATTCTGAAGCATAAGGCTAGCAATGTTTTCTCATTGCTGAAGAGGGATAGAAGGGAGTTTTACTACATGTTAATCAGATGTCATGGAACTGGATGGACCTTCAAGAAATTGCAGGGATTATCCTTTGAAGAATTGGAGTACAAGGCTTATCCCATTTGGGCAAGAGTGCATGAAATGAATACTCTTCGACTTCTTTCAGATGAAAGGAAAGAAGAACTTGAAGAAGAGATGGAGATTCAAAAGGCAATGATTGTTCCAAGGCCTTTGAAGAAGGGAGTTCCACTTGAGTTTCCTAAAGATTAAAATAAAGTGGTTCCCAGTGAAGCTGTTCTTAGAAGGAGCATTAAGCTCTCACCCATGGAAGCTTCAGATATGGTACAAGTGTTACCTCTTGATGCCAGAAACCCTATCATTAGCTATGAAGAAGATGAAAGTGGGTTTTGGATGATTGGCAGATATGGGAAAGAGGTACACACATTTACTATTCTTATGTCTCTCTTTGCAAGTATGGATAGGGAAGACTTGGCAGACCTTTGGAGGTTGTTGATGGCTAAGTATGAGACCGAAGCACCTACTTCAGTCAATGGAATAAAGCTTTGGTCAACATTCAAGAGAATATGTGCACCAGAAGAAGAAGATCATGTTTGGAAGGATCTTGAGGATGATATCAGTGGACTTCAATGGCGTTTGTATTCAGCTGCTGGTGTGTATTATTTGAGCTCTACAAAGTTTGCTGAGTATCTTCTTGTAGATGCTGAGTATCCCATGTCCAAAGAAGTTTTGGACAAGATGAAGACAACACAGCTAGAGATTGACTATTCAAGTGACGTGGCTAAAGATTTGATTAGACATGTTTATTACCAATATGATAAGATTTGTAAGATTCCTCCTAGTTCTTAAATTTTATTCAGAAACTTGATTGCTAGAGTTGATATCAAGTTTAAGGGAGGATTGTTGGGAATAAAATGTGGCTAGTACACTTGAACGCTGACAAGAAGAAAACAAGCGTTGATAAGAAGAAAACAAGCGTTGACGGATCAAGCGTTGACAGGAAGAAGTCAAGCGTTGATAGGTTGAAGTCAAGCACTGACAGAAAGATATAGTCTAAGCGTATTATGTTTCTAGTTTGTTTCTAGTAAAGATAGGATCAACAATGTATTTTCTATATTTATCTTTACATATAATAGCTGATACGTAGACTCTTGTACAAGGCTTCTTATGTCTATAAAAGAAGACCTTTAGGTTTTGTTTCATATAATGTCTTCATACGTTTAACACTTTCATTTTAAGCAAGTTTGTTCTAATCAATCAAGTGAAAGTTTGTTTTACAATTGTTTGTGTGTTCTTGTTTGAGTATTAATTCCGCATAATACTTAAATTGTTTTATACACAACAAAGTTTCTCTACGTGTTTAACTTGATTTTATCTCGTTTACACAAGATAAATCAATCTAAGTTTGAGATCAACAAGATGATTATCTTATTCTGTTTATATAGTTCTCTCATTGGGATGGTTTAAAGGTTTCAGCAGGATGATTAAAAGATAGCTTTTTCCTCCGACTGTTTGTTTTATACGTATATGTGACAAAGACGTTTTTAGTCTGCTGGTAAAAAGTCACGTGAGTCTTCAACAAGGGAGCTTATTTTTTGGACGTGATATATTTTACTCCATAAAGATACGGAAGGAATAAATTAGGGAATATAAATTGTTGACTACCTGTTTGAACTCAGACGTGGGAGATTTTAGTCTTCCCTAAATTTCAGCAATTCAAGTATGGTATGTGATATATTGCTTGATTATAGGAATTAAATTCCTTACTTATTCCTAATTTATTGGTTTATAAAGTTACTGATATAGTCATGGACGAATTTTTAGAATAAATGATAATTTTTAGATTATGATTTATTTTTAAAAGTGGTCCTGATTTTTGTGGGATACATACTTGGGTAAAACAGGGAAGTGATATGGTAATTTTTACTGCTCATATGACGTGTAGAGAGGATAAATAGGGTACGACTGCTGGTACCTATTTGATGGCTTAAGGAAAATGAGCCGCTGATAGGCGCTGACAAGGTTTATGATTTGACGCTGACAAGAATAAGTCAAACGCTGATGGAAAGCGTTGACATGTGTTGTCCGAGAACGACATGTTCAAGCGTTGTCCGATATTGGACAAAACATGTGTTTAAGAAGTTGGACAGTGAAGGTTCTCAAATAACAAAGGAATAGCTGATGTTTGGAAAATTGATACGATTTTTTCACACAAAAAGAGGTATTTACACGCAAAGGTATATGAAATCTCCGTTTTTATTTAGAATATCAAGTTGATATTAATGGCTCGGATATTTTTAAAAAGGGATTAATGATTTTAATGCGAGTTAGCAACAATTCATGAAGAATTTGATGGACATTAGATTATGTAATCGGGGTAGCCTTGTGAAAGAGTTATCCATTCAAGTCCTTTTATATATGGTATGAAGATGTTATTTCCTTAAAATTCGTCATGAAAAGGTGTTAGCGTAAGGGGAAGAATTCTTATGGTAAGTTTGATGTTCGAAGAAGATTTTCGCGAGTTGGTGTTTTATCATATCTTTAAATCATGGATTGATCAAATTGGTTTGAAGATAACTTGTTCGTGCTTTAAATGTTTGGTGACGAAGACTTGTCATAACACTTGAAGGAGTTACATTATCGTGCTCAGTGTCTCACAAAGGATGAGAATATTGACAAGGGATCGAGGTCTACTTATATTTAATCATCAGTATAAGTTCTTCATCACATGGATAGTACAAGACATGGAACATAAGGTTGGGTTACTCTACTTCTACATCAAGATTACTTTATTTATTTTTCTTCAAAATCATTACATAGAGCCTACATTTGGAGAATCTTCAAGATTGCATACATTGTTTACTTCCCTGTTGATGTGACAAAAAGGGGAAGACATACATGCTACAATTAAGGGGAAGCAATTTGAAGATGATGTACAACTTACAAGAGATACACAAAGAGTTTTGCCGACATCAACTAGGGGAAGATTGTTGGGTCAAAAAGTTGATGTGACAGAAACTCAAAAACGAAGAAAACATGAAGGCATTTGTCTAAGCGTTAACAAGTGTAATCCAGGCGTTGTCAAGAGCAAATTAGGCGTTGACAGAAGTCAACATTGACAAGCATTGTCATGTACAATCCAAGCATTGTCATGTACAATTCAAGCATTGACAGAAACATTGACAAGTGTTGTTGTAAGCTTCTATTTAGATAAGTATGCAGAATATATTCTATATTAGTTTATTTGAATAGAAGATTTACATGTTTATTCATTCTTATCTCTTATAAGCCCTATTCCTTACACTATAAAAGGAACCAAAGGTACTAGGTTTATTCATATCATTCATACAAGATGTAAACCTAAAGCGTGTGTAGACTAGGTGTGGGATTCAATGTATACACACCTAATGATTGTTTGTTATTATTATAATGAGCAATCCGTTTGTTTTAATTTATGTGTCTTGTGCCTAAACACCTTGTTTAATGTGTCGTGTTCTAATTCCGCTTTGATTATCTAATCATATGAACATGATGCATTCCTAGTAGCTAAAAGATCAAGGAAACCAAGGTTTCCACATGAATACTAGTGACTATTTGGGGAAATTTGATGGCAAGGCAGATGAAGGCTATATCGTGGGATATTCAGCTCACTCAAGAGCTTATCGCGTTTATAATCTCCATGTCAAGCGTGTCATTGAAACTATAAATCTCAGGTACTTTGAGGAGAAGACAAACATCCAAGGCAAAGGTCCTGAATGGTATTTTGATCTTGATTATCTTAGTGACTCATTAGGATATTTTCGTTTCAAAACTAAACAAGATGCAGGTCCACAAGTGTGTGAAACTTCTAGTGCAGGTGCTGCTTCTAGCTTTTCGGACTCCGATAAGGATGATGACATTTTTGTTGTACCATCCTATTCAACCATAGTCGCTCCCAACATCAATGCTACTCCTATTGATGCTTCTTCATCAAAAATTATGGATTCACAAGGAGCTCTTGACACACTGCTCAAGCAACAACAAGATGCTACTACAGCAGCTACTCAAGGAGGCTTTGAGTTTCCTTTGAGTACTCTTGTTGTACCAGTTCCTCCTAGTGATCCTAGTGTTACTCCTAGTGCAAGTTTAACACCTATTGGTACTCCGGTTAGTGATCCTACTTCCACAACTAGGTTCTCTGGTCCTTCTGACTTGGGAAACTATCAAAAGAAGACTTCTACTAAGCTGGATGATATTCATAAGCAGTCAATAGATGGCATTTTCGACTATGCTTTATATGATGATGACTTTGTTTGGAATCTTAATAACTTGGCACCAGAAGTGGATGTAGCTCCTATTCCTATTCAGCAGATCAATAAAGACCATCCTACTACTTAAATCATAGGGGATCCTAGTTCTACTGTCAAGACTCGCCGCATGCATAAGAAAGCCACGTCTGTCATCATGTTCTTGTGAGCTACATTGAAGACCAAAAGTGTAATAATCACACAGACTTTCTTCACTGTTTGTTTGCTTGTTTTCTTTCACAGGTAGAACCTAGGTCAGTCTAACATGCTCTTGAGGATCAAAGTTGGGTTGAGACTATGCAGGAGGAGATGCAACAATTCTTGTTTCAAAATGTTTGGATTCTAGTTTACTTACCAGATGGAAAGACAGCAATTGGTACCAAATGGATTCTCAAAAACAAGAAAGATGCAAGGGGTATTATGTTGAGAAATAAGGCTAGGCTAGTTGCACAAGGTCACACACAAATAGAAGGAATTGACTACATTGAAGTCTTTGCTCCTGTTGCCAGGCTTGAGGCCATTCGTCTGTTTCTGGCTTTTGCTTCTTATATTGGCTTTACGGTTTTTCAGATGGATGTCAAGAGTGCGTTTATTTATGGCAAGATTGATGAGGAAGTTTATGTCACTCAACCTAAGGGCTTTGTGGATCCACTTCATCCCAAGAAAGTCTACAAGGTGGTCAAAGCTCTATATGAACTTCATCAGGCTCCTAGAGCTTGGTATGAGCGTCTGTCCACTTTCTTGTTGAAACATGGCTATAGAAGAGGCACTATTGACAAAACACTGTTCCTTAAAAGGAATGCCAAAGACATCATCTTGGTTCAAGTATATGTGGATGACACTATCTTTGGTTCTACTAGGAAGGAATGGTGTGATGAGTTTGAACAGCTAATCAAAGGCGAATTTTAGATGAGTGCCTTGGGAGAACTCACATTTTTCCTTGGTTTACAAGTGAAGCAGTAGTCGGATGGTATCTTCATTAGTCAAGACAAGTTTGTTCATGAGATCATTCAGAAGTTTGATGTGAAACCTCTTAGACCAGCAGCAACACCTTATGAAGTCACTAAAGTCAAACTCAAGAATGAGCCAGATCCTCTGGTAAATGTTCACATGTACAGGTCAATGATTGGCTCACTCATGTATTTGACTGCATCACGTCCGGACATTATGTTTGTAGTAAGTGCTTGTTCTAGACATCAGGTGGCTCCAACCGTATCTAACTTGAACGCAGTCAAGAAAATCTTCAAGTATATCAAGGCATAACCCAAGGTAGGCTTGTGGTATCCAAGGGAATCACCTTTTGTTCTTGAAGCCTATAGTGATAGTGAATATGCCGGTGCTAATAGTGATAGGAAGTCTACTACTGGTGGTTGTCAGTTTTTGGGTCGAAGACTTATCTCATGGAAATGTAAGAAACAGACAATAGTAACTACCTCTTTAATAGAAGCTGAGTACGTAGCTGCTGCTAGTTTTTGTGGACAAGTCTTGTGGATACAAAATCAGATGCTGGATTATGGGTTCAACTTCATGAACACCAAAATTTTCATTGACAATCAAAGCACTATCTGCATTGTGAAGAATCCTGTCTTTCATCAACGAACCAAGCATATCGAGATTCGACACCATTTTATACGGGATGCCAATGAGACGAAGTTGATATAGGTTCTTAAAGTATATACGGATGATAATGTTGCTGATCTATTGACTAAAGCATTTGATGGTCCGAGATTCAACCACTTGGTGGTTCACATTGGTATGGTCAATCCTTGAGGCCTAGGATTGAGGGGAGGCTAAGCCTAAGGGGAGGCTTATTGTACATATTTCCTTGTACAGTCATACATATGGTAGCTTCTAACAACAGTTTTCATGGGTATTCGCGGTGTGTGCAACTTCTAGAGGAAGATTTTGGTTACTCCTAGTGGCAGTCTTCTGCTCCTAGTGGGTACAAACCCTTATTCTTCACTTGTAGTTGGCTTCTAGTATCAATTTTGGGTCACTGTTCACTTTGTTGACTTTCGTTGACCACTCGCTGCTCCTAGTGTTGACCTTTACGTGTTTTGACTATTTAGTCAACGCGAGTTACTTCTGTTGCACATCTTTTGTTTATATTTGGTAACTGGGATTTGCAAATAATGGTTTAAGGGGTAAGTGGTTACTCAAGTATTAATGACCTAATTTTGAAAGGGCAACCCCCATAATTAGCGGTCAATGAACAATTTTGTGACTATTATTTATGGTCAAATTACTCATTTGACTCAATTATCAAAACATAAACATACACATACGCTCCTACTCTTCACCCTCTTCAATCAATCTTCTTCTACTGTTTCACTCATCATTAATGGCATCACTCCAGTACAAGCCCGATCATAACAAGGTGGCTTATCTTGGCGAAGGTCCTAAAAGAAACGAGTTCACAGACATCCTGGAATACATTGAAGCTTCCAATCTAAGTTATGCTCTTACTATGCGCCCCACTGTGTGTATGATAATATTATCCGTCAGTTTTGGGCAACTGCCAACACCAATGCTGTTTTGGGTCGCCCATTAGAGCTCCATGCTACTATAGATGGTCACTCCTATGTGGCGTCTGAGGCATCCATTAGGTCTACCCTTCATCACCAAGATGAGGATGGCATTATATCTCTTCCCAATTCAGAGGTGTTGGATGGTATGGCTGCTATAGGTTATAATCATAAGGGAAAGTTTAACTTCCAGAAAAATAGATTTGCCCCTAAATGGAAGCTGCTGGTTCACTCTTTGATTCATTGTTTGAGTCCAAAATCTGGGAGTTGGGATGTGTTTCCCATCCCTCTTGCTACTGGTTTGATATGTATTGCACAGGGTCGCACTTTTAACTTTTGTTGTTACTTGTTTGATGGCATGATTAGTAATCTAAGTGATACTGGTTCTAGGAAGAAGTTCTTGATGTACCCTAGGTTTTTTCAGCAGGTTCTTACGTGCTTACCTAGGAATAGGAAGGAATATGTGCCCCCAAAGCTTACTCCAAAGGTTTATGCGAATATGTCACTTGGCTATAAGGGTCCTTTGAGGCCTCTCACCGATGCTATGATGGGCCTTGCCCAAGGGGGTCCCAATGTTGTTCCTCCGGCTGGTCAAGTGTGAGAACTCTTATTTTTCTGGTAATTAAATTATTCTTTTATTCGTATTTTCGATTTTACAAAGTTTAACCTGTTTCTTTAACTTTTTCATGCGTAAATTTTGAGAGTTCTAGAATTTTAATTAAATTGTATTTTAATTATTTTTCTAACAATTAAAAATAATTTATTTGGAATTATTCAAATTTTATTTTATTTTTCCATATTCATGTAAATCAAAAGTTTTGATTTAAAAGCACTCGCAGGTGTTTTATAAAATGTTAACCTGATTCGATGGAACAAGAACCGATGGCTATTTCGCCTCTAAGAAGTCAAAATTATTATGTTCCATAGACATCCTCATTATGACATAGAATTATCATCTATTGTCGTCGTTTTAAATTTTCATTTAACGAGCATTCTTCGTAAATTTTCGATAATTCTTTAAACGTCATTCGTTTATTTGACGCGTTGACGTTTATTGAATTATAAGCGCTCATTTATTTATAGAAATACGTTCTCTGAATGTCGACGTTTTTATTTTACAATGAGCATTTATTTTTCTTGTCCTTACGCGCATCTTTCAAATCGCTTAACTTTTAAAATATCAGGTTTCGATAATACCCGTTTATTCAATATTTATCTCAATATTTGATATAATAGTATACATATCAAATGAGCATGTTTTCTCTCCACAAACACGTATGCAATTCTAAAGTTAACACGTCTCTCTCATGCTACGTGTTTTGTATAACTTAAAATCTAAAAACTTCACATTTTGGATATTCGGATCTCTCTTTATCTCATACACGACAAGTTTATCGAATTAGCCTATCAATGAAATCTCGAGAAGAAGAGGAGACCTGAGACCAATTGTAACTGGTCTTGTTTGTTGTGGGTTCATGTTACAGTCGAATAACAAAGGAGTTAGATCGAGTCTTAAAACTTGAGTCCGGATTCCGGTTGGTTACTTGTAACATCCTCACGCTACAAGGGATTAGGGTTTAGTTCCTACTCGTGTGGAAACACACACCACACTAACCTCTGTTTGTAAGTCCTTTTCATGCCTAATTACACCTCTCATATAGTCCTAGTCGTGTGCTTGTGAATGCTCGAAATTTGGAAAACACTTTTACAAAATATACAACTTGCTGATGTATCTTTGGTTCATTATGAAACCCATGTAAGAAATTAACCAATCAAATTTTGGGGATGTATCATCTCTTAACACGACCTAAGTTGAGCTTAGATACCAAATTTCAAGTTTTGACTCCTCCTAACGAGTCGGGAAATCAAAGAAAGAATCTGATATTTCATTTGCACACGAATCTATAATGGGTTGAATTTGAGCCTCGTTTCTGACCTGACAACTATGAAAATGGGTTGGGATACGGTTATAGCTAAGAAAGATATGATAGGCTACGCATAGGAAAAAGAAGGGGTTAAAACGAACATGAAGCGAATAAGTTATAAGCCTTTGACGATACCAACATTTGACAGCTTTATAAAACATACCTTTTGATCTATTAACGAAAGGTGCTGATTTGAGAGCTTTCGAGTCCGAACCAGCTTACGTATAAAACTAAAATGTTGTTCAGAATACTTTTTTACTATATTATCGCGAGTTCTAGGTCCGAAAGGGTATTAAAACTTAGTAAACCGTCATTAAAACGAGACACCTTTCCAAAAGAATAATTATACATCCTTTGTAGTACATGTGTTGGTTGTTTTAGGTGCGGGTTATGTCCCCGTTTAAGTGTGGGTAAGCACCGGGTTAAGGAGGATTCTTAAAGTTCATAAATTCAGCTCCGTTTAGGAAGAAGAACTTAAAAATATGGACAACTAACAAAGTCGTGAGCCTCATTGGAAGTTGAGTGCGTAGCGAGTGTGTAAGTGTTATATATATATATCAGACCTGAACCTCAACATTTGAGACCCAAAACAAAGTACCTAGGATCAAGTGCCCACCGTTATTATGGGGGCAAAACGTACCCCATAGTCTCGAGATTTGTAACACAACTTCGGTTCTTAAATCGGTTAAGAAACAAGCTTGTTAATAGAAGTCGAAAATTCGTCCATACCACCTGATTTCACCGAGAACAATAAGAACAAAGTCGATGGTGACTAAAATTTGCTCATTTCCATGTTATGGCTGATCTCCCAACACCCGACAATTTTGTCTCTTGAAATGTTTAATAAGTAACATGTTTTAAATTCTTTTATAAACATAAAACTTTGTAACTATAATTATTCTTTAAAAAAAAACTTATTTAGTATATTTCTTTTGTAATAAAGATATTAAGTATATTTAGGATATTTTACATGTTAAGCGACCTCGCTAAATAAACTGGGTTAGACAACGGAATTTTCAATATTGCTAAATATATCCCGCTTAAATGACTATACTTTTATTAAAACGTTAAACTTTAGCAAGTCTTAAAATTATCGATTTATTCAAATAAACTCAAGCACATACTAGGGGACTAAATGCTACGTTTATTTGTCGTTATGCTTGGATAGTAATATGTACCTTATTTAATCTAGATTGTGGATTGTTTCGATCTATTATTCCCCATTGGCTACGTTGTGCTATTTTAACCGTTGTTATTGCTTCAAGGTGAGTTCATAGCCCCTTTTTACTGCTTATACATTGTTTCTAAACGCGGGGTGAGATTTTACATGGTGGAACACATTCATTTAAAACTGTATGCTATCCAGAACTTTTATGCTATCTAGATCTGGTATGCTTCCCAGAACTTGTATGCTTTCTAGAACAGATTACCATTATTGTTATTGTTTTTAGTGTCCATAGCCACTAAGTTTTCCCTCTTGATCATGAACCGTTAATTTTCCCGTATTACTTTGTGCTAAGCGCGAATGTTGTGGGTGGGTCCATCGGTATTGACAATCCCCGTCTCGTATTACTTTGAGGCATTACATTTGTTTATACTTGAGTGTTTAGGCTGAACACTCACTAGGGGAACTTACCTTTTGTTAAGCTTCGGTGTCATGAGCTAAATAGCAATAATAATGGTTTCGGACTATGGTTGATGTATATAACCATTTTCCCTATTACTTGTTTTACAAATGAATGCTTGTGTTCCACAACTTTACTGTTAAACCTATGAATATCACTCAACTTTGTGTTGATGATTTACATGTTTAATCTCAGGTAATAATACTTAGTTTTGCTTGGATGGGAGCCCACAGGATATTTTCACAGCTTGGAGCTTTCTGTGTTATATGTTAAACTTTGGTTTTGGTAAAAGCTGTCAGAAGTTTATCCTATATTATTGGTAACCATATATTACAATACCATGTTTAAATAATAGATTTTTTCGCTTATAAAACACTGGGACCTTTGTTTAAAAACTCTAATCTTTTATAATGTAATGTAAATGTTTTATTACATCAATTTTGTGTCATTTATATATCATTGTTTCATGTATCATGACGTGGAACCCCCATGCTGCCTACGTGTTTACTTGCCTGTTTACGGGGGTCTCACATATTGGTATCAGAGCGATGGTTATAGGGAACTGAGTCGTTTTCAAAACTTAGTTTATAACCGAAAAGTTCAAATATTTCATGTTTCTAAGTGTTAAACACAGAATCTGCCATTGTTGTTCGATATCTGCGCGGGTAACTCTCTAATCCTTATTATTTACTTTTAGTTATCGTTGTAGTATTTCATCTCTTGATTACATTTTGAAATATTACATTACCCTAATGACGGTAATTACAATCTCTTTCCAAATCCTTTGTGTTTCATGAATTATCATTGGATATTACAGTGATTACATCTGCCCTTACTGTATTTCTTGAATTTTTGTTCTTGTAAACTTTATCTTGTTACAATAATTTTAAATTGTTATGGCATTACGTACTTGTATTCGGAGCGCGTATGTTGCCAACTTTTCATACTCACTTTTCTGAGTACCATTGCTATTTCGTCTATGCGTGATACGACTGACCTCATATACTCGTTCGTTTTTACCACTTGTTTTCTCGATTCATTCTTTTACATGTGTGTATTCTCGTGATATCGTTGTTCGAGATTAAATAAGTGTTGCTTTCGATGAAAATTCCAATTTTCATTTTACTACTGTGCGTGTTACTTTCATTGTTTAACTCCTTATGTAGATATCTAAATTGTCTTTCGACCATTTGTGATTGGATTTCTAGTCTATAGACCATTGTGTAGCTTAGCGTATCCCCGAAAAAGACGGAAGGACATCGTGTGAGTCACACATCTCAAAGCATTCCTTGAATCCGTGTTGAATAATATCGTGTGTTTTCATAACCTTGATTGACCTATATGTCACTGTTTTGCACGACACTCGTACATTGATTAAATATTATTTCATTGACCATTATAAGTTTCGACTTCAAATTACAACGTTCGTTTGTACCTTGAAAAAAAACCCACCGTCAGCTTGTAATTCATCTTCTATTATGTGGAGGTTGATTGGAATACGATTTTACTTGTGTAAACTTCTATCATACTTTTTCATAATACCCTCCCGTTTTGGAAACACAACTCATTAAAGGTTCATTTTTCTTTCTATATATCTTGTGTTCTGGAGAATCATGTCGCCAAAGAGACTTTCCTACATTGCATCTTGAAATCTAAGACATGTATGTCATGCGTCGTTTTCGTTTTTTAGATTCTCGTTGGTATTCTTAAACTATTTTCTATGCTATATTTTTTTATTCTCAATTATACAATCTATGTTTCGTTTTCATGAGATCTACAAGTCATATGTGCACATAAAATTTCGGGTTGTTATGAAGTTTGATTAACTTCGAGGTGTGTCGAAAAATATACTTTCTATAGAAAAGTTACATGTAATTTAACGATGCCGAGAAAATATTTTTATAAACTTTAGACTTAAAAATATGTTTCTACTTATCGACACGGTAGTTTGGATATAAAATTTGACCCATAACTCTTAAAAACGAGCAAGTTATGCTCATACGATTTTGTAAAATTTAAGAATTAATTCTGCATATATGAGAACTTGGTGCTGATGTAAAATTGCAGGGGGTAAAGTTGTGATTTTTTATCTGATACAGTTGTCGGTCAAGACACGAAAGTTGTCTGGAATGTGGGTTTACTTCTACCGTGAAAGAACTAGTGTTGAAACTGATATTCTACTTTCTTAAAAACATACTTATGTCGAATAATTTTTGATGTGCACGCATATGGATTCCTTTATTCTCTCCGTTAATTATTGTTCATTATATTTATCTTTCTTTTCCTCTATGGTATTAACAATTTGGATCGAGACTTGAAGTTCTTATTTGCACATCTTTTGTCATCATTTTTAACACGTGTCTCATAACGATTCTGGCTAAACCTTTTGAAACTCTATCAACATGTAAGCATTTCATCGATTTTCTAATTAATTACTCTTTACTACTCTCGTGTAACCCACTCGCTATTTTATAAGATATCATCATGTCGCCATATAAAGTTAAATTGGTATTGTTTGCGATATTTTACAAAATGTTCTACTTGGGCCTTATTAAATACTTGAATGTTACCTTATAAAATTAGTTGACATTGTTTACGATGTATTTTCACAAATTGTTCTACATTGGTCTTATAAAGAATTATTGTAACATTAAAGTTGTTGATTTAAATATCCAGCGAATTACTTACTTGCAAAAAGTTTCATAAGGGATTTCGATTCCTATTTTTACAAACGGTATTAAATATCTATTTTTTAAATATATGACACACAATACTAGTTTGATGAAAACTCAACATCGCATTGCTAGTCCTAAATTATGCTTGGCCTGATCACCTATGCGTAATTTATAAGGAGCCATGCGAGGCTGAATAGTAGTCTCCTTAAAATCTTGTTAGAATAAAATTATGAAAACTTTTATGCGTTATGCAAGTAGTACAAGTTCATGAAAAATGCATATGTTTCCTTAATGTTTTTAAAAGAATTACGTGCATGCGAGTACAATCTATTTTCTTTACTCAACGAGCTTTGCTCTACTTGTTACCTCATTTTCTCTCACGATACAATTCTATGTACCGCTCGTCTAGTTACCGACTATTGATATCATACTTGGAAGTTCTAGTGTTTTTAAACTTTCTCCTCAACCAACTTTCTTTGAGTAAATTTTGGTGTACTTTCAAAAAGCCTCTAGACGCGAATAACGATTTATGACTATACATGAATAGTGATATCTTATATTTGTCATAATGTGTGTCAGACTCTGTTGCCTCGAAATTCGCTCGTGTAAACCATGGTTGACATCGCTCTCTGATCGCTAATGTTGTTCAATTTGTTGATTTTATTTACAAGTATTGTTTAAGAATTTATTCGAATTGAAAATCTGTTAGGGTGGCTTTTCTTTTCGATCGTGTATCGACCACCGAGAACTTAATGAACCGAGGTTTGAGACACTAACCATTCTCAAAGAAATAATAACTTGCTAAATCCTTTGTTTCTTACTGTCTCATTGTTGACACCTATATTCCGTCGCATCCTTTGAGGAATTAGTATAACTTTCACTTCATCCCCTTGTACCATTGCTTACATACTAATTGTTGACTATTAATTGCTTAATATTCGTTTGCTATCTTGTCATCTTTTGAAAACCGAATATGTCTCCTATTTACCATTTGATACAGTAAACAACTTTAGGGATTTCTATACGTTATTATAGATTTTTAAGAAAATTTTATACATTTTACCAAACATTTAAATTACCAAAATAACTTTCTCAAGCTAAAATGTCGGATCTATAAATTTTCTATGTAAAATTTTAACTTATGTTTAAAATGACATTATGCATTACCTTTTAAACTATTTTGAATTTTTCATCATATTTTAATTCTAGTTTAATGAAATTACCGTCTTAAACTTCATTCTTATTAAGGATTTTTAATAATTTGGAAAATAAGTTTTCTCTAATCGTAACCATAAACCCAAGTTTTAACAATAATTTCATACAATCATCCCAAGGTTTCTCAAAATGACCAAAATAAAACTTAAACCTAGTTTACTTTTACTTTGAACACCATCCTTATCAAGGAAAAGACTTAGTGATTGTTTACTCACTAAATATATAATTTCGCTTTACTCCCAATATAACATAGTTAAAACCCTCCTTTTTCTTAGAAAAGTGAATTATTTTGTTTTACAGTTTACGCGATTCGTAATTCCTCGCTGATCATTAATCTTAATATGTTTTAGTGCATTTTATATTTTTAAGCATTTATCATGTTTATTCTATCTCTAATTACCCTCTCGTATTTAAACACCAGTTCATAGCAAAATATCCTTATTTGTTACCGTCTCATTCTGTCTCCAATTGAACTCTGAGAGACCAGAGTTCCTTTGGGGGGCGACTGTGAGAACTCGTATTTTTCTGGTAATTAAATTATTCTTTTATTCGTATTTTCGATTTACAATGTTTAACATGTTTCTTTAACTTTTTCATGCGTAAATTTTGAGAATTCAAGAATTTTAATTAAATTGTATTATAATTATTTTTCTAATAATTAAAAATAATTTATTTGGAATTATTAAAATGTTATTTTATTTTTCCATATTCATGTAAATCAAAAGTTTTGATTTAAAAGCACTCGCAGGTGTTTTATAAAAAGTTTACCCGATTCGATGGAACGAGAACCGATGACTATTTCGCCTCTAAGAAGTCAAAATTATTATGTTCCATAGACATCCTCATTATGACATAGAATTATCTTCTATTGTCGTCGTTTTAAATTTTCATTTAACGAGCATTCTTCGTAAATTTTTGATAATTCTTTAAACGTCATTCGTTTATTTGACGCATTGACGTTTATTGAATTATAAGCGCTCGTTTATTTATAGAAATACATTCTCTGAATGTCGACGTTTTTATTTTACAATGAGCATTTATTTTTCTTGTCTTACGCGCATCTTTCAAATCGCTTAACTTTTAAAATACCAGGTTTCGATAATACCCGTTTATTCAATATTTATCTCAATATTTGATATAATAGTACATATCAAATGAGCATGTTTTCTCTCCACAAATACATATGAAATTCTAAAGTTAACACGTCTCTCTCATGCTACGCGTTTTGTATAACTTCAAAATCTAAAAACTTCACATTTTGGATATTCGGATCTCTCTTTATCTCATACACGACAAGTTTATCGAATTAGCCTATCAATGAAATCTCGAGAAGAAGAGGAGGCCTGAGACCAATTGTAACCGGTCTTGTTTGTTGTGGGTTCGAGTTGCAGTCGAATAACAAAGGAGTTAGATCGAGTCTTAAAACTTGAGTCCGGATTCGGGTTGGTTACTTGTAACATCCTCACGCTACAAGGGATTAGGGTTTAGTTCCTACTCGTGTGGAAACACACACCACACTCACCTCTGTTTGTAAGTCCTTTTCATGCCTAATTACACCTCTCATATAGTCCTAGTCGTGTGCTTGTGAATGCTCGAAATTTGGAAAACACTTTTACAAAATATGCAACTTGCTGATGTATTTTTGGTTCATTATGAAACCGATGTAAGAAATTAACCAATCAAATTTTGGGGATGTATCATCTCTTAACACGACCTAAGTTGAGCGTAGATACCAAATTTCAAGTTTTGACTCCTCCTAACGAGTCAGGAAATCAAAGAAAGAATATGATATTTCATTTGCACACGAATCTATAATGGGTTGAATTTGAGCCTCGTTTCTGACCATTCAACTATGAAAATGGGTGGGATACGGGTTATAGCTAAGAAAGACATGTTAGGCTACGCATAGGAAAAAGAAGGGGTTAAAACGAACATGAAGCGAATAAGTTATGAGCCTTTGACGATTCCAACATTTGACAGCTTTATAAAACATACCTTCTGATCTATTAACGAAAGGTGGTGATTTGAGAGCTTTCGAGTCCGAACCAGCTTACGTATAAAACTAAAATGTTGTTCAGAATAATTTTTTACAATATAATCGCGTGTTCTAGGTTCGAAAAGGTATTAAAACTTAGTAAACCGTCATTAAAACGAGACACCTTTTAAAAGAATAATTATACATCCTTTGTAGTACATGTGTTGGTTGTTTTAGGTGTGGGTTATGTCCCCGTTTAAGTTTGGGTAAGCACCGGGTTAAGGAGGATTCTTAAAGTTCATAAATTCAGCTCCGTCTAGGAAGAAGAACTTAAAAATATGGACAACTAACAAAGTCATGAGCCTCATTGTAAGTTGAGTGCGTAGCGAGTGTGTAAGTGTTATCGGACCTGAACCTCAACATTTGAGACCCAAAACAAAGTACCTAGGATCGAATGCCCACCGTTATTATGGGGGTAAAACGTACCCCATAGTCTCGAGATTTTTAACACAACTTCGGTTCTTAAATCGGTTAAGAAACAAGCTAGTTAATAGAAGTCGAAAATTTGTCCATACCACCTGATTTCACCGAGAATAATAAGAACAAAGTCGTTGGTGACTAAAGTTTGCTCATTCCCATGTTATGGCTGATCTCCCAACACCCGACAATTTTGTCTCTTGAAATGTTTAATAAGTAACATGTTTTAAATTCTTTTATAAACATAAAACTTTGTAACTATAATTATTCTTTAAAAAAAACTTATTTAGTATATTTCTTTTGTATTAAAGATATAAAGTATATTTAGGATATTTTACCCGTTAAGCGACCTCGCTAAATAAACTGCTTAGGCAACGGAATTTTCAATACTTCTAAATATATCCCGCTTAAATGACTATACTTTTATTAAAACGTTAAACTTTCGCAAGTCTTAAAATTATCGATTTAATCAAATAAACTCAAGCACATACTAGGGGACTAAATGATACGTTTATTTGTCGTTATGCGTGGATAGTAATATGTACCTTATTTAATCTAGACTGCGGATTGTTTCGATCTATTATTCCCCATTGGCTACGTTGTGCTATTTTAACCGTTGCTATTGCTTCAAGGTGAGTTCATAGCCCCTTTTTACTACTTATACATTGTTTCTAAACGCGGCGTGAGATTTTACATGGTGGAACACATTCATTTAAAACTGTATGCTATCCGGAACTTGTATGCTATCCGGAACTTATATGCTATCTAGATCTTGTATGCTTCCCAGAACTTGTATGCTTTCTAGAACATATTACCATTATTATTATTGCTTTTAGTGTCCATAGCCACTAAGTTTTCCCTCTTGATCATGAACCGTTATTTTTCCCGTATTATTTTATGCTAAAGCGCGAATGTTGTGGGTGGATCCATCGGGATTGACAATCCCCGTCTCGTATTACTTTGATGCATTACATTTGTTTATACTTGAGTGTTTAGGCTGAACACTCACTAGGGGAACTTACCTTTTGTTAAACTTCGGTGTCATGAGCTAAATAGCAATAGTAATGGTTTCGGACTATGGTTGACGTATATAACCATTTTCCTTATTACTTGTTTTACAAATGAATGCTTGTGTTCCATAACTTTACTGTTAAACCTATGAATATGACTCAACTTTGTGTTGATGTTTTACTTGTTTAATCTCAGGTAATAATATTTAGTTTTGCTTGGATGGGAGCCCGCAGGATATTTTTGCAGCTTGGAGCTTTCTATGTTATATTTTAAACTTTGGTTTTGGTAAAAGCAGTCAGAAGTTTATCCTATATTATTGGTAACCATATATTACAATATCATATTTAAATAATAGATTTTTTCACGTATAAAACCTTGGGACCTTTGTTTAAAAACTCTGATCTTTTATGATGTAATGTAAATGCTTTATTACATCAATTTTGTGTCATTTATATATCATTGTTTCATGTATCATGACGTGGAACCCCCATGCTGCTTACGTGTTTCCTTGCCTGTTTTCAGGGGTCTCACATCAAGTCGAGGATGAACCTCCATTGAAGGATGATCCTATGGAGGAGGAGAACCCTGCTACTGGTGTGCCTCATGTGGAGATTGAGGAGCCAGTTAGAGAGGTGGTGGTAGAAATGCCATCTACCTCAAAGGCTACCCTTCTTCTCGCCCACATGAGTCCCCATTTGCTGATTCTTCCCCTCCTAGTCCAGCTCCACATTCCGTTGAGAAACTTTCTAGTTCTCAGGCCCATATGAATGACCCATTTGTTGCTTCTGGTCCCCATGATGCATCCCCTCAACCGAGTCCTCTTGGTGGGGAAGCTGACGAACCTGTTACTTTGACTTCTTTGCTTGCTCTTATGCACAGGTGCTATGCCAAGATTGTTTCATTGGAAGATAAGCTCAACCAGCACCGTAAGCTCACACGGGATTTCGTGCTCCCGTTGGCAAAACAGGGTTAAATCGTTGGAGACACAGCTAAAGCGCCAAAGGAAGAAAGTAGTGCTCACTGATTCTGATGAAGATGTTGAGGAGGATGGGCTGACTATTTTGGCTAGGGCTGCCTTTGCTGATAAGCCAAGTGATGACTTGCCTGCTCCTCCTAGTCTTTCATGCATTACTAATGCTGCTGCTGGTCCCAAACCAATGGATGACTCTGCTGGTCCTTCATCTCCCACTGCTGGTCCTTCTCATGATCCCAAGGGCAAAGCACCTATGACTGATGCACCCTCTCCTCCCAGGAAGCGAACTCGCAGACAATTAGAGGAAGAAAGATTTGGGGAAGAGGTGTTGATCCCAAACTTAGATCGATTAAGCTTTGTGTATACGAGATTAGATCAAGTAATACACGTAGAGAAACCTTTGCTTATGAATAAAGTAACTAAGTGTTATGCGGAATTAACACTTAATCTAAAACACAAAGATGTTAAACAAACTTTCACTTGTATTAGAATGATCGTACTTGATTACAATGAAAGAGGTTTAACTTGTGAAAACTTATGAAAAACTGATTTTTTTTTTAATTACTTTAACCTAAAAGATCTTCTTTTATAGAACAAGAAGTCTTGTACAATAAGCTACGAATCAACTATTCTAGGTAAAGATAATAATAGAAAATACAATGTTGAGCTTATCTTTACCATACACAAATAAAGAAACAAATAAACAAAAAGATTCGTATGAAGATATATTCCATCAGTGTTAATCTTCAAGGCTATCAGCGTTGACTTCTTCAATGTCAACACTTGGCTGTCAGCGTCCAATGTCTTCCTATCAGCGCTTGAAGTCTTCTTATCAGCGTCTAGTGAACTGACCCATATTTTATTCCCAACAATCCTCCCCTAAACTTGATATCTATTCCAATGATCAAGTTTCTGAATAAAAACTTAAGGCTTAGGAGGAATCTTGCAAAAACTTCTTATGTTGGTGATAAACATATCTAATCAAGTCCTTGGCCACGTCACTAGTATAATCAATCTCCAAGGGTGTCTCTAGCATCTTCTCCAACACTTCTTTGGACAAGAAATAGTTAGCATCCACAAGAAGATACTCTGAAAACTTTGTAGAGCTCAAATGAAATACACCACAAGTAGAATAAAGCCTCCAATGAAGATTACTGAGATCATCTTCAAGATCCTTCCATATGGCAGGATCTGCTTCTCTTGGACCACACAAAGTCATAAATGTGTTCCAAAGTCTTATTCCATTTGCTGAAGTAGGTGCTTCAGCTGTATACTTGGCCTCTATTAATCTCCATAGATGCACCAAGTCTTCTCTGTCTATGCTTGCAAAGATAGAAATAACTGAAGTGAAAGTATGTACCTCCTTTCCAAACCTGCCAATCTTCCAAAATCCACACTCATCTTCATCAAAACTGATGATTGGATTTCTGTCATCTAGAGGTACTACACTGACCAAATCTGAAGCTTCCAATGGAGAAAGCTTGAGATGCTTCCTTGTGACACCTTCAGTTGGATAATACACATCCATATCTTTGGGAAATTGGAAAGGATCTCCTTTCTTTACTGGTCTTTGAGCAATCCTCATTTCCTTTTGAATCTGCATTTCCTCAGCAAGCTCTTGTTTCCTTTCTTCTGAAAGAAACTGATAGACATTATTTTCTTGCACATTCCTCCAAATAGGATGTGCCCTATACTCTAACTCCTCAAAAGATAAGGCCAGCAACTTCTTATATGTCCATCTAGGTTGATGGCATCTAAGCAACTTGTAATACAACTGCCTTCTATCTCTTTTGAGCCAAGTCTTGACCTCTTGAGCATTAAACCTCAAAATCACCTTTATATCTTCTTGTACCCTGAGAAGAACTTCCAACCCCCAAATTTGATCTGACAAACTCATCCCTGGGTTGTCCATAACCTTGTCTTCCCAAGCATGGTACATTCTGGTGATTTCAGGAAGATCCCAATCAATCTGGTTCTTCAATTCACTCAATCTTTCCTTTGCTAGCTCATCCCCATATTCAAGTCTTTCTGGATCTTCAATAAGTTGAACACTTGAATCTGAGCTATCTTCTTCTTTTTCATCACCACTCTCTTTCTCACTCTCAGAAGTAGCAACAAATGGTGATCTACCACTCCTCTTCAAATCTCTTTCCAAAAGTTGTGCAGCCAACTGTTCATCAAATGCAATTTGTGCTGCATCTTTCTTTGGAACATCTTCTTCAACCAGAATCCCCTTACCCTTGTCTTTTGGATCAATAACAGGTAAGGTAGAAGAAGAAACCTGTTTGGACACATCTCTGATGATTGTTGATGACTGGAATACATCAACACCACCTGCAACTTTGTCAGCGTTCAAGTTACTTCTGTCAGCGCCACGATTACCTTTGTCAGCGCTGGATGTGTCAGCATTCAAACCTGTATCAGCGCCCATTGTTTCTTTGAAAGATCCTTCCAAGTTTAATGGTGTCACCTTGGATGTATCAATAACTGGGTGCTTCTTCAAGTTGGTGAGTGCTTCAGCAACCTGTAAAGATTCACTAAATTGTGAACTCTTCTCTGAACTCTTCTCACTAGCTGTATGAATCAGCTCATCCTCTTCATCCTCTTCATCCTCCCCTTTGGAAGATTCCTCCATTAGACTCCTGCTACTTGGATTCTCCAAAACAGTTACCCGCTCCCTCAATACTTGGAGTTCACGGCCCTGGTTATTGACAATTTGTACAAGGCTGACATTTTGCTTTTGCAAGCTAATGACAGCAGCCGTCAATTCAGTCAAAGTCATAGGTTCCAATCTGCCCTCAGCTAGAATGGGCATTTGACCTCCCAAAATAGAATCATAGGGCGTGGATGAGGTCTTAATGATGTTGGGACTGTCTTGACCAGCTTCTAAGCCTGTGTCAATAGCCCCAGCCTCATCCATGTCACCAGCCACACTTGTGGAGGTGGTTCTCTCTGCTACAAGGTTAGGACCACTAGAGGAGAACACTCCAGTAGTCCTTTGGCGTTTATTCAACCTAGATTGTAATGGGGTGGAAGATGAAGTAGATTGTGTGGGTGTTGGTTGGTTAAGGGGTGTTTGGGATTGTTCAGGAATGGTATCAGCGTTGGGATTGGCTGTGTCAGCGCCAACATTTTGAGTGTCAGCGTTGGGTTGGTCAATGTCCATGTGGTCTGGTGAAGGTAATGGTTCATGGATAGGCTCAAGTTGAGGTGCAGGATCTGGTTGTGGTTGAGCAGCCTGAATTACTTCAAGCATAGCTTGGGTGAGAGGTATGGATCTGTTTGTGGAGCTCATTTTAGCAAAAATGGTTTTCTGTTGTTTAGGGATCTCATAAAAAGTGTCATGATCCCTAGAACAATATTCTTATAAATCAAAGACCATTTTCAAAAATCTTGGGTAAGCCAAAGTCATTTTACTTCCCTTGTTTTTACACATCCCTTCAAAAATCATTTTTGAAAAATTATACTTAAGCCCACGTGTTATACAAACCAAAGCACTTGCAATTGACCTGTTTATTTCATTAAAAGAAGTACATTTGGGACTTAAGCATTGGAGAAGGACATGTATCAAATATTTCCAGTCAGAGGGAAATTCCTGCTTATGATATTTATTTAAAGTGACATCAGCAGGAATAGGATAACCCAATTCCCTAAGACCTTGTTCTATTGTTGCAATGGCAAGGGTAGTCACACCATCAGCGTCATCAAGACGCAAAGCTTGGCGAACCAAGGCTTCAGTGACCACCCATGTTCTTCCATGAACAGTAGATGTTAATGTGGTCACTCCATTAGCTGTTGTGGAACTAGCATTGTTCCAAAACTGTCTAATGTGTGCGACAGGGACTAATGGTGTATGAGAAAGTGCATACCTTAATGAGGATGCATTTAAAAATGCCACCATTTGTGAATACTGAGGGAACAAATCATTATCAGCAGTCAAGTAAGCTACCATATTATGTTGGCTCTTGAACTCCAATGTTAATTGCTTTGAGTTGAACTTGGGTGCCATGTTTGAAAGCTGTTTAGGTTATGTGATATGGGAAAAATCTAGGAGAAAAATGTTAGACAAGAAAATATGAATACCCAGAATAAAAAGATTAGCCAAATTTATAGGAGAGATGCATGATTTTGATTGGTTAAAAATGAGGCAGTTATATTCAAAGAGCAATGATGAAAATATTGAATCAAATATAACTTATCTCATGCATTAATTAAAAGTAACAACTCCCCAAAATTACGGCCAAAGATTAGTCAAAAATAACAACTGGGTAGGGCCCACTAGGTGTCAACGTTCAAAAATAGCCCATCAGCGCCCAACGGCTATATTTTCTTGTCAGCGTTTGCCTAAAGCCTTGTCAGCGTCACGATTGGACGTAACAGCGTTTGGAGAAAAACTTGTCAGCGTCTAAAATAAAAATAAAAAATATTTAAAAAGAAAATGACCTTAACAAAGTAATTTATCCTAAGGGAAATATCTTACAAGTTGATAATAATTACTGGGCGGCAAGCACTGTCCATTTATGCACACTTGCTTAAGCAAGATAGACACAAATGACCTCTAGTGTCCCTTGCTAACCAAAATAGTTACCAACAAAGTTATTTCGTAAAATTCTTTGTAACTCCCTGGTAAACCCATAACCAAAGTATTCCCAAGTCTCCCATTAGACCACAACCAATTCTAGGCCAAAAATGTCTTGGCAGCATGCAAAGTTGATATACTATGCATGCTACAGTGCCTCATGGTTTAGTAAAACTAACCCATACTCACCTGTGGACACAATCTAGAATTGTGATGAGAGTATTATAAGAATACCCAAGAGTCCTAAAGGTTCCTTAAACCTCCCCTTAAACTATGATACATGAGTTTCTCGAAATATATATGAACATTAAAAATTTATGTCAAGATAGGAATATAAATATTCCAACCATCATCCATAAACAAAAACATGTCCAAATAGCTCTTCAAAGATCCATAAGCAACTCTGTATCCAATGGCATAAAGCTACCACCACCTACACATTTAGATTGAAAACCACAAAACTAACATTTGTTGCTGACAGCGCCCCGACAACACTTATCAGCGTTGAAGGAACTCTTGTCAGCGTTAGACAATAATATCTCTAACAACGGCAAAATAACACTTGACAGCGTTACATTTACCTTTGTCAGTGTTAGAAAAATAAAGTGGAAAATCTAAATCATCACAAAGACCAATAACAATGCATTATCATGTACATACTTTTACAAAAAGGTTCCAAAACACATATTAAGTGAGATTAACCATTCCAATATTTGTTACCAAATATTGAAATCTTCCAGCATCAAAAGGTTTAGTTAATAAATCAGCCACATTATCTTCTGTGGCTACCCTATCTGGTTGTATTAAACCTTTCTCAAAGCAATCTCTTATAAAATGATGTCTAATTTCTATGTGTTTGGTTTTAGAATGATGTACAGGATTTTTAATAATGCATAAAGTACTGTTATTGTCTACAAAAATCTTGGTATGCATAAAATTATACCCATAATCCAACAGCTGGTTCTGAATCCATAAGACTTGTCCACAACAAGCAGCTGCAGCAACATATTCTGCTTCAGTTGTAGAGTTTGCCACCACTGTTTGTTTCTTGCATTACCAAGATATTAATCTGCTCCCAAGAAATTGACATCCACCAGTTGTGGATTTCCTATCAAACTTGTCACCACCATAGTCACTGTCTGAATATGCAATAAGCTCCAATGGAGAATCTTTTGGGTACCACAAGCCAAGATCTGGATAGCATCTTAGGTACCTAAAAATTCTTTTCACAGCAAAAAGGTGACATTCTTTGGGAGTCACTTGATGGCGTGCACATGCACACACAGCAAACATGATGTCAGGTCTTGAGGCTGTAAGATACATCAATGACCCAATCATTGATCTATAGTGCCTAACATCCACATCCTTTCCAGCTCCAATTTTTCCCCAAGGGTGTTCCCTATCCATAGGAGTGGAAGCATCCTTTTCATGTGGAGAAAAACCATATTTCTTCAAGATTTCAGCTACATACTTGTCTTGGGAGATGAAGATACCATCTTCTTTCTGCTGAACTTGTAACCCTAGAAAGAAGTTCATCTCACCCATTGCACTCATCTTGAATTTATCTGTCATGAGCTTGGAAAACTCCTCAC
This sequence comes from Glebionis coronaria, assembly GCA_025667525.1. Lineage (NCBI taxonomy): Eukaryota > Viridiplantae > Streptophyta > Magnoliopsida > Asterales > Asteraceae > Glebionis > Glebionis coronaria. The sequence continues at coordinate 651,591,110 of CM046874.1, forward strand.
TCATTTTTGGATCAGTAGACCCAAAAATGATGTCATCAACATAGACCTGCACAAGCAACACATGTTTTCCTTTCTTCTTTGTAAATAGTGTCTGATCTATGGTGCCCCTCTTGAATCCATTGTTCACCAAATATGTAGACAAGGTACCATACCATGCTCTTAGGGCCTGATGAAGTCCATACATAGCTTTCTTCACTCTATAAACCTTGTCTGGATTTTCAGGATCTTCAAAACCAGGAGGTTGCATAACGTATACCTCCTCAACAATTGTCCCATAGAGGAAAGCACTCTTCACATCCATTTGGTAAACAGTAAAATTCATACAAGAGGCATAAGCTAGAAAAATTCTTATAGCTTCAATTCGTGCAACTGGTGCAAAAACTTCTTCATAATCTATACCTTCCTCTTGTGTATATCCCTGAGCTACCAAACGTGCCTTGTTTCTGACCACAATGCCCCTTTCATCTTTCTTGTTCCTTAGAACCCATCTTGTCCCAATTGGTCTCACATATCTAGGACAATCAACCAGCTCCCAAACATCCTGTATAGCAAATTGATGAAGCTCATCCTGCATTGCTTCCACCCAACTAGGTTCTTTGAGAGCATCAAAAATCTTCTTGGGTTCTTCTTGTGACAGAAAACATGCAAACAAACATGCTTGTACAAGAGGGGTATCAACCTTCTTGTGTATATTGGCAATAAATCCACCAAGACTTTGATGGGATCTTCTTGTCTGAACTGGAGCCATAACATCACCAATGATCTGAGATGAGGGGTGATCCTTTGCTGTGGAAGTGAGAACTCCTCCTTCAAAAAGTCTGGTGTCCTCAACTTCACGCTCCATATTGCCAATATCTTCTTCATCAGACTCTCTTTGATCAACAGAAATCCCTTCATGGACATTAGAAGGTCCACCTTGTTCAAAATGGGAAGAGAAAAGATGTGCAAAGGTGTTGACAAAGTCTGATCCTTGTTTGTCAGCGTTTGGGCTAACAACGCTTGAACTGTTGGTGTCAGCGTCTGATCCATCAGCGTCTGAATTGCTCTTGTCAGCGCTTGATTTCCCTTTGTCAGCGCCTGAAGAACCATGCATGTTTGTATTTGGTGGTATTTGGACACCACCATTATCTTTTCTAGCAGCAGCAGCAGCAGCATAATACTCATCTGTCCATATAGGAAGTGTAACATATTCTTGTGTGGGAGATGACTCAACTGCTGGTGATCCATCCTTCTTAGCAACCTGTATACCTGAAACATTACCAATTCTCTTTTCCAAAACACTTGAAGTTACCTTCACAATGTCTGGATCAGTAACAGGCATATAATTTAAAGCTCTAGATAAAGGTTCTAAGTCAAACAACCAATTTGGACCACTTTCAGGATCACTAGGTTTACTCTCTAAAAACCTAACATGTACCTTTTCAAGTATACGTTTTTCCTTTTTAATGTAAACCCTATATCCTTTGCTCTGTACTGAATAACCCATGAAGTAGCCTTCATCACCTTTTGAATCAAATTTACCTAGGGCTTCACTAGTTTCTAAAACAACTACATGACAACCAAAAGGCTTGAGAAAGCCAATATTTGGCTTCCTTCCCCAAAGTAACTCATAAGGTGTCTTATTATGTATTTTGTTGACCAATGCCCTATTTTGAACATAACAAGCTGTGTTAACAGCTTCAGCCCAAAAGGCTATAGGAAAGTGGGCATCAGCCAACATGGTTCTGGCTGCTTCAATAAGGGTTCTATTCTTCCTTTCAGCAACCCCATTTTGCTGTGGGGTTCTAGCTATGCTAAACTGCCTAGTAATCCCTTTCTTGGCACAAAAATCATCTAACAACTGATTTCTAAACTCACCCCCATTGTCACTTCTAATAATTTTGACCTCATTACCATTTTTCTTCTCAATTTGGGTAATGAAATTAATCAGACTTTGGGCAGTTTCACTTTTCTTGGCTAAAAAGAAAGTCCATGTAAACCTGGAAAAATCATCAGTGATGACAAAACAATATGATTTACCCTTTAAACTTTCTATATTAGTTGGACCAAAGAGGTCCATATGCAATAAGTGAAGTGGTTTAGAACTCGAGTGCACCTGTTTAGACCTGAATGAGACCTTGTGCTGCTTGCCCTTAAGACATGCAACACAAGAGTGGTCATTGTGGAAAGCCTTTTCAGGCAAACCATCAACTAAACCAAGCCTCACAAGTCTATTAATATTTTTAAAGTTTATGTGCCCTAATCTCCTGTGCCAAAGATTACTTTCATCTACTGAGGCTTTAGCATACAGACATGACATTTTATTATTTATCTTAATTCCATTAAGATTCACATTATATATGTCTTTATGCCTTGGTGTTCTAAAATCTATGTATTTCTCCTCAGGGAGCTTGTAATCTTTGCTTAACACCAAGCACTCAGTATCAGTAAAAAGAACCTTATTTTTGTTATCACACACTTGTGATACACTAAACAAATTATAATCCAGTTCTTTTACCAGGAAGACATTCTCAAATCGTAGATTGTTGGTGACAAGGGTTCCTTTTCCTGTGATGGTGCCATAGCCCCCTCCAAAGTATACCTTATCACCATCTTGAATAGGAGAGAAATTTGTCAGATAGTCTTCCTTCCCTGTCATGTGCCTTGAGCATCCACTATCCCAATATCCATAATCATTGATCTTCTTCTGAATGCCCTGCACATAAAGAAAACACATTAGTTTTCTTTGGGAACCCAAGCCTTGGAAGACTTGGATTCTGGTTGTTCAACAAGAACAGACCTGGTTCTCATAACAACCCCATTTTCATCCCTTTTTGAATGAAATTCCCAGTTAACCCCAATTGGTGTTGACATGGCTTTTGAAATATAATGAAACCTGTTGCATGTCATAGAAACACCAGTAGAATTAGAGTTTTGGTCTTGTTTTGGTCTCCATGTTAAGCTAGTAGAAGCTTTAGACCTATTTCCCTGTGGTTGCAAATACCTAGGTTTGGCAGTGTGTCTGTCAGCGCTGAAATTGTTCTTGTCAGCGCCCCGATTGCCTTTATCAGCGTTGTACCTAGGGTTTGCTACAGGAACCCATTGCCTATTGGACCAAGTGTTTGACTTTTGAAAAGGTCTTAGGCCTTGTGTGTTAGACCCTCTAGAAAAGAATGGGGCTAGTCTAACAACTTGTGAACTTTTGTTCACAAAGGTATTGGGTCTGACAGTGTTTGACCTATGTTGACTTTTGTCAGCGCTGAAATGGTTCCTATCAGCGTTGACATTGGAAGCGTTGACACATTTGTATGCCAAATGTGAGAAGCTACCACATGTGTAACAAGCTTTTCTAGACATAGTCTTAGGTCTAGAAGCAAAGAAGCCTGTTCCATGGTTACTAACTTGGCTTTTTGGTGACCTAGTATTTCTATACATCTCTGCATACTTAACACTAGGTTTTCTAACAGTTTGTGGGCCAAGGTCAACAGCTTTGCCAGTGGTAGGGTGTGTGATTTTAATAGGTGTAGGATCAAGGCTCTTGATTGGTGTGGGCTCATTTGGACTTTCACACAACAACCCTCCCTTAACAAACAAAGTGTGGTTAGCTTTCTTCCACTCATCTAGGTCAGTCAGTTTTTGTTTGTATTCTTCAACTGGGGAAGTCACTCTAGGTGGAGGAATGAATTCCTTCTCTTGAAGTTCTGGCAAGCCAGTCCAAGATAAGTCCTTTGATTGGACACCATTGAAATCCCCAGCTGGTGGTGGAACACCAGTATAATCATTCATCCCAATCCCACTCATGTCCTTAGAGTCTCTTTGTTTACTAACACACTCTCCTAGGGATTGTGTGGCCTTATCAAATCTCTGGATTTTAAGACTCACATTATCTTTATTTTTGTTAGCCTCCTCTAACTGAGCTATCAAATCAAGATTAACCCTGTTTACTATATCTTGAATATCTTTACTTTGATGTAACTCATGTTTTAAGATATTTATTTGATCCTTTAAATCAAACTCCATTTTCTTATACTCAGCTACTGTCTTTTCTGTTTGGGTAAGAGCAATTTGATAATTAGATACTTTGCATCTTTCAGTACTTGCCTCATCTAATAATTTTACTATCTCTTGATTTAGTTTTTCAGTATTTAAACGACAACCCTTAGAACAGAAAGCATCATCATATACCTCATTATCTGATGAAGAGGAGGAGTGTGCCATGAGAGCATATTCAACATGCTCTTCTTTAACTTCAGCAACCAAAGCTCTGTCCTCTTCCTCATCCTTAGCCATAAAGTTCCAGCTCCAGTCCCATTCTCCAACACCATCAATTTGTTGAACAGCAACCATGGCCTTGGGATCTTGGCTTTTAACCATTTGGCTTGAAGGCTTACCAGCATCAGATCTTCTTGGAGATCTACATTCCCTCATAAAGTGCCCCATCCTATGACAGTTGTAGCACTCAACTTTGGACTTGTCAAATCCAGCAACATCCTTAGCATTAAAGGTCATCTTCTTCTTGAACCTTTTATTAAACCTATTTGCTCTTAAACTTACAAGAGCCATAGTCCACTTGATGTCCATATCTTCCAATTGTTCATCACTTATTTGCTCAAGATCTTCATAAGTAATCCTTGAATCACTGGGCAAAGAAGCAATGAATGCACACACAGTATCTAGATCTAAACCAGCAGGCTTAATTCTATCAGCGCCAAAGTTGTGTGTGTCAGCGCTTGAGTATAAAGCGTTGACAGGATATGATCCAGCGCTGACAGACTGAGATCCAGCGTTGACACATTGAGATCCAGTGGCTGAATGTCCATAGAAGTTCATGGAATCAAATTGGCCTTCACTTTGTGAGAAGAAGGCCATGTTACTACTGGAAGATTTATTATCACTATCCAAAAGCCATTCATTCTCCAACAGTCTTAGTTTGTTGAAGATGTCATCAAACCTGGAGGTCTTGTGGGTGTTATTGACAAGAATGGATCTTGTCTCAATCTTCCATACATCACCAAGGCTTTTGAGAAAAGTAGCATTCAATTCAGGGTCATCAATCTGTGTTCCCATGAAGGAAAGTTGACTTGTGATGTCAAGAAGTCTACTTCTCACACTGCTGAGATTCTCATTGGGTTGAGCTTTAAAGACAGCATACTCATGCAAGAGTTGCTTCTTCTTTTCTTCTTTTGTGTCAGCATTGCCACCATGTGCTACTTCAAGAGCTTCCCAAAGCTCTTTTGCAGACTCAAAGCGTTTGTACTTGTGCTGATTCTCATGACCTAGGGCGTGTTTCATGATGTTCAAGATTTTCATGTCCACCCTTTTCTTGGCTATATCTTCAACAGATACAGCTCTTCCATCTCCAGGCTTTTCCTTCTTATCAGCTTCAGGACAATTAGGAACAGCTGTCCTTGGGGCAATAGCAGCAGCAATCTTTTGTGCTTTGTCGAATGTGTTCCCATATTCAACAATCTCCCAAAGAGTGTAGTCATGAATAACTATATACTGCTCAAAGTTAGACTTCCAAAGCTCAAAGTTCCTGGCATCAAACATGGGAATTTTGATACTAGGGTTTGTGGAGTTGTTTTGTAGCAAGGCAGAAGGCTGATTTGTGCCAGACATGATGTTTTTAGGGTTTTGAGAGATTTAGGGTTTTTAGGGTTTGGTGTTTTAGGGTTCTTGCGTTACTTAAAGATCAAAAGTTTCTCAACAAGCTCTGATACCACTTGTTGATCCCAAACTTAGATCGATTAAGCTTTGTGTATACGAGATTAGATCAAGTAATACACGTAGAGAAACCTTTGCTTATGAATAAAGTAACTAAGTGTTATGCGGAATTAACACTTAATCTAAAACACAAAGATGTTAAACAAACTTTCACTTGTATTAGAATGATCGTACTTGATTACAATGAAAGAGGTTTAACTTGTGAAAACTTATGAAAAACTGATTTTTTTTTAATTACTTTAACCTAAAAGATCTTCTTTTATAGAACAAGAAGTCTTGTACAATAAGCTACGAATCAACTATTCTAGGTAAAGATAATAATATAAAATACAATGTTGAGCTTATCTTTACCATACACAAATAAAGAAACAAATAAACAAAAAGATTCGTATGAAGATATATTCCATCAGTGTTAATCCTCAAGGCTATCAGCGTTGACTTCTTCAATGTCAACACTTGGCTGTCAGCGTCAAATGTCTTCCTATCAGCGCTTGAAGTCTTCTTATCAGCGTCTAGTGAACTGACCCATATTTTATTCCCAACAAGAGGCTGCTCAGAGATTGCAAGAAGAACTTGACCATAAAGTCAAGGATGAGGATGAAGCCCTGCAACAACAAAAACGTGAGAAGCTGAGGCACAATGGCATGCATTGGGATAACCATGACTGGATGAATGTGATTACCATTCTTACTTCAGACTACTCTCAGTTCACCGATTTGTTGGGTATAGATATGAATCAAGGCAATTGTGTTAAATAGGAAATGGCTTTGATGCGTAAACAACAGGAAACTCTTGCGGCCCAGCTTCACGAACAACGCCGTAACAGACATCTGTCGCGTGCTGAGGAGAGACGGTTGATGCATCAATATGTTAAGAATCAATCGGCTGCTTATTTTCAGACTGGGTGGATATGGGAGATGGTGGGGAGGATTTCTTTTGATGAGCTTAAAGATCTTTACACCAAGATGATCAAGCATAGGGATACGCCTGTGCCTGAATATGCTATTTATCGCCCACCTCCTCGTGTTGTCCACACTTCTAAGCCTGCTGCTGCTCCCACCTCTTCGCCGGTTGTTCACGAAGGTACTTCTGGGGTTCCATCTTCTAGTGCACCTACTACTGCTGTTCCTACCACTACTTCAAACGTTGATCTCACTCCCTCTAATGTTGATACTCCCACCACTACTGAAGCTACTACCACTCCTGCTACTAATCCCACACCTGTTACTCCCACTATGGAGCCTACACCCACACCGGTGACTGAACCACTTCCTACTTCATCAGCTGGTGCAGCCACTTCTGAACCTATGGTTGTTGATGATTTTGTTCCTACTGCTGCTGCTACTATTGATGTCAAGGTTAAGGAGGAATCTTCTTCTGGCGTCCCCACACCGCGCCATTTTATTCGGAAGAAGAAGGCTCGTCGTGGTATGTCTGTCCCATTTGAGAAGAGGGATCCTGCCAATCTCATTGATGCTGCTTCTAATAGTGAGACTGAGTTGCCCCTTGGCAAGGGATTGATTGTAGCTTGGGAGGTTCGCCCATTCCCTATTTCTCGTGGTACCTTTACTCATAAGATTACGATTAGTGATGGCTACACCCGATATGTCTCTAGATTGCAAAGTATTTTGTCATGGGTGGAGCGTCGTGATCTTATGTTGTTGTATGGTTTGGTGGATGCTGAGATTCCTACTTCTCCGAGTGAGCTTTCTAACTGTCCTGGGTTGACGATTTGGGGAGAATTGAAGTTAATGTTGGATTCTCCTCCTGATTCTCCTCATGCTGGCGTATGGAAGGATCAACCTCGCTGGGTGTTACAGAGGTGGAAGTTGTATGCTGGATGTGGTGTTCATGTGTTGGAGCTTGAGTTTGGGGTTGTTGTGTTTATGCTTACTGATGTGGAGTATCCGTTGACCATTACTACCATGGAAGCTATGCTGGAGTGCCACCTACGGGTGTCGAATGCTCCTTCTGGTAACGAGTCTTCCATAGCAACTACCTTAGTTGAGGGAATTCAAGCTCGGCTGCATGCAGACAAGGTTGCTGCTTCTGGTATGTGATTGGTGTGTTTCTTCTACCTTTTTGATATACATACATTCTTTTCACCAATATGTACAGTGATTGGTGACTCACATTTTACTTTAGTTGGTTGTTAAAAAAATTACTTTTATATAATATTTTCTTATACTTTTAACATGTGATGGAATTTCAACACTTGTAAATCATATAATATCTGCTTATACTTTTTCATCATGAAATTGTTTTCAACTTGGCATTTTCACACTTGGGCTGTCTTGAGAAGTACTTCTGGTGTTGGACCTAGTCCACACAACAAATGGTGCTCAACTCACCATGTCTTGCAGACAAGAAAGAGTTGATTCACCATGAGGGTACGGCTCTGGTGTGATTATCAAATCCGTTGATGGTTGCCACTTTACCCCAAATTGGAGGGTTTTTACTTGCCTTGGTCCTAGACTGAAAAGTGGTTATTCCAAGGGGGTACGACTCTTGGTAAAGATCTATATCAAATCCGTTGATAGCTGTAATAGCTTGCTCAAAGCTATAGGGTTTTCAGCTCACCGATGCTTTATTGCTAAGAGTTGGCTAGTCCGAAAGGGTACGGCTTCTGGTAAAGACTCATATCAAATCTGTTGACGGTTGTGATGATTTTTTCAAAATCATTAGGGTACCCCCACTCACCATTGATTTACGTTCTAAGAGTTGGGCTGGGTTCTGGTCTCCCAGGGTGATGCTTATTCCACCACAAAGACTGGCTAGCCCAAGGGCGAGTAGCTACTTGGTAAAGGCTCATCAAATATGCTCATGTTGCTGTAAAGATTCAACAAGGTGCAAATCTGTTTCAAGCTTTCAAGAAGCTTCTAGGTGTTACTCGTTGCAGCTTTCTTTGTGTTTTCTATGCTGATGAATGTATTGCTATTGATTGTACTGCTGTTTCAATCCTCAAGCTGTTTTGCAAGATTTACCAAGAAACTTGAACTCAACCAGTCAAATTCAAGTTTAGGGGAGGATTGCTAGGACCTCTGGAATAGATATTTGTAGTAGATAAGCTAGGAGGTATGTAGTTCCTCCTGGTCCTAGTAGTAGTAGGAGCAATACGTGCTCCTGGTCTAGTTGAAAGTCAAACATTATTATTCTTAGTAGTTTGTTAGGATATGCATGAAATATGTTAGGAAAGGATATGCATATCAGAAGTTACACGTTTTGGTTTAATGTAGTATTAGGGATTCCTTGTAGTATAAAAGGAACCATTGGCAGAAGGGTTAGACACACCTTCATCATCATTATTCATTTCATATTAATAGTAGAAATCTTTAGTAAGGATCAAGTTGTTTAGTTATTTTGTTTCTTCTTGTTCATAGTATTTGTATTCTGCACTTATATTGTGTGTTTCATTAAGATTCTCTCTGTGAATAGACTTGTGATTAAAGAAGTCGTTCACCATCCTTAACAGGCTGCAAGATCCACATCTAGTGGACCCAACAAAGCACAATTCAAATGGGAGGATCATAAACATCCAACATTCATGTTGAAGCGGTTGCTTTACAAGATTTGTGGATTTGACATGCATTTTTTGAGAAAGCTAGTGTTAATAATGACCTAAATGCTTTACATCCTTTGAATTTGTTTGACCATGTTCTTGATAGTCTCGCTTCCGAGTTCCCGTTTACGGTGAATGGACACACCTAGAACCGAGGATATTACCTAGCAGATGATATTTATTCTACTAGTCCTGCTTTTGTCAGAACTTATAAAACGCCCTAACCTAACCTGATTTAAACTTTAAACGGGCTCACGATGTGAGAACTCGTATTTTCCTGGTATTATTTTATTCTTTTATTCATGCTTCTTGAATTTTCCAACATGTTACATTTTCTTGTATTCTTCATACGTAAATCCTAAGATCTTGATAATTTTAATAAATTATATTTGTAAGTATTTTTCTGATTATTGATAATACTTTATTCGGAATTATAAAAATTCTTATTTTATTTTTCCGTATTTATTTAAATCAAAATCTTTGATTTAAAAGCACCCGCGTGCATTTTACAAAAAAGTTTACTCAAATCAACGAGTAACGAGAACTACTAGTGATCGTGATACTGACGGATGTCCGAAATTTTACGTCTTATTATCGATTGTTTCGATACTTGATTATATTAATGTTTTGGTTTCATTACGTATTAACTTGAGTCAGAGCCTTACTATTACTTTTCGTGTGCGTTAAATCTTTGAAAAAGTATTTTTATTGATCGAGACTTTATTTTTATGAAGCCTGGACGAAACCCGACTCTCGTAAATTTTAAAAACCGACTAAGTACAATATCCTGCTCTTTAATAACTGCTTTGCAACTAAGGCCAAAAGATAGCCTACATTATAATTTCTACCCTCCCTCTCATATATATAAAGGGAAATTTTGACACACTTCTCTTATTTTGCATTTCAAAAAATTTACCACTCTCCCTTTTTCTCTTTTGTTGCTGTCGGCCTACACCACCACCACCACCCCCAAAATACCACCAACTTTTTGATTTTGAGAAATCTAACACAAGACCCACTCTTATACTTGCTTAGTAAGTGTTTTTCATCAATAAAAACCCACATGCAAAGATTTAGTTTTGTAAAAATGTAGATTTGATCCATGTTTGACCATAGCATGTGTGTTATTTTGGTGTTAGGATCAGGTTATTGTTGATAATCAAGCTAGGAAAAGCTTTGGATTTGTGTTCTTGCTTCCCAAAACCCACGGCCAAGATGGGGATTTGGGTGGTCTTGGTCATTTGATCTAATTATTCAAGTGTAAGGTTTCATTTACATGTTATAATTGTTGTACTCATTTTTATTATGAATGCATGTATTGTTCTTGATTTTGGTAGTTTGAAGGTGGATCATTCAAGTAGAAATGAGTGTTAAGGTTGGTTACAGATGATGTATATGGGTTATTAGAGGTATGGATGAACTAAAAAGTGGGTCAAAATGAGTTTTAGAATGATTTTGAAAAGGCTATTTTTGACCAGTAGGTTTAAGGTCATTTTTGGTGAGTTTAAGTTTGGGTAGAGGTTGAGATAATGGGATATTGTTGTAAAGTTTATCCCAAGCTTCGATTCGGTATAAAGTAGGCCTTCTAATTCAAAACGATGAGGAAAATATGCTAGTTTGAATATTCGTGTACCAAGAGGCGAGTATCGACACAAAACGAAATTGTTGTCGATAATTGGTCAAATCTCAGGGAATATAGATTGAGTTTCAAAAATGTTCAAGGGTTGTTCTCAGGCTATAAACTTAGGGTTATGAGTCTATTTTTAAACTCAAATGTTGGTTTTGCAAATGGAAATGGTTATGATGGTCAAAATGGTTTTATGAGTCAAAGGTGCAAAAGTGTCCGAATTTTTAAATCTAGAAAGGTGTTGAGCAGGTGGTTCTAAAATGTAAATCTTTGGATGAAATTTAAACTGAGTTTTGTTCAGGTTATGATTGAGTTTTTCACCAAGTTTCATTATTGGAAATCAGCGGGTGTAAAACCCGCATGCTTTTACCATGAATAGTACCCTTAAGATCGTACGTACTAGATTAAAAATTTCTTTTATAGTATGATTACGTTCACTATAAGAATTTTAAGTATTATGTACGTGTTAGAATACGATAAGTATTTATTACATATGAACACACAATAATTCTTCAAACAATAATTAATCACGAACATGCGATCATCAAATCATGAACGTAAATTAATCACGAGCTAATATTAATTACGTATATATTTATTACGAACACGGATAAATATATTAAGTCACGGTTAATAATTAACTAGAACACATAAAACACGAACACGATAAAACACGAACGAACAATAAAATAATTAGACTCGGAAAAAGGTACGGGTACCCTATGTGGGGCCCCCTACCCGCGGCTACGCCAAGAGGATGGGCCAAGCTCATCTAATTTTTACTAACAAGGGGTTAAGGTAAAACCTTTTAGTCATTTTTCACATTACAGTAAAAATAACAAAAACCCTAAAAAGTTTTCTCCTCCCCCTTGTTCTCTTTTGGCCACCGGTCATACAACACCAAAGGGAGGTGTTCGGTTGATTTTTGATCTTGAATTTTGTGCAAGCATTTGTGTGTGTTCATCCTCGTTTGATCCACGCTGTGACAATCCGTCAATTTATGGTTGATATTTTATTCTCAAAAATTATTTGAAAATATTATTTTAATGTTACAATATAAACTCACTTATTTTTGGGAAGAAATTTGGATTTACGTCTTGGAGTAGCATCGACTACGTCTAAACCGGAGGATTCAACGTTACGTGCTTACGTTTACATACACCGTCTTTGGTGACAGTCCGACATTTCAGAAAATAAATTTGTCCGTGAATATTATTTTAGAGTTTTAAATTTGTGTTGGTTCATAAACTCACAAATTTACGAGAAGAGACTAGGACTTACGATTTTATTTTAACGTCTTTTACGACTAAACCGGAAACCCTAGGATTACGTATTTACGTTTTCGAACTCCGTTTTTGATGAGACAATTTTTACTGGATTCGTTTTGTGACGTTGATTCATAATTTATAAAAACGTTTTTCGTAAAACGACCCGAGGGCACGCAAACCGAGGAAACTAGAATCGAGGAGTACCCGTAAATAAATGGGATGAGACAAGTGGGACACTTGTCCCACCCCACACTCAAAACCGGCCATAATACAACACCTCAACACTTTAGGTGTCAAAGTATTAACTTAATACTTACACATGTAAGCTAAAGCTTACTATGTAAGCAACTTTCCACTCACACCTCAAAACTAGCTAACTAAAACCACACACCTCATTTGCAACATGCAAACCACTCTAAAATTCTCTCATCTCACTCTTCCTTTCCGTCCCATATCTCACAAATAAACACCATTTGATCAAAAATCAACCATGAAATCCTATGTTATATACACATATGTTGAAGCCCTTTTGAAACCCCATTGATTGGTGGTCCTTATAACATCCAAGGAGGAGTTTTCATGGAGTAGTAGGGCTGATTTTCCACAAGGTTTCTATGAAGAATGGTGGTCATGAAGGTGGTCTTGGTGCATCATAAGTTTCTCCATCCAAAACCATGCTAAACTCATAACCTACATCAAATTGGTGGTATAAAGATTGTCCTCCTCAACTTCTTGTTATTTTGATTATGTAAACATGTATTTTATTTCCTATTGTATATGTATATGATGATTATATGATGATAAAAATGTTATGTGGGGATTTGTTGTTGATAAACATGATTAAAAAGGTGAAAAACCATATGAAACAAGGTTAAAATCTTGGTTAAATTTGATGGCTGTATAAAACAGTAAAGAATCAAGTGGTGAACTGATAAAAATGGCATAGATTAATAGATTTACAGTAAGCTATGGGTCTTGTACACATGTGAGAGTTGGCCATGCAATGGAATCAAAATAATGAGTGAGATATGATCAAAACAAGTTTAGGGTATAAATCTGAAGTTAATGTTTTGGACGATTTTTAGAAAATACTTAAAGGATGATTCAACAGTAGCTATAGAAGAGTTAAATGTAGCACATATCATTTAGTTTATGTGATAAAAATTTGAGCTTCTATCTCCATGTAGAACTCAAGATATGGCATTTTTGGTGAAGATGAAGTTAAAAATCAGATTTTTGGAAATTAAAGAATAATACTATTATATAAGCACTCACATTTTAATATATAAAATGTAAAATAAAAACCCACTAACTTATAAAACTTATTTATATAAATATATATATATATATATATAATGTTAATCAAATGGATAAATTATATAAATGGTGGTGAAATAATGTTTATAAGTAATAAAAACTATAAACATGATTTTTACGACTTTTTCGGCTATTGCCGTAGAATTAACGTTTTTGTTAAATAAAACTTAGATGGTTGGACCCGTCTAATGAAAACTTTATAAAACTTATATACTGATATATAGACATGTATAACAAGTAAAAACCGATAAAACCCGAACTATAGGGCATACGGACATTAACGAGCTAAGTAAACATATTGGACTAATACTTGGGCTAATAATTGGACTAAATAAGATAAACACTCATAAAAAGAACTTATTGGGCTTAACCCATTTGGGCCCAACTTGTAAAGTTTAAGTACTGATAATATAAGTACAAAATGGATTAAAATAAGTTAAATAACTTATAATAAGCTTATTGGACTTAAGACACGTAAACGGGTAAAACTGGTAAACTAATATAAAAGTTATCAACATGTAACACTAAAATGAGTAAACAAGAATATGTAAACCCACTTGATCATCATATATATATCTATAATCATCATATGTATACATAATTGATATTTTTATAAAGTCATTGGACAAACGTCTAAGACCGAGTATTATTTGTCTAGGTTCCGTGATTGAAGCACGTACCGTACATCCGAATTGCCGATAACCCGCCTTCCCACATCAACGTGAGTTCATAGCCTCGCACTCTTTTAAATGTTTTATAAATGTTTTATAAACCCGCGAGGGAGATAACATGTTAGTTTTTATAAAAATAGGACACCATTTGTCCCGATTGCTTGTTTATTGATTTGGACCCGAATGATTGAATGACCCGATTGTATGACCCTATGAATGATTAAAGGACCCGATAGATGAAATAAAAATGGATTATTAAAGTTAGGTTATGTCACTAAAAGTCCCATTAGCATGAATTGTCAACTACCGGGATTTGGTAGACGCTTATGCATTTAATAGTACTATTTGGGGACGATCACCCCAGTTCGCGCCTTGACGGTTGATCCCCGTCGTGCCACATTGATTGGTAAGCGAATTAATGTATGAGAAGATTTCAATTGCGTGACCTTTGTGACGACACGCTATTTTAGATGGGCAAAATTGGTATCGGGTTAGCTACCCGTTTTGGTTTTAGTAAGGTAACAATGTCATGCGGCTTATAATAATCCAATCACCAAAATATTACTGGACGCTCCGAATTACGATGTATTGCCTGACTAGCAATACTGGGTCATACTATTGATATTATGTTTGTATTTTGGTTTTCATAACCATATTCATATAACGATTTTTATTTGATTTTATACAACGTCATAACACGTATTGTATGATGTTTTATTACGACATTGGCTCGTATAATGATTTTTAAGGCAAATGCCTATATTATGATTTTCGATAAGGATTTGTATAAAATGATTTTGGCTATTTCATGGCCTATCAAAACGATTTGTACAAAATGATTTTCAGTAATACTTTTATACTGATATTATATTGATGGAATTTATTAAACTCTATGAATTCACTCAACGTTATCGCTGACCTTTTCTTTTAACATGTTTTATCTCAGGTACTTGAAGGTAATTCTAGGGAAGACAACAAGAATTCATGGCCCGCACTTAAACTATATTTTCCATTCAAAATACTTTGTAAAACTTTGTATGAAATAATATGACTTGGGACCGATGTAACTTTGATATTTATGAATGGAAATGATTTATTATTAAACGACGCGATTTTTATGCGTTGTCTATGATGTGAGTAATGTGCTATCCCGTAACACCAACGAGTCTTCCGCTGTACTGAGTTGTATAAATTGGGGGTGTTACAGTTTGGTATCAGAGCTCTCGTTATAGAGAACGAAAGATTTTAAAAACTAAGGTTTTGAATAAAACATTTCAAAATCTTTTAACTAAAAACATTTTTCTAAAAATGTCTAAAAATCTTTTGACTATAACAGTGCCGAAGAATTCCCGAGTTACCGACAAGGCCAAGACTGAGAAGTGTTATTTTAATATATATATAACTTGGATTACATATATATATATATATATATATATATATATATATATATATATATATATATATATATATATATATATATATATATATATATATATATATATATATATGATGTAATTTTATTACATGATTGTTTGATGATTATTTTGATTTTTATACAAGGTATTTATACGACGTCGATTGTTACAAGTAACCCTAAATCCCCTAGTAAATTAATCGAAGCTATTCTCGTAGGAATTCTAGCTATCCTAGATCTAAACCAAGTTGTGGATATTTATGATCCCAACAAATGGTTGATATTCGTAGAAGTGTAGATATTAGTTGATTGTGTTATTGAAAAAGAATTGGCGAGATTAAATCTGATATCGATGTCATGACGATCTTTTCTTATAGAGTGGAGTTTGACAAAACGTTACCACCTAGGAAGATGTCATCTGATTCGTTGTCATCTAATTCTTAAATTGAAATCGAAAGGGTGAATGTTGCACTTGAGGCTGTTATTGGAACCATTACCCAAAAGCCTCATGCCACTAATACCTTTCCGAGAAGTCTAGTTTAATGATCAAGTCATTTCATATTAATGACTCATTTGGTAATTGTGGTTGAAACTATTGGAAAATGAGGTAGAATATCGCATTGAGTATAAAATTGGTTGAAAATTTGAATGAAGTAAAAATTTAACCCGTATGGAATATGAGATTGATAAGAGGAAGTCGTTAAGTCCTGTGATTGAATTATAAGGTTTTAATTGATTGTCGATTCGTGTTAAGTGTTGTTCCTAGGCCATTGTCCACTAATGAGGATGCCCAGTGTCCAAGAAATAAATTGAAGAAATCTTCTTCTGAATTGAGACCGATGGATCTTCTGGGACATGTGGAACACCTAATAACCCTTGTAGATTAGTATTCATTGTGGTATCTTTTAAAAATCCCTAACTTAACTGAGATATCAGTTGGTAGGATGAGTTTTGAGAATTGTATGACATAGTGACACGTAATGTGTTACGGTACAATTTTGACTTTTTTGTGATTAATGAAAAAGACTACCTTTGATTGCTAAATTCTACATGTATCGATGTTATCTAACTTTTCTTGCTTCTTCCTAATGTTCGCATTAGTGATGCAACCATTGAACGAGTACTCATCTCGATTTGAGTTACGTTGTGAATTATTCTTGTTGAGTGCCATCGAGATCATGAACCTCATGATTATTTGGCTAAGCTCGTTTCCTATCGTATTGTAGTTAATTCTTGGTAAACAAGCTTTCATCACTCTTTTGCAGATCACTCATTGTTTTTATAAAGTTAAAACGGTATCCTTTGAGAAAATTGAATTTTCATCACTATAAGGATTATTCAAAGTGAGATTTATAAGTGATTGTTATCGAAATGAAGTTGTTATGAAACGCTTTAGAAACTTAATTTTTTTCATGACAAAGAAAATCTTTGTAAATTTATTTTTGATTCTTATTTAAGAATTAAGCATGAAAATGTTTTTATTATAGACATGATGATAAAATTTTGACGAACTGAGTATTGCATCGTTATTCTTGAAATTGTATATAGTTGCGCGCCTACATACAATTTGGAATGGACTATGCAAGACTGATTAGTAGTCACCATAAAACTGATTAATAAGCACTACAATTTCTTTAAAGATTGTGAAAGATTAAATTTTATGAGATCTGCAAGAAGTGTAAAATAAGAACATAATGTTAGGGACACCTACATATGTGCCTGTAACACTTATTCTTCTGATTCGAATTTACTCATCTGTGGAAATTGTCTTATTTGACAATTGACAATTCTTTCTTGTCCAATTCTCCCGTAGTGAGATTCTTAGGAAAAGTATCTGATTACCGAGTGTTGATACCCGACTGGATGTATCGACATTACTATCATTTCTTTTGATTTGGTCTCATTTGAATGACCTGGGTAACGATCCGAGGAGCTTTCGAATGCGTACTCAAATTATGAAAACATGGGATATATTCATATTCGTTAAATGTTTTCGTCTGTATCTTATTTGAAATTCTCTCGCATCGATTATGCGTTGACCTTACTCTTTTAATAGTAGTTGCGTATCCTAATATCCCTGAAATTGTGAAGGATTATGAATTATTATTAGTCTTTTGAGAAGTTCACATCTTATCGACGGCAATGAAACTGGAAAATTGATAGTGCCAGTAGAATGGAGTGATTGATTATGACATGACGACATTGTCTTAATTGATGGGAACTCGGATAGAATTTCCCTAAATGATAAGATGTTGATTATCAAAAGTGATCTAAATATTTCGGATGCCCGTATCCTGCATTTAGACTTGAGATTATACCGTGAATGGTTGTGAACTAGTTATAGATATTATAATCTAGAAAGAACCAAATATGAATACACAAAAAGATAATTCTGTTATCTGACATCTTAGGAGGTATTTGTTGACGAATTAACTAGACTTTTGCCATTAAGGCAAGTTGAAATTGGTATTGATTATATTTCCGGTGTTGTACTTGTGGCTTGTACACTGTACGTCAGCACCATCTGAATTTAAGGAATTACCGTACAACTGAGAGAGTTGTCGGAGAAAGATTTTATTATACCAAGCCTGTCATCCTGAAGAGCTATGGTGTTATCACTCCTTATATTTATAGATTACTGTGACTGAGTAAATTGACAATCGAAAACGATATCCATAACTCGAAATGGAAGATTTGTTCGATCATTTACAAGGTTCTAGCAATTTGATCCATAGCATGGTTATCATCAACTTCGCATCTGCGAAAGAGATTATCTATTCCAATCACTACATCCGGTACTTGTAATGAATGTTATGAGTTTCACGTGGTGACGTTTGGATTGACTAATACACATGTAACATTCATAAATTTGGTGAATCACGTGTGTAGGATGTAATTTGATAAATCCATGCGTATGATCATTAAGAACTATTTGTTTGATTATAAGAATAAGAATGAGTTAATAATTAATTATAGATTGCCCTGAATTGGCCGAACGATAAAAACCTGTACCTTGAATAATTAACACGTGATTAAAGACTTGAACCTTTACATGATTTGACTATGTGATTAAAAGGATAATGGAATATAAATTGACTTTTCAAAGATTAGAACTATTAACGCTTATGGATTAAAAACTTAATCCTTTACATAAAATGGCCGTTGGATTAATAATGGTAAGATGTATGCATAGAGACTCTTCAAAAACTAAGAGACCTTTTAAGACTTTGGATTTTACCAAAAAGAAATGGAAATATGTTTTGACAAATGTTTTAACAAAGGATTTTAAAGGGATTATTCCCTTATACACAAACCATTTAACTAAACTTCTGTTTAGGGGTAAATGTTTGTGTATACCTCAAGATAACTTAAGAAGGATTGAGTAAAACCATTTATACCATAACCTGAAAACTTAAAACGACAACTTTTGCTTTTCAACTAAGAAAATTTTGACCAAAGTATAAACAAAGGTTTTTCGAACATTTACGAATCTTATTAAATATTTTCGATAAATCAACGAAAATCTTGTTAATTAAATTCAAATTTTATTTTGAACACCTTTATATAATTGGACAAACTGAGAAAATTTAAAAACTTTTTGCGGTTACGTTTCATAAAAATTAAATATTTATTTAATAAGTTGTAATAATTATCGACGCTTTAGACGTCGGAATGAGAGAAACTGATAAAAATGATAGATGAGACGAAACTAAAACATAGAAGATATGAAGAAAGAATTTTGAATAAATACAGTTATGATATTTATTTCATCAGGAGAAAGTGAACGTCATTACTGACGCATAATATAGAAAGAATATCTGAGTGAATTATGGACATGAAAATTTTAACATCATGAGAGGTGAATATAGATACCGACACATTATGTAGAAAAGATAAAGAATCCATTAGGATGTGTTCCTTAATAAGAAAGATGCAAAATAAATTGCCAAACAATATAAAAATAAACGATGTTTGTGAAAAGGATAATATAAATAATAAAAAGTGGTTTGTGGCTAATGTGAACCATTAGAATTATGAAGCCAATAGTGTTGAATGTATAAAAGGCCACTTGTGGTTGTCTAAATATGGAGATTGTGAGATATAGTCATGTTGGAATTTGTAAGTATAAGTATTATATGTATGTCATTTTTGACTAAAAGTATCTTTGTCTGAAGAAGTTGTACTAATGGTAATTATGAAGGCAGACATCGCCTCATACATTAGTAAACGTCTAGCTATTGCAAAGGTCATCATCTGAATTTGATTCGATTTGGGTCACCGTCGACAGACTGACCAAATCTGCTAATATCATTCCCGTTAATGATAAATGCAAAAGAATTATGTAAACATGGTGTGCCTGTATCGAACATCTATATCAAGATCCTCGCTTCGCATCGAATTTCTAGAGATTTGCTCAGAAATCATTGAGAACGAACCTTGATGAGAGTACTATGTACCACCCCAAATCGAAGGGATGAGGTAAAGTAACGATACAAGGCAATATAAGTGCTGTTTTGTGTTTGAATGATTGACCTTTGGTAATAGACCGTATAATCGTTTTCCTTTGGAGAGATTATCATTGATAATTATCGTATTAGGATTGAGATCGAATCTTGTTAGGATCTAAATCTTAGAGCATCTATAAGCAGGAGTTGAGATGAAGACATCCGACATACACCCATTGTGAGTTGGACACGTCTTTAAGGTTTAAGGTTTCCTATAATGGCGAACCTAACCTTGCAAAATACCTGACCCGCGAGATCTGAAATGATTGTTGAAATTAGAATCTGAATATTGACTGCCGGTAGTAGGCAGGAGGTTATGTGAATATGAAATGTAGATCTTGAAGTGCCAAATGGGTAGCGAAGTTATGCCACAATTTTTAACCTTGGAAAAATGAAATTCATGATCTGACAAATCATGGGATATAAGTCCCCGTTGTATGGGACCATTGAGATGATGTAAAAGTTGGGATTGAAAGGCATATAAGCTGGATCTACCCTATGACTTCAAAGACTGCGTGAATTATGTTTCGTAAATCGAACTTGATGGAATATCTATCAAGTGAAAATATGATTGTTCTTAGTAAAGCTTAGATCGGCGAAAAGTTGCATTCATCAGAAACCCGTGAACATCATGGATAGAGAAAGTAAGTCAACATTAAGCCTGATCTTATTCCCGTAGTTATGTTTGATGAAACTCGCGTATTATAATGAATTGCATTTGTGAGAAAGGACCGAATGTGGAGGAAATACCCACATGGCTTTAACTCTATAAGAAGCGAGTAGTAAGATGATCTTTGAGGACAAAGATCCTGTTTAGTGGTAAATGCTGTGACAATCCGTCAATTTATGGTTGATATTTTATTCTCAAAAATTATTTGAAAATATTATTTTAATGTTACAATATGAACTCACTTATTTTTGGGAAGAAATTTGGATTTACGTCTTGGAGTAGCATCGACTACGTCTAAACCGGAGGATTCAACGTTACGTGCTTACGTTTACATACACCGTCTTTGGTGACAGTCTGACATTTCAGAAAATAAATTTGTCCGTGAATATTATTTTGGAGTTTTAAATTTGTGTTGGTTCATAAACTCACAAATTTACGAGAAGAGACTAGGACTTACGATTTTATTTTAACGTCTTTTACGACTAAACCGGAAACCCTAGGATTACGTATTTACGTTTTCGAACTCCGTTTTTGATGAGACATTTTTTACTGGATTCGTTTTCTGACGTTGATTCATAATTTATAAAAACGTTTTTCGTAAAACGACCCGAGGGCACGCAAACCGAGGAAACTAGAATCGAGGAGTACCCGTAAATAAATGGGATGAGACAAGTGGGACACTTGTCCCACCCCACACTCAAAACCGGCCATAATACAACACCTCAACACTTTAGGTGTCAAAGTATTAACTTAATACTTACACATGTAAGCTAAAGCTTACTATGTAAGCAACTTTCCACTCACACCTCAAAACTAGCTAACTAAAACCACACACCTCATTTGCAACATGCAAACCACTCTAAAATTCTCTCATCTCACTCTTCCTTGCCGTCCCATATCTCACAAATAAACACCATTTGATCAAAAATCAACCATGAAATCCTATGTTATATACACATATGTTGAAGCCCTTTTGAAACCCCATTGATTGGTGGTCCTTATAACATCCAAGGAGGAGTTTTCATGGAGTAGTAGGGCTGATTTTCCACAAGGTTTCTATGAAGAATGGTGGTCATGAAGGTGGTCTTGGGGCATCATAAGTTTCTCCATCCAAAACCATGCCAAACTCATATCCTACATCAAATTGGTGGTATAAAGATTGTCCTCCTCAACTTTTTGTTATTTTGATTATGTAAACATGTATTTTATTTCCTATTGTATATGTATATGATGATTATATGATGATAAAAATGTTATGTGGAGATTTGTTGTTGATAAACATGATTAAAAAGGTGAAAAACCATATGAAACAAGGTTAAAATCTTGGTTAAATTTGATGGCTGTATAAAATAGTAAAGAATCAAGTGGTGAACTGATAAAAATGGCATAGATTAATAGATTTACAGTAAGCTATAGGTCTTGTACACATGTGAGAGTTGGCCATGCAATGGAATCAAAATAATGAGTGAGATATGATCAAAACAAGTTTAGGGTATAAATCTGAAGTTACTGTTTTGGACGATTTTTAGAAAATACTTAAAAGATGATTCAACAGTAGCTATAGAAGAGTTAAATGTAGCACATATCATGTAGTTTATGTGATAAAAATTTGAGCTTCTATCTCCATGTAGAACTCAAGATATGGCAGTTTTGGTGAAGATGAAGTTAAAAATCAGATTTTTGGAAATTAAAGAATAATACTATTATATAAGCACTCACATTTTAATATATAAACTGTAAAATAAAAACCCACTAACTTATAAAACTTATTTATATAAATATATATATATAAGGTTAATCAAATGGATAAATTATATAAATGGTGGTGAAATAATGTTTATAAGTAATAAAAACTATAAACATGATTTTTACGACTTTTTCGGCTATTGCCGTAGAATTAACGTTTTTGTTAAATAAAACTTAGATGTTTGGACCCGTCTAATGAAAACTTTATAAAACTTATATACTGATATATAGACATGTATAACAAGTAAAAACCGATAAAACCCGAACTATAGGGCATACGGACATTAACGAGCTAAGTAAACATATTGGACTAATACTTGGGCTAATAATTGGACTAAATAAGATAAACACTCATAAAAAGAACTTATTGGGCTTAACCCATTTGGGCCCAACTTGTAAAGTTTAAGTACTGATACTATATGTACAAAATGGATTAAAATAAGTTAAATAACTTATAATAAGCTTATTGGACTTAAGACACGTACACGGGTAAAACTGGTAAACTAATATAAAAGTTATCAACATGTAACACTAAAATGAGTAAACAAGAATATGTAAACCCACTTGATCATCATATATATATAATCATATGTATACATAATTGATATTTTTATAAAGTCATTGGACAAACGTCTAAGACCGAGTATTATTTGTCTAGGTTCCGTGATTGAAGCACGTACCGTACATCCGAATTGCCGATAACCCGCCTTCCCACATCAACGTGAGTTCATAGCCTCGCACTCTTTTAAATGTTTTATAAATGTTTTATAAACCCGCGAGGGAGATAACATGTTAGTTTTATAAAAATAGGACACCATTTGTCCCGATTGCTTGTTTATTGATTTGGACCCGAATGATTGAATGGCCCGATTGTATGACCCTATGAATGATTAAAGGACCCGGTAGATGAAATAAAAATGGATTATTAAAGTTAGGTTATGTCACTAAAAGTCCCATTAGCATGAATTGTGAACTACCGGGATTTGGTAGACGCTTATGCATTTAATAGTACTATTTGGGGACGATCACCCTAGTTCGCGCCTTGACGGTTGATCCCCGTCGTGCCACATTGATTGGTAAGCGAATTAATGTATGAGAAGATTTCAATAGCGTGACCTTTGTGACGACACGCTACTTTAGATGGGCAAAATTGGTATCGGGTTAGCTACCCGTTTTGGTTTTAGTAAGGTAACAATGTCATGCGGCTTATAATAATCCAATCACCAAAATATTACTGGACGCTCCGAATTACGATGTATTGCCTGACTAGCAATACTGGGTCATACTATTGATATTATGTTTGTATTTTGGTTTTCATAACCATATTCATATAACGATTTTTATTTGATTTTATACAACGTAATAAGACGTATTGTATGATGTTTTATTACGACATTGGCTCGTATAATGATTTTTAAGGCAAATGCCTATATTATGATTTTCGATAAGGATTTGTATAAAATGATTTTGGCTATTTCATGGCCTGTCAAAACGATTTGTACAAAATGATTTTCAGTAATACTTTTATACTGATATTATATTGATGGAATTTATTAAACTCTATGAATTCACTCGGCGTTATCGCTGACCTTTTCTTTTAACATGTTTTATCTCAGGTACTTGAAGGTAATTCTCGGGAAGACAACAAGAATTCATGGCCCGCACTTAAACTATATTTTCCGTTCAAAATACTTTGTAAAACTTTGTATGAAATAATATGACTTGGGACCGATGTAACTTTGATATTTATGAATGGAAATGATTTATTATTAAACGACGCGATTTTTATGCGTTGTCTATGATGTGAGTAATGTGCTATCCCATAACACCAACGAGTCTTCCGCTGTACTGAGTTGTATAAATTGGGGGTGTTACACACGCATTCGGTATACCTTTTTAATACTTTTCTTTTATGTTTTGATTTAATAAATTACATAAGATCATGATGTTTTTAAAAACCTAATTATAAACATTTATTAAACACGTAAATGGTTATGGGGTAAATCAAAACAAGGGATTTAGGGGTGTTTGATGTTGGCCGACGGCTAACCGAGACCAAGGGGGTCTCGGCTTGGTTTATGAACCACCACCGAGACCTCATGGTCTCTGTTTGGTGGTGTGGGTCCCACGACAACAGCAAACAAGGGGAAACCCCGAGGTGGTTCGGGGTATGGTGTTGATTACGGGTCCGGTTCATGGTTTCTAGTCACGGTCCGGTTCATTGTTTATGTTAAGGTTTATGATTTTAATAATTATATGTTAACAATTAAATTAATAAAGCATGACATAATTAATTTGTTAAACATGACTTAGGTTATAATTTAATTATTAGATCATGAATTTTTAACCTAAGTATTTATATTTTCTAGACTTTATAATTAATTAATTATTAAAAACCATGACTATAATTAATTAATTAACATGACTTAGGTTATATTATTAATAATTAATAATACATGTTTTAACCTAAGTATTTAACTTTATTTAATTAAAAACATGATATATTTAATTAAATACTTTTAACTTATAGTTTATTTAGATTACATGTAATAATTAATAAACTATACCTTATATCAATATGACTTGGAAAAATAATCAGAAAACACTTAAGCTTATATAATTAGCTTATTTAACCAGCTTATATCTATTTATGGAAACTTTCTATTTTTAGAAACTTATTTAATTAAGGCAGCTAATCTATTTATGGAAACTTTCTATTTTTAGAAACTTATCTATTTTAAGCAGTAATTCTATTTTTGGAAACTTTCTATTTTTGGAAACTTTCTATTTTTGGTAACTTTCTATTTTTGGAAACTTTCTATTTTAGGAAACCTGCTATTTTTAGAAAGTTACTTATTATTACACAGTAAGTATAATAATACATGAAATACAAGTAATACTTAATCAGAATAGACAGAATATAAGATAGATACAGTATAAAGCTTTAAACAGTAAAACATGACATGAACGAATAAAATAAGCTAAGACAAGACATAAAACCAGTTACGTATTTAGTAAGCAGATACATATTCACGTATGTATTTATGTAGCATTAGTGATACCGAAGTAGGACTCTCTTCTGTTCGTCTTCTTCGTTCACTGGACATAAGGTACGGATTCTCGTCCTTTCAGTATGGACATTCTTTCCTTATTAGGATTCCCCGTATGCAGCCAACTGTTTTCCCATAGTATAAGTTTATATGTTTGATTGCTTATGTTTAATTTAGAATACCTGAAGCCATATACATGCATGACCAGTTTCACCTAGTTATGGAGGTACCATAACCATAACACTAGAGACACTGGTGTTATGACTTCCCCACGGCGGAGTGATTGCTCGTGGCGTCCCTTCAGCTTTTGGCCATATTATTATATTTATCATGTGGGGCGTATGGGTGCATCCTAGTTACATGTTTTCAGAAGTTTACTCAGTGTGAATGTGGTGTGTGCCTTGCATCCTTCACAAGGAGCTGTTCCCTCCTACCCAAACCAGTATATTAAATTAGAGGCAACCCCTCTAATTTGCATGATGAGGTCACCCCTCCAAGTATTCATGCACGGTGGATTTTCATGACCTATATTGGCTAATGGTAGAATATGTTAAACAGTTTTTATAAGATAAACATAAGGCTTTTCAAACTATAAAACCAGTTTTACCAAGACTTAACCGGGTTATTCGGGACTTTGTTCTTCCGCTTTTATATGCTTATATGCTTATATTGTTCATGCTTTATTGTACATCCGTGCACTGAGCGTATTGCTCAGCCGTTTTCCTTTTCTATGTTCCCCAAAACGGCAGGTACTCGGGGACGCTCGTAGACTTTAAGCGTACGTGCATATGGACTGGAAGCTTTCTAGCCTTTCTTTACTTTATGCATTATCTCTACTTTAATACTCTTTCCATGGACATTGTTTAGTCCTTTCATTTACAGTACTTATGTTTGTGTGCGATGAGCTTTACTTTTGGACTACCGATGTTTGATTCCGGTATTTCCCTTTTATGGTTATGTAATGTTTTAGATATTTATCCTTGTATGCTTTGATGACACGCCATAATTACGCGTGACATTCAATTATCAAAATGGGGTGTTCCAATTATGGTATCAGAGCCAAGGCTTCGACCTGTAGGCTCTCAAATTATGACCTGTGATTAGTGGGTAGTCACTATGGTCTTCCTAGAACTGACAGTCGTTTTCATGCATTTATCATTTTTATGCATACATATATATGTCATTGTCGCAGGTTTATGACTAAGTAATGGTTGGTATAGGACTGACCCTATTTAGTCGCATGTGTTTTATCGAAACTTTTAAATTTGGGACCGACCCATAGGCGTCTCCTCGCCATGTCTTTTATTTTAGGTGAACTGACCATAGGCGTTCACTCTCAAGCATACATAAGTTTTCATAAAACTGCATCATTCATTCATACACAAATTTTCTTGCATAAAATCTTTCTCTTGAATTATTGGTATAAGCTTTTTTCATGTATATATATTTTATGTTTTGATCTGTTTAATCATATGCTTTATGTTATACTGTCAGATGGTTCTCACACGCGAACAGGAACAACTCAATACAGCATTCCAATCTACAATACAAGATTTGCTTCCTCAACTGAGGAATGACATCAGGGCTGAGGTTCAAGCTGCCAACAATCAGCAGCATAACCAAACACCTCCTCGTCCTCCTCCAGTGACATTGTCAATATGGCTGGAGAGGTTCAACAAGCTCCGTCCTCGAGCTTTCGAGAAAACAGATAGCCCTAGTGACGCTGAAAGCTGGTTGGCTCACATCAAGACGATTTTCAATGCTATGGGTTGTGACCCCGTGTTCAAGGCGAGGTTGGCATGCTACTAGTTCGAAGGCGATGTGTTAAAATGGTGGTTAGCATTGAAGCAGTCTGAGGGAGGTGACGATTGGGTGGCTGGTTTGACATGGGCTCAGTTCAAAGATAGGGTGATGGAGCCGTTCTTTCCCAAGGCTGAGCAATACAAGCTCAAGAGGGAGTACCATGGGATCCGATAGAGAGCTGGGGAGAATAGCAATGAGTTTATGCAGCGCTTTCTTCTCTTAGCTGGTTTCCTTGGTGCAGCTGTAGGTACTCCTGAAGAGCAGGCACACCACTTTAGGTGGGCTCTTCGCACATCGGTCGCAAACAATCTAGTGTGTGCTACGTTCAACACTGTAGCACAAGTGGCTGATGCGGCACGTAAGCTGGAAATGCTGCATGAGAGAGATGAGTTCGGGGAAGCTGAGAA
Source organism: Glebionis coronaria (assembly GCA_025667525.1). Lineage (NCBI taxonomy): Eukaryota > Viridiplantae > Streptophyta > Magnoliopsida > Asterales > Asteraceae > Glebionis > Glebionis coronaria. The sequence goes on from CM046874.1 coordinate 651,618,850, forward strand.
ACCCGACAAGAGGCATAAAACTGGGGACCGGTCTCAGATGGCTACTCAGCAGCAGCCTCATCAGCCCAAGGGAAACTGTCAGACTAACAACCGTTTGGCTATGGATAGGCGTGGCGATAATGATAATTACCGTAACAACGCTGGACACTCCAACGACAGCAGGAACCATGGAAACGGTAGGGACCCGAACCAGAGAGGTTCACAACCTAGTCGTCCAGCTATCACTGGTTCTCAGCCAACCAGAGCACCTGCTGGAGGATATACTAATCCTCTTTGCTCTACTTGCCACCGTAGGCACCCAGGGCCATGTCGTCGTAACACTAACGCATGCTTCAAGTGTGGTCTTCCTGGACATATCATGAAGGACTGCCGTAAGGGCAAGATGGAGGGCACATCGGGACATGCTGATACCAAGCCGCCTCCTACCACTGGACGTGTCTACACGACATCTCGAGACCAGGCCAACAAGTCTACAGGTACCATCACTGGAATCTTGTATATGTATGGTCAAGCTGCGTGTGTTCTTATCGATACGGGTGCTACTCACTCGGTCATTTCTACTGCCTATGCTAAGAACATTAGGATGCTCCCCATGCCACTAGAGAATAGACTTACCATTTCCACGCCTTTGAGGGACTCTGTATTAATCACCCATGTATACAAGAGTCTTCCCTTAGAATTTGACGATAAGGTTCGTCCTGTTGACGCATTTCCGCTGGACATGAATGACTTTGACATGATTTTGGGCATGGATTGGCTATCCAAGCATCATGCTACCATATACTGCCATTCATATCAAATTATCTTCGGTGATATTAATGCACCAGAGTACATTCATAACGGGTTTGTACCTGGACGGTCTGTACAAATCATATCTACCCTGCAAGCGCGTGCACTACAATCACATGGCTGCGAGGGTTATCTAGCTACGGTTCACGACATGGATGCTGAATCTCCATCAATTCAGGACCAACCAATAGTGTCGGAATTCTAAGATGTATTTCCAGAAGAACTTCCGGGCATACCACCTACACGAGAAGTGGAATTTAATATCGAGCTTATTCCAGGAGCTGAACCGATATCCAAAGCTCCTTATCGCATGGCTCCCATAGAGTTAAAGGAGCTGAAGGATCAACTGCAAGAACTTCTAGAACAAGGTTTCATTTGACATAGCGCATCTCCATGGGGCGCACCGGTCTTATTTGTTAAGAAGAAGGACGGCAGTATGCGTCTATGCATAGACTATCGAGAGCTCAACAAGATTTCTATCCGGAATAGGTATCCACTGCCGCGTATATACGATCTGTTTGACCAACTCCAAGGGGCCAAACACTTCTCCAAGATTGATCTTAGGTCAGGCTATCATCAGCTACGGGTTAAGGAGCAGGACATCGCCAAGACTGCTTTTCGTACCCGCTATGGCCACTACGAATTTGTAGTTATGCCATTCGGCCTGACCAATGCTCCAACAGTGTTCATGGACCTGATGAACAGAATCTTCCATGAATTTTTGGACAAGTTCGCCATTGTCTTCATCGATGACATCCTGATTTTCTCGAAGTCCAAGGAGGAACACGAAGACCATCTTTGTACAGTACTACAGATTCTTCGCCAGAAGCAGTTGTATGCTAAATTCTCCAAATGTGAGTTCTGGTTAGACAAGGTGGCATTTTTAGGTCACATTGTATCAGCAGAAGGAATCACTATGTATCCAGCGAAGGTTGAGGCCATTACTAAGTGGCCGAGGCCAACATTATTGACGGAAGTCCGTAGTTTCTTAGGCTTAGCTGGCTATTACCGTAGGTTCATGGAGAACTTTTCCCGCTTAGCACTACCATTGACCAAACTGATTCGGAAAGGGGAGAAATTTGTCTGGACTGAAGAACGAGAAAAGAGTTTTGAAGACCTGAAGCAGAAGCTAGTATCTGCACCTATTCTTACTCTCCCATCTGGTACGAGTGGATTTCAAATATACAGTGATGCATCGGGGAAGGGACTTGGCTGTGTTCTCATGCAACGTGGGAAAGTGATCGTGTACGCTTCACGACAGCTTAAGCCTTATGAAGAAAATTACCCTATGCATGACTTGGAACTTGCTGCAGTCATGTTTGCATTGAAGATATGGAGGCACTACTTATATGGAGAATCATGTGACATTTTCAAGGACCACAAGAGCTTGAAGTATATCTTCACTCAACTTGAATTGAACATGAGGCAGAGGAGATGGTTAGAGCTGTTGAAGGATTATGACATTAATCTACAGTATCATCCCGTAAAGGCGAATGTAGTAGTAGATGCACTTAGCAGGAAGTCCGGAATGATGACGGCATCGAGATCATGGTACGTGGATAGCACGGTTACTGGTCTAATCTTAGAGTAGAACCCGGGTTACTCTCTAAGATCAAGGAAGCTCAGAAAGATGATGGAGAAATCTTGGCGATAGTTTAGAATTTGGAGAAACAGACAGAATTGAGAGTAGATGCAGATGGTGTTAGGACCATTGGAATAGTTATTTGTAATAGGTAGACTAGGAGGTATGTAGTTCCTCCTGGTTATAGTAGTAGTAGGAGCAAGTCATGCTCCTAGTCTTATTTAAAGTCAAACTTTATTATTTAGTTATTATTCTGTTAGGATATGCATGAGATATGTTAGGAAAGGATATGCATATCAGTTTTACACGTTTTGATTAATGATGTATTAGGGTTTCTTGTAGTATAAAAGGAACCTTAGGCAGAAGGGTTACACACACCTTCATCAAATATAAATCTAGTTATTATTAATATTAGAAATCCTTAGAAAAGGATCAAGTCGTTATAGTTATTTTGTTCTTCTTTATAGTATTTGTATTATGCACTTATACTGTGTATAGAGTCTCTCTGTGAATAGACTTGTGATTACAGAAGTCGTTCACCGTTCCTGACAGGCTGCAAGATCCACATCTAGTGGACCCAACAAGTGGTATCAGAGCCTGGGAGAGTCTCTATACAAGAAGAATCAATTTTTCTTATTACTAACATCTTTGTTTAATCATGTCTGCCTCAAGTTCTACTCAAACAGGAGAAGATAATACTCCTAGAACTCAGCAACCTCAGTAGATCATTGCTACGGTTTCTAACACAAATGGTAAGTTTCCTCTTCTGAAAAAGGACGAGTATGATAGCTGGGCAATGAAGATGGAATGTTGGATCACCAACACTGATGAAGACCTTTGGAAGATCATTCTGAATAGAAACAGCAGGAAGTTGACTAGAAGAGACAAGAATGGTAATATTACTCTTCTTAACCCTAAAACTCATGAATAAATCACAGCTGTTTAGAAGGAGATCAAAGCAAAAACTATTTTGCTTCAGTCTCTTCCTGATGATCACATGAGTGACTTCTATCATCTGAATGATGCTAGAGAGATCTGGAATGGAATAAAAGCAAGGTTTGGTGGGAATGAGGAGTCAAAGAAAATGCGAAGATCCATGATGAGAGATGAATTCACATAATTCAAGATCTCAGAAACTGAAGGCATCCATCAAGGGTATGACAGGATCCAAAAGATATTGAGCCAGTTGAATCAACTTCGGTCGAAACCTGACGATGGTGATATCAATGCAAGGTTTCTTAGAGCCTTACCCTACTCATGGAATCAGGTGGTAATCTCTCTCAAAGCAAAAGGTGGGATTAACTATCTTAATTTTGATGATTTGTTTCATAAGCTCAAAACCTTTGAGCCTCATGTGAGGGGATACTCAAGTGATTCTTTTTCTACTCCTGCTAACTCTGCCTTTGTGAGTTCTATGGGATCTAGTCCCATGTCTTATGCTAGTAGCCCAAGCGATACTGTGTCTTCTCAACATACTTATCAGCATACTTCTACTCCTGAACCAAAAGCCAAGTCTGGTAGCATGGTAGAAGCTGTTCTTCACTCTTTTGTTGTCGACGTTGATGCTCAACATCAACTTGTTTTTGATGACTTCAAACAGGTTGATAAACTTGACCTGGATGAAATGGATCTCAAATGGCAGATGGCCATGCTCACTCTTAGGGTTCACAAGTTTGAAAAGAAAGCCGGTCGAAAATTTAATTATAACCCAAGAGAGCCAGCAAGGTTTGACAGAAGCAAGGTTCGATGCTATAACTGCCAGTAACAAGGTCATTTGGCAAGGGAATGCCCTAACAAGCATGACCAGGAGAAGAGTAGATATTCAGCTTTTAAGATTCAGGAGGTGAAGGATGACAAGAAGGAATTGGTGTCTGTTGACTCTATGGTCAACTGGAATGATCATCAGAATGCTACCCTAGAGACAACTGAGCCTTCTACTGATGTGTTTGCAATGATTGCTGGGAATCTATCTGATGCCGAGGAAGTAGAAGAGTTTTCTCTTATGGGCATCTCACCTCAGGTACAACATTGTCCTCTTGGTTGTCATGATAAATATTCAGAATTGTTGTCCCAATATAATGACTTAAATGATCAGAATGATAAGTATTTTTTGGAGGTACAAGCCTATAAGGATTCTTTAAAAACATTGGAACAACAAAAGAGGTGGCTTCAAGATACTCAACGTGAGTATGAGGATAAAATTAGGATACTGAACATTGATTTAGAAAACACAACAAATATGCTTAAATACACAGAAAAGGTAAAATATGACAGTATCAAAGAAAAACAAGAGATGAAGGAAAAATTAGATGCTACACTTCTGAGATTTGAAAAATGGCAAAAGGCACCTAAGAATCTTTCAAAATTAATTGATAGTAGCATGTCTGGTAGGACTAAAAGAGGGTTAGGATTTGATAAATATATTGATTCAGAAGATGTGTTTGATTTATCTTTTTCAAGTGTCTTTGATCCTGACAAGGAGGAAGGGGGAAAACCTAGCTACAATAGGTTTAAACCAGCAGCAAAAATGCACGCTGTCCCTCCACCTCTTACAGGAACTTTCATGCCCACTCCTAGGCATAATGACTTGGATGGATCACAGATGCATGAGTCCCCAAAAAGTTCTACTAATTCTAATGACTTTGTCTCGTGTACTTTCAGTGACAAATCCAGTGACTCTGCATCATGTGGTTCAAGTGAAGAGTCGAGGCCTACAAGTTCCAAGACAAATGATCATGCTGCTACTAGTGCTAGGAAGTGTGAAGAGAGAGTTGTTTTTACTTTAACAGTGTCTAGTCCTGGTTTATTCAGTCCTAGGAAGAATGTTTCTCCTAGAATTGTGTGTAATAAAGTTAGCAGTATGAAACAATATCATTCTAATAAAAGGTCGTTTAAAACATGTTTTGTTTGTGGGAGTGAATTTCATTTGATTAAAGATTGTGATTTTTATGACAAACATTCTTCTGTTCATCAAGCATTTCCTGCTCCTGGTCCACCAGGAGTTGTTCCATATTCTTCTAGAAGACTAAACCCAAGTGCTCAATCCTTTTCTTCTTCTAGAAGGACCTCTCCATTAGCTTCTGATCATTGGAGAAACACTGGATTAATATCAAATAGACCAACCAATAACTACTTTCAGAATTTTAATCCAAATTATGCATATAATTTTGACCACGTATTTTGTGGTTTGGGAAATCTAGGAACTGCTGTTTAGCCCTCAGCAGGTTGTTCTTGGTCAAACAATAACACCCATATGATGCATAGGCAACCAAAGAACAACGGTGGATCTCATCAATCTTCTTGGCTATCTACTAAAGATCTACAAGGTAGGCTCAAACCTGAAAAGGTTTGGGTCCCCTTAAGACACTAACTTTTGTATTTCTCTTTTCTTGTTGTTGTAGGTTACTCCATACCAAGATCCTACTCTAGGAATTGTTGATAGTGGATGCTATAGGAGCATGCCAGGAAATAAAAGTCTTCTATCTAACTTTGTACCATTTCAAGGCGGAAAGGTCTATTTTGGAGGAGTTGAAGGCAGGATCACTAGCAAAGGAACGATTCAGACGCCTAATCTTAATTTTGAGCAGGTCTACTATGTGGAAGCACTTCAACACTTAAACTTGATATCTGTCTCTCAGATTTGTGACAAGAAGCAGTTTGTCCTCTTTACGGATACTGATGCACTAGTGTTATCTAAATACTTTAAACTTCCGGATGACTCACAGGTTCTACTCAGAATCCCTAGAAGACACAACCTCTGTAGTATCAAACTGAATGAAGTCAACCCTACTGGTCAACTAGCATGTTTGGTTGCTAAAGCCTCAGAAGATGAAGCTACTCAATGGCACCGAAGGATGGGACATGTGAACTTCAAGACCATTCACAAACTAGCAAATCTGAACCTAGTCTCTGGTTTACCTCCCAAGTCATTCAAAAATGATATCAATTGTCTTGCATGCAGCAAAGGCAAACAACATAAAGCATCCTTCAAGGCCATTACTGCTCTAAGCCTTATAACTGAACCATTGCAGCTACTACACATGGATTTATTTGGTCCTACCTCTATTAGGAGCATTGACCACAAACAATTCTGTCTGGTGGTAACTGATGGGTATAACAGGTTTACGTGGGTTTTCTTCATGGCTGCCAAGAGTGAGACCTACTCAATTCTCAAGGATTTTATTGCACTTATAGAGAATCAGTTGTCCAAGAATGTTAAAGGTATTCGATGTGAAATGGAACAGGATTCAAAAATGCAGACCTCGTAGCACTTTGTAATTCTAAAGGCATAAAAAGAGATTATAGTGCAGCAAGAACTCCTCAACAGAATGGCGTGGCAGAGAGAAAGAACATGACTCTAATAGAAGTTGCAAGAACAACTTGCCAATTCAAAGCTTCCAACCATGTTCTGGACAGAAGCTGTCAATACTGCAAGTTATGTTTTGAATAGAGTTTCTATTACAAATCCTCACAAGAAGACTCCCTATGAGCTACTAACATCCAAAGTACCAAACATTGCTCATTTGAAGCCATTTGGGTGTCCTGTCACCATTCTGAATACTAGTGACTATTTGGGGATAACCATGACTGGATGAATGTGATTACCATCCTTACTTCAGACTACTCTCAGTTCACCAATTTGTTGGGTATAGATGTGAATCAAGGCAATTGTGTTAAATGGGAAATGGCTTTGATGCGTAAACAATAGGAAACTCTTGCTGCCTAGCTTCACGAACAACGCCGTAACAGACCTCTGTTGCGTGCTGAGGAGAGATGGTTGATGCATCAATATGTTAAGAATCAATCGGCTGCTTATTTTCAGACTGGGTGGACATGGGAGAGGGTGGGGAGGATTTCTTTTGATGAGCTTAAAGATCTTTACACCAAGATGATCAAGCATAGGGATACGCCTGTGCCTGAATATGCTATTTATCGCCCACCTCCTCGTGTTGTCCACACTTCTAAGCCTGATGCTGCTCCCACCTCTTCGTCGGTTATTCACGAAGGTACTTCTGGGGTTCCATCTTCTAGTGCACCTACTACTGATGTTCCTACCACTACTTCAAACGTTGATCTCACTCCCTCTAATGTTGATAATCCCACCACTACTGAAGCTACTACCACTCCTTCTACTAATCACACACCTGTTACTCCCGTTGTGGAGCCTACACCCACACCGGTGACTGAACCACTTCCTACTTCATCAGCTGGTGCAGCCACTTCTGAACCTATGGTTGTTGATGATTTTGTTCCTACTGTTGCTGCTACTATTGATGTCAAGGTTAAGGAGGAATCTTCTTCTGGCGTCCCCACACCGCGCCGTTCTATTCGGAAGAAGAAGGCTCGTCGTGGGAAGTCTATCCCATTTGAGAAGACGGATCCTGCCAATCTCATTGATGCTGCTTCTAATAGTGAGACTGAGTTGCCCCTTGGCAAGGGATTGATTGTAGCTTGGGAGGTTCGCCCATTCCCCATTTCTCATGGTACCTTTACTCATAAGATTACGATTATTAATGGCTACACCCGATATGTCTCTGGATTGCAAAGTATTTTGTCGTGGGTGGAGCGTCGTGATCTTATGCTGTTGTATGGTTTGGTGGATGCTAAGATTCCTACTTCTCCGAGTGAGCTTCCTAACTGGCCTGGGTTGACGATTTGGGGAGACTTGAAGTTAATGTTGGATTCTCCTCCTGATTCTCCTCATGCTGGCGTATGGAAGGATCAACCTCGCTGGGTGGTACAGAGGTGGAAGTTGTATGCTGGATGTGGTGTTCATGTGTTGGAGCTTGAGTCTGGGGCTGTTGTGTTTATGCTTACCGATGTGGAGTATCCGTTGACCATTGCTACCATGGAAGCTATGCTGGAGTTCCACTTACGGGTGTCGAATGCTCCTTCTGGTAACGAGTCTTCCATAGCAACTACCTTAGTTGAGGAAATTCAAGCTTGGCTGCATGCAGACAAGGTTGCTGCTTCTGGTATGTGATTGGTGTGTTTCTTCTACCTTTTTGATATACATACATTCTTTTCACCAATATGTACAGTGAGTGGTGACTCATATTGTACTTTAGTTGGTTGTTAAAAAAAATACTTTTATATAATATCTGCTTATACTTTTAACATGTGATGGAATTTCAACACTTGTAAATCATATAATATCTGCTTATACTTTGTCATCATGAAATTGTTTTCAACTTGGCATTTTCACACTTGGGCTGTCTTGAGAAGTACTTCTGGTGTTGGACCTAGTCCACACAACAAATGGTGCTCAACTCACCATGTCTTGTAGACAAGAAAGAGTTGATTCACCATGAGGGTACGACTCTGGTGTGATTATCATATCCGTTGATGGTTGCCACTTTACCCCAAATTGGAGGGTTTTTACTTGCCTTGGTCCTAGACTGAAAAGTGGCTCGTCTAAGGGGGTACGGCTCTTGGTAAAGATCCATATCAAATCTGTTGATAGCGGTAATAGCTTGCTCAAAGCTATAGGGTTTTCAGCTCACCGATGCTTTATTGCTAAGAGTTGGCTAGTCCGGAAGGGTACGGCTTCTGGTAAACACTCATATCAAATCCATTGACGACTGTGATGATGTGTCCAAAATCATTAGGGTACCCCCACTCACCATTGATTTACGTTCTAAGAGTTGGGCTGGGTTTTGGGCTCCCAGGGTGATGCTTATTCCACCACAAAGACTGGCTAGCCCAAGAGCGAGTAGCTACTTGGTAAAGGCTTATGAAATCTGCTCATGTTGCTGTAAAGATTCAACAAGGTGCAGATCTGTTTCAAGATTTCAAGAAGATTCTAGGTGTTACTCGTTGCGGCTTTCTTTGTGTTTTCTATGCTGATGAATGTATTGCTGTTGATTGTACTAATGTTTCATTCCTCAAGTTGTTTTGCAAGATTTACCAAGAAACTTGAACTCAACCAGTCAAATTCAAGTTTAGGGGAGGATTGTTAGGACCTCTGGAATAGATATTTGTAATAGATAAGCTAGGAGGATGTAGTTCCTCCTGGTCCTAGTAGTAGTAGGAGCAATACGTGCTCCTGGTCTAGTTGAAAGTCAAACATTATTATTCTTAGTAGTTTGTTAGGATATGCATGAAATATGTTAGGAAAAGATATGCATATCAGAAGTTACACATTTTGGTTTAATGTAGTATTAGGGTTTCCTTGTAGTATAAAAGGAACCATTGGCAAAAGGGTTAGACACAACTTCATCATCATTATTCATTTCATATTAATAGTAGAAATCCTTAGTAAGGATCAAGTTGTTTAGTTATTTTGTTTCTTCTTGTTCATAGTATTTGTATTCCGCACTTATACTGTGTGTTTCATTAAGAGTCTCTTTGTGAATAGACTTGTGATTAAAGAAGTCGTTCACTATCCTTAACAGGCCGCAAGATCCACATCTAGTGGACCCAACAAAGCACAATTCAAATGGGAGGATCATAAACATCCAACATTCATGTTGAAGCGATTGCTTTACAAGATTTGTGGATTTAACATGCATTTTTTGAGAAAGCTAGTGTTAATAATGACCTAAATGTTTTACATCCTTCGAATTTGTTTGACCACGTTCTTGATAGTCTCGCTTCCGAGTTCCCATTTACGGTGAATGGACACACCTAGAACCGAGGATATTACCTAGCAGATGATATTTATTCTACTAGTCCTGCTTTTGTCAAAACTTATAAAACGCCCTAACCTAACCTGATTTAAACTTTAAATGGGCTCACGATGTGAGAACTCGTATTTTCCCGGTATTATTTTATTTTTTTATTTATGCTTCTTGAAATTTCCAACATGTTACATTTTCTTGTATTCTTCATACGTAAATCCTAAGATCTTGATAATTTTAATAAATTATATTTGTAAGTATTTTTCTGATTATTGATAATACTTTATTCGGAATTATAAAATTTCTTATTTTATTTTTCCGTATTTATTTAAATCAAAATCTTTGATTTAAAAGCACCCGCGTGCATTTTACAAAAAAGTTTACTCAAATCAACGAGTAACGAGAACTACTAGTGATCGTGATACTGACGGATGTCCGAAACTTTACGTCTTATTATCGATTGTTTCGATACTTGATTATTTTAATGTTTTCGTTTCATTACGTATTAAGTTGAGTCAGAACCTTACTATTACTTTTTGTGTGCGTTAAATCTTTGAAAAAGTATTTTTATTGATCGAGACTTTATTTTTATGAAGCCTGGACGAAACCCGACTCTCGTAAATTTTTAAAAACCGACTAGGTACAATTTCATGCTCTTTAATAACTGCTTTGCAACAAAGGCCAAAAGATAGCCTACATTACAATTTCTACCCTCCCTCTCATATATATAAAGGGAAATTTTGATACACTTCTCTTATTTTGCATTTCAAAAAAATTTACCACTCTCCCTTTTTCTCTTTTGTTGTTGTCGGCCTACACCACCACCACCACCACCACCAAAATACCACCAAGTTTTTGATTTTGAGAAATCTAACACAAGACCCACTCTTATAATTTCTTAGTAAGTGTTTTTCATCAATAAAAACCCACATGCAAAGATTTAGTTTGGTAAAAATGTAGATTTGATCCATGTTTGACCATGGCATGTGTGTTATTTTGGTGTTAGGATCAAGTTATTGTTGATAATCAAGCTTGGAAAAGCTTTGATTTGTGTTCTTGCTTCCCAAAACCCACGGCCAAGATGGGGATTTGGGTGGTCTTGGTCATTTGATCTAATTATTCAAGTGTAAGGTTTCATTTACATGTTATAATTATTGTACTCATTTTTATTATGAATGCATGTATTATTCTTGATTTTGGTAGTTTGCATGTGGATCATACAAGTAGAAATGAGTGTTAAGGTTGGTTACAGATGATGTATATGGGTTATTTGAGGTATGGATGAACTTGAAAGTGGGTCAAAATGAGTTTTAGTATGATTTTGAAAAGGCTATTTTTGACCAGTAGGTTTAAGGGAATTTTTGGTGAGTTTAAGTTTGGGTAGAGGTTGAGATAATGGGATATTGTTATAAATTTTATCCCAAGCTTCGATTCGGTATAAAGTAGGCCTTCTAATTCAAAACAATGAGGAAAATATGCTAGTTTAAATATTCGTGTACCGGGAGGCGAGTATCGACACAAAACGAAATTGTTGTCGATAATTGGTCAAATCTCAGGGAATATAGATTGAGTTTTAAAAATGTTCAAGGGTTGTTCTCAGGCTCTAAACTTAGGGTTATGAGTCTGTTTTTAAACTCAAATGTTGGTTTTGCAAATGGAAATGGTTATGATGGTCAAAATGGTTTTATGAGTCAAAGGGGAAAAACTGTCCGAATTTTTAAATCTAGAAAGGTGTTGAGCAGGTGGTTCTAAAATGTAAATCTTTGGATGGAATTTAAACTGAGTTTTGTTCAGGTTATGATTGAGTTTTTCACCAAGTTTCATTATTGGAAATCAGCGGGTGTAAAACCCGCATGCTTTTACCATGAATAGTACCCTTAAGATCGTACGTACTAGATTAAAACTTTTCTTTTATAGTATGATTACGTTCACGTATAAGAATTTTAAGTATTACGTATGTGTTAGAACACGATAAGTATTTATTACGTATGAACACACAATAATTATTCAAACAATAATTAATCACGAACATGCGATCATGAAATCATGAACGTAAATTAGTCACGAGCTAATATTAATTACGTATATATATTTATTACGAACACGAATAAATATATTAAGTCACGGTTAATAATTAACTAGAACACATAAAACACGAACACGATAAAACACGAACGAACACTGAAATAATTAGACTAGGAAAAAGGTACGGGTACCCCATGTGGGGCCCCCTACCCGCGGCTACACCAAGAGGATGGGCCAAGCCCATCTAATTTTTACTAACAAGGGGTTAAGGTAAAACCTTTTAGTCATTTTTCACATTACAGTAAAAATAACAAAAACCCTAAAAAGTTTTCTCCTCCTCCTTGTTCTCTTTTGGCCACCGGTCATACAACACCAAAGGGAGGTGTTCGGTTGATTTTTGATCTTGAATTTTGTGCAAGCATTTGTGTGTGTTCATCCTCATTTGATTCACGCATTCGGTATACCTTTTAATCCTTTTCTTTTATGTTTTGATTTAATAAATTACATAAGATCATGATGTTTTTAAAAACCTAATTATAAACATTTATTAAACACGTAAATGGTTATGGGGTAAATCAAAACAAGGGATTTAGGGGTGTTTGATGTTGGCCGATGCCTAACCGAGACCAAGGGGGGTCTCGGCTTGGCTTATGAACCACCACCGAGACCTCATAGTCTCTGTTTGGCGGTGTGGGTCCCACGACAACAGCAAACAAGGGGAAACCCCGAGGTGGTTCGGGGTATGGTGTTGATTACGGGTCCGGTTCATGGTTTCTAGTCACGGTCCGGTTCATTGTTTATGTTAAGGTTTATGATTTGAATAATTATATGTTAACAATTAAATTAATAAAGCATGACATAATTAATTTAATAAACATGACTTAGGTTATAATTTACTTATTAGATCATGAATTTTTAACCTAAGTATTTATATTTTCTAGACTTTATAATTAATTAATTATTAAAAACCATGACTATAATTAATTAATTAACATGACTTAGGTTATATTATTAATAATTAATAATACATGTTTTAACCTAACTATTTAACTTTATTTAATTAAAAACATGATATATTTAATTAAATACTTTTAACTTATAGTTTATTTAAATTACATGTAATAATTAATAAACTATACCTTATATCAATATGACTTAAAATAACAATCAGAAAACACTTAAGCTTATATAATTAGCTTATTTAACCAGCTTATATCTATTTATGGAAACTTTCTATTTTTAGAAACTTATTTAATTAAGGCAGCTAATCTATTTATGGAAACTTTCTATTTTTAGAAACTTATCTATTTTAAGCAGTAATTCTATTTTTGGAAACTTTCTATTTTTGGAAACTTTCTATTTTTGGTAACTTTCTATTTTTGGAAATTTCTATTTTAGGAAACCTGCTATTTTTAGAAAGTTACTTATTATTACACAGTAAGTATAATAATACATGAAATACAAGTAATACTTAATCAGAATAGACAGAATATAAGATCGATACAGTATAAAGCTTTAAACAGTAAAACATGACATGAACGTATAAAATAAGCTAAGACAAGACATAAAACCAGTTACGTATTTAGTAAGCAGATACTTATACACGTATGTATTTATGTAGCATTAGTGATACCGAAGTAGGACTCTCACTTGTTCGTCTTCTTCATTCACTGGACATAAGGTACGGATTCCCGTCCTTTCAGTATGGACATTCTTTCCTTATTAGGATTCTACGTATGCAGCCAACTGTTTTCCCATAGTATAAGTTTATATGTTAGTTTTCTTATGTTTAATTTAGAATACCTGAATCCATATACATGCATGACTAGTTTCACCTAGTTATGGAGGTACCATAACCATAACACTAGAGGCACTGGTGTTATGACTTCCCCACGGCGGAGTGATTGCTCGTGGCGTCCCTTCAGCTTTTGGCCATATTATTATATATATCATGTGGGGCGTATGGGTGCATCCTAGTTACATGTTTTCAGCAGATTACTCAGTGTGAATGTGGTGTGTGCCTTGCATCCTTCACAAGGAGCTGATCCCTCCTACCCAAACCAGTATATTAAATTAGAGGCAGCCCCTCTAATTTGCATGATGAGGTCACCCCTCCAAGTATTCATGCACGGTGGATTTTCATGACCTATATTGGCTAATGGTAGAATATGTTAAACAGTTTTTATAAGATAAACATAAGGCTTTTCAAACTATAAAACCAGTTTTACCAAGACTTAACCGGGTTATTCGGGACTTTGTTCTTCCGCTGTTATATGCTTATATGCTTATATTGTTCATGCTTTATTGTACATCCGTGCACTGAGCGTATTGCTCAGCCGTTTTCCTTTTCTATGTTCCCCAAAACGGCAGGTACTCGGGGACGCTCGTAGACTTTAAGCGTACGTGCATATGGACTGGAAGCTTTCTAGCCTTTCTTTACTTTATGCATTATCTCTACTTTAATACTCTTTCCATGGACATTGTTTAGTCCTTTCATTTACAGTACTTATGTTTGTGTGCGATGAGCTTTACTTTTGGACTACCGATGTTTGATTCCGGTATTTACCTTTTATGGTCATGTAATGTTTTAGATATTTATCCCTATATGCTTTGATGACACGCCATAATTACGCGTGACATTCAATTATCAAAATGGGGTGTTACAATTATGGTATCAGAGCCAAGGCTTCGACCTGTAGGCTCTTAAATTATGACCTGTGATTAGTGGGTAGTCACTATGGTCTTCCTAGAACTGACAGTCGTTTTCATGCATTCATCATTTTTATGTATACATATATATGTCATTGTCGCAGGTTTATGACTAAGGGGCTGTTTGATAAAAAAATATGATTTAGCGCTGAATGAAACAAAACTCTGAATGATTTCAAGATGCTGAGTGAACCAGATTCTGAGTGAAAAAGCTTGTTTGTTAATTGTTCTGAATAAATAATCTGAATTGACTAAAATTACCTATCTAACCTTCTATCTAGTTTTAAACTTTAACAAGATACATAATTTGGTAAAATAAATTATTGATTTGAATTTAAAATGTAATATAAATAAATTAACGTTGGATTAAGTATCATAATGTAGATAATAAATGTATTGGTTTATAATTGCTTACTAACTAAAATATATATGATTTATAAATAACTGTTTTTGAAAAACTCATGTATTAATAAGAACAAGAGAAAATAATGTAAACAACAGTGATTTTATCAAGTATATTTTAATAACCGAAGTTATAATATTTTATCATTGGATGTATGACCAAATACAAAATCAGCCAATACCTATTTTGTGTTTAGGAAAAAGAAATATATTCTAGAACGTAGGTGATAAAAGCAAATAATATAAAAATCGTAGAAAAGTGACGTCCCATCATAAGGTATTTTGGTAAATGTGTGGCCCACTGAATCGCTTAGCATCATTTTTATGCAAAATCGGTCAGCACTATTTTTTGCATTCAGTGCCATATTTTGTATTTGTCAAACATACCTACCGATTCAGTTTCTATCAACTAGCACTGAACTATGTCATTAAGTAGCAATCAAACACCCCCTAAGTAATGGTTGGTATAGGACTGGCCCTATTTAGTCGCATGTGTTTTATCGAAACTTTTAAATTTGGGACCGACCCATAGGCGTCCCCTCGCCATTTCTTTTATTTTGGGTGAACTGACCATAGGCGTTCACTCTCGAGCATACAAAAATTTTCATAAAACTGCATCATGCATTCATACACAAATTTTCTTACATAAATTTTTTCTCTTAATTTATTGGTATAAATTTTTTTCATGTATATATATTTTATGTTTTGATCTGTTTAATCATATGTTTTATGTTATACTGTCAGATGGTTCTCACACGCGAACAGGAACAACTCAATGCACCAATCCAATCTACAATACAAGCTTTGCTTCCTCAACTGAGGAATGACATCAGGGCTGAGGTTCAAGCTGCCAACAATCAGCAGCATAACCAAGCACCTCCTCCTCCGCCTCCTCCAGTGACATTGGCAATATGGCTGGAGAGGTTCAACAAGCTCCGTCCTCGAGATTTCGAGAAAACAGATAGCCCCAGTAACAACGCTTGACACTCCAACGGCAGCAGGAACCATGGAAACGGTAGGGACCAGAACCAGAGAGGTTCACAACCTAGTCGTCCAGCTATCACTGGTCCTCAGCCAGCTAGAGCACCTGTTGGAGGATATACTCATCCTCTTTGCTCTACTTGTCACCGTAGGCACCTAGGTCCATGTCGTCGTAACACTAACGCATGCTTCAAGTGTGTTCTTCCTGGCCATATCATGAAGGACTGCCGTAAGGGCGATATGGAGGGCACATCGGGACATGCTGATACCAAGCCGCCTCCTACCACTGGACGTGTTTACACGACATCTCTAGACCAGGCCAACAAGTCAACAGGTACCATCACTGGAATCTTGTATATGTATGGTCAAGCTGCGTGTGTTCTTTTCGATACGGGTGTTACTCACTCTGTCATTTCTACTGCCTATGCTAAGAACATTAGGATGCTCCCCATGCCACTAGAGAATAGACTTACTATTTCCACGCCTTTGAGGGACTCTGTATTAATCACCCATGTATACAAGAGTCTTCCCCTAGAATTTGACGATAAGGTTCGTCCTGTTGACGCACTTCCGCTGGACATGAATGACTTTGACATGATTTTGGGCATGGATTGGCTATCCAAGCATCATGCTACCATAGACTGACATTCATATCAAGTTATCTTCGGTGATGTTAATGCACCAGAGTACATTCATAACGGGTTCGTACCCGGGCGGTCTGTACAAATCATATCTAACCTACAAGCGCGTGCACTACAGTCACATGGCTGCGAGGGTTATCTAGCTACGGTTCACGACATGGATGTTGAATCTCCATCAATTCAGGACCAACCAATAGTGTCAGAATTCTAAGATGTATTTCCAGAAGAACTTCCGGGCATACCACCTGCACGAGAAGTGGAATTTAATATCGAGCTTATTCCAGGAGCTGAACCGATATCTAAAGCTCCTTATCGCATGGCTCCCATAGAGTTAAAGGAGCCGAAGGATCAACTGCAAGAACTTCTAGAACGAGGTTTCATTCGACCGAGCGCATCTCCATGGGGCCCACTGGTCTTATTTGTTAAGAAGAAGGACGGCAGTATGTGTCTATGCATAGACTATCGCGAGCTCAACAAGATTTCTATCCGGAATAGGTATCCACTACCGCGTATAGACGATCTGTTTGACCAACTCCAAGGGGCCAAACACTTCTCCAAGATTGATCTTAGGTCAGGCTATCATCAGCTACGGGTTAAGGACCAGGACATCGCCAAGACTGCTTTTCGTACCCGCTATGGCCACTACGAATTTGTAGTTATGCCATTCGGCCTGACCAATGCTCCAACAATGTTCATGGACCAGATGAACAGAATCTTCCATGAATTTCTGGACAAGTTCTTTATTGTCTTCATCGATGACAACCTGATTTTCTCGAAGTCCAAGAAGGAACATGAAGACCATCTTCGTACAGTACTACAGATTCTTCGCCAGAAGCAGTTGTATGCTAAATTCTCCAAATGTGAGTTCTGGTTAGACAAGGTGGCATTCTTAGGTCACATTGTATCAGCAGAAGGAATCACTATGTATCCAGCGAAGGTTGAGGCCATTACTAAGTGGCCGAGGCCGACATCAGCGACGGAAGTCCGCAGTTTCTAAGGCTTAGCTGGCTATTACCGTAGGTTCGTGGAGAACTTTTCCCGATTAGCACTACCATTGACCAAAATGATGCGGAAAGGGGAGAAATTTGTCTGGACTGAAGAACGAGAAAAGAGCTTTAAGGACCTGAATCAGAAGCTAGTATCTGCACCTATTCTTACTCTCCCATCTGGTACGGGTGGATTTCAAATCTACAGTGATGCATCGGGGAAGGGACTTGGCTGTGTTCTCATGCAACATGGGAAAGTGATCGCGTACGCTTCACGGCAGCTTAAGCCTTATGAAGAAAATTACCCTACACATGACTTGGAACTTGCTGCATTCGTGTTTGCATTGAAGATATGGAGGCACTACTTATATGGAGAATCATGTGACATTTTCACAAACCACAAGAGCTTGAAGTATATCTTTACTCAACGTGAATTAAACATGAGGCAGAGGAGATGGTTAGAGCTATTGAAGGATTATGACATTAATCTACAGTATCATCTCGGAAAGGCGAATGTAGTAGCAGATGCACTTAGCAGGAAGTCCAGAATGATCAACGACATTAAAATTGAGGAGGAAATCATTAGAGACTTGGAGCGACTAGACATCGAGATCATGGTACATGGACAACACGATTACTGGGCTAATCTTAGAGTAGAACCCGGTAATAAGTGTGAAAACATTTATCCTTTTACCACTTATTTCCAATATTAACAAGACCAAAACGTGTATTTTATGTCGTAAAAGTCAGAATTATGTGTGGTTTGTGTTTTTATTGTGTTTTAGGACCAAAAGATGAAAAGGGAAGAAAACACGGGCTTTCACGGGCTTTTATCGAAGAAAACGAGAAAAGACGAAGTCAAAAGATCAAGAGTGCAAAAAGAACGGAAGTCCAAGGCCTATTCTGAAGATTTATCGAAGAAAAAGTCTAAAGACGGAAGTTTAATGAAGTCGAAGAACTCAAGTCTAATAGAAGAAGAAAAAGTACAAGACAAGTTCAATATATATCGACAAATCCCGAGACAACGTCGAGGAAGACAAAAGATTTAAATCGAGTCGAGAAGAAAGAAAGAAGAGGCAACACATGCACACCTTCCCATTTTCCCAATAAATACCCTCCTAATACACATTAGGAGGGTTGGTTAGTTTTTAGTAGTTAGTTCCATTTTTCATTTTTCTTTCTAGTTTTAGAGAGAGAAAGTTCTCAACTTTCTCTCACTAAGTTTTCATCTTTTCTTTCTTTTAATCTTTTAAGATTAAACTTTTTTGTATTTGGATTCCATTAATCAAGTTCAAGTTAAGCTTTTAATCTTTCATCTCTTTCTACCTTTCTTGATTTTAGTTTACTTTTGGTGCGAAATCTATTTGATCCGTGTTGTTCTTAAAGTTTTCGTGCTTAAAAGTTTATATTTTTATTCCTACTTAAGCTTTCCTACGATTAAGCTTTAAGATTCTTGTGCTTATTGGCTTATTCGCTTCTTTTAGCTTATTTATTTTAAAGTTTTCTTAAAAAGTTTCATCTTTTATGGTTTGATTTAAAAAGATTGCTTATTTTAAGTTGGAAAAGTTGTTATTCGTACTTATTTAGTCCTTTTCACTATAGATTCGTTCAAGTTTTAGTTTGAGCTTATTCCTAATAGCTTATAGGTTTGCTTATTTCGAATCAAAAGGTTAATCGGAAAAGGTTTAAACCCTTTTCCGATTGTGGTATTCCGATTTGCACTGCTCCAGTATTCCGATCATTAAGATCGGATTAGGGTTTATTGTATTCCGATTTGGCAACCTTCCTATTCCGATCACCTAATCGGAATATGATTTTAATATTCCGACGGTGGGAGTTTGTTGACATTCCGATTGGGTGTTTTTCTAAACATTCCGATTTGACTCAAGTTTAGTATTTCGATTGCCTCATTCCAATTTCATTATTCCGACGTGGGTTTGGTTTGATATTCCGATCAGTGATAGTTTTAAACATTCCGATCTTATTTTCCGACCAGTATTCCGATAAGATTTATATTTTGCATTCCGATTGGATGAGTTCATGTTTTTACAAAGTTTTCAAGTTTTAGATTTATTAAGTGTTCAAGTATTATTCTAATCTTGTCTTTAAAGTTTTCAAGCATTTATTTTTAACTCGTCATTTTAGTTTAATCTTTAAAGCTCTTTTTACTCAACGACATTTACAATTTCGCTATTAGTTTAAAATAGATAATCAACCAAACCATTTATTATTCCACCAAGAACAATTGAGTCGCACTTTCTACCAATAGTCAATTCGAAAAGATCGGTTCAACGAACTTTCATACTCGGTGTAAAACCTTGTATTACCCGGGTTACTCTCTAAGATCAAGGAAGCTCAGAAAGATGATGGAGAAATCTAGGCGATAGTTCAGAATTTGGAGAAACAGACGGAATTCAGAGTAGATGCAGATGGTGTTAGGACCATTGGAATAGTTATTTGTAATAGGTAGACTAGGAGGTATGTAGTTCCTCCTGGTCATAGTAGTAGTAGGAGCAAGTCGTGCTCCTGGTCTTATTTAAAGTCCAACTTTATTATTTAGTTATTATTCTGTTAGGATATGCATGAGATATGTTAGGAAAGGATATGCATATCAGTTTTACACGTTTTGATTAATGATGTATTAGGGTTTCCTTTTAGTATAAAAGGAACCTTAGGAAGAAGGCTTACACATACCTTCATCAAACATAATTCTAGTTATTATTAATATTAGAAATCCTTAGAAAAGGATCAAGTCGTTATAGTTATTCTGTTCTTCTTTATAGTATTTGTATTATGCACTTATACTGTGTATAGAGTCTCTCTGTGAATAGACTTGTGATTACAGAAGTCGTTCACCGTTCCTGACAGGCTGCAAGATCCACATCTAGTGGACCCAACAAGTGGTATCAGAGCCTGGGAGAGTCTCTGTACAAGAAGAATCAATTTTTATTATTACTAACATCTTTGTTTAATCATGTCTGCCTCAAGTTCTACTCAAACAGGAGAAGATAATACTCCTAGAACTCAGCAACCTCAACAGATCATTGCTTCGGTTTCTAACACAAATGGTAAGTTTCCTCTTCTGAAAAAGGACGAGTATGATAGCTGGGCAATGAAGATGGAATGTTGGATCACCAACACTGATCAAGACCTTTGGAAGATCATTCTGAATGGAAACAGCAGGAAGTTGGCTGGAAGAGACAAGAATGGTAATATTACTCTTCTTGACCCTAAAACTCATGAAGAAATCACAGTTGTTCAGAAGGAGATCAAAGCAAAAACTATTTTGCTTCAGTCTCTTCCTGATGATCACATGGGTGACTTCTATCATCTGGATGATGCTAGAGAGATCTAGAATGGAATAAAAGCAAAGTTTGGTGGGAATGAGGAGTCAAAGAAAATGCGAAGATCCATGCTGAGAGATGAATTCATAGAATTCAAGATCTCAGAAACTGAAGGCATCCATCAAGGGTATGACAGGTTCCAAAAGATATTGAGCCAGTTGAATCAACTTCGGTCGAAACCTGACGATGGTGATATCAATGCAAGGTTTCTTAGAGCCTTACCCTACTCATGGAATCAGGTGGTAATCTCTCTCAAAGAAAAAGGTGGGCTTGACTATCTTAATTTTCATGATTTGTTTCATAAGCTCAAAACCTTTGAGCCTCATGTGAGGGGATACTCAAGTGATTCTTTTCCTACTCCTGCTAACTCTGCCTTTGTGAGTTCTATGGGATCCAGTCCCATGTCTTATGCTAGTAGCCCAAGCAATATTGTGTCTTCTCAATATACTTATCAGCATACTTCTACTCATGAACCAAAAGCCAAGTCTGGTAGCATGGTAGAAGTTGTTATTCACTCTTTTGTTGCTGACGTTGATGCTCAACAGCAACTTGCTTTTGATGACTTCAAACAGGTTGATAAACTTGACCTGGATGAAATGGATCTCAAATGACAGATGGCCATGCTCACTCTTAGGGTTCACAAGTTTGAAAAGAAAGCCGGTCAAAAATTTAATTATAACCCAAGAGAGCCAGCAAGGTTTGACAGAAGCATGGTTTGATGCTATAACTGCCAGCAGCAAGGTCATTTTGCAAGGGAATGCCCTAACAAGCATGACCAGGAGAAGAGCAGATATTCAGCTTTTAAGATTCAGGAGGTGAAGGATGACAAGAAGGCATTGGTATCTATTGACTCTATGGTCAACTAGAATGATCATCAGAATGCTACCCTAGAGAAAGCTGAGCCTTCTACTGATGTGTTTGCAATGATTGCTGGGAATCTATCTGATGCCGAGGAAGCAGAAGAGTTTGCTCTTATGGGCATCTCACCTCAGGTACAACATTGTCCTCTTGGTTGTCATGATAAATATTCAGAATTGTTGTCCCAATATAATGACTTAAATGATCAGAATGATAAGTATTTTTTGGAGGTACAAGCCTATAAGGCTTCTTTAAAAACATTGGAACAACAAAAGAGGTGGCTTCAAGATACTCAACGTGAGTATGAGGATAAAATTAGGATATTGAACATTGATTTAGAAAACACAACAAATATGCTTAAATACACAGAAAAGGTAAAAGATGACAGTATCAAAGAAAAACAAGAGATGAAGGAAAAATAAGATGCTACATTTCTGAGATTTGAAAAATGGCAAAAGGCACCTAAGAATCTTTCAAAATTAATTGATAGTAGCATGTCTGGTAGGACTAAAAGAGGGTTAGGATTTGATAAATATATTGATTCAGAAGATGTGTTTGATTTATCTTTTTCAAGTGTCTTTGATCCTGACAAGGAGGAAGAGGGAAAACCTAGCTACAATAGGTTTAAACCAGCAGCAGAAATGCACGTTGTCCCTCCACCTCTTACAGGAACTTTCATGCCCACTCCTAGGCATAATGACTTGGATTGATCACAGATGCAGGAGTCCCCAAAAAGTTCTACTAATTCTAATGACTTTGTCTCGTGTACTTTCAGTGACAAAGCCAGTGACTCTACATCATGTTGTTCAAGTGAAGAGTCGAGGCCTACAAGTTCCAAGATAAATGATCATGCTGTTACTAGTGCTAGGAAGTGTGAAGAGAGAGTTGCTTTTACTTCGACAGTGTCTAGTCCTGGTTTATTGAGTCCTAGGAAGAATGTTTCTCCTAGAATTGTGTGTAATAAAGCTAGCAGTATGAAACAATATCATTCAAATAAAAGGTCGTTTAAAACATGTTTTGTTTGTGGGAGTGAATTTCATTTGATTAAAGATTGTGATTTTTATGACAAACATTCTTCTGTTCATCAAGCATTTCCTGCTCCTGGTCCACCAGGAGTTGTTCCATATTCTTCTAGAAGACTAAACCCAAGTGCTCAATCCTTTTCTTCTTCTATAAGGACCTTTCCATTAGCTTCTGATCATTGGAGAAACACTGGATTAATATCAAATAGACCAACCAGTAACTATTTTCAGAATTTTAATCCAAATTATGCATATAATTTTGACCACATGTTTTTTGGTTTGGGAAATCTGGGAACTGCTGTTAAGCCCTCAGTAGGTTGTTCTTGGTCAAACAATAACACCCATATGATGCATAGGCAACCAAAGAACAACGGTGGATCTCATCAATCTTCTTGGCTATCTACTAAAGATCCACAAGGCAGGCTCAAACCTGAAAAGGTTTGGGTCCCCTTAAGACACTAACTTTTGTATTTCTCTTTTCTTGTTGTTGTAGGTTACTCCATACCAAGATCCTACTCTAGGAATTGTTGATAGTGGATGCTCTAGGAGCATGACAGGAAATAAAAGTCTTCTATCTAACTTTGTATCATTTTAAGGCGGAAAGGTCTATTTGGGAGGAGGTGAAGGCAGGATCACTGGCAAAGGAATGATTCAGACGCCTAATCTTAATTTTGAGCAGGTCTACTATGTGGAAGCACTTCAACACTTCAACTTGATATCTGTCTCTCAGATTTGTGACAAGAAGCAGTTTGTCCTCTTTACGGATACTGATGCACTAGTGTTATCCAAAGACTTTAAACTTCCGGATGACTCACAGGTTCTACTCAGAATCCCTGGAAGACACAACCTCTATAGTATCAAACTGAATGAAGTCAACCCTACTGGTCAACTAGCATGTTTGGTTGCTAAAGCCTCAGAAGATGAAGCCACTCAATGGCACCGAAGAATGGAACATGTGAACTTCAAGACCATTCACAAACTAGAAAATCTGAACCTGGTCTCTGGTTTACCTCCCAAGTCATTCAGAAATGATATCAGTTGTCTTGCATGCAGCAAAGGCAAACAACAAAAAGCATCCTTCAAGGCCATTACTGCTCTCAGCCTTATAACTGAACCATTGTAGCTACTACACATGGATTTATTTGGTCCTACATCTATTAGGAGCATTGACCACAAACAATTCTGTCTGGTGGTAACTGATGGGTATAGCAGGTTTACATGGGTTTTCTTCATGGCTGCCAAGAGTGAGACCTACTCAATTCTCAAGGATTTTATTACACTTATAGAGAATCAGTTGTCCAAGAAGGTTAAAGGTATTCGATATGATAATGGAACAGAATTCAAAAATGCAGACCTCATTGAACTTTGTAATTCTAAAGGCATAAAAAGAGATTATAGTGCAGCAAGAACTCCCCAACAGAATGGCGTGGCAGAGAGAAAGAACATGACTCTAATAGAAGCTGCAAGAACAATGCTTGCTGATTCCAAGCTTCCAACCATGTTCTAGACAGAAGCTGTCAATACTGCAAGTTATGTTTTGAATAGAGTTTCTATTATAAATCCTCACAAGAAGACTCCCTATGAGCTACTAACATCCAAAGTACCAAACATTGCTCATTTGAAGCCATTTGGGTGTCCTGTCACCATTCTGAATACTAGTGACTATTTGGGGAAATTTGATGGCAAGGCAGACGAAGGATACATTGTGGGATATTCAGCTCACTCTCGGGCTTATCGTGTCTACAATCTCCAAGCCAAGCGAGTAATTGAAACTATAAATCTCAGGTATTTTGAGGAAAAGTCAAACATCCAAGGCAAGGGTCCTGAATGGAATTTTGATCTTGATTATCTTAGTGATTCATTAGGATATTTTCGTTTCAAAACTAACCATGATACAGGTCCACAAGTGTTTGCAACTTCTAGTGCAGGTGCTCATTCTAGTCTTTCCGACTCAGATGACGAGGAAGATATTTTTGTTGTTCCATCCTATTCCACCACAGTCTCTCCTACTCCTCCTGGTGATGCAACTCCATCAGATGTATTGGATTCACAAGTAGCTCTTGACACATTACTCAAACAACAACAAGAAGCTACTACAGTAGCTGCTCAAGGTGGCTTTGAGTTTCCTTTGAATACGACTGCTGACAAAGCTGCTCCTGGTACTCCAACTGTTACTACTAGTGCTAGTTCAACACCTATTGGTAGTCCGGCTAGTGATTCAACTTCCCATAATAGATTCTCAAGTCCTTCTGACCTGGGGAACTATCAAAAGAAGTCTTATACCAAGCTGGATGATATTCATAAGCAACCAATAGATGGCATTTTCAACTCTGCTTCATATGATGATGACTTTGTTGGGGATCTTAATAACTTGGCACCAGAAGTGGAAGTAGCTTCCAATCCAGTGTTGCAGTCACACAAAGACCATCCTACTACTCAAATCATTGGAGATCCTGGTTCTACTGTCGACTCGCAGAATGCATAAGAAGGCCATGTTTGATCATCATGCTCTTGTGAGCTATATTGAGGATCAAAAGCGTAATAATCATACGGACTTTCAACATTGTTTGTTTGCTTGTTTTCTTTCATAGGTGGAAACTAGATCAGTCTCTCATGCTCTTGAGGATCAAAGTTGGGTGGAGGCTATGCAGGAGGAAATGCAGCAATTCTTGTTTTTCAGAATGTTTGGATCCTAATTGACTTGCCGGATGGAAAGACAACAATTGGTACCAAATGGATTCTCAAAAACAAGAAAGATGCAAGGGGTATTGTGGTGAGAAATAAGGCGAGGTTGGTTGCACAGGGTCATACACAACTTGAAGGCATTGACTACACTGAAGTTTTTGCTCCTGTTGCTAGGATTGAAGCCATTCGTCTGTTTTTTGCTTTTGCTTCTTATGTGGGCTTTACAGTTTTCCAGATGGATGTCAAGAGTGCATTTCTCTATGGCAAGATTGATGAGGAAGTTTATGTCACTCAACCTAAGGGCTTTGTAGATCCACTTCATCCCAAGAAAGTTTACAAGCTGGTCAAAGCTCTTTATGGACTTCATCAGGCTCCTAGAGCTTGGTATGAGCGTCTCTCAACTTTCTTGTTGAAACATGGCTATAGAAGAGGCACAATTGACAAAACACTATTTCTTAAGAGGAATACCAAGGACATTATCCTTGTTTAGGTGTATGTGCACGATATTATTTTTGGTTCTACTAATAAGGAATGGTGTGATGAGTTTGAAAAACTAATGAAGGGCGAATTTCAGATGAGTGCTATGGGAGAGCTTACATTTTTCCTTGGTCTTCAAGTCAAGCAACAGTCGGATGGAATCTTCATAAGTCAAGATAAGTATGTTCATGAGATCCTTCAGAAATTTGATATGGATCCTCTTAGACCAGCAGCAACACCTTATGAAGTTGCTAAAGTCAAACTCAAGAAAGAGCCAGATCCTCTGGTAAATGTTCATATGTACAGGTCCATGATTGGCTCACTCATGTATTTGACTGCATCACGTCCGGATATTATGTTTGCAGTAAGTGCTTGTTCTAGACATCAGGTGGCTCCAACGGTTTCTAACTTGAATGCAGTCAAGAAGATTTTCAAGTACATCAAGGCTCAACCCATGCTAGGCTTGTGGTATCCTAGAGAATCACCTTTTGTTCTTGAAGCATATAGTGATAGTGACTATGCAGGTGCTAATAATGATAGAAAATCTACTACTGGTGGTTGTCAGTTTTTGGGTCGAAGACTTATTTCATGGCAATGCAAGAAACAGACGATAGTAGCTAATTCTTCAACAGAAGCTGAATACGTAGCTGCTGCTAGTTGTTGTGGACAAGTTTTGTGGATTCAAAGTCAGATGCTGGATTATGGGTTCAATTTTATGAACAACAAAATCTTCATTGAGAACCAAAGCACTATCTACATTGTGAAGAATCTTGTTTTTCATCAACGTACAAAACATATTGAAATTCGGCACCATTTTATCCGGGATGCCAATGAGAAGAAGTTGATACAGGTTCTTAAGGTTCATACGGTTGCTGATCTGTTGACTAAAGCCTTTGATGGTCCTCGGTTCAACCACTTGGTGTTTCACATTGGGATGGTCAATCCTTGAGACCTAGGATTGAGGGGAGGCTAAGCCTAAGGGGAGGCTTAGATTACATATTTACTTGCACAGATTAACATATTGGTAGATTTTAACAACAGATTGAATGGGTTCTTGTGGTGTGTGTTACTTCTAGTGGAGGATTTTGCTCACTTCTGGTGGTTGTCTTCATTAATGGTTGGCTTCTAGTCATTTATGGTTAGCTTCTAGTGGATAAAAATCCTTCTTTGACAAGTGCTGGTTGGCTTCTAGTCTTGGTTTGGGTCATTGTTCACTTCGTTGACTTATGTTGACCACATTATGCTTCTAGTGTTGACCCTTATGCGTTTTGACTTTTAGTCAACACAAGCTAATTCTGGTATATATCATCTTATTTAACTTTGGTAAATTGGGATTTGCAAATAATGTTATAAGGTGCAAGTGGTTACTTTGCATTAACTGCCTAATTTGAAAGGGCAACCCACATTATTAGGGGTCAATGAATAGTTACTAGACCATTATTTATGGTCAATTACCCACCTTGACTCATTCATCACAATCATAACACACACACACACGCTCCTACCCTCTAAAACCCTAACCAATCATCTTCCATTACTTCCAATCAACATCAATGGCTGCTTTGGTCTACCAACCTACTCACAATAAGGTAGCATATCTGGGAGATGGTCCTAAACGTGATGAATTCACAGACATGGAGGATTTTGCTCACTTCTGGTGGTTGTCTTCATTAATGGTTGGCTTCTAGTCATTTATGGTTAGCTTCTAGTGGATAAAAATCCTTCTTTGACAAGTGCTGGTTGGCTTCTAGTCTTGGTTTGGGTCACTGTTCACTTCGTTGACTTCTGTTGACCACATTATGCTTCTAGTGTTGACCCTTATGCGTTTTGACTTTTAGTCAACACAAGCTAATTCTGGTATATATCATCTTATTTAACTTTGGTAAATTGGGATTTGCAAATAATGTTATAAGGTGCAAGTGGTTACTTTGCATTAACTGCCTAATTTGAAAGGGCAACCCACATTATTAGGGGTCAATGAACAGTTACTAGACCTAACCAATCATCTTCCATTACTTCCAATCAACATCAATGCTGCTTTGGTCTACCAACCTACTCACAATAAGGTAGCATATCTGGGAGATGGTCCTAAACGTGATGAATTCACAGACATCCTAGAGTTTATTGTGGATTCTAACCTCAGGTATGCTTTTACTGTTTGCCCCATTGTTTATGATAGTGTGATTCGCCAGTTTTGGGATACTGCTACTCTTGTGGCTGTGTTTGGTCGTCCACGTAAACTCCATGCTACCATTGATGGACGTTCTTATGTAGTTACTAAAGCTTCTGTTAGGAGTTCCCTTCATCTTCAAGATGAAGGTGGTGTTGTTTCCATCCCTAATGCTGAGGTTTTGGAGGGGATGGTTGCTATTGGGTATAACCATGGGGGGAAGTTTAACTTCCAAAAGAATAGGTTTTCCCCCCAGTGGAAGCTTCTAGTGCACTTTTTGATTCACTGTTTAAGCCCTAAGTCTGGGAGTTGGGATGCTTTTCCCACTCCTTTGGCTACTGGTTTGATCTGCATAGCACAGGGTAGGGTGTTTAATTTTTCTCGCTATTTGTTTGATGGGATGGTTAGCAACTTGACTAGTACTGGATCTAGGAAGAAATTTTTAATGTAACCTAGGTTTTTGCAGCAGATACTTGTGTGTTTACCTCGTAATAGGGAGGAGTATGAGACCCCCAAGCTTACTGCTAAAGTTTACTACAATATGGATCTTGGGTTTAGAGGGGATTGGAGGCCCCTAACTGATTCAATGCTGGGCCTTGCCCAAGGTCCTCCTGATGTTGTTCCTCCGGCTGTCGAAGCCGAGGAGGAACTTCCATTAGGTGATGATCCTATGGAGGAGGAGCATCCTGCTGGTGGTACACCTAATATGGTTGTGGAAGAGCCAGTTGAGGAAGTGGTGGTTGAAAGGCCATCCACTTCTAAGGATGCCCCCTCTTCGATGCCACATTCGTCTCCATTTGTGGATACTCCCCCTCCTAGTCCTATCCCTCACTCTTCTGATAAGCCCTCTGGTTCTCGTGCTCATAATGATGACCCCTTTATTGCTTCTGGTTCCAATGAAGGCTTCCAAGACCCAAGTCCTCTTGGTGGGAAAGCGGAGGAGCCTACTACACTGACTTCTTTGCTTGATCTCATGCACATGTACCATGAAACGATTCTTTCTTTGGAGGCGGATTTGAATCAACATCGTAAGCTTACCAAGGAATTTGTTCTTCCCATGGCTGACCGGATTAAAGCTTTGGAGACACAGCAGAGGAGGAGGAAGAAGCATGTGGTTCAGTCTGATTCTGATGAGGAGGTTGAAGATCTTGTGAAGGATGGCTTGAATTTGTTGGCAAAGGCTGCGTTTGCTGATAAGTCATATGATGATCTGCCGATTCCTCCTACTTCATCAAGCATCCCTCCTACTGCTGCTACCCCTACACCAAAGGAAGATGTTGCTGGTACTACTGCTGGTCCAACTGCTGGATCATCTCATGATCCTAAGGGGAAAGCCCCTATGACTGCTGCTCCCTCACCCCCTCGCAAGTGTACTCGCAGGCAACTTGAGGAGGATAGGTTGGGTGAGGAGGCTGCACAAAGAATGCAAGCGGAGATTGACCAAGCTGCTAGGGCTGAGGAGGAAGCTCTTCAGAAACAAAGGCGTGAACAGTTGCAGCATGATGCTATGTATTGGGACGATAACGATTGGATGCGGGTGCTCACTATTCTTACCTCGGATTATTCGCAGTTTACTGATCTCTTGGGTTCTGATGTGAATGATCATAATTGTATTCCTCGAGCTA
Organism: Glebionis coronaria; assembly: GCA_025667525.1. Lineage (NCBI taxonomy): Eukaryota > Viridiplantae > Streptophyta > Magnoliopsida > Asterales > Asteraceae > Glebionis > Glebionis coronaria. The sequence continues at coordinate 651,648,765 of CM046874.1, forward strand.
TGATGTTAATGCGTAAGCAACAATTATCGCTTGCTGCTCAACTGCGTGAAAAGCGTAAGAACAGGCCTTTGACGAGAACTGAGGAGAAAAAGTTAATGTAGAGGTATGTTAAGTATCAGTCGGCTGCTCACTTTACTGTTGGTTGGACATTGGAACGAGTTCGGGCATTGTCTTTTGACGAGCTTAAGGCTCTATATGAAAGAATGATCAAGCGTCAGAACACACCGTTTCTGGAGCGTTTCATCTATCGTCCTCCTCCACGAGTGGTTCCTACTTCTCAACCTGTTGTTGCTCCTGGTTCTTCATCTGATGTTCCTCTTGGTTCTACTGGTATTCCATCTGTTGTTAATGTCTCTACTGCTGGTACCACCTCTACACCTTTGATTGCTCCTCCTGTTTCATCATCGGGTCCAACCACCACCACCTATGCTACCACTACCACCACCACTACTACTCCTGCTATAGCACAACCCTCACCACCCGTGACTGGCTCTCAACCTACTCATTCTCCTAGTGCAGCTACCGTTGATCCTTTGGTTGGACAAGGTATTGATTCTACTTCTTCTGATCCTATTTCTGTTGCGAAGGTAAAGGTTGAACCCTCGTCTGGTGCTCCCACTCCTCGTCGTTCCATTCGTAAGAAAATGGCTAGACGTGGCAAGTCTGTTCCTTATGAGAAGCGTGCTCCCGAAAATCTTATTGATGCAGCTTCCGATAGTGACTCAGAATTGCCAATGGGTACGGCGTTTATTACAGCTTGGACGGTTAAGTCATCCACCATTATTCCTAGTATTTTCACCCATAAGATCTCCATCAATGATGGTTATGTTCGTTATGCTTCAGGTTTGCAAGGTGTGTTGACTTGGGTAGATCGTAGGGATCTTATGCCGTTGTATGGGTTTGTTGATGTTGGTATGCCTACTCATCCTAGTGAGGTGCCCTCCTGGCCTGGTCTGACAATGTGGGCTGATTTGAAGATGATGCTTGATTCCCCTCCACATGCTCCACATTCTGGTGTCTGAAAGGACCAGCTACAATGGGTAATCAAGCGATGGAAGTTGTATGCTGGCTGTGGAGTGCATGTTTTAGAGTTGGAGTCTGGTGCAATGGTGTTCATGCTTACGGATCTGGACTATCCGTTGACTATTGCTTCTATGGAGGCCATGCTTGCTTGTCACTTGCAGATTTCCAATGCCCCTTCCGGGAATGAGACTTCTATGGCGACTACACTGGTAGAAGGGATACAAGCTCGGTTACAAGCTGAGAAGGTGGCTGCGTCTGGTATGTGATAGGTTGGTTTGTAAGTTTTTATGTTTTGTGTTTTATGTTCATATGTTAATACTGCAATTCTTTTTACCAATATGTACAGTGATTGGTGACTTACATTGGTTATAGTTAAAAAAAATATACTTTTTATATAATATCTGCTTATACTTTAACCAAATCATGGATTTTACACTTGTGAGTAATATAATATCTACTTATACTTTTTCGAAAACTTTGGGTTCCTTTTGACGGTTTCACACTTGTGCTGGTTTGGTGTTTCATATGGTGTTGGACTTGGTCCACACAACAAATGGTGCTCAACTCACCATGTCTCAAAGACAACAAAGTGTTGATTCACCTTAAGGGTACGGCTCCTTGTGTGATTCTTAAATCCGTTGATGGTTGCCAGGTTACCCAAAACTGGATGGTTTTCACTTGCCATGGTCCTAGACTGCAAAGTGGCTAATCCAAGGGGGTACGGCTCTTGGTAAAGATTTTATCAAATCCGTTGATAGCTATAATAGCTTGCTCAAAGCTATAGGGTTTTCAACTCACCGATGCTTCATTGCTAACAGTTGGCGAGTCCAGAAGGGTACGACTTCTGGTAAAGACATATCAAATCCGTTGACGGCTGTGATGGTTTGCCTAAAATCATTAGGGTACCCCCACTCACTAATGATTCATGTTCTAAGAGTTGGGCTGGGTTCTGGTCTCCCAGGGTGATGCTTATTCCACCAGAAAGACTGGCTAGCCCAAGAGCGAGCAGCTACTTGGTAAAGGCTCATCAAATCTGCTCATGTTGCTATGAAGATTCAACACGATGCTGATTTGTTTCAAGCTTTGGAGAAGCTTATAGTGTTCCTTATTGCAGTTGTTCTTATGTTCCTTATATTGCTGATGCTGCTGTTTCTTTTGTTGTTACAATCCTCAAACTTTATTGCACGATTTACCAGGAAACTTGAACTCAATAGGTCAAATTCAAGTTTAGGAGAGGATTGTTAGGACCATTGGAATAGTTATTTGTAATAGGTAGACTAGGAGGAATGTAGTTCCTCCTGGTCATAGTAGTAGTAGGAGCAAGTCGTGCTCCTGGTCTTATTTAAAGTCAAATTTTATTATTTAGTTATTATTCTGTTAGGATATGCATGAGATATGTTAGGAAAGGATATGCATATCAGTTTTACACGTTTTGATTAATGATGTATTAGGGTTTCCTTGTAGTATAAAAGGAACCTTAGGCAGAAGGGTTACACACACCTTCATCAAACATAATTCTAGTTCTTATTATCATTAGAAATCCTTAGAAAAGGATCAAGTCGTTATAGTTATTCTGTTCTTCTTTATAGTATTTGTATTCTTCACTTATAATATGTATAGAGTCTCTCTGTGAATAGACTTGTGATGACAGAAGTCGTTCACCGTTCCTGACAGGCTGCAAGATGCACATCTAGTGGACCCAACAGATGGTATCGTATGGCAGGGCACGAGACTTTGTGTTCCTGATGATCAGAACTCCAGGAAGCCTTGTTAGCTGAAGCTCATAGCTCCCCATTCTCTATACATCCTGGTTTGACTAAGATGTACCATGACATCAAGCAGTACTTTTGGTGGAGTGGTATGAAACAGGATGTGGCCACTTACGTCTCCAAATGTCTTACCTGCCAGCAGGTTAAGATCGAGCATCAGCGATCTGGCGGTCTCCTTCAACCGTAAGATATTCCAGAGTGGAAGTGGGACAGAATCACCATGGATTTTGTTACTGGCCTTCCGCCTACCAAGAGGAAGCACGATGCAATTTGGGTTATCATAGATCGACTTACCAAATCAGCTCATTTCTTACCGATCCGCAAGGAAGATCCGGTAAGTAAACTCGCCGATACGTATAGAAGAGAGATCATGAGACTCCGCGGTGCTCCATCTAGCATCGTCTCAGACAGAGATCCTAGTTTCACTTTGCGATTTTGGAAGAGTCTGCAGAAGGCTTGGGGTACACAACTTAAGCTTAGCACGGCTTTTCATCCTCAAACAAACGGGCAGTCGGAGCGAACGATTCAAACATTGGAAGACATGCTGAGGTCATGTTCATTGGAATGGACGGGTGATTGGGACGATTACATCTGTTTGGTGGAGTTTGCATACAACAACAATTGGCACGCAAGTATCAAGTGTGCTCCTTTCAAGATGTTGTATGGCAGAAAGTGTTGCGCCCCAATCTACTAGGATCAGGTTGGCGAGCGAACACTTGAAGGACCAGAAATCATAGAGATGACCAATGAAAGGATCGCAGTAGCTAAACAGAAAGTTCAGGAAGCACGGTCACGTCAAAAGAGTTACGCCGATAAGCATCGTAGGGACATACATTTTAACGTAGGAGATCACGTCTTCCTTAAGGTTGGGCCGGTACGTGGTGTTAGACGCTTTGGGATTAAAGGGAAGCTCAGTCCTCGTTTCATCGGACTGTTTGATATCATTGAACGAGTCGGTGAAGTATCTTACCGGTTAGCGTTACCTCTGCAGCTTTCGCATGTACATACTGTGTTTCACGTGTCCTTACTCAGAGGTTACAAGTATCATCCCCTTCACATGGTTCAGTATCTACTGGAACAGATTCGTGAAGATCTCACTTTCATAGAAGAACCCGAACGAGTTCTTGACAGACAAGAACGAGTCATGAGAAGGAAGACGATTCCATTCGTCAAAATCCTTTGGAGGGATCATACCGAGCAGGAAGCCACTTGGGAAACAGAGGAGTCTATCCGGGCTTCATACCCTCATTTCATATTTTGAATTCGGGTATGTTCTTCTTTTCCAGTTTACTTTATCTATAATTCGGGGACGAATTATTCTTTTTAGGGGAGAAGAGTTGTAAAACCCGCATGCTTTTACCATGAATAGTACCCTTAAGATCGTACGTACTAGATTAAAACTTTCCTTTTATAGTATGATTACGTTCACGTATAAGAATTTTAAGTATTACGTACGTGTTAGAACACGATAAGTATTTATTACGTATGAACACACAATAAATATTCAAACAATAATTAATCACGAACATGTGATCATGAAATCATGAACGTAAATTAATCACGAGCTAATATTAATTACGTATATATAATTATTACGAACACGAATAAATATATTAAGTCACGGCTAATAATTAACTAGAACACATAAAACACGAACACGATAAAACACGAACGAACACTAAAATAATTAGACTCGGAAAAAGGTACGGGTACCCCTTGTGGGGCCCCCTACCCGCGGCTACACCAAGAGGATTGGCCAAGCCCATCTAATTTTTACTAACAAGGGGTTAAGGTAAAACCTTTTAGTCATTTTTCACATTACAGTAAAAATAACAAAAACCCTAAAAAGTTTTCTGCTCCTCCTTGTTCTCTTTTGGCCGCCTGTCATACAACACCAAAGGGAGGTGTTCGGTTGATTTTTGATCTTGAATTTTGTGCAAGCAGTTGTGTGTGTTCATCCTCGTTTGATCCACACATTCCGTATACCTTTTTAATCCTTTTCTTTTATGTTTTGATTTAATAAATTACATAAGATCATGATGTTTTTAAAAAGCTAATTAAAAACATTTATTAAACACGTTAATGGTTATGGGATAAATCAAAACAAGGGATTTAGGGGTGTTTGATGTTGGCTAACGCCTAACCGAGACCAAGGGGGTCTCGACTTGGCTTATGAACCACCACCGAGACCTCATGGTCTCGGTTTGGTGGTGTGGGTCCCACGGCAGCAGCAAATAAGGGGAAACCCCGAGGTGGTTCGGGGTATGATGTTGATTACAGGTCCGGTTCATGGTTTCTAGTCACGGTCCGGTTCATTGTTTATGTGAAGGTTTATGATTTTAATAATTATATGTTAACAATTAAATTAATAAAGCATGACATAATTAATTTAATAAATATGACTTAGGTTATAATTTAATTATTAGATCATGAATTTTTAACCTAAGTATTTATATTTTCTAGACTTTATAATTAATTAATTATTAAAAACCAAGACTATAATTAATTAATTAACATGACTTAGGTTATATTATTAGTAATTAATAATACATGTTTTAACCTAAGTATTTAACTTTATTTAATTAAAAACATGATATATTTAACTAAATACTTTTAACCTATAATTTATTTAAATTACATGTAATAATTAATAAACTATACCTTATATCAATATGACTTAGAATAATAATCAGGAAACACTTAAGATTATATAATTAGCTTATTTAACCAGCTTATATCTATTTATGGAAACTTTCTATTTTTAGAAACTTATTTAATTAAGGCAGCTAATCTATTTATGGAAACTTTCTATTTTTAGAAACTTATCTATTTTAAGTAGTAATTCTATTTTTGGAAACTTTATATTTTTGGAAACTTTCTATTTTTGGTAACTTTCTATTTTTGGAAACTTTCTATTTTAGGAAACCTACTATTTTTAGAAAGTTACTTATTATTACACAGTAAGTATAATAATACATGAAATACAAGTAATACTTAATCAGAATAGACAGAATATAAGATAGATACAATATAAAGCTTTAAACAGTAAAACAAGACATGAACGTATAAAATAAGCTAAGACAAGACATAAAATCCGTTACGTATGTAGTACGCAGATACTTATACACGTATGTATTTATGTAGCATTAGTGATACCGAAGTAGGACTCTCTTCCGTTCGTCTTCTTCGTTCACTGGACATAAGGTACGGATTCCCGTCCTTTCAGTATGGACATTCTTTCCTTATTAGGATTCCTCGTATGCAACCAATTGTTTTCCCATAGTATAAGTTTATATGTTTGATTGCTTATGGTTAATTTAGAATACCTGAAGCCATATACATGCATGACCAGTTTCACCTAGTTATGGAGGTACCATAACCATAACACTAGAGGCACTGGTGTTATGACTTCCCCATGGCGGAGTGATTGCTCGTGGTGTCCCTTCAGCTTTTGTCCATATTATTATATTTATCATTTGGGGCGTATGGGTGCATCCTAGTTACATGTTTTCAGCAGATTACTCAGTGTGAATGTGGTGTGTGCCTTGCATCCTTCACAAGGAGCTGATCCCTCCTACCCAAACCAGTATATTAAATTAGAGGCAGCCCCTCTAATTTGCATGATGAGGTCACCCCTCCAAGTATTCATGCACGGTGGATTTTCATGACCTATATTGGCTAATGGTAGAATATGTTAAATAGTTTTTATAAGATAAACATAAGGCTTTTTAAACTATGAAACCAGTTTTACCAAGACTTAACCGGGTTATTCGGGACTTTGTTCTTCCGCTGTTATATGCTTATATGCTTATATTGTTCATGCCTTATTGTACATCCATGCACTGAGCGTATTGCTCAGCCGTTTTCCTTTTCTATGTTCCCTAAAACGGCAGGTACCCAGGGACGCTCGTAGACTTTAAGCGTACGTGCATATGGACTGGAAGATTTCTAGCCTTTCTTTACTTTATGCGTTATCTCTACTTTAATAATCTTTCCATGGAAATTGTTTAATCCTTTCATTTACAGTACTTATGTTTGTGTGCGATGAGCTTTACTTTTGAACTACTGATGTTTGATTCCGGTATATCCCTTTTATGGTCATGTAATGTTTTAGACATTTATCCTTGTATGCTTTGATGACACGTCATAATTACGCGTGACATTCCATTATCAAAGTGGGGTGTTACAGCGGGTACATTTAGTATGTACCCGGCTGAGTGCTTTCGGAAGCACTTGTCTTAATAACGTAGTCTTGTAAAAGAATCTAGTAAATTCAATTGTGTGGTTTGTTCTTGTGGGTTTATTGTGCTTTTGAATTGTTGATTTTGGTCTTACTAAGTATAAGTTTATAATTGAGTATTTTAATAAAGTGCACACCTTATTTGGTAGGTTGCTGTTTTCGAGTGTTACCGGGCATCTATATCGTCAACGATCATCTTACTACTACTTATTCTACTCTGCTTCCGAGTTCCATGTTCACTTACCTTTTAGCTTATAAGGTGAGTTCATAGCCCCTTTTTACTACTTGTACATTGTTTCTAAATGCGGGGTGAGATTTTACATGGTGGAACACATTCATTTAAAATTGTATGATATCTAGAACTTGTATGCTTTCCAGAACTTGTATGCTTTCCAACGGTTTTTCATAATTATTATTGCTTATAGTGTTCATAGCCACTAAGTTACCCCTCTTGATCATGAACCGTTAATTTTCCCGTATTACTTTGTGCTAAGCGCGAATGTTGTGGGTGGATCCATCAGGATTGACAATCCCGTTTCATATTACTTTGACGCATTACATTTGTTTATACTTGAGTATTTAGGCTGAATACTCACTAGGGAACTTACATGTTGTTAAGCTTCGGTTTCATTAGCTAAATAATAATGGTTTCAGACTATGGTTAATGTACATAACCATTTTCCCTCTTTCTTATTTTACAAATGAATGTTTGTGTTCCACAACTTTACTACTAAACCTATGAATATCACTCAAACTTGGTGTTGACGTTTTACATGTTTAATCTCAGGTAATAATACTTAGTTTTGCTTAGATGGGAGCCCACAGGATATTTTCACAGCTTGGAGATTTATGTGTTATATTTAAATTTTGGTTTTGGTAATAGCTGTTAGAAGTTTATCATGTATTATTGGTAACTATATGTTACAAAACCATGTTTAAATAGTAGATTTATCCGCTTATAAAACTCTGGGACCTTTAAATTAAAAAAAACTTTGATCTTTTATGATGTAATATAAATGTTTTATTACGTCAATTTTGTGTCACTTATATATCATTGTTTCATGTACCATGACGTGGCACCCTCATGCTGCCTACGTGTTTCCTTGCCTGATTTTGGGGGTCTCACATATTGGTATCAGAGTGATGGTTATAGGGAACTACGTCGTTTTAAAAACTTGGTCTATAACTGAATGTTCAAATATTTCAAGCTTCTAAGTGTCAAACATAGAATCTGCCATTATTGTTTGATATCTGCACGGTTAACTCTATAATCCTTATTATATACTTTTAATTATCATTGTTGTTTTTAATTTCTTGATTTTATTTTGAAATATTACATTACCCTAATGACGGTAATTACTATCTCTTTCTAAATCCTTTGTGCTTAATGAATTATCATTAGATATTACTGTGATTACATACGCCCTTACTTTATTACTTGAATTCTTGTTCTTGTAAACTTCATCTTGTTACAATAATTTTAAATTGTTATGGTATTACATACTTGTATTCAGAGCGCCTATGCTGTCGACTTTTATACTCACTTTTCTAAGTACTATTGCTATTTCGTTTATGCGTGATACGACCGACCCCGTATACTCGTTCGTTTTGAATCGTTTGTTTTCTCGACTAACTTTTATATGTTGTGCATACTCTCGTGATACCATTGTTTGGGATTAAGTAACTTTTGCTTTTGATGAAACTTTCGATTATCAATTTACTAACGTGCGTGTTACTTTCATTGTTTAACTCCTTTAAGTTATAAATTTAGATATCTAAATTGCCTTCCGACCATTTGTGATTGGATGTCTTGAAAGGTAGTCTATAGACCATTGTGTAGCTCAATGTGTCTCCAAAAAAGACTAAAGGACATCGTGTGAGTCACACATCTCGAAGCATTCTTTAAATCCGTGTTGAATAATATCGTGGGTTTTCGTAACCTTGATTGACCTTTACGTCACCGTTTTACACGACACTCGTATGTCGATTAAATATTATTTCATTTACCATTCTACGTTTCGACTTCGAATTACAACGTTCGCTTTTACCTTGGAAACACCACCGTCATCTTGTAATTCATATCATATGATATAATGTGGTGCTTGTTTGGAATAGGATTTTACTCCTATAAACTTGTATCCTCCCCTTTCATTAAACCTCCTTGCTCTGGGATTGCAACTCGTTAATGTTTATGTTTTTGGAAAATCACGCCGCTAAGAGACCTTTCTACCTTGCATCTTGAAATCTAAGACATGAATGTTATGCGTCGTTTTTTATTTCTTAGATTATCCTTGGTATTCTTGGACCATTTTTATACTATGTTTTCCTTTATATGCCTAATTATACAATCTATTTTCGTCTTTATGAAAATTTACTGCTGAAGCATTATCTTGCAGGGGTATTTGGTCATTTTATGTTAGGTTTCAGGTCTTGTCAAAACTAGAAAGTTTTCCAAGACATCGTTTTACACCAAATTGATTTAGACTTCGAGTCTGTACATTTTTATGTGTCACTATTAACGTGCTAAATTTCTAAGTTTTCCAGAATCAGAAACTTTCCTAATATAGAAACTTTCCAAAAATAGAAACTTTTCGGGTTAGTTGTATCATTCGAAATTGATATTCTACTTTCTTAAAATCATATTTATGTCGAATAAATTACGATGTGAACACATATGGGTTCCTTTATCCTTTCTTTTATACATGATTTTTTTGTCATTCTATTTTATCTTTCTTCTATTTCTAACGTACCACTGATTTAGGTCGAGGTTTGAAGCTCTTGTTTTCTCATCTTTCATCATCATTGATAACACGTGTCTCACGACGATTTCCGGCTAAATCTTTTGAAATTCTATCATCTTGTAGCCATTTCTCATATTGTCTTATCTATTACTCTTTATTACTCTCATGTAACCCACTCGCTATTTTATAAGTTATCATAATGTCACCATATAAACTTAGATTATTACTGTTTTACGAATAATTTTACAAAATGTTCTACTTGGGCTTTACAAAATACTAGAATGTTACCTTATAAAATTAATTGACATTATTTTACAATGTATTTTCACAAATTGTTCTACATTGGTCTTGTTGGTCCCTTGTAATTCGTTATTATTTATTAACTTAAGTAATAACTCTTTACTACGATCAAGTGTGTTGTTATAACAATAGATAAGAACTATGAACAATTAAAACAATAATACCAAAATACTTTTCAACGTATAGAATTTTATTAGAATCAAATAAAGAAATTATAACCCACTTTGTTTGCGGAATAACAAAGTGGTTGAATGACAATGGGTTGTGATCTCCTCTACTTAAACGTCTAACCAAAGTTAAAGTCTAAGCTCCAATATAAACGTTCATATGTATCTTGGCTATATGGTTTAGTTGGTATCGAGAGAGAAAGGTTTTCCAGAGTTTAATCTCTTGTATTGGTTGACCCTTTCTCTCCCAATGTACACTCCTTATATAGGCAGTGTAAACTAGGGTTTGCATTTTGCATGTTTCAATGCATGGGTTTATCTACTGGGTGGTTGATGCCCAAGCTGGATAAACAGTACAAAGTACATATTAAACTATTCTAGAAAAGATAAAGGTTGTACTTATATCTAAGTATACAAGCAACCTTCTTTAACTTAAAGTTATCTTTTCCCGCCTAATGCAAACCATCAGAATACTGAAGAGTCTTCAGTATCATAGAGGAGATCGACATCATTCAGTTTGGTATTGTAAAACCAAACTGAACTGAAAGCCCTTCTTCATTCCTTGTTCTTCAGCAACTAGACCGCCTAGTATTTGAATAGAAGACTCCTTTGTCTTCTAAGTTAACTGGAAGGGGAGTGCTGAACTTTCTTTAGCTTTAAAGTCTTTAGTAGGAACTTTGTTCCTCTGGTCATCCTTCAGCAGACTGGCCTTACTGCTGAGCATGAAACACTTGTGGATTTTATATTCAAATCCTAGAGTTGCTTCAGGGTCAGTAAATACTTACCCAACAATCTCCCCTTATTTGGATATACAAATAGCCTAAGTCTAATGTCAGTAGTAAGTGAGCATAACAACTTCTTCTTACTTGCACTGAACAATTAAATACTTATAAACATCAGATAATCATTTATTCATAAACATTACAAATTACACAAAAATAATACAAATGATTATTCAAATCTCTTTAGGCCTAAGTTCTTCAATAATAGGAGTCTGAGTTAATAGATCTGAGTTTCTGTGGTCCAATATAGCAAGAAAGCACATGCTGAAGGTTTTAGCAGCATCAGTACGTCCTGGACCACCATGAAGAGAGTAAAAGATCCTTTGAACATTCGAGGGAAGTTCATTGTTCATTTCATCAAGATCACTTATGCCCACAAAGTCTTGACGTTCTTGATGGTTGAACATAATCATTCCTAGTTCTGGTTCGTCCAGTACATGACCAGGGAGATGATTTTGAAACTGAACAAGGCCTTTGTATTTCCTAGTGGTGACAAAGATGTGACCCACTTCAGGTTGTATCAGATTTGCTCTTTTGTTCAGCTCCAGTATTGGATCTTGATCCTCCAGAGAAACTTGAGTTTTGATGTTCAGAATCTCACCCAATCTTTCATGATTTCTCATATAGTGCTCAACTCTGGTGCGAACTTCATCCCATCTTTTGGATTTTCTTTTCTCGATCATCACACTCTTTTCAGTCCATTTAGTGTAAGAAAGTTATTTTCCTTGATAGTTTTCAATTATCTCATCAGTTCCATCACCCCTATAGAACTTGAGATGGATGTCACCTCTGTTGGTCAACATATCAACGTTGGTGATTGGTGAGATATTTCTTCTGTTAAGCCTTGTTATACAAAACTTTTCATATAACACTTTCTTCTTGAAGACACTTTCTACTTCAACTTTCCCAATTTTTTCATACAAGCTTAGCTTCAGATCTCTTAGCTTTTCTTCTTGCTGAAGCTTGTATAACTTATCAAGTTATTCCTGAGTGGCCACTCCAGCTCTGATCAATCGATCATTTAGAGTAAAATCTCCTTTGTTCTGGGTATAAAGGGAGGTGAACCACTATTAATTATTTCCCCACTTGTTGTCAGCCCTTGCATATGATCATTTTTGGTTGATGACTCCCCCTTACCTTTTGCTGGGATCGTTTTAGTGATAGGTGACTCATAGACAACGAATTGTTTCTGAGCCTTCTTTTGGGCATGTTTCTGAAAGAGCTGTTGGATTATGTTTTTCTCCCCCCAGCAGAAGACTGCCCAGCAGCTTCTGATGGCCCACCAGCAGGGAAGAAGCCACAAAGATGATCAAGAGTGGTAGTTACTTTGGCCAGCATGGCTAGAACAGTGTCAAGGTCATGTAGTTTCTGCTGAGCCTCATCAGATATGGTCAGCTTTTGTTTCTTTAGCAACGCCACTCTATCTTTGATCTTTGACACAGAATCACACAAAGTATTAACTTGGCCAGGAACTGGTGTGAATTCCGGTGGAAACTCCATGGAAGCACCGTTGATGGAGTCCATAAGAGAGGACATCTCTTGCTTTAAGGAAGTGATGGTGGCCACATCTTGTACTAAACGCTTCAAAGCAGTAATGATGACATCCTTGATTTGTTCAGAAGAAGGAGGAATTGGTCTTGCTTTGAGAGTTGAGATTTCAGTGTCAGCAAGCACCTTTTCTTCCTTCAGTCTGGCCACCTGTGGTTGAAGAATCAACACTTGATTTGTTAATTCTTTTACCTGTTTAGTTCTGGGGGGAAGGTGGCTTTAGTGTTACATCAGTAGTCTCTTCATCACTGTCATCTAGATTGATTGGAATTCTTTCACTGAACCCTAGTTCTTTTTCCAAATCATCTCCAGACATGCTGACCACAAATGAAGGCCAGTGTCCCACCTTGGCTCCAGTGGTGAGATTCACTTCCTTGGGAGTCTTCTGAGTATCACCTTTAGTGTGTGGATTAGTTTCAAGCCCTTCACCACCAGGGTTGGTTTGACCTTATGGATCCTGAGAAAGAGTCCCTGATAAGTTAAGATCAATGATAATGTTTTTGGTTGCTTCGGTAGAACCCTGTTGTAGGGGAACTATATCATTAGAAATAGATAGGCCAAGGCCAGCATCAGCTATTGGATTTGCTGACACATTATCCCCTAATGTAGACTCAGAGTGACAAGTGATAGGAATTGGTAATGAAGTATGACTTGTATTCAGAATGAAAGTACTTACCAATGCTGACTCCACACTACTGAGCAGAGGGTGAGCTCCATCTTCACCCTTCTCTCCTAAAAAAGTTGAGAGAGGGGTTGCCTGCTAGGTCTCTTTATGCATGTCACCTCCAGCAGAGACTGAAGGTGACGGCTGGTTGGGGTTCTTGTCCTTGGCCAGGGATTTAGTCTTCTTCAAAGAATGGCCTTGGGAATCATCATTAATCTTCTTTGAGGAAGATTGTGTGAGGGTTTTCCTCTTTCTGAACTCACGTCTAACCTTTTTGGTATTGATTGACGTTTGCTTCTAACGAGGTCCAGATGAAGCTCTAGGCTTTTTGCCTTTCAGATCCCCTTCTCCAGTTGGAGAAGTGTCTTTTGGAGCTTTATACACTACTGGACCATCTGCTAAGCAGATGTCCAACATGGGTTGTGTAAGAGGAGGATCAATGGTGCTGACTGGAATGTTCGAGCGAATGAGATCAAATGTTTTAAAATTTAGTTTCTCTCCATTGATTTTTGAAAAGTCATTACCAAGATGGTCAGCAAAAAGGAGAGATAGAAATCTAGTGTAAACAACGTTTTTCTCTCTTGTCTTTTTCTCCAGCTTCCCATGGAGATCTTCAAAAATAAGCTTCCTAAAATCAGCTTTAACTCCCTTGGCTAGACAGTATAAAATAATAGCATCCTTTTGGTTGATCTGGTCAAGGCCTCCAGTTCCCCCCCCCCCCCCAAATATTCAATAAGAATGGACATCAACAACTTCCACCTTGGTGGCAAAGAACTTCTTTTTAACCCCCGCTTTTCAGTAATATCTTCAGTATACCCAATCTCTTTAAAGAAATTTTTGAAAACCATAAAATCATCAGGTATAGCTTCATAGTCACTAGGGTTTTCCAAATAATCTAAACCCAAAACCTTTCTAAATAACTTTAACCCAAATCTACCATGAATCCCAATCGTGGTAGAATCAAACTCAATGGACTTCTTGTTGTTAGAAGCCTCTGCTGTGAACCAAAATTCTTTTAGTACATTTTGAAACATCATCCCAGGATCCTCAAATAAAACATACCTTAAAACACTTTTGGATAGATAAGTCAAAACTTGTTCCCCGGGAACAAACTTAATGGATTTAGGTTTGAGTAAGGTGATGTTGTTGGGTTTGAAAAAGATATCATCAATGGGATAGTTTACATGAGTGGATGGGTTGAGAGTGATCTTAGCAATCTTTGGAGTAGAAGATGATTCAGCCATTGATGTTTCTGTGTGTGAGTTTTCAAAGAGAGAAAGTTTGTGTGTGTTTTTTATGAAAAGATTTGTAAGCGTGAAATGAAATCCAATTGTTAGGGATTATATAAAAACTTGAACTGATTTGTAAAAAGTTTTTTAAAACCATTTGAAAAAGTTATAAATCGTTTAGGGTTTCTTTTGAACATTTGGCACAAACTTTCTCATTAATGTTCTGCAAAAAGGTATGATTTTCTGTTGCTTTGAACAGTGAAACGCCCCATGTGTCAGGGAGTTGTTGACTGTGGATAGAGACGTTTAAAATTTACTTAATTAACAAATGACACCTTTTTGAAAGAATGTTTGTTTTATTCACAAGAAAATTCAGTGTCATTAACTCCTTTGAATCATATGATTGATAGGTTTTAAATGCTGTTGCTCAGATATGCTGAAGCTGATGGCAATACTTGTGAGCTTCAGTACGTCAGATGTGGCGACAAAACCCCATATACATGTTCACATAAGTGAACAAGACATATGACATTGCGCGCTCCTCTACTCAGGCCTAGCTACTCAGTTGTATTAAAATTTTGTTCAGCATTGCTGAAGGAACCTTTTGATGACTGGTGATTATTTGTTCAGCTTCAATGAATCAGATAAGGCGACAAAACATCATATACACAATCATATAAAGTGAAATAGACACATGACATTGCACACTCCTTTACTCAGACACTGCTACTTGACATTAAACAAAATCTTTTTTGAAAGGCTGAACCTTCAAGCTTCTTCAGTGATGGTTGAAGGTTTAGGTTTTGTATCATCAATGTTCAGTATACCAAGCTCCATTATCAATCTTTTGAAAGTTGGTTCATCCAGTGGTTTGGTGAAGATATCATCCAATTGGTATTGAGTGGGGATGAAATGTAATTCAATGTCCCCTTTCACAATGTGATCTTTGATAAAGTGATATCTGATATCAATGTGTTTTGTTCTTGAGTGGAGGACTCGATTATTGGATATTGCAATAGCGCTAGTGTTATCATAAAAGATTGGTACCTTTTCATATTCTATGTCATAATCAGCTAGTTGGCTTTTCATCCAAAGAACATTGGCACAACATCCAGCAGCTGCCACATATTCAGCTTCTGCTGAAGACATGGCAACTGTTTGTTGCTTTTTAGCACTCCAACACACAAGTTTGCCACCTAGCAATTGGCAGGCACCAGATGTGCTTTTTCTGTCCAAATTGCATCCAGTATAGTCAAAATCTGAATACCCTTTGAGATCAAAACCTGAGGATTTGGGGTACCAAAGACCTAGACTTGGTGTACCTTTTAGGTATCTGAAGATTCTCTTTACAGCAGTAAGGTGTGATTCCTTTGGATCTGCTTGGTATCTTGCACAAAGGCATGTAGAGAATTGAATGTCAGGCCTGCTTGCAGTTAAGTACATGAGTGACCCAATCATACCTCTATACTGAGTCTCATTGACTGATTGTCCATTGAGATCAGGTCCTAAGTTGTTAGGGGGTACCATTGGAGTCTTCACTGAAGCACAATTGATATCATACTTCTTTAGCAGATCCTTGACATACTTTTCTTGATTGATGGAGATGCCTTGGTCAGATTGTTTAATCTAAAGACCAAGGAAGTATGTGAGTTCTACCATCATACTCATCTCAAACTTGCTGGTCATAAGCTTGGCAAACTGTTTGCAAAGTTTCAAGCTTGTAGAACCAAAGATTATGTCATCCACATAAATTTGTACCAAAATGGTGTCAGTTTTAGATTTATAGATAAACAAGGTGCTATCTATTTTTACTCTAACAAATTTATGTTCAATGAGAAATGTTGAGAGAGTTTCATACCAAGCTCTTGGAGCTTGCTTCAGTCCATACAAAGCTTTGTAAAGCTTGTACACATGATTTGGGTATTTACTACTCTCAAAGCCTGGAGGCTGAGTAACATAAACTTCTTCTTTTAGGTTTTAACACCCCCAAATTTACACGCAGTAGAATACATCTTTGGGTGCTAAAAAATGATACAACAACACATAATTTATAAAGAACGACTCGAAAAGAGACGTTTCAAATTTATCGTTCCTAAAACATTTGTCAGAGTAGCGTAGTCCCAAGACATCGTAACCAAAGTACAACCAAAACAAAAGATTTAAATTGTTTTGAACAAAAGGAACGAAAAACATTCAAAGAGTTTATATTACAAAAACAGTGCACAACATCATTCCCGTGGCTTCCAAGCTTCACCCTTCTTGATTACCTGAAATACATGTGAGAAAATCATCAGCAAAAATGTCGAGCGAATTTATAGGTTTATATAATTATTTTGAACACAAGCAAAGATTATAAGTTTGTGGCATACTTGAAGGCAACATGCATTAAATAATAATTTGCATCAACAATAATAATTGTATATAGCATAAATTGCAATAAGCTCATGGAACCGATCCCTTAGACACTCTGTTAGGTCTAATAAGACAAAAGATTTATTAATTGTCGGTTACCTCCAGCTTATTGGTACATTGTCGTATACCGGACTTCTCAATACAATATGTTCAAACAGTGTGGAGGTCGGGCCTAAGCTTCTATGACAAGTCCACAAAAACTGAACCGGAGCGGCTTCCCCCATAGATCTATTAATTGTACTAGCGGCTAGCCCATCATAAGTTAGCTAATGGTCCATAATTGAGGCTTTAACAAAGGCAATCACTTAATGCAATTTAAAGGCAACCACGGGTCCATTCATATAAGGACAAACATACCATAAAAATCTTGTGTTCTAAGTTTATAAAACATGTATTCCCCCTCGCGGGTTTTTAAAATCATATAATTGCGCAAACGAGGCTATAGACTCACCTTAAGTAGTAGAAGCAGTTGAAGACGATCGCCGACGATAGATGATGCCCAAAAAACACGACAACCACAACCTAACAAATAAGGTGCGTACATTAATAATAGACTCGAGAAATAATTGATACATAATAAAATCAAACTCAAGTATAAAATCACGACAACTCGAGTGAAAACGTCACAAGTGGTTCTATTATACTCTCTTATACGTTGACTTTATTATTCTATGCCTTTAATAAAAATCTGCCGGAACATACCAAATGTCCAAGCCGTTTTCCCATACTTAGACACATCAAATTTTTATGATACTACTCAGAGAAATTACTTACTATATGTAGAAATTCCTCCCAAGAGCCCATTAAAAGATTTTACTTCTAAAGTTCCCTGCCCGACTCATCTTTGAATCATAAAATCCGGACAGTTTAGCGACCTTGACTTACGAAACCATTTTGACCATTCTAAACAACTCCATTTATAAAACCGCCACTTGATTCTAAAAATAGACTCAAAATGATAAACTTTGAGCCTGAGAACAGCCCTTGAATCATTTTGAAACTCATTTTATAGTCCCCAAGATTCGATTCAAATATCGACAATAATTTTCGGATTGTGTCGACACTCGTCTCCCGGTACACGAAAATCAAACTAGTGTATCTTCCACCTCGTTTAGAGTTGGAAGGCCTACATTATATCAAATCGAATCTAAGGAAATTCTCTACGACATAATCCCATAATAACAACCTATAATCAGATTTAAGACCCCCGAAATTGGCCTCAAGCCTACTGCCTAAAATTGACCATTTAAAAACCATACAAAATCAAATTTTCAACACTTTTTACCCATTTCTATACCACTAATATGATCATCTAACACTCCTACACTATGATCAAACCTCTAACACACTTTCATGACCCTTTTACAAAATTTATTAAAAAATTTAAACACAACAACTAGTAGAATCACTAGCCATATTAATATAGATGATCATACAATAGATTAATTTAATCAAAATTCAAAAAAATAAAAAGTAGATGCATGTAGATAAATTTCATACAAAAATGTAGCCCTTTGAAAATCTAGGATGGGACTTAATTTAGTTTTTGAAAGATTCAATGAAGAAAATAAAAAATTTGGGGGTCTTTTGGGCTTGAGGGTGTACGGCTAAAAAGAAAAGGGGAGGAGGAAAGATGGTGGTTTTTGTTTAAATGATTTTTAATTGAAAAGTGCTAATGGAAAAATTATATATAGTGTAAGGTTAGGGTAGTTTTTGCTAATTTGTGATAGTTTTGGTCCAAAATGTAAATATTAGTTAAAAAGCGGGAATTGACTAAAAGTCAATTTTACAAATATTTACGGGACTCGGGTTTCGTAAAAATACTTAAAAATTTAAACGCACATGAAAAATAATAAAATAACGACTCGATACGTAATTAAAACGATATCATCGAAAGTATTAAATATCGAAACGATCGATAATAAAATATAAAATTTTGGGCATCCGTCGGTATCGCGATCACTAGTAGTCCTCATTGCTCGTCAAAATATTAAAATAAAATATTCAATATCGGTTTCAACTTAAACCGTTAAACATAATAATATTTAACGACATAAATACTTCAAAAATATTTGAAAGTAAGATTAAGTAATGACCTTATTTTTGTGGGTTTTACATCCTCACCACCTTAGGAGAGCACCGTCCCGGGGCTTATTTCTCCTTAGGTCCGTCTACGAATAAATACGGATACATGCTCTTGAAGTAGTCCTCTCGCTCCCAAGTGTATTCGGGTCCACGTCGGGATTCCATCGCACTTTCACTATCGGGATCCGACTTTGCTTAAGCCGTTTCACCTCTCGATCCATAATCTCCACCGGTTCTTTAATAAAATACAGCTTGTCGTCCAGTTGAATCTCCTCAAGTGCAATTATCAAATTCTCATCCGCCAAACACCTCTTAAGATTAGAAACGTGAAAAGTATTGTGAATAGCACATAACTTCTCTGACAATTAAAACTTATATGCCACAGGACCAACTCGATCAATAATCTTGAATGGACCTATATAGCGTGGACTAAGCTTTCCTCGCTTGCCAAATCGATTTACTCCTTTCCAAGGTGATACTTTCAAAATAACCATATCGCCAATATCAAACTCCAATGGTTTTCTCCTCTTATCCGCATAGCTCTTTTGCCTACTACGAGCTATCAATAAACGATTCTTGATTTGCACGATCTTCTCAGTCGTTTCTCTAATCAATTCAGGACCCGTCAGATGACTTTCTCCAACCTCACACCAACCAACTGGTGATCTACACTTTCGCCCGTAAAGTGCTTCAAAAGGCGCATCCTTGATACTTACGTGATAACTGTTGTTGTATGAGAACTCCACCAAAGGTAAGTGTCGATCCCAACTACCTCCAAAGTCTATTACACACGCTCGTAACATATCCTCTAAGGTCTGAATAGTCCTTTCACTTTGTCCGTCCGTTTCTGGATGATTCGCAGTGCTCATGTCCAACTGAGTCCCCAAAGCTCGCTGAAGCGATTTCCAAAACTCAGATGTGAACCGACTATCTCGATCAGAAATAATTTACAAAGGAACTCCATGTCTACAAACAACTTCCTTAAAATACAACCGAGTAAGTTTGTCTAAGTCATCAATTTTCTTTATCGGCAAGAAATGAGCCGACTTAGTCAACCGATCAACTATCACCCAAATCGTATCATAACCACTAGAAGTTCTCGAAAGTCCCGAAACAAAGTCCAAAGTGATCTTCTCCCATTTCTATTCTAGAATTTCAGGTTGTTGCAGTACACCCGAAGGTCTCTTGTGCTCAAACTTCACCTTAGCACATGTCAAGCATTTACTAACATAAGTAGCAATGTTAGCCTTATATTCGGCCACTAGTAACATTTCTTCAAGTCTTGGTACATTTTATCCGATCCTGGGTGAATCGAATATTTAGACTTATGAGATTCGTGCATAATTAGATCTCTCAGTTCTCCATACACGGGTAACCATACACGATTCTCGAAATACCGAATTATGTCATCACGAATTTTGAATATAGGTGACATCCTTCTACCCAAGTCTTCATCCCTCACATTCTCTTCTTTCATCGCCTTGGTTTGAGCTTTAAGTATTCGATTAGATAAATCAGAATAAGTTGTCATGGCTAAAGCTCTAACCCTTTTGGTTATTTCTCTATCCTTCCTACTAAGAGCATCGGCAACTACATTCGCCTTGCCGGGATGATAGCAAATTTGAATGTCGTAATCACTCAACAATTCTACCCATCTTCTCTGCCTCATATTGAGCTCCTTCTGATCTAAAATATGTTGCAGGCTTTTATGATCGGCATATACCACACTCTTTGTACCGTAGAGATAATGTCTCCAAAGTCTAAGAGCAAAGACAAAAGCTCCTAATTCCAAATCATGTGTAGTATAATTCTCCTCATGCTTCCTCAATTGACGAGATGCATACGCGATCACTTTATCCCTTTGCATCAACACAACACCAAAACCCTTACGTGATGCATCACAATATACCACAAAGTCTTCAGCTCCGTCGGGCAAAGCCAAAATTGGTGCAGAACACAGCTTCCGCTTCAAAGTTTGGAATGCTTCTTCTTCTTTTGAACCCCACTCATGCTTCTTATTTTTCTGTGTAAGTTTAGTAAGAGGTTTAGAAATTAAAGAAAATCCTTCTATATCGCCGGTAGTACCCAGCCAATCCCAAGAATTGTCTAACTTCAGTCGGGTTGTAGGCCTAGCCCAATCTCTAATAGCTTCAATTTTGGAAGGATCAACATGAAAACCGCTACTATCGATCACGTGCCCAAGGAATTGGACTGAATCCAACCAAAAATCACACTTGGAGAATTTTGCATACAACTTCTCCTTCTTCAACAACTCCAAAATAATCCTCAGATGACCTTCATGTTCCTCCCGACTTTTGGAATAAATCAGGATATCGTCGATAAATACAATCACAAACTTGTCGAGGTATGGTTTACACAAACGATTCATTAAGTCCATGAATACCGCATGTGCGTTAGTTAACCCAAACGGCATCACTTGAAATTCATAGTGTCCATAGCGCGTCCGAAAAGCCGTAATAGGTATGTCCTCCTCTTTAACACGAAGTTGATGATAAACCGACCTCAAGTCGATCTTCGAGTACACACACGAACCTTGAAGTTGATCGAACAAATCATCGATCCTAGGAAGTGGATAACGATTTTTGATAGTTAACTTGTTCAACTCTCGGTAGTCTATGCACATTCTGAACGATCCGTCCTTCTTCTTCACGAACAATACTGGAGCTCCCCAAGGTGACGAACTTGGTCTAATGAACCCCTTCTCCATTAACTCCTTCAACTGATCTGCCAACTCCTTCATCTCAGACGGTGCCAAACGATATGGTACACGCGCCATCGGTGCAGCTCCTGGCACTAGATCAATCTTGAATTCGACTTCTCGCTGAGGCGGAAGCCATAGCAAGTCATCGGGAAATACTTCAGGAAAATCAAGAATAACCGAAACATCTTCCACACGCCTTACCGGTAGTTCTCTCCACTACTTGAGCCAAGAACAGGTGACAACCTCTTTCTACATATTTCCTCGCCTTGATACAAGATATCACCGTCAGACGAGATCTACCGACATCACCTTTAACTACTAACACCTTGCCCCTAACCGGTATGTGAACAACTTTCTCCCCACATACAATCACCGCATCATGTGCAACCAACCAATCTATACCAACAATCACATCAAACGAACCCAACTCTATCGGCATCAAATCCATTTCAAACAAATGATTTGCTAATTTCAAAGGACACTTCTTAAATATAGTGGTAGTACTAACTAATTGTCCATCAGCTAACTCGACCTCATAACTAGTATTTAGACTTGTTGGCTCAATATAAATAAACGACTAAAGGAAGTGCTTATAAAGCTCCTATCAGATCCTGAGTCAAACAACACACTAGCATAACGATGGATGAGTAAGAATGTACCCGTCACCACATTTGGACCTTGTGCCTGATCAGCATCCTTAACAACATAAACGTCCCCAGCAGCTTCGCCTGCTTTCTTGTTCGTCAACTTTGGACATCTAGGGCGAAAATGATCACGTTCTCCACATTCAAAGCAAGTCTTGACCGGAATAGCATTTTCTCTAGTGGCAGGGCTCCTTGCCTTGCATTTCTCCACAACATGCCCAACCATTCCACATTTAGTGCACCTTGGTGGACAATTACCAAAGTGACAAGCACCACAGCTCTTACATTTCTGGGCCGGTCCCCCATGGTCAACATTATCATTCTTGTTAGTTGCAGCTCTAGCCCCAGCATTTCTCTTCTAATTGTACTACTTATGGCGGTTACTACCCTGATTACTACTCTGTGAATTCTCCCATTTCCTTTTACTACCCTCAGCAGCTCTCTCAGCCCTATCTTGAACTTTCTGCCCGATGAGTGTATGAGCCATTCTTACAGTTTCAATAAAGTTCTTGGGTCGGGATGAAGTTGTTTCACCTTTAATGTACCCAGGCAGCCCTTTGATGTATTGATCCATCTTTTTCTTCTCAGTAGCAAAAGCATCTGGACACAATAAAACCAACTCATTGAATCAGCTAGTATATGCAACAATGTTATTATCTTTCAGCTTCAGGTGCCTCAACTCATCCTCCAAAGCAGATAACTCTTCTTCTGGACAGAACTCTTCTTTCAGCAACCTTTTAATTTCATCCCAAGGTTTCATGTTTGCAGCTTCTAAACCAACTATAGCAACTTGAGTCTTCCACCAGCTTAAAGCTCGATCCTTGAAAGTAGCAAATACAAACTTAACCTTGTTCCTTTCTGAGTAATCACTAATCTCAAATGTTGTTTCTGTTTTCTCAATCCACCTGAATAATTCCAGTGCTCCACCAGTTCCTTGAAATGTAGTAGGTCCACACTTTATGTATCCAGCAAAAGTACACTCTTTTACTGTAGCAGCAGCCTGAGCAACCTCATCTGCAGGATTCTCAGCTACACCTATTCCTCCAACAGCTTCTGGTCCAACAGGTTCACCTTCACCTTCAGCACCCGCACCTACAGAGCCACCTGCTCCTTCAGTGTTAACACGTGCAGG
Organism: Glebionis coronaria; assembly: GCA_025667525.1. Taxonomy (NCBI): domain Eukaryota; kingdom Viridiplantae; phylum Streptophyta; class Magnoliopsida; order Asterales; family Asteraceae; genus Glebionis; species Glebionis coronaria. The sequence continues at coordinate 651,672,223 of CM046874.1, forward strand.
TCTATCCGCAGCTAATGCTTTCGCAACCTCTTCGGTAACTAGCCTTGCAATGGCATCATTTGTCATTCTCCTAGGTGGCATGATTCTGTCATATCAAAAAGAGAGAAGATAAAATAAATGAGTTAATTGTAATCATGGTATAGTCATATCATGTACAAAATCAATCATCTAATGCATATACATTCTCGATACAAGAGTTCACAATCAATATAAGAATCAAAGGAAACTATTATCATAGATCAACAAGGAATGATATTAAAGACAAATAGAGTACAATGACACAAAATAATAGACACTAGTCACGTGGGGATCCACATGGCTTAGTTGACTATGACTCGATTGCAGCAGTGGAACCTGCTTCCTCCTCATCGAAGACGTAATTTGACGGTGGTAAATTCACAAAATAGGTATAAGGTCATAATAAAATGAGAAAGAATAATTTCCAAAAAATTAAATAAATATAGAAAATCCTTCAAAATAAGTAGAGGAAAATTCGAGAAATTTATTCAAATAAATCATTAATAAATGATAAACTTTTATCGAAAAGTTTTAATGATATTAATAGATATCTATCAAGGTTTATAGTATTTATTTATAAATACTTAGCAATAAGGCATACATAATAATGTATATTAAAGTTGTAATCCCAGAAGTAGCTTGAACCTGAAGTCACGTGAAATCATGTGCACCGACTCTTTGAAAAACAAAACCGACAGTTATAGTTTAGGTTTTCAGATAAAGACCTAGTTCTCTATAACTCATGGCTCTGGTACCAATCTTTAACACCCCCAAATTTACACGCAGCGGAATACATCTTTGGGTGCTAAACAATGATACAACAACACATAATTTATAAACAACGACTCGAAAAGAGACGTTTCAAATTTATCGTTCCTAAAACATTTGTCAGAGTAGCGTAGTCCCAAGTGAAGGTCTACGAGATCTTTGGCCTATTCTACATGATGGATTTGATGTATAAAGATGGTTGATTAATATAAGAAAGATGAGAAGGGAGATGAAGGAGTAGAGAGAGAAAGGAGAGAAAAGAGAAGAGTAGAGAGAGAAAGTAAATATTGATTGTAATTAATGAAAATGACCAACCCCTCCTAACATGCTAGGAGGGGTATATATAGTCCACCCTACATGTGGGCTATAAGGACTATACGTTTACTAAGTAGATCACGGGCCCATTACATAATTATCGTTGGAGCGACCGATCCTTCATAAATACGTAAAAAGGTATTTCCAACAATCTCCCCCTAAGGGAGGTCGCTCCAAGTTACAAAGTTCTAAATATTCTATATCTCGTGATCTATGCTAACTAAGATGTGACCGAGACTTTATTGGGAAAAATGTATTTCCAACAATCTCCCCCTAAGGGAGGTCACATCTTTTTACAAAATCTTAAACCTAGCATCTATGCTTGAGTCTTCGATCTTGTTCTTGTGAATATGCTTGATGTGATCTTTGACTTTAGTCTTGAGCATGTTTCCTTGCCTTGACCTTGTGCATTCTTCACTTGTGATATTTGCCTCTTCGTGACTTCATGTTCCACATACTTATACTTTTAAATTCTTGAAAGCTTCATAGTTTGATACAGCGGAAGACTTGACCTTCAGGCTTTCTTGAATTTGTTGAAGTACTAATTGTATGTAGTATAAGCATGTGGTGACGACTTCTTCTGGATTGTACACCGCAATGCTACCTTCTTGTTACGCTGCATAAGACAGTTAGTAACAAACAATATACACGGATGAAATGGCCTTGAACATTTCATTCTAATTCGGTAGCATTTTACCTCCGGTCGGTGAAGACCGTTGGACGATATTAAATATCGTACTTGTGGCAGGTAGTTTCAATAAAGAACCTCCTTGACAAGATTTCGCGGGTAAACCCGTTCTCTTTACTCGACCGTCCAAAGCTGACTGCGAACGTAAAGAGTGGATCATTTGGATAATCTTATCCGCATGATTTGAAGCCGTCAATTCATGTTCCTGGAACAAGTGAAGTTCAATTAAGAACCGCACCGTCGTTGCTTTCCAGTTGTCACTAGCTTGATTCATATAGAATCTTGCAAGTTACCTACCAAGTGTTGTTTGATGTTAACACTAGAAGGATTTCCATTCGTCACTGTAAATACTTAATAGTATTACTCTGAATGTTCTGGCAAGATCACTAAGATATTGCGTAGAGGCCTGGAACGTGTTTAAATTCATTTAAGAATTAAACCACTGTTGCTTTCCAGTTATCACAAGTTTGATTCATAAAGAATCGCACAAGTCACCTACCATGAGCTTTTTGATATTCGCTCAAGAAGGATTTCCATCTTCATTGTAAATACTTTCGTATTACTCGGATGTTCAGGCAAGATCATGAAGATTTTGCGTAGGACTCTTAAGATCTTTCTTACTTTTCACAGTGTGTGAAGAAGCAAGGAAATATGAAAGTGTGCCCTAATGAGATATTTGATGATCTCAAATGGCTCTATACTCGATCGTGCAGTTTGGATTTTTAGTGATCGGAGGCTGGAGAGGAGTGCCACCTTTTCAATACCAATTTATTCGGAGTGAATAAATCAATAGATAATGCGTTGTCTCCGTGTGATTAAAACAAATATCTTTTGAGAGATATCTGAGTTAGCTGGGATGGGTTGTGCATTGCATCACTGGGTCCATGATGTCTATCTTCAATATCAAGAATCATTAAAAATGATCTCAATAGCATATGTATTGACCCGGTTTCTGCCTAAGTTGTAAGAAGGGCTTCTTTCTTTACACCCTTTATCTTTACAATTATGTTTCATTCTTCAACCCCTTCAATGCTTACCAATACGTCATCACTAGCACCTTGTTGTGATTGTTCCAATGCTAACTTAAGTACTTGGTCGGCATTCAGCTACATTCACAATCTTTCTCCATCTTTCCTAAGGACTACTATTTCTAGCTATGGAATGTCCTTGGGAAGATTCCTCCGGTTCTAGAGGAATCATTGGACTTTAACCTATCCTACCATCCTTATGTCACCACAATCTTCATCATCATGAATAGAGATGTTTTGGGTAAGTGTATGTCACCATGAAATCCATTTTGAAGTGCAAATCCATTTTGCTCCTCCTTAACATACGCCACGATATCCGAAAACATTTCGCACATGTCGGGATGAGCTAGCACGTTAAGTCAAACCATTTGTGATTAATCCTTTCCCATATTAAATCACATTTTCTCCCCCATATTAAAAATATTAACCCAATCGATATTTTTAATATCAATTGATTTAATAGCATTTTAAGAAAATTTGGGAAGAAAAATGCAAATCCAATTATCTTCATGAATTACACAAGCTCCCCCTCAAATTAATTAGGGTGTACTTGAAACGTAAATAAAATACCTTTTAAACACAAGTGTAAGGTTTTTATCACGTGCAAAGATCATATATGATAATGAATTCACAATATTAGCAATTTACGAGGTTGGACCTGAATGATGGAGAACATCATATGAAAAAACGCACATGGTTCTTGTTCACGAATGTTGGTCTTCCTCGTAACTTCTGAAGTTATCTCTTGACTCCATGTGTATGATTGATATCGTCGTCTTAACACCAATATGTGAACTTGGCACTCTCGGCATCAAGGATTATGAATGCTGGACAATTGCTCCCCCTCAATTGTTGACCCGTGTTCTATTGAAAGAGCTGTAGTCACCGTTTGAGTAGTCGCATCGTCGAGTATGTATATATCAATTGCAACGAACTTTGGATTGTGGAGTTGATAACTTCGGATTCTGAAGTCAAAGCTTTCTGGTGAAATGCTTGACTTCAAAGTGAAAAGCGGGTTACTATCAGAAATAATAGCAAACCATATGGAGCATGTTTTAAATCTTTTAAACTTCTGCTCGAACTTTATTTACAACCCCGTGTCATTATTGAATGACATTTCTAGGTTCGTAAATATTATCGATTCCAGAAGACATGCTCGTTTTATTAAAACGTTTTTGAACACACAATTTTGAAAGATTTAGAAAAACCTTTTGAGAAATTCTTGAAAAATTGTGTTCAAAGTTTTGAAAACCAATTACTTGAGCTTAAGATTTGGAATATCTTGGGAAAGCTCAAGTCCGAGAAGTTGTAAACTTCTCGTTGTAAGGATGAGTTACCATCGGCGATAACCTTTCCTTTTATCTGAAGAACGAGTCCTAAGCTGACATTTACTTAGAAGTCGTTTTTCATGAGCTTGAAAACTTTGAATGTTTTAATGGAAAGCTCATGACCGAGAAAGGTTAATTTCTCGTTATGAGGAAAAGTTCTCTTATTTAAAAGATACACTTTCCTTTCTGAGCTTAAAACTTCGAATGTTTTAATACAAGCTCATGACCGAGAAAGGTGAATTTCTCGTTAAAAGGATAAGTTATCATAAAAGATAATCTTTCCTTTATTTTAAGTTCGAGTTAAAGTCTGACATTTAACTGTAAGTCATTGTGCATGAGCTTAAAAACTTCGAATGTTTTTAATATAAGCTCATGCCCGAGAAAAATTAATTTCTCGTTGTGAGGATAAGTTTATCATCGGCGATAAACTTTCCTTAATTTGAAGATCGGGTCATCATCTGACATTTAATGAAGAGCCTTTGTGCATGAGCTTAAAAACTTGGAATGTTTTTGGTATAAGCCCATGCCCGAGAAAAATTAATTTCTCGTTGTTAGGATAAGTTTACCATCGGCGATAAACGTTCCTTTCTTTGAAGAGCGAGTTATAGTCTGTGATGCGACTATAAGTCCTTGCATTGCAGCTTAACCATGAATCCCCTGAGACATTTGTTTCTCTGATATCTGCTTCTTCAGCAACCAAACTCTAAGAGTGTCCTTAGTTGAACGGTATACAATGATTGGACCGCTTCGTTCTTTTGGAACATCAACTTTGGTACCTGCATTCTCATTAGGAATTTGCTTGCTTTGACATGGGTTAGCGATATCAATTTTAGAAGCACGTGGGGGTTCACAGTTGGCTTTACTTGTGTCAAAGGCGACCTGAGTAGATGATTCACTTATCTTAGCTGGCAAACGTTTCCTTTTATAGAAAACCTTAAGTTTAGGCTTAAGTGATGTATCATCTTTATCGATTTCCTCCCTAGTAGTCTTAGTAGAATCAGAGACTATCCTAGTTAAAGGGCACTCTTTTCCTACAAGAGTGAAAGTTCTACTAGTGGGGCGCCAAACTTTACCAAAGGGTTTGATTTTAGCTATCCACTGGGACTTAATTATAGCACGGGAGTCCACCTCATCAAGTAATTTTTTGATACAGGAATCATGATTGGCTCTAAAGACACATTTTCTACATGTTTTACAGGTAGCATATTTAATGTCCGAGTAATTCCTAGATGATTAATCGATGCTCCTAGGAGATGACATGCTACAGTTAGCAGTGTTGGGTAATCTAGAAGGCATGTGACTAGGATTGACATTGCTATCTCTTACATGTGTCTTTTGCATAACTTCCCTTAGACCAGATTTATGGCCAACGTCATTTGAACTAGTTCTAGACGTGGTCTTGGTATTTTTAGGGAAACTAGAGGCAATCGTATGATTTGGTCTTGCTAAAGCTGGAGTGATCACATAGGGCCTAGTTGATGGAGTGTCTGGTCTAGAAAGATGAAACAAATCAACTTGGGAGGCAAACCGCGGTCTCGAGGATTGTGGTCGCTCGGATCTAAATGCAGTAGGTTGTCTGACAATCGGTTGTCTGACGAACTGATTTGTAGGCGGTTTCCCCAAGATTGATGGTTTTTCAAGCTTAGTGTCCACACTAGGTCCTCTATTTTTCCATAACTCGTTTTTCAACGCGGCTATAGCAAATACCTTTTCCTGTACTTGAGCCTTTAATGTCTCATTCTCTTTAAGCACTCTATCTTGGGATGCCAATTTAGACTCTAGTAACTGAATTTGTTTCAAAAGATTATCCTTTTCAGCTTTAGAATCTAAAACTTTTTGATCCAATTTTCTTTCAAGAACAACGTTTGACTTTTCAAATTTTTCAAAGTATGTTTCAAATTTGTCCGTTTTCTTAGAAAACTCAAGTTTGGTATTCTCAAGATCTTTTGATTGCCAAGCTACGATCGTTTCGAGCTCTTTAATCTTGGAATCAGAATTAGTTAACGAGGCAGTTATAAAGCATTTATCATGATGTACTATAGCATTTTGAACACTTTCTCCCCCATTATGACTCACATCGGATGAATCAGAAGTGGTATTTCTATCACTCTTTTCCATCCCATGTTTGTCATAATTAGGTTCAGAATGCTCAATATGTGGCATGTCATCAGCATATACATCATAAACAACATTACATTGTACCATGTTTGCAGGCGCTTCGTCATAAACGGGTAAGGTGTCAGCAAAAGAGATCTCGTGAACAGTCCCTGACGTGCCACTGGTATCATGTTGTCCTCCTGATTCCGTGCTCTTGGCAATGATAGGCTCCAACTTTTCAACCGTATGACCAGTTTCCTCTTGCATCAAAGAGTCTTGCACTCCATTATCATACACTTGCTGAAGTTATGATCTTCGATAAATCGAAGACGAGACCGATGTCATGAGTTTTAATATTGTATCACGGAAAACTCGAAGCTCGGTATGTGTATCTCGAAGAAATGATTGGCAAATCACTGAACTTTCAGGCTTGATGATATTGAATTCGAGGAAAGGCGTGAGTTGTGTCACAAGATCCTTATATGCAAGTGCCGATGCAGAGTGATTAAGGTTGTCATGGTTGAGTTGCTCGGCGAGTTGGGTCAAAGTGGTGAATATTGAGTCGATGAATATATGACGATCTTGTCCAAAGATGGTCACAAATTCGCTCCCTCCTTGAATCCTCGAAAGAGTGACAAGATGGGACTGAAGCATTTGAAATGAAGTGATGCCACTTTTCCTAACTTTGTTTTGCATTAAATGCGATTTTCCCTTTTGACATGTCGAATCGAACGAATCCATTAAATATCAATTAAAAATGACGTGGATGTTGTTGTTTTCGGGTTTTTAGAATTCGTGAAAAAACGAAAGACCCGTAAATAACACTTAAAATTCCTCGATTGATGATATAAATGAAGCCCGTTACTTTGACTCGTCACGTTTGTCTTTAAATCCGGCCACAATAACGTTTAACCCGACAAATATTTTTCCACGTTAACTTTTAAAATACCCGCCTCAACACGATTTGCCAAAAAATTCATAAACAAAATATACTACACTAGAAATATAAAAGTGACAAAATACAAAAATAAGTTTAACTAACTAAAAAAATAGATAATAAAATAAAATATAATATTTGAAAAATAGAAAATAAAATTAGAAAACTAAAAATAGTTTTAAAAGACAAAATAATAAAACGTTTTTTAAAAATTCAAATAATTGCCCTCTAGTGTAGAAAGTCTCAGTCAAAATAATCCACCACAAAAACAAAAAATAAAACACCACTCAAAATCGAGGCCCAAAATACTCTTAACAGCTATTTAAGACTATTAACAAATGTGGGATGAAACAGAAACATCGTTCACACACGTGGCAGTCAAACGAAAAAGTCTAACCTTGTTATATCCGCCTGATATTTAAAGCCTCTAAAAAATCACTTTCTCACACACTAACCCTAATCTCACTCTGTTACTTTGTAAACTCCGCCTCTATTCTATTACTTCTTCTCTCCCAAAACAGTATCTCTCACCTCTCAATCCTAAACATATCAAAGACAAAAAAAAACTAAATCTCAAACGTGATTTCTGATCATCACACCCCACGAATCAAGTGAAACAGATGAATTTAAACCAGAACGAACACAAGGTGTGGCTTCAAGATCATATAATTGGTCTCGGGTAGGTTTTGTTTTTCGATTAATCATAATCTTTCTCTCATCTGTCGAGTCATTCTTGTCAGTATTGGGTTGAGTCTTGAAAAAGAGAGTCCTTGTTGGTTCTTTTAATATCAACGAAACAGAGAAAAAGATATAACAACCTTGTTATAAACTTTTCTTTAACTCGAATATCAATAGGGTTAATACTTACAAAGATCAATGATGTACTGATTTACGTGAATATAGATTTTAATAGATCTTGACAAGCATGTCGTTATATCACAAAATTAAGACTGAGATCAAGATGAGTTATAGATATACGAGTCTTGGGTCTGTTTTGATCAGAGTCAAATGTCGGTTGTGGGTAATGGATTCTTTGGTTATCGAGGGTCTTGAGTCTGGTATGGGTAAGGGAGTGTGGGTAATTATTTGGTGTCGAGTGAATTTTTTGGTATGGGTAAGGGAGTGAAGTTTTTAGGTAAGGGAGGGTGAGACGAGGGTGTAAGGTGAGGGAGTGGAGTGTTGAGAGTTGAGAGTTGGTTCGAGTATGGGAGGTGTGGTGTTTTGCTTTAGACGAGAGTGTGAGGGGTGTGAGGTTGTTTGGTTCGAGAGTATTGTGAGAAGACGAGGGTGTGAGGATTGGGTGAGGGAGTGAGTTCGAAAAGTTTCAGACCGAGAGTGTGTTTGGGTGTGTTTTGTTTGAGTGTATTGGGTGGGATTTGAGTGTGTGTGAGTATGTTGTTTGAGGGTGTGGGTGACCGAGAGGATGCGTGTGCGAGTTGAGAAAGGGTTTGTGGGGTTTTTGGATTCTGTTAAGCGAGGGTGAGTCGAGTGAGTGATGGGTTCGAGTGTTGGTGTCGAGTCAAAATGTTTCCCGTTTTGTTTGAATTGTCAATGCTTCGTTCGGAAGTTCGTTCGTTCGGAACTTACTTCGTTCGGAAGTTCGTTCGGAAGTTCGTTCGGAAGTTCGTTCGGAAGTTTGTTCGGAAGTTTCTTTGATCCAGAATTTTGGTTCCGAAGAAACTGATTCGGAACTTGATGAGACTGAGATACGATGAAAGACAGTTGGACAAAATTTGACAGAAACCCAGAAAAGCTTAGAAAAACAGATAAAAATGATACTAAAAATAAAAATAAAATAATAAAAAATATAAAAAAGATTTAAAAACTGATGATAAGAGAAACCTGATGAATATATTTGATACGAATATATGAGAAAAATTGATTATTTAAAAACAAATTTAATAAAAATAGATGATTTAGAAATTGATAAAATTGAGACATTAAAAACAATAAAAAAATACAAACTTTTTATAGAAATTGATGATTAAAAAAAATTTTGTGATTTTTATATAAAATAAGTAAATCAAAGATTTAATTATGATTTAAAGCATAAAAACACTAACTTTTTATTAAAAAATACAAACTTTTTAAGGTTTAAGCGTGATTATATCAAAACCCACCAAAATCAATAAAAAATAAAAGCAAGAATAAACCAATCAAACCTTGGCTCTGATACCAATTGAAGGTCTACGAGATCTTTGGCTTATTCTACATGATGGATTTGATGGATTTGATGTATAAAGATGGTTGATTAATATAAGAAAGATGAGAAGGGAGATGAAGGAGTAGAGAGAGAAAGGAGAGAAAAGAGAAGAGTAGAGAGAGAAAGTAAATATTGATTGTAATTAATGAAAATGACCAACCCCTCCTAACATACTAGGAGGGGTATATATAGCCCACCCTACATGTGGGCTATAAGGACTATACGTTTACTAAGTAGATCACGAGCCCATTACATAATTATCGTTGGAGCGACCGATCCTTCATAAATACGTAAAAACGTATTTCCAACACCAAGACTTCGTAACCAAAGTACAACCAAAACAAAAGATTTAAATTGTTTTGAACAAAAGGAACGACAAACATTCAAAGAGTTTATATTACAAAAACAGTGCACAACATCATTCCCGTGGCTTCCAAGCTTCACCCTTCTTGATTACCTGAAATACATGTGAGAAAATCATCAGCAAAAATGCCGAGTGAATCTATAGGTTTATATAATTATTTTGAACACAAGAAAAGATTATAACTTTGTGGCATACTTGAAGGCAACATGCATCAAATAATAATTTGCATCAACAATAATAATTTTATATAGCATAAATTGCAATAAGCTCATGGAACCGAGCCCTTAGACACTCCGTTAGGTCTAATAAGACAAGAGATTTATTAATTGTCGGTTACCTCCAGATTATTGGTACATTGCCGTATACCTGACTTCTCAATACAATATGTTCAAACAGTGTGGAGGTCGGGCCTAAGCTTCTATGACAAGTCCACAAAAACTGAACCGGAGCGACTTCCCCCGTAGATCTATTAATTGTACTAGCGGCTAGCCCATCATTAGCTAGTTAACGGTCCATAATTGAGGCTTTAACAAAGGCAATCACTTAATGCAATTTAAAGGCAACCACGGGTCCATTCATAGAAGGACAAGCATACCATAAAAATCTTGTGTTCTAAGTTTATAAAACATGCATTCCCCCTCGCGGGTTTCTAAGATCATACAATTACGCAAACGAGGCTATAGACTCACCTTAAGTAGTAGAAGTAGTTGAAGACGATCGCCGACGATAGATGATGCCCGAAAAACACGACAACCGCAACCTAACAAATAAGGTGCGTACATTAATAATAGACTCGAGAAATAATTGATACATAATAAAATCAAACTCAAGTATAAAATCACGACAAATCGAGTGAAAATGACACAAGTGGTTCTATTATACTCTATTATACGTTGACTTTATTATTCTATGCCTTTAATAAAAATCTGCCGGAACATACCAAATGTCCAAGCCGTTTTCCCATACTTAGACACATCAAATTTTTATGATACTACTCAGAGAACTTACTTACTATATGTAGAAAGTCCTCCCAAGAGCCCATTAAAAGATTTTACTTCTAAAGTTCCCTGCCCGACTCATCTTTGAATCACAAAATCCGGACAGTTTAGCGACCTTGACTTACGAAACCATTTTGACCATTCTTAACAACTCCATTTATAAAACCGCCACTTGATTCTAAAAATAGACTCAAAATTATAAACTTTGAGCCTGAGAACAGCCCTTGAATCATTTTGAAACTCATTTTATAGTCCCCGAGATTCGATCCAAATATCGACAACAATTTTCGGATTGTGTCGACACTCGTCTCCCGGTACACGAAAATCAAATTAGTGTATCTTCCACCTCGTTTGGAGTTGGAAGGCCTACTTTATATCAAATCGAAGCTAACGAAATTCTCTACGACATAATCCCATAATAACAACCTATAATCAGACTTAAGACCCCCGGAATTGGCCTCAAACCTACTGCCTAAAATTGACCATTTAAAAACCATATAAAATCAATTTTTCAACACTTTTTACCCATTTCTATACCAATAATATGATCATTCTAACACTCCTACACTATGATCAAACCTCTAACACACTTGCATGACCCTTTTACAAAATTTATAAAAAAATTCAAACACAACAACTAGTAGAATCACTAGTCATATTAATATACAATATAATAAGATGATCATACAATAGATTAATTTAATCAAAATTCAAAAAAATAAAAAGTAGATGTATGTAGGTAAATTTCATACCAAAATATAGTCCTTTGAAAATCTAGGATGGGACTTAATTTAGTTTTGGAAGATTCAATGAAGAAATCAAAAATTTGGGGGTCTTTTGGGCTTGAGGGTGTACGGCTAAAAAGAAAATGGGAGGAAGAAAGATGGTGGTTTTTGTTTAAATGATTTTTAATTGAAAAGTGCTAGTGGAAAAATTATATATAGTGTAAGGTTAGGGTAGTTTTTGCCAATTTGTGATAGTTTTGGTCTAAAATGTAAATATTAGTTAAAAAGCGGGAAATGACTAAAAGTCAATTTTACAAATATTTACAGAACTCGGGTTTTGTAAAAATACTTAAAAATTTAAACGCACACGAAAAATAATAATATAACGACTCGATACGTAATTAAAACGATATCGTCGAAAGTATTAAATATCGAAACGATCGATAATAAAATATAAAATTTTGGGCATCCGTCGGTATCGCGATCACTAGTAGTCCTCGTTGCTCGTCAAAATATTAAAATAAAATATTCAATATCGGTTTCAACTTAAACCGTTAAACATAATAATATTTAACGTCATAAATACTTCAAAAATATTTGAAAGTAAGATTAAGTAATGACCTTATTTTTGTGGGTTTTACATAGGTCACCATTTAGGAATGCACTTTTTACATCCATTTGGTAGATGATGAAGTTCATGTAAGTGGCATAAGAAAGGAAGATTCGTATGGCTTCCATACGTACAACTGGAGCAAATGTTTGATCAAAATCAACACCAGGCTCTTTATTGAATCCTTGGGCCACCAACCTAGCTTTATTTTTGGTCACCACATTGGTTTCATCTCTTTTGAGCTTGTAAACCCATTTGGTGCCAGTGGTTGATTTACCATATGGAAAAGGAACCAATTTCCAGACTTTGTTTCTTTCAAACAGATTGAGTTCCTCTTGCATGGCATCCACCCATCCAGGGTGTGTGAGTGCTTCAGAAACCTTTGTAGGTTCAATTTCTGAGAGAAAGTTTGCATAGAGGCATTCTCTAGATGAAGCAACACTCAGTTTCTTTGCCATAGATCTAGTGACTCTACCTTCACCAGGATTGCCTATTATGTTCACAAGTTGTATGTGACTAATTTTAGTCCATGATTTTTCTAGAGCTGGAGAATAGGCACTGGTATCATGATTAGAGCTAGAACTTGGAAGTCCATGATATGGACTTGGACTTGGATTATCTCTAGTGTCTACTGAAGGATATTCATTAGACAAAGGTTCAATCAATTGAGGGCTTCCTTCTTGGTCATAAGCAACACATCCAAGACCTAATTCCCTAGAGATGGTAGGAGAATTTTGAGCAAGGGGCTCGGATTGTTCATCGGCAGCTTCATATGATTGATCATTTTGATCATGTATGTTAGCATGCTGATTGTTTTGAGACTGAGCATTTTGGTCATTTGTGTTGCCTTGCTGATCATTTTGATCATTTTGAGACTGATCATTATTTGATTGACAGCCATCAGTATGTGATACTGAAGGATTTCCTTTTGTAGGACTTGTCATATCTTCAAATGGATCAATATGAGAGACCGAGTTGCTTGTTTGATATCTTTGAGAAGGCTCATAATGTTGAAATTCATCAGATGGATAATTGTGAGATTCATCAATATGAAGTTCATCATCTATTGGATTTGTAAATGTGAGAGCTTCAGAACTTTCATTGAATGGGACCTGATAGGTTTCTTCAATAGATTGTCTTATTGTGTTGAAGACTATGTATGCTTTAGATACTAGAGAGTATCCAAGGAAGTAACCATCATCAGATTTTTCATCAAACTTTCTAAGGTGATCCTTGTGATTGTGAATGAATACTGGACACCTAAACACATGTAAGAATAAGATGTTTGGAATTCTCCCCCTGAAGAATTCATAGGGAGTCTTCATTTGTCTCTTCACAATGATGGATCTATTTTTAGTGTAGCAAGCAGTGGCTACAACATCAGTCCAAAAATGCTTAGAGAGAGCAAATCCAGCAAGCATTGTCTTTGCTGCTTCAATCAAAGTTCTGTTCCTTCTTTCAGCTACACCATTTTGTTCAGGTGTGTAAGGAGATGAGAAATTTTGGGAAATTCCTTTGTCATCACAGAATTTGATCAATTTTTGATTTCTGAATTCATTGCCATTGTCAGTTCTGAGTTGTTTGACATGAGTGTCATTTTGATTTTCAACTCATTTGATGAAAGACATAATGGCATATGGTGCATGACTTTTCTTTGTCAGAAAATATACCCAGGTGTACCTAGAGTACTCATCAACAATGACAAGTGTATATTATTCATGACAAATGGCCCTAGGTGATAATGGGCCAAATAAGTCCATGTGAAGCAAATGAAGACTTTCTTTGATTGAGAAAGTTTGCTTTGTTTTGAAACTGGCCCTATGGTGCTTCCCTTTTTCACATACTGAGCATGGTTTGTCCTTGGAATAGACAAGTGAAGGAAGACCAATAACAAGATTTTGTTTTGCCAGCAGAGTTACTGTTTTGAAATTAAGATGTGGGAGCCTCTTATGCCAAAGCCAATTGGTGATATTGGAAGCTTTAGCAAAGAAGCATGTCTCCTGAGTAGAATTCATGTTCATGACATAAACATCTTTGACTCTTGGAGCAATCATCACAATTTCATGATTGGAGTTGAAGATTGTACCTTTTTTCATCAAACAGCACAAGATATTTTGCATCACAAAGTTGACTTATGCTGATGAGGTTGTGCTTCAATCCATTGACATATGCTACCCTTGAGAAAACTATACCATTTCATTTTACTGAACCAAATCCTTTAGTAGTAGCTGATGAGTTATCACCAAAAACTACTTTAGGACCTTGTTCCTCCTTATACTTGTGTAGATAACTTTTGGTGTCAGTCATATGCCTGGAGCAACCACTATCTAGGTACCAAATAGGTTTCCTGAGATCACACTGCATAAGTTAAAGAAATGGTCAGTTTTGTTTTGAAACCCACCTTTGTTGGGTGGGGGTTTTAGATCTAGAAGGTGTTCTAGATCTGAAGGGTCCTCTTGTAGAGGGTGTGTGTGATTGCTCAGAAAAAGAAGAGGTTTGAACAGCTTTTGCTTTCTTACCCTGGAGGGCTTCACCTCTTTTGAACCACTCTATATGGTTGTGATCAGATGTAGTGTGGACATCGCTTCCACAAGTTTCACAACATTTGATAATAGAGTTTGGGTTTCTTGGTTTAATACCTCTTCTGAGTGAGATGATTCGATTATGTCCATGAGTGTCATGGTCATAACTTTCACAAATATTACACACAGGGTAATAGTGGCAGTGATTTGAGTGATGATTTCCCATACCACAATGAATGCATGGTGGGAAAGGCATATTTCGCCTGGAATGAGATGCTTCAGTATTGTGAGCATCAGCACTAGTTTTGGACAGCATATACTGAGTATGTTCACAAGTGCGATGATCAGTCCTCTCACATTTAGTACAATAAATCACTCTTATGCAAATTTGAGTGAGATGGTTGTTTAGACCACATAACTCACAAGCCCTTTTAAATTGTGTCTTGTACTTTAAATGAGGATAGTCTGAAGGTTCATCTCTAAATCGAGTTGGTGTTTGCTGCTGCCTGAGTTTCAATTTAAGATCATTGATCTCTTTCATGACAATAGACATTCTCTTATCTTCCTCAGATCTAGCATTCTTTAGTTTATTTGTTGAAACTAAAGAGGTATTTCCCATATGTGAACCTCAGCAGGAGCTGAAGAGTTTTTTGAAGTGTCAATTTTGACATGTTTGGACGAACTACCTTTGTGTGTGGTGTGTGACTTGATGATAGAGTAGATTGATTTGGGTCTAGTAGAGGGTTCAGCACCAGCCAGCTTCTCCAAAGGAGGAAGTTGGGTACTTACTTCATTCTCTATATCATCATCTGAGTCATCCTCAGTAACTGAGGATTTAACTGGTGTTGAAGTGTCAGTATTTGCTTGAAACTCAGGAACAAGGATTCGTCCAGTGTCATGATTGGGTAAATTCTCTTCACCTGACCTTTCAATGTTAGGGATCGAGCTACCATCCTCATTTTATGCTTTGACAAAGACAATAGATTTGGTGCTGGAGGATCCTTCAGCACCAAGCATTTTCCTCTTTTGAGCAGGAATTTGTTCACTTATGCATTGATTTACCCTATTAGAGTTTCTAAGCCAAGATTTAACAATATCTTTTGCTTCTTTTAGTTCAACTCTTAGGGAGTTATTTTCCTCCAAAATTTCTTTGTTCAATTGTTGAAAAGTAAGAATATCATGTTTAGCTTCTTTTAGCTCTATTTGCTTACGTTCAAAATCATCAAGTTTTAGAACAAGTTTATGAAATTTTTCAAGAAAATTGTGTCTTTGTTCTTCAACAAATTTTAGATCAATGCACAAGTAATCAAAGACAAATTTAATGTCATCTTTATCTTATAATTCAAGAAGAGTTTGTACCTTTTTGATTGTGACATTGACCCATTCACCATTTCTGGCACTTTCTCTGGCCACAACATTGGTGTTAGCCCCTTCATCATTATCAAGTGCCATCAGCACTTTCACATTAACCATTTCATCATCATCTGAAGAAACATCTTCTTCATCCCATTCATAAGCTTCTACAACAAGCCCTTTGTTCTTGTCTTGCTTGGGGACCTTGGAAGAGGAACTTTCAGTACTCATGAGGGCCAGTCTAGCTTTAATTTCTCTTTATTTGGCCTTAAAGTCTTTTGTTGGTCGAAGTTCAACCCTGTCTTGCTGAAATGAAGTAGAAGCAATTTGTTTTGGTTGAAATGATGATTGACCAGATGGTCTTGATTGAGCTGGCGAGGAATAGGAAAGGAGAGATTTTTTTTGAATAACAATCCCTATCATAGTGACCCGTCTTCCCACATTTGTAGCATTCAGTGTCAACTGAAGCTTTTGTGGAGCTGGAGAACTTGCCTTCTTTCTTAAAGAACCTTTTAGACTTGGCCAGAAGTGCCCTTTCATGAAATTCCTCTTTGAGGAATTTAGATATTCCTCACTAGTTCTAGTGTCTTCCTCACCATCAGGACTATCTTGGTAGTCTTGAATGACAGCCTCACTGAAGAAGGCCGTGGACAAGGGTGTAGCAATGGTTAATACTATACTCTTGATTGAGCCTTCAAAATCCTATCAACTAGGTTTTCTTCATATTTAAGATTCCCAAAAAGAGAGGCTAGATCACAATCTTTATTGTGATTAGCATTTCTCAAGATTTGGTAGAAACTGAGCCACTTCTTTGGCAATGCATTAACAAAAACTATGTTCATTTCAAGTATTGAAAGCTCAACACCATCAATCACAAGTTCATTCATCAGTGCTTTGTATCTTGTGAATGTCTGTATGAGGGTTTCCCCTTCTTTGTGCTTGAAGGTGTTGTATTGAAGCTTTAAATCCATGATTCTGGTTTCTTTTACATCGTAGAGTCCCTCATGGTAAAGAATAAGGTCATCCCATGTAGTTTTGGTTGTTTTGCAATTTACAACAGAATTCATTTGGTCATCTGGAAGCACAGACATGATGAGAATTTTGAGACGCTGATCTAGGTTAACAGCTTTTCAATCATCAGCAGTCCATTGTGCTTCAGGTTTTCTGTTGTCCCCAACCATGGGAACAAAAGGACCATTTTCAATGATTCCAAGGAATTGAGGTTCAATTCCAACCATAGGGACAAGAAACCTCTTCTTCCAATTTGTAAAATTGGCTACTTGTTGGGTCCACTAGATGTGGACCTTGCAGCCTGTCAGGAACGGTGAACGACTTCTGTAATCACAAGTCTATTCACAGAGAGACTCTATACACAGTATAAGTGCGGAATACAAATACTATAAAGAAGAACAAAATAACTATAACGACTTGATCCTTTTCTAAGGATTTCTAATATTAATAATAACTAGAATTATGTTCTATGAAGGTCTGTCTAACCCTTCTGCCTAAGGTTCCTTTTATACTACAAGGAAACCCTAATACATCATTAACCAAAACGTGTAAAACTGATATACATCTCCTTTCCTAACATATCTCATGCATATCCTAACAGAATAATAACTAAATAATAAAGTTTGACTTTATATAAGACCAGGAGCACGACTTGCTCCTACTACTACTATGACCAGGAGGAACTACATACCTCCTAGTCTACCTATTACAAATAACTATTCCAATGGTCCTAACAATCCTCCCCTAAACTTGAATTTGACCTGTTGAGTTCAAGTTTCCTGGTAAATCGTGCAACAAAGCTTGAGGATTGGAAAAGCAAAAGAAACAGCAGCATCAGCAATATAAGAAACATAATAACCGCTGCAACAAGGAACACTAGAAGCTTCTCCAAAGCTCGAAACAAATCTGCATCGTGTTGAATCTTCACGGCAACATGAGCAGGTTTGATGAGCCTTTACCAAGTAGCTGCTCGCTCTTGGGCTAGCCAGTCTTTATGGTGGAATAAGCATCACCCTGAGAGACCAGAACCCAGCCCAACTCTTAGAACGTGAATCAATGGTGAGTGGGGGTACCCTGATGATTTTAGGCAAACCATCACAGCCGTCAACGGATTTGATATGTCTTTACCAGAAGCCGTACCCTTCTGGACTCGCTAACTCTTAGCAATGAAGCATCGGTGAGTTGAAAACCCTATAGCTTTGAGCAAGCTATTATAGCTATCAACGGATTTGATAAAATCTTTACCAAGAGCCGTACCCCCTTGGATTAGCCACTTTTCAGTCTAGGACCATGGCAAGTGAAAACCATCCAGTTTTGGGTAACCTGGCAACCATTAACGGATTTGAGAATCACACAAGGAGCCGTACCCTCAAGGTGAATCAACTCTTTCTTGTCTGTGAGACATATTGAGCTGAGCACCATTTGTTGTGTGGACCAAGTCCAACACCAGATGAAACACCAAACCAGCACAAGTGTGAATCAGTCAAAAGGAACCCAAGGTTTGAAAAAGTATAAGCAGATATTAGATTATTCACAAGTGTAAAATCCATGATTTGTTTAAAGTATAAGCAGATATTATATAAAAAGTATATTTTTTTTAACTATCTAAAATGTAAGTCACCAATCACTATACATATTGGTGAAAAGAACTGCAGTATAAACAGATGAACAAAAAAAACAAAACATAAAAACTTACAAACAAACCCATCACATACCAGACGCAGCCACCTTCTCAGCTTGCAACCGTGCTTGGATCCCTTCCACCAGAGTAGTAGCCATAGAAGTCTCATTCCCGGAAGGGGCATTGGAAATCTGCAAGTGACAAGCAAGCATGGCCTCCATACTAGCAATAGTTAACGGATAATCAAGATCCGTAAGCATGAATACCATGGCACCATACTCCAATTCCAAGACATGCACTCCACAGCCAGCATACAACTTCCATCTCTTGATTACCCAGCGTGGCTGATCCTTCCAGACACCAGAATGTGGAGCATGTGGAGGGGAATCAAGCATCATCTTGAAATCAGCCCACATTGTCAGACCAGGCCAGGAGGGCACTTCACTAGGATGAGTAGGCATACCAGCATCCTCAAACCCATACAACGACATAAGATCCCTACGATCTACCCAAGTCAACACATCTTGCAAACCCGAAGCATAACGAACATAACCATCACTGATGGAAATCCTATGGGTGAAAGTACCAGGAATAGTGGTGGATGGCTTAACCGTCCAAGCAGTAATAAACCCCGTACCCATTGGCAATTCTGAGTCATTGTCGGAAGCTGCATCAATAAGATTTTCGGGAGCACGCTTCTCATAAGGAACAGACTTGCCACATCTAGCCATCTTCTTGCGAATGGAACGACGAGGAGTTGGAGCACCAGACGAGGTTTCAACCTTTAGCTTCGCAGCAGGAATAGGATCAGCAGAAGTAGAATCAATACCTTGTCCAACCAAAGGATCAACGGTAGCTGCACTAGGAGAATGAGTAGGTTTAGAGCCAGTCACGGGTGGTGAGGGTTGTGCCATATCAGGAGTAGCAGTGGTGGTGGTAGTGGTAGCATAGGTGGTGGTAGTGGTAGCATAGGTGGTGGTGATGGTAGGACCCGAAGATGAAACAGGATGAGCAATCGAAGGTGTAGGTGTGGTACCAGCAGTAGAAACATCAACAACAGATAGGATACCAGTAGAACCAAGAAGAACATTAGATGAAGAACCAGGAGCAACAGCAGGTTGAGAAGTAGGAACCACTCGTGGAGGAGGAAGATAGATGAAACGCTCCGGAACCGGTGTGTTCTGACGCTTGATCATTCGTTCGTATAGATCCTTAAGCTCGTCAAAAGATAATGCCTGAACTCGTTCCCATGTCCAACCAACAGTAAAGTGAGCACCCGACTGATATTTGACATACCTCTGCATTAACTTTCGCTCCTCAGTTCGTGTCAAAGGCCTGTTCTTACGCTTTTCACGTAGTTGAGCAGCAAGCGATAATTTTTGCTTACGCATTAACGCCATTGCTCGAGGAATACAATTCTGCTCATTCACATCAGAACCCAAGAGATCAGTAAACTGTGAATAATCCGAGGTAAGAGTAGTAAGAACCCGCATCCAATCGTTATCATCCTAATGCATAGCATCATGCTACAACTGTTCACGTCTTTGCTTCTGAAGAGCTTCCTCCTCAGCCCTTGCAACTTGGTAAATCTCCGCTTGCATTCTTTGCGCAGCCTCCTCACCCAACCTATCCTCCTCAAGTTGTCTGCGATTACGCTTGCGAGGGGGTGAGGGAGCATCAGTCATAGGGGCTTTCCCCTTAGGATCATGAGACGGTCCATCAGTAGTACCAGCAATATCTTCCTTTGTTCTAGGTGTAGCAGCAGTAGGAGGGATGCTTGAAGAAGTAGGAGGAATCGGCAGATCATCATATGACTTATCAGCAAACGCAGCCTTTGCCAACAAATTCAAGCCATCCTCCACAAGATCTTCAACCTCCTCATCAGAATCAGACTGAACCACATGCTTCTTCCTCCTCCTATGCTGTGTCTCCAAAGCTTTAATCCGGTCAGCCATGGGAAGAACAAATTCCCTGGTAAGCTTACGATGTTGATTCAAATCCGCCTCCAAAGAAAGAAACCTTTCATGGCACCTGTGCATGAGATCAAGCAAAGA
This sequence comes from Glebionis coronaria, assembly GCA_025667525.1. Lineage (NCBI taxonomy): Eukaryota > Viridiplantae > Streptophyta > Magnoliopsida > Asterales > Asteraceae > Glebionis > Glebionis coronaria. Next base: position 651,692,863 of record CM046874.1, read on the forward strand.
AGTCAGTGTAGTAGGCTCCTCCGCTTTCCCACCAAGAGGACTTGGGTCTGGGAAGGCTTCATTGGAACCAGAAGCAATAAAGGGGTCATCATTATGAGCACGAGAACCAAAGGGCTTATCAGTAGAGTGAGTGACTGTACTAGGAGGGGGAGTATCCACAAATGGAGACGAATGTGGCATAGAAGAGGGGGCAACCTTGGAAGTGGATGGCATTTCAACCACCACTTCCTCAACTGGCTCTTCCACAACCACATTAGATGAACCACCAGTAGGATGCTCCTCCTCCATAGGATCATCACCTAATGGAAGTTCCTCCTCGGCTTCGACAGCCGGAGGAACAACAACAGGAGGACCTTGGGCAAGGCCCAGCATTGCATCAGTAAGGGGCCTCTAATCCCCTTTAAACCCATGAGCCATATTGTAGTAAACTTTAGCAGTAAGCTTGGGGGGCTCGTACTCCTCCCTATCACGAGGTAAACACACAAGTATTTGCTGCAAAAACCTAGGATACATCAAAAATTTCTTCCTAGATCCAGTACTAGTCAAATTGCTAACCATCCCATCAAACAAATAGCGAGAAAAATTAAACATCCTTCCCTGTGCTATGCAGATCAAACCAGTAGCCAAAGGAGTGGGAAAGGCATCCCAACTCCCAGACTTGGGGCTTAAACAGTGAATCAAAAAGTGCACTAGAAGCTTCCACTGAGGGGAAAACCTATTCTTTTGGAAGTTGAACTTCCCCCATGGTTATACCCAATAGCAGCCATCCCCTCCAAAACCTCAGCATTGGGGATGGAAACAACACCACCTTCATCTTGAAGATGAAGGGAACTCCTAATAGAAGCTTCAGTAACCACATAAGAACGTCCATCAATGGTAGCATGGAGTTCACGTAGGCGACCAAACGCAGCCACAAGAGTAGCAGTATCCCAAAACTGGCGAATCATACTATCATAAACAATTGGGCAAACAGTAAAAGCATAGCTGAGGTTAGAAGCCTCAATAAACTCTAGTATGTCTGTGAATTCATCACATTTAGGACCATCTCCCAGATATGCTACCTTATTGTGAGCAAGTTGGTAGACCAAAGCAGCCATTGATGTTGATTGGAAATGATGGAAGATGATTGGTTAGGGTTTGAGAGAGTAGGAGCGTGTGTGTGTGTGTTATGATTGTGATGAATGAGTCAAGGGAGGTAATTGACCATAAATAATGGTCTAGTAACTGTTCATTGACCCCTAATAATGTGGGTTGCCCTTTCAAATTATGCAGTTAATGCAAAGTAACCACTTGCCCCTTATAACATTATTTGCAAATCCCAATGTACCAAAGTTAAATAAGATGATATATACCAGAATTAGCTTGCGTTGACTAAAAGTCAAAACGCATAAGGGTCAACACTAGAAGCACAACGTGGTCAACAGAAGTCAACGAAGTGAACAGAGACCCAAACCAAGACTAGAAGCCAACCATTACTTGATAAGGAAGGATTTTTATCCACTAGAAGCCAACCATAAATGACTAGAAGCCAACCATTAATGAAGACAACCACCAGAAATGAGCAAAATCCTCCACTAGAAGTAACACACACCGCAAGAACCCATACAATCTGTTGTTAAAAAAATACCAATATGTTAATATGTGCAAGTAAATATGTACACTAAGCCTCCCCTCAATCCTAGGTCTCAAGGATTGACCATCCCAATATGAACCACCAAGTGGTTGAACCGAGGACCATCAAAGGCTTTAGTCAACAGATCAGCAACATTATCATCCGTATGAACCTTAAGAACCTGTATCAACTTCTTCTCATTGGCATCCCGGATAAAGTGGTGCCAAATTTCAATATGTTTTGTACGTTGATGAAAGACGGGATTCTTCACAATGCAGATAGTGCTTTGGTTGTCAATGAAAATTTTGGTGTTCATAAAGTTGAACCCATAATCCAGCATCTGATTTTGAATCCACAAAACTTGTCCACAACAACTAGCAGCAGCTACATATTCAGCTTATGTTGAACAAGTAGCTACTATCATCTATTTCTTGCATTGCCATGAGATAAGTCTTCGACCCAAAAATTGACAACCACTAGTAGTAGATTTTCTGTCATTATTAGCACCTGCATAGTCACTATCACTATATGCTTCAAGAACAAAAGGTGATTCTCTAGGATACCACAAGCCTAGCTTGGGTTGAGCCTTGATGTACTTGAAAATCTTCTTGACTGCATTCAAGGTAGAAACCGTTGGAGCCACCTGATGTCTAAAACAAGCACTTAGTGCAAACATAATATCTGGATGTGATGCAGTCAAATACATGAGTGAGCTAATAATGGACCTGTACATGTGAACATTTATCGGAGGATCTGGGTCATTCTTGAGTTTGACTTTAGCAACTTCATAAGGTGTTGCTGCTGGTCTAAGAGGATCCATATCAAACTTCTGAAGGATCTCATGAACATACTTATCTTGACTTACGAAGATTCCATCCGACTGTTGCTTTACTTGAAGACCAAGGAAAAATGTAAGCTCTCCCATAGCACTCATCTAAAATTCACCCTTCATCAGTTGGTCAAACTCATCACACCATTCCTTTTTAGTAGAACCAAAGATAATGTCATCCACATAAACCTGAACATGGATAATGTCCTTGGTATTCCTCTTAAGAAATAGTGTTTTGTCAATTGTGCCTCTTCTATAGCCATGTTTCAACAAGAAAGTGGAAAGACGCTCATACCAAGCTCTAGGATCCTGATGAAGTCCATAGAGAGCTTTGACCACCTTGTACACTTTCTTGGGATGAAGTGGATCTACAAAGCCCTTAGTTTGAGTGACATAAACTTCCTCGTCAATCTTGCCATAGAGAAATGTACTCTTTACATCCATCTGAAAAACTGTAAAGCCCACATAAGAAGCAAAAGCCAAAAACAGACGAATGGCTTCAATCCTAGCAACAGGAGCAAAAACTTCAGTGTAGTCAATGCCTTCAAGTTGTGTATGACAACCAACCTCGCCTTATTTCTCACCACAATACCCCTTGCATCTTTCTTGTTTTTGAGAATCCATTTGGTACCAATTGCTGGCTTTCCATCCGACAAGTCAACTAGGATCCAAACATTCTGAAACAAGAATTGCTGCATTCCCCCCTGCATAGCCTCCACCCAACTTTGATCCTCAAGAGCATGAGAGACTAATCTAGGTTCCACCTGTGAAAGAAAACAAGCAAACAAACAATGTTGAAAGTCCGTATGATTATTACGCTTTTGATTCTCAATATAGCTCACAAGAGCATGATGATCAGACGTGGCCTTCTTATGCATTCTGCGAGTCTTGACAGTAGAACCAGGATCTCCAATGATTTGAGTAGTAGGATGGTCTTTGTGTGACTGTAACACTGGATTGGAAGCTACTTCCACTTCTGGTACCATGTTATTAAGATCCCCAACAAAGTCATCATCATATGAAGCAGAGTTGAAAATGCCATCTATTGGTTGCTTATGAATATCATCCAGCTTGAGAGAAGACTTCTTTTGATAGTTCCCCAGGTCAGAAGGACTTGAGAATCTAGTATGGGAAGTGGAATCACTAGCCGGACTACCAATAGGTGTTGAACTAGCACTAGGAGTAACAGTTGGAGTACTAGGAGCAGCTTTGTCAATAGTCGTATTCAAAGGAAACTCAAAGCCATCTTGAGCAGCTGCTGTAGTAGCTTCTTCTTGTTGTTTGAGTAATGTGTCAAGAGCTACTTGTGAATCCAATATATCTGATGGAGTTGCATCACTAGGAGGAGTAGGAGAGACTGTGGTGGAATATGATGGAACAACAAAAATATCATCCTCGTCATCTGAGTCTGAAAGACTAGAATGAGCACCTGCACTAGAAGTTGCAAACACTTGTGGACCTGCATCATGGTTAGTTTTGAATAGAAAATATCCTAATGAATCACTAAGATAATCAAGATCAAAATACCATTCAGGACCCTTGCCTTGGATGTTTGACTTCTCCTCAAAGTACCTGAGATTTATAGTTTCAATTACTCGCTTGGCTTGGAGATTGTACACACGATAAGCCCGAGAGTGAGCTGAATATCCCACAATGTATCCTTCATCTGCCTTGCCATCAAATTTCCCCAAATAGTCACTAGTATTCAGAATGGTGACAGGACACCCAAATGGCTTCAAATGAGCAATGTTTGGTACTTTGGATGTTAGTAGCTCATAGGGAGTCTTCTTGTGAGGATTTGTAATAGAAACTCTATTCAAAACATAACTTGTAGTATTGACAGCTTCTGTCTAGAATATGGTTGGAAGCTTGGAATCGGCAAGCATTATTCTTGCAGCTTCTATTAGAGTCCTGTTCTTTCTTTCTGCCACGCCATTCTGTTGAGGAGTTCTTGCTGCACTATAATCTCTTTTGATGCCTTTAGAATTACAAAGTGCTATGAGGTCTGCATTTTTGAATTTTGTTCCATTATCACATCGAATACCTTTAACCTTCTTGGACAACTGATTCTCTATAAGTGTAATAAAATCCTTGAGAATTGAGTAGGCCTCACTCTTCACTTGAACCACATGATGCAGAGTCACTGGCTTTGTCACTGAAAGTACATGAGACAAAGTCAATAGTATTAGTAGAACTTTTTGGGGACTCATGCATCTGCGATCCATCCAAGTCATTATGCCTAGGAGTGGGCATGAAAGTTCCTGTAAGAGGTGGAGGGACAGCGTGCATTTCTGCTGCTGGTTTAAACCTATTGTAGCTAGGTGTTCCCTCTTCCTCCTTGTCAAGATCAAAGATACTTGAAAAAGATAAATCAAACACGTCTTCTGAATCAATATATTTACCAAATCCTAACCCTCTTTTAGTCCTACCAGACATGCTACTATCAATTAATTTTGAAAGATTTTTAGGTGCCTTTTGCCATTTTTCAAATCTCAGAAGTGTAGCATCTAATTTTTCCTTCATTTCTTGTTTTTCTTTGATACTGTCATCTTTTACCTTTTTTGTGTATTTAAGCATATTTGTTGTGTTTTCTAAATCAATGTTCAGTATCCTAATTTTATCCTCATACTCACGTTGAGTATCTTGAAGCCACCTCTTTTGTTGTTCCAATGTTTTTAAAGAAGCCTTATAGGCTTGAACCTCTAAAAAATACTTATCATTCTGATCATATAAGTCATTATATTGGGACAACAATTCTGAATATTTATCATGACAACCAAGAGGACAATGTTGTACCTGAGGTGAGATGCCCATAAGAGCAAACTCTTCTACTTCCTCGGCATCAGATAGATTCCCAGCAATCATTGCAAACACGTCAGTAGAAAGCTCAGTTGTTTCTAGGGTAGCATTCTGATGATCATTCCAGTTGACCATAGAGTCAACAGACACCAACGCCTTCTTGTCATCCTTCACCTCCTGAATCATAAAAGCTGAATATCTGCTCTTCTCCTGGTCATGCTTGTTAGGTAATTCCCTTGCAAAGTGACCTTGCTGCTGGCAGTTATAGCATCGAACCTTGCTTCTGTCAAACCTTGCGGGCTCTCTTGGATTATAATTAAATTTTTGACCGGCTTTCTTCTCAAACTTGTGAACCCTAAGAGTGAGCATGGCCATCTGCCATTTTAGATCCATTTCATCCAGGTCAAGTTTATCAACCTGTTTGAAGTCATCAAAAGCAAGTTGCTGTTGAGCATCAACGTCAGCAACAAAAGAGTGAAGAACAGCTTCTACCATGCTACCAGACTTGGCTTTTGGTTCAGGAGTAGAAGTATGCTGAAAAGTATGTTGAGAAGACACAATATTGCTTGGGCTACTTGCATAAGACATGGGACTGGATCCCATAGAACTCACAAAGGCAGAGTTAGCAGGAGTAGGAAAAGAATCACTTGAGTATCCCCTCACATAAGGCTCAAAGGTTTTGAGCTTATGAAACAAATCATCAAAATTAAGATAGTCAAGCCCACCTTTTGCTTTGAGAGAGATTACCACCTGATTCCATGAGTAGGGTAAGGCTCTAAGAAACCTTGCATTGATATCACCATCGTCAGGTTTCGACCGAAGTTGATTCAACTGGCTCAATATCTTTTGGAACCTGTCATATCCTTGATGGATACCTTCAGTTTCTGAGATCTTGAATTCTGTGAATTCATCTCTCAGCATGGATCTTTGCATTTTCTTTGACTCCTTATTTCCACCAAACCTTACTTTTATTCCATTCCAGATCTCTCTAACATCATCCAAATGATAGAAGTCACCCATGTGATCATCAGGAAGAGACTGAAACAAAATAGTTTTTGCTTTGATCTCCTTCTGAACAGCTGTGATTTCTTCATGAGTTTTAGGGTCAAGAAGAGTAATATTACCATTCTTGTCTCTTCCAGTCAACTTCCTGCTGTTTCCATTCAGAATGATCTTCCAAAGGTCTTGATCAGTGTTGGTGATCCAACATTCCATCTTCATTGCCGAACTAATTCGACCTTTTTCAGAAGAGGAAACTTACCATTTGTGTTGGAAACCGTAGCAATGATCTGCTGAGGTTGTTGAGTTCTAGGAGTACTATCTTCTCCTGTTTGAGTAGAACTTGAGGCAGACATGATTAAACAAAGATGTTAGTAATGAGAATAATTTATTCTTCTTGTATAGAGACTCTCCCAGGCTCTGATACCACTTGTTGGGTCCACTAGATGTGGATCTTGCAGCCTGTCAGGAACAGTGAACGACTTCTGTAATCACAAGTCTATTCACAAAGAGACTCTTTACACAATATAAGTGCGAAATAAAAATACTATAAAGAAGAACAAAATAACTATAACGACTTGATCCTTTTCTAAGGATTTATAATATTAATAATAACTAGAATTATGTTTGATAAAGGTCTGTCTAACCCTTCTGCCTAAGGTTCCTTTTATACTACAAGGAAACCCTAATACATCATTAACCAAAACGTGTAAAACTGATATGCATATCCTTTCCTAACATATCTCATGCATATCCTAACAGAATAATAACTAAATAATAAAGTTTGACTTTATATAAGACCAAGAGCACGACTTGCTCCTACTACTACTATGACCAGGAGGAACTACATACCTCCTAGTCTACCTATTACAAATAACTATTCGAATGGTCCTAACACTACCTCTAGTACAGGAGAAGCATTGAGTTGGCCACCCCTATATTCTAGGGTTTGTGGTATAACTTGAGCCATTTTTAGATCTTGCTTTGAAAACTTTTAAATGAGCAGTTTAATAAAATAAGAGTTTAGCTAATCAAACTGCTCTGATACCACTTGTTGGTCCCTTGTAATTCATTATTACTTATTAACTTAAGTAATAATTGTTTACTACGACTTAAGTGTGTTGTTTTAACAATAGATAAGAACTATGAATAATTAAAACAACAATACCAATATAATTTTCAACGTATAGACTTTTATTAGAATCAAATAAAGAATCTATAACCCACTTTGTTTGCGGAATAACAAAGCTGTTGAATGACAATGGGTTGTGATCTCCTCTACTTAAACGTCTAACCAAAGTTGAAGTCTAAGATCCAATTAAACGTTCATATGCATCTTGGTTATATGGTTTAGTTGGTAGCGAGAGAGAAAGGTTTTCTAAAGTTTAATCTCTTGTATTGGTTGACCCTTTCTCTCCCAATGTACACTCCTTATATAGGCAGTGTAAACTAGGGTTTGCATTTTGCATGTTTGAATGCATGGGTTTATCTAGTGGGTGGTTGATACCCATGCTGGATAAACAGTACAAAGTACATATTAAACTATTCTAGAAAAGATAAAGGTTGTACTTATATCTAAGTATACAAGCAACCTTCTTTGACTTAAAGTTATCTTTTAATGTAAACCATAAGAATACTAAAGAGTCTTCAGTATCCTAAAGGAGATCAACATCATTCAGTTTGGTATTATCAAACCAAACTGAACTGAAAGCCCTTCTTCAGTCCTTGTTCTTCAGCAACTAGACCGCCTAGTATTTGAAGCGAAGAATCCTTTGTCTTCTAAGTTAACTAGAAGGGGAGTGTTGAACTTTCTTTAGCTATAAAGTCTTCAGTAGGAACTTTGTTCCTCTGGTCATCCTTCAGCAGACTGGCCTTACTGCTGAGCATGAAACACTTAGGGGGATTTTATGTTCAAATCCTAGAGTTGCTTCAGGGTCAGTAAATACTAACCCAACAGGTCTTATACAGAATTCTTGTAACATTAAAATTGTTGATTTAAATATTTAGCGAATTACTTACTCTCGAGAATGTTTCATAAATTATTTCAATTTCTAGTTTACAAATGGTATTTTATATGTATTTTAAATATATGACACATAAAACTAGTTTGACGAAACGGAGCATCGCATTGCTAGTCCTAAGTTATGCATGTCCTAATCACCTATGCATAATTTAGAAGGAGTCATGCAAGGCTGAATAGTAGTCACCTCAGAATTTTTACAAGAACCAACTTTTTACTTATGTCTCTTAAAAAGTTAGATAAAATAAGGTTTTGAAAACCTTTACATATTATGCGAGTAGCACCCGTTCATGATATATGCATATATTTCCTTATCTTTTCTTGAACAAATTACGTGCCTGCATGTACATGTTTCTTTACTCAACAATATATGTTCTATTTATTACCTCATTTTCTCTTATGATACAATTCTATTTACAGTTCGTCTAATTACCGGTCATTGATACCAGACTTGGAAGTTTCAATATTTTTATGCTTCTTCATCGACCAACCTTTTAATCTACTTTGGTAGACCTTCGAAACGTCTCCAGACGCGAATAACGATTTATGACTAGACGTGGATAGTGATTTTTTATATCCGTCATGATGTGTGTCAGACTCTGTCGTCTCGAAATTCGCTCGTGTGAACCATGCGTTGATTTGGCTCTCTAATTGCCAATGTTGTTCCTTTTACTTGAATTATACACAAGTGACTATTTAAGGATTTTCGTTGATTCGAAAATTGTTGTGTGGCTTTTCTCTTTCGATCGTGTATCGACCACCGAGAAACTTAATAAGCCGTTGTTGGTGACACCAACCACACTCGAGAATTGATTACTTGCTAAACCTTTGTTTTCTTATTGTCTTATCATCGATGTATCTACTATATCATGTTCGTTAAGAATTGGTACGAATTTCGTTTTATTCCCTCCTGTCATTATTTGCATACTGATTGATGACTATTTGATGCATTATACACCTTTATGGATTTCAATAAATTATTATAAATTTTAAGAACGTTTTACACATTTTACCAAGTGTTTAAATTACCATAATACCCGTTTCAAGTTAAAAGTCAGATCTATACATCCTCCTTTGTATATTTATAACCAGTGTTTAAAAAGGACCTCGTGCCTTACCTTTTAAACTATTTGATTTTATCATATCAATTTAATTTATATTTCTATCAATGATTCTAAATAATTTGAAAATTTTTTATTTTCTCTAATCCTAACAATAAACCCGAGTTTTAACAATAATTCCATACAGTCATCCAAAAGCTCTTAAGCCGATCAAAATAATTATTTTGAACTGTTTTACTTTTACTTTGAAATCTTTATCAAGAAAAAGACTTAGCGACTATTTACTCACTAAATATATAGTTTTGATTTCAAATCACCAAACACCCTTATCAGCAATTATAACTATATTGGCACCATTTTGAAAGTGTGTTGGGTCCTTCAGTTGTAGATCTTTCAGTCTGTTAAGGATGATGAACGACTTCTGTAATCACAAGTCTATTCACATAGAGACTCTAAGGAAAACAAAGTATTTGTGCGGAATACAAACACTAAGAACAAGAAGAAACAGTTTAACTAAACAAATAACTTGATCCTACCTAAGGATTTCTAATATTATTGATATGAAATGAAAATGGTGAAAGGTGTGTCTAACCCTTCTGCCAATAGGTTCCTTTTATACTACAAGGAAACCCGAAACTACATTAAACACAAAGCGTGTAACAGATGATATGCACATCCTTTCCTAAGATATCTCATGCATATCCTAACAAACTAATACTAATAATAATATTTGACTTTCTAACAGACTAGGAGCACGTGTTGCTCCTACTACTACCAGGACCAGGAGGAACTACATACCTCATATTCCACCTATTACAAACCACCTATTAATAGGTCCTAACAATCCTCCCCTAAACTTGAATTTGACTGGTTGAGTTCAAGTTTCTTGGTAGATCTTGCAGAAACAAATTAAGGATTGAAACAGCACTCCCATAGCAGCAATAGAACCAGTACCAATCATAACACAAATCTTGCTACTACTAAGAACTCTGGGAAGCTTCTTGAAAGCTTAGAACATATCTGCCCTTGTTGAATCTTCACAGCAACATGAGCAGACTTGATAAGCCTTTACCAAGTAGCTCCTCGCTCTTAGGCTAGCTAGTCTTTGTGGTGAAATCAAGCATCACCCTGGTAGACCAGAACCTAGCCCAACTCTTAGAACATAAATCAATGGTGAGTGGGAGTACCCTGATGATTTTGGGCAAACCATCACAGCCATCAACGGATTTGATAAAAGTCTATACCAGAAGCCGTACCCCTTGGACTAGCCAACTCTTAGCAATAAAGCATTGGTGAGCTGAAAACCCTATAGGTTCGAGCAAGCCATTATAGCTATCAACGGATTTGATTTATGTCTTTACCAATATCCGTACCCCTTGGACTAGCCACTCTTCAATCTAGGACCAAGGTGAGTAAAGACCATCCAATTTTGGGTAAACTGGCAACCATCAACGGATTTGAGAATCACACCATAGTCGTACCCTCATGGTGAATCAACTCTTTCTTGTCTGTGAGACATGGTGAGTTGAACATCATTTGTTGTGTGGAAAGATTCCAACACCAGAAGTATGCTCCAAAATAGCCCAAGTGTGGAAAGATTTCATCATGGAAAAGTATAAGCAGATATTATATTATGTACATGTTGGTTATGTTGTTTTTAAGTATAAGCAGATATTATATAAAAGTATGGGTTTTTTTAGAATGAAGAAAAGAGTTTGTTACCTATAATTGTACGCATTGGTGAAAAGAATTTAAAAAGTATCAAAAGTATATACCAATCATACCAGATGCACTAACCAGAAGCTGCGACTTTGTCTACAAGAAGTCGCGCCTGAATTAATTCAACTAAGGTGGTGGCCATAGCATACTCATTACCAGAAGGAGCATTAGACACCAGCAGGTGACACTCCAGTATAGAATCCATGGTAGCAATGGTAAGAGGATACACCTTGTCCACAAGCACGAACACCCTATGGCCAGACTCTAACTCCAACACATGCACAGCATAACCGGCATATAACTTCCACCGAGTAATGACCCATCGGGGTTGATCCGGCCATACCCCAGCACTAGGAGTACCAGGTGGACAATCCAACATAATCTTCAAGTCTCCCCAAAGAACTAAACTAGGCCATGTAGCAGGGGTTGCCGGAACAACATCATCAACCAACCCATAAAGAACCATAAGATCCTGACGATCCATACAATATAAAATACTTTACAGACCAGAAAAATATTTATGGGGGCCATCATTCGTCCTGGTCATATGTGTAAAGGTGCCAGCAACAAATGGGGATGGTTGAATTTTCCAGTGCACAATGCGTCCACGACCAAGAGGGATATCATCATCGCTATCAGAAGCGGCATCAATCAAATTTTTGGGATCCCTCTTTTCCCAAGGAATAACCTTACCACGGCGAGCCTTATTCTTGAGAATAGACCTGTGAGGCTGAGTTGGAGAAGGTGATGGTTCCTCCTTAACCTTGGCCATGGTGGTAGTACCACCAGGTGTAGTAGTAGCAGCAGATGGATAAGTTTGAGCATCATCCTGAGTAGTCAGATCAACAACCATGGGGGTAGTAGCAGCTTCATCAACATTGGGTGTAGTGGTTGGTTCAGGAACTGATGGAGTGGTAGGATCAACAACTGGGGTAGTAGTAGCTTCAACAACGTATGGAGTAAAGGAAGCAACATGAGGAGAAGGAGTAGGTAGAACATCAGAAGTACCCACATCATGTGAACCAGAAGGAGGTGATGGAGCAGCCATTGGAGATGGGGTAGTAGCATTAGGAGTAGGTTCAGCTGGTGGTTGATATGTGGCATTATCAGGCATACACACATCCTTCTGCTTGAGCTGAATCATCTTGTTGTACAATGTCTTAATTTCATCATCAAACAGCTACTTAACCCTCTTCATAGGCCATCCATGAGTGAAATAGGCTCCGGTCTGATTCTTCACATATTGTTGCATGATTTTCTTATGTTCAGCATAGGAGAGTGGTCTGTTGAGGCGAATTTTACGAAGTTGAGCAGCCAAAACTTCCTTTTGCCTTTGAACTAAAGAAACAACCCGTCGAGCATAATTTCCCTGATTCACCCCCTCACCCAAAATGTTCGAGAACTAAGAGACATTGGAGGTGAGAATGGTGACCACATCCAACCAATCTTTGTTATCCCAAAACATGGCATTGTGCCTCACTTGGTCATGGTGTTGCTTCCTAAGAGCTCCATCACCAGCCGCATCCGCAACCTCTTGGTCCCGCTCTTCATGCAACCTCCTTGCAGCCTCCTCGCCTAATCTCTCTTCCACAAGCTGTCCGTGGGTTCGCTTCCTAGGAGGAGAAGGTGCATCAGTCATGGGGGCTTTCCCCTTATCAGCAGTAGAAGGACCAGGAGTTGTAGTCCTTGGCATAGGGCTAGCAGCAGAGGTGGGAAATCTAGAAGCACTAGGAGGAGCAGGTATGTCCTCACTACGCTTGGCTACAAAAGCTGCTTTAGCCAGAACAGTTAGACTGTCCTATTCTTCATCATCAGAATCAGTCACCACCATCGTCTTCTTTTGACGCCTCAATAGTTTCTCTAAATTCTTTACCCGAGCAGCCAAAGGTACCACAAAATCTCTTGTTAATTGGCGATGGTTGTTTAGATCACCTTCCAAGGATTGGATCTTGGCATAGTACATGTTCACTAATGCAAGCAAAGAAGTGAGAGTAACAGGTTCCTCAGCTTCCCCACCAAGAGAACTCGGTCTAGGGGATGCTTTATTGACACTAGAAGCAAAGGGCTGGTCAACATTTGGAGCATGAGTATCTGGCACCTAAGATCTAGTTGGCTCCTCATGAGAAGGGTGGACAGGACTAGGAGGAGGAGTATCAAGAAAAGGAGAAACATGTAGGATAGTAAAAGAGGCAGCCTTCGAGGTAGAAGGCACCTCAACCATCACCTCAGAAGCAGGATCCTCATGAGGAATCTCATTCACGGGATCCTCAACAACCACATGGGGTTCCTTAGCAACATGTACCTCTACCTCTATAGGATCATCAACCACATGAGGTTCCTCTTGGGTGTCCTCAGCCGGATGAACCTCATTAGGATCCTCTTGGGCAATGCCCAGCATAGAAGGAGTGAGTGGCATGTCAGGACCAAGATAGGCAAGCTTCATGTTAGCATACACCTTAGGAATGAGTCTAACTGGCACATATTCTTTTATATTCCTAGGAACACACATGAGAATCTGTTGAAAATACCTAGGATACATAAGAAATTTCTTTTTGAGACCACTAAGATTCCCTAACATACCATCCAAAATATAACGAGAGAAGTTGAATCTACGGCATTGGGCCAAGTAAATCAAACCAGTAGCAAGGGAGATGGGAAATGCATCCCAACTCCCAGCTTTGGGACTCAAGCACTGAATCAAGAAGTGAATAAGGAGCTTCCATTGGGTTGAAAATTGATTTTTCTGAAAATTAAATTTTCTCTCATGGTTATACCCAATGGCAACCATCCCATCCAAGACTTCCTCATTGGAAAGAGAAACAATACCCTCAGCATCTTGAAGATGCAAGGAAGACCTAATGGAAGCTTCAGTCACCACATATGGACGACCATCAATGGTGGCATGAATCTCCAATGGGTGACCCAATACCTCTCTAGTATCAACAGTGGCCCAAAACTGTCGTATGACTGAGTCATAAATAGTAGGGCATACAATAAGAGCATACCTGATATGAGAAGCCTTAATTAACTCCAAGATGTCCGCAAAATCCTCTCTCTTTGGGCCCTCGCCGAGGTAGGCCACCTTGTTGTGATCAGATTTATAGAGAAGTCCAGCCATGGATGTTGATTGTTGAAGATGTAGAAGAAGATGAATGAGTATGGAGGGTAGGCGTGTGTGTGTGTGTGTGTGTGTGTGTGTGATCTGATAATTGAGTCAAATGATCCAATTGACCATAAATAATGCCTAGAGTAACTGTTCATTGACCCCTAATTAAGGGGGTTGTCCTTTCCAAAACAAGTCATTAATGGGAGTAACCATTTGCCTTCTAATCCATTAATAGCCAAATCCATTTACCAAAATAATAGATAAACTGATGGACCAGAAGTAACTAATGCTGACCAAAAGTTAAACGATCAATAAGTCAACACCAGTAGTAGCGATTGGTCAACCAAAGTCAACCACAATGAACAATGTCCCCAAGAAGCACTAGGAGCCAAACACAACATGGTAAAGAGGACTATTTAACCACTAGGAGCAAGTGAGATCCACTAAGAGTAACAAAATCCTTCTACGAGAAGTAACACACACAGCAAAAACTAATGAAAAATGGCGAAAGAAGCTACCAGAAGTAAGAATGTACAAGTATACATGTACAACAAGCCTCCCCTTAGGCTTTGCCTCCCCTCAATCCTAGACCTCAAGTGTTGACCATACCAATGTGAACCACCAGGTAGTTAAACCTTGGTCCATCAAATGCTTTAATCAACAAATAAGCAACATTATCATCCGTATATACCTTGAGAACCAGTATCAGCTTCTTTTCATTTAAATCCCGTATAAAATGGTGCCGAATTTCTATATGCTTACTTCTTTGATGAAAAACAGGATTCTTCACAATGCATATAGTGCTTTGGTTGTCAATGAAGATTTTGGTATTCATAAAGTTGAACCCATAGTCTAACATTTGATTTTGTATCCACAAGACTTGGCCACAACAACTAGAAGCAGCTACATATTCAGCTTATGTTGAGGAAGTAGCTACTATTTTTTGTTTCTTACATTGCTATAAGATAAGCCTGCGTCCCAAAAACTGACAACCACCAGTAGTTGACCTTCTATCATTATTAGCACATGCATAGTCACTATCACTATAGGCTTCAAGAATAAAAGGGGATTCCCTTGGATACCATAAGCCTAGCTTGGGTTGTGCCTTAAGATACTTAAATATTTTCTTGACATCATTCAAATTTGAGACAGTAGGTGCCACTTGATGTCTAGAACAAGCAGTAACAACATACATAATGTCTGGGCGAGATGCAGTTAAATACATGAGTGAGCCTATAATAGACCTATACAAGTGAACATTAACAGGAGGATCTGGCTCATTCTTTAGTTTGACCTTTGGTACCTCATAAGGTGTTGTTGCGGGTCTAAGAGGTTCCATATTAAATTTCTGAATGATGTCATGAACATACTTATCTTGACTAATGAAGATACCATCCTGCTGCTGATTGACTTCAAGTCCTAGGAAAAAAATTTAGTTCTCCTATTGCACTCATCTGAAACTCACCCTTCATCAACTGTTCAAACTCATCACACCAGTCCTTCTTGGTAGAACCAAAGATGATATCATCTACATACACCTGAAAAAGGATGATATCTTTGGCATTCTTTTTAAGAAACAGTGTTATGTCAATAGTGCCTCTTCTATAGCCATGTTTCAACAAGAAAGTAGAAAGACGCTCATACCAGACTCTAGGAGCCCGATGAAGACCATAAAGGGCATTGACAACCTTTTAGACCATCTTAGGATGAAGGGGGTCCACAAAGCCCTTAGGTTGAGTGACATATACTTCTTCTTCAATATTTTCATACAGAAATGCACTATTGACATCCATTTGAAACAATGTAAAGCCAATATAAGAAGCAAAAGCCAAAAACAGTTGGATTGCCTCAATTCTCGCAACTGGAGCAAAAACTTCATTGTAATCAATCCCTTCAAGATGAGTGTGACCCTGTGCTACTAGTCTTGCATTATTCCTTATCATAATACCCCGATCATCTTTCTTATTTTTCAGTTGCCATTTGGTACCGATGGCTGTCTTTCCATACGACAAATCAACTAGGATCCATACATTCTGAAACAAGAATTGTTGCATTTCCTCCTGCATAGCTTCTACCCAACTTTGATCCTCAAGTGCATGTGAGACAGACCTAGGTTCCACCTGAGGCAGAAAACAAGCAAACAAACAGTAAAGAAAATCCATGTAATTATCGCGCTTTTGGTCTTCAATGTAGCTCACAAGAGCATGATGACCAGAAGTAGCTTTCTTAATCATGATGTGAGTCTTGACAATAGAACCAGGATCCCCAATAACTTGAGATGTAGGATGCACTTTCTGATGAATAGTAGTAGGAGCTACTTCCACTTCTGGTGCCAAGTTATTAAGATCACCCACAAAGTCATCATCATACGAGGCGGAGTTGAATATGCCTGTTGTTGGTTGCTTATGAATATCATCGAGCTTAGCGGAAGACTTCTTATTGTAGTTTCCTAGGTCAGTAGGACTAGAGAACCTTGTAGTGGAAGTTGGATCACTAAGTGGACTTCCAATAGGAGAGGAACTTGCATCAGGAGTAACATTAGGCTCACTTGGAGTATCTGGTACAGCAGGAGTATACATAGGAAACTCAAAGCCTCCCTGGGTAGCTGTAGTAGTGGCATCTTGTTGTTGCCTGAGCAATGTATCAAGATCTTCTTGTGAGTCAGTGATGTCTGGTGAAGTAGCACCAGCAGGATTAGCAGAGGTGTCTGGGGCGACAGATGTAGAATAGGATGGGATAACAAAAATTTCATCATCCTCTTCTGAGTCCGAAAAGCTTGAAGTTGCACCTGCATTAGAAGAAACAAATTCTTGTGGACCTGCATGTTGGTTAGTTTTGAAGCGAAAATATCCCAATGAGTCGCTAAGATAATCAAGATCAAAATACCAATAAGGACCTTTGCCTTGAAGGTTTGTCTTCTCCTCAAAATACCTTAGGTTGATAGTTTTAGTGACACGCTTGGTAGTGAGATTGTAGACCCTATAGGCTCTAGAGTGAGCTTAATAACCCACAATGAAGCCTTCATCAGCCTTGCCATCAAATTTCCCCAAATAGTCACTAGTGTTGAGAATGGTGACAGGACAGCCAAAAGGTTTCAGATGTGTAATTCTTGGGATTTTGGCTGTGAGTAGCTCATAGGGAGTCTTCTTATGTGAATTGGTAATGGAGACCCTATTCAACACATAACACGCAGTGTTGACCGATTTTTTCCAAAACATAGTCGAAATCTTGTAATCAACAAGCATGGTTCTTGCTGCTTCTATAAGAGTCCTGTTTTTCCTTTCAGTAACACCATTCTGTTGAGTAGTCCTGGCAGCACTGTAGTCTCTTTTGATACCTTTAGAATTGCAAAGTGCTATGAGTTATGCATTCTTGAACTCAATGCCATTGTCACATCTAATACCTTTTACTTTCTTGGACAACTGATTTTCAATTAAGGCAATGAAGTCTTTGAGAATGGGGTAGGTCTCATTTTTTGCAGCCAGAAAGAAAATCCATGAAAATTTGTTATACCCATCTGTTACCACTAGGCAGTAGTGTTTATGATCAATGCTTCTGATGGAGGTAGGACCAAATAGATCCATATGAAGTAGCTGCAAAGGTTCAGTTATTAGACTGAGAGTAGTAATGGCTTTGAAGGATGGTTTGTGTTGTTTGCCTTTACTACAAGCAAGACAATTTATGTCATTCTTGAAAGTTTTGGGAGGTAACCCAGAAACCAGGTTCATATTTGCCAGCTTGTGGATTGTTTTAAAATTAACATGCCACATCCTTATATGCCATTTTGTGGCTTCATCTTCTGATGCTTTGGCAACCAAACAAGCTAGTTGGCCAGTAGGATTTACTTCATTCAATTTGATACTGTATAGATTATGTCTTCTTGGGATTTTAAGTAGTACTTGGGAGTCATCCAGAAGTTTGAAGTCTTTGGACAACACCATGCAATCAGTATTAGTTGAAGTTTTGGAGTGCCTTTGTCACAAATCTGAGAGACATAGATTTAGTTGAAGTGTTGGAGTGCCTCTACATAATATACTTGCTCAAAGTTAAGGTTAGGAGTTGAATAGTCCCTTTGCCTGAGATACGCCCTTCACCCCCACCAAAGTACACTTTCCCGCCTTGAAATGGTACAAAATTAGTCAAAAGTCCTTTGTTCCCTGTCATGCTCCTAGAGCAACCACTATCTACTATTCCAAGAGATTGGTCTTGGTATAGATTAATCTACAACAAAAAAAATATGTAATAGTTAGTGTCTTTAGGGGACCCAAACCATTCGTGGCTTGAGCCTGCCTTGTGGATCATTGTAAGATATCCATGGTGATTGATGAGATCCACGGTTGTTCTTGTGTTTCCTTTACATCATAGGCGTTCTAGTTTGTATCCAAGAACAACCTGCTGAGGTCTTAACAGCAGGACGCAAATTTCCCAATCCAAATTACATGTGGTCAGTAGTAGTATTGTAATTCGCAACAAACTTATGAAAATTTTGAAAATAATTACTGGTTGGTCTGTTGGTGGTACTTTGATTGCTTCTCCAAGTATCAGAAGCTGAAGGAGAGTTCCTCCTAGTAGAAGGAAAAGATTGAGCACATGAGTTTAGCCTTCTAGAGGTGAAACCTACACCAGTAGGAGCATCTACTGGTGGACCAGGAGTACCATAAGAGTGATGGGCAGTAGGCCTTTGATTGTAAAAATCATAATCTTTAATCAAATGAAATCTACTACCACAAACAAAGCGTGTTTTAACAGACCTTTTATTCAAATGACATTGTGTGTTACTGCTATTCTTATTACAAATTGTTCTAGGAGAAGCAACATTCCTAGAAGATAGAATACTAGAATAAAAAACAATGGAAGTAGATGTGGTAGCAACTCTCTCATCACTCATCCTAGCACTAGAAGCAGTAGTATCATTTGGCTTAGGATTTCAGGGTCTAGACTCTTCACTTGAACCACACGATGCAAAGTCATTGAAAGTACAAGAGAGAAGTCATTAGTGTTAGTATAACTCTTAGGAGACTCATGCATCTGTGATCATCTAAGTCTTTATGAATTGGTATGGGCATAAATGTGCCTATAAGAGGCGGAGGAACAACATGCATTGCCGCAGCTGGTTTAAACCTATTGTAACTAGGTTTTCCCTCCTCCTCCTTGCCGAGATTAAAAAAACTAGAAAAAGATAAATCAAAAACATCATCTCGTCCTATATAGTTGTCAAAACCTAACCCCCTCTTTTTTCTTCCAGACATACTGTTGTCGATTAGTTTAGAAAGATTTTTTGGTGCTTTTTGCCATTTATCAAACTGTAATAAGGTGGCGTCTAATTTAACTTTTATTTCTTGTTTTGCTTGAATATTTTCATCATTAAGTTTTTCAGTGTATTTAAGCAAATTAGATGTATTTTCTAGGTCAATACTCAACACCCTAATTCTATCCTCATACTCAAGTTGAGCATTTTATAACCACTTCTTTTGTTGTTCTAGGGTTTTGAGTGAACTCTTGTAAGCTTGAACTTCTAAAAAATATTTATCATTTTGAGCATTTAGTTCATTACATTGTGTCATAAGGTCAGAATATTTATCATCACAACCAAGAGGACAGTTTTATACTTGAGGAGAGATTCTCATTAAAGCAAATTTCTTCGCTTCCTCTGCCTCGGATATGTGACCAGCAATCATAGCAAACACATCAGTATCAGAGTCAACTGTTTCCAAAGTTGGAGTCTCATGGTCATTCCAATTAACCATGGTATCAACGGATACCAAAGCTTTCTTCTCTTCTTGAAGCTGTTGAACCTTGAAGGCTGAATACCTATTCTTCTCCTGGTAATTTCTACTAGGGCATTCCCTAGCAAAATGTCCTTGCTGATGACAGTTGTAGCATTTGACTTTGCTCCTATCAAACCTGGCTGGTTCCTTTGGGTTGTAGCAGAATTTTCTACCAGCCTTCTTTTCAAACTTGTGAACTCGGAGAGTGAGCATAGCCGTCTGTCACTCGAGGTCCATCTCATCCAAGTCAAGCTAATCAACCTGTTTGATGTCATCAAATGCTAGTTGTTGTTGTGGTTCAACATCAGCAACACAGGAATGAAGAATAGTTTCAACCGTGCTACCGGTCTTTGCCTTTGATTCAGGGTAGGAGTATGTTGTGAGGATAGAGCATAGCTTGGGCTACTAGCATAGGGCATTGGACTGGAACCCATGGAGCTTACAAAAGCAGAGTTAGTGGGAGTGGAGTAAGAATTACTTGGGTACCCTCTCACACGAGACTCAAAACATTTGAGTTTGTAAAATAAGTCATCAAAAGAGAGATAATCAAGTCCTCCTTTTGCTTTGAGAGAGATGACTACCTGGTTCCATGAATGAGGCAGAGCTCTAAGAAACCTAGCATTGATGTCTTCATTTTCTGGTTTTGACTTGAGTTGATTCAATTGGCTAAGAATCTTTTGAAACCTATCATAGCCTTGATGAAGACCTTCTGATTCAGAGATCTTGAATTCTGAAAATTCATCTCTCAGGATTAATCTTCTCATCTTCTTGGATTCCTCATTCCCTCCAAACCTTACCTTGATGGCATTCCATATTTCCCTTACATCATCTAAGTGATAGAAATCACCCATATGATCATTAGGAAGAGACTGAAGCAAAATGGTTTTTGCTTTGATTTATTTCTGAATAGCTGTGATTTCCTCATGTGTTTCAAGATCTAGAATGGTGATATTACAATACTTGTCTCTGTCAGTATTCTTCTTGCCATTACCATTCTGAACAATCTTCCATAATGCCAGATCAGTGTTGGTGATCCAGCACTCCATCTTCATGGCCCAGCTTTCATACTCTATTTCTTCAGGTGTGGGAATTTCCCATTTGCGTTGGAGTGTGACAAATCTAACATTTTCAGGTAGTAAAATATTTTCTCGTATAATATTTTGAAACTTATTTTTGTGTTGGTTGACGAACTCACAATTTACGGATTTAAATTTGGGCTTACGTGCATAATTTGGCGTCTTTTACGACTAAACCGGAAACCTTAGGATTACGTATTTACGTTTTTGAACTCCGTTTTTGATGAGACAATTTTTATTGGATTTGTTTTGTGACGGTGATTCATAATTTATAAAAACGTTTTTCGTAAAACGACCCGAGGGCACGCAAATCGAGAAAACTAGAATCGAGAAATACCCGTAAACTAGTGAGATGGGACAAAACACTTTGCCCCATCCCACTAGCTTATATGGGACGGCAAGATGACACACCACACATAGGTGGCATAAAGTCTTAGCTTGTTTACACAAGTGTAAGCTTGTGCTTACACTTTAAGCCAACTCATTTACCACTAAACAAAACTAGCAAAGTAGTTTCATTCTTACCATTTCCATCCATGCAATCCACTCTAAAACTCTCTCAACTTACCCCTTTGTGCCATCCCAAATAAAGCAACAAACATCCCATTTGATCTTTTCTAGCTACAAACCACATGTTTACTAGTCCTATTAAGGTGTTTCCTTGAAGCCTTGATCATTTGGTGGCCATATAAACAACTTTGGAGGTGATTTGCTTGTGTCCTAGGGCTGATTTTCCAACATATGATCTTGATATTTGATGGTCTTGGAGATACTTGTTGTGTTCATCAAGTTCTTGCCTTCCTAAAACAAGAAATCCACTTGGATTGGTAAAGAAGATCATCCTCTACATTTTTCTCTTATTATTTTGTAAAGAACAAATGTATTTTATTTCATTTTGTATATGTATATGATGTATATATGATGATAAAAATGTTGTGTGGGGATCAAGTGTTGATAAACATGCTTAAAAATGATGATAACCATAAAAATGAAGCTAAAATCATGACTAATTAGTTGGCTGTATAAAAATAGTAGATAACTAAATGATGAACTGATAAAAATGCATGGTTTGATCTATTTACAGTAAGTAGATGATGTTATACACATGTGAGAGTTGGCCATGCAATGGAATCAAAATAATGAGTGAGATATGATCAAAACAAGTTAGGTGGTACAATCTGAATAAGCAGTTTTGTAGGGACTGTTAAGGGAACTTAGACTCAAAATGGGCAGTAGCTATAGCTAAGTCATATGTAGCACATATTATGAAGAAGTTGTCATCCAAAAATGAGCTTCTAAGTCATTGTAGAACTCTAGATATGATAAAAATGGTGAATATGAAGTTAAAAATCAGATTTTGGAAATAATGTTTATTATTATTATATAAGCACTCACATTATAATTTATAAAATGTAAAATATAAACCCACTAACTTATAGAACTTAATTATATAAATGTATAAAAGGTTAATTAAATGGATAAATTATATAAATGGTGGTAAAAATAATATTTATAAATAATAAAAACTATAAACTTGATTTTTACGACTTTTTCGGCTATCGCCGTGAAATTAACGTTTTTCTTCAAATAAAACTTAGACGACCAAACCCGTCTAATGTAAAGTTTATAAAAGTTGTATACTGATGTACAAGTAACTAATACAAGTAAAAACCGATAAAACCCGAACTATAAGAATTACGGACATTTACGAGCTAACTAAACCTATTAGACTAATAATTGGACTTAATAAGGTAAAAACTTGTAAAAAGAATTATTTGGGCTTAAACCATTTGGGCCCAACATGAAAAGTATATATACTGATCATATAGGTATAAAATGGGTAAAAACAAGTAAAAGAACTTATAAAAGAATTAATGGACTTAAAATAGGTAAAATCGGTAAAACTAGTGAACTAGTAAGACGATACTAAAACGTAAACACTAAAATGAGTAAATGAGGATTTATAAACCCACTTGATCATCATCATATGTACAAAATCATCATATGTATATTGTTATTTGATAAAAGTCATTGGACCGAGTCTAAGACCGATTATTATTTATATAGGTTTCCGTGACCGAAGCACGCCCGTAGCCGATAATCCGCCTTTCATTAACAACGTGAGTTCATAGCCTCGCACTCTTTTAAATGTTTTATAAAATGATTTGTAAACCCGCGAGGGAGATAACATGCTAGATTTTTATAAAAATAGAACACAAGTAGTCCCGATTGTATGCTAAATGATATGGACCCGAATGATGCTATGACCCTATATTCGAGACTAAAAGGATTATTAGTAGTTAGGTTATGTCACTTAAAGTCCCATTAGCATGAATTGTGAACTACCGGGTTTTGGTAGACGCTTATGCATTTGATAGTACTATTTGGGGACGATCACCCCAGTTCACGCCTTGACGGTTGATCCCCGTCGTACCACATTGATTGGTAAGCGAATTTATGTATGAGAAGATTCCATAGCGTGATTTTTGTGACGACACGCTAACTTAGATGGGAAAATTGTTTGTCGGGTTCGCGGCCCGCTGTTTTCATAGTAAGGTAACAATGTCATGCGGCTAATAATAATCCTAATTCAGATACTACAATCTATACGACATGTATAATCTAAATAAACGATATGATACGACGCTATTAACGATGAATATATTACCTATCCTGGTAATATAGAGAGTACGGTCTCATGGACGGTTTCAGATGTATGCTTGATTTATATATTGCCTGACTAGCAATATGTGGACTTACTTCCGATATTATACTTGTGTTCTGATTTTAAATGATTGTAAATGATTGTTTTATATAACGGTTTTCATTAAACTCTATGAATTCACTCGGCATTCGCTGATATGATTTTTGCATGTTTTCTATCTCAGGTGCTTGAAGGTAATCCGGATGGAGATCGACTCTGATGGCCCACACTTAATTTTAAAAATGTTCATTCGATCTGTGTTTTGTAAACTTAATGTCCTGTATAATTTGGGACCTGTTGTACGCTTTTGAAACTTTTTATCGAATGAATGTTTGTTAAACCTTGTACAACCATTTTTATGTGTTGTCTATGATTGGAGTTATTGTGCTATCCCGTAACACTCTGAAAGACCCTTCCGCTGTACCGATACGAAAAATGAGAGTGTTACAGTTTGGTACCAGAGCTCTCGTTGTAGAGAACAAAAGATTTTAAAAACCAAGGTTTTGAACAAAACTTTTCAAAATCTTTTGACAATGAACATTTAAGAAAATATTTGAAAAATCTTTTGACTATAACGGTGCCAGAGATCTCCGACGTTACCAACAAGCCCTATTGAGAAGATATATATTTTGATATATATATAATATAATTTATATATATATGTATATATCGTGATTTCATTATGTAATTGTTTAACTAGTATGTTATCCTAATACGAGATATATATATAAATGCAGATTGTCATGGCTGACCCTAATATTCCTGTAGAAAACCATGCTATTCCCGAACCTAATATAGAAGATGATCCTTATTTAGACTTAGTAGATTTCGATATAGATGATGAGGAGGAACCATTTGAGGATCCCGAGCCCGAGTTAGGACTAGGAGATCAGATTTCCCCTCAGGAAGACTTAGTAGAGAATGAGATTGAGAATGTGGGTAATGAGAATGTGGGTATTGAGGACGTGGATATTGAGAATGCTGATATTGAGAACGATGATGAGATTGGGTTAGATAATTTAGATGATGAGATTGACGACGAGGAAGTCGAGGAAGATGTAGGTATAGATGTTGAGGTCGATGACGATGAGGAAGCTGAGCTTATTTATCCGTATGATGTTCTAGAGGGCGAGCCTTTGCCCCCACCAGTTTGTTTGTCTGATTCTGAGGATGAGTTACCTAGGGATGAAATGTCTGAATCGTCTGAATCTGATTCTGAATCAGAGGAGGATGAGGATGACGATGCACCTGACGGTACTGATGGTATTGATACTCGTAGACGTGAGATAGGAGAGTCGTCTAGTACTCGAGAGGCTACTCATATTGATGGTCTTGCACCATGGGCCTTGAGACGTGATCTAGATGCTTCCCGTGTTAGGAGTTGTGTGACAGAGGTTGGATTAGGTGTTGTTCAGACTCAGGTTGCGTATTTGGAGTCGAAGACTAAGATTGGCGAGAAAGAGCGAGAATTGCTTAGTTTGGATTTGAGCGATGTAGAACGTGGTTTGAATGAGGCATTTAAGAGGTTATCGGTATTGGAAAGTGGTGAGTATGCTGCCATGAAGAGAAAGGTGAATTCTTTGGAGATTCAGTTGAGTGTGGCTCGTGCGATGCGTGAGAAAGCCGAAAAGGAGTTGAATATATATGTGGGTTGGAACAGTAGATTTTATGCCGACATGGTTGAAAGAGGAGTAATCCGTAAGCGCCCAGCTGAAGATGTGTCTAGTGATCGTCCGGCGAAGATCCAGAAGACGATGGATGATGGACCATCTGGCGGTTCTCAGTAGACCAGTCTGTATTTAGTAGTGACCTTTATATCTTTTGTGCTTTTGTAGCTTTGACTGAACCGACTTGTTAGTAGACTTGGCACGAATTTTGAGTGTATATAGTGTTAGAACTTTGATATGGATGTACTAAGACAATACTTTTGTTTCAGATCGAATGAAATATGTATCTTGTCTTGAATTCCATATTGTGCCTTATTTGTATCTTGATTATAAATTTGATCCATATTATATGAATCCTTTGTTGGATGAATGCTTAATACTTTGAAATTGTGGAATTATAGAACTATGCCGCCCAAGAAGGCTGTGACTGAGGATGATGTACGTAAGATTATTACGGAGCAAGTTACCGCATCTATGACTGAATTTATGGCAAATGCTAGAAATGAAGCTGGCGGTAGTGGAGCTGGCGGTAGTGAAGCTGGCGGTAGCGGAGCTGGCGGTAGTGGAGCTGGCGGTAGTGGAGGTGGCGGTAGTGAAGCTGGCGGTAGTGGAGCTGGCGGTAGTGGAGCTGGCGGTAGTGGAGCTGGCAGTAGTGGAGCTGGCGGTAGTGGAGCTGGCGGTAGTGGAATTGGCGGTACTAATGTGAATGTGAATGCTAATAATGTGAATGCTAATGCTGGAGGAAATGTAGGAGGACTTGGAACGAATGCACCTGAAGTTGGTGGCTGTACTTATGTGACGTTCATGAAGTGTGAACCTCTACCTTTTAATGGAACTGAAGGTGCTGTAGGACTAAGCCAGTGGATCGAGAAGATTGAATCGGTGTTTAGGATTAGTAAGTGTAAAGAGGAAGATAAGGTGACTTTTGCTATGGCTACTCTTAAAGGTCGTGCGTTGACTTGGTGGAACGAGAGAATTGCTTTCATGGGTCTTGATGCTGCTAATGCTACTCCTTGGGCTGAAATCAAGAAGTGGATGACTTTGGAGTTTTGTCCTCGTAGTGTGATTATTAGGTTAGAGCAAGAGTTGATTCATTTGAGAATGAAAGGTGTGGATATTGATAGTTACACGAATCAATTCCATGAGTTGGCCTTGCTTTGTCCTCGATTGGTTGAACCCGAAGAGATCCGAATTGAGCAATATGTGAAAGGGTTGACCAGGAATATCCGGGGGGACATGACATCATCGAAACCACTGACCATTGATGATGCCGTTCGAATGGCTTACCAACTTATTGGACAGATAATTCAGGATAAGGAAGATGAAGCCCGTGTTGGTGAGAAAAGGAAGGGAGACGGTGAGCGTGTAGATAGAGGTGATTATAGGAAGAATTTCAATCGCCGTCAGAACAAGAGAAAGGGGAATGCAAATGTTCTTACCAACAATGCACCGCGCAACGATGATAGATGTCCTAAGTGTGGCAACAAGAGGCATCATGGCGACTGCTGGAAGTGCCGAAATTGCGGAAAGCTTGGACACAAGGTTGAAAGGTGTAAGAAGGGAACGATTTGCTTTAACTGTAATGAAGAAGGTCATAGGAAATCGGAATGCCCCAAGTTGAAAGCGATTGTACCTGGAAGAAACCCCCAGGGTGGTATCTACCAACTTGGAACAATTGAGGTGAAGAAAGAGGATCCGAATGTCGTTACCGGTACGTTTTTACTCAACAATCATTATGCTGTTGCTTTATTCGATTCGGGTGCCGATAGGAGCTTTGTATCCACTAAATTTAGTGCCCTTATTGATATTGAACCTGTTGAGATAAGTACCAGTTACGAGGTGGAATTGGCTGATGGTAAATTAGTGAAAACTAATAAGCTATTAGAAGGATGCTCTCTAAATCTCTTGAACCATTCCTTTCCGATTGATTTGATGTTGATAGAATTAGGTAGTTTTGATATTATTATTGGTATGGATTGGTTGTCGTTAAATAATGCTACTATTTTATTTGGAGAGAAGAAAGTTAAGATTCCTCTTAGGAATAGGACGTTAGTAATTGATGGTAGTCGAGGTGAATCCCGTTTGAAAATCGTTTCATGTATTAAAGTCCAAAAGTACATCAGGAACGGTTGTGAGTTATTTTTAGCTCAAGTGACCGGGAAAGAGTCTAGGGAGAAACGATTGGAAGATGTACCTATTATTTGTGAATTTCCTGAGGTATTTCCTAAAGATTTACCGGGACTTCCACCGATAAGGCAAGTAGAGTTTCGAATCGATTTAATTCCTGGTGCTGCACCGGTGGCACGTGCGCCTTACCGATTAGCCCCTTCTGAATTAAAGGAGTTATCTGAGCAACTTAAGGAGTTGTCTGATAAAGTTTTTATTCGACCGAGCTCGTCGCCTTGGGGAGCTCCAGTCTTGTTCGTTAAGAAGAAGGATGGATCTTTTCGTATGTGCATTGATTATAGGGAACTGAATAAGTTGACAATTAAGAATCGATATCCTTTACCTAGGATTGATGATTTGTTTGATCAACTGCAAGGATCTAGAGTGTATTCTAAGATAGATTTGCGGTCAGGATATCACCAACTTCGCGTCCGTGAAGAAGATATTCCTATAACTGCATTTAGAACTCGTTATGGACACTATGAATTTCAAGTAATGCCATTTGGGTTAACTAACGCACCTGCGGTTTTCATGGATTTAATGAATCGAGTGTGCAAGCCCTACTTGGATAAATTTGTGATTGTGTTTATTGACGATATTCTAATCTATTCTAAGAATGAAGATGAGCATAGAGAACATTTGAGGATTGTTTTGAAGTTGTTGAAGGATGAAAAGTTGTATGCTAAGTTTTCGAAGTGTGATTTCTGGTTAGATTCTGTGCAATTTCTTGGTCATGTGATTAACAGAGATGGAATTCATGTTGATCCTGCAAAGGTTGAAGCTATTAAGAATTGGTCTGCACCGACATCGCCAACGGAAGTGCGACAGTTCTTAGGATTGGCTGGCTATTATAGACGATTCATTAAAGAATTTTCCTTGATAGCTAAACCCTTGACTAAGCTTACTCAGAAGAATAAACCTTTCGTTTGGGGAAGTGATGAAGATGGAGCATTTCAGACATTGAAGCAAAAATTATGTAGTGCGCCAATCTTATCATTACCCGACGGGAGTGAAGATTTTGTAGTGTATTGTGATGCATCTATTAGAGGTTATGGAGCTGTTTTGATGCAGAGAGAGAAAGTGATAGCTTATGCTTCTAGGCAATTAAGGAAGAATGAGGAGAATTATGCTACTCATGATCTTGAGTTAGGAGCTGTAGTCTTTGCTCTTAGGTTATGGAGACATTATCTGTATGGCACCAAGTGTACGGTATTCACCGATCACAAAAGCCTACAGTATATTCTCGACCAGAAGGAATTGAACATGAGGAAACGAAGATGGATAGAGTTGTTAAGTGATTATGATTGTGATATAAAGTATCACCCAGGAAAAGCCAATGTTGTTGCTGATGCATTGAGTAGGAAAGATAGAGAGCCTATCAGGGTGCGTTCTCTAGTCTTGACCGTGCACAATAATTTGCCTGAGCAAATTAGAAATGCGCAAATAGAAGCTTGTAAGAAGGAGAATTTTGTTAATGAAGGGTTCCGAGGAGAAGGAGATCCTTTAGAAGTTAGAGCTGATGGAGTGAAATGCTTAAGAGGTCGTATGTGGATACCTAAGTTTGGAGGCTTAAGAGATTTGATTATGTTAGAATCCCATAAATCTAAGTATTCCATTCATCCGGGATCTGATAAGATGTACCATGATTTGAAGAAGTTGTACTGGTGGTCGAATATGAAAGCTGACATAGCTATGTATGTTCTTCAATGCTTGACTTGTGCTAGAGTTAAAGCCGAACATCAAAAGCCATCAGGACTACTTCAACAACCAAAGATTCCTGAATGGAAGTGGGAGCGAATTACAATGGACTTTATCACCAAGCTTCCTAGAACATCATCTGGAAACAATTCGATTTGGGTTATTGTCGATAGACTGACCAAATCAGCACACTTCATTCCGATTAAGGAGCAGTTCTCACTGGAGAAGCTGACTCGAATATACCTTGATAATGTTGTATGAAAGCATGGAGTGCCTGTATCGATCATTTCAGATCGAGATCCTAGATTCGCATCGAATTTTTGGAAATCTCTCCAAAGATATTTGGGAACGAATCTCGACATGAGCACTGCTTATCACCCCCAGACTGATGGGCAGAGCGAAAGGACGATACAAATACTGGAAGATATGTTGAGAGCTTGTGTGTTAGACTTTGGTAAGAATTGGGATAAACATTTGTCGTTAGCAGAGTTTTCGTATAACAATAGTTACCATTCTAGTATTAAGGCTGCACCATTTGAAGCTTTGTATGGTAGGAAGTGTAGATCTCCTGTATGTTGAAGTGAAGTTGGGGATACCCAGCTCATGGGACGGAATTGATCCGGGAGACTACGGAGATAATAGTTCAGATTAAGAAGAGGTTGTTGACTGCCCGTAGTAGACAGAAAAGTTACGCGGATGTGCGGCGGAAGCCAATGGAGTTTGAAGTGGGTGACCGAGTAATGTTGAAAGTATCGCCATGGAAAGGCGTTATCAAATTTGGAAAGCGAGGGAAATTGAATCCCCGTGATATTGGACCCTTTAAGATTTTATCTAGAGTAGGTCCGGTGGCTTACAAACTAGAGTTACCCCCAGAACTTCATGGTGTTCACAACACATTCCATGTATCTAATCTGAAGAAATGTCTAGCAGTGAGTGATGAGAAAATTCCGTTAGGTAAGGTTCGAATAGATGGGAAGTTGCATTTTATCGAAGAGCCCGTAGAAGTTATGGACCGTGAGGTAAAGCAACTGAAACAAAGTCGGATACCTATTGTCAAGATCCGATGGAATTCAAAGCATGGACCGGAGTATACTTGGGAACGAGAGGATGAAATGAGGAAGAAATATCCGCACCTCTTCGATTTCAATAAGAAACGGACATCCAAATGAAATGGATCACGAGGACGTTGATCCCTTTTAGGAGGAAAAGCTGTGACAAATCTAACATTTTCAGGTAGTAAAATATTTTCTCGTATAATATTTTGAAACTTATTTTTGTGTTGGTTGACGAACTCACAATTTACGGATTTAAATTTGGGCTTACGTGCATAATTTGGCGTCTTTTACGACTAAACCGGAAACCTTAGGATTACGTATTTACGTGAACTCCGTTTTTTATGAGACAATTTTTATTGGATTCGTTTTGTGACGGTGATTCATAATTTATAAAAACGTTTTTCGTAAAACGACCCGAGGGCACGCAAATCGAGAAAACTAGAATCGAGAAATACCCGTAAACTAGTGAGATGGGACAAAACACTTTGCCCCATCCCACTAGCTTATATGGGACGGCAAGATGACACACCACACATAGGTGGCATCAAGTCTTAGCTTGTTTACACAAGTGTAAGCTTGTGCTTACACTTTAAGCCAACTCATTTGCCACTAAACAAAACTAGCAAAGTAGTTTCATTCTTACCATTTCCATCCATGCAATCCACTCTAAAACTCTCTCAACTTACCCCTTTGTGCCGTCCAAAATAAAGCAACAAACATCCCATTTGATCTTTTCTAGCTACAAACCACATGTTTACTAGTCCTATTAAGGTGTTTCCTTGAAGCCTTGATCATTTGGTGGCCATATAAACAACTTTGGAGGTGATTTGCTTGTGTCCTAGGGCTGATTTTCCAACATATGATCTTGATATTTGATGGTCTTGGAGATACTTGTTGTGTTTATCAAGTTCTTGCCTTCCTAAAACAAGAAATCCACTTGGATTGGTAAAGAAGATCATCCTCTACATTTTTCTCTTATTATTTTGTAAAGAACAAATGTATTTTCTTTCATTTTGTATATGTATATGATGTATATATGATGATAAAAATGTTGTGTGGGGATCAAGTGTTGATAAACATGCTTAAAAATGATGATAACCATAAGAAATGAAGCTAAAATCATGACTAATTAGTTGGCTGTATAAAAACAGTAGATAACTAAATGATGAACTGATAAAAATGCATGGTTTGATCTATTTACAGTACGTAGATGATGTTATACACATGTGAGAGTTGGCCATGCAATGGAATCAAAATAATGAGTGAGATATGATCAAAACAAGTTAGGTGGTACAATCGGAATAAGCAGTTTTGTAGGGACTGTTAAGGGAACTTAGACTCAAAATGGGTAGTAGCTATAACTAAGTCATATGTATCACATATTATGAAGAAGTTGTCATCCAAAAATGAGCTTCTAAGTCATTGTAGAACTCTAGATATGATAAAAATGGTGAATATGAAGTTAAAAATCAGATTTTGGAAATAATGTTTATTATTATTATATAAGCACTCACATTATAATTTATAAAATGTAAAATATAAACCCACTAACTTATAGAACTTATTTATATAAATGTATAAAAGGTTAATTAAATGGGTAAATTATATAAATGGTGGTAAAAATAATATTTATAAATAATAAAAACTATAAACTTGATTTTTACGACTTTTTCGGCTATCGCCGTGAAATTAACGTTTTTCATCAAATAAAACTTAGACGACCAAACCCGTCTAATGTAAAGTTTATAGAAGTTGTATACTGATGTACAAGTAACTAATACAAGTAAAAACCGATAAAACCCGAACTATAAGAATTACGGACATTTACGAGCTAACTAAACCTATTAGACTAATAATTGGACTTAATAAGGTAAAAACTTGTAAAAAGAATTATTTGGGCTTAAACCATTTGGGCCCAACATGAAAAGTATATATACTGATCATATAGGTATAAAATGGGTAAAAACAAGTAAAAGAACTTATAAAAGAATTAATGGACTTAAAATAGGTAAAATCGGTAAAACTAGTGAACTAGTAAGACGATACTAAAACGTAAACACTAAAATGAGTAAATGAGGATTTATAAACCCACTTGATCATCATCATATGTACAAAATCATCATATGTATATTGTTATTTGATAAAAGTCATTGGACCGAGTCTAAGACCGATTATTATTTATATAGGTTTCCGTGACCGAAGCACGCCCGTAGCCGATAATCCGCCTTTCATTAACAACGTGAGTTCATAGCCTCGCACTCTTTTAAATGTTTTATAAAATGATTTGTAAACCCGCGAGGGAGATAACATGCTAGATTTTTATAAAAATAGAACACAAGTAGTCCCGATTGTATGCTAAATGATATGGACCCGAATGATGCTATGACCCTATATTCGAGACTAAAAGGATTATTAGTAGTTAGGTTATGTCACTTAAAGTCCCATTAGCATGAATTGTGAACTACCGGGTTTTGGTAGACGCTTATGCATTTGATAGTACTATTTGGGGACGATCACCCCAGTTCGCGCCTTGACGGTTGATCCCCGTCGTACCACATTGATTGGTAAGCGAATTTATGTATGAGAAGATTCCATAGCGTGATTTTTGTGACGACACGCTAACTTAGATGGGCAAATTGTTTGTCGGGTTCGCGGCCCGCTGTTTTCATAGTAAGGTAACAATGTCATGCGGCTAATAATAATCCTAATTCAGATACTACAATCTATACGACATGTATAATCTAAATAAACGATATGATACGACGCTATTAACGATGAATATATTACCTATCCTGGTAATATAGAGACTACGGTCTCATGGACGGTTTCAGATGTATGCTTGATTTATATATTGCCTGACTAGCAATATGTGGACTTACTTCCGATATTATACTTGTGTTCTGATTTTAAATGATTGTAAATGATTGTTTTATATAACGGTTTTCATTAAACTCTATGAATTCACTCGGCATTCGCTGATATGATTTTTGCATGTTTTCTATCTCAGGTGCTTGAAGGTAATCCGGATGGAGATCGACTCTGATGGCCCACACTTAATATTAAAAATGTTCATTCGATCTGTGTTTTGTAAACTTAATGACCTGTATAATTTGGGACATGTTGTACGCTTTTGAAACTTTTTATCGAATGAATGTTTGTTAAACCTTGTACAACCATTTTTATGTGTTGTCTATGATTGGAGTTATTGTGCTATCCCGTAACACTCTGAAAGACCCTTCCGCTGTACCGATACGAAAAATGAGAGTGTTACATGGAGACTGTAGCAACAATTTGCTGTGTTTGCTGTGTTGTATTGGTGCTTGGTTGTCCTGTGTTAGTTGAACTAGAAGCGTACATGATTCAGTGAGTTTAAAAGAAAATTTTTGAAATAAAAAATGGTTCTTCTTATACAGAGACTCTCCCAGGCTCTGATACCACTTATTGGGTCCTTCAGTTGTAGATCTTTCAGCCTGTTAAGGATGTTGAATGACTTTTGTAATCACAAGTCTATTCACAGAGAGA
Organism: Glebionis coronaria; assembly: GCA_025667525.1. Taxonomy (NCBI): domain Eukaryota; kingdom Viridiplantae; phylum Streptophyta; class Magnoliopsida; order Asterales; family Asteraceae; genus Glebionis; species Glebionis coronaria. The sequence continues at coordinate 651,726,664 of CM046874.1, forward strand.
CTCTAGTGAAAACAAAGTATTTGTGTGGAATACAAACACTAAGAACAAGAAGAAACAGTTTAACTAAACAAATAACTTGATCCTTCCTAAGGATTTCTAATATTATTGATATGAAATGAAAATGGTGAAAGGTGTGTCTAACCCTTCTGCCAATAGGTTCCTTTTATACTACAAGGAAACCCTAAACTACATTAAACACAAAACGTGTAACAGATGATATGCACATCTTTTCCTAAGATATCTCATGCATATCCTAACAAACTACTACTAATAATAATGTTTGACTTTCTAACAGACTAGGAGCACGTTTTGCTTCTACTACTACTAGGACCAGGAGGAACTACATATCTCCTAGTCTACCTATTACAAACCACCTATTACATAGGTCCTAACAAAGTGTTATAACATTTTAATGCCATAAACTAACAAACCTTGTAAAATTTTCTTTTAATCAAGAAAGTACCTAAGCCGAGTTTTAAAGTAATACCAAATCCGAGACGGATAATTGTGACAAACCATATTTTAATATTAGCATTTAATTCATTCTCTGCCCTCAGTTTCCTAGTAATGTGGATTATTGTGTTTTACGGTTACGTGATTCGAGATCCCTCGTCGATCGTTAATCTTAATTCGTTTTAGCGCACCTTGTACGTTTAAGTGTTTATCGTGTTCTTTCGATCTCTATATATTTCCTTGTACTTAAAGGTTATTATTTTAATCCGAGTTTGAAATAAATTTGAAAAGGAGTTAAGAAGCTGAAGCGTAGTTGTATTCCAATTGTTAAGGTTCATCGTTGCGAACAAATTACCTGGGAAAGAGAAGAATCAGTTCTAAACTAGGTATCCCCATTTGTTCGCATCTTCTTCCATCTCTAGTTGAACTATGAGGGACCAGAGTTCCTTTAAGAGTGTTGACTGTGAGAACTCGTATTTTCCCGGTATTATTTTATTCTTTTATTCATACTTCTTGAATTTTCCAACATGTTACATTTTCTTGCATTCTTCATACGTAAATCCTGAGATCTTGATAATTTTAATAAATTATATTTCTAAATATTTTTCTGATTATTGATAATACTTTATTCGGAATTATAAAATTTCTTATTTTATTTTTCCGTATTTGATTTAAAAGCACCCGCGTGCATTTTACAAAAAGTTTACTCAAATCAACGAGTAACGGGAACTACTAGTGATCGCGATACCGACGGATGCCCGAAATTTTACGTCTTATTATCGATTGTTTCGATACTTGATTATTTTGACGTTTTCGTTTCATTACGTATTAAGTTGAGTTGGAATCTTACTATTACTTTTCGTGTGCGTTAAATCTTTGAAAAAGTATTTTTATTGATCGAGACTTTATTTTTAGGAAGTCGGGACGAAACCCGACTCTCGTAAATTTTTGAAAACCGACTAGGTACCATTTCTCGCTCATTAATAACTACTTTGCAACTAAGGCCAAAAGATATCCTAAATTACAATTTCTACCTTCCCTCTCATATATAAAGGGAAATTTTCACACACTTCTCTTATTTTGCATAAAAAAAATTTTTTACCACTCTCTATTTTTCTCTCTTGCTGCCGCCGGCCTACACCACCACCACCAACTTTTTAATTTTGGAAAATCTAACACAAGACCCACTCTTATAATTGCTTAGTAAGTGTTTTTCATCCATAAAAGACCACATGCAAACACTTTATATTTTCAAGATTTATTTTTGGAAAAATGTAGATTTGATCCAAGTTTAACCATTGCACGTGTGTTACGTTGGTGTTAGGACCAAGTTATTGTTGATAATCAAGCTTGGAAAAGCTTTGGATTTGTGTTCTTGCTTCCCAAAACCGACGGGCAAGATGGGGATTTGGGTGTTCTTGGTCATTTGATCCAATTATTCAAGTGTAAGGTTCCATTTACATGTTATAATTATTGTACTTATTTTTATTTTGAATGCATGTATTGTTCTTGATTTGGTAGTTTGCATGTGAATCATGCAAGTAGAAATGAGTGTTAAGTTTGGTTGCAAATGATGTATATGGGTTATTTGCGGTATGGATGAACTTAGAAATGGGTCAAAATGAGTTTTAGTATGATTTTGAAAAGGATATTTTTGACTCGTTGATTTAAGGTCATTTTTCGTGAGTTTAAGTTTGGGTAGAGGTTGATATGCTGGGATATTGTTGTAGAGTTTTTCCCAAGCTTCGATTCGATATAAAGTAGGCATTCCAGTTCAAAACGATGAGGAATATATGCTAGTTTGAATATTCGTGTACCGGGAGGCGAGTATCTACACAACACGAAATTGTTGTCGATAATTGGTCAAATCTCGGGTACTATAGATTGAGTATCAAAAATATACAAGGGCTTTTCTCAGGCTCTAAACTTAGGGTTATGAGTCTATTTTTAAACTGAAATGTTGGTTTTGCAAATGGAAATGGTTATGATGGTCAAAATGGTTTTATGAGTCAAACGAATTTTTGAATCTAGAAATGTGTTGAGCAGGTGGTTCTAAAATGTAAATCTTTGGATGAAATTTAAACAGAGTTTTGTTCAGGTTATGATTGAGTTTTTCACCAAGTTTCATAAAAATTCGAGTTGTCTAAGTATTGGAAATGAGCGGGTACATTTGGTATGTACCGACTGAGTGCTTTCGGGAGCACTTGTCTTAATAACGTAGTCTTTTAAAAGCATCTAGTAAATTTACTTGTGTGGTTTGTTCTTGTGGGTTTATTGTGGTTTTTAATTTTTGATTTTGTTCTTACTAAGTACAAGTTTATACTTGAGTATTTTAATAAAGTGCGCACCTTATTTGGTAGGTTGCGATTTTCGAGTGTTACCAGGCATCTATATTTCCGGCAATCATCTTACTACTATTTCTTCTACTCAGCTTCCGAGTTCCATGTTCACTTACCTCGTACCTTATTAGATGAGTTCATTGCCCCTTTTTACTACTTGTACATTGTTTCTAAACGCGGGGTGAGATTTTACATGGTGGAACACATTCATTTAAACTTGTATGCTATCTGGAACTTGTATGCTTTCCAAAACTTGTATGCTTTCCAGCAGTTTTTCATTATTATTATTTCTTTTAGTGTCCATAGCCACTAAGTTACCCCTCTTGATCATGAACTGTTAATTTTCTCGTATTACTTTGTGCTAAGCGCGAATATCGTGGGTGAATCCATCGGGATTGACAATCCCCGTCTCATATTACTTTGACGCATTACATTTGTTTATACTTGAGTATTTAGGCTGAATACGCACTGGGGGAACTTACATGTTGTTAAGCTTCGGTGTCATGAGTTAAATAGCAATAATAATGGTTTCGGACTATGGTTAATGTACATAACCATTTTCCTTATTTCTTGTTCTACAAATGAATGCTTGTGTTCCACAACTTTACTATTAAACCTATGAATATCATTCAACTTTGTGTTGACATTTTATATGTTTAATCTCAGGTAATAATACTTAGTTTTGCTTGGATCGGAGCCCGTAGGATATTTTCGCAGCTTGGAGATTTATGTGTTATATTTAAACTTTGGTTTTGGTAATAGCTGTCAGAAGTTTATCCTGTATTCTTGGTAACTATATGTTACAAAACCATGTTTAAATAGTAGATTTATCCGCTTATAAAACTATAGAACCTTTAAGGTAATTTATTTTTGATCTTTTATGATGTAATATAAATGTTTTATTACGTCAATTTTGTGTCACTTATATATCATTGTTTCATGTACCATGACGTTGCACCCGCATGCTGCTACGTGTTTCCTTGCCTGATTTTGGGGGTCTCACACACGAAAGTGTAAGAACATATTCAGGGTCGTTGGGGGATTATTGCGCAATCAACACGTTCCTATTTTATCTAAAAGTAACATTCGATTATGTATTGTTGCATCATGTTGCATAAATATGATCTTAAAAGATCAAAAATAAATATCAGTGAGTACAACGATATATATGTTTGTCCCGTAGCCAATTACAACGTACATGGATTAAACGTTGTAATGTGCACCAAGAGAACTGAAAAGAACTACGAATGTAGTTTCTTTACATATTGTCACTTTTTGTCGCTAGTACTGTCGTTTTCATTTTTAACGTATTGTAATTTTATGTTTCTCGTAATGTCGCTTTTGTTTTTAATGTCGTTTTTATTAATAAATATTTGTTTTAAATCTAACTGTTAAAAATAAATGGTACGAGAATAATTTGTTATTGGTATTTTAAGGGAAATTAAGTTTTAGTTATTAATGTGTTATTGGGAGGACATTGAAGTGACGTTGATGTGACATGCGGTTATATTTGAAGTACATGACCTATCATAAACTATAAAATGATATTTCATATGACTTTTAACGTTCATGCAAATTATGATTTCCAGTTTCATATATCCAATCCTTTCTACTCATTTCAGATAATCAGGTTTCGAAAAAGAACATTGATACAACTAGTTTCTGTCACACCGTACTAGAAGAAACTTAAAATATAACAAGTATTGAATATATGTAGTTTTGTGCTAACCAAACTTCAATTTGACAACCTTAAACACGCATAAAATATTTCTCGTGTTTAGTTTGCTAGGAAGAATCACTATCGGTATATTTTAATATAAAAATATATTATATTTGGTATAACAATTTTATTAATTGTGTGTAGTTTGTTTTTTGGAGCATGGGTATTAGAGACCTTAACCTTACATGCTAGGAAAATAAAGGTTCAACTACCAAAACCTTATGATTTTATATTTTGTTTTGCATTTTATAATTGCTACCATTCAATTTGTGTAATGCAACAATTGTTACCCATTAACTATATTTTTACAATCAAATTAATGTTAAACTGTAAAAAAATTTGTATCAAAATAAAAAACTCACTAAAAAAAATAGAAATAACAAAAAATTCGTAAAAAATACAAAATAAGATGTTAAATTAAAAAATATAAAATATTAGAAAATATGATAAATTTAGACCATAAAAAAAGTAGGTTTAACAAACACAGCGAAATAGAACGTTAATTATAAACACAAGATGTTTCTCCAACATTTACTTCTAATTAAACATTTAACACTAACCTAGGCATGTTAACAAAAATCACATGCCTAGAACATACGAACTCTCTTTATGTTTACATTTTGATAATTGGAATATATGAAAACCCTACATTCCTATGATTCTTTTTAAAAGTTAAGGAAACTAGATATTACAAAGGATTCTGAATTTCTATCTTTATATTTTGTTCACCAGCTTTTAAAATTCATCAATGTAAGATTTAGTTTTTGTCTTCTCAACTCAATATAAATTTTCTAACAAAATATATTTTAATTTAAAATAAAGATTTTTTTCATAGTTTGTTAAAAAAATAATTACAACAGAGATAGCTAATTAAAAATATATTTTAAGTTTGAATTAAAAATGATTTAATAGTTAAACTTTAATATATTAATTAAAAAATTTTAAGTTGGAGTTAAGTTTGAATTTGAGATGAGAATATGCAGCTTTCAAATGAGCGGAGTAAAGGTGAGTTTCTCATCTTTAGCATGTTATGTGGAGTAACTTATCATTTTTACCTCTAAACTTACGCGTGAATAAGGTTTAAAATGTGAGTTTCTCACTTAATGTGAGTCACTTCAAAATTAAATATAATTATTTAGTTTTAAAATATTTTATTCGTTTATGAGTATGTGAGATTTTTAATAGAATGTATTTTATATAAATTATGAATTTTAATGAAATGTCAGTTTCTCACTATCATTATGGTTAAAAAATGATTTGTATAAGAAAACTGAAATAACGCTAGCAAACAATTTTATCACAGCCTACCAGTATAGCTACATCCTGCATTCTTGCTAATAGAATTGACAAACAGTTTTCTCATTATGTCTTTGGTTATCATTTTTGGGTCAAACTAGATACATTTTCATTTTCAATCTCATTAAGAGGAGGTACTTCTTATGAGCAACGTCTTCTATGATCTTTTACAGTTTTGTCAATTAGTTTTATGTCAAAATAGAGCATATTAATTTATCAAAAAAAAAAATAGACCATATTAACACTTCTTGTTGAGTTGTTGATGCTAAATAAAGAATGTAAATAATAAGGTGATGTTTGGTTTAAAATTTTGAAATTTTGGAAATAAATTTCGCCCTACTTTTTCTTTCTAGATTAAATTCTAGTAAATTAAAATTTTTAAGGGGGTGTTTGGTTCATTGAATTTGATGTAATTTGGTTTAATGTAATTTGAATTTCAATTACATAGAATGTTTGGTTGAGTAATGAGATGAATTGTAATTATTTAGATTATATTAGATCCACCATTTTGATGTAATCTCATTTACATCACTTTAGCTAAGAAATTTTACACATTACAAAGGAATGTGTCATATTTTATCATTTTTGTTGTATGCACTGCTATATTGGTATTGTTTAATAAAAAATTAACATTTTAGTATATGACTAGTTGCATTTGTATTGACTATTTTCCTTGTTTGCATGTGGCCTAAGTTACATTAATGTTTTATTCGTACATATTCTTTTCGCAAGAATTTTGTTGGTATATAATGATACACCATTAATAACCATGATTACATAGGATGTTTTATGGGTACTATTCATGAGATTAAATAAATAAATTTATTTTCAATTACATTACATTATGTCAACCAAACATATAATAAATTTAATTAATTCAAATTACAATTCATTTACATTACAGATCTTTTTATAAATTATAATTAAATCAAAAACATTATACGAATCAAACGGCCCCTAAGAATTTAAGATTCTAGAATTTAAAATGTTTACGCCTGTTTGGTTGACAGAAATTCATAATATTTTAAAATCATGGTTTTTAGTTGAACCAATTAACGAATAAATATTTTTATATAAATTTTTTATTTAAAAAAGTAAAAATCGAATTTTCACTTTTTTATTCAAATTTATAAAAAATTCAAAAAAATTTATAAAACATTTATATAAATTCTATAGAAAAATTCTATAAATTTTTTAAACAATTTATATAAAATTTATAAACAATTTATACAAATTTTATTAAAAAGTTCCATACTTTTTGTTAAAAAAATATCTAAATTTGATAAAAAAAATTTATATAAATTTTACAGAACGTTTATAAAGATTTTATATAAACTTATAAAAAATTCGAAAGTTTTTATAAAATATTTATTTAATTTAATAAAAAGTTTCTATAAATTTTATAAACAATTTAATTATATATATTTTTATAACAAGATTTATATAAAAGTTATTAAAAAATTACAAAAAATTTATAAAAAAGTTACATAATTTTTATAGAAAATTTCAAAGAATTTAATAAAAAAATTACAAAAGTTTTAAAAAATTTCAATGATTTTTATAAAAAAATTATTTAATATATAAAATTTTTGTAAAAAAATATAAATTTTTATATTAATTTTATAAAATAATTCTACAAATTTTATAATTTTTTATATAAATTTATTTTTGTTTTGAGTTTCATAAAAATATTCTTATATAAATAATAATTTTTATATAAATTTTTAAACTTTATAATTTTTATATAAACATAAAAACTCAAATTAAAACGGGTAGAAAAAAGTTTATAAAAAATAATTTTAAAGGAAATTAGAATTCCTCACTTTTTGGAGAAATTCTAATATCCCTCATTTTGACATTTCGGTAAATTTTAAATTACTTTGTTGAGCATACCAATCATAATATTTGGAAGAAAATTAAAATGTAAATATTTTGAATATCCCCAATATCCTTCAATATGCTCCAACCAAACGTCACCTAAAAGTAATTTTATCTTGTGTTTTAAGAACACATTATAAGAATGTTTAAAATATATAAAAAGTATATAAAGTCTCACAGAAAAATACATAAAAATTTATATTTTTACGAATCTTTATGTATTCTTTATAAAACTTAATATATTTTTTACTTTCTTATTATATATACGCTCATAGAGCGTAAGATAAAAAATCCAAACAATAAATAATGTTGTCGCTATTTGACGTGAGGCTAACAAAATCCTATTGGACCTCCAAACCTTGCCCGCGTGGCACCACCTTTATTTCTTACGCATTGTCACATCAAACACAAACAAAGGCCCACTTTCTCCAATTTGCCTTTTTATCTATCAATAAAACTGAGAATTCATATTTTCAGCCTACTACGTATTTAGGATAAGTAGGTCTATAAAATTAAATTTTATTACCACTAATAGCACACTTAAAACATCCACAATGCCAAAAGATTTTAATAGACAGAACTTAAACAATTTTAGTAAAAAAACCGACAATTTAAAACTACGGACAAAACTATTGAAACTTTAAAAATAGTATTACACGATTATATTTGGCAGTGTCAATTAATATTTGTTACGAGGGCCACGTACAAAATTTCCCAATAAAACACTTAAGTTTTAATATAATTATCTACAAAAAAAGTTGTGCTTTGTCACACTTTTTTGTACACATTTGCAAATAGTGTGGAAAATATTTTTAGTTTATTAACACATATAAATGTGTAAAAGAATTATCACATAAATAAGTGTGAACAAATTTTAAAAAATAATGCTTATATGTGTTGCAAATAAAAGTCCACACCTATTAGTGTGAAAAATTCATAACTACTCTACACTTTTAAATGTGGACTCCATTTTGTTACACCCATATTTCTCACACTCCTTATTTTGAGGAGTGTGGGAAATATGGGTGTAACAAAATAGGGTATACACTTAAAAGTGTGGAGAAGTTATTAATTTTTGACACTTTTTAGTGTGGACTTTTATTTGCAACACATATAAGTGTGATTTTTTAAAATTTGTTTACACTTAGGAGTATGAGAAATATGGGTGTAACAAAATAAGGTATACACTTAAAAGTGTGGAGATGTTATTAATTTTTCATACTTTTTAGTGTGAACTATTATTTGCAACACATAAAAGTGTCGTCTTTTAAAATTTGTTCACAGTTATTTACGTGATCATTTTTTACACATTTATCTGTGTTAACAAACTCAAAATATTTTTCCACTATTTGCAAGCGTGTACAAAAAAGTGTGAGAAAACAAAACTTTTTTGTAGTGTAATATCAACCCCGAATCTTGGAAGGGCCACAACCCCTGGGCCCTCATTGTAAGATTATGTAAATATTGCTTATCTAGAGAGAGAGTAGAGAGAGATGGTGAGAACACACACACACAATATGAGAGAAAATATGTGTAAAACACACTTTTACTATGTGAAATTATGAGTGAACCACACCCTCTCCAACTAAAGAGAGGCTTTATATAACCAAGCCGATGAGATGGGCTTGGGCTTACATTTGGGCCGCCGGCCATACATGCATGGACCGTACTTTGGCCTTATTTAATTAACTTAATACATTGACTACGAGCTACTAATTAATATATTGTCGGAGTGATCGAATCTTGCTAAATACGTATAAACGTATTTCCAACAATCTCCCCCTAAGGGAGGTCACTCCAAAAAAGGGCATTGCCCTAGTTACAATAATAAACTAAACCTAACATACTATGCTTGTCTTGAGCTCGTAGTCTTTGTCTTTCTTTCCTTTTCTTTTTCTTGGTGAATATGATGTGATCTTTATCTTTAATCTTGAGCACGTTTCTCTTGCCTTGATCTTGTGCATCCATTACTTGTGATATTCGCCTCTTCATGACTTCATGTCCCACATACTTATACCTTTATAATTCTTGAAAGCTTCAGAGTTTGATACAACGGAAGACTTGACTTTTAAACTTTCTGGAATTTGTTGAAGTATACAATGCAGAAAATATAAGCATTTGGGGACGACTTCATCTCGGACTCCGCAACGCTACTTTAACACCCCCAAATTACAATGCGCAGCGGAAATACACATTTGGGTGCTAAATACAAACATTGTTACACAAGACATTTTGAAAAACTCAAAATGATAAATTTGAAGTATAAAAGGAGATAATTTAACCATTGTCTAAAACTTTCGATCCCATGTAAAACAATTTTAAAGATATCAGAGTAACATTTAGGTCCCCCAAAGATTTTGTCCAATCAACAAACAATTTACCAAAGTACATGACCGTACAATTATTTTTATGACAAAAAGGGAAAGAAATTATGTTTTAGACCAATCACCACAAAACCAATCCGCAATCCTTCTCCAGCAAGCTCTGCAATTCATCATCTTCAATACCTGAAATACATGCTTAAAATCATCAACACAACCGTTGAGCGAGTCTATAGGTTTTCCAAATCAACATTTGAACACAAGAGAAAAATCAATCAAGATTATTTAATAGAATTGTGCGCATACAATCTATTAGTCAGGCATTCTGGTATATAGCAACAGCTATTGAATTGTATTAAGCTCATGACACCGACCCCTTAACTTAGTCACCCACGCCTAAAGCCGGCATGACTAGATGAATTCCAGTGCCCCTACTAGGGTATCAGTTGCAAGTATACCACATTCTTATTCACGTAAAATTATCCTTCCCAGCGGGTTACTCAGCTTAAAGCCCTGGTCTCGGATAGGGTCGTCAGCCCAATAGTACTATTATTAGAATAAGCGGCTATTCCCAACTCACAACATCAAGTCAGAAGATAGTTAACGGCTCATGAATTTAGGGTCTTTTACAACTTAGGTACTTATACAATTCAAAACAACAAAGGCAACAAAGGCAATATTCGGGTCCAAACAATCAATCATGACTTGTGTTCATTTTACTTTCAAATAGCATGTATCCCCCTCGTGGGTTTTAAAATCATTCAAAACAATTACAAAAGCGAGGCTATAGACTCACCTGGAGTAATAGCAGTAGTAAGACGATCTTCGACGATAGTTGATGCCCGATAAACACAAAAACCGCAACCTATTAAATAAGGCGCGTTCATCAATAATAAACTCGAATAAAATTCATACTTACTAACATCAAACTCGAAATCATAAAATCACACTCAACCCAAAATGAAAACAATACAAGTAACCTATTACTTCATTCTATATGATTACGTTAGTGGTTAATCCTTTCAATAAAAATCTGCCGGTACATACCAAATGTACGAGCTCGTTTACCCCACTTAAACACATCAAATATTTATGATACTAATCAGAGACCTCACTTACTATATATAGAAAGACCTGTTAAAAGCCCATCAAAAGATTTTACTTTTAAAGTTCCCTGCCCGACACATCTATGAACTACAAAAACCGGACTATTTTACGTCACCGACTCATACAACCATTTTGACCATTCTAAACAATCTCGTTTACAAATCCGACACTTGGGTTTGAAAATAGACTCACAACCCTAAGTTTAGAACCAAACATCAGTCCTTGACCATTTTCACAACTCATTCTATAGTCCCCGAGATTCGATCCAAATATCGACAACAACTTCGGATTGTGTCGATACTCGTCTCCCGGTACACGAATAATCAAAACATCATAACTTCACGCTCGTTTGAGCTAGAAGCTCTATCTTATATCAAATCGAAGCTAAAAGAATTCTCTACAACCTCATTTAATTAGTTTGTTTATTTTCAAACAGTAAGGTTGCCAAAATTGGCCTTTAACCTACTGCCCTAAAATACCTTTTTAAAAACCATACTAAATAAAATTTTCAACCAATTTTAATCAATCCCATATGCCTAATATCATTTTAAACAACTCATCTAACCGATATCACCCTTGGATGATCATACAAAATTTTACCCATTTATAAATCCATACATGCAAGCACTCAAAATTTCAAATATAATAATATTAACACCATATACAAGCATAGAAATAGATCAAACAACCTTGTTCTTCATCAAAATTTGAAAAGTTGTTGCATGTGTACAAAAATTACATCGAAATGATCCTCATCAAATTATAAGAGTGGGATATGAATTAGTTTTCATTGATTCAAACATGATCATCAAGATCAAAGGGGTTTTTGTTGTGGGTTTTGTACGGCAAAAGAGAAAGAAAAGGAAGAGAGATGGTGTTTTGATGAAATGAATTTTAAAATGAAAGAATGTGTAGTGGAAAAATTATTTATAGTAGGGTGGAGGGGTAGATTTTGCAAATTTGTGATACTTTTGGTCCAAAATGCAATTAAATAGTTGTAAAGGTGGAAAATGTAAATTGTAAATTTTGAAAATATTTAGGAGGCTCGGGTTTCGTAAAAATACTTTTCAAAAGTTAAAACGCACTCAAAATATGATAATAATATGATCCCGGTTCGACTTAATACGAACTTGAAATAAAAACGGCAAAAATATAAACATCGAGACAACAAATAATAAAACATAAAATCTCGGGCATTCGTTGATATCGTGGTCACTAATAATCCTCGCTATTAGTAAAAATATAAAAATAAGACCTCCAACGTCGGTTTTAAATAAAACCATCAATCGTCATTCCATTCAACTCATCAAAAATTTCAAAATTATTCGTAAAAATAATATTATATAATATTAAATAAATGATCTCGAGTTTGGGTTGTCACATCCTACCCTCCTAAAAGAGAGCGACGTCCCGGCGCTCGGCCCCTCTTATATTCACATCCCATGCCTCTAGAACAAATGAGAACTCTTTTCCTTAAAGAAATCTTCACGCTTCCTTCACAATTTCAGATTCCACTCCTAGAATTCTTGTATCCTTACAGTACAATCCTTACTATGTTTCGACCTCATAAGAACTCTTCAAAGTTCTTTCTATGAAAAGCAACTTATCTTCAAGTTGAATTCTTTCCTTGTTGTTCTCAAAACAAATTTCACCCGTCATAATGACACCTTAAGCATAACCACGTTTCCCAATTTCAAACTCCATCGATTTCTTCGAATACCAACATAACTCTTCTGATGATTCCTTGTTACTAATGGATAATCTTTAATCCATACAATCTTATAAATATTGGCAATATCACTTCTAGTTCCGTCATTCAATTCCACCTACATTTCTGCAATACACCGAAAACCTAATCTTACGTCCATAACTCATGATCTTTAACCTTCACAATTGGAAGTTCTTTATGTACCATCAATAGTACAGCCTCACTACTAGCATGATAATTAGCGTCACATAAAAATTTCAACGATTTCTAAGTCAATCACACACACATAAGTATACCGTTCGATGTTCGAATCATCCTTTCACTCTGTTCATCAGTCTCTGTATAACACAGAGTACTCAACTCAACTTTCATCTTTACCCAGACCGAAATGTATCGATTACTTGACTTGTGAGATTCCTTCATCACTAAGTCTCACTCTCTCAACTTAGGTATGTTAGGAGTGTTCAATATTCCACGTCTCACTTGACTTTACAACAAAATCCTTTCTATAAGTTGACAAAATGTCGAAATCACTTACCTTAACATCCTTCCCTATCAAACCACTAACTTAAAATTTCAATATTCTTGCTATCAAGCCCACACTTCTTGTCATTACCAAAACTCAAATCTTAAAAGATTTTCCCCTTTTTATCCCTGATAAGTGCATTAGCTACCACATTCGCCTTTCCCGGATGGTAGCGAATCTCGTAGTCATAATCACTCACAATCATAATCATCAACATACTCAAATACTCGAAATATACAACAGGTAATCCTCTACTTATTTCCTTTGTCATCCCAAGAAATTAACTATAGAGCAACTTCTATGATCCTTTATCACTACATACTTGATTCCATACAAGTAATATTTCTAAAATCTCAAGCAAACACCCAACTACATACCCTTATGAGACGCATCACAGCAAACTACAAACTATAATTACTTCAGATCCTTTCAACAATGACAACATCTGTGCAGAACACAACCTACCCTTCAGTGTTCAGAATACAACTTCCTCATCTGATGGGGATCAGATTTCGAAACATACAATTTAGATGTATAAGTGGGACTCACACATCCAATTCTTCTTAGTCAGCTTAATCAATGATTTAACAATCAGTGAAAACCTTTCGATAAACCTCCAATTATTCCCAGCTTAAACTAAGGAATTAACAGATTTCCGTCGGCGTCGTTGGTACCGACCAATCCTTAATCGTTTCAATCTTGGCAAGATCTTCACGAATACCTTTGTTGTCAATCAACCTTCCTTAAAACGCAATTATTTCAACTAACATTCACACATAGGAAACTTTACATACAGTTTCTCCTTTTTCCAACCATCCTAAAAATTTATCCTCATATGCTACTTATGTTCCTCCTTTCCTCTTGGAATAATATAAAATAGAATACCTTCAATAGATACAATGACTAACTCATTCTAGCATATCTTACACACAAGATTCACCCAGTCTATTAATACGGCAGACGCGTTCGTCCATTCCAAAAACATCACTTGAAACTTAAAGTACCCACATCAAGTACGAAAAATAACTATAGGAACATCTTCCTTCCTAAATCTCAGTTCATGATAACCAGGACTCAAAGCGATCTTTGAGTACACACTGGATCCAGACAAGTTGTATGGATCAAACGAATCATCAATCCTCGGTAATGGATACCGATTCTTGGCAGTTAATTTGTTAAGCTCTTGATAATCAATACACATCCGAAACAATCCATCCTTCTTGAAAAACAACACTGCGATCGCCGTTGGCAATAAAACTTAATCTAATACATCTCTTATCCATCACTTCTCGCAGTTGACCAAATAACTCATTCCACTCTGACGGTGCCAAATGATAAGGCATACAATTACTACTCAACAAAACACAGAAGCACTACACAACGAAACGCAGAAGCACTACACCTATCGCTCTCAATACTCAATCGACACGAACTCTATTTCATAAGGCGGCAGAAACTTTTCAAAAACATCAAGAAAAATTCAGAATACTCTTGAGTCATTAACAGAACCCTCAACTTCTCCTCAACCACCCTATCACTAATTACCTGATCTAGGAATACATCACATTCCTATTCCACATGCATCCTTGTTTCCAAACAAGATACTTCTCAAACGGAAAATTCACTCATCACCTCTCATAGTCAACACTCAGCTTTTACAGCAAAATCTAAACCAGCAGCTATCAATTTATAGTGAAGATTAGTCCAATCTCAAGCATCAACACTTCATACCACTAACCAATTCATACCAATAATCCACATCCAAAGATTCTAACTCTTTGAGCATCAAGTCGATACTAAACACCTACTTTCCTAAATTCAAGGAACACACTCTCAGTGTAAAACTAACACTAGCAACCTTAACATCGGTTAACTCCACATCATAGTTAATTGTCAATCTTATTGACTCTCCGTTGATAAAACAACTGAATCTTTACAGTTCTACAGTTTCTACCCGATCTGAAATCAAACAACATACTCACATAAAGAATCTCAAGTAAGAATATACCATTTACAACATCCAGACCTTAAGGTTTGTCAGCATCACTCAAACGTAAGCTGGAGCGGCAACATTCCTATCTTGTCAATTTCCTTTTCTTGGACAATTCCTTTGTTTGTATTCTTTCTCACCACGGCTAAAACACATCACTACTCCAGGGGTACTAATTACAATGACTAATCCTCTTGTCCTACACTTAGTAGCTTTATGACCAGGTTGTCCTAACTCTAGTCGCAATTGTGGAAAATTACCTACATGATATAGAGTACAGCAAACACACTTGAGATTTATCTTGTTACTTCCAGCCAACATGGCAGCACGAATTCCCTCATTCCTTCCATAGTTTAAATACTGATTTCGGTTCTGTCTATGGTTATTGTTATTACTGTAATCCCCACGGTTCTAATCTCGATTCTGGTTGAACTTAGCAGATTCCCACTTTCTCTTATTGTTTTCAACAATACTATCTTTCCTATCTTGCACTTTCACATCCATTAAATCATGCGCCATCTGAACAGCTTCATCGAAACATTTAGGTCTTAAAGAAATAACCTCACCCTTGATATTACTAGACAATCCTCTAATGTACTGCTTCTTTGTTTTACAATTATTCACAAAAGTATCAGGTCATAGCAATTCCCAGTAAGCAGTAATATCATCGTCCCTTAGCACTAATTATCTCAATTTGGGTTCCAACTGTCCTAGTTCCTTCTTAGGACAAATCCTAGCAGTCAATAGTCCTTTCATCATGATCCATGCCTTACTATTAGTCACAACCAATCCTAAAGTAGTCACTTGGTATTCCACCATCTTAGTGTACCATCCTGAAATGTAGCAGCAGCAAATTTCACCTTATTAGTTTCTGAACACTCAATAATCTCAAAGTACTCTCCATCTTATCAATCCAACTATGCAATTCTAATGCACTACTAATACCACCAAACAGCGCAAAACCACACTTCTGAAAACTAACATAAGTACATTCTCTTGAACTTGTAGAACAGCAGCAATACTATCATCTGGATCAGCAGCATCCTCATTATTCTCAGCAGCAGCATCATTATTTTCAGCACAATTAACCCCAACATCACGCTTCCTTGCAGCACAATCAGCTTCAGGTGTCCTAGCAATAACTTGTTCGATCATAGTATTCACAGTAGCAGTCGTTAGTTTTGGCAACATATTTCAAGAAACTTAGTCACGTAGCGATCTACTAATGACAGAAATATGATTCCCCTACTCCCTCTTCCATCATCACGGAAGAAAGAAACATGTTAGGTATACATATCAAGAATAAAGAAGGAATTCTTTATTAGGATGTCTCATGAATACTACATGCACGAACAACATAACTACAATGGTTCATCAACCAAAACTCAAAAGAGTTAATAAAGGCACATCATAGATCATGAGGGTAATTTAGATTGCGTTGAGGATTCAACAAGATAGTGGTAGTGTCTGTCACTACAATCATCTACCGAACAAACTTAAAGGATAATAAGTTCCATCACAATGCTACGACATAAGGTTTAAATAAGTCCGATCACAAAGAGAAAATAAGATACAAAGAAATCCATCTCGCGATTAGTTCCTTAGACACCGGCTCCTCATTCTCCTTAACATTGTTGTCAGCTACATCACACTCGTCTATTTCCCTTTTCACACCTCAAGGTGAAATCCATAACCTGATGGCAACTCATTCTCAAAATCCAAATACTCACTCATACACGGCAGATCAATCACCAAGCAAATCTCAATACGACTTTCAACATTCCTAAGCTTCCAAGCTCTACTCAGAATCAATCTCACCTGAGGCTCCTCTCACTCATTCTTTCAAAACTTACCTAATTCTCTTTAAACTATTCAATTCAAGCACACAAATGCATCACAACCGACCCAAGGCTAGCAATCTCATCCATCTTCCAAGTCCTAACAACTCAATTCTCCACATACCAAATATAATCTTTAAAACCACCCTTCTTTTACATCAACCTCATATTCACACCAATTTCAACCACATATCTATTATACATCAACTAATCAAACTTCCTTATACCCGACACAAGTCGCAAGAAATCAGTTGTAAAATTGTTCATCATCTGGTCTACTGTCCTAGACCCTCGGCGGTATATAAGGTCATTATTTAAAATGATATACATATGCAATACATAAAGAAAATTACGATAACAAGTAATCAACGTACTTTCAACAACATCAATACATTATCAATACATCATCATAGTATTTACTTAATAAATACTCTAAAAATCATTGCAATGTTAAGGGATACATCAATCAATAAAACAATACAAAACAAATAATCTTACCGGAGCCTTGCGGAGAAGTTGCGTGCTTTTGTAAAATATTTTCGACACCACAGTTATAGTTTAGGACATTTTTCAAAATCGACCTAATTCGCTATAACTAAAAAGCTCTGATTACCAAATCTTTAACACCCCCAAATTACAATGCGTAGCGGAAATACACATTTGGGTGCTAAATACAAACATTGTTACACAAGACATTTTAAACAAACTCAAAATGATAAATTTGAAGTATAAAAGGAAATAATTTAACCATTGTCTAAAACTTTCAATCTCATGTAAAACAATTTTAAAGATATTAGAGTAACATTTAGGTACCCCAAAGATTTTGTCCAATCAACAAACAATTTACCAAAGTACATGACCGTACAATTATTTTTATGACAAAAAGGGAAAGAAATTATGTTTTAGACCAATCACCACAAAAGCAATCCGCAATCCTTCTCCAGCAAGCTCCGCAATTCATCATCTTCAATACCTGAAATACATGCTTAAAATCATCAACACAACGGTTGAGCGAGTCTATAGGTTTTCCAAATCAACATTTGAACACAAGAGAAAAATCAATCAAGATTATTTAATAGAATTATGCGCATACAATCTATTAGTCAGGTATTCTGGTATATAACAACAGCTATTGAATTGTATTAAGCTCATGACACCGACCCCTTAATTTAGTCACCCACGCCTAAAGCCGGCATGACTAGATGAATTCCAGTGCCCCTACTAGGGTATCAGTTGCAAGTATACCACATTCTTATTCACGTAAAATTATCCTTCCCAGCGGGATACTCAGCGTAAAGCCCTGGTCTCGGATAGGGTCGGCAGCCCAATAGTACTATTATTAGAATAAGCGGCTATTCCCAACTCACAACATCAAGTCAGAAGATAGTTAACGGCTCATGAATTTAGGGTCTTTTGCAGCTTAGGTACATATACAATTCAAAACAACAAAGGCAACAAAGGCAATATTCGGGTCCAAACAATCAATCATGACTTGTGTTCATTTTACTTTCAAATAGCATGTATCCCCCTCGCGGGTTTTAAAATCATTCAAAACAATTACAAAAGAGAGGCTATAGACTCACCTGGAGTAATAGCAGTAGTAAGACGATCTTCGACGATAGTTGATGCCCGATAAACACAAAAACCGCAACCTATCAAATAAGGCGCGTTCATCAATAATAAACTCGAATAAAATCCATACTTACTAACATCAAACTCGAAATCATAAAATCACACTCAACCCAAAATGAAAACAATACAAGTGACCTATTACTTCATTCTATATGATTACGTTAGTAGTTAATCCTTTCAATAAAAATCTGCCGGTACATACCAAATGTACGAGCTCGTTTACCCCACTTAAACACATCAAATATTTATGATACTAATCAGAGACCTAACTTACTATATATAGAAGACCTGTTAAAAGCCCATCAAAATATTTTACTTTTAAAGTTCCCTGCCCGACACATCTATGAACTACAAAAACCGGACTGTTTTACGTCACCGACTCATACAACCATTTTGACCATTCTAAACAATCCCGTTTACAAATCCGACACTTGGGTTTGAAAATAGACTCACAACCCTAAGTTTAGAACCAAACATCAGTCCTTGACCATTTTCACAACTCATTCTATAGTCCCCGAGATTCGATCTAAATATCGATAACAACTTCGGATTGTGTCGATACTCGTCTCCCGGTACACGAATAATCAAAACATCATAACTTCGCGCTCGTTTGGAGCTAGAAGCTCTATCTTATATCAAATCGAAGCTAAAAGAATTCTCTAGAACCTCATTTAATTAGTTTGTTCATTTTCAGACAGTAAGGTTGCCAAAATTGGCCTTTAACCTACTGCCCTAAAATACCTTTTTAAAAACCATACTAAATAATTTTTTCAACCAATTTTAATCAATCCCATATGCCTAATATCACCCTAATATCATTTTAAGCAACTCATCTAACCCATATCACCCTTGGATGATCATACAAAATTTTACCCATTCATAAATCCATACATGCAAGCACTCAAAATTTCAAATATAATAATATTAACACCATTTACAAGCATAGAAATAGATTAAACAACCTTGTTCTTCATCAAAATTTGAAAAATTGTTGCATGTGTACAAAAATTACATCAAAA
The DNA here is from genome assembly GCA_025667525.1 of Glebionis coronaria. Taxonomy (NCBI): domain Eukaryota; kingdom Viridiplantae; phylum Streptophyta; class Magnoliopsida; order Asterales; family Asteraceae; genus Glebionis; species Glebionis coronaria. The sequence continues at coordinate 651,746,491 of CM046874.1, forward strand.
TGATCCTCATCAAATTATAAGAGTGGGATATTAATTATTTTTCATTGATTCAAACTTGATCATCAAGATCAAAGGGGTTTTTGTTGTGGGTTTTGTACGGCAAAAGAGAAAGAAAAGGAAGAGAGATGGTGTTTTGATGAAATGAATTTTAAAATGAAAGAATGTGTAGTGGAAAAATTATTTATAGTGAGGTGGAGGGGTAGATTTTGCCAATTTGTGATAGTTTTGGTACAAAATGCAATTAAATAGTTGTAAAGGTGTAAAATGTAAATTGTAAATTTTGAAAATATTTACGAGGCTCGGGTTTCGTGAAAATACTTTTCAAAAGTTAAAACGCACTCAAAGTATGATAATAATATGATCCCGGTTCGACTTAATACGAACTTGAAATAAAAACGTCAAAAATATAAACATCGAGACAACAAATAATAAAACATAAAATCTCGGGCATCCGTCGATATCGTGGTCACTAATAATCCTCGCTATTAGTAAAAAGATAAAAATAAGACCTCCAACGTCGGTTTTAAATAAAACCATCAATCGTCATTCCATTCAACTCATCAAAAATTTCAAAATTATCCGTAAAAATAATATTATATAATATTAAATAAATGACCTCGGGTTTGGGTTGTCACATCTACCGTCTTCAAATGCCGCAACATAAGTAGACACGAACGAAATGGATTTAAACATTCTAATTCGGTAGCATTTTACCTCCGGTCGATAAAGACCGTTGGACGATATAAAATATCTTACTTTTGACAGGTAGTTTCAATTAAGAACCTCCTTGACAAGATTTCCCGGGTAAACCCGTTCTCTTTACTCGATCGTCCAAAGCTCACTGCGAACATAAAGAGTGAATCTTGGATAAAATTATCCGCATGATTGAAGTCGTCAATTCCGATTCCTGGAACAAGTTTGATTCATTAAAGAATCCCACCATCGTTGCTTTCCAGTTGTCACGAGCTCGATTCATATAGAATCTTGCAAGTTACCTACCAAGTGCTGTTTGAGGTTGTTAGAAATACGTTTTTACGTATTTAGGAAGATTCGGTCACTCCGACAATATACTAAATAGTAGCTCGTAGTCTAGACATCGTTATTTAACAAACAAGCCCGAGCCTAGCCTACAACATGTGTAGGTCGGCCCAAACATGTAAGCCCAAGCCCATTACAAGGCTTGGGTATATAAACCCTCTCTTTAGATGGAGAGGGTGTGTGGTTAATCATTTTTTTTACATAGTTCACTCTTGTTTCTCTCTCTAGAATTGTGTGAAATCCACCATCTCTATATCTCTTTCTCTCTCTAAAAACATAAGCAAGATTTACATTTCTACAAATGGTATCAAGAGCCATGGGATGATTGCTTGGTTTTTGTGTTTGTGTTCTTGAATCATTTCGTCTATTTTGATCCGATCTCAAAAGTACCAATTTTTTTTTTGTGTTTTTATGCTTTAATCTTGATATACGTTATCTAGTTACTTGTTATGGTGATTTGGTATTGGTATTATGGGATAAAAACACAAATTTTTGGGTGTTTGATTCGTTTTAGGATTAAAATTGCGAATTTGTTGTGTACTTTCCGAGAATAGTGGTAAACTTGTCTCCTTCGCAAAGTTGTCTCCATCGCAAAGTGAGGAAGGTTCTGCATTCCGATCGCAAAGACCTAGGGTCTCTACATTGCGATCAAAGGATATTTCGACACTTATTCCGATCAAACATTACGATAGCTCCTTGCTTCGTATATTGCGATCGTGTATAAGGCCACTTTGAAACGTTACTCTGCCAAAATTTCTTTAGCCACATTCCGACAGGTATTGCGATCTGACATTCCGACAGGTATTGCGATCTGACATTCCGACAGGTATTGCGATCACAACATTCCGACAGGTATTGCGATCAACACATTCTGACAGGTATTGCGATCAACATATTCCGACAGGTATTGCGATCAACACATTCCGACAGGTATTGCGATCAACACATTCCGATAGGTATTGCGATCAGGCATTCCGACAGGCATTCCGATAGACTTTGCGATAGAACTTGTTTGTGCATTCCGATAGAGTGACAATATTTCCAAGATTTTTCAAAAACTTGTTTTTGAAAATTTTTAATCGTGTGTAATCTAGTCTTGGAATTTTTGGTTTATCGTGAACATAATTTAGGGGATTTCAACATTCTTTCTCAGTTTTAACACACAAAAACAAACACATTAACTTTATCTCATTGTTCGATCAACGTTTGTAAATCTTAACTTATTTGAAATGGAGTACACATCTCTTACGGATAAGTCCATCCTCTCGGGTACGGATAATCGTCCACCAATGTTGGAAAATCTATGTACGAGGATTGGACTTCCCGAATGGAACTTTACATGTTGAACAAAGAGAATGGACATCTCATTTGGGCATCGGTGCTCAATGGACCATTAGATTATGGTACAGTGACGGAAGGTACGACTACTCGTCCTCGCACAACGGGTGAGTTGACTAGAGATATGAAGATTCAAGACAAATGTGATAAGTATGCTACGGACATCATTCTCCAAACCCTTCCTCCAGATGTCTACAAACTCGTCAGCAAACAAAGAGTTATGGGATAGAATTCGGGTTCTAATGCAAGGCACCTCGTTAACTAAACAAGAACAAGAGTGTAAGCTTTATGATACTTTTGATAAGTTTGCCTATGTGCCAGGGGAGACTCTCAATGATTACTATCTAAGATTTACCCTATTGTTGAATGAGCTTAATATCTATGGCATGGCAATCCCTACCTTTCAATTGAACACCAAGTATTTGAACACTCTTCCTCCAGAATGGAAAAAATACATGACGGATGTTAAATTGGCTAAGGACTTGCATAACACCAATGTGGATCAACTTCAAGCTTTTCTTCAACAACACGAATGCCATGTGATCGAGGCTCGGTTGTCTACACCTCAAGTTCATGATCCACTTGCAATGTATGCTTCTCAACAAAACATGGCTTATACTTATCAGCAACCATCATACTTGCAGCATACACCACCACACAACTATCAGCAACCACAACAACCATCTTATCAACCACCAATGATGCCACAGCAAGCATATCAACAAAGTGTTCATCAACACTCTTTTCCACAGCAACCAACATATCAGACATCACTATCACAAGCCAACACTTCTCCAATGGGCTATACTCCTCAGCAAGGATATTTTCCAATAGAAGCACAACCAGCACAAGCTTTCTACTCTAATGAACTTCCACCAATCCAAGCACCGGTCTTTACTCCAAATGATATGCCAACTGATGTACTAAACCATCTCACTTCCTACTTGTCAAAACTTGTTGGAACTAGAGGATTTCCACCAACAAACAATCAGCTTCGCACCTCTTCAAATCCTCGACAACAAGCTACTGTTCAAGATGGTCAAGTAACAGTGCAACCTATTCAGGGAAGGCAAAATTCATATGGACCTCCTACAAAGACAATGAATGCTCAAGTTGTGAATTCACAAGCTAATGGAAATGGAAGTCCCATTGGTCCTCAAAAGGTTATGACTTGCTACAATTGCCGAGGACAAGGTCATACGACTAGGCAATGCACTCAGCCGAAAAGGAGAAGGGATGATGCATGGTTTCGTGAGAAGATGTATTTGGTTGATGCTCAATCTAAGGGGAAGATTTTGGATTCAGTGGAGTTAGCATTTCTTGCAGACCCAGGGGCAACAGATACTGAAGGCATTGTAGTAGTTTCCACTTCTAATGCAGCTTATCAAGCAAATGATCTTGACGCATACGATTCGGATTGTGATGACATTCACTCTGCCCAAGCTGCTCTCGTTGCTAATCTCTCTCACTACGGTTCTGATGTCGTCAGTGAGGTACCAACCACATCTAATAATATTGATGATAACCAACATCAAGTTAGGCATGAAAATGACAACCTCGAACAGCATTCGGGAACTAGTAACTCAAATGATGTGGTACCCAATCCTACATATTTGAGTTAACCTCAACCAAATGCTACGACGGGTATGGAATCTTATGCTCAACATGATTTGGTCATGGTACCTAAACATATTATTGATCAAATGCATATGGCCCTCAGACAATCCGTAGATACCAATTCCACCCTAACGGCTGAGCTTGCGTAGCATAAAGAAAAGGTCAAAGCTTTTGAAATGGTCCCTTAAGTAGAGAAAATAACATGTTCTGAATTTGACCAATTTCATTTTGAAAAGATTGAACACTTGAAAGAAATAGAATCATTAAAAGCTAATCTTTCTAATGAATTAAAAGAAAAAGAGTCAGTTGTCAATGATTTTCAGAATCTTAAAATGGATTTCGAAACTCTCAAGTCTAAAAAGTTTGAATCGGAAATTAATGTTACCAAACTTCTTAAATTCAAAGAACAACAGCTTTTAAAACAATACGCTTCCACATAAAAGGTTCTTCTTTTAACTAAATCATTTAAAAAACTCGAACTTAAGCGTCTTCAAGATTTACCACCAAATCCCGGTTATGCAAAACAAGCTCAGGAACATATTCCCGGTCTTTATGATATGACCATAATTGGCAAATCGAAAGAAGCACCTTTTGTTCGTAGTACTGGGGAGACACAGTCACTTGCGGATGAAACTCATTCAAAAATGCTTTCAAAATTCCATACAATTGATTATGATCAACATAACAAAGATCAATTTTCGAAAAAGACACGCATTCGCTTACAAAAGGAATTAGCAGAATTGACAGTTCTTGTGCCCCAAAGTTTGTCAAATGAAAACCTTCCTAGTACGTCTCCTACACTTGTCAAAACGGATTTAACGAAGTTAATTCCACCGGTAAGTAAGGCGTCCGTTAACTTAAATGCGGTACACCAAAACTTAACCGATTTTGATAAGGTCATTTTAGAACGTACGACGGCTTCGGCCATAACGGAAGGTGAATGGAACTTTAAGCACACTAGAGTTGCGTTTCGAGATGAAATTGTTCCGTTTGTAAAGAATGTTAAGGCTTGTCTTAGTAATCTTGATCAAGATTTGCTTTTGGAAATAGAAGATGTTAGACTTGTTTTCAATGAAATGGATGATGCTTATGAAAATAGTTTAATTGAAATAGAACGGGTTTCACGCCAAAATGATCAGCTTCTGAAGCAAGTGATGTCTCATGATATAGTTTCCGTCTGTGTGAATAAAAGTGTTGATAATGATTCTATTGTGCATAATGTTGAATCTATGGATAATATGGTAGATAGTACTTGTCACGAATCTGACGCTGAATTTTTAAAGCTTCAAGATTCATATTCTTTGCTTTCAAAACGTTTTGATGAGATTCAAACACATTGTATTTCGCTTGAATGCAAGCAACAATTTATTCAAGAAATCTTTGAAACGTCATTCGAAGGTGTTAATATCGATGATGCAAACTTTGAAAAGAATTTTCGATTGAATTTACAATCAAAACAGCGTCAGCCAAGTGACAAAGTTGCTAAATCTTTGCCGATAGACATAAAGAAATCTAAGGAGCTTAACTGTGTGAACGTACTTGAGGCCGCTGAGAATTTTAAACTTGATCTAGATAATCGAGTTTCCAAAATTTTGTCCAAAGTTGATAAATTAAAACAGAAAAATACATGACTCTTCGATTCAGTAAAGCCCGCATGTGCTAATACCACTGCACAGAATCAATCGTTGATTGAACAATTGAATCGAATGTCGGTGGAAATATCTAATTTGAGGGAACAAATTTGTGATAAAAATCTGGTCTTGGCTGAGTTAAAGGAAACACTTGGTACTCTAAAAGGTAAGAATGTTGTGGATAACGCAGCCACTGTCTCAGCATCGTCCTCTAGTGCAATCAAAAGGAACCTAATAGCCGTCACACCACTTAACAAGGGCCCTAGGACTAAACCATCTTAAACTTTGGTCACTAAAGATAAGGCGGAATCAAAACTAGCTTCTAATATTCCCGTGTTGCCTTCTACAGGAGTAAGCACCACTACTAAGGCTCAAAGATCTAAGCTTAAGAGAAACAAGAAGAATGATAGGATCTTGCCCCCATCTAGTAGTCAAGTGAAAGTAGAAGCCCATCCTAGGAATGTTATTTCTGTTTTGAATAAAAAGAATCATGTAGCTAAACCTAAAGGTTCTGCGGTTGTGTAGCGTTCTAAGCCTACTGTGAATTCTAATTTGAAATGTTGGAATTGCAATGAATGCATGTTTTCTAGTCGTCGTGATTCTTGCCTTATTGACCATGTGAATGAGATGCATGCCCGGAAAAATGGATTAGAATGGAAACCGACTGGGAAAGTGTTAACCCAAGTTGGTTGGATGTGGCGCCCCACTGGTAGAACTTTCACTATAGTAGGAAATATATGCCCTTTGACTAGGATCACTCCCACTATAGCGAAGAAAGCGTGCCCTTTAACTAGGAGTGCCAAGGCTACCAAAACACAAGCGTGTCCTTTAACTAGGAACACCGACACTACCGTAGGAACCAAGTGCCCTTTAAATAGGTCTACTCCCACTGTAGTGCCCGCGAATAATCCAAAACCTAAGAAAGTTGGAACAGTAAAACCTGTTAGTGCTAAGACTCACATTAGAAAATGCTGGAAATCTAAGGGTCACAAAAATGTTAGCAATGCTGATAATATTTTATATGTATCTGCTAACACTCTGGAACCAATAGTTTCCCATGCATTGTATACTGTTGTTGAAAACAGGTGGTCCAAATTGTTCTCTGGTATTTGGACTCTGGTTGCTCCAAGCATATGATCGGAGATCACTCTCAGCTTGGAAAATTCGTCAGCAAGTTTCTTGGTACGGTTCGATTTGGAAATGATCATATTGCAAAGATAATGGGTTATGGTGAATATCATATTAGGAATGTAATAATTTCAAGAGTGTATTATGTGGAAGGTCTCGGTCACAACTTATTTTCTGTGGGACAATTTTGTGATGCAAACCTAGAAGTTGCTTTTCGAGAGCATACCTGCTTCATTCGTAATTTGGAAGGGGTTGATTTATTGAAAGGTACTCGAGGGAATAATTTGTATACTTTGTCTCTACAAGACATGATGGCTGCTTCTCCCGTATGTCTTCTCTCCAAAGCATCAAAGACTAAGTCATGGTTATGGCATCGACGGTTATCTCATCTTAACTTTGATGCTATTAACCATTTGGCGAAAAACGAACTTGTTCGTGGCCTTCCTAAACTTTCATTTCACAAGGATCATTTGTGTTCCGCGTGTACAGTGGGGAAAAGCACTAAGAAATCCTACAAACCCAAGACGGAAGACACCAACCAAGAGAAACTTTATCTGTTGCATATGGATCTTTGTGGGCCAATGCGTGTTGAAAGTCTTAGTGGTAAAAGGTACATCCTAATTATTGTGGATGATTACTCTCGGTTTACATGGGTGAAATTTCTTAAAGCAAAAAATGAGGCACCTAAATTCATCATCGGATTTCTCAGGATGATTCAAGTGCGTCTCAACACTACTGTCCGACGCATTCGTACAGATAATGGAACCGAATTTGTGAATCAAATCTTGCGTGATTATTATGAAGAAGTTGGCATATCTCATGAAACATCAGTTGCACGCACTCCACAACAAAACGGTGTCGTTGAAAGGCGAAATCGCACACTTATGGAAGCTGCTCGAACGATGTTAATTTACGCAAAGGCTCCATTGTTTTTATGGGCAGAAGCAGTATCTACAGCCGTGTACACCCAAAACCGGTCACTAATTCGTAAACGCCATGGTAAAACACCTTATGAGCTTCTTCATGGTAAAGTACCATATTTATCATATCTTCATGTATTTGGTTCTCTTTGCTATCCAATTAATGATGGTGACAATTTGGGAAAACTTCAACCAAAGGCTGATATTGGTATTTTCATTGGTTACGCACCCGCAAAGAAGGCATACCGAATCTACAACCGTAACTCTCGCAAGATCCTTGAAACTATGAATGTTGATTTTGATGAGCTGACAGCAATGGCTTCTGAGCAAAGCAGCTCTGAACCCGCACTTCATGAAATGGGACCCAGTAACATTAGTTATGGTCTTGTCCCAAACAACCCTACTTCATCATCATTTACACCACCTACTAGGACTGAATGGGATACGTTGTTTCAACCGTTCTTTGATGAATTCTTTACTCCTCCAAGTATTGTTGCTCCAGAACCTGAGGTAATAGCTCCGGTAACCGAAGTTGTCGCTCCAGCAACCGTTGCACAATCAGATACATCTGCACCTACAATTGGTCAAGATATACCTTCAACAAGTAATTCTCAACCAACACATGTTTCAACTACCCATGTCATGCCTATTGATGATGAAGAGGATGATGATGATCACGATTTGGAATTCGCTCAAATGCGTGAAATTCCATTCTTTGGTGTACCAATCCCCGACCCTAATCAAGCCGGGTCGTCCACCTCAGAGGAAGCTCCTTCTACAGTTTACTCCAATCCACGGATTCGTGAACATGATAGCAAGTGGACAAAGGATCATCCTATGGATTCTATTATTGGTGACCCTAATCGTCCGGTATCCACACGAAGTCAGTTACAAGAAAGTGCAATATTTTGTCACTTTAATGCTTTTCTCACTGAAGTTGAACCTAAGACATGGCAACAAGCTTTTACTCAATCATGTTGGATAGAAGCTATGCAAGAAGAACTTAATGAATTTATACGTCTTGAAGTATGGGAACTTGTCCCATGCCCAGATCAAGTGTAGTTACTCACTTTGAAATGGGTTTACAAAGTGAAACTCGATGAGTTAGGCGGAATATGTATGGAATCCTTTGCACCTGTTGCCCGTTTAGAAGCTATTAGACTATTCCTCGCTTATGCAGCCTACATGAATATGATCGTCTATCAGATGGATGTGAAGACGGCATTTCTGAATGGTGAAATCAAGGAAGAGGTCTATGTTCAATAGCCGGATGGTTTTGTGAATCCTAAATATCCTAATCATGTGTACAAGCTTAAGAAGGCTCTCTATGGGTTGAAGCAAGCTCCTCGCGCATGGTATGATCTATTGTCACAATTCCTCATTACGCAAGGCTTCGCCAAAGGAAAGGTGGATCCCACGCTATTCATTCAGAAACGAGGTAAAGATATGATTATGGTACAAATATATGTTGATGATATTATATTTGCAGCCTCGACCCAAAATTTATCTGACGAATTTGGGACACTCATGTCTTCCAAGTTTAAGATGTCAATGATGGGCGAGGTATCATTCTTCTTAGGTCTTCAGATATCTCAGAGTCCCAGAGGCATCTTTATCAATCAATCCAAGTATCCGTATCCTTGGTGATCATCTGTATATATTGTTTATATTTTTATCCACAAAAGCAAAATACAAAAATATAAAACCATATAAAAACCATAAAAATTGAAAAATTCATAAAAATCCAAAAATATTTTTACTTTATTTTTCAAACGCATGTCTTTTGGTACGATAATATTTACGGCCTTAGAAATGTTGATTAATATTGACACGACGCCATAAATAGAGTTCGTACAAAAGTTGTAAATATTTCATAAAACATGCCAATATGGCTTGTAGTTATTTCTGACTGCAACCCGGTTTTCATATTAAAGTCAAGTATTTCTTTTGAAAGCTTTGGCTCACAACGGGAATTAATTTTCTCGGGCAAGGTTTACTTTAAAACTTTGTAAGGGATCAAGTTTACTTTATAACTTGGTCTAACACAAATCTATGTACGTTTCAGTGCATTTATTTGTTAAAACAAGAGAAGTCTTGTTTTTTATGAAGCTATCATCTCTACAACCATAGCAATCTACAATTGGTATCTACATACTCGACGATGCGACTACTCAACCGAAGACTAAAGCTCTTTCAATAGAACACGGGTCAACAATTGAGGGGGAGCAATTGTCAAGCATTCAGAATCTTCGACGCCGAACGTGCCAAGTTCACAAATTGGTGTCAAGACAACAATACCAATCGTGCACGTAGTGTCAAGAGACGACTTCAGATATGACGAGGCGACCAACATATGCTGACAAGAACCATTTGATCTTATCATATGATGTTTGTTGATCCCAAACTTAGATCGATTAAGCTTTGTGTATACGAGATTAGATCAAGTAATACACGTAGAGAAACCTTTGCTTATGAATAAAGTAACTAAGTGTTATGCGGAATTAACACTTAATCTAAAACACAAAGATGTTAAACAAACTTTCACTTGTATTAGAATGAACGAACTTGATTACAATGAAAGAGGTTCAACTTGTGAAAACTTATGAAAACTGATAAAATAACTTTAACCTAAAAGATCTTCTTTTATAGAACAAGAAGTCTTGTACAATAAGCTACGAATCAACTATTCTAGGTAAAGATAATAATAGAAAATACAATGTCGAGCTTATCTTTACCATACACAAATAAAGAAACAAATAAACAAAATGATTCGTATGAAGATATATTCCATCAGTGCTTATCTTCAAGGCTGTCAGCGTTGACTTCTTCAAATGTCAACGCTTGGCTGTCAGCGTCCAATATCATCCTATCAGCGCTTGAATTCTTCTTATCAGCGTCTAGTGAACTGACCCATAATTTATTCCCAACAATCCTCCCCTAAACTTGATATCTATTCCAATGATCAAGTTTCTGAATAAAAACTTAAGACTTAGGAGGAATCTTGCAAAAACTTCTTATGTTGGTGATAAACATATCTAATCAAGTCCTTGGCCACGTCACTAGTATAATCAATCTCCAAGGGTGTCTCCTTCATCTTCTCTAATACTTCTTTGGACAAGAAATAGTCAGCATCCACAAGTAGATACTCTGAAAACTTTGTAGAGCTCAAATGAAATACACCACAAGTAGAATAAAGCCTCCAATGAAGATTACTGAGATCATCTTCAAGATCCTTCCATATGGCAGGATCTGCTTCTCTTGGACCACACAAAGTCAAAAATGTGTTCCAAAGTCTTATTCCATTTGCTGAAGTAGGTGCTTCAGCTGTATACTTGGCCTCTATTAATCTCCATAGATGCACCAAGTCTTCTCTGTCTATGCTTGCAAAGATAGAAATAATTGAAGTGAAAGTATGTACCTCCTTTCCAAACCTGCCAATCTTCCAAAATCCACACTCATCTTCATCAAAACTGATGATTGGATTTCTGTCATCTAGAGGTACTACATTAACCAAATCTGAAGCTTCCAATGGAGAAAGCTTGAGATGCTTCCTTATGACACCTTCAGTTGGATAATACACATCCATATCTTTGGGAAATTGGAGAGGATCTCCTTTCTTCACTGGTCTTTGAGCAATCCTCATTTCCTTTTGAATCTGCATTTCCTCAGCAAGCTCTTGTTTCCTTTCTTCTGAAAGAAACTGGTAGACATTATTTTCTTGCACATTCCTCCAAATAGGATGTGCCCTATACTCTAACTCCTCAAAAGATAAAGCCAGCAACTTCTTGTATGTCCATCTAGGTTGATGGCATCTAAGCAACTTGTAATACAACTGCCTTCTATCTCTTTTAAGCCAAGTCTTGACCTCTTGTGCATTAAACCTCAAAATCACCTTTATATCATCTTGTACCCTGAGAAGAACTTCCAACCCCCAAATTTGATCTGACAAAATCATCCCTGGGTTGTCCATAACCTTGTCTTCCCAAGCATGGTACATTCTGGTGATTTCAGGAAGGTCCCAATCAATCTGATTCTTCAAATCACTCAATCTTTCCTTTGCTAACTCATCCCCATATTCAAGTCTTTCTGGATCTTCAATAATTTGAACACTTGAATCTGAGCTACCTCCTTCTTTTTCATCACCACTCTCTTCCTCACTCTCAGAAGTGGCAACAAATGGTGATCTACCACTCCTCTTCAAATCTCTTTCCAAAAGTTGTGCAGCCAACTGTTCATCAAATGCAATTTGTGCTGCATCTTTCTTTGGAACATCTTCTTCAACCAGAATCCCCTTACCCTTGTCTTTTGGATCAATAATAGGTAAGGTAGAAGAAGAAACCTGTGTGGACACATCTTTGATGATTGTTGATGACTGGAATACATCAACACCACCTGCAACTTTGTCAGCGTTCAAGTTACCTTTATCAGCGCCCCGATTACCTTTGTCAGCGCTGGATGTGTCAGCGTTCAAACCTGTATCAGCGCCCATTGTTTCTGTGAAAGATCCTTCCAAGTTTAATGGTGTCACCTTGGATGTATCAATAACAGGATGCTGCTTCAGACTTGTAAGAGCTTCAGCAATACCTAAAGATTCACTAAATTGTGAACTCTTCTCACTGGCTGTATGAATCAGCTCATCCTCTTCATCCTCCTATTTGGAAGATTCCTCCATCCTACTCCTGCTACTTGGATTCTCCAAAACAGTTACCCGCTCCCTCAATACTTGGAGTTCACGGCCCTGATTATTGACAATTTGTACAAGGCTGACATTTTGCTTTTGCAAGCTAATGACAGCAGCCGTCAATTCAGTCAATGTCATAGGTTCCAATCTGCCCTCAGCTAGAATGGGGATTTGACCTCCCAAAATAGAATCATAGGGCATGGATGAGGTCTTAATGATGATGGGACTGTCTTGACCAGCTTCTAAGCCTGTGTCAATAGCCCCAGCCTCATCCATGTCACCAGCCACACTTGTGGAGGTGGTTCTCTCTGCAACAAGGCTAGGACCACTAGAGGAGAACACTCCAGTAGTCCTTTGGCGTTTATTCAACCTAGATTGTAATGGGGTGGAAGATGAGGTAGATTGTGTGGGTGTTGGTTGGTTAAGGGGTGTTTGGGATTGTTCAGGAATGTCATCAACGTTGGGATTGGCTGTGTCAGCGCCAACATTTTGAGTGTCAGCGTTGACATTGGGTTGGTCAACGTCCATGTGGTCAGGTGAAGGTAATGGTTCATGGATAGGCGCAAGTTGGGGTGCAGGGTCTGGTTGTGGTTGAGCAGCCTGAATTACTTCAAGCATAGCTTGGGTGAGAGGTATGGATCTGTTTGTGGAGCTCATCTTGTCAAAAATGGTTTTCTTCTGTTTAGGGATCTCATAAAAAGTGTCATGATCCCTAGTACAATATTCTTGTAAATCAAAGACCATTTGCAAAAATCTTGGGTAAGCCAAAGTCATTTTACTTCCCTTATTTTTACACATCCCTTCAAAAATCATTTTTGAAAAATTATACTTAAGCCCACGTGTGATACAAACCAAAGCACTTGCAATTGACCTGTTTATTTCATTAAAAGAAGTACATTTTGGACTTAAGCATTGGAGAAGGACATGTATCAAATATTTCCAGTCAGAGGGAAATTCCTGCTTATGATATTTATTTAAAGATTTACCAGCAGGAATAGGATAACCCAATTCCCTAAGACCTTGTTCTATTGTTGCAACGGCAAGGGTAGTCACACCATCAGCGTCATCAAGACGCAAAGCTTGGCGAACCAAGGCTTCAGTGACCACCCATGTTCTTCCATGAACAGTATATGTTAATGTGGTCACTCTATTAGCTGTTGTGGAACTAACATTGTTCCAAAACTGTCTAATGTGTGCGACAGGGACTAGTGGTTCATGAGAAAGTGCATACCTTATAGAGGATGCATTTAAAAATGCCACCATTTGTGAATACTGAGGGAACAAATCATTATCAGCGGCCAAGTAAGCCACCATATTATGTTGGCTCTTGAACTCCAATGTCAGATTGCTTGAGTTGAACTTTGGTGCCATGTTTAAAGCTGTTTAGGTTATGTGATATGGGAAAAATCTAGGAGAAAAATATTAGACAAGAAAATATGAATACCCAGAATAAAAAAAATTAGCCAAATTTATAGGAGAGATGCATGAGTTTGATTGGTCAAAAATAAGGCAGTTATATTCAAAGAGTAATGATGAAAATATTGAATCAAATATAACTTATCTCATGCATTAATTAAAAGTAACAACTCCCCAAAATTACGGCCAAAGATTAGTCAAAAAATAACAACTGGGTAGGACCCACTAGGTGTCAACGGTCAAAAATAGCCCATCAGCGCCCAACGGCTATATTTTCTTGTCAGCGTTTGCCTAAAGCCTTGTCAGCGTCACGATTGAACGTAACAGCGTTTGGAGAAAAACTTGTCAGCGTCTAAAAAATAAAAATAAAAATATTTAAAAAGAAAAAGACCTTAACAAAGTAATTTATCCTAAGGGAAATATCTTACAAGTTGATAATAATTACTGGGCGGCAAGCACTGTCCATTTATGCACACTTGCTTAAACAAGATAGACACAAACGTCCTCAAGTGTCCCTTGCTAACCAAAATACTTACCAACAAAGTTATTTCATAAAATTCTTTGTAACTCCCAGGTAAACCCATAACCAAATTATTCCCAAGTCTCCCATCAGACCACAACCAATTCTAGGCCAAAAATGTCTTGGCAGCATGCATAGTTTATCAACTTTGCATGCTACAGTGCCTCATGGTTTAGTAAAACTAACCCATACTCACCTGTGGACACAATCTAGAATTGTGATGAGAGTATTATAAGAATACCCAAAAGTCCTAAAGGTTCCTTATACCTCCCCTTAAACTATGATACATGAGTTTCTCAAAATATATATGAACATTAAAAATTTATGTCAAGATAGGAATATAAATATTCCAACCATCATCCATAAACAAAAACATGTCCAAATAGCTCTTCAAAGATCCATAAGCAACTTTGTATCCAATGGCATAAAGCTACCACCACCTACACATTTAGATTGAAAACCACAAAACTAACATTTGTTGCTGACAGCGTCCCGACAACACTTATCAGCGTTGAAAGAACTCTTGTCAGCGTTAGACAATAATATCTCTAACAACGGCAAAATAACACTTATCAGCGTTACATTTACCTTTGTCAGTGTTAGAAAAATAAAGTGGAAAAATCTAAATCATCATAAAGACCAATAACAATGCATTATCCTGTACATACTTTTACAAAAAGGTTCCAAAACACATATTAAGTGAGATTAACCATTCCAATATTTGTTACCAAATATTGAAATCTTCCAGCATCAAAAGGTTTAGTTAATAAATCAGCCACATTATCTTCTGTAGCTACCCTATCTGGTTGTATTAAACCTTTCTCAAAGCAATCTCTTATAAAATGATGTCTAATTTCTATGTGTTTGGTTTTAGAATGATGTACAGGATTTTTAATAATGCATAAAGTACTGTTATTGTCTACAAAAATCTTGGTATGCATGAAATTATACCCATAATCCAACAGCTGGTTCTGAATCCATAAGACTTGTCCACAACAAGCAGCTGCTGCAACATATTCTGCTTCAGTTGTAGAATTAGCCACCACTGTTTGTTTCTTGCATTGCCAAGATATTAATCTGCTCCCAAGAAATTGACATCCACCAGTTGTGGATTTCCTATCAAACTTGTCACCACCATAGTCACTGTCTGAATATGCAATAAGCTCCAATGGAGAATCTTTTGGGTACCACAAGCCAAGATCTGGATAACATCTGAGGTACCTAAAAATCCTTTTCACAGCAAAAAGGTGACACTCTTTGGGAGTCACTTGATGGCGTGCACAAGCACACACAGCAAACATAATGTCAGGTCTTGAGGCTGTAAGATACATCAATGAACCAATCATTGATCTATAGTGCCTAACATCCACATCCTTCCCAGCTCCAATTTTTCCCCAAGGGTGTTCCCTATCCATAGGAGTGGAAGCATCCTTTTCATGTGGAGAAAAACCATATTTCTTCAAGATTTCAGCTACATACTTGTCTTGGGAGATGAAGATACCATCTTCTTTCTGCTGAACTTGTAAGCCTAGAAAGAAGTTCATCTCACCCATTGCACTCATCTTGAATTTATCTGTCATAAGCTTGGAAAAATCTTCACTCATCTTTGGATTGGTAAATCCAAAAATGATGTCATCAACATAGACCTGAACAAGTAAGACATCCTTACCTTTCTTCTTTGTGAACAATGTCTGATCTATGGTCCCCCTTTTAAAACCATTTTCCACCAAGTAAGTGGACAATGTGCCATACCATGCTCTTGGGGCTTGATGAAGTCCATACATAGCTTTCTTCACTCTATAAACCTTGTTTGGATTTTCAGGATCTTCAAAACCAGGAGGTTGCATGACATATACCTCCTCAACAATTGTTCCATAGAGGAAAGCACTCTTCACATCCATTTGATACACAGTGAAGTTCATACAAGAGGCATAAGCTAGAAAAATTCTTATAGCTTCAATTCTTGCAACTGGAGCAAAAACTTCTTCATAATCTATACCTTCCTCTTGTGTATATCCTTGAGCTACCAAACGTGCCTTGTTTCTGACCACAATACCTCTTTCATCTTTCTTGTTCCTTAGAACCCATCTTGTCCCAATGGGTCTCACATATCTAGGACAATCAACCAGCTCCCAAACATCCTGTATAGCAAATTGGTGAAGCTCATCCTGCATTGCTTCCACCCAACTAGGTTCTTTGAGAGCATCAAAAATCTTCTTGGGTTCTTCTTGTGACAGAAAACATGCAAACAAACATGCTTGTACAAGAGGGGTATCAACCTTCTTGTGTATATTGGCAATAAATCCACCAAGATTTTGACGGGATCTTCTTGTCTGAACTGGAGCCATAACATCACCAATGATCTGAGATGAGGGGTGATCCTTTGCTGTGGAAGTGAGAACTCCTCCTTCAAAAAGTCTGGTGTCCTCAACTTCACGCTCCATGTTGCCAATATCTTCTTCATCAGACTCTCTTTGATCAACAGGAATCTCTTCATGGACATCAGAAGGTCCACCTTGTTCAAAATGTGAAGAGAAAAGATGTGCAAAGGTGTCATCAAACTCTGAACCTTGCTTGTCAGCGCTTGGGCTGACAACGCTTGAACTGTTGTTGTCAGCGTCTGATCCATCAGCGTCTGAATTGCTCTTGTCAGCGCTTGATTTCCCTTTGTCAGCGCCTGAAGAACCATGCATGTTTGTATTTGGTGGTATTTGGACACCACCATTATCTTCTCTAGCAGCAGCAGCAGCAGCAGCAGCATAATACTCATCTGTCCATATAGGAAGTGTAACATATTCTTGTGTGGGAGATGACTCAGCTGCTGGTGATCCATCCTTCTTAGTAACCTGTATACCTGAAACATTACCAATTATCTTTTCCAAAACACTTGAAGTTACCTTCACAATGTCTGGATCAGTAACAGGCATATAATTTAAAGCTCTAGATAAAGGTTCTAAGTCAAACAACCAATTTGGACCACTTTCAGGATCACTAGGTTTACTCTCTAAAAACCTAACATGTACTTTTTCAAGTATACGTTTTTCCTTTTTAATGTAAACCCTATATCCTTTGCTCTGCACTGAATAACCCATGAAGTAGCCTTCATCACCTTTTGAATCAAATTTACCTAGGGCCTCACTAGTTTCTAAAACAACTACATGACGTCCAAAAGGCTTGAGAAAGCCAATATTTGGCTTCCTTCCTCAAAGTAACTCATAAGGTGTCTTATTATGTATTTTGTTGACCAATGCCCTATTTTGAACATAACAAGCTGTGTTAACAGCTTCAGCCCAAAAGGCTATAGGAAAGTGGGCATCAGCCAACATGGTTCTGGCTGCTTCAATAAGGGTTATATTCTTCCTTTCAGCAACCCCATTTTGCTGTGGGGTTCTAGCTATGCTAAACTGCCTAGTAATCCCTTTCTTGGCACAAAAATCATCTAACAACTGATTTCTAAACTCACCCCCATTGTCACTTCTAATAATTTTGACCTCATTACCATTCTTCTTCTCAATTTGGGTAATGAAATTAATCAGACTTTGGGCAGTTTCACTTTTCTTGGCTAAAAAGAAAGTCCATGTAAACCTGGAAAAATCATCAGTGATAACAAAACAATATGATTTACCCTTCAAAATTTCTATATTAGTTGGACCAAAGAGGTCCATATGCAATAAGTGAAGTGGTTTAGAACTAGAATGCACCTGTTTAGATTTGAATGAGACCTTGTGTTGCTTGCCCTTAAGACATGCAACACAAGAGTGGTCATTGTGGAAAGCCTTTTCAGGCAAACCATCAACTAAACCAAGCCTCACAAGTCTATTGATATTCTTAAAGTTTATGTGCCCTAATCTCCTGTACCAAAGATTACTTTCATCTACTGAGGCTTTAGCATAAAAACATGACATCATTTTATTATTCATCTTAATTCCATTAAGATTTACATTATATATGTCTTTATGCCTTGGTGTTCTAAATTCTATGTATTTCTCCTCAGGGAGCTTGTAATCTTTGCTTAACACCAAGCACTCAGTATCTGTGAAAAGAACCTTATTTTTGTTATCACACACTTGTGATACACTAAACAAATTATAATCCAGTTCTTTTACCAGGAAGACATTCTCAAACCATAGATTGTTGGTAATAAGGGTTCCTTTTCTTGTGATGGTGCCATAGCCCCCTCCAAAGTATACCTTATCACCATCTTGAATAGGAGTGAAGTTTGTCAGATAGTCTTCCTTTCCTGTCATGTGCCTTGAGCATCCACTATCCCAATATCCATAATCATTGATCTTCTTCTGAATGCCCTGCACATAAAGAAAACACATTAGTTTTCTTTGGGAACCCAAGCCTTGGAAGACTTGTATTCTGGTTATTCAACAAGAACAGACTTGGTTCTCATAACAACCCCATTTTCATCCCTTTTTGAATGAAATTCCCAGTTAACCCCAACTGGTGTTGACATGGCCTTTGAAATATAATGAAACCTGTTGCATGTCATAGAAGGACCAGTAAAATTAGGGTTTTGGTCTTGTTTTGGTCTCCATGTTAAGCTAGTAGAAGCTTTAGACCTATTTCCCTGTGGTTGCAAATACCTAGGTTTGGCAGTGTGTCTGTCAGCGCTGAAATTGTTCTTGTCAGCGCCCCGATTGCCTTTATCAGCGTTGAACCTAGGGTTTGCTACAGGAACCCATTGCCTATTGGACCAAGTGTTTGACTTTTGGAAAGGTCTTAGGCCTTGTGTGTTAGACCCTCTAGAAAAGAATGGGGCTGGTCTAACAACTTGTGAACTTTTGTTCACAAAGGTATTGGGTCTGACAGTGTTTGACCTATGTTGACTTTTGTCAGCGCTAAAATGGTTCCTATCAGCGTTGACATTGGAAGCGTTGACACATTTGTATGCCAAATGTGAAAAGCTACCACATGAGTAACAAGCTTTTCTAGACATAGTCTTAGGTCTAGAAGCAAAGAAGCCTGTTCCATGGTTACTAACTTGGCTTTTTGGTGACCTAGTATTCCTATACATTTCTGCATACTTAACACTAGGTTTTCTAACAGTTTGTGGGCCAAGGTCAACAGCTTTGCCAGTGGTTGGGTGTGTGATTTTAATAGGTGTAGGATCATGGCTCGTGATTGGTGTGGGCTCATTTGGACTTTCACACAACAACCCTCCCTTAACAAACAAAGTGTGGTTAGCTTTCTTCCACTCATCTAGGTCAGTCAGTTTTTGTTTATATACTTCAACTGGGGAAGTCACTCTAGGTGGAGGAATGAATTCCTTCTCTTGGAGTTCTGGCAAGCCAGTCCAAGATAAGTACTTTGATTGGACACCATAGAAATCCCCAGCTGGTGGTGGAACACCAGTATAATTTTTCATCCCAATCCCACTCATGTCCTTAGAGTCTCTTTGTTTACTAACACACTCTCCTAGGGATTGTGTGGCCTTATCAAATTTTTGGATTTTAAGACTAACATTATCTTTATTTTTATTAGCCTCATCTAACTGAGCTATCAAATAAAGATTAACCCTGTTTGTGATATCTTGAATATCTTTACTTTGATGTAACTCATGTTTTAAGATATTTATTTGATCCTTTAAATCAAACTCCATTTTCTTATACTCAGCTACTGTCTTTTCTGTTTGGGTAAGAGCAATTTGATAATTAGATACTTTGCATCTTTCAGTACTTGCCTCATCTAATAATTTTACTATCTCTTGATTTAGTTTTTCAGTATTTAAACGACAACCCTTAGAACAGAAAGCATCATCATATACCTCATTATCTGATGAAGAGGAGGAGTGTGCCATGAGAGCATATTCAACATGCTCTTCTTTAACTTCAGCAACCAAAGCTCTGTCCTCTTCCTCATCTTTAGCCATAAAGTTCCAGCTCCAGTCCCATCCTCCAACGCCATCAATTTGTTGAACAGCAACCATGGCCTTGGGATCTTGGCTCTTAACCATTTGGCTTGAAGGCTTACCAGCATCAGATCTTCTTGGAGATCTACATTCCCTCATAAAGTGCCCCATCCTATGACAATTGTAGCACTCAACTTTGGATTTGTCAAATCCAGCGACATCCTTAGCATCAAAGGTCATCTTCTTCTTGAACCTTTTATTAAACCTGTTTGCTCTTAAACTTACAAGAGCCATAGTCCACTTGATGTCCATCTCTTCCAATTGCTCATCACTTATCTGCTCAAGATCTTCATATGTAATCCTTGAATCACTGGGCAAAGAAGCAATGAATGCACACACAGTATCTAGATCTAAACCAGCAGGTTTAATTCTATCAGCGCCAAAGTTGTGTGTGTCAGCGCTTGAGTATAAAGCGTTGACAGGATATGATCCAGCGCTGACAGACTGTGATCCAGCGTTGACACATTGAGATCCAGTGACTGGATGTCCATAGGAGTTCATGGAATCAAATTGGCCTTCACTTTGTGAGAAGAAGGCCATGTTGCTACTGGAAGATTTATTATCACTCTCCAAAAGCTATTCATTCTCCAACAGTCTTAGTTTGTTGAAGATGTCATCAAACCTGGAGGTCTTGTGGGTGTTATTGACAAGAATGGATCTTGTCTCAATCTTCCATACATCACCAAGGCTTTTGAGAAAAGTAGCATTCAAGTCAGGGTCATCAATCTGTGTTCCCATGAAGGAAAGTTGACTTGTGATGTCAAGCAGTCTACTTCTCACACTGCTGAGATTCTCATTGGGTTGAGCCTTAAAGACAGCATACTCATGCATGAGTTGCTTCTTCTTTTCTTCTTTTGTGTCAGCATTGCCACCATGTGCTACTTCAAGAGCTTCCCAAAGCTCTTTTGCAGACTCAAAGCGTTTGTACTTGTGCTGATTCTCATGACCTAGGGCGTGTTTCATGATGTTCAAGATTTTCATGTCCACCCTTTTCTTGGCTATATCTTCAGCAGATACAACTCTTCCATCTTCAGGCTTTTCCTTCTTATCAACTTCAGGACAATTAGGAAGAGCTATCCTTGTGGCAATAGCAGCAGCAATCTTTTGAGCTTTGTTGAATGTGTTCCCATATTCAACAATCTCCCAAAGAGTGTAGTCATGGATGGCTATATATTGCTCAAAATTAGACTTCCAAAGCTCGAAGTTCCTGGCATCAAACATGGGAATTTTGATACTAGGGTTTGTGGTGTTGTTTTGTAGCAAAGCTGGAGCAGGAGGCTGATTTGTGCCAGACATGATGTTTTTAGGGTTTTGAGAAATTTAGGGTTTTTAGGGTTTTTGGTGTTTTAGGGTTCTTGCGTTACTTAAAGATCAAAAGTTTCTCAACAAGCTCTGATACCACTTGTTGATCCCAAACTTAGATCGATTAAGCTTTGTGTATACGAGATTAGATCAAGTAATACACGTAGAGAAACCTTTGCTTATGAATAAAGTAACTAAGTGTTATGCGGAATTAACACTTAATCTAAAACACAAAGATGTTAAACAAACTTTCACTTGTATTAGAATGAACGAACTTGATTACAATGAAAGAGGTTCAACTTGTGAAAACTTATGAAAACTGATAAAATAACTTTAACCTAAAAGATCTTCTTTTATAGAACAAGAAGTCTTGTACAATAAGCTACGAATCAACTATTCTAGGTAAAGATAATAATAGAAAATACAATGTCGAGCTTATCTTTACCATACACAAATAAAGAAACAAATAAATAAAATGATTCGTATGAAGATATATTCCATCAGTGCTTATCTTCAAGGCTGTCAGCGTTGACTTCTTCAAATGTCAACGCTTGGCTGTCAGCGTCCAATATCATCCTATCAGCGCTTGAATTCTTCTTATCAGCGTCTAGTGAACTGACCCATAATTTATTCCCAACAATCCTCCCCTAAACTTGATATCTATTCCAATGATCAAGTTTCTGAATAAAAACTTAAGACTTAGGAGGAATCTTGCAAAAACTTCTTATGTTGGTGATAAACATATCTAATCAAGTCCTTGGCCACGTCACTAGTATAATCAATCTCCAAGGGTGTCTCCTTCATCTTCTCTAATACTTCTTTGGACAAGAAATAGTCAGCATCCACAAGTAGATACTCTGAAAACTTTGTAGAGCTCAAATGAAATACACCACAAGTAGAATAAAGCCTCCAATGAAGATTACTGAGATCATCTTCAAGATCCTTCCATATGGCAGGATCTGCTTCTCTTGGACCACACAAAGTCAAAAATGTGTTCCAAAGTCTTATTCCATTTGCTGAAGTAGGTGCTTCAGCTGTATACTTGGCCTCTATTAATCTCCATAGATGCACCAAGTCTTCTCTGTCTATGCTTGCAAAGATAGAAATAATTGAAGTGAAAGTATGTACCTCCTTTCCAAACCTGCCAATCTTCCAAAATCCACACTCATCTTCATCAAAACTGATGATTGGATTTCTGTCATCTAGAGGTACTACATTAACCAAATCTGAAGCTTCCAATGGAGAAAGCTTGAGATGCTTCCTTATGACACCTTCAGTTGGATAATACACATCCATATCTTTGGGAAATTGGAGAGGATCTCCTTTCTTCACTGGTCTTTGAGCAATCCTCATTTCCTTTTGAATCTGCATTTCCTCAGCAAGCTCTTGTTTCCTTTCTTCTGAAAGAAACTGGTAGACATTATTTTCTTGCACATTCCTCCAAATAGGATGTGCCCTATACTCTAACTCCTCAAAAGATAAAGCCAGCAACTTCTTGTATGTCCATCTAGGTTGATGGCATCTAAGCAACTTGTAATACAACTGCCTTCTATCTCTTTTAAGCCAAGTCTTGACCTCTTGTGCATTAAACCTCAAAATCACCTTTATATCATCTTGTACCCTGAGAAGAACTTCCAACCCCCAAATTTGATCTGACAAACTCATCCCTGGGTTGTCCATAACCTTGTCTTCCCAAGCATGGTACATTCTGGTGATTTCAGGAAGGTCCCAATCAATCTGATTCTTCAAATCACTCAATCTTTCCTTTGCTAACTCATCCCCATATTCAAGTCTTTCTGGATCTTCAATAATTTGAAAACTTGAATCTGAGCTACCTCCTTCTTTTTCATCACCACTCTCTTCCTCACTCTCAGAAGTGGCAACAAATGGTGATCTACCACTCCTCTTCAAATCTCTTTCCAAAAGTTATGCAACCAACTGTTCATCAAATGCAATTTGTGCTGCATCTTTCTTTGGAACATCTTCTTCAACCAGAATCCCCTTACCCTTGTCTTTTGGATCAATAATAGGTAAGGTAGAAGAAGAAACCTGTGTGGACACATCTTTGATGATTGTTGATGACTGGAATACATCAACACCACCTGCAACTTTGATAAAACTTCATTAAATCAATTGATATTAAAAACATCGATTGGGTTAATATTTTTAATATGGGGAGAAAATGTGATTTAATATGGGATATTATCACAAATGGTTTGACTTAATGTGTTGGCTCATCCCGACATATGCGAAATGTTTTCGAATATCATGGCATTTATTTCACGAAGATGAAGATTGTGGTGACATAAGGATGGTAGGATAGGTTAAGTCCTATGATTCTTCCAGAACCGGAGGAATCTTCCCAAGGACATTCCATAGCTAGAAATAGTAGTCCTTAGGAAAGACGGAGAAAGATTGTGAACGTAGCTGAATGCCGACCAAGTACTTAAGTTAGCACTGGAACAATCACAACAAGGTGCTAGTTATGACTTATTGGTAAGCATTGAAGGAGTTGAAGAATGAAAAAGAATTGTAAAGATAAAGGGTGTAAAGAAAGAAGCCCTCCTTACAACCTTAGGCAGAAACCGGATCAACACATATGCTATTGAGATCATTTTAATGATTCTTGATATTAAAGACAGACATCATGGACCCAGTGATGCAATGCACAACCCATCCCAGCTAACTCAAATATCTCTCAAAAGGTATTTGTTTTAATCACACGGAGAAAACACATCATCTATTGATTTATTCACTCCGAATAAATTGGTATTGAAAAGGTGGCACTCCTCTCGAGCCTCCGATCACTAAAAATACAAAATGCACGATTGAGTCTAGAGCCATTTGAGATCATCAAATATCTCATTAGGACACACTTTCATATTTGCTTGCTTCTTCACACACTATGAAAAGTAAGAAAGATTTTAAGAGTCCTACGCAAAATCTTCATGATCTTGCCTGAACATCCGACTAATACGAAAGTATTTACAATGAAGATGGAAATCCTTCTTGAGCGAATATCAAAAAACTCATGGTAGGTGACTTGTGCGATTCTTTATGAATCAAACTTGTGATAACTGGAAAGCAACAGTGGTTTAATTCTTAACTGAATTTAAACACGTTCCAGGCCGCTACGCAATATCTAATTGATCTAGCCAGAACACTCAGAGTGATACCTCAGTGTTCACAGTGATGAGTGGAAATCCTTCTAGTGTTAACCTCAAACAGCACTTGGTAGGTAACTTACAAGATTCTATATGAATCAAGCTCGTGACAACTGGAAAGCAACGATGGTGCGGTTCTTAATCGAATTTCACTTGTTCCAGGAACATGAATTGACGGCTTCAAATCATGCGGATATTATTATCCAAATGATTCACTCTTTACGTTCGCAGTCAGCTTTGGACGGTCGAGTAAAGAGAACGGGTTTACCGGCGAAATCTTGTCAAGGAGATTTTTAATTAAATCTACATGCCACGAGTACGATATTTTATATCGTCCAACGGTCTTTACCGACCGGAGGTAAAATGCTACCGAATTAGAATGAAATGTTCAAAGCCATTTTGTTCGTGTCTACTTATTTTGCGGCATTTGAAGACGGTGGCGTTGCGGGATCCAAGAAGAAGTCGTCCCCGCATGCTTATACTTTATGCACTTAATAACTCATTTAATTCAAGAAAGCCTAAAAGTTAAGTCTTCCGCTGTATCAAACTCTGAAGCTTTCAAGAATTACGAAGGTATAAGTATGTGGGACATGGCGTCACGAAGAGGCGAAGATCACAAGTGATGGATGCACGAGATCAAGGCAAGAGATTAATTCTCAAGATTGATATCAAAGATAACATCAGCATGTTCACCAGAAAAGAAAAAGAAAAAGAAAGACGAAGACTACGAGCTCAAGACAAGCATAGTATGCTAGGTTTATTTTATTATTGTAACTAGGGTAACACCCTTGTTTGGAGTGACATCCCTTAGGGGGAGATTGTTAGAAATACGTTTTTACGTATTTAGGAAGATTCGGTCACTCCGACAATATACTAAATAGTAGCTCGTAGTCTAGACATCGTTATTTAACAAACAAGCCCAAGCCTACCCTACAACATGTGTAGGCCGGCCCAAACATGTAAGCCCAAGCCCATTACAAGGCTTGGGTATATAAACCCTCTCCTTAGATGGAGAGGGTGTGTGGTTAGTCATTTTTTTCACATAGTTCACTCTTGTTTCTCTCTCTAGAATTGTGTGAAATCCACCATCTCTATATCTCTTTCTCTCTCTAAAAACATAAGCAAGATTTACATTTCTACAGAGGTTAACACTAGAAGGATTTCCACTCATCACTGTGAACACTAAGGTGTCACTCTAAGTGTTCTGGAAAGATTACTAAGATATTGTGTAGAGGCCTGGAACGTGTTTAAATTCAGTTAAAGAATTAAACAACTGTTGCTTTCCAGTTATCACAAGTTTGATTCATGAAGAATCGCACAAGTCACCTACCATGAGATTTTTGATGTTCTCTCAAGAAGAATTTCCATCTTCATTGTAAATACTTGCGTATTACTCGGATGTTCAGGAAAGATCATGAAGATTTTGTGTAGGACTCTTAATATCTTTCTCACTTTACACAAAGTGTGAAGAAGCAAGAAAATATGGAAATGTATCCTAATGAGATATTTGATGATCTCAAATGGCTATAGAATCGATCGTGCATTTTAGATCTTAGTGATCGGAGGCTGGATAGGAGTGCCACCATTTCAATACCTATTTATTCGGAGGTGAATAAATAGATAGAAAACGTGTTAATCTCCATGTGATTAAAACAAATACCTTTTGAGAGATATCTGAGTTAGCTGAGATGGGTTGTGCATTACATCACTGGGTCTATGATGTTTATCTTCAATATATGTGTTGACCTGGTTTCTGCCTAAGGTTGTAAGGAGGGCTTCTTTCTTTGCACCCTTTTTCTTTACAATTATTTTTCATTCTTCAACCCCTTCAATACTTACCAATACGTCATCACTAGCACTTTGTTGTGATTGGTCCAGTGCTAACTTAAGTACTTGGTCGGCATTCAGCTACGTTCATAATCTTTCTCCATCTTTCTTAAGGACTACTATTTCTAGCTATGGAATGTCCTTGGGAAGATCCTCCGGTTCTGGAAGAATCATTGGACTTAACCTATCCTACCATCCTTTTGTCACCACAATCATCATCTTCGTGAAATAATTGGGTTGTGGGTATGTATAAATCACCATGAAATCCATTTTGAAGTACAAATCCATTTTGCTCCCCCTTAACATATGCCATGATATTCGAAAACATTTCGCATATGTAGGAATGAGCCATCATGTTAAGTCAAATCATTTGTGATAGATCATCTCTCATATTAAATCATATTTTCTCTCCCATATTAAAAATATTAACCCAACCGATTTTTTATATCAGTTGATTTAATGAGGTTTTGGATTAGTGATAGACACTATAGTGGGAGTAAACCTATTTAAAGGGCACTTTGTTCCTACAGTAGTGTTGGTGTTCCTAGTTAAAGGACACGCTTGTGTTTTGTAGCCTTAGTACTCCTAGTTAAAGGGCACACATTTTTCGTTGTAGTGGGAGTGATCCTAGTTAAAGGGCATGCATTTCCTACTATAGTGAAAGTTCTACCAGTAGGACGCCACATCCATCCAACTTGGGTTAACACTTTCCCAGTCGGTTTCCATTCTAGATTATGCTTTCGGGCACACATCTCATTCACATAGTCAATAAGGCAAGAATCATGACGACTAGAAAAAAAAATACATTCATTTCAATTCCAACATTTCAAATTAGAATTCACAGTAGGCTTAGAACGCTGCACAACCACAGAGCCTTTAGTTTTAGCTACATGATTCTTTTTATTCAAAACTAAAATAACACTCCTAGGGTGGGCTTCTACTTTCTTCTTCACTTGACTACTAGATGGGGGCAAGATCCTATCATTCTTCGTGTTTCCTTTAAGCTTAGATCTTTGAGCCTTATTAGTGGTGTTTACTCTTGTAGAAGGCAACACGAGAATATTAGAAGCTGGTTCTGATTTTGACTTATCTTTTGTGACCAATGTTTGAGATGTTTTAGTCCTAGAGCCCTTGTTTATTGGTGTGACGGCAATGAGATTGATCTTGGTAGTTTTTACTTTAGAACCACTAGAGGACGGTGCTGAAATGGCAGTTGTATTCTTAACACGAAGCATTTGTTTTAACTCAGCCATTACCATATCCTTATCACGAATGATCACGTGTAGATCTGAGATTTCCACCGACTAATGATTAAGGTTCTCAATCAAAGATTGATTGTCAGCGGCCTCTAGTGTCCTTTCAACATTCTCTATGTGTGATACCTTAACATTCTCATTTTCTATCGGCAATGATTTAGCAACTTTGTCACGTTTCCGACGCTGTTTTGATCGTTTATTTAATTTAAAATCCTTTTTAACATTAGGAACATCTATATTAACACCTTCGTGTGACGTTTCAAAAATCTCTTGAATAAATTGTTTTTCACATTCAAACGAAATACAATGTTTTTTAATAGCCTCAAAACGTTTTGAAAGCAAATTATAGGAATCTTTAAGCTTTAAAAATTCAGCGTCAGATTTATGACAATTACTATCTACCACATTATCCACAGATTCAACATTATGCACAGTAGAATCATTATCAACCCTACTATTCACACAAACGGATATAATATCATGCGACATCACTTGCTTCAGAAGTTGATCATTTTGGCGTGAAATTCATTCCTTTTCAACTAAACCATTTTTATAAGCATCATTCATTTCATTGAAAACTCGTTGAACTTCATTTAATTCCAAAACCAAATTTTGATCAATATTACTAAAACACGCTTTAATGTTATCCACAAAGGGAATAATTTCATCACGAAACGCAAATCTAGTGTGTTCAAATTTCCATTCACTTTCCATTATGGCCGTAGCCGTCGTACGCTCTTTAATGACCTTGTCAAAATCGGCAAAATGTCGGTGCAGCTCATTCAAGCTTGTAGACACCTTACTTACCGGTGGAAGTATCTTGGTTAAATTCTTTTTGACGAGTGTAGGAGACGTACTAGGAGGGTTTTTATTTGATAAACTTTAGGCCACACAGGCTGGTATTTGAGCTAATTCCTTTTGGATTTTAAAGCGGGTCTTAAATCAAAAGCCTCTTTATTATGCTTATCATAATCAAATTTTTTAAGATTTTTCGAAAGCATTTTTAATCGACTTTCTTCCGCATATGACATCGTTTCCGCATCATCCCGAACATAGGGAGCCTCTTTCGATTTACCAATTAGAGTTGCATCATAAAGATTGGGGATATATTGCTGATCTTGGTTTGCATAACTCGGATTAGGTGGTAAATCTTGAAGACGCTTAAGTTCTAGTTCTGGAAATGAGTTAGTTAAAAGATGAACCTTTTCTGTGGAAGCATATTGTTTTAAAAGCTGTTGTTCCTTAAATTTAAGAAGTTTAGTAGCATTAATTTCTGATTCAACCTTTTTAGACTCAGAGTTTCGAAATCTATTTTAGGTTTTTGAAAATTATTGACAACCGCCTTTTTTTTCATTTAATTCACTTGAAAGATTAGCTCTTAAAATTTCTATCTGTTTTAAGTGTTCCAGCCTTTCAAAACGAATTTTTTCAAACTCTGAATAAGTTATTTTTTTATCTTGGGGGACCATTTCAAACGTTTTGACTTTTTCTTTATACAAATCAAGCTCAGCAGTAAGGTTGGTATTCGTATCTAAGGTTTGTCGGACAACCATATTCATTTTTCAATAAGATGTTTAGGCACCGTTACCAAATCACGTTGATCATAAAATACCATACCCGTCGCAGCATTTGGTTGAGTTTCACTTAAATGTGAAGGATTAGATACCACATGATTTGAGTTACTATTTACCGAAGGCTGTTCGGGGTTGTTATGTTCATGGCCAACATGTGGATTATCATTATCAATACTGGTTGTGGTTGGTACCTCACTGACGAATTCAGAACCGTAGTGATGAAGCTTAGCAACAAGAGCAGCTTGGGCCGAGTGACCATCATCACAATCCGAATCATATGTATCAAGATCATCCGCTTGATATGCTGCATTCGAAGTAGAGACGACGGTAATGCCATCATTATCTACTGCCCGTGGGTCTGCAAGAAATGCTAACTCCTCTGAATCCAAAAACATTCCCTGAGACTGAGCCTGAACTAAGAACATCTTCTCCTGAAACCATGATGCATCCCTTCTCCTTTTCGGCTGAGTACACTGCCTAGCCATATGACCTTTTCCTCGGAAATTGTAGCAGGTCACAACTGTTGTCCCGTATAATATGATGATAGATTAAGAAATGAGATGGAAAAGATATAAATTTTAGAGAGATAAAATAGTGAGAGAAAGTAGAGAGAAGGAGGTGATTAACTTGGTGAGGTTAGATTAAGAATAATGAGAACTTACGCCCTCCTAACATGCTAGGAGGGTGCTTATATAGTCCACCCACATGCGGGCTATCTAATGGACTATATTTTTTTGGGTCGGGCTTGAATAAATGCTTAGTACCTTGAAAGAGGCCTTTTAAGCTAACCATCAAGCCCGTAATGTCACGACTATTTTAACTAACTATTACAACGTTCTAATAAATATTACTATATAAACCTATGACCGAACATTCTTATTTGACTCAATATTTTGAGGCTAACAATCTCCCCCAATGTAAGGTCATTCCTATTTGATATTTGGAGATCAATGGAGATTACAAATTTCGTCATAAATGAGTCTTGAACGTGTAATAGTAGTCTTTTTCTTCATGCTGTGATCTTTGAGCCTTTTTCGTTGTCTTTCGACTTTGTCTTTTATCTTGATATCTTCAAATCATTCTTGACTTGTCTTTGCCATTTTGCGATCTTGTGTCTTTATCCAAATGCTCATACTTTGCACAATCTTGAAAGCTTGCTAACAATCTCCCTTGAAGAAAGGTCATTCCTCTTCATTAATTGATAAGGAAGATTTTGATCATCAGAGTTGTGGAAATCTTTAGCTTTCTTGATTGTTGAATGTCTTTGGGCATGAGTATGTGGTTTTTGAATCTTTGACTTTGCTTAGTACACCGTAACGTCACCTTCTTGAGACAAAACATAGACATGGACTGAATGGCTTTGACATTCGCCCTAATTTGGTAGCGTTTTACATCCGGTCGGTGAAGATCATTACACGATATTAAATACCATACCTGTGATTAGGTAGATTCACTTAAGAACCTCCTTGACAGGGTTTCTCGGCTGTACTAGCCGTTCTCTTTACTCGACCGTTTCAAAGCAAGACTACGAACATAAAGAGTGAATCAATTGGATAAATGTCCGCTTGATTAAAGTCGTCAATTCAAATTCTTGGAACAAGTTTGATTCATTAAGAATCTTACCATTGTTGCTTTCCAGTTGACACAAGCTTGATTCATAAGAATCTCACAAGTTACCTACCGTAGCACTGTTTAATGTTGACGCTAGAAGGATTTCCATTCGTCATTGTGAATATTAATAAATATCACTCTGAATGTTCTGGCAAGACCATCAAGATATTGCGTAGAAACCTGAAACGAATTTGAATCAATAAAGAAACAAACCAATGTTTCTTTTTAGTTTTACATATGTTCAATTCATAAAGAATCTTACACATAACCTACCGCAGTGCTGTTTGATGTTAACACTGGAAGGATTTCCACTCATCATTGTGATACTAGGAAGTATCACTCTGAGTGTTCTAGCAATATCACAAGGATATATCGTAGGACTCTCTTGATCTTCATCCGTGTGTCCTAACGAGATTTGATTTATCTCTTGGCTCTAGACTCGATTTGTGCACTTTTAGTAGTCAGAGGCTGGAGCAGATGCCACCTATTCAATATCAACTATCTCGGAGTGAGAAAGTCAATAGAGGTTATGTTGATCTCCATAACAATAAAACAAACTTCTTTTAAGAGAAGCCTGAGTTAGCTGGGGAGGGGTTGTGCATTACATCACTGGGTCTATGATGTGTTGTCTTCATGATGTGTTGACCCGGTTTCTGCCTAAGTTGTATGGAGGGCTTCTTTGTTTACACCCTTTATCCTTACATTTCTTTTTCATTCTTCAACCCCTTCAATGCTTACCAAGACATCATTACTAACACCTTGTTGTGATTGTTCCAGTGCTTGCATCAGTACTTAGTCGGCATTCAGCTTCGTTCATATTCTACTCCATCTTTCCTAAGGACTTCTAATAATCTATTGGATTGTCCATGGGAAGATCCCTCCGGTCTGGTTGGATCATATGACTTAAACCTAACCACCCTTTTGACACCAATAACGTCAAGAATTAAAGATGTTTTGGGTATTTGATCGTAACCATGAGTGCTTGAGTCTTTAGATCCTATTTTCATCACATTTTCTCCCCTATCTCTAATATATAAATTGTTTGATATTAGAGAGACCAAATTGATTAAAATATATTTAGAAAAATAGTCTTGAAACTTTTTGGGAGAAAAATGTGTCGAACTTAGCATGAATTTTGAACGCTCCCCCTCAAAAATTGATCCAATGGAATTGTCTTTGTGAGTATGTGATCCACATTTCACTTTTTGAGGATAGGAGTTGTTGAACACACAATTATTGAAAGATTTTGAATAATCATTGAGAAATTCTTGAAAAAGTTGTGTTCAACACTTTTTGAAAAACTCTATTTCTTTTTGGCCAAAAAGTTTTTCTAAAGCATAAACTTGAGTTCATAGACTTTGAATGTCTTGACAAATCCACTCAAGTGTAAGAAGATTTCTCTTATTTTGCTGAGGGTAAGGGCACTAAAGCATACACTCCCCCGTGAATGTAGATCCGGGTTGTAATCTGAAAGTGATTACAAGCCATTGTGTTGAGCTCAAAACGTTGAATGTTTTGTGACAAGCTCAACCCGTAATAGATTGCTCTACCCGTTTGTTAGGATAAGTTTATCTTTAAAGATACACTTTCCTTTATTTGAAGTTCGAGTTACAGTCTGACATTTAACTGTAAGTCGTGTACATGAACTTAAAAACTTGGAATGTTTTTAATGAAAGCTCATGACTGAGAATTTTAATTTTCCCGTTGTTGAGGATAAGTTATCAACCATGATCAATTTTCCTTTCTTTGAATTACGAGTCACAATCTGAAATAATTGTAAATCATTTTACAGCTTAGTTGTGAAACCCTTTAGACACTAGTTTCTCAGATATCTGCTTCTTCAGCAACCAAACTCTGAGTGTGTCTTTTGTTGAACGGTATTTAAAGATTGGACCTTTGGGTGTCCGTTGAGTCTTGACTTTGGTACCTGCACTCTTTACACTGGCTTGTATGCTTGCATATTTGTTAGTGATATCTTTGTGAGAACAATGTGGGGATTTACAGTGAACCTTTGTCGTGCTAGAGGGAAATATTTTTCCAGTAGGAACCCATTTAAGACCAGTTGTTTTGAAGATTTTACCAGTTGGTATCCACTTAAGACAAGGTCTTGGAAACATAGTTTTCTCATGCACAGCGGAAGACTTAATTGGAGAAAAACTATTTCCTATAGGGTTCCATCTTTGAGATGCTCTAGCTGTTTGGTTCACCTTGTTCAGGAATTTTATGATGCAATCATCATGAATGACATTAAACACACATTTGTTACATTTCTTGCAAACAAAGTGCTTAGCATCTGAGAAGGATCTAGTGTTCCTAGGATAGGCTGATTTGGGCACATCATAGAAGGGTCTAAAATTCCTAGATGTGTGATTAGCGCTCCTAGGTTTCTGTTGGGTCCTATCTCTTGCTTGTGTCTTTATCTTAGCATCCTCTAGATAGCTTTTATGACCCGTGGCATTTGAAC
The DNA here is from genome assembly GCA_025667525.1 of Glebionis coronaria. Lineage (NCBI taxonomy): Eukaryota > Viridiplantae > Streptophyta > Magnoliopsida > Asterales > Asteraceae > Glebionis > Glebionis coronaria. Next base: position 651,779,895 of record CM046874.1, read on the forward strand.
TACTCCGAGGCATGTTCTTGGAGCTATTTCTAGAGTTGCTTGAAGCATTCATGTGATTGAGTTTTGCATAGGCAAAACGTGTTAAGGGGGATCTAGATAGTGGAGTGACTGTTTTTGGCAAATTTGCTACGCACGTCAACTTGGGATGTAAACCTCGAGTTCGATATTTTGGGTCGTTCAGATTTAAATGCATTCGGTTTTCTAGCAAATGAGCGGTTTCTGAATGGTAGAGTAGGAGGTTCCCCAAGATTGACTGATTTGCTAACTTAGTATCCACACTATTTCCTTTTAGCTTCCTTAATTCATTTTTCACCGCTGTTAATGCAAAAACCTTTTCCTTAATCTGAGCTTTTAATTGCTCATTTTGTAGAAGTAATTGAGCGACACGTTGTTCTAACTTAATGTTCATATTATCAAATATGTCGTTATCAGCATTCGCGTCATTACTATCTACAGTGTCGATAGGTTGCACAGATATTTCACTTAATAAAGCAGGCGGTGAACTTGGATTTTGAGAAGCCAACTTTGATTCTAACCAATTTATTTGTTTCACAAAATGGTCTTTTTCGCATTAGAATCTTTAATCTTACGATCCAGTTTTTGTTCAAGAACAACGTTTGCTTTTTCAAGTTTTTCAAAATAAGCTTCAAATTTGTCATTTTTCTTCGAAAACTCGAGTTTGGCATCCTCAAAATCTTTTGTCTTTTGAGCTAACGTAGTTTCAAGCTCATGAATCTTAGAGTCAATATTTTGATGATCATCATACACAACATTTAATTGTAGCTCAGCCATTGGCTCCTCATTATATATGGGTCTGATATCTGCATCATCGGTTGCTTCATCATTCCCTGAGTTGTTGCTGGTATGCTGCTTTTCTGATTCTGTCCCGCTGCTTTCTGTGCCAATCGAACAAGCATCCAATGTTTGACCATAATCGACATTTCTCTCATTATTCTACATTAATCTGTTATTCACCCTTCTTTCAACTTTTAGTTTATGACGTGTTCTTTCAGCAATGGACTTCCTTACAGCACTCATGTGTTGAAGAAATGTCTCCTTGAATTCTTGAACTTCTAACCGAGTATATTCAAAGAAGTATTTGTTGATGAATTCTCGATCATATTGTACAGAGACCTGTGTATCAAAGAATTGTTGAAATTGATTCTCGAGAACCAAAACGACATCTATGGGTTCAACCTCTTGAAATTCATCGTTGGCAAGTTGTCGTTCAAGGTGATCTACATTGAGTAGCATTGTGCTTGTGAATATCTCAACATCTTGACCAGGGAGTGACATTAATACCAGTTTGAATCCAAGTTCGACGCGAGTGCCTTTTAAATCGTCATTTGAAAGAACTTGAAGGTGTGACAGGAGTGATCTAAAGTGTGTCATGCATCGTTCTTTTGCAACCGACATCTTGGATTTGAGTGCATGCACATCTTGTGTTACGGAATCCATAATGAGTGTTTCATATGATGAAGTGATTTTGGATCTTAAGTAGATATTTTGTTATTGGGTTGTGGTTGAAATTCCAAAAATTCCGATTTTTTCTCAGTCCGACAGTAAATTCCTCAGTCCGACAAAACGGTAAACCGAAAAATTATGAATCACCAAATTTTGAAATCAAGTTAAAAATAGTCAATAACTAGTTGGGAAAAAAATTTGAAAAGTGAAAATTTGACGAAAAATTTGAATTTTTGGTCGAAAAATTTTTCGCATCGCCGAAATTTGAAATCGAAGCTAAAATGGCCTAAAAATGGTCTAGGAAAAAATAATTTTTAATATGGTTTTCCCGCCAAAAAACTCTTCTTTTTTTATGGACTTCAGAATAAATTTGTTGAGTACTTCGGAATATAACAGAGAAGTTTTGACTTCGGAATCAACAAAAACTTACTCACTTAGGAATCAGAATGTACTTCGGAATAAAGAACTTCGCAATTCTTGATGACTTCGGAATCCACAACAAAAGATCTTCGCAATCTAAGTAACTTCGGAATATACCATTTCGGAATTACCCACTTCGGAATAACCCACTTCGGAATTATCCACTTCGGAATAACGACCAAAATTAACTTCAGAATCCTAACCAACCAACCATTATCTTCGGAATCTTGTTGTAGGTGACTTCAGAATAAGGTTTCCTTGGGTACTTCGGAATAATTATCCTTGAGAACTTCGGAATAGTTATCTTTTGGACTTCGGAATAAATCTTCCTCGGGAACTTCGGAATAAAAAAAACGAAATTATCTTCGCAATTTGTTGGTTTTCACTTCTAAATTATTGTCTTCACAATCAAACCTTCATTTTACTTCGGAATAATAAGAAACCTAGGGAGAACTTCGGAATTACAAAAACCAAAGTGCAATTCGGAATCAATGAAGAGTACCACTTCGGAATAAGACACAAACAATTATCTTCGGAATAATGATTAGACTGACTTCGCAATATCCCAATTATTCCAAAGTGACTTCGCAATAGTAAAACCCTATTCACTACTTCAGAATATCAACAAATATTCCGAAGTAAAGCAATCTGTTTGGTACTTTCCGTGTTCTTCGCTTCAAAGAAACCCAATTCGTGATTTTAAGCCAAAAATTGATCCAAACACCTAAACATTTTGCGTTTTTAACCAACAAAAGTATACAAAATCCCTGCCACATCTATGTAGGTGATTAGTATGATGATTTAGAACCTGAAAACACTAAAATTTTTGAATTCATGATGATTATGAAGAAATAAAAATCACGAATCAATGAATCAAACAACTAACAATCACTAATCTACCCCGTGGCGATTGATACCAATTGTTGTTCCCATATTAATTCACTTCACCATGGTTCATTTTATGATTAATCAAGAATTAAAGATAGAAAAATAGATTGATTCTAGAGAGAGAAAGTAGTGAGAGAAAGTAGAGAGAAGGAGGTGATTAACTTGGTGAAATTAGATTAAGAATAATGAGAACTTCCACCCTCCTAACATGCTAGGAGGGTGCTTATATAGTCCACCCACATGCGGGCTCTCTAATGGACTATATTGTTTTGGGTCGGATTTTAATAAATGCTTAGTACCTTGAAAGAGGCCTTTTAAGCTAACCATCACTTGACCATCTTGAATAGTGGCTTGTTGGCGAGGATTTGAAGAAGTGCGAAGCTGATTGTTTGTGGGTGGAAATCCTCTCGTTGCAACAAGTTTTAAGAAGTAAGTAGTGAGGTGGTTTAAAACATCCGTAGGAGAATCATTAGGACTAAGGACCGGTACTTTGATTGCTGGAAGTTCATTGGAATAAAATGCTTGTGATTGTGGTGCTGCACTTGGAACATATCCTTGCTGAAAAGTATAACTCATTGGAGAAGTCATAGCTTGTGATGAAGATGCTTGATATGTTAGTTTCTATTGATAAGGCTATTGAAGAACACTTGGTTGTGGCATCATTTGTGGTTGATACGATGGTTGCTGATAAGTATTTTGATGCTACATATATGATGGTTGTTGATAAGAGTAAGCCAAGTTGTGTGGAGGAGTTATTTGATGAGAAGCAATCATGGCAAGTGGATCATAAACTTGAGGTTTAGACAACTGAAGCTCTTACACATGGCATTCATGTTGCTGTGGATATGCTTGAAGTTTATCCACATTGGTTTAATGCAAATCCTTAACCAGTTTAACTCCTGTCACATACTTGCTCCATTCGGGAGGAAGAGTATTCAAATACTTGGTGTTGAGCTGAAACGGTGGTATTTGCAGGCCAAAGATATTAAGCTCGTTTAGCAATAAAGTGAAACTCAAGTAGTAATCATTAAGATTCTCCCCGGGAACATAAGCTGTAACACCCCATTTTGGAAATGGAAATATCACAGTAATTATGGCGTGTCATCAAAGCATACAAGGTAAAATGTCTAAACATTACTTGACCATATAAAGGAAAATACCGGAATCAAACATCGGTAGTCCAAAAGTAAAGCTCATCACACACAAACATAGTATAGTAAAGGAAAAGGACTAAACAATGTCCAAAGCATAAGTATCATAAAGAAAGGAAATGCATAATGTAAAGAAGGCTAGACAGCTTCCAGTCCATATGCACGTACTCTTAGTGTCTACGAGCGTCCCTGAGTACCTACCGTTTTAGGAACATAGAAAAGGAAAACGGCTGAGCAATACGCTCAGTGCACGAATGTACAATAAAGCATGAATAGGAGAAGCATATAACATAATAACAGCGGAAGAAAACTAAGTCCCGAGTAACCTGGTTAAGTCTTAATAAAACTGGTTCTATAGTTTGAAAGTCTTATGTTTATCTTATAAAAACTGTTCGTCATATTTTACCGTTAGCCAATATAGGTCATGAAAATCCACCGTGCATGAATAATTGGAGGGGTGACCTCATCATGCAAATTAGAGGGGCTACCTCTAATTAAATATACTGGTTTATGGGTAAGAGGGATCAGCTCCTTGTGAAGGATGCAAGGCACACACCACATTCACCATGTAATCCTGAATAAAAACATGTAACTAGGATGCACCCATACGCCCCACATGATAAATATAAATAAATGGCCAAAAGCTGAAGGGACGCCACGAGCAATCACTCCGCCGTGGTGAAGTCATAACATCAGTGCCTCTAATGTTATGGTTATGGTACCTCCATAACTAGGTGAAACTGGTCATGCATGTATATGGCTATAGGTAATCATATTTAAACATAAGCAATCAAACTCATACTTATACTACGGGAAAACAGTTGGCTGCATACGGAAAATCCTAATAAGGAAAGAATGTCCATACTGAAAGGACGGGAATCCGTACCTTATGTCCAGTGAACGAGAACGATGAACTGCGAGAATCCTACTTCCGAAACACTAGTGCTACATAAATACGTACATGAAATAAGTATCTGCTTACTAAATACATAGCTGGTTTTATGTCATGTCTTAGCTTATTTTATATGTTCTTACTATGTTTTACTGTTTAAAGCCTTAAACTGTGTTAAATCTTATATTCTGTTTATTCTGATTAAGTATTTCTTATATTTCATGTGTTATTATACTTACTGTGTAATAATAAGTAACTTTCCAAAAATAGCAGGTTTCCTAAAATAGAAAGTTTCCTAAAATAGAAAGTTACCAAAAATAGAAAGTTTCCAAAAATAGAAAGTTTCCAAAAATAGAAAGTTTCCAAAAATAGAAAGTTTCCAAAAATAGGAAGTTTCCAAAAATAGAAAGTTTCCAAAAATAGATTTACTGCTTAAAATAGATAAGTTTCTAAAAATAGAAAGTTTCCATAAATAGATTAGGTGCCTTAATTAAATAAGTTTCCATAAATAGTTTAGCTGCCTTAAATAAATAAGTTTCTAAAAATAGCTGGTTTCCATAAATAAATTAGCTGCCTTATTTAATTAAGTTTCTAAAAATAGAAAGTTTCCATAATTAGAAATAAGATGGTTAAATAAGCTAAGTAAATAAGCCTAAGCGTTTTCATGATTATTTTCTAAGTCATATGATATATTGTATACTTTAATAATTATTTCATGTAATTTAATTAAACTATAGGTTATAATATTTAATTAAAGTATAGCATGTTTTTAATTAAATATATTAAGTACTTAGGTTAAAATATGTATTATTAAATATTAATAATATAACCTAAGTCATGTTAATTAATTAATTATATCCATGGTTTTTAAAATAATTAATTAATTGTAAGTCTTAATAATATAAATACTTAGGTTAAAATAATTTCATGATTATTAATAATTAATTAACCTAAGTCATGTTATTAAATTAATTACATCTTTATTAATTTAATTTTAACATAAGTTCATAACATAAAAAAAAACTAACATAACCATGAACCGGATCTAAGCTTAAAAACATTAACCGGACATGAATCGACACCGTACCCCGAACCACATCGGGGTACCCCTTGCTGTCGTGGGACCCACACGCACCAACCAAGACCATATGGTCTTGGTGGTGGTCGCTAAGCAAACCGAAACCCCCTTGGGGTCGGTTGCAGCCTGCGGCCCAAAACAAAACACCCCTTAATCGATCCTTTGATTTAATTAATCCTCAAAACATGTTAGATCTATGTTTAATTAATATGTTTTTATAAAAAAAACACCACATGTTCATAATTAATAACAAGATTAAATTAAAAGAAAAGGTTTAAAAAGGTTTTACCGTATTCGTGGATCTAGGGAATGAAGAACAAACACAAACAAACAACAAATCTTCAAGATCCAAAATCAAAGAATCACATTGTATGGTGATTCAAGGGTGGCGGCACAAAGAGGAGGAGAAAGAGAGGGTTTAGGTTTTTCTTGAAATCTTTTGTAAAGTGATTTTGAGCAGTAAAAATTAATTAAACCTCCTTTTAGTAAAAATTGGTAATGGGCTTGGCCCATTACCCTTGTTTGGCCGCGGGTAGGGACCCCCCAATGGGGTTCCCGTACCTCTTTTCGTGTCTCGTTATTTAGTTAGTCGTTTGTGTTTATTTATGTTCGTGTTTTAAATGTTCTCGTTACGTAAATACCATAATCTAATATATTTAATTACGCTCGTATTAAATATATATACGTAATTAATAATAGCTCGTGTTTTAATTACGCTCGTGATTTCGTGATCGCATGTTCGTGATTAATTATTGCTAAACAATTATTACGTGATCGTGCATATAAAATACTTATCGTGTTCTAACACGTACGTAATACGTAAACTCCTAACACGTAATCGTAATCATGCTATATTAGGAAAGTTTTTAACTAGTACGTACGATCATAAGGGTTCTATGCATGGTAAAAGCATGCGGGTTTTACAACTCTTCCCCCCTAAAAAGAATAATTCGTCCCCGAATTATAGATAAAGTAAACTGGAAATAAGAACATACCCGAATTCAAAATATGAAACGAGGGTAAGAAGCCCGGATAGACTCCTCCGTTTCCCAAGTGGCTTCCCGCTCGGTATGATCCCTCCATAGAATTCTGACGAATGGAATCGTCTTCTTTCTCATGACTCGTTCTTGTCTGTCAAGAACTCGCTCGGGTTCTTCTATAAAAGTGAGATCTTCACGAATCTGTTCCAGTGGATACTGAACCATGTGAAGGGGATGAAATACATTGTGCACATGCGAAAGCTGCGGAGGTAACGCCAATCGGTAAGATACTTCACCGACTCGTTCATTGATATCAAACGGTCCGATGAAACGAGGACTGAGCTTCCCTTTAATCCCGAAGCGTCTAACACCACGTGCTGGCGAAACCTTAAGGAAGATGTGATCTCCTACGTTAAAGTGTAGATCCCTACGATGCTTATCGGTGTAACTCTTCTGACGTGACCGTGCCTCCTCAATTTTCTGCCTAGCTACTGCGATCTTCTCATTTGTCATCTCTATGATTTCTGGTCCTTCGAGTGTTCGCTCGCCAATCTGATCCCAGCAGATTGGGGCGCGTCACTTTCTGCCATACAACATCTCAAATGGAGCACACTTAATGCTTGCGTGCCAGCTGTTGTTGTATGCGAACTCCACCAAACAGATGTATTCGTCCCAATCACCCGTCCATTCCAATGCACATGACCTCAACATATCCTCCAATGTCTGAATGGTTCGCTCCGACTGTCCGTCCGTTTGAGGATGAAAAGCCGTCGTAAGCTTAAGTTGTGTACCCCAAGCTTTCTGCAGACTTTTCCAAAAGCGCGAAGTGAATCAAGGATCTCTGTCTGAGACGATGCTGGATGGTGCACCATGGAGTCTCATGATCTCTCTTCTATACGTATCTGCGAGTTTACTTACCGGATCTTCCTTGCGGATCGGTAAGAAATGAGCTGATTTGGTAAGTCGATCAACGATAACCCAAATCGCATCATGCTTCCTTTTGGTAGGTGGAAGACCGGTGACAAAATCCATGGTGATTTTATCCCACTTCCACTCTGGAATATCTAACGGTTGAAGGAGACCGCCAGATCGCTGATGCTCGATCTTAACCTGCTGGCAGGTAAGACATTTGGAGACGTAAGTGGCCACATCCTGTTTCATACCACTCCACCAAAAATACTGCTTGATGTCATGGTACATTTTAGTTGAACCAGGATGTATCGAGAATGGGGAGCTGTGAGCCTCAGCTAACAAAGCTTCCCGGAGTTCTTGGTCATCAGGAACACAAAGTCTAGTGCCCTGCCATACGATACCATCTGCATCTACTCTAAATTCCGTCTGCTTCTCCAAATTCTGTACTATCACCCAGATTTCTCCGTCATCTTTCTGAGCTTCCTTGATCTTAGATAGTAACTCGGGTTCTACTCTAAGATTCTCCCCGTAACCGTGTTGTCCACGTAACATGATCTTGATGTCTAGTCGCTCCAAGTCTCTGATGACTTCCTCTTCGAATGTAATGCCGTTGATCATTCCGGACTTCCTGCTAAGAGCATCTGCCACTACGTTTGCCTTTCCGGGACGATACTGTAGATTTATGTCATAATCCTTCAACAGCTCTAACCATCTCCTCTGCCTCATGTTCAATTCACGCTGAGTGAAGATATACTTCAAGCTCTTGTGGTCCGTGAAATTGTCACATGATTCCCCATATAAGTAGTGTCTCCATATCTTCAATGCAAACACGACTGCAGCAAGTTCCAGATAGTGCGTGGGGTAATTCTCTTCATAAGGCTTAAGCTGACGTGAAGCGTACGTGATCACTTTCCCATGTTGCATGAGAACACAGCCAAGTCCCTTCCCCGATGCATCGCTGTAGATTTGAAATCCACCCGTACCAGATGGTAGAGTAAGAATTGGTGCAGATACTAGCTTCTGCTTCAGGTCTTCAAAGCTCTTCTCTCGATCTTCAGTCCAGACGAATTTCTCCCCTTTCCGCATCAGTTTGGTCAACAGTAGTGCTAGGCGGGAAAAGTTCTCCACGAACCTACGGTAATAGCCAGCTAAGCCTAAGAAACTGCGGACTTCCGTCGCTGATGACGGCCTCGGCCACTTAGTAATGGCCTCAACCTTCGCTGGATCCATAGTGATTCCTTCTGCTGATACAATGTGACCTAAGAATGCCACCTTGTCTAACCAGAACTCACACTTGGAGAATTTAGCATACAACTGCTTCTGGCGAAGAATCTGTAGTATTGTACGAAGATGGTCTTCGTGTTCCTCATTGGACTTTGAGAAAATCAGGATGTCATCGATGAAGACAATGACGAAATTGTCCAGAAATTCATGGAAGATTCTGTTCATCAGATCCATGAACACTGCTGGAGCATTTGTCAGGCCAAATGGCATAACTACAAACTCGTAGTGGCCATAACGGGTACGAAAAGCAGTCTTAGCAATGTCCTGCTCCTTGACCCGTAGCTGGTGATAGCCTGACCTAAGATCGATCTTGGAGAAGTTTTTGGCCCCTTGGAGTTGGTCAAACAGATCGTCAATGCGTGGCAGTGGATACCTATTTCGAATGGTAATCTTGTTGAGCTCGAGATAGTCTATGCAAAGACGCATACTGCCGTCCTTCTTCTTAACAAATAAGACCGGTGCGCCCCATGGAGATGCGCTCGGTCGAATGAAAACTCGTTCAAGAAGTTCTTGCAATTGATCCTTCAGCTCCTTCAGCTCTATGGGAGCCATGTGATAAGGAGCCTTGGAGATTGGTTCAGCTCCTAGAACCAGCTCGATACTGAATTCCACTTCTCGTGCAGGTGGTATGCCTGGAAGTTCTGTTGGAAACACGTCTTGGAATTCCGACACTATTGGTTGATCCTGAATCGATGGAGATTCAACATCCATGTCGTGAACCGTAGCTAGATAACCCTCGCAGCCATGTGACAGTAGTGCACGCGCTTGTAGGGTGGATATGACTTGTACAGACCGTCCGGGTATGAAACCATTATGAATGTACTATGGTGCATTGACATCACCGAAGATAACTCGATATGAATGGCAGTCTATGGTAGCATGATACTTGGATAGCCAATCCATGCCCAAAATCATGTCGAAGTCATTCATGTCCAGCGGAAGTGCGTCGACATGTCGAACCTTATCATCAAATTCTAAGGGAAGACTCTTGTATACCTGGGTGTTTAATACAGAGTCCCTCAAAGGCGTGGAAATAGTAAGCCTATTTTCTAGTGGCAAGGGAGGCATCCTAATGTTCTTAGCATAAGCAGTAGAAATAACCGAGTGAGTAGCACCCGTATCGAAAAGAACACATGCAGCGCGACCATACATATACAAGATTCCAGTGATGGTACCTGTAGACTTATTGGCCTGGTCTCGAGATGTCGTATAGACACGCCCGGCAGTAGGAGGCGGCTTGGTATCAGCATGTCCCGATGTACCCTCCATCTCGCCCTTACGGCAATCCTTCATAATATGGCCAGGAAGACCACACTTGAAGCACGCATCAGTATTACGGCGACATGGTCCTGGGTGCCTACGGTGGCAAGTAGAGCAAAGAGGATGAGTGTATCCTCCAGTAGGTGCTCTGGCTGGCTGAGGACCTGATAAAACATTTTACATGAGACATAATATTTGGGTACCAAGGACGAAGCAGATAATCGTAATATTGAATACCAGTGATAGCTGGACGGCTAGGCTGCGAACCTCTCTGGTTCTGGTCCCTACCGTTTCCATGGTTCCCGGTAGAAGTTTTCTAAAGTGTCAGAATATGAGTTATAACATAAAACATAAGGAATTTCGTAAGTATTAGGACCTGCTATTTCTAGATTGCCCGGCGTTGTTACGGTAATTGTCATTACCGCCACGCCTATCCGTAGCAGAACGGTCGTTAGTCTGACCGTTTCCCTTGGGCTGATGAGGCTGCTGCTGAGTAGCCGGCTGAGACCGGTCCCCAGTTTTCTGCTTGGAAGATACAGTTAAAGAGATGAATAATTGACATATGGAAAGTATACGGATTGGTCACCGCTTGAATACGAAGGTTACCTCTTGTCGGGTCTTTCAGCTTCCCCGAACTCATCCCTCTCCTGCAGCATCTCCAGTTTTCGTGCTGCATCGGCCACTTGTGCTACAGTATTGAACGTAGCACACACCAGATTGTTTGCGACCGATGTGCGAAGAGCCCATCTGAAGTGATGTGCCTGCTCTTTAGGAGTACATGCTGCCGCACCAAGGAAACCAGTCAAGCGAAGAAAGCGCTGCATAAACTCGTTGCTATTCTCCCCAGCTCTCTGACGGATCCCATGGTACTCTCTCTTGAGCTTGTCCTGCTCAGCCTTGGGAAAGAACTACTCCATCACCCTGTCCTTGAACTGAGCCCAAGTCAAACCAGCAACCCACTCATCACCACCTTCAGATTGCATCAAAGCTAACCACCAGTTGAGTACATCGTCTTCGAACCGATAGCATGCCAACCTCGCCTTGTATGCGGGGTCACAGCCCATAGCGTTGAAAATCTTCTCGATGTGAGCCAACCAGCTTTCAGCATCGCTGGGGCTATCTGTCTTCTCAAAAGCTCGAGGGCGGAGCTTGTTGAATCTCTCCAGCCATACTGCTAATGTCACTGGAGGAGGAGGAGGAGGTGGCTGATTGTGCTGCTGATTATTCGCAGCTTGAACTTCAGCCCGGATGTCATTCCTCAGTTGAGGAAGAAAGGCTTGCATGGCAGTCTGAATTGCAGCGTTGAGCTGCTCCTGTTCGCGTGTGAGAACCATCTGAGAGTATAACATAAAACATATGATTAAACAGATCAAAACATAAAATATAAATATATACATGAAAAAAAAATTTATACTAAAAATTTCACGAGAAAAATTTTATGCAAGAAAATTTTGTGTGTGAATGCATGATGCAGTTTTATGAAAACTTTGTATGCTCGAGAGTGAACGCCTCTGGTCAGTTCACCCAAAACAAAAGACATAGCGAGGGGACGCCTATGGGTCGGTCCCAAATCTAAAAGTTTCGATAAAACACATGCGACTAAATAGGGCCAGTCCTGTACCAACCATTACTTAGTCAAAAACCCTGTAACAATGACATGTATATGTATGCTTAAAAATGATGAATGCATGAAAACAACTGTCAGTTCTAGGAAGACCGTAGTGACTACCCACTAATCACAGGTCATATTTGAGAGCCTACAGGTCGAAGCCTTGGCTCTGATACCATAATTGTAACACCCCATTTTGGAAATGGAAATATCACAGTAATTATGGCGTATCATCAAAGCATACAAGGTAAAATGTCTAAACATTACTAGACCATATAAAGGAAAATACCGGAATCAAACATCGGTAGTCCAAAAGTAAAGCTCATCACACACAAACATAGTATAGTAAAGGAAAAGGACTAAACAATGTCCAAAGCATAAGTATCATAAAGAAAGGAAATGCATAATGTAAAGAAGGCTAGATAGCTTCCAGTCCATATGCACGTACTCTTAGTGTCTACGAGCGTCCCTGAGTACCTGCCGTTTTGGGAACATAGAAAAGGAAAACGGCTGAGCAATACGCTCAGTGCACGGATGTACAATAAAGCATGAATAGGATAAGCATATAACATAATAACAGCGGAAGAAAACTAAGTCCCGAGTAACCTGGTTAAGTCTTAATAAAACTGGTTTTATAGTTTGAAAGTCTTATGTTTATCTTATAAAAACTGTTCGTCATATTTTACCGTTAGCCAATATAGGTCATGAAAATCCACCGTGCATGAATAATTGGAGGGGTGACCTTATCATGCAAATTAGAGGGGATACCTCTAATTTAATATACTGGTTTATGGGTAGGAGGGATCAGCTACTTGTGAAGGATGCAAGACAAACACCACATTCACCATGTAATCCTGAATAAAAACGTGTAACTAGGATGCACCCATACGCCCCACATGATAAATATAAATAAATGGCCAAAAGCTGAAGGGACGCCACGAGCAATCACTCCGCCGTGGTGAAGTCATAACATCAGTGCCTCTAATGTTATGGTTATGGTACCTCCATAACTAGGTGAAACTGGTCATGCATGTATATAGCTATAGGTAATCATATTTAAACATAAGCAATCAAACTCATACTTATACTACGGGAAAACAGTTGGCTGCATACAGGAAATCCTAATAAGGAAAGAATGTCCATACTGAAAGGGCGGGAATCCGTACCTTATGTCCAGTGAACAAGATCGATGAACTGCGAGAATCCTACTTCCGAAACACTAGTGCTACATAAATACGTACATGAAATAAGTATCTGCTTACCAAATACATAGCTGGTTTTATGTCATGTCTTAGCTTATTTTATATGTTCTTACTATGTTTTACTGTTTAAAGCCTTAAACTGTGTTAAATCTTATATTCTGTTCATTCTGATTAAGTATTTCTGATATTTCATGTGTTATTATACTTACTGTGTAATAATAAGTAACTTTCCAAAAATAGCAGGTTTCCTAAAATAGAAAGTTTCCAAAAATAGAAAGTTTCCAAAAATAGAAAGTTTCCAAAAATAGAAAGTTTCCAAAAATAGAAAGTTTCCAAAAATAGAAAGTTTCCAAAAATAGAAAGTTTCCAAAAATAGATTTACTGCTTAAAATAGATAAGTTTCTAAAAATAGAAAGTTTCTATAAATAGATTAGCTGCCTTAATTAAATAAGTTTCCATAAATAGTTTAGCTGCCTTAAATAAATATGTTTCTAAAAATACCTGGTTTCCATAAATAAATTAGCTGCCTTATTTAATTAACTTTCTAAAAATAAAAAGTTTCCATAATTAGAAATAAGCTGGTTAAATAAGCTAAGTAAATAAGCCTAAGTGTTTTCATGATTATTTTCCAAGTCATATGATATATTGTATAGTTTAATAATTATTTCATGTAATTTAATTAAACTATAGGTTATAATATTTAATTAAAGTATAACAAGTTTTTAATTAAATATATTAAGTACTTAGGTTAAAATATGTATTATTAAATATTAATAATATAACCTAAGTCATGTTAATTAATTAATTATATCCATGGTTTTTAAAATAATTAATTAATTATAAGTCTTAGTAATATAAATACTTAGGTTAAAATAATTTCATGATTATTAATAATTAATTAACCTAAGTCATGTTATTAAATTAATTACATCTTTATTAATTTAATTTTAACATAAGTTCATAACATAAAAAAAACTAACATAACCATGAACCGGATCTAAGCTTAAAAACATGAACCGGACATGAATTGACACCGTACCCCGAACCACATCGGGGTACCCCTTGCTGCCGTGGGACCCACACGCACCAACCAAGACCATATGGTCTTGGTGGTGGTCGGCTAAGCAAATCGAAACCCCCTTGGGGTCGGTTGCAGCCTGCAGACCAAAACAAAACACCCCTTAATCGATCCTTTGATTAAATTAATCATCAAAACATGTTAGATCTATGTTTAATTAATATGTTTTTATAAAAAAACACCACATGTTCATAATTAATAACAAGATTAAATTAAAAGAAAAGGTTTAAAAAGGTTTTACCGTATTCGTGGATCAAGGGAATGAAGAACAAACACAAACAAACAACAAATCTTCTAGATCCAAAATCAAGGAATCACCTTGTATGGTGATTCAAGGGTGGCGGCACAAAGATGAGGAGAAAGAGAGGGTTTAGTTTTTTCTTGAAATCTTCTGTAAAGTGATTTTGAGTAGTAAAAATTAATTAACCCTCATTTTAGTAAAAATTGGTAATGGGCTTGGCCCATTACCCTTGTTTGGCCGCGGGTAGGGACCCCCCCATGGGGTTCCCGTACCTCTTTTCGTGTCTCGTTATTTAGTTAGTCATTTGTGTTTATTTATGTTCGTGTTTTAAATGTTCTCGTTACGTAAATACCATAATCTAATATATTTAATTACGCTCGTATTAAATATATATACGTAATTAATAATAGCTCGTGTTTTAATTACGCTCGTGATTTCGTGATCGCATGTTCGTGATTAATTATTGCTAAACAATTATTACGTGATCGTGCATATAAAATACTTATCGTGTTCTAACACGTACGTAATACGTAAACTCCTAACACGTAATCGTAATCATGCTATATTAGGAAAGTTTTTAACTAGTACGTACGATCCTAAGGGTACTATGCATGGTAAAAGCATGCGGGTTTTACATAAGCAAACTTGTTAAACGTATCATATAGCTTACACTCATGTTCTTGCTTAGTTAACGCGGTTCCTTGCATCAAAGTGTGTATCCTCTCCCATAATGGTTTGGCAACTTTATAATGACTGACAAGTTTGTAGATATCTGGAGGAAGTCCTTGGAGAATGATATTTGTAGCTGCAATATCGCACTTAGCTCGAGTTTCATCATCTCCGGACAAGTCGACCATTGTGCGAGGACGAGTAACCGTACCCTCTGTCATGGTACCATAATCAAATGGTCCATTTTGAACTGATGCCAAAATAAGATGTCCATTAGGTTTGTTCAGCATATAAAGTTCCATTCGAGAAGTCCATGCCTCGTACATTGACTTCACCAACATAGGTGGACGATTGTCCGTACCCGAGAGGATGGACTTATCCGTAAGCGAGGTATAATCCATCTCCATAATAAATATTTACAAATGTTGATCGAACAATGAGAGAAACTAAATGTGCTTGTTGTTGAAGATACGAAGTTTTACTAACCGTGGAGAAACCGAGAAATAAATTCGTGAGATTTTACAAACCATCGATTAAACCGTAATTTTCTAAAGTTCGTGTGTTGAAGTCGAGAAACGTTGTTGAAATCCCTTAACAATGTGTTCTTGAGAAACCAAAAATTCTTAGACCAAATAACTCACGATTAAAATGTTTCAAAATCACATTTTTGAAAATTTCTAAGTTCGCAATATTACCAAACCTAAGTTCGCAATCCCTGAACTCGCAATGTTTTAAACCCTGAGTTCGCAAAAATCAATTTCGCAATATGGTGCTGATTTCGCAATATGTGAGCCTGAGTTCGCAATATCCAAAGTATCTGAGTTCGCAATATGTGAGCCTGAGTTCGCAATATCCAAAGTATCTGAGTTCGCAATATCCAAAACCTTCGCAATATTTAAACTTAAGTTCGCAATATTCAAAAACTTGGTTTCGCAATAACTGAGTTCGCAATCCTTGAGATCGAAATCCCAGTTTCGCAATAGCCAACTTCGCCATTCCTAGGGTTTCTGTGTTCGGAACTGATGTGATCGTGATAGTATAGTTATAATTAGATACGTTATAGGGTAAATTAGAAAATTACCTTTAGGAAAAAGTAATAGTCCAAAATTACCAAAGACGGATTCAATTAAACACGAGGATGAACCAAGTTCGTTGTACACGAAGATCTTATGAATTTGAGATGTTTTGTATCGATTTGGACAATTGATTCGAATTGGTTGTCGGTTTTTAAACTAATATTAATCCTACAAATTTTAAAACTATATTTTATCCTAAAGTGCATGAATCGTAAACCCCCAAATTTATTAAATCTAAACGCAATTACTTAAAAATTAAAACTTTTAAAAATTTAAACTATCAAATTAAAACTTAATTATTAAAGTAAATTTACTTTTACACTATTTAAACTTTTTAAACTACTTAGATCTATTAAAAATTACTTTTAAACCAAATCTATTTTTTAAAACTATTTTTATTTAAATCTAAATTAATAAAGATCTAATTATTTAAATACTAATTAAACTTTTAAAATTAATAAAAACATTTTTTTATTTTATTTTATTTATTTATTTATTTAAACTTTATAAAAAATTATTCTAAACAAATTATATTAATATAACAAATGTAAACAATGTATTAGAAAGGAATTAAAGCTGCTAGCCAGTTACGACTAGCTATAATAAAACCTTTGACTAAAATTAAAACCAAAAGAGCCACTAACTCAAGTGGTTAGTTCGTTTGGCTGTGAACCTTGAGGTCAAGGGTTCAAGTCCCGTGCGGGACAATTTTTTGCAATTTATTATTTTGGACAACTAAAATTGAAAAATAAAGTCACAGGAATGACTTAATCTGATTTTTGTAGTGTGAAGTTACACAGATCCATTGTATCTGCTAACCCATAGATGCAAATCGTATTAAATCATTCAAATATAAATGCAAAAATAGCCACATAACTATCACACTAAAGAAACACCAAAAATCATCTAGGATAAATAATAAGAGCTACCAAATACTCAATAACAGACTAAAATAAAACAGATAATTAATCAGCAACAATTCCTACAGCTGCTTAAAACCAGTAATAAAATTAACAAATAACTAATCAACAGACTAAACTTAATACTACACATATTATATCAGTAACATACCATCAGCTTTAAACCAAAACAAACTGCAATTTCAGAAACGTCTAAACAGATATAACCAAAACAAATCATACCCAAAATTAGAAACTTCACTCTCAAAATCAATTTGCAAAACTCAGCAGTTAATAGAACATTAAACTGAGAATGTAAAGCAAATCATACCCAAAGTTTAAACTATCAATCACAAGCAAGATCTATCTATAGCAGCAGACATGAACACCATTTTCAATCGACAAAATCAAGTAAATAAGCAGTAAACTGACAAGACTAACAACTTCATACAAACTTAATAGAACAGTAATAATCAGACAAAAGTAAAGGAAAAGAACATCAGATACGATTTAATTAACTAAGCAGTCTAAACATCATCATAGTCATTAAACCACTTAACATCTAAAACTTATGCAAATTAAGAAGAACTCCTAATCTTTTGTAGATAACATTTGAGAAGAAAGTTGTGCTGAACAAACTTATGAACCCGAAACAACATCACCATACGAACCACCATTCACCAATCGAACCAGCACCATCATCAACCGAAAATCATTATAATAATAATATTCGGATTGTTTTTTAATACTTTCTAGTAGGGAAAGCTTATCCCCAATTTTATTACTAGATTAATTGACTAAAGCTATAAAACAGCTCAAATCAGATAATACTTAACATTATCATTTCAAAACAGTTTATAAGAATAAATTGTGACATTAAACTTAAACAGTAAATTAAATGAGATTTAAATCAAACAAAATCAACTTTTTATTAATAATCAAAAGATTACAATACTCAGAAAAGAAATTACAAAATTACTTCCTAAATCTATTTTAACATAATAACGACTAGTAAAAAATTAGATAGATTTACGTGATTGAGGGGAGGGTTTTTATAGGCCAACGAGAGGATGTGGGGTGAGTTTGTTGGTGAAGAAGAGTTGATCTTGAACTTTGATTTAGCATCTCCTTATTCTCTCTCCTTTCAGTTTTCATCCTACAGTTGATATTCACCCTTGGTCACACGGATTGCCAACGTGGCAATTCGTTGTGCTTATTGTGCTACTTTAAGGCTGATTTGGCTTGCCTTGATTGGTTGATTGAATGGAATGATGTGTTCCTTCCAATGATGTGCTGCCACGTAGCCACGCTCTTCCACTCTTCACCTCCGAAAATATGGGGGATTTAATTCCCTCATGTGTGAATCACACGTGTGATGTGAAAGCCCCAATTTTTGTTGAACAATTTATGATGTGGTAAAATTAGGGTTATGGAGGAATAGTAAATAAAGTTTCTGGTTATTTTTGGGGGTGGGGAAGAAGGTACATAGAAAATAACGAAAAGGTTATTTGTGTGGTGTGTATGTGTGTGTTAAAAACGTATGTATTGACTGAATGACTATACAAGTTTTCACGTCCAAGTTTTATTTATTTGTGAAAAGCCTTGGGCTTAAAGCCCATAAAAAACTTCATCCTCTTGTGAAACGTTGGATTCGGGCCTTTTTACCCAATTTACTATTCGCTTGATATTTGGATTTGGGCTATATGGGCTTGTATTTCAAAAGTGAATAAATATGATCCCTTATTGGGCTTTTGAGCCCAGTAACCAAGAGTGGGGCCCACAAGGCCCAATTAAGATTAAATCCTCTAAAAACGAACTTGCATTTGGCTTCCTCGATCTTTTCATCAAACTTGTGTCGGTTTTTCCGGTTTCCGCGAACTTGGTACCTACACACACGAAACAACAAAACAACATATATGCAAGACATTTTCATAATATTTATGCATTTATTAGTTGTTTTAAGATACAAATGATATGAGTAATTACACTCATATCAGGAATATAGCTAAAAATAGGATTTCGGACAAAAGACGCATTTTTCGAATATTTTCACCAAAATCGATCCAAACGCCAAATTTTTTTGTGTTTTTGTGGGATTACGTAAATCTTTCTTATCAGAGAGTTGAGAGAGAGAGATGGTGAGAACACACACACAATATGAGAGAAAATATGTGTAAAACACACTTTTACTATGTGAAATTATGAGTGAACCACACCCTCTCCAACTAAGGAGAGAGTTGATATACCCAAGCCCATGAGATGGGCTTGTGCTTACATTTGGGCCTCTGGCCATACATGCATGGACCGGTCTTTTGGCCTTGTTTAATTAACTTAATACATTGACTACATGCTACTAACTAATATATTATCGGAGTGACCGAATCTTCTTAAATACGTAAAAACGTATTTCCAACACCCATGAAGGTCCATCTATGATTAAATTCATAGCATATTAATACCTTAAAACTTGGAAGAAAGACTTGAGTCTTGGTAAAAGGCTTTTAGAAAAGCTCTTATTGCAATGCTAAAAATTCATTGTAAAAGACTTTTTTTTAAATGTAAAAAGCTATTAGTGTTTTATGCAATGTGGATCCTCTTAATAAACGAATTTTCTTTTTAATATTCTTTTCTTACAAAACGCAACTGTTATTAAAAATATACAACACAAAATATCTCACATTCTCATCAATTATACAAGCTAAATTAATAAAATAAAAAATAAAATCAACACTAAAACTAAAAAAAGAAACCAATAGTAATCCCTAACTTATAACAATCTTATGAATTATTATTACTGATTGTGTAATTGAAACTTGTTACTTGCTGATCTTCTATTACTTATGACTAATAAAATTTGGGTTTTATTAATCATCATTTTGTGGTTTTTGTTAACCGTTATTTTAGCAAATAGTCATATTATTCGAAAGTTGCATTCACATATGTTTTGTTATTTTCACATTTACAAAAAAAAACATAATGAATAAGTCGTATTACAAAGTTAAAACATTATATCATTATAAGAAAATTACTAAAGGGTAAACGAGTCTAATTCCGAAAACAATATATGTTGATTTCATGCATCAACATTTTTATTGCAAACTTTGTACTCGTCTGCCATTTCATGCACATGTCCTTGTTCTTTTAGTCGGGAATTTGATGTTCCACTTTTTGGAAGTCTTTTTGTAGGTCACTATGATCTGATAATTGTTGTTTTTTATGTTCACTTTTTTTTACTTGAAATGATTGAATTCTACAAAATGCACTGAAAATAGTTTTCTCTACAAAAATAAAATGTAACACCCCCAAATTTATACAACTCAATACAGCGGAAGATTCGTTGGTGTTACGGGATAGCACATTACTCAAATCATATACAACGCTTAAAAATCGCGTCGTTTAATAATAAAGCATTTCCATTCATAAATATCAAAGTTACATAGGTCCCAAGTCATAATATTTCATACAAGTTTTACAAAGAATTTGAATGGAAATTATTATTTAGGTGCGGGCCATGAATTCTTGTTGTCTTCCCGAGAATTACCTTCAAGTACCTGAGATAAAACATGTTAAAAGAAAAGGTCAGCGATAACGCCGAGTGAATTCATAGAGTTTAATGAAATCCATCAATATAACATCGGTATAAAATTATTACCGAAAATCATTTTGTACAAATCTTTGTAATAGGCCATAAAATAGCCAAAGTCATTTAATACAAATCTTTATCAAAAATCATAATATAGGCTTTCGCCTTTAAAATCATTATACGAACCAATGTCGTAAAAATATCATACAATACGTTTTATAACCTTGTATGGAGTTAAATAAAAACCGTTATATGATTATGGTTATGAAAACCAAAACACGAACATAATATCAATAGTATGACCCCGTATTGCTAGTCAGGCAATACATCGTAATTCGGTGCGTATAGCAGTATTTCGTTAATGGGATTATTATAAGCCGCATGACATTGTTACCTTACTAAACCAAACAACGGGTAGCTAGCCCGAAACTCAATTTGCCCATCTAAATTAGCGTGTCGTCACAAAGGTCACGCTATGTAAATCTTCTCATACATAAATTCGCTTACCAATCAATGTGGCACGACGGGGATCAACCGTCAACGCGCGAACTGGGGTGATCGTCCCCCAAATAGTACTATTATATGCATAAGCGTCTACAAAATCCCGGTAGTTCACAATTCATGCTAATGGGACTTTTAGTGACATAACCTAACTTTAATAACCCATTTTATTTCATCTATTGGGTCATTTAATTATTCATCGGGTCATACAATCATTCGGGTCCAAATCAATAAACAGACAATCGGGACAACTAGTGTCCTATTTTATAAGAACTAACATGTTATCTCCCTCGCGGGTTTATAAAACATTTCATAAAAAAACATTTAAAAGAGTGCGAGGCTATGAACTCACGTGGATGTGGGAAGGCGGGTTATCGGCAATTCGGACGTACGGTACGTGCTTCAATCACGGAAACCTAGACAGATAATACTCGTCTTAGACTCATGTCCAATGACTTTATAAAAATAACGATTATGTATACATATGATGATTATATATATATATATATGATGATCAAGTGGGTTTACATATTCTCTTTTACTCATTTTAGTGTTCATGTATTGATAACTTCTTACTAGTTTACTAGTTTTACCTATTTACATATTTTAAGTCCAATAAACTTATTATAAGTTCTTTAACTTGTATTAATCCATTTTATACTTGTATTATTAGTATTTATACTTTACATGTTTGGCCCAAATGGGTTAAGCCCAATAAATAAGTTTATAAGTGTTTTAGCCCATTTTGTTGTATTATTAGTCCAATAACGTTAACTTAGTCCGTTAATGTCCGTATGTTATATAGTTAGGGTTTTATCGGTTTTTACTTGTTATATATGTTTATATATCACTATATGAGTATATAAAATTTTACATTAGACGGGTCCAACCGTCTAAGTTTTATTTAACAAAAACGTTAATTTTACGGTAATAGCCGAAAAAGTCGTAAAAATCATGTTTATAGTTTTATAACTTATAAAACTTATCAAACTACCATTTTTATAAAATGTCCATTTATTTATCCTTATAAATATTTATATAAATGTATTATATGAGTTAGTGGGTTTAATTCACATTTTATACTATTTTTATTTGAGTGCTTATATAATACTATTATACTTTAATTTCCAAAATCTGATTTTTACTTTCATGTTCACCAACACAGCCATATCTAGAGTTCTATATGGAGATAGAAGCTCAAATTTTTATTACATAAACTGCATGATATGTGCTCCATTTAACTCTTCTATAGCTACTGTTCAATGAGCCTCTAACTATTTTCTAAAAATCGTCCAAAACAGTGAACTCAGATTTGTACTCTAAACTTGTTTTGATCATATCTCACTCATCCTAATGATTCCATTGCATGGTAAACTCTCACATGTGTACAATACATATTACTTACTGTATATCCATTAATCTATGCCATTTTATCAGTTCATCACATGGTTCTTTACTGTTTTATACAGCTATCATTTTAAGCATGATTTTAACCTTTTTACATATAGTTTTTCATCTTTTTACCCATGATTATCAACACCAAATCCCCACACAATATTTTTATCATCATATATCATACATAAATACATTTAAGAATAAAATACATGATTACATAATCAAAATTAACAAGAGGATGGGAAGAACTATCTTTATACCACCATGATGATGTAGGTTGTGATCAAAACATGGATTTTGATGGAGAAACTTGTGATAAATCAAGACCATCTTCAAGACCACCATTCTTCAACAACTCCTTGTGGAAAATCAGCCCCAAGATTCCATAGAAACTCCTCCTTGGATGTTAAAACTTGCACCAATCTTCATCTCTTTGAATGAAGATTAACATATGTTAATTATAACAAATGTTTGTGGTTAAAATTGATCAAGTGATGGTGTTGGATGGTGAAGTGGACGGCACAAAGAGAGAAGGGAGGAGAAAGTTGAGTTGTTTGCATGTTAGAAATGGGAGTAAGTGGTTTATGTGTTGAATGGTTTTGTCAAGTTACAAGTAGCTAGAACAAGTGTCCTGGCTTACTTAGTAAGCTTTGACAAATGTGGTGTGTTATAAGCTAAGTAAAACCATCCCATATTGGGGGTGGGGCAAAACTTGTTTTGTCTCATCCCCAATTATTTACGGGTACTCCTCGATTCTAGTTTCCTCGATTTGCGTGCCCTCGGGTCGTTTTACTAAAAACGTTTTTATAAATTATGAATCAACGGCACAAAACGAATCTAATAAAAATTGTCTCATCAAAAACGGAGTTCGAAAACGTAAATACGTAATCCTAAGGTTTCTGGTTTAGTCGTAAAGGACGTTAAATTAAAATCGTAATTCCTAATCTCTTCTCGTAAATTTTTGAGTTTATGAACCAACACAAATTTAAAATCTCAAAATAATATTCACGGACAAATTTATTTTCTGAAATGTCGGACTGTCACCAAAACAGTGTATGTAAACGTAAGCACGTAACGTTGAATCCTCCGGTTTAGACGTAGTCGATGCTACTTCAAGACGTAAATCCAAATTTCTTCCCAAAAATAAGTGATTTCATAATATAACATTAAAATAATGTTTTTAAATAATACTTGAGAATAAAATGCTAACCATACATTGACGGATTGTCACAGCATTTACCCCTAAACAAGATCTTTGTCCTCAAAGATCATCTTATCTTACTACTCGCTTCTTATAGAGTTAAAGCCATGTGGGTATTTCCTACACATTCGGTCTTTTCTCACAAGTGCAATTCGTTACAATACGCCAGTTTCATCAAACATAACTACGGGAATAAGATCAGGCTGAATGTTGACTTACTTTCTCTATCCATGATGTTCACGGGTTTTTGATGAATGCAACTTTTCGCCGATCTAAACATTACTAAGAAACAATCAGATTCTCACTTGATAGAAATTTTATCAAGTTCGATATACGAAACATAATTCACGCAGCTCTTGAAGTCCTAGGGTAGATCCAGCTTATATGCCTTTCAAACCAATCTATTACATCATCTCAATGTTCCCATACAACGGGGACTTATATCCCATGATCTTTCAGATCACCAATTCATTTTTCCATGGTTAAAATTTTTGGCATAACTTCGCTACCCATCTGGCACTTCAAGGTCTACATTTCATATTCACATAACCTCCTGCCCACTACCGGCAGTCAATAATCAGATCCTAATTTCAACAATCATTTCAGGTCTCGCGGGTCGAGTATTTTGCAAGGTTAGGTTCGCCATCATAAGAAACCTTAAACCTAAAAGACATGTCCAACTCACAATGGGTGTATGCCAGATGTCTTCATCCCAACTCCTGCTTACAAATGCTCTCATATTTAGATCCTAACAAGATTCGATCTTGATCCTAATACAATAATTATCATTGATAATCTCTCCAAAGGAAAGCGATTACACGGTTCATTACCAAAGGTCAATCATTCAAACATAAAACAACACTTATAGTATTTTGTATCGTTACTTTACCTCGTCCCTTCGATTGGGGTGGTACTCAGTACTCTCATCAAGATTCGTTCTTAATGACTTCTGAGCAAATCTCTAGAAATTCAATGCAAAGCGAGGATCTTGATAGAGATGTTCGATACAGGCACACCGTGTTTACACAACTCTTTTAAATACAAAGAGTCAATTTCTTGATCAAGAATTTATCATTAACGAGAATGATATTAGCAGATTTGGTCAGTCTGTCGACGATGACCCAAATCAAATAAAACTCAGATGATGACCTTTGCAATAGTTAGACGTTTACTAATGTATGAGGCGATGTCTGCCTTCATAATTTGCCATTAGTACAACTTCTTCAGATAAAGATACATTAAATCATAAATGTCATGACTAAAATACTTATACTTACAAGATTTCAACATAACTATATCTCATAATCCTCTATATTTAGACAATCACAAGTGGCCTTTTATACATTTAACGCTATTGGCTTCTCAATTCTAATGGTTCATATTAGTCGCGAACCCCTTTTATTATCTATATTACCCCCTTTTTTTACAAACATTGTTTATTTTTATATTGTTCGGAATTTTATTTTGCACCTTCATTACTAAGGAACATGTCCTAATTGGTTCTTTATCCTTTCTATACAATGTGTCAGTATCTATATTCACTTTTCCTGATGAAATAAATATCATGACCGTATTTATTCAGGAATTATTCCTTCATATTTCTATGTTTTACTTTAGTCTCAACTTTCATTTTTATCAGTTTTGCTCAGTCCAGCGTCTAAAGCGTCAATAATTATTATAAGTAATTAAATAATAAGTATTTAATTTTTATGAAACGTAAACATAAAAATTTTAAATTTCTTAGTTCGACCAAATGTTCAAAATAATTTGAATTTAATTAACAAGATTTTTGCTGATTTATCGAAAATAATTAATAAGATTCGTAAATGTTCGAAAAATCTTTGATTATACTTTGGTCAAAATTTTCTTAGTTAAAAATCAAAAAGTGTCGTTTCAAATGTCAAGTCATAAATTATATAGTTTCCTAAATTCTTCTTAAGTTGTCTAAAAGAACACACAAACATTTACCCCTAAACAGGAGTTTAGTTAAATGTTCTGGGTATAAGCGAATAATCCCTCAAAAGTTCTTTTGATAAAACATTTGTCAAAACATTTTTGCACTTTTTCTTTTTAGTAATACTCAAAGTCTTAAAAGGGCTCTTAATTTTTGAAGAGTCAATATAGATTCCATTATCTATTACTCACACGGTCAATTAATATAAAGGATTTAGTCTTTAATCACATGTTAAATATTTAAGGTACAGGTTTTTATCGTTCGGCCAATTCAGGGCAATCTATAAATAATTATTAACTCATTCTTATTCTTATAAACAAATAAATGGTCCTTAATGATCGCAAGCATGAATTTATCAAATTACAGCCTACACACGTGATCCACCAAATTTATGGATTCTACATGTGCATTAGTCAATCCAAACGACATAACATGAAACTCATAATATTCATTACAAGTTCTGGATGTAGTGATTGGAGTAGATAATCTTCTTCGCAGACGCGAAGTTGATAATAACCATGCCGTAGATCAAATCTTTAAAACATACGCTAGAACCTTTTAAATGATCGAACAAATCTTCCATTTCGAGTTATGGATATCGTTTTCGATTGTCAATTTACCCAGTTCACAGTAATCTATAAATATAAGGAATGATAACACCATAGCTCTTCATGATGACGAGCTTGGTAGAATAAAATCTTTCTCCGACAACTCTCTCAGTTGTACGGTAATTCCTTTAATTTAGATGGTGCTGACGTACAGTGCACAAGCCACAGGTGCAACACCGGGAATATAATCAATACCAATTTCAATCTGCCTTAATGGCAAAAGTCTAGGTAATTCACCAATAAATACCTCCTAAAGTTTCAGATAACATAAACATCTTTTAATATATTTATTTTAAGTTCTTTCTAAATTATAATATCTATGACTAATTCACAACCACTCATGGTATAATTTCAAGTCATCCATCAAGAATAATTTAGATCACTTTTGATAATCAACATCTTATCATTTAGGGGAATTCAATTCGAGTTCCCATCAATTAAGACAATGTCGTCATGTCATAATCAATCAATCCATTCTACTGGCACTATCAACTTTCCAGTTTCATTACCGTTGATAAGATGTGAACTTCTCAAAAGACCAATAATAACTCATAATCCTTCACAATTCAAGGATATCTGGAGACATAACTAACCTTAAAAGAGTAAGGTCAACGCATAATCTATGCGAGAGAATTTCAATTTAGATAAAGACGAAAACATTTAATGAATATGAATATATCCCATGTTTTCAGAATTTGAGTACGCATTCGAAAGCTCCTCGGATCGTTACCTAGGTCATCCAAATGAAATCAAATCAAAAGAAATGATAGGAACATCGATACATCCAGTCGGGTATCAACACTCGGTAATCAGATACTTTTCCTAAGTATCTCACTACGGGAGAATTGGACAAGAAGGGAATATCAATTGTCAAATAAGACAAATTCCACAGATGAGTAAATTCGACTCAGAAGAATAGATGCTACAGGCACATATGTAGGTGTACCTAACACTATGTCCTTATTTTTCACTTCTTGCAGATCTCATAAAATTTAATCTTTCACAATCTTCAAAGAAAATTTAGTGTTTATTAATCAGTTTTATGGTGACTAGTAATCAGCCTTGCATGGTCTATTCTAAATTGTATGTAGGCGCGCAACTATATACAATTTCAAGATTAACGATGCAATACTCAGTTCGTCAAAATTTTATCATCATGTTTATAATAAAAACATTTTCATGCTTAATTCTTAAATAAGAATCAAAAATAAATTTACAAAGATTTTCTTTGTTATGACAACAATTAAGTTTTCCAAGGTGTTTTATAAACAACTTCATTTCGATAACGATCACTTATAAATCTCACTTTGAATAATCCTTATAGTGATGAAAATTTAATTTTTCTCAAGGGATACTATTGTATCTTATGAAAAAAATGAGTGATCTGCAAAAGAGGGATGAGGTGTGGTTCACCAAGAACTAACTACAATATATCAGGAAATGAGCTTAGCCAAATAATCATGAGGTTCATGATCTCGATGGCACTCAAAAGAATAATCCACAACGTAACTCAATTCAAGATGAGTACTTGTTCAATGGTTGCATCACTAATGCGAACATTAGGATGAAGTAATAAAGGATAGATAACATAGATACATATAGAATTTAGCAATCAAAGGTAGTCTTTTCATTAATCACAAACAAGTCAAAACTGTACCGTAACACATTACGTGTCACTATGTCATACAATTCCAAGAACTCATCCTACCAACTGATGTCTCAGTTAAGTTAGGGATTTTTAAAAGATACCACAATGAATACTAATCTACAAGAGTCATTAGGTGTTCCACATGTCCCGAAAGATCCATCGGTCTCAATTTCAGAAGAAGATTTCTTCAATTTATTTCTTGGACACTGGGCATCCTCGTTAGTGGACAATGGCCTATGAACAACCCTTAACACGAATCAACAATCACTTAAAACCTTATAATTCAATCACGGAACTTAACGACTTCCTCTTAACAATTTCATATTCCATACGGGTTAAATTTTACTTTATTCAAGTTTCAGCCAAATCATACTCAATGCGATATCCTACTTCATTCTCCAATACTTTCAATGTTTATTCTTAGACCTTAATAGGGCAATAAAAGTTCGATGTGAACAACGCTTAATTTCCAATCCTATAGCTCCTACAACAATAGTTATCAAATGAGTCACTAGTCTAAAATGACTCGATCATTCAATTAGACTTCTCGGAAAGGTACTAGTGGCATGAGGCTTTTGGGTAATGGTTCCAATGACAGCCTCAAGTGCAACATTCACCCTTTCGATTTCAAATTTCAGAATTAGGTAACAACGAATCAGATGACATCTTTCTAGGTGGTAACGTTTTGTCAAACTCCACTCTATAAGAAAAGATCGTCATGACATCGATATCAGTTTTAATCTCGCCAAGTCTTCTTCAATATCGTAATCAACCAATATCAATATTTCTACGAATATCAACCATTTGTTGGGATCATAAATATCCACAACTTGGTTTAGATGCGGGCCATGAATTCTTGTTGTCTTCCCGAGAATTACCTTCAAGTACCCGAGATAAAACATGTTAAAAGAAAAGGTCAGCGATAACGCCGAGTGAATTCATAGTGTTTAATGAAATCCATCAATATAACATCGGTATAAAATTATTACCGAAAATAATTTTGTACAAATCTTTGTAATAGGCCATAAAATAGCCAAAGTCATTTAATACAAATCTTTATCAATAATCATAATATAGGCTTTCGCCTTTAAAATCATTATACGAACCAATGTCGTAAAAATATCATACAATACGTTTTATAACCTTGTATGGAGTTAAATAAAAACCGTTATATGATTATGGTTATGAAAACCAAAACACGAACATAATATCAATAGTATGACCCCGTATTGCTAGCCAGGCAATACATCGTAATTCGGTGCTTATAGCAGTATTTCGTTAATTGGATTATTGTAAGCCGCATGACATTGTTACCTTACTAAACCAAACAACGGGTAGCTAGCCCGAAACTCAATTTGTCCATCTAAAATTAGCGTGTCGTCACAAAGGTCACGCTATGTAAATCTTCTCATACATAAATTCGCTTACCAATCAATGTGGCACGACGGGGATCAACCGTCAAGGCGCGAACTGGGGTGATCGTCCCCCAAATAGTACTATTATATGCATAAGCGTCTACCAAATCCCGGTAGTTCACAATTCATGCTAATGGGACTCTTAGTGACATAACCTAATTTTAATAATCCATTTTATTTAATCTATTGGGTCATTTAATCATTCATCGGGTCATACAATCATTTGGGTCCAAATCAATAAACAGACAATCGGGACAACTAGTGTCCTATTTTATAAAAACTAACATGTTATCTCCCTCGCGGGTTTATAAAACATTTCATAAAAAAACATTTAAAAGAGTGCGAGGCTATGAACTCACGTGGATGTGGGAAAGCGGGTTATCGGCAATTCGGACATACGGTACGTGCTTCAATCACGGAAACCTAGAAAAATAATACTCGTCTTAGACTCATGTCCAATGACATTATAAAAATAACGATTATGTATACATATGATGATTATATATATATATGATGATCAAGTGGGTTTACATATTCTCTTTTACTCATTTTAGTGTTCATGTATTGGTAACTTCTTAGTAGTTTACTAGTTTTACCTATTTACATATTTTAAGTCCAATAAACTTATTATAAGTTCTTTAACTTGTATTAATCCATTTTATACTTGTATTATTCGTATTTATACTTTACATGTTGGGCCCAAATGGATTAAGCCCAATAAATAAGTTTATAAGTGTTTTAGCCCATTTTGTTGTATTATTAGTCCAATAACGTTAACTTAGTCCGTTAATGTCCGTATGTTATATAGTTCGGGTTTTATCGGTTTTTACTTGTTATATATGTTTATATATCAGTATATGAGTTTATAAAAATTTACATTAGGCGGGTCCAACCGTCTAAGTTTTATTTAACAAAAACGTTAATTTTACGTTAATAGCCGAAAAAGTCGTAAAAATCATGTTTATAGTTTTATAACTTATAAAACTTATCAAACTACCATTTTTATAAAATGTCCATTTATTTATCCTTATACATATTTATATAAATGTATTATATGAGTTAGTGGGTTTTAATTCACATTTTATACTATTTTTATTGAGTGCTTATATAATACTATTATACTTTAATTTCCAAAATCTGATTTTTACTTTCATGTTCACCAAAACAGCCATATCTAGAGTTCTATATGGAGATAGAAGCTCAAATTTTTATGACATAAACTACATGATATGTGCTCCATTTAACTCGACTATAGCTACTGTTCAATCAGCCTCTAAGTAGTTTCTAAAAATCGTCCAAAACAGTGAACTCAGATTTTTACTCTAAACTTGTTTTGATCATATCTCACTCATCCTAATTATTACATTGCATGGCCAACTCTCACATGTGTACAAGACATATTAATTACTGTATATCCATTGATCTATGCCATTTTATCAGTTCATCACATGGTTATTTACTGTTTTATACAGCCATCATTTTAAGCATGATTTTAACCTTTTTACATATAGTTTTTCATCTTTTTACCCATGATTATCAACACCAAATCCCCACACAATATTTTTATCATCATATATCATCATACATAAATACATTTAAGAATAAAATACATGATTACATAATCAAAATTAACAAGAGGATGGGAATAACTATCTTTATACCACCATGATGATGTAGGTTGTGATCAAAACATGGATTTTGATGGAGAAACTTGTGATAAATCAAGACCATCTTCAAGACCACCATTCTTCAAGAACTCCTTGTGGAAAATCAGCCCCAAGACTCCATAGAAACTCCTCCTTGGATGTTAAAACTTGCACCAATCTTCATCTCTTTGAATGGAGATTAACATATGTTAATTATAACAAATATTTGTGGTTAAAATTGATCAAGTGATGGTGTTAGATGGTGAAGTGGACGGCACAAAGAGAGAAGGGAGGAGAAAGTTGAGTTGTTTGAATGTTAGAAATGGGAGTAAGTGGTTTATGTGTTGAATGTTTTTGTCAAGTTACAAGTAGCTAGGACAAGTGTCCTAGCTTACTTAGTAAGTTTTGACAAATGTGGTGTGTTATAAGCTATGTAAAACCGTCCCATATTAGGGGTGGGGCAAAACTTGTTTTGTCTCATCCCCAATTATTTACGGGTACTCCTCGATTCTAGTTTCCTCGATTTGCGTGCCCTCGGGTCGTTTTACAAAAAACGTTTTTATAAATTATGAATCAACGGCACAAAACGAATCTAATAAAAATTGTCTCATCAAAAACGGAGTTCGAAAACGTAAATACGTAATCCTAAGGTTTCTGGTTTAGTCGTAAAGGACGTTAAATTAAAATCGTAAGTCCTAATCTCTTCTCGTAAATTTGTGAGTTTATGAACCAACACAAATTTAAAATCTCAAAATAATATTCACGGACAAATTTATTTTCTGAAATGCCGGACTGTCACCAAAACAGTGTATGTAAACGTAAGCACGTAACGTTGAATCCTCCGGTTTAGACGTAGTCGATGCTACTTCAAGACGTAAATCCAAATTTCTTCCCAAAAATAAGTGAGTTCATAATATAACATTAAAATAATGTTTTTAAATAATACTTGAGAATAAAATACCAACCATAAATTGACGGATTGTCACATAAAAAGATTTGGTTTTAGTTTCAAGCACATCATCATATATGATATATTACAGAAGTTGAATTTCAAGTAGATTATCATATATGATAATATACACACAACTAACTTTTAATTAACCACAAAAAATCATAGACTTGCTTGTATTTTGATTTCAAGCACATTATCATATATTATATATTATAGGTTAAATTAATTGACTTGCAACCAGATATATCATAGATGATGTATCTATCATATATGATATATTGAGGTATCATAAATAATTAAACTGTTCAACATAAATTAAGCTTTCAATTTTGCCTTATGCTTATCATACAGTTTCAACAAAAGCTTGCATATGCTCTCGCAATATAGTTATGTATTCAAACTAAGTTCTAGTTACGCTACCCCAAAATCTACACAATTATAACAACATTCTTAGCATCTATTCTGTTATCTGAATTAGAGGAGTAACCAACTCATCAAATAAGGTAACACATCCATAATCACATCAAATAAGCTAAAAAGGGATAAATTTATAAGTTAAAAAAAGCTCATATCTTATTCGTATCCAAACTAAATTTATATATAAATTCACATTGAATAATTTAAGAAAACAAAATTATTTACATCAAATAAGCTAAAAATACATATCTTGATGATATTACATGATGTTAATGAATTGTAGAAGGAGATGATTGAATTCGAAGGAGATGATGAAATATCTGAATTAGTGATATAGATCGTGGATGAATCTGAATTTGTGTTTTAATGTGTGTTTTAAGATCGGGGACGATAAATCTGAAGAGGAAAACGACAAGTGTGTGTGTGTTTTAGATCTGATGGTTATTAGGTGGGACGGTGAAAAAACAAAAATGCCCTTTGGCTCATTTCAATAGCTATTTATTCACGAATAAAGAGGATTTATGTTGTAAAACAACGACCTATTAGCAACACGTATATGGGATATATCAAAGAGGAATGTAGGGAAAACGGGAAGATGTGTATATCGTTAGTGGTGATCCATTAGAATACATACAAGGCCGTATATATAAGCCTATAATCATCAGCATATTAAGTACAACAATTATGGAGTCATAATGTTTAAACCGTTACGGAATGTGGATAGCCACATAATAACTAAATATTTATAACACTCCCTCTTGGCTATCCACCATTTAAAGAATATGCCCCAATATATGTTGCCTCATTAAAAACCTTGCTAGGAAAACCCAGTGGGATAAAACCGTAGCTAAGGAAAAAATAGTGCAACATGTATTATTCTCCCTCTCAATATTATATTCATGAAACTGTTATTCTCTCTCTAATGATCAC
Organism: Glebionis coronaria; assembly: GCA_025667525.1. Lineage (NCBI taxonomy): Eukaryota > Viridiplantae > Streptophyta > Magnoliopsida > Asterales > Asteraceae > Glebionis > Glebionis coronaria. Next base: position 651,813,248 of record CM046874.1, read on the forward strand.
ACCACTTGATTAAAATCAATGCATTTCTCCTTGTCATCTTGAAATTATATCAAATAGTTAGTTGTCATATTTGTAGAAACTAGAAGGGGGGTTGAATAGTTTCTAGTTAATTTTCAAAACATTTCATTAAACCCACTGTGCGCGGTTCTTTATTGTGGTCGCGGTTCTTTATCAATAAACAAGCGCCAGTTCTCTAAGGAACCGCTGATAGTGGGATAACCCGTTTGATACATGTTAAACTTAAATAATCCTTTGTATCAAATTCCTTATCAAGCTTGACTTAATATGAGATGTGTTTGTTATAGATATAAAGACTACAAGTAAACACACAAACACATCAAATCAAGAGTACATCAAGCAATAGTCTAAACACTAAGCACGCACGTACTAAGCCTTAGCTTTTCCGCAACTAAGATGTTTAGACTAAGGATGCACACTTGACCACATTCTAAACAATAAGCACACACGTACTAAGCCTTAGCTTTTCCGCGACTTAGATGTTTAGATTTTGATATGAATACAACACACAACATATAAATGCATCAATAGAAGTAAGGATATAAATGTAAAAGGAATGTACCGAAACAATGATTTATAGTGGTTCAGTCACGAAACTCCTCTTCGCCATACTCCACTCCTCGAGTACCCAACTCGAGAGTTACTTCACTAATCAACAAGCTCCTTTCAAGGAGGAGAAAACCATACACGCCGCTTACATAATTTCCGACACTAAACTAAATGTCAAGTTCTAATTAAAAGCTAGAACCAGTCTTCACAACGTTGCCTACTTTACCATTTTCTGACACAAGGCTAGATGTCCAGTTCTAGTCGAAAGATAGAACCAATCTTCACGACTCTTCGCTTTGAAGTTAAGTGAGAACTCACAAGACACAACCACATATCACTTTGTAGTTTAGTGAGAACTAACAAGACACAACCACACATCAATTTGTAGTTTAGTGAGAACTAGCACAATACTTATTACAACTCAATAAGACATATCTAAGTACACACATGCAACTTGAATCCACACAAGACAAATCCAAGTATACACATATACAATGGATTTACACAAGACTAATCCAAGTATTCATTAATACATTGGATTAACACAACGCTAATCCAATTATACACAAATACATTGGATCTACACAACTCTAATCCAGGTATACACATATACATTCGATCTACACAAGATTGATCCAAATATATACATATACATTGGATCTACACAAGACACAAATAAAAATGATGAACATGACTAGATCTAAGAAAGGATGATCTGCATCAAGACTTCATCTTTAATCACATCATAAATGTGCGAGTGATCATCTCTTTGAACTTAAGAGGATGAGAGGATTGAAGCAGAGAATCACATCTTAAAACAAGATTAACCAAATTACTAATCAAGGATTAAGGTGTGTGAGAAAACAGAAAGATTTGTGCAAAAAAGTGTTGAAAGAAAAGCTGGATATGATCCACTATTTATAGGGAAAGAGTGCAACGGCTATTTTACCCCGCGGTTCCTTATCAATAAAGAACCGCAAGTTATATAAGGAACCTCGGGCTTGGAGTCCGTGCATTTTTGTCCTTTAGTGGGGAAATGCCATCTGGTGAAGTTTATACCTCAAGAGTATATTCTTAGATCATTTGGAATTTCCTATTTTCAAATTAAGGAATATTATTTGAAATATACCTTAGGGAATATTCTTTGTAATATGCCAAATTCAAATTTCTAATTTCTTTTTAATAAGACATTTTCTTAAAAATAAAGTTTAATAAAAACTTTTGTTACTTTAATTCAAAGTGAGTTTAAGAAAATATTAATCCTTGATCACTTAGTTAGGTTAATGATTTGTTTATTCATATCTTGAGTGATTAATGCCGAATACGATCTTCGATGTGTTGAAAGAAGTATACAAATGTATGCTTGATTGATTACGAGTACCTTAACATTTTACATAATGTATTGCGACTTATACGTTTGTCATCAACAAAACATGAAGAGATTATATTGACTAAACATCGTAATGTTTTCACTAACAATCTCCCCTTTTTGATGATGACAAACAAGTAAACCGCAACGCATATTAAAATGTATAAGTTACTCGTTTACACTTACTTCTCCCCCTTTTATCGAATCAAAAAGGTAGTCAACGTCTTGAAGAAGAGAAGAATCAACGTCGAGAGAGCACACATCCAAAGTGGTAGTCATCGATATCACGTCATTTGAAGAAGAGAAGAGTTGAAGTCACGAGAGCTTGCATCCAAAAGGTAGTCTTCATATGTAGAAGAGAAGAATCGACTTCGAGAGAGCTTGTATAAAAAAAAAAAGTCCTCCCTTGTAGTCGTCAGTTGAGAAGCGAGAATCCAAACCGTAGACCTATCATCCAAAGATATTGAGCTTGCTCATCCTAGCGAAGTATTCAATCACCATAGGTTAACCAAGTCCATGCATAATAATATGCTTATCTTTGAGATCCCATAATTCATTACTTGCAAGATGTTCGATGAATGCAATTTAAATGAGTGAACGATCGCAAATGTCATGAGTTGAACTCTTGAAATGTTCCCCCTTGATATGAGCTCCCCCTTGCTTGAGGCACCAACAAAGCAAGAATATTGACAAGCTACAAGGAAGGGTTAGATGTCCTGCAAAACAAGGTTAGTGGACAGGAGCATATATAGCAATGTCACCCAAGCGGAATTAGCTTTTAACAACTCGAGTACAAAGAGAGGGACTCAAGAGAAAGCTAAAACAATCTTAACTTTTTAGAAGCGTCAAAAGTTTGACAAGTTAAGAAAAATAAGTGGGCTATTAGATAGAAAAGAGAACCCAACTTATTTTGGCGACACAAAAAAATATATAAAGAGGACTAAGAAAGAAAAGAATTGTCCAATTTATAAGAAAATATTGTCGAGAGGACATACTCCACTTTAATATCATGGCAAGAATACCAAACTAAAGAAAGTATGACATGGACAATAAAACAATTCCACAAAGTCGAAAAGAGAGGAAGAATGACTATGAGGAAAAATTAAAACTAGGACGATAAACAAGTCGTTTGCACAAACAATGACAAGCATTGGAGAAAGAAGTGTACACGTGATGCTATCAATCCAAAGACAAGTAAAAGGAGAGGATATTGACAAGATCAATTCACAATTGTTGGAATAGAGGTAGAAAAGAAACATCCATACCAATTGTAATGATAATATGTCAAAGGGTTAAAAGCTTAGAATTTTTGGAATCACCCAAGAGAATTCAAGATTTAACCAAAATCCTCTCAAAAGGTTAAAAACTTAGAAGTATTGGAATCACCCAATCCAAATGTAATTTTAACCGCAATCAACCCTTAATAATGAGAAAAAAAGAATCATAAACCGAAGTCATTTTGACCCTAAAAATAATTCCTTTAGAAAGCTCCAAAAGCTTCAACTCGAGACTCAAGGTAAAAAAATATAAGAAAGCCAAAAGTGAGGATAAATCAATAACTTTTAGAAAACACTAGATATAGGACATTATAGGCAAGGATGCTTATACATATCGACACAAAAAAATGACTCCTTGATATAGAGAAAGGGATCAAAGAACCAAAAGAAAAGAAAAAAACAAGATGGATGGTGTTTAGCATACGATAAACTACATGCTCAAATTTTGGTAGCTCTTCTCAATCATAATGAATGTTCAAAGAACAATTATATGACGAGGAAAAGGTGAGGCTCGACTCGACTTAGTTTAGAAAGGAAATAAGAGAAAGAGACTCCACTTAGAAAGGCATGATTAAAATAAATCGAGAGAGACTCAACAAAGAAGTTAAGGATAAGTTCACAAGATAATTCAAGAAAACTATACCCTCATAGGTGATAGTGAAATCTTGAAAGAAAACAAGAGAAGAAACTCAAAAGAAAAGAAAAGAAAGAATCTTCCAGGAAACTCGTCAAACAGAGAAATATACCAAAAACGAACAAAAGGGACTCACGGGCCGCGGTTCGTTAAATAGGTCTGCGGTTCATTATCAATAATGAGCCACTAGGTCATTTAAGGAACCGTGGACAGTGGGTGTCCAAAAACGATTATCGACTTAAAAGAAAATCACTTGGTCAAACAAATTAACATAAATTGCTAAATGGCTTGAAAGTCAATGCTTTAGATATAACTTTTAACAATTGCAATTGCAAGTTAAAATTACTTGAATATTTTGAAAGAAATATTTAAGTTGTCAATCTTACTAGGATAGGAATTAGATTAAGATCTAACCTTCCTTGACTATCAAGTGAGTAAAATAAAGAAGAAAAGAAAGATCATAAGATCAACGAGATCCAAGATCCAAAGAAAAATCATGTTGAAAAACATGAAAGGAAATACAAGAATATTAAGACCATACAAAGATGTATGTAACACAAGCCTAAAACTTAAGCATAATTTTAATCCTAGTTACACTAAAATTCTAAGATTTGCTTAAATTGGATGTCTTAATAATAAGCAACACACAGGAATTTGGTGGAGAAGGCTTGGTGATAATCTTGTAATTCAACTCATCATAGATATAAGACATGACAAGATGTTGATATTGACAACAATGACAATATGTTCCATGTTGCATGACATTATCATGTGATGGAGGAAGAACACAAAAGGTAAGTGATGAAAAGGAGAGTTTTTAAATCAATTTCCTTATAAGGAGAAGAGATTTGATTAGGTGAGTTCTTTGGTGAATTTGGGTTGGAAGAGATTTGAGAAAATAGTGGATAATCAAGGCTTTCATTTGGTGAAAAAGACATTTTGCTTTGGTGTAAAAGAGATGCAAAAATGCTTAGGTTCAAGAAGAGAAAGTACAAGATATTTTGGGAGTGATCAAAGGTTTGAAACAAAGATTCCAAAAGGTGTTGGAACAATTGGTAAGCTTTAGAAAACTAATTTTGAAGGTGTCTGCCTGCGGTTCAATAATTGTACCCGCGGTTCCATATATATATGGATCCGCCGGACAATTAAGGATCCGCGCACAGAGGTTGTGATGTGGTGGACAAGGGAATTTTCCAATTCAGCAAATCCTAATGTTCTAGTTTAACTTATTATAAAGTTATGCTAAAGAGAAATAAAAACTAGAACACACACAAAGGAAAACACATAGGTTCAATTAGCACGTAGGAAGAAAGCTAAGAAAAACCTAATGGCTACAAAAGAAAAAAATTCCTAATGACATACAAAGTTCATCGACGTAAACTATCATTAGTCATATTTAGGAAGAGCCATTTAATCCATTTAGAGAATGAGTATGAGACTATCACTAGAGGTGCTCAATTACGGCTAAGCATGACCGTTTTTACGAGTTATACACCAACTCAACTTCTCACATGAAGTAATTCAACCGTTAGGTCAAATTGAAATTCTAGTTCAATAGATTCTCTAGTAGTCATTCTCAAGTTAGATAAAATGTAATTCCTACATTTGCCTAATGAAGTGTAGCAAATATGGAATTTATATGACGACACAATGCACAACTTAATGAGGGTTAAGAATGCACCGTTGCAAATCTTGTCAAAAGAGTCTAGTTAAGGTTATTTACCTTAATAGATCTTGGGGCCAATAACAATGAATTGTATAAACTAAGTTTACATAATTTGTTAGAACACTGTTGATTGGTTTTTCAGAAATGACACATTTACCAATTGCATTGAAATGTAAATTACTTGAGTATTTCGGATGAAACATCCAAGTTGTCAAATCGAATCCGTTGTGTATTATAAGCAATTATTAAACAAATTTGTCTAATAATTTTAAACAAGTGGATTCAATATAGCATCATCAACATAAGTGTGAGTTATGATTCGATGTATATTCTTAAAAATCCACATTCATGTCTACACTAAAAAACATGTCAATTAGATTCGATAATGATATCAATCATAATTTGAATAATGAATTGATATATATTCAAAATCTTTCTTGATTCCCACTAACAATCCTTTAAGAGAAAGTAGCTAAGATTTTCAAAGAGTGTTTCATGTTTTATAGTGAGACATTAATCTACTTGAACTAATAACACAATGATCGAGTAAGACGACCGTCATCAATTTATTTGACAAGCTCACAAAGCTTTAAAACCTAAGAGTGTTAATAAACATAACAATGTATACAAGATGTTTATGTAACATTTGTAAACCAAGAGATATTGATCCTATATGCAATGCACAAAGAATAGACAAGCAAGTAACACTACTACCAATAGTAATGATCACTTAACAATCTCCGAAACACATAAGAAAACACACAAAAGCATTCGTCTTTGTTTTGAGTGTTATATACAACTAGTATACACAACTTGATTTATTTTGAAAATATTTTTCCACCCATTTCAAAATTTTATATAAGTTCAACACTTTATAAATATATCAGTTTTCAAAGATAATCAACAAAAGATGTCCAACTTAATATAAAAGAGTAAAACATAAGTTTTACGAGAAACCGAGACTCAATTCTTTGGACAAAGAATGGAACTTATAAAACAACCCAATTTAAAAGTTTGAATAAGGGTTTTGAAGTATTCTTAAAATAAAGAAAATACAATTACATTCGAAATGGCGGGTGGCACGACTTCTAAGGACTTACGATTGGTTTTATATTATTTTTCAAAGTTTGCAAAAATCTGAGTCGGACTGACCGTGGTTCCTTATTGATAACGAACCTCGGGGAACAATTAAGGAACCGTGGACAATGGACAAAAATGGGTTTTTGACCAAAATCATTTGGTAACTTTTTGGAAGGACTTAGGACTCTAAAAAATCATTTTAGACACATAGAACTCATATTTTAGAGTTAATTATGACACAAAAGATTTTTATAATTCCAAACATGAAAAGATTTAACTCAAGCTATTATACGATGTTTATTTAACACCAAAACTTGTATGAATGGAACAACAAAACATATTTCATAAGTAATCATTCTTCATGAACAATTTGATACAAAGATCGTCTTTATTTTTAAAAACCGTTTTCATTTGTAAAAACCGTTTGTTTTAAAAAAAAAGAGCAAAGATCGATCCAAGCTTTAGTACATGATGTAAGTGGATGTGTATAGTGATAATTTGGATACGTTATAGGGTAAATTAGAAAATTGCCTTTAGGAAAAAGTAATAGACTAATAATACCAATGACGAAGTCAATTAAACACGTGAGTGAGTCGAGTTCGTTGTACACGAAGATCTTATGAATTTGAGACGTTTTGTTTTGATTTGGACAATCGACTTGAATTGGTTTTCGGTTTTTAAACTACTATTAAAATCTACGAATTTTAAGCTATTTAAAATTAACCTAAAGTGCATGAATCGTAAAACCCCGCCTATTTTAAAATCTACACTCAATTACTTAAAATTAACACACTAATTAAAAATTTAAACCAATTAAGAAAAATCTAATTAATCTCATTTAAAACTAATTTACTTTACTTTAATAAAATTACTTTTGAAACAAGTCAAATTAAAAACTATTTAAATCCACTTTTATAAAAATCTAATTATAAGACTAATTAAACTTTTAAAATAAAAACATTTTTTTTTTTTTTATATTTATATTTATTATTATGATTTATTTATAAAAATAAACTAATTTTTAAAAATCTCAAAACAAACTTTAATTAAAAATTTATTTAATTAAAATTAAATCAAACGTGTATTTAAACTAAAAGACATTAAGTAGAAAATCTGCATAGACAAACTAAACTATATTAATGAGAAAGCAAAGAGTTAAAACAAAAGGGCGAGCAGCCCAAGTGGTTATCACGTTTGATGTCTAAAGGGGAGGTCTCGAGTTCGAGACCCCCAAGTGACAATATTTTTGGAAATCAAATTCTTGACAGCTGAAAGAAACTGGTGTCTTAAGAAAGACTTTTTGAGCAGCTTTTTAGCTATAAGCTTGTGAGGACACAGCTTTTTGAGCTTATACAGAAAGATGAATCTGATAAGCTTAATACTTAAATAAAAATGCAGAAGCACATAAACAGAATTACAACCAATCTTAAAGTAAATAAACGTGCAGCAATCCCATACTAAAATAAAATCAGTTAAACTTAAATTAAAAATCTACTTTATCAGACTAAGCAAAATAATCAGCAACAAACCAATCGAATATAACGATTCAGCAGAACTTAATAAACATTCTAAATAAGCAGGATATTCAGCAAATATTTACCAAATACAAACTAAAAAAACCACAATCTACATTCAGCAAAGTTAAAAAATAATTGAAAATCTTATTCAGTAAAACAAAACTTAACGACAGATAACTTAATATAAAGCAAACAACTAAAACCAGAATTCAACATACACACTTAAACTTACTATTACAAACCTATGTAAAACACAGCAAACTTATACCCTAAACTTTTAATCTGATAAATGCTGGACAACCAACTGATTAGCTGAATAAACCAAACGCAATCAACTACGCATCAAAACTTAGAAGCTATAACAAGTGACTGATCCTAAATGAACAATAACAATACAGGCAGATTAAACGTTCTAAGATTCAACAACTTATAAGAATAGTACAAAGCTATAAAGCACAACTTCAGTAAACCGATCTAAAAACTCATTTTAAGATAAAATCTAAACAACTCAGTAACCTATACAACTCCTAAATAAAGTCAAAATCACATTACTTAATCAACTGAGTTATTCAGCAAACAATATGATTTCATTAATATTGAAAATCTAAAATGGTAACAATCTCATACATCTCATCATAACATCAACTTCACAGAAAGTCCAATTAAGCAGATTAAATTAACTTATAAAATAAAACATAAAATGGAAAGAAACTAGCACCTTATGGGATAACCATTGGGAAGTAGGTCAGCGCTGAGCTGCCTATGAACCGAGACCTCCTTTCACCTTTACCACCATTTAATCAACATACGAACTCCTGTTACTTTTCACTCATCCAGTAGGGATAAGTGTAAAACCCAAACTTTACTTAAGATATTAAAAATAAGCTATCAATTAGCTTATCTTCAATATCTCGAATATTATACTCGAGAAACAGTAAATAGATTAAATGTGTATAACAATTAAAGCAGTGAAAGAAATTAGAAGAGACGCAAATTAAAATGAAATCAACTGATCATTCATTAATTTTCAGAACTTTTACAATACTTTATAAAAGAAAATACAAATTTACCTAAATCTATTTCTACAGCATAACATAAAGTAAAAAGTAAAGGATAATTTTTACAAGATAATTGGGGGTTTTTATAGCCTCCCCAATGGCTTGTTGGTGAGCGAATATCCGGATATTTGAAGAATATTCCATTTGATTCTGAGCCTTTGATCTTCACTCTTCTTCTCTCTCTTTAATCTGATGGCTGAGATCATTCACAATAGCACACGGATCGCCAACGTGGCATCCGTGTGCTAGTTGTGTTTATTTTAAGGGCTGCGATTGGTGGAATTTGATGGGTGAGCTGTTGAGACTAATTAAAATCTTCCACGTAGCATAATCGTTCCATACTTTCTCTTCCTTAAACCATGGGGGTTTTAATCCCCTTTTCTTGAATTAAATGAATAAATAAAAAGCCCCATTGTGATTGGACTTTTTACTTACCTAGGGTTTATGAACAGTAAGGATTTTTTACTGGTTTTGGTTGAAAAGTTGGGGAAGATGGAGTGCATAGGTATCATCGAGAGATAATAAGTGTGTGTGGATTAATGTGTGAGTGGGTGGGGGCAGTAAATGGGTAAGGATTTATTTATGTAACGTGTGAGAAGGACGGTTTTAATATTTTTTGTGAAAAGGTAAATGGATGGTTGAAGAGTCAAAGTAAACGTGTGAATTAATATGTGTAAACAAAAACCCTAGAGCCCATTAGCTTTCACTCATTTCGTTCCATTCATGCGTTTTGTACCACTGAATTGGGCTTGTGGCCCATTGAACAATTCATCTGTTTCTATTAATTCCCACTTTGGGCCTTTAATGGATCTTTAAACTCCTCAAATTATTAACTTAGCCTTTAAATGGGCTTTTAAGCCCATTTACCCCATTGTGGGACCCACTTGGCTTATAACTCGACAATTTATTAAATCCACTCATGTCGAGCTCGATTTTGGCTTCTATGATCTTTTTCATCAATCTCGTGTCGATTATTGCCGGTTTTTCGTAAACTTGGTACCTACACACATTCAAACAAGAAACAAGCATTTCCAAGGCATATATGATACATTATGAGCAATATTTCATTGTTTTAAGCTACAAATGATATGAGTAAATACACTCATATCAGTACAATATACTTCAAAGATCTTGAATAACCACGCTCTGATACCAATTGTAGAAACTAGAAGGGGGGGGGGGGGGGGGGTTGAATAGTTTCTAGTTAATTTTCAAAACATTTCGTTAAACCCACTGTGTGAGGTTCTTTATTGTGGCCGCAGTTCTTTATCAATAAACAACCGCCGGTTCTTTAAAGAACCGCCAACTATGGGTTAAACCATTTGATACATGTTAAACTTAAACAATCCTTTGTATCAAATTCCTTATAAATCTTGACTTAATATGAGATGTGTTTGTTATAGATATAAAGACTACAAGTAAGTAAAACCCATCAAATCAAGAGTACATCAAGTAATAGTCTAAACCCTAAGCACACACGTACTAAGCCTTAGCTTTTCCGCAACTAAGATGTTTAGACTAAGGATGCACACTTGACTACAATCTAAACAAGAAGCACATACGTACTAAGCCCTAGCTTTTCCACAACTTAGATGTTTAGATTATGATATGCATACAACACACAACATATAAATGCATCAATAGAAGTAAGGACATAAATGTAAAAGGAAAGTTGTAAAACCCGCATGCTTTTACCATGAATAGTACCCTTATAATCGTACGTACATGATTAAAACTTTCCTTTTATAACATGAATACGTTTGACGAACAGAAATTACGAGAACTACGTACGTGTTATTACACGATAAGTATTAAGTATGTATTAATGCACGATAACTATTATAGATAATAATTAAATCACTAACATGAAATCATGAACGTAAAATCACGAACGAATGCTTATGTATTTACGTCATTATTATTACAACTATGTGCAAGTATTTATATTAACGCGAATATTTAATAATAACGAAACGTAAATACAAGCACACGAACACGTAATATATTAGAACAAGGAAAAGTTACGGGTTTCCCTTTGTGGGCCCTACAAGCCGCGACACAACAAAGAGGGGGGGCCCAACCCATTTGTTTTTATTAAGTAAACACATAATATAAAACATTATTCATTCACAGTAAATTTTTAGAAAAGTAAAAACCCTAAAATCCTTCTCTCTCTCTTCTTGGCCGGCGGCATCATCAAAGAACAAGGGTGATTGGTTGATTTGATTTAAGAAATCATTCGTACGTATTCGTGTATTCAAGACCTATTGATTCCACGTGTTTAGTAATCCGAAAACCTTTATTTTTATTTTCTTTTCATGTTTTTATGCATATATAATCATGGGGTTTAAAAACAAGAGAATTAAAACATGTCATGGGCTATGGGAAAATAATAAAGGGATGTTTTCGGGTTTGGTGTTCGACCGCCACACAAACCGAGAGTCTCAGGACTCTCGGCGTCGTTTGGTTTGCACCACCACACGAGACTCATGTCTCGGTGGTGGGTTTCGGTCAACAGCAGGGAAACAAGAAACTCCGACGTACGTCGGGGGTATCTTGTGGTTCGGTTGGTCCCGGCAGCCACAGCCCCACCACCGGCTAAAGCCGGTGGCTAATTTAGACAAGCAGGAGGAACCCACCGCAGGCAGCAGGGGGATCACCGCCAACTGCCGGTGGGAACTTTAGTGGCGTCAGCGGCTGGGCCGAGAGGACAAGACCACCGGCTGCAGCCGGTGGCAGGGGCAACCGGCTTAGGCCGGTTTGCCACTGTTTTGGGTGGGGTTTTGGTTCGACCAGTTCATGGGTTCACGGGTCCGATTCACGACATGTTTTAATAAAAATAATACATAGGTTCAGTCTATTATTTTTACAAGCATATTTATTTTTTATAAGTTAATTAAATTAATAAAACATGACATATAAATAATTTAATTAAAATACTGACTTAGGTTTAATATTATTATTTAATAATACATGATTTTAACCTAAGTATTTATTTATGTAATTTAGACTAAAGTAATTAATTAATTATTAAAACATGACATATAATTAATTAATTTTTATGACTTAGGTTATATTAATATAAATATTAATACATGTTTTAACCTTAGTGTTATATACACTTTAATTTAATTAAATCATGATTATATTTAATTAAATCGTATAACATATAGTTTATTTAATTAAAATGTTATAATTAATAAACTATACTATTAATCACATGACTTAGTATATTTAATCAGTAAAGCTTAAACTTATTTTATTAGCTTAATAATCTAGCTTATTTCTTATTATGGAAACTTTCTATTTCAGGAAACTTACTATTTTTGGAAACTTTTTATTTTTAGAAACTTATCTATTTTAGGTAGTTAATCTATTTTTGGAAACTTTCTATTTTTGGAAACTTTCTATTTTTTGGAAACTTTCTATTTTAGGAAACCTGCTATTTTTAGAAAGTTACTTATTATTACACAACAAGTATATAATACAAGAAATACAAGTAATACGTAATCAGAATATCCAGAATACATGATAAACACATCATAACGTTAAAATCAGTAAAACATGACATGAACATATAAAACAAGCTAAGACATGATATAAAACGTTACGTATGCAGTAATCAGAATACTTATACACATATACAATTTATGTAGCATTAGTAAGATCGAAGTAGGACTCTTTTCCGTTCGTCTTCTTCGTTCACTAGACATAAGGTACAGATTCTCCGTCCTTTCAGTATGGACATTCTTTCCTTATTAGGATTCCCCGTATGCAGCCAACTGTTTTCCTAGTTGATGTTTTATATGTTTTGATTTGCTTATGTTTAATTTAAATGCCTAAGCCATATATATGCATGACCAGTTTCACCTAGTTATGGAGGTACCATAACCATAAAACTAGAGGCACCAGTGTTATGACTTCACCACGGCGGAGTGATAGCTCGTGGCGTCCCTTTCAGATTTTGTCCATATTATTATGTTATCATGTGGGGCGTATGGGTGCATCCTAGGTTACATGTTTTTAACAGATTATTCAGGTGAATGTGGTGTGTGCCTTGCATCCTTCACAAGGAGTTGATCCCTCCTACCCAAACTTATATTAATTAGAGGCAACCCCTCTAATTGCATGATGAGGTCACCCCTCCAAGTATTCATGCACGTTGATATTTCATGACCTATATTGACTTAATGGTTAACTTGTTAAACAGTTTTCATAAGATAAACATAAGGCTTTTCAAACTATAAAACCAGTTTTACTAAGTTATACCAGGACTTAATCATTTCCGCTGCTATATGTTGTATATGCTTATGTTATTCATTCTATGCTTGTATATCCGTGTATTGAGCGTTATGCTCATCCGTTTTCCTTTCATGTTCCAAAAACGGTAGGTACTCAAGGACGCTCGTAGACTCTAAGCGTACGTGCATATGGATTGGAAGCTTTCTAGCCTTCATTACTTTATGCATTTCTTCATACATTTTGCTACTTATTTTTATGGACATTGTTTAGTCCTTTTCCTTTACAATACTTATGTTTGTGTGTGAAGAGCTTATACTTTAGGGTACTGATGTTGTTTCTGGGATTTCCTTTATGGTCATGTAATGTTTAAGACATTTGTCCTTGTATGCTTTGATGACACGCCATAATCACGCGTGACATTCCATTTACCAAAATGGGGTGTTATAATTATGGTATCAGAGCCAAGGCTTCGACTTGTAGGCTCTCAAAACATGACCTGTGATTAGTGGGTAGTCACTATGGTCTTCCTAGAACTGGCAGTCGGTTTTCATGCATTCATTGTTTTCATGCATTCATATATATGTCATTGTCGCAGGTTTATGACTAAGTAATGGTTGGTACATGACTGGCCCTATTTAGTCGCATGTGCTTTTATCAAAAATTTTAACTTTGGGACCGACCTATTGGCTTCCCCTCGCCATGTCTTTTGTTTTGAGTGAACTGGCCATAGGGGTTCACTCTCGCGCATATAAAAGTTTTCATAAAACTGCATCATGCATTCGTGTACTAGTTTTCTTGCATAAATTTTTTTCTCATGATTTATTGGTATAATTTTTTTTTCATGTATATAGTTTATATTTTGATCAATTTAATCATGTATTTTTATGTTATACTGTTATATGGTTATCACACTTGACCAGGAACAACTCAATGCAGCAGTCCAAGCTGCGATGCAAGCTTTGCTTCCTCAGCTGAGGAACGAAATTAGGGTTGAGGTTTAGGCTGCCAACAATAAGCAACAGCACCCAGTACCTCCTCCTCCTCTTGCAACATTGGTCACATGGGTGGAGAGATTCAACAAGCAATGTGCTCCATCCTTCGAGAAAACTGATAGCCCCAATGAAGCTGAAAACTGGTTGGCTCACATTGAGAAGATATTCGATGCAATGGGTTGTGACCCCGTCTTTAAGTCGAGGTTGGCCTGTTACAAGTTCGAAGGTGATGTGCTAGGATGGTGGAAGGCACTCAAGCAGTCTGAGGGAGGTGACGATTGGGTGGCTGGTTTGACTTGGGCTCAGTTTAGTGAGTTAGTGATGGGACAGTTCTTCCCCAAGGCTGAGCAAGACAAGCTGAAGGGGGAGTACCAAGGAATCAAGCAGAGAACTGGGGAGAACAGCAACGATTTCATTCAGCGCTTTCTCCGTTTGGCTGGTTTTCTTTGCGCAGCAGCAGGTACTGCCAAAGAGCAAGCATACCACTTCCGGTGGGCTCTTCGTACATCTGTCGCCAACAATTTGGTGTGTGCTACGTTCAACACGGTAGCACAAGTTGCCGATGCAACACGTAAGCTGGAGATGCTACAAGAAATAGAAGAGTTCGGGGAAGCAGAGAGACCCGAGAAGAGGTAAATATTCGTTATTCAGCGGTGACCATTCCAAATTCTTTCAGTATTATCCAATATTTATATCTCTCTTTAAATTGCATCTTTCAGGTAGAAGACTAGGGACCAGTCTCAGCCGGCTACCCAGTAACAGCCTACTCAGCCCAAGGGAAACGGTCAGACTCAAGACCGTTCTGATACGGATAGGCGTGGCGGTAATGATAATTACCGTAACAACGCTGGAAACTCCAACAGCAACAGGTCCATACACTTACTCATTTCCTTATGTTACATGCAATATTTCATAATTCTGACACATTAGCAATCTTCTACCAGTAATCATGGTAACGGGAGGCACCAGAACCAAAGAGGTTCACAGCCTAACCGTCCAGCTATCACTGGTATTACATCTTACGATTTTTCCGCATTGTCCTTTTGTACCTATAAACCATGTCTCATGTATACTGTTCTTAACAGGCTCCCAGCCAACAAGGGCACCTGCTGGAGGGTATACTCATCCTCTTTGCACTTCTTGCTATCGTAGGCACCCACGGCCATGTCGCCGCGACAACGACGCGTGCTACAAGTCTGGCCTTACTGGTCATCGCATCAAGGACTACCGCAAGGAAGAGATGGAGGGCACATCGGGACATGCTGATTCCAAGCCGTCTCCTACTAGTGGACGCGTTTACACGACTTCTCGTGACCAGGCCAACAAGTTTATAGGTACCATCACTGGAATCTTGTATATGTATTGTCAAGCTGCATGTGTTTTATTTGACACGGGTGCTACTCATTCGGTCATTTCTACTACTTATGTTAAGAATGTTAGGATATCCCATATGCCATTAGAGAATGTACTAAACATTTCCACGCCTTTAAGATACTCTGTGCGCATAACCCATGTGTACAAGAGCCTTCCCCTAGAGTTTGACGACAAGATTCGTCATGTTGACGCAATTCCGCTGGACATGAGTGATTTTGACATGATATTGGGCATGGACTGGCTATCCAAACATCACACCACCATAGACTGTCATACATATCGGGTCATCTTCGGTGATGCAATTGCACCAGAGTACATTCACAACGGGTTCGTACCCGGAAGGTCTGTACAAATCATATCAACCCTGCAAGCACGTGCTTTACTTTCACATGGTTGCGAGGGCTATCTAGCTACTGTTCATGACATGGATGCTGAATCTCCATCAATTCAGAATCAGCCAATAGTGTCAGAATTTCCAAACGTATTTCTAGAAGAACTTCCGGGCATACTACTTGCATGTGAAGTAGAATTTAAGATCGAGCTCATCCCATGAGTTGAGCCGATTTCCAAGGCTCCTTATCGCATGGCTCCCATAGAGCTGAAGGAGTTGAAGGACCAATTGCAAGAAATTCTGGAACGAGGCTGCATTCGACCGAGCGCATCTCCATGGGGTGCACCGGTCTTATTCGTGAAGAAGAAGGACGGCAGTATGCGTCTTTGTTGTGAGAACTCGTACTTTCTGAGCATTATTTTATTCTTTTATTCGTGTTTTCTGAATTTTCCAACGTATTTCGTTTTCTTGTATTGTTAAATGTAAATCCTGAGATTCTTAAATTTTAATGAATTAAACTTTTTAAGTATTTTCTGTTCATTGACAATATTTTATCTGGAATTATAAAATTCTTATTTTATTTTTCCATATTTAATTTAAATCAAAGTTTTTGATTTAAAATCACCCGCGTGCGTTTTACAACGAGTTTATTCGAAATCAATGTACAACGAGAATTCCTAGTGATTGCGATACCGACGGATGCCCAAAATTTTACATTTTATTATCGATCGTTTAGATAATTAATATTTTCGACGATTTCATTTTAATTACGTATTAAGTCGTGTCGAGAAATCATATAATCATTTTTATGATGCATTGTAACTTTTGTAAAGTATTTTTACGAAACCCGAGCCCCGTAAATATTTTCAATATTTACCAATAACCATTTTCTACCCTTTAAAACTATGAATTTCTTTTAGGTCCTAAAGTTTGCAAATTGGCAACTTAGGTCCCTCCACTTAAACCACCATATAAAAGCTCATTTTCTTCCACTTTCACACACACATAACACCTTTTACAAAAAAAAAAATCATCATCCTCTCCCCCATTTTTTTTTCTAGACGTGACCTCCACCCCTAAACACCCTCAAATCTTGATTTTTAAACATGATCTAATCAAAACTAAGATTAGACCATATCCTAAATTGTTCTTGTGGTTCTAATGGTACCAAATTCAAGCCCATGCATCAACTTTCAAAGATTTTATGATTCCATGGTTGGATTATGTTTAAATCATCTTGCATGTGTTATTTTTGGTAAGATCATCATATTTTGATCCTTAAAAGTTATATTTTGATCTTGGGTTTTTGTTAAATTTTTACATGCAAGTGTTTTAGGAGTTTTTGGTAGATAAGTATGTTATTTGAGTCATTCTATAGGTATGGAAATGATTGTTTTTGCTTGGAAAATTGATTTGACTTGATTTCTAAAAAGGGTATTTGGGACAGCAGCTTAAAACAGATTGTTTCGTGGGTTTAAGGTCTAATAAAGACTGATATTATTTGATTTTACTGTAGAGTTTTCCGAGACGCTCGTTTTGGTATAAGATAGAGCTTATAGTTCTTTACGAGTCAAAAGTTATGCTAGTTTTAGTATTCGTGTACCGGGAGACGCAAGTCGGCACAATCCGAAATTGTGGCTGATTTTGGGTCGACTCTCGGGGACTTTAGGCTTGGTTAGATATTTGATACTACTGGTTTTAAAATTTTACAAACTTAGTTTGATGAGTCTAGTAGTGGTTTCAAAAGACGGATTGTCGAGTTAGTACTTTTAAGGTGGTCCAAACGGTTTTATAAAACAAGTATACAAATCTGTCCTGAATTTGGAGTCGAGTAAAGTGTCGAGCTAATGGATTTTAAAGTGTAAACTTTGGCTCAAATTTTGGTGAGGTCTTATACAGGTTATAAGTGACCTTGACACCAATTTTCATCTAAAACGGACAAGTCTAGATAGGGTAGATCGGTGTGTACATTCGGGGTGTACTTGCTGATTTTAATTTTGGACACTTAGTTCAATGCTTGTGTTGCGTGAGTTTGAGTATTCATCATCGGAAATGGTGACTTACTCAAGTGCTTATTCATTATATAAATGACTTAGCTACTGGTCCGAATAAGGTTAAGGAATAGTTTGACTTGCGTTGACTTGGCGTCTTATGACGGGTCGACTTCAAGTGTACACGTGTTTAAACGAGTAACGTTGGATAAATGAATTAATTTGGTTCGTGTCAATGGTTTTGAAACATGAATAGTTTGAAAACATTTGAGTCATCTTATATTTGGTATATATATCGATATTGAGTTCGAGTCTTAACGCGCACATTATTTTGATAGGTTACGGTTTTCGTGTTTCCCCGGGCATCCATATCGTCGGTGATCGTCTCACTACCATTATTTCTACTCAGTTGCTGAGTACCGTGATTGGCTTACCTCATGGCTAAGGTGAGTTCATAGCCCCTTTTTACTAGTACATGGTTTCTAAATACGGGTTGAGATATTACATGGTGGAACACAACCAAATTAAAAACTGTATTGTTATCCAGAACTTGTATGCTATCCAGAACGTGTATGCTTTACAGATGATTTCAATGGTATTATTGCTTTTTAGACGTTAGCCTTGAGTTTCCTCTCCTATTATGAACCGTTAATTGTCCCGTATGCTTTGAGCTAAGCGCGAATGTTGTGGGTGGATCCATCGGGATTGACAATCCTCGTCCCGATTACCTTGACGCACTAATATTCGTTTATACTTGAGTATTTAGGTTGAATACTCCCTGGAGGAACTAACATGTGAGTTAAGATTCGGTTCATGAGACTAAACAACAATAATATACATCGTGACTATGGACAGTGTACATAGTTATCCCTCCCATTACGTGTTTTACAAATTCTATTATGTTCCACACCTTTACTGCTAAACCTATGAATATCACTCAACTTTATGTTGACGCTTTTACATGTTTAATCTCAAGTATTATTACTTAGCTTTGATTGGATGGGAGCCCGCAGGATATTATCGCAGCTTGGAGATTTCTGTTAATGCTTTTATAAGACTGTTTTTAGTAAAAACTGTCAGGAGTTTATTCTATCTTTTGGGCAACCATATGTTATAAATCGAGACGAAATAATATAATTTTAAGCTTCCAAAACTCTGGGACCTATGTTTAAAAACTCCGACCTTTATGATGTAATGTACATATTTTTATTTCGCCAGCTTTGTATTAACTGTAATTCATTGTTTCTTGTACTATGACGTGTTACCCCCTCGTTGCCTAGTTGTTCCATGTTAGATTTTGGGGGTCTCAAAGATTGGTATCAGAGCGATGGTTATAGGGAACTGAGTCGTTTTCAAAAACTTAATCTATAACCAAAAGTTCAAAAAAAAAAGTTTAAAAAAAATTCAGGTTTTAAGTGTCAAACACAAAATCTGCCAATTTTGTTCGATATTTGCGCGGGTAACTCTTTAATCCTAATTATTTACTTTTAATTATCGTTTTAATATTTCATCTCTTGATTTCATTTTGAAATATTACATTACCCTAATAACGATAATTACTATGAATTTTCAAAGCCTATGTGCTTCATAAATTATCATTCGATATTACTTGATTACATCTGCTCTTACTGTATTTCTTGAAGTTTTGTTCTTGTGAATTGATCTTATTGCAATGATTTTATATGGTTATGACGTTGCATACTTGTATTCGGAGCGCGTATGCGGTTGACTTTTCATACTCACTTTTCTGAGTACTATTGCTATCTTGTTTATGCGTGATACGACCGACCTCATATACTCGTTCGATTTGAACCAGCTATTTTTCTCGATTCACTGTTACATGTTGTACATACTCTCGAGATACCATTGTTCGGGATTAAGAAGTGTTGTTTTCGATGAAACTCCTGATTTTAGTTTTACTACCGTGCGTATTGCTTTCATTGTTCAATTCTTTTAAGATATCTATTTAGATATCCAATTTGCTTGTCGACCATTTGTGATTGAATGTCTTGGAAAATAGTCTATAGACCATTGTGTAGCTCAATGTGTCTCCGAGAAAGACTAAAAGATAGCGTGTGAGTCACACATCTTGAAGAATTCGTTGAATCAGTACCTGAATAATATTGTGGGTTTTCATAATCTTGATTTACCTTTACGCCACCGTTTTATACGACACTTGTACATGGATTACATCTTATTTCATTGACCATTCTACGTTTTGACTTCGACTTACAACATCTAATGTACCTTGAACACATGATCGTCATTTATTATGTGACGGTTGTTTGGAATACGATTCTACTTGTATCCTCCCTTTTTCATTAAACCTCCTCGCCTCAGGAGTGTGACTTGTTAATATTTTGTTTCTTTCTCGGTATGTCTTGTGATTTTGAAAAATCATGCCGCCAGGAGACCTTCCTGCATGACATCTTGAAGTCGAATGCGGCGTTTTTGATTTCTTAATTTTCGTTGGTATTCTTGAACCATTTCTATACTGTGTTTTCTTTACATGATTAATTATACAGTAATTTTCTTTCGTCTTTATGGAATCCACAAGTCTTGTGTGTACATCAATTCTGGGTTATTATGAAATTTAGATTTAATTTCAAGCTGTGTCGAAAGATATACTTTGTACAGAAACTTTACAGGAAATTTAACAGTGTCGAGAAAATATTTTTATAACTTTAGACATAAAAATATATATTTCTACTTGTCGAGACGTCCGTTTAGGACATAAAATTTGACCAGTAAACTTTAAAATCGAGCAAGTTACGCTCATTTGAGATTGTAAAATCTAAGAAGTTATTTTTTGAATGATGCTAAAATATCATTTTATTGACAGATTTAATGCAAGGGCATTTTCATCCATTTTTATTCCGTTTCAAATCTCGGGTAAAACTAGAAAGTTGTTCAAAACATCGTTTTGTACCAAATTACTCTAGACTTCGAGTCTTAAAATGTCATTTAGTGAATCAATTAGTCTAGTCAAACCCAAAAGTCAAAACTGATAGACTTTAAAACATGGTTTGAAGCATTTTAAGTTCGTGTGAGCTCGTAAAATTGCAACTAGTAACATTTTACAACCATGAAACATTGATAGTGTTTGAAAACGTTTACAAACAGTAACTTGAGCTCGGTCCTACATAAATCTTGAACTTTTAGGAACCAAGTGATTTGGCAAACTGATGTTCTACTTTCTTAAAAGTGTATTTTTGTCAAATAAATTACGATGTGCACACCTACGGATTCCTTTATCATTTCTTTTATATATGACTTATTTGTCATTCTATATTGTCTTCCTTTACTTCTATCGTACAACTGATTTGGACCGAGGTTGAAGTTCTTGAATTCGTATCGTTCGTTACCATCTTGACGCGTGTCTCCTGACGATTCATGCTAAATCTCTTGAAACCTTATCACCTTATAACCATTTCATTGACTGTCTTGAACTACTCTTTATTACCCTCCTGTAACCCACTCGCTATTTATAAGTTACCATATAAGCTCAAACAGATATTGTTTGCAAATCATTTTACAAAATGTTCCACTTGGACTTTACAAATTACTTGAAGGTTATCTTATAGAATTAATTTATATTAATTTTACAATGTATTTTCACAATTTATTCTACTTTGTTCTTATGAAGAACCCTTGTAACAAACAAATTGTTGAATTAAATATCTAGCCAGTAACTTAGTGGCGAAAAGTTTCATATGTTATTTTGATTCCTGTTTTTACAAATGACATTATATACATATTTTAAATCATATAATATGTAATACTGATTTGACGAAGCTGAGCATCGCATTGCTAGTCCTAAATTATGCATGGCCTGATCACCTATGCCTAATTTAGAAGGAGCCATGCAAGGCCAAATAGTAGTCGTCCTAAATATTTGACCAAGAATCAGCTTTTTAATTATGTTCCTTAAAAAGTTAGATAAATAAAGTTTTGAAAACTTTACATCTTATGCGAGTAACAACAGTTCGCGACTTACACATATGAACCCTTATATTTTCTTGAACAAAGTACATGCCTCAAGCACAGATTTTCTTACTCAATGATCATTGCTTTACTTGTTACCTCATCATCCTCATGATACAATTTTCGTTACCATTTGCCTAAATTCTTACTATGGATACCCGACTTGAAAGTTTCAACGTTGTTATGCTTCTACATCGATCGACCTTCTCTATCTCTTTTGGTAGACCTTCAAAACATCTCTGGACGCGGATAATGATTTATGACTGGAAGTGACCAATGATTTCGTGTATTCGTCATTATGTGTGTTAGACTTCATCGTCTTGAAATTCATTCGTGTGAACCACGTATTGATTTCGCCTCTCATTTCTACTGATGTTCATTTTACTGGATTTACTCTCAAGTGACTTCTTAAGAATTCTCTGTGATTCGAAAATTTATTGTGTGGCTTTTCTCTTTCAATTGTGTATCGACCAATGAGAACTTAATAAGCCGTTATTGGTGTCACCAACTACACTCAAGAAATAATGACTTGCTATAATCCTTTGTTTCTCATTATTTTATTTTTTTCAACGCGTCTATTCTATCATGTTTGTTAAGAATTTATACGATTTTTGTTTTTATTCCCTTGTGTTATTGCTCGTATACAAATTATTGACCTTTATATGTCTCATATTCGTTGCAGTCTTGTCATCTTTTGAAAACCAGAAAATATTACGTGTTTATCGTTTGATATCTTAAACACTTTCTTGAATTTCTAAAAATTATTATTAATTTTTAAGAACATGTTATACATTTTACCAAATGTTTAAATTACCAAAATAACTATTTTAAGTTAAATATCAGATATATACATCCTTTTTGGTAAATTTATAACTAGTATTTAAAAAGGATATCAAGCAATATCTTTTAAAGTATATGATTATATCAATCTTTACTGTTAACTTAATAAAATTATTAAATTAATTTATAATTTCTAACAATGATTCTAAATAATTTGGAAATTTGATTTTCCCTAATGGTAACGATAAACCTGAGTTTTAACGATAATTTCATACAGTCATCCAAAAGTTCTTAAGCCAATCAGGATAACTATTTTGAATTGTTCTACTTTTGCTTTGCAAATCCTGATCAAGAAAAAGATATAGCAACAACTTACTCACTAAATACAGATAGTTTGATTTTAAATCACTACACCTTGTAAATTTTCTTTTAATCAAGAAAATATTTAAACTGATTTCTGAAGTAATCCCAAAATCCTAGAAACTGATTTTGACAACTTGTATTTCAAATGAACATATGTAATTCTTTTTTCCTCCTATTTCTTTGTAACTGGATTATTACGTTCTAAGATTATCATTCTTTACGGTTGCACGATTTGCGACTCCTTGTTGATTAACAATGTTGGTTCATTTTAGCGCACCTTGTCCGTTTAAGCGATTCTCGTGTACATTCTACCTTTTGAATATTTATCCGTACCGAAGCGTAGTGAGATCCAATTGTTATGGTTCGCCGTAATGCAGAAATTACCTGGGAAGCAATGAATTTTGTTCTACACTTTGTACATCCTCTTGTTTGCATCTTCTACTGTTCTCAGGAGAACTCTGGGGACCAGAGTTCCTTTAGAGGGGGGAAGACTGTGAGAACCCGTACTTTCTTAGCATTATTTTATTCTTTTATTCGTGTTTTCTGAATTTTCTAACGTATTTCGTTTTCTTGTATTGTTATGTAAATCCTGAGATTCTTAAATTTTAATGAATTATACTTTTTAAGTATTTTCTGTTCATTGACAATATTTTATCTGGAATTATAAAATTTTTATTTTATTTTTCCATATTTAATTTAAATCAAAGCTTTTGATTTAAAATCACACGCGTGTGTTTTACAACGAGTTTATTCGAAATCAATGTACAAAGAGAATTCCTAGTGATCGTGATACCGACGGATGCCCAAAATTTTACATTTTCATATCGATCGTTTCGATAATTAATATTTTCGACTATTTCGTTTTAATTACGTATTAAGTCGTGTCGGGAAATCATATAATCATTTTTATGATGCATTGTAACTTTTGAAAAGTATTTTTACGAAACCCGAGCCCCGTAAATATTTTCAATATTTACCAATAACTATTTTCTACCCTTTAAAACTATTAATTTCTTTTAGGTCCTAAAGTTTGCAAATTGGCAACTTAGGTCCCTCCACTTAAACCACCATATAAAAGCCCATTTTCTTCCACTTTCACACACACACATAACACCTTTTACAAAAAAAAATCATCATCCTCTCCCCTTTTTTTTCTAGCCGTGACCTCCACCCCTAAACACCCTCAAATCTTGATTTTTAAACATGATCTAATCAAAACTAAGATTAGACCATATCCTAAATTGTTCTTGTGATTCTAATGGTACCAAATTCAAGCACATGCATCAACTTTCAAAGATTTTATTATTCCATGGTTGAATTATGTTTAAATCATCTTGCATGTGTTATTTTTGGTAAGATCATCATATTTTGATCCTTAAAAGTTATATTTTGATCTTGGGTTTTTGTTAAATTTTTACATGCAAGTATTTTAGGAGTGTTTGGTAGATGGGTATGTTATTTGAGTGATTCTATAGGTATGAGAATGATTGGTTTTGCATGGAAAATTGATTTGACTTGATATCTAAAAAGGGTATTTGGGACAGCAGCTTAAAACGGATTGTTTCGTGGGTTTAAGTTCTTATAAAGGCTTATATTAATTGATTTTATTGCAGAGTTTTCCGAGACGCTCGTTTTGGTATAAGATAGAGCTTATAACTCTTTACGAGTCAAAGGTTATGCTAGTTTTAGTATTCGTGTACCGGGAGACGCAAGTCGGCAAATCCGAAATTGTGGCTGATTTTGGGTCGACTCTTGGGGACTTTAGGCTTGGTTAGATAGTTGATAATACTGGTTTTCAAAGTTTAAAAACTTAGTTTGATGAGTCTAGTAGTGGTTTCAAAAGACGGATTGTCGAGTTAGTACTTTTAAAGTGGTCCAAACGGTTTTATAAAACAAGTATACAAATCTGTCCTGAATTTGGAGTCGAGTAAAGTGTCGAGCTGGTGGATTTTAAAGTGTGAACTTTGGCTCAAATTTTGGTGAGGTCTTATATAGGTTATAAGTGACATTGACACCAATTTTCATCTAAAACGGGCAAGTCTAGATAGGGTAGATCAGTGTGTACATTCGGGGTGTACTTGCTGATTTTAATTTTGGACACTTAGTTCAATGCTTGTGTTGCGTTAGTTTGAGTATTCACCATCGGACATGGTGACTTACTCAAGTGCTTAGTTATTTTATAAATTACTTAGATACTGGTCCTAATAAGGTTAAGGAATAGTTTGACTTGCGTTGACTTGGCGTCTTATGACGGGTCGACTTCAAGTGTACAAGTGTTTAAACGAGTAACGTTGGATAAATGGATTCATTTGGTTCGTGTCAATGGTTTTGAAACATGAATACTTTGAAAACATTTGAGTCATCTTATATTTGGTATATATATCGATATTGAGTTCGATTCTTAACGCACGCCTTATTTTGATAGGTTGCGGTTTTCGTGTTTACCCGGGCATCCATATCGTCGGTGATCGTCTCACTACCATTGTTTCTACTTAGTTGATGAGTACCGTGATTGGCTTACCTCATGGCTAAGGTGAGTTCATAGCCTCTTTTTACTTGTACATGGTTTCTAAATACGGGGTGAGATTTTACATGGTGGAACACAACCAAATTAAAAACTGTATTGTTATCCAGAACTTGTATGCTATCCAGAACGTGTATGCTTTACAGATGATTTCAATGGTATTGTTGCTTTTTAGACGTTAGCCTTGAGTTTCCTATCCTATCATGAACCGTTAATTGTCCCGTATGCTTTGCGCTAAGCGCGAATGTTGTGGGTGGATCCATCGGGATTGACAATCTCTGTCCCGATTACCTTGACGCACTAATATTCGTTTATACTTGAGTATTTAGGCTGAATACTCCCTAGAGGAACTTACATTTGAGTTAAGCTTCGGTTCATGAGACTAAACAACAATAATATACATCGTGACTATGGACAATGTACATAGTTATCCCTCCCATTACGTGTTTTACAAATTCTATTGTGTTCCACACCTTTACTGCTAAACCTATGAATATCACTCAACTTTATGTTGACGATTTTACATGTTTAATCTCAGGTATTATTACTTAGCTTTGCTTGGATGTGAGTCCGCAGGATATTATCGCAGCTTGGAGAGTTCTTTGAATGCTTTTATAAGATTTTTTTTAGTAAAAACTGTCAGGAGTTTATTATATCTTTTGGGCAACCATATGTTATAAATCGAGACAAAATAATATAATTTTCCGCTTCTAAAACTCTAGGACCTATGTTTAAAAACTCTGACCTTTATGATGTAATGTACATATTTTTATTTCGCCAGATTTGTATTAACTGTAATTCATTGTTTCTTGTACTATGACGTGTTACCCCCTCGTTGCCTAGTTGTTTCATGTCAGATTTTGGGGGTCTCACATTTGCATAGATTATCGCGAGCTCAACAAGATTACCATCAGGAATAGGTATCCGTTGCCACGCATTGACGATCTGTTTGACCAACTCCAAGGGGCCAAACATTTCTCCAAACTTGATCTGAGGTCGGGCTATCATCAGTTACGGGTTAAAGAGCAGGACATCGCCAAGACTGATTTCCGTACACGTTATGGGCACTACGAATTCGTAGTCATGCCATTTGACCTTACCAATGCTCCAGCTGTTTTCATGGATTTGATGAACATAATCTTCCATGAATTTCTGGACAAGTTCTTCATTGTCTTCATTGACGACATCCTGATATTCTCTAAGTCCAAGGAGGAACACGAAGACCATCTTCGTACAGTGTTACAGATTCTTCGCTAGAAGCAGCTGTATGTTAAATTCTCCAAGTGTGAGTTTTGGTTAAACAAGGTGGCGTTTTTAGGTCACATTATATCAGCAGAAGGAATCACCATGGATCCAGCAAAGGTTGAGGCTATTACCAAGTGGCCATAACCGACGTCAGCGACTGAAGTTGCAGTTTCCTAGCCTTAGCTGGTTACTACCGTAGGTTCGTAGAGAACTTTTCCGGTTTAGCACTACCATTGACCAAACTGATGCGGAAAGGGGAGAAATTCGTTTAGACTGAAGAAAGAGAGAATAGCTTTGAAGACCTAAAGCAGAAGTTAGTATCTGCACCGATTCTTACTCTCCCATCTGGTTCAGGTGGATTTCAAATCTACAGTGATGCTTCAGGGAAGGGACTTGGCTGTGTTCTCATGCAACATGGGAAAGTGATTGCGTACACTTCACGACAGCTTAAGCCTTATGAGGAAAATTACCCTACACATGCCTTGGAACTTGCAGCAGTCGTGTTTGCATTGAAGATATGGAGGCACTACTTGTATGGAGAATCATGTGACATCTTCACAGACCACAAGAGCCTCAAGTACATCTTCACTCAGCGTGAACTGAATATGAGACAAAGGATATGGTTAGATCTGTTGAAGGATTATGACATTAATCTGCAGTATCATCCCGGCAAGGTGACTGTAGTGGCAGATGCACTTAGTAGAAAGTATGGAATGATAAACGACATTAAAATTGAGGAGGAAATTATAAGAGACTTAGAGCGTCTAGACATCGAGATCATGGTACGTGGACAAAACGGTTACTGGGCTAATCTGATAGTGGAACCTGAGTTACTCTCTAGGATCAAGGAAGCTCAGAAGGATGATGGTGAAATCTGGGCGATAATTCAGAAATTGGAGAAGCAGACATAATTTCGTGTAGACGAAGACGGTATCTTATGGAAGGGTACGAGACTTTGTGTTCCTGTTGATCAAGAACTCCGGAAGCATTGTTAGATGAGGCTCATAGCTCCTCATTCTCCATTCATCCTGGTTCGACCAAGATGTATCACGACATCAAGCAATACTTTTGGTGGAGTGGCATGAAACAGGATGTTGCGACTTACGTCTCCAAATGTCTTACCTGCTAGCAGGTTAAGATCGAGCATCAGCGATCTAGCGGTCTTCTGAAACCGTTAGATATTCCAGAGTAGAAGTGGGACAAGATCACCATGGATTTTGTTACCGTTCTTCTGCACACAAAGAGGAGGCATGATGCGATTTGGGTTATCGTTGATCGACTTACTAAGTCAGCTCATTTCTTACCGATTCGCAAGGATGATCCGGTCAGTAAACTCGCCGATACTTACAAGAAGGAGATCATGAGACTTCATGGTGCTCCATCCAGCATCGTCTCGGACAGAGATCCTCGTTTCACTTCGCGATTCTGGAAGAGTCTGCAGAAAGCTTGGGGTACAAAACTTAAGCTTAGCACGACTTTTCATCCTCAAACAGACGGGCAATCGGAACGAACGATTCAGACATTAGAAGACATGTTGAGGTCATGTGCGTTGGAATGGACAAGAGACTGGGATGATTACATCTGTTTGGTAGAGTTTGCATACAAAAACAGTTGGCACGCAAGTATTAAATGTGCTCCATTCGAGATGTTGTATGGCAAAACGTGTCGCGCCCCAATCTGTTGGAATCAGGTTGGCGAGCGAACACTTGAAGGACCAGAAATGATAGAGTTGACCAACGAGAAGGTCACTGTAGCTAAGAAGAAGTTGCAAGAAGCACGATCACGTCATAAGAGTTATGGCGACAAACATCGTAGGAACTTACATTTTAACGTATGAGATCACGTCTTTCTTAAGGTATCGCCGGCACGTGGCGTTAAGCGTTTTGGAATCAAAGGGAAGCTCAGTCCTCGATTCATCGGACCGTTTGATGTCACTGAGCGAGTCGGTGAAGTATCTTATCGTTTAGCGTCACCTTCACAGCTTTCTCATGTTCACGACGTTTTCCATGTGTCCTTACTCAAAGGGTACAAGTATCATCCCCTTCACATGGTTCAGTATCCACTGGAATAGATTCGTGAAGATCTTACCTTCATAGAGGAACCCGAACGAGTTCTTGACAGGCAAGAACGAGTCATGAGGAAGAAGACGATCCCATTCGTCAAAATACTTTGGAGGGATCATACCGAGCGGGAAGCCACTTGGGAGACCGAGGAGTCTATCCAGACATCTTACCCTCATTTCAAGTTTTGAATTCGGGTATATTCCTCTTTTTTAGTTTACTTTATCTATAATTCGGGGAAGAATTATTCTTTTTAGGGGGAAGAGTTGTAAAACCCGCATGCTTTTACCATGAATAGTACCCTTATAAGCGTACGTACATGATTAAAACTTTCCTTTTATAACATGAATACGTTTCACGAACAGAAATTACGAGAACTACGTACGTGTTATTAGACGATAAGTATGAAGTATGTATTAATGCACGATAATTATTATAGATAATAATTAAATCATGAACATGAAATCATGAACGTAAAATCACGAACGAATAATTATGTATTTACGTAATTATTATTACAACTATGTACAATTATTTATATTAACATGAATATTTAATAATAATGAAACGTAAATACAAGCACACGAACACGTAATATATTAGAACAAGGAAAAGTTACGGGTTCCCTTTGTGGGCCTTACAAGCCGCGGCACAACAAGGAGAGGGGGCCCAACCCATTTTTTTATTAAGTAAACACATAATGTAAAACATGTAAATTTTAAGAAAAGTAAAAACCCTAAAATCCTTCTCTCTATCTTCTTGGCCGGCGACATCATCAAAGAACAAGGGTGATTGGTTGATTTGATTTAAGAAATCATTAGTACGTGTTCGTGTATTCAAGATCTATTGATTCCACGTGTTTGGTAATCCGAAAACCTTTATTTTTATTTTCTTTTCATGTTTTTATGCATATATAATCATGGGGTTTAAAAACAAAAGAATTAAAACATGTCATGGGTTATGGGAAAATAATAAAGGGATGTTTTCGGGTTTGGTGTTTAGCCGCCACACAAACCGAGAGTCTCACGACTCTCGGCGTCGTTTGGTTTGCACCACCACACGAGACTCATGTCTCGGTGGTGTGTTTCAGTCAACAGGAGGGAACTAAGACACCCCGATGTGCGTCGGGGGTGTCTTGTGGTTCGGTTGGTCTCGGCAACCACAGCCCCACCACCGGCTAAAGCCGGTGGCTAATTTAAGCAAGCATGAGGAACCCACTGATATGAGCAAAAACTCATATCAATTAATCAACAAATCACCCTAAAACACAAGGAAAATACCTAACTTTTGTGCTATAAAGCGGAATTATGTGGTATGTTTTGTGTTTGTGTTAAAATGGGTAAGAAGGATACATTTTCAAGTAAACAAGAAGAAAATCAAGCTTATTTGGATGAAAAAGATAAAGAAGGATCAAAGATGACAAGACTTTGAAGATAAGGGACCTATCTTGAAAACACTCCAAAGTTGAAGGAATCAAAGTGTAAATTTGCCAAAGTCAAGATAAAAGTCAAACATGGTCAACTCTTCAGTCAACTAAGTCAAAGGGTCAAACTTATCAAGAATGCAAGTGGAAGGACCAATTATGCCAAAGGAATGAAGTCCCTAGCTCATTTGGATATTCTGTCTAAGTTCAAGGGCTTAATTTTCCATTTTTCAAAGTTAAAATAAGCTTAATCCATGTGAATGGCTCTCAACCAATAGAAATGCAAGTAACAAGGGTCACGGATTGCCAACTAGTGTTGCCACCTCACCACTTCATTAACTGCGCCGCAAAGCAACAGTAATATCCACTAGCTTTAATTTCAACCAATCACAATGCGCCATGCAATAATCCATTTATCCAAAAATAGATTATGATCCGTGTGACTTATCTTCATCCAATCAAAACCTTCCACGTGGCCTTCTTCTTCAACAACGAGCCCAGAACCATTTTTGAGCTACACTAGATTTCAAGAAAAGATTTCTACATGAAACATGCTCGTTTTCAAGAGAGGAACACATTGGGAACAACTAATCAAGCTCAAACTCAAGGGATTAAAAACCCCCAATTCATGAAGAACACAAGGATTAGCAATTAGTAGTTTGAAGACACGTGGCAGCAATTAAGTGGATGGAACACATCATCAACCCCAAATCACACTCAATGTTTGTCTATAAATAGAGATAGGACTCTTCATTTGTGATAGTAGCTTAAGTGTGAAATTTTCACACACATACTTTTTCTCTCCTTCAATCTTAGCTTTTAGCAGTTATCATAACTACTTCAAGAGTCTGACAAGCTCTTGAGTTAGTTATTTTAGTTGTAACTACTTTACCAGCTTTTGTAAACAACTTTCTCCTTCAATCAATAAAATCTCCTTTCATCTCCTTCAATCTACTGTTCATCTCCTTCATTACTGTTATCCTTGTGCTGTTATGAGCTATTTGTGATCACCATTGATCATGATTAGCAATTGTTGAAGACTTGTAGCTGTTTACACTAATTCTGTTCATCAAGTAGCAGTTTTAGTTGATGTGAAGCTGAATTGTGCAACAATGGTGATGATGATGATTGTAGCAGGTTGATTAAGTAGTTGATAGTGTTAAGGTGGTGGTTAACCCTATCTAGGAGGCTCAGCACCTACCTACTCCATCAGAGGAGGCCCTAGCTAAAAGGTTCATGTTTTCTGATTTTGGTTCCACTAAACAAGCAAATGCATGCTCAATTGTTAGCTTAATCTTCTTTGCTGATATGATCAAGTGTGTTTAGGTTGTTATTGAACTGATTTTGATGTTTAGATAGCCTATTGTTAGATTGATACTTGTTTCTAGCTTATTACTTGTTCCTGATTTCAGTTTATCAGTCATTCTTAGCTACTTGTGCATTTTGAGTTCTAGCTAGTGTAACTGCTTGTATTTGGTTCCATTACACTTCATTTTGGTTATTGAGTTTAGTTTGATATCACTTTTAGTCTAGTATAGCCAATTGCTCAAATTTCCTTCACAAAAGTTTTTCAAATTCAGTTAAACTAGTGTTTGGTTTTAGTAATCATTGTAGTTTAAAGTTTGTCAATTGGTTAGTTTTTATGCATTTACTCTCATTCAGTCATAGTAAACAAGTTTTTGTAGTTTTCAAGTCAAATACTAAGTCAAAAAGGCAATTGGCTTAGAAAAAGTATGGGTCAGTTCTTAGCTTAAAAACTTCTTAAAAAGTTGTTGATTTCAATTGCTTGGCATTTACTCATCTCTTGATGAAATTACTTCAAACCAGCTCTCATTTGTTATTTCACATCTGAATATTAAGTGCTTAAAAGGGAATTATACAGTTTTAAGTTTCAAGTGAGAAATAAGCAATTTTATAAGCTGTTAAGCAAAGTGAAGTTTCTGTAACTAAGGCCTTACTGATTTCTCAAACCAGCAAATCCACTTCATAAACTTCCACATTTTCTTTCATAATCATGTTTAGAATGTGTTCTTGAGTAGATCTAGAAGTTTTCAAGTTTTTCAAAAAGTTGGTCAACTTTGGTCAAATAAGCTAGTTTTAGCTTATTTCCATTTTCCTGATTCGTTTCTTGATCATTTTCAATTTCAAAAGACATTCCAGTCTCTCAATGGATTGATAAACAAGATTTGGCAATAAAATCAGTTTGTGCAAGTCTGGATTATTAGAAAGCTTATTTGTGGCTTATTAAGATTGGCTTATTTGAGTTATACTTGGTTTCAAGCTTATTCCTTTTACAAGTCTAGGTAAATATGAGTTTTAAGCTGTTTGTAATTGGTTTGAGCTTATTTGGTCCAGTTACATCCAACTTGCCTGTTTTTGATAAAAATTTCCCTTTAATTGCATTTTGATCCTCCAAGTTTATTACTGTTTGCATTGTTTGCTAATTTTCCAAGAATTTAGGGTTTGCTAAGTAATCAGTCCTTACATTTTCATAACTTGGCATTTTAAGTTAATTAGTTTTAAAGTTTGTTAGAATTAGTTAGTAGTTTGGTAAAGTTTGCTTAGTTAGTCCTCATAGTTTCTGATTTTACATTTCAGTCCTTGTAGTTTCAAGAATTTACTTTTTTAGCACTTTAATTTCATAGTTTTATATTTTTGTCCTTATTTGAATAAAAATTTGGTAAATGCTAATTGTTTTACGGATACGTAGTTAATATTTTGCACGTTTTTACTTGATTGTTCAAATAGACATAGAAAATCCAAATAACCTTACCAACCAAAAACGATCATAAACCCGATTTTGTTAGGACTTTCAATTGGTTAAGAATCGAGAAAACGAACTTCAATTATGCACAATTTCACCCACCGCAGGCAACAGAGGGGCCACCGGCAACTGCCAGTGGGAACTTTGGTGGCGTCAGCGGCTGGGCCGAGAGGACAAGACCACCGGCTGCAGCCGGTGGCAGTGGGCCGAAGGCAGGGGCAACTGGCTTAGGCCGGTTTGCCACTATTTTTGGTGGGGTTTTGGTTCGACCGGTTCATGGGTTCACGGGTCTGGTTCACGACATGTTTTAATAAAAATAATATATGGGTTCGGTTTATTATTTTACAAGTATATTTATTTTTTACAAGTTAGTTAAATTAATTAACATGGCATATAATTAATTTAATTAAAACATGGACTTAGGTTTAATATTATTATTTAATAATACATGATTTTAACCTAAGTATTTATATATATAATTTAGACTAAAGTAAATAATTAATTATTAAAACAAGACATATAATTAATTAATTTTCATGACTTAGGTTATATTAATACAAATATTAATACATGTTTTAACCTAAGTATTATATACACTTTAATTTAATTAAATCATGATTATATTTAATTAAATCGTATAACATATAGTTTATTTAGTTAACATGTTATAATTAATAAACTATACTATTCATCACATGACTTAGTACATTTAATCAGTAAATCTTAAACTTATTTTATTAGCTTAATAATCCAGCTTATTTCTAATTATGGAAACTTTCTATTTCAGGAAACTTACTATTTTTGGAAACTTTCTATTTTTATAAACTTATCTATTTTAAGCAGTTAATCTATTTTTGGAAACTTTCTATTTTTAGAAACTTTCTATTTTAGGAAACCTCCTATTTTTAGAAAGTTACTTATTATTACACAAGTATAATAATACAAGAAATACAAGTAATACTTAATCAGAATATACAGAATACGTGATAAACACAGCATACCGTTAAAATCAGTAAAACATGACATAAACATATAAAACAAGCTAAGACATGATATAAAACCAGTTACGTACGCAGTAATCAGAATACTTATACACATATACTATTTATGTAGCATTAGTGAGATCGAAGTAGGACTCTCTTCCGTTCGTCTTCTTCGTTCACTGGACATAAGGTACGGATTCTCCGTCCTTTCAGTATGGACATTCTTTCCTTATTAGGATTCCCCGTATGCAGCCAACTGTTTTCCAAGTATATGTTTTATATGTTTTGATTTGATTATGTTTAATTTAAATGCCTAAGTCATATACATGCATGACCAGTTTCACCTAGTTATGGAGGTACCATAACCATAACACTGGAGGCACCAGTGTTATGACTTCACCACGGCGGAGTGATAGCTCGTGGCGTCCCTTTCAGCTTTTGGCCATATTATTATGTTATCAGGTGGGGCGTATGGGTGCATCCTAGGTTACATGTTTTTAACAGATTATTCAGGTGAATGTGGTGTGTGCCTTGCATCCTTCACAAGGAG
Source organism: Glebionis coronaria (assembly GCA_025667525.1). NCBI lineage: Eukaryota > Viridiplantae > Streptophyta > Magnoliopsida > Asterales > Asteraceae > Glebionis > Glebionis coronaria. The sequence continues at coordinate 651,848,022 of CM046874.1, forward strand.
TTGATCCCTCCTACCGAAACTTATATTAATTAGAGGCAACCCCTCTAATTGCATGATGAGGTAACCCCTCCAAGTATTCATGCACGTTGATATTTCATGACCTATATTGGCTTAATGGTTAACTTGTTAAACAGTTTTCATAAGATAAACATAAGGCTTTTCAAACTGTAAAACCAGTTTTACTAAGTTATACCAGGTTTTCCAGGACTTAATCATTTCCGCTGCTATATGTTGTATATGCTTATGTTATTCATTCTATGCTTGTATATTCGTGCACTGAGCGTTATGCTCAGCCGTTTTCCTTTCATGTTCCCAAAACGGCAGGTACTCAGGGACGCTCGTAGACTCTAAGTGTACGTGCATATGGATTGAAAGTTTTCTAGCCTTCATTACTTTATGCATTTCTTCATACATTTTGCTACTTATTTCTATGGACATTGTTTAGTCCTTTTCCTGTACAATACTTATGTTTGTGTGTGAAGAGCTTATACTTTTTGGGGTACCGATGTTGTTTCCGGTATTTCCTTTATGGTCATGTATTGTTTAAGAAATTTTTCCTTGTATGCTTTGATGACACGCCATAATCACGCGTGACATTCCATTTACCAAAAGGGGGTGTTACAAAAGTACCGACACAATGATTTATAGTGGTTCGATCAAGAAGCTCCTCTTCGCCCTACTCCACTCCTCGAGTACCCAACTCGAGAGTTACTTCACTAATCAACAAGCTCCTTTCAAGGCGGAGAAAACCATACACGTCGCTTACACAATTTACGACACTAAGCTAGATGTCGAGTTCTAATTAAAAGCTAGAACCAATCTTGTTGGATATACGTTTTACGTATTAGAAAGGATCGGTCACTCCAACAATAGTCTAAGTGGTAGCTCGTAGTTTAGTTAAATTAATATTCAACAAACAAGGCCAAGCCAAGCCTACACATGTGTAGGCCGGTGGCCCAATCCCATCACATAGGCTTTGGTATATAAACCCTCTCCTTAGATGGAGAGGGTGTGGTTCACCTTATTTTTCACATAGTAAGAAAAGTGTTTTCTTTCACTTCTCTCTCTAAAAGTGTGTGTGTTCTCACCATCTCTCTATCTCTTTCTCTCTCTAAACATAAGAAAGATTTACAACATCTTACAAATGGTATCAAGAGCCATGGGATGATTGTTTGGTTTTTGTGTTTGTGTTCTTGATTAATACGCCTATTTTGATCCTTATTCATTCGTACCAATTTTTTTTTTGTGTTTTTATGGTTTAATCTTTATATAAATCATCTACATACTTGTGGTAGTGATTTGGTATTGTTACTTTGGTTAAAAACACAAAATTTTTGGGTGTTTGATTTGTTTTTAGGCTTAAAATCTCGAATTTCTTGTATACTATCCGAGAAAAGTGGAAAAATACTCCATCGCAAAGTTGGAAGGGTTTTACTTTGCGATCACCAGGTATTGTGATACCCCTTATTCCGACGTACATTGTGATCGTTAATTGCGATCGTGTATTACGACAGAATTAAAGCTTATTGAAACGTTACTCTACCAAAATTTCATTTGCCATATTGCGATAGTCCTCATATTCCGATAGGTGTCACATTGCGATACTGGTCTCATTCCGATACGAGTACCATTGCGATAGTCTTTATATTGCGAGACATATTGCGATACAAAGGTCATTGCGATACAAGTGTCATTGCGATGGGTAATATTGCGATGGGTATTGCGATGAGTATTCCGATGGTTTAAACATTAACATTGCGACAGAACTTGTTTTGTGCATTCCGATAGAGTGACAAGATTTCCAAGATTTTTCAAAAACGTGTTTTTGAAAATTTTTAGTGTGTAATTTTGTCTTGGAATTTTTGGTTTATCGAGAACATAATTTAGGGGATTTCAGCATTATTTCTCGGCTTTAACACACGACAACAAACACATTTACTTTCTCTCATTGATCGATCAACTTTATAAATCTTAACTTATAGAAATGGAGTACACATCTCTTACGGATAAGTCCATCCTCTCGGGTACGGATAATCGTCCACCAATGTTGGTGAAGACTACGTATGAGGATTGGGCTTCTCGAATGGAACTTTATATGTTGAACAAAGAAAATGGACATCTAATTTGGGCATCAGTGCTCAATGGACCATTGGTATATGGTACTGTGACGGAAGGTGCTGTTACTCGTCCTCGCACAAAGGGTGAACTAACTGGAGATGCTAAGATACAAGACAAGTGTGATAAACAAGCTACAAATATCATTCTCCAAGCCCTTCCTCTAGATGTCTACAAACTCGTCAGTAAACATAAAGTTTCTAAAGAGTTATGGGTTAGAATTTGTGTTCTAATGCAAGACACTTCGTTAACTAAACAAGAACGAGAGTGTAAGCTTTATGATACTTTTGATAAGTTTTCCTATGTCCCATGGGAAACTCTCAATGATTACTATCTGAGATTTACCCTATTGTTGAATGAGCTCAATATCTATGGCATGGGAATTCCTGCGTTTCAATTGAACACCAAGTATTTGAACACTCTTCCTTCAGAACGGAAAAAGTACGTGACGGATGTTAAATTGGCTAAGGACTTGCATAACACCAATGTGGATGAACTTCAAGCTTTACTTCAACAACACGAATGCCATGTGATCGAGGCTCGGTTGTCTACACCTCAAGTTCAAGATCTAATTGCCATGTATGCTTCTCAACAAAACATGGCTTATACTTATCAACAACCATCATACTTGCAACAGCCACCACCACACACCTATCAGCAACCACAACAACCATCTTATCAACCACTAATGATGCCACAACAAGCATTTCAACAGAGTGTTCATCAACAATCTTTTCCACAACAACCACCACATCAGACATCACCATCACAAGCCAAAACTTCTCCAATGGGCTATACTCCTCAGCAAGGACATTTTCCAATTGAAGCACAACCAGCACAAGCCTTCTACTCCAATGAACTTCCACCAATCCAAGCACCGTTCTTTACTCCAAATGATACGCCAGCTGATGTTCTAAACCATCTCACTGCCTACTTATCAAAACTTGTTGCAACTAGAGTATTTCCAGCAACAAACAATCAGCTCCGCACCTCTTCAAATCCTCGACAACAAGCAACTGTTCAAGATGGTCAAGTGACGGTGCAACCTATTCAGGGAAGGAAAAATTCATATGGACCTTCTACAAGGATTGTGAATGCTCAAGTTGTGAATTCTAAATCTAATGGAAATGGAAGCCCTATTGGTCCACAAAAGGTTGTGACTTTCTACAATTGTAGAGGACAAGGTCATATGGCTAGGGAATGCACTCAGCCAAAAAGGAGAAAGGTTGCAACGTGGTTTCGTGAGAATATGTATTTGGTCGATGCTTAGTCTAAGGGAAAGATTTTGGATTCAGAAGAGTTAGCCTTTCTTGCAGACCCAGGGGCAGCAGATAATGAAGGCATTGCAGTAGTTTCTACTTCTAATGCTGCATATCAAGCTGCTCTCATTGCTAATCTTTCTTACTACGGTTCTGATGTCGTCAGTGAGGTACCCACCACAACCAATCTTGGTAATGATGATAACCCACATCAAGTTGGGCATGAAAATGACAACCTTAAACAGCATTCAGGAACTAGTAACTCAAATGATGTGGTACCGAATCCTACACATTCGAGTGAACCTCAACCAAATGTTATGACGGGTATGGAATCTTATGCTCAACATGATTTGGTCATGGTGCCTAAACATATTATTGATCAAATGCATATGGCTCTCAGACAATCCGTAGATACGAATTCCACCCTAACAGATGAGCTTGCGTTACATAAAGAAAAGGTCAAAGCTTTTGAGATGGTCCCTCAAGCAGAGAAAATAACATTAACTGAATTTGACCAATTTCATTTTGAAATGATTGAACACTTGAAAGAAATAGAATCATAAAAAGCTAATCTTTCCAATGAATTAAAAGCAAAAGAGTCGGTTGTCAATGATTTTCAGAAACTTAAAATGGATTTCGAAACTCTCGAGTCTAAAAAGTTTGAATCGGAAATTAATGCTACCAAACTTCTTAAATGCAAAGAACAACAACTTTTAAAACAATACGCTTCAACAAAAAAGGTTCATCTTTTAACTAAATCGTTTAAAGAACTCGAACTTAAGCGTCTTCAAGATTTACCACCTAATCCCGGTTATGCAAAACAAGCTCAGGAATATATTCCGTGTCTTTATGATATGACCCTAATTGGCAAATCGAAAGAAGCACCTTTTGTTCGTAGTACTGAGGAGACACAGTCACTTGCGGAAGAAACTCATTCTAAAATGCTTTCAAAATTCCATAAGATTGATCATGATAAGCATAATAAAGATCAATTTTCTAAAAAGACACGTATTCGCTTACAAAAGGAATTAGTTGAATTGACAGTTCTTGTGCCCCAAAGTTTGTCAAATGAAAACCCTCCTAGTACGTCTCCTACACTTGTCAAAATGGATTTAACAAAGTTAATTCCACCGGTAAGTAAGGCGTCCGTTAGCTTAAATGTGGTACACCAACACTTAGCCGATTTTGACAAGGTCATTTTGGAACGTACGACGGCTTCGTCCATAACGGAAGGTGAATGGAATTTTGAGCACACAAGAGCTGCATTTCGAGACGAAATTGTTCCATTTGTAAACAATGTTAAAGCTTGTCTTAGTACTATTGATCAAGATTTGCTTTTGGAAATAGAAGAAGTTAAACGTGTTTTCAATGAAATGGATGATGCTTATGAAAATAGTTTACTTGAAATAGAACGGGTTTCACGCCAAAATGATCAGCTTCTGAAGCAAGTGATGTCTCATGATATAGTCTCCGTCTGTGTGAATAAAAGTGTCTATAATGATTTTATTGTGCATGATGTTGAATCTGTGGATAATATGGTAGATAGTACTTGTCACAAATCTGATGCTGAATTTTTAAAGCTTCAAGATTCTTATTCTTTGCTTTCAAAAAGTTTTGACGAAATTAAAAAACATTGCATTTCGCTTGAATGTAAACAACAGTTTATTCAAGAGCTTTTTGAAACATCTTTCGAAGGTGTTAATATAAAAGATGCAAATTTTAAAAAGAATTTTAGATTGGATTTACAATCAAAACAACGTCAACCAAGTGACAAGGTTGCTAAATCATTGCCGATAGACATCGAGAAGTCTAAGGAGCATAACTGTGTGAACGTACTTGCGGCCGCTGAGAATTTTAAACTTGATCTAGATAATCGAGTTTCCAAGATTTTATCCAAAGTTGATAACTTAAAACAGAAAAATACACAACTCTTCGACTCAGTAAAGCCCGCATGTGCTAATACCACTGCACATAATCAATCATTGATTGAACAATTGAATCGAAAGTCGGTGGAAATATCTGATTTGAGGGAACAAATTTGTGATAAAATCTGGCTTTGGCTGAGTTAAAGGAAACACTTCGTACTCTAAAAGGTAAGAATGTTGTAGATAACGCAGCCACTGTCTCAGCATCATCCTCTAGTTCAATCAAAAGGAACCTTACCGCCGTCACACCACTTAACAAGGGCCCTAGGACTAAACCATCTCAAACTTTGGTCACTAAAGATAAGGCGGAATCAAAACCAGCTTCTAATATTCTCGTGTTGCCTTCTACAGGAGTAAGCACCACTACTAAGGCTCAAAGATCTAAGCTTAAAAGAAACAAGAAGAATGATAGGATCTTGCCCCCATCTAGTAGTCAAGTGAAAGTAGAAGCCCATCCTAGGAATTTTATTTCTGTTTTGAATAAAAAGAATCATGTAGTTAAACCTAAAGGCTCTGCGGTTGTGCAGCGTTCTAAACCTACCGTGAACTCTAATTTGAAATGTTGGAATTGCAACGAATGTATGTTTTCTAGTCGTCATGATTCTTGCCTTATTGACCATGTGAATGAGATGAATGCCCGAAAAAATGGATTAGAATGGAAACCGACTGGGAAAGTGTTAACCCAAGTTGGTTGGATGTGGCGCCCCACTGGTAGAACTTTCACTATAGTAGGAAATATGTGCCCTTTAACTAGGATCACTCCCACTAAAGCGAAGAAAGCGTGCCCTTTAACTAGGAGTACCAAGGCTACCAAAACACAAGTGTGTCCTTTAGCTAGGAACACCAACACTACTGTAGGAAACAAGTGCCCTTTAAATAGGTCTACTCCCACTGTAGTGCCCGCTAATAATCCAAAACCTCAGAAAATTGGAACAATAAAACCTGTTCATGGTAAAACTAACAATAGAAAACGCAGGAAATCTAAGGGCAACACAAATGTTAGCAATTCTGATAATATTATATCTGTATCTGCTAACACTCTGGAACCAATAGTTTCCAATGCATTGTATACTGTTGTTGTTGAAAACAAGTGGTTCAAATTGTTCTCTGGTATTTGGACTCTGGTTGCTCTAAACATATGACCGGAGATCGCTCTCAGCTCTGAAATTTCGTCAGCAAGTTTCTTGGTACGGTTCGATTTGGAAATGATCATATTGAAAAGATAATGGGTTACGGTGAATATCATATTGGGAATGTTATAATTTCAAGAGTGTATTATGTAGAAGGTCACGGTCAAAACTTATTTTCTGTGGGACAATTTTGTGATGCAAACCTAGAAGTTGCTTTTCGAGAGCATACATGCTTCATTCGTAATTTGGAAGGGGTTGATTTATTGAAAGGTACTCGAGGGAATAATTTGTACACTTTGTCTCTACAAGACATGATGGCCGATTCTCCCGTATGTCTTCTCTCCAAAGCAATGAAGACTAAGTCATGGTTATGGAATCGATGGTTATCTCATTTTAACTTTGACGCTATTAATCACTTGGCGAAAAACAAACTTGTTCGTGGTCTTCCTAAACTTACATTTCACAAGGATCATTTGTGTTCCGCGTGTACAATGGGGAAAAGCACTAAGAAATCATATAAACCAACACTGAAGACACCAACCAAGAGAAACTTTATCTGTTGCATATGGATCTTTGTGGACCAATGTGTGTTGAAAGTCTTAGTGGTAAAAAGTACATCCTCATTATTGTCGATGATTACTCTCGGTTTACATGGGTGAAATTTCTTACAACAAAAAATGAGGCACCTAAATTCATCATCGGATTTCTCAAGATGATTCAAGTACGTCTCAACACTACTGTCCGACGCATTCGTACAGATAATGAACCGAATGTGTGAATCAAATATTGTGTGATTATTATGAAGAAGTTGGCATATCTCATGAAACATCCGTTGCTCGCACTCCACAACAAAACGGTGTCGTTGAAAGGCGAAATCGCACACTTATGGAAGCTGCTCGAACGATTAATTTACGCAAAGGCTCCATTGTTTTTATGGGAAGAAGCAGTATCTACAACAGTTTACACCTAAAACCGATCACTAATTCGAAAACGCCATGGTAAAACACCTTATGAGCTTCTACATGGAAAAGTACCAAATTTATCATATCTTCATGTATTTGGTTCTCTTTGCTATCCAAATAATGATGGTGACAATTTGGGAAAACTTCAACCAAAGGCTGATATTGGTATTTTCACTGGTTACGCACCGCAAAGAAGGCATACCGAATCTACAACCGTAAATCTCGCAAGATCCTCGAAACTATGAATGTTGATTTTGATGAACTGATAGCAATGGCTTCTGAGCAAAGCAACTCTAAACCCGCACTTCATGAAATGGGACCCAGTAACATTAGTTCTGGTCTTGTCCCAAATAACCCTACTTCATCATCATTTACACCACCCTTGGTTTAAAAATGCGTTTTGCGATCCATTGCGCTAAAGGTCTCAAAAGCTATTGCGTGATGCGTGATGCGATTGCGAGTGCAATTTAGACGCGATGCGTTTAGTATAAAAAAGTGCAAAAATTATATAAGTATAAAATAAATGCAATAAAGTTACAAAATAAGTTACTAGCATATTTAAATTAGGCTTACAATCCCTTGTAAAACAAATAAATTGAAAGTAAAGCTTGAAAATAAAAACTTAGCAAAATGCAAAATACTATATTTTTGTTATTGTGGTTCTTTAGATGTTTGTTTAACATTTCTTCTCTTTAAAAAGCTAAAAATATATAGGTCACTTTTAAAAGGTTAAAAATTGGACAAAAATGACCTAAGTACTAGATTGCGACAATTGCTACCGTTGCTAACATTACACAAATGCGACAAATTGCGGTTTAATGCGAACGCATTTTGGGATGGCATTGCATTAGGCACCTTGATGCGAAATTTTGAATGCAACGCATTGATGCGTGCAATTTGTGCAATGATGCGCGCATTTTTAAACCAAGACACCACCTACTAGGAATGAATGGGATATGTTGTTTCAACCGTTCTTTGATGAATTATTTACTCCTCCAAGTATTGGTGCTCAAGAACCTGAGGTAATAGCTCTGGTAACCAAAGTTGTCGCTCCAGCAACCGAAGCACAATCAGACACATCTGCACCTACAATTGGTCAAGATATACCTTCAACGAGTAATTCTCAACCAGCACATGTTTCAACTACCCATGTCATGCCTATTGATGATGAAGAGGATGATGATGATCACAATTTGGAATTCGCTCAAATGCGTGAACTTCCATTCTTTGGTGTACCTATTCCCGATTCTAATCAAGTCGGGTCGTCCACCTTAGAGGAAGCTCCTACTACGGTTTACTCCAATCCACGGATTCATGAACATGACAACAAGTGGACAAAGGATCATCCTATAGATTCTATTATTGGTGACCCTAATCGTCCGGTATCCACACGAAGTCAGTTACAAGAAAATGCAATGTTTTGTCATTTTGATGCTTTTCTCACTGAAGTTGAACCTAAGACATGGCAAGAAGCTTTTACTCAATCCTGTTGGATAGAAGCTATGCAAGAAGAACTTAATGAATTTATACGTCTTGAAGTATGGGAACTTGTCCCATGCCCGGATCAAATGCAATTACTCACATTGAAATGGGTTTACAAGGTGAAATTCGACCAGTTAGGCGAAATATTGAAGAACAAAGCTCGACTAGTAGCTCGTGGATACAAGCAATTATTGGGAATCGACTTTATGGAATCCTTTGCACCTGTTGCCCGTTTGGAAGCTATTAGACTATTCCTCGCTTATGCAGCCCACATGAATATGATCGTCTATTAGATGGATATGAAGACGGCATTTCTGAATGGTGAAACCAAGGAAGAGGTCTATGTTCAACAGCCGGATGGCTTTGTGAATCCTAAATATCCTAATCATGTTTACAAGCTTAAGAAGGCTCTCTATGGGTTGAAACAAGCTCCACGCGCATGGTATGATCTATTTTCACAATTCCTCATCACGCAAGGCTTCGTTAAAGGCAAGGTGGATCCCACGCTGTTTATTCAGAAACGAGGTAAAGATATGATTATGGTACAAATATATGTTGATGATATTATATTTGCTGCCTCGACCCAAACCTTATCCGATGAGTTTGGGAAACTCATGTCTTCCAAGTTTAAGATGTCAATGATGGGCGAGGTATCATTCTTCTTAGGTCTTCAGATATCTCAGAGTCTCAGAGGCATCTTTATCAATCAATCCAAGTATGCCCTTGAATCTCTTAAGAAATATAAGATGGTATCTTGCGACCCAGTGGATACTCCAATGGTGGAACGAACTAAGCTTGATGCAGATCCATATGGAGTTGTCGTTGATCCGACACTTTATCGTGGAATGATCGGTACCCTTCTGTATATCACAACTAGTCGACCTGATCTTCAGTTTGCTATATGTATGTGTGCTCGGTATCAAACTCGGCCAACTGAGTTACACTTGGCTACTGCGAAACGGATCTTTCGATATCTTAAAGGAACCATTAATCGGGGACTCTGGTATTCGAAGGACTCTTCGATTGCACTAATGGCATATGCAGATGCGGATCACGCGGGTTGTCAAGATACAAGGCGTAGCACGAGTGGAACTTTTCAACTACTAGGAGATCGACTAATAAGTTGGGCATCGAAAAGGCAGAAAAGCGCTGCAATTTCAAGTACGGAAGCAGAATACATAGCTATGTCCGGTTGTGATTGTGGTAAAATACGTCTTTTAGGAAAAAGAGCGTATATGAGCGATAAGTATTAAATACGACGGTTTAGGAAAACCGTGTACTAATGACCCAATTAAAGTTCGTTTCCCAAGGAGGTATATGTGTGTGACTAAAATGCAATAATATTTGAGGTTAATATTTGAAAGAAGGGGATGAGAAAATAGAAGGATGAAGACGTGAATATTATTACTACGACGAATAAAATTAAAACCGTAAAAAGAGCTAAAATAAAATTAAATTCTAAAAATTCCCAAAAAATTACCAAAAATCAAATTAAACAAACTAAGAGTTTACAAATGATCAAAACTTTTTCAAACCTTTTAATTAATTAAATATTAATTTTTAAATGCTAATTAAAGCCCTAAAAATCAAAATAGTTATTAAAAAGCCCAAATAAATATTTCTCACTTTGTAAACCTCTAAAATAACCAAACAAGACTAAAAACTATTTTTTGTAAATTTTTAAACTAATTAAAACTATATAAAATGATTAAAAACTATTAAAAAACTTAAAATAATTCTAGTAATTAGAAAAATGATGATAAAATTAATCTAAGAGTTACAAAAATCCTATTTTAATGTATTATACCTAAGAAAAATATAAAACATGCAAAAATGTGAAATTTGAAATTTAATAATAAAATAATATTAAAAATCCAAAAATTATAAAAAATTCAAAAAACTTGGAAACTAGTTTATTTTAACCTAAATAATCAAAAAATGAAAGTGAAATTACTAAATTACCCCTATTGGGCCCCCAAATGGGCTAAAAACCAAAACAATCAACCTTAATGGGCTTAATGGGCCCAAAAAATCAAACTTGGCCCAAATGACCTGAAAAAGCCCTATCTGACTCAAAATTTAATTCTAAACACAAAAGTCTGAAGGCCCAAAAGCTGGTTTTGAGCTTATCACAGCTTAAATAGTCAACAGCTTATTCTTATTGGGCCAATAAGCCCATTAAGCAATAAGCCAATGCCATAAGCTCTAATTAAACACACAACCTTCTTTTGAGAAGCCTAAGAGATCTGCGAAAAGAAATTTTGAAAAAGCACACTCAATAAGCCAGAAATAAGCAAAGAAGAATTTCACTAAAAGACAAAATAGTCGGGTTAGAGTTCTAGGCTGTTACAGAAGCTGATTCTTTTTGCAAAAGCTCACAAATTGCTTAACTAAGAATAATAAATCATAAAAATCACAAAAAGCCAAGTAGAATAAGCTGTAGGAGCAAATAAGCTACCTGAAAAGCCAAATAAGCTAGTTTTCTAGCAAAAGCTTAACCAAATGACTTGTAAGCTTCCAGATTTGATATTAAGCTGAGAAAAATGACACCTATTACAAAAACCAAGTTGTTGCATGTACCAATAAGCAGTTATCAAAAATAAGCCAAATTGTGCTTATTTGACCAAAAGTCAAAGTCCTCCAAATTTCACCAAATGTTCAGGAATTGTTTGTAAGCTTGTTATAAGGAACTTTTGTGAAGAACTCAAGGTGGAGTCCTTGTGAATCAAGTGGTCAGTTGACCAAATGATGGCAGATTTTGGCAAATAAGGCTTAATAACCCAGTTAGCTTATAAGCCAGCAATAAGGCACACCAAATAGCAAGAAGCACTCACAAGAAGCACAATAACAAGTTCCAAGCAGTTAAACAACAAGGCATACACTAGAATAACAAATGCAAGCCCAAATTGAGGTGGTCACTTTGCCGATGCAATTGACCACATTAGCCAACTTTGAAAAGCTCTAGCACCCACAATAAGCCACCAAATTCAACAAACAGATACTACACAGATAGCTTATCACCTAAAATCTTCCCAAACCAGATTTCAGACCTTAGATCCAACAAACAAAGATTTTATTGGATTTGATGTGTTTGACCAATTTCAAACCACTTTTTTCAGATTTTTCCAAAACTTGAAATCCTTTTTCCAAACCTTTTGAAACTTAACCAATGACTAAAACTTGTTGCATATGACTTGTTTAGACTCCCCAAACCCTAAGAACCAAGGGCAGAAGGCCACAAGGCCTTTTGATCCAATAACCCCAAACAGCCTTGTTTTAGTCCTTTTTCAAACAAACTTTTAATTTAATCACATAACCTACTGATTTTAAGGATAAAAAAATTCAACTAGGTGACAACTAAGAGATAACAACTATAAAACACAAAGCACAAACACATGAACAACAAATCATATGGCAAAGTACAAATCAGACAAAAACATGAAAATTTTTAGAGTAAACTTAACAAGAGATTATACCTATCCCCCACAACTTCCTAGAGGGATCAACAATGCTCTTTGGACCTTGTTCAACAACTAGAACAAGACCAAGGTTCTTGAACAAAGGAGATGAGATGTGTCTTGGTTGATGGTTCAAAGAAGAACCTCAAGGGCTTTATGTCTTCAACACAAACAGCAAACAACTTATCCAAAGGTTGATAAACCTTCACTAGCTTGGTGTCAACAAGCTTGTAAGGGCTTATAGCTTTTGGATAAGGGTTAGTACAAGTAAAACAGCAAAATCAGATGACTAATTTCAAGCTTATTGCAAACTTGAAAACCTTACCAAACATGAATGTACTTAAACCACAAGATCTAATCACACTTATAACATCAAATGGAACTCAGAATTACCCTTAAACAACACCAACTTTCAAAACATAAAAAGGAATTACAATTTTCTTAAAATACCAACTTTTAAAAATTTTAAAAAGGAATTACAATGTTTAAAGAGTAAAACTGGAACAAGGCTCTCTCACAGGTTGAGGAGACCTTATATAGGCCACAAGGGCTGAGATTACAAGTGAAAACCCTAACTATGAAGTCCCTAAAATGCCCTTGAAATCTTCTAGATGCATTTGTTGTTTGAGTTGTCCAAATTCATCCTGGCTGTTCATTTTAGCTTTGTAACCAAGCAAGGAGTGTGGGCTGTTGATTTGGCCACGTGTCATTCCTTGGAGGTTAAGGTGTGATGTGATAGGTGGACGGGTTTGAATGGTGGGGTCCTTGGGTGAGTGGGATTGAGGGATTTTGGCGTGGGATGGGTTTACAAGCATGTGAATCAAGCAAGTGCCTGGGTAATTTGTTTTTACCCTTTGTTTTAAGTGAAGTGGTAACTGGGTTCTTGGGGTGAATAGTAACTCTTTTGATCCGTTTTGTGTGGAGTTGCAAAGTGTTTGGCGTAAAATTGAGTTTGAATGTTTCACTTGCACACTTTTGGTCCTTGGTCTTTGGCAGTACTAGTATAACACGTTTTTCAGCCACCAAACTCAATTTCCTTTGTTATTAAACTTCTAAACTTCACACTTTTGCCCCAAAACTTTGGCAAAAGTATTTCAAGGGTTGTTTTTGCCACTTTTGAATATTTGAAGGACTGAACTTGGACATTTTTTATCTTCAAAGGTCTTTATTGTATCTTTGACTTCATGAGGGACCATTATTGACAATTTAGAACTGATGAGGGACTAAACTTGCCAATTCTTCAAAGTTGAAGGACCATTTTGTAATTTTGACAAACTTAAGGGACCAAACTTGTAATTATGAATATACAAGGGTTTTAAGTGTCATTTACTCATAAATTGAGGATCAATCTTGTACATCTTCAAGTCTTCAAGGGTTTTTCTTGGATAAATCATGAACTACGGCCCGGTTCTTTGTACGGCTTCGTTTCTCGTGTCCGTTTTTCCATGTTTCTTGTGATCTTTTGTCTTTTTCACGATATCCATACCTAAAACACACAAGTAAACAAATACAAGCAATTATATGGTATAATTATGACATTTTATGCATTTAAAGCCCGAAAAGAACGATGAGATCATGTATAAATGCCATCTCATCACTCCCCCATACTAAGCCATTGCCGTGCCCTCGCGCAATGCTAGAATAAAGTATCTAAGCATCACCAAAATTCAATTTTATTACCCTTTATTGAAAAGTAAAAGACTTGCAACAATACTATGAAGATGTGTAAAGACATAATGTATGATCTTCATCACGTGTGTGACTTTTAGGGTCAATGAATAGAAACAAGTAAATGTACATAGAGTAAATTTTGTCATCCTTGATTGTCATACATTCCATGCTAAGTGCATAAACGAGATCATTGTTGGTACAAGTCACAATGCTAACACTACTCATACGTCCAAATTGTGTAGTACTTTTTCTCCCCGCAATCGTAGTTATTATAAAAGGAAATGGGTTTCTAGAATTTTTTAACTACTTGTCATGGATCACAAGTGATTCATATTGACTTATTTGAGTATTTATTAGTCCGAAAGTAAAGTAGCACGATTTAATCGATAGTTAGCCGAAGGACAAAATCTTTTAAAACGACTTCTCGTGTATCTCCTTAAGTTCATATCTTGGCATAAATTGTTTCAGGTTTGAGACCTTTCTCGGACCGATATTTGGAATGTACTTCATACTTCAAATCTTGGGAAAACGTTCTTGAAATTATGGTCTTCTCTTCATATATTGGAATTTCTTCACTTGACGTTTTTGAGAGATTCTTCATACTTGGACCACGACTTCATCATTTTTCTTCAACCTTTATTTTGGACTTTGATATACAACGATCCGCCTCCTTTTAAGACTTGGATATATTTATCCTCATACCTTGTAAGGGTCTTTTTGGATAGACTTTCTCCATGATCTTTAGGGGAGTAATTGCTTTTCGTCGTGTGTCTCGATCCTTCATATTGATTTAGGAATAATGATACTTCACATCATCTTGGATCTTTAGCAACAAAATAGAGCTCCTCATGCCTTGTTAGGGCCTTTTTGGATCTTCACCAATCTTCGCGTCCCGCTTCAATAAGTTATGCCTTGGCTATGAACTCTATTCGACCCCAAGCAACTTTTAAACGATCTTGTGCTAGAAGCTAAGTAACCTTTCAAATCGTACGACCTTACTTATTGCAATTATTTTTATTCCTAATGCATTGATCTTATGGGAAAAAAAGCCACAATTAAAAATACATGAGTTTTTGAAAGAACATTTTCATGTTCTACGTTTAGCATGATCACTTGTCTAACTCTATCATCTCTCGTTCTTCACTATTTAAAGACCTCTTTTTAAAGAGACTCGTGAATACTTAGCCATGCAAGTAAAAAATAAGCCAAATTTGGATTAGCTTTCATTAAGACTATAGCAAATCAAAGTTTTGGGTTTTCAAGCCACCTATAGGATCTTGCACTTTCTTGGACTTTTTCAAGTTTAGAGGATGCATTTTATAGTTTCCTTGATAAGTGACTTTCTAGGATCAATTATAGGAACTTGCGAAAAGTTCTTGTTCTTAACCCGAATGAGCTAAGACTTTCGCGTTTTAAAGTTCCCTATATAAAAGTGTAGCAAAACTTGAATTGAGCGGGTTAAGGAATGTAAAGGGCTCCAAATGCCCATCAAGTCAAAAATTAGCTCTTATTCTACCCATCGGAAAATATACATTCGTGTCTTAAAAACACTTATTAAAACTAAGAATAATTTTAAATTTGGGCTATTTTTAGCCTTATTAGTAACAAAACAAAACAAATCGTTGAAAGTTGGAAAACGTGAGGGCGTAGCAAAGCAAGTATCTATTCACCCCCATACTAAAATTAAACATTGTCCTCAATGTTTCGAGTCTAAATGTGGAGCACCCCCATACTAGAGACGAAGAATCAAATGCTTGGGATCTAGCATGGAAAGGGTGATCAACAATATATCCAAAGCCATTTATTAATTATGCTAAAAGATAATTGTTAGAACAATAAAAGATATGTCATGGATTCGTGAAAAACTTCTTCAAGCAAATGATGGAGGCTCACGTAAACGAACACGGGAGTCTTCAATCGTAGTGATGATGATGATCTAGATAACACAATCACAAACAACCACGAGACAACGAGTTGGAAGGGCACAAATCCCCTCTCATTATTTATTAGAAAGCATAAAAAGGATAAGCATGGGATCTCCCCCACGAGGCACCTCGGTTTTTTATTACCGAGTCATGAGCTCGACTCGATCCCCTCAATGCTAATTATCATTGGGGAAGGTGACTTGGTCGAGGTCATCCAATGAAGGAACTTCCCCACCAAAGTAGTGCTTAAGCCTATGTCCATTCACCTTGAAGTTAGGACCATCATCTTGAGCTAGCTCGATGGTATCATAAGGAAACACTTGTGTAATGGTGAAAGGACCCGACCAGCGAGATTTCAATTTCTCGTAAAATATCTTTAATCGAGAGTTAAAAAGTAACACTTGATCACCAACGTTAAAAACCCGGTTTTTAATCTTTGCATCATGAAACTTTTTAGTCTTTTCTTTGAAAATCAATGAATTTTCATAAGCATTATCTCTTAGTTCATCCAATTCATTCAATTATATTTTCCAGTGATCTCCCTCGGTCTTCAAGTCAAAATTAGCATGCTTAAGGGCCCAATATGCCTTATGCTCTAATTCAATGGGCAAATGACAATTCTTCCCATAGACTAACTTATAAGGAGTAAAACCGATAGGTGTCTTATAAGCGGTCCTAGAGGCCCATAAAGCGTCATCGAGTTTGTTGGACCATGAAGCACGGTTTTCTACAATCGGCCTCTCTAAAATCCTCTTCAAATCTTGGTTTGAAACCTTGACTTGCCCACTCATTTGCGGGTGATAAGCCATAGAAAGACGATGAGTAACTCCATATTTCTTTAAAACCTTCTCGAATTGGTCATTACAAAAATGGGTTCCACGACCGCTTATAATAGCACGAGGGGTTTCGAACCGAGAGAATAGTTGCTTCAAAAACTTCACTACCACACGAGCATCATTAGTAGGTAAAGCCTTAGCTTCCACCCACTTAGAAAGGTAGTCGACGACGACGAGGATATACTTGTTACCATTAGACGATGGGAACGGCCCCATAAAGTCTATTCCCCAAATGTCGAAAATCTCACACACTTGAATTATATTTTGCGGCATTTAATCATGTTGAGACGATTTTCCTTGACGTTGGCACGAATCACACGACTTCACAAGTGCGTGTGCATCACGATATATATAAGGCCAAAAGAAGCCGGCATCGAACACTTTCTTAGCCGTGAGATTAGCACCGTGGTGACCACCCGTGGGTCCCTTGTGACAAGCTCTAAGGATATTAGAAGCTTCGGCACAAAAAACATAACGTCGAAAGAGTTGATCCGCACAAACCCGAAAGAGATAAGGGTCGTCCCAAAAATAGAACTTGACGTCACGAAAGAATTTTCTCTTTTGTTGTGTCGTCATACCCTTGATTATGAAATTGCCCGCATGGTAATTTGCAATGTCGGCAAACCATGGGGTGGTGTCTTTAGAATTCACTACACCGAGAGTCTCGAGAGGAAATGCTTTGGTGATTTCCTTGTTCTCGAAAACATCTTTGTGAGGATCTTCTAGACGAGAGAGATGATCGGCCGCTAGATTCTCGGCTCCTTTTTTGTCAAGCACGGTGACATCAAATTCTTGGAGGAGTAGCATCCAACGAAGCAATCTCGGCTTAGCATCTTGCTTAGCTAAGAGATACTTGATAGCCAAATGGTCGGTATACACGATGCTTTTAGTTAAGAGGAGATAAGGTGATGCGAAAAATCTAGTTTTCCCAAAATTAACCTTTACTAGATTATAACACGGGCAGTGTACCCTTGTCAATTGTAAAATAGTATTAGCAAATATCGGGTTCGAACACAGGGACTATTTATAGTTGAAAGTATTAGTTTATAAAAACGCTTAACGAGTAACAAATTGGTTTTAGTCTTAGTGAAGACTTGCTTATAAAAACAGTGAAAATATTCAAGATTTCAAATATGGATAAAAGATACGCTTGCTTGGACCGTGAATGACTATGAGTTATTCCTTAGGTATGAAAATATCGATAAACTTCTAATGTAAAATCCTAAGTTCCTTTCGAATACCGGATTTCTCCAATTACCTAACCATGCAACGATTCCTTTCGAATACCGTTAACACCTCAAGTAATTGTGCATAAAGTTTCAAGCTGATGTGTGAGAATTAATTAATAAGCTTCCTTTCGAATAGCTTACTAACTCCTAAACCGATTTCTCTTAATTTAGTAGCTAGCGTTTGTGTGAATATCTACTTGTAAAAATTGTTGTTAATGACTCCTTTCGAATATCATTCACTTATAATCAACTAAAGACAGGCCGATTAATTCGTTCCTATTTTAGTAAAAATTACGGATTCCTTTCGAATACCCGTTTTTAGACTACCAAACAAGAGTATAAACAATTTTGACAAGATAATTAAGTTATTAACCCAAACGGATCCCCAATTAATCTCAACAAATCAATCGAATTTCCAACCCAAAATCTAACACATAAACATCGCATAATCCAAGCAAACGTATAAAGAAATTAGCTACTCATGATTGTAACAAACACAATTGAATATGTAAAAGACATACTTTAATCTTGCTATTAAAATGATAGAAGATGAATACCAAATTGAGAAAGAGGTTCCAATGATCTTCAAAGTAACAAAGTAAAAACTTGAAGTAACAATCGTTCAATAGAAACTTATGATGATAATGAAAATGATGCTAAAGCTTGATGATGATGATTCTTGAATTATATCTTCAAGAATGGATGTGTGTAATATGGATGTTGAGTGTATGATGATATGAATGGATCCTCATCTTGTGTGGATGTTGTGTTCCTTAAATACTCCTCCTGGGACATCAAAAAACGTCTAGCAATAATGTCCCATGATGTCCACTAACTCTTTAGCTTCCCCCTTAATGAGAAATAAAAACAGAGTTTGTAACTGCAAAAAGACCAGTTGCGCCGCAACTGAATGGTCTTGCGCCGCAACTCTTGTTCCGCAAGTGCCAAGTCCTGTAGCTTCTTTAGTTGCGCCGCAACTCTTGAGTCTTGCGCCGCAATTGGCGATCCGAGAAACCATGATCTGTAGCAACTTCTGTTGCGCCGCAACAGGTATGTCCTGCGGCGCAACTCTTGATCCGAGGCTGAACTGATTTGGGTGTAAAACTTTTGCTTTGCCCCTTTTGGTCCCAAATCTTTACAGCAACATGAGCAGATTTGATGAGCCTTTACCAAGTAGCTGCTCGCTCTTGGGCTAGCCAGTCTTTCTGGTGGAATAAGCATCACCCTGGGAGACTAGAACCCAGCCCAACTCTTAGAACGTGAATCAATGGTGAGTGGGGGTACCCTGATGATTTTAGGCAAACCATCACAGCCGTCAACGGATTTGATATGTCTTTACCAGAAGCCGTACCCTTCTGGACTCGCCAATTCTTAGCAATGAAGCATCGGTGAATTGAACACCCTATAGCTTTAAGCAAGCTATTACAGCTATCAACGGATTTGATAAAATCTTTACCAAGAGCCGTACCCCCTTGGATTAGCCACTTTTCAGTCTAGGACCATGGCAAGTGAAAACCATCCAGTTTTGGGTAACCTGGCAACCATCAACGGATTTGATGTGTCACACCAAGAGCCGTACCCTCAAGGTGAATCAACTCTTTCTTGTCGGTAAGACATGGTGAGTTGAGAACCTACAAAACACACTTTACACAAAATATAAGCAATATGGGGTCTATCCATTACGTTTAGGACACAAAACATAACAAATATCGCTATGAAAAACTCGTATAAATGAGCGATATCAAACCCCCCATACTTAAGCATTTGCTTGTCCCTAAGCAAATCCGACTCAAACCGTAATGTTTTTTTTTTTTTTTTTTTTTTTTTTTTTTTTTTTTTTTTTTTTTTTTTTGAAAGACTCTAAATGACTCAAATGGGACTAAAATAAACGTTATAGGGGACAAAACTAACTAATTTCCCGACTCACCCCCCCATACTTGACTAACACATTGTCCCTAATGTGTTCCATCAAAAGAAAATCTAACTAAAAGGGGAATTAAAATAAAATTAGAAAAATAAAAGGGAAAAGAAAAAAATAACACCGTGCGAGTTCCGATTGATGAGGTCTGAATTCCGAGTCTACTCCGCACGTGCTGAACTTAATGCCAGTCTTAAACACAACTGAAAAAGAAAAAGTACAACAACAATCAAAGAAGCCCCACAAACGGCTTCAACTTCTTCACTCATCATCCGTAGGTGGTGGTTGGTACCACATGGGAGGTGGGTTGTATTCAGTCCACCCACTTGCTGCCTCGGAATTCTGCACATGATACTGGGAAGTGGCCATATAATCCCACATGGGCTGGTATCGCTGCATGTGGTACTGCGTGTAATCCCCAAACTGGTGCAAATCTGAGCGGGTCCTCTCGACCTCTGTTCTGAGCTGATGAACCTCCGCATATGTCTCATCCACTCGGTGCCCAATCCTATACAATTCCTGCATCATAGGATTAAAATCAAACTGCCCAGGTTGTGGGGGAACTGCTCCTGCTGCGTTTGCATTACCCGTTTCTTCCTCATACTCTTCCTCAGCATCGTCACCCTCCTCCTCTTGCACATGACCAACATACACTCGGTTTGCGGTTACAATATTTGCTCGTTGCAAATCATTCATTGTAAACGTCTTCCATCCCACCGGTGTACCGCACCTTTGAATCCCCGCCTGATTTAGAATACCCAAATTCCTTGCAATCCTCGTAATAAAGTGGCCACAAACCATAGGCCCTGCAGCTTGTCGTCCTGACCCTTTATCGCTCATATACTCAACCAATGCCCACGGGGCATTCACAAACTGATTCGGGTCCCTCTTTGCGAAGAAAAACAAAAGCCACAAATCATCAAGATACACCTTGTCCTGATGCTGAAATCGGTGCAAGAATGAATTAGAGATACCTTTTTCAAGCACTCTAAGTATCGGATCCGTCAGATTGTTTGCTTTGTTGGTGCGTGCGTGAGGCCTATGTCCGGACAAATCAAACCATACCTCATCTTTCCTACCCCGAATTGCATTCCAGTCCCAACTTCCCTCACAAATATAATTTGGCATATTGGATTTATCCATATATTCAGCTTCCGTGAATAAACCCGCCAAATACCCAAACTGTGGTAGGGTGACCTCATGAGCTCGCCCCCCTAACCGAAACTGAATTATCTCGGCACCATAAACTTCATGACTATGATCCGGAACCGGGTCAACTGTCAAAGTAGAGTAAAATTCGAGACAGAGTTCTCGATAAATTTTCTCCCGGACACTAAATGCTCTCCTCCAAACGTCCACCTCAAAAGGTGGCGCCCCTGCCCTGCTTATAAACTGAGTAGTCAAAAACGGATTCAACTCAGCAGTTATTCCCAAGTTATCTAGCATACCCCTATCTAAGAACTTCGGGGGATGAACCGCTTTATTCTGAAGCAAGGCCAAATTGTTATTAAACCGGATCTTTTCATCAGCTGTGCATCCCGGCCATTTTAGCCAAGGGTGCACTTCTTGTCTCATGAGCATGGATTCAGCGGATGGAACCGATGAGTGGGTCACTCGAGGTGCTCTGGATGATTCTCCCATCTCTGGCTCCTCAACAGCTTGACGTTTGCCCTACAAAAACAAACAACAACAACAACGAAACAAAACTACATTGTTAGAATCCTATTATTCTGTCTCGGGCTCTTTCTTGCGCCGCAGCTATTCCCTCTTGCGGCGCAACTGGGTGTTTTCTGGGCAAAAACTGCAGCAACAAGGAACCCCAAAAAGACCAAATCTAAACCTAAAAATCCTAACACTAAACGATATTAGGCCTAATTAACTTATGTTACTAATTAACTAATCTTAATACTAAAGAACCCTAATTAAAAACTTTCCCCCAAATTAATTGTACATCAAGAACCCTAATTAAAACTAAAATTAAGAATTTAAAAGGAATATACAACATACCGATCTCCTCATGAATGAATTGATTGATTTTTAAGAAAAGATTTGATGAAAATTCGAAGATGGAGATTAGTGTGTGTTTTTGTGTGTTTGCTGCGGCGCTAAGATTGTGTGAGAGAAATAATATGTGTGAGGGTTTTTAAAAGATAAGAAACTGATGTTTATCCACACATGAATGTCTTGCGGCGCAAGACAACTAGTTGCGGCGCAACTGTATACACGCAATTTATCAACCACCCTCGAATCCGGACTTGCGGGGCAAGACCATGGGTTGCGGCGCAGCTAAATAAACACCAAAATTACAACTATTTTCGTATCCTAACTTGCGGCGCAAGACAGAGGAGTTGCGGCGCAACTCTTGATCCGAGATGTTTTCCTTCTAAGTGACTTAAACACTAATACTAAAACATACTATAAAAAACTCCTAAGTTACTAAAATAACTAAAGTCAGTAAAAATAATCAAAATAAGAGAAGTTAAAAGAGAAATGATACAACAAACCGGGGTTTAATCCGGAAATGCTCGTTTTTTTCCTCGAGTCATGAGCTTGACTCCTCGTTGTGCCGAGAATCTAGAACGGGTAAAACCCATCCTCCATCGTCATACCGTTCTCCTCATCTTCCTCATGATATAGCTTGACTCTTTGACCATTAACAATAAATGATCCGCCCTCATCCGTTTCTAACTCCACATATCCACTCGAAAAGACCCGTCTCACCAAATACGGACCCGTCCACTTTGATCTCAACTTAGGTGCTTTAAATTTGTACTTCGATTGAAACAAAAGCACCTTGTCCCCTTCCTTAAACTCTTTCCGCCTAATTTTCAAATCATGGACCATCTTAGTTCTTGCCTTATAAAGAGCGGAATTCTCGTATGCGTTCCATCTTAACTCGTCTAGCTCATGGAGTTGTAAAAATCTAGTTTCGCCACTAGCTAGTAAATCCATGCTACATTCTTTAAGCGCCCAATATGCCTTATGCTCTATCTCCATGGGTAAATGACACGTTTTCCCATATAGCATCTTGAACGGGGTGGTCCCAATCGGAGTTTTGTAAGCTGTCCTAAATGCCCATAATGCTTCATCCAATTTCTTTGACCATAAAGACGGATTATTGTTGACCGTCTTTTCCAAAATCCGTTTAATCGCCCGATTGGTGTTTTCGACTTGCCCACTTGTTTGAGGGTGGTAGGAAGTCGAAAACCGGTGTTGTACCCCATATTTCTTCAAAACTTTTTCCATTTGGGTGTTTGCAAAATGGGTTCCCCGATCACTTATCAAAGCTTTTGGCATGCCAAACCTACAAAACAAACTTCGTAAAAAATCAATAACAACGTTAGCATTATTAGTAGGTAGTGCCTTTGCCTCGACCCATTTTGATACATAATCCACCGCCACCAAGATGTAGACATTTTTGTTCGACGGTTTAAACGGCCCCATGAAATCAATTCCCCAAATATCAAAAACTTCGCACACTTGTATACTTTGTTGCGGCATCTCGTCTCGTTTCGTAACCGTACCTTGCCTTTGACACGAATCACATGTCCTCACTAAGGTGTGTGCTTCCTTAAAAATAGTAGGCCAATAGAAACCCGCATCAAACACCTTTTTTCCCGTCACGGTTGGACCATAATGCCCTCCCGTTGGACCATGGTGACATTCATCGAGAATTCGCCTTGTATCGGCTCCATAAACACACCTTCTCACCATTCCATCGGCACACATTCTAAATAGAAACGGCTCCTCCCAAAAGTAATACTTGGCATCCGAGTATAGCTTTTTCCGTTGTTGATAAGTAAGCAATCTACTAACGACTCCACCCGCTAAATAATTGGCTATGTCGGCGTACCAAGGACCCCGTTCACCAACTGCTTTTCCAACAAATGCCAATCTTTCATCCGGAAAGGTGTCTCGAATATCCTCCTCATTCAAAGCTCCAAGACTCGGATTCTCCAAACGGCTCAAATGATCCGCCGCCACATTTTCTCTACCCCGCTTATCTTGGATCTCCACATCAAATTCTTGCAAAAGTAAGATCCACCTAATCAATCTCGGCTTCGCATCTAACTTTGAAAACAGAAACTTCAAGGCCGAGTGATCCGTGAACACTACCGTTTTACTCAATACCAAATAAGACCGAAATTTATCGAACGCGAACACAACAGCTAGTAACTCCTTCTCGGTAGTGGTATAATTTTGCTGAGCTTCGTTCAATGTCTTGCTTGCAAAATAAATCGGCCTAAAATGTTTCTCAATCCTTTGACCCAATACCGCCCCTACCGCAAAATTGCTCGCGTCACACATCAACTCAAAGGGTAGATCCCAATTTGGCGAGATTAGAATAGGTGTGTTCGTTAATCTTTCCTTCAACAATTCAAATGCCTTCATAAAATCCTCCGAAAATTCGAACTTTGTATCCTTCTCTAACAAACGAGTCATCGGCCTAGTTATCTTTGAAAAATCCTTAATAAACCGCCTATAAAACCCCGCGTGTCCTAGAAAGCTTCTAACTGATTTCTCGTTCGTTGGAGGTGGTAACTTTGCTATAACTTCAATCTTTGCTCTATCAACCTCAATTCCCGCCTTAGAAATTTTGTGCCCCAATACTATTCCTTCCTTCACCATGAAATGGCATTTTTCCCAATTAAGCACCAAATTTGTTTCTTCGCACCGTGCCAGCATCTTATCTAAACTCTCTAAACATCCATCGAATGAACTCCCATAAACCGAAAAATCGTCCATAAAAACCTCCATGGAATTCTCAATCATATTCTGAAAAATCGCCATCATACACCTCTGAAATGTTCCCGGTGCATTACATAACCCAAATGGCATCCGTCTATAAGCAAAGGTGCCGAAAGGACAAGTAAATGTTGTTTTCTCTTGGTCCTCGGGGTCAATTGGAATTTGAAAATAACCCGAGAAACCATCAAGGAAACAATAAAACTCGTTCCCCGCCAACCTTTCTATCATTTGATCCATAAATGGCAATGGAAAATGATCCTTTCGAGTCGCCTCATTTAACTTCCTATAATCGATACAAACCCTCCAGCCCGTCACTGTTCTTGTCGGTACCAATTCATTCTTTTCGTTCAACACCACAGTCATTCCACCTTTCTTGGGCACACAATGTACCGGACTAACCCAGGGGCTATCCGCTATCGGGTAAATTATACCTGCATCCAAAAGTTTAACAATTTCCTTCTTGACCACATCCTGCATATTCGGGTTAAGTCTCCGTTGTCTTTGGACGACAGGTTTTACATCATCTAAAAAGTTAATTTTATGTTTACAAAAATCAGAACTTATACCCGGAATATCAGAAATACGCCAAGCGAAAGCCTTTTTATGGCTTTTAAGGACCGTTAGTAATTTAATCTTTTCGTCTTCCAAAAGTGAAGACGAAATAATAATTGGGAGACTAGAATTACCATCTAAGAATGCATACTCGAGATGTGCTGGCAATTGCTTAAGTTCCAAATCCTTCGGAGGATCCTCAATAGAAGTCTTGATCCTCTCCCCGTCGTTAACCACCAACTCCTTCACTTCATCCGAGCTTCCCTCTTCATTCGCCTCTTCTTTAACAATGGAATTCAGCCTTTCCATTTCCGCCTCTGCTTCCAAAATGCCTTCCCAATCGAGGTCATAAGCTTCATCTATAACATCAATTCTAAAACAAGATTCATCAGTAGAATATGAATGTTTCATTGCTTGATTCAAAGAAAATGTTGCCCTTTCATCACCCAAACCCAAAGAAATTTCGGTATCCCGAACCCGGATGATAGCATCCGCGGTGTTCAAAAATGGTCTACCCAAAATGAGAGGAACTTTTTCATCCTCCTCCATTTCAAGAATAACAAAATCCACGGGATATAAAAATTCTCCAACCCGTATGAGCATATTTTCGGCAATACCCAATGGATATTGATAAGATCGATCGGCCAATCTTATACTCATACGTGTTGGGGTTAAAACACTTGAAGACAATTTAGTGTAAATAGAGTAGGGCATTAAGTTAATGCTTGCCCCTAAATCCGCTAATGCACTAAAAGTAAGTTTATCATTAAAAGTGCAAGTTAAGAGAAAACTTCCGGGATCTTCAAGTTTCGGTGGAATAGATCTCTTCACAATTGCTGAACATTCGGCATTTAAGAACGCGGTGGTTTTCTCCATGTAATCACCTTTCCCACTCACAAGTTCCTTCATGAACTTTGCATAATTTGGCATACCCGCAATAAGATCAACTAAAGGAACATTAATCTTAACAGTCTTCATTAACTCGATGAATTTCCCGTATTGTTCCTTTTTCTTTTCTTTTCGAAGTCTATGCGGATATGGGATATGTGGCTTATATGGCCCTTTTTGTTCGATTTCCGGCTCTTTTCCTTTATTATCACCCTTTGGTTCCTTCCCAGGTCTCGACTCCATTTCTATCTCTTCCTCGTCGTCCGAATCACTATCTATGGGTTCCTGGCTCATTTTGAAATCTCGGACCACCAGTTGCGGTGCAACTCCATCCTCTTGCGGCGCAAGTGGTTGGTCATTGACAATTGGGTTTCCTTCGGATGACGAGTTGCGGCGCAAGTCCCTACTATTGCGGCGCAACTTGTCTGTTTCAGCTGTTTTTCCTGTTTTGTCTTTATTTAGCACCAATTCTCGGTTCCCCCCATACTTAGGTCCAGACCTAGTCTCCACAACGTTCACATGCTCATCACGATTATTTGGTGTTACATACTTCGACCCTTGGTTCGATGATCCTCCGGTGTTGTTTTGATTTTGCCTCGGATTTGGTTGGGTTGAACTTGGCATTTGACCCGTTGGTCGGTTCGAGAACTTTTCACTTAATCTTTCAAATTTTCGCTCCAAGTCTTGCATGTTAGCTTGGGTGTTCCGTTGGTTTTGCTCCCATTTTGCGGTGAATCCTTTCATGGAGTTAGCCATCATATCATTAGCTGCCTTTTGGGAGTAGACAAAATCTTTCATCATTTCCTCAAAATTCTGTTCGGTATGCTCCTCCTTTTGTTTCGATTGGTTGGGTTGAAATCTCGCCTCATTTCTGTTTCCCTGATTCTTATTTCCATACCCACTATTTCCCCGGTTTTGATACCCATAGTTGGCATAGTTAGCCTCCTCAGATTTCGGCTCACAATCATCCGTGTAGTGAGGTCCCCCGCATTTCCCACAACCGTTCTTCACTAAGTGTACATCTTTTTCCAAACGACCCATTCGGTTTTTCATTTCCTTACCCAAGGCTTTAATCTCGTTCACCACTTCTTTGTTGCTACCACTACTACCTCCTTCTTCAACTTGGTTTACCGTTCCTCTGGTTCTCCTATTCCTATTAATCCGATCCCTAGCAATATGAGCTTGAACTTGATCTTCCATCATTCGGTGAGCCTCGTTTGGTGACTTGTATAAGAAACTGCCACCACCCGCCAAATCCAAGTCATGTTGAGAACGACTATCCAAACCGTAGTAGAAGATATCAATAACTTCATCCTTATCTAAATCGTGCCCATGGCAGTTCCTTAACAATTCCTTAAGCCTAATCCAAGCACTTGTTATGGACTCGTTGTCCCATTGTTGAAAAGAACGGATTTGATTCAATAGCTTCCTGCGCAAAATAGGTGGAAAAAATCTTGTTACAAAAAGCTCCCTCATTTCTTCCCAAGTTGCAATCGTACCCGGCTCTAATTCATTAAACCATGTTTTCGCCTCTCCCGTGAGAGACAATGGAAACAAACTTAGCATAACGCTTTCCTCTTGACCCTCTCCATATCGAAACATTCTACATGTCTCTATGAAACTCGCCACATGCTTGTGTGGGTCGGACTTGAAATGTCCGTCAAAAGTGCTATCTTGAATCATCTTTAAGTGATGACCTTTAACAGAAAATTCATCCCCCAAAACTGGTGCCACAATAGCCGACCCATTCGTCTGTGGTACTATCCTATTCCTATCGATCATCGGTATGTCAAAAGGATTGGGTGGGTTGTCTAGTCTAATATCATCGTCTTCGTGGTCTGTCATTTCTTCTTCAAAAACTAGTTCAACTTTATCCTCGGAGGATATGCTTTCACTATAAACTACCGAAGCGGCTGCTCCTAAACCCCGTTTCCTCAAAAGTTTTTCCGGATCCGAAAGAGGACTTTGCACTTGTTTCCCTTGGGATCTCGTGTACATACACAATCAATAATCCTGAAAATCACAACACAAACAAAAATACCCGTGAAAAATATTCAAACAAGTAATCAAACAATAAACTAAAAACTTCAACTAAATCAAGTCCCCGGCAGCGGCGCCAAAAACTTGATGCGAAAAATCTAGTTTTCCCAAAATTAACCTTTACTAGATTATAACACGGGCAGTGTACCCTTGTCAATTGTAAAATAGTATTAGCAAATATCGGGTTCGAACACAGGGACTATTTATAGTTGAAAGTATTAGTTTATAAAAACGCGTAACGAGTAACAAATTGGTTTTAGTCTTAGTGAAGACTTGCTTATAAAAACAGTGAAAATATTCAAGATTTCAAATATGGATAAAAGATACGCTTGCTTGGACCGTGAATGACTATGAGTTATTCCTTAGGTATGAAAATATCGATAAACTTCTAATGTAAAATCCTAAGTTCCTTTCGAATATCGGATTTCTCCAATTACCTAACCATGCAACGATTCCTTTCGAATACCGTTAACACCTCAAGTAATTGTGCATAAAGTTTCAAGCTGATGTGTGAGAATTAATTAATAAGCTTCCTTTCGAATAGCTTACTAACTCCTGAACCGATTTCTCTTAATTTAGTAGCTAGCGTTTGTGTGAATATCTACTTGTAAAAATTGTTGTTAATGACTCCTTTCGAATATCATTCACTTATAATCAACTAAAGACAGGCCGATTAATTCGTTCCTATTTTAGTAAAAATTACGGATTCCTTTCGAATACCCGTTTTTAGACTACCAAACAAGAGTATAAACAATTTTGACAAGATAATTAAGTTATTAACCCAAACGGATCCCCAATTAATCTCAACAAATCAATCGAATTTCCAACCCAAAATCTAACACATAAACATCGCATAATCCAAGCAAACGTATAAAGAAATTAGCTACTCATGATTGTAACAAACACAATTGAATATGTAAAAGACATACTTTAATCTTGCTATTAAAATGATAGAAGATGAATACCAAATTGAGAAAGAGGTTCCAATGATCTTCAAAGTAACAAAGTAAAAACTTGAAGTAACAATTGTTCAATAGAAACTTATGATGATAATGAAAATGATGCTAAAGCTTGATGATGATGATTCTTGAATTATATCTTCAAGAATGGATGTGTGTAATATGGATGTTGAGTGTATGATGATATGAATGGATCCTCATCTTGTGTGGATGTTGTGTTCCTTAAATACTCCTCCTGG
Source organism: Glebionis coronaria (assembly GCA_025667525.1). Taxonomy (NCBI): domain Eukaryota; kingdom Viridiplantae; phylum Streptophyta; class Magnoliopsida; order Asterales; family Asteraceae; genus Glebionis; species Glebionis coronaria. The sequence goes on from CM046874.1 coordinate 651,877,359, forward strand.
GACATCAAAAAACGTCTAGCAATAATGTCCCATGATGTCCACTAACTCTTTAGCTTCCCCCTTAATGAGAAATAAAAACAGAGTTTGTAACTGCAAAAAGACCAGTTGCGCCGCAACTGAATGGTCTTGCGCCGCAACTCTTGTTCCGCAAGTGCCAAGTCCTGTAGCTTCTTTAGTTGCGCCGCAACTCTTGAGTCTTGCGCCGCAATTGGCGATCCGAGAAACCATGATCTGTAGCAACTTCTGTTGCGCCGCAACAGGTATGTCCTGCGGCGCAACTCTTGATCCGAGGCTGAACTGATTTGGGTGTAAAACTTTTGCTTTGCCCCTTTTGGTCCCAAATCTTTACAGCAACATGAGCAGATTTGATGAGCCTTTACCAAGTAGCTGCTCGCTCTTGGGCTAGCCAGTCTTTCTGGTGGAATAAGCATCACCCTGGGAGACTAGAACCCAGCCCAACTCTTAGAACGTGAATCAATGGTGAGTGGGGGTACCCTGATGATTTTAGGCAAACCATCACAGCCGTCAACGGATTTGATATGTCTTTACCAGAAGCCGTACCCTTCTGGACTCGCCAATTCTTAGCAATGAAGCATCGGTGAATCGAACACCCTATAGCTTTAAGCAAGCTATTACAGCTATCAACGGATTTGATAAAATCTTTACCAAGAGCCGTACCCCCTTGGATTAGCCACTTTTCAGTCTAGGACCATGGCAAGTGAAAACCATCCAGTTTTGGGTAACCTGGCAACCATCAACGGATTTGATGTGTCACACCAAGAGCCGTACCCTCAAGGTGAATCAACTCTTTCTTGTCGGTAAGACATGGTGAGTTGAGAACCTACAAAACACACTTTACACAAAATATAAGCAATATGGGGTCTATCCATTACGTTTAGGACACAAAACATAACAAATATCGCTATGAAAAACTCGTATAAATGAGCGATATCATAAGGTCAGAATTTCTCAAAAGCATAGACCACGGCAAGGAATTCCTTTTCCGTTGTGGTGTACTTTAATTGAGCCTCGGTCATCGTCTTACTAGTATAATGGATAGGACGGAAATTCTTTTCATAGCGTTGCCCTAAAACGGACCCTATAGCATAATCACTTGCATCGCACATGATTTCAAAGGGTAATTCCCAATTAGGAGCAACAAGAATGGGAGCTTTGTTAAGTTTCCTTTTGAGAGTTTCGAAAGCTCTAACACAATCCTCATTGAAATTAAAAGGAGCATCCTTCTCGAGAAGGTGTCTCATAGGTCGAGAGATTTTCGAAAAGTCTTTGATGAAACGATGATAAAAGCCCGCGTGGCCTAGGAAACTCCTAACTCCCTTCAATGCTTACCAATACGTCATCACTAGCACCTTGTTGTGATTGTTCTAGTGCTAACTTAAGTGCTTGGTCGGCATTCAGCTACGTTCACAATATTTCTCCATCTTCCCTAAGGACTACTAATTCTAGCTATGGAATGTCCTTGGGAAGATTCCTCCGGTTCAAGAGGAATCATTGGACTTTAACCTATCCTACCATCCTTATGTCACCACAATCTTCACCGTCGTGAATAGAGATGTTTTGGGTAAGTGTATGTCACCATGAAATCCATTTTGAAGTGCAAATCCATTTTGCTCCCCCTTAAAATATGCCACGATATCCGAAAACATTTCGCACATGTCGGGATGAGCTAGCACGTTAAGTCAAACCATTTGTGATTAATCATTTCCCATATTAAATCACATTTTCTCCCCCATATTAAAAATATTAACCCAATCGTTGTTTTTAATATCAATTGATTTAATAGCATTTTAAGAAAATTTGGGAAGAAAAATACAAAGCCAAGTATCTTGATGAATTACACAAGCTCCCCCTCAAATTAATTAGGGTGTACTTGAAACATGAATTAAATACCTTTTAAACACAAGTGTAAGGTATTTATCACGTGCAAAGATCATATATGATAATGTATTCACAAGATTAGCAATTTACGAGGTTGGACCTGAATGATGGAGAACATCATATGAAAGAAGCACATGGTTCTTGTTCACGAATGTTGGTCTTCCTCGTAACTTCTGAAATTATCTTCTCCTTTACACCACATGGACAATTTGATATCGTTGTCTTGACACCAACTTGTGAACATTGGTACTTTCGGCATCGAAGAGTCTGAACGCTTGACAATTGCTCCCCCTCAATTGTTGACCCGTGTTCTACTTAAAGAGCTGTAGTCGCCGTTTGAATAGTCGCATCGTCTAGTATGTAGATATCAATTGCAACGAACTTCGGATTGTGGAGTTGATAATTTCGGATTCTGAAGTCAAAGCTTTCCGGTGAAATGCTTGACTTTAATGTGAAAAGCGGGTTACTGTCGGAAATAATAGCAGACCATTTTGAGCATGTTTTAAATCTTTTAAACTTCTGCTCGAACTTTATTTACAACCCCGTGTCATTACTAAATGACATTTCTAGGTTCGTAAATATTATCGATTCCAGAAGACATGCTCTTTTTATCAAAACATTTTGAACACATAATTTTGAAAGATTTAGAAAAATATTTTGACAAATTCTTGAAAATTTGTGTTCCAAGTTTTGAAAAACATTTTCTTGAGCTTAAGATGTTGAATATCTTACAAACCGAGCTCAAGTCCGAGAAGTTGTAAACTTCCCATTGTTAAGGATAAGTTACCATCGGCGATAAACTTTCCTTCTATCTGAAGGACGAGTCCTAAGCTGACATTTACTTAGAAGTCGTTTTCATGAGCTTGAAAACTTTGACTGTTTTAAAGGAAATCTCATGACCGAGAAAGGTTAATTTCTCGTTATGAGGAAAAGTTCTCTTATTTAAAAGATACACTTTCCTTTCTGAGCTTAAAACTTCGAATGTTTTAATACAATCTCATGACCGAGAAAGGTTAATTTCTCGTTATGAGGATAAGTTATCATAAAAGATAATCTTTCCTTTAATTTAAGTTCGAGTTACAATCTGACATTTAACTGTAAGTCATTGTGCATGAGCTTAAAAACTTCGAATGTCGAGAAAAATTAATTTCTCGTTGTAAGGATAAGTTTATCATCGGCGATAAACTTTCCTTTATTTGAAGAACGGGTCATCATCTGTTATTTAATCATGAGCCTTATACACGAGCTTAAAACCTTTGAATGGTTTTAGGATAAGCTCGTGTGCAAGAAAACTTAATTTCTTGTTAAGAGGGTAAGTTATCGTTGCGTAGATAAACTTCCATGTCTCTGAAGTCCGGGTCATCGTATGTCATTTAACAAGGAGCCATTGTGCACAAGCTTAAAAACGTTGAATGTTTTTGATATTAGCTCATGCCCGAGAAAAATTAATTTCTCGTTGTTAGGATAAGTTTATCATCGGCGATAAACTTTCCTTTCTTTTGAGCGCGGGTTACAGACTGTCATTTATCTATAAGCCTTGTTCACGAGCTTAAAACCATTGAATAGTTTAAATGTAAGCTCGTGTCAGAGAAAATTTAATTTCTCATTTTAAGGATAAGTCATCATCGGGATGAACTTTCCTGTCTTTTGAGAGCGAGTTACAGTCTGTTATGTGACTGTAAGTCCTCTGTTGATAAGCTTAACCATGAATTCCCTGAGACACTAGTTTCTCCGATATCTGCTTCTTCAGCAACCAAACTCTGAGAGTATCCTTAGTTGAACGGTATACAATGATTGGACCGCTTCGTTCTTTTGGAACATCAACTTTGGTACTTGCATTCTCATTAGGAATTTGCATGCTTTGATATGGGTTAGCAATATCAATTTTAGAACCATGCGGGGATTCACAGTTTTCTTTTATGGTGCCAGAGGTGGCCTGAGGGGATGATTCACTTGTCTTAGTTGGCAAACGTTTCCTTTTACAGAAAACCTTAAGATCAGGCTTAAGTGATGTATCATCCTTTGCAATTTCCTCCCTAGTAGTCTTAGTAGAATAAGAGACAATCCTAGTTAAAGGGCACTCGTTTCCTACAAGAGTGAAAGTTCTACCAGTAGGGTGCCACATTTTACCAATGGGTTTGATTTTAGCGACCCACTGGGATTTAAGTCTAGCACGGGAGTTCACCGCATTAAGTAATTTCTTGATACAAGAATCATGATTTGCCGTAAAGACACATTTTCTACATGTTTTACAAGTAGCATATTTAATGTCCGAGTAATTCTAGATGATTGATCGATGCTCCTAGGAGACGTCATGCTATGGTTAGCAGTGTTGGGTAATCTAGAAGACACCTGACTAGGTTGGACATTGCTATCTCTTACATGTGTCTTTTGAATAGCTTTCCTTTGACCAAAATCATGGCGCACATCATTTGAACTAATCTAGACGTGTTCTTTGAACTATTCTTAGAGAAATTAGAGGCAATCATGTGATTAGGTCTTGCTAAAGCTGTTTTGATCACATTGGGCCTAGTTGTTGGAGTGGCTGTTCTAGAAATATGAACCGTATCAACTTGGGAGGCAAACCGCGGTCTCGAGGATTGTGATCGCTCGGATCTAAATGCAGTAGGTTGTCTGACAATCAATCGTCTGACGAACTGATTTGTGGGCGGTTTCCCCAAGATTGATGGTTTTTCAAGCTTAGTGTCCACACTAGGTCCTCTAGTTTTCCTTAACTCATTTTTTAACGCAGCTATGGCAAAGACCTTTTCCTAAACTTGAGCTTTTAACGTTTCATTTTCTTTGAGCAATCTATCTTGGGAGGTCAATTTAGACTCCAGTAACTGAATTTGTTTCAAAAGATTATCCTTTTCAGCTTTAGAATCTAAAACTTTTTGATCTAATTTTCTTTCAAGAACAACGTTTGACTTTTCAAGTTTTTCAAAGTACGTTTCAAATTTGTCCGTTTTCTTAGACAAGTTTGGCATCCTCAAGATCTTTTGATTGTTGAGCTACAATCGTTTCGAGCTCTCTAATCTTGGAATCAGAAGCAGTCAATGAAGCGGTTATAAGATAATTATCATGATGTCTAGCATTTTGAACAATTTCTCCCCCATTATGACTCACATCGGATGAATCAGAAGTGGTATTGCTATCACTCTTCTCCATCCCATGTTTGTCATAATTAGGTTCAGAATGCTCAATATGCGGCATGTCATCAATATATATATCATAAAAAACATTACATTGTACCATGTTTGCCGGCTCTTCGTCATAAACGGGTAAGGTGTCATCAAAAGAGATCTCGTGAACATTCCCTGACGTGCCACTGGTATCATGTTGTCCTCCTGATTCCGTGCTCTTGTCATCGTTAGGCTCCAAGTTGTCAACCGTATGACCATTCTCCTCTTGCATTTGCATCATAGATTCTTGTAGTCCATTATCACACGCTTGCTGAAGTCGAGATCTTTCATAAACCGAAGACGAGACCGATGTCATGAGTTTCAATATGGTACCACGGAAATCTCGAAGCTCGGTATGTGTATCTCGAAGAAATGATTGGCAAATCACTAAACTTTCAGACTTGATGATATTGAATTGGAGGAAAGGCGTGAGTTGTGTCACAAGAGTCTGATATGCAAGTGCTGATGCAGAGTGATTAAATTTTTCATTGTTGAGTTGCTCGGCGAGTTGGGTCAACGCGAGGAATATTGAGTCGATGAATATATGACGATCTTGACCAAAGATTGTCACAAATTCGCTCCCTCCTTGAATCCATGAAAGAGTGACAAGATGAGACTGAAGCATTCGAAATGAAGTGATGCCACTTCTTCTAGCGTTAGCTTGCACGTGATGCAATTTCTGCAAGTCTCCCTCTCGAAAATTGAATTCAAAGACTCCATTGAATTTTGTGGTTGTTTTCGTGATTTTTCAATTCGTGAAGAAATTTAGAAGCAGAAATTCACGGAATATGACAAAACCAACAAAAAATCCGTAAACAACTCTTAAAAAAAATCCTCGTTTGATAATATATCTCTTTTCTCGGCTCAAAAATTGTTGTCGGCTCAAACGATGATAAATTAAACCGGAGACCAAAGCAAAGTCGGTTCACTCCAAAAATAAAGCCCGTCAACAAATAAATCCAAGCTACGGTGAATATAATGATCGACCCGTTAAATATTTTACCACTTTAGTTCTTTCTAAATACCCGCCTCAATACGATGTACCAAAAACTAATTATACAAAATTAACTTAATTAAAAAATTAACTTTAAGATATAAAAATATAAAAAGTGAACTTAAAAAAATAACTTGACTAAAAATTAGAAAACCAAAAATAGAAAAATCTGATATGTTTTTTAAAAAATAACTGATATTAAAAATGGAAAAAAAATCTGATACAAAAATAGTGACAATAAAAATCACACGTGTTAGAGCAAAAGAGAGTAACGTGGCCTAACTAAACCCACGTATGAACATAGTTTCCTCCGCCCAGATATAATATACCCCCATCCCTTTCTTGTTTCCTCATTTCTTCCGTCCCTCTCTCTCTTCTTACACCAAACGAGTTTATCTCTCTCTCGCCTCAAACACAGATCAAATAACCACCGTCCCTCTCTCTCCTCACCATGAAACGCAGCCCCCAAATCTCTTTGTGATCTCCGTCCCCTGTTACTTCACTTCCCAAAATAATCAATCAAACTAAACTTAATCTAATCTCTAAACAAAGATCCAATCCAACTTAACCAATCTCAAAACTCAGCCATCAACTCCACAGATTAATCTCAAACATACACCAACCAAATCATACTAAAATCTTTCTTTGTTTTGTAACAAACCCACTGTGTTGTCGTATCCTCCGCCTCCCAAAAATCCGTATCGATCTATGAGCGAATGAGTATGAAATTGCTTCAAGATCTTAATCAAAAGGTCTCGGGTAGGTGTTTATCTCATTGTTTTTCGAGTCCAGACACGTTTTTGAGTCGAGTGTTTTGAAAGATCGAGGCGAGGCTGTGTGGGTCGAGAGTGTGTTGGAGTCAAGGGTATGGGTCGTTGAGTCGAGAGTGTTAAGGTGAGAGGGTGTTGTGTGAGTCTGGATGCGACGAGAGGTAAGTGAGTTTTGTTTGTTTTGTGTAGATGAGTCGAAAAGTCTAAATGGTTTGTTTTGTGTAGATGAGATGATTTGTGATATGTTGTTGTGACGAGATGAGGGTGTACGAGTGGTGTCGAGGGAATGAGTTCGAGGGAGTCGAGGGAGTCGAGGGAATAAGGTGAAGGATTGTTTGTTGTTCCGAGTCGTGAGAGAGGTGTGAGAGTGTGAGTCGAGTCTTGGGAGTTTTTGATAAAAGTCAACTCTGTTTTGATTGAAGTCGAGTCAGGGTCTGAGTCTGTGTGAGTGATGTGCGAGGGTGTGTGTTAGAGTCGAAAATGGGTGAGGAATTTCTTGTTGTCAGTCGAGAGTTTTTTGTTTGAGTCTAGTTTCAAGTTATCGTTGTGTTTGAATCAGTTTTGAAAACAGGTTTGTTTCGAAAAATTCGAGTGAATGATTTTCCGGATGAAGCTATTCCGGATGAAGCTATTCCGGATGAAGCTATTCCGGATGAAGCTATTCCGGATGAATAATCTGTTCATTCCGAATAATCCGTTCGTTCGGAATAATCCGTTCGTTCGGAATAACAAAAAAGAAAACATAAATTGGAGATAGATGGATCAAAAGGTGATGAATGGCTGTTGGACAAGAAGACGTATTACCAGAAACTCAGAAAAAAAATGATTATATAAAAAGAAAACAGAAATTGGATGATAGTTGGACAAAGTTGATAGAAACAAGAAAACTAATAAAAATAAAATAAAAAATTATAAAATTATAAAAAACTGATAAAACAAAAGATGACAAATTTCTTGAAACCCTATAAAAACTGATAAAACAATAAAAAAATATATAAAAAATAGATTCGTTGGACCAATAGCAATAGATCTAAAAACAGATAACGGATGATTTAAAAATAGATAACGGATGATATAAAAAAATAGATAACAATTCGTAACATTAAAAAGACTAAAATAATTTAGAAAAGAAAAGATTTTTCAATCAAATCAATAGATAAAAAAAACGCAAATCCTAAGATTTAACCATGGCTCTTGATACCAATTGAAGGTCTATGTTTTCTAAGGATTTGTTAAACTATGATTTACCTATTGATAAGATGGAGATGGAGGGTGAAGGAGATGAGGGTATAGAGAGAGAAAGAGGAGAAGGGAGAAAGATAGAGAGAGAAAGTAAGATTTATTAAAAATGAAAGTGTGAAAAATGAAAGAGCCACCCCTCCTAACATGCTAGGAGGGGGTATATATAGCCCACCCTACATGTGGGCTATATGGACTATATTTACTACATACTGAATCACGAGCCCAATACATGAATATATTATTGGAGCGACTGATCCTTTCTAAATACGTAAAAACGTATTTTCAACAATCTCCCCCTAAGGGAGGTCACTCCAAGTTACAATGTCCTAAATAGTCTATAGCTCGTGATCTATGCTAATAATGATGTGACCGAGACTTTCCTTGGAAAAACGTATTTCCAACAAACATCTTCATAATAACAATGTGTTTGTGATAATAAGTGTGTGTGTGTGTGTGTGTGTATATGTGTGTGTGATCTTCTGGTGGTTGTTATGATAAGGAGTGTGTGTGGTTGTCCTTCTATGGTAAAAAAGTGAGGGAAATGGTTAACATTTTCCCGCCAGTGTTTTCCCTCCAATATTTTCCCGCCAATAATTTTGAACCCTATCGCTATACATTGAACCTCTAATGTTGAAACCTACCTAATATATTGAACTCCTAATGTTGAAACCTATCTAATACATTGAACCTTTAATGTTGAAACCTATCTAATACATTGAACCTCTAATGTTGAAACCTATCTAATACATTGAACTTCTAATGTTAAAATCTATCAAATACATTAAACCTCTAATGTTGAACCATATCTAATACATTGAACAAATGATCAATAAATTATGATATTTAGAGAAAATTGATTCCCAAACAATAACAACTATTAATATAATAGCTACACAAATTTTTATATGTATAACATATATAATTTTGAAATAACAAGTGTCATGAAATACTTTTATACACATCTACTCTTTATTGTCGGTTCAAATATAATTAATCAAAATTCAACTCTTAACGACAACCCTTAGGGCTGTCATTAGCAAAACCCTTGTAATAAAAATTCAACTCTTAACGACAACCCTTAGGGCTGTCATTAGCAAAACCCATCAAAATATGTTTATTAAGTCGATCAGTGACAACAACTTCCTCATTTTTTGCTATAAGACTAGTGGGAGTGGGGTGAAATTCACTCACCGTCACTTCAGCGCCACGTCAGCTTTTTTTTACCAAACTTACCCAAACTTACCACAAGAGGTAATGACACTCACCCAAACTTACCCAAACTCACTCCACATCACCCCCAATTTTTCATTAAATATTTTTTATTCATACAATTAAAACATTTGTTCATACATTTTATTAAAACATGGGTACATAGAAAATTAAAACACAGTAGAAAGAAACATCGAATAAGTTTTCAAAACCTCCCAACAATGAAGAAGCTGAAATGGGCACCTATACTCAGCTTCATATTCACGAATGGCGTTGTTAATTATATCCTCGTCACTTACTCCAATTACTCGTGCACGCGTTGCGTTGTTGTGACATCTAACAAACCTACGCATGGCACACTTTACGCCCTTCCATTTCCAGATTAGCGTATGGTGTCTTTTTTTCCTTGGATCTTTTAAATGACCCTTCAGCATTTGCACAACTAAATTCCAAAAAATCCGAGTGTCTGTTCGGTTACTTGGCACGGTGTTTTGAGCAACCGAGTACCAAGCATGACACAAAGATATTTCTTCCGCGGGTGTCCAAAATATAGGTGCCATTGGAGTAATGAAAGATGGAGGAAGATGAGATGTTTGATTTTGTGTGTGTGAAAAATGAAGAAGATGATGGAAGTATTTATAAGTAAATTTGGGTAAAAAAATTTTTTTTAAAAATATAAAAAAATGGTTAGTTTTTTAGTGGTGGGGCCCAATAGTTATAAACTCACTGGGTGAGTTTGCTATGTATTTTGGCATGCTAGCCCTTTGGTCGCGCGCGGATTATTTCGGGGGGTGGGGGCTGCGCGTGGTTTACGCCATGCAGCTCGTGGGATATATCTCACTCCCATCAGCCTAAGGCTGGTGGGAGTGGGTTATAACCCACGAGTGAGTTACTATAACTCACAGGTGACCCCATTCCCCCCCATAAAACTCACGCGCGAGTTACTTCCCAGAAGAAAAAAAAGAGGGCCAAACTCATCTAAGTGAGTTTAAGTTTTCTGGGCCCTAAGTGTTTTTATTTTTTGGGTTAGGTTTATTTGTGGGTATTTTTTGTGAGTGGAATGTGTTTAAATAATAAAAAAATAGGTATGAAAGATGAGTGTGGGTGAGTTTGGGTGAGTGTCATTATCTCCGTGGGTGAGTTTGAGTGAGTTTGGTAAAAAGATGAGGTGGCGGTGAGTGGGTTTCACCCCACTCCCCCGTCTAAGCTCCTCACACGAAAATATCGATTTAAAATATTTCTAGACATATAGTTCATAATATTCAAACCATATATCCGCTAAACCGCATAAAAGATTTTCTCTTTTTTTTCATAAATTTACGTCTTACATTATATCACCTAAGATCTATATGGTACAAGCATATATTAGATTATATTTTTTAGTCATGTAATTGGTCTACTATTTTCGTAGACAATCAAGTTTTGCATCATAAACTATGCGTGTTTATAGTATTTACAAGAAATACACAATTCAATAACAAAAGAAAGAAAGCTTGGTGAAGAAAAACATGAGATATTTAAGGAAGAAAAGATCAAAGATATGAATGCGAATGAGAAGCTCGCCAAGGTACTCGACTAATAAAATTTAAAAGTGTACGGAGTAATATTTAGCTTTTTCTTTATTAATTTTTCTTTATTTATTTTTTCTTCAACAAAATAATAATCTGAAAAAACTACTTTCAACCTAATTTTTTATTTGAATCTTTCTGCATAGTGACAATGGAGGGTGGGTAGACAGAGCAAAATAAAGAGAGAGGGCCAGTTGTGGCAGACACACACATACACTTTTCTCTCACACATTCATGTTTTCAGGTCAGGTGTTAGGATCAGAAGAGTACCCAATGGTTGGATAGTATTTTCCCCCTATAACATTTTGCAACTCATCTTTTAAAAAAAAAAACCCTTTATTTTCATCTTGTATTTTTTACATCATTCACTGTGAATGGAATCTAACACATGAAAGAGAAATATATCTGATTGGTGGAGATGGGTTTTCTGAGCTGCATTTGCCAATTTGATTCATCTTTATCCACTATTCCAAAGGTCTTTTTCTATTTTCATGTATTTACTTTTATTATCATTATGTGTGATCACATGCGAATATGATGAAAAAAACTAACATTTGACTTGCTTCTCGTTTACTTTTTCTTGTAATATAGTATCACTCAAGGAATTTGTATGATTTTCTATCAAAAGTAGATATATATACATGAAAATGATACGTAAGATTTTCATTATTTAGGTTATTTGGTGCGAGTCTTCACTCTAATTGTACTTGGTCTAACTGAGGTATCCTTATGACCGTTTCCGGCCATTTCTTGGCTACCCTAAATGTGTACACAGTGAGGTTTAAACAATAGACCTCTTGCAAGAAGTTTGCATTATCATGTTCATAGGCTGACCTAAGATTTATAATAGGGTGTTGCACAAATAGTTTTTGTGATTATTAGTATTAAAGTTGTTTCACAATGGGTAAAAATGAGTGTTGCACGTTTCGAGAAATTAAAAGACATGTTTTAAGATAATTTTTACCCTTCGTGACCTACAATAGGATGTAGCCACGCCCGGATCACATGTGAGTCCGCCCGTGCCATGATTGGATATTATGATATCAAGTTTAGTACATACCAAATCTTTGTGCTTTTTGCTTCTCTAAAGTTCTCTTATATAATTCGCTGCATTTTTTTTTTCTTTTTGCGAAAGCAGGTGTCAAACTATGTTTTCTCTCAAAAAACTTTTATTTAATGATTTTCCAAAAGAAATCCCAAACACCCTAGTAAACAACTTATCTGCTTATTTCTATATTGATAAGCAATTTTTAGTGTTTTGACGAGGAAAAGTAATTATGCTTATATGCTTTAAGGCGAAGAAAGTTATTTTTAGTTAAGCAATTTGAGAGAGATTGCTTATTTCAAACTAAGCAATCCCAAACGCCCCCTTAGAAAAATGCGGTCTTTTATTTAACCTGTTTGAGGAGATTTGGTGAACTTCATTTTTAAGATAGAATTTTACATCCTTATGAGTAATGAACCTTGTCCCTTTACCATCAGGTATATGTGTGACCGTCTACATCCTATCGCCCATACCCCTTTCCAGCGGGATTAAAGTAGTTGCTGTTATAAGAAATAGTCAATTTCTTATTTTTGTTCGAAAGGCTATGAATAATGCCTAACTTTATGACATTTTAATATATCTAGACCCCTTTATTATTTTCTAGTTAAAAAGGGGAAGGCGTAAAATTTGAGCCCTTGATTTAGCACAAAATCAACCAAAGGATAGATATGTGCCAATTCTTTTTAATCGCACACAATTTTATAAAACAAGGTTCAAGACTAGTGTTGTGTTCTAGATATTATTTAGAAAGAATGGGAAACATTTGAAAGGAAATGGAGAATAACGAAAAGGTGGGAGAGAAAGAAAAGAAAATTCTTCAAATTTCTAATTACCATACAGCCAACTATCCTAATTTACACAGTACCTCAGTAAGTAAGGGTATAGCCATAATGTTGGAACCTTTTCTTACCTTTCTCTGTTGATAAAAAATATGAGGAAAGATTACACCATTTTGTTTTTCAATCTTTCCAACTCAAAAACTCATGAAAATTTCTATTTTCATGAATCGAACACCACCATGAAAAATGAATGAGTCACATTACGATTGCTACAAAGTTTGGCCATGAATGAATTTTAGCGTGTTGAAGGGAAATTTATGAATATGAGCCAGCCTGCAGAAAAAAAGAGATGTTATTTACATCATGTATTGTCAAACCTCTTGCCTGAATGCATTGAGTTTTCTATGAAAGAACATTTAAGAATTTGGATAAATATCACAAAATATTCACTATATTTATTATGAATGAAGCCTGAAAATAATCACATGGTTTTAAATGCCCTAGTATTGGTTTTGTTGTATTCCTTGCTTGCATAATAATTTGTCTTGTAGTTAACAAATGTTCCAAGAGTATCATTTCTTTCCCTTGAAATTGCATAAGTTGGATTGTTTCTTTTCCTATTTTTTTTGAAAGGCAACACAATTAAATTTTTAGATATACAAGTAAAAAGTACATAGAGAGGACAATGCCATAAGATCTACAAAATTCTATAAACATTTCTAAAGGCATATCCAAAGACCTAACATAAACAAAATAAAAGATCACATCAGGGGATAAAGAAACAAAATAAGAGATAAGAGATGACCCAACAATAATAAAACTTTCAGTAGCTTTGCATAGATGCCTTATAATGCTAATGGAAGGCACTTGTAACCATCCACCTCAAATCCACTGAAAGTGTGAGAAAAAAACTAAATCAAACAGCTCCACAAAGGCATACTAAAATTAGCAAGCTGCTACCGGATCTGAATACCAATCTATCCAAGATGTAATTGCTCCTTTAGCTCTATGAGACGCTCAATGGTTTCTTTTCCTTGCTCTCTTAAAACATAATAATTATATATCGTATGAACTAGTATACGAATTCGTTGTTGGGACATTGCGATTTACATCCCAATTTTCCAGTAGGACAATTGGTGGGGCGGGAGTTTACCCAAAAACCAAAAATGGGAGGGCTTTACGTGGTTTGTGTTTGTGAGGCGGTGTGCTTAAACTTCTGTGGATTAGTCGGTCAAAAGGTCAGAAACTTATTGTGATATCGGTCTTTTTAGTTTTCAACTTGCCAACTATGTGTAGTCTACCACTCCAAAGAAGAATGTCATATATACGAAGTGATTACATAATAAGAATAGAAAAAAGGCACGGAGACTTCTATTATATTCACTAGGACAAGTAAACTTAACCTTACAGATCAAACATGCATATATGCATACAAGAAGACGTATAACTGCCTTTCTGAACATATTGATAGGAAAATGCTTATCATAACTACTTCATTAGTTAGTCTTTCCTACATCCTCTTCTCATTTTTTTGCATGTACTGCCCAATTGGATGTCACTGTGGGCTCGAATCACTAACTACTAACTCACCGTTAAAAAAAAAGTGATCACTGCATACTTCTACTTTTTAGGTTTTTTCAATCAAATCAATTCTATAAGCTATGTCCTATTGTAATTTTAATCTGCAAATGAAAATCAAAATTTACGACCAGCAATTAGTCAATAAGTTGAGTTCATGAATTAGTTTAAATTTCCAACCAGATTATAAATATGTAACTTATCACAAAAGTAAGCGATGCTGAAGCATTATTACTAAGAATTTGAAGTGGAAAGACCATTAAAGCCAGTTCATTTTATTACTAAAGCAAGCGATGGTGAAGCATTATTACTAAGATTTTGAAGTCGAAAGACATTAAAGCCAGTGATCATTTGATTTGATGTTTTTTATTGTTCTTTTTGTTTGCACCCTTGTTTGTAAATATAAAGCTAAGTGATGATCTATGATGTAGCAGAATTTTGCTGTCACTTTTTGATGATCAATGAGGGTATGTCACTTGATGCTTAGTTGATTTCTTAAAGAAATTTCAAATCATATATGCGATGATTTCTTATTTACTGCAAGTATGAACTAAAAATTGTCAAGCGACTTAGAAAGCCATGCCTCTGTCGCCCATATTATTTTATGAAACTATAATACCTGCAAAACTAAATGTTATGAGAAACACACAGAAGAAATAGTAAAGTCAAGTTAGGTGGAGAGAGAGTGTGTGCGAGGAAAAAAAACCGGTATGGCGTTTATGTGTCTTTAATAGGCTAGTTGTGTCCTTAGAAAAATTTGTCCAAGTTCTCTGTTGTAATATGAGATGCTAATCATATTGGTCAATTATAAACCGAAATTTGGACTTTATACATTATCATATTTTTTATTCATTATTGACATACATACAAATCACAAACGTACACATATATACACACTTGCGCAAACGTATTTTAATATATAGAAATGTCACACCAACAATGGAGGTTCTCCTGTCAGTTTCTATTGCCTTCTGCTAACGTTTTAGAGGTTGGTCCCCTTGCTCAAGATACTCGTTTATAATTTTAATTTTTTTTTTTTTGACCCATTCTAAAGGTAAATTGTTTTATATACTTATTATAATTAACCAATATTTAGTCAAAAAGTAAAAAAGAAGGATTGCTTTTACTGTACAATATGAGCTAATCTTTGTGGCTAAAGAATTCAACTATGTGCATCAGCAATGCTACATTGATAGTTTGATCGAGGTCATAGTGCCGGTTGGTTTTGACCATATATATTTAGGCGTGTCTTTCAGTTTATTTGCTATAAAGTCGTAGCTTCTTTGTTATAAAGTCGTAGCACGGCCAAAAAAAAGCAGTTCGTTATGATCTTATGCCACAAAGGGACTTATATCTTAGGAAAATTTATGATGGCATGAGATTCTTGTGTCGTTGCTGATGTTAGGAGTGAACTGTCTTCCCATCAGCAATTGTACTTTGACAACTTTGCTGATGTAATTAAAAATCTTTAGGAGTGTAAAGTCAGCTAATATATTTATAATAAGGGAAAACCTATACTCTTATATTATGTTCTGGTGCAAACAGAAATCAAGACACCTTTTGAGCAGGTTATTATTGTTTTTTTTTCTTTTTTTCACAGTTTTCTCTTATTAAAAAGAAAATCGAAATACTATAGCTAGCAAGACAATAATACTGCAAGATCTATTTAAATAATCATTGAATGTCTGAATGATAGGAACTCATGCATCGTGTTATAATATATACCAAGTAAGATACAACTAGGGACGGAGCTAGGGGGTGTTCCGTGAGTGTCCGGAACACTTATAGATTTTTTCGATTAATGTTAATTTTTGAAAAAAACATCGATATTTTTCAAATATATTATAAATACACCCGGTGCATCAAAATACGTTTATAATTTTATATAGTTAGTATACTTAAAAAGAATTGAACTCTGCCATTTTAGTTAAAAAAAAATTACGCATCGTATATCATCGTAACGCTAGATGTACACATATACATGCAAACATGTATATACACTGATACACATATGCATTTTAACTGCATATGTACATACATACTTAAGTCTCAGCTTTTAGTTCCGACATGTTGGGTGCATTTTGTATGGGTGGGATTCCTAGTGTATATGCAATATATGTATTTTTGCGTATGTATGATGTGTACATACATAAATATATATGCTGTGTCAATAGTTGTAGGGATAATAACTCCAAATGTATCTAACTTGCCATAAATTTCTTTAGTATGTATTAAACTTTTATTTTTTTATTGTACGTAGCTAACTTGTAATTTTCGCGTTGTATGTACTAAAAACCGATTAATGGATAGTGACAGTTTTATTGAGTATACTCATAAAATGAAACACCCTCGTCCTACTCATAAAATATTAATTAATGATTAATCAGCATTTCTCAGTAAATACAATAGAAATATTAACAAGTTAGTTACATATACAATAAAAAGGTTAAAAGTTTGATACATAAAAAACCTTTCGACTTCTCTCTCTAATGGCTGCCGACCGATCCTATTCTCCCATCAATCGAATCCAATAAACCTCTAATCCAGTCGTTTCTAATCCTTAATTCAGTTTGTTTTTTTACCTTTTTCTTTTTTTTGAGTTAGGTATTTAACGACTCTATTAGGGTTTTTTCTCGATCGGTTAGGTTTTTTTGGTTTTTAGGGTTTCGGTTCTGGCTTTTAATTAGGTTTTCGTTTATTTGTGTGCTGCATTTATTATTCTTGTTGATAAGCAATCATGGAGGTGGGTTAAGGATCAGTGGTGTTCGCGTGGGGTTAAACCCTAGTTTTCTAGGGTTTTGTCTAAGTTTTACTGCGTCTTCTCTTTCTAGGGTTAGTTTTTGTTTTCTTTTGGGTGTGGGTTAGAGAGATGGGTGCTTCTGGTGACGAGGGTTCTCAAAACAGTACGGGTAATGTTGGGGTTGATGTTCGATCGGGTGATAAGGGTTTTATATCGAAGTCTGGTCACGATACTAGTATTGATGTTAGATCTCTTGCAAAGTCTGTGCTTAATAAACCTGGAGGAGTGTTTTCACGTAAACCGGTTAGGGGTTTTGGAGGTATAGATGATACTTCTCCTTCGTTTGCGTCCATTGTTCAGGAACAACAGCAGAAGAAGGTTGTTAAAATAGTGGAGCTGCGTAGTGAGGAGGTGGTACCAGGGGCGACGGTTGTCCTTCCCATGGAGGCGGTGGATGAAATTAGTTCACGGTTTGAGCATACGTTGTACGGATATTTCATTGGGAAAAGATTGCCGTTCCCTTTGGTTGAAAATTATGTGAAGAATACCTGGGATAAGTATGGTTTGAAACGTGTGCAATTGCATGAGGAGTTCTTTCTCTTTCAGTTTGAGTCGAGTGATGGAATGAATCAAGTTTTAGAGAATGGTCCGTGGTTAGTTCGGTTGGTTTCGTTATTTTTGAACATTTGGACTCCTACTACATTACTGAAGAAGGACGAGGTGAAGAAAGCACCATTGTGGGTCAAACTCCACCATGTACCTATAGTGGCCTATTCTGAGATTGGATTGAGCTTGATCACAACGCAGATTGGTAAACCGATAATGTTGGACTCTTATACAAGTAATATGTGTGTGAGTTCATGGGGGCGGAATACATATGCACGTGCACTTGTTGAGGTGTCAGCGGAGAAGGACTTGGTAGACTCGGTGGTGATTGTTGATGTAGAATATGAATGGACTCCACCACGCTGTGCTACATACATGGTGTTTGATCATAAGAATGAGGCTTGTCCAAGGCTGCCTAAAACAGTGGTCGTGGATAAACCGGCTGCGGCAAAAGGGGATGGTTTTATTGATGTCGCCAGAAGAAGGAATAATACTTATCGTCAGCCGCGGGTCATTAACGGTATTAAACTGTCAGCGCCTAACTTTCAATACCGTCGTGTGGAGAAGGGAGATTCATCTAAGGCTAAAACTAATAATAATGCTAAACAAGCAACTTCATCTGTCGGGACGTCAAAGAATAGGACTATTCCTAGTAGTCAGCGGGTTGGGAAGGACACGGACGTTGCTCTTGGTAATAAATTTAGTGCTTTGGATAAAGAAGGGGATACGGATTGGGAGGATGCTAATGCTAAGGATGCAATGGTTAATGATAGTGATAGTGAGGTGGATGAGAATCTTATCATGGAGGGTCCGGATGCTAAACAGGTGACTACTTCATTACCTCCAGGGGCACGCACTCCTGTTACGGTAGTTCCTCATGATTAATGTCGCTTCCTGGAATATAAGGGGTTTGAATTTCTCCCCTAAACAAAGTGAAGTTCGTCAAGTGATTTCTGAGAATAGCTTGTCCATTTGTGCTATTCTGGAATCTCATGTTTCTGACTCTAATTTGGTGTCTTTATGTTCTCATGTGTTTCGCCATTGGGATTGGACATCTAATGGTTCGTTATGTGTAAAGGGTGCTAGAATCATTCTTGGTTGGAATCACAATGACGTTGACGTTGTAGTGATTAACATGGATGATCAAACCATTCATACTCGTGTATGGTTGAAGCTTGAAAGGAAGGAGTTATTTTGCTCGTTTGTGTATGCTCACAACAGGTATATTCAGCGTAGGAGCTTGTGGAGTAATCTTGGCATTCATAAGGTATACGTTCGTGATAGACCATGGTGTTTATTGGGGGATTTTAACGCTACTCTTCAGTTAGGTGATTCGTCCGCTGGTGGGTCTTATATTGATATTGCTATGCGTGAATTTAGGGAATGTGTTGCTAACATAGAGGTTTCCGACGTTCAGCATGGTGGGTTACATTTTACATGGAACCAAAAACCGCAAGGTCAGGGTGGTTTACTTCGTAAGATTGATCGTGTTATGGCTAATTTGGAGTTTGGAGTATCTTTTGTGGGATCTCATGCTGTTTTCAAGCCATATTGAATATCGGATCATTCTCCTGCTGTGCTTAATATTCCTACAATGACGAAACCTAAACCTAGACCGTTCAAGTTCTTCAATATCCTGACTCAAAGTGATCGGTTTAAGGAGGTGGTTATGGATGGGTGGTCTTTGCATGTTAGCGGGTTTTCTATGTTTCAAGTGACGCAAAAGCTTAAAAATCTTAAGAAACCCCTTCGGAAGCTACTGATTGATAAAGATAATATTCATGGGAATGTCACGAAGTTGCGGGAGGAACTTGATAAATTACAGGTTGCTTTGGACGCGGATCCTAATAATGGAGATCTGCGTGAAATGGAAGCTACGGCTGTTGGGTCTTTTAATCAGGCTCTACTTATGGAGGAGCGTTTTTTGAAACAAAAGGCTAAAATTACTTGGCTTAAAGAGGGGGATACGAATTCTGCTTATTTCCATAAGGCTGTTAAAAGCCGAATTAGTAGAAGTCGTATTGATGTTGTAACTAGGTTAGATGGTACTATTTGTCAGAATGAGCAGGTAGCCGCGACGTTTGTTGAACATTATGAATCATTTCTTGGTCTTGCTGGGGATACGGGAGGCTTTAATATGATGGACCTGTTTCATTCTCAGCTATCTGATGAGGTTGCATTAGACATGGTTACAGATATCACTAGTCAGGAGGTTAAACGTGCGATGTTTGATATGGGAAATGATAAATCGCCAGGTCCGGATGGGTTTACCGCTGCGTTCTTTAAGGAGTCATGGGATATTGTTGCCAATGATGTGACTAATGCGGTTTGTGAATTCTTTTCTAATGGGAAACTTCTGAAGGAGGTAAACCATACGATTATTGCTCTTATACCCTAAATTAATGCCCCTAATAGGATTAATGATTATCGTCCTATTTCTTGTTCTAATGTTTTATTTAAATGCATTACAAAGATTATTGCTAATCGGATTAAGGGTAGTTTGAAGGACCTTGTGAGTCTTAACCAATCAGCGTTTGTTCCGGGACGTCATATTGCTGATAATATTCTACTTACACAAGAATTGATGCATAACTATCATTTGGATCGTGGGAGTCCTCGTTGTGCTTTTAAAGTGGATATTCAGAAAGCTTATGATACTGTGGACTGGAATTTCCTTCGTGAGGTTCTTATTGGTTTTTGTTTCCATCATCGTATGGTGACTTGGATTATGGAATGTGTGACTACGGCATCGTTTTCCATTAGCATCAATGGTTCGCTTCATGGTTATTTTAAAGGAAGGAGGGGCCTTCGTCAAGGCGACCCTCTTTCTCCTTATTTGTTCACATTGATTATGGAGGTTTTAACGCTTATGCTCAAACGAAGGGTTCGGGATGCTGAGTCTTTCACGTTTCATAGATATTGTTCCAATATGGAATTGATTAACCTATGTTTTGCTGACGATTTGTTCTTGTTTACGCATGGAGATGTTAGTTCGGCTATGGTTATTAAGGAAGCACTGGATGAGTTTCAACATGCTTCGGGGCTTACGCCTAGTCTTCCAAAGAGTACTGCATTTTTTTGCAATGTTCTGAATCATGTAAAACTCTCTATTCTTCAGGTCTTACCGTTTGAGGAGGGGCATCTTCCTGTGAAGTATTTGGGGGTTCCCCTGGTTTCATCTCGTCTGATTATTAGAGATTGTCGTGAACTAGTGGATAGGGTGCGGACTCGTGTGCAAGATTGGAAGAATAAAGCTTTATCAGCAGCAGGTAGGCTGCAATTGGTCCAATCTGTTATCGGTTCTATGCATGTTTACTGGGCGTCGGTTTTTGTGCTTCCTTCTCGTGTCTTGCTTGATATTGAGCAGATTATGCGTGGTTTCTTATGGTGCCATGGAGATATGAAGAAGGGTAAGGCGAAAGTGGCTTGGGATGTGGTTTGTCTTCCCAAAGATGAAGGTGGTTTGGGTATTCGGCGATTGGATATCTTTAATAAGGCTCTCATGGTCTCGCATATTTGGAAGCTCTTAATTCTCAAAGAATCTCTTTGGGTGAAGTGGATTCATGAATATAAGCTTAAAGGTAGGAACTTTTGAGAGATTCCATGCCGTGGTAATATGACATGGGGATGGCGTAAAATACTTCAACTGAGGCCTATTATTAGGGAATTTATTTGGTATAAGATTGGTGATGGGTCTAAGGTGTCGGTATGGTCGGATATGTGGTGTCCGGAGAGTCCGTTAACTAACACTATTTCATCTAGAGATATTCATCGTGCGGGCTTTAATTCAAATACGAAAGTTAATGATGTTATCCGAGATGGTTAGTGGTTATGGCCTGGTTTCTTAAGAGGTAAATATCCCTTTCTTGATAATATTGGTATGCCAAATATTCGTGAAGGTGTTTTGGATAGTTTGCTATGGAGGAGTGACGGAAATGCTCTTAAACCATTTTCTGTTGCTAATGTGTGGTCTTCAATACGTCCTCGGGTTTTAAAGGGGCCATGGTATGATCTTGTGTGGTTTTCTTGTTGTATACCAAGGCATTCTTTTAATTTGTGGTTGGTGATTAAGCAAAAGCTCAAGACGCAGGATAAGGTTTACTTGTGGGACGTTTCGGGCGCTTTGGCTACATCATGTTCTTTATGTGAAATGCAGCCGGATTCCCATGATCACTTGTTTTTGAGTGTTCGTTCTCGCAGCAGGTTTGGAATAGAGTTCGAATGGTTGCTGATTTTTGATGCTCTAGTCCGCATTTCAGCCAAATTATGGCGCACATTCTTCCATGGGCAATGCGGAGGACTACTAGGAGCGTCGTCTAAAAGTTGATTCTGTCTGCAGCGGCGTATTTCATTTGGCAGGAAAGGAATTGGCGTTTGTTCAAATTGGTGAAGAGGACGGTGGACCAAGTTTGTGAGTGCATTATTTCAACAGTTCGGTTGAAGATGCTTTCTTGTCGTTTTAAACAGTCTCGAGATTGGACTCGGTTTACCCACCTCTTAAGTTTACCTGAGTCTTATCTTATTTGATGTTTGTTTTTAGGTTTGTTGGTGTATGTACCATTAGGTGGTTTTTCCCTATTGGTGTCATTGGTTATGTAGTTCTTTAGATTCATATGGCATGTCATATGAATTAGTGGTTGTTCAAGCAAACGCGTTTGCTTGAGGTTAATGTGACACTTCAGTCACATTCCATTGTACTTAACTGTTTTTTTGGGATTAATATATTTTACCGGGGTGAAGTCCCTTTTACCTAAAAAAAATTTTTTTTAGCAAGCTAGATACACTTTCAAATTATGATGAGTTATCCCATAATTGTAAATACCTTAGGAAAGAAGGGCAAGGTTGGGGAGGATGCAATAACCTAGTTGTTTGCCAAAATAGGAAATATCCTAAAAATGAATTTTATTTTTTAAATCAAACATTTTAAAATATACATATAAAGAAGACTGCTAGCCAGCTATTTATATCATTCATGAGACCCTGCAAATCTTTGCCTTTTGCATTGTGTAGGTCTAGCTTTTACTTTCAAATAAAATTACTTAATTTCATCCAACCAAATTCAAACTCCTTAGAATTGTAGTTCATAGATGAGGGGTAGATTATCTTCTAAACAAGGTAGGAGTCATAGAATAGAGGGAACAATGGATACCAATAAAGTTATCGAGTCTAAGGACGAGCCTCGTCTCTCTGGCTCTTACATCCGTAGCATGGTCAAACATTTGACAACCACAACTACTAAAGATCCCGTAGATAGTAATGGTCAAAATGGGGAATGTCTCGATGATGTTAGTAGCACCGAAAAACAAGGGATGCCAACACCTCCACCACAACAACACAAGAAACAAGTTAGAAGACGACTCCACACTAGTAAACCTTATCAAGAAAGACTCCTCAATATGGCTGAAGCTAGAAGAGAGATAGTTACTGCCCTTAAGTATCATAGAGCTTCAATGAAACAACAGGAGTCATCATCATCAGCCCATAATCCTGACCTTAAACCAAACCAGTATCAGTCTTTAGGACAGGAAAAGATGTCCAAATCTAGAAGAAAATTTAGTCTTTATCCTTCCAACAACACCCCAATCACCTCGCCCGCCACAAGTTCATATTCAAGTTTATCTTTTGAGCCTCCACTTTCTTCCTATTGGCCTATCTCAACAATGGCCCCACCTCCGCCACCACCACCGCCAGAGTCTTGTTATGACAATCTAAATTTTGTACTTCCTAGTCAAACATTGGGTCTGAATCTAAATTTTCAAAACTTCCAAAATTTAGAAACAAATCTTTATCATAAACCAATGTCGATATACTCTCCATCATCCTCATCCTCCACTCCAGAAGTGGAAAAACCGGTTTTCAGTTCCTCAAGTGGGTTACATCATGCTATGGATGATGAGGAGATGGAGGAGATAAGATCATTAGGCGAACAACATCAGATTGAATGGAACGATACTGTTAACTTAGTGTCATCAGCACGGTGGTGTAGTTTCTTGAAAGATATGGAAATTGAAGCGGATGAAAGTGATGAGTATGATAAGCTTCGTCAGTTTGACGATCAAGTGATGGAATTTCCATCATGGTTGATTAATGCAAATGAAAGTTCTTGTTTAGAACAACATTTTGATGACCCTTTTTCTGATCCGTATCTCCAAGATCCTGCTTTGCCTTGGTAAGATTCTGTTTTTGTTCATTATTGTTGCATGTCATATTTTTACAATCCAATGGTTATATATTTTTTAAGTTTTGGGGGATTGGAAATGTTTTATGTTGGCGTTTGTTTGGTACAATAGTTATGTTACCCATGGAGAACCTAAGTTTCTTAAATTTAAATGCAAAGGTGGCAAGATGGGGTGGTTTATTAGTGGGTTAAAATGGGTTTGGCTAGAAATGAGCCGGGTTGACCCAGTGTCATCCTTTTCGCATATTTAATATAATCCTTTGCCTTACTATTTCAACGCTGACAAGCAGAATTGAGGTTAGACAAGCTAGGTAATGGGTGAAAAAGGGCTCCAGTTGAAACGGACTGGGTTGGTTAGGTTGACCACGAACACTTATTTCATGTATTAGTAATATATTTGAGAACAGTCCAAATCTTGCAGTAAGCCAATTTAGGAGGTTACATGCAACCAAATTCACTTTCGATCTAACTTTTCCAAGTCAGACAAATTTTTAATAAAAATTTGTTATCCCATTTGAAATAAGACACGATGTAAATAACAAAATCATCTCCTAGTCCTACCTAATTAAATGGTTTTAATTCTCCATCTATATAGTTTATGTTTTAGCCATTCTAGTTTTTATAGGGGCTGCATGTGGTTGCTACTTGCTGCCGCAACTGTTGTCTTAGCAAAGACTAGTAGTTTTTTTTTCTGTCTAATAGTTGCAGTGTTAGACTTTAAAACAATAGTAGCAGTGAGACCACACACACAGGTCCCCCCACCGCCATGTCTCTCATGTCTTTTCTTTCACATTGGCCTTTATATTACGTGTGGTAAATACAATAAAATTTAAGCTTTCATAGTAACACTGCTTTAGATATCCGGTCAATAATCAAATTTGCAGGTTAGGGACATCAATTGACTAGAATTTGCTATTAATTCTCATCCTTAGAGTGGAATAATATGCTTGTTTTATTCAACATTTAGAGAGTTATATTTGTGGTTTTTGGCCGTTAATATTGGTTTTTTTTTTTAACATAGCTAATATTGGTTTTGAAAATGCAGCATGGACATAGGTGAAATTGAAGCAATGGATGAAGAATGGCTAGCCTGAAAAATGATTGATTGTTTTTTGAGTAATCAATTTGTGGCAGAATATTTTTTACCTATTTTTTTTTTTTTTGAAATATATATTTTGTGCTACTTTTATATTTCTATATGTAATAGTCTTGCTAGTAATATGTAATATTAGAAAATAAACCAAAAGGTTCATGGCGTATGAACTCAATGTTCAAAGATATAATTTTGATGCAAAGTCTTTGCTTGCAAATCATTTTTAGACTTTTTTTTATATTTTTTTCTTTAGTGAAATAGATAATACTTGCCACCTATCTTCTGGCAATGTATACGTGTGTAAGACTTGTTGGACCTTCAAAACACTTTAACCTAGTAGTATCGGAAGCTTTTTATAAAGGGAAGTAGATTAGAATATCAAAACATTTGAAAAGGGAAGTGAAAAAATAAAACTTTATAAAAGTTTTGAATTATCTTTTTAAGAGGTTTAAGTCGTCACAAGAACTTTAACTTCGTGTATAATGAGTTAGTGTTGTGTAAATCGTGAATAAATACATCGATACTAACTTACTTTGAGAATAAAATGAGTGAATCGAAAAGAGGATACATGTTAAAAAAAAAAAGGATACAATATTTTTTAGAGTTAAAATTTATATAAACCCTTAAATTAGCATAAACCTATTTAACCAATTATAATCACCCATTTAAAAAAAACCCACTTCTCACCACTTTAAAAAAAATTAAACATCTCACAAACGGTAAATCGTCAAACGAAAAAAAAAATACACAATTGTGACGAGAATTAAATCATCTTTCTATCGAGGGGCACATGTGTATACTCTCGACGAAATTTTTTTCGATTTTTTTTCTTAAGTCACGTATGGAGAGAATCATATATGATTCGTCACGAATCATATATGATTTTCTGAAAATCATATATGATTCGTGATATGTATCATATATGATTTTCTGAAAATCATATATGTTTCGTGACGAATCATATATGATTCTCTCCAGACGTGACTTAAGAAAAAAAGTCGAAAAAAGTTCGTCGAAAGTATATACATGTGCCCCTCGATAGATAGATGATTTAATTCTCGCCGCGATGATATGTTTTGTTTTACGTAACGATGAACGGTTTGTAAGATATTTAATTTTTAAAAAATGAGTTTTTTTGTTAGGTGATAAAAATGGGTGGTTGTGATTGGTTGATTGAGTATATGCTAAACTAAGGGTATATGTTAAACTTTTTCCATATTCTTTAAAGCCAAATGAAAAAATAATTTTTGTCCTAAAATTGATCAATTTTTGCGATTCATAATAACGTTTTCTTTTCGAACAACGAAATTTTACTAAAACCTGAAAATAACTAGCAAGAAGCCAAATACAAAAGAAATTGAACAACACCAAGCAGAAAAACCAATAAGTCAAGAGGTAGAAGTTCTTCACAAGGGCTTGGACACTCGATCATCCCAGTTAGGAATATTGCCGCGACTTTTGTCATGAATCCATAGGTGAGAAATAGCTCTGTTATGAACCCGTATTGATGCGACTTATGCGATTCACAATAACATAAAATGGCACAAATGACCAATATAACATATGGTCAGAGTTTCACACCGACTTATGCGACTTATGCGATTCACAATAACATAAAATGGCACAAATGACCAATATAATGTATGGTCAGATTTTCACACCGACTGGGCCGTGAAAACTCTTGAGAGATTGTAATAACTTTTGTTAATATACCTCTGATCTAATACTAAGCTGATCAAAACCATAAACTTGAACAACACCAACAGATGACGACGACAACAACAACAATCACATACAACTATATGCCTGCAAATGGAACAGACAAAACTAGAACGCGCTGCACGGGAGTTCTTGTCCTTTAAAATTTATACGACAACCTGTTAGCTTCAAAATATTGAGTCAAACAATAATGTTCGGTCATAGGTTTATATTGTAATATTTATTAGAACGTTTTAATAGTTAGTTAAAATAGTCGTGACATTACGGGCTTGATGGTTAGCTTAAAAGGCCTCTTTCAAGGTACTAAGCATTTATTCAAGCCCGGCCTAAAAAACATATAGTCCATTAGAGAGCCCGCATGTGGGTGGACTATATAAGCACCCTCCTAGCATGTTAGGAGGGTGGATGTTCTCATAATTCTTAATCTAATTTTCCAAGTTAATCACCTCCTTCTCTCTACTTTCTCTCTCTAAAATTCATATCTTTTCCATCTCATTTCTTTAATCTATCATCATATTATTAGGGACAACATTTGGTATCAATCGTCATGGGGTAGATTCGTGTTTAGTTTGTGGTTAGTATTTTTTATTCGTGTGATTTTAATCTTCAAATCATCTCGTCTCAAAATTTTTTTTTTTGTGTTTTCGAGCTCTAAATCTTCGTACCAATTGCCTACAAAGTTGTGGTAGGAATTTGTGTTCCTCATTTTGGTGATTTCCACGAAAAAATTGGAAGTTTTGGCTTGATTCTTGGGTAAAAATTCGTCATTTTCAGTTTTTGGTTAAACAATTCGGAATTTGAAGTTTTTTTTAAGTCGGGGAACTGGGGTTTTGTTTATTCCGACTTGAGTGTCTACTTGGGGATTCCGAACTAGATCAAACTAGATTATTCCGGATTAAGTTGTGATCCTTAGTATTCCGAATTAGGTAGAAAACGTGTATTCCGACTTGTTTCAGTGAGTGGGATTCCGGATTATTTTCATTAAGTTTATTCCGGATTACGTGTGGGACACGGATTCCGGATTAGGTGTGGATCTTGGATTCCGAACTACGTGCAACACATTGTTCCGGATTACGTGTTGATTCCATATTCCGAACTAGGTGTGCATCACATATTCCGGATTAGGTGTAGAAGCTGGATTCCGGATAAGGTCTAGAAAATTATTTCGATTACGTGTTGATTCCATATTCCGAACTAGGTGTGCATCACATATTCGGATTAGGTGTAGAAGCTGGATTCCGGATTAGGTTCATAATCTCGATTCCGGATAAGGTGGATTACGGATTCCGAACAAGACTGGGTTCAAGGATTCTGGATTAGGTCAATTTTTGTGATTCCGAATTACGTTGGGTTCACTTATTCCGGATTAGGTAACAAACACGGATTCCGGATTATCTTTGCAACGTGGATTCCGGATAAGGTTGTTTTTTGCTATTCCGAACAAGCTGTGGTTCTTCAAATTCCGGATTACGGTACGAACAAAGATTCCGGATAAGGTCTTGATTACTTATTCCGAATAAGGTTCGGAATTGTTTTATTCCGGATTACGTTAAGCTTTTCATTATTCCGGATAAAGTTCAATTCAACTATTCCGGATTAGGTTGAGTTCATTGGATTCCGACTTATTCTTTGAAGAGTTATTCTGACTTGTTGACTTATAAAATTTTCAAATACGTGATTTTTCGCCTAAGAATTTTTGGTTTCATACGAAGACATTGTTTGGAGTTTTCACACCATTTCTTGAAGTTTCAACCACAATCTACTCACAACAACATCTACTTAAGATCCTATTCACTTCACTTAATTCTTGAGATGGATTCTACTACTGAATATCGTGTTACTAATAACAACATCATGGTGGCGGGTAACAAAGAGAGACCACCAATGCTTGTAACTGGTAGATATGCACAATGGCAATCACGATTCCTTCGATATCTTGACACCAAACCCAATGGTGATGTTCTTCGACTTTGCATCAAAGAAGGACCTTATACTCCCACTACAATCACCATTCCTGCAATTCCAGCAACCGACTCGACGACCAGTTTCGATGAGCAAACAATTGAGGAAACATATGAGAAGATTTCGAAAGAGAAACGTGCTTGGATTGATGTAGAGAAAGAAGCAATCTATTTGATTCTAAGTGGGATTAGGGATGATATTTACTCAACGGTTGATGCATGCTCTACTGCTAAAAAGATGTGGTTTGCCATTGAACGCTTGCAACAAGGAGAATCACTTAACAAGCAAGATGTCAAAACTAACTTGTTCTGGAACTTTGGTAAGTTTACTTCATTGGATAGAGAATCAATTGATTCATATTACTCAAGGTTCTACAAGATGATGAATAACATGATAAGAAACAATTTGCAAGTCTCCACCATGCAAGTCAATGTGCAATTTCTACAGCAACTTCAACCAGAGTGGACACGATTCGTAACTTTGGTGAAACAACAGAGTAAGTTAGACGAGGTCAACTATCACACGCTCTTCGACATTTTGAAACAATTTAAGAATGAGGCGAATGAACTTCGAGCTAAAAGGATAGCAAAGACTGCTAATCCACTTGCTTTGGTATCTACCACTCAACACGTTCAAGATCATCGCTCTCGTGCTCCAAAGTCATACTCCACTACATCATCCTCACCAAGGTACTCCACTACATCCTCCTCACTAAGATACTCCACATCATCTAAGTATTCTGCTCCCAGAAGATCACGAGACAAAGAACCAAGAGCACCATCACCATCACCTGAGTCATCATCTGAAGAGGACAGTGATGAAGAACTAGCTCAGAAGGATAGGGAGATGAAGCAACAAAATGCTTTCATTATGAAGACCTACAAGAAAATCTTCAAACCCACCAACAACAATCTTCGAACATCATCAAATACAAGGAACCAATATGTTGAGAGTCCTCGAAGGTATGACACATGTCAACGTGATGAAAGTCCTCCTAGGTATGATCGACGTAATCCAACACATGTTGAGGGTTCTGCAAGGTATGATCGACAAAATGCTAAGTATGATACTTAGAGGATTGCTACTGGTGTTGGGAATAGGGAAACTGTTGGTACTCAAGTGGTTCAGCAAAGTGGGATTCAATGCTTTAATTGTCAAGGCTATGGGCATATGGCAAAGTAATGTATGAAGCCGAAACGGGTTAGGGACTCTAGCTATCATAAGGAAAAGATGCTGCTATGCAAGAAGATGGAAGCTGGGGTTAAAATGTCGGCTGAGGAAGGAGCAATGCTTGATGATACTGATGATGAAGCCTCCGACCAAGAACTTGAAGCACATTACTCGTACATGGCAAAGGTTGAAGAAGTTCTCAACGTCACTGAAGATGAGAATGGTCCTATCTTTGATACTGAGCCAATCGATAAGGTAAACACTGAAGAGGAATATAATGTGTTTGGTAATACTCATGAGCATTGTGAGCTACCCAAAGCCATTAATGACACATGTATGATGGAAACGGTTGATAACAATACCACACCCGATTCATCAGACATGTGCAATAATGAGTCTGAGGATGATCAACATGCAAATGAGTATGATGATGACGAGGAGCCTATTGCGCTTGCTAACTTAATTGCTTCTTTACAAAAAGATGTCAAAGAAACTAGAAAGAGTCAAAAGCAATTAAAGAAGGCAAACGCTACACTCACTCAAAATTTTGAAGAATGCAAAGCTGCTTTAATTAAATCTAGTGAGACCATTGATAGCTATAGAGCTCAGCTTCTTCAAAAGACTAACGAGATTGAGGGGTACAAAGGGTGTTTAATTAATGTCAAAAAGGACGATTTTCAATAGATTACGACGAAACTCTTAAGCTTCTAGAACAAGAGAAATGTAATTATAACACCTCTTTGAGTACTGAACGTCACAAAACTTATCTTGCTACCACTAAAGTCAATGAGCTAACTCAAGTAAATGTTTTTCTTCAAGAGGATAAAACTAAACTTGCTAATGAATAGAAAGCTGTGGTTGAAAAGATGGAAAAGGATGTCAAAACTAAACAAGCGAATGACATCAACAAAATAGTGGAACTTGAAACTCAACTTGATTTTTACAAGAAAATTGTTTACAAAACTAATCAATCAATTCAAACCATGAGAATGTTGGCACCTCGTTCGTTTTTCAAGGATAGACCTAGTTTTGCAAATCCTAAGTACCTTGAGCAAGCTCAATCTGAGAATTAGCACTTATATCTTGATGAGTCCCAATGGACCGATCTTGATTGTCTTGTTGTTAGGCCCGATAGTGAAGAGACACACGATTTGGAAGAAGAGAGTAGACCAAAAGTTAATAAAGAATTTGTTAAACCATATAATTATGCTTATGAAAATAGTCTTTATGGTCTTTTCAAACCGCAAACACATAAAACTCGTGAGCAAATATTTTTCGAATGTGAACAAATAAGAATTAAATGGAGACAAGCTTTTGCCACTAAGAAAACTAATGTTTCAATATTTATTGACTATTTGCCATATAAAGCTTCTGTAAGCAAGAGTAAGCAAGCACTTAGTATTCTTAAGAGTAACATTGAAAATTTTAAAAAGGTTATTGATGATGACTGGAAAAAACGTGAACTTTCGAAAGGAGATAAAGAAATTCCTCACGATATAACTGTGCTTGTGAAAAGTATTTTGATTCCGCTTGCGGAAAGAACGCAAAACATATTTTGGAATTTGAAACACTAATTAAGCAAGAAATGTTTGATGATTTGAAATATGTGGAATCTCTTGAACAAGAAGTGAACGACCATCAACCTGAAAGAGACGAGTTTTCTACAGCATATGATCTACTCTTACATGAATGTCTCTCAAAAGATATTATGTGTGCTTATATTACATCTTGTGCTGATATTGATGAATATTCTGATGTTGCATGCAAATATCTTGATCAAGTTAAAGAATGTGAACGTCTTGAAACTGAGCTTTCGAATAAAGTTGACCAAAAAGAGTTTTCGTTACTTCAACATAGATATGATTATCTTCAAAAACATTGTCACTCACTTGAACTTGCTTTGCAAAAGAAAGTTGGCAGCTTTTCAAATGATACACCTTTGGAAGTAAAAATATCTGAGTCATGTCGATTACTAAACGAAAAAAGTCTTGATATTTCGGATTTGAAAGCTCAGTTACAAGAAAAAGACATAGCAATAGCAGAGTTGAAGAAACTCGTTGCTAAGATGGGTGGGAAAGTTGTGGAACCTAGCGTTAAGAAACCTGTTGTTAGACAACCCAATGCCTCTAAAGTGAATAAATCCTCTATCTTGGGAAAACCATCCGCTTTCTCAAATTCCTCGTTTGTAAAACCTGTGTTTGCCCCCAAGATGGATGGAAAGGAAAGGTTACCACATACTCAACCCATAAGGAATATTGTAGCACCAAGCGTAAAGCACAATAATGTGATTAAACCAGGGATGTATAGAATGACCACTAAACCCACAAACAAAGTTAGTCACTCGCCTCAGACTTCTAGAAACACTCATATTCGTGTGTCTTCTACTACAGGAGTAGTCTCCACTGCTAGTGTTAGCCGGCCTTAGCTTAAGAGCACTCAAGTGAATGATAAGGTCTGGAAACACAAGAGTCAAGGGAAGATGAAGGAAGTAGAAGAACACCCTAGGAATTTGAATATTTTTAAGAATAAAAAGTCTGTAATCGCGTGTAATGACGATTTGAATGATTTGAATGATTTGAATGCTATGAATGTGAAATTTGTTTGTGTCAAATGTGGAAAATGTGATAATGCTAATCATTCTTTGTGTGCTATCAATAATGTCAAAGGCGTAGATACTAGAACTAAGAAGCAAATTTGCGATGCCTATTAGTGCTAATAAACCCAAACGCAAAGTGAACCATTCTGATGCAACCCCCACTAAGAAAAGTATTGCATCAGACTCCACCACTAAGAACCCTAGAAGCAGAATTAGGGAATTATATGAGTCTGCTAGCAAGTCTTAGAAATGGTGGTTTGCTAATCGATGTCCTCCAGGATATAAATGGATGCCTAAAGTTAGGACAGAAAATATGACAACGAGTGTTAGTATGCCTTTAAATGTTGCTAAGGACACTAATAATTCTACAATAAGAACTACTATGGTATCAAATTTAGAAAATGCTCCATCGTATTCTAACTCTTCCGCAGGTGATACAAATAATTCTCTTCATACTGGACTCCGGATGCACGAAGCACATGACAGGGAATATCAAGCTTCTAATTAACTTCGTGGAGAAGTTCCTGGGTACGGTCCAATTCGGAAATGATCAATTTGCACCGATCCTAGGATATGGAGATTTGGTTCAGGGAAATATAACGATAAAAAGGGTATACTACGTAGAAGGGCTCAATCACAATCTTTTCTCGGTTGGTCAATTCTGTGAGGCGGATTTGGAGGTTGCTTTCAGAAAGAAGACATGTTTTGTTCGTGATTATGATGGGAATGACTTACTTACCGGTACACGGGGTACTGATCTCTACACTATTTCACTTCAAGACACAACTTATACAACTCCAATTTGCTTCATGGCTAAAGCTTCAACGACTCAGGCATGGTTATGGCATCAACTTCTTTCTCATCTCAACCTTGATACCATCAACTTGCTTTCCAAGAAAGATATTGTGAGAGGCCTTCCAAGCTTTAAATTCATCAAAGATCATCTTTGTTCTTCTTGTGAGCTTTGTAAAGCTAAACGAAGTAGTTTCAAGACAAAAACTACACCAAGCTCTAAAGGACGGTTAGATATTCTTCATATAGATTTGTGTGGTCCCATGCGTGATCATAGTATCAATGTGAAGAAATATGTTATGGTAATTGTCGATGATTACTCAAGGTACACATGGAATCACTTCTTGAGGTCCAAGGATGAAACACCCGAAGTTCTCATCAACTTCCTTAAACTGATACAACATGGTCTTCAAGCTCAAGTAAAAGTGGTTCGTACTGACAGAGGCACAGAATTTTTGAATTCAACTCTGAGAAATTATTTTGAAGCTGAAGGAATCGAACATGAAACATCTATTTCTCGAACACCCGAACAAAACGGCGTTGTTGAAAGACGAAACCGTACTTTGGTTGAAGCTGCTCGAACACTATTATCCGCTTCAAAACTACCACTATATTTTTGGGCCGAAGCCGTGTCAACCGCATGCTACACACAAAACCGCTCCTTAATTATCCCAAGACACGAAAAGACACCATATCACATAATTCATGATCGAAAACCTTCACTCAAACACCTTCACGTTTTTGGATGTACTTGTCACATAATACGAGATGGTGAAAATTTGGATAAGATGAAAGAGAAAGGTGATGCATGTATTCTTGTGGGATATGCAACTCAGTCTAAGGGATATAGAGTATACAACAAGAGAACAAAATTGATAGTCGAGACTATTCACATCTGATTTGATGAATTACAAGAAATGACACTTGAACAAAACAGTTTAAGTCCCGAACCACAACGACTTCTGTTCACAACCGCACGGAACTCGGAACTCAAGACCACAGCAATGAACCGTCAAGTTCAAAGCTGGTTCAAGGAAATGTCCAAGAGCAGATATGACAGTAAACACGACAATTGAAGAGTTGGAAATGTTATATGGACCAATGTATGATGAATATTTTACGGGGGAGAAACATGTTGATCGAAGTCTTCCGCTGTCACTCCTGATAAGAATGATGATACCGATCATCGTCAACAAAAGGATACAACTTTATCTACTTCAACACGGGTTGCTGCAGATTTACCTCCTTAGAATATCACATCAACAATCGCTCCTACAACATCACAACAACTGTCATTGCTCCAGAGAACACAAATCAAGCAGACAATGCATTATCTGACGAAGACGAATTTATCAACCCATTCGGTACACCGTTACACGAAACTGGAGAGTCTTCTACTCTCCATGTTGATCCGTCAAATATGCATACGTTCTATCAACGACATCCTTCAACACATCATTGGACCCGAGATCATCCTTTGGTTCAAGTAATTGGAAACCCTTCACAGCCTATTTGTACAAGACGACAACTTGAAACCGATGGCGATGTTTGTATTCTCGCACTCGCCGTGAGTTCAGCTGAACCGAAAAACATCAAAGAAGCCATGGCTGATCATGCTTGGATTGAATCGATGACGGATGAACTTCAACAATTTGAAAGACTTAAATTCTGGGAACTTATTGACAGACCATACGATGTAATACCATTAAATCCTCGATGGATCTGGAAAAACAAGATGGATGAAGAGAACACGATCATCAAGAACAAATCTAGGCTAGTGGCTAAAGGGTATGGGCAGAAAGAGGGTATTGATTTTGAACAATCATTTGCACCAGTAGCTCGTATGGAAGCGGTCAGGATTTTTCTTGCTTATGCTGCACATAAGGGATTCATCGTTTATCAAATGGACGTAAAGACGACGTTTCTTAACGGTCCTTTGAAGGAGGAAGTCTATGTCACGCAACCGAAAGGATTCATCAATCCTCATTATCCTGACAAGGTGTATCGTCTCCACAAAGCACTTTATGGACTCAAGTAAGCTCCAAGGGCGTGGTATGATGAGCTCTCGAAATTTCTAGTCTCCAAGGGTTTCTCAAAAGGTTCCATTGATCTAACTTTGTTCACTTATAAATATGGGGATGACATTTTGCTTGTGCATATTTATGTTGATGACATTATTTTCGGGTCTACAAACCCAAAACTTTCAAAATGGTTTGAAAAAGTAATGCACAACAAATTTGAAATGTATATGATGGGCGAACTAAAATTCTTTCTAGGAATTCAAGTTCACCAATCCCCAAGTGGTATCTTCATTAACCAAGCTAAGTATTGTCAAGAGATAATCAAAAAGCATGGTATGAGCTCATGTGACCCCGTTGGGACACCATTATAAACCACATCCCTAGATGCTGATTTAGAGGGAGATGCCATAGATCAAACGAAATATCGTTCCATGATCGGCTCCCTCATGTACTTAACAGCAAGCCGAACAGATATATCACATGCTACGTGTTATTGTGCACGATATCAAGCACGACCCACTGAAAAGCACCTCAAGGAGGTTAAACGGATCTTTCGGTACCTTAAGAATACCGTTCACATGGGACTCTGGTATCCGAGGGAAACCGGTTTCTTTCTAACGGCCTATTCAGATTCTGATCATGCAGGGTGTCTTGATACACGTAAAAGTACTTCTGGTGGTGCACAATTTCTAGGTCAACATAAGCTTGTGGGATGGTCTTCCAAGAAGCAGGATTTGACATCATTGTCATCAACCGAAGCGAAGTATGTGTCTCTATCTGCGTGTTGTGCTCAAGTTCTTTGGATGAGAACACAACTCACGGATTATGGCTTCCACTTTGATAAAGTACCTATGTACCGTGACTCAAAGTCTACCATAGCCATCTCCTGCAATCCGGTACAACATTCCCGCACGAAGCACATTGATGTCAGATATCACTTCATTAAGGAACAAGTTGAAAAGGGTATCGTTGAACTATACTTTTTTGGAACTGATTACCAATTAGCTGACTTGTTTACAAAAGCTCTTCCGAAAGAGTGGTTTGCATATTTAGTTAGGCAAATTGGTATGAGATGTTTGACTCCAGCAGAACTGGAGATTCTGGCAAAGAAGCCTGCTTGATTCACCTATCAAACATCTACTTGTAAATATTAATGAAAAAGCAAAATAAAAAATTAAAAATCTTTCAAAATCCCAAAAATATTCTTCTCGACATGTCTTTCCGTAGCAATAATATGGACGTACCTAGAAATGTCGCTCAATAACGACACGGGTGTGTACATAAAGCTCGAATGAAAGTTGTAAATATTTTTCAAAACATGTCATTTCTATTTTTATATAAGAAAATTTCTATTTTGGACAATTTTTCCAACAACGGGTAGAGCAATCTATCTTGGGTTAAGCTTGTCACAAAACATTCCACGTTTTGAGCTCAACACTATGGCTTGTAATCACTTTCAGATTGCAACCCGGATCTATATTCACGGGGGAGTGTACGATTTTGTGCTCTTACCCTTAGCAAAAGAAGAGAAATCTTCTTACACTTGAGTGGATTCGTCAAGATATTCAAAAGTCTATGAACTCAAGTTTATGCTTTAGAAAAACCTTTTCGCCAAAAAGAATTGATTTTTCAAAAAGCGTTGAACACAATTTTTTCAAGAATTTCTCAATGATATTCAAAATCTTTAAAAAAATTGTGTGTTCAACAACTCCTATCCTCAAAATTTTAATGTGGATCATATCCTCGTAATGACAATTCCATTGGATCAATTTTTGAGGGGGAGCGTTCCAAATTCATACTAAGTTTGACACATTTTTCTCCCGAAGACTTTCAAGACTATTTTTCAACGTATATTTTAATCAAATTTGGTATCTCTACTATCAAACGATTTTATATATTAGAGATAGGGGAGAAAATGTGATTAAAATGTGATCTAAAGACTCAAGCCCTTATGGTTACGATCAAATACCCACAACATCTTTAATCCACGACATTATTGGTGTCAAAAGGGTGGTTAGGTTTAAGTCCTATGATCCAACCAGAACCGGAGGGATCTTCCCAAGGATAATCCAATAGATTATTAGAAGTCCTTAGGAAAGATGGAGTAGAATGTGAACGAAGCTGAATGCCGACTAAGTACAGATGCTAGCACTGGAACAATCACTGTTGGAGTATGCTCGTGTCATAACAACTAATTATATGGCTAGACACATATGGTCCTATGGGGTCACACACATATAGACAGAGGTACCACTTAATATATTGTGTCTATTGTATTCATGATGTATATAACCTTTGTAACTCGAGATAACAATTGGGATTTTAGTAACTAAGTACGGACTTAGTTATTTGGACTTTTAAATATAAATTATGAAGCTCATTTAAAAGGCCATTTCAATTACGTTTGAATGCCATGTGATGTAGAGAAAATCTTGGATACATTTTGAAGACAATTAATGATAATTGATTTTGTCTTTCATGATATTAAGTTACCTATCAATCATAAAACGTGTAAGAGTTTTCCTTTTGTCTTAATCATCACATTGGTCACGGCATAGAAAGTTTGTGGGAAAAATATTGTATTTTTTCCATCTTTCTGTATCTCATTTGTATCTATTACTAGTGCAAAAGTAAGCTACAAAGAACGGGTTATTAAGACTAGCATCTACGGGTATACGGTGACGTGTAGTGTGTTTCTACATAGAGGTGATCTACTTTGATCACTTGGTTTCTTGGGTAGATCGTGTGGTGATTGTCTCCGGTTGATCTTACCGAATCGTGCCACAAAGGTATACTTTTATCTCCCTCTTTTATATGATTAATCATATGACTCTATGGATCCGTTCATAGGTGCTTTTCCGCTGAATACAATAGACACAATATATTAAGTGGTACCTCTGTGTATATGTGTGTGACCCTATAGGACCATATGTGTCTAGCCATATAATTAGTTGTTATGACACGAGCATACTCCAACAGCTCCCACTTGCGAACGTCATAATAGTCATATAATTATACAAGCAATGGTTATCGTCTAGCAACACGCCACTGCCCCCAGAAACATATGAGGATAGTTTCTCAAATATCTCATTTTAAATGGTTTAGATATCAGTCACCCTTTTATTTCAGATACCATGTTAAACTTTAGACATAGATCAACAGTCATTCTTAAGTTTAACTATTCTGTTTCTCGATATTGATATTGAACTAGATTTCCAAATTAATCAAGTATCATCTTAATTACATTTGGGTGTGGCCACACATACATCTGTACAATTCATCGAGGGGCCCAGTAGTATCTAACTCCAATACATGTGGAGGAACAAATTCTATTTTGACTGCACGTGTCGTTCATGTATTTCACATCGCACCTGAAAATGGTCTTTATGGCAGCCTTGTTCAGGACAGCGTTGAACCATATCAAGGATTGACATTCCACACATACAAAACCTACTTGCATCTCAAGTCTAAGGATGAGAAATTCAACCACTTGCGAGATTCACTATTGACGCCGATCCATGTAGTGAATTCTCGTTGGTTAGGTCAATCCAATGTTCATCCAATGAACACATATGAGATTGGCGGCATCATCAATTAATATTCATTCCAAAATTAATATGACCAACTTACATTTGTCTTAATTTGACAATACTCCCGTATCATCAACTGACAATGGATAATTTAGAATAATTATATTACTCTTGGAATAAACATGCAAATATAGGACATAGTTGGTATAAAATGAAAACGATCATACCTCATATATCAATTCATTACAAATAAGAACTGTTTTACATCCTAATTATTCAAATACTAAAATACACAAATCTACATGAAACTACCAGTTGGTCTAAGTCCAATGTTCCTAGCATGCTCAACATGTTTGGTACAAGACATTGGTTTAGTAAACGGATCAGCTAAGTTGTTATCTGTGTGAATTTTAAGAATACGAATATCACCTTCTTGAATCACTTCTCGAATGTAGTGATATTTTCTTCGAAAATGTTTGGCACCCTTTTGAACTCCAGGTTCATCGGCTATAGTAATTGCACCCGTATTATCGCAGTACATTTCCATAGGTCTATCATTACTGGGAACAACGCCAAGCCCAGAAATGAATTTACGTATCCAAATTGCTTCCATTGCAGCTTCAGAAGCAGCTATGTATTCAGCTTCTGTAGAAGACATTGCAGTAGTGCTTTGTTTAGAACTCTTCCAATCAACAGCGCCTCCGTTCATCACGAAGACATATCCTGTTTGTGATCGAAGATCATCCCGATCTGTCTCCCAACTAGCATCAGTGTAGCAAGTAACACCAAGCTCAGTTGTTGAATCACCTCCATAAACAAGAAACATATCTTTAGTATTTCGAAGATACTTTAATATGTTCTTTACAGCAGTCCAGTGACATTCACCTGGATTCTGTTGGTATCTACTTGTAAGGTTCTGAGAGAACGCTACATCAGGTCTAGTGCACCTCACAACATACATGATGGATCCTACAGCCGAAGCATAAGGTACTCCTTTCATTCGCTTCACCTCATTAGGTGTGGAGGGACCTTAAGTCTTACTCAATTCTACATTGGATTGCATTGGAAGACTCCCACATTTGGAGGCATCCATCCTAAACCGCTTTAAGATTTTGTCAATGTATTCACTTTGACTTAAACCGATTAATCGCCTTGATCTATCTCTATAGATCTTGATTCCTAGAATGAACGCCGCTTCACCCAAGTCTTTCATGGCAAAACATTTTCCAAGCCAGGATTTTACATCTTGTAGCATTGGAATATTGTTTCCCTTGAGTAATATGTCATCTACATATAAGACTAGGAAAACGAAGATACTTCCACTAGCTCTTTTATATACACATGGCTCATCGGGATTGTGAGTGAAACCAAACTTTTTGATCTCCTCATCAAATCTCTTGTTCCAGGTCCTAGATGCTTGCTTTAACCCATAAATGGATCTTTGAAGCTTGCATACCCGTCTAGGATGTTTAGGATTCACGAACCCTTCAGGTTGCACCATATAAAAGTCTTCGTTCAAATGGCCATTCAAGAAGGTGGTCTTGACATCCATTTGCCAAATCTCGTAGTCATAGAACGCTGCTATGGCTATAAGAATCCTAATAGCTTTAATATCTGCAACAGGCGAGAAGGTTTCTTCATAGTCAACCCCGTAGGTTTGAGTGAAACCTTTTGCTACAAGACGAGCTTTAAAGGTGTGTACAATGCCATCCATATCGGTCTTCTTCTTGAAGAGCCATTTACTCGCAACAGTCTTACAGTTGGGAGGGAGGTCAACTAAGATCCAAACTTCGTTATCCCTCATGGATTGCATTTCCACATTCATAGCTTCAAGCCACTTATCAGATTCAGGATCCGACAATGCAGCTTTATAGTTAACGGGTTCATCATGATCCCCCTAACTCATGTTCCTCAGCATCGATATAGAAACCATATCGGTCAGATGCGTGAGATATCCTTGCGGATCTACGAATGGGAATAACATCACTTTGAGATTCGACATTTTCATGTTTAACCTCTTGGTGATGTTCACTAGTGTTCTCAGAAGGTTGTGCATCTTGACTTTGAATTTCATCAAAGTCTATGGTGCTCCCACTTGCTTCTTGTGATATGAGACTACTCTCAAGAAACTCAGCATACCGAGCAACAAATATTTTG
Organism: Glebionis coronaria; assembly: GCA_025667525.1. NCBI lineage: Eukaryota > Viridiplantae > Streptophyta > Magnoliopsida > Asterales > Asteraceae > Glebionis > Glebionis coronaria. The sequence continues at coordinate 651,918,189 of CM046874.1, forward strand.
TTCTCGGGTGGGTAGTATAAGTAGTAACCCATTGTTTCCTTTGGGTATCCTACAAAGATACACTTGATAGATCTGGGCTCAAGTTTGTTTGGTGTTTCTCGTTTAACGAGAGCCTCACAACCCCAGACTTTAAAATAAGACAAGTTCGGGACTTTCCCGTGCCATATTTCATATGGAGTCTTATCAACCTTCTTAGTTGGAACCATATTGAGTATGCGTGTAGCAGACTCTAGAGCGTAGCCCCAAAAGGACATTGGCAAAGTGGTTGGACTCATCATTGATCGAACCATGTCAAGCAAGGTTGGATTTCTCCTCTCTGACACCCCATTATGTTGTGGTGTATAGGGAGGAGTAAGTTGTGAGACAATCCCACGACTCTTAAGATGATCTAAAAACCCAAGGCTTAAATACTCGCCTCCTCAATCAGATCGAAGTGCTTTGATTTTCTTCCCGAGTTGATTTTCTACCTCATTTTGGAAGGTTTTGAACGTTTCAAAAACTTCATGTTTATGTTTAATCAAGTAAACATAACCATATCTACTGAAGTCGTCAGTAAATGTAACGTAGTAGTTAGCTCCTTCTCTAGACGTGGTTCTAAATGGACCACATACATCACTATGTATGGGTCCAAGAAGATCATCAGCTCTTTCACTTGCATGAGTAAAAGGCTTTCTTGCCATCTTGCCAGATATACAAGATACACATATATCAAATGATTCATCATCAGTTGACTTTAAAAGCCCATCATGTTGCAGCTTCGCAATACGTTTCTTGTTTATATGGCCAAGTCGACAATGCCATAGAAAAGTAGAATCCAAGTTGTGCTTGGACTTCTTTTTGCTACAGGTATAAATAGAAACCTCATTTGATACATGATTATGCATATCAATTTCAAAAGTTCCATCACGAGGAATAGCATTAAAATAAAATACATTATCCTTGGAAACTTGAATAGTACCATAATCAGTAAATTTATGTGAAAAACCATTATCCCATAAACGCGAAAGAGAAATAATTCCTCTAGTAATAGAGGGTGAAAAATGACAATTGTCTAGTACAAGAATCATTCCACTAGGGAGGATAATATCATAGCTCCCTATGGCTTCGACAGCTGCACGGTTGCCATTGCCCACGTGCAAGTCCAAAGCGCCTTTATTTAACTTTCTGATCCCTCTAAGCCCCTGAATAGTATTACAAATGTGAGTACCACAACCAGTATCATATATCCAGGTATTAGTTTTAGGGAATGAGTAGAGTTCTATCATGAAGATACCTGATGTGCCAGACGTGCCGGCTTTGTTCTTCTTTTTGTCCACTTCTGCTAGGTAGTAAGGACAATTCCTTCTCCAGTGTCCAATCTCATGACAATGATGACACTCTACATCCTTAGCAGGATGCTCCTTTTTGCCAGGTGGGGGGAACTTGCGTTTAGGGTCATGAATCATAGTGTATTTTCCCTTGAACTTCTTACCCTTTCCTCCTTTAGCTTGTGGCTTCGGTTTTTGGATATGACCTTTCTTGATAGCAAGAACAGAGGGAGCTTTCTTGGGCATACCCTTCTCTACAAGCTTCAGCATGGCTGCAGTTCAAGTATAGTCTTCCCCATGCCATGCATATGATAGTTCTGAACAAACTGATCATAGTCTTTGGAAAGTGAAGTATCAAGTTCACTCCTAATACTTGTGGCATAGGGTAGCCAAGTCGGTCCATCTGATCAAGGTAGCCTTTCATTCTCAACACATAAGTGCTGACAGATTGGCCCTCCTCCTGCTTGCAGTTATGGAACGATTTGACCGTTTCAAAGAGTTCTTATTCTGCTTGTTGTTGGAACATCGTCTTGAGTTCCTCAATCATGTCATATGCAGTAAAGTCTTCCAAATGTTTTTGGATTTCAGGGACCATACTACACAACATTAAGCCAACCACTTCTTGCTGTTCAGCAACCCTTTTAGTATGGACATTGCGAACAGCAGCGGTGGCTGTAGCAGGAGGTGCTTCAGGTAAGGCCTCTTCCAAGTGGTGCAACTTTCCTTCTGATCTGAGGACAATCCTCAGATTTTGAAACCAGTCAAGGAAGTTTGTACCACTCAATTTGTCCTTATCGAGAATTGATCTGATTTGATTGTTAATGGATTGATTCGTTGCCATCTACAAAATAACAAAGTTCAAAGTTTTAGTATTTTTAATAATTAATCCTTTAAAAAATTAACTACCCAAGTTTATATAAAAACAATTAATTTTACAAAAAAGGCTAAGATCCTCATTGAGGTTCTACCATCACATCAGTTGATCTGTTAGCAATGATAGATTCAATAGGTAGATGACGTTCATCAATTACAAATCATGTGCAATTCTTAGATCCTTATGGGACTCATAACATAAGTGAACAATTCACAAAATGTCAAACTGGCATGTTTAGTCCCATCCTTGCCTCAGTTAAGGTCTCACCACTTAACCGATTAAGTCATCCAATTTGAGAACATGCGAGAATAAGTCTAGGTCTCACACATAGATAATAATCACCTTAGGTTACAATTCGCATCCGTCTCACAAGATGCAAAAAGTAATTGCAAGTGATCTCAAACGATTGGACGACATGACTTAAATTTTAGACGGGTATAAAAGTTTGATTTACAAATCAAAAAGTGTGTACGAGGAAGCATGCATTTATCCATCGTAGCACAAGTTAAAAACATTTCTTAACGTAATTCTAATCTTGTTTTAATTTATGCGTGTCAAGTTGTCCATGTTAAATACTAATATAAAACCTAAATGGATTTAATATTAGATAAGACAATACATAAGTCATAACATTCATAACACATTAAGAGTTATTATGAAAAACAAGATTTTAGTTTTTAAATCATATTTAAACTTTAAACTAAATCAAGGATTTAGTTTTATAAATGGTTTGTGATTGGTTTCAAGTTTTTATAAAAACATTTGCAAGTAATATCAAGATATCAAGCAAACAAGCAACCACACAACCACAAGTATGCAAAGCCTCAAACCGATGAAAAACCTATGCTTGATCTCGTGAGCCATCACGAGGACCAAGAAGTCAACTAAGGGTAAGTCAACATAACCACAAAGTTGGCTCCCACTTGCTCCAAGACCATCAAGAGCAAGTAGAACCCAAAATGAACATGAGGCCCAAATCTGCCTAAAAGTTTCAGTCGACTTCTAGGGCCTAAAACCCATAGAAGGAGTCTTCCCTAGCCTGAGGTCCAGTTGAGGCTTTTTAAGGCCCATGAGTTGTGAATCAGCACACCAAATTTGGGCTTCTATCTCCATATAAAACTCCGGGAAATCACGTTTTAGTGCAGGTCACTCAGCAGCTCCGAATTTTACAATATGTCTTTAATTCTTTAGCCATTCCCATCCAAGCATCGGTTACAAATGATTTATGACTAACAACATTAAACCTATCATTAAACTACTGTAAAGTGCCCAAACAATGGCTATAACCAACATCAAAAACATATTAATGAAGCCGAAACAATGGCAAATCCCCAAAACTGAAATTAAATGCAATTCAAAACACAACATGTCACAATGGGTCTAGGTTTTCATCGGCTTTGCATACGAAACATAATAATACCATAAGATTATGAATATAACAAGGTGTTGGCTAAGTCCATGGCCAAACATGCATGTATTTGCCATGTAAATAAAATTAAACAACAACAAACACTTGTTAGCCAACGAAATCGACGGAATAATCAACAATTAATTAAACCCCCGATTGGTACGTGTAACCAATGACCTTAGGACCTTATAAACACATTTTATAAACCTTTTAATTATCATATACTTACAGAAAACATGGTCATTAGAGCTGTTAAAAACCCGATTCAAGGATCGTTCCAAAAAACGCGTTTTAGGTCATTTTACACGTACCCGTAATAAAGCTATTTAAGTATGCGTAAACCGTGACTATGAGATCATTAAAAACAGATTATAAGACCTCCTAAAAGTCTATAATGCCACGAAAATAATGCCATAGGGGCTGTTTTAATATTGGTTTAACAAATCCCTCAAAAACACTCATATTTAGCCATTTTTACGCATACCCGATAATCATATGACATCTATGATGGCTCGTGATACCACTATAGGTGCTGAATAAAATTAATAACATATTATAAATAATCAACGCAGCGGAACAAGCACCTATGAACGGATGCATAGAGTCATATGATTAATCATATAAAAGAGGGAGATAAAAGTATACCTTTGTGGCATGATTCGGTAAGATCAACCGGAGACAATCACCACACGATCTACCCAAGAAACCAAGTGATCAAAGTAGATAACCTCTATGTAGAAACACACTACAAGTCACCGTATACCCGTAGATGCTAGTCTTAATAACCCGTTCTTTGTAGGTTACTTTTGCACTAGTAATAGATACAAATGAGATACAGAAAGATGGAAAAAATACAATATTTTTCCCACAAACTCTCTATGCCGTGACCAATGTGATGATTAAGACAAAAGGAAAACTCTTACACGTTTTATGATTGATAGGTAACTTAATATCATGAAAGACAAAATCAATTATCATTAATTGTCTTCAAAACGTATCCAAGATTTTCTCTACATCACATGGCATTCAAACGTAATTGAAATGGCCTTTTAAATGAGCTTCATAATTTATATTTAAAAGTCCAAATAACTAAGTCCGTACTTAGTTACTAAAATCCCAATTGTTATCTCTAGTTACAAAGGTTATATACATCATGAATAAAATAGACACAATATATTAAGTGGTACCTCTGTGTATATGTGTGTGACCCCATAGGACCATATGTGTCTAGCCATATAATTAGTTGTTATGACACGAGCATACTCCGACAATCACAAGAAGGTGCTAGTAATGATGTCTTGGTAAGCATTGAAGGGGTTGAAGAATGAAAAAGAAATGTAAGGATAAAGGGTGTAAACAAAGAATCCCTCCATACAACTTAGGCAGAAACCGGGTCAACACATCATGAAGACAACACATCATGGACCCAGTGATGTAATGCTCAACCCTTCCCCAGCTGACTCAGGCTTCTCTTAAAAGAAGTTTGTTTTATTGTCACTGATATCAACACGACTTCTATTGACTTTCTCACTCCGAGTTAGTTGATATTGAATAGGTGGCATCTGCTCCAGCCTCTGACCACTAAAAGTGCACAAATCGAGTCTAGAGCTAAGAGATCAATCAAATCTCGTTAGGACACACGGATGAAGATCAAGAGATTCCTACGCTATATCCTTGTGATATTGCTAGAACACTTAGAGTGATACTACCTAGTATTCACAATGATGAGTGGAAATCATTCCAGTGTTAACATCAAACAGCACTGCGGTAGGTCATGTGGAAGATTCTTTTAGAATTGAACATGTGTAAACTGAAAAGCAACATTGGTTTGATTCTGAATTGATTCAAACTCGTTTCAGGTTTCTACGCAATATCTTTATGGTCTTGCCAGAACATTCAGGGTGATATTCATTAATATTCACAGTGATGAATGGAAATCCTTCTAGCGTCAACATCAAACAACGCTACGGTAGGTAACTTGCGAGATTCTTATGAATCAAGCTTGTGTCAACTCGAAAGCAACAATGGTAAGATTCTTAATGAATCAAACTTGTTCTAGGAATTTGAATTGAAGACTTTAATCAAGCGGATATTTATCCAATTGATTCACTCTTTATATTCACAGTCTTGCTTTGAGACAGTCGAGTAAAGAGAACGGCTAGTACAGCCGTGAAACCCTGTCAAGGAGATTTTAATTAAATCTACCTAATCACAGGTACGATATTTAATATCGTGTAACGGTCTTCACCGACCGGAGGTAAAACGCTAACGGTTTAGGACGAATATCAAAGCCATTTAGTCCGTGTCTAAGTTTTGTCTCGAGAATGTGACGTTACGATGTACTCAGCAAATTCAAAGATTCAAAACCACATTCTCATGCCCAAAGACATTCAACAATCAAGAAAGCTAAAGACTTCCGCAAATCTGATGATCAAAATCTTCCTTATCAATTAATGTAGAGGAATGACCTCGCATCGAAGGAGATTCTTAGCAAGCTTTCAATGAGCATGTGGATAAAGACACAAGATCGAAAGATGGCAGAGACTAGTCAAGAATGATTTGAAGATCTCAAGATAAAAGACAAAGTCGAAAGACAATGACAAAGGCTCAAAGATCACATCATGAAGGGACAACAATACTATTATACGTTCATGACTCATTTATGACAAAATTCATAATCTCCATTGAACTCCAAATATCAAATAGGAATGACCTCACATTGGGGGAGATTGTTAGCCTCAAAATATTGAGTCAAACAAGAATGTTCAGTCATAGGTTTATATTGTAATATTTATTAGAACGTTGTAATAGTTAGTTAAAATAGTCGTGACATTACAGGCTTGATGGTTAACTTAAAAGGTCTCTTTCAAGGTACTAAGCATTTATTCAAGCCCGGCCCAAAAAACATATAGTCCATTAGATAGCCCGCATGTGGATGGACTATATAAGCACCCACCTAGCATGTTAGGAGAGTGGATGTTCTCATAATTCTTAATATAATTTTCCAAGTTATTCACCTCCATCTCTCTACTTTCTCTCGCTACTTTCTCTCTCTAAAATTCATATCTTTTCCATCTCATTTCTTTAATCTATCATCATATTATTAGGGACAACACAACCCGTTATTTGTTGCAAGCCAACTAGTCGTACAACTCAGGATTTATGCAAACACGGTGTTATCACAGCAGTAACTGTAACAACACAATGCTATTGCGGTAGAGAGAAAGAAGGTAATGAATCAAAAAGGAAGTAGAAGCTGGTGTTGGTGGTTTTCTGTGTGTTTATTCATGTTTTCTAATCCTCTATTTATAGGGAGTAAAATTTTGAATATGATCATAATTGCCCGATATATTGGCCATGATCAGTCCCTATAAATCAGAGATCATGGGAGAAGATTTCAAACTCACAGAATGTTATACACCCATGTTCAGTTTACATGGTCAAAAGCAAATATATCTTTACCAAGTCAAAACCGCTCTTGCTAAATTTACTCACGTGATTTATCCCAAATCTTAACAAATAATAAATTACTATTCTAGGAAGTTGTATCAAAAAGCTACTACATTAGCTACTTACCATAAGAGAAAATAAGTGTAACCAAAGTGATAAGGTATGATAAACCCCCACCATTCACATGAAACATTTATTTACTTACACTAAACTTGCTTAATATTCGTTATTCCTCTAGTGAAGGGCTTAGTAAACTTACCAAACTCATCAAAAACTCCAACTATCCCTCAGCAAGTTGGAAAGTTTTCTCCTACTCTAATAATTATTGTAACAATGGTATCACTAAGATTAAAACATGTTTATATAAGTATACAAGTGAAATTGATTCTTTGGTATCTGAAGATTAAACCAAGAACCTAGTAACTGGTGTCCGAAGATTAAACCAAAGATCTAGTTATTACATTCACGGCATACATATACACACTAATAATTGTAACAATTGCATTCTCACTGGGCGCGAATATGGCTATGCACTTATATCCCTTTCATAGCCATAACTCTATATTTGAGGCGGCACCACCTCTAGGCTATATAGGCTAACCTTCTCTATCATCCTCGCTGATAAGACGCCTCTAAATATTAGTTAAGAGGTTTGACCTTAAACTACATCTCGTCAATGACGTACAATCTATACTACGTATGAGCTAATTAAATTGATGGTACCTTCTATTGATTAATAACTTCGTTATTACCCATTAAACTCGTAATGTAGGAGCTCTACAATCAAGTCGTGTTTCTGTCACGAACCAATTCTCATTTGGTTTCAAAACCCATGCCTCTATTAATCCTTAATAAGTCGCTCGTCAAAAACGTATTAGGATACACCTGACAAGTTCACTCTTATCAGCCTCATCGTAAATACTCACTAAGTCTCTCGTCACAGAAATACTCACTAAGTCTCTTGTCTATAATGGTACCATCTCAATATTCTATATATACATCCAACACTACGACTCCAAAGTTTGTTATAACTATTGACTATATACCATAAAATCCACCAGCTTGTGCATTTTAGAACATTACCTTTTGGTCTCAAATAGTGCATTCACTCTCTATTATGTGCGTGCATGTTGTAGTAGGTTTTGTTTTCTCTATTAAACTTTCATGAAATCTCATACTCTATACAATAAAATCCATCGGCTTGTGCATTTTAGAACATTACCTTTTGCTCTCAAATAGTGCACGCACTCTCTATTATGTGCCTGCATGTTGTAGTAGGTTTTGTTTTCTCTATTAAACTTTCATGAAATCTCAGACTCTATTTGTGATCATAGTGATTAGCCATCATCACATTTAAATCCCACAACTCAGAATCATAGGTTAACGGTTTCAACCTTATAAGTTGCATACCAAGTCATCCATATGTCCCTTGTTTATCGATTTCATAACATGGACAATAAACAAACTACCATAACCCTTATTAGTTGGTTGCTACATCAACCTTTTAAGCACATCATATCATACAATTTTTACTAGTTGCATTGTTTTCATTTACTTCGCTTATAATTCAGTGACTAGTTTTATAGTCGTTTGAATAATTTCACAAGATTTGACTTTCTTTTCTCTAAAGCATACACAAGTTTTATTCATTCACATAATTTAGTAATCTCATTTATTAACAGTGTATAAAGAATCATTGTTTTGGCATCTAAACAAACAACTTTTATAGACAAACAACAAGACTAAAAGGTTTTCATTAAAATGAAATGCGATTACACTAGAATTTAAAACGAAAATCAAACCAACAATTTATTCAAAGGTGCTAGCCACCATGCTTACAAAAACAAGCTAGAAATGAGTCACTACTGAAATTATCATGCCACGAAGTTATCTTCATCGAGATGAACATCAGCCACTCGATACGCAATTTCACCATTCACCACATTAACATCATCATAGCCGGACTTCCTCATCTTGCATTCACGTGCATAATGGCTTGTTTCTCCATAAACATAGCATTTCCCGGGTCTCTTAGACGGTTTGGTCTTCTTGAATTTGTCATGACTCACACCCAAATCGAATTTCTTCGGACCATTTTGAGAACCTCTATAAGAAGAGCTCCCGACTTGTACATGATGAACAGTGGATCCATGATTCACTCATTTATCTCTATTCCTAGCTTCTTCCTCAAAGTGAAGATGCTTCAAGAGATCATCCAACGAGTAGTCATCTTTCTTATTTATCAACTTCTTTGAAACATCATTCAATGAAGATGGTAAATTTGAAACAGTGGCACCAACTTGTAGCAATTCTGGAATGGGAATAAAAAGCACATTTAGTTTGTTCACGAGTATTTGAGTTTATGAACTTGCTCCAATATAGGCATATCGTCAACCATTTGAAAATTGAAAAACTTAGAAATAAGATACCTATTTGTACCTTATTCTTGTTGTTTGTACTTAAACTCCAAGGCACTCCATAATTTTTGAGGTTCGGTTATAGGAGCGTAAACGTCATACAGTCGGTCCGATAGAGAGTTCTTGATGTGACAACAACATAAGGTCTCATTTTCATTACGGATCAGCCTTTGCTTCTCGAGCTCGAAGACTTGATTCAGATCAACTTCTTCTACTTCAACGGCAACCAGATTGTCGGGAAAGGGGCCAATAGTGGATCAAGAACATAGAAGATCTTGAGTACGATAAAAAAACGTCATCTTGTCAGCCCAACGGGTGTAGTTACACCCGTCAAATTTCTCCAACTTGACAAATTCTTGGTTCATGATACAAAGGTTTGACGATGATGCTTCAGCTTCCATGCAATGTATAAACTTTAAAGATTGTTGTTAATATACCTTTGATCTAATACTAAGTTGATCAAAACCACAAGCTTGAACAACACCAACATATGCCGACGACAACATCAACAATCACGTACAACTATAGGCCTGCAAATGGAACAAACAAAACAAGAACACGCTACACGCGAGTTCCAGTCCTTTAAAGTTTATACAATAGCCCATTATTTGCTGCAAGCCAACTAGTCGTACAACTCAGGATTTATGCAGACATAGTGTTATCACAGCAGCAACTGTAACAACATAATGCTATTGGGATAGAGAGAAACAAGGTAGTGAATCACAAAGGAAGTAGCAGCTGGTGTTGGTGGTTTTCTGTGTGTTTCTTCATATTTTCCAATCCTCTATTTATAGGGAGGAAAAATTTGAACATAAGCATAACTGCCTGATATATTGGCCATGATCAGTCCCTATAAATCAGAGATCATGGGAGAAGATTTCAAACTCACAAAACATTATACACCCTTGTTCAATTTACATGGTCAAAAGAAAATATAGCTTTACTAAGTCAAAACTTCTCTTGCTACATTTACTCACGTGATTTATCCCAAATCCCAACAAATAAGAAATTACTATTCTAGCAAGTTGTATCAAAAAGCTACTACATTAACTACTTGTACGGTAACAGAAAATAAGTGTAACCAAAGTGATAAGGTATGATAAACCCACACCATTTACATTGAATACTTATTTACTTACACTAAACTTGCTTAACATTTGTTATTCCACTAATGAAGGATTTAGTAAACTTACCAAACTCATCAAAAGTTCCAACAATAACTGAAAAGAGATTAAAAATGTCAAAATTTAACAACATTAGAGAATATGCTTTCTAAAAAAATCAAAGATTTTGAAACCACCACAGCACACGATGGATTTTAATCTCAATGAAGACGCAGATGATTTCGGCTCCAAAGAGGAGAGGTTCAGGAAGTTTGACCAGTGAGTCGAGACAGATCTACGAAGAAAGTGACACCCCCCTTCGTTCCTTGAGAATTTTAAATTGTATATGTTCTTGTTATATCTATTAGTCTATAAATAGAACAACATCAAATGAGGTTTTTTTCCAAAAAGAGAAAGCCAAATATTCTTATTTAGAGATGATGAATATAACAACTGAAAATGGAAAAAAGGCGCAATGGGAAAATGAAATTGGAAAAAGAAAGGCTTGCGAGTTAGAAAGGAGAACTTAAGCTATAACCTAAAATGTGTGAATATGAACGAAAAAAGAAAATGAATAAAAACCTCATATTCTATCATCACACATCGATGACACTTTGTCTAAAATACAGTGACATAATTTGTAGGAAATAAAATAAAAAAGAAATATAAATTTAGGCTTTTATTTTAAAATTTTAATTATTCTTATTGTATAAAAAAGAGGAAAGTGAGAATTTTTCTCTTGTGGTGTTTGGATCACTCTATTACATTATGTTAGTAATTAACTTGTTATTTAGAAAAAAATATGACAATGATTTCGATTACATGAGAGTCGTCAATAAAGTTAGTTTAATATCATTTGCTTCTCGAACTCTAAGAGCACGGTATACACTTATGTGGTGTGGTAGAGAAAAGTGGTGCCATAGCTGACACGTAGGCTATGGCACCATAAAATGTGAGGTAGAAGTGAGCCATATAATTCTCGCGCCATAGCCCCTTTAAAAAAAACTTAAATAAAGTATACACTTTTAAAAACACATTTTATTCATAAAAACAAAACATTACAATAAATAAAAAAAGGTTCTTAAAAAAACATTACACAAAATTATTAAAAACATTACACGCAAATAAAAAAACTTTACAAATCATGCATCACCATAGAGGTTGTTTAGATGCGCCACAAGGTCATCTCGAAGCTCATGGTGAACACCTCGGTCTCGTATTTCTTTAGATTTCCTTTCATGAATTTCACATTGTTCAATCCAAGTTCGAACCATGTTCGCTTCTGGATTAAAGAATACATCCTTTAAATTTAGTAACTAGTTTTCATCAACTAATACCATGTTATGCAATTTTATGCAATGAACAAGATTCTTCGCAACCAATTTATTTCATAAGCACGTGTCGGTGTTGTATGATGCCCCAAAGACCTTGTAATACACTGATGAGACTGCTTTTATACATAGTCTCATCGTCCAAATTGGGCTTAAAATGTATTAAATATCATTAAAAATGCCAGATATATGCTCGTGTTTGTTGCTTGTGTATTTTAGGTACGGATATTGAGGAAATTACAAAAAGATCACAAGAATCAATCAAAAACGAACACGGGAAACGAAGCCGCACAAAGAACCGGGCCCAAGAATGGAATTTCCAAAAATGACCTTGAAGTTTGAAGATTGTACAAGTTTGGTCCCTCAAGAATTGAAGACTTGTCATTTTATACCCCTGTAAAACCTCAAAATTACATGTGGGTCCCCAAAATGTCAAGAGTTTATAAGAATAACCCTTGGAGAATGGTCAAATTACACAAAAGACCCTTGGTCAAAGTTTGCAAACTTAACATGCCATATTTGACAAGTTGACAAAAGTTGATATAAAGGGAAAAGAGTTATTTGCTGATTAAAACTTGATATGCCAAAATTATGGAAGTCAGGGGACTAGTTTTGTCAAAATTATAACCCAAATCCACCAAAACAACCCATATACCCAACTTAAACCCGTCATATACCCAACTCAAACCCAATACCCAGCCCAAGTCAACTCATCCAGTCAAACAACCCATTAACCCATTAAACCCTAACCTACCAGTTATACAATGCCACGTCACCCTGTACCCACCCATTTACCAAACCCACAACCCATCCCATAACCCGGTTTTATTTAAACTGGTCAAATGGTCAAAGCTTATTTCCCACTAAACACCAATTTAAATTATCCTAACCCCTAAAACAGATTAAAATGGTTCTTAATCCCTCATAAACCCTAGCTAATCCCAGGGTTAATTACCCCCAAATCAAAGGGTTTTCACCCTTTATTTCCAGATCATTGATTGATCCCACAAATAACAAAACCCACCTCTAACATCACTCACCCGTGACACCTTGTGGCCCCCACGTTTGTCCCCTTTCACACCATTTTTAGCAAAATTCGAATCCTCCAGTAAATCAACGTCCCTTGGTCCCAAAGGCATCAAAAGAACGTTCAGGATCATCTCATCCAACTGGCATTCACATGGAACCACTTTGACCAAGGAAGAATTCAAAATTCAGGGGCATATTACGGCTTTTATTCACTAGGGTTTTAGCATTCTAGATTATTCTATGTACTAGTATATAAGGGTGTCGCATGTGAACCCTTATTCTTGTTCCAGATTTTGCTTAAAAAATATTGTAATTCCTTTTTAATATATAAAAGTTGGTATTTTGATTTTAAAAGTAATTCCTTTTTATGTTTAAAAGTTGGTATTGTTATTGAAGCAATCTGAGTTCCATTATCACTTTTGATTTTGTTAAGTTTCATTCAGAAAGTGAAGATTTTAGTGAGAGGACACTTAAATCAAAACCTTGATTTTTTGTGATAGTTATAGGAGCTTATCAGCTTATTTGGTGGACAACCAAATAAGCTACATAAGCTTGTATAAGCTATTTCATCAGTTTCAGTCTTTCCAAGTTTTCTAGGTTTTCAAATTTTCATTCAAAAATCAGTTTTTTCAAATTTCTTTATTATATAGCCTATAAGCTATAAGCTTGATTAGCCAATAAGTCAAGTTAATAGCTGCATCGGGTTGTTTATCAGATAACCTTGTGTTCTTGTTGGTTTCTTTGACTTTGCAGGTTACAAGAAGATCATTGTGTTCATTTGAAGATATATTGGGGTGGGTTTGACTGCAGTAGTCACCACCTAGCATCATCCGCATTCAAACAACTTCCTTGCACAAGCCATAAGCCCACCTATAAGCTGATGGGAGATGGCATTGCAGCCATAGTGGGGCCCGGATGTGGGTCCCTCTAGGTAAATTGGTCTTGAACCCTTGTTTTCAAGTTTAAAGTGTGATTTTGTGAGAAAGCTGTTTATGTGTTTGCTTAGTGGTTTGATTTTAGCTTACTAGGATTATTATGCATGTTAGAGGTGATTAGGATCAGTTTAGGTTAGGTTTATAAGCATTTGATTTGAAAAAAAATCCATTTTCTGATTTTTAAGGGGGTGTTTGGATTTTGATTTTAACTGAGAATTATGAGAGTTTTTGGTATGAAATCTGTTTAGACAAACTTCTTATGTTAGGGGTAGGGTATTTTTACCTTTGGCTTTCAGTTTGGTAGGTTTTAAAATAAGTTGCATGATCAAAATTTGGTTCATATAGCTAAAAAACAGCAAGTCCCATTTTCTGCCAATTTTTGTGGAATTTAGACTTTGAAATCTTGCAAATTTGTAGAAGATTGGTTAAGTAGGGTTTGCAGTTAGCTTATATGTTAGTTGGTAGGGTTGTATGAAAGATTTGAGGCCTTAAAACTCATCATTGTGCAATTTGAACCAGTTACTGTTCATCAGATAGGTAAAAGTCATATCAGTCACTTGAATCTGCCTATTTGTGTGATTTATTGTGTTGTATCTGGTTATTTTTGCTATAATCTGACTCCCCACACTTCCATGAGTGTGGGGGTGCCATTGTACCCAAGAAATATCACCATACAAGCTCACAATAAGCTTTCCTAAGCTTATAGGTCAACTGACCTTGTTTTTGCACTAACAGTGGGAACAAAGTTCCCCCTGCTAGCACATTGGTTACCACTGCTCCACTACTGGACAAAACCTGTCAACATGTCACTATCAGAAACTTAGGTTTTTTTGTCTTTAGTGGGGTAAAATAGGTTTTAGACTTTGAAACTAGTTTTATTATTTTTCTAATTTAAATTTGAGATTTTTCAGTTTAATTAATTTTTATGTTACTGTTCATCTAGTATTATTTAGATTTAATTGCTATTTTTAATTAACTTTTTAATTTCTGTTTTTGTCTTTTAGTGACAAAAATTATTATTTTTCAGTTTAAAAAATTTTCATAGACTTAGAAAAAGGTTTTAAGATTTTTAGTTCAAAAAATTTTTACTGTTCACTTTTCATTTATTTTTTAAAATTAATTTAGTTTAATTAGGGTTTTATTTATTAACTGTTTTGTCTTTTAGTGAAAAATTTTATATTTTTCAAACTTTTTCATTTTTCTACTGTTCCTTAGTACAATTTAAGATTTTTAAAATTGTCAAATTATTTTTGGCATTATTTTATTATTTTCTATGATTATTTTGGTTTAAAAATAGATTTTAGTGATTTAATAATAGAAAAATAGTTTTGAAAATTTATGAAAAATACTTATTAGTCTTTAAATAATATAAGTAACTTATTAGTTCATTAAAATAATATTTTGGATATTTTGTTAATTATATTTAATTTTAGGGCTTTAATTAGCATTTAAAATTGAATATTAAATTAATAAAAGGTTTTAAAATATTTTTGTTGGATTTTTATTCTTATTTATATTATTTTAGACTTAGTTTTAACTTTTAATTAATTTTTAGGTTTAATTTTTTAATTTGGTGTTTTTTACGGTTTTACGTGAACAACCTTTTCGTCTAAGTGTAATCCGTCATCGTAACCATCATTCTCTTCTTACCCCATTTCTATTCTCTTTTCTCATAATCATATAATCACAAAAGTTAATCATCTCATAACACAACGCACTAGCCTCCTCGAGAACGAACTCACTTTAGGGTCGTTTACACACGGTTTTCCTAAATCGTCGTGCTTACCCTATTTTGGTACTCTTTTCCTAAAGGGTATACAAAAACTCAACCATCATACACCAAAATCTCGTTCAATATCTTTTCGAGCCCCTTCTTGAACCCTTTTAAACCTCAATGTTTCTTCATCATTGGCAATCGAAAAGGTTTTGACAAACGTAGCCCATTCAGGATAAATACCATTGGCTAAGTAATAACCATTTTGGTATTCGTGGCCGTTTACCTCAAACGGACAACAGGAAACCATATAACACATTAAGATCATTATTAGCCCCTGGAACCTCAAAATATGCATGCCAAAATCGTAAATGTTGATTTGCAACACATACTGACATAATAGCAGGGTATTTGTGATCCCTTCTTTTGAATTGAGCCTACACAGCCTTTGGACAGTTTCTTCAATCCTAATGCATACAATCAATACTCCCGAGCATTCCCGGTAGTCCATGCTTCTCTTCGTGCAATGCATATATGTTCTCAATATCTTCTACAGTTGGTTTTCTTAAATACTCTTCCGCGTATAACATATATATGCATTTACTAAATTTAATTAAACAGTCGCGACTGGTTCGTTCCACCATTTGCATGTACTCGTCAAATGTATCGGGTGATGACCCATATGTCAATTGAGGTATGGAAAAAGTTACCTTTAGAATAGGATGATACTTTCACGACTGGTAACATCGTGGCCCGATTTAAAAAAATCAAAGTATTCGGGAAGGCGATCGGCTTCATAACTTAAAATTTTGTCATAAATTTCTTTAAAAAGCTTAGAACTCATACGATACCTTAACCAAAACTTCTCTTCCGGGTATTTAGGAGGCGCTTCATCGTCACCAAAATAGTCTTCGATTAAATGTTGACTTGCCACTTCTCTTTGATGAGGTATGTATCTATGCGAGTGCTTCGTACCCGCATTCGATCTCGATCCCGATCCTGATCCCTCAGTTTGTTCGTTACATAAAGCCACGTATTTTTCGTAATCTTGGTACATTTGAACATATCTTTCAGCATCACCTTGGAAGTAAACATCATAAAGATCGTGAGTGTTTGGATCCATAACTTTTTTAGACGAAAATAATAGTTTTTTTGGGAAAAAGATAGTAAAATGAAAGTGATATATGAAGTGGAATGTTATAGAGGTTTTTATAAAGATTTAAGGGGTTAAAATTTGAAAAAGTTGGTATTTTTGAAAAATATAGCCGTTACATCATAATATACAACGACTAGTTTAATTTCTAAACAAAAAAAGGGCAAAACGCGAGAAAACGCTGGCTGTGGAGTACAGCGCGAGCCTCCTTGGTGCCAATGCTGGTGCGGTGCGGCGAACAAAATGTCGCGCCAAAGGGTACGACGCCACCCACCAGTCCATCGTACCTTGGCTCTAAGAGCGGGCGATATAGGAAGGAACAAAGCTTATCTATATCTATATTCTATATTACAAATAACAGAGATTGATATCTCTCTCTTATTTAATGTTTAAGTAATACAAATATAAAAGTTTAATGTACAAGTTAATTATACATCACTTTTTCTAAACATTAAGTATAACATTGCTAATGGTACAGTTATTAAATCCACCTATACATTTATTGTTATAAATTTGTATATGTTACAAGTATACATTAATTAAAGTATTAAACACCATAATTAATGTATTTTTAAAATACTCTTAGAATAAAAATACATATTATTATACTTATTTTACAAACAAATAAAACAAACGGAATTTCAAATTTATATGCTAACAAGTTGATTATACATATGGTTTAAAAATAGGACCGAACCAACGGGTCACCACCGGTCAGGCTAGCCAATAAAAACCGATAGAAAATAAAACGAAGATAACCGGTATAAACGGATGAACCATATCGAACTAGGATCATTTTTTTATTATTCTACATTTAAACAGTTTATCGTTTTTAGTTTGGTGACGCTTAAACTTTAATCACAAGATACTCGCAGCCGCAACGCGCGAGTACCCTGCTAGATAATCTAACATGGACACGTGTTGGTGCTTAATATTGCAATGCTAGGTGTGTCAAATGTTTCTTTGGTTTGACATAATTCAATAATTTGACCGTTGAGAATGCAACGGTTTAGCGATATTTATTACTTCCTCTCTCAAAATAAGTGTCTATTTTTTACTTTCAGAGTTTTTTTTCCGTAACTTTGACTGTAAATATGTTTGTTTCTATTACACAATACTTGACAAAATTTATATTAATGAAAAGTATATTTAAAACTCTTTTCATTCATATATAATTGCCTCAAGTGTTGTGTAAACACAAAAATAATTACAGTCAAAGTTGCAAAAGAAAAGCTTTGAAAATCAAATATGGACACTTATTTTAAGATGGAGATAGTATTTTTTTTAAACAAATCTGTCTAGGCAATATATTTTAAAACACTCCGTCTTCACTCTACTTAGGAACAAGTAGTATGGAACCATTTTAACACACAAACAAAAACACATATCAATTTTATTTCAACACAAATTAAAAAAATGAATTTCAATGCCAACGATGAGTAATAAAATGTTTTCGATGACGATGATGAAATCGGCTTGTGGTTTATGACAAAAGCCATCAAAATGCACAAATTGAGGCATAAAGAAGATCAAGGTTCAACACCACGAAACCCTCAATACCGTAAATGTAGGACTCTCGTAATTAGTCTTATATTTATTTTTACTAAAATACAAGACTAACTCATGGTAAAGTAATGCTTAAACATAGGGGGGGGGGGGGGCTAGGGGGTTCTCTGGGATACACGAGAACCCGATGGAAATTTGTTTTGTAGTGTATATATTTGCTAAAAAACTATATTTGTTCATAATGAACCCGATCTTAAAAATATATACTATATAGATACTCGTATTAAAAAAATTATGCACCCGATAACTTTATACTCTGGCTTTGCCCATAAACACTATAAAGATAATAAGTATACACACAAAAGGTTTTCAACGTTTAACTCTTATTATTCAAAGAATTATACCCTATTGCATGCGAAACTACAATAGGGATTGAATAGACAATGTGTGTTTGTGATCTCCTCACTAACGAGTAATATCAATCCTAAAGATCTGATATACTCGACGATAAAAACATCAATGAGTTTATAACTCAAGTGCTTGTGATCGTATTTGGAAGAGAGAATTTGTGTGTGAATGTCAAAGAATTAAATGCACAAACTTAAATTCTCTCTTTTACAATGAATCATATTTATAGACTAAGGCTAGGGTCGAGACAAGGAATTGCCATGTGAAATTCCTCTATCTCAGCTAAGGTACAAGGTAAATTTTTTGTCATCTACCTATTCTAAGTATCAGAACAAAGTCCTTTACAATGCTCTATACCTTTGTATATCTTAAAGAGGTAAGTATCGATAAGCGTGTTGTACTACATCTTATCTACTTGAAACTTATCCCGCCTTTTCTTCAGTCTTCAAGACTTCAATATTCCTTCAGGGAGATCGTATGGGACAGTGAGTCTATTGACAAAACTCATGGAACCCATTACCTTCTTCTTCATCTCAGGTACATCATTCACTGAGTTTCGCCTCACTGAATACTTGATTCTTTCTCTTAGACTCAGGCTGAGTTCTCGAAGGCAACTCACTGACTGAGTTCATAATGTTGAAGGTTAATAAATACACTTAAGCTTATTTTTATTCAAATCGATCAGTGATACCATTAGGTACTAAATTGACCTAACAATCTCCCCCTATTTTGATACAAAATAAGCATAACTTATTTTAATTATAAGTGAGAAAATGGGCTTCTTCTTATACTAAAAATGGTAAAATATGAAGGTGTTGTTTAAACAAAGTATTTCTTTTTATTCATTGTTACAAGGTACTATCAAACTATTACAAAAACATAAGGAACAAGAAAAACTAAGTACTTCAGGGATTACAATCCCATTGCTTCCTTCTTCACCTTTGAGGACATGATTTATTTTTCTTTATCAGGTCTTCTGCTAATCATCTCCCTGAGTTTGCTTACAAACCTCTTATTCTCCTCAAACTAAAGTGAATAGCCATGGTAAGGTAGATAAAAAGTCTTTCAGAGCTTTTATCTCCCCCTCAAAAGTGGAAGGAGCGGTCTCACTAGTCCCTACTTTTGGTAAAGATGCTGGTTATAAGGGGGAGGCTTTATTTGTACCCTTAAACGCCATGAACATTTCGGTTACCATCTTCGTCGTGTTGTGAGTGTCAGCCTTGATCGACTTGACATCTTCTTGGATAATTTCCTGAGAGGTTTCTAAAGTGGCAATGCGAGTTTTGAGGCTTGGAATATCATAGTCCTTCAGACTTTTGGTGATTACTAAAATGTTTGCTGCATTTTTTATGTAACCTTTGGCAGCCTTTGTGAGTTAAAACTCAGCCTTAGGATCAAGCTGAAGAAGATCATATATGGCAGTACACTGAGACTTGACTGCTTGAATATCAATGTGATGATCTGCAAGTATAGTGAGAACGTCAGTCATCTTGTCATCTTTAAGTTGATCTAAGAGCTGGCCAATCTTGGAAGATGACTCAATGGTGCTTGTAATGACTCCATCCAAACTGGTCTTTAGGGAGACGTTGTCATTGACGGTCTAAAGAGTTTGAGTAACCAGTTTATTCAGCTTTTGTTAGGCTTCATGATGATTTTTGTTTATATCACTGATGAACTTCATCTGATTATGAATCATGGCCCTCATCTTTCCACTAGTCTTGTCGTGATGATCACCATATACTTTAAGTTCTTCAAGATATTGGATGCAATAGTGGAGAGATCTTGATGTTTGGATGCGACATCCGCAACTAACTTCTAATATAGATGTTTGAAGACACTCCTAAGAGTATTGTAGAGCACCCTCTCAATGATGGGCTTGATGTCGTCAAACTGAGAGTCCAAATCCTAATCATGTGTCCCCAGTGAAGAGGTGTCAATTGTTGCCTCAGGGGAGGGATTTTTGGTTGATGCCTTAGGGGAGGGCTTCTTTTCTTTGGTTTCCTCAGGGAAGGGCTTTTGTTGAGCCTTAAGGGAGGCCGTTTATTCCGAGATATGAGGGGACTGAAGTCTTTTTTGTTAAGGCTGAGGAGGAGTTACTTACCTATCATCAATCTCCATATCATCCCCTGCCTCAATCATTTCTTCAGTGTTACCGAATCCTTGGAGTTCTTCATTAGACCCTTAGAACAACTCAGCATAGTCCCTAAAGGTTAGTGACGGTGGTTGGTCATCTATCTCCCCATTAGTAGAAGGTTTGCCTTTGTTTAGGTCACTTCATGCCTCAAATTGTGTGGATAGGGTTTGATCCAACTTATGCTCAGAGGCAATTTGTGATTAATCAGAGGTATAAGTTAGATTCCTATCAAAAGGGTATTTTACCCGTAGGCATCCTTCTGAGTCTTGACAATCACTGTTGTGTCCTTCAAGCAAATACTCTTGATTCAGTGTGCCTTCATTGAGAAAGTTGGTATAAGTGAGATCCCTATCAACAGGGTGTTTACTCGTGGGCATCCCTCTGAGTCTTTGGGATTAGTTTGGGTTCCTTCAGGCAAAGACTGTTGATTTAGTGTGCCTTCATTGAGAATTGTGGAATATAAGTCCTATTAGTGAGGTGTGTTCCTATAGGCGTTTCCCTGAGTCATTGGACTTGGTTTTTACTTCCTCAAGCTAAGGTTGTGTTTTATGAGTACTCTCACGTAAAAGCGGGTTGGGGACCAATATGGTGGCCCGTTTAACATGACTATGATGTATCAAGCCCTCCCGTAAGCTCTTACTCTTGGGTCATTTGCAACATGGTCGGAATCATGTTAGTCTTTTAGCCTTGGCCTTTTGCCCTTTGGGAAGTGCCTTGGATGCCTTCGGGCCCTATGTATTGGTTTTGGGTTTTGACACAGTCTGAGACTTCTTCTTTTCCCCTCTTTGGGGAGGAGGGAATGGGAGACAATGAAGATACACGACCGATTACCTCAGTCATGTAGGTCGTTAATTCTATGTGGTCGACTTTAGATAGATTCCGTGAAAAATTTTATGAACTCATGATGGCGGGTGCAGATCCAGAAGATTGATCCTAGGTGTAAGAGGAACCCAACATTCTAAGGCGCAAGATAAGAATATTAGGTATAATACATACTTTTGCCTTGACTCCTTCAGGAGCCTGGTTACAAGATAATTATAAATGATCTCTCCTATGTCAACCTTCAGCCTATTAATTAGAATGTAGATTAGCATATGCTGAGTGGAGTTAACCTGCTCAGTAGATGAATGATTCCCACCGATCACCTGAATCACAAAAGTGACCAGGATCCTCCAAGCCATAGAAAATGTGGTTTTGATCAAAGGGATTTTATCCACCAAAAGTTCAGGGACCCCGATTGTTTTAAGTCCATTTTTAACTGACTCATTGTCAGGATGTGGAAAATATTCCCTTTTATTATTATCAAGTCCACTGGATTTACAAAACTTTTTGAAGTCTAAAATCAATGGGTCTTCCCATTGTTCAAAGTGAACTTGATGACTGACCCCTCATGAGTTTTGGTCCCAACCCCCTAAGACCCTTAAGGCCCTTGGGTTTTGGTTAAAACCTCATCTGTATACCATAGCTCCCTGAGATAGTCATGGTACAATACTGAGGGAGTGTTTGTAAAAGTATCAGCCCAATCACAATTCTTTAAAAATTTGCAAATAGGTTTGTAGGCTGATATATCACGGGGGTGACTGAAATTACCCCGTAATTGTTTTCTGAAAAACGGACTCCCTCACTGATTAAATGCTTAGCCTGAGGGCATAAGTAATAGCCATGGATAGTGCCATTCAAGATGTATTTTTGAAATTTTTAAAGGACAATGGCACTTGTGACAATCATGTCAAGACTTGTTTCTTGTGATAAAACAACGGTTAGTCACCAAGTGATTTAGTGAAAATTTTTGACTATAGATGGTTCCGAATAAATTCGAGCGCTGACGCGTGTATCAAAAGAGAGATGTTATCACTAGATAACTTCCATCACTGACACGTATAAGTTATAACAATCAACGAAGCAGATAACATGATTACCAGATTTTAGAAAAACACTTTTGCTTGAATCAAAGATTTGAACACACACTTTTGCTTGGATAGGAAATTTTGGTAGAGTATATTTGCTAAAAACGTTTGTGTGTGTTTTGTGAGGAATGGGTACTTATAGGCATGGATGTGAAAGGATAATTATTTGAAATACTTTTGAAATATTTTCACATCCGCATTAAATGCCATGTACCTAAGTGGTACCCTATTTTTCTCGGCTACCATACTGTTACTGTATTTCAAACACTTTTTGCAGAGATGACGTGGGGTCAAGTGCAGTTGAAAAGACAGCTTTATAATTGTTTTGTATCGAAAGGGCAAACAGTTAATACTTAATGGGTTAACTTGGTAGTGGGTCCCCTTGACTAGTTTATGATAGTCAAATAAGGAATATTTGTTCCTTACTTAATGTGTTGAGTCACCAACCTCAGATATTTTTAACTAAATACTTAGAGAAGTTAGTTAAACATTAATATGTCTCAGTGTCAAGGGGATACATGGAGCATAAAAGAATGTACACCATACTGATCAAGACTTAATCAGGGAGCCTGATTAGTCTATATTCAGCATCCCAAGTTCAACTTTTAGTCTAGTGAACGTTGCTTCATCCAATGGTTTTGTGAATATCTCAGCTAACTGACACTCAGTAGGGATGAAGTATAATTTAATATCACCTTTTATTATATGGTCCCTGAGAAAGTGATATCTAATATTAATATGTTTCTCCTAGAGTGTAGGTCTGGGTTTGTTGGATATGGCAATGGCACTAGTGTTGTCACAAAATATGGGAACTACTTTGTATTCAACATTGTAGTCCTTGAGTTAACTTTTCATCCAAAAGATGTTTGCACAACAACCAGTTGTAGCCACATATTTAGCCTTAGTAGAGGACATGGCCACTGACTACTGTTTCTTTGCACTCCAACACACTAGCTTTCCACCAAGGAATTGACAATCACCTGAGGTCTTTCTTTGTCCGTATTGCATCCAACATAGTTTGAGTTTAAGTACCCCTTTAAGTTGAAGCCTGAGCATCTGGGGTACCATAGACCAAGTGTAAGAGTGCCATTCAGGTACATGAAGATCCTTTTAACAACAGTAAGATGTGATTCTTTTTTATCGGCCTACTATCTTTCACATAGTATTGTCGAGAACTGGATATCAAGCCTTGTTGTTGTTAGGTACATTAATGATCCAATCATTCCCCTGAAGAGGGTTTGATTTACTAGTTTACCAACTAGATTAGGACCTAAGTTGTTTGGGAGAAGAATGGGAGTCTTTATTGAAGCACACTCACATATATCATACTTTTTGAGTATCTATCTGGTGTACTTTTCTTGATTAATTGAGATCCCTTTATCTTCCTCTTTGATTTAAAGTCCAATAAAATATGTTAACTTACCCATCATACTCATCTCAAACTTCTTTGTCATAATTTTTTTAAAACTTTTTACAAAGCTTATAATCAGTATAGCCAAATATGATGTCGTCGACATATATCTAAACACATAGAACATCCTCCTTGGTTTTAAAGATAAACAAAGTGTTGTCTATCTTCCCTGACAGATTTATTTGTTATTAGGAAGGTAGAGAGAGTCTCATACCATGCCCTTGGTGCTTGTTTAAGTCCATATAGAGCTTTGTTAAGTTTACAGACATAGTTAGGGAACTCATAATTCTCAAACCAGGAGGCTGAGCTACATAAAATTCCTCAGTGATCTTTCCATTTAAGAATGAATTTTCCACATCCATTTGAAACACCTTGAAGTTGATGTAAGTGACACAAGAAAGGAAGATCCTGATGGCTTCCATTCTTGCTACTGGGACAGAGGTTTCTTCATTGTAAATGCCTTCCATTTGACCACACCCTTGACCAACAAGCCTAGCCTTGTTTTCTTTACCACAATTACACTTTCACCATTCTTATTTTCATACACCCATTTCGTTCCAAGAACGGATTTACCCCAAAGGGCATGAAGTAGTTTCTAAACATTGTTCCTGAGGAACTGATTTAGTTCCTTCTGGCATAGCTTCAACCTATCCTAAGTGTGTTAGGGCCTCTGAAACCTTTTTAGGTTCAATTTCAGAGAGGAAGTCTGTGTACAGACATTCATGGGCTGAGGCGGCAGTTAGTTTAGCATCTTGACTGCGTATGAGCATCCCCTAAGATACCTCACCAATAATATTCACAAGTTCTATATGTTTATTTCTTGACCATCTGTCATGAGGATGCAAGAGAGAGCTTGTAAGTAATTGGTGATTATCAAGGACTGAGTTATGAATACACAGTACTGATGGTTCTATCTCTTGTGATAATTTTTTAGTGGTTGGTAGGTCATGTGTTACATCATCTGCCCCCTCAATGTTGGAAGTACTAGGAGAATAATTTTATTCTTCAGACTGAGTAGTTGGAATAACTACTTCAGGGACAGCCTAATTGTTGAGCAAATTTGTAATTGACCTATTGTGAGGTGAAATGTGAAATGAAATCTCAGCATCAGTTTGATATTTTCTTGTGGAATCATGTTCATATTCATCAGAAGGATAGACTGATGAGTTGTTGATTCCTATTTTATCCACTGATTAATTTGTGAAATTGATGGCATCCATACTTTCATCAAAAGTGACATGAAAAGTATCCTCAACCTGTTGTCTTTTTGTATTAAAGACCGTGAAGGCTTTAGAGACAAAGGTGTATCCAAGAAAGTATTCATCATCAGCTTGTGCATCAAATTTTCCCAGATGATCATTTTGGTTGTTAATAAACACAAGACATCGAAACACATGAAAGTAGCTGATGTTTGGAATCCTTTCCGTAAATATTTCATAAGGAGTTTTATAATGCCTTTTGACAACTATGCTTCTATTCTGAGTATAGCAAGCAATTTTTACTGCTCCAGCCCAGAATTGTTTTGAAAGATTTGAGCCATTGAGCATTATTCTTCCAGCTTTAATAAATTCATATTCTTCCTTTCAGACACACCATTTTGTTCAAGTAAATATGGAGAAGAGAAGTTATGAGAAATAACTTTCTTATCATAAAAATCTCAAGTGCTTGGTTCCTGAATTCAGTCCCAGTGTTAGTTCTAATTTGTTTGGCGTTAGCGTCATTTTGATTTTCTACTTCCCTAGTGAAGGACATAATGAACTCAAGAGTTTGAGTTTTTTTCTTGAGAAAGTATACCCATGTGTATCTTGAGTATACATCAATGACTAAGGTATATTTCTCATGGTTTATGGACATTGGACTGATAGGTCTAAAAAGATCCATATGGAGAAAGTGAAGACATTTCCTTATAGAGAAGTTTTGTTTTGGCTTAAAAGAGGCTCTCTTGTGTTTTCCTTTTTCACATGCTGAACAGGGTTTGTCTTTTGAGTACTCAAGATAAGGTAAGCCAAGAACTTTGTTTTATTTAGCCAGTTTATTGATGACTTTTAAATTTAAGTGTGACAACCTCTTCTGCCAAATCCAGTTGACGGAGTCTGAGGCTTTAGCAAAGAAGCACGCCCCTGAGAAAGTCACAGATGACATGTCTAAGACATATACATCATTCCTTCTTGGGGCAGTCAACACTATTTCCTTATTTGCATTAAAGATTGTTCTTTGCTTGTCATCAAACTGAATGATGTATTTGGCATGACACAATTGGCTAATACTTATGATATTATATTTTAGACCATTTACGAAGGCTACTTTTGAGAAAAAATTTCTAACACATTTAATCCATATCCCTCAGTAATACAAGGTGAGTTATCACCAAAAAACTAGCTCAGGACCTGGTTTCTCCACGTATTTGTGCATATAACTTTTGAACCCAGTCATACTTCTTGAACACCCGTTGTCTAGGTACCAGACAGGCTTCCTGAAGTGTTTCTGCACAAATAACAAGGTAGATTAGTTTCTCTTGTGAGCCCACCTTTTAGTAGTCTCTATACTTTTGGTAGCCTGACGTCTTTCACCTCATTTTAACGATTCAAACTCGGTGTGGTATGATGTGGAATGAACAGCGCTTCCACATGTGTTGCAACTCAAACCTACTGAGGATTAAACACATTGAGATGACTCAGCCAACATACCTCTTCTAACCATGATGACTCTTTTATGTCATGAGGTGGACTTATCATTGCTTCCATAAATTTCACACTCAGGATAGTTGAGTCAATCATCAGGGTGATGGTTTGTATCACCATAATGAGTACATGGTGGAGAAGTATTAGCCTTGGATTTCTTGATTTGCTTTGAGGTAGGCCCATAATTGTATGGTTGAGCTTTTTATTTGTCAACATTCCTGATAGGCCATGTATGCATCATGGTCTGAGGTCCTGTAATCATCACATGTGCATTTCATACATTAGACTATTTTATAGCAATCATTAGTGATGTGATTGGTATAATGGCAGAGTTCACTAGATACATTTAAGTTTAGGTTTAACATTTTTGGAAGACTCAGCTCCTGATGATTTAGTACTCTTTGATCATTCAGGCTGTGAGGACACAGATGCTTCACCCTGAGTCTTGGTAGCTGACTTTAGCCTCTCTTCCATAAACATTTGGAATAGTTTTGCCAACTCCTCCTGATTAACAATTGGACTGGTAGTAACTGAGTTGGTGGGAGATCCTGAGGCAGAAGTAGGTTCTGTTTTCTTAACAGTGACACTGGTCTTGATATGACAAGGGCATTACCTCAGAGCATGGACTTGCCCCCTGAAGCGTTTTTAGAGGAGGAAAAGGAGTATGATTGTTTTCCACAGTCACATTTGATGATTCAGTGTCACTGGATTTATTATATACATCAGAATTCTCAATAAGTCCAAGCATTTCATTGATCGCCTACGTTTCTTGGTCCAAAATTTTTCCCGTGTTGAAGTTAGGTAAAACACTGTCTAGGTTTGATCTTTCAACCCAATCATTTGTTTTGGGTATCATTTCTTGATCAAAACCCACTAAGGCTGGTTTAAATGCCTTTTCACTCATTTCCTAAGTAAGAGGAGTCTCAATGAGTTAATTTGCTCCTAGAACTTTTTTGTTTTCGGTAGGAATTTGACTATTCACAAACTGAGACACTAAGGCAGAGCTCTTAGTCCATTTTTCATTGATTATATTTTCTTCCTTAAGTTGTTGTTGAAGAGAATGATTTATTTTTGTGAGTTTAGTGTTTTAAATTTGACAACTTACTGCTTTCAGTTTAGCTTGTTTTAAAATAGGTAAATCATCTCTACACTTATTTAACTAAAAACGACTTTGTTATATTTTGAAAGTAAGTTTAATCTATGCTCTTCAACAAATGATAAATCAATGTTTATATACTTAAGGTACTTTGCCAATAAGAATCATCATCCATACACAGAAGTATGTTTACCTTTCTCATGGTGATATCTACTCATTCACCATTTCTAGCATGATTCTTTCCAACAGTAAGTTCATCATTAGCTAGAGTCATCCACACTTGATATCGGACGTCTTTATTGTCTAAAGACACTTATTCATCATCCACTAGTCCTTTAGCTTTGGCGTTGGCTTAGTTAGGTTTCTAAGCTTGAGTATTTGAAGATCCAGACTTAAGGAATGCATACATGGCTTTGACTTTCTTATACCCAGATCTGAAATCCTTTTCAATTGTTTTTATCATTTTGAAAACTTTGATTATTTGAAGAAGCCTAAATCAATTTACGAGTAAAATTTGGTTAAAGTTATCATTCCCTGATGATGAATTTGGACCTTTGTAAGATGCTAGAGGTCTTTTTGAAAGATAGTATTTCGCAATATGTAAAACCCGCAACAGTACACTATAATCGTACGTACATGATTAAAACTTTCATTTTTTAGCACGTTACGTTTCACGAATATGAATTACAAGAATTACGTACGTGTTATTACACGATAATTATTATGTACGTATTAAAACACGATAATTATTATCATCAATAATTATAATCACGAACATGAAATCATGAACGTAAGAACCACGAACATATAATTATGTATTTACGTATATTATTAATACGATTATTATCGTTACGTACAAGTATTTATTATAACACGAATATTAGTAATATCGAAACACGTAAACACGAACACACGAACATGTAATAAAATAGACACGAGAAAGGCTTCGGTTTCTCTTGGTGGGCCCTACTAGCCGCGGCATCAAAAGAGAAACGGGCAAAGCCCATTTGATTTTTATGAAATAAACAAAGAGGGAAACAAATATTCATTCACAAGTTTTTTTTCCAAGAAAATTAAGAAAAAAGGCAAAAACCCTAGCAAACCCATGGTGGCCGCCGGTTCTGTTTATGCCGCCAGCAGCACCCAAAAAGAGAACGTGATGTTCTGGTTATGCCGCCAACAGCACCCAAAAAGAGAACGGGACGTTCTGGTTAAGCCGCTAGCAGCAGCCAAAAAGAGAACAGGATGTTCTTGTTTAGCCGTCGGCAGCAAGCCAAAAGGAGGACGGGGCTTTGATTTTTAATTATTGATTAGGAGTGTGTTCGTGAGATCAAGATTTATTCATTCCACGTGTTTTGGTAAATCCATAAACCCTTTTTGTTTTCTTCTTTATTGAATTAAGCATAAACATGAACAAGTGATTAAATAAACATGATAAAAACATGTCATGGGATTATGGGTAAATTAATTAAGGTTTTGTTTGGTTTTATTGTTTTGGCCGCCACACAAACCGAGAGTCCCAAGACACTCGGCGGCGTTTGGTTCGCACCACCACACGAGACATACGTCTCGGTGTGGTTTAGGTCCGGTCGGCAACAGGTACAAGGCACCCCGACTCACGTCGGGGGTGTCCTTGTGGTTCTTTTAGGTCGCGGCAGCCACAGCCCCAAGAACCGGCTAATCCGGTGGCTATTTTAGGAAAGCAGGGGGAACCGGTAGGCAGGGGGAACCACCGGCTACTGCTGGTGGGAACCTGGTGGTCAGCGGCTAGCCGAGAGAAAGGAACCACAGGCTTCAGCCGGTGGCATCTTTACACAAACAGGGGCAACCAGTTCACGCCGGTTTGCCACTGTTTTTAGGGGTGTTTGGTTCACGGTTTTCACGGGTTCGGTTCACGACACGTTTTAATAAATTAATAACACACGGTTCGATCCACGATTATTTTTACAAGTTTATTTAATTTTACAAGTATATAATTTTACAAGTTAATTAAATTAATTTGGCATGATATATAATTAATTTAATTAAAACATGGACTTAGGCTTATTATTATTATTATTAATACATGATTTTAACCTAAGTATTTAATTATTTATTTTACAGTATAGTATTAATTAATTATTAAACATGAAATATAATTAATTAATAACCATGACTTAGGTTATATTAATACAATATTAATACATGTTTTAACCTAAGTATTTTATACACTTTAATTTAATTAAATCATGCTTATATTTAATTAAATCATATAACATATAGTTTATTTAATTTACATGTATTAATTAATAAACTATACTATTTAATCACATGAATTAGAATATTAATCAGTAAAACTTAAGCTTATCTTATTAGCTTAATAATCCAGCTTATTTCTAATTAGGGGAACTTTCTATTTTTGGAAACTTATTTATTTTAAGCAACTAATCTATTTATGGAAACTTTCTATTTTTAGAAACTTATCTATTTTAAGCAGTAAATCTATTTTTGGAAATTTTCTATTTTAGGAAACCTGCTATTTTTAGAAAGTTACTTATTATTACACAACAAGTGTAATAATACAAGAAATACAAGTAATAATTAATCAGAATAGACAGAATACATGATAAACGCAGTAGAAAGCTAAAATCAGTAAAACAAGACATGAACATATAAAACAAGCTAAGACATGATATAAAACCAGTTACGTATTCAGTAATCAGAATACTTATACACGTATACTATTTATGTAGCATTAGTGAGATTGAAGTAGGACTGTCTTCCGTTCGTCGTCTTCGTTCACTGGACTTAAGGTACGGATTATCCGTCCTTTCAGTATGGACATTCTTTCCTTATTAGGATTTCCCCTTATGCAGCCAATTGTTTTCCTAATATATGTTTTATATGTTTTGATTTGCTTATGTTTAGTTAAATGCCTAAGCCATATACATGCATGACCAGTTTCACCTAGTTATGGAGGTACCATAACCATAACACTAGAGGCACTAGTGTTATGACTTCACCACGACGGAGTGATAGCTCGTGGCGTCCCTTTCAGCTTTTGGCCATATTATTATGTTATCATGTGGGGCGTATGGGTGCATCCTAGGTTACATGTTTTTACAGATTATTCAGGTGAATGTGGTGTGTGCCTTGCATCCTTCACAAGGAGCTGATCCCTCCTACCCAACATATATTAATTAAAGGCAGCCCCTCAAATTGCATCACGAGGTCACCCCTCTAAGTATCCATGCACGTTGATATTTCATGACCTATATTGGCTAATGGTTAACATGTTAAACAGTTTTCATAAGATAAACATAAGGCTTTTCAAACTATAAAACCAGTT
Source organism: Glebionis coronaria (assembly GCA_025667525.1). Lineage (NCBI taxonomy): Eukaryota > Viridiplantae > Streptophyta > Magnoliopsida > Asterales > Asteraceae > Glebionis > Glebionis coronaria. The sequence continues at coordinate 651,949,381 of CM046874.1, forward strand.
TTATGAACATGTTCCAGGTTTTCCAGGACTTATACATTTCCGCTGCTAATAAGTCTTTATTATGTTTCAGTCATTCATACTATGTCTATATCCGTGTACTGAGCGTTTTGCTCAGCCATTACTTTCCTCTCCATGTCCCAAAATGGCAGGTACCCAGGGACAGACTCGAGCATTTGGAGGACGTGCATAGGATGGAAGCTGCCATAAACTTCTTTTCCTTTTGCCTTAATATATTTATGCTTGCGTAGTCTTTGTTCATTTCATTTACTTTATTTATGTTTTGGGCTTATTTTGGGAACCGATGTTTGATTCTGGTTTTCCCTATGGTCATGTATGTTTTACTATATATTACCTTGCATGCTTTGATTCTGGTAGTCACCAGGAGCTTCCTAAGCCAACGTTTGTTATTCCACGTATTGATGTGTTCAGCGCATTGTTGTTTTAACCATGATGTTTTCAACACCTTGATGCTTTAACCTTGATGTTTTCATCGATATGGTTTTACTAATATGGATGGACAACCGTCATTCATATTTAGTTATGTGTCGTTGTTTCATGCATGATGTTCTTCGTGAACTGTGACTATGTGGAATGAACACCAGTAGTTCATAATTAGTCACATAATTTTTTTTCTGATAAGTTTTGGACAGATGATTTTTACTTATTTATGTTTCATGTATCATTGTTGCAGGAATTTTGACTAAGTAATGGTTGGTACAGGACCAGCTCTATTTAGTCGCATGTGCTTTTATCGAAACTTTTAACTTTGGGACCGACCCATAGGCGTCCCCTCGCCATGTCTTTTGTTTTGGTACCGACCCTTAGGCGTCCCCTCGCACATATAAGGTTTTATAAACTTCATCATGCATTCATGCACTGTTTTCATGCATAAATTTTTTTTCTCATGATTTATGGGCATAAAATTTTTTCATGTCCCCTCATAAGTTACGATGTCTTTTATGTCAAGTATGCTTTCATACTATCATGGTTAACTTCAGTTTCATGCTGATTATGTTATATACTCCTTCATGTTAAGTTGTTTCATGTTTATTCATGATGATTTCGTCTTCATGTTGATTACGTCTTATGTCTCTTTTGTTGCTTATGATTTCATGCAAGACACTGTTGGAATTCATTTAAATCCTACTTTCATGATAGTCATGGTTGGTTTTCATTAATCATGCTTTCAGGAAAATCATCATTGGAATTCGTTTAACCACACGTTAGCATTTCACCATGCAACCAGAATGAGGTATATACTGGCATTGCCAGGTTATCATGATGGTTTTTCTAACCATTTAACCGATTATAGTTCCTTTAAAATCATGACAAATGATCGACCCCATACCGATCATTTCACGTGCATTACATGTGTGCTCCAGGTACCGTATTCCAGTTTATTACACGTACCTTAATCCATGTGTATTTCATTTGCAATACTTCACGAGTATTCGCTAGTAAATTCTGAATCATCTCAGGCGTATTTTCAATTGCTGATATTCTACAAGATTGCTGATGCCACTCATAACTTGGAGATGTTACTAAAGGTTGATGCTGCTGATGTTTGGAGACGCTACGAGATGCTGATGCTGTTCACAACCTGGAGATCCTACAAGACGAAGACAAAGGCGTTAGAGAAAAGCAATTGGACGAGAAGATGCTTTACCATCAGACGATTTCCATCAATCATTGTCCCTAATTCTTAGTTACATGACACACGTCATTCAGTTATCGTTTCAGTCATATGAGTGCAAACCGGTATCAGCCAGCCACTCAACTGAATAGTTACATGAATCACAGTCATGAGAATGACCGTCATGGAACTGACGGACAAGACGATAGTAACCACTACTACGACAGCAACTATCTTAGCAATCGTAACCGAAGCTCCATCCGCGGATGTGATCAGAAATACAAAGGATCAGTAGTCCAACTGATTCGCCAATTCTGGCATAACAACCTAATATTTGTAGTTCTATTTGTTTCACATCTCGAGACACATGTCAAGACATCAGTCAAGACACATGTCTCATGTATACTTTCTAAAGACACATGTCAAGACACCAGTCGAGACACATGTCATGCTTATATTTCCGAAGACACGAGTCAAGACACATGACTCACGTCCAATTATGAAACATCTCTAAGAAATTCAGTATACCCTCCAAAGGGTATATCCATTTTGTTGTGCCATGTATTAATCAGGCCACAAGAATTTCAGTACCATCACCGATGTATCAGTAAGTTCAGTCACGTTCGCTCGATGACACTTTCATTTCTTTCACCATATTTCATATATTCATGACCATGAAGGACGCCATTCGTATTCCCCAAGTATATGAAGGTTTTGCTTCAACCTAATGATAATATCCAAGCTGCTAACGCATTACCTCAGACATATGCGAGTTGAATTTTATCCTAATTATGGACTACGAACACCACACCATGCTACGATTCATAATTATGTACAGTAATTTTCATGATCCTGAATACATTCAGCTTGATTTTCCATCAGGAAAATCTATACAAATTATCTATGCTTACAAGCATGTGCGTTGTTAGCCATGGTCGCTAAAATTTTCTAGCTGTCAGTAAGACACGACTACTGAATTCCTTTTACGCATAGCCAGTTGATTATTCCAAAATCTTCCCATACATTCCAGAAGAACCTTCAAGGAGAAGGACGGTACCATGAGATTATGTGTCGGATACCGTCGATTTAAAAAAATCACCATTCATAACCGTTATTCTCCTCCACGTATTGACGACATGTCCAATCAACCGTATGGTGTTAAGAATTTTTCCATGATCGGATTCATGATCATGCTACCAACAGTGACGAGTGAAAGAGCAGGACATTTCCATGACTGCTATTCGTACACAACTTAGTCATGCTACATTCATGATTTTGTATTAGTCTCGCAAATGCCCCAACAGCATTATGGGCTTAATAAATGGAGTTTCCATGAACTCGTAAACAAATTCATCAGTGTTTTCATCAAGGACAACCTGATCATCTTTAAGTCTAGAGAAGAGTAGGAAGCTCATTTTGCACTATGTTGCAAATTCAACAACGAGAAAAAAAAAATTCACCCTGAATTTTTTTTAATATAGATTCTGGCTGATTACAGTGACACGCTGAATTCCATGGATTTGCACGGTTAATATTACCATGACTCAGCTTATGCGTAAAGGAGATAACCCTACACTATATTAGGTGTTCTAGAAAATCCTATGCTAAGAAAAGTCTAATTTCGGAGACTTATAGTTCCGCAAATTTCTATGTATCAAGTTTCTACGAAGCAAGATACAGTTACGTTCATATCTAAGTACCTGACATATCAACAGGCTAAGATAAAACACAAACAGACTAAGATGTTTCTCCACCAGCAGAAATTGTGAACAGAAATGGGACAAGATCTCCATGGATTTTGGTCACCAGATTAACGCAAACTCAGAAGAAGCAAGATGCTATCTGGGTTATTGCCAACAGTTTGATCAAGTCTGCATAATCCTTACATCCGCAAGGATTTCAAGAACCAACAGATAGATCAGACATGTTCCAGCCAAGGCGCATCCGATCACTTGGTAATCCCTCAGCTATCGGGCTAGACAAAGGTTCACATTGTTCTCCTTAATTTCGTTCACGTCCTTGTTCTAATCTCACGACTTACTTTCACGCTCACGTTCATGACACTATTCACGTTCATGATCTTATCCTGGCTTACGATTTTACGATCATTTTTGTTCTGGGATGTTTTGCAAGAACTTGAGAGACCAGACCCAAGTTTAGTATAACTCTCTATTCTCAGAGAAACGTTTCACTTCACATTCCACGTCTCACCTTATAGCGTTTGGAGTTACCACCGCCGTATTCCATGTTCACGATATGTTTCACATGTCATGTTCATTCCACGTTCCTCATATCACGTTCACGATATGTTACACATATCATTGATCATGATATGTTTGCTCATACTACACTGACCATGTCTCTACGTATCACGTTCAAAATTTTTCACGTACTACGTTTCAATATGTCTCGTGCATCGTTGCTAATTATCAGTTAGGTTAGATTATTTTCGCTTTATAACGTTTCAGTTACCCTTGCACGTTAATTATTTTTCCCTCGATTAAATTCAGGGGATCTATCTTACGTTGATAACCATGAACATTTAAGTATGCTCAAGTCAAGGTCAGGAGGACCAAGATTTATCATTTGTGTCAAGATCTTGTGAAGGAACCGTTCCAAGCGGGAGGACCAAGATTTCTCTTATCGATTAGATATGTCCTTTCAGTCACGTCACATTCCATGTCCTTTCAAGACATGTCACGTTTCACGTTCCTTCTACCATGTCACCTTCATGTCCCTTTTATCTTACATAACCTCTTAGTTGGATTCGGGTATGTTCCTCTTTCAGTTTACTTTATCTATAATTCGGGGACGAATTATTCTTTTTAGGGGGGAAGAGTTGTAAAACCCGCATGCTTTTACCATGAACAGTACACTAATAATCGTACGTACATGATTAAAACTTTCCTTTTATAGCATGTTACGTTTCACGAATATGAATTACAAGAACTACGTACGTGTTATTACACGATAATTATTATGTACGTATTAAAACACGATAATTATTATCAACAATAATTATAATCACGAACATGAAATCATGAACGTAAGAATCACGAACATATAATTATGTATTTACGTATATTATTAATATGATTATTGTCGTTACGTACAAGTATTTATTATAACACGAATATTAGTAATATCGAAACACGTAAACACGAACACACGAACATGTAATAAAATAGACACGAGAAAGGCTTCGGGTTCCCTTGGTGGGCCCTACTAGCCGCGGCATCAAAAGAGAAACGGGCCAAGCCCATTTGATTTTTATGAAATAAACAAAAAGGGAAACAAATATTCCTTCACAAGTTTTTTTTCCAAGAAATTTAAGAATAAAGGCAAAAACCCTAGCAAACCAATGGTGGCCGCCGGTTCTGGTTATGCCGCCAGCAGCACCCAAAAGGAGAACGGGACGTTCTGGTTATGCCGCTAGCAGCAGCCAAAAAGAGAACGGGATGTTCTTGTTTAGCCGCCGACAGCAAGCCAAAAGGAGGACGGGGCTTTGATTTTTAATCATTGATTAGGAGTGTGTTCGTGAGATCAAGATTTTTTCATTCCACGTTTTTGGTAAATCCATAAATCCTTTTTTTTCTTCTTTATTAAATTATGCATAAACATGAACAAGTGATTAAATAAACATGATAAAAACATGTCATGGGATCATGGGTAAATTAATTAAGGGTTTGTTTGGTTTTGTTGTTTCGGCCGCCACACAAACCGAGAGTCCCAAGACTCTCGGCGGCGTTTGGTTCTCACCACCACACGAGACATACGTCTCGGTTTGGTTTAGGTCCGGTCGGCAACAGGTACAAGGCACCCCGACTCACGTCGGGGGTGTCCTTGTGGTTCGTTTAGGTCGCGGCAACCACAGCCCCAACCACCGGCTAAGCCGGTGGCTATTTTAGGAAAGCAGGGGGAACCGTAGGTAGGCAGGGGAACCACCGGCTACTACCGGTGGGAACCTGGTTGTTAGCGGCTAGCCGAGAGAAAGGAACCACCGGCTTCAGCCGGTGGCATCTTTACACAAACAGGGGCAACCGGTTCACGCCGGTTTGCCACTGTTTTAAGGGGTGTTTGGTTCACGGTTTTCACGGGTTCGGTTCACGACACATTTTAATAAATTAATAACACACGGTTCGATCCATGATTATTTTTACAAGTTTATTTAATTTTACAAGTATATAATTTTACAAGTTAATTAAATTAATTTGGCATGATATATAATTAATTTAATTAAAACATGGACTTAGGTTTATTATTATTATTAATAATACATGATTTTAACCTAAATATTTAATTAGTTATTTTACACTATAGTATTAATTAATTATTAAACATGAAATATAATTAATTAATAACCATGACTTTGGTTATATTAATACAATATTAATACATGTTTTAACCTAAGTATTTTATACACTTTAATTTAATTAAATCATGCTTATATTTAATTAAATCATATAACATATAGTTTATTTAATTTACATGTATTAATAATAAACTATACTATTTAATCACATGACTTAGAATATTAATCGGTAAAACTTAAGCTTATCTTATTAGCTTAATAATCCAGCTTATTTCTAATTATGGGAACTTTCTATTTTTAGATACTTATTTATTTTAAGCAGCTAATCTATTTATGGAAACTTTCTATTTTTAGAAACTTATCTATTTTAAGCAGTAAATCTATTTTTGGAAACTTTCTATTTTAGGAAACCTGCTATTTTTAGAAAGTTACTTATTATTACACAACAAGTATAATAATACAAGAAATACAAGTAATACAAGTAATACTTAATCAGAATAGACAGAATACATGATAAACGCAGTAGAAAGCTAAAATCAGTAAAACAAGACATGAACATATAAAACAAGCTAAGACATGATATAAAACCAGTTACGTACCCAGTAATCAGAATACTTATCCACGTATACTATTTATGTAGCATTAGTGAGATCGAAGTAGGACTCTCTTCCGTTCGTCTTCTTCATTCACTGGACTTAAGGTACGAATTATCCGTCCTTTCAGTATGGACATTCTTTCCTTATTAGGATTTCCCCGTATGCAGCCAACTGTTTTCCCAGTATATGTTTTATATGTTTTGATTTGCTTATGTTTAATTAAATGCCTAAGCCATATACATGCATGACCAGTTTCACCTAGTTATGAAGGTACCATAACCATAACACTAGAGGTACCAGTGTTATGACTTCACCACGACGGAGTGATAGCTCGTGGCGTCCCTTTCAGATTTTGGCCATATTATTATGTTATCATGTGGGGCGTATGGGTGCATCCTAGGTTACATGTTTTTACAGATTATTCAGGTGAATGTGGTGTGTGCCTTGCATCCTTCACAAGGAGCTGATCCCTCCTACCCAACTTATATTAATTAGAGGCAGCCCCTCTAATTGCATGACGAGGTCAACCCTCCAAGTATTCATACACGTTGATATTTCATGACCTATATTGGCTAATGGTTAACATGTTAAACAGTTTTCATAAGATAAACATAAGCCTTTTCAAACTATAAAACCAGTTTTATGAACATGTTCCAGGTTTTCCAGGACTTATACATTTCTGCTGCTATTAAGTCTTTATTATGTTTCAGTCATTTATACTATGTCTATATCCGTTCACTGAGCGTTTTGCTCAGCCGTTACTTTCCTTTCCATGTCCCAAAACGGCAGGTACCCAGGGACAGACTCGAGCATTTGGAGGACGTGCATAGGATAGAAGCTGCCATATACTTCTTTTCCTTTTGCCTTCATATATTTATGCTTGTGTAGTCTTTGTTCATTTCATTTACTTTATTTATGTTTTGGGCTTATTTTGGGAACCGATGTTTGATTCCGGTTTTCCCTATGGTCATGTATGTTTTACTACATATTACCTTGCATGCTTTGATGACACGCCATAATTACGCGTAACGGTCCACTTATCAAAGTGGGGTGTTACACAATATGACGTTTTACCACATCTAAAACAATCCACATTCTTAGTGGATTGATTTCCAGCAAATATAGTTCTTTTGATAAAACTTTTAGAGTTTGCCAAAAGGGCTCTTTTATACAACTCTTGATTTAAATCCCTTAAGTATTATGTACTTGATCTTTCATCCTCCTCATAATATAAAGTTTCTTGAAAGTCCTTAAAAATTTCATTTAAATGGAAAGCAGTTGAAATGGGGCAGTTAGTTGGACCTGGGGTGGTAGTAATCAACGCTTTCTTAGACTCGGATATCTCCTTGTGGTTAGGTTATCTTCATAGATAAACCTACCATATATATCGGCTAGATCATGAGTCATATGGTTAGCATTACTCAGGCCTTGAGAGAAGCTACACCATTTTCAGGGAGGTTGTTCACAAAACAAATGTTGATTTCATGCTTAGATAATTTAACTGTAAAATCCATATTTAAAACCCTAGAATAATAAATACGCGAAGTCTCAGCTTTAACGTTGTTTAAACGTAAACAGTAAATACACAGTTCCAGTTTTAATTAAATACTACAAAATAATAATTATTCAGAAAATGATTATGAAGTCTCAGTAAATACTTATTATGTATTATTTAGTTACAGAAAAAGGGTTTACGTTTTTCAGAAAAATTTAAAAACAAGAAATACAAATGTACACGATAAATTTCGGTGTCGAAAATAATCGAGAAAGCCCAAATATATTAAAGGGGTGGGGCTAGAATAATAAACAAAAGGATTTATGGGCTCTTAGGCCCGACCCATAGACATACAAAAAAATGGGTGTAAAGCCCTCATTTTTCCAAACAGAAAAAAATATACGCTTAGGTTGCTAGGGTTTGTAGCCGCCGACTGGAAAAGAAAAAGAAGGGATTTCGGGTTTGATCTTTGTCTTTGATTCGTGTGTTTCAGCCATAGTTCTTAATCATCCTGACGGTAATCATCTTATTCTTCCTTCTATTTTCTTTAAATCGATCGAACATGTAATAAAAAAAAAGAAATAAGTAAATAATTATAAGGGGTGTCGGGGTGTTGCTTTTTCACAGAAACCGAGACCATATGGTCTCGGTATATGTTGCCTACGAGACAACCATGACCATAGGCCTCGTCGTGGTGTCCCCTTATTTGTCCAACCGCGAATAAAAACAACCCCAAACAGGGGGATATATATAAAACGGGGTGTTTGGTTTTGGTGTGATCCATGAAACCGAGACCAAGAGGTCTCGGTGGCCTTATCTCTGCCCAGCCGTGACCCACATAGGGGCGGCTTGGGGGCTGGTCCAGCGACCACAACCGAAAACCCCAACCAGGGTGTTTATTTTGTAAAGGGGGTGTTTGGTTATGTTAAAACAGTGGGAAAATACACAAGGACGGTGGGAATAATGTTGAGACCAGTGGGTAAATATTAAACAGAAAATAATAAGATTTAATTATGGAATTAGTGACAGTTTAGCGACGACATTTTCTGTCGCAGTTTGTCATGTCAGATTAGCGACAATTTTGATCACAACTTTTAGCGATAGTTAGTACTAGTTAGCGACAGAAATTTCTGTTGCTAATCCAGTTTTGGATTTAATAACTTTGTTGGCTTGTTTTAGTGCGACCGAGAAGGGGGTTTCTCAGTAGGCTCAGGATATACTTAAAGTATTAAAACGAAGATTTAATTATACCTTATTTTTATCATTTTTATAAATAAATGTTTAAAATGATTTAATTAGTAAATTAAATTTATTATATTGAATTAGTTTTATAAAATTAAAAGGGTATAATATTATGAAATGATTTTATTCATTTTGGGAACTTTCTAATTTAGGAAACTTTCTATTATTAGCAGGTTACCAAATATGGAAATATTATAACGTCAGAATACGTGTTATACCGTAAATAATAGAAGAATAGGAATACATTAATCAGAAATATGAGAACACTCAGACTTAACAGTTTATATACAAACAGTATTACAAGAACAAGTTAAACGAGAAACAGTTAAAATCAGTAAAATAAACGTATATCATTTAACTTATTCACGTCCTTTATTCATGTAGCCCGCGTGAAATCAGAGTAGACTCTCTGTTAATTGATCTCGGTCGGTTACTGGACACGAGGTACGGATTTCCCGTCCTTCAGTAAGGACTTCCTTCTATGCATGATTAGGATTCCCCGTCTGCAGCCAAATGTTTTCCCCAGTATATGTTTAAGCTTATCAGTAATCATTTTTAATCACATTCGAGTTGATCCCTCCACCCAACACATTATTTAGAGGCCACCCCTCTAAAGCATGGCGAGGTCACCCCTCCAGTTATTCATGCAACAGTTGTTACAGCACATGACCTATATAAGCTCTTGGCAATTAATAATACAGTAAATGCATGTTTTTAGATTTAACAGTTAATAATTTAGCTATGTTATTTATAAATCAGATTTCTCAGATTATACACAGTTTTCTACCATTTTACACAATAGTTATAGTTTGTTATCTGTTCCATTCCAGTACATTATTATCATGCTTCATATCCGTTCACTGGACGTTATGCTCAGTCGTAGTTTTCCTTTCATGTTCCAAACGGCAGGTACACAGGGACGCTATTAGGACTTCTGAGAGAGTACATGCATTGGATGGGAGCTATACAGACTCCTTTACTTTATGCACTCATACATTACTTTGGTTCTTTGGACATTGTTTCGTCCTTTTTCCGTCAGTACTTAATCTTTTATATTTGAGCTTATGTTTGGATTACCTATGTTTGATTCCGATATTTCCGTTATGGTCAGTTAATGTTTAATACATTGCCTTGCATGCTTTGATGACACGCCATAAATACACGTAACAGTCCACTTATCCAAGTGGGGTGTTACAATTATGGTATCAGAGCCAGGTTCGACCCGTAGGCTCTAAAACTTGACCTGTGACTAGTGGGTAGTCACCAGAAACGTCCCAGATTTTGGCGTTGTTATCTTTCATGTTCCTCATGCATTCTATCAGTCATTTTCTTTTTCAAAATTTTGACTAAGTAAACGGTTGGTACAGGACTGGTCATACTTAGTCGAATGTGCTTTTCAGCGAATTTTGTTTTGGTGAACCGACCCATAGCCATTCACCCTTTCCTGTTTAGATTTTGTATTGATGAACTGACCCTAGGCGTTCATCCTTACTCATGTCAGATTCATGTTTCAGTGAAAATGCCCTTTTGTGAACTGACCGTAGGCGTTCACCAGTATTATGTCATATTTTGTTGGCTATGCCTTCATGAACTACACCATGCATATTTCAGATTTGTTGTTTCAGGTTCTAACAAGTTAATCATCTTATCCTCTTTAATTTCAGATGCTAACCATACGCGATAATCAGAATGAGGCTACAGCAGCTGCTATTGCTGCTACTGTTAAGGCGGTTATACAAGCCATGCTACCCCAGATTCGTGATGAGATCCGAGCTGAATACCAAAACGGGCCTCAGCACAATAACAACCCTCCTTCTCCACCACCTGCCGCTTTAGCCACCTGGTTAGATTTGTTTAATTAACAGAAACCCCAACCTTTTGAACAGACTGTAGCTCCAACGGACGGAGAAAACTGGATTTATCATATAGAGAAATATTTTGGTGCCATGGGTTGTGGGGATGCCTTCAAGGTTAGGATTGCCGTTTACAAGTTGGAGGGTCAAGTCCTACATTGGTGTAGGGCTCATAAGTTGACGAATGGGGGAGATGAGTGGGTGCTGACATTGGCTTGGACACAATTCATGGCAATGTTTTATGACCAGTTTTTCCCTCATGCTTAGCAAGCAAAACCGAAGAGGGACTTTCACGCTATTCGTCAGAATCATGGAGAGAACAATATAGAGTTCATGCACCAATATCTCAGGTTGGCTGGGTTCTTGGGAGAGGCTGCGCGTACCGCGGAGGAGCAAGCGAAACAATTTCGTTTGGCCCTTCACTCTAGGACTGCGGATAAGCTAATGAGTGCCACGTTCACTAACATGTCGCAAGTAGCTAATGCAGCTCGTGATATAGAGATGCTTTTCGAGAGGGATGAGCTCGAGAATGTGGAGCGTCCTGAGAAGAGGTACATCTCATTCAGCAGACTTAAACAATTTAACTTTGGTTATTACTTGTCAATATATATATCATGCCTTATCCAATTATAATCTTGCAGACATAGAGGAGGAGACCGATCCCAATCGGCTACTCCACAGCAGAACTATAGAAACCACGGTCAGTCTTATGACTGAAATCGATCAGATAAGAGAAGCGGTGGTGATAACTACCGTGGCAGCTCAAACTCACCTGGCAACCACACGTGATTCCTTAAGTTTCACAATATTAAACCATCGTGTAAAACAAATTCTAACTTTTAGTATGTCAACAGAGATGCTGGACAGGGCGTGACCAATACTACAGAGGTCAGCAGACTGCCCGACCAGCAAATTCTGGTAATTTTAAATTTTAGCTAAACAGCCTTATTTCAGTTATGTTATCAGAATCGTGACACTTGTACATCTTCTTAAATAAGGTTCTCAGCAAACCAGAGTTGCTTCTACGGGGTATTCTAATACCACTTGCATCACATGTGGGAAGAAACACACGGGACCGTACCGCTGTGGTTCAAGTGGATGTTACAAGTGTGGTCAGGTGGGCCATATGATGAGGGATTACAAGAAAGGAGATGCTGCTGGTACCTCAGGCCAGATTCCCTAGATTTTACCTCCACCACCACCACTACCACCAACCATCGGTCGCATTTACATTACTACCCGAGAGCAAGCAAATAAGACCACATGTACCATTACTAGAATTTTGTTTATACACGGACAGGATGCCTGCGCTCTTTTCGATACAGGAGCCACACACTCAGTTATATCTACTTCATTTGCTGTTAGAATAAATATGACCCCTACACCACTAGACAGTGTGCTTAGAATATCTACACCCATGCGAGACTCTGTACGTATTACTCAGGTGTACAGGGATCTCCCTCTTGAGTTTGATGATAAAATCCGTCCAGTCAGTACCCTCCCTCTAGATATGTGCTAGTTCGATATTATTCTGGGTATGGATCGGTTGTCAGCTCATCGTGCCACCATAGATTATCATGCTCACCGGGTCATCTTCGGTGATGTACAGACACCAGAGTTTATTCATCGTGGTTTTCTGCCAGGAAAACATGTTCAGATTATATTAGCTTTACAGGCCCGTACTCTATTATACCATGGTTGTGAGGGTTTTCTAGCTACAGTCCGTGACACTACTTCTGAGACATCTTCACTCCATGACTAGCCAGTTGTATCAGATTTTTTGGATGTATTTCCAAAAGAACTTCCAGGCATACCTCCCATGCGAGAGGTAGAGTTTGGTATCGATCTCATTCCAGGTGTAGAACCAATATCTAAAGCTCCTTACCGTATGGCTCATGTAGAGCTTAAGGAACTGAAAGATCAGCTTCAGGAACTTCTAGAAAGAGGTTTCATTCGTCCAAGAGTGTCACCATGGGGCGCGCCTGTTTTGTTTGTCAAAAAGAAGGATGGTAGTATGCGACTGTGTATCGACTACCGCGAGTTGAATAAGCTCACTATTTGTAACCGTTATCCACTTCCTCGTATTGATGATTTATTTGATCAGCTTCAGGATGCCAACCACTTCTCAAAAATCGATTTATGATCAGGTTACCATCAGTTGCGTGTAAAAGAGCAGCATATATCCAAAACTGCTTTTCGCACGAGGTATGGTCATTACGAATTTGTTGTTATGCCATTCGGCCTCTTGAATGCGCCTGCAGTATTTATGGACATGATGAACCGAGTTTTCCACGAGTTCTTAGACAATTTTGTGATTGTATTCATTGACGATATCCTTATTTTCTCTAAGTCCAAAGAAGAACATGAGGATCATCTCTGTACAGTTTTGCAGATTCTCCGACGAGAGAAGCTTTATGCTAAATTTTCTATGTGTGAGTTCTGACTGAATAAAGTGGCGTTTCTAGAACATATTGTTTCTGCAGAGGGGATCACCATGGATCCTTCAAAGGTGGAGGCTATCACTAAATGGCCGAGACAGACATCTGCCACTGAAGTCCGCAGTTTTCTTGGGTTAGCGAGATATTACCGCATATTTGTAGAGAATTTCTCACGTTTGGCTTTACCATTGACCAAACTTACGCGTAAAGGGAAAAAGTTTATATGGACTGATAATATGACAAGATTGGTGTGTCTTGTTCTCGTGTTGTTCCTACTCGATTCAATTCGAACTGATCACGGTTTAGGGTGGACTTATTGTTTTTGGTAACTAAAAGGGGGAGGAGCTTTTGATGATCGATTTCTATTTGTAAAATAAACGCTAAAATTATTAAACATAAAAATAAGAGAGGGACATCTAACCTTGATAGCTAATCCAGAATGAATGTTGCTCAGTTGCTATTGGTAAAAATAAAGAAAGGTGGGTATCTATTTAAAATAAAGTTGAAAACTTTAAAGTTATAAAAATAAAGTTAAAGACTTTTAAGAATAAACGATGAAAGATTAAAACTTGGTAAAAAGTAAATGTTGAAAATTAAAACTATATAAAAATTAAACTTGAAATTAACTAAGATAAAACACTTTGAAAATTATACTAAATAAAAATGGCGAGAAAATGTAAATTTAAAAACAATATAATTCGGGAAAACAAAAATAAGATGATAATTCGGAATCCACAATCTTAAGGTAATTCGGAATGTCACAAGTAGAATCAATCCGGAATATAAGAGTTACATTTAGTTCGGAATCACTAACTTAACAAAATCCGGAATCCATCTTCAGGACACAATCCGGAATATTTATTTGCACGTTATCCGGAATGAGGAATTTGAACGCAATCCGGAATATGTGTCTAGCACATAATCCGGAATACCTAGGTTACTAACAATCCGGAATAATTAGAACCTACCTTATCAGGAATCTAAATCAAACAGACAATCCGGAATACATTGCTGCACTCAATCCGGAATGAAGATTCAATACTTAATTAGGAATGCAGCAGATTGACCTAATCCGGAATGACTAAGATACATGTAATCCGGAATTCCTTATAAAGCACACAATCCGATTCTGAAAATTGCGAGTAATCCGGAATAATGCATACACTATTTAATCCGGAATGGGTAATGTTGCACACTATTCGGAAAAACACACTTTTAATATAAGTCAGAATGATGAAGTATGCGAGTAATTCGGGATACTGGGTTATTAAAATCCGGATTAAACAAAATAAGCTAAAATCAAAATAAGCACTTACCAAAACTTTAACCAAATTGATTTTTAGAAAAAGCAAATAAACCATAATTTAAAAACTATGAAAACACTAAACAAGCAAAATATTAAAAATAAACTTTTAAAAGATTTAAACTATTAAAAACAACTTAATTAAAAATAAGCTAAACACTAATAAGAAATAAGCACAATAAGCTAAAACATCAAACACACCAAATCAATAAGCACAACCTAATAAGCAAATCAACCAAACAATCAACAAAATTAAACGAACTACATGATTAAAGAGACAAAACAATAGATTATGATTAAGAAAGGGTAGAATGAGAATTAACTAAAAAGCTTTAAATTAATGATAAAGATTAAGATTCAAATTACAAGATTAAAAGATGAAAGATTAAACAAACTTGAAAGAAAAATTCTAGAGAGAGAAAATAACACCTACTCCTAATTACCTGACTTAAAAATAAAAATGAACTAACTCCTCCTAATGAACTATTAGGAGACTATATATAGGAGAAAGGGAGGGGGTTGTTGCTTCCTTCATTCTTTTGTCTTCTCATCTTTTAAAATAACTCGTCTTTCTCGACTTTGTCTCAAGATTAGTCGAATGATTAAATGAACTCGTCTTCTAATTTTCTTCTTTTAGTAGACTTGGTTCTTCGACTTCTTCAAACTTCCGTCTTTAGACTTTATCTTTGATAAATCTTCAGAATAGGCCCTTAACTTCCGTTCTTCTTGCACTTTTGATCTTTTGACTTCGTCTTTTGTCTTTTTCTTCGATAAAAGCCCGTGAAAGCCCGTGTTTTCTTCCTTTTTCATATTTTTGTCCTAAAACACAATAAAAACAAAAACCACGCATAATTCCGACTTTTACAACATCAAATACACATTTTGGTATTGTTTTTATTATAATTAAGTGGTAAAAGGATAAGTGTTTTCACACTTATTAAATCTCCTACACTTGACCATTGCAATGCCCTCATGCAATACATTAATTTCAAAGCACGATTTAAAATTTTCATCATAATTAACCCACTTGGCCTTTATTAAATACTAGACACTAAGGAAACTAAAAAGATAGGAAATTACAAAATGTTAGAAAGGAGAAACAAGTAAAGAGATCGAAGACATACATTAGGGCTTTGGTTGTCATGAATGTTTATCACCCTCAATTTCACGTTCCCTATACTAAGCTTAAAAACGAGATCATTGTTATTATAAGTTAGTAAGCTAACACTCACTCATGTGGTTCAATTATTCGCTTAGACTCCCTTATTCCTAGGTGTATCTCTTATATTTTATTGTTGTCTTGAATGATCACGAGGATGCATTGTTGACTTATTTCGATAGTTTATTTAGGCTGGAAATAAAGTAGGACAATTTAATCAATAGTTAGCTAAAGGACAAAATCTTTTAAAACTGCTTCTCGAAACCTCATAAAGTTCATATCTTGGCATAACTCGTTTCACGATTTGAGACCTTTCTCGGACCGATATTTGGCATTGACTTCATACTTTGAATCTTGAGAGACGTTATTGAAATAATGGTCTTCTCTTCATAATAGGAATTTCTTCACTTGAAGTTTTTGAGAGATTCTTTAAACTTGGACCACGACTTTTTCATTTTTCTCCAATCTTTATTTTGAATTTTTATATACAACGATCCGCCTCCTTTTAGGACTTGGATCTATTTATCCTCATACCTTGCTAGGGTCTTTTCGGATAGACTTCTCCATGATCTTTAGGGGAGTATTTGTTTTTCGTCGTGTGTCTCGATCCTTCATATTGGTTTTTGATAAATGATTCTTCAAATCACTTTGGATCTTTAGCAACAAAATGTAGCCCTCGTGCCTTGTTAGGGCCTTTTCGGACTCGCCAATCTTCGCAAAATTCAATAAGTTATGCCTTGTCTATGAACTCTAATTAATTCCGAGCAACTTTTAAACTATCTTGTGATAGAAGCTAAGTAACTTTTCAAATCGTACGACCTTACTTATTGCAATTATATTTATTAACAAGCGGTGGGAGAAAAATCTCATAAATAACTCATATAAATTCATGAAAGAATACCAAACTAATAATTGACTCTATCATCTCTCGTTCTCCACAATTTAAAATCTCAAGGAATGAGACTCGTGGATGCTTAGCCTATTGAATCAAAGTTTTGGGTTTTCAAGTCATCTATAAGGTCTTGCAACTTCTTAGACCTTTTCAAGTTTAGAATTTGCATTTTAAAGTTCCCTTGACAAACGACTTTCTAGGATCAATTATAGGAACTTGCGAAAAGTTCTTGTTCTTAACCCGTTTGAGTTAAGACTTTCGCGTTTTAAAGTTCCCTATATAAAAGTCTAGCAAAATTTGATTTAAACATGTTAAGGATACTAGCTATAGTAAACTTAGATAAGTAAACTCGGGTTGAGTCAAAAGATTCATGACGGGCCTAATATATAAAAGAAATCTAAACTCATTAAAACTATTTTATTTAATAATTTTTCTTTTGACTTTATTCTTGAAATGAAATATATACATACGATTCGATGACAAAAGGAACGAAAATAAAAGAAAAATACTACTAGGCCAAAATAGATCAAAAAATTTGAAAAATGTCAAAAATTAAATTTTCCGGTTAAAATGAGGACATATTCATGAAAAAGCCTACTTAACTTCGATAGAAGTCCCCTACACTTGATATAAACATTGTCCTCAATGTTTAAGCATGTGGGAGTAAACTCCCCTACACTTAGGACATTGTGAACTTTGTTTAAATCTTGCTAAGGAAGAGACAACTAAAGTGATTCCCAATACAACATTTATCGATAAAATAGTGAATCAAAAGTGTTTAGGATAAAAACGGGAAGATGGGTACACGGGATCACGGGTCGTCAAATATCATCAAAAGTGTATCTTTGAAAGCTTTAATCCCTACACATCATAAGAAACAAGACAAAAAACACCTACGTGGCTCCCCTTACACTTATTATGAAAAACGGGTAAAAAGGATAGATCATCGGGTTGCCTCCCGAGAAGCGCTTATTTTTGTTAACCGAGTCACGAGGCTGACTCGTCCCAGAACTAATTCAAGGGAAACGTGGCGAGGGATGGAATCATCTCATGAGAGATGTCCTCCCCAAAGTACAAATTAACACGCTGGCCATTCACCTTAAAGTTTGGCCCGTTTGGCTGAGATAACTCAATGGTGCCATAAGGGTAAATTTTAGCAACGGTGAATGGGCCAGACCAACGCGATTTATGCTTGCCCGAAAAGATTTCCAACCGAGAGTTAAAGAGTAATACTTGATCACCTATGTGAAACTCTCAGTTTTTAATCTTGGAATCATGAATGAGCTTGGTTTTCTCCTTGTAGATCAATGAATTCTCATAAGCCTCATTCCTCAGTTCATTGAGTTCATTGAGTTGGATTTTCCTAAGATCACCGGCTTTGTTGATATCAAAATTAGCCCATTTCAAGGCCCAATAAGCCTTATGCTCCAACTTAATGGGGAGGTGGCATGCCTTTCCGTACACAAGGAAATAAGGAGTACAACCTAAAGGTGTCTTATACGCGGTACGGGAAGCCCATAAAGCATCATATAACTTATCGGCCCATGAGGCACGATGCTCTCCCACGGTACGCTTTAAAATTCGCTTAAGTCCACGGTTAGAGATCTCGGCTTGACCATTTTTTTGTGAATGATACGCGGTGGAAAGACGGTGATTGACACCATACTTAGCCATGACTCGTGCAAATTGATCATTGCAAAAATGAGTCCCGCGATCACTAATGATAGCACGAGGAACACCGAATCGAGCAAACAATTGTTTTAGAAAGTTCACAACCACCCTCGCATCGTTCGTAGGTAAAGCCTTTGCTTCAACCCATTTGGATACGTAGTCAACGGCTACGAGGATGTATTTGTTCCCTTTGGATGATGGAAATGGCCCCATAAAGTTAATGCCCCATACGTCAAAGATTTCACATTCTTGGATGAAATTTTGAGGCATCTCATCTTTATGTGTGATCTTGCCTTGTCTTTAGAAAGCATCACAATGTTTAATCATTTCATGAGCGTCATGATAAATGAAGGGCCAATAGAATCCGGAGTCGAAAACTTTCTTCGCGGTATAGTTAGGACCAAAGTGACCACCGGTGGGTCCTTTGTGGCAAGCTTCTAGGATTAGTATAGCTGCCAGCCCATCAACACACCTACGAATGACAAGATCCGCACATTTCTTTAAAAGGTAAGGGTCGTCCCAATAATAATGTTTAATATCCTTAAAGAATTTTTTTCTTTTGTTGGGATGTTAACCCTTCCATGAGAACACCACCCGCAAATAGTTTGCAATGTCCGCAAACCATGGGGTATCATTAAGATTGAAGTTAATAGACATTAAGGTCTCAAGGGGAAAAGATTCATTAATCTCTTGATTTGGAAGTTCCCCTTGATAAGGATCCTCGAGTCTACTACGATGATCCGCGGCTAGATTTTCCGCTCCCTTTTTATCACGAATTTTGATTTTAAATTCTTGTAGGAGAAAAACCCAACGAAGGAGTCTCGGTTTAGCATCTTGCTTGGTCAACAAGTATTCAAAGCGGAATAGTCGGTGTAAACGATGGTGGTGGAAAGCACAAGATAGGGGCGGAATTTCTCAAAAACATACACGATGGCTAAAAGCTCTTTTTCGGTATTGGTATAATTTGAGCCCCCGTCATTGTCTTGCTAGCATAATGGATTGGTTGGAAATGTTTGTTCACTCGTTGACATAAAACCGCTCCTACCGCGAAATCACTAGCATCACACATGAGCTGGAAAGGTAACTCCCAATTTGGAGAGACTAAGACCGGTGCCTTAGTTAATCTACATTTAAGAAGTTCGAAAGAATCGAGACATTATTGAGAAAAGATGAAAGGAGCATCCTTTTCTAAGAGGTGAGTATTGGTCGAGCTATCTTAGAGAAATCTTGGATGAAACACCGATAAAATCCTGCATGACCTAAAAAACATCTAACTCCTTTAACGGTGGTAGGTGGAGGCAACTTAGCAATGACGTCAACTTTAGCACGGTCGACTTTGATACCGGCTTTGGAAACTTTGTGACCGAGAACAATGCCTTCTTTTACCATGAAATGTCATTTTTCCCAATTAAGAACGAGACGAGTGTCTTCACACCGTTTAAGCATACGTTCTAAATTGGCAAGGCAAGATGACAAAGAATCACCATAGGACGAGAAATCGTCCATAAATACTTCCATAGTTTCTTCAACCATGTCATGGAATATAGCTATCATACACCTTTGGAAAGTCCCGGAAGCATTGCATAAGCCGAAAGGCATTATTTTGTAAGCAAATGTTCCATAAGGACAAGTGAATGTGGTTTTCTCTTGGTCTTTTGGATCGATAGGAATTTGATTGGGTTAGCGGTAATATCCATTCAAGATTTTGTCGTCACCAACTCTCATGATTAATTCTCCCGCGGCTACATCAATAAGAGTACGACCGGTCCTCAAAAATGGACGTCCAACGATTAATGGAACACGAGGATCCATCTCGTAGGCAACGAAAACAAAATCCGTCGGAAAGGTGAATTTGTCGACACCGACGAAGACGTCTTCGGCTATCCCCACCGGATAAGCAACCGTACGGTTAGCTAACTCCAATGTCATTCGTGTGGGGACTAGCTCGGGTAGAGATAATTGTTTCCAAACACTCAATGGCATTAAGTTGATACTAGAACCTAGATCGGCTAGGGCCATACAATTTTCTACCCCAGGAAAATTGCAAGGAATAAGAAAGCGACCCGGATCTCCAAGTTTGGTTGGTAATTTCCTTAAAAGAACCGTGGAGCAATTCTCATTAATTTGGCTTTAAGCAATATCAAGAAGTTTTTCCTTGTCACTCAGAAGATCTTTGAACATTTTAGCATTTTTAGGCATGTGAGCGAGCGCCTCGGCAAAGGAGATGTTGAATTCAATTGTTTAAACATTTTAAGAAAGTTTGAAACTTGAATATCATCCTTGTTCTTCAACTTCTCTTTCCTCAACCTTGAAGGATAAAGTATGTCGGGTTGAGAGGAAGGCTTTGGAATGGAATTCTCACTCACATCCTTGGTTGGTGGAGGGGTGAGGTTGGAAGGTGAAGGAATTGGTGAAGGTTGCTCGTTATCCTTTGTCATAATCACTGGAGTAGGTTTAGGAATCTCGGGTTCCTTATAGCCTTTTCCACTTCAGGTGGTGATTGCTTTCATCTCCCCTCTTGGATTTGCAACGATGTTACTCAGAAGAGAACCCGGAGCAGAGGGTTGTTTACTTTGGAAGAAACTAGCCATCATATCCCTTAAGTCATTCGTTTGATTGCTTAAAGAGTTCCGCATGTCATTCCTAAGCTCGGCTCGAAGATCATTCCCTTGTTTAGCGATGTCACCTTTCAAGTTAATAATTTGGCTCTGGAGATTCTTCACCAGCGCGTCATTAGTCATCATGTAAGTTTCGACCTCGTGATTAAATGTTGTGGGTTGGTTGGGAGGGAGAGCTTGGTAAGCGGGTAGTTGATATGTGGGAGGTTGGTAAACTTTATTATTACCTTGAGGTGGATATGGGTTTCTTTGGGTTTGATATTGATTAGGAGCTCGAGGTTGGTTTTGATTGTTGCGATTGAGGTAAAAGGAGGAAAACCGGGTGGTGAGAGAAAATTGTTTGAACGATAACTTAGCAAATTGCGGTCACCTTGAGGACGTGCTTGATAGCCTCCCGTGGAAAAGTTACCGTTAGCCGCATACACGTTTTCCGGATTGTCATGAGTAGAAGGACAATCGGTGTATGAATGAGGACCGCCGCAAGTCTCACAAGAAAGTGCTAAAGCTTTAACTTGTTGATAATGGTTCGTAGCCATGGTTAAGATATTTTTGTTCATGTTGGCTATTTGGCGGGTGAGTTCGATGAAATCGGGGTTTGAGGAAGTAGAAGAAACATTGACCCTCGGATTATTTCTTGAGGATGCGGATGAATCCCAATTTGTGTGATGAGTGGTCATGTTCTCGATTAGCTCTCTACACTCCTCGGGTCTTCTTTTCATAAACGTACCACCGGCGGCGGCATTAATCGTATCACGATCACGAAAAGTTAAACCGTTGTAGAAAGTATCAATTAGAGTGACGGGGAGCATATTATGGTTAGTACAACGATCGATCAAGACATTATAACGTTCCCAAGCATAGAAAAGAGACTCATCGGGTTCTTGAGTGAAACCACTGATTTGATTCCTAAGACCAGTTACCATGGATGGTGGAAAATATCTTGACAAAATTTTTTGAGTCATCTCGTCCCATGTATGAATTGAGTTTTTAGGAAGACGATCAAACCATTATTCGGAATGGTGGGATAAAGTGTGTGGAAAAAGATGAAGGGGGAGAAAATCCATGGTAACACCGGGTAATTTCATGCTTTGAGTGACGGTTATGAATTTATCGAGGTGTTTGTTGGCATCATCATCCGGTAATCCACGAAATGGAGAAGCATTTTGAACTTGTTGGATCATGTGATGCTTCAACGAAAACTCAGGAGCCATGATTTGCATCGGCGCAATCGGTCCTCCACGTCCATTCATTGTCGGTTGGCATAACTCGTCCATCGTACGAAGGTCGGGTTGAGGGTGATGGTTGTTATTATTCACAACGGGGTGTGGTGGATTTTTATTATTATGCACACCGGCCATATCTAGGTCTTTTCGAGTCTCGGGCTCAAGATTAGACGAAGATCAAGTACGCATACACTAAAAATGCAATACAATTTTTTTAATTTTTTTTATCTTTTTTTTAATTTTTTTTTTGATTTTTTGGAAATTTTATAGTTTTTAAGATTTTTTTTGAAATTTTTTTATGCTATGAAAATAACGTTCCCAAGAGAACGGATCCCAAAATCCAATTTTTCTCACAAAAACTGTTAATCTTTACGAAAAGAGCCGGCAGCGGCGCCATTTTAATATGACAAGATTGGTGTGTCTTGTTCTCGTGTTGTTCGTACTCGATTCAATTCGAATTGATCACGGTTTAGGGTGTACTTATTGTTTTTGGTAACTAAAAGGGGGAGGAGCTTTTGATGATCGATTTCTATTTGTAAAATAAACGCTAAAATTATTAAACATAAAAATAAGAGAGGGACATCTAACCTTGATAGCTAATCTGGAATGAATGCTGCTCAGTTGCTCTTGGTAAAAATAAAGAAAGGTGGGTGTCTATTTAAAATAAAGTTGAAAACTTTAAAGTTATAAAAATAAAGTTAAAGACTTTTAAGAATGAACGACAAAAGATTAAAACTTGGTAAAAAGTAAATGTTGAAAATTAAAACTTTATAAAAATTAAACTTGAAATTAACTAAGATAAAACACTTTGAAAATTAAACTAAATAAAAATAGCGGGAAAATGTAAATTTTAAAACAATATAATTCGGGAAAACAAAAATAAGATAATAATTCGGAATCCACAATCTTAAGGTAATTCGGAATGTCACAAGTAGAATCAATCCGGAATATAAGAGTTACAATTAGTTCGGAATCACTAACTTAACAAAATCCAGAATCCAACTTCAGGACATAATCCAGAATATTTATTTGCACGTTATCCGGAATGAGGAATTTGAACACAACCTGGAATATGCGTCTAGCACATAATCCGGAATACATAGGTTACTAACAATCCGGAATAATTAGACCCTACCTTATCCGGAATCTAAATCAAAGAGACAATCCGGAATACATTGCTGCACTCAATCCGGGATGAAGATTCAATACTTTCGGAATGCAGCAGATTGACCTAATCCAGAATGACTAAGATACATGTAATCCGGAATTCCTAATAAAGCACACAATCCGGATTCTGAAAATTGCGAGTAATCCGGAATAATGCATACACTATTTAATCCGGAATGGGTAATGTTGCACACTATTCGGAAAAACACAATTTTAATATAAGTCGGAATGATGAAGTATGCAAGTAATTCGGGATACTAGGGTTTTAAAATCCGGATTAAACAAAATAAGCTAAAATCAAAACAAGCACTTACCAAAACTTTAACCAAACTGATTTTTAGAAAAAGCAAATAAACCACAATTTAAAAACTATGAAAACACTAAACAAGCAAAATATTAAAAATCAACTTTTAAAAGATTTAAACTATTAAAAACAACTTAATTAAAAATAAGCTAAACACTAATAAGCAATAAGCACAATAAGCTAAAACATCAAACACACCACATCAATAAGCACAATCTAATAAGAAAATCAACCAAATAATCAACAAAATTAAACAAACTACATGATTAAAGAGACAAAACAATAGATTATGATTAAGAAAGGTAGAATGAGAATTAACTAAAAAGCTTTGAATTAATGATAAAGATTAAGATTCAAATTACAAGATTAAAATATGCAAGATTAAACAAACTTGAAAGAGAAATTCTAGAGAGAGAAAATAACACCTACTCCTAATTACCTTACTTAAAAATAAAAATGAACTAACTCCTCCTAATGAACTATTAGGAGACTATATATAGGAGAAGGGGAGGGTGTTGTTGCTTCCTTCTTTCTTTTGTCTTCTCGTCTTTTAAAATAACTCGTCTTTCTCGACTTTGTCTCGGGATTAGTCAAATGATTAAATGAACTCGTCTTCTAATTTTCTTCTTTTAGTAGATTTGGTTCTTCGACTTCCTCAAACTTCCGTCTTTAGACTTTTTTTTCGATAAATCTTCAGAATAGGCCCTTGACTTCCGTTCTTCTTGCACTTTTGATCTTTTGACTTCGTCTTTTGTCTTTTTCTTCGATAAAAGCCCATGAAAGCCCGTGTTTTCTTTCTTTTTCATATTTTTGTCGTAAAACACAATAAAAACATAAACCACACATAACTCCGACTTTTACAACATCAAATACACGTTTTGGTCTTGTTTTTATTATAATTAAGTTGTAAAAGGATAAGTGTTTTCACACTTATTAACTGAGGAGAGAGAAAAGAGTTTCGAAGAACTCAAACATCGTTTAATTTTAGCGCCAATCCTTACTCTTCCATCTGGTACAGGTGGTTATCAGATTTAAAGTGACGCTTCAGGTAAAGGCTTGGACTGTGTACTTATGCAGCATGGGAAAGTCATTACCTATGCTTCACGATAGCTAAAGCCGTATGAGAAGAATTATCCTATGCATGATCTGGAGCTCGCAGCAATCGTTTTCGCTCTCAAAATCTCGAGGCATTGTTTATACGGTGACTCGCGTGATATCTTCACCGATCACAAAAGTCTCAAGTACATATTTACACAGCGAGAGCTGAACCTAAGACATAGGCGATGGTTGGAACTGCTGAAAGACTATGACAATAATATTTCACCCAGGTAAAGCGAATGTAGTAGTAGATGCCCTTAGCAGAAAGTCAGGAATGATAAATGGCATAAAGGTTCAGGAGGAGATTATTCGGGACTTAGAGCGGTATGATATTGAGCTCTTAGTACGCGTACAAAGAGGCTACTGGGCTAGTCAGAGAGTGGAACCAGATTTACTCTCTCGGATTAAAGCTGCACAAAAGGATGATGGTTAAATCTGGGCGATTGTCCAGAATATTGACCAGCAGACTGAATTTCGTATCGATGATGATGGTATCGTATGGCAGGGTACCAAACTCTGCGTTCCGGAAGACCATACTCTTAGAGAAGCCTTAATGACTTAGGCTCACAGCTCTCCGTTTACTATCCATTCAGGTTCCACTACGATGTACGACGATCTTAAGCAGCATTTCTGGTGGAGCGGTATGAAACAGGATGTCGCCACTTTTGTTTCTAAATGTCTAACCTGCCAGCAGGTTAAGATAGAGCATCAACGTACCAGCGGTCTGCTTCAGCCATTAGATATTCCAATGTGGAAATGGGACAAGATCTCTATGGATTTTGTCACCGAATTACCACAGACTCAGAGGAGACATGATGCAATCTATTTACAATAGAAATTGTACGATTACACAAAGGAAATTGTACGATTACACGGTACACCTTCGGAAATTATATCAGACAGGGATCCACGATTCACTTCTCACTTCTAGGGAGGTTTGTATAAAGCTTGGGGAACCAGGCTCAAGCTCAGCACAACTTTCCACCCGTAGACGGACGGTCAGTTAGAGCGTACCATCCAGACTTTGGAGGACATGCTACGCGCCTGTGCATTAGAATAGATAGCACATTGGGATGACTATATCTAATTGGTCGAGTTTGCCTACAACAACTGTTGGCATGCCATTAGAAAGCGTGCTCCCTTCGAGATGTTATACGGCAGAACATGTCGTGCTCTTATTTTTTGGGATCAGGTTGGAGAACGTTTGATTGAGGGACCAGAATTAATAGAGTTGGCCAAAGAAAAGGTCGCCATTGCCAGGGCAAAGCTGCAAGAAGCGCGTACTCGTCAGAAGAGTTACGCCGACAAGCATCGCAGAGATCTATCATTTCAGACGGGGGATCGAGTGTTCCTCAAATTATCACCAGCACGCGGGGTCAGACATTTTGGCCTCAAGGGCAAGCTCAACCCTAGCTACATCGGACCGTTTGAAATCCTCGAACGTGTCGGTGAGGTATCCTACCGGTTGGCGTTACTGCCTCAGCTTGCACACGTTCATAACGTGTTCCATGTATCACTACTTAGAGGATACAACTATCATATGAGCTTCACAAAGTTAATTGTCCACTCGATCAGATTCGGGAGGACCTGTCTTATATTGAAGAACCCGAAGTAGTCTTAGATCGTCAGGATTGAGTTATGAGAAGGAAAACCATTCCTTTCGTCAAGATCTTGTGGAGGAACCATACCGAGCGGGAGGCCACTTGGGAAACAGAGGATTCTATACGGACTTCTTATCCTAACTTCCAGTTTTGATTCGGGTATGCCTTTCAGTTACACGTCCTTCAGCTTATATGCCTTTTAGTTTTCATGTCTTTTTAGTCTATGTGTTTTTCAGCTTAGATAAACTTCATCAGCTTAAATTACCTTTAATTTGATGCCAAATTTTCTTTTTAGAGAGGGAGAATTATAAAACCCCAGCATAATCGTATCCTTAATTCGAGGACGAATTATTTTGTTTAGAGAGGAAGAATTGTAAAATTGGTTTTTAAAACCATAGAATATTAAATACGCGAAGTCTCAGCTTTAACGTTATTTAAACGTAAACAGTAAATACACAGTCCCAATTTTAATTAAATACTACAAAATAATAATTATTCAAAAAATGATTATGAAGTCTCAGAAAATACTTATTATGTATTATTTAGTTACAGAAAAAGGGATTACGTTTTCACAAAAATTTAAAAACAAGAAATACAAATGTACACGATAAATTTCGGTGTCGAAAATAATCGAGAAACCCCAAATATATTAAAGGGGTGGTGGCTAGAATAATAAACAAAAGGATTTATGGGCTCTTAGGCCCGACCCATAGACATACGAAAAAACCGGGTGTAAAGCCCTCATTTGTCCAAACAGAAAAAAATATACGCTTAGGTTGCTAGGATTTGTGGCCACCGACTGGAAAAGAAAAAGAAAGGATTTCGGGTTTGATCTTTGTCTTTGATTCGTGTGTTTCAGCCATAGTTTTTGATCATCGTGACGGTAATCATCTTATTCTTCCTTTTATTTTCTTTAAATTGATCGAACATGTAATAAAAAAAGAAATCGGTAAATAATTATAAGGGGTGTCGGGGTGTTGCTTTCTCACAGAAACCGAGACCATAGGGTCTCGGTATATGTTGCCTATGAGACAACCATGACCACAGGCCTCGTCGTGGTGTCCCCTTCTTTGGCCAGACGCGAATAAAAACCACCCCAAACAGGGGGATATATATAAAACGGGGTGTTTGGTTTTGGTGTAATCCATGAAACCGAGACCACGAGGTCTTGGTGGCCTTTTCTCTGCCCAACCTTAACCCACACAGGGGCGTCTTGGGGGCTGGTCCAGCGACCACAGTCGGAAACCCCAACCGGGGTGTTTATTTTGTAAAGAGGGTGTTTGGCTGTGTTAAAACAGGGAAAATACAGAAGGACGATGCGAATAATGTTGAGACCAGTAGGTAAATATTAAACATAAAATAATAAGATTTAATTCTGGAATTAGTGACAGTTTAGAGGCGACATTTTCTGTCACAGTTTCTCATGTCAGATTTTGGACAGTTTTGATCACAGCTTTTAGCGACAGTTAGTACTAGTTAGCGACAGAAATTTGTGTCGCTAATCCAGTTTTGGATTTAATAACCTTGTTGGCTTGTTTTAGTGCGACCGAGAAGGGGGTGTCTTGGTAGGCTCGGGATATACTTAAAGGATTAAAACGAAGATTTAATTATACCTTATTTTTATCACTTTTATAAATAAATGTTTAAAATGATTTAATTAGTAAATTAAATTTATTATATTAAATTTGTTTTATAAAACTAAAAGGGTATAATATTATTAAATGATTTTATTCATTTTGGGAACTTTCTAATTTAGGAAACTTTTTATTATTAGCAGGTTACCAAATATGGAAATATTATAACGTCAGAATACGTGTTACACCGTAACTAATAGTAGAACAGGAATACATTATTCAGAAATATGAGAACATTCAGACTTATCAGTTTATATACAAACAGTATTACAAGAATAAATAATTTAAACGAGAAACAGTTAAAATCAGTAAAATAAACTTATATCATTTAACTTATTCGCGTCCTTTATTCATGTAGCCCGCGTGAAGTCAGAGTAGACTCTCTGTCAATTGATCTCGGTCGGTTACTGGACACGAGGTACGTATTTCCCGTCCTTCAGTAAGGACTTCCTTCTATGCATGATTAGGATTCCCCGTCTGCAGCCAAATGTTTTCCCCAGTATATGTTTAAGCTTATCAGTAATCATTTTTAATAACTAAATAAATTGCCTTAGCTTTATATACAAGCATGACCAACTTATGTACTAGTTACAGAGGTACCGTAACCATGACACTAGAGGCACCGGTGTCATGATTCCTCTGCGAGGGAGTGATTTCTCGCAGCATCCATTTATTTCAGCTTGGCCATTTGTCAGTATTATCAGCGGGGCATATGGGTGCATCCTACGCTATCAGTTTACAGTTATCAGGTGAATGTGGTGTGTGCTCTACATCCTTCGCATTGGAGTTGATCCCTCCGCCTAACACATTATTTAAAGGTCACCCCTCTATAGCATGACGAGGTCACCCCTCCAGTTATTCATGCAACAATTGTTACAACACATGACATATATAAGCTTTTGACAATTAAAAATACAATAAATGCATGTTTTCAGATTTAACAGTTAATAATTTAGCTTTATTATTATAAATCAGATTTCTCAGATTATACACAGTTTTCTACCATTTTACATAACAGTTATAGTTCTGGTATTTGTTATCTGTTCCATTCCAGTACATTATTATCATGCTTCATATCCGTTCACTGGGCGTTACGCTCAGCCGTAGTTTTCCTTTCATGTTCCAAACGGCAGGTACACAGGGAAGCTCTTAGGACTTCTGAGAGAGTACGTGCATTGGATGGGAGCTATCCAGACTCCTTTACTTTATGCACTCATACATTACTTTGGTTGTTTAGACATTGTTTCGTTCTTTTTCCTTAAGTACTTAATCTTTTATATTTGAGCTTATGTTTGGATTACAAATGTTTGATTCTGGTATTTCTGTTATGGTCAGTCAATGTTTAATATATTGCCTTGCATGCTTTGATGACACGCCATAAATACACGTAACAGTCCACATATCCAAGTGGGGTGTTACATTAACCCCATCATTTGACAGCTCAATTGAGCAAGGTCTTGTATCGGGTATAAATCTGAGGAAGTGCTTCGGATGGTTTGGCCCTGAAAGTGTGGTATTTGAGTTTCAGGTCCATTATCTGATTTTACTTAGTGTCAGACGGGCCTTCAACACTATGAACTAGGTCTGTCCATGTTTCCTTGGCCGTCTCACACTTGATGACAGCTCCCATTATATCATCAAGAAGACAAGATATTATGATGCTTTTGAGATGTTGGGCCTGATTGACCACTCTCATCTCATCGTTAGACCATTGGGACTCAGGTGTTTCATCACCTTGTATTTTTTTGGTTTGAATGGACCATCCTTAATACAAGTGACGTAATAGGGTTCCATTCCATTAAATAGCATAACATTAGCTTTTTACACTTATTAAAATTTTCAACTTCCAATTTAGGAGCGTTAACAGAGTAACTAGCTCCTTTCTTATTGACAAGTTGAGGTACATTACTTTCAACCATAATGGATCAAGATTTAAAAAATGTTTAAGCTGTATTTAAAAAGTTTTATAAACTTACTGCTCTAATACCACTTGTAGAACACTCGTAATTAGTCTTATTCTTATTTTTACTAAAAAGAAGACTAACCCATGATAAAGTAATGCTTAAACATGATAAAGATAATAAGTGAAGACACAAAAGGTGTCAACGTTAACTCTTATTATTTAAAGAATTATACCCTATTGCATGTGAAACTACAATAGGGGTTGAATATACAATGTGTGTTTGTGATCTCCTTACTAACGAGTAATATCAATCCTAATGATTTGATATATTCGATGATTAAGACATCAATGACTTTATAACTCAAGTGCTTTTGATCGTATTTTGAAGAGAGAATTTGTGTGTGATTATCAAAGCATTAAGTGCACAAACTTAAATTCTCTCTTTTATAGTGAATGCTATTTATAGATTAAGGCTAGATCGAGACAAAGAATTACCATGTTCAATTCCTCTGTCTCAACTAAGGTACAACGTACATTCTTTATCATCTACCTATTCTAAGTATCAATACAAAGTCCTTTACAATGCTCAGTACCTTTGTCTATCCTAAAGAGGTAAGTCACGATAAGAGTGTTGTACTACATCATATCTACGTTAAACTTGTCCCGCTTTTTCTTCAGTCTTCAGGTGTTCAATGTTCCTCTAGAGAGATCGTATAAGATTCAGTGAGTCTATTACCATAACTCACTAAACCCATCACATTCTTCTTCGTCTCAGGTACATCATTCACTAAGTTTCGCCTCACTGAATACTTGAGTCTTTCTCTTAGACTCAGGCTGAGTTCTCGAAGGCAACTCACTGAGTGGCTAGAATCAGTTGATGATAATGTTCAAGGTTAATAAATA
The DNA here is from genome assembly GCA_025667525.1 of Glebionis coronaria. NCBI lineage: Eukaryota > Viridiplantae > Streptophyta > Magnoliopsida > Asterales > Asteraceae > Glebionis > Glebionis coronaria. The sequence continues at coordinate 651,980,426 of CM046874.1, forward strand.
CACTTAGGATTATTGTTATTCGAATCTATCAGTGAGACCATTAGGTACTGAATTGACCTAACAGTAACTATGACTGATGTGGTATTACGTTTGATGTTTGAGTATTTTGGTGACAATAAAAAATATCTGCAATACATGTTTATACATTGGTATCGTTTAAGCCAGAAACTACTTTTAAAAATATTAAAATGCATATATTTTTATAATTTCAATCCTCCTCCTGAGGAGTTTAATATTTCTGAGTATTAAATACTTGTACAGTATTAACATTCTTCTTAAATTACTTGCACATTATACTGTATAACTAAAACTTTGAAATATGCAAGTCATTAACCTCATATAACACACTTTTATCAATGTTTTTAGTCCTTTAATAACTAGGTGTCACACCCCACCATGGCGGAATATAGGGCGCGACTTATGGATATCATCACAACAATAGCGTGTCTATAGAGATAACTAGATGAAATGGAAATATCATAAATGGGTGACACAATGTGATGATAATATCTCAAACAAATGCAGACATCTAGGTAAGTAGGTAACAGGTCTACCCCTTACCAATGACATACACATAAATAAACATCAACATATAGGTGTCTAAAATGTATCACTTATTCAAACAATGAAAAGAAAACTAAGAGGAAAGGGATACCTCCTAATGCAATTGATATGAGCAAAATCTCATATCAATTAATCAACAAATCACCCTAAAACACATAGAAAATACCTAACTTTTGTGCTATAAAGCAGTATTATGTGGTATTTTATTTTTTTGGTAACTGTGATTTCCGACTCATTGGCCGACTAATCCACGAGGTTTGAGCCCACCGCCACACAGACTCAAACCAAGTAAAGCCCTCCCTTTTCAGGAGGTTGGCGTGGCCACTACAAGGTTGTTTGCACCTAGTGGGAATTGAACTTGAGACCTCACACACTTTAGAGTGATATCCACAAATCTTTTTGCCACTAGGCCACCCTTGAGTGGTTGTAGTATTATGTGGTATGTTTTGTGTTTGTGCTTAAATAGATAACAAGGATACAATTTCAAGCAAACAAGAGGAATTTAAGCTCATTTATGATGAAAAGACAAGAGAAGGATCAAATATGACAATTCATTTGAAGATGAAGGACCTATCTTGACAATACTCAAAAGTTGAGGGACTTAAATGCAAACTTTAGAAAAGTCAAGATTAAAGTCAAACTTGGTCAAACTTCAAGTCAACCAAGTCAAGGGAGTCAAATAGTCAAGAATGCAAGTCAAAGGACCAAATTTGCCATTGGAATGAAGAAAAGAGCTCATTTGAAGAATCTGCTAAAGTGAAGGGCTGAATATGTCAAATTTGCATAAACGTTTGGCCTTAATCCGTGTCACATGCCTCTCCACCAATCAAAACACAAGGAACAAGTCATCCGAATTGCCACATATATGGCCAGCTCACCAATGCATTTAATAACCGGATCTTTAAATAGTGAAGCGCACTATACTTTTATCAACCAATCAGAGGGCTACATGCAATATTCATTTTATCCAAATAAGATAATGATCCGTGTGAGGGGCCAATATCCAATCAAATTATAACACGTGGCATCTTCAATAAAGAACAAGTCCAGGATCGATTTGGAGCTACAATGCAATTCATGAAGAACTTTATACATGAAAAATACTCGGATTGAGATGATGAATCCAACTACAAAGCTTAATTAGACTGAATATCAAAGGAGAAGAAAACCCCTTTTGTGTTCTTGGAGTCAAATCCTCAATTCACCAGTTTGTGACACCTGGCACCTCCTCATTGGTTGAGACATGTCATGCTACCCCAACAACTCATCATCAACCTCTATAAATAGTAGCTAGCCTCTTCATTTTGTGAGTGTAGTTAAGTGTGAAAAAATACACACTTGTAGTTTTTTCTCTCAGTTCTGTTTCTCCTTCCATTTAGTTAACTTCTCTCAAGTGTTTGACACACACTTGAGAGTTGGTTATTCAGTTAGTAGTTGTAATAGTTTTTCCCTCCTAAATCAATAAAAGCACAAAAACAATTCAGTTCATACTCTATTCTCATCTTCATTTACCTACTCAAATCCTGTATTACTGTTATGATATTGTGATATCATTGATCATCATTGATCAATGAAGTGTGTTTGAGATGTTTTGGAAGGTATTCATGTTCAATTCAGCCTAGCAGTTCATTTCAGTCCCATTGTAGCAGTTAAAGTAGCAGCACTTGTTAATTTGATTCAGAGATAGCTAATGGAGGTGATTAATTGGGTTAATGGTAGTGTATTGGTGGTGTTCTAGCAGATTTTAGTTGGCTCAGCACCATACTACTCCATCAATGGAGGCTTCAAGTTAAAAGGTTTTGAGATTCTGTTTTTAGGTTCCACTCAATTGAATTTTGTATGCTAAATTCCTAGTGTAAACACTATTTGCTAAATTGATCAAGTGATTAGCTTTGTTCTAGCTTAATTGTGTTTATGTGATAGTTTGTGTGTACTTTTGTAGTTTATATCTACATTTACTTGATTTCAGTTCTCATTTTCATCAGTAATAAGCTTTTGAGTTCATTTTGTGAGTTAGTTTGTTTACAAGTCTGAATTCAGTTGAGTTTACTCTCATTTCACTTTATAAACAAGTTCAGATATCAGTCATAGCTTGGTTCACTCTCTTACTGAAATTTGCTTCATAAAAGTTTTTAGCAGCCTTGTTAAGTGGTGTTTGGATTTGTAAGTACTTGTGATTAAAATTTGTCAAAAACTTGTTATACTTGCTCAGTTACATTCAGTAAACAAGTGGTAACACATTAGTTCAGTTTTGAAGTCAAAATATTGGTCAAAAAGGCAATTGACATCAAAAAGGTTTGGGTCAAGTATTGTCAGTAGTTCATTCAGGAAACTTGCTAGATTCAAATCATTGGCATTTACTCATTTCTTAACCATTTTGATTGAAACCAGTCCTCAATTGAAGTTTAACATCCATGGTTTAAGTTTGTGCAAGGAAATTCTACAGTTTTCCATTTTGATTGAGAAATGAGCTTTTAAATAAGCCACAGACCAAAAGCGAGTTTCTATGATAAAAGCTTGACTGATTTCTTGTAACTTCATTTCTACTTCACAATTCTGCCCATTTTTCTTCACAACGCTTGTTGGAAACATGTCCTGAGTAGTTTGGGTGATTTTCAGCTTTTTCATATTTTTGGTCAAAGTTGGTCAAATAAGCACTTTCTAGCTTAATTTCAAATTCCAGTTTATCTAGTGGATCCTTTTCAATTTGGAAAGACATTCCATACTTCTATTGAGCTGTTTAACAAGATTGATCATTAAAATCTGATTGTGGATGTCTGGATTTTCAGTTTGCTTAATGTTGGCTTATTAGAATAAGTTAATTTGAGTTCTACTTGTTTTTAAGCTATTTCCTTATACAATCCTAGCTAAAATTTAATTTTAAGCTTTTTAAAACAAGTTCGAGCTTAATTGGTCCATTAACAAGCTTAAACCAGCTTATTGAACTTGTGTGCCCGTTTGTGTTAAGAAATTTCCATTAATTGCATTTTGGTCCTTCTAGTTCTTAACTTGGTTAATCTGTTGCTAATTTTACAAGTTTTTAGGTTTTGCAATTTTACAGTCCTTTAACTTTCAGATTCTGTTAAATTCAGTTGGAAAGTTTGTTAATTGGTTAAAATAGTTACAAGTTTGTTAGAATTTTACATATTTGGTCCTTTCAGTTTTTGAAGTTTACATTCCAGTCCTTGTACTTCCATTTAGCTTACATTTTTAGCACATTTACTTTTATGCTTTTACATTTTGAGCTTTTGTGAATAATAATTGGTATTTGCAAAGTGTTTTACGGATACGTAGGTTTATATTTTTCAATTTTTACTTGTTGATTGAAATAGACATAGAATATCCAAATACCCTATCAACCAAGAACAATTAAAGACTAGAGATTTTTAGGACTTTCAATTTGTCAAGAATCTTGAGAAAACGAACTTCAATATACTCAATTTCAAATAGCGCCGCTGTCGGTTCTTTGCCTTTACGAGAGACTATTGATTGACGGTTTTCATAGGATTTTGGGATCCGTTCACCCCGTGAACGTTATTTTTACGTATCATAAATCAAAAACATAAAAAAAATCAAAAATATAAAAATATAAAAAAACGAAAAATAACAAAAACAATTCTTTTCCTAAAGAATTGACCAAAAAAAGAAATAAAACAAAAAGCAATCTTTTTCCTAAGAGATTGCAACCAAAAAATATATTATTGGATTTCATCGGTTTTTATGTACATATAGTATTTTCTTTAAAAAAACCAATAAATACAAAAATATTTTCTCTATATTATTATATGTAGATACGTATACGTATACGAACAATCAATACACATATCTCCATAAGTATTGCTTTTGCAATACACCGTGTTAGGGAGCGTTCCGGTCCTTGACACGTGTATCGATCAAATTTAATTAAGCAAGAATAGATAAATACTTCCAATAGGCAAGAACTCGAAGAATACAAACTACAAAGTGAATAGAAAGGCGATGTGCTATAAAATGCCATCTAAGGGTTAATAGGTACTTAAGTGCTTCGCGCCACCTAACCCCCATTCACTAGTGCATATTCTAAGGAGGAAAGCTTGATTGGGGGTCTTGCACCCAAGTAGTAATTACATATAGTATACTTTCTTATGGATATTTCATATTGAATCTCGAAGAGGATAACCCCTTTCTCTTCAAAGTCGAACGAGAGTTTCTCTCTCACTCCTTGTATTGAGTTGCATGCTCACCCGCGGGCGTGCACAAATACCATTTGGTGTACAACCCCTTCCTCCCAAAAGGAAGAAAAAGAGAAAGTGTAAAAACACCACCGTCCATCAAGACGATCCCGAGAATCGTGCTTTGATCCACACACAACAAGAAGCCATGGCCGACGTTGACACTCGACCTTTGATGGAGCACTTGCAATCCAATGTGCAAGGATATGCCAATGCTATAAAGATACCTGATATTCCTACAAACACCTTTGAGCTTAAGACATCTATGATTAACTTGGTTTCAAACACACCATTTTTTGGGAATAAAAATGATAATCCACATGATCACCTTAAGAAGTTTCTTGCTCTTTGCCACACCATTAAGTACAATGGAGTTCCCCATGATGCCATTAAGTTGATATTGATACAATTTTCACTAGAGGGCAATGACAAGTATTGGTTAGATACACAACCACCCGAGAGCATTACTACTTGGGATGATTTCACTAAGAAGTTTTTGAACAAGTTCTTTCCCCCCATCTAAGACCACGACTTTGAGGAACTTAATTATAGGCTTTCAACAAAAACCTAGTCAAACATTTAGTGATGCTTGGGAGGAATTCAAGGAGTTATTGAGAAAATGCCCAAATCATGGATTCAATGAGGTTCACCAAATCAATACTTTCTATAATGGATTAAGACCTCATCACCAAGATTCACTCAACTCTTCCGCGGGTGGAAATATTCTTGCTAAATCCATTCAAGAATCTTGGGACATTATTGAGACCAAATCAATGGTGCAAACTAACACACAATTTGATGAAAGGGTTCATGTTGTGCAAGATAGTTCTCAAACACATTGTGATAACCAATTCCTCAAGAGTCACCAAGAGATACTCAACAAAATGGATAGGAATGAAGAGATGCATCTTAAGGCAAATCAAGAATTAATCCAAACCCTTAAGGGCCTTTCCTTGAAGAATTCCACCAATGATGTGCATGTTATTTCTCTTTCATGTGAGACTTATGAAGGTCCCCATTCCTATCAATAATGTGACAAAGTTCAAGGTTATGAAGTGGAGTGTTATGCTTACCAAGAAGAACATAGAGAACATTTCAAACCCAACATCAATCAAAACAACCTTTCTTACAAGTCTCAAAATTACCTTGCTCTACTTGGATTCCCACCTCATCCACCCACCCTTACTCAACCCAATCCCCCTCAATTGTTACAAAGAAACCAAGGACCAAGGCCACAATACCAAGGGAACAACTATAAAGCACCCAAAAACTTTCACAATCAAGGAAATAATTTTCATCCACCAAATCAAGGATTTAACCCACCACCCCACCCTTCCCAAATCAAGGATACCCTCAAGTCCAAAATCAAGGATATGGGCCACATGATAATCATGAGTATGTTGAAATGAGAATTCGTGAAAGTGAAAAAAGAATGCAAGAGCAAATGAGACTTTCAATGAAGGATAAAACCGAGAGGATTTTGATGGCATTTAATCAAAGACCACAAGGGGCTTTACCTTCTAATACACAAACAAACCCGAGGGCCAATGTTAATGCTATCGCAACAAGAAGTGGAAAAAACGACTAATGATCCTTCACCACCCAAACCTACTTTGGTAAAGCCTACTATGATTCCTTCTTGTGATAAGCCTTCTACATCTAGTTCACCATCCTCAAGTTCTACCACTTTCACACCTACACCTTCTCAACCTAAACCCCCTTCTCCTTTACCTTCCACACCTACTCATGAAGAACTCAACAAGGAAAATCCTTTATCAACCACACAACCAAAACCAAGTCTCCCTTACCCATCAATATTGAGAAAGGAAAATCTTAAGAACAAGGATGATATACAAGTCTTAAACTTTTTAAGGATGTTCAAGCAACTTAACATAAACATCTCCTTTGCGGAAGCCTTAGCCAATATTCCTAAGTTTGCTAAGATGATCAAAGACTTACTGTCTAACAAGGAGAAATTGGTGGATTTACCTAATGCTTCCTTAAATGAAAATTGTTCCGCGGTTTTGCTTAAGAAGTTGCCTACTAAGCTTAGAGATCCTGGGAGGTTTTTGATTCCTTGCAATTTCCCGGGGATGGAAAATTGCATGGCATTAGCGGATTTAGGGGCAAGCATAAATCTCATGCCAATATCGGTTTGGAAAAGACTTTAACTTCCCGATCTCACTCCTACTAAGATGACTCTTGAGTTGGCCAACCGTACTATAGCTTATCCGGTGGGAATTGCGGAGGATGTTTTTGTTGGGGTTGATAGATTTACCTTTCCCACGGAGTTTGTGGTGGTTGATTATGATATGGATCCGAGAGTTCCTTTGATTGTTGGTAGGCCATTTTTAAGAACGGGTTGAACTCTTATAGATGTGGCAATAGGAGAACTTACAATGAGGGTAGGAGATGATAGAGTTGTGTTTAACATGGGCAAGTTTTCAAAGAAGTCTAATGAGCCCGAAACGGTGAAGCATATTGATGTTGTGAATGAGGAGGAAACTCACGATGATATCCTTGATGAAGTTTGTGATGAATATTTTTATGAAGCTTGCTCAAGTGGAGATTATGATCTACCTTATGTTGAGACCATTGCTTCCATTACTTCCTCCTTGGATTTTCATGAACCTCAAGAGCTTAACTTTGGTGATTTTGTGATTTATTCCAATCCTCTCTTTGAAACCTCATATGATAACCCACTTTTCCACCATGATGAATACATCAATGAGGATCTTAGTGATGAAGAATATCTTATTTGTGATACACCAATATATGATGCTTATAGTGATGATGAGCTCTCCACTTGTGACTCTCCATTCTTTGATGATCACACTTCCTTAAGTTTTGAAGACTCACCAATCTTTGATAGACCAATCTATGATGTTTATGGTGATGAGGAGGATTCTATCATCGATGAGAGTGATGAGTTTTTAGAGGTTGATATCCCTTTTGAGTACACTCTTGGTTATATTGATGAGGAGGGGGACATACTCTTTCTAGAATCTCTATTTCATGAAGATCCTTTACCTTCTTCCTTGTCCACCTCAACCTTTCAAAGTGATAAAGGAAAACAAGTCATCATGGTTCCTTCCAAGAGCTTGTTGTTACCCATTACTCCACAACCTTTCTCTCACCATGTGACCTACAAGGGAGAATCTTATAAGGCAACCAACACTTGTTGTTTTCCCATCAAGGAATAAATTTTTGATCCTGGCATAGAGCTTGCTAAACCATCTCAGTATCTGCCTGATGCAACAAAAGGAACATTTCTGAAAGATTTGAGAGTATCACCTTATCACCTTTTGAAGAACATATGGGCCACCATTTTGGAGAACAACACCTCATCTTTTTCACCATTGCTTGGGAAGTTAGATGTTGGATTGTGTTATAACTGGGATGGTAATTATGTATTTGATCCGGGGATATTTATGGAGTTTTGATAATTGAAAACTTGCTTTACCTCATCATGGAGATTTTTCTTAAAAAGGGCAAAACTTTTCTTCTCCATGATAGGTTTTAGACACTTTTAAGTGTGGGATGAGTCGAGCTAGAGAATCCTTAAATCAAGATAACTAGGTTTAGAGGTTTTAGACTTAGAGTGTTGTAGGTTAGCAATAAGGATATAGAGTTGATGAGAAGTGTAGGAGACCTTCCTTTTGTCTTCATGTTGGTTGTAGAGTTGCTCACTCATTACGTGCTTTGGAGCTTATGGAGGAGGCCCTTGTATCCGGTTCACTTTGTTACTATTGTGATTTTTCATAGACACATTATGCTTAAAAAATGAATTCACTATAGTTGATCTTTCCTTATCTTGGGTTAAGAAAAGTCTATTCATTGTCATAAGTGTAGGGGAAGTCTATACTTCCATGCTCTGAAACATTGAGGACAATGTTTAGCTTAAGTGTAGGGGGGTCTTCTATCGAAATGACCTTACCTAGACTTTGTCATTGACCTTTATGATAACATGGAAATTAATTTTTCAAACATTTTTCAAATTTTTGATCTACTTTGGCCACCAAAAATATGCATTCATAATTTTTGCATTAATCATTTTTCATTTGCATAACACACTTGCATTGTATATATTTCTTCTTTTATTCTTTATGAAAAGAAAAAGAGAAAAAATATAATAAGAACATGGTTTAACAAATTTAGATTTCTTTGACATATTAGGCCCGCCATGGATACTTTGACTCAACCCGAGTTTGTTTATCTAAGAATTCTCTAGCTAGTATCCTTAACCATGTAGTCCTTCATTGGTCTATTAGGCTAAGCATCCACTACTCTCATTATTTGAGATTTTAAATTTGTGGAGAATGGGAAGTGATAGAGTTGAAGCAAGTATAAAAGGGCTAGATAAACTTCATGATAATTACTTGTGGCTAAACCCTTCTATTCTTTACCTCTATTTTGTTCGCATGTATATATGTTAATAAATAATCAAGAACGGTTTTAATTGATTTGTAGTCTCTTATGCATTTTTGACTAATCATTCATGGTTGTTATAAGTACGTCTTAAGATTCTAAGTTAGAATGTTTTATGTGTACTAGACTTATGTCATGCTTAATACTTAGCGGATGTTTTCCTTTTATTCTTTTCAACTTTCTTTGTGAGGAATAAAGAAAAATAAGAGCGGCTTACAAAAAAATGAGTGGCTAGAAAAAAAAAGAAAAAAAATAATTATACAAGACTCCCAAGAGGGGTAGTGAAGTGTTAATTATAGTAACTATGAGATTCCAATATTACCTTGACGGGTTGCGGGGATTTAATAGTTGCTCCAATCCAATATTACCTTGACGGGTTGCGGGATTGAAGATCCAAAGTCTCAAAAAGGCGGAGGATGTAAATTATTGCGTGAGTTTTATTTTTCTTTCCTTCGCGAGTGTGTAGCTACTTATTAATGCATGACATGAGGATTTTACACATAAGGCGAATGACTTATTACTCTTGAAACTGACTTATATTAATTGTGAGCGGTTTTTCAAGTAATGGATGAGAGGATTACTTAGGATTAAAACTGTGCTTCCTTATTTTTGGATTTTACATTTCTTATATTTCACGCTTCAAATAATGACGAATTTGCCTTCAAGCAATTTGCTCAAATAATAACCGGTTCCACATTTGATTGTCATGAATAAGTTGATGCACTTTTCACTTGTGAATACAATGATCCCATTTTGAAGCTTGGTATGGGGAAAGTGAAACTTGAGGGTGATAAGTGTCCATGGTACCAAAGCCCTAATTTAAGTCAGTTATTTCTTTATGAGTTCTTCCATCAAAGCCATTTATGAAAAAATAAAAAATTTATAAATAGAATTGCTTTCTTTGCATTGCATTGTACAAAATCAAAATCATGCATCATATAGTGTAGAGTAGTGTAAAAACATTCCATATTGGCCAAGTTGGGTTAATTATGAGGAAAATATAAATTTATGCTTTAAGATATAGCATTGCATGAGGTCATGGCAATGTTCAAGTGTAGGGTATTTGATATGAGCAAAAACTCATATCAATTAATCAACAAATCACCCTAAAACACATAGAAAATACCTATCTTTTGTGCTATAAAGCAGTATTATGTGGTATGTTTTGTGTTTGTGCTTAAATAGGTAACAAGGATACAATTTCAAGCAAACAAGAGGAATTCAAGATCATTTATGATGAAAAGACAAGAGAAGGATCAAAGATGACAAGTCATTTGAAGATGAAGGACCTATCTTGACAATACTCAAAAGTTGAGGGACTTAAATGCAAAATTTGGAAAAGTCAAGATTAAAGTCAAACTTGGTCAAACTTCAAGTCAACCAAGTCAAGGGAGTCAAATAGTCAAGAATGCAAGTCAAAGGACCAAATTTGTCATTGGAATGAAGAAAAAATCTCATTTGAAGAATCTGCTAAAGTGAAGGGCTGAATATGTCAAATTTGCATAAACTTTTGGCCTTGATTCGTGTCACATGCCTCTCCACCAATCAAAAAACAAGGAATAAGTCATCCGAATTGCCACATATATGGCCAGCTCACCAATGCATTTAATAACCGGATCTTTAAATAGTGAAGCGCACTATACTTTTATCAACCAATCAGAGGGCTACATGCAATATTCATTTTATCCAAAAAAGATAATGATCCGTGTGAGGGGCCAATATCCAATCAAATTATAACACGTGGCATCTTCAACAAAGAACAAGTCCAAGATCGATTTGGAGCTACAATGCAATTCATGAAGAACTTTCTACATGAAAAATACTCGGATTGAGATGACGAATCCAACTACAAAGCTTAATTAGACTGAATATCAAAGGAGAAGAAAACCCCTTTTGTGTTCTTGGAGTCAAATCCTCAATTCACCAGTTTGTGACACCTGGCACCTCCTCATTGGTTGAGACACGTCATGCTACCCCAACAACTCATCATCAACCTCTATAAATAGTAGCTAACCTCTTCATTTTGTGAGTGTAGTTAAGTGTGAAAAAACACACACTTGTAGTTTTTTCTCTCAGTTCTGTTTCTCCTTCCATTTAGTTAACTTATCTCAAGTGTTTGACACACACTTGAGAGTTGGTTATTCAGTTAGTAGTTGTAACAGTTTTTTCCTCCTAAATCAATAAAAACACAAAAACAATTCAGTTCATACTCTATTCTCATCTTCATTTACCTACTCAAATCCTGAATTACTGTTATGATATTGTGATATAATTGATCATCATTGATCAATGAAGTGTGTTTGAGACGTTTTGAAAGCTATTCATGTTCAATTCAGCCTAGCAGTTCATTTTAGTCCCATTGTAGCAGTTAAATTAGCAGCACTTGTTGATTTGATTCAGAGATAGCTAATGGAGGCGTTTAATTGGGTTAATGGTGGTGTATTGGTGATGTTCTAGCAGATTTTAGTTGGCTCAGCACCATACTACTCCATCAATGGAGGCTTCAAGCTAAAAGGTTTTGAGATTCTGTTTTTAGGTTCCACTCAAATGAACTTTACATGCTAAATTCCTAGTGTAAACACTATTTGCTGAATTGATCAAGTGATTAGCTTTGTTCTATATTAATTGTGTTTGTGTGATAGTTTTTGAGTACTTTTGTAGTTTATATCTACATTTACTTGATTTCAGTTCTCATTTTCATCAGTAATAAGCTTTTGAGTTCATGTTGTAAGTTAGTTTGTTTACAAGTCTGAATTCAGTTGAATTTACTCTCATTTCACTTTATAAACAAGTTCAGATATCAGTCATAGCTTGGTTCACTCTCTTACTGAAATTTGCTTCATAAAAGTTTTTAGCAGCCTTGTTAAGTGGTGTTTGGATTTTAAGTACTTTTGATTAAAATCTGTCAAAAACTTGTTATACTTGCTCAGTTACATTCAGTAAACAAGTGGTAACACATTAGTTCAGTTTTGAAGTCAAAATAGTGGTCAAAAAGGCAATTGACGTCAAAAAGGTTTGGGTCAAGTATTTTTAGTAGTTCATTTAGGAAACTTGCTAGATTCAAATCACTGGCATTTACTCATTTCTTAACCATTTTATTTGAAACCAGTTCTCAATTGAAGTTTAACATCCATAGTTTAAGTTTGTGTAAGGAAATTCTACAGTTTTCCATTTTGATTGAGAAATGAGCTTTTAAATAAGCCACAGACCAAAAGCGAGTTTCTATGATAAAAGCTTGACTGATTTCTTGTAACTGCATTTCTACTTCACAATTCTGCCCATTTTTCTTTAGAAACCTTGTTAGAAACATGTCCTGAGTAGTTTGGGTGATTTTCAGCTTTTTCATATTTTTGGTCAAAGTTGGTCAAATAAGCACTTTCTAACTTAATTTCAAATTCCAGCTTATCTAGTGGATCATTTTCAATTTGGTAAGACATTCCATACTTCTATTGAGCTGTTTAACAAGATTGATCATTAAAATCTGATTGTGGATGTCGGGATTTTCAGTTTGCTTAATGTTGGCTTATTGGAATAAGCTAATTTGAGTTCTACTTGTTTTTAAGATGTTTCCTTATACAAGCCTAGCTAAAATTCAATTTTAAGCTTTTTAAAACAAGTTAGAGCTTAATTGGTCCATTAACAAGCTTAAACCAGCTTATTGATCTTGTGTGTCCGTTTTTATTAAGAAATTTCCATTAATTGCATTTTGGTCCTTCTAGTTCTTAACTTGGTTAATCTGTTGCTAATTTTACAAGTTTTTAGGTTTTGCAATTGTACAGTCCTTTAACATTTAGAATTTGCTAAATTCAGTTGGAAAGTTTGTTAATTGGATAAAATAGTTACATGTTTGTTAGAATTTTACATATTTGGTCCTTTCAATTTTTGAAGTTTACATTCCAGTCCTTGTACTTCCATTTAGCTTACATTTATAGCACTACTTTTATGCTTTTACATTTTGAGCTTTTGTGAATAATAATTGGTATTTGCAAAGTGTTTTACGGATACGTAGGTTTATATTTTTCATTTTTTACTTGTTGATTGAAATAGACATAAAATATCCAAATAACCTATCAACCAAGAACAATTAAAGACTTGAGATTTTTAGGACTTTCAATTTGTCAAGAATCGAGAGAAAACGAACTTCAATATACTCAATTTTAGCAATCCTAACAGCCTCTAAAGTCTAGCCACTTCTAACATCATCCTTTATAACTACCTCACCTGAAAATGACACTAAAATCTATCAACATAAAGTTGGTGAGAACATAGGGTTAAATTACCGAAAACATCTTAAGAACCCTTAACAACCGCTGTAAATATTTGAAGAAAAAAAGTTAAAGCAATGGAAAATAATGTGATAATCATATTAAATACATCTACAACAAAACTCAATTCAAGTACCAATCACATCTACAATTCACAAGAACATACTATAACAATCAAGAAACATCATGTCACACACAAAAGAACAATGCACCACACTATAACAATCAAGAAGTATCCCGTCACACACACAAGAACAATGCACCATACTATCCGGATCTTTGCCACACCACTTGTGGAAGATGAACCATATCCCCGTCGAGATATCTTGCCTCCGTCGAGACGATGCACAAGTACTCAGAACACATGTAATCAGAACATAAGGACTCAGGACGGATCGTGCCCCCCGCTCCACACACATCACAAATGGTCCCATAGACGCCCATACATCTATGTACCATACCAAAACAAGGCTACCCGCCTTACCAATATCCACTGAGACGATACGTGTCCCCCGATCCAAATCATAAACACAATCAAGATTCACATATCAAAACACATATCAGAACACATAACATAACACATAACAAAACATAAGCACGCATGTCACGCAATAACACATCTATGTCCACACATTTATAAAAATATAATACCAAATCATTTTAAGAACACCACAAGTGTCATCTCCATCCCATACTAGAAGAAAACATTTAACTCAGTGAAAATGGGGCTATGAACTCACCTGATAGCACAACAAGCTAGCACTCCTACAAACCTATAAAATCATACACAACACCCTTAGCTCAGGTCTTAACACCCAAGTTAAGTAACAATCAATGAGATGAATCTAATCCCCCAATCCCCACTATCTAGTTCTCCCACTACAAGCTACTCTATACGTAAAAATCTAGTTTTCCCATGGTACGGTTTACTAGTAATTAAACGACCACATGAAGTGAACTTAAAACCACACTTGGCTCCTACCCTACTCGAGTTATGTTTTTATATGATCTAAGAACTACAAAAACCAATTTTACTTTCTACTTACCCGTTTAACCCTTTCGTTTAGTCTCTACGCCAAAAGTCGTTTTCACCAAAATTGATTTTCTGAACATGCTAAATGTTTGTCAACAAAAGCACAACCTAAATATCATAACTTTTATTGAAAACCTCTAGTACTTTCATATATATTATAAAGAGTTCCCAAATAAAAAATATTTGACTATCTCATTCGTTTGGTTAGGTTTTGACTCAAATTCCCGAAATCTAAATTAATTCCTGAACAGCGCACTGTTTTTGTAAAAATTGTTTGACCTTCCCGAACTCCATTTTCGACCAACCTTACATTTTTTAAAAGTAGACTCTCTGGATTTAAATATTTAAAAAAAAAACTCGACCAAAGGTGCCACCTACAGCCCATAACAGTCGACACAAGACAACCCTAAAAATAAGACTGTTTTACGCCTTTATGCATTAACCCTCTAAACCTCATTAAATATCTCTAAATTATTAACACAAATCCAAAAAATCATTAATGGATCTAATTAAATATAATTCTCAGAATATTAAAAAAACCCTAATCATCTGATGGTTAATTAATATTGTAAACATGATTAATTAATAAAAACATGAATTATATTAATGTTTAATTGATCACTTGCCTTGAATCAAGAAAAATTTTATGAAACCCTAAAAAACCTTGTAGAAACCGTCGATAAAAAAAAGGAGATGGAGAAAATAATGTGTTTTGATTTGCTTTTATACTAAAACAATGAGAATTCTAGCCCAACAAATACTTTCCTTTTTTTCTTTTTTTCTTTTTCTTTTTTCCTTCCACCGTCCTTAACAAATTTTTTTACCAAAAATAAATTTTTTTAAATTTTATTATTAAATTCGTTTTTATAATTATCTCCTTAATTATATTTTTTTATTAATCCCTTAATTAATTAATTACACCTAAACCTTTTTAACTAGTCAAATTTTACGCGTATACCGTAAAAGACATAAAATATAGAGTTTTATAAAAACTCTTTAAATATGAAATAAATTAAATAACTAAGTCCTAGATGACTTAAAACCATCCGGAAAAATATTCCCGTGACTAAATACCTCATTCGAGACTTCTAAACGCTAAATCCTAAACCCTAAATCATAAAAATACGATTAACTATAATACTTATACGTATAGGTAAAAACTTAAAATAACACCATATTCTATCATAGTTACATCCATTTGAACTCATGAGCACCAACTATTCTCACAGTAGCATCATATAATGTGCCACGCAATACACGTACGATGACTAACATCCAATCAAAGGCTCAAATATAAACATATTGCACGTAAACGCACACTAAGCACAAAATCAAAGCAAACAGTCAAAAGTGACAAATCCAAAATCTAGGATTGTCACATCACTCCCTCCTAATAGAAATCTTGTCCCGAGATTTACTCCCAAACTCAAACTTATTCTCAGCAAACAAACGAAGATACATATCCCTGATAAAACCTTCACGTTCAAGCGTGAACTCAGTTTATATTAAATAATCTCAACCAACAACACATAATCCTTAACCATCTGCGAGGAAACTTATTAAAACCATAAATTTATGTAACCAACCTAACTAAATCTCGCAACTCATCAAACAAGAATTGTCTTGAAACCATGTTAGAAGACGTCACATAACTCGACGGGTTTAAAATTGTCACCCCGATTTTAGTCTTACTCATAAATACCATAAATCAAAACTCATCAAAATATATCCACGTATTTTAAGGTCGAAAGAACTCTCAAATTCTATCCCAACTTAACCCTATGTTGGCCCTCTAAGTGTTTATTGCCCCAAAATACCCAAAACACAAGTTTAAACCATGTTGTTCAAAAATTAATCTTGAACTTGACACTTGTATAGTTAATTAGACCTAGCTACTAACCCTCATTTACTAAACATTCTGAATATTTGAAAAGCACATTCCGAGTACATTATTTTAATCTTTTGAATCACCCAAAAATCTTTAAAAACGAACAAGTTATGACCAAAACGATTTTTACCTAAAATCTGCGTAGGCATTAGCGACAGTTTCTGACAGTTTAGCGACAAATTTTGACAGTTTAGCGACAGTTTCTGCCTACTCAGATTTATAAAAAAACGATTTTAAACCCTAAAACCCCTCGTTAATTACCAAATTCAAGACCTAATTTATTTTAATTCTAGAAAATTAAAAACCCTCACCCATCATATGAGTAATTACATGATTTTAACATATTGAATTAAATAAGAACAAGAATTTAACTAAAGATCATTAGCTTTAGGTGATCAAAACCAATTTTCAAAATTAAAAAATCAACAAGCCATGCTTATATGTTAAAAAAAATTATATTCCATCTTATTTCAAACACGTTTACGACACTTTACCCTTAATTCACCTACCAACAACTATATTAACTATTTGCAAATTCCATTTTTTTACCATGTAAGACTGAAAACAAAAGATACTGTTACCACAAATAAACAAAGACAAGGGAATTCTTATAATTCTCAATAGCCTTTACGCAAAAAGTACCGTACAAACGAACACATGAAACGAGGACTCGATAAATGTGCTACTACAGAAGTTGAACATCCCAAAGAGAAAAGAGCTAGCAAACCATCCTAAGAATACAACCGACAAGTAGAAAAGAATTATACATATATAGGCATATGCATACATACACTCAAATTCATACAACATATACTATACAAGCATGTATTAACCCTCTTTCATGCAACCATACTTAGGAATCCAATGCACTCCCTCCTATGATGACACTTATAAAAATTAATACTACACATAACACATCAGTTTACGAACTCAAATAAGCACATAGATCCTACAACTCATATAAGCACATAACCACAACATAAAATAAGATCCAAAAATCCATGCATTAAAACAACATAGCCAATGCATGTAACACATAAACTCGTAATCCAGCTGAACCACCGTAGACAACATTAAAAATGTATAAAGAAACATGAAAGCATAATCAAACGAAATCCAGCAATGACTAACGTGGACGATTGTGGTTCAACCCGCACTAGTCAAAACTCGAAAAGAAAATAACATGTAGCTAAGTCTGAACTTACTATGGTTCAATTCATACTAGTCAAAACATCGCAATAAATAACATCCAAACACATCAATTAATATAAAATGCACACATACTCGTATGACGCCTATATGCAGTGACCCTTAAGCTATAGACTAGGCTACGCGACTAGGCAACCTAATTCTCTATAACCATTGTCTCTGATACCATTCTATCACACCCCACCATGGCGGAATATAGGGCGCGACATATGGATATCATCACAACAATAGCGTGTCTATAGAGATAACTAAATGAAATTGAAATATCATAAATGGGTGACACAATGTCATGACAATATCTCAAACAATGCATGCGTCTAGGTAAGTAGGTAACATGTCTACTCCTTACCAAAGACATACAAAAAAATAAACATCAACATATATGTGTCTAAAAATGTATCACTTATTCAAACAATGGAAAAAAACTAAGAGGAAATGGATTCCTCCTAATGCAATCCTAGCAACCTCTAAACTCTAGACACTTCTAACATCATCCTTCATAACTACCTCACCTGAAAATGACACTAATATCTGTCAACATAAAGTTGGTGAGAACATAGGGTTAAATTACCGAAAACAACTTAAGAACCCTTGACAACCGCTGTAAATAATTGAAGAAAACAAGTTAAAGCAATGGACCATAATGCGATAATCATGTTAAATGCATCTATAAAAAAAGTCAATTCAAGTCCCAATCACATCTACAATTCACAAGAACACACTATAACAATCAAGAAACATCCTGTCACACACAAAAAAATAATGCACCACACTATAACAATCAATAAGTATCCCGTCACACACACAAGAACAATGCACCACACTATCCGGATCTTTACCACACCACTTGTGGAAGATGAACCATATCCCCGTCGAGATATCTTGCCTCTGTCGAGACGATGCACAAGTAATCTGAACACATGTACTCAGAACACGAGAACTCAAGACGGATCGTGTCCCCCGCTCTACACACATCACAAATGGTCCCATAGACGCCCATACATCTATGTAGAATACCAAAACAAGGCTACCCTCCTTATCAATATCCACTGAGACGGTACGTGTCCCCCGATCCAAATCATAAACACGATCAAGATTCACATATCAAAACATATATCAGAGCACATAACATAACACATAACAAAATACATAAGCACATATGTCACACAATAACACATCTATGTCCACTCATTTATAAAAATATAGTACCAAACCATTTTAAGAACACCACAAGTGTCATCTCCATCCCATACTCGAAGAAAACATTTAAAAACTCAGTGAAAATAGGACTATGAACTCACCTTAGCACAGCAAGATAGCACTCCTGCAAACCTATAAAATCATACACGACACCCTTAGCTCAGGTCTTAACACCCAAGTTAAGTAACAGTCAATGAGATGAATCTAATCCCTCAATCCCCACTATCTAGTTCTCCCACTACAAGCTATTCTATACGTAAAAATCCAGTTTTCCTCTGGTACGGTTTACTAGTCATTAAACGACCACATGAAGTAAACTTAACACCACACTTGGCTCCTACCCTACTGGAGTTATGTTTTTATATGATCTAAGAACTCCAAAAACCAATTTTACTTTCTACTTACACGTTTAACCCTTTCGTTTAGTCTCTACACCAAAAGTCGTTTTCACCAAAACTGATTTTCTGAACATGCTAAATGTTTGTCACCAAAAGCCCGACCTAAACACCATAACCTTTATTGAAAACCTCCAGTACTTTCATATATATTATAAAGAGTTCCCAAATAAAAAAATCTTTGTCTATCTCATTCGTTTGGTTAGGTTTTGACTCAAATTCCCGAAATCTAAATTAATTCCTGAACAGCGCACTGTTTTTGTAAAAATTGTTTGACGACCTTCCCGAAATCCATTTTCGACCAACCTTTCATTTTTTAAAAGTAGACTCTCTGGACTTAATTTTTTAAAAAAAGAAACTCGACCAAAGGTGCCACCTACAGCCCAGAACAGTCGACGCAAGACAGCCCTAAAAATAAGACTGTTTTACGCCTTTATGCACTAACCCTCTAAACCTCATTAAATATCCCTAAATTGTTAACATAAACCCAAAAAATAACTAATGGATCTAATTAACTATAATTGCCAGAATATTAAAAAAACCCTAATCATCTCAATGAATGGTTAATTAATATTGTAAACATGATTAATTAATAAAAACATGAAATATATTAATGTTTAATTGATCACTTGCCTTGAATCAAGAAATTTTTTATGAAACCCTAAAAAACCTTGTAGAAACCGTCGACAAAAAAAGGAGATGGAGAAAATAATGTGTTTTGATTTGTTTTTATACTAAAACAATGAGAATCCTAGTCCAACAAATACTTTCCCTTTTTTCTTTTTTTCTTTTTCTTTTTTCCTTCCATCGTCGTTAACAAATTTTTTTACCAAAAATAATATATTTTTTAAATCTTATTATTAAATTCGTTTTTAATAATTATCTCCTTAATTATATTTTTTATTAATCCCTTAATTAATTAATTACAACTAAACCTTTTTAACTAGTCAAATTTTACGCGTATACCGAAAAAGACGTAAAATACAGTTTTATAAAAACTCTTGAAATATGAAATAAAATAAATAATTAAGTCTTAGATGACTTAAAACCATCCAGAAAAATATTTCCGTGACTAAATACCTCATCCGAGACTTCTAAACGCTAAACCCTAAATCGTAAAAATACGATTTATTATAATACTTATACGTATACGTAAAAACATAAAATAACACCATATTCTATCATAGTTACATCCATTTGAACTCATGAGCACCAACTATTCTCATAGTAGCATCTTATAATGTACCACGCAATACACGAACGATGACTAACATCCAATCAAAGGCTCAAATATAAACATATTGCACGTAAACGCACACTAAGCACATAATCAAAGTCAGACAGTCAAAAGTGACAAATACAAAATCTAGGATTGTCACATCACTCCTTCCTAATAGAAATCTCGTCCCGAGATTTACTCCTAAACTCAAACTTACTCTCAGAAAAAAAACGAGGATACATATCCCTGATAAAACCTTCACGTTCAAGCGTGAACTCAGTTTCTACTAAATAATCTCAACCAACAACACATGAGCCTTAACCGTCTGCGAGGAAACTTATTAAAACCATAAAGTTATGTAACCAACCTAACTAAATCTCGCAACTCATCAAACAAGAACTGTCTTGAAACCAATTTAGGAAACGTCACATAACTTGACGGGTTTAAAACTGTCACCCCGATTTCAGTCTTACTCATAAATACCATAAAACAAAACTCCTCAAAATATATCCACGTATTCTAAGGTCGAAAGAACTCACAAATTATATCCCAACTCAGCCCTATGTTGGCCCTCTAAGTGTTCATTACCCCAAAATACCCAAAACACAAGTTTAAACCATGTTTTCCGAAAATTAACCTTGAACTTGACACTTGTATAGTTAATTAGACCTAGCTACTAACCCCCATTTACTAAACATTCTGGATATTTGAAAAGCACGTTTTGAGTACATAATTTTAGTCTTTTGAATCACCCAAAAAGCTTTAAAAACGAATAAGTTATGACCAAAACGATTTTTACCTAAAATCTGCATAGGCATTAGCGACAGTTTCTGACAGTTTAGCGACATATTTTGACAGTTTAGCGACAATTTCTGCCTACTCTGATTTATAAAAAAACGATTTTAAACCCTAAAACCCCTCGTTAATTACCAAATTCAAGACCTAATTTATTTTAATTCTATAAAATTAAAAACCCTCACCCATCGTATGAGTAATTACATGATTTTAACATATTTAATTAAATAAGAACAAGAATTTAACTAAAGATCATTAGCTTTAGGTGATTAAAACCAATTTTTTTAAAAAAAATAAACCAACCATGCTTATATGTTAAAAAAAATTATATTCCATCTTATTTCAAACACGTTTACGACACTTTACCCTTATTTCACCTACCAACAACTATTTTAACTATTTGCAAATTCCATTTTTTGGGTAAGACTCAAAACAAACGATACCGTTACCCCAAATAAACAAAGACAAGGGAATTCTTAAACTAGCTGAATATCCTTTACGCTAAAAGTTCCGTACAAACGAACACATGAAACGAGGACTCGATAAATGTGCTACTACAGAAGTTGAACATCCCAAAGAGAAAAGAGCTAGCAAACCATCCTAAGAATATAACCGGTAAGTAGAAAAGAATTATACATATATAGGCATATGCATACATACACTCAAATTCATACAAAATATACTATACAAGCATGTATTAACCCTCTTTCATGCAACCATACTTAGGAATCCATTGATGTCGCGGTACTTGTATAACTATGTTGGCCACCATACTTATACAAGTGCCCTTTCACCAATGCACTCCCTCCTATGATGACACTTATAAGAATTAATACTACACATAACACATCAGTTTACCAACTCAAATAAGCACATAGATCCTACAACTCATATAAGCACATAACCACAGCATAAAATAAGATCTAAAAATCCATGCATTAAAATAACTTAGCCAATGTATGAAACACATAAACTCGTAATGCAGCTGAACCACCGTAGACAACATTCAAAATGTATAAAGAAACATGAAAGCATAATCAAACGAAATCTTGCAATGACTAACGTGGACGATTGTGGTTCAACCCGCACTAGTCAAAACTCGAAAATAAAATAACATGTAGCTAAGTATGAACTTACTATGGTTCAATTCATACTAGTCAAAACATCGCAATAAATAACATCCAAACACATCAATTAATATAAAATGCACACATACTCGTATGATGCCTGATGAGACTGCTTTTATACATATTCTCATCGTCCAAAACGGGCTTAAATGCATAAAATATCATAAAATGTGCCAAATATATGCTTGTGTTTGTTCCATGTGTATTTTAGGTACAGATATTGAGAAAATGGCAAAAGATCATAGGAAATAAGCAAAAATGAACACGGGAAACGAAGCCGCACAATGAACTGGGCCCTAGAGTTGATTTTCCAAGAATAACCCTTGAAGAATTGAAGATTGTACAAGAAAGGTCCTCTGATATTGTAGAATTGACACTTTAAACCCTTGTATATTCATAATTACAAGTTTGGTCCTTAAAGTTTGTCAAAATTACAAAAAGGACCCTCAACTTTGAAGAATTGGCAAAAATGGTCCCTTATATTTGAAGACTTGTCACTTATAGTCCTCCATGAAGACAAAGAACAAGTGAAGACCTTGAAGATTGAAGACATGTCAAGTTTGGTCCTTCAAAAATCATCAAATGGCAAAACAAGTCCTTGAAATCCTTTTGCAAAAGTATTTGGGGCAGAAGTCTAAAAAGCCAAACTTGAATAACAAAGGAATCTGATTGTTGTGGTATTAAAACTGAAATGAAAGGAGAAGGAAAGAAGAACGGGAAAAGCTGTCAAACATCAATACTTACCTTAACCAGTGTCATGTTGACACGTGCCCCACTAACACATTTTAGCCAATCACCACTCACTATACTGCCATGTCACTATTCCACTTCACCAGCCTTAACTAATTTATTTAATTAGTTAACAAAAACACGCGCTAAACAGATTTTTAAACCTGAAAATGGATTAAACTCCATTATTCACAACATGAACACAAATTGGGCATTTGTGTTTAAGCCACAATTAGAGCCTAATCACCTCCAGATATTTGATTAAGGTTCTTGTTATCATAATCCAACTCACTTTTTCCTTGCCACCTCACTACAAAGGTCACATGAGACCTTCACGTTTTTGGGGAAAATGACAAAGCCATGCAGAAATCCAACGTACCACAATGTGTCATATCTAAGCTTAATGTGAGCCTTTGATCAAATTGGAGCATGTTTTACTACCTCACAAACAACCAAAATCCTTCACACGATCAAGCAAAATTCAAACTGCAAAGGCATTCTTGGAAGTTCACCATTAGGGTTTTCACTTTATTTTCAGCTTCTTAGCTTTCATTGTAGCCTATATAAAGGCATAAGACTGCAACATTTATCTTTGTTCTTGGATTCCTTAGTCACAAATCTATAAATCCTATTTTCTAAGTGAATGAAAAAGTGTATTATATTGTTGACGAATTCCAAGTTCCAATCTTATTCTATGCTTGTTATTGTTCAAAGTTTGTTTTTGTGAAGTCTCATAGTTTGGTTTTAAAAGTTGTGCAAGAAATTGCAAAGCTTTCCAAAATCTGATATTTTTCTAAGTCTTGGTTCAAACCTTTGAAATTTTTGGATTACAAGTGGTCATAACACCTTGATAAGGAGTTTATCAAGGTGTAGTGAGCTTGTGGTTTGGGGATATTCAAGGAGTGGGAACAAGCTTGAATTAATCAGCTTTGTTTTTCCATTTTCTTTTTGTTATAGTTTGTTTGCTACTTACCTTGTTGTTCTTAGCAGCTATTGGAAGCTTGTGCCTTGTTTAGCTAGGCACATAAGCTCAACAATCTATGAGTGTGGATGTACATTCATGAGGTTTGAGCTCTCTTTCCTTAAATCTGTTAAAAAGGGTGTTTTAGGTGATTTTGTGATCTGCTATTGTATGAAGTGTTCTTGTGGTCTAAATCTTGTTGAATATGCATGATAAAGTTGTTATGATGTTTATCTAGGCTTGGTCTAACCTGAAAACGTTTTTTACTTCATAAATTTTGATTTTGAAAAGTTTAAGGGGTGTTTGGGTCTACTACATGTTTCAAGTTTGGATTGAATTGAGTTGGAGTTAAGGTTTGTTTAGTGTTGATATATGTTTGTTAAGTGATTGTATGCTTTTGTCTGCAAGTTTTATGCTTTGAACATCAAATCTGAACATTGTGCTATAACTTGTTTGATTTTTCTTGTTTTTACCTAAATTTTTGGAAACACCTACAGTGTATGCATGTTTAGGGTTAACAAGTGTTTAAACAAAGTTTGTGTAACCTGTTTAAGAGATTTGAGGGTTTGAAATTGGGCTTGTGGTCAAGTACATCAGCAAAGTTCATTTGTGTTCTTCATTTGTTCAAGACTCATTTATGATGAAATTCGTAATCTCCATTGGTCTCCAAATATCAAATAGGAATGACCTCACATTGGGGGAGATTGTTAGCCTCAAAATATTGAGTCAAACAAGAATGTTCGGTCATAGGTTTATATTGTATTATTTATTAGAATGTTGTAATAGTTAGTTAGAATAGTCGTGACATTACGGGCTTGATGGCTAGTTTAAAAGGCCTCTTTTAAGGTACTAAGCATTTTATTCAAGCCCAGCCCATTAAACAATATAGTCCATTAAGGCTACATGTATGAGCCCGACTATATAAGCCCTTCCTAGCATGTTAGGAAGGGTTGGTGATTTCATTTCTTAATCTAATTTCACATAGTTTCTCCATCTTCTCTCTACTTTCTCTCACTACTTTCTCTCTCTATAAATTCATCTCTTTTCATCTATTTTCTATTAATCAGCCATGGTGAAGTGAATAAATTAGGGAACAACAATTGGTATCAATCGCCACGGGGTAGATTAGTGATTGGTTGTTTAGTTTTAAATTTGATTCGTGTGATTTGATCTATAAATCATCTCGAATTAATTTTTTTAGTGTTTTCGGGTTATAAATCTTCATATATATCTTATATATAGATGTGGTAGGGATTTGGTTAAGCTTTTTTGTGGTTAGAATCACTAGTTTTTAAGGTGTTTGGATTGTTTTTGGGGTTAGATTCGAAGAACAGTGGTTTTTGTTGGCCAAACATCATATTCGGAAAAGGGTTTTTAATTCCGAAAAGTGGAATTTTTGGATAAGGGTTTTACATTCCGAAGAATTGCATTATTCCGAAAAAGATTGATTATCCGAAGATTTTGCTTTATCCGAATTGCATTATTCCGAAAAAGGTTGATTATCTAAAGATTGTGCTTTATCCGAATTGCATTATTCCGAAAAAGGTTGATTATCCGAAGATTGTGCTTTATCCGAATTGCATTATTCCGAAAATGTTGATCATTCGAAGGTGAGTGTTTTTTATTTATCTGAATTCATTGTTTTATCCAAAAAACAATTTTTCCGAAAACAAGAGATTTATCCGAAAACTATGCTTTTTCCGAAAAACCTTTATTATTTCGAAATAGTATTTTTTCCTGAAAATCCAAATTATTCCGAAAATACTACTTATTTCGGAAAAGCCACATTATTCCGAATGTACACCATTTATCCGAAAAGCCACATTATTCCGAAGATCACAATTAATCCGAAGATCACCATTTATCCGAAATCCACCATTTATCCGAAAATCACAAGTTACTCGAAAATCAGCACTTATTCCGAAAATCATGGTTATTCCGAAATCAAGAAAATTCCAAAAATAGAAATTTTTTACAACAGTGAAAATTTTTATCGTGTGATTTTTCGCCTTAGAACTTTTGGTTTCTTGTGAAGACAATTTTTAGGGGATTTTAACATTTTTCATCGAAAACAACAATCACAACACATATACTTAAGATCCGTTTTCACTTCAACAATTTCAAGTTTTTCAACATGGATTCTACTCAAGAGTATCGTGTGACCAACAACAACATCATGGTGGCGGGTAACAAAGAGAGACCACCAATGCTTGTGACTGTTAAATATGCACAATGGCAATCACGATTTCTTCGATATCTTGACTCTAAACCCAATGGTGATGTTCTCCGACGTTGCATCAAAGAAGGACCCTATACTCTCACTACAATAACCATTCCTGCAATTCCAGCAACCGACTCGACGACCGGTTCCGATGAGCAAACAATTGAGGAAACATATGTGAACACTTCGAAAGAGAAACGTGCTTGGATTCATGTAGAGAAAGAAGCAATCTATTTGATTCTTAGTGGGATTGGGGATGATATTTACTCAATGGTTGATACATGCTCCACTGCTAAAGAGATGTGGTTTGCCATTGAACGCTTGCAACAAGGAGAATTACTTAACAAGTAAGATGTCAAAACTAACTTGTTTTGGAACTTTGGCAAGTTTACTTCATTGGATGGGGAATCAATTGATTCATATTACTCAAGGTTCTACAAGATGATGAATGACATGACAACAAACAATTTGCAAGTCTCCACCATGCAAGTCAATGTGCAATTTCTACAGCAACTTCAACTAGAGTGGACACGGTTCATCACTTTGGTGAAACAACAGAGTAAGTTATACGAGGTCAACTATCACACACTCTTTGACATTTTGAAACAATTTCAGAATGAGGCGAATGAACTTCGAGCTGAAAGGATAGCAAAGACTGCTAATCCACTTGCTTTGGTGTCTACCATTCAACACGTCCAAGATCATCGCTCTCGTGCTCCAAAGTCATACTCCACTACATCCTCCTCACCAAGGTACTCCACTACATCCTCCTCACCAAGATACTCCACTTCATCTAAGTATTCAGTTCCCACAAGATCACGAGACAAAGAACCAAGAGGACCATCACCATCACCTGAGCCATCATCTGAAGAGGAAAGTGATGAAGAACTAGCTCAGAAGGATAGGGAGATGAAGCAATAAATTGATTTCATTATGAAGAACTACAATAAAATCTTCAAACCCACCAACAACAATCTTCGAACATCATCAAATACAAGGAACCAATATGTTGAGAGTCCTCGAAGGTATGAAACACGTCAACGTGATGAAAGTTCTCCTAGGTATGATCGACGTAATCCAACACATGTTGAGGGTTCTTCACGGTTTGATCGACAAAATTCTAAGTATGATACTCAGAGGATTGCTACTGCTGTTGGGAATAGGGAAATTGTTGTTACTCAAGTTGTTCAACAAAGTGGGATTCAGTGCTTTAATTGTCAAGGCTATGGGCATATGGCAAAGGAATGTAGGAAGCCGAAACGGGTTAGGGACTCTGGCTATCATAAGGAAAAGATGTTGCTATGCAAGTGTTGATCCCAAACTTAGATCGATTAGCTTTGTGTTAACGAGATTGAATCAAGACTAACACTTAGAGAAACTTTGTTGTATATGAGACAATCTAAGTATTATGCGGAATTAATACTTAGAACAAGAACACACAAACAGAATAAACCAAACGTTCACTTTGATTGATTAATCGAACTTGCGTACAATGAAAGTATAAAACATATATTGAACTAAACCTAAAGGCTTCCTTTTATAGATTAAGGAACCTTGTATAAGAGTCTACATATCAGCTATTTTAGGCAAAGATAAACATAGAAAATACATTGTCGAGCATATCTTTACTAGAAACATAAAACGTGTAGACTAAGTATCCTATCAGTGCTCGACTTCTTCTCATCAATGCTTGACATCTTCTTGTCAACGCTTGATCTGACAACACTTGATTTCTTCCTATCAACATCCAATTTCCTCTTGTCAGCGTCTAAGTGTCTTAGCATCTTTTTATTCCCAATAATCCTCCCCTAAACTTGATGTCTACTCTAGTAATCAAGTTTCTAAATAAAAACTAAATACAAGGAGGATTCTTACAAATACAAATTACTTGTTAAGTTGGAAATAAATAAATCTAATCAAATCTTTGCCAACGTCACTTGTGTAATCTATCTCCAGCTGTGTTGACACCATTTTCTCAAAACTTCCTTGGACATGGGATACTCAGCATCCACAAGAAGATATCCAGAAAACTTTGTAGTACTCAAATGATACACACTAGCTGCTGAATGTAGACACCATTGAAGTCCACTGATATCATCAAGATCCTTCCATACTGGATCTTCATTATTTGGCTCACATTCTCTTGAATGTTGACCAATTATTCCATTGACTGAAGTAGGTGCTTCAGTCTCATACTTGGTCTTCATCAATCTCCAAAGATCTGCCAAGTCTTCCCTATCCAGGCTTGCAAACAAAGACATAAGAGTAGTAAAAGTATGTACCTTCTTCCCATATCTGCCAACCATCCAAAACCTACTTGCATCTTCCTCATAGTGAACTATAGGGTTTCTGGAATCATGAGGTAACACTTCTACCATATGTGAAGCTTCCAAGGGTGGGAGCTTAATACTCCTTCTAATAACAGCTTCACTAGGATTTACTTTATCTAAATTTTATGGGAACTCAAGTGGAACTCCCTTCTTCAAAGGTCTTGGTGCAATTAAAGCCTGTTGGATCTGCATCTCTTCTGCAAGTTCTTCTTTTCTTTTATCTAAAAGAAGTCTGATAGTGTTCTGCTCTTGAACACTTGCCCATATAGGATAAGCTTTATATTCCAACTCATCAAAGGACAAACCCTGCAACTTCTTAAACGTCCAACCTCCTTGATGACATCTGAGAAGCATGTAGTAGAGCTCCCTTCTATCCTTCTTAGACTATGAAAGAACTTTGCTAGCCTTATACTTCAGAATCACCTTGCAATCTCTTTGAACTCTTAAGAGAATCTCCAAACCCCAAATTTGATCTGAAAGTGTCATGTCTGGATTCTCCATTACCTTATTCTCCCATGCAAAGTACATCTGAGCTACTTCAGGCATCTCATAATCCACCTGATTTTTCAACTCTGCAATCCTTTCCTTTGCCAACTCATCACCATATTCAAGTCTCTCTGGTTCTTCAATGATCATCACACTTGAATCAGTACTCTCATCATCACTACCTCCTTTATTGCTCTCAGAAGTAGCCACAAATGGTGACTCAATAGAAGCAATCTTCTTCTTTTCTTTTTCCTGAAGTTGTTCAGCCAACATGGAATCAAACATTACTTGGGCTGCATCCTTGGGAACTATTATTTCTGCCATAATCCCTTTAACTTTATCTAATACATCAATGGTGGGTAAAGAGATTGATGATACCTGTGTATACACATCCTTGATGATAGTTGATGACTGGGATACATCAACCATACATGCAGGTCTATCAACGTCCAAAACATGTGTGTCAACACCTAACTTACTCCTATCAACGCCTATAAGTCTATCAGCGTCCAAAACTTGCTTGTCAACGCTCATCTTACTCTTGTCAGCGCTTGGCTTAGAAACCTGTTCCAGGATCTCCATAAATGATATCTTTGTTGGAGTTACTAGTGAAACATCAATAACTGGCCTCTCCTTCAAACTAGTTGTGACAGTCCGTCAATTTATAGTTGATATTTTATTCTCAATATTTATTTGAAAACATTATTTTAATGTTATAATATGAACTCATTTATGGGAATAAATTTGGATTTACGTCTTGAAGTAGCATCGACTACGTCTAAAACCGGAGGATTATACGTTACGTGCTTACGTTTACATACACCGTTTTGGTGACAGTCCGACATTTCTGAAAATAAATTTATCCGTGAATATTATTTTGGAATTTTAAATTTTGTTGGTTCATAAACTCACAAATTTACGAGAAGAGATTAGGACTTACGATTTTAATTTAACGTCCTTGACGACTAAACCGGAAACCTTAGGATTACGTATTTACGTTTTCGAACTTCGTTTTTGATGAGACAATTTTTATTAGATTCGTTTTGTGTCGTTGATTCATAATTTATAAAAAGGTTTTTTTGTAAAACGACCTGAGGGCACGCAAATCGAGGAAACTAGAATCGAGGAGTACCCGTAAATAAATGGGGATGAGACAAGATAAACTTGCCCCACCCCCACACATGGGATGGCCACAAGTGTACAACACACCCTTGTGAGGTGTTAAGCTTGTAAACAAAGCTAAGACACTTGTCTTAGCTTTGCCATCACACCACTTGCACACAAAACTTGCCAAAACCACTCACACAAACCATTTAACACTTCCATACATGCAAACCACCATTTTTCTCTCCTCTCTCTATATATTTCGTCCAAAAACCACCATTAAACACCCCTCATTTGATCAATTTAACCACAATATCATGTGTTATTCACACATATGTTGAAGAACCTTTGAAGATATGAAGATTGGAGGTGATCTTAACCTATGAAAAGGAGTTTTCATGAGGTTAAAGGGATGAATTCATGGAGGTGTTCATCTATCCAAAGGACCCAAGAAGTTTCCTTTCTAAATTGAAGATTTGATAACAAGAACCAAGTCTTGTTCATCAAAAACCTCATCTTTTCATCACTAATGGTGGTATAAAGATTGTTCTTCCTATCCTCTTGTTATTTTGATTATGTAATCATGTATTTTTCTTTCCTATTGTATATGTATATGATGAATATATGATGATAAAAATATTGTGTGGGGATTTGGTGTTGATAATCATGGGTAAAAAGATGAAAAACTATATGTAAATGTGGTTAATCTTGCTTAAATGGTAGGCTGTATAAAAACAGTAACTAACCACATGTTATACTGATAAAATGGCAAAGTAGAATCAATATACAGTAAGTATTAGGTCTTGTACACATGTGAGAGTTGGCCATGCAATGGAATCATTAGGATGAGTGAGATATGATCAAAACAAGTTTAGAGTGCAAATCTGAGTACACTGTTTTGGACGAATTTTATAAAATACTTAGAGGCTGATTCAACAGTAGCCATAGAAGAGTTAAATGGAGAACATCATGTAGTTTATGCCATAAAAATTTGGGCTTCTATCTCCATATATAACTCTAGATATGGATGTTTTGGTAAACATGAAAGTAAAAATCAGATTTTGGGAAATTAAAGTATAATAGTATTATATAAGCACTCAAATAAAAATAGTATAAAATGTAAATTAAAACCCACTAACTTATATAATACATTTATATAAATATGTATAAGGATAAATAAATGGACATTTTATAAAAATGGTAGTTTGATGAGTTTTATAAGTTATAAAACTATAAACAAGATTTTTACGACTTTTTCGGCTATTACCGTAAAATTAACGTTTTTGTTAAATAAAAGTTAGACGGTTGGACCCGTCTAATGTAAACTTTTATAAACTCATATACTGATATATAAACATATATAACAAGTAAAAACCGATAAAACCCGAACTATATAACATACGGACATTAACGGGCTAAGTTAACGTTATTGGACTAATAATACAATAAAATGGGCTAAAACACTTATAAACTTATTTATTGGGCTTAACCCATTTGGGCCCAACATGTAAAGTGTAAATACTGATAATAAAGTATAAAATGGATTAATACAAGTTAAAGAACTTATAAAAAGTTTATTGGACTTAAAATATGTAAATAGGTAAAACTAGTAAACTAGTATACAAGTTATCGACACATAACACTAAAATGAGTAAATGAGAATATGTAAACCCACTTGATCATCATATATATATAATCATCATATGTATACATAATTGTTATTTTTATAAAGTCATTGGACATGAGTCTAAGACGAGTATTATTTGTCTAGGTTTCCGTGATTGAAGCACGTACCATACATCCGAATTGCCGATAACCCACTTTCCCACATCCACGTGAGTTCATAGCCTCGCACTCTTTTAAATGTTTTTATGAAATGTTTTATAAACACGCGAGGGAGATAATATGTTAGTTTTTATAAAATAGGACACCATTTGTCCCGATTGTTTGTTTATTGATTTGGACCCGAATGATTGCATGACCCGATTGTATGACCCGATAAATGATTAAATGACCCGATAGATGAAATTAAATGGATTATTAAAGTTAGGTTATGTCACTAAAAGTCCCATTAGCATGAATTGTGAACTACCGGGATTTGGTAGACGCTTATGCATATAATAGTACTATTTGGGGACGATCACCCCAGTTCGCGCCTTGACGGTTGATCCCCGTCGTGCCACATTGATTGGTAAGCGAATTTATGTATGAGAAGATTTCCATAGTGTGATCTTTGTGACGACACGCTAATTTAGATGGGCAAATTGAGTTTCGGGCTAGCTACCCGTTGTTTGGTTTAGTAAGGTAACAATGTCATGCGGCTTATAATAATCCAACTAACGAAATACTACTAGACGCACCGAATTACGATGTATTGCCTGACTAGCAATACGGGGTCATACTATTGATATTATGTTCGTGTTTTGGTTTTTCATAACCATATTCATATAACGGTTTTTATTTAACTTTATACAACGTCATAAGACGTATTGTATAATGTTTTTACGACATTGGCTTGTATAATGATTCTTAAGGCAAATGCCTATATTATGATTTTCGATAAGGATTTGTATAAAATGACTTTGGCTATTTTATGGCCTATTAAAATGATTTGTACAAAATGATTTTCAGTAATAATTTTATACTGATATTATATTGATGGATTTTATTAAACTCTATGAATTCACTCGGCGTTATCGCTGACCTTTTCTTTTAACATGTTTTATCTCAGGTACTTGAAGGTAATTCTCGGGAAGACGACAAGAATTCATGGCCCGCACTTAAATTATAATTTCCATTCAAATGTTTGTAAAACCTGTATTAAATACAATGACTTGGGACCTATGTAACTTTGATATTTATGAATGGAAATGCTTTATTATTAAAACGACGCGACTTTTAAGCATTGTCTATGATGTGAGTAATGTGCTATCCCGTAACACCAACTAGTCTTCCGTTGTACTGAGTTGTATAAATTTGGGGGTGTTACAGTTTGGTACCAGAGCTCTCGTTATAGAGAACGAAAGATTTTTAAAACTAAGGTTTTGAATAAAACATTTCAAAATCTTTTAACTATAAACATTTCTCTAAAAATGTCTAAAAATCTTTTGACTATAACGGTGCCGAAGAATTCCCGAGTTACCGACAAGGCCAGACTGAGAAGTATTATTTTAATTTATATATAACTTGGATTATATATATATATATGATGTAATTTTATTACATGATTGTTTGATAATTATTTTGATATTTATACGAGGTATTTATACGAAGTAGATTGTCACAAGTAACCCTAACTCCCCTAGCAAATCAATCGAAGCTATTCTCGTAGGAATTCTAGCTATCCTAGATCTAAACCAAGTTGTGGATATTTATGATCCCAACAAATGGTTGATATTCGTAGAAATGTAGATATTAGTTGATTGTGATATTAAAGAATAATTGGCGAGATTAAATCTGATATCGATGTCAAGACGATCTCTCCTTATAGAGTGGAGTTTGACAAAACGTTACCACCTAGAAAGATGTCATCTGATTCGTTATTACCCAATTCTTAAATTTGAAATCGAAAGGGGTGAATGTTGCACTCGAGGCTGTCATTGGAACCATTACCCTAAAGCCTCATGCCACTAGTACCTTTCCGAGAAGTCTAATTGAATGTATGAGTCATCCCATACTAAGTGACTCATTTGATAATTATTGTTTTAAGAGCTATAGGATTGGAAATTAAGTGTTGATTCATATCGAGCTTTTATTGCCCTTTTAAGGTTTATAAATAAGGCTGAAAGTATTGGAAAATGAGGTAGGATATCGAATTGAGTATAAAATTGGTTGGAACTTGAATAAAGTAAAATTTAACCCGTATGGAATATGAGATTGATAAGAGGAAGTCATTAAGTTATATGATGGAATTATTTGGTTTTAAATGATTGTTGGTTCGGGTTAAGGGTTGTTCCTAGGCCATTGTCCCCTAACGAGGATGCCCAGGGTCCAATAAATAAATTGAAGAAATCTTCTTCTGAATTGAGACCGATGGATCTTCTGGGAAATGTGGAACACCTAATGAATCTTGTAGATTGGTATTCATTGTGGTATCTTTTAAAAATAATCCCTAACCTAACTGAGACATCAGTTGGTAGGATGAGTTCTGAGAATTGTATGACATAGTGACATGTAATGTGTTACGGTACAATTTTGACTTGTTTGTGATTAATGAAAAAGACTACCTTTGATTGCTAAATCCTACATGTATCGATGTTATCTATCCTTTATTGCTTCATTTTAATGTTCGCATCAGTAATGCAATCATTGAACAAGTACTCATATCAAATTGAGTTACGTTGTGGATCATTCTTTTTTAGTGCCATCGAGGTCATGAACCTCATGATTATTTGGCTAAGCTCATTTCTTGATATATAATAGTTAGTTCTTGGTGAACAAGCTTTCATCACTCTTTTGCAGATCACTCATTGTTTTTATAAGATAAAACAGTATCCATTGAGAAAAATTGAATTTTCATTACTATAAGGATTATTCAAAGTGAGATTTATAAGTGATTGTTATCGAAATGAAGTTGTTATAAAACACATTGGAAAACTTAATTGTTTTCATTACTAAAGAAAATCATTGTATATTTATTTTTGATTCTTATTTAAGAATTAAGCATGAAAATGTTTTATTATAAACATGATGATAAAATTTTGACGAACTGAGTATTGCATCGTTAATCTTGAAATTGTATATAGTTGCGCGCCTACATACAATTTGGAATGGACCATGCAAGACTGATTAGTAGTCACCATAAAACTAATGAATAAACACTAGATTTTCTTTGAAGATTGTGAAAGATTAAAATTTATGAGATCTGCAAGAAGTGAAAAATAAGGACATAGTGTTAGGGACACCTACATATGTGCCTGTAGCATCTATTCTTCTGAATCGAATTTACTCATCTGTGGAAATTGTCTTATTTGACAATTGACAATTCTTTCTTATCCAATTCTCCCGTAGTGAGATTCTTAGGAAAAGTATCTGGTTACCGAATGTTGATACCCGACTGGATGTATTGAGGTTCTTATCATTTCTTATGATTTGATTTCATTTGAATGACCTGGGTAACGATCCGAGGAGCTTTCGCAAGCGTACTCAAATTACGAAAACATGGGATATATTCATATTCATTAAATGTTTTCGTCTGTTTCTGATTTGAAATTCTCTCGCGTAGATTATGCATTGACCTTGCTCTCTTAATAGTAGTTGTATCTCCATATATCCTTAAATTTGTGAAGAGTTATGAGTTATCATTAGTCTTTTGAGAAGTTCACATCTTATCGACGGCAATAAACTGAAAAGTTGATAGTGCCAGTAGAATGAATTGATTGATTATGACATGACGACATTGTCTTAATTGATGGGAACTCGAGTAGAATTCCCCTAAATGATAAGATGTTGATTATCAAAAGTGATCTAAATAATTCTTGATGGTTGACCATATCCTGCATTTAGACTTAAAAATTATACCATGAATGGTTGTGGATTAGTCATAGATATTATAATCTAGAAAGAACCTAATATGAAATTATTAAAAGATGTTCATGTTATCTGAAACTTTAGGAAGTATTTGTTGATGAATTACCTAGACTTTCGCCAATAAGGCAAGTTGAAATTGGTATTGATTATATTCCCGGTGCTGCACCTGTGGCTTGTGCACTATACGTCAGCACCATCCGAATTAAAGGAATTACCGTACAACTGGGAGAGTTGTCGGAGAAAGATTTTATTCTACCAAGCTCTTCATCATGAAGAGCTATGGTATTATCATTTCTTATATTTATAGATTATTGTGGACTGAGTAAATTGACAATCGAAAACAATATCCATAACTCGAAATGGAAGAATTGTTCGATCATTTACAAGGTTCTAGCGTATGTTTTAAAGATTTGATCCATGGCATGGTTATTATCAACTTCGCGTCCGTGAAGAAGATTATCTATTCCAATCACTACATCCGGTACTTGTAATGAACATTATGAGTTTCACGTGATGTCGTTTGGATATACTAATGCACATGTAGCATTCATAAACTTGGTGAATCACGTGTGTAGGCTGTAATTGGATAAATTCATGCTCGTGATCATTAAGGACCATTTGTTTGTTTATAAGAATAAGAATGAAGTTAATAATTAATTATAGATTGCCCTGAATTGTCCGAACAATTAAAACTTGTACCTTGAATATTTAACATAAGACTTAAGACTTAATCCTTTACATGATTTAACCGTGTGATTAATAGATAATGGAATGTAAATTGACCCTTTAAAATTTAGAATTCATTTAAGACTTTGAGTTATACTAAAAACAAAGTGTAAATATATTTTGACATATGTTTTAACAAAGGATTTTAAGGGATTATTCCCTTATACACAAACCATTTAACTAAACTTCTGTTTAGGGGTAAATGTTTGTGTATACCTCAAAATAACCTAAGAGGGATTAAGGAAACCATTTAAACCATGACTTGAAATTTGAAACGATAATTTACGCTTTTCAACTAAGAAAATTTTGACCAAAATATAAACAAAGATTTTTCGAACATTTACGAATCCTACTAATTATTTTTGATAAATCAACAAAAATCTTTTTAGTAAAATTCAAATTTATTTTGAACATTTTTATATAATTGGACAAACTGAGAAAATTTAAAAACTTTTGTGTTTACGTTTCATAAAAATTAAATATTTATTATTTAATTACTTGTAATAATTATCGACGCTTTATACGCCGGACTGAGCAAAACTGATAAAAATAATAGTAGAGACGAAATTAAAACTTAGAAAATATGAAGAAAGGTGAGCGTAATTACTGACACATTATGTAGAAAATATAAAGAACCAATTAGGATGTGTTCCTTAATAATGAAGGTGCAAAATAAATTGCCGAACGATATAAAAATAAACAATGTTTGTAAAAAGGATAATATAGATAATAAAAAAGGGGGTTCGCGGCTAATATGAACCATTAGAATTGAGGAGCCGATGGCGTTAAATGTATAAAAGGCCGTTTATGGTTGCCTAAATATGAAGGATTGTGAGATATATTGGGATATTGTAAGTATAAGTATTCTATTCATGCCATTTCTGATTTAATGTATCATTATCAGAAGAAGTTGTACTGATGGCAAATTATGAAGGCAGACATCGCCTCATACATTAGTAAACGTCTAGCTACAAGGTCATCATCTGAATTTGATTTGATTTGGGTCATCGTTGACAGACTGACCAAATCTGCTAATATCATTCTTGTTAATGATAGATTCTTGATGAAGAAAATGACTCTTTTGTATTTAAAGGAGTTGTGTAAACATAGTGTGCCTGTATCGATCATCTCTATCAAGATCCTCGCTTCGTATCGAATTTCTAGAGATTTGCTCAGAAGTCATTAAGAACGAACCTTGATGAGAGTACTGTTTACCACCCCAATCGAAGGGATGATGTAAAGTAATGATACAAAACACTAGAAGTCTTGTTTTATGCTTGAATGATTGACCTTTGGCAGTAAAACGTATAATCGCTTTCCTTTGGAAAGATTATCATTGATAATTATCGTATTAGGATCGAGATCGAATCTTGTTAGGATCTAAATATTAGAGCATCTGTAAGCAAGAGTTGAGATGAAGACACCCGACATACACCCACTGTGAGTTGGACATGTCTTTTAGGTTTAAGGTTTCCTATGATGGCGAACCTAACCTTACAAAATACTCGACCCGCGAGACCTGAAATGATTGTTGAAATTAGGATCTGATTAATGACTGGCAATAGTGGGCAGAAGATTATGTGAATATGAAATGTAGATCTTGAAGTGCCAGACGGGTAGCGAAGTTATGCCAAAAATTTTAACCATGGAAAAATGAATTGATGATCTGAAAGATCATGGGATATAAGTCCCCGTTGTATGGGACCATTGAGATGATATAAAAGTTGGTTTGAAAGGCATATAAGCTGGATCTACCCTAGGACTTCAAGACCTGCGTGAAATATGTTTCGTATATCAAACTTGATAAAATGCCTATCAAGTGAAAATCTGACTATTCCTTAATAAAGTTTAGATCGACGAAAAGTTGCATTCATCAAAAACCCGTGAACACCATAGATAGAGAAAGTAAGTCAACAATAAGCCTGATCTTATTCCCGTAGTTATGTTTGATGAAACTCGCGTATTGTAATGGATTACACTTGTGAGAAAAGACCGAATGTGGAGGAAATACCCACATGGATTTAACTCTATAAGAAGCGAGTAGTAAGATGATCTTTGAGGACAAAGATCTTGTTTAGGGGTAAATGCTGTGACAGTCCATCAATTTATGGTTGATATTTTATTCTCAATATTTATTTGAAAACATTATTTTAATGTTATAATATGAACTCATTTATGGGAAGAAATTTTGATTTACGTCTTGAAGTAGCATCGACTACGTCTAAAACCGGAGGATTCTACGTTACGTGCTTACGTTTACATACACCGTTTTGGTGACAGTCCGACATTTCTTAAAATAAATTTATCCGTGAATATTATTTTGGAATTTTAAATTTTGTTGGTTCATAAACTCAAAAATTTACGAGAAGAGATTAGGACTTACGATTTTAATTTAACGTCCTTGACGACTAAACCGGAAACCTTAGGATTACGTATTTACGTTTTCGAACTTCGTTTTTGATGAGACAATTTTTATTAGATTCGTTTTGTGTCGTTGATTCATAATTTATAAAAACGTTTTTTGTAAAACGACCCGAGGGCACGCAAATCGAGGAAACTAGAATCGAGGAGTACCCGTAAATAAATGGGGATGAGACAAGATAAACTTGCCCCACCCCCACACATGGGATGGCCAAAAGTGTACAACACACCCTTGTGAGGTGTTAAGCTTGTAAACAAAGCTAAGACACTTGTCTTAGCTTTGCCATCACACCACTTGCACACAAAACTTGCCAAAACCACTCACACAAACCATTTAACACTTCCATACATGCAAACCACCATTTTTCTCTCCTCTCTCTCTATATTTCATCCAAAAACCACCATTAAACACCCCTCATTTGATCAATTTAACCACAATATCATGTGTTATTCACACATATGTTGAAGAACCTTTGAAGATATGAAGATTGGAGGTGATCTTAACCTATGAAAAGGAGTTTTCATGAGGTTAAAGGGATGAATTCAT
Source organism: Glebionis coronaria (assembly GCA_025667525.1). Classification (NCBI taxonomy): domain Eukaryota; kingdom Viridiplantae; phylum Streptophyta; class Magnoliopsida; order Asterales; family Asteraceae; genus Glebionis; species Glebionis coronaria. The sequence continues at coordinate 652,019,814 of CM046874.1, forward strand.
GGAGGTGTTCATCTATCCAAAGGACCCAAGAAGTTTCCTTTCTAAATTGAAGATTTGATAACAAGAACCAAGTCTTGTTCATCAAAAACCTCATCTTTTCATCACTAATGGTGGTATAAAGATTGTTCTTCCTATCCTCTTGTTATTTTGATTATGTAATTATGTATTTTTCTTTCCTATTGTATATGTATATGATGAATACATGATGATAAAAATATTGTGTGGGGATTTGGTGTTGATAATCATGGGTAAAAAGATGAAAAACTATATGTAAAAGTGGTTAATCTTGCTTAAATGGTAGGCTGTATAAAAACAGTAACTAACCACATGTTATACTGATAAAATGGCAAAGTAGAATCAATATACAGTAAGTATTAGGTCTTTTACACATGTGAGAGTTGGTCATGCAATGGAATCATTAGGATGAGTGAGATATGATCAAAACAAGTTTAGAGTGCAAATCTGAGTACACTGTTTTGGACGAATTTTATAAAATACTTAGAGGCTGATTCAACAGTATCCATAGAAGAGTTAAATGGAGAACATCATGTAGTTTATGCCATAAAAATTTGGGCTTCTATCTCCATATATAACTCTAGATATGGATGTTTTGGTAAACATGAAAGTAAAAATCAGATTTTGGGAAATTAAAGTATAATAGTATTATATAAGCACTCAAATAAAAATAGTATAAAATGTAAATTAAAACCCACTAACTTATATAATACATTTATATAAATATGTATAAGGATAAATAAATGGACATTTTATAAAAATGGTAGTTTGATGAGTTTTAAAAGTTATAAAACTATAAACAAGATTTTTACGACTTTTTCGGCTATTACCGTAAAATTAACGTTTTTGTTAAATAAAAGGTAGACGGTTGGACCCGTCTAATGTAAACTTTTATAAACTCATATACTGATATATAAACATATATAACAAGTAAAAACCGATAAAACCCGAACTATATAACATACGGACATTAACGGGCTAAGTTAACGTTATTGGACTAATAATACAACAAAATGGGCTAAAACACTTATAAACTTATTTATTGGGCTTAACCCATTTGGGCCCAACATGTAAAGTGTAAATACTGATAATAAAGTATAAAATGGATTAATACAAGTTAAAGAACTTATAAAAAGTTTATTGGACTTAAAATATGTAAATAGGTAAAACTAGTAAACTAGTATAAAAGTTATCGACACATAACACTAAAATGAGTAAATGAGAATATGTAAACCCACTTGATCATCATATATATATAATCATCATATGTATACATAATTGTTATTTTTATAAAGTCATTGGACATGAGTCTAAGACGAGTATTATTTGTCTAGGTTTCCGTGATTGAAGCACGTACCGTACATCCGAATTGCCGATAACCCGCTTTCCCACATCCACGTGAGTTCATAGCCTCGCACTCTTTTAAATGTTTTTATGAAATTTTTATAAACCCGCGAGGGAGATAACATGTTAGTTTTTATAAAATAGGACACCATTTGTCCCGATTGTTTGTTTATTGATTTGGACCCGAATGATTGTATGACCCGATTGTATGACCCGATAAATGATTAAATGACCCGATAGATGAAATTAAATGGATTATTAAAGTTAGGTTATGTCACTAAAAGTCCCATTAGCATGAATTATGAACTACCAGGATTTGGTAGACACTTATGCATATAATAGTACTATTTGGGGACGATCACCCCAGTTCGCGCCTTGACGGTTGATCCCCGTCGTGCCACATTGATTGGTAAGCGAATTTATGTATGAGAAGATTTCCATAGTGTGACCTTTGTGACGACACGCTAATTTAGATGGGCAAATTGAGTTTCGGGCTAGCTACCCGTTGTTTGGTTTAGTAAGGTAAAAATGTCATGCGGCTTATAATAATCCAACTAACGAAATACTACTAGACGCACCGAATTACGATGTATTGCCTGACTAGCAATACGGGGTCATACTATTGATATTATGTTCGTGTTTTGGTTTTTCATAACCATATTCATATAACGGTTTTTATTTAACTTTATACAACATCATAAGACGAATTGTATAATGTTTTTACGACATTGGTTCGTATAATGATTTTTAAGGCAAATGCCTATATTATGATTTTCGATAAGGATTTGTATAAAATGACTTTGGCTATTTTATGGCCTATTAAAATGATTTGTACAAAATGATTTTCAGTAATAATTTTATACTGATATTATATTGATGGATTTTATTAAACTCTATGAATTCACTCGGCGTTATCGCTGACCTTTTCTTTTAACATGTTTTATCTCAGGTACTTGAAGGTAATTCTCGGGAAGACGACAAGAATTCATGGCCCGCACTTAAATTATAATTTCCATTCAAATGTTTGTAAAACCTGTATTAAATACAATGACTTGGGACCTATGTAACTTTGATATTTATGAATAGAAATGCTTTATTATTAAAACGACGCGACTTTTAAGCGTTGTCTATGATGTGAGTAATGTGCTATCCCGTAACACCAACTAGTCTTCCGTTGTACTGAGTTGTATAAATTTGGGGGTGTTACACTAGTCAAAGCTTCAGCCATCTCCACACCAATAGAACCACCTGAGCCTTTGTCACTTAAATTAAATGGCTCAGTAGCAGCTTCCTCCCCTTTATAAGAATCCTCCCCTGATGAAAGGACTCTTGTATGTCTTCTCCTAGCCTCAGCAGTTTCCAAAACAACAATCCTCTCCCTCAATTGCTTGAGTTCAAGGCCTTGTGTAGAGACAATATGTACAAGGTCTTCATTTTGCTTTTGCAAGCTAATGCAGACAGCCGTCAATTCCAATAATGTGTAAGGTTCCAATCTGCCCTCCTCTAGAATGGGAATTTGACCTCCTAAAGTAGAGTCATGGGGCATGGATGGGGTCTTAATGATATTAGGACTGGCTTGGCCTGCATCTAAGCTAGAACCAATTGTCCCATCCCCACCCATGTCACCAACCACACTTGTGGTGGTGGTTCTCTTTACAACATGGCTAGGACCACTAGAGGAGAACACTCTAGTATTCCTTTGGCGTTTTTCCATCCTAAAGTCAGGGGGTGCAGAAGATGATGTGGATTGGGTGTCTGTTTGAAGGTTAAGGGGTGTTTGGGTTCGTTGAAAAAGGGTGTCAGCGTTTGGATTTGGAGTATCAACGCCAACATTTAACGTGGTAGCTTTGGAGGGTTCTTGGTCAAAGTCCATTTGCTGGGGTGATGGTGGTTGTTCAGGCAATGGGTCTGGTTGTAGTAGTGGATTAGGTTAAGGTTGTGTTGCTGCAATAACAGCAAGTATGGCTTGGGTATAGTGTAAGTCTCTATGAGGTGGTGAATTCATCTTCCCAAAAATTGCTTTCTTTTGAACAGGGATCTTATAAAAATAATTGTGATCCCTATTGCAGTATCTTTGTTCATCAAACACCATTTGTAAAAACCTTGGGTAAGCAAGAGTCATCTTGCTACCCTTGTTATGACACATGCCATCAAAAATCACTTTTGAAAAATTATATTTTTGCCCAGTAGCAATAGACACAATGGCACTCCCAATTGATCTGTTAATTTCATTGTGTGCAGTACATTTGGGACTCAAACATTGAAGAATGACATGTATCAAGTACTTCCAAGCTTGGGGAAATTCTTGTTTTGTATATTTGTTTAAATGGCCATCTTCTGGCAAAGGATAACCCAAAGCTTGGAGTCCTTGTTCTAGCTCACCAATGGGTAGGGTGGTTATACCATCTGCATCATTAAGATGCAAAGCTTGGCGAACCAAAGCTTCATTAACCACCCATGGAAGCCCATGGAAAATAGCAGTCAATGTAGTCACGTTATTAACTGTTGAGGAAGTGACATAATTCCAAAACTATTTAATATGTGTGATAGGGATAAGAGGAGCATGAGAAAGTGCATACCTTATGGGGGATGCATTTAAATACTCCACCATCTGAGTATATTGGGGAAACAGAGCATCATCAGCTTCTAAATAAGCAACCATGTTATGCTGACTTCTGAACCCCAATTCCAAATCTCTTGGTTTAAACTTAGGCGCCATTGATGTAGAAAGCTGTGATAAATGTTATGAAAGATGAAGGTTTGTGAAAACTTTGTTAGACAAGAATAAGCAGTTACCCTGTTTCAAAAGAATGAGCCAAATATATAGGAGAGGTGAAAACATGTGATTGGCCAAAGCATGAGGCAGTTATATTCAAAATATAATGATGAAAATATTGAAAAAGATATAACTTATCTCTTGCATTAATAAAAAGTTACCAACTCTTAAAATTACGGCCCAAATTTTCGTCAAAAATAACAACTGGGTAGGACCCAATGTTTATCAACGATCAAAAATAACTTATCAACGCCCAACGGCTATATTCCTGTCAACGTTGGATTTTGCCATGTCAACGTCAAAATTTGTAAAACCCGCATGTTTTTACCATGCATAGTACCCTTAGGATCGTACGTACTAGTTAAAACTTTCCTAATATAGCATGATTACGATTACGTGTTAGGAGTTTACGTATTAGGTACGTGTTAGAACACGATAAGTATTTTATATGCACGATCACGTAATAATTATTTAACAATAATTAATCACGAACATGCGATCATGAAATCATGAACGTAACTAAAACACGAACTATTATTAATTACGTATATATATTTATTACGAGCGTAATTAAATATAGTAGATCACGGTATTTACGTAACGAGAACATTTAAAACACGAACATAAATAAACACAAACGAGTAACTAAATAACGAGACACGGGAAAAGGTACGGGAACCCCATGTGGGGGTCCCTACCCGCGGCCAAACAAGGGCAATGGGCCAAGCCCATTGTCAAATTTACTAAAAGGGTTATTTATTTTTTACACTACACAAAAACACTTTACAGAAGATTTCAAGAAAAACCTAAAACCCTCTTTTCCTTGTTCTTTGTGCCGCCACCCATAAATCACCATACAAGGTGATTCTTTGATATTTGATCTTGAAGAATTGGTGATTAATCGTGTTTGTTCTTCGTTCTCTTGATCCACGAATTCGGTAAAACCTTTTTAAACCTTTTCTTTTAATTTAATCTTTTAATTAATTATGAACATGTGATGTTTTTATAAAAACATAATAATTAATCATAGATCTAACATGTTTTGGTGATTAATTAAATCAAAGGGTTGTTTTAAGGGGTGTTTTGTTTTGGCCGCAGGCTGCAACCGAACCCGAGGGGGTTTCGGTTTGCCAAGCCGACTACCACCAAGACCATATGGTCTTGGTTGGTGCGTGTGGGTCCCACGGCAGCAAGGGGTACCCCGAGTTGGTTCGGGGTACGGTGTCGATTCATGTCCGGTTCATGTTTTCTAGCCTAGATCTGGTTCATGGTTTATGTTAGTTTTTTTATGTTTATGAACTTATGTTAAAAATTAAATTAATAAATGATGTAATTAATTTAATAACATGACTTAGGTTATTTAATTATTAATGATCATGAAATTATTTTAACCTAAGTATTTATATATTTAAGACTTATAATTAATTAATTATTTTAAAACCATGGATATAAGTAATTAATTAACATGACTTAGGTTATATTATTAACATATAATAATACATATTTTAACCTAAGTATTTAATATATTTAATTAAAAACATGTTATACTTTAATTAAATATTATAACCTATAGTTTAATTAAATTACATGAAATAATTATTAAACTATACATTATACCATATGACTTAGAAAATAATCATGGAAAACACTTAGGCTTATATACCTAGCTTATTTAACCAGCTTATTTCTAATTATGGAAACTTTCTATTTTTAGAAACTTAATTAAATAAGGCAGCTAATCTATTTAAGGAAACCAACTATTTTTAGAAACTTATTTATTTAAGGCAGCTAATCTATTTATGGAAACTTATTTAATTAAGGAAGCTAATCTATTTATGGAAACTTTCTATTTTTAGAAACTTATCTATTTTAAGCAGTAAATCTATTTTTGGAAACTTTCTATTTTTGGTAACTTTCTATTTTTGGAAAATTTCTATTTTTGGAAACTTTCTATTTTTGGAAACTTTCTATTTTTGGAAACTTTCTATTTTAGGAAACCTGCTATTTTTGGAAAGTTACTTATTATTACACAGTAAGTATAATAACACATGAAATACCAGAAATACTTAATCAGATTAAACAGAATATAAGATTTAACACAGTTTAAGGCTTTAAAACAGTAAAACATAGTAAGAACACATAAAATAATCTAAGACATGACATAAAACCAGCTATGTATTTAGTAAGCAGATACTTATTCATGTACGTATTTATGTAGCACTAGTGATTCAGAAGTAGGATTCTCGCAGTTCGTCTTTCTCGTTCACTGGACATAAGGTACAGATTCCCGTCCTTTTAGTATGGACATTCTTTCCTTATTAGGATTCCCCGTATGCAGCCAACTGTTTTCCCGTAGTATAAGTTACGTGTTTGATTGCTTATGTTTAATTAAGATTACCTATAGCCATATACATGCATGACCAGTTTCACCTAGTTATGGAGGTACCATAACCATAACATTAGAGGCACTGATGTTATGACTTCACCACGGCGGAGTGATTGCTCGTGGCGTCCCTTCAGCTTTTGGCCATTTATTTATATTTATCATGTGGGGCGTATGGGTGCATCCTAGTTACATGTTTTTATTCAGGATTACATGGTGAATGTGGTGTGTGCCTTGCATCCTTCACAAGGAGCTGATCCCTCCTACCCAAAAACCAGTATATTAAATTAGAGGCATCCCCTCTAATTTACATGATGAGGTCACCCCTCCAATTATTCATGCACGGTGGATTTTCATGACCTATATTGGCTAATGGTAAAATATGACAAACAGTTTTTATAAGATAAACATAAGACTTTCAAACTATAAACTAGTTTTAATAAGACTTAACCAGTTACTCGTGACTTAGTTTTCTTCCGCTGTTATTATGTTATATGCTTATTCTCTTCATGCTTTATTGTACATCCGTGCACTGAGCGTAATTGCTCAGCCGTTTTCCTTTCTATGTTCCCAAAACGGCAGGTACTCAAGGACGCTCATAGACACTAAGAGTACGTGCATATGGACTGGAAGCTGTCTAGCCTTCTTTACATTATGCATTTCCTTTCTATTGATACTTATGCTTTGGAAATTGTTTAGTCCTTTTCCTTTATTATACTATGTTTGTGTGTGATGAGCTCTACTTTTGGACTACCGATGTTTGATTCCGATATTTTCCTCTTTATGGTCAATTACTGTTTAGACATTTTACCTTGTATGCTTTGATGACACGCCATAATTACTGTGATATTTCCATTTCCAAAATGGGGTGTTACAATTATGGTATCAGAACCAAGGCTTCGACCTGTAGGCTCTCAAAAATGACATGTGATTAGTGGGTAGTCACTACGGTCTTCCTAGAACTGACAGTTGTTTTCATGCATTCATCATTTTTAAGCATACATATACATGTCATTGTTACAGGGTTTTTGACTAAGTAATGGTTGGTACAGGACTGGCCCTATTTAGTCGCATGTGTTTTATCGAAACTTTTAGATTTGAGACCAACTCATAGGCGTCCCCTCGCTATGTCTTTGTTTTGGGTGAACTGGCCAGAGGCGTTCACTCTCGAGCATACAAAATTTTTCATAAAATTGCATCATGTATTCATACACAAAATTTTCTTGCATAAAATTTTTCTCGTGAAATTTTAGTATAAATTTTTTTCATGTATATATTTATATTTTATGTTTTGAACTGTTTAATCATATGTTTTATGTTATACTGTCAGATGGTTCTCACACACGTACAGGAGCAGCTCAATGCTGCAATTCAGGCTGCCACGCAAGCCTTGCTTCCTCAACTGAGGAATGACATCCGGGCTGAAGTTCAAGCTGCCAACAATCAGCAGCACAATCAGCCACCTCCTCCTCCTCCTCCAGTGACATTAGCAGTATGGCTGGAGAGATTCAACAAGCTCCTCCCTCGAGCTTTTGAGAAGACAGATAGCCCCAGCGATGCTGAAAGCTGGTTGGCTCACATCGAGAAGATTTTCAACGCTATGGGCTGTGACCCCGCATACAAGGCGAGGTTGGCATGCTATCGGTTCGAAGGCGATGTAATCAACTGGTGGTTAGCATTGATGCAATCTGAAGGTGGTGATGAGTGGGTTGCTGGTTTGACTTGGGCTCAGTTCAAGGACAGAGTGATGGAGCAGTTCTTTCCCAAGGCTGAGCAGGACAAGCTCAAGAGAGAGTACCATGGGATCCGACAGAGAGCTGGGGAGAATAGCAACGAGTTTATGGAGCGCTTTCTTCGCTTGGCTGGTTCCTTGGTGCGGCAGCAGGTACTCCTGAAGAGCAGGCACATCACTTCAGATGGGCTCTTCGCACATCGGTCGCAAACAATCTGGTGTGTGCTACGTTCAACACTGTAGCACAAGTGGCCGATGCAGCACGAAAACTTGAGATGCTGTAGGAGAGGGATGAGTTCGGGGAAGCGGAAAGACCCGACAAGAGGTAAACATTCGTATTCAAGCGGAGACCAATCCGTATACTTTCCATATGTCAATTATTCATCTCTTTAACTGTATCTTCCAGGCAGAAAACTGGGGACCGGTCTCAGCCGGCTACTCAGCAGCAGCCTCATCAGCCCAAGGGAAACGGTCAGACTAACGACCGTTCTACTACGGATCAGCGTGGCGGTAATGACAATTACCGTAACAACGCTGGGCACTCCAATAACAACAGGTCCTAATTCTTATGAAATTCCTTATGTTTTATGTTATACATCATATTCTGACACTTTAGTGAAACTTCTACCAGGAACCATGGAAACGGTAGGGACCGGAACCAGAGAGGTTCGCAGCCTAGCCGTCCAGCTGTCAATGGTATTCAATCTTACGATTATCCGCTTGTCCTTTGTACCCAATTACCATGTCTTATGTAAAATGTTTTATCAGGTCCTCAGCCAGCCAGAGCACCTGCTGGAGGATACACTCATCCTCTTTGCTCTACTTGCCACCGTAGGCATCCAGGACCATGTCGCCGTAATACTGATGCGTGCTTCAAGTGTGGTCTTCCTGGCCATATTATGAAGGATTGTCGTAAGGGCGAGATGGAGGGTACATCGGGACATGCTGATACCAAGCCGCCTCCTACTGCCGGGCGTGTCTACATGACATCTCGAGACCAGGCCAACAAGTCTACAGGTACCATCACTGGAATCTTGTATATGTATGGTCAAGATGCATGTGTTCTTTTCGATACGGGTGCTACTCACTCGGTTATTTCTACTGCTTATGCTAAGAACATTAGGATGCCTCCCTTGCCACTAGAAAATAGGCTTACTATTTCCACGCCTTTGAGGGACTCTGTATTAATCACCCATGTATACAAGAGTCTTCCCTTAGAATTTGATGATAAGGTTCGACCTGTCGACGCACTTCCGCTGTACATGAATGACTTCGACATGATTTTGGGCATGGATTGGCTATCCAAGTATCATGCTACCATAGATTGCCATTCATATCGAGTTATCTTCGGTGATGTCAATGCACCAGAGTACATTCATAATGGGTTCATACCCGGACGGTCTGTACAAGTCATATCCACCCTGCAAGCGCGTGCACTACTGTCACATGGCTGCGAGGGTTATCTAGCTACGGTTCACGACCTGGATGCTGAGTCTTCATTGATTCAGGATCAACCAATAGTGTCGGAATTCCAAGACGTGTTTCCAGCAGAACTTCCGGGCATACCACCTGCACGAGAAGTGGAATTCAGTATCGAGCTGGTTCCAGGAGCTGAACCAATCTCCAAGGCTCCTTATCGCATGGCTCCCATAGAGCTGAAGGAGCTGAAGGATCAACTGCAAGAACTTCTTGAACGAGGTTTCATTCAACCGAGCGCATCTCCATGGGGCGCACCGGTCTTGTTTGTTAAGAAGAAGGACGGCAGTATGCGTCTTTGCATAGACTATCGCGAGCTCAACAAAATTACCATTCGGAATAGGTATCCACTGCCACGCATTGACGATCTGTTTGACAAAATCCAAGGGGCCAAACACTTCTCCAAGATCGATCTTAGGTCAGGCTATCATCAGCTACGGGTCAAGGAGCAGGACATCGCTAAGACTGTCTTTCGTACCCGCTATGGCCACTACGAATTTGTAGTTATGCCATTTGGCCTGACAAATGCTCCATCAGTGTTCATGGATCTGATGAACAGAATCTTCCATGAATTTCTGGACAAGTTTGTCATTGTCTTCATCGATGACATTCTGATTTTCTCAAAGTCCAAGGAGGAACACGAAGACCATCTTCGTACAGTACTACAGATTCTTTGCCAGAAGCAGCTGTATGCTAAATTCTCCAAGTGTGAGTTCTGGTTAGACAAGGTGGCATTCTTAGGTCACATTGTATCAGCATAAGGAATCACTATGGATCCAGCGAAGGTTGAGGCCATTACTAAGTGGCCAAGGCCGACATCAGCGACGGAAGTCCGCCGTTTCTTAGGCTTAGCTGGCTATTACCGTAGGTTCATAGAGAACTTTTCCCGCCTAGCACTACCATTGACCAAACTGATTCGGAAAGGGGAGAAATTCGTCTGGACTGAAGATCGAGAGAAGAGCTTTGAAGACCTGAAGCAGAAGCTAGTATCTGCACCTATTCTTACTCTACCATCTGGTACGGGTGGATTTCAAATCTACAGCGATGCATCGGGGAAGGGACTTGGCTGTGTTCTCATGCAACATGGGAAAGTGATCGCGTACGCTTCACGGCAGCTTAAGCCTTATGAAGAAAATTACCCCACGCACGATCTGGAACTTGCTGCAGTCGTGTTTGCATTGAAGATATGGAGGCACTACTTATATGGAGAATCATGTGACATTTTCACGGACCACGAGAGCTTGAAGTATATCTTCACTCAGCGTGAATTGAACATGAGACAGAGGAGATGGTTAGAGCTGTTGAAGGATTATGACATTAATCTAAAGTATCATCCCGGAAAGGCAAATGTAGTAGCAGATGCTCTTAGCAGGAAATCCGGAATGATGAACGGCATTAAGATCGAAGAGGAAATCATCAGAGACTTGGAGCGACTAGACATCAAGATCATGGTACGTGGACAACACGGTTACTGGGATAATCTTAGAGTAGAACCCGAGTTTCTATCTAAGATCAAGGAAGCTTAGAAGGATGATGGAGAGATCTGGGCGATAGAACAGAATTTGGAGAAGCAGACAGAATTCAGAGTAGATGCAGATGGTATCGTATGGCAGGGCACGAGACTTTGTGTCCCTGATGACCAAGAACTCCGGGAAGCTTTGTTAGCTGAAGCTCATAGCTCCCCATTCTCAATACATCCTGGTTTGACTAAGATGTACCATGACATCAAGCAGTACTTTTGGTGGAGTGGTATGAAACAGGATGTGGCCACTTACGTCTCCAAATGTCTTACCTGCCAACAGGTTAAGATCGAGCATCAGCGATCTGGCGGTCTCCTTCAACGGTTAGATATTCTAGAGTGGAAGTGGGACAAAATCACCATGGATTTTGTTACCGGTCTTCCGCCTACCAAAAGGAAGCACGATGCAATTTGGGTTATCGTTGATCGACTTACCAAATCAGCTCATTTCTTACCAATCCGCAAGGAAGATCCGGTAAGTAAACTCGCAGATACGTATAGACGAGAGATAATGAGACTCCACGGTGCACCATCCAGCATCGTCTCAGACAGAGATCCTCGATTCACTTCGCGCTTTTGGAAAAGTTTGCAGAAAGCTTGGGGTACACAACTTAAGCTTAGCACGGCTTTTCATCCTCAAACGGACGGACAGTCGGAGCGAAACATTCAGACATTGGAAGATATGTTGAGGTCATGTGCGTTGGAATGGACGGGTGATTGGGACGAATACATCTGTTTGGTAGAGTTTGCATACAACAACAGCTGGAACGCAAGCATCAAATGTGCTCCATTTGAGATGTTGTATGGCAGAAAGTGTCGCGCCCCAATCTGCTCGGATCAGGTTGGTGAGCGAACACTCGAAGGACCGGAAATCATAGAGATGACCAATGAGAAGATCGCAGTAGCTAAGCAGAAAATTCAGGAGGCACGGTCACGTCAGAAGAGTTACGCCGATAAGCATCGTAGGGATTTACACTTTAACGTAGGAGATCACGTCTTCCTTAAGGTTTCTCCGGCACGTGGTGTTAGACGCTTCGGGATTAAAGGGAAGCTCAGTCCTCGTTTCATCGGACCGTTTGATATCATTGAACGAGTCGGTGAAGTATCTTACCGATTGGCGTTACCTCCGCAACTTTCGCATGTGCACAATGTGTTTCATGTGTCCTTACTCAGAGGTTACCAATATCATCCCCTTCACATGGTTCAGTATCCACTGGAACAGATACGTGAAGATCTCACTTTTATAAAAGAACCCGAACGAGTTCTTGACAGGCAAGAACGAGTCATGAGAAAGAAGACGATTCCATTCGTCAAAATTCTATGGAGGGATCATACCGAGCGGGAAGCCACTTGGGAAACGGAGGAGTCTATCCGGGCTTCTTACCCTCATTTCATATTTTGAATTCGGGTCTGTTCTTCTTTTCCAGTTTACTTTATCTATAATTCAGGGACGAATTATTCTTTTTAGGGGGGAAGAGTTGTAAAACCCGCATGCTTTTACCATGCATAGTACCCTTAGGATCGTACGTACTAGTTAAAACTTTCCTAATATAGCATGATTACGATTACGTGTTAGGAGTTTACGTATTACGTACGTGTTAGAACACGATATGTATTTTATATGTACGATCACGTAATAATTATTTAACAATAATTAATCACGGACATGCGATCATGAAATCATGAACGTAATTAAAACACGAACTATTATTAATTACGTATATATATTTATTACGAGCGTAATTAAATATAGTAGATCACGGTATTTACGTAACGAGAACATTTAAAACACGAACATAAATAAACACAAACGAGTAACTAAATAACGAGACACGGGAAAAGGTACGGGAACCCCATGTGGGGGTCCCTACCCGCGGCCAAACAAGGGCAATGGGCCAAGCCCATTGTCAAATTTACTAAAAGGATTATTTATTTTTTACACTACACAAAAACACTTTACAGAAGATTTCAAGAAAAAACCTAAAACCCTCTTTTCCTTGTTCTTTGTGCCACCACCCATAAATCACCATACAAGGTGATTCTTTGATCTTTGATCTTGAAGAATTGGTGATTAATCGTGTTTGTTCTTTGTTCTCTTGATCCACGAATTCGGTAAAACCTTTTTAAACCTTTTCTTTTAATTTAATCTTTTTATGAATTATGAACATGTGATGTTTATATAAAAACATAATAATTAATCATAGATCTAACATGTTTTGGTGATTAATTAAATCAAAGGGTTGTTTTAAGGGGTGTTTTGTTTTGGCCGCAGGTTGCAACCGAACCCGAGGGGGTTTCAGTTTGCCAAGCCGACCACCACCAAGACCATATTGTCTTGGTTGGTGTGTGTGGGTCCCACGGCAGCAAGGGGTACCCCGAGTTGGTTCGGGGTACGGTGTCGATTCATGTCCGGTTCATGTTTACTAGCCTAGATTCGGTTCATGGTTTATGTTAGTTTTTTTATGTTTATGAACTTATGTTAAAAATTAAATTAATAAATGATGTAATTAATTTAATAACATGACTTAGGTTATTTAATTATTAATGATCATGAAATTATTTTAACCTAAGTATTTATATATTTAAGACTTATAATTAATTAATTATTTTAAAACCATGGATATAATTAATTAATTAACATGACTTAGGTTATATTATTAACATATAATAATACATATTTTAACCTAAGTATTTAATATATTTAATTAAAAACATGTTATACTTTAGTTAAATATTGTAACCTATAGTTTAATTAAATTACATGAAATAATTATTAAACTATACATTATACCATATGACTTAGAAAATAATCATGGAAAACACTTAGGCTTATATACTTAGCTTATTTAACCAGCTTATTTCTAATTACGGAAACTTTCTATTTTTAGAAACTTAATTAAATAAGGCAGCTAATCTATTTAAGGAAACCAACTATTTTTAGAAACTTATTTATTTAAGGCAGCTAATCTATTTATGGAAACTTATTTAATTAAGGCAGCTAATCTATTTATGGAAACTTTCTATTTTTAGAAACTTATCTATTTTAAGCAGTAAATCTATTTTTTGGAAACTTTCTGTTTTTGGAAACTTTCTATTTTTGGAAACTTTCTATTTTTGGAAACTTTCTATTTTTGGAAACTTTATATTTTTGGTAACATTCTATTTTTGGAAACTTTCTATTTTTGGAAACTTTCTATTTTTGGAAACTTTCTATTTTTGGAAACTTTCTATTTTAGGAAACCTGCTATTTTTGGAAAGTTACTTATTATTACACAGTAAGTATAATAACACATGAAATACCAGAAATACTTAATCAGATTAAACAGAATATAAGATTTAACACAGTTTAAGGCTTTAAAACAGTAAAACATAGTAAGAACACATAAAATAATCTAAGACATGACATAAAACCAGCTATGTATTTAGTAAGCAAATACTTATTTATTTACGTATTTATGTAGCACTAGTGATTCGGAAGTAGGATTCTCGCAGTTCGTCTTTCTCGTTCACTGGACATAAGGTACGGATTCCCGTCCTTTCAGTATGGACATTCTTTCCTTATTAGGATTCCCCGTATGCAGCCAACTGTTTTCCCGTAGTATAAGTTACGTGTTTGATTGCTTATGTTTAATTAAGATTACCTATAGCCATATACATGCATGACCAGTTTCACCTAGTTATGGAGGTACCATAACCATAACATTAGAGGCACTGATGTTATGACTTCACCACGGCGGAGTGATTGCTCGTGGCGTCCCTTCAGCTTTTGGCCATTTATTTATATTTATCATGTGGGGCGTATGGGTGCATCCTAGTTACATATTTTTATTCAGGATTACATGGTGAATGTGGTGTGTGCCTTGCATCCTTCACAAGGAGCTGATCCCTCCTACCCAAAAACCAGTATATTAAATTAGAGGCAGCCCCTCTAATTTGCATGATGAGGTCACCCCTCCAATTATTCATGCACGGTGGATTTTCATGACCTATATTGGCTAATGGTAAAATATGACAAACAGTTTTTATAAAATAAACATAAGACTTTCAAACTATAAACCAGTTTTATTAAGACTTAACCAGTTACTCGGGACTTAGTTTTCTTCCGCTGTTATTATGTTATATGCTTATTCTCTTCATGCTTTATTGTACATCCGTGCACTGAGCGTATTTGCTCAGCCGTTTTCCTTTCTATGTTCCCAAAACGGCAGGTACTCAAGGACGCTCGTAGACACTAAGAGTACGTGCATATGGATTGGAAGCTGTCTAGCCTTCTTTACATTATGCATTTACTTTCTGTTGATACTTATGCTTTGGACAATGTTTAGTCCTTTTCCTTTATTATACTATGTTTGTGTGTGATGAGCTCTACTTTTGGACTACCGATGTTTGATTCTGGTATTTTCCTCTTTATGGTCAAGTAATGTTTAGATATTTTACCTTGTATGCTTTGATGACACGCCATAATTACTGTGATATTTCCATTTCCAAAATGGGGTGTTACAAAATTGGTCCTAACAACGTTTGGAAATAAAACTGTCAGCGTCCAAAAATAAAAATAATATAAAAGAAAAAGAACCTTAACTAAGTAATTTATCCTAGTGAAGATAACTTATAGACTGAAAATCACCATAGGGTGGGAAGCACTATCCAATCATGCACACTTGCTTAAGCAAGATAGATATAATTGTCATCAAGTGTCCCTTGCTAACCAAAATTCTTAACAATGAAGTTATCTTATAATATCCTTTGTAACTTCCCAGCTAAGCCCAATAAAAATCATACCCAAGTCTCCCAACATACCACATCCAATTCTAGGTCAAAAAGTCTTGGCAGCGTGCAAAGTCTATCAACTTTGCATGCTACAGTGCCTCACGATTTAGTAAAATAACTCGTACTCACCGGTGGACACAATCTAGAATTATGATAAGAGTATTAGAAGAATACCCAAAAAGTCCTAAAGGTTTCCTAAACCTCCCCTTAAAATATGATATACAAGTTGCCAAATAAAATACATGCACTAAAAATTTATGTCAAGATAGGAATATAAATATTCCAACCATCATCCATAAACTTGAACATGCTCCAAGTAAGCTCCAAAGATCCATAAGCAACTCTGTATCCAATTGTACAATGCTCATAATGCTTGCATAATTAGATCAAAAACCATAAAACTAACATATTGCTGTCAACGTCATTTTAACACTTGTCAGCGTTAAAATAACCTTTGTCAGTGTTAGACAAATAAAGTGGAAAACCTAATTTTGTACAAAGACCAATAACAATGCATATCCTATACATACTTTTACAATAAGTTCCAAAAACACATATTAGGTAAGATTGATCAAAAGGTTTAGTTAATAAATCTGCCACATTTTCTTCTGTGTCAACCCTATCTGTTTGTATTAAACCTTTTTCAAAACAATCTTTTATAAAATGATGTCTAATTTCTATGTGTTTTGTTTTAGAATGATGTACAGGATTTTTAATAATGCATAAAGTACTGTAATTGTCTACAAAAATCTTGGTATGCATAAAAGTATACCCATAATCCAACAGTTGGTTCTGAATCCATAGGACTTGTCCACAACAAGTAGCTGCAGCTACATATTCTACTTCAGTTGTAGAGTTGGCCACCACTGTTTGTTTATTGCATTGCCTAGATATTAATCTGCTCCCAAGAAATTGGCATCCACCAGTTGTGGATTTTCTATCAAACTTGTCACCTCCATAATTACTGTCTGAATAAGCAATAAGATCCAATGGAGAATCCTTTGGATACCATAATCCCAAGGTGGGATAGCACCTAAGGTATCTAAAAATCCTCTTGACAACATGAAGATGACACTCTTCGGGAGTTACTTGGTGATGTGCACATGCACACACAGCAAACATAATGTCAGGTCTAGAAGCTGTAAGATACATCAATGATCCAATCATTAACCTACAATGCCTAACATCCACCTCTTTTCCATCTCCAATCTTTCCCCAAGGGTGTTCCCTATCAATGGGTGTGCTAGCCCATTTTTCATGTGGAGAAAAACCAAACTTCTTCAAGATCTATGCTACATATTTGTCTTGAGAGATGAAGATACCATCTTCTTTCTGATGAACTTGTAACCCTAGAAAGAAGTTCATCTATCCCATTGCACTCATCTTGAATTTGTCTATCATGAGCTTGGAAAAGTCTTTACTCATCTTTGGACTTGAAGAGCCAAAGATGATATCATTCACATAGACCTGAACAAGTAAAAAGTCCTTACCAGGCTTCTTGGTAAACAAAGTCTGATCTATGGTGCCCCTTTTGAATCTATTTTCCACCAGATAGGTGGAAAATGTGCCATACCATGCTCTTGGGGCTTGATGAAGTCCATACATTGCTTTCTTCACTCTATACACCTTGTCTGGATGTTCTGAATCCTCAAAACCAGGAGTCTGCATTACATAAACCTCCTCTGTAATTATGCCATAAAGAAAAGCACTCTTCACATCCATTTGATAAACTGTGAAGCCCATGCAAGAAGCATAGGCTAGAAAAATCCTTATTGCTTCCATCCTTGCAACAGATGCAAAAAACTCTTCATAGTCTATCCCTTCCTCTTGTGTATAGCCTTGAGAAACTAAACGTGCCTTATTTCTAACCACAATTCCTCTCCCATCCTTTTTGTTTCTAAGAACCCATCTTGTCCCTATAGGTCTGACATATATGGGACAATCTACTAACTCCCAAACATCTTGAATAACAAATTGGTGAAGCTCATCCTGCATTGCTTCCACCCAACTTGGTTCTTTGAGAGCATCAAATATCTTCTTGGGTTCCTGTTGTGACAGAAAACAAGCAAACAAACATGCCTGAACAAGAGGGGTATTAACCTTCTTGTGGATATTGGCAATAAAACCTCCTTGATGCTGATGAGACCTTCTAGTTTGAACAGGAGACATCACATCACCAATGATTAGAGAAGAAGGTTGATTCTTGATGGTAGATTTATGTATTCCTCCTTCAATAATTGTGTTGTCTTCAATTTCAGTCTCCAAGTTGCCAATATCATCTTCAAATTCTCCTCCATCATCACCTGAATGAACCTCTTCATGAACTGCTGAAGGCTTACCTTGTTCAAAAACACTGGTAATACTTTGCTTTTGGCTAGGTATAAAATCTTATCGTCCGAATCCTTTCGAATTGAAAACCGGTCTTAAGTGCGACTCAATCGTCTTTTGGTGAATCAAGAGAATGGTTTGGTTTGGTTTTGATTATCTATTTTAAACTATAAGCAAGTAATAAGTGTCGTTGAGTAAAATGGAAGAATAAAGATTAATACTAAAATGACGAGTAAAAATAAAAGCTTGTAAACTTAAAGGTAACAATGGAAAAGTACTAGCACACTAAATAAAACTAACACTTGGAAACTTTCTAAAAATAAGAACTTAGTTGAAAAGTACTAAAAGAAAGTCAGATCGGAATTTAACAAAACAACTAAATCGGAATAAGCCAAAACAAGCCCAGATCGGAATGTATTCCGATCTGGTGGTCGGAATAAGGGAAGGGTACTGATTGGAATATCCACGAAATGGGGCAATCGGAATGTGGGACATAAGACTTGATCGGAATGTGGGACAAAAGACTACCAATCGGAAAGTTCAGTAAGGGATCAGATCGGAATACTTTAATACCAACCGTCGGAATGTGAAAGCCCTATTCCGATCACTATGATCGGAATATCAGGGGTGCAATCGGAAAAACTCAAAACCCTCTTCCGATTGATAAATCGGAAAGAGTGGTATGGGAGGCTGCTCGGAATGTTCAAATCGGAAAGGGGTTTGTACCCTTTCCGAAAATGGTGGGATTCGGGTAACAAGCAAGAAAATAAGCTATTAGGATGAGCTTATTCCCAAAACTATCACGAATCAAACTAAACGGGTCAAGTAAGCACTAATCTCAACTTATCTAACCTCAAAATAAACAAACTTTAAGATCAAACAATAAAAAACATGAACTTTATAAGGAAAACTTTTATAAGTAAACAAGCTAATCATAAAAATAAGCCAATAAGCACAAGAGTCTTAAAGCTTAATCAAATGAAAACTTATGAAATGATCAAAAGATTAACTTTTTAAGCACGAAATCACTAAGAACAACACGGATCTATTGAAATTCGCACCAAAAATCAATCTAAAATCAAAGAAAGGTAGAAGGAGATTAAGGATTAAAAGCTTAAAATGAAACTTGATTAATGAAAATAAGCAATACAAATGTTTAATCTTGAAAGATTAAGAGAGAAGATGAAATTTAGTGAGAGAAAGTTTAAGACTTTCTCTCTCTAAAACTAGAAAGAAAATAAAAAGTGAAAACTAAAAACTAACTAGCTAACGACCCTCCTAATGACTCATAGGAGGGTATTTATAGGGAAGGTGGAAGGAGTGCATGTGTTGCATCTTCTTTCTTGCTTTCTTCACGTTTTCTCGACTCGACTTTAATTCTTTGTCTTTGTCGTCTCGGGATTTGAACTTGTCTTTTAATTTTCTTCTTCTATTAGACTTAAGTTCTTCGACTTCGTTAAACTTCCGCCTTTAGACCTTTTCTTCGATAAATCTTCAGAATAGGCCTTGGACTTCCGTTCTTTTTGCACTCTTGATCTTTTGACTTCGTCTTTTCCCGTTTACTTCGATAAAAGCCTGTGAAAACCCGTGTTTTCTTCCTTTTTCATACTTTGGTCCTAAAACACAATAAAAACACAAACCACGCATAATTCCGACTTTTACGACATAAATCACACGTTTTGGTCTAGTTATTATTGGAAATAAGTGGTAAAAGGATAAGTGTTTTTACACTTATTAAATCCCCTACACTTGACCATTGCAATGCCCTCATGCAATGCATTAATTTTAAAGCACGGTTTACATTCTCCATCATAAATAACCCACCTTGGCCTTTATTAAATACTAAACATAAAAAAATAGAAACAAGTAAAGAAATTAAAAACTTACATTGGTTTTTGGCAGCCATGAACGTTTATCATCCTCAAGTTTTACGTTTCCCATACCAAGCTTAAAAACGAGATCATTGTTATTATAAGTTAGCAAACTATCACGAACTCATGTGGGCCAATTACTCACTTAGACTCCCTTATTCCTAGGAGTATCTCTTATATTTTATTTTTTGTCTTGAATGATCACGAGGATGCATTGTTTGACTTATTTCGATAGTTATTTAGTCCGAAAATAAGGTGAACGATTTAATCAATAGTTAGCTAAAGGACCAAATCTTTTAAAACTGCTTCTCGGGACCTCATAAAGTTCATATCTTGGCATAACTCGCTTCACGATTTGAGACCTTTCTCGGACCGATATTTGGCAGCGACTTCATACTTCGAATCTTTGAGAGACGTTCTTGAAATAATGGTCTTCTCTTCATAATAGGAATTTCTTCACTTGAAGTTTTGAGAGATTCTTCATCTTTGGACCACGACTTCTTCATTTTTCTCCAATCTTTATTTTGGACTTTGATATACAACGATCCGCCTCCTTTTAGGACTTGGATCTATTTATCCTCATACCTTGTTAGGGTCTTTTCGGATAGACTTCTCCATGACTTTTGGGGAGTTCTTGCTTTTCGTCGTGTGTCTCGATCCTTCATATTGATTTTCGATAAATGATTCTTCACATCACTTTTGGATCTTTAGCAACAAAATGTAGCCCTCATGCCTTGTTAGGGCCTTTTCGGACTCGCCAATCTTCGCATCCCGCTTCAATAAGTTATGCCTTGGCTATGAACTCTAATCCGTACCGAGCAACTTTTAAACGATCTGGGGCTAGAAGCTAAGTAACCTTTTAAATCGTACAACCTTATTTATTGCAGATAAATTTATTAACAAGCGGAGGGAGAATAGGCTTATAATTAATTCATATAAATTCACGAAAGAATACCGAACTTATAATTGAATCTATCATCTCTCGTTCTCCACAGTTTAAAATCTCAAGGAATGAGACTCGTGGATGCTTAGCCTATTAAATCAAAGTTTTGGGTTCTCAAGTCGCTTATAGGATCTTGCAAATTCTTAGACTTTTTCAAGTTTAGAATTCGCATTTTAAAGTTCCCTTGATAAATGACTCTCTAGGATCAATTATAGGAACTTGCGAAAATTTCTTGTTCTTAACCCGTGAGAGTTAAGACTTTCGTGTTTTATAGCTCCCTATATAAAAGCCTAGCAAAACTTGACTTAAACACGTTAAGGATACTAGCTAGAGTAAACTTAGATAAGTAAACTCGGGTTGAGTCAAAATGTTCACGACTAAGAAAAATCTAAACCACTTTATTGAAAATTTATTCTAGCAATGGAAGGAAACTAAACATGATAAAGGAAAATACAACTATACAACTAGGCCAAAATAGATTAAAAAATTTGAAAAATGACGAAAAATCGAATTTTCTGGTTAAAGTGAGGGCAAATTCATGGAAAAGACCACTTACTTCGATAGAAGTCCCCCCTACACTTGAGATAAACATTGTCCTCAATGTTTAAGCATGTGGGAGTAAACTCCCCTACACTTAGGACATTGTGCACTTTGTTCAAATCTTGCTAAGGAAAGGACAACTAAAGTGAATTCAATGTGAACATATAAAATATGAAATATTGAATCACAAGAGTTTAGGATAAAACCAGGAAGATGGGAACTCGGTAGCACGGTTCGTCAAAAGTCATCAAGAGGATCTTGGAAGCTTTAATCCCTGCATAGCACAAGAAACAAGACAACAAACACATACGGGGTTCCCCCCTACACTTATTACGGAAGCAGTAAAGGATAGATCACGGGTTGCCTCCCGAGAAGCGCTTGTTTTTGTTCACCGAGTCACGAGCCTGACTCGACCCAAATTCAATTCATGGGGAACGTGGTGAGGGATGGAATCATCTCGTGAGAGATGTCCTCACCAAAGTACAGCTTCAGACGCTGGCCATTCACCTTGAAATTGGGTCCATTCGGCTGAGAAAGCTCGATGGTCCCATATGGAAAGACTTTGGCGACGGTGAATGGACCAGACCAGCGGCTCTTCAACTTGCCAGAGAAGATCTTCAACCGAGAGTTAAAGAGTAAGACTTGATCACCAACGTGGAACTCTCGGTTCTTGATTTTTGCGTCATGAATGATCTTCGTCTTCTCCTTGTAGATCAACGAGTTCTCATAAGCTTCATTCCTCAGTTCATTTAGCTTGTTGAGTTGAATCTTGCGATGATCGCCGGCTTTGTTGATGTCGAAGTTAGCCCACTTCAAGGCCCAGTGCGCCTTATGTTCCAGCTCGATTGGGAGGTGGCAGGCTTTACCGTACACAAGACGATAAGGTGTACAACCGATCGGGGTCTTGTAAGCAGTACGGAAAGCCCACAGAGCATCATCTAACTTATCGGCCCACGCGGCACGATGCTTTCCCACAGTACGCTCCAAAATTCGCTTCAATCCACGGTTGGATATCTAGGCTTGCCCATTGGTTTGGGGATGATAAGCGGTGGAAAGACGGTGAGTGACACCATACTTAGCCATGACTCTTGCAAATTGATCATTGCAAAAATGAGTCCCGCGGTCACTGATGATAGCACGAGGAACGCCAAATCGAGCGAAAAGTTGCTTCAAAAATTTCACAACCACCCTCGCATCATTCGTAGGGATAGCCTTGGCTTCAACCCATTTAGAAACGTAGTCAACTGCGACGAGGATGTACTTGTTCCCTTTGGATGATGGAAATGGCCCCATAAAGTCGATGCCCCATACATCAAAGATTTCACATTCCTGTATGAAATTTTGTGGCATCTCATCCTTGTGTGTGATCTTACCTTGACGTTGGCAAGCATCACAATGCTTAACCATTTCGTGAGCATCACGATAAATGGTGGGCCAATAGAATCCAGAATCAAACACTTTCTTAGCGGTGTAGTTGGGACCAAAGTGACCACCGGTGGGTCCTTTGTGGCAAGCTTGGAGAATGTCAAAAGCTGCCGGTCCGTCAACACATCGACGAATGATCAGATCAGCACATTGTTTGAATAGAAAAGGGTCATCCCAAAAGTAAGTCTTAACATCATTCAAGAAGTTCTTCTTTTGTTGGGATGTTAACCCTTTGATGAGAATACCACCCGCTAAGTAGTTTGCAATGTCCGCAAACCACGGGGTGTCATCAAGATTGAGATTTATAGACATTAAGGTCTCAAGGGGGAAAGAGTCATTGATCTCTTTGTTCGGATGATCCCCTTGATATGGATCCTCAAGTTTGCTCAGATGATCCGCGGCCAGGTTTTTGGCTCCCTTTTTGTCACGAATTTCAATGTTGAATTCTTGAAGGAGTAAAACCCAGCGAAGAAGTCTTGGCTTAGAATCATGCTTTGTCATCAAGTACTTCAACGCGGAATGGTCCGTGTATACGATGGTGGGGGATAAAACAAGATAGGGGCGAAATTTCTCAAAAGCATAGACAACAGCTAAAAGCTCTTTTTCGGTTGTCGTATAATGCAATTGAGCCCCCGTCATTGTTTTGCTAGCATAGTGGATTGGTTGGAAGTGTTTATTCACTCGTTGGCCCAAAACCGCACCAATAGCAAAGTCGCTAGCATCGCACATCAATTCAAAAGGCAGCTCCCAATTAGGGGTAACCAAGACCGGTGCCTTAGTTAGCTTATCCTTAAGAAGATTGAAGGCTTCGAGACACTCTTTAGAAAAGATAAAAGGAGTATCTTTTTCCAAGAGGTGGGTCATCGGGCGAGCAATTTTAGAGAAATCCTGAATGAATCAACGATAGAAGCCCGCATGACCCAGAAAACTTCTCACGCCCTTCACAGTTGAAGGTGGAGGTAATTTGGCTATGACATCTACTTTAGCACGGTCGACTTCAAGACCGGCTTTAGAGATTTTGTGTCCAAGCACAATGCCTTCTTTTACCATAAAATGGCATTTTTCCCAACTCAGAACAAGGCGAGTGTCTTCGCACCGCTTAAGCATACGTTCCAAATTGGCAAGGCAAGAAGAGAAGGAATCCCCGAAGACCGAGAAATCATCCATGAAGACTTCCATGGTTTGTTCAACCATGTCATGGAAGATCTTCAACATGCACCTTTGGAAAGTCCCGGGGGCATTGCATAAGCCAAAAGGCATTCGTTTGTAAGCAAATGTGCCGTAGGGACAAGTGAATGTTGTCTTCTCTTGATCTTGGGGATCGATTGGTATTTGAAAATAACCCGAGAAACCATCAAGAAAGCAGTAATATTCATTACCCGCTAAACGTTCTAGCATTTGGTCCATAAAAGGTAGAGGGAAATGATCCTTTCTCGTGGCATCATTGAGTTTGCGGTAGTCTATACAAACTCTCCACCCAGTAACGAGACGGGTAGGAATCAACTCGTTGTTTGCATTGGGCACAACGGTGATTCCGCCTTTCTTAGGCACACAATGGACTGGACTAACCCATGGTGAATCCGAAATAGGGTAAATCATACCCGCATCAAGAAGTTTGATAACTTCTTTTTTGATGACTTCATGGATTTTAGGATCCACCCTTCGTTGGCTTTGAATTGTGGGCTTAAAGTCGTCCACCATGAGAATTTTATGTGTGCAGAAGTGAGGATCAATTCCACGGATGTCGGAGATTTTCCAAGCGATAGCTCGTTTCTGCTTCTTCAACACGGCGACAAGTCGGGCTTTTTCGTCTTCTTTTAGATCCTTTGCGATGATGATCGGTAACTTCTCGTTGTCTTCCAGGAAAACGTACTCAAGATGAGGAGGTAGGTCCTTAAGCTCAAGAGTAGGAGGATCCTCAATAGATGGTGTAACTAACGATGGATCATCATTAGTAACCTCTGTAGGAGAAGGAGGAGAAAATGGGTCCTCTTTGAGAAGTCTCTCAATAGTACGAATGTCTTCATCCCAATTGGTGGACAAATTATCATACTTAATATCGAGAGGACCCAAGCTAGCTTCGAAATCATCCAAGTCACTTTCGCCAAAAGGAGTCAATGCCGGAGCAATTGAGGCAACGGTCTCAACATTGGGTAGAGAAGAAAGAGTACTTTTGCAAGCATCATGAAAATGTTCTTCACAAGCCTCATCGAGAACATCAATAGCATTAACACTCTCATATGAATAAGGTTGCTTAGAAATCTTACCCATGTTGAAGACAATTTTATCGTCACCAACTCTCATGATTATTTCGCCCGCGGCTACATCAATAAGAGTGCGACCGGTCCTCAGGAATGGACGTCCAACGTTTAATGGAACACGAAGATCCATGTCGTAGTCAACGACAACAAAATCCGCCGGGAAGGTGAATTTGTCAACGCCAACAAAGACATCTTCGGCTATCCCCACTGGATAAGCAACCGTACGGTTGGCTAATTCCAAAGTCATTTTGGTGGGGACTAGCTCGGGGAGAGATAATTGCTTCCAAACACTTAAAGGTATTAAGTTTATACTGGCACCTAGATCGGCTAGGGCCATGCAATTCTCTACTCCCGGGAAGTTGCAAGGAATCAAGAAGCGACCCGGATCACCAAGTTTGGTGGGCAATTTTCTTAAGAGCACTGTAGAGCAGTTCTCATTAAGTTGGGTCTGAGCGATGTCAAGAAGCCTTTCCATATCACTTAGAAGATCTTTAAACATCTTAGCGTATTTGGGCATGTGAGCGAGAGCCTCGGCAAAAGAGATGTTAAAATTCAATTGTTTAAACATTTTGAGAAAGTTTGAAACCCGAATATCATCCTTGCTCTTTTGCTTCTCTTTCCTCAACCTTGAAGGATAAGGTATATTGGATGAAGAAGAAGGCTTTAGGGAAATAGGATCACTCACAACCACGGGTGGTGGGGAAATGGGGATAGAAGGTGAAGGAGGTGGGGAAAGTTGCTCTTTTTCCTTGTTCACAATCACGGGTGGAGGTGTAGGAAGCTCGGGTTCCATATAACCTTTTCCACTACGAGTGGTGATTGCTTTCATCTCCCCTCTTGGATTCGCAACGGTGTTACTCGGAAGAGTACCCGAAGAAGAGGGTTGATTACCTTGGATGAGCAAACCAATCATATCACGAAGGTGAACCGCTTGATTATTAAAAGAGTCTCTCATGTTTGCATTAATTTCATTGCTGTGTTTTGCCATATCATTCTTTAGCTCGGCTCGAATATCGTTCCCTTGTTTTGCCATTTCACCCTTCAAGTTGCGGACTTGACTCTGAAGATTCGTCACCATCTCCCGATTAGTCTTCATGAATGTCTCGACGTCTGAACTCACTGCCATCGGTTGATTGAGAGGTGGAGCTTGGTAAGCTTGAGAATTTCCTTGAGTTTGGTATGGGTTTCGTTGGGATTGATATTGATTGTTTGCACGAGGTTGGGATTGGTTGTTTTGGTTGTAGCTTTGTTGTTGGTTTTGGTTTGCAGGAGGGAAACCAGGTGGAGCAAGATAGTTGTTCGAATGATAACTTAGCAAGCCACGGTCTCCTTGCGGGCGGGCTTGATAGCCTCCCGTGGGATAAGTGCCGTAAGCTGCGTTAACGTTTTCAGAAAAATTGGCTTGGGTAGAAGGACAATCATTATAAGAATGAGGGCCACCACATGTGTCACATGAAATAGCAACGGCTTTAGCTTGTTGAAATTGGTTTGTGGCTATGGACATGAAATCCTTGTGCATACTCGCGATTTGTCGGGTAAGTTCGGATATCTCAGGATTGGAAGTAGTAGAAGAAACATTGACTCTCGAGTTAGATCTTGAAGATGCGGATGAATCCCAATTCTTGTGGTGAGTAGTCATGTTTTCGATCAACTCTCGACACTCCTCCGGTCTCCTTTTCATAGAGGTACCACCGGCGGCGGCATTGATCGTGTCACGATCACGAAAAGTGAGACCATTATAGAAGGTGTCAATGAGAGTGACGGGGAGCATATTGTGATTTGGACAATGGTCAATCAAATCATTGTATCGTTCCCAAGCATCGAAGAGCGATTCATCATTCTCTTGCATGAATCCACTTATTTGGTTACGAAGGCTAGTGACCATGGATGGGGGAAAGTAGCGCGATAAAAAGCGTTGAGTCATGTCATTCCACGTATGAATAGAATTCTTAGGAAGACGGTCAAACCATTTTTCGGCATGGTGAGAAAGCGAGTGGGGAAAGAGTTGAAGGCGAACGTCATCCATAGAAACACCGGGGCACTTCATGCTTTGGGTTATGGTAATGAATTTGTTGGATCATGTGATGCTTCAACGAAAACTCCTGAGCCGTGACGTGCATCGGCGCAATCGGGCCTCCGCGTCCGTTCATGGTGGGTTAACACAATTCCTCCATCGTCCGTAAATCAGGTAGGTGGACATTGTTGTTGTTGTTGTTATTATTATTCAAATTGGGTTGAGGTGGGTGATTATTGTTGTTATTAACACCAGCCATAGCTAAATCTTCACGAGTCTCGGGCTCAGAATAGTTCGAAGATCTAGTACGCATACACCTGCAGAAGAAAAATATATACAGAGAATATCTATATAATCTTTTTGGTGCAAAACCTTTTGGAAAAGAATTGCTTTTAATGAGTTTTCAATGTTTTTGTATTTTTGAAGAGTTTTATATTTTTTATGGATTTTTGAAAATTTTTGGAGCAAGGAAAATAACATTCAAAGAACGGATCCCAAAATTCAATGCGTCTCTCACTAGAAACCGTTTATCGTAACGAAAAGAGCCGGCAGCGGCGCCATTTAATACTTCGCTTTTGGCTAGGTATAAAATCTTATCGTCCGAATCCTTTCGAATTGAAAACCGGTCTTAAGTGCGACTCAATCGTCTTTTGGTGAATCAAGAGAATGGTTTGGTTTTGTTTTGATTATCTATTTTAAACTATAAGCAAGTAATAAGTGTCGTTGAGTAAAATGGAAGAATAAAGATTAATACTAAAATGACGAGTAAAAATAAAAGCTTGTAAACTTAAAGGTAACAATGGAAAAGTACTAGCACACTAAATAAAACTAACACTTGGAAACTTTCTAAAAATAAGAACTTAGTTGAAAAGTACTAAAAGAAAGTAAGATCGGAATTTAACAAAACAACTAAATCGGAATAAGCCAAAACAAGCCCAGATCGGAATGTATTCCGATCTGGTGGTCAGAATATGGGAAGGGTACTGATCGGAATATCCACGAAATGGGGAAATCGGAATGTGGGACATAAGACTTGATCGGAATGTGGGACAAAAGACTACCAATCGAAAAGTTCAGTAAGGGATCAGATCGGAATACTTTAATACCAACCGTCGGAATGTGAAAGCCCTATTCCGATCACTATGATCGGAATATCAGGGGTGCAATCGGAAAAACTCAAAACCCTCTTCCGATTGATAAATCGGAAAGAGTGGTATGGGAGGCTGCTCGGAATGTTCAAATCGGAAAGGGGTTTGTACCCTTTTCCGAAAATGGTAGGATTCGGGTAAAAAGCAAGAAAATAAGCTATTAGGATGAGCTTATTCCCAAAACTATCACGAATCAAACTAAACGGGTCAAATAAGCACTAATCTCAACTTATCTAACCTCAAAATAAGCAAACTTTAAGATCAAACAATAAAAAACATGAACTTTATAAGGAAAACTTTTATAAGTAAACAAGCTAATCATAAAAATAAGCCAATAAGCACAAGAGTCTTAAAGCTTAATCAAATGAAAACTTATGAAATGATCAAAAGATTAACTTTTTAAGCACGAAATCATTAAGAACAACACGGATCTATTGAAATTCGCACCAAAAATCAATCTAAAATCAAAGAAAGGTAGAAGGAGATTAAGGATTAAAAGCTTAAAATGAAACTTGATTAATGAAAATAAGCAATACAAATGTTTAATCTTGAAAGATTAAGAGAGAAGATGAAATTTAGTGAGAGAAAGTTTAATACTTTCTCTCTCTAAAACTAGAAAGAAAATAAAAAGTGAAAACTAAAAACTAACTAGCTAACCACCCTCCTAATGACTATTAGGAGGGTATTTATAGGGAAGGTGGAAGGAGTGCATGTGTTGCATCTTCTTTCTTGCTTTCTTCAGGTTTTCTCGACTCGACTTTAATTCTTTGTCTTTGTCGTCTCGGGATTTGAACTTGTCTTTTAATTTTCTTCTTCTATTAGACTTAAGTTCTTCGACTTCGTTAAACTTCCGCCTTTAGACCTTTTCTTCGATAAATCTTCAGAATAGGCCATGGACTTCCGTTCTTTTTGCACTCTTGATCTTTTGACTTCGTCTTTTCCCGTTTCCTTCGATAAAAGCCCATGAAAACCCGTGTTTTCTTCCTTTTTCATACTTTGGTCCTAAAACACAATAAAAACACAAACCACACATAATTCCGACTTTTACGACATAAATCACACGTTTTGGTCTAGTTATTATTGGAAATAAGTGGTAAAAGGATAAGTGTTTTTACACTTATTAACTGGAAGAGAATAAATGGTCAAAATAGTTGTCAACGCCTGAACTAGGTCTGTCGACATTTAAGCCATCAACGCCTAAATTTGGCCTGTCAGCGCCAGATTTTCCTTTGTCAGCGCTTGAAGATTCATGCATGTTTTTATCAATAGCTTTCTCTTGTGGACCATCCTTTGCCTTTCCAGCAGCAACAGCAGCAGCAAATCCATCTGTCCAAATAGGAATGGTAACATACTTAAGTATGGGAGCTGATTTGTCTGCATGTGATCCTACTTCCTTATCAACCTGTATACCTGAAATTTCAACAACTGGTTCTTCCACAACATTTGAATTCACTTTCACAATGTCTGGATTAGTAACATGCATATAATTCAAAGTTCTAGACAAAGGTTCTAAGTCAAAGAGCCAATTTGGTTCACTCTCAGGATCACTAGGTTTACTTTCTAAAAACCTAACATGTACTTTTTCAAGTATACGTTTTTCTTTCTTAATGTAAACCCTATATCCTCTACTCTGCACTGAATAACCCATAAAATAGCCATCATCACCTTTAGCACTAAACTTTCCTAAGGCATCACTAGTATCAAGAACAACTACATGACATCCAAAGGGTTTAAGAAAACCAATATTAGGTTTCCTATTCCAAAATAGCTCATAAGGTGTCTTATTGTAGATTTTGTTGATCAATGCCCTATTCTGAACATAACAGGCTGTATTCACAGCCTCAGCCCAAAATGCAATGGGAAAGTGAGCATCAGCGAACATTGTCCTAGCTTCTTCTATGAGTGTTCTATTCTTCCTTTCATCCACCCCATTTTGTTGTGGGGTTCTAGCTACACTAAATTGCCTAGTAATCTCTTTCTTGACACAGAAGTCATCTAACAACTTATTTCTAAACTCACCACTATTATCACTTCTAAGTATCTTAACCTCATTCCCAGTATTTTTCTCCATTTGGGTAATAAAGTCAATCAAAACTGTAGCAATTTCACTTTTCAAAGCCAAAAAGAAAGTCCAAGTAAATCTAGAAAAATCATCATTTATGACAAAACAAAAAGATTTACCATTTAAACTCTCTATATTAGTTGGACCAAACAAGTCCATATGCAGCAAGTGAAGTGGTTTAGAACTAGAATGCACAAGTTTAGACTTAAAGGAGACTTTGTGCTGCTTGCCTTTAAGGCATGCAACACAAGAGTGGTCATTGTGGAAAGCCTTTTCAGGCAAACCATCAACTAAACCATGTCTCACAAGTCTATTTATGTTCTTAAAATTTATTTGCCCTAACCTTCTGTGCCAAAGATTACTCTCATCAACTGAAGCCTTAGCATATAGACATGACAGATTATTATTCATCCTAATTCCATTAAGATTCACATTATATTATGCCTAGGTGTTCTATAATCAATGAATTTCTCATCAGGTATTTTAAAATCTTTGCTTAACACCAAGCATTTAGTATCAGTGAAAAGAACCTTATTTTTGTTATCATAAACTTGTGATACACTAAACAGATTATAATCAAGTTCTTTTACCAGAAACACGTTTTCAAAACGTAATTTGTTGGTGATAAGAGTGCCTTTGCCAGTGATGGTTCCATATCATCCTCTAAAGTACACTTTGTCACCATCTTTAATGGGGGTAAAGTTTGTCAGATAATCTTCCTTCCCCGTCATGTGCCTAGAGCATCCACTATCCCAATAGCCATGATCATTTACCTGCTTTTGAATGCCCTGCACATAAAGAAAACGAATTAGTTTTCTTTGGGATCCCAAGCCTGAGCAGACTTGGATTCATTTGGTTGTTCAACAAGAACAGACTTAGTCCTTATAACAACCCCTTGTTCATCCCTTTTAGGATTGAACACCCAGTTAACCCCAATTGGTTTAGTTATGACCTTTGAAATATAATGACATATGTTACAGATCATAGAAATCCCATCTGAATTAGGGTTTTGGTCTTGTTTGGGTCTCCAAGTTAAGCTTGAAGAAGCTTTAGACCCATTTCCCTTTGGTTGCAAGTATTTGGCATTACATGGTCTAACAACGTTGGAAACATTCCTGTCAATGTTAAAAATTTTCTTGACAACGCTGAGATTGCACTTGTCTGCGCCAAAGCTAGGGTTTGCTACAGGAACCATTGTCTGTTAGACCACATATTTGTCTTTTCAAAAGGTCTTTGTCCATAAGTATTAGACCCTTTAGTAAAGTATGGAGCTGGTCTAATGACTTGTGGACTTTGTTGGACAAAAGGTCTGGGTTTGACCATGGTTGACTTTCTATCAGCGTTGACTTTTGAAGCATTGACACACTTATAAGCCAAATGTGAAAAACTCCCACAAGTATAACAAGCTTTTCTAGACATAACTCTAGGTCTAGATGAAAAGAAACCTGTCCCATTATCACTAACTTGACTTTTTGGTGACCTAGGTTTTCTATACATTTCTGCATATTTAATACTAGATTTTCTATCAACGTTTGAGCCAAGATCAACAGTCTTCCAGTAGTAGGGTTGGTCACTTTTATGGGTGTAGACTCATTTGGGCTTTCACTAAGCATTTAACAAAAAAAAGTGGGATTGGCTTTCTTCCATTGGTCCAAGTCAGTCAATTTCTGCTTATATTCCTCTACTGGAGTAAGAACTCTTGGTGGAGAATAAATTCCTTTTCTTGGAGTTCTGGTATACCAGTCCTAGACAAATCCTTTCTAAGGACGCCATAGAAGTTCCCAGCAGGTGGTGGAACACCAGCATACTCTTTCATTCCAATCCCAGTCATATCCCTAGAGTCTCTTCGTTCACTAACACATTTTTCTAGGGTTTGAGAAGCTTTATCAAATCTTTGAATCTTAAGACCTACATTATCTTTGTTTTTAATGGCCTCATCTAACTTTATCTTGTATAACACCTTTGGATCTCTCCAAGATGTCCCTAATGTCAATACTAGCATTGAGGTCACGAGTCAAAACATTGATTTGATCTTTTAGATCAAGCTCCATTTTCTTATATTCAGCCACAGTCTTTTTAGTTTGAACAAGTGCAAGTTGATAATTAGATAACTTGCATTTTTCATCAAAAACATCTTATTTTAACTTTAAAATTTCTTTGTTAAGTTTTTTAGTGTTTAAACGACAACCTTTACTACAAAATGCATCATCGTATACCTCATTATCTGATGAAGATGAAGAATGTGCCATGAGAGCATAGTGAACATGCTCTTCTTCTTCCTTCTGTGCAATCAAGGCCTTATTCTCTTCCACATCTTTGGCTAAAAAGCTCCAGTCCCAGCCAACACCATCAATTTCTTGCATGGCAACCATAGCTTTTGTATCTTCAACCTTGATGATTTGTCTTGAAGGCTTTCCAGCATCAGATCTTCTTGGAGATCTGCACTCTCTCATAAAGTGACCCATTCTATGGCAATTGTAGCACTCAACTTTGGATTTATGAAACCCAACAGTTTCTTTAGCATTAAAGGTCATCTTCTTCCTTAATCTCATATTCCATCTATTGGCCCTTATGCATGCAAGTGCCATATTCCACTTTATGTCCATCTCCTATAAATGCTCATCACTGATTTGCTCAAGGTCCTCATATGTAATCACGGAACTATTGGGCAATGAAGCAATGTATGCACACACTATATCTAGATCAATACAGCAGGCCTAATCCTTGGTGAGTCAACATTGTATGTGTCAGCGTCTGAATGTGGGGTGCTGACAAAGCTTGATCTAACATTGACACAAGGTGATCCAGTAATGGGGTGCACGTATGATTCCCTTTGATCAAATTGACCTTTACTATGTGAAAAGAAGGCCATGTTTCCATTGGTAGATTTGCTTCCTTGTTCCAAAAGGATTTCATTCTCTACAATCTTTAGTTTATTGTAGACGTCATCAAAAGTGGAACTTTTGTGAGCATTAGTAGCAATTATAGACCTTGCTTCAATCTTCCATGCATCACCAAGACTTTTAAGGAAAGTGGTAATGATATCAGCATCATCATGTATTGTACCCATAAATGACAATTTGCTTGTGATGTCAAGAAGTCTGCTTCTCACCCCACTTAGTTTTTCATTGGGAAGAGCTTTGAACACAGCATACTCATGCAGGAGTTGCTTCTTTTTCTCTGAGGCAGTATCATCATTACCATCATAAGTGTCTTGAAGGGCTGCCTAAAGCTCTTCCGCAGACTCAAAACCTCTATACTTGTGCTAATTGGCTGGTCCCAAAGAAAGTTTGAGAATGCTTAGAGTTTTCATGTCGTTCCTTCTCTTTGCAATGTCCTCAGTTGAGACAGCTCTCCCATCTGTAGGTTGTTCTTTTCGATCCGCTTCACTTGAGCCTGGAGTTGATCTTAAAGTAATAGCAACCTGAATCTTCGCAGCCTTATCGAATGTGTTTCTATATTCAATAATTTCCCATAGGGTGTGGTCATGGATTTGAAGGTACTGCTCAAAATTGAACTTCCATAGTTCAAAGTTGTCAGGGTCTAACATGGGGATTTTTAGGTTATGGCTTGAGGAGGAGGTCAACTCTGGAGTAGACATGTTGTCTGGTTTTTAGGATTTCTTGAAATTAGGGTTTTTGGCGATTTAGGGTTTTTAGGGTTTTGTGTTCTTTAGATCAAAGTTCCTCAACAAGCTCTGATACCACTTGTTGATCTCAAACTTAGATCTATTAGCTTTGTGTTAACGAGATTGAATCAAGACTAACACTTAGAGAAACTTTGTTGTATATGAGAAAATCTAAGTATTATGAGGAATTAATACTTAGAACAAGAACACACAAACAAAATAAACCAAACTTTCACTTTGATTGATTAATCGAACTTACGTACAATGAAAGTATAAAACATATACTGAACTAAAGCCAAAGGCCTCCTTTTATAGATTAAGGAACCTTGTACAAGAGTCTACGTATCAGCTATGTTAGGCAAAGATAAACATAGCAAATACATTGTCGAACATATCTTTACTAGAAACATAAAACGTGTAGACTAAGTATCCTATCAGTGTTTGACTTCTTCTCATCAACGCTTGACTTCTTCTTGTCAACACTTGATCTGACAACACTTGATTTCTTCCTATCAATGTCCAATTTCCTCTTGTCAGCGTCTAAGTGTCTTGGCTTCTTTTTATTCCCAACAGCAAGAAGATGGAAGTTGGGGTTAAATTGTCGGCTGAGGAAGGAGCAATGCTTGATGACACTGATGATGAAGCCTCCGATCAAGAACTTGAAGCACATTACTCGTACATGGCAAAGGTTGAAGAAGTTCTCAACGTCACTGAAGATGACAATGGTCCTATCTTTGATACTGAGCCAATCGATAAGGTACACACTGAAGAGGAATATAATGTGTTTGGTAATATTCATGAGCCTTCTGAGCTACCCAAAGCCATTAATGACACATGTATGATGGAAACTGTTGATAGCAATAAAATACACGATTTTTGGCTAAGTATAAAATCTTATAATCCGAATCTTTTCGAATTGACTATTGGTTCAAAGTGCGACTCAATTGTTCTTGGTGGAATAATAAATGGTTTGGTTGATTATCTTTTTTAAACTAATAGCAAATAAATGTAAATGTCGTTGAGTAAATTAAAAGCTTTAAAGATTAAACTAAAGTAACGCGTAAAAAGTAAATGCTTGAAAACTTAAAGGCAAGATTAGGAAAATTACTTGAACACTTAATAAATCTAGAACTTGGAAACTTTGCAAAAACAAGAAACTAAACCATCGGAAAATTGCCAAATCGGAATCTGATCGGAATATAGGTCGGAAAGAAGGCTGATCGGAATGCAAACAAGACCCCTCGTCGGAATAATGAAATCGGAATGAGGCAATCGGAATACTAGAACTTGAGTCAAATCGGAATGTCTAGAAAAACACCCAATCGGAATGTCACAAAATGGATCCAGATCGGAATCCAAACTCCATAATCCGATCAACACGATCGGAATATTAAGTTGCTCAAATCGGAATGGGTTAAAACCCTAATCCGATCTATTGATCGGAATAAGGGGAGGGGGTGCAGTCGGAATGTACCAATCGGAAAAGGGTTTAATACCTTTTCCGATTTATGTGGGATTCGAGAATAAGCAAAGGTGATAAGCTATTTTGATAAGCTAATCACCAAAACTAGAATGAATCTATAATGAAAAGGACTCAATAAGCACAAATAACAACTTTTTCAACTTAAATAAGCAATCTTATAAATCAAACTATAAAAAGATGAACTTTTTAAGAAAACTTTTAAAAGTAAATAAGCTAAAAGAAGCGAATAAGCCAATAAGCACAAGAATCTTAAAGCTTAATCGTATGAAAGCTTAAGTAACTATAAAAAGATTAACTTTTTGAGCACGAAAACATTAAGAACAACACAGATCAAATGTAATTCGCACCAAAACTAAACTAAAATCAAAGAAAGGTAGAAATAGATGAAAGATTAAAAGCTTAACTTGAACTTGATTAATGAAATTCAAATACAAAAGGCTTAATCTTGAAAGATTAAAAGAAAGAAAGATGAAAACTTAGTGAGAGAAAGTTGAGAACTTCCTCTCTCTAAAAACTAGAAAGAAAAGTGAAAAATGAAACTAACTACTAAAACTAACCACCCTCCTAATGTGTATTAGGAGAGTATTTATAGGGAAAAATGGGAAGGAGTGCATGTGTTGCCTCTTCTTTCTTTCTTTCTTCACGTTTTCTCGACTCGATTTAATTCTTTGTCTTTTCTCGACGTCGTCTCGGGATTTGAACTTGTCTTGATAGATTTCTTCTTTAATTTAGACTCGAGTTCTTCGACTTCATTAAACTTCCGTCTTTAGACTTTTTCTTCGATAAATCTTCAGAATAGGCCTTGGACTTCCGTTCTTTTTGCACTCTTGATCTTTTGACTTCGTCTTTTCCCGTTTTCTTCGATAAAAGCCCGTGAAAGCCCGTGTTTTCTTCCTTTTTCATCTTTTGGTCCTAAAACACAATAAAAACACAAACCACGCATAATTCCGACTTTTACGACATAAATTACACGTTTTGGTCTTGTTATTATTGGAAATAAGTGGTAAAAGGATAAGTGTTTTCACACTTATTAAATCCCCTACACTTGACCATTGCAATGCCCTTATGCAATGCATTAATTTTAAAGCACGGTTTACATTTTCCATCATAAATAACCCACCTTGGCCTTTATTAAATACTAAACATTTAAGGAAAGTAAAAAGATAAAAACAAGTAAAGAAATCAAAGACTTACATTGGGTTTTGGCAGCCATGAACATTTATCATCCTCAAGTTTCACGTTCCCCATACCAAGCTTAAAAATGAGATCATTGTTATTATAAGTTAGCAAACTAACACGAATTCATGTGGGCCAATTATTCACTTAGACTCCCTTATTCCTAGGTGTATCTCTTATATTTTATTTTTGTCTTGAATGATCACGAGGATGCATTGTTTGACTTATTTCGATAGTTATTTAGTCCGAAAATAAAGTGAACGATTTGATCAATAGTTAGCTAAAGGACAAAATCTTTTAAAACTGCTTCTCGGGACCTCATAAAGTTCATATCTTGGCATAAATCGCTTCACAGTTTGAGACCTTTCTCGGACCGATATTTGGCAGCGACTTCATACCTCAAATCTTTGAGAGACGTTCTTGAAATTATGGTCTTCTCTTCATAATAGGAATTTCTTCACTTGAAGTTTTGAGAGATTCTTCATCTTTGGACCATGACTTCTTCATTTTTCTCCAATCTTTATTTTGGACTTTGATATACAACGATCCGCCTCCTTTTAGGACTTGGATCTATTTATCCTCATACCTTGTTAGGGCCTTTTTGGATAGACTTCTCCATGATCTTTTGGGGAGTATTTGCTTTTCGTCGTGTGTCTCGATCCTTCATATTGATTTTCGATAAATGATTCTTCACATCACTTTTGGATCTTTTAGCAACAAACTGTAGCCCTCATGCCTTGTTAGGGCCTTTTCGGACTCGCCAATCTTCGCATCCCGCTTGAATAAGTTATGCCTTGGCTATGAACTCTAATTAATACCGGGCAACTTTTAAACGATCTTGGGCTAGAAGCTAAGTAACTTTTCAAATCGTACAACCTTATTTATTGAAGATAAATTTATTAACAAGCGATGGGAGAATAGGCTCATAATTAACTCACATAAATTCACGAAAGAGTACCGAACTTATAATTGACTCTATCATCTCTCGTCCTCCACAGTTTAAAATCTCAAGGAATGAGACTCGTGGATGCTTAGCCTATTAAATCAAAGTTTTGGGTTTTCGAGTCATCTATAGGATCTTGCAAACTCTTAGACTTTTTCAAGTTTAGAAATCGCATTTTAAAGTTCCCTTGATAAACAACTCTCTAGGATCATTTATAGGAACTTGCGAAAAGTTCTTGTTTTAACCCGTGAGAGTTAAGACTTTCGCGTTTTATAGCTCCCTATATAAAAGCCTAAGCAAAACTTGACTTAAACACGTTAAGGATACTAGCTAGACCAAAATTAGATAAGTAAACTCGGGTTGAGTCAAAATGTTCACGACTTTGAAAAATTTAAAACCACTTTATTGAAAATTTATTCTAGCAAGGAAAGAAAATTACAACTATACAACTAGGCCAAAATAGATAAAAAATTTTGAAAAATGTCGAAAAATCAAATTTTCCGGTTAAAATGAGGACAAATACAAGGAAAAGACCAGTTACTTCGATAGAAGTCCCCCCTACACTTGAGATAACATTTTCCTCAATGTTTAAGCATGTGGGAGTAAAATCCCCTACACTTATGACATTGTGCATTTTGTGTAAATGTTGCTAAGGAAAGGACAACTAAAGTGAATTCAATGTGAACATATAAAATATGAAATATTGAATCACAAGAGTTTAGGATAGAACCGGGAAGATGGGAACACGGTATCACGGTTCGTCAAAAGTCATCAAGGTGCTATTTGAAGCTTGAATCCCTGCACAAGATAAGAAACAAGACAACAAACACATACGGGGCTCCCCCTACACTTATTATGAAAGCAGTAAAGGATAGAACACGGGTTACCTCCCGAGAAGCGCTTGTTTTTTATAACCGAGTCACGAGCCTAACTCGACCCAAAATTAGTTCATGGGAAACGTGGTGAGGGATGGAATCATCTCATGCGAGATGTCCTCACCAAAGTACAACTTCAAACGCTGGCCATTCACCTTGAAATTGGGCCCATTTGGCTGAGAAAGCTCAATGGTCCCATATGGAAAGACTTTGGCGACGGTGAATGGACCAGACCAGCGGCTCTTCAACTTGCCAGAGAAGATCTTCAACCGAGAGTTAATAAGTAAGACTTGATCACCAACGTTGAACTCTCGGTTCTTAATCCTTGCGTCATGAATGATATTGGTCTTCTCCTTGTAGATCAGTGAGTTCTCGTAAGATTCATTCCTCAGTTCGTTGAGCTCGTTGATTTGAATCTTGCGAAGATCACCGGCTTTGTTGATGTCGAAGTTAGCCCACTTCAAGGCCCAGTACGCCTTATGTTCCAGCTCGATGGGGATGTGGCACGCTTTCCCGTACACAAGACGATAAGGAGTACAACCAATCGGGGTCTTATAAGCTGTACGGAAAGCCCACAGAGCATCATCTAACTTATCGGCCCACGCGGCGCGATGCTCTCCCACAGTACGCTCCAAAATTCGCTTCAATCCACGGTTGGAAATCTCGGCTTGACCATTGGTTTGGGGATGATAAGAGGTGGAAAGACGATGATTGACACCGTACTTAGCCATTAATCTTGCAAATTGATCATTGCAAAAATGAGTCCCGCGATCATTGATAATAGCACGAGGAACGCCGAATCGAGCAAAGAGCTGCTTCAAAAAGTTCACAACCACCCTTGCATCGTTCGTAGGGAGAGCCTTAGCTTCAACCCATTTAGAAACGTAGTCAACGGCGACGAGGATGTACTTGTTCCCTTTGGATGATGGAAATGGCCCCATAAAGTCGATGCCCCATACATCAAAGATTTCACATTCTTGTATGAAATTTTGAGGCATCTCATCTTTATGTGTGATCTTGCCTTGTCTTTGGCAAGCATCACAATGTTTAACCATATCGTGAGCGTCACGATAAATGGTGGGCCAATAGAACCCAGAGTCGAATACTTTCTTCGCGGTGTAATTGGGACCAAAGTGACCACCTATGGGTCCTTTATGGCAAGCGTCAAGGATTTGTACCGCTGCCGGCCCATCAACACATCGACGAATAATCAGATCCGCACATTGTTTGAAAAGGTAAGGGACGTCCCAAAAATAATGTTCAATATCCTTAAAGAACTTTTTCTTTTGTTGGGACGTGAACCCTTCCTTGAGAATCCCACCCGCTACGTAGTTTGCAATGTTCGCAAACCACGGGGTGTCATCGAGATTAGAGTTGATAGACATTAAGGCCTCAAGGGGAAAAGAGTCATTGATCTCTTTGTTCGGATGATCCCTTGATAAGGATCCTCAAGTCTACTGAGATGATCCGTGGCTAGGTTTTCAGCTCCCTTTTTGTCACGAATTTCAATGTTGAATTCTTGAAGGAGCAAAACCCAACGAAGAAGTCTTGGCTTAGAATCTTGCTTAGTCATCAAGTACTTCAACGCGGAATGATCGGTATACACGATGCTGGTAGAAAGGACAAGATAGGGGCAGAATTTTTCAAAAGCATACACTACAGCTAGAAGCTCTTTTTCGGTAGTGGTATAATGCAATTGAGCCCCCGTCATTGTCTTGCTAGCATAATGGATTGGTTGGAAGTGTTTGTTCACTCTTTGGACCAAAACCACTCAAATAGCAAAGTCGCTAGCATCACACATCAACTCAAAAGGTAGCTCCCAATTAGGGGTAACCAAGACCGGTGCCTTAGTTAGCTTATCCTTGAGAAGATTGAAGGCTTCAAGACACTCTTTGGAAAAGATGAAAGGAGTATCTTTTTCCAAGAGGTGGGTCATCGGGCGAGCGATTTTAGAAAAATCCTGAATGAAACGACGATAGAAGCCCACATGACCCAGAAAACTTCTCACACCCTTCACGGTTGAAGGTGGAGGCAATTTAGCAATAACATCGACTTTAGCACGATCCACTTCAAGACCGGCTTTGGAGATTTTGTGTCCTAGCACGATGCCCTATTTTACCATGAAATGGCATTTTTCCCAGTTTAGAACAAGGCGAGTGTCTTCACACCGCTTAAGCATACGTTCTAAATTGGCAAGGCAAGCAGAGAAAGAATCGCCATAAACCGAGAAATCATCCATGAAGACTTCCATAGTTTCTTCAACCATGTCATGGAAGATAGCCATCATACACCTTTGGAAAGTCCCAGGAGCATTGCATAAGCCGAAAGGCATTCTTTTGTAGGCAAATGTTCCATAAGGACAAGTGAATGTGGTTTTCTCTTGGTCTTTGGATCGATGGGAATTTGAAAATACCCGGAGAAACCGTCTAAAAAGTAGTAATAGTCATTACCCGCTAGACGTTCAAGCATTTGGTCCATGAAAGGAAGGGGAAAATGATCCTTTCTCTTAGCATCATTGAGTTTGCGGTAGTCTATACAAACTCTCCACCCTGTAATGAGACGAGTAGGAATCAACTCGTTGTTTTCATTGGGAACAACGGTGATTCTGCCTTTCTTAGGCACACAATGGACGGGACTAACCCATGGTGAATCCGAGATAGGATAGATCATTCCCGCATCAAGAAGTTTGATAACCTCTTTTTTGATTACGTCATGGATCTTAGGATTCACCCTTCTTTGGCTTTGAATAGTTGGTTTGAAGTCGTCCTCCATGAGAATTTTGTGTGTGCAGAAGTGAGGATCAATTCCACGAATATCGGAGATTTTCCATGCAATAGCTTTCTTGTGATTCTTCAGCACGACGATAAGTCGGGATTTTTCTTCTTCTTTCAAGTCCTTAGCGATGATGACCGGTAACGTCTTGTTGTCTTCCAGGAAAACGTACTCGAGATGAGATGGAAGATCCTTAAGCTCTAAATCTGGAGGATTTTCGATGGACGGCGTAGTCAACTTCGGATCATCGGTAGAGATATCCTTAGGAGATGGTGGAGAAGGATGGTCCTCATTGAGAAGTTTCTCAATGGTACGAATGTCTTCATCCCAATCGGTGGGAGAACCATAATACTTAAGATCGAGAGGACCCAATCTAGCTTCAAAATCATCTAAGTCACTTTCTCCAAAAGGAGTCAATGACGGAGGAATTGAGGCAACGGTCTCAACATTGGGTAAAGAAGAAGAACCACTTTTACAAGCGTCTTTGAAATGTTCTTCATAAGCCTCATCAATAACATCAATGAAATTAACACTCTCGTTTTCCGAAGGCTGCTTAGAAAGTTTACCCATGTTGAAGACGATTTTATCGTCACCAACTCTCATGATTAATTCGCCCGCGGCTACATCAATGAGAGTGCGACCGGTCCTCAGTAATGGACGTCCAACGATTAGTGGAACACGGGGGTCCATCTCGTAGTCAACGACAACAAAATCCGTCGGGAAGGTGAATTTGTCAACGCCAACGAAGACGTCTTCGGCTATCCCCACTGGACAAGCAACCGTACGGTTAGCTAATTCCAAAGTCATTCGTGTGGGGACTAGCTCGGGGAGAGATAATTGCTTCCAAACACTTAATGGCATTAAGTTTATACTGGCACCTAGATCGGCTAGGGCCATGCAATTCTCTACTCCCGGGAAGTTGCAAGGAATCAAGAAACGATCCACATCACCAAGCTTGGTTGGCAATTTCCTTAAGAGCACTGCGGAGCAGTTCTCATTAAGTTGGGTCTGAGCAATATCGAGAAGTTTCTCCTTATCACTGAGAAGATCTTTAAACATTTTAGCGTATTTGGGCATGTGAGCGAGAGCCTCGGCAAAGGAGATATTGAAATTCAGTTGTTTGAACATTTTAAGAAAATTCGAAACCTGAATATCATCCTTGTTCTTCAATTTCTCTTTCCGCAACCTCGAAGGATAAGGTATATTGGGTTGAGATGAAGGCTTTGGGATAGAATTCGCACTCACATCCTTGGGTGGAAGAGGGGTAGAAGTAGAAGGTGGTGGAATAGGAGATGTAGAAGTTGGAGGAATAGAAGTTGGAGGATTCAGAGAAGGAGACTCGTTTTCCTTTGTCACAATCACCGGTGTAGGTGTAGGAAGCTCGGGTTCCTTTAAACCTTTTCCACTACTAGTGGTGATTGCTTTCATCTCCCCTCTTGGATTAGCAACGGTGTTACTCGGAAGAGAACCCGACCCAGAGGCTTGATTACTAGGGAAGAAACTAACCATCATATTCCTCAAGTCATTCGTTTGACTTGCAAAAGTGTTTCGCATATCAGCTCGAAGATCATTCCCTTGCTTCACCATATATGCTTTCATGTTGGCCATTTCCCGCTGAAGATTTTGCACGATCACATCGTTCGTCCTCATGTAGGTTTCAACATCTTGGTGTAAGGCTGTGGGTTGGTTGAGAGGAGGAGCATGGTAGGCGGGTGGTTGATAAGCAGGTTGTTGGTAAACTTGGTTGTTTCGTTGAGGTGGATATGGGTTTTTTTGGTTTGGATATTGATTTGGAGCACGAGGTTGATTTTGATTGTTGCGATTGAGGTTGTTTGGATTTTGTGGGGGAAAACCAGGTGGTGAAACAAAGTTGTTTGAGCGATAGCTGAGCAAGTTGTGGTCACCTTGAGGACGTGCTTGATAGCTTCCTGTAGCATAGGTACCGTTGGCGGCATACACATTTTCCGGATTGTCGTGAGTTGATGGACAATCGGTGTATGAGTGAGATCCCCCGCATATATCACAAGATTGGCTCAAAACATTAGCTTGGGCATTGAATTGTTTGGCATTGTTGGCAGTTTGTAAAGCAAGCGATTCCACAAGCGAAGTAAGCTTATCAATTCGTTTGTCGGACTCACTAGAACTAGCACTTGCTACATTAGTTCTAACACTCTTGGTTTGAACTCTAGATTTGTTCTCAATAATATCCCAAGCAGCATTAGAAGATTTAACCAAAATATTACCCCCTGAGGCACTGTTTAGTGAATCTTGGTCATTCATGCTCAAACCATTGTAAAAAGTATTGATTTGATGTACTTTTGTTAAACCATGTTGTGGACACTTTCTTAAAAGTTCCTTAAAACGGTCCCAAGATTCACTAAAAGACTCACCGTACTTTTGTTCAAAGGTAATTATTTCATTCCGCAAAGCGGTAGTACGTGAGGATGGGAAAAAGTAGTTGATAAACTTGGTCTCTAAATCCGTCCACGTAAGAATACTTTGTGGCGGTTCCTTATCAAGCCAATTACGGGCTTGTCCCTCTAAAGAGAAAGGAAAAAGTTGCAAGCGAATCACTTCTTGTGATACCCCATTGTACTTAACCGTATTGGTAAGCTGAAGAAACCTTTTAATGTGGTCATGAGGATCATCAAGTGAGCGGCCTAAAAAGGGTTGAGCAGAGACCATTTGTATAAAGCCAGATTTGAGTTCAAAGTTGTTGGCTCCAATCTCAGGGATGACAATTGCATCGGTGTTGCCTTCTACGTGCGATTGCAAAAGCTCGATCATTGGTTGATTGTCCATGGTGACAATTGGTTGAGTAATGACTTCGGCTTGAGCTACTCTCTTCTTACGAGCACGAGTACGCATGCACACCTACAAAAGGATTAGAAAAATAGAAAGGAAGTATTTTTGGTTTTTATGGTTTTTCATATTTTTTTTGTATTTTTGAAGATTTTATATTTTTTAGGATTTTTGAAATTTTTAAAGCAAGGAAAATAACGTTCAACGATGAACGGATCCCAAAATCCAACGTGTCTCTCACTAAAAACCTTTAATCTTAACGAAAAGAGCGGCAGCGGCGCCATTTAATACACGATTTTTGGCTAAGTATAAAATCTTATCGTCCAAATCTTTTCGAATTGACTATTGGTTCAAAGTGCGACTCAATTGTTCTTGGTGGAATAATAAATGGTTTGGTTGATTATCTATTTTAAACTAATAGCAAATAAATGTAAATGTCGTTGAGTAAAGTAAAAGCTTTAAAGATTAAACTAAAGTAACGCGTAAAAAGTAAATGCTTGAAAACTTAAAGACAAGATTAGGAAAATT
Source organism: Glebionis coronaria (assembly GCA_025667525.1). Taxonomy (NCBI): domain Eukaryota; kingdom Viridiplantae; phylum Streptophyta; class Magnoliopsida; order Asterales; family Asteraceae; genus Glebionis; species Glebionis coronaria. The sequence goes on from CM046874.1 coordinate 652,064,628, forward strand.
ATTTGAACACTTAATCAATCTAGAACTTGGAAACTTTGCAAAAACAAGAAACTAAACCATCGGAAAATTGCCAAATCGGAATCTGATCGGAATATAGGTCGGAAAGAAGGCTGATCGGAATGCAAACAAGACCCCTCGTTGGAATAATGAAATCGGAATGAGGCAATCGGAATACTAGAACTTGAGTCAAACCGGAATGTCTAGAAAAACACCCAATCGGAATGTCACAAAATGGATCCAGATCGGAATCCAAACTCCCTAATCCGATCAACACGATCGGAATAATAAGGTGCTCAAATCGGAATGGGTTAAAACCCTAATCCGATCTATTGATCGGACTAAGGGGAGGGGGTGCAGTCGGAATGTACCAATCGAAAAAGGGTTTAATACCTTTTCTGATTTATGTGGGATTCGAGAATAAGCAAAGGTGATAAGCTATTTTGATAAGCTAATCACCAAAAATAGAACGAATCTATAATGAGAAGGACTCAATAAGCACAAATAACAACTTTTTCAACTTAAATAAGCAATCTTATAAATCAAACTATAAAAAGATGAACTTTTTAAGAAAACTTTTAAAAGTAAATAAGCTAAAAGAAGCGAATAAGCCAATAAGCACAAGAATCTTAAAGCTTAATCGTATGAAAGCTTAAGTAACTATAAAAAGATTAACTTTTTGAGCACGAAAACATTAAGAACAACACGGATCAAATGTAATTCGCACCAAAAGTAAACTAAAATCAAAGAAAGGTAGAAAGAGATGAAAGATTAAAAGCTTAACTTGAACTTGATTAATGAAATTTAAATACAAAAGGCTTAATCTTGAAAGATTAAAAGAAAGAAAGATGAAAACTTAGTGAGAGAAAGTTGAGAACTTTCTCTCTCTAAAAACTAGAAAGAAAAGTGAAAAATGAAACTAACTACTAAAAACTAACCACCCTCCTAATGTGTATTAGGAGGGTATTTATAGGGAAAAATGGGAAGGAGTGCATGTGTTGCCTCTTCTTTCTTTCTTTCTTCACGTTTTCTCGACTCGATTTAATTCTTTGTCTATTCTCGACGTCGTCTCGGGATTTGAACTTGTCTTGATAATTTTCTTCTTTAATTTAGACTCGAGTTCTTCAACTTCATTAAACTTCCGTCTTTAGACTTTTCTTCGATAAATCTTCAGAATAGGCCTTGGACTTCCGTTCTTTTTTGCACTCTTGATCTTTTGACTTCGTCTTTTCCCGTTTTCTTCGATAAAAGCCCGTGAAAGCCCGTGTTTTCTTCCTTTTTCATCTTTTGGTCCTAAAACACAATAAAAACACAAACCACGCATAATTCCGACTTTTACGACATAAATTACACGTTTTGGTCTTGTTATTATTGGAAATAAGTGGTAAAAGGATAAGTGTTTTCACACTTATTACAATACCAAACCCGATTCATCAAACATGTGCAGTAATGAGTCTGAGGATGATCAACATGCAAATGAATATGATGATGACGAGGAGCGTATTGTGCTTGCTAACTTAATTGCTTCTTTACAAAAATATGTCAAAGAAACTAGAAAAAGTCAAAAGCAATTAAAGAAGGCAAACGCTACGCTCACTCAAAATTTTGAAGAATGCAAAGCTGCTCTAGTTAAATCTAGTGAGACCATTGATAGCTACAGAGCTCAGCTTCTTCAAAAGACCAATGAGATTGAGGGGTACAAAGGGTGTTTAATTAACGTCAAAAAGGACGATTATCAACAGAAATATAACGAAACTCTTAAGCTTCTAGAACAAGAGAAACGTAACTAAAACACCTCTTTGAGTACTGAACTCACAAAATGTATTTTGCTACCACTAAAGTCAATGAGCTAACTCAAGTAAATGGTTTTCTTCAAGAGGATAAAACTAAACTTGTTAATGAAAAGAAAGCTGTGGTTGAAAAGATGAAAAAGGATTTCAAAACTACAAGCGAATGACATCGACAAAATGGTAGAACTTGAAACTCAAATTGATTTTTACAAGAAAATTGTTTACAAAACTAATCAATCAATTCAAACCATGAGAATGTTGTCACCTCATTCGTTTTTCAAGGATATACCTAGTTTTGCAAATCCTAAGTACCTTGAGCAAGCTCAATCTGAAAATCAGCACTTATATCTTGATGAGTCCCAATGGACCGATCTTGATTGTCTTGTTGTTAGGCCCGATAGTGAAGAGATAAACAATTTGGAAGAAGAGAGTAGACCAAAAGTTAATAAAGAATTTGTTAAACCATATAATTATGCTTATGAAAACAGTCTTTATGGTCTTTTTAAACCACAAACACAGAAAACTCGTGAGCAAATATTTTTCGAATGTGAACAAATAAGAATTAAGTAGAGACAAGCTTTTGCCACTAAGAAAACTAATGTTTCAAAATTTATTGACTACTTGTCATATAAAGCTTCTGTAAGCAAGAGTAAGCAAGCACTTAGTATTCTCAAGAGTAACATTGAAAATTTCAAAAAGGTTGTTGACGATGACTGGAAAAAACCTGAACTTTCGAAAGGAGACAAAGAATTTCCTCACGATATAACTGTACTTGTGAAAAGTATTTTGATTCCGCTTGCGGAAAGAACGCAAAAACATATTTTGGAATTTGAAACACTAATTAAGCAAGAAATGTTTGATGATTTGAAATATGTGGAATCTCATGAACAAGAAGTGAACGACCATCAACCTGAAAGAGGCGAGTTTTCTATAGCATATGATCTACTCTTACACGAATGTCTCTCAAAAGATATTATGTGTGTTTATGTTACATCTTATGCTGATACTGATGAATATTCTGATGTTGCATGCAAATATCTTGATCAAGTTAAAGAATGTGAACGTCTTGAAACTGAGCTTTCGAATAAAGTTGACCAAAAAGAGTTTTCGTTACTTCAACATAGATATGATTATCTTCAAAAACATTGTCACTCACTTGAACTTGCTTTGCAAAAGAAAGTTGGCAGCTTTTCAAATGATACACCTTTGGAAGTAAAATTATCTGAGTCATGTCGATTACTAAACGAAAAAAGTCTTGATATTTCGGATTTGAAAGCTCAGTTACAAGAAAAAGACATAGCAATAGCAGAGTTGAAGAAACTCGTTGCTAAGATGGGTGGGAAATTTGTGCCTGGCGTTAAGAAACCTGTTGTTAGACAACCAAATGCCTCTAAAGTGAATAGATCCTCTATCTTGGGAAAACCATCTGCTTTCTTAAATTCTTCGTTTGCAAAACCTGTGTTTGCCCCCATGATGGATGGAAAGGAAATGTTACCACATACTCAACCCATAAGGAATATTGTAGCACCAAGCGTTAAGCACAATAATGTGATTAAACCAGGGATGTATAGAATGACCACTAAAACCACAAACAAAGTTAGTCAATCGCCTCAGACTTCTAGAAACACTAATATTCGTGTGTCTTCTACTATAGGAGTATTCTCCACTGCTAGTGTTAGCCGGCCTCAGCTTAAGAGCACTCAAGTGAATGATAAGGTCTGGAAACACAAGAGTCAAGGGAAGATGAAGGAAGTAGAAGAATACCCTAGGAATTTGAATGTTTTTAAGAATAAAAAGTCTGTAATTGCGTGTAATGACGATTTGAATGTTTTGAATGATTTGAATGCTTTGAATATTAAATTTGTTTGTGTCAAATGTGGAAAATGTGCTAATGCTAATCATTCTATGTGTGCTATGAATAATTTCAAAGGCGTAGATACTAGAACTACGAAGCAAGTTGCGATGCCTATTAGTTCTAGTAAACCCAAACGCAAAGTGAACCATTCTGGTGCTACCCCCACTAAGAAAAGTAATGCATCATACTCCACCACTAAGAACCCTAGAAGCAGAATTACAGAATTATATGAGTCTGCTAGCAAGTCTTGGAAATGGTGGTTTGCTATTCAATGTCCTCCGGGATATAAATGGATGCCTAAAGTTAGGACAGAAAATGTGACAACGAGTGTTAGTATGCCTTTAAATGTTGCTAAGTACACTAATGATTCTACAATCACAACTACTGTGGTATCCAATTTAGAAAATGCTCCATCGTGTTCTAACTCTTCTGCAGGTGATACAAATAATTCTCTTCATACTGAATTCCGGATGCACGAAGCCATGACGGGGAATCTCAAGCTTGTAATTAAATTCGTGGAGAAGTTCTTTGATTGTGGTAAAATACGACCTTTTAGGAAAAAGGCGTAAAAGCGGTAAGTATTAAGTGATGATTTAGGAAAACCAAGCACTAATGACCCATTGAAGTTCCAAGTTCGTTTCCCAAGGAGGTATATGTGTGTGAATAATTCTTAATTGGTTTGAGATTAATATTTGAAAGAAGGGGATGAGAAAATAGGATGACGAAGACGTGAAATTAATTACTACTACGACTACACGTAAAACCGTAAAATAAGCTAAAATAAAAATTAATTCTAAAAATTACCAAAAATTTACCAAAAATTAAAAAAAATAAACTAAGAGTTTACCAATGATCAAAACTTTTTCAAACCTTTTAATTAATTAAATATTTAATTTTTAAATGCTAATTAAAGCCCTAAAAATCAAATTAATTATCAAAAAGCCCAAATAAAGATTTTTCAATTGGTAAACCTCTAAAATGACCTAAAAAGATTAAAAACTATTTTTAGAAATTTTTAAACTAATAAAAACTATTTAAAATGATTTAAAAACTATTAAAACTTAAAATAATTATAAAAATTAATCTAAAAGTGATAAAATTAATCTAAAACTTGCAAAAATCCTATTTTAATGTATTTAAGCCAAGAAAAATATAAAAAGTGCAAAAATGTGAAATTTGAAAAATAATATTAAAATAATATTAAAAATCCAAACATTATAAAAAATTCTAAAAACTTGCAAACTAGTTTATTTTGACCTAATTAAACAAAAAATGAAAGTGAAATGACCAGAATACCCCTTTTGGGCCCTCAAATGGGCCAAAACCCAAAACAGTCAAGCTTATTGGGCTTTTTAGCCCAAAAAGTCAAAATAAGCCCAAAAGACTTGGAAAAGCACTATCTGACTCAAAATTCAATTCTAAACACAAAAATCTGAAGGCCCAAAAGCTGAAAGTGAGCTTATCACAGCTTAATGATCAAACAGCTTATCCTTATTGGGCCATTAAGCCCATTAAGCAATAAGCTAATGCCATAAGCTCTAATTTGACACACAACCTTCTTTTGGGATACTAAAGAGATCTGTAAAAAGAAATTTCGAAAAAGCACACTCAATAAGCCAGAAATAAGCAAAGTACAAATCCACTAAAAGACAAAATAGTCGGGTTTGAGATTTAGGGCACCTCGGGACTTGATTCGACTTGCAAAATGTCACAAATGACTTCAATAAGCCAAAACAATCAACCAAAATTCAATAAGCGAAACCAATAAGCTGGAATAAGCCAATAAGCACTTATGAAAAAGTCAATTAAGTTGGTTTTCTAGTCAAACCCTAAAGTCAACCCACCAAATGCTCCAGTATGAACAAATGGGTCAAATAATGAGCACCTATTACAAAATCCAAGTTGTTGCTGGTTAAAATAAGCTAGAATAGCTTATTGATAAGCTGAACACCAAAATACACTAGCAGGGGGAACTTTCAGTAGGAACTGGTTCCCACTGCCTTGACTATTTGACCAAGCTTTTTAGAGAGATTCTGTATGTTTTATTGGAAGACAAGGGCACCCAAGTGATCAGTTAATCACAAGGAGTCACAATCAAGCACAAAAACACACTTTGGTTCACTCAATAAGCACAGAAAAATCAAACAATGCTCAGATCTAGCACAGACATGGAATATAAGCTGTTATGAACACTTAAGCAGTTTTAAGCAAGAATAAGCACTCCAAATTCAACAAGATGCATACACAAGCTATATAAACTATGATTAAGCACAAACAAACTTAAATCAATCACTGAAACAAGGTATGGAACAAAATCAAAGCAGATTATACTTGCTGTTATGAACTTCAAATACACATGCACACTTTGCTGATCTAGTTGACCACAAATCCAATTTCAAGCCTCAAATCCTACTTCCCTGGTGTAACTAACCAGGTTTAATCACTTGTTAGCCTAGTCTATGATTAGATCTAGGTGTCCCTTAAACCACAGCCAATTTCAACAAGTAAATCTGATTTTATAGCACTATGTTGGATTTAGGTGTTTCAAACCACAAAACTTGCAAATAGATGACCAAGTATATCAGTTAAACAGATACCAACAATCCACAACACAAAACAACTACTCAACTTTCCACAAAACCTGCATATGCAGTTAACCCAAACACCCCTTAATTATCTTATTTTACAAATTTTCAAAGGATATTTAAGATTTAACCCACAAATCAAGTTAATAACAACTCAATAACATCAAACAAGCCCAGATAAACAAGATCCAATCATAAGAACATAGATTCAACAACAATCATACAAAAATCACAAATATTCAGAAAAATTAAGAAAAATTGAAAAGGGAGAGGGATGCAAACCTCCAAGACCTACATCCAGGCCCTGGATTGTTTGAGCTGAGGTACTAGCAAAACAAGTACCAGCTTCCAAGCTGCTAAGATGAACAAACAATAAAGTGAGATCAAAAACAGATTTAACCTTTGATTTATGAAAACAAGTGTTTTAATTCTTAAAACCTTTTCTCAAAACCAACAAAACATTTAAGTGGAACTCAGATTTCAGCTAATCAGACACCAAACTTTTATAAATAACAAATGAGAATTCAAAATTTTCAGAAATTCAAACTTTATTTCATAAAAAGGAATTACAATGAAATTAGCTAATATCTGGAACAAAGGGACTCTCACAGGTTGAGGTCTCCTTTTATAGGCAAATGCATACGAAACACTATTCATAAACCCTAGAACTAAAATTCCTAAATTATCCTTGGGAATCTTCTAGGCTTGTTGCCAGCTTGCTTGGGTGAATCAGGGACATTTATTTGGTACTTGGTGAGTAAGGAAAAGCTTTGGTTCGTTGATCTTGCCATGTCATGATCTTATGCCAGGTGTCGTCATGTGAGTGGAGATGGGGGTATCTTTCTGGTAGTGGGGATTGAGGTTTTTGGTGTGGGATGTGATTGACATGATGTGAATTACACGTGGGAACAATCAATTTCATTTTCCCCTTTGTTTTCTTCTTTTTAATCCTGGGTAAAAAGGGGTGTTCTTCATGGTAAAATCGCTACAGTAAGTGTTACCCGCGTTTTTAGGAGTTTGAACTTTAAACTTGGCATGTCTGGTCCTTTGTTTTTGGGAAAACAGGCATAACATGTTTTTCAGCTTAAATAAACGAATCCCTTTGTTGTTGAAGTTATGAAGTTCACACTTTTGCCCCAAAACTTTGGCAAAAGTGTTTCATGGGTTGTTTTTGACATTTTTCCATAATTGAGGGACTGATTTTGGACTTTATTGATCTTCAAAGGTCTTCAATAGATGTTTGCCTTTATGAGGGACCATAATTGACGATGTTGAATAGTTGAGGGACTAATCTTGCCATTTCTTCAAAGTTGAAGGACCTTTTTGCAATTTTGACAAACTTAAGGGACCAAACTTGTAATTATGAATTCACAAGGGTTTTAAGTGTCATTTCTTCATTGTTTGAGGATCAATCTTGCACATCTTCAATTCTTCAAGGGTAAATCTTGGATAATTCATGAACTAGGGCCCGGTTCTTTGTACGGCTTCGTTTCTCGTGTCCGTTTTTCTTTGTTTCTTGTGATCTTTTGTCTTTTTTCACGATATCCATACCTAAAATACACAAGTAAACAAACACAAGCATATATATGGTATTTTATGACATTTTTATGCATTTAAAGCCCGAAAAGAACGATGAGATCATGTATAAGTGCCATCTCATCACTCCCCCATACTAAGCCATTGTTGTGCCCTCACGCAATGCTAGAATAAAGTATCTAAGCATCACCAAAATTCAATTTTATTAACCTTTATGGAAAAGTAAAAGACTTGCAACAATACTACGAAGATGTGTAAAGACATAATGTATGATTTTCATCACGAATGTGACTTTTAGGGTCAAAGAATAGAAACAAGTAAATGTCCCTTAGAGTAAATTTCGTCATCCTTGATTGTCATACATTCCATGCTAAGTGCAAAAACGAGATCATTGTTGGTACAAGTCACAATGCTAACACTACTCATACATCCAAATTGTGTAATACTTTTTCTCCCCGCAATCCTAGTTATTATAAAAGGAAATGGGTTACTAGCATTTTTTAACTAATTTTCATGGATCACAAGTGATTCATATTGACTTATTTGAGTAGTTATTAGTCCGAAAGCAAAGTAGCACGATTTAATCGATAGTTAGCCGAAGGACAAAATCTTTTAAAACGGCTTCTCGTGTATCTCCTTAAGTTCATATCTTGGCATAACTCGTTTAACGATTTGAGACCTTTCTCAGACCGATATTTGGCATGTACTTCATACTTCAAATCTTAGGAAGACGTTCTTGAAATTATGGTCTTCTCTTCATATATTTGGAATTTCTTCACTTGACGTTTTTGAGAGATTCTTCATATTAGGACCACGACTTCGTCATTTTTCTTCAAATCTTTGGATAGACTTTCTCCATGATCTTTAGGGAGTAATTGCTTTTCGTCGCGTGTCTCGATCCTTCATATTGATTTAGGAATAATGATACTTCACATCATCTTGGATCTTTAGCAACAAAATAGAGCTCCTCATGCCTTGTTAGGGCCTTTTTGGATCTTCACCAATCTTCGCATCCCGCTTCAATAAGTTATGCCTTGGCTATGAACTCTATTCAACCCCGAGAAACTTTTAAACGATCTTGAGCTAGAGGCTAAGTAACCTTTCAAATCGTACGACCTTACTTATTGCAATTATTTTTATTCCTAATGCATTGATCTTATGGGAAGAAAAAGCCACAATTAAAAACATATGAGTTTTTGAAAGAACATTTTCATGTTCTACGTTTAGCATGATCACTTGTCTAACTCTATCACCTCTCGTTCTTCACTATATAAAGACCTTTAATTAAAGAGACTCGTGAATACTTAGCCATGGAAGTCAAAATTAAGCCAAATTTGGATTAGCTTTCATTAAGACTATATTAAATCAAAGTTTTGGGTTTTCAAGCCACCTATAGGACCTTGCACTTTCTTGGACTTTTTCAAGTTTAGAGAATGCATTTTATAGTTCCCTTGATAAGTGACTTTCTAGGATCAATTATAGGAACTTGCGAAAAGTTCTTGTTCTTAACCCGAATGAGCTAAGACTTTCGCGTTTTAAAGTTCCCTATATAAAAGTCTAGCAAAACTTGAATTGAGCGGGTTAAGGAATGTAAATGGCTCCAAATGCCCATAAAGTAAAAAATTAGCTCTTATTCTACCCACCGGAAAATATACATTTGTGTCTTAAAAACACTTATGAAAACTAAGAAAAATTTTAAAATTTGGCCATTTTTAGCCTTATTAGCAACAAAACATTGAAAGTTGGAAAACGTGAGGGCGTAGCAAAGCAAGAATCTATTCACCCCCCCCCCCCATACTAAAAGTAAACATTGTCCTTAATGTTTCGAGTCTAAAGGTGGAGCACCCCCATACTAGAGACGAAGAATCGAATGCTTAGGATCTAGCATGGAAAGGGTGATCAACAATATATCTAAAGCCGTTTATTAATTATGCTAAGAGATAATTGTTAGAACAACAAAGGATATGTCAATGGATTCGTGAAAAACTTCTTCAAGCAAATGATGGAGGCTCACGTAAACGAACATGAGAGTCTTCAATCGTAAATGATGATGGTTTAGATAACACGATCACAAACAACCACGATACAACGAGTTGGAAGGGTACACATCCCCTCTAATTAGTTATTAGTAAGCATAAAAGGATAAGCATGGGATCTCCCCCACGAGGAACCTCGTTTTTGATTACTGAGTCATGAGCTCGACTCGATCCCCTCAATGATAATTATCATTGGGGAAGGTGACTTGGTCGAGGTCAACCATTGAAGGAATTTCCCCACCAAAGTAGTGCTTAAGCCTATGTCCATTCACCTTGAAGTTAAGACCATCATCTTGAGCTAGCTCGATGGTCCCATAAGGAAACACTTGTGTAACGGTGAAAGGACCCGACCAACGAGATTTCAATTTCCCTGAACATATCTTAAGTCTAGAGTTAAAAAGTAACACTTGATCACCAACGTTAAAAACCCCGTTTTTAATCTTTGCATCATGAAACTTTTTAGTCTTTTCTTTGAAAATTAATGAATTTTCATAAGCATTGTCTCTTAGTTCATCCAATTCATTCAATTGTATTTTCCGGTGATCTCCCGCGGTCTTTAAGTCAAAGTTTGCATGCTTAAGGGCCCAATATGCCTTGTGCTCCAATTCAATGGGCAAATGAGAATTCTTCCCATAGACTAACTAATAAGGAGTACAACCGATAGGTGTCTTATAAGCGGTCCTAAAGGCCCATAAAGCATCATCGAGTTTGTCGGACCATGAAGCACGGTTTTCTCCAATCGACCTCTCTAAAATCCTCTTCAAAGCTCGGTTCGAAACCTCGACTTGCCCACTCGTTTGCGGGTGATAAGCCGTAGAAAGACGATGAGTAACTCCATATTTCTTTAAGACCTTCACGAATTGGTCATTACAAAAATAGGTTCCACGATCACTTATAATAGCACGAGGGGTTCCGAACCGAGAGAATAGTTGCTTCAAAAACTTCACTACCATACGAGCATCATTAGTAGGTAAAGCCTTAGCTTCCACCCACTTAGAAAGGTAGTCCACCGCGACGAGGATATACTTGTTACCATGAGACGATGGGAACGGCCCCATAAAGTCTATGCCCCAAATGTCGAAAATCTCACACACTTGAATTATGTTTTGCGGCATTTCATCAAGTTGAGACGATTTTCTTTGACGTTGGCACGAATCACACGACTTCACAAGTGCGTGTGCATCACGATAGATAGAAGGCCAAAAGAAGCCGGCATCGAACACTTTCTTAGCCGTGAGATTAGCACCGTGGTGACCACCCGTGGGTCCCTCGTGACAAGCTCTAAGGATATTAGAAGCTTCAACACCAAAAACACAACGTCGAACGAGTTGATCCGCACAAACCCGAAAGAGATAAGGGTCGTCCCAAAAATAGAACATGACGTCACGAAAGAATTTTCGCTTTTGTTTTGTTGTCATACCCTTGATTATGAAATTGCCCGCATGGTAATTTGCAATGTCGGCAAACCATGGGGTGGTGTCTTTAGAATTCACTACACCGAGAGTCTCGAGGGGAAATGTTTTGGTGATTTCCTTGTTCTCGAAAACATCTTTGTGAGGATCTTCTAGACGAGAGAGATGATCGGCCGCTAGATTCTCGGCTCCTTTTTTGTCAAGCACGGTGACATCAAATTCTTGGAGGAGGAGCATCCAACGAAGCAATCTCGGCTTAGCATCTTGCTTAGCTAAGAGATACTTGATAGCCGAATGGTCGGTATACACGATGCTTTTAGTTAAGACGAGACAAGGTCGGAATTTCTCAAAAGCATAGACCACGGCGAGGAATTCCTTTTCCGTTGTGGTGTACTTTAATTGAGCCTCGGTCATCGTCTTAATAGCATAATGGATAGGACAGAAATGCTTTTCATAACGTTGCCCTAAGACGGCCCCTATAGCATAATCACTTGCATCGCACATGATTTCAAAGGGTAATTCCCAATTAGGAGCAACAAGAATGGGAGCTTCGGTAAGTTTCCTTTTGAGAGTTTCGAAAGCTCTAACACAATCCTCATTGAAATTAAAAGGAGCATCCTTCTCGAGAAGGTGTGTCATAGGTCGAGAGATTTTCGAAAAGACTTTGATGAAACGACGATAAAAGCCCGCGTGGCCTAGGAAACTCCTAACTCCCTTAACGGTTTTGGGATGAGGTAACTTGGCGATGACGTCTACCTTAGCTTTATCGACCTCAATCCCCGCTTTCGAGACCTTATGTCCTAAGTCGATTCCTTGTTTACACATGAAATGACATTTTTCCCAATTAAGCACAAGATTGGTTTCTTCACAACGTTTTAACATTTGCTCGAGATTAGATAAACACGACGTGAACTAATTGCCAAACACCGAAAAGTCATCCATAAACACTTCCATCGACTTCTCGATGATATCGTGAAAAATTGCCATCATACACCGTTGAAACGTACCCGGTGCATTACAAAGTCCGAAAGGCATCCTACGATAAGCAAACGTTCCATAAGGACACGTAAACGTAGTCTTATCTTGATCACGAGGGTCGATAGGGATTTTAAAGTAACCGGAAAAACCATCTAAAAAGCAATAGAATTCATTTCCCGCGAGTCCCTCCAACATTTGATCCATGAAGGGCAAAGGAAAGTGGTCTTTACGAGTGGCGTCATTTAACTTTCGGTAGTCAATACACACCCTCCAACCGGTCACAACACGAGTGGGAATTAACTCGTTGTTTTCATTAGGCACAACGGTCATTCCTCCCTTTTTAGGGACACAATGGATTGGGCTCACCCATGGGCTATCGGAGATAGGATAAATCATTCCCGCGTCAAGGAGTTTTAAAACTTCCTTTTTAATGACATCGTGAATTTTGGGGTTTACCCTTCTTTGACTTTGAATTGCGGGTTTGTAGTCCTCCTCCATTAAAATCTTGTGAGTACAAAATTTTGGGTCAATACCCTTAATGTCGGAAATTTTCCACGCAATTGCCCCTTTATGAGCTTTAAGAACTTTCAAGAGCTCGGTTTTTTCATCATTAGCAAGACCTCTTGCAATAATAACCGGCAACTTGTCATCACCTTCCAAGAATGCGTATTCAAGGTGAGAAGGAAGATCTTTCAATTCAAGGATAGGTGGTTCCTCGATTGAAGATTTTGGTTCAACACTCATAACTTCCATCGACGGAAGAAATGGTGGAATAGAAGTATCATCACTAATCAACACCTCATCTTCATTGTCGATTTCTTTTGAAGTAAAACCGCCTCCTTGGAATGGAGTGAGATTTGGTGTGGAATTAGCAAGAATCGGATCCAAAATAGTGGGATTGCCACTTGATGAGCTATCGGAAAAAACCTAACACTTCTTGTGAAAACTCATCGCAAACCACATCAACTAAGTCAATGTGATTGATGGTAGCGATTGCAAAAACATGAGAAGGTTTCGAGTTTTGAGTAGCGTTAAAAACAAGATCCTCTTTGTTGATTCTCAAAGTGATAGTTCTTGCATGGACGTCGATAAGCGATCTCGAGGTGTCTAAAAATGAACGACCTAAAATTAGAGGAACTTGAGGATCCGCGGGGATGTCAACTACTATAAAATCAACGGGATAGTAGAACTTCCCCACTTTCACGAAAACATCTTCGGCTACTCCACATGCTAAAATCGTAGAATGATCGACCATCTCGATAGACATGTTCGAAGGAATAAGAGCCGGAAGCGAAAGTGATTTCCATATGGAAAATGGCATCAAATTAATGCTCGCACCAAGATCGGCCAAGGCGAGGCATTCTTTCATATCTTGTATGTCACAAGGAATGAGAAACTTTCCGGGGTCACCAACTTTTTCCGGTATGCGGTTAAGATAAACCGAAGAACAATTAGCAAGCTTTGAAAGCTTTTCCTTATCGCTCATCATAATTTTAAAAGTGGAAGCGAAACGAGGCATGTATAACAACGCGTCGGCTAAACTCACATCAAAATGTACTTGTTGAAACATTTTTATAAAAAGCTCGATTTGTTGTTTGTTACGTTCTTGCAATTTCTCTTTGTTTCGTCTCGAAGGGTAAGGTAAGGGTGGTGTGGGTTGGACATTAGGCGACGGCCTTGGAAACTCGGGTTCCACAATTGGTATTGGTTCAACCGTAGGTGTGGTATGAGCGGTACTTCGTGGGATTGTAATATGCTCCTTTTCGACCATCACCTCGGGCTCCTTCTCGATTTCCTTCTCCGTAGAAGTACTTGGACGAGAGATTGGTTCCTTGAAAGTTTTACCACTACGAGTAGTAATAACCTTCATTTCTCCCTTCGGGTTTGCAATGGTATCACTAGGAAGACCACCCGAGGAAGAGGGTTTACACTTGATTGCTTCAAACATTTTTGCCATTCGGTCCTCAAATTTTGATTGCCTTAAATCCGCTTTTAACAATTCTTGCTTAATCTCATGTTGTCCTTGTTCCATATTTTGTTGATTTTGTTGAAGACGTTGAACATTTCCTTCCATTTTATTAGCATGAGTTTTAAGTTCATTAGCAAGTTCGTTTTTAAGCTCGTTTTTCAACTCGGATCTTAAGCTAATCATCTCACGTTGCATGTTATCAAATTTAGCATCATTTGCTTTAGCATAATCCAAAAATTCTCCTTGAAGATTTTTAGTGTGAGCATTTTGAAAACCTTGTGTAGTGTTTTGAAAATCACGGTTTTGGTTTTGATTAGTGACTTGTCCATTCCCACTTTGATAATTCCCCTTGTTGTAGTTACGTGAATTGCCTTGATAATTACCACCTTGGTTGTTGTTTCGATAGTTATTAGCATTTTGATTTGGTGGAGCTTGATTTGGGCGGGAACCTTGGCCGTTTGGGTTGTAATTTCCCGTTGCTACATAAGCACTCGAAGTGTTACCATCGACGGTAATGCACTCGGAAAGATCATGAGCTCCACCGCAAGACAAAAACTCTTAGCAACCGCTTTAACCGAAGCGGAATTCAAAGCCTCTTGAGCTTTCCAATGAGTCATAAGATTAGCAAATCTATCGAAAAACCGATTTTCCTCATTAGCTTCATCATGTAAGGCATTAATGCTACGAGACGATGATGACGATGACGAACCCAAATTGGCAACACTCGGTGTGTTACGAGGGCTATAAACCTTAGATCTATTCTTGATAATCTTTAAAGCTTCATCGGTCGTTTTGCACAAAAAATTACCACCCGCGGCGGCATTCAAGTAATCTCGTTCATGATCATTAAGCCCATTATAAAAAGTATCAATTTGATGCAATTCTGAAAAATCATGGTGTGGACATTCATGTAACATTTCTTTAAAGCGTTCCCATGCCATTGAAAAACTTTCATTATTTCTTTGAACAAATCTTGAAATCTCATTTTTCAAATGTGTTGTTTTAGATGGTGGAAAAAATTTGTTCACAAACTTAGAAACGAGATCACCCCATGTCAAAATTGAATTTGGCGGTTCTTTCTCAAGCCAAATTTTAGCGGGTCCATCTAACGAGTATGGAAACAACATCATCTTAATGGCGTCATGTGGAACATCCTTAAACTTGCTAGTAGCGGTGAGACGATTAAAATTCCTAATGTTGTAATGCGGGTTGTCTTTCTCATGACCTCTAAACTTATTTGCTTGCAACATCGACATTAAACACGTCTTAATCTCGAAATTCTCCGCAAGGATAGCGGGAATCACAATGGCCTCTCCAAAACCCTCGGTGGGTGCTTGTAGCAACTCCATCATAGTACGATTAGCCATGACGACTTCTTGTTCTACAATAGGTTCAACAATTGGAGTTTGTTCTTCAATCAACGTCTCTTGATTTGCTTGCTTTTGAAGACGTTTACGAGCTCGTTTTGCTTGATTACGAGTGATCATAAACTTCACGAAGAATGGGAGGTGAGAAAAGAAGATTCTTTTTGGGTGTTTTGTGAATTTTCAATTTTTTTTTGTTTTTGATTGTTTTTAATTTTTTTGGATTTTGGTGTATCTTCGTAGACAACAATCTACCAAATCTCTCCTCGAATCATACTCTTGATTAAAGAAGCCTCAAAGGAATGAAAACGATCACGTGGAGTGAACGCCTTCGAATGACTTTAGAACTTTGGTGAAAACCAAATTGTTCAAGAGGGTTTAATCACAAAGAAACCAAGCAAATATATTATACGTAATAATACTTTGGGCGGCAAAACCCTCGATTAGCCTTCAATCTCAAAATACTCACAAGCAAGCGGGGAAACGAGGCGGCGCGAAGCACTTAAGAGCCTTTTTCCTTAGGGTATATTTTATAATACCAGCCTTATACCCACCTTATAGTTCGTATTTTTCAAAATCGAGCTTCATGAAAGTACTTATCTATTTTTGCATTTTTCTTTTTGTTTGAGATTCGAATACAATAATTAGGAGATCAAATCCCAATTAAGGTTGTGTTTTCACACTTTTGGAGATATTTTGAATTGATTGTGATACTTAATACTATATAGTAATAATAATTTCACAAGAAAAACCAATAAAACCGATAATACGTATTAGTAGATTTCTACTAATACAAATACTATTTATGGTTAGTATTAAAAACAACAAGACAAATTAATCATGACACACCTCTCCGGCAGCGGCGCCAAAATGATTGTGGTAAAATACGACCTTTTAGGAAAAAGGCGTAAAAGCGGTAAGTATTAAGTGATGATTTAGGAAAATCAAGCACTAATGACCCAATGAAGTTCCAAGTTCGTTTCCCAAGGAGGTATATGTGTGTGAATAATTCGTAATTGGTTTGAGATTAATATTTGAAAGAAAGGGATGAGAAAAGAGGATGACGAAGACGTGAAATTAATTACTACTACAACTACACCTAAAACCGTAAAATAAGCTAAAATAAAAATTAGTTCTAAAAATTACCAAAAATTAAAATAAATAAACTAAGAGTTTACCAATGATCAAAACTTTTTCAAACCTTTTAATTAATTAAATATTTAATTTTTAAATGCTAATTAAAGCCCTAGAAATCAAATTAATTATCAAAAAGGCCAAATAAAGATTTTTCAATTGGTAAACCTCTAAAATGACCTAAAAATATTAAAAACTATTTTTAGAAATTTTTAAACTAATAAAAACTATTTTAAATGATTTAAAAACTATTAAAAATTAAAATAATTATAAAAATTAATCTAAAGGTGATAAAATTAATCTATAAATTGAAAAAATCCTATTTTAATGTATTTAAGCCAAGAAAAATATAAAAAGTGCAAAAATGTAAAATTTGAAAAATAATAATAAAATAATATTAAAAAAATATTAAAAATCCAAAAATTCTAAAAAATTCTAAAAAACTTGCAAACTAGTTTATTTT
Source organism: Glebionis coronaria (assembly GCA_025667525.1). Lineage (NCBI taxonomy): Eukaryota > Viridiplantae > Streptophyta > Magnoliopsida > Asterales > Asteraceae > Glebionis > Glebionis coronaria. Next base: position 652,081,747 of record CM046874.1, read on the forward strand.
GACCTAATTAAACAGAAAATGAATGTGAAATGACCAGAATACCCCTATTGGGACCTCAAATGGGCCAAAACCCAAAACAGTCAAGCTTATTGGGCTTTTTAGCCCAAAAAGTCAAAATAAGCCCAAAAGACTTGAAAAGCACTATCTGACTCAAAATTCAATTCTAAACACAAAAATCTGAAGGCCCAAAAGCTGAAAGTGAGCTTATCACAACTTAATGATCAAACAACTTATCCTTATTGGGCCATTAAGCCCATTAAGCAATAAGCTAATGCCATAAGCTCTAATTTGACACACAACCTTCTTTTGGGATACTAAAGAGATATGTAAAAAGAAATTTCGAAAAAGCACACTCAATAAGCCAGAAATAAGCAAAGTACAAATCCACTAAAAGACAAAATAGTCGGGTTTGAGATTTAGGGCACCTCAGGACTAGATTCGACTTGCAAAATGTCACAAATGACTTCAATAAGCCAAAACAATCAACCAAAATTCAATAAGCAAAACCAATAAGCTGTAATAAGCCAATAAGCACTTATGAAAAAGTCAATTAAGTTGGTTTTCTAGTCAAACCCTAAAGTCAACCCACCAAATGCTCCAGTATGAACAAATGGGTCAAATAATGAGCACCTATTACAAAATCCAAGTTGTTGCTGGTTAAAATAAGCTAGAATGGCTTATTGATAAGCTGAACACCAAAATACACTAGCAGGGGGAACTTTCAGTAGGAACTGGTTCCCACTGCCTTGACTATTTGACCAAGCTTTTTAGAGAGATTATGTATGTTTTATTGGAAGACAAGGGCACCCAAGTGATCCGTTAATCACAAGGAGTCACAATCAAGCACAAAAACACACTTTGGTTCACTCAATAAGCACAGAAAAATCAAACAATGCTCAGATATACCATAGACATGGAATATAAGCTGTTATGAACACTTAAGCAATTTTGAGCAAGAATAAGCACTCCAAATTCAACAAGATGCATACACAAGCTATATAAACTATGATTAAGCACAAACAAACTTAAATCAATCACTGAAACAAGGTATGGAACAAAATCAAAGCAGATTATACTTGCTGTTATGAACTTCAAATACACATGCACACTTTGCTGATCTAGTTGACCACAAATCCAATTTCAAGCCTCAAATCCTACTTCCCTGGTGTAACTAACCAGGTTTAATCACTTGTTAGCCCTAGTCTATGATTAGATCTAGGTGTCCCTTAAACCACAGCCAATTTCAACAAGTAAATCTGATTTTATAGCACTATGTTAGATTTAGGTGTTTCAAACCACAAAACTTGCAAATAGATGACCAAGTATATATCAGTTAAACAGATACCAATAATCCACAACACAAAACAACTACTCAACTTTCCACAAAACCTGCATATGTAGTTAACCCAAACACCCCTTAATTATCTGATTTTACAAATTTTCAAAGGATATTTAAGATTTAACCCACAAATCAAGTTAATAACAACTCAATAACATCAAACAAGCCCAGATAAACAATATCCATTCATAAGAACACAGATTCAACAACAATCATACAAAAATCACAAATATTCAGAAAAACTAAGAAAAATTGAAAAGGGAGAGGGATGCAAACCTCCAAGACCTACATCTAGGCCCTGGATTGTTTGAGCTGAGGTACTAGCAAAACAAGTACCAGCTTTCAAGCTGCTAAGATGAACAAACAATAAAGTGAGATCAAAAACAGATTTAACCTTTGATTTCTGAAAACAAGTGTTTTAATCCTTAAAACCTTTTCTCAAAACTAACAAAACATTTAAGTGGAACTCAGATTTCAGCTAATCAGACACCAAACTTTTATAAATAACAAATGATAATTCAAAATTTACAGAAATTCAAACTTTATTTCATAAAAAGGAATTACAATGAAATTAGCTAATATCTGGAACAAAGGGACTCTCATAGGTTGAGGTCTCCTTTTATAGGCAAATGCATACTAAACACTATTCATAAACCCTAGAACTAAAATTCCTAAATTATCCTTGGGAATCTTCTAGGCTTGTTGCCAGCTTGCTTGGGTGAATCAGGGACGTTTATTTGGTACTTGGTGAGTAAGGAAAAGCTTTGGTTCGTTAATCTTGCCATGTCATGATCTTATGCCAGGTGTCGTCATGTGAGTGGAGATGGGGGTATCTTTTTGGTAGTGGGGATTGAGGTTTTTGGTGTGGGATGTGATTGACATGATGTGAATTACACGTGGGAACAATCAATTTTACTTTCCCCTTTGTTTTCTTGTTTTAATCCTGGGTAAAAAGGGGTGTTCTTCATGGTAAAATCGCTACAGTAAGTGTTGCCCGCGTTTTTAGGAGTTTGAACTTTAAACTTGGCAGTTCTGGTCCTTTGTTTTTGGGAAAAGAGGCATAACATGTTTTTCAGCTTAAATAAACGAATCCCTTTGTTGTTGAAGTTATGAAGTTCACACTTTTGCCCTAAAACTTTGGCAAAAGTGTTTCAAGGGTTGTTTTTGACATTTTTCCATAATTGAGGGACTGATTTTGGACTTTATTGATCTTCAAAGGTCTTCAATAGATGTTTGCCTTTATGAGGGACCATAATTGACAATGTTGAATAGTTGAGGGACTAATCTTACCATTTCTTCAAAGTTGAAGGACCTTTTTGCAATTTTGACAAATTTAAGGGACCAAACTTGTAATTATGAATTCACAAGGGTTTTAAGTGTCATTTCTTCATTGTTTGAGGATTAATCTTGCACATCTTCAAGTCTTCAAGGGTAAATCTTGGATAATTCATGAACTAGGGCCCGGTTCTTTGTACGGCTTCGTTTCTCGTGTCCGTTTTTCCTTGTTTCTTGTGATCTTTTGTCTTTTTTCACGATATCCATACCTAAAATACACAAGTAAACAAACACAAGCATATATATGGTATTTTATGACATTTTTATGCATTTAAAGCCCGAAAAGAACGATGAGATCATGTATAAATGCCATCTCATCACTCCCCCATACTAAGCCATTGCCGTGCCCTCACGCAATGCTAGAATAAAGTATCTAAGCATCACCAAAATTCAATTTTATTAACCTTTATTGAAAAGTAAAAGACTTACAACAATACTACGAAGATGTGTAAAGACATAATGTATGATTTTCATCACGAATGTGACTTTTAGGGTCAAAGAATAGAAACAAGTAAATGTCCCTTAGAGTAAATTTCGTCATCCTTGATTGTCATACATTCCATGCTAAGTGCAAAAACGAGATCATTGTTGGTACAAGTCACAATGCTAACACTACTCATACGTCCAAATTGTGTAATACTTTTTCTCCCCGCAATCCTAGTTATTATAAAAGGAAATGGGTTACTAGCATTTTTTAACTAATTGTCATGGATCACAAGTGATTCATATTGATTTATTTGAGTAGTTATTAGTCCGAAAGCAAAGTAGCACGATTTAATCGATAGTTAGCCGAAGGAAAAAATCTTTTAAAACGGCTTCTCGTGTATCTCCTTAAGTTCATATCTTGGCATAACTCGTTTCACGATTTGAGACCTTTCTCGGACCGATATTTGGCATGTACTTCATACTTCAAATCTTGGAAAGACGTTCTTGAAATTATGGTCTTCTCTTCATATATCTGGAATTTCTTCACTTGACGTTTTTGAGAGATTCTTCATATTAGGACCACGACTTCATCATTTTTCTTCAAATCTTTGGATAGACTTTCTCCATGATCTTTAGGGAGTAATTGCTTTTCGTCGTGTGTCTCGATCCTTCATATTGATTTAGGAATAATGATACTTCACATCATCTTGGATCTTTAGCAACAAAATAGAGCTCCTCATGCCTTGGTAGGGCCTTTTTGGATCTTTACCAATCTTCGCGTCCCGCTTCAATAAGTTATGCCTTGGCTATGAACTCTATTCAACCCCGAGAAACTTTTAAATGATCTTGCGCTAGAGGCTAAGTAACCTTTCAAATCGCACGACCTTACTTATTGCAATTATTTTTATTCCTAATGCATTGATCTTATGGGAAGAAAAAGCCACAAGTAAAAACATATGAGTTTTTGAAAGAACATTTTCATGTTCTACGTTTAGCATGATCACTTGTCCAACTCTATCATCTCTCGTTCTTCACTATATAAAGACCTCTAATTAAAGAGACTCGTGAATACTTAGCCATGCAAGTCAAAATTAAGCCAAATTTAGATTAGCTTTCATTAAGACTATATTAAATCAAAGTTTTGGGTTTTCAAGCCACCTATAGGATCTTGCACTTTCTTGGACTTTTTCAAGTTTAGAGAATGCATTTTATAGTTCCCTTGATAAGTGACTTTCTAGGATCAACTATAGGAACTTGCGAAAAGTTCTTGTTCTTAACCCGAATGAGCTAAGACTTTCGCGTTTTAAAGTTCCCTATATAAAAGTCTAGCAAAACTTGAATTGAGCGGGTTAAGGAATGTAAATGGCTCCAAATGCCCATAAAGTAAAAAATTAGCTCTTATTCTACCCATCGCAAAATATACATTTGTGTCTTAAAAACACTTATGAAAACTAAGAAAAATTTTAAAATTTGGCCATTTTTAGCCTTATTAGCAACAAAACATTGAAAGTTGGAAAACGTGAGGGCGTAGCAAAGCAAGTATCTATTCACCCCCCCCCCCCCTCATACTAAAAGTAAACATTGTCCTCTGTTTCGAGTCTAAAGGTGGAGCACCCCCATACTAGAGACGAAGAATTGAATGCTTAGGATCTAGCATGGAAAGGGTGATCAACAATATATCTAAAGCCGTTTATTAATTATGCTAACAGATAATTGTTAGAACAATAAAGGATATGTCATTGGATTCATGAAAAACTTCTTCAAGCAAACGATGGAGGCTCACGTAAACGAACACGAGAGTCTTCAATCGTAAATGATGATGGTCTAGATAACACGATCACAAACAACCACGAGACAACGAGTTGGAAGGGTACAAATCCCCTCTAATTAGTTATTAGTAAGCATAAAAGGATAAGCATGGGATCTCCCCCACGAGGCACCTCGTTTTTGATTACCGAGTCATGAGCTCGACTCGATCCCCTCAATGCTAATTATCATTGGGGAAGGTGACTTGGTCGAGGTCAACCATTGAAGGAATTTCCCCACCAAAGTAGTGCTTAAGCCTATGTCCATTCACCTTGAAGTTAAGACCATCATCTTGAGCTAGCTTGATGGTCCCATAAGGAAACACTTGTATAACGGTGAAAGGACCCGACCAACGTTAAAAACACGGTTTTTAATCTTTGCATCATGAAACTTTTTAGTCTTTTCTTTGAAAATTAATGAATTTTCATAAGCATTGTCTCTTAGTTCATCCAATTCATTCAATTGTATTTTCCGGTGATCTCCCGTGGTCTTTAAGTCAAAGTTTGCATGCTTAAGGGCCCCATATGCCTTGTGCTCCAATTCAATGGGCAAATGAACATTCTTCCCATAGACTAACTTATAAGGAGTACAACCGATAGGTGTCTTATAAGCGGTCCTAAAGGCCCATAAAGCGTCATCGAGTTTGTCGGACCATGAAGCACGGTTTTCTCCAATCGAACTCTCTAAAATCCTCTTCAAAGCTCGGTTCGAAACCTCGACTTGCCCACTCGTTTGCGGGTGATAAGCCGTAGAAAGACGATGAGTAACTCCATATTTCTTTAAGACCTTCTCGAATTGGTCATTACAAAAATGGGTTCCACGATCGCTTATAATAGCACGAGGGGTTCCGAACCGAGAGAATAGTTGCTTCAAAAACTTCACTACCACACGAGCATCATTAGTAGGTAAAGCCTTAGCTTCCACCCACTTAGAAAGGTAGTCCACCACGACGAGGATATACTTGTTACCATGAGACGATGGGAATGGCCCCATAAAGTCTATGCCCCAAATGTCGAAAATCTCACACACTTGAATTATGTTTTGCGTCATTTCATCAAGTTGAGACAATTTTCCTTGACGTTGGCACGAATCACACGACTTCACAAGTGCGTGTGCATCACGATAGATAGAAGGCCAAAAGAAGCCGGCATCGAACACTTTCTTAGCCGTTAGATTAGCACCGTGGTGACCACCCGTGGGTCCCTCGTGACAAGCTCTAAGGATATTAGAAGCTTCGGCACCAAAAACACAACGTCGAACGAGTTGATCCGCACAAACCCGAAAGAGATAAGGGTCGTCCCAAAAATAGAACTTGACGTCACGAAAGAATTTTCGCTTTTGTTGTGTCTTCATACCCTTGATTATGAAATTGCCCGCATGGTAATTTGCAATGTCGGCAAACCATGGGGTGGTGTCTTTAGAATTCACTACACCGAGAGTCTCGAGGGGAAATGTTTTGGTGATTTCCTTGTTCTCGAAAACATCTTTGTGAGGATCTTCTAGACGAGAGAGATGATTGGTCGCTAGATTCTCGGCTCCTTTTTTGTCAAGCACGGTGACATCAAATTCTTGGAGGAGGAGCATCCAACGAAGCAATCTCGGCTTAGCATCTTGCTTAGCTAAGAGATACTTGATAGCCGAATGGTCGGTATACACGATGCTTTTAGTTAAGACGAGATAAGGTCGAAATTTCTCAAAAGCATAGACCACGGCGAGGAATTCCTTTTCCGTTGTGGTGTACTTTAATTGAGCCTCGGTCATCGTCTTACTAGCATAATGGATAGGACGGAAATGCTTTTCATAACGTTGCCCTAAGACGGCCCCTATAGCATAATCACTTGCATCACACATGATTTCAAAGGGTAATTCCCAATTAGGAGCAACAAGAATGGGAGCTTCGGTAAGTTTCCTTTTGAGAGTTTCGAAAGCTCTAACACAATCCTCATTGAAATTAAAAGGAGCATCCTTCTCGAGAAGGTGTGTCATAGGTCGAGAGATTTTCGAAAAGACTTTGATGAAACGACGATAAAAGCCCGCGTGGCCTAGGAAACTCCTAACTCCCTTAACGGTTTTGGGATGAGGTAACTTGGCGATGACGTCTACCTTAGCTTTATCGACCTCAATCCCCGCTCTCGAGACCTTATGTCCTAAGACGATTCCTTGTTTACACATTAAATGACATTTTTCCCAATTAAGCACAAGATTGGTTTCTTCACAACGTTTTAACATTTGCTCGAGATTAGATAAACACGACGTGAACTAATTGCCAAAAACCGAAAAGTCATCCATAAACACTTCCATCGACTTCTCGATCATATCGTGAAAAATTGCCATCATACACCGTTGAAACGTACCCGGTGCATTACAAAGTCCGAAAGGCATCCTACGATAAGCAAACGTTCCATAAGGACACATAAACATAGTCTTCTCTTGATCATGAGGGTCGATAGGGATTTGAAAGTAACCGGAAAAACCATCTAAAAAGCAATAGAATTCATTTCCCGCGAGTCGCTCCAACATTTGATCCATGAAGGGCAAAGGAAAGTGGTCTTTACGAGTGGCGTCATTTAACTTTCGGTAGTTAATACACACCCTCCAACCGGTCACAACACGAGTGGGAATTAACTCGTTGTTTTCATTAGGCACAACGGTCATTCCTCCCTTTTTAGGGACACAATGGATTGGGCTAACCCATGGGCTATCGGAGATATGATAAATCATTCCCGCGTCAAGGAGTTTTAAAATTTCCTTTTTAATGACATCGTGAATTTTGGGGTTTACCCTTTGATAGGTGTGTAAACACCCATCTTTTCTACCACTTAATTACAATAATAACCGGACCAAAACGTGTATTTTATGTCTTTTATGTCGGAATTATGCGTGGTTTGTGTTTTTGTTGTGATTTAGGACGAAAAGGCGAAAAGTGGATAAAACACGGGAATTCACGGGCATTTACGGACTTTTATTGAAGAAAAAGATGAAAGACGAAGTCAAGAAGTCAAAAGTGCAAAAAGATCGGAAGTCCACGACCAATTCTGAAGATTTATCGAAGAAAAAATCAAAAGACGGAAGTTTATCAAAAGCCGAAGAATTCAAGTCTATTTTATTGAAGAATTTAAAGACGAGTTCAAAGAAATCCCGAAGCCAAAAGTCCCTTAAGTCCAAGTTTAAAGAAGATTAGAAGAAAAGGACTAAGTATGCAATTAATGAAGATTAAAAGAAGGAGGGACTTAATGACGCAATTAAGAGAAAAGGAAAGAGGGGAGGAAGCTTCCTTAATCCTCCCCTATATATAGTCATTAGTTGTAATCTTTTCATTTGGTTGGCTAATGGTGACAATTAGACCTTCCACCATTTAATTACCTTGTCATTTACTTATCTTGTCAATTTAAAAACATGTTATGCACCTTAATTACCATTTAATTCCAAGTAAGTTTTCATTTAATTATTGTCAATTTTTACTTTATCTTGTCAATCTATTATCTACCTTTCTTAATCTTTGATTTATGTGTTTATGTTTATGTTCATGTTCATGCTTTTATTTTGATCCAAGTGGTTTTTGATTATTGTGATTAAAGTTGTTTGATTTCTTGTTTTAAATTGTTTGTTTATGTTTACTGTTGATCCGTTGATAGTTTCATTAAGTCGTTTGTGTTTATTTTGATTAATCTGTCTAGATCTGCTGTTTTCTTTGATCCCTTGTTCTTCGGGATTGTTTGTTGTGTTTCTGATCTTTCCAGGTAAACTTCCGAACCAAGAAGGAAGGAAAGCTTTCATTCGGAACTTCAAAGTTCCGAGTCAAGGGTTTCATCCGGAAGATTTTGGGATCAGCAAAACTTCCGACTCAAGCTCTGTTCATTCGGAACTAAAAAGTTCCGGATCAATTTACTTCATTCGGAACTTAAAAAGTTCCGGATCAAGGAGACTCATTCGGAACTTCAAAATTTCCGAATCAAGGGGCAAGTTCCGAACCAAGTACTGTTCATTCAGAACTTAAAAGTTCTGAATAAACTTCCGAATCAAGGGGCAAGTTCCGGATCAGTGATTGTTCATTCGGAAGTTTAAACTTCCGAATCAAGGAGGCTTCATTCGGAATCTTCCGAATCAAGGGTTAATCAAAAGTTCTGAATCAAGGCAAAATTTAGAAGTTCCGAATCAGCAAAGGTCCGAACGAAGGATTGTTTTGGATAAGTGACATATTCAGATCAATTAGTTCCGGATCAAGGATTTTGGTAATATTCCGAGCGAAGAAGAATCATTCCAACCGAAGGTGACATTCCGGACGAGTGATTGTTCCAAACGAAGGATAATTCCGTATGAGCTGTATCCAGGTTCTTATTAGCTTTTGTTTTTGATTTCTATTTTCAAGCTTTATTTTTCCTGCCTTTTATTTAATTGCACTTTAAGATTATTTGCCTTAGCTTTATTTTAGTTTTGCCTTAGTTTGAGTTTTAGTTGCGTTTTAAGTTTGCCTTAGATAGATTTAAGTTTGCGTCATTACTTTAGTGCCCTTTAATTTCAGTCACGTTTTTAAATACTTGCAAAATTACTTTAATTAGACTTAGATTTACTTTAAGATCACCTTTACTTTAATTGTTCCGCACTTTTATTTAAAACACTACAACGACCCATTTTTGTTCCACCAAAATAAGACTGAGTCACATAGAGAGCCTAGATCAATTCGATTAGACATACTTATACGAACTAATCTTTTTACCTGGCCAAAAGCCTTGTATCAAATGGCGCCGCTGCCGGCTCTTTTCGTAAAGATAAACAATTTTTTGTGAGAGACACGTTGCTTTTTGGGATCCGTTCACTTGTGAGCGTTATTTTTCTTGCCTAAAAAATTCCAAAAACTCATAAAAATTAAAAATTGATAAAAAACCATAAAAATTAAAAATTTCAAAAATCCAAAAAGATTTTATCTTTATTGTGTATATATATTGTCTTTGTGTTTGGTTTTGTTTTCTTTTGCATTTTCAGGTGTAAGCGTACTAGATCTTCTAATTATCAAGAGCCCGAGCCTCAAGAAGATTTAGATATGTCAGGTGTCAACAACAACATTCCACCGCACCTCAACAATAATAATAACAACAATGCTCTTCCACAGCCCTATCTTCGGACCATGGAGGAACTTTGTCAACCAACAATGTTTGGACGAGGAGGACCGATTGCGCCGATGCAAATCAACGCTCCTGAGTTTTCGTTGAAGCTCTACATGATTCAGCAAGTACAAACAAACCCATTTAGAGGGTTGCCTGATGATGATGCCAACAAACACCTCGACAAGTTCATTACAATCACTCAAAGCATGAAGTTGCCTGGGGCCACAATGGATGTTCTCCGCCTACAACTCTTCCCACATACTTTATCGCATCATGCCGAGAAATGGTTTGATCGTCTCCCGAAGAATTCTATTCACACTTGGTATGATATGACTCAACGCTTTTTGTCGCGCTACTTTCCACCATCCATGGTCACAAGCCTTCGCAATCAGATCAACGGATTCATGCAAGACCCTGATGAATCTCTTTTTGACGCTTGGGAGAGATATAATGTCTTGATCGACCGTTGTCCAAACCACAACATGCTTCCCGTCACATTGATTGATACTTTCTACAACGGATTGACTTTTCGAGATCGTGATACGATAAATGCAGCCGCCGGTGGCACATTCATGAAAAGGAGACCCGAGGAGTGTAGAGAGTTAATTGAGAACATGACTACTCACCACAAGAACTGGGATTCCTCTGCTTCTTCTAGGAACAACCCGAGAGTCAATGTTTCCTCCACCTCAGCAAACCCTGAGATGACCGAACTCACCCGCATGATGGCCGAAATGAGCAAAAGTATTACGCTTCTCGCTTCAAACCAACAACAACAACAAGTTAAAGCGGTTGCTAATCCTTGTGAAACATGTGGCGGTCCTCACTCATACACCGATTGTCCTTCAACACAAGGAAATCCGGAAAATGTGTATGCAGCTTATGGTAATTATTCACCGGAAAATTACCAAGCTAGACAACAAGGGGATAGAAATCTGCTGAGCTACCGTTCCAACAACTACCTTTCACCCGGTTTTTCTCCTCAAAACCAAAACCCCGCCAACAACTACAATAGAAGCAACCAAATCCCACCAAGAGCTTCTAACCCTTATCAACCACCCACCCAACAACACCCACCCATAAACACCGATGTTGATGCCATCATGAGAACTCAAGGTGAGCAAATCAAGAATCTACAGAGCCAAATAATCAATTTGAAAGGAGATATCTTGAAGCAAGGAAATGACATCAGAACCGAGGTTCGTGATAATATCCAATCTTCCTTCAGCACTCAAACGACTGAATTAAAGAATCTATTGGCTAGTTTCTTGCCCGAAGCTCAACCTTCTTCTTCGGGTTCTCTACCTTCAAACACCATCCCCAATCCGCGAGCTAATGTGAGTGCTATAACTACGCGTAGTGTAATTACCATTGTCGATCCACCTATCCCACCACCATCATCTACACCTCCTCCACCACCATGTATCCCTACTCCTCCTACACCTAGTAGTAGTACACCATTACCCTCTCTGCCTCGTCATGACGATGTATCTCGAAAGGACCCTTCAACATCACAACCTTTACCAACTACACCTTCACCTTCCCCTTATCAACCTAGAATCCCATACCCTTCTCGCATAGGAAAGACCAACGAGCTAACCAAGAATGACTGTCAAGTATCGAAATATGTGGATATGCTATCTAAAATGACCATCAACATTAGCCTTGTTGAAGCACTTTGCCACATGCCGAAATTTGTCAAAGCATTCAAGGAATTGCTTAGCAAGAAGGAGAAGCTGATTGAATAAGCCAACACACGCTTAAATGAAAACTGCTTTGCAGTCATTCTTAAAGAACTTCCGGAAAAGCTTGGAGATCCCGGTCGTTTTGTGTTGCCTTGCGTGTTCAACAAAACTGAAGAATTTACTACCCTTGCTGATCTCGGGGCGAGTATTAATCTGATGCCTTTGAGTGTTTGGAAAACACTATCATTGCCCGACCTCATTCCAACAAAGATGACTCTCGAACTTGCAAATCGCACTCTCGCTTACCCTGTTGGTATAGCCGAAGATGTGTTTATCAAAGTTGGCACATTTACTTTCCCGGTCGATTTTGTCGTAGTTGATCATGAAATGGACCCTCGTATTCCTTTAATACTTGGTAGGCCATTTTTGAGAACCGGACGAGCTTTAGTAGATGTGGCCGAAGGTGAGTTAATCTTACGAGTCGGGGATGATTCAAGAGTTTTTAAAATGGGGAAGCTTACAGGCAAATCCTTTGGAAGCCGAGAATCAGTGAATATGATTAATGTGCTCAATGACTTTACCGTCTATGACAATCCTCTATTCGATTCTTCCACTGATAATCCACTCTTTGAAGATAATTTGGATGATTCTCTCCCTACTTTGGACGCCTCTCCCATTTATGATTCTCCATCGGTCTTTGATGCTTATGATGATGATGATTCTAGCTCAGATTCGGATGATTTTGATTGTACTTCTGAGTATCATGAGCTGCCCACATATGATGATTTTGATGAGGCTGATACTCTCTCAAGCGATTCTTCACATGATGAAGATCCTCCGCCATCACTCGATCCTACTTTGGATGATTATTCATTTGAGGAAGATTTCTCTGAATTTCTCAACACATACTTCCCTCATGAGAGTGATGCCCCTCCTTATGACTTTGAAGATTATCGTCTTGATCCTACTTTGGATTTGAAGAGCATTCTGTCAACGGAGAAGAAACAGGTTGACACCGATGTCCATTGCACATATGATTTGACACCTCTTTGTCCCCCTTCTGAGGACGAGGTTGTGCTTCTTTGCGGATCTTCTTCACACTCGGCTGAGCCTGAGTTCTACTTTCCCTTAAAGGAAAAGGTGTTCGACCCCGGTATTGAAGTCTTTAAGCCATCTCAGTATCCACCTGATGAAATAAAAGGAAAAATCTTTGGAAATCTTGAAGACAAGCTTGCACTTCACCCTTGCTTCCACCGTGCTCCATCGCTGCTTAAGGGAACCCTGCCACTTCTTCTTTGGCTTGCCTTGTTCGCCTTAAGCTCGTGCTTATTGATGGATGAAAACTATGTCTTTGATCCTGGTGGATATGTTTCATGCTTCTTCCGTTGATGATCAAGGTCGAGTCAGGCTAATGACTCGGTTAACAAAAATCAAGCGCTTCTTGGGAGGCAACCCATGCATCTATCTTTCCGCTTTCTTTATCATAAGTGTAGAGGAGACCCTTTGGTTTGCTATCTCCTCTCCTCACTTCTTAATCAGGGATTCGAGCTTAAATGATCCACTCTTGATGATTCTTGACGACCCGTGATTCCATGTCCACTTCTTCCCGGTTCTATCCTAAACCCTTTTCGATTCACTATTTTATATTTTCTCAATATTAAAATAGGAATCTCTTTAGTGGTCTTTTCCTTAGCGAAATTTAAACAAAGTGCACAATGTCCTAAGTGTAGGGGAGTTTGCTCCCACATGCTTAAACATTAAGGACAATGTTTATCTTAAGTGTAGGGGGGACTTCTATCGAAGTTAAGTGGTCTTTTCCTTGTATTTGTCCTCAATTTAACCGGGAAATCAATTTTTCGACATTTTTCAAAATTTTTGATCTATTTTGGCCTATTAGTTTTTACCTTTGTATAGTTATTTTCTTTCCTTATTAGAATAATTGTTTAAATAAGTGGTTTTAATTTTCAAAACGTTCTGAATCTTTTGACTCAACCCGAGTTACTTATCTAAGTTATTCTAGCTAGTATCCTTAACGTGTTTAAGTCAAGTTTTGCTAGGCTTTTATATAGGGAGCTATAAAACGCGAAAGTCTTAACTCTCACGGGTTAAGAACAAGAACTTTTCGCAAGTTCCTATAATTGATCCTAGAGAGTCGTTTATCAAGGGAACTTTAAAAAGCGATTTCTAAACTTGAAAAAGTCTAAGAATTTGCAAGATCCTATAGGCGCCTCGAAAACCCAAAACTTTGATTTAATAGGCTAAGTATCCACGAGTCTCATTACTTGAGATTTTAAACTGTGGAGAACGAGAGATGATAGAGCCAATTATAAGTTTGGTATTCTTTCGTGAATTTATGTGAGTTAATTATAAGCCTATTCTCCCATCGCTTGCTAATAAATTTATCTGCTAATAAATAAGGTTGTACGATTTGAAAAGTTACTTAGCTTCTAGCCCCAGATCGTTTAAAAGTTGCTCGGTATGGATTAGAGTTCATAGCCAAGGCATAACTTATTGAAGCGGGACGCGAAGATTGGCGAGTCCGAAAAGGCCCTAACAAGGCATGAGGCCTAAGTTTTGTTTCTAAAGATCCAAAGTGATGTGAAGAATCATTTATCGAAAATCAATATGAAGGATCGAGACACACGACGAAAAGCAAATACTCCCCAAAAGTCATGGAGAAGTGTATCCGAAAAGACCCTAACAAGGTATGAGGATAAATAGATCCAAGTCATAAAAGGAGGCGGATCGTTGTATATCAAAATCCAAAATAAAGATTGGAGAAAAATGAAGAAGTCGTGGTCCAAGTATGAATCTCTCAAAACTTCAAGTGAAGAAATTCCATTATGAAGAGAAGACCATAATTTCATGAACGTCTCTCAAGGTTTGAAGTATGAAGTCGCTGCCAAATATCGGTCCGAGAAAGGTCTCAAATCGCGAAGCGAGTTATGCCAAGATATGAACTTTATGAGGTCCCGAGAAGCAGTTTTAAAAGATTTGGTCCTTTAGCTAACTATTGATTAAATCGTTCACATTATTTTCAGACTTAATAACTATCGCAATAAGTCAAAAATGCATCCTCGTGATCATTCAAGACAATAATAAAATATAAGAGATACACCTAGGAATAAGGGAGTCTAAGTGAGTAATTGGCCCACATGAGTTCGTGATAGTCTACTAACTTATAATAACAATGATCTCGTTTTTAAGCTTGGTTTGGAGAAAGTGAAAACTTGAGGATGATGATTATTCATGACATTTCCAAAACCCAAGGTATGCTTTTGATTTCTTTATTTTGTATGTCTTTAATTTTCTATCTCCTTAATAAAGGCCAACGTGGATTGATTATGATGAAAAGTGTAATCTTGCTTTGTAACTAATGCATTGCATGAGGACATTGCAATGGTCAAGTGTAGGGGATTTGATAGGTGTGTAAACACCCATCTTTTCTACCACTTAATTACAATAATAACCGGACCAAAACGTGTATTTTATGTCTTTTATGTCGGAATTATGCGTGGTTTGTGTTTTTGTTGTGATTTAGGACGAAAAGGCGAAAAGTGGAGAAAACACGGGAATTCACGGGCATTTACGGACTTTTATTGAAGAAAAAGATGAAAGACGAAGTCAAGAAGTCAAAAGTGCTAAAAGATCGGAAGTCCACGACCAATTCTGAAGATTTATCGAAGAAAAAGTCAAAAGACGGAAGTTTATCAAAAGCCGAAGAATTCAAGTCTATTTTATTGAAGAATTTAAAGACGAGTTCAAAGAAATCCCGAAGCCAAAAGTCCCTTAAGTCCAAGTTTAAAGAAGATTAGAAGAAAAGGACTAAGTATGCAATTAATGAAGATTAAAAGAAGGAGGGACTTAATGACGCAATTAAGAGAAAAGGAAAGAGGGGAGGAAGCTTCCTTAATCCTCCCCTATATATAGTCATTAGTTGTAATCTTTTCATTTGGTTGGCTAATGGTGACAATTAGACCTTCCACCATTTAATTACCTTGTCATTTACTTATCTTGTCAATTTAAATACATGTTATGCACCTTAATTACCATTTAATTCCAAGTAAGTTTTCATTTAATTATTGTCAATTTTTACTTTATCTTGTCAATCTCTTATCTACCTTTCTTAATCTTTGATTTACGTGTTTATGTTTATGTTCATGTTCATGCTTTTATTTTGATCCAAGTGGTTTTTGATTATTGTGATTAAAGTTGTTTGATTTCTTGTTTTAAATTGTTTGTTTACGATTACTGTTGATCCGTTGATAGTTTCATTAAGTCGTTTGTGTTTATTTTGATTAATCTGTCTAGATCTGCTGTTTTCTTTGATCCCTTGTTCTTCGGGATTGTTTGTTGTGTTTCTGATCTTTCCAGGTAAACTTCTGAACCAAGAAGGAGGGAAAGCTTTCATTCGGAACTTCAAAGTTCCGAGACAAGGGTTTCATCCGGAAGATTTTGGGATCAGCAAAACTTCCGACTCAAGCTCTGTTCATTCGGAACTAAAAAGTTCCGGATCAATTTACTTCATTCGGAACTTAAAAAGTTCCGGATCAAGGAGACTCATTCGGAACTTCAAAAGTTCCGAATCAAGGGGCAAGTTCCGAACCAAGGACTGTTCATTCGGAACTTAAAAGTTCCGAATAAACTTCCGAATCAAGGGGCAAGTTCCGGATCAGTGATTGTTCATTCGGAAGTTTAAACTTCCGAATCAAGGAGGCTTCATTCGGAATCTTCCGAATCAAGGGTTAATCAAAAGTTCCGAATCAAGGAAAAATTTAGAAGTTCCGAATCAGCAAAGTTCTGAACGAAGGATTGTTTTGGATAAGTGACATATTCAGATCAATTAGTTCCGGATCAAGGATTTTGGTAATATTCCGAGCGAAGAAGAATCATTCCAACCGAAGGTGACATTCCGGACGAGTGATTGTTCCAAACGAAGGATAATTCCGTATGAGCTGTATTCAGGTTCTTATTAGCTTTTGTTTTTTATTTCTATTTTCAAGCTTTATTTTTCCTGCCTTTTATTTAATTGCACTTTAAGATTATTTGCCTTAGCTTTATTTTAGTTTTGCCTTAGTTTGAGTTTTAGTTGCGTTTTAAGTTTGCCTTAGATAGATTTAAGTTTGCGTCATTACTTTAGTGCCCTTTAATTTCAGTCACGTTTTTAAATACTTGCAAAATTACTTTAATTAGACTTAGATTTACTTTAAGAGCACCTTTACTTTAATTGTTCCGCACTTTTATTTAAAACACTACAACGACACATTTTTGTTCCACCAAAATAAGACTGAGTCACATAGAGAGCCTAGATCAATTCGATTAGACATACTTATACGAACTAATCTTTTTACCTCGCCAAAAGCCTTGTATCACCCTTCTTTGACTTTGAATTGCGGGTTTGTAGTCCTCCTCCATTAAAATCTTGTGAGTACAAAATTTTGGGTCAATACCCTTAATGTCGGAAATTTTCCACGCAATTGTCCCTTTATGAGCTTTAAGAACTTTCAAGAGCTCGGATTTTTCATCATTAGCAAGACCTCTTGCAATAATAATCGGCAACTTTTCATCACCTTCCAAGAATGCGTATTCAAGGTGAGAAGGAAGATCTTTCAATTCAAGGATAGGTGGTTCCTCGATTAAAGATTTTGGTTCAACACTCATAACTTCCATCGACGGAAGAAATGGTGGAATAGAAGTATCATCACTAATCAACACCTCATCTTCATTGTCGATTTCTTTTGAAGTAAAATTGCCTCCTTGGAATGGAGTGAGATTTGGTGTGGAATTAGCAAGAATCGGATCCAAAATAGTGGGATTGCCACTTGATGAGCTATCGGAAAAACCTAACACTTCTTGTGAAAACTCATCGCAAACCACATCAACTAAGTCAATGTGATTGATGGTAGCGATTGCAAAAACATGAGAAGGTTTCGAGTTTTGAGTAGCGTTTATAACAAGTTCCTCTTCGTTGAATCTCAAAGTGATAGTTCTTGCATGGACGTCGATAAGCGATCTCGAGGTGTCTTAAAATGAACGACCTAAAATTAGAGGAACTTGAGGATCCGCGGGGATGTCAACTACTATAAAATCAACGGGATAGTAGAACTTCCCCGCTTTCACGAAAACATCTTCGGCTACTCCACATGCTAAAATCGTAGAATGATCGGCCATCTCGATAGACATGTTCGAAGGAATAAGATCCGGAAGCGAAAGTGATTTTCATATGGAAAATGGCATCAAATTAATGCTCGCACCAACATCGGCCAAGGCGAGGCATTCTTTCATATCTTGTATGTCACAAGGAATGAGAAACTTTCCGGGGTCACCAACTTTTTCCGGTATGCGGTTAAGATAAACTGAAGAACAATTAGCAAGCTTTGAAAGCTTTTCCTTATCGCTCATCATAATTTTAAATGTGGAAGCGAAACGAGGCATGTATAACAACGCGTCGGCTAAACTCACATCAAAATGTACTTGTTGAAACATTTTTATAAAAAGCTCGATTTGTTGTTTGTTACGTTCTTGCAATTTCTCTTTGTTTCGTCTCGAAGGGTAAGGTAAGGGTGGTGTGGGTTGGACATTATGCAACGGCCTTGGAAACTCGGGTTCCACAATTGGTATTGGTTCAACCGTAGGTGTGGTATGAGCGGTACTTCGTGGGATTGTAATATGCTCCTTTTCGACCATCACCTCGGGCTCCTTCTCGATTTCCTTCTCCGTAGAAGTACTTGGACGAGAGATTGGTTCCTTGAAAGTTTTACCACTACGAGTAGTAATAACCTTCATTTCTCCCTTCG
Source organism: Glebionis coronaria (assembly GCA_025667525.1). Taxonomy (NCBI): domain Eukaryota; kingdom Viridiplantae; phylum Streptophyta; class Magnoliopsida; order Asterales; family Asteraceae; genus Glebionis; species Glebionis coronaria. Next base: position 652,100,240 of record CM046874.1, read on the forward strand.
GGTTTGCAATGGTATCACTAGGAAGACCGCCCGAGGAAGAGGGTTTACACTTGATTGCTTCAAACATTTTTGCCATTCGGTCCTCAAATTTTGATTGCCTTAAATCCGCTTTTAACAATTCTTGCTTAATCTCATGTTGTCCTTGTTCCATTTTATTAGCATGAGTTTTAAGTTCATTAGCAAGTTCGTTTTTAAGCTCGTTTTTCAACTCGGATATTAAGCTAATCATCTCACGTTGCATGTTATCAAAATTAGCATCATTTGCTTTAGCATAATCCAAAAATTCTCCTTGAATATTTTTAGTGTGAGCATTTTGAAAACCTTGTGTAGTGTTTTGAAAATCACGGTTTTGGTTTTGATTAGTGACTTGTCCATTCCCACTTTGATAATTCCCCTTGTTGTAGTTACGTGAATTGCCTTGATAATTACCACCTTGGTTATTGTTTCGATAGTTATTAGCATTTTGATTTGGTGGAGCTTGATTTGGGCGGGAACCTTGGCCGTTTTGGTTGTAAGTTCCTGTTGCTACATAAGCACTCGAAGTGTTACCATCGGCGGTAATGCACTCGGAAAGATCATGAGCTCCACCGCAAGACAAAAAACTCTTAGCAACCGCTTTAACCGTAGCGGAATTCAAAGCCTCTTGAGCTTTCTAATGAGTCATAAGATTAGCAAATCTATCGAAAAACCGATTTTCCTCATTAGCTTCATCATGTAAGGCATTAATGCTACGAGACGATGACGACGATGACGAACCCAAATTGGCAACACTCGGTGTGTTACGAGGGCTATAAACCTTAGATCTATTCTCGATAATCTTTAAAGCTTCATCGGTCGTTTTGCACAAAAAATTACCACCCGCGGCGGTATTCAAGTAATCTCGTTCATGATCATTAAGCCCATTATAAAAAGTATCAATTTAATGCAATTCCAAAAAAACATGGTGTGGACATTCATGTAACATTTCTTTAAAGCGTTCCCATGCCATTGAAAAACTTTCATTATTTCTTTGAACAATCTTAAAATCTCATTTTTCAAATGTGTTGTTTTAGATGGTGGAAAAAATTTGTTCACAAACTTAGAAACGAGATCACCCCATGTCAAAATTGAATTTGGCGGTTCTTTCTCAAGCCAAATTTTAGCGGGTCCATCCAACGAGTATGGAAACAACATCATCTTAATGGCGTCATATGGAACGTCCTTAAACTTTCTAGTAGCGGTGAGACGATTAAAATTCCTAATGTGGTAATGCGGGTTGTCTGTCTCATGTCCTCTAAACTTATTTGCTTGCAACATCGACACTAAACCCGTCTTAATCTCGAAATTCTCCGCAAGGATAACGGGAATCACAATGGCCTCTCCAAAACCCTCGGTGGGTGCTTGTAGCAACTCCATCATAGTACGATTAGCCATGACGACTTCTTGTTCTACAATAGGTTCAACAATTGGAGTTTGTTCTTCAGTCAACGTCTCTTGATTTGCTTGCTTTTGAAGACGTTTACGAGCTCGTTTTGCTTGATTACGAGTGATCATAAACTTCACGAAGAATGGGAGGTGAGAAAAGAAGATTCTTTTTGGGTGTTTTGTGAATTTTCAATTTTTTTTTGTTTTTGATTGTTTTTAATTTTTTTGGATTTTGGTGTATCTTCGTAGACAACAATCTACCAAATCTCTCATCGAATCAAACTCTTGATTAAAGAAGCCTCAAAGGAATGAAAACGATCACGTGGAGTGAACGCCTTCGAATGACTTTAGAACTTTGGTGAACCAAATTGTTCAAGAGGGTTTAATCACAAAGAAACCAAGCAAATATATTATACGTAATAATGCTTTGGGCGGCAAAACCCTCGATTAGCCTTCAATCTCAAAATACTCACAAGCAAGCGGGGAAACGAGGCGGCACGAAGCACTTAAGAGCCTTTTTCCTTAGGGTATATTTTATAATACCCGCCTTATACCCACCTTATAGTTCGTATTTTTCAAAATCGAGCTTCACGAAAGTATTTATCTATTTTTGCCTTTTTCTTTTTGTTTGAGATTCGAATACTATAATTAGGAGATCAAATCTCAATTAAGGTTGTGTTTTCACACTTTTGGAGATATTTTGAATTGATTGTGATACTTAATACTATATAGTAATAATAATTTCACAAGAAAAACCAATAAAACAGATAATACGTATTAGTAGATTTCTACTAATACAAATACTATTTATGGTTAATATAAAAAACAACAAGACAAAATAATCACGACACACCTCCCCGGCAGCGGCGCCAAAATGATTGTGGTAAAATACGAACTTTTAGGAAAAAGGCGTAAAAGCGGTAAGTATTAAGTGATGATTTAGGAAAATCAAGCACTAATGACCCAATGAAGTTCCAAGTTCGTTTCCCAATGAGGTATATGTGTGTGAATAATTCGTAATTGGTTTGAGATTAATATTTGAAAGAAGGGGATGAGAAAAGAGGATGACGAAGACGTGAAATTAATTACTACTACGACTACACGTAAAACTGTAAAATAAGCTAAAATAAAAAATAATTCTAAAAATTACCAAAAATTTACCAAAAATTAAAATAAATAAACTAAGAGTTTACCAATGATCAAAACTTTTTCAAACTTTTTAATTAATTAATATTTAATTTTTAAATACTAATTAAAACCCTAGAAATCAAATTAATTATCAAAAAGTCCAAATAAAGATTTTTCAATTGGTAAACCTCTAAAATGACCTAAAAAGATTAAAAACTATTTTTAGAAATTTTTAAACTAATAAAAACTATTTTAAATGATTTAAAAAGTATTAAAACTTAAAATAATTATAAAAATTAATCTAAAGGTGATAAAATTAATCTAAAAATTGAAAAAATCCTATTTTAATGTATTTAAGCCAAGAAAAATATAAAAAGTGCAAAAATGTGAAATTTGAATAATAATAAAAAAATAATATTAAAAATCCAAAAATTCTAAAAAATTCTAAAAACTTGCAAACTAGTTTATTTTGACCTAATTAAACAAAAAATGAAAGTGAAATGACCAGAATACCCCTATTGGGCCCTCAAATGGGCCAAAACCCAATACAGTCAAGCTTATTGGGCTTTTTAGCCCAAAAAGTCAAAATAAGCCCAAAAGACTTGGAAAAGCACTATCTGACTCAAAATTCAATTCTAAACACAAAACTCTGAAGGCCCAAAAGCTGAAAGTGAGCTTATCACAACTTAATGATCAAACAGCTTATCCTTATTGGGCCATTAAGCCCATTAAGCAATAAGCTAATGCCATAAGCTCTAATTTGACACACAACCTTCTTTTGGGATACTAAAGAGATCTGTAAAAAGAAATTTCGAAAAAGCACACTCAATAAGCCAGAAATAAGCAAAGTACAAATCCACTAAAAGACAAAATAGTCGGGTTTGAGATTTAGGGCACCTCAGGACTTGATTCGACTTGTAAAATGTCACAAATGACTTCAATAAGCCAAAACAATCAACCAAAATTCAATAAGCAAAACCAATAAGCTGGAATAAGCCAATAAGCACTTATGAAAAAGTCAATTAAGTTGGTTTTCTAGTCAAACCCTAAAGTCAACCCACCAAATGCTCCAGTATGAACAAATGGGTCAAATAATGAGCACCTATTACAAAATCCAAGTTATTGCTGGTTAAAATAAGCTAGAATAGCTTATTGATAACCTGAACACCAAAATACACTAGCAGGGGGAACTTTCAGTAGGAACTGGTTCCCACTGCCTTGACTATTTGACCAAGATTTTTAGAGAGATTCTGTATGTTTTATTGGAAGACAAGGGCACCTAAGTGATCAGTTAATCACAAGGAGTCACAATCAAGCAGAAAAACACACTTTGGTTCACTCAATAAGCACAAAAAAATCAAACAATGCTCAGATCTAGCATAGACATGGAATATAAGCTGTTATGAACACTTAAGCAGTTTTAAGCAAGAATAAGCACTCCAACTTCAACAAGATGCATACACAAGCTATATAAACTATGATTAAGCACAAACAAACTTAAATCAATCACTGAAACAAGGTATGGAACAAAATCAAAGCAGATTATACTTGCTGTTATGAACTTCAAATACACGTGCACACTTTGCTGATCTAGTTGACCACAAATCCAATTTCAAGCCTCAAATCCTACTTCCCTGGTGTAACTAACCAGGTTTAATCACTTGTTAGCCCTAGTCTATGATTAGATCTAGGTGTCCCTTAAACCACAGCCAATTTCAACAAGTAAATCTGATTTTATATCACTATGTTGGATTTAGGTGTTTCAAACCACAAAACTTGCAAATAGATGACCAAGTATATCAGTTAAACAGATACCAACAATCCACAACACAAAACAACTACTCAACTTTCCACAAAACCTACATATGCTGTTAACCCAAACACCCCTTAATTATCTGATTTTACAAATTTTCAAAGGATATTTAAGATTTAACCCACAAATCAAGTTAATAACAACTCAATAACATCAAACAAGCCCAGATAAACAAGATCCAATCATAAGTACACAGATTTAACAACAATCATACAAAAATCACAAATATTCAGAAAAATTAAGAAAAATTGAAAAGGGAGAGGGATGCAAACCTCCAAGACCTACATCCAGGCCCTGGATTGTTTGAGCTGAGGTACTAGCAAAACAAGTACCTGCTTCCAAGCTGCTAAGATGAACAAACAATAAAGTGAGATCAAAAACATATTTAACCTTTGATTTCTGAAAACAAGTGTTTTAATCCTTAAAACCTTTTCTCAAAACCAACAAAACATTTAAGTGGAACTCAGATTTCAGCTAATTAGACACCAAACTTTTATAAATAACAAATGAGAATTCAAAATTTTTAGAAATTCAAACTTTATTTCATAAAAAGGAATTACAATGAAATTAACTAAAATCTAGAACAAAGGGACTCTCACAGGTTGAGGTCTTCTTTTATAGGCAAATGCATACGAAACACTATTAATAAACCCTAGAACTGAAATTCCTAAATTATCCTTAAGAATCTTCTAGGCTTGTTGCCAGCTTGCTTGGGTGAATCAGGGACGTTTATTTGGTACTTGGTTAGTAAGGAAAAGCTTTGGTTCATTGATCTTGCCATGTCATGATCTTATGCCAGGTGTCGTCATGTGAGTGGAGATGGGGGTATCTTTCTGGTAGTGGGGATTGAGGTTTTTTGTGTGGGATGTGATTGACATGATGTGAATTACACGTGGGAACAATCAATTTCACTTTCCCCTTTGTTTTCTTCTTTTTAATCCTGGGTAATAAGGGGTGTTCTTCATGGTAAAATCGCTACAATAAGTGTGCCCCCGTTTTTAGGAGTTTGAACTTTAAACTTGGCAGTTCTAGTCCTTTGTTTTTGGGAAAAGAGGCATAACATGTTTTTCAGCTTAAATAAACGAATCCCTTTGTTGTTGAAGTTATGAAGTTCAGACTTTTGCCCCAAAACTTTGGCAAAAGTGTTTCAAGGGTTGTTTTTGACATTTTTCCATAATTGAGGGACTGATTTTGGACTTTATTGATCTTCAAAGGTCTTCAATAGATGTTTGCCTTTATGAGGGACCATAATTGACAATGTTGAATAGTTGAGGGACTAATCTTGCCATTTCTTCAAAGTTGAAGGACCTTTTTGCAATTTTGACAAACTTAAGGAACCAAACTTGTAATTATGAATTCACAAGGGTTTTAAGTGTCATTTCTTCATTTTTTGAGGATCAATCTTGCATATCTTCAAGTCTTCAAGGGTAAATCTTGGATAATTCATGAACTAGGGTCCGGTTCTTTGTACGGCTTCGTTTCTCGTGTCCGTTTTTTCCTTGTTTCTTGTGATATTTTGTCTTTTTTCACGATATCCATACCTAAAATACACAAGTAAACAAACACAAGCATATATATGGTATTTTATGACATTTTTATGCATTTAAAGCCCGAAAAGAACGATGAGATCATGTATAAATGCCATCTCATCATTCTTGGGTACGGTCCGATTCGGAAATGATAAATTTGCACTGATCCTAGGATATGGAGATTTGGTTTAGGGGAATATCACGATCAAAAGGGTATACTACATCGAAGGGATCAATCACAATCTTTTCTTGGATGGTCAATTCTGTGATGCGGATTTGGAGGTTGCTTTCAGAAAGAAGACATGTTTTGTTCGTGATCATAATAGGAATGACTTACTTACCAGTTCACGGGGTACTGATCTCTACACTATTTCACTTCAAGACACAACTTGTAACACCCCACTTTGATAAATGGAATGTCATGCGTGATTATGACGTGTCATCAAAGCATACAAGGATAAATGTCTAAACATTACATGACCATAAAAGGAAATACCGGAATCAAACATCGGTAGTCCAAAAGTAAAGCTCATCACACACAAACATAAGTACTGTAAATGAAAGGACTAAACAATGTCCATGGAAAGAGTATCAAAGTATAGATAAATGCATAAAGTAAAGAAGGCTAGAAAGCTTCCAGTCCATATGCACGTACGCTTAAAGTCTACGAGCGTCCCTGAGTACCTGCCGTTTTGGGAACATGAAAAGGAAACCGGCTGAGCAATACGCTCAGTACACGGATGTACAAGTAAAGCATGAATAATATAAGCATATAAGCATGTAACAGCGGAAGAAACTAAGTCCTGGATAACCCGGTTAAGTCTTAGTAAAACTGGTTTTATAATTTGAAAAGCCTTATGTTTATCTTGTAAAAACTGTTTAACATATTTTACCATTAGCCAATAGGTCATGAAAATCAACGTTCATGAATACTTGGAGGGGTGACCTCGTCATGCAAATTAGAGGGGCAACCTCTAATTTAATATACTGGTTTTTGGATAGGAGGGATCAGCTTCTTGTGAAGGATGCAAGGCACACACCGCATTCACACTGAGTAATCTGCTGAAAACATGTAACTAGGATGTACCCATACGCCCCACATGATAAATATAATAATATGGCCAAAAGCTGAAGGGACGCCACGAGCAATCACTCCGTCGTGGGGAATTCATAACACGAGTGCCTCTAGTGTTATGGTTATGGTACCTTCATAACTAGGTGAAACTGTTCATGCATGTACATGGCTTTAGGTATTCTAATTAAACATAAGCAATCAAACATATAAACTTATACTATGGGAAAACAGTTGGCTGCATACGGGGAATCCTAATAAGGAAAGAATGTCCATACTGAAAAGACGGAGAATCCGTACTTTGTGTCCAGTGAACGAAGAAGACGAACGGAAGAGAGTCCTACTTCGGTATCACTAATGCTACATAAATACATACGTGAATAAGTATCTGATTACTAAATACGTAACTGGTTTTATATCATGTCTTAGCTTGTTTTATATGTTCATGTCATGTTTTACTGTTTTAAGCTTTATACTGTGTTTATCTTATACTCTGTCTATTCTGATTAAGTATTACTTGTATTTCATGTATTATTATACTTGTTGTGTAATAATAAGTAACTTTATAAAAATAGCAGGTTTCCTAAAATAGAAAGTTTCCAAAAATAGAAAGTTACCAAAAATAAAAAGTTTCCAAAAATAGAAAGTTTCAAAAATAGAAAGTTTCCAAAAATAGAAAGTTCCCAAAAATAGAAAGTTTCCAAAAATAGAATTACTGCTTAAAATAGATACGTTTCTAAAAATAGAAAGTTTCCATAAATAGATTAGTTGCCTTAAATAAATAAGTTTCTAAAAACAGAAAGTTTCCATAAAAAGATATAAACTGGTTAATTAAGTTAATTATATAAGCTTAAGTATTTTCTGATTATTATTTTAAGTCATGTGATTATATAGTATAGTTTATTAATTATTACATGTAAATTAAATAAACTATAGGTTAAAGTATTTAATTAAATATAACATGATTTTAATTAAATAAGGTAAAATAATTAGGTTAAAACATGTATTATTAACTATTAATAATATAACCTAAGTCATGTTAATTAATCAATTATAGTCATGGTTTTAATTAATTTAATTTAAGTCTCAAAAAATAACATAACTTGTAAAATCATAAACCTTGAAAAAAAATGATTCATGAACCGGACCCGTGATTAAAAACCCATACCATACCCTGACCAAGGTCGGGTTTCCCTTGTTTTTGCTGCTGCCGTGGGACCACCACCACCACACCGAGACCATATAGTCTCGGTGGTGTGAGATAAGCCAAGCCGAGACCACTATGGGGCTCGGTTAGGCGTCGGCTAGAAACAAAACACCCCTAAACCCTTGATTTGATTTACCCCATGATTATGAACATGTTTAAAATACTTTTTTTTAATCAGTTAATTAAAAACATCATGATTTTATGTGATTTCATAAATCAAAACATAAAAAGAAAAGGTTTAAAAGTTATACCGAATACGTGAATCAAGTGATGACGAACACACACGAATCCTTGCAAAAATTTCCAAGATCAAAATCAACCCGAACACTCCTTTTTTGGTGATCAAACCCGGCGGCCAAGAAGGAGAGGAAAAAGAAAACTAGGGTTTTCTTATTTTTCTAATTTTTGTAAATAACGAACATGTTTTTCCCCTAAATTCTTGTTTAGTAAAAGTTTGCATGGGCTTGGCCCATGTTCTTGTTGTAGCCGCGGCATGGGGGCCCCACTCGGGGTAACCCGTATTTTTTCCGTGTCTAAATATAATAGTGTGTTCTCGTGTGTTCTCGTGTTCGTAAATTACATGTTCTAATTAGTTTACGATCATGACTTAGTTATTCGTGTTCGTAATAAATATATATACATAAATAATATTAGCTCTTGATTAATTTACGTACATGATTTCATGTTTGCATGTTCGTGATTATAATTATTAATGGAATAACTATCGTGTGTTCATACGTAATAAATACTTATCGTGTTATAACACGTACGTAATACTTGTAATTCTTATTCATGAATCGTTAACATGTTATTAAAGGAAAGTTCTAATCATGTATGTACGTTCTAAAGGGTACTATTCATGGTAAAAGCATGCGGGTTTTACAACTCTTCCCCCCTAAAAATAATAATTCGTCCCCGAATTATAGATAAAGCAAACTGGAAAAGAAGAACATACCCGAATTCAGAATATGAAATGAGGGTAAGAAGCCCGGATAGACTCCTCTGTTTCCCAAGTGGTTTCCCGCTCGGTATGATCGCTCCAAAGGATTTTGACGAATGGAATCGTCTTCCTTCTCATGACTCGTTCTTGTCTGTCAAGAACTCGTTCGGGTTCTTCTATGAAAGTGAGATCTTCCCGAATCTGTTCCAGTGGAAACTGAACCATGTGAAGGGGATGATACTGGTACCCTCTGAGTAAGGACACATGAAACACATTGTGTACGTGCGAAAGCTGCGGAGGTAACGCTAAACGATAAGATACTTTACCGACTCGTTCAATGATATCAAACGATCCGATGAAACGAGGACTGAGCTTCCCTTTAACTCCAAAGCGTCTAACACCACGTGCCGGCGAAACCTTAAGGAAAACGTGATCTCCTACATTAAAATGTATGTCCCTACGATGCTTCTCGGCGTAACTCTTTTGACGTAACCGTGCTTCTTGAAGTTTCTGCTTAGCTAGTGCGAGCCTCTCATTAGTTATCTCTATAATTTTTGGTCCTTCAAGTGTTCGCTCACCAACCTGATCCCAGCAGATTGGGGCGTGACACTTCCTGCCATACAACATCTCAAAAGGAGCACACTTGATACTTGCGTGCCAACTGTTGTTGTATGCAAACTCCACCAAACAGATATAATCGTCCCAATCACCCATCCATTCCAATGCACATGACCTCAACATGTCTTCTAATGTCTGAATCGTTCGCTCCGATTGCCCGTCTGTTTGAGGATGAAAAGCCGTACTAAGCTTAAGTTGTGTACCCCAAGCTTTCTGCAGACTCTTCTAGAATCGCGAAGTGAATCGAGGATCTCTGTCTGAGACGATGCTGGATGGAGCACCGTGGAGTCTCATGATCTCCCTTCTATAAGTATCGGTGAGTTTACTGACCGAATCTTCCTTGCAGATCGGTAAGAAATGAGCTGATTTGGTAAGTCGATCTACGATAACCCAAATTGCATCGTGCTTCCTCTGGTTGGCGGAAGACCAGTAACAAAATCCATGGTGATTGTGTCCCACTTCCACTTTGGAATATCTAACGGTTGAAGGAGACCGCCAGATCGTTGATGCTCGATCTTAACCTGCTGGCAGGTAAAACATTTGGAGACGTAAGTGGCAACATCCTGTTTCATACCACTCCACCAAAAAAACTGTTTGATGTCATGGTACATCTTGCTCGAACCAGGATGTATAGAGAATGGGGAGCTATGAGCTTCAGCTAACAAAGCTTCCCGGAGTTCTTGATCATCAGGAACACAAAGTCTCGTACCCTGCCATACGATACCATCTGCATCTACTCTGAACTTTGTCTGCTTCTCCAAATTCTGAATTATCGCCCAGATTTCTCCATCATCTTTCTGAGCTTCCTTGATCTTAGAGAGTAACTCGGGTTATACTCTAAGATTAGCCCAGTAACCGTGTTGTCTACGTACCATGATCTCTATGTCTAGTCGTTCTAAGTCTCTTATGATTTCCTCCTCAATCTTAATGCCGTTGATCATTCCGGACTTTCTGCTAAGTGCATCTGCTACTACATTCGCCTTGTCGGGATGATACTGCAGATTAATGTCATAATCCTTCAACAACTCTAACCATCTCCTCTGTCTCATGTTCAATTCACGCTGAGTGAAGATATACTTCAAGCTCTTGTGGTCCGTGAAAATGTCGCATGATTCTCCATATAGGTAGTTCCTCCATATCTTCAATGCAAACACGACTACAACAAGTTCCAAGTCATGCGTAGGGTAATTTTCCTCATAAGGCTTAAGCTGCCGTAAAGCGTAATTGATCACTTTCCCATGTTGCGTGAGAACACAACCAAGTCCCTTCCCCGATGCATCACTGTAGATTTGAAATCCACCCGTACCAGATGGGAGAGTAAGAATAGGTGCAGATACTAACTTCTGCTTCAGGTCTTCAAAGCTCTTCTCTCAGTCTTCAGTCCAGACGAATTTCTCCCCTTTCCGCATCAGTTTGGTCAATGGTAGTGCTAGGCGGGAAAATTTCTCCACGAACCTACGGTAATAGCCAGCTAAGCCTAAGAAACTACGGACTTTATTCACTGATGTTGGCCTCGGCCACTTAGTAATAGCCTCAACCTTCGCTGGATCCATAGTGATTCCTTCTACTGATACCATGTGACCTAAGAATGCTACTTTGTCTAACCAGAACTCACACTTGGAGAATTTAGCATATAGCTGCTTCTAGCGAAGAATCTGTAGTACTGTACGAAGATGGTCTTCGTGTTCCTCCTTTGACTTTGAGAAAATCAGGATGTCATCGATGAAGACAATGACGAACTTGTCCAGAAACTCATGGAAGATTCTGTTCATCAAATTCATGAACACTGTTGGAGCATTGGTCAGGCCGAATGGCATGACTACAAATTCGTAGTGGCCATAGCGGGTACGAAAAGCAGTCTTGGCGATGTCCTGCTCCTTAACCCGTAGCTGATGATAGCCTGACCTAAGATCAATCTTGGAGAAGTGTTTGGCCCCTTGGAATTGGTCAAACAGATTGTCTATACGTGGCAGTGGATACCTATTCCTGATAGTAATCTTGTTGAGCTCGCGATAGTCTATGCAAAGACGCATGTTGCCGTCCTTCTTCTTGACAAATAAGACCAGTGCGCCCCATGGAGATGCGCTCGATCGCATGAAACCTCGTTCTAGAAGTTCTTGCAGTTGATCCTTCAGCTCCTATAACTCTATGGGAGCCATGCGATAAGTAGCCTTGCAAATCGGCTCAGCTCCTGGGATGAGCTCGATATTGAATTCCACTTCACGTGCAGGTGGTATGCCCGAAAGTTCTTCTGGAAATACATCTTGAAATTCTGACACTATCGGCTGATCCTGAATTAATGGGGATTCAACATCCATGTCATGAACCATAGCTAGATAACCCTCGCAGCCATGTGACAGTAGTGCACGTGCTTGCAGGGTTGATATGATTTGTACAGATCTGCCGAGTACGAACCCGTTATGAATGTACTCTGGTGCATTAACATCACCGAAGATGACTCGATATGAATGGCAGTCTATGGTAGCATGATGTTTGGATAGCTAATCCATGCCCAAAATCATGTCAAAGTCATTCATGTCCAGCGGAAGTGCGTTAACAGGACGAACCTTGTCGTCAAACCCTAGGGGAAGACTCTTGTACACATGGGTGATAAGTACCGAGTCTCTCAAAGGCGTGGAAATACTGAGTCTATTCTCTAGTGGCATAGGGAGTATCCTAACATTCTTGGCATAGGCAGTAGAAATGACCGAGTGAGTAGCACCCATATCAAACAGAACACATGCAGCTTGACCATACATATACAAGATTCCAGTGATGGTACCGTTAGACTTGTTGGCCTGATCGCGAGATATCGTGTAGACGCATCCAGTGATAGGAGGCGGCTTGGTATCAGCATGTCCCGATGTGCCCTCCATCTCGCCCTTGCGGCAGTCCTTCATGCGATGTCCAGGAAGACCACACTCGAAGCATGCGTCACTGTCACGGCGACATGGCCCTGGGTGCCTACGGTGGCAAGTAGAGCAAAGAGGATGAGTATATCCTCTAGCAGGTGCTCTGGCTGGCTGAGAACCTGATAAAACATTATACATGAGACATGATAATAGGGTACAAAGGACAAATGCGGATAATCGTAAGATTGAATACCAGTGATAGCTGGACGGCTAGGCTGTGAACCTCTCTAGTTCTGGTCCCTACCGTTTCCATGGTTCCTGGTAGAAGATTTGCTAATGTGTCAGAAATATGAGTTATAACATGAAATCATAAGAAAATGCGTAAGTATAAGGACCTGCTACTATTGGAGTGTCCAACGTTGTTACGGTAATTATCATTACCGTCACGCCTATCCGTAGCAGAACGGTCGTTAGTCTGACCGTTTCCCTTGGGCTGATTAGGCTGCTGCTGAGTACCCGGCTGAGACCGGTCCCTAGTCTTCTGCCTGGAAGATACAATTTAAAGAGATGAATATTGACATATATACTGAAAGAATACGGATTGGTCCCCGCTTGAATATGAATGTTTACCTCTTCTCGGGTCTCTCTGCTTCCCCGAACTCATCTCTCTCTTACAGCATCTCCAGCTTACGTGCTGCATCGGCCACTTGTGCTACCGTGTTGAACGTAGCACACACCAAGTTGTTTGCGACCGATGTGCGAAGAGCCCACCTGAAGTGGTTTGCCTGCTCTTTAGGAGTACCTGCCGCTGAACCAAGGAAACCACCTAAGCGGAGAAAGCGATGCATGAACTCGTTGCTATTCTCCCCAGCTCTCTGTCGGATCCCATGGTACTCTCTCTTCAGCTTGTCTTGCTAAGCCTTGGGAAAGAACGGCTCCATCACCCTATCTCTGAACTGAGCCCATGTCAAAACAGCCACCCAATTATCACCTCCCTCAGACTACTTCAATGCTAACCACCAATTTAACACATCGCCTTCAAACCGGTAACATGACAACCTCGCCTTGAACATGGGGTCACAACCCATAGCACCGAAGAACTTCTCGATGTGAGCCAACCAGCTTTCAGCTTCACTGGGGTTATCTGTTCTCTCGAAAGCTCGAGGACGGAGCTTGTTGAATCTCTCCAGCCATGTAGCCAACGTCACTGGAGGAGGAGGAGGAGGAGGTACTTGGTTATGCTGCTGATTGTTGGCAGCCTGAACCTCAGCCCTGATGTCATTCCTGAGTTGAGGAAGCAAAGCTTGCATTGCATCTTGGATCGCTGTATTGAGTTGTTCCTACTCGCGTGTGAGAACCATCTGATAGTATAACATAAAATACATGATTAAACTGATCAAAACAAAAAATATATGCATGAAAAAAATTTATACAAATAAATCATGAGAAAAAATTTATGTAGGAAAACTAGTATATGAATGCATGATGCAGTTTTATGAAAACTTTTGTATGCTCGAGAGTGAACGCCTACGGTCAGTTCACCCAAAATAAAAGACATGACGAGGGGACGCCTATGGGTCGGTCCCAAATTTAAAAGTTTCGATAAAACACATGCGACTAAATAGGGTCAGTCCTGTACCAACCATTACTTTGTCATAAACCTGCGACAATGTCATATATATGTATGCATGAAAATGATGAATGCATGAAAACCGATTGTCAGTTCTAGGAAGACCATAGTGACTACCCACTAATCACAAGTCATGTTTTGAGAGCCTACAGGTCGAAGCCTTGGCTCTGATACCATAATTGTAACACCCCACTTTAATAAATGGAATGTCACGCGTGATTATGGCGTGTCATCAAAGCATACAATGATAAATGTCTAAACATTAGATGACCATAAAAGGAAATACCGGAATCAAACATCGGTAGTCCAAAAGTAAAGCTCATCACACACAAACATAAGTACTGTAAATGAAAGGACTAAACAATGTCCATGGAAAGAGTATCAAAGTATAGATAAATGCATAAAGTAAAGAAGGATAGAAAGCTTCCAGTCCATATGTACGTACGCTTAAAGTCTACGAGCGTCCCTGAGTACCTGCCGTTTTGGGAACATGAAAAGTAAACCGGCTGAGCAATACGCTCAGTGCACGGATGTACAAGTAAAGCATGAATAATATAAGCATATAAGCATGTAACAGCAGAAGAAACTAAGTCCTGAATAAACCGGTTAAGTCTTAGTAAAACTGGTTTTATAGTTTGAAAAGCCTTATGTTTATCTTGTAAAAACTGTTAAACATATTTTACCATTAGCCAATAGGTCATGAAAATCAACATGCATGAATACTTGGAGGGGTGACCTCGTCATGCAAATTAGAGGGGCCGCCTCTAATTTAATAAACTGGTTTTCGGATAGGAGGAATCAGCTCCTTGTGAAGGATGCAAGGCACACACCACATTCACACTGAGTAATCTGCTGAAAACATGTAACTAGGATGCACCCATACGCCCCACATGATAAATATAATAATATGGCCAAAAGCTGAAGGGACGCCACGAGCAATCACTCTGCCGTAGGGAAGTCATAACACCAGTTCCTCTAGTGTTATGGTTATGGTACCTCCATAACTAGGTGAAACTGGTCATGCATGTATATGGCTTTAGGTATTCTAATTAAACATAAGCAATCAAACATATAAACTTATACTATGGGAAAACAATTGACTGCATATGGGGAATCCTAATAAGGAAAGAATGTCCATACTGAAAGGACGGAGAATCCGTACCTTGTGTCCAGTGAACGAAGAAGACGAACGGAAGAGAGTCCTACTTCGGTATCACTAATGCTACATAAAGACATACGTGAATAAGTATCTGATTACTAAATACGTAACTGGTTTTATATCATGTCTTAGCTTGTTTTATATGTTCATGTCATGTTTTACTGTTTTAAGCTTTATACTGTGTTTATCTTATATTCTGTCTATTCTGATTAAGTATTACTTGTATTTCATGTATTATTATACTTGTTGTGTAATAATAAGTAACTTTCTAAAAATAGCAGGTTTCCTAAAATAGAAATTTTCCAAAAATAGAAAGTTACCAAAAATAGAAAGCTTCCAAAAATAGAAAGGTCCCAAAAATAGAAAGTTTCCAAAAATATAATTACTGCTTAAAATAGATAAGTTTCTAAAAATAGAAAGTTTCCATAAATAGATTAGGTGCCTTAAATAAATAAGTTTCTAAAAATAGAAAGTTTCCATAAATAGATATAAGTTGGTTAATTAAGCTAATTATATAAGCTTAAGTATTTTCTGATTATTATTCTAAGTCATGTGATTATATAGTATAGTTTATTAATTATTACATGTATATTAAATAAACTATAGGTTAAAGTATTTAATTAAATATAACATGATTTTAATTAAATAAGGTAAAATACTTAGGTTAAAACATGTATTATTAACTATTAATAATATAACCTAAGTCATGTTAATTAATCAATTATAGTCATGGTTTAATAATTAATTAATTATAAAGTCTAATTAAATAATAAGTACTTAGGTTAAAATTCATGATGTAATAATTAAATTAATAACCTAAGTCATGTAAATTAAATTAATCATGTCATGTTTTTAATTAATTTAATTTAAGTCTCAAAAAATAACATAACTTGTAAAATCATAAACCTTGAAAAACAATGATTCATGAGTCGGACCCGTGCTTAAAAACCCATACCATACCCCGACCAAGTTCGGGTTTCCCTTGTTTTTGCTGCTGTCGTGGGACCACCACCACCATACCGAGACCATATGGTCTCGGTGGTGTGAGATAAGCTAAGCCGAGACCCCTATGAGGCTCGGTTAGGCGTCGGCTAGAAACAAAACACCCCTAACCCTTGATTTGATTTACACCATGATTATGAACATGTTTAAAATATATGTTTTTAATTAGTTAATTAAAAACATCATGATTTTATGTGATTTCATAAATCAAAACATAAAAAGAAAAGGATTAAAAGTTATACCGAATACGTGAATCAAGTGATGACGAACACACACGAATCCTTGCAAAATTTCCAAGATCAAAATCAACCCGAACACCCCTTTTTGGTGATCAAACCCGGCGGCAAGAAGGAGAGGAAAAAGAAAACTGGGGTTTTCTTATTCTTATAATTTTTGTAAATAATGAACATGTTTTTCCCCTGAATTCTTGTTTAGTAAAAGTTTGCATGGGCTTGGCCCATGTTCTTGTTGTAGCCACGGCATGGGGGCCCCACTTGGGGTAACCCGTACTTTTTCCGTGTCTAATATGATAGTGTTTTCTCGTGTGTTCTCGTGTTCATAAATTACGTGTTCTAATTAGTTTACGATCATGACTTAGTTATTCGTGTTCGTAATAAATATATATACGTAAATAATATTAGCTCGTGATTAATTTACGTTCATGATTTCATGTTCGCATGTTCGTGGTTATAATTATTATTGGAATAACTATCGTGTGTTCATACGTAATAAATACTTATCGTGTTATAACACGTACGTAATACTTGTAATTCTTATTCATGAAACGTAAACATGTTATAAAAGGAAAGTTCTAATCATGTACGTACTTTCTAAAGGGTACTATTCATGGTAAAAGCATGCAGGTTTTACACAACTTCTACAACTCCAATTTGCTTCATGGCTAAAGCTTCAACGACTCAGGCATGGTTATGGCATCAACGTCTTTCTCATCTCAACTTTGATACCATCAAATTACTTTCCAAGAAAGATATTGTGAGAGGCCTTCTAAGCTTGAAATTCATCAAAGATCATCTTTGTTCTTCTTGTGAGCTTTGTAAAGCTAAACGAAGTAGCTTTAACACAAAGACTACACCAAGCTCTAAAGGACGGTTAGACTTTCTTCATATATATTTGTGTGCTCCCATGCGTGTTCATAGTATCAATGGGAAGAAATATGTTATGGTAATTGTCGATGATTACTCAAGGTACACATGGACTCACTTCTTGAGGTCCAAGGATGAAACACCCGAAGTTCTCATCAACTTCCTAAAACTGATACAACGTGGTCTTCAAGCTCAAATAAAAGTGATTCGTACTGACAGTGTAAAACCCGCATGCATTTATCATGAATAGTACCCTTATGATCGTACGCACATGATTAGAAATTTCCTTATTTAGCACGTTTACGTTTCACGAAAGGAATTTACAACTATTATGTACGTGTTATTACACAATAAGTATTTAATACGTATTAATGCACGATAATTATTTCAACAATAATTATAATCACGAACATACGAACATGAAATCATGAACGTAAATAATCACGAGCTTTATATTATGTATTTACGTATATTTATTACGAGTACGTATAAATATAAATTACGACACGAACGAACAAGAATTAAATCACGTTAACACGTAAATATAGAACACGGGAAAAATCAACGGGTTCCCCATGTGGGTCCCACTTAGGCGCGGCATAGAATAAAAGAGGGGGCCCAGCCCACTTTAAAAATTAACCTAAAAGGAATAAAAGAAGGAAGGGATTTTTCATATTACAGAAAGATAAAAAAATCATAACCCTTCTCCTCCTCCTTCTTCCTTGTAGCCGCCGCCCATAACACCATAACAAGGAGGTGTTTGTTGATCTCGGTTAATCCAATTTATTGCAAGGTCGTTCGTGATTAATTTTCTTTTTGATTCACGTATATGTAATCTTCCTAAACCTTTTCTTTTTAATTATTTATTAGATCTAAGAACATGAAATCATGGGTTATTAAAACAAGTTAATGTACATCTAGATCTAATCAAGGGGTATTAAAAATGCATGGTTCAAGGGGGTGTTTGGTTCGGCTATGGGTAGAACCGAGAGCAAAAGCTCTCAGTGGTTGTTTGATCACCACCAACCGAGACCACAAGGTCTCAGTTTGGTTTTGTGCTTCGGCCGAGAGGACCAAGGGACCCCGACGCATGTCGGGGTTATCCTTGGTGGTCTAGGGGGTCTCGGTTGTAGATCCACACGCACCACCAGGTTAGGCCGGTGGTGGTTTGCCATGGTTAAGGGTTGTAGGCCGGTTCAAGGGTTAAACCGGTCCGGTTCATGACATGTTTAGTTTTAGAACACGGGTTCGGTTCACGGGTTATTTTTCAAGATTAATTATATATTTTTACAAGTTAAATAATTACAAGATTTATTAAATTAATTTAACATGCTATGTATTTAATTTAATTTGGACATGACTTAGGTTATATTATTATTAATAATAATACACGATTTTAACCTAAGTATTTTATTGGTTAATTTAGACTAAGAAATTAATTAATTATTAAAACATGACTTATAATTAATTAATTTTCATGACTTAGGTTATATTAATAATAAATATTAATACATGTTTTAACCTAAGTATTATTACCTTTTATTTAATTAAATCATGTTATATTTAATTAAATCTTATAACCTATAGTTTACATGTAATAATTAATAAACTATACTATATATCACATGACTTAGAATATTAATCAGTAAAACTTAAGCTTATATATTATTAGCTTAATAATCCAGCTTATTTCTAATTATGGAAACTTTCTATTTTTAGAAACTTATTTAATTAAGGCAGCTAATCTATTTATGAAAACTTTCTATTTATAGAAACTTATTTAATTAAGGCAGCTAATCTATTTATGGAAACTTTCTATTTTTTGGAAACTTTGTATTGTTGTAAACTTTCTCTTTTTGGAAACTTTCTATTTTCGGAAACTTTCTATTTTAGGAAACCTGCTATTTTTATAAAGTTACTTATTATTACACAACAAGTATAATAATACAAGAAATACAAGTAATACTTAATCAGAATAGACAGAATACATGATAAACGCAGTAGAAAGCTAAAATCAGTAAAACAAGACATGAACATATAAAACAAGCTAAGACATGATATAAACCAGTTACGTAGTCAGTAATCATATACTTATACATGTATATTATTTATGTAGAATTAGTGATATCGAAGTAGGACTCTCTTCCATTCGTCTTCTTCGTTCATTGGACACAAGGTACGGATTCTCCGTCCTTTCAGTATGGACATTCTTCCTTATTAGGATTCCCAGTATGCAGCCAACTGTTTTCCTAGTATGTGTTTTATATGTTTTTGAATTGCTTATCTTTAGTTAGATACCTAAAGCCATATACATGCATGACCGGTTTCACCTAGTTATGGAGGTACCATAACAATAACACTAGAGGCACAAGTGTTATGACTTCACTACGACGGAGTGATAGCTCATGGCGTCCCTTCAGCTTTTGGCCATATTATTATTATTATCATGTGGGGCATATGAGTGCATCCTAGTTACATGTTTTCAGCAGATTATTTAGGTGAATGTGGTGTGTGCCTTGCATCCTTCACAAGGAGCTGATCCCTCCTACCCAAAAACTTATATTAAATTAGAGGCAGCCCCTCTAATTTGCATGACGAGGTCACCCCTCCAAGTATTCATGCACGTTGATATTTCATGACCTATATTGGCTAAATGGTAAACATGTTAAACAGTTTTTATAAGATAAACATAAGGCTTTTCAAACTATAAAACCAGTTTTACTAAGATATACCAGGTTATCCAGGAGTTAGTCTTTTCTGCTGCTTATTGCTTATATGCTTATATTATTCATTCTTTATTTGTATATCCGTGCACTGAGCGTTATGATCAGCCATTTTTCCTTTCATGTTCCCAAAACAGCAGGTACTCAAGGACGCTCGTAGACTTTATGCGTACGTGCATATGGATTGGAAGCTTCCTAGCCTTCATTACTTTATGCATTTCTTCATACTTTTAATACTCATTTCTATGGACATTGTTTAGTCCTTTTCATTTACAGTACTTATGTTTGTGTGTGATGAGTTCTACTTTTGGGGTACTGATGTTTGTTTCCAGTATTTCCTTTATAGTCATGTGATGTTTTATACATTTATCCTTGTATGCTTTGATGACACGACATAATCACGCGTGACATTCCATTTACCAAAATGGGGTGTTACAATAATGGTATCAGAGCCAAGGCTTCGACCTGTAGGCTCTCAAAACACGACATGTGATTAGTCGGTAGTCACTATGGTCTTCCTAGAACTGACAGTCGATTTTCATGCATTCATCATTTTCATGCATACATATATATGTCATTGTCGTAGGTTTATGACTAAGTAATGGTTGGTACAGTACTGACTCTATTTAGTCTCATGTGCTTTTATCGAAATTTTTAAATTTGGGACCGACCCATTGGCGTCCCCTCGCCATGTCTTTTGTTGTGGGTGAACTGACCATAGGCGTTCACTCTCGCACATATAAAAGTTTTCATAAAACTGCATCATGCATTCATGTACTAGTTTTCTTGCATAAATTTCTCATGATTTATTGGTATAAATTTTTTTTCATGTATATATTTTATGTTTTGATCAGTTTAATCATGTATTTTTATGTTATACTATCAGATGGTTCTCACACGTGAATAGGAACAACTCAATGCAGCAATCCAAGCTGCAATGCAAGCTATGCTTCCTCAGTTGAGGAATGAAATCAAGGCTGAAGTGCAGGCTGCCAACAATCAGCAGCAACACCCAGTACCTCCTCCTCCTCCTCCAGCAACATTGGTCAAATGGCTGGAGAGATTCAATAAGCTACGCTCTCGAACCTTCGAGAGAACAGATAGCCCCAGCGTAGCTGAAAGCTGGTTGGCTCACATTGAGAAGATCTTCGATGCCATGGGCTGTGACCCCGTTTTCAAATCGAGGTTGGCCTGCTACCCGTTCGAAGGTGATGTGCTATCATGGTGGACGGCACTGAAGCAGTCTGAGGGAGGTGATGCTTGGGTGGCTGGTTTAACTTGGGCTCAGTTCAGGGATTTAGTGATGGGAC
The DNA here is from genome assembly GCA_025667525.1 of Glebionis coronaria. NCBI lineage: Eukaryota > Viridiplantae > Streptophyta > Magnoliopsida > Asterales > Asteraceae > Glebionis > Glebionis coronaria. The sequence continues at coordinate 652,121,730 of CM046874.1, forward strand.
AGTTCTTTCCCAAGGCTGAGCAAGACAAGTTGAAGAGAGAGTACCATGGAATCTGACAGAGAGCTGGGGAGAATAGCAACGAGTTCATGCAGCGCTTTCTTCGCTTGGCTGGTTTTCTTGGTGCAACAGCAGGTACTCCCGAAGAGCAAGCATACCACTTCTGGTGGGCTCTTCGTACATCGGTCGCAAACAACTTGGTGTGTGCTACGTTCAACACGGTGTCATAAGTGGCCGATGAAGCATGTAAGCTGGAGATGCTACAGGAAAGAGAAGAGTTCGGAGAAGCAGAGAGACCCGAGAAGAGGTAAACATTCGTATTCAGAGGTGACCAAACTGTATTCTTTCAGCATATTTACATCTCTTTTAAACTGTATCTTCCAGGCAGAAGACTGGGGACCGGTCTCAGCCGGCTACTCAGCAACAGCCTACTCAGCCCAAGGGAAACAGTCACACTCCAACAGCAGCAGGTCCTTTTACTTACTCATTTTCTTATGATTACATGCTATAGTTCTTAATTCTGACACATTAGAGAATCTTCTACCAGGAATCATGGTAACGGGAGGGACCAGAACCAGAGAGGTTCACAGCCTAACCGTCCAGCTATCACTGGTATTCCATCTTATGAATTATCCGCATTGTCCTTTGTACCTATTAACATGTCTCATGTATATTGTTCTTATCAGGCTCTCAGCCAGTCAGGACACCTGTTGGAGGATATACTCATCCTCTTTGCACTACCTGCAACCGTAGGCACCCAGGGCCATGTCGCCACGACAGCGACACATGCTTCAAGTGTGGTCTTCCTGGCCATCGCATGGACTGCCGCAAGGGCGAGATGGAGGGCACATCGGAACATGCTGATACCAAGCCACCTCCTACTAGTGGACGTGTTTACACGACATCTCGCGATCAGGACAACAAGTCTACAGGTACCATCACTAGAATCTTGTATATGTATGGTCAAGCTGCATGTGTTCTTTTTGACACGGGTGCTACTCACTCGGTCATTTCTACTGCTTATGCCAAGAATGTTAGGATACTCCCCATGCCACTAGAGAATATACTGAATATTTCCACGCCTTTACGAGACTCTGTACGCATAACTCATGTGTACAAGAGCCTTCCCCTAGAGTTTGATGACAAGATTCGTCCTGTTGACGCACTTCCACTGGACATGAATGATTTTGACATGATTTTGGGCATGGATTGGCTATCCAAGCATCATGCTACCATAGACTGCCATTTATATCGAGTCATCTTCGGTGATGTTAATGCGCCATAATACATTCACAACGGGTTCGTACCCGGAAGGTCTGTACAAATCATATCAACCCTGCAAGCACGTGCATTACTTTCACATGGTTGTGAGGGCTATCTAGCTACTGTTCATGACATGAATGTTGTATCCCCATCAATTCAGGATCAGCCAACAGTGTCAGAATTTCCAGATGTATTTCCAGAAGAACTTCCGAGCATACCACCTGCACGTGAAGTGGAATTTAATATCGAGCTCATCCTAGGAGCTGAGCCGATTTCCAAGGCTCCTTATCGCATGGATCCCATAGAGTTGAAGGAGCTAAAGGATCAATTGTAAGAACTTCTGGAACGAGGCTTCATTCGACCGAGTGCATCTCCATGGGGCGCACCGGTCTTATTCGTTCAGAAGAAGGACGACAGTATGCGACTTTGCATAGACTATCGCGAGCTCAACAAGATTACCATCAGGAATAGATATCCACTACCACGCATAGACGATCTGTTTGACCAACTCCAAGGGGCCAAACATTTCTCCAAGATTGATCTAAGGTCAGGCTATCATCAGCTACGGGTTAAAGAGCAGGACATCGCCAAGACTGCTTTCCGTACCCGCTATGGCCACTACGAATTTTTATTCATGCTATTTGGCCTTACTAATGCTCCAGCAATGTTCATGGATTTGATGAACAGAATCTTCCATGAATTTCTAGACAAGTTCGTCATTGTCTTCATTGACGACATCCTAATATTCTCTAAGTCCAAGGAGGAACACGAAGACCATCTTCGTACTGTATTACAGATTGTAACACCCCATTTTGATAAATGGAATGTCACACGTGATTATGGCGTGTCATCAAAGCATACAAGGATAAATGTCTAAAACATTACATGACCATAAAAGGAAATACCGGAATCAAACATCGGTAGTCCAAAAGTAAAGCTCATCACACACAAACATAAGTACTATAAATGAAAGGAGTAAACAATGTCCATGGAAAGAGTATCAAAGTATAGATAATGCATAAAGTAAAGAAAGGCTAGAAAGCTTCCAGTCCATATGCACGTACGCTTAAAGTCTACGAGCGTCCCTGAGTACCAGCCGTTTTGGGAACATGAAAAGGAAAATGACTGAGCAATACGCTCAGTGCACGGATGTACAAATAAACATGAATAATATAAGCATATAATCATGAAACAGCAGAAGAAACTAAGTCATGAATAACCCGGTTAAGTCTTAGTAAAACTGGTTTTATAGTTTGAAAAGCCTTATGTTTATCTTGTAAAAACTGTTTAACATATTTTACCATTAGCCAATATAGGTCATGAAAATCAACGTGCATGAATACTTGGAGGGGTAACCTCGTCATGCAAATTAGAGGGGCTGCCTCTAATTTAATATACTGGTTTTGGGTAGGAGGGATCAGCTCCTTGTGAAGGATGCAAGGCACACACCACATTCACACTGAGTAATCTGCTGAAAACATGTAACTAGGATGCACCCATACGCCCTACGTGATAAATATAATAATATGGCCAAAAGCTGAAGGGACGCCACGAGCAATCACTCCGTCGTGGGGAAGTCATAACACCAGAGCCTCTAGTGTTATGGTTATGGTACCTCCATAACTAGGTGAAATTGGTCATGCATGTATATGGCTTTAGGTATTCTAATTTAACATAAGCAATCAAACATATAAGCTTATACTATGGGAAAACAGTTGGCTGCATACGGGAAATCCTAATAAGGAAAGAATGTCCATACTGAAAGGACGGGAATCTGTACCTTATGTCCAGTGAACGAAGAAGACGAACGGAAGAGAGTCCTACTTCGGTATCACTAACGCTACATAAATACATACGTGTATAAGTATTTGATTACTAAATACGTAACTGGTTTTATATCATGTCTTGGCTTGTTTTATATGTTCATGTCATGGTTTACTGTTTTAAGCTTTATACTGTGTTTATCTTATATTTTGTCTATTCTGATTGAGTATTACTTGTATTTCATGTATTATTATACTTGTTGTGTAATAATACGTAACTTTCTAAAAATAGCAGGTTTCCTAAAATAGAAAGTTTCTAAAAATAGAAAGTTACCAAAAATAGAAAGTTTCCAAAAATAGAATTACTGTTTAAAATAGATAAGTTTCTAAAAATAGAAAGTTTCCATAAATAGATTGGTTGCCTTAAATAAATAAGTTTCTAAAAATAGAAAGTTTCCATAAATAGATATAAGCTAGTTAAATAAGCTAATTATATAAGCTTAAGTGTTTTTCTGATTATTATTCTAAGTCATGTGATTATAAAGTATAGTTTATTAATTTTTACATGTAAATTAAATAAACTATAGGTTAAAAGTATTTAATTAAATATAACATGATTTTAATTAAATAAAGGTAAAATACTTAGGTTAAAACATGTATTATTAACTATTAATAATATAACCTAAGTCATGTTAATTAATTAATTGTAGTCATGGTTTTAAATAATTAATTAATTATAAAGTCTAATTAAATATAAATAATTAGGTTAAAATTTATGATTTACTAATTAAATTTATAACCTAAGTCATGTACATTAAATTAATCATGTCATGCTTTTATTAATTTAATTTAAGTCTAAAACATAACTAGTGAAAATTATAAACCTTGAAAATAATTCATGAACCGGACCCGTGACTAAAAACCATGAACCGAACCCGTAACCAACACCATACCCTGACCAAGGTCGGGTTTCCCTTGCCCCCTTGTTGTTGCCGTGACACCATCACTACCATACCGAGACCATATGGTCTCGGTGGTGTGTAATAAGCCATGTCGAGACCCCCATGGGGCTCGGGTAGGCGTCGGCCAAAACAAAAACACCCCTAAACCCTTGTTTTAATTTAACCCCATGATTAGAACATGTTTATAACACTTGTTTTTAATTAGTAAATTAAAAATATCATGATTTTATGTGATTTAGATAATCAAAACATAAAAATAAAAAGGTTAAAAGTTATACCGAATACGTGAAACAAATGAGGACGAACACACACGAAACCTTGTAATAATTCTAAGATCAAAATCAACCCAAAACACCCTTGTGGTGTTCTTGAATCCGGCGGCCAAAGAGAGGAAGAAGAAAAGGGATTTTTAGGGTTTTAGTTATTTTTCTAAATCTTGTTAAATGAAAATCCTTTTTCCATAATTTGCATATTTAGTAAAAATTATGGGCTTGGCCCATTTCCTTTGGTGTAGCCGCGGGTAAGGGGTACCACTTGGGGTAACCCGTACCTTTTTCCGTGTCTAAATATTAGTGTGTTCTCGTGTGTTCTCGTGTCCGTGTTTTACGTGTTCGTAGTTAATCATCGATCGTGACCTAATATATTTATTCGTGTTCGTAATAAATATATATACGTAAATAATATTAGCTCGTGATTAAATTACGTTCATGATTTCATGATCGCATGTTCGTGAATATAATTATTATTGGAATAATTATCGTGTGTTCATACGTAATAAATACTTATCGTGTTCTAACACGTACGTAATACTTGAAATTCTTATACGTGAAACGTAACGTGCTATAAAAGCAATACGCTCAGTGCACGGATGTACAAATAAACATGAATAATATAAGCATATAATCATGAAACAGCAGAAGAAACTAAGTCATGAATAACCCGGTTAAGTCTTAGTAAAACTGGTTTTATAGTTTGAAAAGCCTTATGTTTATCTTGTAAAAACTGTTTAACATATTTTACCATTAGCCAATATAGGTCATGAAAATCAACGTGCATGAATACTTGGAGGGGTAACCTCGTCATGCAAATTAGAGGGGCTGCCTCTAATTTAATATACTGGTTTTGGGTAGGAGGGATCAGCTCCTTGTGAAGGATGCAAGGCACCCACCACATTCACACTGAGTAATCTGCTGAAAACATGTAACTAGGATGCACCCATACGCCCTACGTGATAAATATAATAATATGGCCAAAAGCTGAAGGGACGCCACGAGCAATCACTCCGTCGTGGGGAAGTCATAACACCAGAGCCTCTAGTGTTATGGTTATGGTACCTCCATAACTAGGTGAAATTGGTCATGCATGTATATGGCTTTAGGTATTCTAATTTAACATAAGCAATCAAACATATAAGCTTATACTATGGGAAAACAGTTGGCTGCATACGGGAAATCCTAATAAGGAAAGAATGTCCAAACTAAAAGGACGGGAATATGTACCTTATGTCCAGTGAACGAAGAAGACGAACGGAAGAGAGTCCTACTTCGGTATCACTAACTCTACATAAATACATACGTGTATAAGTACTTGATTACTAAATACGTAACTGGTTTTATATCATGTCTTGGCTTGTTTTATATGTTCATGTCATGGTTTACTGTTTTAAGCTTTATACTGTGTTTATCTTATATTTTGTCTATTCTGATTGAGTATTACTTGTATTTCATGTATTATTATACTTGTTGTGTAATAATACGTAACTTTCTAAAAATAGCAGGTTTCCTAAAATAGAAAGTTTCTAAAAATAGAAAGTTACCAAAAATAGAAAGTTTCCAAAAATAGAATTACTGTTTAAAATAGATAAGTTTCTAAAAATAGAAAGTTTCCATAAATAGATTGGTTGCCTTAAATAAATAAGTTTCTAAAAATAGAAAGTTTCCATAAATAGATATAAGCTAGTTAAATAAGCTAATTATATAAGCTTAAGTGTTTTTCTGATTATTATTCTAAGTCATGTGATTATAAAGTATAGTTTATTAATTTTTACATGTAAATTAAATAAACTATAGGTTAAAAGTATTTAATTAAATATAACATGATTTTAATTAAATAAAGGTAAAATACTTAGGTTAAAACATGTATTATTAACTATTAATAATATAACCTAAGTCATGTTAATTAATTAATTGTAGTCATGGTTTTAAATAATTAATTAATTATAAAGTCTAATTAAATATAAATAATTAGGTTAAAATTTATGATTTACTAATTAAATTTATAACCTAAGTCATGTACATTAAATTAATCATGTCATGCTTTTATTAATTTAATTTAAGTCTAAAACATAACTAGTGAAAATTATAAACCTTGAAAATAATTCATGAACCGGACCCGTGACTAAAAACCATGAACCGAACCCGTAACCAACACCATACCCTGACCAAGGTCGGGTTTCCCTTGCCCCCTTGTTGTTGCCGTGACACCATCACTACCATACCGAGACCATATGGTCTCGGTGGTGTGTAATAAGCCAAGTCGAGACCCCCATGGGGCTCGGGTAGGCGTCGGCCAAAACAAAAACACCCCTAAACCCTTGTTTTAATTTAACCCCATGATTAGAACATTTTTATAACACTTGTTTTTAATTAGTAAATTAAAAATATCATGATTTTATGTGATTTAGATAATCAAAACATAAAAATAAAAAGGTTAAAAGTTATACCGAATACGTGAAACAAATGAGGACGAACACACACGAAACCTTGTAATAATTCTAAGATCAAAATCAACCCAAAACACCCTTGTGGTGTTCTTGAATCCGGCGGCCAAAGAGACGAAGAAGAAAAGGGATTTTTAGGGTTTTAGTTATTTTTCTAAATCTTGTTAAATGAAAATCCTTTTTCCATAATTTGCATATTTAGTAAAAATTATGGGCTTGGCCCATTTCCTTTGGTGTAGCCGCGGGTAAGGGGCACCACTTGGGGTAACCCGTACCTTTTTCCGTGTCTAAATATTAGTGTGTTCTCGTGTGTTCTCGTGTTCGTGTTTTACGTGTTCGTAGTTAATCATCGATCGTGACCTAATATATTTATTCGTGTTCGTAATAAATATATATACGTAAATAATATTAGATCGTGATTAAATTACGTTCATGATTTCATGATCGCATGTTCGTGAATATAATTATTATTGGAATAATTATCGTGTGTTCATACGTAATAAATACTTATCGTGTTCTAACACGTACGTAATACTTGAAATTCTTATACGTGAAACGTAACGTGCTATAAAAGGAAAGTTCTAATCATGTACGTACAATCTAAAGGGTACTATTCATGGTAAAACCATACGGGCTTTACAACTCTTCCCCCTAAAAAGATTAATTCGTCCCCGAATTATAGATAAAGTAAACTGGAAAAGAAGAACATACCCGAATTCAAAATATGAAATGAGGGTAAGAAGCCCGGATAGACTCCTATGTTTCCCAAGTGGCTTCCCGCTCGGTATGATCCCTCCAAAGGATTTTGACGAATGGAATCGTCTTCCTTCTCATGACTCGTTCTTGTCTGTCAAGAACTCGTTCGGGTTCTTCTATAAAAGTGAGATCTTTACGTATCTGTTCCAGTGGATACTGAACCATGTGAAGGGGATGATATTGGTACCCTCTGAGTAAGGACACATGAAACACATTGTGTACATGCGAAAGTTGCGGAGGTAACGCTAAACGGTAAGATACTTCACCGACTCGTTCAATGATATCAAACGGTCCGATGAAACAAGGACTGAGCTTCCCTTTAACCCCGAAGCGTCTAACACCACGTGCCGGCGAAACCTTAAGAAAGACGTGATATCCTACATTAAAATGTATGTCCCTACGATGCTTGTCTGCGTAGCTCTTCTGCGTGACCGTGCTTCTTGAAGTTTCTGCTTAGCTACTGCGACCCTCTCATTAGTCAACTCGATGATCTCTGGTCCTTCAAGTGTTCGCTCACCAACCTGATCCCAGCAGATTGGGGCGTGACACTTTCTGCCATACAACATCTCGAAAGGAGCACACTTGATACTTGTGTGCCAACTGTTGTTGTATGCAAACTCCACCAAACAGATATAATCGTCCCAATCGCCCGTCCATTCCAACGCACATGACCTCAACATGTCTTCCAATGTCTGAATCGTCCGCTCCGACTGCCCGTCTGTTTGAGGATGAAAAGCCGTGCTAAGCTTAAGGTGTGTACCCCAAGCTTTCTGCAGACTCTTCCAAAATCACGAAGTGAATCGAGGATCTCTGTCTGAGACGATGCTGGATGGAGCACCGTGGAGTCTCATGATCTCTCTTCTATACGTGTCCACGAGTTTACTGACCGAATCTTCCTTGCGGATCGGTAAGAAATGAGCTGATTTGGTAAGTCGATCTACGATAACCCAAATTGCATCGTGCTTCCTCTTGGTTGGCGGAAGACCAATAACAAAATACATGGTGATTTTGTCCCACTTCCACTCTGGAATATCTAACGGTTGAAGGAGACCGCCAGATCGCTGATGCTCGATCTTAACCTGCTGGCAGGTAAGACATTTGGAGACGTAAGTGGCAACATCCTGTTTCATACCACTCCACTAAAAGTACTGCTTGATGTCATGGTACATCTTAGTCGAACCAGGATGTATAGAGAATGGGGAGCTATGAGCTTCAGCTAACAATGCTTCCTGGAGTTCTTGATCATCAGGAACACAAAGTCTCGTGCCCTGCCATATGATACCATCTGCATCTACTCTGAATTCCGTCTGCTTCTCCAAATTCTGAACTATCGCCCAAATTTCTCCATCATCTTTCTGAGCTTCCTTGATCTTAGAGAGTAACTCGGGTTCTACTCTAAGATTAGCTCAGTAACCGTGTTGTCCACATACCATGATCTCTATGTCTAGTCGCTCCAAGTCTCTTATGATTTCCTCCTCAATCTTAATGCCGTTGATCATTCCGGACTTCCTGCTAAGTGCATCTGCTACTACATTCGCCTTTCCGGGATGATACTGCAGATTAATGTCATAATCCTTCAACAGCTCTAACCATCTCCTCTGCCTCATGTTCAATTCACGTTGAGTGAAGATATACTTCAAGCTCTTGTGGTCCGTAAAAATGTCACATGATTCTCCATATAAGTAGTGCCTCCATATCTTCAATGCAAACACTACTACAGCAAGTTCCAAGTCATGCGTAGGGTAATTTTCTTCATAAGTCTTAAGCTGCCGTGAAGCGTACGCGATCACTTTCCCATGTTGCATGAGAACATAGCCAAGTCCCTTCCCTGATGCATCACTGTAGATTTGAAATCCACCCGTACCATATGGGAGAGTAAGAATAGGTGCAGATACTAGCTTCTGCTTCAGGTCTTCAAAGCTCTTCTCTCGTTCTTCAGTCCAGACGAATTTCTCCCCTTTCCGCATCAGTTTGGTCAATGGTAGTGCTAGGCGGGAAAAGTTCTCCACGAACCTACGGTAATAGCCAGCTAAGCATAAGAAACTACGTACTTCAGTCGCTGATGTCGGCCTCGGCCACTTAGTAATAGCCTCAACCTTCGTTGGATCCATAGTGATTCCTTCTGCTGATACAATGTGACCTAAGAATGCCACCTTGTCTAACTAGAACTCACACTTGGAGAATTTAGCATACAGCTGCTTCTGGCGAAGAATCTGTAGTACTGTACGAAGATGGTCTTCGTGTTCCTCCTTGGACTTTGAGAAAATCAGGATGTCATCGATGAAGACAATGACGAACTTGTCCAGAAATTCATGAAAGATTCTGTTCATCAAATCCATGAACACTGATGGAGCATTCGTCAGGCCGAATGGCATGACTACAAATTCGTAGTGGCCATAGCGTAAACGGAAATCAGTCTTTGCGATGTCCTGCTCCTTAACCCGTAGTTGATGATAGCCTGTCCTAAGATCAATCTTGGAGAAGTGTTTGGCCCCTTGGAGTTGGTCAAACAGATCGTCTGTACGTGGCAGTGGATACCTATTCCTGATAGTAATCTTGTTGAGCTCGTGATAGTCTATGCAAAGACGCATACTTCCGTCCTTCTTCTTAACAAATAAGACCGGTGCACCCCAGGGAGATGCGCTCCGTCGAACGAAACCTCGTTCTAGAAGTTCTTGCAGTTGATCCTTCAGCTCCTTTAACTCTATGGGAGCCATGCGATAAGGAGCCTTGGAAATCGGCTCAACTCCTGGGATGAGCTCGATATTGAATTCCACTTCTCGTGCAGGTGGTATGCCCGGAAGTTCTTCTGGAAATACATCTTGGAATTCTGACACTATCGGCTGATCCTGAATTGATGGGGATTCAGCATCCATGTCATGAACCGTAGCTAGATAACCCTCGCAACCATGTGACAGTAGTGCACGTGCTTGCAGGGTAGATATGATTTGTACAGACCTTCCGGGTACGAACCCGTTGTGAATGTACTCTGGTGCATTAACATCATCGAAGATGACTCGATATGAATAGCATTCTATGGTAGCATGATGCTTGGATAGCCAATCCATGCCCAAAATCATGTTAAAGTCATTCATGTCCAGCGGAAGTACGTCAACAGGACGAACCTTATCGTCAAACTCTAGGGGAAGACTCTTGTATACATGGGTTATTAATACAGTGTCCCTCAAAGGCATGGAAATACTGAGTCTATTCACTAGTGGCATGGGGAGTATCCTAGCATTCTTGGCATAAGCAGTAGAAATGACTAAGTGAGTAGCACCCGTATCAAACAGAACACATGCAGCTTGACCATACATATACAAGATTCCAGTTATGGTACCTGTAGACTTGTTGGACTGATCGCTAGACGTCGTGTAGACGCGTCCAGTGGTAGGAGGCGGTTTGGTATCAGCATGTCCCGATGTTGCCCTCCATCTCGCCCTTACGGCAGTCCTTCATGCGATGGCCAGGAAGACCACACTTGAAGCATGCGTCACTATCGCGACGACATGGCCCTGGGTGCCTACGGTGGCAAGTAGAGCAAAGAGGATGAGTATATCCTCCAGCAGGTGCTCTGGCTGGCTGAGAACCTGATAAAACATTATACATGAGACATGATAATAGGGTACAAAGGACAATGCGATAAATCGTAAGATTGAATACCAGTGATAGCTGGACGGCTAGGCTGTGAACCTCTCTGGTTCTGGTCCCTATCGTTTCCATGGTTCCTGGTAGAAGATTTGCTAAAGTGTCAGAATTATGAGTTATAACATGAAATCATAATAAAATGCGTAAGTATTAGGACGTGCTGCCATTGGAGTGTCCAGCGTTGTTACGGTAATTATCATTACTGCCACGCCTATCCGTACCATAACGGTCGTTAGTCTGACCGTTTCCCTTAGGCTAATTAGGCTGCTGTTGAGTAGCCGGCTGAGACCGGTCCCCAGTCTTCTACCTGGAATATGCAATTTAAAGAGATGAAATATTTAACATATATAGAAAGAATACGGATTGGTCACCGCTTGATTACGAATGTTTACCTCTTATCGGGTTTCTCTGCTTCTCCGAACTCATCTCTCTCATGCAGCATCTCCAGCTTATATGATGCATCGGCCACTTGTACTACCATGTTGAACGTAGCACACACCAGATTGTTTGCGACCGATGTGCGAAGAGCCCACCTAAAGTGGTGTGCCTGCTCTTCAGGAGTACCTGCCGCTGCACCAAGGAAACCAGCTAAGCGAAGAAAGCGGTGCATGAACTCGTTTCTATTCTCCCCAGCTCTCTGTTGGATCCCATGGTACTCTCTCTTCAGCTTGTCTTGCTCGTCCTTGGGAAAGAACTGCTCCATCACCCTATCTCTAAACTGAGCCCACGTCAAACCAGCCACCCAATTATCACCTCCCTCAGACTGCTTCAATGCTAACCACCAATTTAACACATCGCCTTCGAACCGGTAACATGCCAACCTCGCCTTGAAGACGGGGTCACAACCCATAGCATCGAAGATCTTCTCGATGTGAGCTAACCAGCTTTCAGCTTCACTTGGGCTATCTGTTCTCTCGAAAGCTCGATGACGGAGCTTGTTGAATCTCTCCAGCCATATTGCCAATGTTACTAGAGGAGGAGGTGCTTGGTTTTGCTGCTGATTGTTGGCAGCCTAAACCTGAGCCCTGATGTCATTCCTCAGTTGAGGAAGGAAAGCTTGCATTGCAGCTTGGATTGCTGCATTGAGTTGTTCCTGCTCGCGTGTGAGAACCATCTGACAGTATAACATAAAATACATGATTAAACTGATCAAAACATAAAATATATATACATGAAAAAAATTTATACCAATAAATCGTGAGAAAAATTTTATGCAAGAAAATTTGTACATGAATGCATGATGTAGTTTTAGGAAAACTTTTGTATGCTCGTGAGTGAACGCCTATGGCCAGTTCACCCAAAATAAAAGACATGGCGAGGGGACGCCTATGGGTCGGTCCCAAATTTAAAAGTTTCGATAAAACACATGCGACTAGATAGGGTCAGTCCTGTACCAACCATTACTTAGTCATAAACCTGTGACAATGACATATATATGTATGCATGAAAATGATGAATGCATGAAAACCGACTGTCAGTTCTAGGAAGACCATAGTGACTACCCACTAATCACAGGTCATGTTTTGAGAGCCTACAGGTTGAAGCCTTGGCTCTGATACCATAATTGTAACACCCCATTTTGATAAATGGAATGTCACACGTGATTATGGCGTGTCATCAAAGCATATAAGGATAAATGTCTAAACATTACATGACCATAAAAGGAAATACCGGAATCAAACATCGGTAGTCCAAAAGTAAAGCTCATCACAGACAAACATAAGTACTGTAAATGAAAGGACTAAACAATGTCCATGGAAAGAGTATCAAAGTATAGATAATGCATAAAGTAAAGAAAGGCTAGAAAGCTTACAGTCCATATGCATGTACGCTTAAAGTCTATGAGCGTCCCTGAGTACCTGCCGTTTTGGGAACATGGAAAGGAAAACGGCTGAGCAATACGCTCAGTGCACGGATGTACAAATAAAGCATGAATAATATAAGCATATCAGCATGAAACAGCGGAAGAAACTAAGTCATGAATAACCCGGTTAAGTCTTAGTAAAACTAGTTTTATAGTTTGAAAAGCCTTATGTTTATCTTGTAAAAACTATTTAACATATTTTACCATTAGCCAATATAGGTTATGAAAATCAACGTGCATGAATACTTGGAGGGGTGACCTCGTCATGCAAATTAGAGAGGCTGCCTCTAATTTAATATACTGGTTTTGGGTAGGAGGGATCAGCTCCTTGTGAAGGATGCAAGGCACACACCACATTCACACTGAGTAATCTGCTGAAAACATGTAACTAGGATGCACCCATACGCCCCACGTGATAAATATAATAATATGGCCAAAAGCAGAAGGGAAGCCACGAGCAATCACTCCGCGGGGAAGTCATAACACCAGTGCCTCTAGTGTTATGGTTATGGTACCTCCATAACTAGGTGAAACTGGTCATGCATGTATATGGCTTTAGGTATGCTAATTAAACGTAAGCAATCAAACATATAAACTTATACTATGGGAAAACAGTTGGCTGCATACGGGGAATCCTAAAAAGGAAAGAATGTCCATACTGAAAGGACAGGAATCCGTACCTTATGTCCAGTGAACGAAGAAGACGAACGGAAGAGAGTCCTACTTCGATATCACTAATGCTACATAAATACATACGTGTATGAGTATATGATTACTAAATACGTAACTCGTTTTATATCATGTCTTGGCTTGTTTTATATGTTCATGTCATGGTTTACTGTTTTAAGCTTTATACTGTGTTTATCTTATATTTTGTCTATTCTGATTAAGTATTACTTGTATTTCATGTATTATTATACTTGTTGTGTAATAATAAGTAACTTTCTAGAAATAGCAGGTTTCCTAAAATAGAAAGTTTCCAAAAATAGAAAGTTTCCAAAAATAGAAAGTTTCCAAAAATAGAAAGTTTCCAAAAACAGAAAGTTTCCAAAAATAGAATTACTGCTTAAAATAGATAAGTTTCTAAAAATAGAAAGTTCCATAAATAGAATGGCTGCCTTAAATAAATAAGTTTCTAAAAATAGAAAGTTTCCATAAATAGATATAAGCTGGTTAAATAAGCTAATTATATAAGCTTAAGTGTTTTTCTGATTATTATTCTAAGTCATGTGATTATAAAGTATAGTTTATTAATTATTACATGTAAATTAAATAAACTATAGGTTAAAAGTATTTAATTAAATATAACATGATTTTAATTAAATCAAGGTAAAATGTTTAGGTTAAAACATGTATTATGAACTATTAATAATATAACCTAAGTCATGTTAATTAATTAATTATAGTCATGGTTTTAAATAATTAATTAATTATAAAGTCTAATTAAATATAAATACTTAGGTTAAAATTCATGATTTACTAATTAAATTTATAACCTAAGTCATGTACATTAAATTAATCATGTCATGCTTTTATTAATTTAATTTAAGTCTAAAACATAACTAGTGAAAATTATAAACCTTGAAAATAATTCATGAACCGGACCTGTGACTAAAAACCATGAACCGGACCCGTAACCAACACCATACCCCGACCAAGGTCGGGTTTCCCTTGCCCCCTTGTTGCTGCCGTGACACCATCACCACCATACCGAGACCATATGGTCTCGGTGGTGTGTAATAATCCAAGCCGAGACCCCCATGGGGCTCGGTTAGGCGTCGGCCAAAACAAAAACACCCCTAAACCCTTGTTTTAATTTAACCCCATGATTATAACATGTTTATAACACTTTTTTTAATTAGTAAATTAAAAACATCATGATTTTATGTGATTTAGATAATCAAAACATAAAAAGAAAAAGGTTAAAAGTTATACCGAATACGTGAAACAAATGAGGACCAACACACACAAATCCTTGCAATAATTCCAACATCAAAATCAACCCGAAACACCCTTGTGGTGTTCTTGAATCCGGAGGTCAAAGAGAGGAAGAAGAAAAGGGATTTTAGGGTTTTAGTTATTTTTCTAAATCTTGTTAAATGAAAATCCTTTTTCCATAATTTCCATATTTAGTAAAAATTATAGGCTTGGCCCATTTCCTTTGGTGTAGCCGCTGGTAGGGGGCCCCACTTGGGGTAACCCGTACCTTTTTCCGTGTCTAAATATTAGTGTGTTCTCGTGTGTTCTCGTGTTCGTGTTTTACGTGTTCGTAGTTAATCATCGATCGTGACCTAATAAATTTATTCGTGTTCGTAATAAATATATATACGTAAATAATATTAGCTCGTGATTAAATTACGTTCATGATTTCATGATCGCATTTTCGTGATTATAATTATTATTGGAATAATTATCGTGTGTTCATACATAATAAATACTTATCGTGTTCTAACACGTACGTAATACTTGAAATTCTTATACGTGAAACGTAACGTGCTATAAAAGAAAAATTCTAATCATGTACGTACAATCTAAAGGGTACTATTCATGGTAAAAGCATGCGGGTTTTACACAGATTCTTCGCCAGAAGCAGTTGTATGCTAAATTATCCAAGTGTGAGGTCTGGTTAGACAAGGTGGCATTCTTAGGTCACATTGTATCAGTAGGAGGAATCACGATGGATCCAGCAAAGGTTGAGGCTATTACCAAGTGGCCAAGACCGACATCAGCAAATGAAGTCCGTAGTTTCCTAGGCTTAGCTGGTTACTACCGTAGGTTCGTGGAGAACTTTTCCCGTTTAGCACTACCATTGACCAAACTGATGCGGAAAGGGGAGAACTTCGTCTGGACTGAAGAGAGAGAGAAGAGCTTTGAAGAACTAAAGAAGAAGTTAGTATCTGTACCGATTCTTACTCTACCATCTGGTACAGGTGGATTTCAGATCTATAGTGATGCATCGGGGAAGGGACTTGGCTGTGTTCTCATGCAACATGGGAAAGTGATCGCGTACGCTTCACGGCAGCTTAAGCCTTATGAGGAAAATTACCCTACGCATGACTTGTAACATGCAACAGTCGTGTTTACATTGAAGATATGGAGGCACTACTTGTATGGAGAATCATGTGAAATTTTCACGGACCACAAGAGCTTGAAGTACATCTTCACTCAACGTGAACTGAACATGAGACAGAGGAGATGGTTAGAGCTGTTGAAGGATTATGACATTAATCTGCAGTATCATCCCGGCAAGGCTAATGTAGTGGCAGATCCACTTAGTATAAAGTCCGGAATGATCAACGGCATTGAGATAAAGGAGGAAATTATTAGAGACTTGGAGCGACTAGATATGGAGATCATGGTACGTGGACAACATGGTTACTGGGCTAATCTTAGAGTGGAACCCAAGTTACTCTCTAAGATTAAGGAAGCTCAGAAGGATGATGGTGAAATCTGGGCGATAATTCAGAATCTGGAGAAGCAGACAGAATTTCGAGTAGACGCAGATGGTATCTTATGGCAGGGCACTAGACTTTGTGTTCCTAATGATCAAGAACTCCGGGAAGCATTGTTAGTTGAGGCTCATAGCTCCCCATTCTCTATTCATCTGGGTTCGACCAAGATGTACCATGAGATCAAGCAATACTTTTGGTGGAGTGGTATGAAACAGGATGTTGCGACTTACGTCTCCAAATGTCTTACCTGCCAGCAGGTTAAGATCGAGCATCAGCGATCTCGCGGTCTTCTTCAACCTTTAGATATTCCAGAGTGGAAGTAGGACAAAATCACCATGGATTTTGTTACCGGTCTTCCGCCGACAAAGAGGAAGCACGATGCGATTTGGGTTATCGTTGATCAACTTACCAAATCAGCTCATTTCTTACCGATCCGCAAGGAAGATTCAGTCAGTAAACTCGCCGATACTTACAAGAAGGAGATCATGAGACTTCATGGTTCTCCATCCAGCATCGTCTCAGACAGAGATCCTCGTTTCACTTCGTGATTCTGGAGAAGTCTGCAGAAAGCTTGGGGTACAAAACTTAAGCTTAGCACAGCTTTCCATCCTCAAACAGACGGACAATCAGAGCGAACGATTCAGACATTAGAAGACATGTTGATGTCATGTGCGTTGGAATGGGCGGGAGATTGGGACGACTATATATGTTTCGTAGAGTTTCCATACAACAACAGTTGGCACGCAAGTATCAAGTGTGCTCCATTCGAGATGTTGTATGGCAGAAAATGTCGCGCCCTAATCTGCTGGGATCAGGTTGGTGAGCGAACACTTGAAGGACCAGAAATGATTGATTTGACCAACGAGAAGGTCACAATAGCTAAGAAGAAACTGCAAGAAGCACGGTCACGTCAGAAGAGTTATGCAGACAAGCATCGTAAGGACTTACACTTTAACGTAGGAGATCACGTTTTCCTTAAGGTTTCGCCGGCACATGGTATTAGACGTTTTGGAATCAAAGGGAAGCTCAGTCCTCGATTCATCGGACCGTTTGATGTCATTGAGCGAGTCGGTGAAGTATCTTACCGTTTAGCATTACCTCTGCAACTTTCTCATATTCACGATGTTTTTCATGTGTCCTTACTTAGAGGGTACAAGTATCATCCCCTTCACATGGTTCAGTATCCACTGGAACAGATTCGTGAAGATCTCACTTTCATAGAAGAACCCGAACGAGTTATTGACAAACAAGAACGAGTCATGAGGAGGAAGACGATTCCATTCATCAAAATCCTTTGGAGGGATCATACCGAGCGGGAAGCCACTTGGGAAACAGAGGAGTCTATCCGGGCTTCTTACCCTCATTTTATATTTTGAATTCGGGTATGTTCTTCTTTTCCAGTTTACGTTATCTATAGTTCGGGGACGAATTATTCTTTTCAGGGGGAAGAGTTGTAAAACCCGCATGCTTTTACCATGAATAGTACTAATATAAGGAATTTTTCAATCCTTTTTTATGCAATTAATGTTCGTTTTTCCTCGACTCACTCGAATTGATCTCAAATTAATGTGGATTACTTGATTTTGGTGACTAAAACTTTTTGGTATTTAAAACTAATTAAAAATTACTTGATTAAAAAGCTAATTTAATTAACTATTGAAACTATTTAAACAATTTTGAAAACTATTTTAAACTAATTTAAAAATCTAATTTAATCTAATTTAAATAAAACTATTTTGAAACTTAAATATATTACTTGAAAACTAAATTTTAAAACTAAATTCTAAAAAACAATTAATTAAAGAAATTAAAATATATTTTTATCTTTTTATTTTTTTAAAAAACTTAATAAAACGAAATTGATATAAAACTTTTTAAATAAATTTAATAAAAACTAAAAACGTGTATTTAAACTAAATAAACTAAACTGCCAGTACAATTTAACCTATATTAACTAAATGTTGCTTATTTAAACTCAAAAGATAGTCTAGAGCTAATGGTTAAGACGCTTGACAGCTGAACAGGAGGTCCAGGGTTCGAGTCCCAGTTGGGACGTTTTTACTATTTATTTTTTACTTTTATTTTTACTTTTGGAATTAAACCAACAAACCAATTGGATCTGTTGTTTAAGCAACCATAGATCAACAACAAATAGACAAAAGATAAAAGAGCAGATAATCAGCTTAACAGATAAGCAAATAAAACTAAAAAGTAAATAAGACAATTAAATAAGCTTTAAACAGTAAATCAAGGGAAATAAGCAGATAACAAACTAAATCAAAGAGAAATAAGTCTACTAAGCAGATAAGCTAAAAAAAGGAAACAAATCTAAATACCATAATACTACTAACCAAATAAGCACAAGCAGCTTAAACAAACAATAAACAAAACCAAATAGACCTATAAGCTAAATCAATAATAGATTATCAGTAGATCTAGTCAAGCTTATATCCAACAAATAACACCCTAAGCAGATATAAATAACAGCTTAAAAACTAAACAAAAACCATCTTAAAGCTAATAAAACAAGCAGATCCGAACAACCTCAAAAACTCAAGCAGATAAAACAAAACTTAAACAAACTTAATAAATCAAAATAAACTTATACCAGACAAAGTCAGACAAAGCAGATCCAAACGACTACAATACCCAAACAGTAACAAAATAAGCAGATTCAAACAAACTGATAAACTAATAAGCAGATTAGAAAGTAACATAAACTAAATAATAAACTTAACAATAAAATTAAAAGGAGGACAAAACCTTTTGATGATACCCTTTGGGAAGAAGGTGGGCGATGAACCCCCTTATGAACCGAAACCGAAACCGAACAAACACCTCCTTATTACCCAAACACCATCATCAATTTTCACGAACAAAGTAATATCCAAACAAACCAAGATATTTTTTTAATCTTCCCAGTGGGGAAAGATTACTACCTTTTTATTTTACTTTAATATTTATTTAATTAAAACAGAAATTAGATTAATATTGCAATAATAAGTAAAGAGACAAAAATTTAACTGAATTAAAATTTCATTAATAATCAAAATCAGGATTACAATACTTGAAAAGAAAATTACATTAACCTAACATCTATTTTTTCAGAAATAAAAATTAAACTAAAAAAAAGGCACACAAAATTACACAAATGAGGGGGTTTTTATAGCCAAGCCCCAAGGGCTTGTTGGTGAAGCTTCGAGAGCAAGATATCAAATCCGAGCCGTTAAATCCTTCTTTTCTGCCTTCTCTCTCTTCATTTTCTTCATCTAACGTTGGAAAACACTCCACTATCACACAAATCGCCAAGGTGTTTTTGAGATGTGTTAGTTGTGTTTGTTTAGGGATGACCTGGATTCATTTGATTGGTGGGTTTGTGGAAATTGGCTATCACAGCCAATTAAATCCAAGGAAAAAGCCATGTAGGATTGAGGAGAGGACCACCACTATGATGGATCTTCCGATTAACTTGGGGATTTAATCCCCAAGTGTGTGAATCACACACTTAAGTAAAAAACCCCCAATTTTCTTTGGGTAATTTATGTATTAAGGGTGAATTAGGGTTTGGGGATAGGGTAAAAAGATGGTGTTTGGCTGCGTATGTTTAGGTGAGAGAGAGAGTGGAAGATGGGGTGAGTGGGTTTTTTCTAGTTTGTATCGAAACACATGTGGGGGTGGGGTAAATTTGTTTTAGGTGTATACGTGTGAGTTGGGATAAATACGTGTGTGAGGGTTGACCAAAAACAAAAGGGTAAGAAACTTTAACCGTTTCTTTATTTTGTCAAATAATTAGGCCTAGCCCAAAGTGAATAACTCCTTCCGTTTCATTTGTTTGTAATTGGGCTTGGGCCCAAATGAATTCCTTCCATCCGTTTATATAAGTTTTGGGCCTTAATGGGCTTTTGACCAAGAGTAGATACTTTTAAATGGGCTTTTGAGCCCATTAACCCAAATGTGGGACCCACTTGGCCCGATTATCTTCGTAAATGATTAAATCCACTAAAACGAGCTCGATTTCGGCTTTCTTGTTCATTTCTTCAAAACCGTGTCGAATTGCCGTTTTCGTGATCTTTGGCACACTTTTGGTCTTTGACTTTGTCTTCGTCTATTTCTTGGACTTTTCTTCAACATTTGACCGTGAAATCCCGTGTTTTTTTTCCTTTTGATCATTTGTACCTATTTTACACAAAAACACAAAACCACGCGTAATTCCGACTTTTACGATATTAAACACATGATTAGGTCTTGTTTTTCCTTGATTTTAATGGCAAAAGGATAAGTGTTTGCACACTTATTAAATCCCCTACACTTGACCATTGCAATGACCCCATGCAATGCATAGTTTTAAAGCATTTAAGTTAAATTTTTCTCATAATTAACCCATCATGGCCTTTATTAAGATATACTAATACTACTATGATGAAAAGATAAAAACATTAAAGGAAACAAAAGTTATAACAATTTATTAACTTGGAAATTATTTGATGGAAGAAACTCGTAAAAAAAATCTAAGACTTAGATTAGGGCTTTGGTGTCATGAATATTAATCACCCTCAAGTTTCACGTTCCCCATACCAAGCTTAAAAACGAGATCATTGTTTACCATAAGTTCTTAGGTTAAAACCACTTATATAAGACAATTGTCTAATACTCTTTCTCCAATTCCTACGTTGTATCTCTAGATTTTATTGATTTTCATTCACCCGTAGGCTCATTTGACTTATTTGATAATTATTAGTCCAAAAATGAAGGCCAAACGGTGCAAACCCGACACTCAAACCCTAACCTCGTCCTCAAAAACGTTGTCACTAAAGTAATCCCACATCAAGGATGATTTAACACGATTTGGGGAATAAATTCCCAGACCCAAAATTTGGCCAATAGTACTACTTATTAATTATTCCTCCAAAGTCATGTTGACTTTATGTGGAGTTTAGCAAGTTCACATCATATACCCTTAGGCTCTTTAAGATGTAAAAATGCTCCTCATCTATTGTCCACACCCTAAGGCTCCTTGAACGATAAACGAGGGAATTGATTTTTGGATCAATTTTTATTCAACACTTACCATGCCATACACCCTAAGGCTCTAATGACAAGGTTCGTGCTACATGCCCCACACGCTAAGGCTCCTTGAGGTCATGTTTTAATCTTATTCTTTCTTTATTTATGATATGTATAGTATGCCAAATTTCACGGTCCCATGGTCTGAATACCTTCTACTTAGTGGTTATGAGCCACCTTAGTCGGAATTCCACAATGCTGACACCCTCAATGTGTTCATGCTTTAATTACAAGGAGATAAAAGATTTGGCTAAGAGTTAAGATATCGAATCAACACCGCAAAAATCCTCGTTTATTAAGCAATTAAATATACAAGCGGGAAGAAAGAGCCACAAAAACTCATATAAGGAAGAAGTAACTGAAACTAGGATTTTTGTATGTATCAATTAAGTTCGTTTTTCCTCGATTCGACTCGAATTTGATTTTCGGTTTAACGTATCGACTTAACTTGTTTTTGGTAAAGATAACTTTTTATGTTTTTAACTAATTAAAAACTATTTAACATTAAAATCTAATTTAAATAAAATTATTTTAAAACTAATTAAATTTAAAACTAATTTAAAACTAGTTGAAAATATAAAACTTAACTTAAATATAAAATTAATTTAAACTAATTAAAAATATAAAACTTAAAAACTAATTTAACTTTTAAATGGAATTTTATAAAAACGATTTTAAAACAAAGTAAACTAATTTAAACTTTAAAGAAAGTAAATAAAATATTATTTTTGTCTTTTTGTATTTTTATAAAAACTGAATTAATCAAAATACTATTTAAATACTTTTTAAATAAATTATACTAAACTTAAAACTTAATTAAATCTAAATAAAATATCTGCCACTTAAAAATACCCTATATTAATCTAATGTTGCAAAACAATACACAAAAAGATGCCTAGAGTAACTGGATGGGACGTTGGCTGTGATTCGAGAGGTCTGGGGTTCGATTCTCACCCCAGACAGAATTTGTTAATATATTTTTTTTATACTGAATTTTTGGAATTAGACAAAGATCCAACAGATCAATTGGATCTGTTGGTTATATCAGCAAAGACAGCAAATATGACAACCAAATAAGCCACAACAGCTTATTAACTAAGCAAACGAGAACAAATGAGCCAAAAAAGCAGTTAAAACCTATAAGCTGAAACTAAATAAGCTAAAGGACCTGCTAAACAAATAAGCTCATGAAACAAATCAAACTAACAAGCAAATTTAAACAATCCTATAAGCAAATTAAAACATATACGAACCACAATAATAAGCAGACTTTTTTTTTAAAACCGAATAGGCAATTTAAAACAAACACCACAAATTTAATAAAGCAGAATAATCATAAGCCTAAACCGAATCAAATAAGCTGATAAAAATAAGCTAAACCAAAACTAAAATATAAGCAGTAAACAACTAAGCTAATATGCATAAACTACACAATTCAAACAAACTGAACAAAATATAAATCAAATAAACCATAACCCAAATAAGCTGACGCAACAAACAAATAAACAGATTCAAACAAGCAGATTCAAACTTTAAATAAATAACTAAAATTAATCTAAAACTTAACAAAATTAAAAGATATAAGAACCTTGTGACGAATCCTTTGAGAAGAAGACAAGGCGCTGAGCCGTCTTATTAACCGAAAACAAACACCATCTTCATCATAATCATCATCTCGGATCCCCACTCGGATGAACAGTAAAGAGCAGTAACTTTAATATTTCCCAGTAGGGGAAATAATTATATCACTTTCCTTATATATATATATATATATATATATATATATTTTTAATCGAATGATAAACCAACAGTAATATAAAAAACAGTAGATGAAATGAAATTTAATAGATCAAAATTAAATAGAGACTAGAATAATTAAAATAAAACTTTTCATTAATTTAAAAGAGAGATTACATTAACTAAAATTGAAAGAAATTACAAGATTTAAACCCTAAAACCTAATTTTACTGAAAATTAAAAATTAAAGAAAAGGCACCCAATTACATGATAAGAGGGGGGTTTTATAAGAGAACCCCGAACCTTCTAGGTTCTCCTTGGTGCCCAAGCACATGGATCCTAGCCCTTGATTTCTTCAATCTTCTTCTCTCTCTTCTTTTCTTCTAATCAAGCGGCTGAGAATGATTTTGCATCCCACGGATTGCCAGCATGGCGAATGTTGTGCTACTTGTGTTTGTTGATTGGTGATGTGGAAAAGTTTGATTGGTGAAGAGGGTTTTGGTGAGGTGTCTTGGCCACTCAAATGGTGAAGATGGTGTTGTGGCCCATGTTTATTTAACGCGTATCAAAGTATAGCACAAGGGCTTGGGCCTTTGTAATAATTTCATCCGTGTATTAACAAGTTAGAGCCTCTTTTGGGCTTAAGGGCCCAATAGTCCAATGTGGGACCCACTTGGCCTGATTATCTTCATAAAGTTAAACCCGTGAAAAATCGAACTTGAATTTGACTTTCTTGATCATTTCTTCAAAAATTAAGTCGATTTTGTCGGTTTCCGTGATCTTCGGCACACTTTTGTCTTTTGACTTTGTCTTCGTATTTTTCTTGACTTTTCTTCAACATTTGACCGTGAAATCCCGTGTTTTCTCTTCTTTTGATCATTTGTACCTATTTAAACACAAGAACACAAAACCACGCGTAATTCCGACATTTACGATAATAAACACAAGATTCGGTCTTGTTTTTCCTTGATTTTAGTGGCAAAAGGATAAGCGTTTACACACTTATTAAATCCCCTACACTTGACCATTGCAATGACCCCATGCAATGCATAGTATTAAAGCATTAAGTTACATTTTTCTCATAATCAATCCATCTTGGCCTTTATTTCTATTACTTATTACTACGATGAAAAGATAAAACTTAAGAAAGAGACAAAAGTTATAATCATTTATTAACTTGGAAATTATTCGATGGAAGAAACTTGTAAAGAAATCTAAGACTTGAATTAGGGCTTTGCTGTCATGAATATTAATCACCCTCAAGTTTCACGTTCCCTATACCAAGCTTAAAAACGAGATCATTGTTTACCATAAGTTAGCACAACTAACACTTACTCATGTGGTTTAGTTAATCACTTAGACCCCCTTATTCCTACGGTGTATCTCTTGTATTTTATTTTTGTCTTGAATGATCACGAGGATGCATTTTTGACTTATTTCGATAATTTATTAAGGCCGAAAATAAAGTGGGACGATTTAATCAATAGTTAGCTAAAGGACAGAATCTTTTAAAACTGCTTCTCGAAACCTCAAAAAGTTCATATCTTGGCATAACTCGTTTCACGATTTGAGACCTTTCTCGGACCGATATTTGGCTTGTACTTCAATCTTCAAATCTTGAGAGACGATCTTGAAATTATGGTCTTCTCTTCATTTTGGTATACATCTTCATAAGGAGTGAAAGATGCTTCAAACGTTGACCACGACTTCTTCGTTTATCCTCTTCTTTATTTAGGATTTTGATATACAACGATCCGCCTCCTTTTTGGACTTGGATCTATTTATCCTCATACCTTGTTAGGGTCGTTTTGGATAGACTTCTCCATGATCTTTAGGGGAGTAATTGCTTCTCGTCGTGTGTCTTGATCCATCATATTGATTTGGATTAATGATCTTCACATCATCTTAGGATCTTTAGCAAAAAGTGAATCCTCATGCCTTGTGAGGGCCTTTTTGGACTCGGGTATCCTCATGCCTTGTTAGGGCCTTTTTGGATAAGCCAATCTTCGCGTCCCGCTTCAATAAGTTATGCCTTGGCTATGAACTCTAATTAATACCGAGCAACTTTTAAACGATCTTGTGCTAGAAGCTAAGTAACTTTTCAAATCGTACAACCTTATTTATTACAAATATATTTATTAACAAGCGATGGGAGAAAAAGCTCATAACTAACTCACATAAGTTAATGAAAGAATACCAAACTTATAATTAACTCTATCATCTCTCGTTCTCCACAATTTAAAATCTCAAGGAATGAGACTCGTGGATGCTTAGCCTAATAAACCAATTAAGGTCAATGTGGTTAAGGATACTAGCTAGAGTAAACTTAGATAAGTAAACTCGGGTTGAGTCAAAATATTCACGACGGGCCTAATATATCAAAGATATCTAAACTTGTTAAAACCATTTTAATTATTTATTATTTTTTTTGACTTTATTCTTGAAATGGAAATTATTACGATGTGATAATAAAAGGAAAGAAAATAAATAAAAATACTACTAGGCCAAAAATAGATCAAAAATTTGAAAAACGTTGAAAAATTTTTAAATTTTCCGGTTAAATGGGGTCAAATTCATGGAAAAGCCCACTAAAATTCGATAGAAGTCCCCCCTACACTTAATATAAACATTGTCCCCAATGTTTAAGCATGTGGGAGAATAAACTCCCCTACACTTAGGACATTGAGTACGTTGTTTAAAATCGAGCTAAGGACAACTAAAGTGATTACATTTATTCGTTTTATTTATATACAAGTATGAATCACAATAGTTTTGATAGAACCGGGTACACAGGAACACGGGTCGCGTCAGAAGTACCAAAAGTGGATCATCAAAGCACATGTCCCTGCACACAATCACAACACACAAACAACCTACTTGGCTCCCCCCCCCCACACTTATTGGTGGACATGGATGAAGGTGAAAAAGGGTGGAAAGGATGGTAAAGGTAAAAATCTAACCTAGTTATACGATGCTTGATTTATTTATCACGAGTCTCTAGCTCGACTCGATTTCCCGAATTAATTTAAGGGAAATGTGGAGAGGGATGGAATCATCTCGTGAGAGATGTCCTCTCCATAGTACAACTTAACCCGTTGGCCATTCACCTTAAAGTTGGGCCCATTTGGTTGGGATAACTCAATGGTGCCATAAGGGAAGACTTGGGCCACGGTGAATGGACCGGACCAACGGCTCTTAAGTTTACCCGAAAAGATTTTCAACCGAGAGTTAAATAGTAAAACTTGATCACCAACATGGAACTCTCGGTTTTTAATCTTGGAATCATGAATGAGCTTAGTCTTCTCTTTGTAGATTAATGAATTTTCATAAGCCTCATTCCTAAGTTCATTAAGTTCATTGAGTTGGATTTTCCTATGATCACCGGCTTTGTTTATATCAAAATTAGCCCATTTCAAGGCCCAATAAGCCTTATGCTCCAACTCAATGGGGAGGTGGCATGCCTTTCCGTACACAAGGCGATAAGGGGTACAACCTATAGGTGTCTTATAAGTGGTACGGAAAGCCCACAAAGCATCATCTAATTTATCGGCCCATGAGGCACGATGCTCTCCCACGGTTCGCTCTAAGATTCTCTTAAGACCACGGTTAGAAACCTTGGCTTGTCCATTAGTTTGAGGATGATACGCGGTGGAAAGTCGGTGATTGACACCATACTTAGCCATGACTCGTGCAAATTGATCATTGCAAAAATGAGTCCCGCGATCACTAATAATAGCACGAGGCACACCGAATCGAGCAAACAATTGTTTCAAGAAGTTAACAACCACCCTCGCATCGTTAGTAGGTAAAGCCTTTGCTTCAACCCATTTTGATACGTAGTCAACGGCTACGAGGATGTACTTGTTTCCTTTCGATGAAGGAAACGGTCCCATAAAGTCGATGCCCCATACGTCAAAGATTTCACATTCTTTGATGAAATTTTGAGGCATCTCATCTTTATGTGTGATCTTGCCTTGCCTTTGGCAAGCATCACAATGTTTAACCATTTCATGTGCATCATGATAAATGGAGGGCCAATAGAATCCGGAGTCAAAAACTTTTTTAGCGGTGTAATTAGGACCAAAGTGACCACCGGTGGGTCCTTTATGGCAAGCTTCAAGGATTTGTAAAGCCGTCGGCCCATCAACACATCTACGAATGATTAAATCCGCAAATTTCTTGAAAAGATAAGGGTCGTCCCAATAGTACGTTTTAACGTCCTTGAAGAATTTTTTCTTTTGTTAGGACGATAACCCTTCGATAAGAACACCACCCGCCAAATAGTTTGCAATGTCGGCAAACCATGGGGTATCATCAAGATTGGAATTAATAGAAATTAAGGTCTCAAGGGGAAAAGATTCATTAATCTCTTGATTTGGAGGTTCCCCTTGATAAGGATCCTCAAGTCTACTAAGATGATCCGCGGCTAGGTTTTCCGCTCCCTTTTTATCACGAATTTCGATTTTAAATTCTTGTAGGAGAAAAACCCAACGAAGGAGTCTCGGTTTAGCATCTTGCTTGGTCAACAAGTATTTCAAGTTTGAATGGTCGGTGTAAACGATGGTGGTGGAAAGCACAAGATAGGGGCGGAATTTCTCAAAAGCATACACTACGGCTAAAAGCTCTTTTCGGTAGTAGTATAATGCAATTGAGCCCCCGTCATTGTCTTACTAGCATAATGAATGGGTTGGAAATGTTTATTAACTCGTTTACCTAAAACCGCTCCTACCGCGAAATCACTAGTATCGCACATGAGCTCGAAAGGTAACTCCCAATTTGGAGAGACTAAGACCGGTGCCTTAGTTAATTTACCTTTAAGAAGTTCGAAAGAGTCGAGACATTCTTGAGAGAAGATGAAAGGAGCATCCTTTTCTAAGAGATGAGTCATTGGACGAGCTATTTTCGAGAAATCTTGGATGAAACGTCGATAAAATCCCGCATGGCCTAAAAAACATCTAACTCCTTTGACGGTGGTAGGTGGAGGTAACTTAGCAATGACGTCAACTTTAGCACGGTCGACTTCGATACCGGCTTTGGAAATTTTATGACCGAGGACGATGCCTTCTTTTACCATGAAATGGCATTTTTCCCAATTAAGAACGAGACGAGTGTCTTCACACTGTTGGAGCATACGTTCTAAATTAGCAAGGCAAGAATAGAAAGAATCAACATAGACCGAGAAATCTTCCATAAAGACTTCCATTGTTTCTTCAACCATGTCATGAAATATCGCCATCATACACCTTTGGAAAGTCCCGAGAGCATTGCATAAGCCGAAAGGCATTCGTTTGTAAGCAAATGTTCCATATGTTGATCCCAAACTTAGATCGATTAGCTTTGTGTATACGAGATTAGATCAAGTATAACACTTAGAGAAACCTTTGTTATATGCTTTGTGAATCTAAGTATTATGCGGAATTTAATACTTAAACAAGAACACAAGATGTAAACAAAACTTTCACTTTGATTATCAATGTCGAACTTGCTTACAATGAAAGATGTTTACGAATGAAAAACTTAATGAAAACTTGATACTAAACATTAACCTAAAGGCCTTCTTTTATAGACTAAGAAGCCTTGTACAATAAGCTACGTATCAACTATTCTAGGTAAAGATAAACATAGAAAATACATTGTCGTTTCTATCCTTTCTAGAAGTATTCTAGAACATAATAAACGTGTAGCTCACATCTTCCATCAGTGCTTGTCTTCAATCTGTCAACGCTTGACTTTAACTTGTCAACGCTTAAGCTGTCAGCGCTCACTTTGCTCTTGTCAACGCTTGAGTTGTTCTTGTCAGCGTTCAAGTGATCTGGCCTTAATTTATTCCCAACAATCCTCCCCTAAACTTGATATCCACTCTTATGATCAAGTTTCTGAATAAACATTAAGAACTTGGAGGAGTCTGACAAACCTTATCATATTGGTAATAAATAAATCTGATCAAATTCTTTGCCACGTCACTTGTATAGTCTATCTCCAACTGGGTGTCCTTCATCTTTTCCAAAACAGCCTTGGATATGAAATACTGAGCATCTACAAGTAAATACTCAGCAAACTTTGTAGAACTCAAATGGTATACACCTGCAGCTGAATATAACCTCCATTGAAGACCACTGAGGTCATCTTCAAGATCCTTCCATATTTCAGGATCTTCCTCTTTTGTCCCACACATTCTTTTGAATGTGGTCCAAAGTTTTATTCCATTAGCTGAAGTTGGTGCTTCAGCCTCATACTTGGTCTCTAGCAACCTCCAAAGGTCCACCAAGTCTTCTCTATCACAACTTGCAAATAAAGATATGAGAGTGGTAAAAGTGTGTACCTCCTTGCCATATCTTCCAATCTTCCAGAATCCACATTCATCTTCATCATAACTCACAATTGGATTCCTGGAATCTAGTGGTAACACATGCACCATATCTGAAGCTTCTAATGGGGAGAGCTTGAGGCTCTTTCTAATAACTGCTTCACTTGGATATAGTTGATTCATATCTTTTGGAAACTCAAGTGTAAATCCCTTCTTCACTGGTCTGGGAACTATCATAGCTTTCTTGATTTCCATCTCTTCTGCAAGTTGCTCCTTTCTTTCATCTGAAAGAAGTCTGAAAGTGTTTTCTTCCTGCACTTTCACCCAAATAGGATAAGCCCTATGTTCCAACTCATCAAATGTCAAAGCCTTCAGCTTCTGATGTGTCCATCCAACTCCATGACATTTGAGCAACATAAAGTAGAGCTTCCTTCTATCCCTTTTCAACTCAGAGAGAATGTTGCTTGCCTTGTGCTTCAAAATCACCTTACAATCCTTCTGAACTCTAAGAAGAATTTCCAAACCCCATATTTGATCTGAAATGGTCAAGTCTGGATTATCCATACAGCTTTCTTCCCAAGAATTGTACATCTGAACCACCTCTGGCATATCAAAATCAATCTGCAACTTCAAATCTCTCAGCTTTTCCCTAGCAAGCTCATCACCATACTCAAGTCTTTCTGGTTCAACAATCATCACACTTGAATCTGAGCTAGCTCCATCACTTTCTTCTTCAGAAGTCACAACAAATGGTGACTTTTCCTTTTCACCTTGTTCCATCATTTGCTCAGCCAATCTTCTATCAAATTCAACCTGAGCTGCATTCTTTGGAACAATATCTTCTACCAACTTACCCTTACCCTTATCTGATGGTGCAATTGTTGGTAAGGTAGATGGTAATACCTGAGTAGGAACATCCTTGATGATAGATGATGACTGGAATACATCACCTCCATATGCAGATCTGTCAACGCCCAAATTTCCTCTATCAGCGCCCAAAATACTTCTATCAGCGTCCAAACTTGTCTTGTCAACGCTCAAATATTTTCCCTCAGCGCCTTGTGTAACCTCTCTCAACATATCTGTAAATGATAAATTTAAATTGGTTGGAGAGATCAAGGACGTATCAAAACCTGTTTGTTCCTTCAAAGTAGTAAGAGCTTCAGCAAAATCCAATGATTGACCATCTTGACTGCTCTTATCACTCAGATTTCTTTGATCTTCCTCCCCTTTGGAAGACTCCTCCATACCTCCCTTTGCATGAGCACTCTCCAAAACAACAATCCTCTCCCTCAATTCCTTGAGTTCAAGGCCTTGGTTGCTGACAATTTGTACTAAGTCTGCATTCTGCTTTTGCAAGCTAATGCAGACAGTGATGAGATGGCATTTATACATGATCTCATCGTTCTTTTTGGGCTTTAAATGCATAAAAATGTCATAAAATACCATATATATGCTTGTGTTTGTTTACTTGTGTATTTTAGGTATGGATATCGTGAAAAAGACAAAAGATCACAAGTTACAAGGAAAAACGGACACGAGAAACGAAGCCGTACAATGAACCGGGCCCTAATCATGAAATATTCAACAAATACCCTTGAAGACTTGAAGACAAACAAGATTGATCCTCCATTAATGAAGAAATGACACTTAAAACCCTTGTATATTAATAATTACAAGTTTGGTCCCTTAAGTTTGTCAAAATTACAAAAAGGTCCTTCAACTTTGAAGAAATGACAAGATTGGTCCCTCAACAAAATCAATTTGTCAATTATGGTCCCTCATGAAGTAAAAGACACAATGAAGACCTTTGAAGATCAAGATTGTTCAAGATCAGCCCTTGAAATATGAAAAAGTATCAAAAATAACCCTTGATAACCTTTGTGTGAAGTTTGGTGCCAAAAGTGACAAAGTGTGAAAGTCATTAACAAAGGAAAACGGTTTCTAGGGCTGAAAACATTGTTTGCCAAAAAACTCAAAAGAAAAGGGCCAAAGGTGCACACTTTGAAACATTCAAACAAAAAACGCGCCTAACACTTTTTCTCCCCCAAAATCGGATCAAAAAGAGTTACTGTTTACCCTCTTCCCACCCAGATTTTTACTTCACTTAAACAAGGTTAAAAAGCAATTAACCTTGCACATGTGTGATTCACACATGCAGAAAGGTATCCCACGCCTAAAACCCTCAACCCACTCACTGTAGACCCCACCCCCAATTCCCCTTTCAACCAATCAGAACACGCCTTGGTCCCCAAGCACGATTACGTGTCCCAAATCAACAGTGGTGATTCATTGCGTCCTCCCAAAGCAAAAATAAACGATGGAGATCAAATTTGACAGCTCAAATCCTTGAAAGCGTCTAGAAGACCCAAGGGGCATTTTTGAGATTTTCTTTGATTATGGTTTTGTGTTTAAGCAGCCTAGAATGTTCTTAGAGTAGTATAAAAGGAGGATGAAGTCTGTTCATACCCCTTTGTTCCAGTTTTTCTTCAAAAACTTTTGTAATGCCTTTTGATTAAATATAAAAGTTTGGTATTTGTTTTTTGGCAATTTAATTCCTTTTTATGATTTTCTTAAAGTTGGTATAAGTGTTGAAGGAAAACTGAGTTCCATTTGTTATTTGGTTAAGTAATTTTGATTTTCAAAATTATTTAAAGGTTTTGAAAACTTGAATTTCTTGGTAAGAAATCTGTTTCAGGTTTTGATGTTAAGAGGTTTAAGTAGTTGGTGATATAGTGTTATAAAAACGTTTTGAGAAAGGTTTAAAAGGATTTGGAAAAGTTTTAAGAAAGAAGAAAAGAAATCAGAATATTCATACTTGTTCTTGTTCTTGTTTTTCCTTTTTGATTTTCTTAGCAGGTGTTGATTGTTTGTTGATCCAAGGATCTGCATACACCCGGGTGTATAAGGAGGTGGATTGACATCCACAAAGGACTTGGATGTAAGTCCTTGAGGTAAAATCCCTTTTTCCTTTTTAAAATCTCAGAAAATTGAAGTGTTTTGTGATTTGGTTGATTAGGTGCTATAAGTGTGTTGAGATTGTTTGATTTTAGTTCTTATGTGTTTCTATTCATGTTAGATGCTATAAGAACAAGTTTGATTAAGTTTGTAAGTGCTTTGGTTTGTTAAAATTTGGTGTTCAAGATTTAAAAGGCTGTTTGGATACATGTTTTAGCAGGGCAAAGATCTTGGTTTGTGAGTTAAAAACGTGTTAGAATTATTGGAAAAGGTTAAGATAGGTTGTTTACTAGATGGTAAGTTAGTTTAGAAAGATTTGAAGCTAAGTGTGAGTTTAAAAAGTAAAAAGCATAGTGATAATCTGCTTGACCATCTTTTGTGCATAATCTGTTCTAAATTTGTGCTCAAAGTTCTTAATCTGTTACGTGTTAGGTTAATATAGGATTTTGGATTGATTGTGTGCTATTTAGTGAGCCTGTGTGCAAGTATTTGGAGGCTGAATCTCACTAGTGTGCAATCTGTCAAGATAAAAAGCCACCAGACCTAGTCATAGATCACAGAAACTTGTTATGCTTTTGGTGTGCCTGGATTGTATGATTTGGTGCTAGTTGCTGCTTATCTTTGTTATTCCTTGACTCCTTGTGCTTCAAAGATCACAAGGGTGCCCCCCTTTGTCCAAAATCATCCACCAAAACAAGGCATCCAAGCTCCTCTTGGTGCTTTTGCCACTTGTGAAGATCAGCAAAGAACAAGCATAACCTGCTTTTGTTCAAGTTAAAACTGGATACGTTTTGGTCCTTAATTTGGCTTAATCTTAGTTAAATCGGACATTGGATTGAGTTTACAAGCTTAGAAGAGTGTCAGTTTGGGTTGAAAAAGAAAAAAAAAAAAATATTGGCAAAAAGCATACCCGTAACAGGACTCGAACCCCAGACCTCTCGTTGGAGGAGTAGGAGCTCTACCGTTAATCTAGATAGCTTTTTACGTCTATGTTTGTTTTCAAACTTTATTTAACCTCTTTTTCATTTGTTAGCTTAATAATAAGTCGTAGCTTATTCAGGGTTATTTGAGCTTATTTATTAAGCCATTTTGGTTTTGCTTATTTTTCCTAGGACCTTTATTAGATTAGAGATTTTTCTAGCTTAGTTTCAAAATTTTCCCTTTACTAAATTATTTTCTAGCATTTATTTATTAGCCGTATTTTGAAAAATCATCAAAAAATAGAAAAAAGAGTTTTAATTTTTAGGAAAAATAAGTTTTAGCTTTTAGATTAATATTTTGAGGTTTACATCTAGTTTTGGTTTTATAAACTTTAATTTTTAATTTTATATTATTTTAAGGTTTTCTATAAACTTTAATAATTTTTATAAAATTATTAAAAAGGGTTTAGGAACTTTAGTTTACATTTTTCTCTTAGTTAGATTATTTTAAGATTTTAGAAATTTTTTAGAATTAATTTTATAAACTTTTTTATTTTTAGTATTATTTTAATATTATTTTATTATTAAAAATTCAAAGTTTCATTTTTATTTCTTTTTCAT
The DNA here is from genome assembly GCA_025667525.1 of Glebionis coronaria. Lineage (NCBI taxonomy): Eukaryota > Viridiplantae > Streptophyta > Magnoliopsida > Asterales > Asteraceae > Glebionis > Glebionis coronaria. The sequence continues at coordinate 652,155,761 of CM046874.1, forward strand.
TTTTCTTAGGTTCTTTATCATTAATTAGGACTTTTTCCATTTTTAGAATATTTTCTTAGCTTTTAGATTAATTTTTATAATTATTTTAAGTTTAATTAGTTTTTAATCATTTTAAATCATTTTTAGAGTTTTAAAAATAGTTTTAATAGCTTTTAATTTTTAGAAAATTTACTTTTTAGTCTTCTAATAATATAAGTTAAGTAATTATTCAATAAAATCATATTTTAGACATTTGAATTAGTTATATTTAATTTTAGGGCTTTAATTAGCATTTAAAATTAAATATTTAATTAATAAAAGGTTTTAAAATATCTTTGTTGGATTTTTGTCTTTATTTATATTATTATTGACTTCTTTTTAATCTTTTATTTATTTTGTTTTTGGTTTTAGTTAAATTTTTAATTTGGGTAGTTTTTCACGGCTTTACGTTTACGTCGTAGTGTAATTTTAACGTAACTGTCTTTTCATCCTTTCATCCCCATTCTTCTCAATATTAATCTCAAATAACTACAAGTTAAATCACACACATATACCTCCTTGGGAAACGAACTTTCTCTCTTTTTAAGTGATTGGGTCATTAGTGTTGATTTTTTCTAAAATCATCACTCGATACTTACCGCTCATATACGTTCTTTTGTTTTCCTAAACAAGAGTCGTGTTTTAGACTACAATCATTTTTGGCGCCGCTGCCGGGGAGGTGTGTTGTGCTTTAATTTGGAAGCTTTTGTTTTTGATATTATCCATAATAAGTATTTGTGTTAAGTGGAACTCCCTTAACACGTATTATCGGTTTTCTTGGTTTTTCTTGTACAAATATTATTAATATATTGTATTAAGTATCACAATCAATATACAATATCTCCAAAAGTGTGAAAACACAACCTTAATTGGGATTTGATCTCCTAATTATTGTATTCGAATCTCAAACAAAAAGAAAAGGCAAAAATAGATAAATACTTTCGTGAAGCTCGATTTTGAAAAATACAAACTATAAGGTGGGTATAAGGCGGGTATTATAAAATATACCCTAAGGAAAAGGCTCTTAAGTGCTTCGCGCCGCCTCGTTTCCCCGCTTGCTTGTGAGTATTTTAAGATTGAAGGCTAATCGAGGGTTTTGCCGCCCAAAGTATTATTACGTATACTATATTTGCTTGGTTTTCTTTGTGATTAAACCCTCTTGAACAATTTGGTTTTCACCAAAGTTCTAAAGTCATTGGAAGACGTTCACTCCACGTGATCGTTTTCATTCCTTTGAGGCTTCTTTAATCAAGAGTTTGATTCGAGGAGAGATTTTGTAGATTGTTGTCTACGAAGATACACCAAAATCCAAAAAAATTAAATATCATCAAAAACACAAAAAAATTAAAAATTCACAAAACAACCAAAAAGAATCTTCCTTGCTCACCTCCCATTCTTCGTGAAGTTTATGATCACTCGTAATCAAGCAAAACGAGCTCGTAAACGTCTTCAAAAGCAAGCAAATCAAGGATCGTTGATTGTTGAAGAACCTCCAATTGTTGAACCTATTGTAGAACAAGAAGTCGTCATGGCTAATCGTACTATGATGGAGTTGCTACAAGCACCCACCGAGGGTTTTGGAGAGGCTATTGTGATTCCCACCATCCTTGCGGAGAATTTCGAGATTAAGACGGGTTTAATGTCGATGTTGCAAGCAAATAAGTTTAGAGGTCACGAGAAAGACAACCCGCATTACCACATAAGGAATTTCAACCGTCTCACCGCTACTAGAAAATTCAAGGATGTTCCACATGACGCCATTAAGATGATGTTGTTTCCATATTCGTTGGATGGACCCGCAAAAATTTGGCTCGAGAAAGAACCGCCAAATTCGATTTTGACATGGGCCGATCTCGTTTCTAAGTTTGTGAACAAGTTTTCTCCACCATCTAAAACAACACACTTAAAAAATGAGATTTCACGATTTGTGCAAAGAAATAATGAAAGTTTTTCAATGGCATGGGAACGATTTAAAGAGATGTTACATGAATGTCCACACCATGATTTTTCGGAATTGCATCAAGTGGATACTTTTTATAATGGGCTTAATGATCATGAACGAGATTATTTGAATGCCGCCGCGGGTGGTAATTTTTTGTGCAAGACGACAAATGAGGCTTTACAAATCATTGAAAATCGATCTAAGGTTTATAGCCCTCGTAACACACCGAGTGTTGCCAATATGGGTTCGTCATCTTCGTCACAATCGTCTCGTAGCATTAATGCCTTACATGATGAAGCTAATGAGGAAAATCGGTTTTTTGATAGATTTGCTAATCTAATGTCCCATTGGAAGGCTCAAGAAGCTTCCAATTCCGCTTTGGTTAAAGCGGTTGCTAAGAGTTGTTTATCTTGTGGGGGAGCTCATGATCTTTCCGAGTGCATTACCGCGGATGGTAACACTTCGAGTGCTTATGTAGCAACGGGAACTTACAACCAAAACGGTCAAGGTTCCCGTCCAAATCAAGCTCCACCCAACCAAAATGTTAATAATTATCGAAACAACAACCAAGGTAATTACCAAGGCAATACACGCAATTACAACAAAGGGAATTATCAAAGTGGGAATGGACAAATCTCTAATCAAAACCAAAACCGTGATTTTCAAAACACTACACAAGGTTTTCAAAATGCTCACACGAAAAATTTGCAAGGAGAATTTTTGGATTATGCAAAAGCAAATGATGCTAAATTTGATAATATGCAACGTGAGATGATTAGCTTAAGATCCGAGTTGAAAAACGAGCTTAAAAATGAACTTGCTAATGAACTTAAAACTCATGCAAACAAAATGGAAGGAAATGTCCAACGTCTTCAACAAAACCAACAAAAGATGGAATTAGGACAACATGAGATTAAGCAAGAGTTATTAAAAGCGGATGCTAGGCAATCTAAATTTGAGGACCGAATGGCTAAGATGTTTGAAGCAATCATGTGTAAGCCCTCTTCCTCGGGTGGTCTTCCTAGTGATACCATTAACAACCCGAGGGGAGAATTGAAGGTTGTTGCTACACGAAGTGGTAAAACTTTCAAGGAACCCATCTCTCGTACAAGTACTTCTAAGGAGAAGGAAATCGAGAAAGAACCCGAGGTGATGGTCGAAAAGGAGCATATTCCAATCCCACGAAGTACCGCTCAAACCACACCTACGGTTGAACCAATACCAATTGTGGAACCCGAGTTTCCAAGGCCGTTGCCTAATGACCAACCCACACCACCTTTACCTTACCCTTCAAGACGTAACAAAGAGAAGGCACAAGAACGGAACAATTACCAATTTGAGCTATTTATGAAGATGTTTCGTGATTTGCATTTTAACATAAGTTTTGCCGACGCTCTTATCATGATGCCTCGATTCGCCGCAAACTTCAAAAGTATGCTAAACAACAAAGAGAAGTTACAACAATCGTCTAGTTGTTCATCGGTTTTTCTTAGCCGCATACCACAAAAAGTCGGTGATCCCGGTAAATTTTTGATTCCGTGTGCTATACAAGATATGGAGGAATGCTACGCCTTGGCTGATCTTGGTGCTAGTATTAATTTAATGCCTCTTGAGATTTTCAAATCGCTTTCGCTTCCGGCTCTTACTCCTTCGAACATGTCTATCGAGATGGCCGATCATTCTACGATTTTAGCATGTGGAGTAGCCGAGGACGTTTTTGTTAAAGTCGGAAAGTTTTACTATCCTGTTGACTTTATCGTTGTAGACATTCCTATCGATCGAAAAGTTCCTCTCATTTTGGGTCGTTCATTTTTGGATACATCAAGAGCACTTATCGATGTTCATGCTCGAAAAATCACCCTTCGTTTCAATGAGGAAGAACTTGTCATCAATGCAACACAAAACTCCAATCTTTCTCATGTCTATTCTATTGCAACTTTAAACCATGGTGACTCGACCAATGTCATTTGCAAAGAATTTTCACCAAGAGTTTTAGGGAATGTCGCCAAAAACAATTTACCATTTCCTCCGCCGGTGGAGGTTATGAGTGTAAAGCCTACAAAGAAGAAACCATCAATACTTGAATCGAAAAATCCTTCGCCTCATCTCGAACATTCATTCTTGAAAAGTGTTGATAAGTTGCCGGTTTCTACGGAAGATCTTTCAGATGATGAATATGTTGGCCCCGATGGGGAGGTTTTCTTCGTCGATAAACGTTTTGAAAACTTGCCACCACCAAAACCAAAACGGTTTCAAAATGTGAGAATTTTTAGTGTGACTAACATCGTCTTAGAAACACCGAATATTTTCGACATAATCAAAAAGGGTTTTCATGAGGAGAGTTTAAAAGATAAAAAAAGGAAAAGATCTTAAATGTGATTTAATTTATTTTTCTACAAATCTAACTCCGTCATCACCACGTGTTTTGAGTGCTACAAGCTCGTCTACTCCTTTTGACGATGCTTTGTGTGGTTCTAGTATGGGGGAAGCCCCTTATGTTCCCTCATCCTTGTCCACCGAGGACGAGATTTTCGATCCCGGAATTTCATGTAAAGGGAAATCTCGGTCTTCCACCGATGCAATAAATGGAAAATCTTTCTATTTGCTTGGTGCGAGTCTACCTCGAGTAGCTCAAACGTTTGTCTTACCAATTGTCTCACCCTTCTACTTCTCATCTCTTTTCTTCAAACTCTTTGAGTTTATGGCACATGTTGAAGTGGCGTTGAATTGTTTTTCCAATGGAAATGAGAACGCCATCTTCGACCCCGGTATTTTGCATCATTTAAGGACTTAGTCCTTTAAACCGGTTGCTTTTTGGGCCTTGTTTATCATGTAAGCCCCATCAAAAATTGACCACACCACGATTTTCCCTAAATGTTCACATTTTGAGGGGATCGAGTCGAGCTCATGACTCGGTAATCAAAAACGAGGTGCCTCGTGGGGGAAATCCCATGCTTATCTTTATGCTTACTATTCACTAATAAGGGGACTTGTACCCTTCCAACTCGTTGTCTCGTGGTTGTTTGTGATTGTGTTATCTAGATCATCATCATCATCTACGATTGAAGACTCTCGTGTTCGTTTACGTGACCCTCCATCGTTCGTTTGAAGAAGTTTTTCACGATTCCATGACATATCCTTTATTATTCTAACAATTATCTTTTAGCATAATTAATAAACGGCTTTAGATATATTGTTGATCACCCTTTCCATGCTAGATCCTAAGCATTCGACTCTTCGTCTCTAGTATGGGGGTGCTCCACCTTTAGACTCGAAACATTGAGGACAATGTTTACTTTTAGTATGGGGGGGTGAATAGGTACTTGCTTTGCTACGCCCTCACGTTTTCCAAACTTTCAATGTTTTGTTTTGCTAAATAAGGCCAAAAATGGCCAAATTTTAAAAATTTTCTTAGTTTTCATAAGTGTTTTTAAGACACGAATGTATATTTTCCGATGGGTAGAATAAGAGTTAATTTTTGACTTGATGGGCATTTGGAGCCATTTACATTCCTTAACCCGCTCAATTCAAGTTTTGCTAGACTATTATATAGGGAGCTTTAAAACGCGAAAGTCTTAATTCATTCGGGTTAAGAACAAGAACTTTTCGCAAGTTCCTATAATTGATTCTAGAAAGTCACTTATCAAGGGAACTATAAAACGCATTCTCTAAAACTTGAAAAAGTCCAAGAAAGTGCAAGATCCTATAGGTGGCTTGAAAACCCAAAACTTTGATTTGAATTAGTCTTAATGAAAGCTAATCCAAATTTGGCTTAATTTTGACTTGCATGGCTAAGTATTCACGAGTCTCTTTAATTAGAGGTCTTTATATAGTGAAGAACAAGAAATGATAGAGTTAGACAAGTGATCATGCTAAACGTAGAACATGAAAATGTTCTTTCAAAAACTCATATGTTTTTAATTGTGGCTTTTTCTTCCCATAAGATCAATGCATTAGGAATAAATCATAATTGCAATAAGTAAGGTCGTACGATTTGAAAGGTTACTTAGCCTCTAGCGCAAGATCGTTTAAAAGTTGCTCGGGGTTGAATAGAGTTCATAGCCAAGGCATAACTTATTGAAGCGGGACGCGAAGATTGGTGATTATCCAAAAAGGCCCTAACAAGGCATGAGGAGCTCTATTTTTGCTAAAGATCCAAAGATGATGTGAAGTATCATTATTCCTAAATCAATATGAAGGATCAAGACACACGACGAGAAGCTATTACTCCCCTAAAGAATGGAGAAAGTATATCCAAAAAGACCCTAACAAGGTATGAGGATAAATATATCCAAGTCCGAAAAGGAGGCGGATCGTTGTATATCAAAATCCAAAGTAAAGATTGAAGAAAAATGATGAAGTCGTGGTCCTATATGAAGAATCTCTCAAAAACGTCAAGTGAAGAAATTCCAAAATATGAAGAGAAGACCATAATTTCAAGAACGTCTTCCCAAGATTTGAAGTATGAAGTACATGCCAAATATCGGTCCGAGAAAGGTCTCAAATCGTGAAACGAGTTATGCCAAGATATGAACTTAAGGAGATACACGAGAAGCCGTTTTAAAAGATTTTGTCCTTCGGCTAACTATTGATCAAATCGTGCTATTTTGCTTTCGGACTAATAACTACTCAAATAAGTCAATATGAATCACTTGTGATCCATGAAAAATAGATAAAAAAATGCTAGTAACCCATTTCCTTTTATAATAACTAGGATTGCGGGGAGAAAAAGTATTACACAATTTGGACGTATGAGTAGTGTTAGCATTATGACTTGTACCAACAATGATCTTGTTTTTGCACTTAGCATGGAATGTATGACAATCAAGGATGACGAAGTTTACTCTAAGGGACATTAACTTGTTTCTATTCTTTGACCCTAAAAGTCACCTTTTGGTGATGAAAATCATACATTATGTCTTTACACATCATCGTAGTTTGTTGCAAGTCTTTTACTCTTCAATAAAGGTTAATAAAATTGAACTTTGGTGATGCTTTGATACTTTATTCTAGCATTGCGTGAGGGCACGGCAATGGCTTAGTATGGGGGAGTGATGAGATGGCATTTATACATGATCTCATCGTTCTTTTTGGGCTTTAAATGCATAAAAATGTCATAAAATACCATATATATGCTTGTGTTTGTTTACTTGTGTATTTTAGGTATGGATATCGTGAAAAAGACAAAAGATCACAAGTTACAAGGAAAAACGGACACGAGAAACGAAGCCGTACAATGAACCGGGCCCTAATCATGAAATATTCAACAAATACCCTTGAAGACTTGAAGACAAACAAGATTGATCCTCCATTAATGAAGAAATGACACTTAAAACCCTTGTATATTAATAATTACAAGTTTGGTCCCTTAAGTTTGTCAAAATTACAAAAAGGTCCTTCAACTTTGAAGAAATGACAAGATTGGTCCCTCAACAAAATCAATTTGTCAATTATGGTCCCTCATGAAGTAAAAGACACAATGAAGACCTTTGAAGATCAAGATTGTTCAAGATCAGCCCTTGAAATATGAAAAAGTATCAAAAATAACCCTTGATAACCTTTGTGTGAAGTTTGGTGCCAAAAGTGACAAAGTGTGAAAGTCATTAACAAAGGAAAACGGTTTCTAGGGCTGAAAACATTGTTTGCCAAAAAACTCAAAAGAAAAGGGCCAAAGGTGCACACTTTGAAACATTCAAACAAAAAACGCGCCTAACACTTTTTCTCCCCCAAAATCGGATCAAAAAGAGTTACTGTTTACCCTCTTCCCACCCAGATTTTTACTTCACTTAAACAAGGTTAAAAAGCAATTAACCTTGCACATGTGTGATTCACACATGCAGAAAGGTATCCCACACCTAAAACCCTCAACCCACTCACTGTAGACCCCACCCCCAATTCCCCTTTCAACCAATCAGAACACGCCTTGGTCCCTAAGCACGATTACGTGTCCCAAATCAACAGTGGTGATTCATTGCGTCCTCCCAAAGCAAAAATAAACGATGGAGATCAAATTTGACAGCTCAAATCCTTGAAAGCGTCTAGAAGACCCAAGGGGCATTTTTGAGATTTTCTTTGATTAGGGTTTTGTGTTTAAGCAGCCTAGAATGTTCTTAGAATAGTATAAAAGGAGGATGAAGTCTGTTCATACCCCTTTGTTCCAGTTTTTCTTCAAAAACTTTTGTAATGCCTTTTGATTAAATATAAAAGTTTGGTATTTGTTTTTTGGCAATTTAATTCCTTTTTATGATTTTCTTAAAGTTGGTATAATGTTGAAGGAAAACTGAGTTCCATTTGTTATTTGGTTAAGTAATTTTGATTTTCAAAATTATTTAAAGGTTTTGAAAACTTGAATTTCTTGGTAAGAAATCTGTTTCGGGTTTTGATGTTAAGAGGTTTAAGTAGTTGGTGATATAGTGTTATAAAAACGTTTTGAGAAAGGTTTAAAAGGATTTGGAAAAGTTTTAAGAAAGAAGAAAAGAAATCAGAATATTCATACTTGTTCTTGTTCTTGTTTTTCCTTTTTGATTTTCTTAGCAGGTGTTGATTGTTTGTTGATCCAAGGATCTGCATACACCCGGGTGTATAAGGAGGTGGATTGACATCCACAAAGGACTTGGATGTAAGTCCTTGAGGTAAAATCCCTTTTTCCTTTTTAAAATCTCAGAAAATTGAAGTGTTTTGTGATTTGGTTGATTAGGTGCTATAAGTGTGTTGAGATTGTTTGATTTTAGTTCTTATGTGTTTCTATTCATGTTAGATGCTATAAGAACAAGTTTGATTAAGTTTGTAAGTGCTTTGGTTTGTTAAAATTTGGTGTTCAAGATTTAAAAGGCTGTTTGGATACATGTTTTAGCAGGGCAAAGATCTTGGTTTGTGAGTTAAAAATGTGTTAGAATTATTGGAAAAGGTTAAGATAGGTTGTTTACTAGATGGTAAGTTAGTTTAGAAAGATTTGAAGCTAAGTGTGAGTTTAAAAAGTAAAAAGCATAGTGATAATCTGCTTGACCATCTTTTGTGCATAATCTGTTCTAAATTTGTGCTCAAAGTTCTTAATCTGTTAAGTGTTAGGTTAATATAGGATTTTGGATTGATTGTGTGCTATTTAGTGAGCCTGTGTGCAAGTATTTGGAGGCTGAATCTCACTAGTGTGCAATCTGTCAAGATAAAAAGCCACCAGACCTAGTCATAGATCACAGAAACTTGTTATGGTTTTGGTGTGCCTGGATTGTATGATTTGGTGCTAGTTGCTGCTTATCTTTGCTATTCCTTGACTCCTTGTGCTTCAAAGATCACAAGGGTGCCCCCCTTTGTCCAAAATCATCCACCAAAACAAGGCATCCAAGCTCCTCTTGGTGCTTTTGCCACTTGTGAAGATCAGCAAAGAACAAGCATAACCTACTTTTGTTCAAGTTAAAACTGGATACGTTTTGGTCCTTAATTTGGCTTAATCTTAGTTAAATCGGACATTGGATTGAGTTTACAAGCTTAGAAGAGTGTCAGTTTGGGTTGAAAAAGAAAAAAAAAATATTGGCAAAAAGCATACCCGTAACAGGACTCGAACCCCAGACCTCTCGTTGGAGGAGTAGGAGCTCTACCGTTAATCTAGATAGCTTTTTACGTCTATGTTTGTTTTCAAACTTTATTTAACCTCTTTTTCATTTGTTAGCTTAATAATAAGCCGTAGCTTATTCAGGGTTATTTGAGCTTATTTATTAAGCCATTTTGGTTTTGCTTATTTTTCCTAGGACCTTTATTAGATTAGAGATTTTTCTAGCTTAGTTTCAAAATTTTCCCTTTACTAAATTATTTTCTAGCATTTATTTATTAGCCGTATTTTGAAAAATCATCAAAAAATAGAAAAAAGAGTTTTAATTTTTAGGAAAAATAAGTTTTAGCTTTTAGATTAATATTTTGAGGTTTACAACTAGTTTTGGTTTTATAAACTTTAATTTTTAATTTTATATTATTTTAAGGTTTTCTATAAACTTTAATAATTTTTATAAAATTATTAAAAAGGGTTTAGGAACTTTAGTTTGCATTTTTCTCTTAGTTAGATTATTTTAAGATTTTAGAAATTTTTTAGAATTAATTTTAAAAACTTTTTTATTTTTAGTATTATTTTAATATTATTTTATTATTAAAAATTCAAAGTTTCATTTTTATTTCTTTTTCATTTTTCTTAGGTTCTTTATCATTAATTAGGACTTTTTCCATTTTTAGAATATTTTCTTAGCTTTTAGATTAATTTTTATAATTATTTTAAGTTTAATTAGTTTTTAATCATTTTAAATCATTTTTAGAGTTTTAAAAATAGTTTTAATAGCTTTTAATTTTTAGAAAATTTACTTTTTAGTCTTCTAATAATATAAGTTAAGTAATTATTCAATAAAATCATATTTTAGACATTTGAATTAGTTATATTTAATTTTAGGGCTTTAATTAGCATTTAAAATTAAATATTTAATTAATAAAAGGTTTTAAAATATCTTTGTTGGATTTTTGTCTTTATTTATATTATTATTGACTTCTTTTTAATCTTTTATTTATTTTGTTTTTGGTTTTAGTTAAATTTTTAATTTGGGTAGTTTTTCACGGCTTTACGTTTACGTCGTAGTGTAATTTTAACGTAACCGTCTTTTCATCCTTTCATCCCCATTCTTCTCAATATTAATCTCAAATAACTACAAGTTAAATCACACACATATACCTCCTTGGGAAACGAACTTTCTCTCTTTTTAAGTGATTGGGTCATTAGTGTTGATTTTTCCTAAAATCATCACTCGATACTTACCGCTCATATACGTTCTTTTGTTTTCCTAAACAAGAGTCGTGTTTTAGACTACAATCATTTTTGGCGCCGCTGCCGGGGAGGTGTGTTGTGCTTTAATTTGGAAGCTTTTGTTTTTGATATTATCCATAATAAGTATTTGTGTTAAGTGGAACTCCCTTAACACGTATTATCGGTTTTCTTGGTTTTTCTTGTACAAATATTATTAATATATTGTATTAAGTATCACAATCAATATACAATATCTCCAAAAGTGTGAAAACACAACCTTAATTGGGATTTGATCTCCTAATTATTGTATTCGAATCTCAAACAAAAAGAAAAGGCAAAAATAGATAAATACTTTCGTGAAGCTCGATTTTGAAAAATACAAACTATAAGGTGGGTATAAGGCGGGTATTATAAAATATACCCTAAGGAAAAAGGCTCTTAAGTGCTTCGCGCCGCCTCTTTTCCCCGCTTGCTTGTGAGTATTTTAAGATTGAAGGCTAATCGAGGGTTTTGCCGCCCAAAGTATTATTACGTATACTATATTTGCTTGGTTTTCTTTGTGATTAAACCCTCTTGAACAATTTGGTTTTCACAAAAGTTCTAAAGTCATTGGAAGACGTTCACTCCACGTGATCGTTTTCATTCCTTTGAGGCTTCTTTAATCAAGAGTTTGATTCGAGGAGAGATTTTGTAGATTGTTGTCTACGAAGATACACCAAAATCCAAAAAAATTAAATATCATCAAAAACACAAAAAAATTAAAAATTCACAAAACAACCAAAAAGAATCTTCTTTGCTCACCTCCCATTCTTCGTGAAGTTTATGATCACTCGTAATCAAGCAAAACGAGCTCGTAAACGTCTTCAAAAGCAAGCAAATCAAGGATCGTTGATTGTTGAAGAACCTCCAATTGTTGAACCTATTGTAGAACAAGAAGTCGTCATGGCTAATCGTACTATGATGGAGTTGCTACAAGCACCCACCAAGGGTTTTGGAGAGGCTATTGTGATTCCCGCCATCCTTGCGGAGAATTACGAGATTAAGACGGGTTTAATGTCGATGTTGCAAGCAAATAAGTTTAGAGGTCACGAGAAAGACAACCCGCATTACCACATAAGGAATTTCAACCGTCTCACCGCTACTAGAAAATTCAAGGATGTTCCACATGACGCCATTAAGATGATGTTGTTTCCATATTCGTTGGATGGACCCGCAAAAATTTGGCTCGAGAAAGAACCGCCAAATTCGATTTTGACATGGGCCGATCTCGTTTCTAAGTTTGTGAACAAGTTTTTTCCACCATCTAAAACAACACACTTAAAAAATGAGATTTCACGATTTGTGCAAAGAAATAATGAAAGTTTTTCAATGGCATGGGAACGATTTAAAGAGATGTTACATGAATGTCCACACCATGATTTTTCGGAATTGCATCAAGTGGATACTTTTTATAATGGGCTTAATGATCATGAACGAGATTATTTGAATGCCGCCGCGGGTGGTAATTTTTTGTGCAAGACGACAAATGAGGCTTTACAAATCATTGAAAATCGATCTAAGGTTTATAGCCCTCGTAACACACCGAGTGTTGCCAATATGGGTTCGTCATCTTCGTCACAATCGTCTCGTAGCATTAATGCCTTACATGATGAAGCTAATGAGGAAAATCGGTTTTTTGATAGATTTGCTAATCTAATGTCCCATTGGAAGGCTCAAGAAGCTTCCAATTCCGCTTTGGTTAAAGCGGTTGCTAAGAGTTGTTTATCTTGTGGGGGAGCTCATGATCTTTCCGAGTGCATTACCGCGGATGGTAACACTTCGAGTGCTTATGTAGCAACGGGAACTTACAACCAAAACGGTCAAGGTTCCCGTCCAAATCAAGCTCCACCCAACCAAAATGTTAATAATTATCGAAACAACAACCAAGGTAATTACCAAGGCAATACACGCAATTACAACAAAGGGAATTATCAAAGTGGGAATGGACAAATCTCTAATCAAAACCAAAACCGTGATTTTCAAAACACTACACAAGGTTTTCAAAATGCTCACACGAAAAATTTGCAAGGAGAATTTTTGGATTATGCAAAAGCAAATGATGCTAAATTTGATAATATGCAACGTGAGATGATTAGCTTAAGATCCGAGTTGAAAAACGAGCTTAAAAATGAACTTGCTAATGAACTTAAAACTCATGCAAACAAAATGGAAGGAAATGTCCAACGTCTTCAACAAAACCAACAAAAGATGGAATTAGGACAACATGAGATTAAGCAAGAGTTATTAAAAGCGGATGCTAGGCAATCTAAATTTGAGGACCGAATGGCTAAGATGTTTGAAGCAATCATGTGTAAGCCCTCTTCCTCGGGTGGTCTTCCTAGTGATACCATTAACAACCCGAGGGGAGAATTGAAGGTTGTTGCTACACGAAGTGGTAAAACTTTCAAGGAACCCATCTCTCGTACAAGTACTTCTAAGGAGAAGGAAATTGAGAAAGAACCCGAGGTGATGGTCGAAAAGGAGCATATTCCAATCCCACGAAGTACCGCTCAAACCACACCTACGGTTGAACCAATACCAATTGTGGAACCCGAGTTTCCAAGGCCGTTGCCTAATGACCAACCCACACCATCTTTACCTTACCCTTCAAGACGTAACAAAGAGAAGGCACAAGAACGGAACAATTACCAATTTGAGCTATTTATGAAGATGTTTCGTGATTTGCATTTTAACATAAGTTTTGCCGACGCTCTTATCATGATGCCTCGATTCGCCGCAAACTTCAAAAGTATGCTAAACAACAAAGAGAAGTTACAACAATCGTCTAGTTGTTCATCGGTTTTTCTTAGCCGCATACCACAAAAAGTCGGTGATCCCGGTAAATTTTTGATTCCGTGTGCTATACAAGATATGGAGGAATGCTACGCCTTGGCCGATCTTGGTGCTAGTATTAATTTAATGCCTCTTGAGATTTTCAAATCGCTTTCGCTTCCGGCTCTTACTCCTTCGAACATGTCTATCGAGATGGCCGATCATTCTACGATTTTAGCATGTGGAGTAGCCGAGGACGTTTTTGTTAAAGTCGGAAAGTTTTACTATCCTGTTGACTTTATCGTTGTAGACATTCCTATCGATCGAAAAGTTCCTCTCATTTTGGGTCGTTCATTTTTGGATACATCAAGAGCACTTATCGATGTTCATGCTCGAAAAATCACCCTTCGTTTCAATGAGGAAGAACTTGTCATCAATGCAACACAAAACTCCAATCTTTCTCATGTCTATTCTATTGCAACTTTAAACCATGGTGACTCGACCAATGTCATTTGCAAAGAATTTTCACCAAGAGTTTTAGGGAATGTCGCCAAAAACAATTTACCATTTCCTCCGCCGGTGGAGGTTATGAGTGTAAAGCCTACAAAGAAGAAACCATCAATACTTGAATCGAAAAATCCTTCGCCTCATCTCGAACATTCATTCTTGAAAAGTGTTGATAAGTTGCCGGTTTCTACGGAAGATCTTTCGGATGATGAATATGTTGGCCCCGATGGGGAGGTTTTCTTCGTCGATAAACGTTTTGAAAACTTGCCACCACCAAAACCAAAACGGTTTCAAAATGTGAGAATTTTTAGTGTGACTAACATCGTCTTAGAAACACCGAATATTTTCGACATAATCAAAAAGGATTTTCATGAGGAGAGTTTAAAAGATAAAAAAGGAAAAGATCTTAAATGTGATTTAATTTATTTTTCTACAAATCTAACTCCGTCATCACCACGTGTTTTGAGTGCTACAAGCTCGTCTACTCCTTTTGACGATGCTTTGTGTGGTTCTAGTATGGGGGAAGCCCCTTATGTTCCCTCATCCTTGTCCATCGAGGACGAGATTTTCGATCCCGGAATTTCATGTAAAGGGAAATCTCGGTCTTCCACCGATGCAATAAATGGAAAATCTTTCTATTTGCTTGGTGCGAGTCTACCTCGAGTAGCTCAAACGTTTGTCTTACCAATTGTCTCACCCTTCTACTTCTCATCTCTTTTCTTCAAACTCTTTGAGTTTATGGCACATGTTGAAGTGGCGTTGAATTGTTTTTCCAATGGAAATGAGAACGCCATCTTCGACCCCGGTATTTTGCATCATTTAAGGACTTAGTCCTTTAAACCGGTTGCTTTTTGGGCCTTGTTTATCATGTAAGCCCCATCAAAAATTGACCACACCACGATTTTCCCTAAATGTTCACATTTTGAGGGGATCGAGTCGAGCTCATGACTCTGTAATCAAAAACGAGGTGCCTCGTGGGGGAAATCCCATGCTTATCTTTATGCTTACTATTCACTAATAAGGGGACTTGTACCCTTCCAACTCGTTGTCTCGTGGTTGTTTGTGATTGTGTTATCTAGATCATCATCATCATCTACGATTAAAGACTCTCGTGTTCGTTTACGTGACCCTCCATCGTTCGTTTGAAGAAGTTTTTCACGATTCCATGACATATCCTTTATTATTCTAACAATTATCTTTTAGCATAATTAATAAACGGCTTTAGATATATTGTTGATCACCCTTTCCATGCTAGATCCTAAGCATTCGACTCTTCGTCTCTAGTATGGGGGTGCTCCACCTTTAGACTCGAAACATTGAGGACAATGTTTACTTTTAGTATGGGGGGGTGAATAGGTACTTGCTTTGCTACGCCCTCACGTTTTCCAAACTTTCAATGTTTTGTTTTGCTAAATAAGGCCAAAAATGGCCAAATTTTAAAAATTTTCTTAGTTTTCATAAGTGTTTTTAAGACACGAATGTATATTTTCCGATGGGTAGAATAAGAGTTAATTTTTGACTTGATGGGCATTTGGAGCCATTTACATTCCTTAACCCGCTCAATTCAAGTTTTGCTAGACTATTATATAGGGAGCTTTAAAACGCGAAAGTCTTAATTCATTCGGGTTAAGAACAAGAACTTTTCGCAAGTTCCTATAATTGATTCTAGAAAGTCACTTATCAAGGGAACTATAAAACGCATTCTCTAAAGCTTGAAAAAGTCCAAGAAAGTGCAAGATCCTATAGGTGGCTTGAAAACCCAAAACTTTGATTTGAATTAGTCTTAATGAAAGCTAATCCAAATTTGGCTTAATTTTGACTTGCATGGCTAAGTATTCACGAGTCTCTTTAATTAGAGGTCTTTATATAGTGAAGAACAAGAAATGATAGAGTTAGACAAGTGATCATGCTAAACGTAGAACATGAAAATGTTCTTTCAAAAACTCATATGTTTTTAATTGTGGCTTTTTCTTCCCATAAGATCAATGCATTAGGAATAAATCATAATTGCAATAAGTAAGGTCGTACGATTTGAAAGGTTACTTAGCCTCTAGCGCAAGATCGTTTAAAAGTTGCTCGGGGTTGAATAGAGTTCATAGCCAAGGCATAACTTATTGAAGCGGGACGCGAAGATTGGTGATTATCCAAAAAGGCTCTAACAAGGCATGAGGAGCTCTATTTTTGCTAAAGATCCAAAGATGATGTGAAGTATCATTATTCCTAAATCAATATGAAGGATCAAGACACACGACGAGAAGCTATTACTCCCCTAAAGAATGGAGAAAGTCTATCCAAAAAGACCCTAACAAGGTATGAGGATAAATATATCCAAGTCCGAAAAGGAGGCGGATCGTTGTATATCAAAATCCAAAGTAAAGATTGAAGAAAAATGATGAAGTCGTGGTCCTATATGAAGAATCTCTCAAAAACGTCAAGTGAAGAAATTCCAAAATATGAAGAGAAGACCATAATTTCAAGAACGTCTTCCCAAGATTTGAAGTATGAAGTACATGCCAAATATCGGTCCGAGAAAGGTCTCAAATCGTGAAACGAGTTATGCCAAGATATGAACTTAAGGAGATACACGAGAAGCCGTTTTAAAAGATTTTGTCCTTCGGCTAACTATTGATCAAATCGTGCTACTTTGCTTTCGGACTAATAACTACTCAAATAAGTCAATATGAATCACTTGTGATCCATGAAAAATAGATAAAAAATGCTAGTAACCCATTTCCTTTTATAATAACTAGGATTGCGGGGAGAAAAAGTATTACACAATTTGGACGTATGAGTAGTGTTAGCATTATGACTTGTACCAACAATGATCTTGTTTTTGCACTTAGCATGGAATGTATGACAATCAAGGATGACGAAGTTTACTCTAAGGGACATTAACTTGTTTCTATTCTTTGACCCTAAAAGTCACCTTTTGGTGATGAAAATCATACATTATGTCTTTACACATCATCGTAGTTTGTTGCAAGTCTTTTACTCTTCAATAAAGGTTAATAAAATTGAACTTTGGTGATGCTTTGATACTTTATTCTAGCATTGCGTGAGGGCACGGCAATGGCTTAGTATGGGGGAGTGATGAGATGGCATTTATACATGATCTCATCGTTCTTTTTGGGCTTTAAATGCATAAAAATGTCATAAAATACCATATATATGCTTGTGTTTGTTTACTTGTGTATTTTAGGTATGGATATCGTGAAAAAGACAAAAGATCACAAGTTACAAGGAAAAACGGACACGAGAAACGAAGCCGTACAATGAACCGGGCCCTAATCATGAAATATTCAACAAATACCCTTGAAGACTTGAAGACAAACAAGATTGATCCTCCATTAATGAAGAAATGACACTTAAAACCCTTGTATATTAATAATTACAAGTTTGGTCCCTTAAGTTTGTCAAAATTACAAAAAGGTCCTTCAACTTTGAAAAATGACAAGATTGGTCCCTCAACAAAATCAATTTGTCAATTATGGTCCCTCATGAAGTAAAAGACACAATGAAGACCTTTGAAGATCAAGATTGTTCAAGATCAGCCCTTGAAATATGAAAAAGTATCAAAAATAACCCTTGATAACCTTTGTGTGAAGTTTGGTGCCAAAAGTGACAAAGTGTGAAAGTCATTAACAAAGGAAAACGGTTTCTTGGGCTGAAAACATTGTTTGCCAAAAAACTCAAAAGAAAAGGGCCAAAGGTGCACACTTTGAAACATTCAAACAAAAAACGCGCCTAACACTTTTTCTCCCCCAAAATCGGATCAAAAAGAGTTACTGTTTACCCTCTTCCCACCCAGATTTTTACTTCACTTAAACAAGGTTAAAAAGCAATTAACCTTGCACATGTGTGATTCACACATGCAGAAAGGTATCCCACGCCTAAAACCCTCAACCCACTCACTGTAGACCCCACCCCCAATTCCCCTTTCAACCAATCAGAACACGCCTTGGTCCCCAAGCACGATTACGTGTCCCAAATCAACAGTGGTGATTCATTGCGTCCTCCCAAAGCAAAAATAAACGATGGAGATCAAATTTGACAGCTCAAATCCTTGAAAGCGTCTAGAAGACCCAAGGGGCATTTTTGAGATTTTCTTTGATTAGGGTTTTGTGTTTAAGCAGCCTAGAATGTTCTTAGAATAGTATAAAAGGAGGATGAAGTCTGTTCATACCCCTTTGTTCCAGTTTTTCTTCAAAAACTTTTGTAATGCCTTTTGATTAAATATAAAAGTTTGGTATTTGTTTTTTGGCAATTTAATTCCTTTTTATGATTTTCTTAAAGTTGGTATAATGTTGAAGGAAAACTGAGTTCCATTTGTTATTTGGTTAAGTAATTTTGATTTTCAAAATTATTTAAAGGTTTTGAAAACTTGAATTTCTTGGTAAGAAATCTGTTTCAGGTTTTGATGTTAAGAGGTTTAAGTAGTTGGTGATATAGTGTTATAAAAACGTTTTGAGAAAGGTTTAAAAGGATTTGGAAAAGTTTTAAGAAAGAAGAAAAGAAATCAGAATATTCATACTTGTTCTTGTTCTTGTTTTTCCTTTTTGATTTTCTTAGCAGGTGTTGATTGTTTGTTGATCCAAGGATCTGCATACACCCGGGTGTATAAGGAGGTGGATTGACATCCACAAAGGACTTGGATGTAAGTCCTTGAGGTAAAATCCCTTTTTCCTTTTTAAAATCTCAGAAAATTGAAGTGTTTT
This sequence comes from Glebionis coronaria, assembly GCA_025667525.1. Taxonomy (NCBI): domain Eukaryota; kingdom Viridiplantae; phylum Streptophyta; class Magnoliopsida; order Asterales; family Asteraceae; genus Glebionis; species Glebionis coronaria. Next base: position 652,174,533 of record CM046874.1, read on the forward strand.
GTGATTTGGTTGATTAGGTGCTATAAGTGTGTTGAGATTGTTTGATTTTAGTTCTTATGTGTTTCTATTCATGTTAGATGCTATAAGAACAAGTTTGATTAAGTTTGTAAGTGCTTTGGTTTGTTAAAATTTGGTGTTCAAGATTTAAAAGGCTGTTTGGATACATGTTTTAGCAGGGCAAAGATCTTGGTTTGTGAGTTAAAAACGTGTTAGAATTATTGGAAAAGGTTAAGATAGGTTGTTTACTAGATGGTAAGTTAGTTTAGAAAGATTTGAAGCTAAGTGTGAGTTTAAAAAGTAAAAAGCATAGTGATAATCTGCTTGACCATCTTTTGTGCATAATCTGTTCTAAATTTGTGCTCAAAGTTCTTAATCTGTTAAGTGTTAGGTTAATATAGGATTTTGGATTGATTGTGTGCTATTTAGTGAGCCTGTGTGCAAGTATTTGGAGGCTGAATCTCACTAGTGTGCAATCTGACAAGATAAAAAGCCACCAGACCTAGTCATAGATCACAGAAACTTGTTATGCTTTTGGTGTGCCTGGATTGTATGATTTGGTGCTAGTTGCTGCTTATCTTTGCTATTCCTTGACTCCTTGTGCTTCAAAGAGCACAAGGGTGCCCCCCTTTGTCCAAAATCATCCACCAAAACAAGGCATCCAAGCTCCTCTTGGTGCTTTTGCCACTTGTGAAGATCAGCAAAGAACAAGCATAACCTGCTTTTGTTCAAGTTAAAACTGGATACGTTTTGGTCCTTAATTTGGCTTAATCTTAGTTAAATTGGACATTGGATTGAGTTTACAAGCTTAGAAGAGTGTCAGTTTGGGTTGAAAAAAAAAAAAAAAAAAAATATTGGCAAAAAGCATACTCGTAACAGGACTCGAACCCCAGACCTCTCGTTGGAGGAGTAGGAGCTCTACCGTTAATCTAGATAGCTTTTTACGTCTATGTTTGTTTTCAAACTTTATTTAACCTCTTTTTCATTTGTTAGCTTAATAATAAGCCGTAGCTTATTCAGGGTTATTTGAGCCTATTTATTAAGCCATTTTGGTTTTGCTTATTTTTCCTAGGACCTTTATTAGATTAGAGATTTTTCTAGCTTAGTTTCAAAATTTTCCCTTTACTAAATTATTTTCTAGCATTTATTTATTAGCCGTATTTTGAAAAATCATCAAAAAATAGAAAAAAGAGTTTTAATTTTTAAGAAAAATAAGTTTTAGCTTTTAGATTAATATTTTGAGGTTTACATCTAGTTTTGGTTTTATAAACTTTAATTTTTAATTTTATATTATTTTAAGGTTTTCTATAAACTTTAATAATTTTTATAAAATTATTAAAAAGGGTTTAGGAACTTTAGTTTGCATTTTTCTCTTAGTTAGATTATTTTAAGATTTTAGAAATTTTTTAGAATTAATTTTATAAACTTTTTTATTTTTAGTATTATTTTAATATTATTTTTTTATTAAAAATTCAAAGTTTCATTTTTATTTCTTTTTCATTTTTCTTAGGTTCTTTATCATTAATTAGGACTTTTTCCATTTTTATAATATTTTCTTAGCTTTTAGATTAATTTTTATAATTATTTTAAGTTTAATTAGTTTTTAATCATTTTAAATCATTTTTAGAGTTTTAAAAATAGTTTTAATAGCTTTTAATTTTTAGAAAATTTACTTTTTAGTCTTCTAATAATATAAGTTAAGTAATTATTCAATAAAATCATATTTTAGACATTTGAATTAGTTATATTTAATTTTAGGGCTTTAATTAGCATTTAAAATTAAATATTTAATTAATAAAAGGTTTTAAAATATCTTTGTTGGATTTTTGTCTTTATTTATATTATTATTGACTTCTTTTTAATCTTTTATTTATTTTGTTTTTGGTTTTAGTTAAATTTTTAATTTGGGTAGTTTTTCACGGCTTTACGTTTACGTCGTAGTGTAATTTTAACGTAACCGTCTTTTCATCCTTTCATCCCCATTCTTCTCAATATTAATCTCAAATAACTACAAGTTAAATCACACACATATACCTCCTTGGGAAACGAACTTTCTCTCTTTTTAAGTGATTGGGTCATTAGTGTTGATTTTTCCTAAAATCATCACTCGATACTTACCGCTCATATACGTTCTTTTGTTTTCCTAAACAAGAGTCGTGTTTTAGACTACAATCAGACAGCCGTCAATTCCAAAAGAGTCATTGGTTCCAGTCTGCCCTCTTCTGAAATGGGGATTTGACCTCCCAAGTCAGGTTCATTGGGCATGGATGAGGACTTAATTATGGTGGGACTGCCTTGGCCAGCTTCTAAGCCAGAACCAATAGTCCCAGCCTCATCCAGGTCACCAGCCACACTTGTGGTGGTGGTTCTCTCTGCTTCATGGCTAGGACCACCAGAGGAGAACACTCCAGCAGTCCTTTGGCGTTTAATCAACCTATATTCAGGTGGTGTGGAAGATGGTGAGGAAGAAGGGGTAGATGTGGGTTGGTGAAGGGGTGTTTGGGATTGTGATGGTTGGGTGTCAGCGTTGGAAATAGGCACATCAACGCCCACATTAGATGTGTCAGTGTCAAAGGGTTCTTGGTCTATTTGCATTTGGTCAGGTGAGGGTAAAGGTTCAGGGATAGGTGCAAGTTGTGGGTGAGGGTCAATATGAGGTTGGGGGTCTGGTTGGGGTTGTGCTGCTGCAATAACAGCAAGCATGGCTGGGGTTAAAGGTAAATCCCTATGAGGTGGTGAATTCATCTTGGTAAAAATAACTTTCTTTTGTTCAGGGATTTTATAAAAATCATTGTGATCCCTTGAACAATATCTTTGAGCATCAAAAATCATTTGTAGAAAACGGGGATAAGCTAAAGTCATTTTTGTCCCCTTGTTTTTACACATTCCTTCAAAAATCATTTTAGACCAGTTATATTTTTGCCCTGTTGCAATACACACAATAGAAGTTGCAATGGATCTATTGATCTCATTGTGTGCAGTACATTTGGGACTCAAACATTGAAGGAGAATGTGAATGAGATACTTCCAGGCTGGGGGAAATTCCTGCTTATGGTACTTATTAAGAGTACCTTCATCAGGAATAGGGTATCCCAAAGCCCTAAGCCCTTGTTCTATTTCAGTTATGGGAAGAATGGTTATACCATCAGCATCATCAAGATGCAAGGCCTGGCGTACCAAGGCCTCAGTAACCACCCAAGATCTCCCATGAACAATAGAAGTTAATGTGGTCACTCCATTAACTGTTGAGGAACTGACAGTGTTCCAAAACTGTTTAATGTGTGTGACTGGAATGAGTGGTGCATGAGAAAGAGCATACCTTAATGGGGATGCGTTCAAATACGCCACCATTTGTGTGTATTGAGGGAACAAAGTATTATCAGCAACAAGATAAGCAATCATGTTGTGTTGAGACTTGAACCCCAAATCCAATTCTGCTGAGTTAAATCTTGGTGCCATTGATGAAAGCTGTTAATTTGAAGTATAGAAGATGAAGGTTGATAAGAGAAAAGTGTTAGACAAGAATTATAGATACCCTGTTTAAAAATAGGAGCCAAATTTATAGGAGTGGATGAATGCATGTGATTGGCCCAGAATAGGCAAAGATTTTCAAAAACTAGTCATGAAAATATTGAAAAAGTTATAAGTTATCTCATGCATTTAATGAAAGTAACAACTCCTAAAATTACGGCTTGAAAATATGTCAAAAAGTAACAACTGGGTAGGTACCATTGAGTGTCAACGGTCAAATATAACCCATCAACGCCCAACGGCTATAATCTTGTCAACGTTCGCCTAAAGCCATGTCAGCGTCTAATTTAGTCACAACAACGCTTGGAAAAATATTGTCAGCGTCCAAAAATAAAATTGTTTTAAAAAGTGAAAAATGACCTTAACAAGTAATTTATCCTAGAGAAAATAACCAAAAGCTGATAATTATTATAGGGCGGCAAGCACTGTCCAGTTATGCACACTTGCATAAGCAAGATAGACATAATAGTCCTCTAGTGTCCCTTGCTAACCAAAATTCTTAACAACCAAGTTACCTTATAAAATCCTTGTTACTCCCAGGTAAATCCCATATCAAAATGATTCCCAAGTCTCCCAACAGACCACAACCAATTCTAGGCCAAAAATGTCTTGGCAGCATGCAAAGTTGATATACTATGCATGCTACAGTGCCTCATGGTTTAGTAAAACTAACCCATACTCACCTGTGGACACAATCTAGAATTGTGATAAGAGTATCATATGGATACCCAAAAATCCTAAAGGTTCCCTAAAACCTCCCCTTAAACAAAGATACAATGAGTTTGCTAAAAACATGCATGAACATAAAAAATTTATGTCAAGATAGGAATGAAACATTCCAACCATCATCCATAAATAAAAACTTGTCCAAATGCTTCTCCTTTGATCCATAAGCAACTCTGTATCCAATGGTATACTGCTAACACCATCTGCACATTTAGATTGAAAACCACAAAACTAACATTGTTGCTGACAACGCCCCGATAACACATAACAGCGTTGAAAGAAGCTTTGTCAGCGTGAGACAATTATATTGCTGACAACGTTGCAAAAACACTTATCAGTGTTCAAACAACCTTTGTCAGTGTTAGAAAAATATAGTGGAAAATCTAAATTATCAATAAGACCAATAATAGTAATGCATCATCCTGTACAAACTTTTACAAAAAGAATCCAAAACACATATTTAAGTGAGATTAACCATTCCAATACTTGTTACCAAGTACTGAAATCTTCCAGTATCAAAAGGTTTAGTTAATAAATTTGACACATTTTCCTCAGTGTCAACCCTATCTGGTTGTATTAAACCTTTCTCAAAGCAATCTCTTATAAAATGGTGTCTAATTTCTATGTGTTTAGTTTTAGAGTGATGCACAGGATTCTTAATGATGCATAAAGTACTATTATTGTCAACAAATATCTTAGTATGCATGAAGTTATACCCATAATCCAACAGCTGGTTCTGAATCCACAACACTTGACCACAACATGCTGCTGCAGCCACATATTCTGCTTCAGTTGTAGAGTTAGCCACCACTGTTTGTTTCTTGCATTGCCAAGATATTAATCTGCTCCCAAGAAATTGACATCCACCAGTTGTGGATTTTCTATCAAACTTGTCACCACCATAATCACTATCTGAATATGCAAACAGCTCCAATGGTGAATCCTTTGGGTACCACAAACCAAGAGTAGGAAAACATCTGAGGTACCTAAAGATCCTCTTCACAGCATAAAGGTGACATTCTTTGGGAGTCACTTGATGGCGTGCACATGCACACACAGCAAACATGATATCAGGTCTGGAAGCAGTAAGATACATCAAGGATCCAATCATGGATCTATAATGCCTGACATCAACATCTTTCCCATCTCCAATCTTTCCCCAAGGGTGTTCTCTATCCATAGGAGTAGAAGCCCTCTTTTCATGTGGAGAAAAGCCAAACTTCTTCAAGATTTCAGCAACATATTTGTCTTGGGAGATGAAGATACCATCTTCTTTCTGCTGAACTTTTAAACCAAGAAAGAAGTTCATCTCCCCCATAGCACTCATCTTGAATTTGTCTGTCATGAGCTTGGAGAAATCCTCACTCATCTTTGGATCAGTAGACCCAAAAATGATATCATCAACATAGACCTGCACAAGCAACACATCTTTGCCTTTCTTCTTTGTAAATAGTGTCTGATCTATGGTGCCCCTCTTGAATCCATTGTCCACCAAATAGGTAGACAAAGTACCATACCATGCTCTAGGTCTTGATGAAGGCCATACATAGCCTTTTTGACTCTATACACTTTGTCTGGATGCTCAGGATCCTCAAAACCAGGAGGTTGCATGACATAAACTTCTTCAACAATGGTGCCATACAAGAATGCACTCTTTACATCCATTTGATAGACTGTAAAGCCCATGCAAGATGCATAGGCTAGAAAAATCCTAATAGCTTCAATCCTTGCAACTGGTGCAAAGACTTCTTCATAGTCTATCCCTTCCTCTTGTGTATAACCTTGAGCCACTAAACCGTGCCTTGTTTCTGACCACAATACCTCTTTCATCTCTTTTGTTCCTGAGAACCCATCTTGTCCCAATTGGTCTGACATATCTAGGACAATCAACCAGCTCCCAAACATCCTGAATAGCAAATTGGTGAAGCTCATCCTGCATTGCTTCCACCCAACTTGGTTCTTTGAGAGCATCAAATATCTTCTTGGGTTCTTCTTGTGACAGAAAACATGCAAACAAACATGCTTGTACAAGAGGGGTATCAACCTTCTTGTGTATATTGGCAATAAATCCACCAAGACTTTGATTGGATCTTCTTGTCTGAACTGGAGTCATAACATCACCAATGGTCTGAGATGGGGGGTGATTCTTCATTGTGGAAGTGAGAACTCCTCCTTCAAAAAGTCTAGTGTCCTCAACTTCACGCTCCATGTTGCCAATATCTTCTTCATCAGACTCTCTTTGATCAATAGGGATCTCTTCATATACTCTGGAAGGTTCTCCTTGTTCAAAAGTGGAAGAGAAAAGATGTGCAAAGGTGTTGTCAACGTCTGAACCTTGTTTGTCAGCGCTTGGGCTAACAACGCTTGAACTGTTGTTGTCAACGTCTGAGCCATCAACGTCTGAATTGGTCTTGTCAGCGCTTGATTTGCCTTTGTCAGCGCCTGAAGAACCATGCATGTTTATATCTGGTGGTATTTGGAAGCCACCATTATCTTGTCCAGCAGCAGCAGCAGCAAAAGCATCAGTCCAAATGGGAATTGTGACATATTCAAATGTAGGAGATGCCTTTTCTGCTTGTGATCCAACCCTTTCATCAACCTGAGTACCTGAAACATGAACAACTTGTTCCTCCACAACATTTGAAGTTACCTTCATAATGTCTGGATTAGTGACAGGCAAATAATTTAAAGTTCTAGATAAGGGTTCCAAATCAAACAACCAATTAGGACCACTTTCAGGATCACTAGGTTTATTCTCTAAGAACCTAACATGTACTCTTTCAACAATACGTTTGTCCTCCTTAAGATAAACCCTATAACCCTTGCTCTGCACTGAATACCCCATGAAGTAACCTTCATCACCTTTTGCACTAAATTTCCCTAAGGCATCACTAGTGTCTAAGACTACTACATGACATCCAAAAGGTCTGAGAAAACCAATATTAGGTTTTCTTCCCCAAAGTAATTCATAAGGTGTCTTGTTCTGAATTTTGTTAACCAATGCTCTATTTTGCACATAGCATGCTGTATTAACAGCCTCAGCCCAAAAGGCTATGGGAAAGTGAGCATCAGCCAACATTGTTCTGGCTGCTTCAATTAGGGTTCTATTCTTCCTTTCAGCAACCCCATTTTGTTGTGGGGTTCTAGCAATACTAAACTACCTAGTAATTCCCTTCATGGCACAAAAATCATCTAGCTTCTTGTTCCTAAATTCTCAACCATTATCACTCCTAAGCATCTTAACCTCATAGCCAGACCTTTTCTCAATTTGAGTGATAAATTCAATAAGAACATCAGCTGTGTCACTCTTCATAGCTAGAAAGAATGTCCAAGTAAACCTAGAAAAGTCATCAGTGACAACAAAACAATATGACTTGCCATTCAAACTTTCTATATTAGTTGGACCAAAGAGGTCCATGTGAAGCATATGAAGAGGTCTGGAACTAGTATGCACCTGCTTGGACTTGAATGAGACCTTGTGCTGCTTGCCTTTAAGACATGCAACACAAGAGTGGTCATTGTGGAAGGCCTTCTCAGGCAAACCATCAACTAAACCAAGCCTCACAAGTCTATTTATATTTTTAAAGTTTATGTGCCCTAGTCTCCTGTGCCACAAATTACTTTCATCTACTGAGGCCTTAGCATAAAAACAAGACATATTTGTATTCACTTTAATCCCATTTAAATTCACATTGTATATGTCCTTATGCCTAGGTGTTCTATACTCAATATACTTCTCATCAGGGATCTTAAAATCCTTGCTTAACACCAAGCACTCAGTATCAGTGAAAAGAACCTTATTTTTGTTATCACACACTTGTGATACACTAAACAGATTATAGTCCAGTTCTTTTACCAGGAAGACATTCTCAAAACGTAGATTATTGGTGAGAAGGGTTCCTTTGCCTGTGATGGTGCCGTAGCCCCCTCCAAAGTATACCTTATCACCATCTTTAATAGGAGAAAAGTTCGTCAGATAGTCTTCCTTTCCTGTCATGTGCCTTGAGCATCCACTATCCCAATATCCATAATCATTGATCTGCTTTTGAATGCCCTGCACATAAAGAAAACAAATTAGTTTTCTTTGGGAACCCAAGTCTCAGAAGACTTGGATTCATCTGGTTGTTCAATAAGAACAGACTTAGTTCTCACAACAACCCCATTCTCATCCCTTTTAGGATGAAATACCCAGTTAACCCCAATTGGTTTTGTAATGACTTTTGAAATATAATTAAACCTGTTGCAAGTCATTGAAATTCCATTATTATTAGGGTTTTGATCCTTCTTGGGTCTCCATGTTAAGCTTGAAGAAGCTTTAGACCCCTTACCTTGTGGCTGCAAATACTTAGGTCTGGTCACGTTTCTGTCAGCGTTGGATTTTGTCCTATCAACGCTGAAATTACCCTTGTCAGCGTTGAACCTAGGGTTTTCTACAGGAACCCATTGCCTATTGGACCAGGTATCTGTCTTTTGAAAAGGTCTTTGTCCATGAGTGTTAGACCTTCTAGAAAAGAATGGGGCTGGTCTAATCACTTGTGGACTTTGCTGCACACAAGGTCTGGGTCTGACAACGTTTGACTTCCTAACAACGTTGACTTTCTTCCTATCAGCGCTGAAATTGTTCCTATCAGCGTTGACTTTGGGAGCGTTGACACACTTGTATGCCAAATGTGAAAAGCTACCACAAGTATAACAGGCTTTCTTAGACACATTCTTAGGTCTAGAAGCAAAGAAACCTGTTCCATGATTGTTAACTTGGCTCTTGGGTGACCTATTATTTCTATACATCTCTGCATATTTAATGGTAGGTCTTCTAACAGTGTTGGAGCCTAGGTCAACAGCTTTACCAGTAACTGGGTGAGTAACCTTAATGGGTGGGGATTCAATGGGACTTTCACACAACAAACCTCCCTTAACAAATAAAGTAGGGTTAGCTTTCTTCCACTCATTTAGGTCAGTCAGTTTTTGTTGATACTCTTCTACTGGGGTGACAACTCTTGGTGGAGGAATAAATTCCTCTTCTTGGCATTCTGGAATACCAGTCCAAGATAAATCCTTTCTAAGGACACCATAGAAGTCACCAGCTGGTGGTGGAACCAGAGAGTAATCATTCTCATTCATCCCAAGCCCAGTCATATCCTTAGGATCTCTTTGTTTAGCTACACAGTCTCCTAGGGCTTGGGTGGCTCTATCAAATCTTTGAATCTTGAGGTCAACATTATCTTTATTCTTAATGGCCTCATCTAACTTAGCCTGTAGGTCTTTATTGACTTTTGACATGGTATTTCTAATATCCATACTACCCTCTAGCTCATGTTTTAAGATATTTATCTTATCTTTTAAATCAAATTTCATTTTCTTGTATTCAGAAACGGTTTTCTCAGTTTCAGTAAGAGCTAGTTGGTAATTGGATAATTTACACCTTTCAGTGCTCATATCCTCTTTTAGTTTTAACACTTCTTTGTTAAGTCTGTCAGTGTTTAACCTACAACCTTTGCTACAAAAAGCATCATCATATACCTCATTATCAGATGAAGAGGAGGAGTGTGCCATGAGAGCATATTCAACATGCTCTTCTTCTTCAATGTCAGCAATCAAAGCTTTGTCCTCTTCAGCATCCTTAGCCAGATAGCTCCAATCCCATCCAGTACCATCAATTCCTTGAACTGCAACCATGGCTTTGGAGTCTTGAGCTTTAACAACCTGACTTGAGGCTTTACCAGCATCAGATCTTCTAGGAGATCTGCATTCCCTCATGAAGTGCCCCATGCGATGACAGTTGTAGCACTCAACTTTGGATTTATCAAATCCAGCAGTGTCTTTAGCATTGAAGGTCATCTTCTTCTTGAACCTTCTATTCCACCTATTTGCTCTTATACTAGCAAGAGCCATGTTCCACTTGATGTCCTTCTCTTCCAAGTGTTCATCACTTATCTGCTCAAGGTCCTCATATGTAATCACTGAACCATTGGGCAAAGAAGCAATGTAAGCACAAACAGTATCCAAATCCAAACCAGCAGGTTTAACTCTTGGTGAGTCATTCATGAATGTGTCAGCGTCTGAAAAGGAGACGTTGACAGGACTTGTTCCAGCGCTGACAAATGATGATCCAGTAACTGGATGCATAAAAGAATCCTGCTGATTGAATTGACCTTCACTATGAGAGAAGAAGGCCATGTTGCTGGTGCTAGCTTTGCTTGAAAGAGTTTCATCTTCCAACAGTCTTAGTTTGTTGTAGATGTCATCAAACGAAGAGCTCTTGTGAGTATTATTGGCAAGAATAGATCTTGCCTCAATCTTCCATGTCTCACCAAGACTTTTCAGAAAAGTAGCATTGATGTCAATATCACCAACTTGTGTCCCCATGAAGGACAATTTGCTTGTGATGTCAAGCAATCTGCTTCTCACACTGCTCAGTTTCTCATTGGGCTGAGCTTTGAAGACAGCATAATCATGCAGAAGTTGCTTCTTCTTTTCTTCCTTAGTTTCTGCATTACCACCATATGCAACTTCAATTGCTTCCCAAAGATCCTTAGCAGATTCATAGCTTCTATATTTGTGCTGATTTTCTTGTCCCAAAGACACTTTCAGAATATTTAGGGCTTTCATGTCAGCCCTTTTCTTTGCAATATCTTCAGCACTTACAGCTCTACCATCTCCAGGTTTTTCTTTCTTATCTTCATCAGGACATCCTTCAACAGCTGTTCTTGTCGCAATGGCATTCAGAATCTTTTGAGCTTTATTGAATGAGTTTCCATATTCAATAATGTCCCAGAGTGTGTAGTCAAAGATCCCCAGATATTGTTCAAAGTTGAACCTCCATAAGTCAAAGTTGGTTGCATCAAGCATGGGAATCTTGATGTTTGGTAAGGATGAGGAGGAGGAGGTTATTGCTTCAGACATGATGTTTTTAGGGTTTTGAGAAAATTAGGGTTTTGGTGTTCGTATATCGTTCTGGTGTTCTTCAAAGATCAAAAGTTCCTCAACAAGCTCTGATACCACTTGTTGATCCCAAACTTAGATCGATTAGCTTTGTGTATACGAGATTAGATCAAGTATAACACTTAGAGAAACCTTTGTTATATGCTTTGTGAATCTAAGTATTATGCGGAATTTAATACTTAAACAAGAACACAAGATGTAAACAAAACTTTCACTTTGATTATCAATGTCGAACTTGCTTACAATGAAAGATGTTTACGAATGAAAAACTTAATGAAAACTTGATACTAAACATTAACCTAAAGGCCTTCTTTTATAGACTAAGAAGCCTTGTACAATAAGCTACGTATCAACTATTCTAGGTAAAGATAAACATAGAAAATACATTGTCGTTTCTATCCTTTCTAGAAGTATTCTATAACATAATAAACGTGTAGCTCACATCTTCCATCAGTGCTTGTCTTCAATCTGTCAACGCTTGACTTTAACTTGTCAATGCTTAAGCTGCCAGCGCTCACTTTGCTCTTGTCAACGCTTGAGTTGTTCTTGTCAGCGTTCAAGTGATCTGGCCTTAATTTATTCCCAACACCATAGGGACAAGTGAATGTGGTTTTCTCTTGGTCTTTTGGATCTATAGGGATTTGAAAATATCCGGAAAAGCCATCTAAGAAACAATAGAAATCATTACCCGTTAAACGCTCGAGCATTTGATCCATGAAAGGAAGAGGGAAATGATCCTTACGAGTGGCATCATTGAGCTTACGATAATCGATGCAAACTCGCCAACCCGTTACGAGTCGAGTAGGAATAAACTCGTTATTTTCATCGGGAACAACGGTGATTCCGCCTTTCTTAGGCACACAATGGACGGGACTAACCCATGGCGAATCCGAGATAGGATAAATCATTCCGGCATCGCGAAGTTTGATAACTTCTTTCTTAATGACTTCATGAATTTTTGGATTAACCCTTCTTTGATTTTGGATTGCGGGTTTAAAGTCATCTTCCATGAGAAATTTATGAGTACAAAAATTAGGATCAATTCCGCGAATGTCGGAGATTTTCCAAGCAATTGCTTTCTTATGATTCTTAAGCACATCGATAAGTCGGGATTTTTCATCTTCTTTTAAGTCCTTAGCAATAATGACGGGCAACTTATTATCCTCCTCTAAGAAAACGTACTCTAAGTGAGACGGTAAATCCTTAAGCTCTAAATTCGGCGGATTGTTAATGGAAGGCTTAGTCAAAGTAGGATCATCGTTTGTAACTTCTTTAGGAGTAGGTGGAGAAATATTGTCCTCATTGAGAAGTCTCTCAATGGTACGAATGTCTTCATCCCAATTGGTGGGAGAATTATCATACTTAATATCGAGAGGACCCAAGCTAGCTTCAAAATCATCTAAGTCACTTTCTCCAAATGGAGTCGATGAAGGAGCAATAGAAGCTATGGTCTCAACATGAGGTAAAGGAGAAATCCTGCTCTTACAAGCCTCGTGAAAATGTTCTTCGCATGCTTTGTCGAGCACATCGATGTAACTCACGGATTCGGGCTCATCGGGAAGTTTGGAAAGTTTACCCATGTTAAAGACGATTTTGTCATCCCCGACCCTCATGATAAGTTCACCCGCGGCTACATCAATTAATGTACGCCCGATCCTCAAGAAAGGTCGTCCCACAATTAAGGGAACACAGGGATCCATTTCATAGTCGACTACGACGAAATCGGCGGGAAAAGTGAATTTGTCGACTCCTACAAAAACAACCTCGGCTATCCCCACCGGATAAGCAACCGTACGGTTAGCTAATTCCAATGTCATACGAGTGGGGACTAGCTCGGGTAAAGATAATTGTTTCCACACGGACAATGGCATAAGATTGATACTCGCTCCGAGATCCGCCAAGGCCATACAATTCTTAACACCCGGAAAATTACAAGGAATAAGGAATCGACCGGGATCTCCTAACTTAACCGGTAATTTTCTCAAAAGAACCGCGGAACAATTCTCATTCAATTGGGTATTGGCAATATCAAGCAACTTTTCCTTATCACTTAAAAGATCCTTAAACATCTTAGCGTACTTAGGCATGTGAGTGAGCGCCTCGGCAAAGGTGATATTAAAATTCAATTGTTTGAACATTTTTAGGAAGTTGGAAACTTGAATATCATCCTTATTCTTCAATTTCTCTTTCCGCAACCTTGAGGGATAAGGTATACTAGGTTGAGATGAAGGCTTTGGAGTGGATTGCTCACTCACATCCTTTGGTGGAGGAGGAGGAGTAGAAATAGAAGGTGAAGGAACCGGTTTTGGAACCGAAGGTGTGGTAGAAAATTTGGGTATCGGTGGAACATAAGGTGTAGACGAATGCATAACGGGAGGTATGTCACAAGTGGAAGAAGAAGGAGGTTGTGTCGAAGAAGAAGGTATCTTGGGTCCTTGGTAAGGTGGGGAAGGTTCGACGGTGGTCTTTCCGCTCCTAGTAGTGATAGCATTAACATTAGCCCTAGGATTGGTCACGGTGTTCGAAGGGAGGGCACCTTGGGGACGAAAGGTTTGAATCATAGTCAAAAATTTCTTATCGGTCGATTCTTGCATCTCTCTCATCATTCGTTCATGGTCGGATAATTTTTGTAAAACCAAGTCCATTTGAGGATTATGCATGTTTATTTGATTATAACCTTGATTAGGAAAACCTTGGTTTTGATATTGATTAGAACCTTGATTAAATCCTTGATTTTGAAAACTTTGGTTATTAAATCCTTGATTATTTAACCCTTGGTTTTGCCCTTGAAAATTCCCTTGATTTTGATCAAGACCCCGTTGATTAGAATTTCCTTGAAAATTACCCCGTTGAGGACCTTGGTTCCTATTTTGGGCGGGTTGGGGTGGTCTTTGTGGTGCTACAAAACCCGGGGGAGCCAAAAAGTTATTAGACTTGTAAGACAAATGGTCAACATCAACATTTGGTTTGAAATGAATCCGATCGTTTTCATTGTTGTTATAAACATAAACTTCTTGTTGATTATTGTAAACCTTGTCACAATTAAAGTATGAATGTGGTCCACCACAAGTCTCACACGTTTCACTATTTTCTTTCACGGCATGTACATGTGTAGTGAGGGCGTCGGTTTTTAGAGCAAGGTTTTTCACAATTGAAGTAAGCTCCTTAATTTGATCATTCACCTCATTATTACTAGTACTAGCACTTGCCATAGTAGCCCTAACACTCTTGGTTTGTACTTTTGCCTTGTTCTCAATAATGGCCCAAGCCTCGTTCATGGTTTTCACAAGAATATTGCCCCCCGCGGCACTATTAAGTGAGTCTTGGTCGTTTAGAGTTAAACCATTATAAAACGTGTTGATTTGATGCACTTTAGTGAAACCGTGTTGTGGACATTTTCTCAAAAGATCTTTAAATCGATCCCAAGACTCACTAAACGTTTCCCCATATTGTTGTTCAAAGGTGATGATTTCATTCCTTAAGGACGTGGTCCGTGATGGTGGGAAAAAGTAGTTAATGAACTTGGTCTCTAAGTCGATCCATGTGGTAATACTTTGGGGTGGTTCCTTATCAAGCCAAATCCGGGCTTGTCCCTCGAGGGAAAAAGGAAAAAGTTGTAGGCGAACGGCCTCTTGGGCACCCCATTGTATTTGACGGTATTAGCTAATTGGATGAAACGTTTGATATGAGCGTGTGGGTCATCATTAGTACGGCCTAAAAATGGTGTAGCGGAAACCATTTGAATAAAACCCTATTTAAGTTCGAAATGATTAGCTCCAATATTCGGCACCACAATCGCATCATCATTTCCTTCAACGTGAGATTGTAGAATCTCAATCATTGGTCGATTATCCGTTGCCATTGTTATGTCGAAAGCTCGATTCTCGGGATCGGCTTTAATGACGGTCTTTTTGTTTTTCTTCTTCTTCTTTTTAGAAGAATTAGAAGTATTTGGTACACAATCGGTATGTATGTATACGCGCGAGTGCGCATACAATTAAAACTTTGGAATGAGGTAGGTGACCTCGGTCGACTTTGAGAGGAAAAGGATTTTCCCTCTCGATGAGCAATATGAAAAAGCTACAAAAATATATACGTAAATACTACTTGAGTTGGCAAACCAATAATCGGTCGTCCCTCTCAATATACGCACAAGCGAGCGGGGAAACGAGGTGGCACAAAGCACTCAATATACGCACAAGCGCGTCGCCTTATACCCACCTTATAGTTTGTATATGTCGAGTTCAAACATCTTACTAGTATTTATCTATTTTGCCCTTTTATTTCGTTTAGGATGCGACTACAATAGTTAAGTGATGAAATCCCAACTAAGGCTTATTTGAAAAGTAGATAATTTTATTGTGCTACGTAATATATTATAGTAAAAGAAAAATCTTTTTGTATTTTTTAGAAAAATATATATTCACAAGAAAAATCGAAAGAAATCGAACTAAAAATTAACACTAATACGTAATATTTTTGGTGTAATACTTTTAGGAAAAAGTATTACTTTTGTATTTTTAATTTTTTTGGTGCAATTCTTAGGAAAGAAAATGCTTTTGTGATTTTTTAATTTTTTTGTATTTTTAAGTTTTTGATTTTTTTGTGTTTTTGATTTTGTTGCAAGAAACGTAACGTTCAAAAAGAACGGATGCCAAAATCCAAACGTCTTCACGAAAAATCGTCAATCGTACGAGCGAAGCGGCAGCGGCGCCAATTTGAAACTAGGATTTTTGTATGTATCAATTAAGTTCGTTTTTCCGCGATTCGACTCGAATTTGATTTCCGGTTTAACGTATCGACTTAACTTGTTTTTGGTAAAGATAACTTTTTGTGTTTTTAACTAATTAAAAACTATTTAACATTAAAATCTAATTTAAATAAAACTATTTTAAAACTAATTAAATTTAAAAACTAATTTAAAACTAGTTGAAAATATAAAACATAACTTGAATATAAAATTAATTTAAACTAATTAAAAATATAAAACTTAAAAACTAATTTAACTTTTAAATGGAATTTTATAAAAACGATTTTAAAACAAAGTAAACTAATTTAAACTTTAAAGAAAGTAAATAAAATATTATTTTTGTCTTTTTGTATTTTTATAAAAACTGAATTAATCAAAATACTATTTAAATACTTTTTAAATAAATTATACTAAACTTAAAACTTAATTAAATCTAAATAAACTATCTGCCACTTAAAAATACCCTATATTAATCTAATGTTGCAAAACAATACACAAAAAGATGCCTAGAGTAACTGGATGGGACGTTGGCTGTGATTCGAGAGGTCTGGGGTTCGATTCTCACCCCAGACAGAATTTGTTAATATATTTTTTTTATACTGAATTTTTGGAATTAGACAAAGACCCAACAGATCAATTGGATCTGTTGGTTATATCAGCAAAGACAGCAAATATGACAACCAAATAAGCCACAACAGCTTATTAACTAAGCAAACGAGAACAAATGAGCCAAACAAGCAGTTAAAACCTATAAGCTGAAACTAAATAAGCTAAAGGACCTGCTAAACAATTAAGCTCATGAAACAAATCAAACTAACAAGCAGAAGCAGGTTAAAACATATACGAACCACAATAATAAGCAGACTTTTTTTTAAAACCGAATAGGCAATTTAAAACAAACACCACAAATTTAATAAAGCAGAATAATCATAAGCCTAAACCGAATCAAATAAGCTGATAAAAATAAGCTAAACCAAAACTAAAATATAAGCAGTAAACAACTAAGCTAATATGCATAAACTACACAATTCAAACAAACTGAACAAAATATAAATCAAATAAACCACAACCCAAATAAGCTGACGCAGCAAACAAATAAACAGATTCAAACAAGCAGATTCAAACTTCAAATAAATAACTAAAATTAATCTAAAACATAACAAAATTAAAAGATATAAGAACCTTGTGACGAATCCTTTGAGAAGAAGACAAGGCGCTGAGCCGTCTTATTAACCGAAAACAAACACCATCTTCATCATAATCATCATCTCGGATCCCCACTCGGATGAACAGTAAAGAGTAGTAACTTTAATATTTCCCAGTAGGGGAAATAATTATATCACTTTCCTTATATATATATATATATATATATATAGATTTACGTTCATGTAGAAACCAGTCTTAAAATAAAAACAATAAGAACCAATTAAAACATGACATGTGGCATTGTTAATAAAATAAAACAAAACTTATTTACATATATTTAAGGGTACTATGGGTATTTATCACCTCTTAACTACCCATCTATTTCCTCTCTCATTTTTAAAACTGACACTCATACTAAATGTAAAAAAAAAACTTATATTTTAAATCGAACAACATAACAAACATCCATATTATCATCGTCTCAAATGAACCATCACCATGGAACCACTTTCTTTATTTTTGATTGGAAAAAAAAGTAAGCAAGTCATAATCTTGTTTTTTCAGCCTAGACCGTCACTATCTACTTGCTTTTTCGTTCATATTCTCGAAGATGCTTTTAAAACGATAGTAACCATGTGTCGTCGATTTTTTGGTGCGTAACCCATTGTTTTGTTTAGTCGCTTGATCGTCCTTCTCCAGTGACACCCCTCGTAAATCAGCTAACACATCCGGTAATTTTACACGTTGTATAACCCGTAAATGGCAGCGCCGATGTTTTAAGCGGTGTCTCCGAAGACTCTTATAAGGTTCACCACAAACGATTTAAAGCATTGTTAAAAAAGTGGTTCATTAATTTATAAATTTAACGATTCAATTTCCAAAAGGAAACCACTTATCATGCATTATGTCGGTCGGCGCAGTTGGATTGTAGTGTTTATTCACTTTCTTTGTACTATTAAATTTGAATTCTTCCTTTTTTTTATCTAATGGATAATGAATTTATTTTTAATTGAATTGGCTGTGTATTTGTATAATAAATATGGTTTGTATATATGACGATATATGTATTTTATAGCAGATGATATATGATGAGACTTGAACATTTGTTTTGAGAAGATCGAATTATTTTAGACATAACAAAAGAAAATAATAACTTTAAGACGTAATTTGTTATATTTACACTAGTCGTCAAAATAATTTGAGAGTCAGGATCTGTCTTTGTGTATAGCAACATTCGTGGATTTGAGATTTTTTTAACTAGATACTAATAATCTATCACCAGGCTATTCTTTCTCCTTGTCGTTCAAGTTATATGGTCGACTTTTGGATCGAGGGTCATAAACATAAAACTATATTTTTTAGCAATGAGAACGGTGTTTTTAGTGATGAGAATAGTGTTTCTAGTGACACATATATCCAATGACACATTAAATTTATGACACACATATTTTTTCTTGACTATATATTGTGGTACATTATTTTTTTGAGACGTTTGTAGTGATACATAGATATAGTGACACATTTCAGTGAGAATTTAGTCTTTTAACTTAATTACGTATCAATACATTTTCAGTGACATAATAAGTTTCTTGGCACATAATTTAGTTGACACACATAATCTTTTAATATATTTATTGATTAAAAAACGATAAAATTTAAAAAGCCAAATAGGTGAACTTAATGTGTCATTAGAAATGTATTAAAAACTAAATGTGTCAAAAAATTTAGATCATTACTTAAATATGTAATAAAAATTAATGTGTCACTAAATATGTAATGACAAATTTGTCACTATATTTATCAAGAGATATAATATGGCATGACAAATTTGTCACTATATTTATCAAGAGATATAATATAGCACTACGTAAGAAAAAATCAATACGTCACTATATATAATATGAGATTGATGTTCCAAAAAGGTACTCCATACAAAGGAAAAAGATGTGTCACCATTTCAAAAAAATATTGATAGTTAATATATACCTAGTACTATTTATCATCACAAATTCAAGAACAGAAGTTGATTTTAAAAGTCTAACAAAAATAATTATAGTTTCTATACTTTTAGACGTTACAAACTTAACCAAATACTAAACTAGCCTTTTATTATTTCAAATTGCCACTATTTTTACAACTTTATTACAAAAATGCCATTTACAATTAATTAACTAATTAAAGTTAAATCTCATTCACAATGATTGATCCAATGGTCTAAAATGGTTCCTATTGTTTTTATTTTAATACCGGTCACTACAATAACGCTCCTCTATATATATATATATATATATATATATATATATATTAATCGAATGATAAACCAACAGTAATATAAAAAACAGTAGATGAAATGAAATTTAATAGATCAAAATTAAATAGAGACGAGAATAATTAAAATAAAACTT
Organism: Glebionis coronaria; assembly: GCA_025667525.1. NCBI lineage: Eukaryota > Viridiplantae > Streptophyta > Magnoliopsida > Asterales > Asteraceae > Glebionis > Glebionis coronaria. The sequence continues at coordinate 652,194,030 of CM046874.1, forward strand.
TTCATTAATTTAAAAGAGAGATTACATTAACTGAAATTGAAAGAAATTACAAGACTTAAACCCTAAAACCTAATTTTACTGAAAATTAAAAATTAAAGAAAAGGCACCCAATTACATGATAAGAGGGGGGTTTTATAGGAGAACCCCGAACCTTCTAGGTTCTCCTTGGTGCCCAAGCACATGGATCCTAGCCCTTGATTTCTTCAATCTTCTTCTCTCTCTTCTTTTCTTCTAATCAAGCGGCTGAGAATGATTTTGCATCCCACGGATTGCCAGCATGGCGAATGTTGTGCTACTTCTGTTTGTTGATTGGTGACGTGGCAAACTTTGATTGGTGAAGAGGGTTTTGTTGAGGTGTCTTGGCCACTCAAGTGGTGCCACGTTGGTGAGAGGAGAGGACCACTACAAAAACACTCCATCCGTTCTATTTACAAGCCAAATGGGCTTGTGTCCCATGTTTATTTAACCCGTATCAAAGTATAGCACAAGGGCTTGGGCCTTTGTAATAATTTCATCCGTGTATTAACAAGTTAGAGCCTCTTTTGGGCTTAAGGGCCAATAGTCCAATGTGGGACCCACTTGGCCTGATTATCTTCATAAAGTTAAACCCGTGAAAAATCGAACTTGAATTTGACTTTCTTGATCATTTCTTCAAAAATTAAGTCGATTTTGTCGGTTTCCGTGATCTTCGGCACACTTTTGTCTTTTGACTTTGTCTTCGTATTTTTCTTGACTTTTCTTCAACATTTGACCGTGAAATCCCGTGTTTTCTCTTCTTTTGATCATTTGTACCTATTTAAACACAAGAACACAAAACCACGCGTAATTCCGACATTTACGATAATAAACACATGATTCGGTCTTGTTTTTCCTTGATTTTAGTGGCAAAAGGATAAGTGTTTACACACTTATTAGTAACCCTTAAACTTATTATCAACTCTATCATCTCTCGTTCTCCACAATTTAAAATCTCAAGGAATGAGACTCGTGGATGCTTAGCCTAATAAACCAATTAAGGTACATATGGTTAAGGATACTAGCTAGAGTAAACTTGGATAAGTAAACTCGGGTTGAGTCAAAATATTAACGACGGGCCTAATATATCAAAGATATCAAAACTTGTTAAAACCATTTTATTCATTTATTTATTTTTGACATTATTCTTGAAATAGAAAATATAAATACGATGCGATGACAAAAGGGAAATAAATAAAAATACTAATAGGCCAAAATAGATCAAAAATTTGAAAAACGTTGAAAATGTTTTTAAATTTTCCGGTTAAATGGGGACAAATTCATGGAAAAGCCCACTAAAATTCGATAGAAGTCCCCCCTACACTTAATATAAACATTGTCCTCAATGTTTAGGCATGCGAGAGAATAAACTCCCCTACACTTAGGACATTGAGTACGTTGTTTAAAATCAAGCTAAGGAAGGGACAACTAAAGTGATTACATTTATTCGTCTTATTTAAATACATGTATGAATCACAATAGTTTTGATAGAACCGGGTACACGGGATCACGGGTCGCGTCAAAAGCACCAAAAGTGGATCATCAAGGCACATGTCCCTGCACAACTTCACAACACACAAACAACCTACTTGGCCCCCTACACTTATTGATGGAAATGGGTGAAGGTGAAAAAGGGTGGAAAGGATGGTAAAGGTAAAAATCTAACCTAGTTATATGATGCTTGATTTATTTATCACGAGTCTCTAGCTCAACTCGATTTCCCGAATTAATTCAAAGGAAATGTGGAGAGGGATGGAATCATCTCATGAGAGATGTTCTCTCCAAAGTACAACTTAACCCGTTGGCCATTCACCTTAAAATTGGGCCCATTTGGTTGGGATAACTCAATGGTGCCATAAGGGAAGACTTGGGCCACGGTGAATGGACCGGACCAACGGCTCTTAAGTTTACCCGAAAAGATTTTCAACCAAGAGTTAAAGAGTAAAACTTGATCACCAACATGGAACTCTCGGTTTTTAATCTTGGAATCATGAATGAGCTTAGTCTTCTCCTTGTAGATTAATGAACTTTCATAAGCCTCATTCCTAAGTTCATTGAGTTCATTGAGTTGGATTTTCCTATGATCACCGGCTTTGTTTATATAAAAATTAGCCTATTTCAAGGCCCAATAAGCCTTATTCTCCAACTCAACGGGGAGGTGGCACGCCTTTCCGTACACAAGGAGATAAGGGGTACAACCTATAGGTGTCGTATAAGCGGTACGGAAAGCCCACAAAGCATCATCTAATTTATCGGCCCATGAGGCACGATGCTCTCCCACGGTTCGCTCTAAGACCACGGTAGGAAACCTCGGCTTGACCATTAGTTTGTGGATGATACGCGGTGGAAAGTCGGTGATTGACACCATACTTAGCCATGACTCGTGCGAATTGATCATTGCAAAAATGAGTCCCGCGATCACTAATAATAGTACGAGGCACACCGAATCGAGCAAACAATTGTTTTAAGAAGTTAACAACCACCCTCGCATCGTTAGTAGGTAAAGCCTTTGCTTCAACCCATTTTGATACGTAGTCAACGGCTACGAGGATGTGCTTGTTCCCTTTGGATGATGGAAATGGCCCCATAAAGTCGATGCCCCATACGTCAAAGATGTCACACTTTTGGATGAAATTTTGAGGTATCTGATCTTTATGTGTGATCTTTCCTTTCCTTTGGCAAGCATCACAATGCTTAACCATTTCATGAGCGTCATGATAAATTTTGGGCCAATAGAATCTGGAGTCGAAAACTTTTTTAGCGGTTTAATTAAGACCAAAGTGACCACCGGTGGGTCCTTTATGGCAAGCTTCAAGGATTTGTAAAGCCGTCGGCCCATCAACACATCTACGAATGATTAAATCCGCACATTTCTTGAAAATATAAGGGTCGTCCCAATAGTACGTTTTAACGTCCTTGAAGAATGTTTTCTTTTGTTGGGACGTTAACCCTTCGATAAGAACACCACCCGCCAAATAGTTTGCAATGTCCGCAAACTATGGGGTATCATCAAGATTGGAATTAATAGACATTAAGGTCTCAAGGGGAAAAGATTCATTAATCTCTTGATTTGGAGGTTCCCCTTGATAAGGATCCTCAAGTCTACTAAGATGATCCGCGGCTAGGTTTTCCGCTCCCTTTTTATCACGAATTTCGATTTTAAATTCTTGTAGGAGAAAAACCCAACGAAGGAGTCTCGTTTTAGCATCTTGCTTGGTCAACAAGTATTTCAAGTTTGAATGGTCGGTGTAAACGATGGTGGTGGAAAGCACAAGATAGGGGAGGAATTTCTCAAAAGCATACACTACGGCTAAAAGCTCTTTTCGGTAGTGGTATAATGAAATTGAGCCCCCGTCATTGTCTTACTAGCATAATGAATGGGTTGGAAATGTTTATTAACTCGTTTACCTAAAACCGCTCCTACCGCAAAATCACTAGCATCGCACATGAGCTCGAAAGGTAACTCCCAATTTGGAGAGACTAAGACCGGTGCCTTAGTTAATTTACCTTTAGGAAGTTCGAAAGAGTCGAGACATTCTTGAGAGAAGATGAAAGGAGCATCCTTTTCTAAGAGATGAGTCATTGGACGAGCTATTTTCGAGAAATCTTGGATGAAACGTCGATAAAATCCCTCATGGCCTAAAAAACTTCTAACTCCTTTGACGGTGGTAGGTGGAGGTAACTTAGCAATGACATCAACTTTAGCACGGTCAACTTTGATACCGGCTTTGGAAATTTTATGACCGAGGACGATTCCTTCTTTTACCATGAAATGGCATTTTTCCCAATTAAGAACGAGACGAGTGTCTTCACACCGTTTAAGCATACGTTCTAAATTAGCAAGGCAAGAAGAGAAAGAATCACCATAGACCGAGAAATCGTCCATAAAGACTTCCATAGTTTCTTCAACCATGTCATGAAATATCGCCATCATACACCTTTGGAAAGTCCCGGGAGCATTGCATAAGCCGAAAGGCATTCTTTTGTAAGCAAATGTTCCATAAGGACAAGTGAATGTGGTTTTCTCTTGGTTTTTTAGATCGATAGGGATTTGAAAATATCCCGAAAAACCATCTAAGAAGCAATAGAAATCATTACCCGTTAAACGCTCGAGCATTTGATCCATGAAAGGAAGAGGGAAATGATCCTTACGAGTGGCATCATTGAGCTTACGATAGTCTATGCAAACTCGCCAACCCGTTACAAGTCGAGTAGGAATCAACTCGTTGTTTTCATTGGGAACAACGGTGATTCCGCCTTTCTTAGGCACACAATGGACGGGACTAACCCATGGCGAATCCGAGATAGGGTAAATCATTCCGGCATCTAGAAGTTTGATAACTTCTTTCTTAATGACTTCATGAATTTTTGGATTAAACCTTCTTTGATTTTGGATTGCGGGTTTAAAGTCATCTTCCATGAGAATTTTATGAGTACAAAAATTAGGATCAATTCCGCGGATGTCAGAGATTTTCCAAGCAATTGCTTTCTTATGATTCTTAAGCACATCGATAAGTCGGGATTTTTCATCTTCTTTTAAGTCCTTAGCAATAATGACGGGTAACTTATTATCCTCCTCTAATAAAACGTACTCTAAATGAGATGGTAAATCCTTAAGCTCTAATCCGGTGGATTGTCGGTGGAAGGCTTAGTCAAATTTGGATCATCGTTTGTAACTTCCTTAGGAGTAGGTGGAGAAATATGGTCCTCATTGAGAAGTCTCTCAATCGTACAAATGTCTTCTTCCCAATCGGTGGGAGAATCGTCATATTTTAAATCCACATCCCCTAAACTTGCTTCAAATTCTTGTAAAAGAAAGTCACTTTCTCCAAATGGAGTCAATGAAGGAGCAATAGAAGCTACGGTCTCAACATGAGGTAAAGGATAAATCCCGCTTTTACAAGCCTCGTGAAAATGTTCTTCGCATGCTTCGTCGAGCACATCGATGTAATTTACGGATTCGGGCTCATCTGGAAGTTTGGAAAGTTTACCCATGTTAAAGACGATTTTATCATCCCCGACCCTCATGATAAGTTCACCCGCGGCTACATCAATTAATGTACGCCCGGTTCTCAAGAAGGGTCGTCCCACAATTAAGGGAACACGGGGATCCATCTCATAGTCGACTACAACGAAGTCGGCGGGAAAAGTGAATTTGTCGACTCCTACAAAAACATCCTCGGCTATCCCCACCGGATAAGCAACCGTACGGTTAGCTAATTCCAAGGTCATACGAGTGGGGACTAGCTCGGGTAAAGATAACTGTTTCCACACGGACAATGGCATAAGATTGATACTCGCTCCGAGATCCGCCAAGGCCATACAATTCTCAACACCCGGAAAATTGCAAGGAATAAGGAATCGACCGGGATCTCCTAACTTAACCGGTAATTTTCTCAAAAGAACCGCGAAACAATTCTCATTCAATTGGGTGTTGGCAATATCGAGCAATTTTTCCTTATCACTTAAAAGGTCCTTAAACATCTTAGCGTACTTAGGCATGTGAGCGAGCGCCTCGGCAAAGGTGATATTAAAATTCAATTGTTTGAACATTTTTAGGAAGTTCGAAACTTGAATATCATCCTTATTCTTCAATTTCTCTTTCCGCAACCTTGAGGGATAAGGTACATTGGGTTGAGATGAAGGCTTTGGAGTGGATTGCTCACTCACATCCTTTGGTGGAGGAGGAATAGAAATGGAAGGTAAAAGAACCGGTTTGGGAACCGAAGGTGTGGTAGAAAATTTAGGTATCGGTGGAACATAAGGTGTAGACGAAGGCATAACGGGTGGTATGTCACAAGTAGAAGGAGAAGTAGGGTGGGTAGAAGAAGAAGGTATATCGTGTCCTTGGTTAGGTGGGGAATAGGAAGGTTCTACGGTGGTCTTACCGCTCCTAGTAGTGATAGCATTAACATTAGCCCTAGGATTGGTCACTGTGTTCGAAGGGAGGGCACCTTGGGGACGAAGGGTTTGAATCATTGTCAAAAATTTCTTATCGTTTGCTGCTTGCATTTTTCTATTATATTCTTGCATCTCTTTCATGGTTCGCTCATGTTCGGATAATTTTTGTAGAACCAAGTCCATTTGAGGATTATGCATGTTCATTTGATTATACCCTTGATTTGGAAAACTTTGATTAGGAAAACCTTGGTTTTGATATTGATTATAACCTTGATTAAATCCTTGATTTTGAAAACCTTGGTTAGTAAATCCTTGATTTTGATTATTGAACCCTTGGTTTTGCGCTTGAAAATTCCCTTGATTTTGATTAAAACCCCGTTGATTAGAATTTCCTTGAAAATTACCCCGTTGAGGACCTTGGTTCCTATTTTGGGCAGGTGGGGGTGGTCTTTGTGGTGCTACAAAACCCGGGGGAGCCAAATAGTTATTAGACTTGTAAGACAAATGGTTAACATCAACATTTGTTTGAAATGAATCCGCTCATTTTCATTGTTGTTATAAGCATAAACTTCTTGTTGATTATTGTAAACCTTGTCACAATTATAGTACGAATGTGGTCCACCACAAGTCTCACACGTTTCACAAGTTTCTTTCACGGCATTCACATGTGTAGTGGGAGGGTTATCTCTTAAAACAAGATGTTTCACAATTGAAGTAAGCTCCTTAATTTGATTAGTCACCTCATTATCACTAGCACTAGCTATTGTAGTCCGAACACTCTTGGTTTGAACTTTTGCCTTGTTCTCAATTATGGCCCAAGCCTCGTTCATGGATTTCACAAGAATATTGCCCCCCGCGGCACTATTAAGTGAGTCTTGGTCATTTAGAGTTAAACCATTGTAAAACGTATTAATTTGATGCACTTTAGTGAAACCGTGTTGTGGACATTTTCTTAAAAGCTCTTTAAATCGATCCCAAGACTCACTAAACGTTTCCCCATATTTTTGTTCAAAGGTAATGATTTCATTCCTTAAAGTGGTGGTCCGTGATGGTGGGAAAAATTAGTTTATGAACTTGGTCTCTAAGTCAATCCATGTTGTAATACTTTGGGGTGGTTCCTTATCAAGCCAAATTCGGGCTTGTCCCTCGAGGGAAAAAGGAAAGACTTGTAAACGAATAGCCTCTTGTGGCACCCCATTTTATTTGACGCTGTTGGCTAATTGTATGAAACGTTTGATATGAGCGTGTGGGTCATCATTAGTACGGCCTAAAAATGGTGTAGCGGAAACCATTTGAATAAAACCCGTTTTAAGTTCAAAATTATTAGCTCCAATATCCGGCACCACAATCGCGTCATCGTTTCCTTCAACGTGAGATTATAGAATCTCAATCATTGGTCGATTATCCGTTGCCATCGTGTTGTTTAAAGCTCGATTCTCGGGATCGGCTTTAATGACGGTCTTTTTGTTTTTCTTCTTCTTCTTTTCAGAAGAATTAGAAGTATTTGGTACACCAATCGGTATGTATGTACGCGCGCGAGTGCGCATACAATTAAAACTTTGGAATGAGGTAGGTGACCTTGGTCGACTTTGAGAGGAAAAGGATTCTCCCTCTCGAGGTGCAATATGAAAAAGCTACAAAAATATATACTTAATTACTACTTGAGTTGGCAAACCAATAATCGGTCGTCCCTCTCAATATACGCACAAGCAAGCGGGGAAACGAGGTGGCACAAAGCACTTAAAAACCTTTTTCCTTAGACGGCTTTTTATAGCGCGTCGCCTTATACCCACCTTATATTTTGTATATGTCGAGTTCAAACGTCTTACTAGTATTTATCTATTTTGCCCTTTTATTTCGTTTAGGATTCGAATACAATAGTTAGGTGATGAAATCCCAACTAATACCTTATTTGAAAAGTAGGTAAATTAATGTTCTACGTAATATAATATAGTAAAAGAAAAATCTTTTTGTATTTTTTTAGAAAAATATATATTCACAAGAAAAATCGAAAGAAATCGAACTAAGAAAAATAACACTAATACGTAATATTTTTGGTGTAATACTTTTAGGAAAAAGTATTACTTTTGGATTTTTTTAATTGTTTTTGGTGCAAATCTTAGGAAAGAATTTGCTTTTGTGATTTTTTTAATTTTTTTTGTATTTTTTATTTTTTTATTTTTTTGTGTTTTTGATTTTTTTGTGCAAGAAAATTAACGTTCAAAAAGAACGGATCCCAAAATTCAAACGTCTCACGAAATCTTCAATCGTAACGAGCGAAGCGGCAGCGGCGCCAATTTAATATAAGGAATTTTTCAATCCTTTTTATGCAATTAAAGTTCGTTTTTCCTCGACTCACTCGAATTGATCTCAAATTAACGTGGATTACTTGTTTTTGGTGACTAAAACTTTTTGGTATTTAAAACTAATTAAAAACTACTTGATTAAAAAGCTAATTTAATTAACTATTGAAACTATTTAAACAATTTTGAAAACTATTTTAAACTAATTTAAAAATCTAATTTAATCTAATTTAAATAAAACTATTTTGAAACTTAAATATATTACTTGAAAACTAAATTTGAAAACTAAATTCTCAAAAACAATTAATTAAAGAAATTAAAATATATTTTTATCTTTTTATTTTTTAAAAACTTAATAAAACGAAATTGATTTAAAACGTTTTAAATAAATTTAATAAAAACTAAAAACGTGTATTTAAACTAAATAAACTAAACTGCCAGTACAATTTAACCTATATTAACTAAATGTTGCTTATTTAAACTCAAAAGATAGTCTAGAGCTAATGGTTAAGGCGCTTGACAGCTGAACAGGAGGTCCAGGGTTCGAGTCCCAGTTGGGACGTTTTTACTATTTATTTTTTACTTTTATTTTTACTTTTTGGAATTGAACCAACAGACCAATTGGATCTGTTGTTTAAGCAGCCATAGATCAGCAACAAATAGAAAAAAGACAAAAGAGCAGATAATTAGCTTAACAGATAAGCAAATAAAACGAAAAAGTAAATAAGACAATCAAATAAGCATTTAACAGTAAATCAAGGGAAATAAGCAGATAACAAACTAAACCAAACAGAAATAAGTCTACTAAGCAGATAAGCTAAAAAAAGGAAACAAATCTAAATACCATAATACTACTAACCAAATAAGCACAAGCAGCTTAAACAAACAATAAACAAAACCAAGTAGACCTATAAGCTAAATCAATAATAGATTATCAGCAGATCTCGTCAAGCTTATATCCAGCAAATAACACCCTAAGCAGATATAAATAATAGCTTAAAAACTAAACAAAAACCATCTTAAAGCTAATAAAACAAGCAGATCCGAACAACCTCAATAACTCAAGCAGATAAAACAAAACTTAAACAAACTTAATAAATCAAGATAAACTTATACCAGACAAAATCAGACAAAGCAGATCAAAACGACTACAATACCCAAACAGTAACAAAATAAGCAGATTCAAACAAACTGATAAACTAATAAGCAGATTAAAAAGTTACATAAACTAAATAATAAACTTAACAATAAAATTAAAAGGAGGACAAAACCTTTTGATGATACCCTTTGGGAAGAAGGTGGGCGCTGAACCCCCTTATGAACCGAAACCGAAACCGAATAAACACCTCTTATTACCCAAACACCATCATCAATTTTCACGAACTAAGTAATATCCAAACGAACCAAAATATTTTTTTAATCTTCCCAGTGGGGAAAGATTACTACCTTTTTATTTTAATTTAATATTTATTTAATTAAAACAGAAATTAGATTAATAATGCAATAATAAGTAAAGAGACAAAAATTTAACTGAATTAAAATTTCATTATTAATCAAAATCAGGATTACAATACTTGAAAAAAAAAGAAAATTACATTAACCTAACATCTATTTTTTTAGAAATAAAAATTAAACTAAAAAAAAAGGCACACAAAATTACACAAATGAGGGGGTTTTTATAGCCAACCCCCAAGGGCTTGTTGGTGAAGCTTCGAGAGCAAGAAATCAAATCCGAGCCGTTAAATCCTTCTTTTCTGCCTTCTCTCTCTTCATTTTCTTCATCTAACGATGGAAAACACTCCACTATCAAACGGATCGCCAAGGTGTTTTTGAGATGTGTTAGTTGTGTTTGTTTAGGGATGACGTGGATTCATTTGATTGGTGGGTTTGTGGAAATTGGCTGTCACAGCCAATTAAATCCAAGGAAAAAGCCATGTAGGATTGAGGAGAGGACCACCACTATGGTGGATCTTCCGATTAACTTGGGGATTTAATCCCCAAGTGTGTGAGTCACACACTTAAGTAAAAACCCTCAATTTTCTTTGGGTAATTTATGTATTAAGGGTGAATTAGGGTTTGGGGATAGGGTAAAAAGATGGTGTTTGGCTGCGTATGTTTAAGTGAGAGAGAGAGTGGAAGATGGGGTGAGTGGGTTTTTTCTAGTTTGTATCGAAACACATGTGAGGGTAGGGTAAATGTGTTTTAGGTGTATACGTGTGAGTTGGGATAAATACGTGTGTGAGGGTTGACCAAAAACAAAAGGGTAAGAAACTTTAACCGTTTCTTTATTTTGTCAAATAATTAGGCCTGGCCCAAAGTGAATAACTCCTTCCGTTTCATTTGTTTGTAATTGGGCTTGGGCCCAAATGAATTCCTTCCATCCGTTTATATAAGTTTTGGGCCTTAATGGGCTTTTGACTAAGAGTAGATACTTTTAAATGGGCTTTTGAGCCCATTAACCCAAATATGGGACCCACTTGGCCCGATTATCTTCGTAAATGATTAAATCCACTCAAACGAGCTCGATTTCGGCTTTCTTGTTCATTTCTTCAAAACCGTGTCGAATTGCCGGTTTTCGTGATCTTTGGCACACTTTTGGTCTTTGACTTTGTCTTCGTCTCTTTCTTGGACTTTTCTTCAACGTTTGACCGTGAAATCCCGTGTTTTCTTTCCTTTTGATCATTTTACACAAAAACACAAAACCACTCGTAATTCCGACTTTTACGATATTAAACACATGATTAGGTCTTGTTTTTCCTTGATTTTAGTGGCAAAAGGATAAGTGTTTACACACTTATTAAGTACCATTATGATCATACGTACATGATTAGAACTTTCCTTATTTAGCACGTTTACGTTTCACGATAGGAATTTACAAGTATTACGTACGTGTTATTACACAATAAGTATTTAATACGTATTAATGCATGATAATTATTTCAACAATAATTATAATCACGAACATACGAACATTAAATCATGAACGTAAATAATCACGAGCTTTATATTATGTATTTACGTATATTTATTACGAGTACGTATAAATATAAATTACGACATAAACGAACAAGAATTAAATCACGTTAACACGTAAATATAGAACACTGGAAAAATCAACGGGTTCCCCATGTGGGTCCCACTTAGGCGCGGCATAAAACAAAAGAGGGGGCCCAGCCCACTTTAAAAATTAACTAAAAAGGAATAAAAGAAGGAAGGGATTTTTCATATTACAAAAAGATAAAAAAAATCAAAACCCTTCTCCTCCTCCTTCTTCCTTGTAGCCGCCGCCCATAACACCACCACAAGGAGGTGTTTGTTGATCTTGGTTAATCCAATTTATTGCAAGGTTTTTCGTGATTAATTTTCTTTTTGATTCACGTATAGGTAATCTTCTTAAACCTTTTCTTTTTAATTATTTATTAGATCTAAGAACATGAAATCATGGGTTATTAAAACAAGTTAATGTACATCTAGATCTAATCAAGGGGTATTAAAAATGCATGGTTTAATGGGGTGTTTGGTTAGGCTATGGGTAGAACCGAGAGCAAAAGCTCTCGGTGGTTGTTTGATCACCACCAACCGAGACCACAAGGTCTCGGTTTGGTTTTGTGGTTCAGCCGAGAGGACCAAGGGAACCCGACGCATGTCGGGGTTATCCTTGGTGGTCTAGGGGGTCTGGGTTGTAGTTCCACACGCACCACCAGGTTAGGCCGGTTGTGGTTTGCCATGGTTAAAGGTTGTAGGCCGGTTCAAGGGTTAAACCGGTCCGGTTCATGACATGTTTAGTTATAGAACACGGGTTCGGTTCACGAGTTATTTCTCAAGATTAATTATTTAATTTTACAAGTTAAATAATTACAAGATTTATTAAATTAATTTGACATGCTATGTAATTAAATTAATTTGGACATGACTTAGGTTATATTATTATTAATAATAATACACGATTTTAACCTAAGTATTTTATTGGTTAATTTAGACTAAGAAATTAATTAATTATTAAAACATGACTTATAATTAATGAATTTTCATGACTTATGTTATATTAATAATAAATATTAATACATGTTTTAACCTAAGTATTATTACCTTTTATTTAATTAAATCATGTTATATTTAATTAAATCTTATAACCTATAGTTTACATGTAATAATTAATAAACTATACTATATATCAAATGACTTAGAATATTAATCAGTAAAACTTAAGCTTATATATTATTAGCTTAATAATCTAGCTTATTTCTAATTATGGAAACTTTTTATTTTTAGAAACTTATTTAATTAAGGCAGCTAATCTATTTATGGAAACTTTCTATTTTTAGAAACTTCTTTAATTAAGGCAGCTAATCTATTTATGGAAACTTTCTATTTTTGGAAACTTTCTATTTTTGAAAACTTTCTAATTTTGGAAACTTTCTATTTTAGGAAACCTGCTATTTTTAGAAAGTTACTTATTATTACACAACAAGTATAATAATACAAGAAATACAAGTAATACTTAATCAGAATAGACATAATACATGATAAACGCAGTAGAAAGCTAAAATCAGTAAAACAAGACATGAACATATAAAACAAGCTAAGACATGATATAAACCAGTTACGTAGTCAGTAATCAGATACTTATACACGTATATTATTTATGTAGCATTAGTGATATCGAAGTAGGACTCTCTTCCGTTCGTCTCCTTCGTTCACAAGACACAAGGTACGGATTCTCCGTCCTTTCAGTATGGACATTCTTCCTTATTAGGATTTCCCGTATGCACCCAACTGTTTTCCCAGTATATGTTTTATATGTTTTTGAATTGCTTATGTTAAATTAGATACCTAAAGCCATATACATGCATGACCAGTTTCACCTAGTTATGGAGGTACCATAACCATAACACTGGAGGCACCAGTGTTATGACTTCACCACGGCGGAGTGATAGCTCGTGGCGTCCCTTCAGCTTTTGGCCATATTATTATTATTATCATGTGAGGGGTATGGTTGCATCCTAGGTTACATGTTTTCAGCAGATTATTCAGGTGAATGTGGTGTGTGCCTTGCATCCTTCACAAGGAGCTGATCCCTCCTACCCAAAAACTTATATTAAATTAGAGGCAGCCCCTCTAATTTGCATGACGAGGTCACCCCTCCAAGTATTCATGCACGTTGATATTTCATGACCTATATTGGCTAAATGGTAAACATGTTAAACAGTTTTTATAAGATAAACATAAGGCTTTTCAAACTATAAACCTGTTTTACTAAGATATACCAGGTTATCTAGGACTTAGTCTTTTCCGCTGATTATTGCTTATATGCTTATATTATTCATGCTTTATTTGTATATCTGTGCACTGAGCGTTATGCTCAGCCGTTTTTCCTTTCATGTTCCCAAAACGGCAGGTACTCAAGGACGCTCGTAGACTTTAAGCGTACGTGCATATGGATGGGAAGCTTCCTAGCCTTCATTACTTTATGCATTTCTTCATACTTTTTATACTCATTTCTATGGACATTGTTTAGTCCTTTTCATTTACAGTACTTATGTTTGTGTGTGATGAGTTCTACTTTTGGGATACCGATATTTGTTTCCGGTAATTCCTTTATGGTCATGTGATGTTTTATACATTTATCCTTGTATGCTTTGATGACACGCCATAATCGCGCGTGAAATTCCATTTACCAAAATGGGGTGTTACAGACAGAGGCACAAAATTTTTGAATTCAACTCTGAGAAACTATTTTGAAGCTGAAGGAATTGAACATGAAACATCTATTGCTCGAACACCCGAACAAAATGGCGTTGTTGAAAGAAAAAATCGTACTTTGGTTGAGGCTGCTCGAACATTATTATCTACTTCAAAACTACCATTAGACTTTTGGGCCGAAGCCGTGTCAACCGCATGCTACACACAAAACCGATCCTTAATTATCCCAAGACACGAAAAGACACCATATCACATAATCCATGATCGAAAACCTTCACTCAAACACCTTCACGTTTTTGGATGTACTTGTTACATAATTCAAGATGGTGAAAATTTGGATAAGATGAAAGAGAAAAAGTGATGCATGTATTCTAGTGGGATATGCAACTCAGTCTAAGGGATATAGAGTGTACAACAAGAGAACAAAATTGATAGTCGAGACTATTCACATCCGATTTGATGAATTACAAGAAATGGCACTTAAAAAAAACAGTTTAAGTCCCGATCCACAACGACAAACGACTTCCGTTCACAACCGCACGAAACTCGGAACTCAAGACGACAGCAATGAACCGTCAAGTTCAAAGCTGGTTCAAGGAAATTTTCCAAGAGCATATATGACAGTCAACACGGTAACTGAAGAGTTGGAACTGTTATATGGACCAATGTATGATGAATATTTCACGGGGGAGAAACATGTTGTATCGAAGTCTTCCGTTGTCACTCATGATAAGAATGATGATACCGATCATCGTCAACAAAAGGATAAAACTTCATCTACTTCAACACGGGTTGCTGCAGATACCTCCTCAGAATATCACTTCAACAATCGATCCTACAACATCCACAACTACTGTCATTGCTCTAGAGAACACAAATCAAGCAGACAATGCATTATCTGATGAAGACGAATTTATCAACCCATTCGGTAGACCGGTACACGAAACTGGAGAGTCTTCTACTCGCCATGTTGATCCGCCAAATATGCGTACGTTCTACCAACGACATCCTTCAACACATCATTGGACCCGAGATCATCCTTTGGTTCAATTTATTGGAAACCCTTCACAGCCCGTTCGTACAAGGCGACAGCTTAACACCGATGGCGATGTTTGTATGTTCGCACTCCCCATGAGTACAGCTGAACCGAAAAACATCAAAGAAGCCATGGTTGATCATGCTTGGATTGAATCGATGAAAGACGAACTTCTTCAATTTGAAAGACTTAAAGTCTGGGAACTTGTTGACAGAACATACGATGTAATCCATTAAATCTTCGATGGGTCTGGAAAAACAAGATGGATGAAGAAAACACAATCATCAAGAACAAAGCCCGGCTAGTGGCTAAAGGGTATGGCCAGAAAGAGGGTATTGATTTTGAAGAATCATTTGCACTAGTAGCTCGTATGGAAGCGGTCAGGATTTTCCTTGCTTATGCTGCACATAAAGGATTCATCGTTTATCAAATGGACGTAAAGACAGCGTTTCTTAACGGTCCTTTGAAGGAAGAAGTCTATTCACACAGCCAAAAGGATTCGTCAATCCTCTTTATCCTGACAAGGTGTATCGTCTCCACAAAGCACTTTATGGAATCAAGCAAGCTCCAAGGGCGTGGTACGACGAGCTCTTGAAATTTCTAGTATCCAATGGTCTCTAAAAAGGTTCCATTGATCTAACTTTGTTCACTTATAAATATGGGGATGACATTTTGCTTGTGCAGATTTATGTTGATGACTTTATTTTCGGGTCTACAAACCCAAAACTTTCAAAATGGTTTGAAAGAGTAATGCACAGTAGATTTTAAATGTCAATGATGGGCGAACTAAGATTCTTTCTAGGAATTCAAGTTCACCAATCCCCAAGTGGTATCTTTATCAACCAAGCTAAGTATTGTCAAGAGATAATCAAAAAGCATGGTATGACCTCATGTGACCCGGTCGGGACACCATTATCAACCACATCCCTAGATTCTGATTTGGAGGGAGATGTCATAGATCAAACGAAATATCGTTCCATGATCGGCTCCCTCGTGTACTTAACAGCAAGCCGACCAGATATATCACATGCTACGTGTTATTGTGCATGATATCAAGCACGACCAACTAAAAAGCACCTCAAGGAGGTTAAACAGATCTTTCGGTACCTTAAGAATACCATTCATTTGGGACTCTGGTATCTAAGGGAAACCGGTTTCTTTCTAACGGCCTATTCAGATTCTGATCATGCAGGGTGTCTTGATACACGTAAAAGTACGTCTGGTGGTGCACAATTTCTAGGTCAAGATAAGCTTGTGGGATGGTCTTCCAAGAAGCAGGATTGCACGTCACTGTCATCAGCCGAAGCAAAGTATGTGTCTCTATCAGCGTGTTGTGCTCAAGTTCTTTGGATGCGAATACAACTCACGGATTATGGATTCCACTTTGATAAAGTCCCTATGTACTGTGTCTCAAAGTCTGCCATAGCCATCTCCTGCAATCCAGTACATCATTCCCGCACGAAGCACATTGATGTCAGATATCACTTCATTAAGGAACAAGTTGAAAGGGGTATTATTGAACTATACTTTGTTAGAACTGATTACCAATTAGCTGACTTGTTTACAAAAGCTCTTTCGAAAGAGAGGTTTGCGTATCTAGTTAGGCAAATTGGTATGAGATGTTTAACTCCAGCAGAGATTCTGGCAAAGAAGCATGCTTGATTCATCTATCAAACATCTACTTGTAAATATTAATGAAAAAGAAAAATAGAAAATTAAAAATCTTTGAAAATCCAAAAATATTCTTCTCGACATGTCTTTCAGTATCGATAATATGGACGTACCTAGAAATGTCGCTCAATAACGACACGGGTGTGTACATACAACTCGAACGAAAGTTGTAAATATTTTTCAAAACATGTCATTTCTAACTTTTATAAAGGAAATTGTCTCTTCTGGACATTATTTCCAACAACGGATAGAGCAATCTATCTTGGGTTGAGCTTGTCACAAAACATTCAACATTTTGAGCTCAACATAATGGCTTGTAATCACTTTCAGATTGCAACCCGGATCTATATTCACGGGGGAGTGTACGCTTTATGCTCTTATCCTCAGCAAAAGAAGAGAAATCTTCTTACACTTGAGTGGATTCGTCAAGACATTCAAAGTCTATGAACTCAAGTTTATGCTTTAGAAAAACCTTTTCGCCAAAAAGAATTGATTTTTCAAAAAGCGTTGAACACAACTTTTTAAAGAATTTTTCTATGATTATTCAAAATCTTTCAAAAATTGTGTGTTCAACAACTCCTATCCTCAAAAAGTGAAATGTGGGTCATATCCTAACAACGAAAATTCAATTTAATCAATTTTTGAGGGGGGGCGTTCTAAATTCATGCTCAGTTTGACACATCTTTCTCTCGAAAGTTTTCAAGAGTATTTTTCAAAATATATTTTAATCAAATTTGGTATCTCTAATATCAAACGATTTTATATATTAGAGATAGGGGGAAAATGTGATTAAAATGTGATCTAAAGACTCAAGCACTCATGGTTACGATCATATACCCACAACATCTTTAATTCACGACGTTATTGGTGTCAAAAGGGTGGTTAGGTTTAAAGTCCTATGATCCAACCATAACCGGAGGGATCTTCCCAGGGACAATCCAATAGATTATTAGAAGTCCTTAGGAAAGATGGAGTAGAAAGTGAACGTAGCTGGATGCCGACTAAGTACTGATGCTAGTACTGGAATAATCACAACCAGGTGCTAGTAATGATGTCTTGTTAAGCATTGAAGGGGTTGAAGAATGAAAAAGAAATGTAAGGATAAAGGGTGTAAAGAAATTAGCCCTCCATACAACTTAGGCAGAAACCGGGTTAACACATCATGAATACAACACATCATGGACCCAGTGATGTAATGCACAACCCCTCCCCAGCTGACTCAGGCTTCTCATAAAAGAAGTTTGTTTTATTGACACGGATATCAACATGACTTCTATTGACTTTCTCACTCCGAGATAGTTGATATTGAATAGGTGGCATCTACTCCAGCCTCCGACCTCTAAAAGTGCACAAATCGAGTCTAGAGCCAAGAGATCAATCAAATCTCATTAGGACACACGGATGACGATCAAGAGAGTCCTACGCTATATCCTTGTGATATTGATAAAACACTCAGAATGATACTACCTAGTATTCACAATGATGAGTGGAAATCCTTCCGGTGTTAACATCAAACAGCACTGTGGTAGGTCATTTGTAAGATTCTTTATGAATTGAACATATGTAAAACTGAAAAGCAACAGTGGTTTGTTTCTTTATCGATTCAAACTCGTTTCAGGTTTCTACGCAATATCTTTATGGTCTTGCCAGAACATTCAGAGTGAAATTTTTTAATATTCACAATGACGAATGGAATTCCTTCTAGCGTCAACATTAAACAGCTCTACGGTAGGTAACTTGCGAGATTCTTATGAATCAAGCTTGTGTCAACTGGAAAGCAACAATGGTAAGACTCTTAATGAATCAAACTTGTTCCAGGAATTTGAATTGACGACTTTAATCAAGCGGATGTCAATCCAATTGATTCACTCTTTATGTTCGCAGTCTTGCTTTGAGACGATCGAGTAAAGAGAACGGCTAGTACTGCCGCGAAACCCTGTCAAGGAGATTCTTAATTGAATCTACCTAATCACAGGTACGATATTTAATATCGTGTAACGGTCTTCACCGACCGGAGGTAAAACGCTACCAATTTAGGACGAACGTCAAAGCCATTCAGTCCGTGTCTATGTTTTGTCTCAAGAAGGTGATGTTATGGTGTACTCAGCAAAATCAAAGATTCAAAACCACATAATCATGCCTAAAGACATATTCAACAATCAAGAAAGCTAAAGTCTTCCGCAACTCTGATGATCAAAATCTTCCTTATCAATTAATGTAGAGGAATGACCACTCTTCAAAAGGAGATTGTTAGCAAGCTTTCAAGATAGTGCAAAGTATGAGCATGTGGATAAAGACACAAGATTGCAAGATGGCAAAGACAAGTCAAGGATAATTTGAAGATCTCAAGTTTAAAGACAAAGTCGAAATACAACGACAAAGGCTCAAAGATCACAGCATGAAGGAACAAGACTTATTACACGTTCAAGACTCATTTATGACGAAATTCGTAATCTCCATTGATCTACAAATATCAAATAGGAATGACCTTACATTGGGGGAGATTGTTAGCCTCAAAATTTTGAGTCAAACAAGAATGTTTGGTCATAGGTTTATATTGTAATATTTATTAGAACGTTGTAATAGTTAGTTAGAATAGTCATGACACGGGCTTGATGGCTAGCTTAAAAGGCCTCTTTTAAGGTACTAAGCATTTTATTCAAGCCCGGCCCATTAAACAATATAGTCCATTAAGACTACATGTATGAGCCCGACTGTATAAGCCCTTTGTTGGGAATCTAAACTTATTAGATTCCCTGATCATTGATTTAAACATAATTAGGCTGATAGATAGTCCCTTGCCTGTGCCTAGGAGGCAGGCAAGTTTCGCAAGACTCACAGAGATCCAAGTCTCTGTGAGCAACCTCAGAGGAGTCCATGTCAGAGACATTGTCAGGGAAGTCGAAGAATTACCTGAAGACATACTCATTGGCTGTGATGGATAACAGCCAAGATGTATCAGGGACTCTGAGGGGTTGAGAGTTAACAGGGGTGGCAATACCCTGATAACTCTCAGCACACTTTGGACATGCCATTTGTGTGTTCGAGACTATGAAGAATAAGGAAACTGTTTTTGACAACTGTTCCTTAAAGCATAATGGAAGACTACCAAGAATAGAAGGACATCATGTGACTGATGTGGGAACTTGTAAAAGCTTGTGTAGTCGACATCAAGTACTATTTAAGTCAAACTCGTAACACTATAAATAGGATGTGTATCCATGCATTAAGATTCAACACTTTGAGATATTAAGAACATTAGTGCATATAACTTAGTGAATCAAACAGCTACGACTGTATTCATAAGTTAGGGTTTATTGTTGTTCAAAGTGTGCACAACACATTTTCATCAAACTGTGTTATCCATAACACTTGTAATTCTTTATTATACAATAATAAGATTACGTTTGAAAAGTAATACCTTGTGTTGATTAAGTTAAGATTAGGGTTTCTTGCATTGATTAGGGACTTTCAATTGGTATCAGAGCGGTGTTTGATATTAAAACCTTCAAGAAACATCGTTCTCAGTTTTATAATCAAGATCCACCATGCCGGAAACTTCTAGCCCACAATCACCTTCCACAAACCCATCTTCACCAAGACTTAACCCTCCAGCCAATGATGATGATCTACCCTAACTTCTTGACTCAAGAGGTGGATCACACGTAACCAGTGTACCAGTCTTTGATGAAGAAGACTTTGCCAGTTGGAAGAGTCAATTTCTTGTATACCTTGATGGACTTGAACCTTTTCTCTTAGAAATTTTAGAAAATGGTCCATATATTCCCATGGCGCTTACATCCACTGAAGAAAACCCTCTTCCCAAACCTATCAAACAATGGACTTCAGCTGATAGGAAATTAGCAAACCAAGATAAACGTCTCAAAAGCATCATAATTTCCTGTCTTCCCAAGCATATCATGAAGTCTGTCATTCAGTGTCCCACAGCTAAACAAATGTGGACAGACCTCATTCTTGGCCATGAAGGACCCTCTGAAACAAGAGAGACAAAGTTTCAGGCACTCAGACTTCAGTTTAATGCCTTTAAGTCACTTGAAGGTGAAAAGGTTCAGCAAACCTATACTAGGCTGAAGATTCTTCTAAATGACCTGGCTATGAATGATGTCACTATTGGTCAAGCTGAGATCAATGCTACTTTTGTCAACAGCCTTCCAAGAAAGTGGCTGAGCATGAATCAGACTCAGAGAGCTAACAACTCAATCAAAAATGATACCCTTGCTCAGCTCTATGGTAAGTACAATTATGAAGAAGGGCTGATCGATACTATCTACAAATCAGAGATTGAAAGATTTGTAGTCCAAGGAGCATCTTCCAAAGCTTTGATCTCTGCAACACATCCTCATGACAACGATTCTGATATTGAAGAAGATACCCGTAGCAGCCAAGAGTTCTTGTCAGACCTCAATGCAGAATTCCATGAAAGAGCGTTGCTAGCCAACCAAAGAAGATACTACAAAAGATCTGGAAGAGTAGGATCAGCTAGTAAACCAACTGACAGGTCAAAAGAAACATGTTTTACCTGTGGAAAGCTTGGACATTATCAAAAAGATTGTCCTTCTACCAAGACATCCTCACCCTCTTATCCATCATCTTCATCCAAACCCTACAAGTTCAAGCAACAGAACAACTCATCTCAATCCAATTCTTCAGACACTGAGAAGAAAGATTACAAAAACAAGTATAAGGCACTTAAAGCTGAGTTAGAACAAATGAACTTGAAGATTGAAGCTCTGTCTAAAAAGAAAGGTGGTGAGAAAAAGACAGAGAAAGGGTTGGTTGCTGAAACTTATGATTGGAATGATGAACCACTGACTTCAGATGAAGAAGACACCACAAGAGTCAGGGCTTTTATGGCAATAGCTGAGGATGAACCAGCTATTGGAAAAGGTGATGCTAGATCAGGACAATGGGTTGACATCACAATGAAAAAGGTACATAGGCTTTTATCTATGTCTGATAGTGATGAACGTAAGCATGTCCTTGATTACACCATTGTTGATTTGCACTTTGTTGAGGAACAAAGAAAGAACCTACTTGATAAGTTTCACTCTATTAAATCTGAAATGATAAATGCTAAGGCTGAATGTGAAACTCTCAGGCGGGTTAATTTAGAGAAAATATCCCTGCAAAATGTAGTAGCTAGATTAACCTTGAAAAACATAGCTTTAAATGATCAAGTCTCTGAATTGAACAAGATTATTGAAAAATGGCTGTGTGCTAGGTTTACTATTGATGAATTGCTTAGGGATGAAGTGCCTGCTGACTTAAACAGGGATATAACTGCTAAGAATAAAAAGCTGAGGATTCTCACCAAACCCAAAGACATTGTCTTTAAATCTACAGAGACTATTTATATGTCAGATACCTCTTTGACTAATGACCCTGTCTCTGAAGATGTGGCTGAGCTACCACCTTTGCCCAAACTCTCTGGAGTTGAACCTAGCAGCTCTTCTAGATCTGCTAAGGACGAACTTAGGACAGATATTGAGAATCCTCCAGCCAAAGTTTTTCGTGTGCCTGCTAAACAAACTGGTAAACAAGTAGCTTTTAAGCCTGTCACTTCTAAAACTGTGAATAAGGTTGACCCCACCATTGAAGATCGCCTGTTGTCTCTTATGAAAGAAGTAGAACTCTTGAAACAACACATTAAGCCTTCCGCTGAATGCTCTACTTCTCATGAACCTAAGTCAGTCCTAGGTGAACCCAAAGGGGAAAGGTTCATCAAACCTTATTGCAATGTATGTAAAAATTCTCACCATTCGACCTTAGATCATGACAGACACATGGCAGCTAAAAGAGCTCAGACACCCTCTAGGGACAGACCACAGAGTTCCAAAAGGCAACAGGAAATTACAAATCTTATCCTCCCTGTAAATTCTGTGGGTTCACAGACCATCACTCAGACGAGTGTGGTGACTTCCCTGGGTGTGATATCTGTGGGAGTTATAACCATGAAACAATGAACTGTCCATCCCAACGCCAAAATTTTTTCAGGAACACAAGAGTTGCTAACAAGCAATTCAGGGAACCCACTGGAAAGTGGGTTCACCATAGGAACTAATCTGTTTCTATGTATCTGTGCAGAAATATCTCAAGGAATCGGTATGGTATCTAGATAGTGGTTGTTCTAGACACATGACAGGGATTCAACAATACCTGCACAGATACTCAAAGGAGCCAGGTCCCAAAGTGGTGTTTGGAGATAACTCTTCAGGTGACACAGAAGGATATGGCTCAGTGAACTGCAATGGGATCACTTTTACCAGGGTTGCATATGTGAATGGTCTTAAACACAATCTTATTAGCATCAGCCAATTATGTGATGCTGACTATAAGGTTTTGTTTACTAAGACTCAGGGAACCATATTCAACAAAAACAATGATGTTGTGCTGATTGCACCTAGAAGGAGAGATGTTTATGTCATCAACATGGCTGTGTGCTCTGAAGACAGTTCAAATTGTTTTCTTGCCAAAGCCTCTGAAAGTGTCAACTAGCTGTGGCATAAAAGACTGTCTCATCTCAACTTCAAAAACATCAATAAGATAGCCACACAAAACTTGGTTGCTGGTCTACCTACAGTAATGTTTTCCAAAGACAAAACGTGTTCTGCCTGTGTCAAAGGAAAACATCACAGGTCTTCATTCAAGACTAGGCAATCATTCTCTATTGACAAGTGCTTACATCTCCTTCACATGGACTTGTTTGGGCCTATCAAACCTCAAACCATTAATCACAACAAATACACCTTGGTCATAGTTGATGAATTTTCAAGATATACATAGGTGTTCTTCCTCAGAAGGAAAAGTGATGCAGCTGAAACCATCATGTCTTTCATCAGACAGGTTGAAAATATGAATGATGTTAGAGTCAAAGCTCTAAGAAGTGATAATGGTACAGAATTCAAGAATCATCAACTTGAATCATTTTGTGATGAAAAAGGGATTTCTCAGAACTTCTCTTCAGCTGGCACTCCTGAACAAAATGGTGTGGCTGAAAGAAGAAACAGGACTCTGATTGAAGCAGCAAGAACTATGTTAAATGGTGCAGCCTTACCAAAGCAATTTTGGGGAGAAGCTGTTCACACTGCCTGCTACACTCAAAACAGATCAATCATTGTCAAAAGACATGGTAAAACCTCCTATGAAGTTTTCAGAAAAAGATCTCCAGACGTCAGCTATTTTCATGTGTTTGGATGTCCTGTGTTTATTTATAACTATAGGGATAAACTTGGAAAGTTTGATGAAAAAGATGATGGTTTCTTTTTGGGATACTCTCCAACAGCCAAAGCCTTCAGAGTATTCAACATCAGAAGACAAGAAGTAGAAGAAACATTCCATGTCAGATTCAATGAAGATGATGAAGTCATACAAAGAACAGGAACAGAGGGTGATGAAGTAGATTTTAATGAAAATATTTCTTTCCCAAGTGATGAGTTCACAGAACCCAGACCTACCAGTCATCATCACTCCAACACTCTCACTCCTTATGTCCCTGCTTTTGACCCTCTGTCTACTCACAACATAGAAGTTTCTACCTCTCAGGAACTTGATGAAGAAGAACCTCAAATCTCTGATGGTTCTTCTCATGATATTGATGACTCACAAATTCTTCAAATCTCTGAAGATTCTCCTGCTGATAATGAAATAGCTTCCCTTTATATGGCTGAAGAAGACTCTGACACTGAAGTAGTCTTTGAAGAAAGCCCTCCTAGTCAGCAGGATGAGACTCAAATTGTATCAGCTGTGCTCACAAGTACCCCTGTTCTTGAATCCCCAGCTCCTCAAAATAAGTGGTCAAGAGATCAACACATTCTTCTTGTCAACATTATTGGGGAACCAAATGCAGGGGTCACAACCAGACAGCGAATCCAAGACTCAGAGTCAGCCTCAGCCAATGAATGTCTATTTGCTGAATTTCTTTCACAAATTGAACCTAAAAGAGTAGCTGAGGCTCTGGTAGAAGAAGGATGGGTAGCTGCTATGCAAGAAGAAATCAATCAGTTCAAAAGGAACAAAGTATGGACACTAGTGCCAGCTCCACCTGGAAAGAATATCACAGGCACTAGATGGATCTATAGAAATAAGATGGATGAAATTCGGAACATCATCAGGAACAAGGCAAGACTGGTAGCACATGGGTTCTCTCAGACTGAAGGAATTGATTATGATGAAACATTTGCACCTGTTGCTAGACTTGAGGCCATCAGAATCTTCCTTGCTTATGCTGCCTATATGAACATCACTGTGTATCAGATGGATGTTAAGAGTGCCTTCCTCAATGGTGATTTGGCTGAGGAAGTGTATGTTGCACAACCTGAAGGATTTGAGAACAGCGAGTTTCCCAACCATGTGTACAGACTTCACAAGGCAATGTATGGTCTGAAACAAGCTCCAAGAGCATGGTATGAAACTCTTTCAAATTTCTTAACTGAAAATAAATTTATCAGGGGTTCTATTGATAAAACACTCTTTACCTTCAAGGACAAGAGTGATTTCATCATTGTGCAGATTTATGTGGATGATATCATCTTTGGGTCAACAAATGTCAATCTTAGTAAACGTTTTGCTAAATTAATGACCAAGAAATATGAGATGAGTATGATGGGTGAATTAACTTACTTTTTGGGCTTTCAAATTAAACAATGTCCTAAAGGAATTTCTATTTGTCAAGAAAAGTATGTTAAGGATTTACTTAAAAAATATGACTTAGCTGATTGTGCATCAGTGAAATGCCCCATGCTTCCACCCAACAACTTGGGCCCTGATGAGTCAGGGGTCTCTGTCAATGAGACGTTATATAGAGGCATGATTGGGTCATTGATGTATCTAACAGCCAGTCGTCCAGATATCCAATTCTCCACATGTCTCTGTGCAAGGTACCAAGCTAACCCAAAAGAATCCCATCTAGTGGCTATTAAGAGAATCTTCAGGTATCTCAAAGGAACACCATCCCTAGGTCTATGGTATCCAAAGGAATCAGGCTTTGATCTCAAGGCCTATTCAGATTCAGATTATGCTGGATGCTGTATTGACAGGAAAAGCACTTCAGGCAGCTGTCAAATCCTAGGAGGAAAAATTGGTTGGATGGAGTGCTAAGAAGCAAACTCTGTGGCCATGTCTTCAGCTGAAGCAGAATATGTCGCTGCAGCCAGCTGTTGTGCTCAGGTGCTCTGGATGAAAAGTCAATTGGCTGACTATGAAATCTTGTATGACAAAGTACCAATCTTTTGTGACAACACCAGCACCATTGCCATATCCAACAACCCTGTTCTTCACTCTCGTACCAAACACATTGATATCAGGTATCATTTTATCAGGGATCACATATTGAAGGGAGATATTGAGCTGCATTTTGTTCCCACAGAGCTGCAACTAGCTGATATCTTTACAAAGCCTTTGGCTGAACCTTCGTTCAACAGGCTAGTTGCTGAGCTAGGGATGCTCAATATCTCAAAGCATGTGGCTTGATATTAAATGTGTTCATTAAATGATTGATTCTATATTAAATGTTTTTCACATGAAACTAGGTAGTTACTTTCCAAGTAAATGCAAAAAACATTCTCAAATATTTAATCATTTATTTTTCGGATAACGAGGAGACAAACTTTTTGAAAGGTCAAGGGGACCCACTTGAGCAGTCATTTTCGCACCTTGCATTTAATACAGTTGAATAACTGTTCACTTAAGTTTGAATATATATTGTCTTCTTTCTCTTCTCACCCACCACCATTCTAAAATCTACTTCTCTCTCTAAGTTCTTATCTCTCTCAACCATCCGCCATTTTCATTCACCTTCAACCTCAAATCCATGGCGTTTCCCGTTCCAAAAGCCTCCAATGTTAACTTCGAGATCAACGAGAGCATCCTCGCCTCCAACAACGCCATTGGATGGATTAAGGCACCAAACAGCACCTATTCAGATCTGGTAAATTTCATGCAGAATTGTGACCTAAATGAAGCCTTCACCAAATCTCCATCCACCTTTTACCAAGAATACCTTAGGGAATTCTGGTATTCTGCTGAAGTAGTTGAAGACACCATTACATTTAGCCTTTCATGCAATGAACATCCTTTTGCCTTCTCCCTTAAAGACTTTTCTAGTGTGGCCGGACTAAAACATGGAGATGAATGCCTGAAGGCAGTTGACAAAAAGGCTGTCAAGGAAGCTCTGGCCACACTCAACCCTTGCCATGATGTTAACCCTGCCCTTACACCAGCTGAGGTCCTTGCCAAATCCCCTCTGAAGATTAAGTATTTCACTTCTATGTGGCGTGTCCTCTTCACCGACATTGTGAAGTCCCTGGGAGGAATGCAGGGATCACAGGATCAGATGTCGTTCAATCATCAGGCTATCGCGTATGGATTAATCTGGGGAGCTGATGTTGACGTTGGAAGCATCCTATTCTCAAACCTGGTAGAACAACTTAAGGGAAGGAATCAGGTCAGGGAAAAGAACATCTGTTATGTGCGCTTCATGTCCCTGATTTTTGAAAGTTTGCTGGGAGATAACTACCACAACAAGGCCTTGACTGCTCTTAAGCCCTATCGCATCACAGGCGCCATCTACAAGGAAATAGGAGCTGAGGATATCCCTGTCACCGCCCATATGCTGAACGTGGCCAACCAGGTACCAAACGCTGAGAAGCCCTTGCTCCCTTCCTCTGAGAAGGTGAATACTTCTAGTGTTGCTGGCAAGTCTATGTCTTTGACCTCTGGGCAGCACACTACTAAGTCCAAGGCTTCATCTGGCCAACAGCCAAAGAAGAAGAAAATCCCCTCTTCTTCCCACTCCAAAGCTGTTATTAAGGCCAAGGAAAAGAAGACTGACACCGCCTCTGGTCCAGATACTCTTGTGGATTCAGACTCTTTGGCTGATAAACAACAGGCGTCTAGTGTCTCTAGGTCAGCTGAGACAACAGGAAACCAGCCAAATCAAGCTGATATCTCACAGGCTGAAATTGTACAGCCAGTCATCGAGTCTCAGGTACAACAAGAAAAGGAGGCTGAAACTATGACTCAGGACAAACCAACTGATGAAGAGCCTGTGTTCAATGCTGATGAAGAAATGCTCGCATTAGAAGATTATGTCTCTGATATTGAGCCAATGCCTGAGGATGAATTCCCTGAGGGAATGTTCGATGAAGAGGATGAAGACGATGAGGAAGACCAGTTGTCTGCCTCTCCTCCTAAAGAAGTAGCTATGTCCACACCAGCTGATGACAAGACTTCTCCTCTCAAGGAAGCTGTTGATACTCCAAACTCTGCTACCTCAGCAACAACAGTCTTCCAAAGACCATCTTATGATCCAACAGCAGAATTTCTCATGTTTGATCATCCTACCCAAACCAACTTTAACTTAATACCAAGGGAGGATGACTATGCTCAACAAAGCCTCAATATCAAGAATCTTCAGCCAGTACATCATCAATCTGATATTGAGCGCTTATCAAGGAAGCTGGATGTGATCAAGTCAGAGATGCACAATTTTACTGTGACATTTCCAGGCATCATAAAAAAGGCTGTGACTGAGGCTGTCACTGAGCCAATTCAGGATGGTGCAAGAAAAGGTGTAGCCTAGGGACTTAGTCATCTCTCAACACGAATCAAGGATGCTATTGACTCAGCTGTCCCTGCTATGTTCCGTGAACATGAACTCACCCTACACAGGCAATTTAATGTTGTTCGCAACAGGCAATACAACCATGCTAACTTTATTGTCAGGCGTGTTCAAGCAAATACTAATGCCAATGCCAACCTCCTGCTGAAGATTGCCAGGGCTTCAAGAAAAAGACAACGTGCCATGGCTGCCTCTATGGAGCAGATTGCAAGACGTTTTCAGGCACGTTCATCCAGGCATCAGCAAAGTAAGGATAAACGTGAGGGGGAGAAGAATACTACACTCAGCCTTGCATCTGCTGAACAAGGCTCATCATCAGCTAATCCCTCAACTACACCTGTTCCTCTCCAAGTCATCACACCAGTTATAGTACCTGATGATGAGGATGATACTCAGGGGGAGCAACAAGATGGAGCTGACTCATCTAAATCTCTGATCTTAGTTAACATCAGCAAGCCTGAGGATGATGATGAGCCAGCGGCCAAGAAACTAAAATTCACTGTTAGCTCTCTTCCCAAAGCTATTCAAACTCAGGCTCAGACAGCGTTCATCAATAGAGCTGATGTTTTGAAAAACATAAGTGTGGAGTCCTCTGTCTCGAAGAAAGGAAAGGAGATAGTTTTGGTTGATACTGACACCAAACTTAAGAAGATAGCTGCGATGCTAGAGACAGGAGGATCCACCACAGACCTTTCCCACTTTTCAACCTTTACACCTTCCGATGAGATTCCTTTAACTCCTGAAGAAATAGAGCAACAGGCTGAAGAATTCAAAAGACTAAATGAGCTCAAGACAGCCAAAGAATTAAATGAAGCTACTCTGAGGAAGATGACACCACCTGAAAGGGAAAAACAAAAACAAAGGTTGAGGGAAATGGAAGTAAAACGCGTTGAGGCCTTAAAGAAAGTCAAAGCTGACTATGATGCCTGCGTGAACAACAGATATGCTGCTGGCAAGATAACCAAGTTCAAATACACCATTCATAAATCCACAAACACCCCACAGATGATTTTATGGAGGGAAAACCAACAGAGAAATATGGATGTGTTTGACAACTTCAGGTTAAAGACACTTGGGTTATCAGAATGGTTTGAACTCGAAGCCTTAGCTGCCAAAAAGTCTGGACAGGCAAATTTCCTTCTGCTTAAAACTCTTAAGGCCAAGTTTAACTGGATCAAGGAAACAGCAGCCAAACTCAAGATTGATCCCCCACCACAGCTTTTTGAACAAGAACCCCCAAAGACAGGCAACAAAAGAAGAAGAATTTCACAAATTGTTAATGAAACTTTTGTTACTGAAGATGTTCATGTGGATGGTATGCACAGGAATCTGATCCTCCCAAATGGTATTGTTGGGCCTGTTGATGGTCAGACATACTCAGAGCCTGAAAGAGGAATGGCATTCATGAACAAGGCCTGCCAGTATGCTTTTCATAGGGAAGATGAGCTGTGCTTGGCTTTAACTATTCAGCTACTCTGTCACAAGAAGTGTCTCAAGATCAACACAGAGTATTCCAAGAAGTTTGCAAAGACTTTGCAGGATGAAATTGATAATAGACTAGACGTGGCCGAAGCTGAAGAAAGAATCAAAAATGATGACTATTGAAGATGGTGTCAGCCCTTTTACCTTCATCTTTTATTTTACTTATGTAATGAATTTGTAATTTTTCTTTAAGTCTTAATAAAATCATGAGGTATGTTTGTTTAGATCTGTTATGTGTAAGAAGAAGCTGTTATACTCACTTACCTTAACTTAGTTAGATCTAGCATTATTTATGTTTAAATAGGGGGAGATTGTTGGGAATCTAAACTTATTAGATTCCCTGATCATTGATTTAAACATAATTAGGCTGATAGATAGTCCCTTGCCTGTGCCTAGGAGGCAGGCAAGTTTCGCAAGACTCACAGAGATCCAAGTCTCTGTGAGCAACCTCAGAGGAGTCCATGTCAGAGACATTGTTAGGGAAGTCGAAGAATTACCTGAAGACATACTCATTGGCTGTGATGGATAACAGCCAAGATGTATCAGGGACTCTGAGGGGTTGAGAGTTAACAGGGGTGGCAATACCCTGATAACTCTCAGCACACTTTGGACATGCCATTTGTGTGTTCGAGACTATGAAGAATAAGGAAACTGTTTTTGACAACTGTTCCTTAAAGCATAATGGAAGACTACCAAGAATAGAAGGACATCATGTGACTGATGTGGGAACTTGTAAAAGCTTGTGTAGTCGACATCAAGTACTGTTTAAGTCAAACTCGTAACACTATAAATAGGATGTGTATCCATGCATTAAGATTCAACACTTTGAGATATTAAGAACATTAGTGCATATAACTTAGTGAATCAAACAGCTACGACTGTATTCATAAGTTAGGGTTTATTGTTGTTCAAAGTGTGCACAACACATTGTCATCAGACTGTGTTATCCATAACACTTGTAATTCTTTATTATACAATAATAAGATTACGTTTGAAAAGTAATACCTTGTGTTGATTAAGTTAAGATTAGGGTTTCTTGCATTGATTAGGGACTTTCACCCTTCCTAGCATGTTAGGAAGGGTTGGTGATTTCATTTCTTAATCTAATTTCACATAGTTTCTCCATATTCTCTCTACTTTCTCTCACTACTTTCTCTCTCTAGAAATTCATCTCTTTTCATCTATTTTCTATTTATCAACCATGGCGAAGTGAAATTAGGGAACAACATAGCATAAGCTAAAATCTTGGTCTAATCTTTTATTCAGTGTTTGAAACAAGTTTGTTTATGCTTGTTTGAGTTTATTATAGCTTGTGTATGCATTTGGTTCAATTTTGTTGGATTATTCTTGCTTAATCTACTTATTTGTTCAAAACTGCTTATTGTTTAAGTCTGTATCATATCTGGGCATAAATTGATTAAACTGTACTAATTGGCTGGTTGGAATTGTGATTTCTTTGTTGTTATTGACTCCTTATAACCCACTGGTTATAAGGGTTCCTTGTTTGTTCATTGATTCCAACAAAAATCCATATAAGACAAAAAGTCAAACAAGTTAAGCAGTGGAAACTTTTCCCACTGCTGGACACCCAAAATTAGCCACTGCTAGTGTTAATTTTCAATCAGCTTATCAATAAGCTATAATAGCTTATTTAGACCTACAATCTTCCTTAATTGACCCATTTGACTATTTTGGAGCATTTGAGACTTTGACTTTTAGGTTGACTAGAAAACCAACTTAGTTGACTTTTACATAAATGCTTATTTGCTTTTTCCAGCTTATTCAATGTGCTTTTTGGAAAAAATTTTGATTATTAAGCTTAGTTTATTGATTTGAAACATTTTGCAACAAGAATCAGCCCTTGAATTGGTCTAGAACTCGAAAACGACTATTTTGTTGTTTTGTGTAGAGAGCTTTTGCTTATTTAAGGCTTATTTCTTGGGCTTATTCAAAAATTCTTTTTACAAACAACTTAATTAGGTCAAGAGAAGGATGCGTGTCAAATTTCAGCTTATGGCATCAGCTTATAGCTTAATGGGCCAAAAAGCCCATTAAGAATAAGCTGTTTTGAAATAAGCTGTGATAAGCTCACTTTCAGCTTTTGGGCCTTTGGAATTTTGTGTTTAAAATTGAATTTTAAGCTTAACTAGAGGTTGTGGGCCATTTTTGTGAACATTTTTCTTATTGGGCCAATTTGAGCCCATTAAGGGGTTTGTTTTATTTGGAGGCCGATTAGGGGTATTTTTGTCATTTAAAGTTCATTTCTGTTTAAATTAGGTTAAAATAAACTAGTTTTCAAGTTTTTATAATTTTTTATAAATTTTGGATTTTTATTAATATTTTATTTTATTATTAAAATTAGTTTTTAATATTTTTGCAACTTTTTCATTTTTCTTAGGTTAAATACATTAAGTTAGGATTTTTAAAAGTTTTAGATTAATTTTATTATCATTTTATTAATTTTTTTGATTATTTTAATATTTTAATAATTTTTAAATAGTTTTAATTAATTTAAATTTTCCAAAAATAGTTTTTAGTTTAATTAAGTTATTTTAGAGGTTTACAAATTGAAAAATCTCATTTTGGGCTTTTTGTTATTTAGATTGATTTTTGGGATTTAATTAGCATTAAAAAAATATTATTTAATTAAATAAAAGGTTTGAGTTATTTTTGATTTTTTGTAAACTCTAAATACATTTTTTAGGATTTATTGCAATTTTCTAGGAAGTTTTAGGTTAATTTTTAAATTTCGTCATATTTTACGGTTGTACGTGTACGACTTTCGTCTTAGTGTAATTTTAATCGTAACCGTCATCCTTTTCTCTGTTCTTTTCTCATAATCATAATCAGAAACATTTAATCATCTCTTTACACAACACACTAGCCTCCTTGAGAACGAGCTCACACCATCAAGGGTCATAAACACTTGGTTTTCCTAAACCACTTGTTTAATACTTTCCACATTTACGCTCTTTTTCCTAAAAGACGTATTACTACTCTTATCAACGCCTATATGCAGGGACCCTTAAGCTATAGATTAGGCTACGCAACTAGGCAACCTAATTCTCTATAACCATTGTCTCTGATACCATTCTATCACACCTCACCATGGCGGAATATGGGGCGCGACGTATGGATATCATCACAACAATAGCGTGTCTATAGAGATAACTAAATGAAATGGAGATATCATAAATGGTGACACAATGTCATGACAATATCTCAAACAATGCATGCGTCTAGATAAGTAGGTAACATGTCTACTCCTTACCAAATATATACAAATAAATAAACATCAACATATAGGTGTCTAAAATGTATCACTTATTCAAACAATGAAAAGAAAACTAAGAGTAAATGGATTCCTCCTAATGCAATCCTAGCAACATCTAAACTCTAGCCACTTCTAACATCATCCTTCATAACTACCTCACCTGAAAATGACACTAAATCTGTCAACATAAAGTTGGTGAGAACATAGGGTTAAATTACCGAAAACATCTTAAGAACCCTTAACAACCGCTGTAAATAGTTGAAGAAAACAAGTTAAAGCAATGGACCATAATGTGATAATCATGTTAAATGAATAAACAAGAAAACTCAATTCAAGTACCAATCACATATACAATTCACAAGAACACACTATAACAATCAAGAAACATCCCGTCACACTCAAAAGAACAATGCACCACACTATAACAATCAATAAGTATCCCGTCACACACACAAGAACAATGCACCACACTATTCGGATCTTTCCCACACCACTTGTGGAAGATGAACCATATCCCCGTCGAGATATCTTGCCTCCGTCGAGACGATGCACAAGTACTCAGAACACATGTACTCAGAACACAAGAACTCAAGATGGATCGTGCCCCCCGCTACACACACATCACAAATGGTCCCATAGACGCCCATACATCTATGTACCATACCAAAACAAGGCTAACCTCCTTACCAATATCCACTGAGACGGTACGTGTCCCCCGATCCAAATCATAAACACAATTAAGATTCACATATCAAAACATATTAGAACACATAACATAACACGTAACAAAACACATAAGCACACATGTCACACAATAACACATCTATGTCTACACATTTATAAAAATATAGTACCAAACCATTTTAAGAACACTACAAGTGTCATCTCCATCCCATACTAGAAGAAAAGATTTAAAAACTCAGTGAAAATTGGACTATGAACTCACCTGATAGCACAACAAGCTAGCCCTCCTACAAACCTATAAAATCATACACGACACCCTTAGCTCAGGTCTTAACACCCAAGTTAAGTAACAATAAATGAGATGAATCTAATCCCCCAATCCCCACTATCTAGTTCTCCTACTACAAGCTATTCTATATGTAAAAATCCAGTTTTCCCCCGGTACGGTTTACTAGTCATTAAACGACCACATGAAGTAAACTTAACGCCACATTTGGCTCCTACCCTACTGGATTTATGTTTTTATATGATCTAAGAACTCCAAAACCAATTTTACTTTCTACTTACACGTTTAGTCTCTACGCCAAAAGTCGTTTTCACCAAAACTGATTTTCTGAACATGCTAAATGTTTGTCACCAAAAGCCCCACCTAAACACCATAACTTTTATTGAAAACCTCCAGTACTTTCATATATATTATGAAGAGTTCCCAAATAAAAAATCTTTGTCTATCTCATTCGTTTGGTAAGGTTTTGACTCAAATTCCCGAAATCTAAATTAATTCCTAAACAGCGCATTGTTTTTGTAAAAATTGTTTGACGACCTTCCCAACTCCATTTTATACAAACCTTACATTTTTGAAAAGTAGACTCTCTG
Source organism: Glebionis coronaria (assembly GCA_025667525.1). NCBI lineage: Eukaryota > Viridiplantae > Streptophyta > Magnoliopsida > Asterales > Asteraceae > Glebionis > Glebionis coronaria. The sequence continues at coordinate 652,228,613 of CM046874.1, forward strand.
AACTTAATTTAAAAAAAAGAAACTCGACCAAAGGTGCCACCTACTGCCCGGAAAAGTCGACACAAGACAGCCCTAAAAATCAGACTGTTTTACGCCTTTATGCACTAACCCTCTAAACCTCATTAATTATCCCTAAATTGTTAACACAAACCCTAAAAATCGTTAATGGGTCTAATTAACTATAATTCCCAGAATATTAAAAAAAACCCTAATCATCTCAATGATGGTTAATTAACATTGTAAACATGATTAATTAGTAAAAACATGAATTATATTAATGTTTAATTGATCACTTACCTTGAATCAAGAAAAATTTTATGAAACCCTAAAAAACCTTGTAGAAACCGTCGACAAAAGAAAAAGAGCGGGAGAAAATAATGTGTTTTGATTTGATTTTATACTAAAATAATGAGAATCCTAGCTCAATAAATACTTTCCTTTTTTCTTTTTTTCTTTTTCTTTTTTCCTTCCACCGTCCTTAACAAATATTTTTACCAAAAATAATATATTTTCTAAATTTTATTAATAAATTCGTTTTTAATAATTATCTCCTTAATTATATTTTTTTTATTAATCCCTTGATTAATTAATTACACCTAAACCTTTTTAACTAGTCAAATTTACGCGTATACCGTAAAAGACGTAAAATACAGCTTTATAAAAACTCTTCAAATATGAAATAAATTAAATAACTAAGTCCTAGATGACTTAAAACTATCCGGAAAAATATTCCCGTGACTAAATACCTCATCCGAGACTTCTAAACGCTAAACCCTAAATCGTGAAAATACGATTTACTATAATACTTATATGTATACGTAAAAACATAAAATAACACCATATTCTATCATAGTTACATCCATTTGAACTCATGAGCACCAACTATTCTCACCGTAGCATCATATAATGTACCACGCAATACACGAATGATGACTAACATCCAATCAAAGGCTCAAATATAAACATATTGCACGTAAACGCACACTAAGCACATAATCAAAGTCAAACAGTCAAAAGTGACAAATCCAAAATCTAGGATTGTCACACTAGGTCAAATTTAACTAGAAAGTTAACTTTAATCTAGATCATGATAAAATAATGTGAAGAAAAATGTGTTTAAGACAAGTAAACTAAATACGCACAAGTTTTTCAACATTTAATTTTTATCAATCAAAGAAATCTACCTTATTGTATGTGGAACTACAAGAAGGATTGAATATACATATGGTGATCTCTTTTCTATTAAATCATCAGAATTCTAGTAGTTAAGTGATTTTATGATGAAGACAGTAATTAGTTAAACACACGTGCTTATTGTATCTTGGAGAAGTATAATCTATTTTGTGAATGATAAATGATTAGTGCACAAACATGTTCTCCTTTACATTGTTTGCTATTTACAGATCTAGGGTTTAGGTAAGACAAGATACATTCCAAGTGTGTATCCTCTGACTCTGTGTGTAGTAACAAGGTACAATTCTTTTATCCCCATTCTGAGTACGATGACAACGTTTGTTGGATATAAGATTCACCAGATCGGGAGGTTGGGGAAGCTCAAAGTTAAACTAGCTATTTGTGTGTGTGTGTGTGTGTTTTTGTGAGAGAGAGAGAGAGAGAGAGAGAGAGAGAGAGAGAGAGAGAGAGAGAGAGAGAGAGAGAGAGCATTTTTCACTATTTTGAAATTTTTTATTATAACAAAAATGAATGAAAATTACAAATTAGAGCTTTAGCCGTCTAAGAAAGATTAGAATGTTATTTATGAGCTTAACACATAATGACTATTGCTTAATTGTGCAACTAATTCTTGTGTTAAATTCTATTCATAAGTTATTGTAATTCCCAAAATGACACCACACAATGTCCATTTACAATGTCTGCACGCTTGTCTGTACCTATAAGAGAAGTTTGACGTTTAGCATATGTCATTTGATCTTATTTACTTCAAACTTCTCTTTCTCATTCTTCACTTTTTATAGCATCTTCAAGACTTTATGATGTTTAGGAGATCGTATGAAGTTTTGTGAGGTTATTACCACAACCCACTGAACCCATCATCTTCTTATTCATCTCATGTACAACATTCACTTTGTGTCTCCTCATTCAGTACTCAAGTCTTTCTTTTACACTTAGGCGGCTAAGAACTTGAAAGTAACTCACCAATTGACTCGATGACTTGTTTGTGATCTATATTATTTACACTTTAAATATCTATAATTCAAATCTTTGATAAAAATCATTATGCACTAAAATCTTAAAAGGAAAAACAACCAAGACATTAGGGCTAGTTAAAGTATAAGCCATATATTTAAAGAGCAAAATTAAAAATTCAGTTATAAATATTTTCTTACTTATTTTAGTAGGTTTATGATATGAGATAACTAAAAATCTTATTTTTAGATACGTAATACGGGAGAAAGAGTATAAAATATTGAGAAAAGTTCATTTGCGTAAGTGTTTTTCTCACATGCTAAGAGACAAGTTTTCATAATTTATTTGGGTTTGATCTAATGGTAATAATTAATGTAAGAGATACAAAAAACATAGAAGGATCATATTTGCCAAAATGTCTAAAAGTTGTAAAAGAAGGCGTAGAGACTAAAGTTATAAATATAACGAAATACTAGATGTCACTAGTGATCAAAGCAATAAAATATCAATGGTGATATTAGACATTAACTATATTTATAAAATATCAGCAATAATATTTATTGTTTTCATAACTAGTGATATTTTTATCATTAGTGATAACCAATATTTCGTTATATTTAAAACTTTAATTCCATCAAAAAATTTATAACTTTTGGATATTTTATAAAAATAACTATGTGTCTTTTTATATGTCTAGGGATTTTTTGTTAATTATTTTCATTAAGTCACGTTATAACTATAATAAAAGATGGGAATTTACGTGATTAAAAAAAACCCGCCCCTCACATATGAGTTCTGACGGTTTGTGACGGTTAAAAAAGGGAAAAAAATCCAACATCTACCATCTCCATTCTTAAGAAATCCGCCGTCACATATCAGTTTATTAAGAAATCCCAAAATTCCATCCTCCATTCTTATTTCGTCAAATATCAGTTTATTAAGAAATCCCAAAAAAACAACATCTTCGTTCCAACCTCCGTTCGTATCTTCGTTGCAGACAACGTTTATGGTTCCAAATGGTTAGTCTTCGCAATTTTATGCATCTTTTGTCATATATTGTTTTTTTTGGGGTTAAACATGGTTTTTAGGATTTCTGTTTGTTTGAGAAAAGGTTATAGATTTGTAGTTTAAAATACGTGTCGTTTATGTGCTGTGATAGGTGTGTAAACACCCATCCTTTTTACCACTTAATTACAATAATGACCGAGCCAAAACGTGTATTTTATGTCATTTACGTCGGAATTATGCGTGGTTTGTGTTTTTGTTGTGATTTAGGACGAAAAGGTGAAAAGTGGAGAAAACACGGGCATTCACGGGCTTTTATCGAAGAAAAAGACAAAAGACGAAGTCAAGAAATCAAGAGTGCAAAAAGAACGGAAGTCCAAGACCAATTCTGAAGATTTATCGAAGAAAAAGTCAAAAGACGGAAGTTTACTAAAAGACGAAGAACTCAAGTCTAATTTGTTGGAAATTACAAGACGAGTTTGAAGAAATCCCGAGACAAAAGTCGAAGACTTAAGAAGATTAAGGACTAAACAAGTAATTAAAGAAAGAAGAAAGAGGGGAGGAAGCTTCCTTCCACTAATCCTCCTCCTCCCCTATATATAGATGATTAGTGTACATTTTTATTGTTGTTGGCTAGTTTGACAAACTATGCTCTTCCACCATTTTAATTAATTGCTTCTTAATTACATGTCATTTTCTTTAATTGTCTTGCACCTTTAAATTCCTTTAAATTCAAGTAAGTTTACTTGTAATTGTTGTTAATATTTACTTTCATTGTTAATCTCTCATCTACCTTTCTTGTTTGGATTTAATCTTTGTGTTTGTGTTCTTGAGTTTCATAGTTTTGATCAAGTGGGTTTTGATTGATTTGGTTATATTTGTTAGTTTTGTTGATTTGTTTTGATTCGTATTGATTAGTTGTTCATTTGTGGTTAGTTTGATTTAATCTTTTGGTTTATCTTGATTTGTTTTGGTTAAATTCGTGTTCTATTTCATCCCCTGTTCTTCGCTACTGTTTATAGTTTCCCAGATTCCGAATCAGTTCATTTTATTCCGAACCAACATTTTCTTCCTTTTGTTCCGAATGAAGGGATTTTAAGTAAATATTCCGAATCAGCATGTGTTGTTTAATTATTCCGAATGAAAGGTTTTAACTTAACTATTCCGCATCAGTCTTTTTTTATTCCGAATGAGCATTTCTTTTTTATTATTCCGAGCCAAACATTCTCCCTCATTTATTCCCAATCAGTGTATTCATCTAGAATACTCAATATTCCGGATGAAGGCAATGTTCCGAATCAGTGTTTTAGTATAACATTCCGGATGAAGCCCGACATTCCGAGTGAGTACTTATTCCGGATGAGCAACGTATTCCGAATGAACATTTATTCCGGATGAACCCTTTATTCCGGATGAGCTATTATTCCGGATAAAGGGAAATATTCCGGATAAACATTTATTCCGAATAAGTTGTTATTCCGAGATGAATCATATTATTCCGGATGAAGGATTTGTTCCGAATGAACAGTTTTTCTTATTTTTTGTAATTTCAGTTTTAGTTTATTTTAAGTTTTTGTTTTTAAGTTTTAATCGCACTTTTAATTTACTTGCATTTAATTTTAGTTTGCCTTTTTATTTCTTGTCACGTTTTTAATTTCTCGTCATTAATTTCCCGTCAAGTTTTTATCTTTCAGTATTTCTTTTTACCGTCTTTACTTTATTTTTAATTGTTTCAAGTCTTTATTTTTAATTAGTTTACGACACCCAACCATTCTATTTCTTTTCCACCAAGAATAACTGAGTCGCACTTTGAACCGGAAATCAATTCAAGAAGATACCGAGAAACGAACTTTTCAACCTAGCAAAATCCAGTTATTAAAATGGCACCGTTGCCGGCTCTTTTCGTTAAGATTAAAGGTTTTAAGTGAGAGACGCGTTGGATTTTGGGATCCGTTAAAAATCCAAAAACATTTGAAAAATCATAAAAAGCATTTCTTTTTCAAAGTTTTGCACCAAAAATATTCTTCTTGCTTATCTATTTTTCTTTATGGATTCGTATGTCCATTGCGTCAGGTGTGGGAGACGATTATACGGGAACGACTCATGTCAATGGTGTACATGTGAGCGGTGCGGAAACGATATCGACAACACACAATTCGGATTTTGTCCATGGTGCAACTCGACTAATTCGTCCTTTTCTAATCCACCTCCTGTTCCCCCGTGCAGCTATTGTGGAAGCGATTCTCATTGGCATGTTTCGTGCCCGGTTCGATACCCGTATGATCACGGGCAAGAACCGGGTTACAATTATGACAATGGTAATAGCTTTCCACATGACACACCCGGTTTCTCTCCATACCCGTGGTGCTATATTTGTGGGGGCCCTCACGATGCTTCTTCTTGTGATCCGTCATAGGTCTTTGAGAAAGTTCTGTGCTATCATCCCAGTGTGTATAACTTTGAGCCCCCACATCACACCCTCAATCATCAATCTTCTCAGCAAATTAGTCTTGACCAACAACTCACTTCTTTGAACCATGTTCTAGAAAGTTTAGCTCAAATCCGAGCTGACTTGCATCAGGAAAGGCAACCTTTGCTTGATGTGGACGAAACCTTGAAAATCACCAACACCTTTTTGAGCCAATTTGGTCTTTTTCCCTTCTTTTCTACACCAAAATGTTTAATTACAGCGTGAGATAGAATTGGTTTAATTGAACATACTCGGGGAGATGAACAACAAAAATTGCTTCATGAGCTTCTTAAAGATGTGGAGGTTATCAAGGAAGAGTTAGCTGACTATGTCACTCCTAATTGGAATGGTCCCGTCTATTATGATGATGATGACGACGATGATGTCTACGCTCTCGACCCATCTTCTGAAGTTGCTACTCCTACTCTCGATATTCCTAATGCGTCTAAGGATGATGACTCATTGAGTGAGATCAGTGATTTTGGCCTCGACAAATTATTTGATGATGAGGTTTGTGCCATGCCTACTGTTATGGAGTCTGAGGACGACGTTGCTCTTACGGAAGAGGTCGATCCTAATGATGACGATTTTTCTCCACGCTATGAGAATTTCACTTTTGAAATTTCTCAATCTCCACCGGGAGATACGGGCGATGACTATTTATTCTCTCCGGCTTACGAGAAGTTCACTGATGAACTTGCTCTTGAAGATGAGGTGGAAGACGTGATTCTCCGCGACAGATTACGGAAAGTGCATCTTCTTATTGCTCAAATCGAAGATTTGACTTCTCCTCCTCTTTCCGAGTCTTTACCTCCATCTATTCCTCCCGTTGAAGATAATGACCCATTGCTGGAACAAATCACATTCACTCCATACCTCCAGGTATTAATGATGATGACATGGAGGGGGATATTATTTCTGATAATTTGCTACAGGTAGGTATTGTCCCAAGTCCCCCTCCCGAGCACCTTTCATCCTCTCCTTTAGCCACTATTACGGAGGATGAGTGCTTTGACCCGGGAGGTGTCATTAACTATTTCATGATTGATAACTGTTAATGCAAGTGATGCCTAAAAACATTATTAGTGTTAACTAATCTTTCTTAGTTTTGATCACAACAAACCATACAACACATTTAGTGTAAAACACAAAATGAATTATTTAACTAACACTATCATCAAGGTAATAATCATATCACTAACCTTTCTTAATCATACTTAGTGATCATCAAAATGATTATCCTTAAAACTCACTTTTGTTAATATGACAAAAGACTTTTTAATAAACTTTCTTTTTTAGAAAATGTTTTATTAAAATGGAAAATGAAAATTTGAAAATAGCATATTCCAAATGCTGTTAGAATATCCTTTGAAGGTTTCAAATACCTCATATATTCCCACCCCACTAAAAGACAAAAAACGGAGCGTAGTCTAGTGGCGGTACCTTAAGTACCTACGCGGTTCCTTAGCGATATGGAACCGCGGGGTGAGATAAGGTACCGCGCACAGCTAGCCGTTATAGATCCGTTATACTTTGTCTCCTTTAAATAGTGGGTCAAATCTCATTTTCCAGTAAGCCTCTTGGACGTTTTTCTCAACCCTCTTTCTATTTTCTATAGCATAATCATTAGTAAATGATCACTTAAATTGTTAAGGATGTATACATATGATTATCCTCTTGATCCCCTCCTTTACCTTGTCCAATGAGAAGATCACTCACTCACTAGTTTTGTGATAAAGATGAATCTATGAGCTAGTCATATTCATCATGATACCCTTTTTATTTTAGGTCAATCCAATGTATTTATGAATACTTGGACTAGTTGTGTTCATCCAAGTTATTTGTGGATACTTAGATTTGTTGTGTACATCCATTGCATATGTGTTTGCTTGGATTTGTGTTGTGTAAATCCAAGATACATGTGTGTACTTGGATAAGTCTAGTTGAGTTGTAATAGATTTGATTAGGAGTTCTCACTAAACTATAAAGTGATGTGGTTGTGTCTTGTGAGTTCTCACTAAACTTAAAAGTGATTAGTAGTTGTGTTGTGTTAAGTTCTCACTTAGCTTCAAAGTGAAGAGTCGTGAAGATTGGTTCTAGCTTTCGATTAGAACTCGACATCTAGCCTTGTGTCGTAAAATGGTGAAGTAGGCAACGTCGTGAAGATTGGTTCTACCTTAAGATTAGAACCCGACATCTAGCCTTGTGTCGTTAAATTGTGAAGTAGGCAACGTTGTGTAGATTGGTCCTAGCTAAAGATTAGGTCTCGACATTTAGCTTAGTGTCGGAAAATAATGTAAGCAACGGTGTAAGGTTTTCTCCGCCGAGAAGGGAGCTTGTGGATATAGTGGAAATCTCGAGTAGGTGTACTCGAGGAGTGGAGTAGAAACGAGGATAGAGCCTCGTTGTCGAACCACTATAAATCTTGGTGTCTTCCTACTAGGTTGTCTCCTTCCTTACTCTTTACTTATTTCATTATCATTACACTTACCTATTATCTTTGCTAGTGCATTTGAATTGAACCTAATCATTATGCAACTTAGCCTCAAGTAAAAGATAGTTTTGATACAAACCAAATTGAAAGTAATTTTAATTTGGTCACCAATCGAAGAGAAACTATTCAACCCCCCCCCCCCCCCCTTCTAGTTTCTACAATTGGTATCAGAGCGATGGTCACTCAAGATCTTTGAAGTATATTGTACTTTGAAACTTGGATCGATCCATTGTCTTCTCAAATTAGAAGGTCAAGTTATACTAAAGTTTCTCTTTGGTCTAAACTATGTTTTCTTTTAAAATAGGTTTTTTAATTGATAATATGGCATCCCACTTAAGATTAGTAGCCTTTATGCATTTTAGATATACTCTTGAAATGTATCTACTAGTTTGCATCTTGCTTTGTGTAGGTACTCATGAAGATCAATCACTTAATTGGTTGTGGATTGAGTTACTTGAACTTGTAGAAGACTCATCTTCACTGATCTTTAACATCTTTGAATGATGATACCAAGATGATTGGGAATGATACTAGTCCTTGAAGACTTAGTACTCATCATAGTCATTGATTGGGCATAGCACTTATTCCTTCATGGATTGCTCTTTGTGGCCAAGGTACGCTTTCGTTCTTCCACACGCCCTTTGATCATTCTTTTGATCATTACTTGACTATGTGCTTGTTCTCGGCATCCTTGCCTTGACATTTATTTGTGGTTTGTGTTTCTTTTCCTTTATCCTCTCAAACCTTCATTGCTTGGATACTTGACTCACTATGGTGATGTAGAGTGAGTTAGTAGAAGCTTAAAGTATCAAGCATGATTTCCATGGTTTGCACCCATACGGTTAGTAGGCCGTTTGTGGGAGAGAAAGTGAATTAATACCTTGCTCATATTTTGGTTTAGAATAAGACTATTATTGAAAGTGATCTTAGTCTATACTTGAATAATTGCTTTGTGCTCATTCATTACCAAAGCCGTTTAACGTTTCGCCGGAAAGGCACGTCTTAAACCACTATATATGACACAAGCTCTTTGTTACCACTAATTGAAGATTGTCATTAATCCCTTGAGCATTGCTCCTAGTCTTGATTCACTTCCCTTGACTTCTCTCCACTTTGCCGTTTTGCTACGAGTAGTCGTTTGTCCGTTTCGGTTCTTTTCGATCTTGATTCAACTCGTAATCCTTCGTTAAGTCATATTGCTTAGTGCTATGATGATCCAATGATATTCTAAAAGGCTCATGATTTAATTTTAAGTATTTTAGAAAAACTTGGTTTTCAAAATTTGGCGTTTTTCATAGATAAAAACCTGCCTTTGTAGGCGGTTCCTTATCTAGGCGGCTCAAACCCGCGGTACCTTATCGATAAGGAACCGCGGGCAGAAACTTTTGTCAGAGCGCCAGTTTGATTATTTTATTCTTTTTCAAACCAAACCCTCTCTCTCCCAAAAACACACAGCAACGGTTTTCTTGTTTTTCCACCATTGTTGAAGCTTCCAAAACCTTCAATCACTCAAATTAATTGATTCCAAGTTGTGGGTTTCACTCATCCTTCATCTAACATCAATTAATTGTAAGTATTTTCTTTCAATTGCATCTATTTTGTTCTAGGGTTCATCCTTTCATAATTGGGGATTTTTAAAATTGAAATTGAATTAAAACCTTAATAGGAATGTGGGTTGACATGGTTATTTTACTATGATTCCTTAGGTTCATATTCATTAAGATTTCACTAAAACCCACTTGTAGAACAAATCCGAATTTAGGCTAAATGATTTTGGTTGAAAGATGGATTTGAGATGAACCCATGAACAAGTAGGTAATGACATTGTTAATGCTTACCTAAAAACCTTGTTTTGAAAAACCAATGTTCTAATCCATTGTTGATCTAACATAGATCATGTGTTCTTGGTTAATGATGGAATAGACACATTGTGAACATGAGAATGATATGGATTCAATCCTATGTTTGTCAAGAAATTGATATAACACATTCTTATATTTTTTATCTTTGATTTTTATTTTTCATATGAGTGATTGGAGAAATATTGTCTTGTATTTATTTAGGTACTAATCATGCCTTCACAATACCAAAAGGATCATCAACTCACCAAACAATATATGCCTAACCTATCCGACTTTTGTCACTCAACTCACCTTGCCCATACTTTTTCCTCTCTTCAATCTCGTTGCTTTCATGAGGGTAGAGTTGTCCAAAAAGATATCAAGGATTATGTCTACATCAAGTCCATGTTTGAAAACATTGGATTTGATTGTTTGTTGAACATTAAGGAAGACATCTATCCTCGATTCCTATTGGAGTTCTTTAGCACATACTCCATCATTGAAAACAATGATGGAATATTTGTTAGGTTCATCTTGAAAGATCAACTCATTCAATACTCTCTCGAAGTGTTTGGTCAAATTCTTGATGTCCCATTTGTAGGCACTTGTCGCTTCACGGATAAATGGAAGCTTAGTGCTCTCCTTGAATCCTACAATTGTCCTCCAAATGATCATGAGGAAATTGATCTTGACTTCATTGTCGACATTGTCTCCAAAAAGCGTAATCGACCCGTTAAGAGAAACCTTCATAGTAAGGTACGTTCGGTGAAACGTCATGAGGTTCTCTTGAGCGACCTTAATGATAATATGGTTCAATGGACCAATATCCTTAGGGAAAATGTGTTTTGTCTTGGTGGAAACCGGGATCATGTTCCGGCGTGTTTAGTGCATATGTTATATTGCATCTTTACCAACACCAATTACAATTTGGCATATTTTATCGCTCAACGGATCAATTATGTTATTCACAAGCCTAAAACAAACCTCCCTTACGCAATGCTTCTCACTCGCCTTTTTAAAAGGGTTGGCCGTGATTTTCCAAATCTTGATCTTTCTCAGTTTCAACCGGTCAAACGGGTTATGCTACCTATTCAAGAGGTATATAAGAGAAAGACAAGATCTGATTGTAAATTCGACCAACAAGAGTTCAATGATAAGGACATGGACATGCCAACAAGTGATGGTGATGGCATTGGCACAAGTGCTCCCATTGACTCTTCGAGTTCTTCTCACCACTCCACAAACTCATTCGTGGATGGTTTAGATGACATTGCTTCCCCTCCCCACCATTCCTCTAGTGAAGTTCCTAATAATCTCAATTTAGAGGAACTTTACAATCAAAATCTTCGAACCCGAGGTGATTTGCATGAACACCGGATTGAGTCAAGAAAGGGAATCAAGTATTTGGGAAAAATGATCAAGGATTTAGGCAAGAAAAGGAGGTGAAGACTTTGAGTTGTGTCAAAGTTTGGTTATCATTTGCAGCTTAAACATTTGCTTATTAACACTTTGGTTTAGTTGTTTATTAACTTATGTTACATGTTTGGATTATTATTTATTTTGATCCTAAATGTTGCTTATGTAATGATGTTTGTGATTTACATAGCTTTGTGCATCTTTGTGATAGTTAGCTTATTAGATTATGATCTGTAGTTAACTTTGGCTTGTAAATCTTTTGATAAAAATCTGGGTTTACCAAAATTTGAGATGGAAATTTTTGAAAGACCTCTGGTCGCGGTTCCATATCGACCCGCGGATCCTTATCGATAAGGTACCGCCGGTCCTAGATAAGGAACCGCCGGTCACTGTGCACGACAACATCTTTTGCTTTACACTGTTTTCTTAAATCTGTGTAAACCTTGCATGATTTTCAGTAATAAACTGCACATTTCCTAAACTAGCTTACCTAAATTCATTATTCACCTAAAATGATTTTAACCCATTACTAGTTTGGATCATCCCCTCACCCATTTAAACCCACCTTGTTTGCCATGTTCTTCACACATCAAAAATACTTCCCTAAACCTTAAACCACCCTTGTCAACCATGGTGTGTACCAAAACCTCAAACACTTCCAAGACCTCCACCCCAAGGAAAACACTCAAAATAAGGATTAAGGTAGCCAAGCCTAACTCCTCACCTTTCCACACACCTAAGAATGAGATGGTTCCTATCCTCATTTCTTCATCACCTTCCCCACCTCTTGCATCATGCAAGACATCATCCACCCATGGTACTAACCACTCCATTGGTTCTACCTCCTCTTCATTCAACTCAAGAATGAATGAGCTCTCTTCACCCTTCACTCCAAGTGCACCCTTGGATGTGACCACACAACCCCAACCAATCCAAAGAATTCCTTTTGTGAATGACTTTGATGACACTTTGGTGACTTCACCATTTACCCCTCATAACTCACCCATTTCACCAACCTTGGAGAATTTACCTCCACACTCACCCATTTCCCCTTTAGGGAACATGCCTCCACTCTCACCCACATCACCCTTGGAGAACTTGCCTCCTCCACCTCCACCCAACTCAAACATTCCAATTTTAGGTGTTCCACTTTCCCTCCTTTTGGGTGATCCATACTATGGGTTTCAACAAACACATGGTCCTAGTTGTCCATGTTGTCTTTACAACCGCTACATCATCCATAACCTTAGGATGGATATGTATGGACTACATAGGAGGTTGCAAGAGTTCTTGCTTGCCTTGTTCTCCATGCCTCCTCCTAGGAGATGAATGATGGAGTTTTCTTAATAAGAGTTTTCAACAAAACCAAGCCAAAGAAAACCACTTATCTAGATCTAATGTTAAGCTAGCTATGTATTAGTTAGTTTATTTGTCATTGTACTTGCTTCTTTCGTGAATGTTTCATGTTGTTGATCTATGGATTTAGCTTTGTGTGTTTCTATCCTTTTGTGCACACTAATCAACTTTAATTTGAAATTAAAATTGAACCTAAATCTATCACAACCTCTAAAAACTTGACTAAAATTGGTTCAAAATGATATCTAAATTATTTTGTCACCCTTTGTCAAGACATTCTTTGTGAATGTGTTGCTTTATGCAACCCTAGCATAATTTGGTGCTAATAGAGGTGAAATTCCAAGATTTGCAACTTTTTGAAAAAGTCTTAGTTTTTCCCAAAAACCTGGAAAAACATGGTTTCATGTCCACTGGACGCGGCTCAATAAAGTCGCGCGGTTCCTTATGTGCTAAGGAACCGTCGATCCCTTTAAGGTACCGCGGGCAGAAATCTGTCTTTGACGAAATTTTGGTCAAAACTTTAAAAACCCTATACCCTGTCAAGATTCCTTGTTTACTCAAATTGACTAAACATTCCTTGATACTTCACATTTTGTATTCAAATTCTTACCTTGATTACATTTTACTTATACCCCAACCTTGAGATTTTATTCTCACACCTTCCCAACTTTGAGAATTCACTCTCACACAACCTTGAGATTTCATTCTCACACCTTCCCAACCTTGAGAATTCATTCTCACATAACCTTGAGATTTCATTCTCACACTCTCACAATGCCTAACTCCTACATTCCTAACCTTGACATTTCTTTGTCACAACCCTACTCACCCAAAGCTTCCTCATCCAAGCTTTCAAAGAAACCGAAAATCTCAGTTTGACCTATTTGGGTTAAGAAGAATGAACCATCTTCGTCCAAACCACCCAAAAACCCTACCCTTCTCTCCAATCAAGTATTGGAGTGAGACTTATACCATAAACCCCATCACCGGAGCAAAAGAAAATATTCCCCCACCACCACAATCCTTCAATACCCCTCAACTCAATGACCTTTCAACCTTCCCAAACCTCACAAGGCATTGTGAAAACATTCCCAAACCCATTACCCCACCACCACCAAACCCTAAGTTTGATGCCATACCCCCATCAAACGATTTTGTGTTGCATCATCGATCCTCGTGTGCTTGTTGTCGATTTCAACAAATTGAACTTGCTCATGTGTATGAGAAGTTAAATTTTATTGAATTCCTCCTCACTCGACCTCTTATTCAAGTTTTCGTTCCGGTGGACAAAACTTTGAATGATGCATCGTCGTCTTTTTAGTCTTTTATTTTTTTTAAACAATCTTGGAAAATATCACTATTAGACTAGCTTATGCTTAGTGGTTTATTTTCCATATTTATTGCTTTTAGATACTCATATTGTGTGTATGACTATCTTCTTTGTTGTGTCTTTTTCTTTTATGTAACCTTTGTGTTGTTTGTGTGTTATTTCATTAGTTCTATTTTGAGTTGATCATGGTTAATTTTTACAATTGCTTATGGGTGATTCCATCAATTCTAAACTTTAACCCATTGACAAGCTTATCATCTTCATCGGATTGAAGCTTGATTTTGTCAATTACCTCTTTGGACATACTTAGAAAAATACTTGCTTCTAATTTGAGATTTCTTCTCTCTCTCCCTCTCAAGTTACTTAGTAGGTAGTGATCATATATACATTGGTGTTTCTTTCCTTTCTACTAACCTTTGTGTAGCATGTCACCTTAGCTCACAAACTTGGTGCCCCAAGCAAGGGGGAGCAACCACCAAGGGGGAGCTACTAGCAAAGTTCGATGTTCTTCAAAGACTTGTGCTAACCTTTTTGCTACGACAAAGGGGGAGAAATGATAGTGATAAACTAGTTAATAATTCCATATTTTGTGTTTCTACGTAAATGAGTTTATCGTTTGTCGTAATCAAAAAGAGGGAGATTGTTAATGCAAGTGATGCCTAAAAACATTATTAGTGTTAACTAATCTTTCTTAGTTTTGATCACAACAAACCATACAACACATTTAGTGTAAAACACAAAATGAATTATTTAACTAACACTATCATCAAGGTAATAATCATATCACTAACCTTTCTTAATCATACTTAGTGATCATCAAAATGATTATCCTTAAAACTCACTTTTGTTAATATGACAAAAGACTTTTTAATAAAGTTTCTTTTTTAGAAAATGTTTTATTAAAATGGAAAATGAAAATTTGAAAATAGCATATTCCAAATGCTGTTAGAATATCCTTTGAAGGTTTCAAATACCTCAGATATTCCCATCCCACTAAAAGACAAAAAACAGAGCGTAGTCTAGTGGCGGTACCTTAAGTACCTACGCGGTTCCTTAGCGATATGGAACCGCGGGGTGAGATAAGGTACTGCGCACAGCTAGCCGTTATAGATCCATTATACTTTGTCTCCTTTAAATAGTGGGTCAAGTCTCATTTTCCAGTAAGCCTCTTGGACGTTTTTCTCAGCCCTCTTTCTATTTTCTATAGCATAATCATTAGTAAATGATCACTTAAATTGTTAAGGATGTTTACATATGATTATCCTCTTGATCCCCTCCTTTACCTTGTCCAATGAGAAGATCACTCACTCACTAGTGTTGTGATAAAGATGAATCTATGAGCTAGTCATATTCATCATGATACCCTTTTTATTTTAGGTCAATCCAATGTATTTATGAATACTTGGACTAGTTGTGTTCATCCAAGTTATTTGTGGATACTTGGATTTGTTGTGTACATCCATTGCATATGTGTTTGCTTGGATTTGTGTTGTGTAAATCCAAGATACATGTGTGTACTTGGATAAGTCTAGTTGAGTTGTAATAGATTTGATTAGGAGTTCTCAATAAACTATAAAGTGATGTGGTTGTGTCTTGTGAGTTCTCACTAAACTTAAAAGTGATTACTAGTTGTGTTGTGTGAAGTTCTCACTTAGCTTCAACGTGAAGAGTCGTGAAGATTGGTTCTAGCTTTCGATTAGAACTCGACATCTAGCCTTGTGTCGTAAAATGGTGAAGTAGGCAACGTCGTGAAGATTGGTTCTACCTTAAGATTAGAACCCGACATCTAGCCTTGTGTCGTTAAATTGTGAAGTAGGCAACGTTGTGTAGATTGGTCCTAGCTAAAGATTAGGTCTCGACATTTAGCTTACTGTCGGAAAATAATGTAAGCAACGATGTAAGGTTTTCTCCGCCGAGAAGGGAGCTTGTGGATATAGTGGAAATCTTGAGTAGGTGTACTCGAGGAGTGGAGTAGAAACGAGGAGAGAGCCTCGTTGTCGAACCACTATAAATCTTGGTGTCTTCCCACTAGGTTGTCTCCTTCCTTACTCTTTACTTATTTCATTATCATTACACTTACCTATTATCTTTGCTAGTGCATTTGAATTGAACCTAATCATTATGCAACTTAGCCTCAAGTAAAAGATAGTTTTGATACAAACCAAATTGAAAGTAATTTTAATTTGGTCACCAATCGAAGAGAAACTATTCAAACCCCCCCCCCCCTTCTAGTTTCTACAATAACATTACGGCTTTGCCGAGTGCTCAACATCCATTGTCTTTGGGGGAAGACAATGTGCTTACTTTATCCACCCCACCTCCCGTGGATCTTGATTTCACATACCTTTCGTATGTTGAAATAACCTTTCTCCCATTCAAGACTTATCCCCCCGCCTCTCCTTTGTTGATGTCCACCGGGAACGAGGACAAGGTCTTTGATCCTGGTATTACATTCGAGGCTTCCCCATGGACCATTTAATTCGGGGACGAGTCAGGCTCGTGACTCGGTTAATATAAACAAGCGCTTTTTAGGAGGCAACCCAATTATCTATCTATCTTTACCATAAGTGTAGGGGGAGCCCCGTTGGTGTTTCTTTTCTTCTTTCTTATCATGTGCAGGGATTCGAGCTTCAAAGACACACTCTTGATGACTTTTGACGACCAGTGATTCCGAGTTTTCCGTCTTCCTGGTTCTATCCTAAACTCTTTTCGATTCACTATTATATATTTCTTAATATTAAAATAGGAATCTCGTTTGTTGTCTCTTTCTTAGCGAGATTTAAACAAAGTGCACAATGTCCTAAGTGTAGGGGAGTTTACTCCCACATGCTTAAACATTGAGGACAATGTTTATATTAAGTGTAGGGGGACTTTTATCGAAGTTAAGTGGTCTATTCCTTAAATGTGTCCTCATTTTAACCGGAAAATCAATTTTTCGACATTTTTCAAAATTTTTGATCTATTTTGGCCTATTAGTTTTTCCCTTTGTATAGTTATTTTCTTTCTTTGCTAGAATAAATTTTTAATAAAGTGGTTTTAATTTTCAAACGTTGTGAATCTTTTGACTCAACCCGAGTTTACTTATCTAAGTTTACTCTAGCTAGTATCCTTAACATGTTTAAGTCAAGTTTTGCTAGGCTTTTATATAGGGAGCTATAAAACGCGAAAGCCTTAACTCTCACGGGTTAAGAACAAGAACTTTTCGCAAGTTCCTATAATTGATCCTAGAGAGTTGTTTATCAAGGGAACTTTAATATACGAATTCTAAAACTTGAAAAAGTCTAAGAGTTTGCAAGATCCTATAGACGACTCGAAAACCCAAAACTTTGATTTAATAGGCTAAGCATCCACGAGTCTCATTCCTTGAGATTTTAAATTGTGGAGAACGAGAGATGATAGAGTCAATTATAAGTTTGGTATTCTTTCGTGAATTTATGTGAGTTAATTATGAGCCTATTCTCCCATCGCTTGCTAATAAATTTATCTGCAATAAATAAGGTTGTACGATTTGAAAAGTTACTTAGCTTCTAGCCCAAGATCGTTTAAAAGTTGCTCGGTATGGATTAGAGTTCATAGCCAAGGCATTACTTATTGAAGCGGGATGCGAAGATTGGCGAGTCCAAAAAGGCCGTAACAAGGCATGAGGGCTATATTTTGTTGCTAAAGATCCAAAGTGATGTGAAGAATCATTTATCAAAGATCAATATGAAGGATCGAGACACACGACGAAAAGCAAATACTCCCCAAAAGATCATGGAGAAGTCTATCCAAAAAGGCCCTAACAAGGTATGAGGATAAATAGATCCAAGTCCAAAAAGGAGGCGGATCGTTGTATATCAAAGTCCAAAATAAAGATTGGAGAAAAATGAAGAAGTCGTGGTCCAAATATGAAGAATCTCTCAAAACTTCAAGTGAAGAAATTCCTATTATGAAGAGAAGGCCATTATTTCATGAACGTCTCTCAAGATTTGAAGTATGAAGTCGCTACCAAATATCGGTCCGAGAAAGGTCTCAAATCGCGAAGCGAGTTATGCCAAGATATGAACTTTATGAGGTCCCGAGAAGCAGTTTTAAAAGATTTTGTCCTTTAGCTAACTATTAATTAAATCGTCCCACTTTATTTTCAGCCTTAATAACTATCGAAATAAGTCAACGATGCATCCTCGTGATCATTCAAGGAAACAATAAAATATAAGAGATACACCTAGGAATAAGGGAGTCTAAGTGAATAATTGGCCCACATGAGTTCGTGTTAGTTTGCTAACTTATAATAACAATGATCTCGTTTTTAAGCTTGGTTTGGAGAAAGTGAAAACTTGAGGATGATGATCATTCATAACATTTCCAAAACCCTAAGGTATGTTTTTGATTTCTTTACTTTGAATGTTTATAATTTTTTATCTCTTTAATTAAGGCCAATATGGATTGATTGTGATGAAAAGTGTAAACGTGCTTTGTAACTAATGCATTGCATAAGGACATTGCAATCGTCAAGTGTAGGGGATTTGATAGGTGTGTAAACACTCATCCTTTTTACCACTTAATTATAATAATAACCGAGCCAAAACGTGTATTTCATGTCAATTATGTCGGAATTATGCGTGGTATGTGTTTTTGTTGTGATTTAGGACGAAAAGGTAAAAAGTGGAGAAAACACGGGCATTCACGGGCTTTTATCGAAGAAAAAGACGAAAGACGAAGTCAAGAAATCAAAAGTGCAAAAAGAACGGAAGTCCAAGACCAATTCTGAAGATTTATCGAAGAAAAAGTCAAAAGACGGAAGTTTACTAAAAGACGAAGAACTCAAGTCTAATTTATTGAAGAATTACAAGACGAGTATGAAGAAATCCCGAGACAAAAGTCGAAGACTTAAGAAGATTAAGGACTAAACAAGTAATTAAAAAAAGAAGAAAGAGGGGAGGAAGCTTCCTTCCACTAATCCTCCTCCTCTCCTATATATAGATGATTAGTGTACATTTTTATTGTTGTTGGCTAGTTTGACAAACTATGCTCTTCCACCATTTTAATTAATTGCTTCTTAATTACATGTCATTTTCTTTAATTGTCTTGCACCTTTAAATTCCTTTAAATTCAAGTAAGTTTACTTGTAATTGTTGTTAATCTTTACTTTCATTGTTAATCTCTCATCTACCTTTCTTGTTTGGATTTAATCTTTGTGTTTGTGTTCTTGAGTTTCATAGTTTTGATCAAGTGGGTTTTGATTGATTTGGTTATATTTGTTAGTTTTGTTGATTTGTTTTGATTGGTATTGATTAGTTGTTCATTTGTGGTTAGTTTGATTTAATCTTTTGGTTTATCTTGATTAGTTTTGGTTAAATTCGTGTTCTATTTCATCCCCTGTTCTTCGCTACTGTTTATAGTTGCCCAGATTCCGAATCAGTTCATTTTATTCCGAACCAACCTTTTCTTCCTTTTGTTTCGAATGAAGGGATTTTAAGTAAATATTCCGAATCAGCATGTGTTGTTTAATTATTCCGAATGAAAGGTTTTAACTTAACTATTCCGCATCAGTCTTTTTTTATTCCGAATGAGCATTTCTTTTTTATTATTCCGAGCCAAACATTCTCCCTCATTTATTCCGAATCAGTGTATACATCCAGAATACTCAATTTTCCGGATGAAGGCAATGTTCCGAATCAGTGTTTTAATATAACATTCTGGATGAAGCCTGACATTCCGAGTGAGTACTTATTCAGGATGAGCAACGTATTCCGAATGAACATTTATTCCGGATGAACCCTTTATTCCGGATGAGCTATTATTTCGGATAAAGGGAAATATTCCGGATAAACATTTATTCCGAATAAGCTGTTATTCCGGATGAAAGAACTTATTCCGGGTGAATCATATTATTCCGGATGAAGGATTTGTTTCGAATGAACAGTTTTTCTTATTTTTTGTAATTTCAGTTTTAGTTTATTTTAAGTTTTTGTTTTTAAGATTTAATCGCACTTTTAATTTACTTGCATTTAATTTTAGTTTGCCTTTTTATTTCTTGTCACGTTTTTAATTTCTCGTCATTAATTTCCCGTCAAGTTTTTATCTTTCAGTATTTCTTTTTACCGTCTTTACTTTATTTTTAATCGTTTCAAGTCTTTATTTTTAATTAGTTTACGACACCCAACCATTCTATTTCTTTTCCACCAAGAACAACTGAGTCGCACTTTGAACCGGAAATCAATTCGAGAAGATACCGAGAAACGAACTTTTCAATCTAGCAAAATCCAGTTATTATGCTGCTATGGAGTTCATTGACTTTATGCATCTATTGTCCTAAATTTTTAAATTTTTTGAGTTGACACATGATTTTTTAGGTTTTCTGTTTGTTTGACATAGGGTTATATAATAGTGATCCCAAAAAATCCATAGTAATATTGTAAACACAGTCATATTGATTCTACATAAAATGTAGTAGCAATGATGATATTGATGAAATATATGGGCTTTAGATCATTATGTGTAGTTAGGAAAATGATCAGCTCAATACTCACCACCCCAAGCAAATTGATGTCCGGATGTCGTATAACTAACTAATAAAAAATATTGTTTCTGCGTTTCTGAAAACAATAACTATGATTTCTACAATAGTCACAACATCAGCATTTTATTTTGCGATCTGTGTTAAGAGAAAAAGCTCTCATTTTTTTAGTAACAAATCTTAAAAAGAGATGAAGCTCACTCATCTACACTCACTTAGAATGCCAATCTTTCAGGTAGATCATTTGAATTTTCAATTGACAAAATGACCAAAACTTGAGGGTAACGGGTAATTCTTTGTATGGGCTGGAACGTGCGTTTGATTCTCGAAACACTTTCTCCTCAACCTTTGTGTAAGGTCTCATAAATGAGTGTCGCCTGTAATTATTACCTTACCACACTAATAACTTACTGAACTAACAGAAAATGAGTCTCAAAAAGAAATTATGGTCGTGTTTTCGTCTGTTTTGCCATTTCATTTGACTGTCTAAAGCTAAATGTGTAGCGTGTACATGAAAATCTAGATCGCCGTTTAGAGTAACTAAAGCTAAATGTGTGTGCATATATGTGTATGCTACCATTTTGGAGCAACCGAGCAACTAAGCAATTCCAAATATAAGTACTTCAGCAGCTCAGAACCTGCGTATTTTAATAAACATAGTGTGTGTAGTAATTGTCGAGAAGGCAAATTTGTCATAAGTTACACAGAATAATAATTTTTTTAAAAACAACAATTAACTTCAGGATTGTAATGCATTTCAGGCTCTTATTGAATATTCGGGGATCCGTGCCCCTCTAGCTTGCTGGACACCATATGGAAACTGCCTAGCACAGGTATAACTCTTTTGAAGATTGATGACATATGTTATAAATAAGTAAATATGATTAGGATGCCCATCTGTTCTTACAACTCTTTGTATAGCAACATTTTTAGTATCAGGGTTGTCGTGTTTAAGGATGGAAACCTGTGATGAATTTTGGCTATGGGATTAGCTATATATATGTTTTTAGGACGTTGTTCGGAAGGTAGATACTTTGTGGTCAAATTGATTGCAAAAACCAGAAACAAGAATTTGTATCGTGTCGCTCAGTTCTTGGGATGATTTTTTTGTGATGCTTTTATGAATTTTTTTTTGAGTTTTGGCTGTGGGCGCTAAATAGAGAGCAGACTTTGCAAATTTAAGAAACCTTTTGAGATAGTGTATGACAACTCAGCAAGTGTGAGTATATTTTGTTTCAGGTACGGTAGTAGTGTTTGGATATTCAAGTGGTTAGGAGTTAGACCAGATATTGTTCTAAACTGTGTTAACATACGACTGTCTACTGGATCAAGGTTTTGTAAATAGATTCTTTGTATATGCATGAAGATAACAGGTGAACTATTAATGTTTTGCTTACACATATCTGCAAGTACGAAGGTCGTATGTGCATATGACGATAAGATCTGAAACTTTGTTTAAATCTGATATAGGAAACAACGATGAATGGAAACTTATACGTTCAGGTGGTTTGGCTATTGTAGATGTGAGGAATTGGAGAAGATCTAGAAAAAAATTATTTAAATGGAACCCGTGAATTCAATTGCTAAGAATGAACTTCCCCTGACCTTTTAGCTCCTTAAAAAGTTGATGTTTCATAGAAGAATGGTTAGATAACTTGGTGAGAAGCAATCCTTAATTTCGCATAAGATTTAGCATGTATCAATTCACTATTAGAGTAAAATAAAATTTCTGAGAATGTTTGTTTCTATGCATTGTGTTGCAGCAGCTTGATCTGGGTTTTGGATACTTGATTCCAACAATGGAGAACATCCCACCAGGCAATGGTTGTGTAAGCATCTGGCAGTGGTTGTGCAAGTGTGTGGAAAATGTTGATGCATCTACACAATTAGTATCTCTCATCAAAGATAAAAGATCAGTTTGAAATTGTTGTGACTCAGGTCAGTTTGAAATTGTTATCCACATGTTATTTATTGCCATCATGTATACATGACATCTTTGTACTTTTTCCATCCTTAGCAAACTATATACAATGTTAACATTGACATATTGCTCCCGCGGCAACGCGCGGGCATCAAATCCTTGTTTAACTAAGAGATGACTTAATGCAGACAATTTCAGTTTTATTACTTAATATTTTAGTCATTTGATTTTATTAAATCACAAACAAACAATTTTTCTATAACTTTATAAATTTAGTTTTTTTCATATTAAGTCAATTAAATTATTATCAAACACCACCTAAGTTTAAGTAATACATACTCGCTCTGTCCCATTTATTTTGTCCACGTTTCCTTTTTGGGATGTCCCATTGTCCAATACTAAAAATAAATAGGAAAGTTTGATCATATTTACTATATTACCTTTGTTTAAAATTATAATTACAAAATTTAAATAAGACTTAAGTAATTAGTTAAGTGTAAAACTGTCATTCTATCAAAAAGTAAAAAAGAGAAAGTTGTAATAAAAGAATGTCCAATGCATTAATTTTGTTAATAACTTTATGTATTTATGACATTTAATGATAATCATGTTAAATAGCTAAAAAATTTGCAAACCACTTGAAGTATAAGCTTTACAAAAGTTGATGATACCATGCAAAAACCACAATAAAAAAAGGTTTTAAAAATGATAAAAAGTATTTGAGAAAGGTTATTTTGGATCTCTTGTATCCCTTGGATATAAGAGGACTAATTCTCACCTTCCATCCAATATAGATCAAGGGTTAAGTTAATCCCTATTTTTATTAATTAAAAAAGCATAGGGGCATTTTGGTAATTTCACCCCTCCCACCTAACACCACCTCCCACTCCATCTATTACACACACATACACACATAGATCGAATTTGTTTCTTCTCTCTAAAAAATACACAACAAATACACATAATCAAATATGAATCGATCCATAAATCGAATCCTAACATGGATCCAAACACAGATCTAGCAACCACGGTAGAGGATCAAGCGTAGATGCGGTGAGTGATGGAGCGGCGATGTAAGAAGAAGAAGATGCGGTGGATATTGAACAAAGGTGACAATGAATGACGGTTATTGCTTCGTATGTAACTCTTCTTCTTAATCTGTTTGAATTAGTTGTTAGGGTTTGGTTTTATCAGCCCGAATTTTTGGCTTATTTAGAAACACACAAGCTTATATAAGCTTGTATGACATAAAAAGCTTATATAAATCGAGCCGAAAGTTTGAGCTTTTGAAATATAAGCCGAAATGAGATATGCTCGTGAGCCGACAAACAAGCTTAGGCAAATACTCAAGAGTGTCTGTTTAAGCTTATTTAAGGGCTTATGAGCTTATATTATTTTGGATTATGTTTTATAAGCAGTTTAAGTGGTTTACACAAAATATCATATATGATACTCTTTGATGTTTGTTATAATTGTGCAGATTTAGACGTAATATAACTAGAAATTAGTTTGAGTAACATAAATATAGTGAAAGAGCATGGATAACCATTTATTGAAGCTGTGGGATACGCATTAGGCGAAGTTGAAGGCTTAACTTATGTTGTACAAATGTATCAAATATGATACCTCCATATCATATATGATATATGAAGGTATCATATATGATATTATATTATAAACTGATAATATGTTTGAAACAAAATGCAAGCAAGTCTGTGATATCCCGAGTATCATATATGATAAATCACTAAAACATCATGTGATAAACAACTAACCATATGTCATATATAAATGTAGTTAGTACATGAAATATCATATATGATGTATACTCATATCAAATATGATACATTATGTAAAAAATATAAATTACAAATATCATATATGATTAATCACTAAAACATACATAATTTAAAAAAAAACATAAATTACAAAATTTATTCAATAAGAACAATCAATTGTTTCTTCGTCCCTACATGATGTCATCCGCACCTCCACACACACACATGAAAGTCCTCTTGCTTTTGTCCAACCAGGCAATTGTAGCATCCATATCTGCTCGTTGTTGTGTTGGCATAGTCTGCATTTATAATAGAAAGAAAAGAACATATTAGACACCATGTTATTAGCAACTGATAATATATGATAGAGGCAAGTTTGAAGAGCTTAAAGAGATTTTGTGAAAATTAGTCAAAAAGTCTGATTTCATGTAGTATGTTAGATACATCATATATGATACCTCATATATCATATATGATAAATCTATTATATATCACATATCATATAACTATCATATATGATAAATGATGTATCACATATGATACATTAAACTTAATTCATCTTACATCAACTTAATTTTAAATACATAATTATGCAGCTTATTCACACTAACATAAGCTTATTCATAACTATCATAAACCCTTATAATTCGCGAAAATAAGTTGATAAGCTAGCTTATTTATAACTCCCCTCTCATTTATGAGTGTATTCACATAACTCTCATCTATTTCATACGCTTGTTCACACAACTCTCCTTTAATTCATACACTTATTCACATAGCTCTCATATCTTCTAATTCATAAGTTTATTAACTTCAATCAGCTTATTCACATAAATGAGCTTATTCACATAAATGAGCTTATTCACAACAATATAATCATTCACATAAATCAACTAATAAGCTAGCTTATAATTAAAAACAATAAATTCAGATAGTTCATTCAAAATAAACTAGCTAAAAGCTTATAAATTCGAATGAGGACAAATTAATAAGCTTATTCAAATTAAAATAAGTTAAAATAAGAATAGATATAATTAGTCTAACCTGGTGATGGATCAATTGATTCGTGATTCGTGATGACAGCTTCGTAACGCATTCGTGATGGTGGACTCTTGATAGGTTTATATGGATTCGTGATGATGGATTTGTAGAAAGATAAAGTATATTGGAGGTAGAGAGAGAAATAGAGAGAAGTGTGTGTGTTTTTATGAGAAAAAAAGTTGAAAAAAGCCTTACATAATAGATAGTGAAATGATAGATACTGCATTGCAAATTGAGGATTTAATATTAACCATTAAATAAAAAAAAGAGATAGATGATAGAGATAAGTCTCTAATTTCAATTTGGTATTCAGTAAAGTTAAATCAAAGTCTTTTTATACATTTGACCAGCTCATGCTTTGAATGTAGTTTTTTAAGGGATAATTATCAAAAGAGTCATTCAATTTTGAGCAATTTGTGATTAAGTCTAAAAAATATGTTTTTTCTGATATGGTCTAGGGCAACAAAAATATAGAGCAACAATCATTCAGATTTTGACAAGTGTTCAAAGAAATAGGGCAATTATGACAGATTGCCTCAAGATATAGGGCAACAGAGGACACGTGGCGCATTCTGCACCCAGTTGCCCTATTGCCCTAAAAAATAAACCATTTCTAGAAAGAAAAAGTTTTAGGTATTTTTTGGGAAGATAATAATAAACAACGAACCTTTTTGGTAATTTTCCCTTTTTTTAATCTAATTTTTTATGAAAAATAATAATTTTGAGACGAAAAAGGTAAAATATTAATCTAGAAAAACGCAAAATAACTAACTAGTCATAAAATATTTGGAAATGGATTGAGGCAAATAGTTGCCACATATAGTGAACATATTCAACGAGGTTCATAAAGACCGACATCTTAACTCATCATCATCACTATCATTATCATTAGTCATAATAATTAGTACTGTACTATTTGGCGCTTATTTCACCAACCCTCCAATCAACCAACTCATTCTTCACTTTTACTCCATATATCAACACTAAAAACCAGATCCAACAAACAACCTTAAAAAAACATCTTTTTTTTGTTCTTCCAATATGGGTGTTTTGTCTTCTTGGCCTTCTGATTCTGAAGTAAGTTCTATGATCAAGATTTATTTTGTATTAGTATTAATGTCATTTAATTCACTAATGTTGGTCACTTTTTTAATGTTACTTAAAGTCAATGCTATATTTAATGCATGGAATTTTAAGTATGTGGATTAATGGGGTGTTTGGGATTGCTTATTTGAAAATGCAATGAGATAAGCTTTTTGTAATAGGCCTAAGTATCCCGCAATGCATTTAAGTTACCATTTTTTTTGTTGTGTGTAGCCTTATATTTTGCTCATGTAAAATGACAATTTTACCCCTCTTTGACTCGCCGTAGATAGAGTTCTTACCGTTAATAAGGGTAAAATGGTCGTAGGCTACGCAGAAAAGGAGGATTTCGAAAGTTTTGTGTTCTAATAGGAAAAAAAAATGACAAAGTGGAACTAGAAAAAAATGGTAAGTTGGATGCATTCCCGCGTAATTAACCCTTTTGTATCAAGAAATCCCAGACGCACCCTTAATTGTATTTGAGTGTTGGCAAAAAAGACTAGTTATGGTTATGGTTTTAGTGTTGTTTCGGGTAAATGGCTATATTTAGAGAGGCAGATATAAATTTGTAGTAAGGAAATTAATAATTGAGGAAATGTAGAATTATGTTACTATACCCAACTGCGACCATATGATCAGGGACGGAACCAGGGTGGGTCCCGGTACGCCCATGAATTTTGTGGCGCATTGTTAATTATTTTTCGTAAATGCACCTGGTCAGATTGTCAGATTGTCTCTGCATATGATACTAATCATTACTTATTTACTCACAGTAATCGCCTTGTAAATACATATCAAACACCCTCTTAAACTTTGGAAGTGAAACTATTTGTTTTGAATATTGGAAGTTGATATTGATCTTGTTGGATAATTTGTCCATGATGTATCTGCAGTTGGATGTAATCAGGAAAAGCGTTGCTGAAATGGCTGGGGTGGATGTTAATTTGGTCAAAATTGTTGTTTCGCCATACAGGATTTGTCCTTTGGGAGCTCATATCGATCATCAGGTTGCTAAATGATTCTATGTACCATTTTGTCACATGCTTCTCGAGTGTTGTGAGTATAGGTGGAAAGTATGACCTGTTTACTTTTATATGGGTTGATGCGTAGTGTTTTGTCTCAAACTGGTCAAATAAAGAAAAGACATCCTGACGGGAACGGTTTAAATGGGTTGCAAGTTGTTTATAATATATTTCCGATAAAAACAACCTTCTGAGTCATTTATACAGCTCATTTGACACATCCTAACATGATTCATTTCAACACGAACGTGTTTTGACCCGTTACAAACCTGTTTGACCTGCCCATCTTTCTACTTCCAGTTTTGTGTTTTTAGATCCCCTAATTTAGCCCTTCTGTTTGTTGAGAGGCTCATCATTTTGTTTCTTTTAATTCCAGGGTGGAACGGTTTCCGCAATGACAATTAATAAGGGTATATTACTTGGGTTTGTGCCTTCTGGTGATTCTCAGGTATGATAGGGAACGACTTATGAAGTGTGGGATGTATGAAAAGTTTTGGTGCCACAATTTAGCATGTTTCTTTTAAGATTTTGATTCTTTTTGCACTTTATGTTAAATGGATCTATATACACAGGTTCTACTAAGGTCTGGACAATTTAGTGGCGAGGTTCGTTTCAGGTAAATAGCTTTCTTGTATTCATATCTATTTCAGTATCATTTTTACTACCAAGTTTATGATACGTTCTTTATTGTTCAAGCTTGAATGTACATTTTGAAAGTGATTAGTCAATGGTAATTAGGATTAGATAATTGGTTGTAATCAAGCAGGCTGTAAAAATAGTGTTTGGATTTGAATCTACCATCTGAAGCTGTAATAATCGGATAAGATGACCAAATAGGAGAGCTTTGTAAACATTTGGAAGACGGTTTCTGAAATTTAAATTAAGTTCCTCAAATTAGATTATGTTAATGTTACGATTGAGTAATCTGTCTTTCCGCAACTGGTATCACACTCACCCCAAAATTGTTTATTACGACTTTAAATGCCAGTAAACCTATTATCATTCCAATACACAAATCCAAGCACCTGCCAGGCTATATAGATGCGAATGCAACACACTCTTATTTTTTTTTCTTTATCTGTTTAATGTACATAATGATTGTAAAAATTGTCTGTGTGAATCTAAGTCGCGAAATTTGACCACAGAGTTGACCAAATACAGCTTCCAAAGCATATGCAAGAAAGCCATCCATCCGATACAGAGGAATGTAAGTGGGGAAGTTATGCTAAAGGAGCATTGTATGCACTACAACGTGGAGGAAACCATATAAAACAGGTTAAAGGTTATCTAGATTCCATTACGTTAAATCGATGTAAAATGAATAACGAGTGGCTGGTCAAACAAGTCTGGGTTGAAATGGGTCGTTCTTAGTACTGATCAAAACTGGTCAGGTTGGATTGACCCACAAACTCAGTTTTGTTCATTTTTTTAATGACAAATAATGCAGTAGTTATATGATTCCAAAAACGATGTTATTACAATTACAATCAAAAAACAATTTAAGAGGTTGTGTGTACTAGAAAAAAAGACTATTGGGTGTAGTTAACATGTTTAACCCTTTTGACTCGTTCCCCTTTTGTCCAGCTTTTTTATGTATTTTTACTCATATGACCCATTTGATATAAACACAAACCAATTGGACCCATTTATGAGTAAAAGTGTTGAAGTTACTGCTTTTAATTCTCATAGTATTAATACCTTGCTTACAAATTTGGTATCTCCCACTTCCCTCACTGGGTTCCTCTGTTAATCATGGGGTTGTTGGAATAAAACGCGAGTTTGAGACGCGCGGGTACAAGCTGCACTGCGTCTGTATTTAGCATACTGACGTCAACATTATATATTCGGCCGACCAGCATTGAAAGCTCTTTATTCAATGTTTTGCAGGGAATCACTGGATTCATTTGTGGTACAGAGGGTCTCGATAGTTCAGGTCTAAGCTCCTCTGCTGCTGTAAGTCCTATTTTAAAAAAACTGATGATACATTTGAGACGTGTGAGGTCACATACGTAATATGTGTTACCTACTTGTACTTATAGCTGCAAAGTTGTCAATTCGGGTTTTAACAGGTTGGAATTGCTTACCTATTGGCTCTTGAAAGTGCAAATAATCTCACTATGTCTCCTACGGAAAATATCGAGTATGATAGGTATGTTCCTCCCTATGATGGATAATTCTGAAGGTCCCTTTTCTATTTTTATAAATATATTTAGAATTGATTAACTTTTACTGCCCGAAAAACTCTTTCCTAACTTTGAACTTTCTTGTATTATGATTATATACAATTACTTTGGTTTTCATCTTCTCTTCTTTTAGGCAGGTAAAACTTTATGTTGGCTCCAGTTTATATAAACATAAGCTCTCACTAAATCATACTATTTTACTTGTAGGCTAATTGAGAATGAATATTTAGGTCTGAAAAATGGCATATTGGACCAGTCAGCTATATTACTTTCGAGCTATGGCTGTTTAACTTGTATGGATTGCAAGGTATGATTGTGACCAAATTTAATCACAACTCTTCAACATTATTAACCTCTTAAATAATACTCCCTCCGTCCTATAATTATAGTCCACTGTTGACTTTTGCGGTCTTTATTTTGCAGCAATGACCATAGCTATTATTTTTTGTGTTATATAAAACTTGATTATGAATGAGTTAAGTTTTAAATGTATTTCATTGGTATTGGTATAATTTTCTTCAAGTATCATATAACACAAAAAAGATATTTACGGTCAAAGTTGCAAGATAAAGACCACAAAAGTCAACAGTGGACTATAATAATTATGGGACCGACGGAGTACTAATATTTTTACGTACTAAAGTAGAGTTAGTCCTTCTCTGCGCCTTAAAAGAGGTTATCCGAATTTATATTATATGAATATGTACATTTTGATGTTTTTTGTGCCGTAATATAAAGTTGGTTACCGAAAAATTCAAAACCTCTATGCAAGTAGTGTTTCTTTATAAAAAAAAATTCTATCCATATTCCACAAAATTTATTTATTCACTGGTTTGTTCACTTTTTTTTTTTTTTTTTTTTTTTTTGTAATTTTAACTGAACCTTTTAAAGTCTGTGCAGACCAAAAAGCACAAGCTTATACACCCCCCTGAGCTTGAAATGGAGACAAAGGCTGAAACTAAAATTCCTTATAAGATTTTACTAGCGTTTTCGGGCCTTAAGCAGGCTTTGACAACAAACCCTGGTTATAACCGGAGAGTGACCGAGTGTCGTGAGGCTGCAAATATCCTTCTAAGGTAAGCTTCTCTACTTTTGATCATGCAACAAGTTAATTTTCACTGTTTAAAATATTGTCCTAGATCCATGGAGAAAAATATGCATAAGTTTTTATTATCATAAGAATGGTACAGATGTTAAAATTTTACGTAATAAAACAAAGTAAAGATCACTCAGAATTCCTGTTCAATAAGTAAACGACAAACTACTTCAAATTCTAACATTTATTGGCATAACTAGATAAATAGGTTAGTACAATCATTGGCTATTTATTTATTTGGCATTCCCATTAGACGGAGACTCATGTATAATCGTTTGGTTAGTGGTGATTTATTCTTGTTTGTGCTTTGTACAGGGCCGCAGGAAAAGAAGTTGAGCCTATCTTATCTAACGGTAAGAATTGTGGAATTAACTGTTACGTTTAATATTATTATCTTTATTCTTACACATACTATTTTGGAATTTTTTACAGTTAAACCAGAAGAATATGTGGCTCATAAGGTTCTATTTCAAGTCCTTAAAGAAAGATTCCGCAGCTATTACACTGAAACTCCCCTTGATTGATTGATTTATTTGCTAATGTTCTGCAGTCGAAATTAGAACCCGATCTTGCTAGAAGAGCCGAACACTACTTCTCTGAAAATATGCGGGTGATTAAAGGTTTTTAATTTATAGACTTATAATGTGGCTATGACTTTATTTCCTTGTTGAAGTTTCTACACATTATTTGTTTGATATGTACCGTTTATTCGTTTTATAAATATTATTATCCATCAACATAATGAAGTGGTCTTGTTTCTTTTTAGGACTAGAAGCATGGGGTTCTGGAAACTTTGTAGAGTTTGGAAAGCTTATCTCGGCCTCGGGTTTAAGTTCAATAAAAAACTATGAATGTGGTACGTCTTCTAAAGTTCCTTACATAAATAAGGACTTAATGGGTCAAATTGGGTAAATATTTCAACTTCGTAGCTTATCCAGGTCATGTTTGGGGAATGCTACGGGTTAATCGGTCCATTATGGGGTCATTCTAGCCACATGCCCCAAATGACCAGATCTAAGATCAAATTATTACTCGTATATTTTCTGATACAATAAAAATTATCCTCCATTAAAATCATGAATCACTTAGGGGACTAAAAACCTCTAATACTTTTAGTGTATGTTGAAATGGTGTTTTCAGGTTGTGAACCACTAATACAACTATACGAGATACTTTTAAAAGCACCTGGTGTCTATGGAGCGCGGTTCAGTGGTGCTGGATTCAGAGGATGCTGTGTAGCATTTGTGAATGCAGAGTATGCACATGAAGCTGCTTCATTTGTCAAGAATGAATACTTCAAACTTCAACCTGATCTCGCTAGCCATCTTAGCCAAGATACAGCCGTTGTGATATGTGACGCAGGAGACTGTGCCAGAGTCATCTGACCCTGATATAAAAATGAACTTCCGATAAACATGTAACAAAATTGTGTGATTTTGTTTATTCGATTCATTTGTATTAATTCATTATCACTAATAGTTCTGTTTCTATCATACATTAGCTTGCAGACTGCATACTTATTCGTAAAACCAATTACGAGGCTGTCATGTAATATCTTTTTGACAGATATATTAAACAATTCGCTACATGATGTAGACTCTAAGCGATGCTCGACTGTAGTGGGATCCTTCTTTTCAAGGAGTCAACATATGCATTCAGTATCGAAGTATTCGTACACATCCATTAGTGCTTAAAAGTTTAATCCAGCTAGTATATCACCTTCATTATGCTTTTCTAATCGAAGTTATGTCATCGATACAAAATTCAGGGCATAAAGTTATACCATGGGATTCGCACCGCAGAACATCTGCCAATGTCGTACGGCATCTGTAAAAAGATGTAAACATATAAAGTTCCGAAAGATGACTTGATAATGTACCCACTTCAGTTCTTTGTTGAAGAACTTTTGTTAATGATAATGTAGATCACTAGAGAACAAATATTCTCATTCAGATTCGAATAATTGCATATGTACCTTATATCACTTAACAAAGTACATGTTAACATTATTATGTGTCATTTTGTGTTTCTATTTCTACCATGTGGAAGAGTATAACTACAAGAAGCAAATACAGCCAACAATTTTCTTTTAGATTTTAGATTTACTAGTGTCGCGGTCGTCATATTAGTTAATGTTCAAACTTTGGTGTTATTTAGACTCTTAAATTTTACAGAATAAACTAATGTTGTTCTTGTTCAAAAGAAGAAAGTAATGTTGTTCGACTAAAAAATCTTCACTCTCTATTAATTATTTGAATATGATGTGTGGTTGCAACTGTTATATTAGGCCGAAGGGAGTGGAAGCAAACTCATTCATGGGTTGATAAAACTGGCGCGCGACTCTCATTCCTTCCACAAATAAGTAACGCGTGACTTACTCACACTGCTCAAAAACCATGAGCAAACTCACCAGCGGCACTTTGTTTTTTCTTTATATACTTATTATTTTTACTTAATTTTTATCTCAATATTTTCTTATAAAATCCCCTTTTTACTTCCTATTTTTTCACATCTTTTTCCTCAAACACCAAAACATCATCTTCTTTCTCAAACGCCAAAACATCATCTTCTTTTTAACATCTCTAAATAGCGCCGCCAATATGGACACCCGAGGAAGAAATATCGGTGTGTCGCGCTTGGTGCTTTGTTGTTGAACACGTCGTGCTAGGTAACACAAGAGATTCTCGTAGTTTTTGGGTTGAGATTTTGCAAATGATGGAGGGCCGTTTAGATGATCCAAGGAAACGAACGTGCGATAGCCTAAACGGGAAATAGAAGTCTCTAATGTTGGTCGTGCGTAGGTTTGTTGGATGTTACGAAAAGCAAATCGTACACGGGTAATTGGAGCAACTGGCGAGGATGTAATGCATAACGCCCTTCGTGACTATGAAGCTGAATATATGTGCCGGTTTAAGTATCTTCATTGGTGGGAGGTTTTGAAAACTCATCCGCGGTTTTTTCCTTTTTAAATTATTCGTGTATCTTTTTTTATTTATCCATGTGTTCTTTTTAATATCCTTGTAATGTTTTATTTACCCGTGTATTGTTTTCATTTACCCGCGTGTACCGTGTTTGAATAAAATGTATGAATTAAAGTTTTTATTTTGTGAATAAAAAATATTTAATATAAAAGTGGGGGTGATGCGTAGTGACTTGTAGTGAGTGTCATTACCTCCTGTAGTGAGTTTGAGTGAGTTGTGGTGAGTTTGTTTAAAAACTGATGTGGCGTTAACGTGGAGTGAGTGGGGTTTTGGTACCACTCCCTGTAGTCTTAGAGATGAGGGTGTGGTGGAGCAGAAGTGCTCACCGAGCTTAGGTGGCATGCTCGCCGGTTTTTGTCATTGCTTGCTGTTGGGAATCTAAGCTTGTAAGATTCCCAGATCATAGATTTAAACATAATTAAGCTGTTAGATAGTCCCTTGCCTGTGTCTAGGAGGCAGGCAAGTATCGCAAGACTTACAGAGATCCAAGTCTCTGTGAGCAACCTCAGAGAAGTCCATGTCAGAGACATTGTCAAGGAAGTCAAAGATTACTTGAAGACATACTCATTGGCTGTGATGGATAACAGCCAAGATGTATCAGGGACTCTGAGGGGTTGAGGGTTAACAGGGGTGGCAATACCCTGTTAACACTCAGCACACTTTGGACATGCCATTTGTGTGTTCGAGACTATGAAGAAAAAGGAAACTGTTTCGACAACTGTTTCCTTAAAGCATAATGGCAGACTACCAAGAATAGAAGAGCATCATGTGACTGATGTCTGAAAAGTGAAAGTCTTGTGTAGTCACCATCAAGTACTATTTAGGTCAACCTCGTATCACTATAAATAGGATGTGTATCCATGCATTAATGTTTAACACTTTGAGTATATTCATAACATTATTGCTTAGAACTTATAGAATCAAACAGCTGCGACTGTATTCATAAGTTAGGGTTTATAGTTGTTCAAAGTGTGCACAACACATTGTCATCAAACGGTGTTATCCATAACACTTGTAATTCTTTATTATACAATAATAAGATTACGTTTGAAAAGTAATACCTTGTGTTGATTAGTTAAGTTTAGGGTTTCTAGCATTGATTAGGGACTTTCAATTGGTATTTTGCGGTGTTTGATATTAAAACCTCCAAGAAACATCGTTCTCAGTTTTATAATCAAGATCCACCATGCCAGAAACTTCTAACCCACCACATTCACCTTCTACAACACCATCTTCACCAAGACTCAACCCTCCTGCCAATGACGATGATCTACCCCAACTTCTTGACTCAAGAGGTGGATCACATGTCACAAGTGTACCAGTCTTTGATGAAGAAGATTTTGCCAGTTGGAAGAGTTAATTTCTTGTGTATCTCGATGGACTTAAACCATTTCTTCTAGAAATTTTAGAAAATGGTCCTTATATTCCCATGGCGCTTACCTCTACTGAAGAAAACCCTCTTCCTAAACCTCTCAAACAATGGACTCCAGCTGATAGAAAATTGGCAAACCAAGATAAACGTCTCAAAAGCATCATCATATCCTGTCTTCCCAAACATATCATGAAATCTGTCATTCAGTGTCCCACAGCCAAGCAAATGTGGACAGACCTCATCCTTGG
The DNA here is from genome assembly GCA_025667525.1 of Glebionis coronaria. NCBI lineage: Eukaryota > Viridiplantae > Streptophyta > Magnoliopsida > Asterales > Asteraceae > Glebionis > Glebionis coronaria. The sequence goes on from CM046874.1 coordinate 652,263,897, forward strand.
CCATGAAGGACCCTCTGAAACAAGAGAGACAAAGATTCAGGCTCTCAGACTTCAGTTCAATGCCTTCAAGTCACTTGAAGGTGAAAAGGTTCAACAAACCTATACAAGGCTGAAGATTCTTCTCAATGACCTAGCAATGAATGACGTCACCATTGGTCAAGCTGAGATTAATGCCACATTTATCAACAGCCTTCCAAGAAAGTGGCTGAGTATGAATCAGACTCAGAGAGCTAATAACTCAATCAAGAATGACACCTTAGCTCAGCTTTATGGAAAGTATAATTATGAAGAAGGGCTGATAGATACTATTTACAAGTCAGAGACTGAAAGATTTTTAGTTCAAGGAGCATCTTCCAAAGCCTTGATCTCCACATCCTCATGACAGCGACTCTGATGTTGAAGAAGACACCCGCAGCAACCAAGAGTTCTTGACAGACCTTAATGCAGAGTTTCATGAAAGAGCCTTGCTAGCCAACCAAAGAAGATTCTTCAAAAGATCAGGGAGAATAGGATCAGCTAGTAAACAAACTGACAGGTCAAAAGAAACTTGCTTTGCCTGTGGAAAGCTTGGACACTTCCAAAAAGACTGTCCTTCCATCAAGACATCCTCACCCTCCTATCCATCATCTTCATCCAAACCTTACAAGTTCAAACAACACAACAACTCATCTCTCCAATCCAATTCATCAGACAATGAGAAGAAGGATTACAAAAACAAGTACAAGGCACTTAAAGCTGAGTTAGAACAAATGAATTTGAAGCTTGAAGCTCTGTCTAAGAAGAAGGGTGGTGATAAAAAGACTGAGAAAGGGTTGGTAGCTGAAGCTTATGATTGGAATGATGAGCCACTGACTTCAGATGAGGAAGATACTACAAGAGTCAGGGCTTTCATGGCTATAGCTGAGGATGAACCAGCTGTTGGAAAAGGTGATGCAAGATCAGGACAATGGGTTGACATCACGATGAAAAAGGTACACAGGCTTTTATCTATGTCTGATAGTGATGAACGCAAGCATGTCCTTGATTACACCATTTTTGATTTACACTTTGTTGAGGAACAAAGAAAGAACCTACTTGATAAGTTTCACTTTGTTAAAACTGAACCGCTAAATGCTAAATCTGAATGTGAAACTCTCAGACGGGTTAATTTAGAGAAAATATCCATGCAAAATGAAGTCACTAGGTTAACCTTGAAAAACATTGCCTTAAATGATCAAGTTTCTGAATTAAACAAGGTTATTGAAAAATGGCTGTGTGCTAGGTTCACAATAGATCAATTGCTTAATGATGAACTGCCTGCTGACATTAAAAGGGATATATCTGCTAAGAAAAATAAGCTGAGAATTCTCACCAAACCCAAAGACATTGTCTTCAAATCTACAGAGACTATTCATATGTCAGATACCACTTTGACTAATGACCCTGTCTCTGAAGATGTGGCTGAGTTACCACCTTTGCCCAAACTCTCTGGAGTTGAACCTAGCAGTTCCTCACGAGCTGCAAAGGGTGAACTTAGAACAGATATTGAGAAACCTCCAGCTAAAGTTTTTCATGTGCCTGCTAAACAACCTGGTAAACAAGTTGCTTTTAAGTCTGTCTCTACTAAAGCTGTGAATAAGGTTGACCCTACCACTGAATAACGCCTGTTGTCTCTAGTGAAAGAAGTAGAACTCTTGAAACAACACATTAAGCCTTCCGCTGAATGCTCTACTTCTCATGAACCTAAGTCCGTCCTAGGTGAACCCAAAGGGGAAAGGTTAATCAAACCTTATTGAAATATATGTAAAAACTCTCACCACATGACCTTAGATCATGATAGACATATGGCAGTTAAGAGAGCTCAGACACCCTCTAGGGATAGACCACAGGGTTCCAAAAGACAACAGGGAAACTACAGACCTTATCCTCCCTGTAAATTCTGTGGATTCACAAACCATCACTCAGACGAGCGTGGTGACTTCCCTGGGTGTGATATCTGTGGAAGTTTTACCCATGAAACAGTGAATTGTCCCTCCCAACGCCAAAAGTTCTACAGGAACACAAGAGTTGCTAATCAGCAATTCAGGGAACCCACTGGAAAGTGGGTTCACCATAGGAACTAACCTGTTTCTATGTATCTGTGCAGATATATCTCAAGGAATCGATATGGTATCTAGACAGTGGCTGTTCTAGACACATGACAGGGATTCAACAATACCTGCACAGATACTCAAAGGAGCCAGGTCCTAAAGTGGTGTTTGGTGATAACTCTTCAGGTGACACAGAAGGATATGGCTCAGTGAACTGCAATGGGATTACGTTTACCAGGGTTGCATATGTGAATGGTCTTAAACACAATCTTATTAGCATCAGCCAATTGTGTGATGCTGACTATAAGGTTTTGTTTACTAAGACTCAGGGAACCATATTCAACAAAAACAATGATGTTGTGCTTATTGCACCTAGAAGGAGAGATGTATATGTCATCAACATGGCTGTTTGCTCTGAAGACAGCTCAAATTGTTTTCTTGCTAAAGCCTCTGAAAGTGTCAATTGGCTATGGCACAAAAGACTGTCTCATCTCAACTTCAAGAACATCAACAAGATAGCCACACAAAACCTGGTTGCTGGTCTACCTTCAGTGATGTTTTCTAAAGACAAGACTTGTTCTGCCTGTGTCAAAGGAAAGCATCACAGGTCTTCATTCAAGACTAGGCAATCATTCTCTATTGACAAGTGCTTACATCTCCTTCACATGGATTTGTTTGGGCCTGTCAAACCTCAGACCATTAATCACAACAAATACACCTTGGTCATAGTTGATGAATTTTCAAGATACACATGGGTGTTCATCCTCAGAAGGAAAAGTGATGCAGCTGATAGCATCATGTCCTTCATCAGACAGGTTGAAAATATGAATGATGTTAGAGTCAAAGCTCTAAGAAGTGATAATGGTACTGAATTCAAGAATCATCAACTTAAATCTTTTTGTGATGAAAAAGGTATTTCACAGAACTTCTCTTCAGCTGGCACCCCTGAACAAAATGGTGTGGCTGAAAGAAGAAACAGGACTTTGATTGAAGCAGCCAGAACTATGTTGAATGGTGCAGCCTTACCAAAGAAATTTTGGGGAGAAGCTGTTCACACTGCCTGCTACACACAAAACAGATCAATCTTTGTCAAAAGACATGGTAAAACTTCCTATGAAGTTTTCAGAAAAAGATCTCCAGATGTCAGCTATTTTCATGTGTTTGGATGCCCTGTGTTCATTTACAACTATAGGGATAAACTTGGAAAGTTTGATGAAAAAGCTGATGATGGTTTCTTCTTGGGATACTCTCCAACAGCCAAAGCCTTCAGAGTATTTAACATCAGAAGACAAGAAGTAGAAGAAACCTTTCATGTCAGCTTCAATGAAGATGATGAAGTCATACAGAGAACAGGAACAGAGGGTGATGAAATTGATTTTAATGAAAATATGTCTTTCCCAAGTGATGAGTTCTCAGAACCAAGACCTACCAGTCATCACCATCATCACTCCAACACTCTCACTCCTTATGTTCCTGCCTTTGACCCTCTGTCTACTCACAACATAGAAGTTCCTACCTCTCAGGAACTTGATGAAGAAGAACCACAAACCTCTGGTAGTCCTTCTTCTCCTACTGCTATTGATGAGTCACCAATTCTTCAAATCCCTGAAGAATCTCCTGCTGTTAATGAAGTTGTACCTCTTGATATGGCTGAAGAAGACTCTGACACTTAAGTAGTCTTTGAAGAAAGCCCTCCTAGTCAGCAGGATGAAACTCAAATTGTACCAGCTGTGCCCACAAGTGTTCCTGTCCTTGAGTCCCCAGCTCCTCAAAATAAGTGGTCAAGAGATCAACACATTCTTCTTATCAACATTATTAGGGAACCTAATGCAGGGGTTACTACTAGACAGCGAATTCATGACTCAGATTCTGCCTCAGCCAATGAATGTCTCTTTGCTGAATTTCTCTCACAAATTGAACCTAAGAGAGTAGTTGAGGCTCTTGTAGAAGAAGGGTGGGCATCTGCTATGCAAGAAGAAATCAATCAGTTCAAAAGGAACAAAGTATGGACACTAGTGCCAGCTCCACCTGGAAATAATATCACAGGCACTAGATGGATCTATAGAAATAAGATGGATGAAATTGGGAACATCATCAGAAACAAGGCCAGGCTGGTGGCACAGGGGTATACTCAGACTGAAGGAATTGATTATGATGAAACATTTGCTCCAGTTGCAAGACTTGAAGCCATCAGAATCTTCCTGGCTTATGCTGCCTATATGAACTTCACTATGTATCATATGGATGTAAAGAGTGCATTCCTCAATGGTGATTTGGCTGAGGAAGTGTATGTTGAACAACCTGAAGGATTCGAGAACAGCGAGTTTCCCAACCATGTGTACAGACTACACAAAGCCATGTATGGGCTGAAACAAGCTCAAAGAGCATGGTATGAAACTCTTTCTAATTTCTTAACTGAAAATAAATTTGTCAGGGGTTCTATTGATAAAACACTCTTTACCTTCAAGGATAAGAGTGATTTCATCATTGTGCAGATTTATGTGGATGATATCATCTTTGGGTCAACAAATGTCAATCTTAGTAAACATTTTGCTAAATTAATGACCAAGAAATATGAGATGAGTATGATGGGTGAATTAACTTACTTTTTGGGTTTTCAAATTAAACAATGTCCTAAGGGAATTTCAATTTGTCAAGAAAAGTATGTTAAGGATTTACATAAAAAATATGACTTAGCTGATTGTGCATCAGTGAAATGCCCCATGCTTCCACCCAACAACTTGGGCCCTGATGAGTCAGGGGTCTCTGTTAATGAGACTTTATATAGAGGCATGATTGAGTCACTCATGTATCTGACAGCTAGTCGTCCTGATATCCAATTCTCCACATGTCTATGTGCAAGGTACCAAGCTAACCCAAAAGAATCCCATCTAGTGGCTGTTAAGAAAATTTTCAGGTATCTCAAAGGAACATCATCCCTAGGTCTATGGTATCTCAAGGAATCAGGCTTTGATCTCAAGGCCTATTCAGATTCAGACTATGCTGGATGCTGTATTGACAGGAAAAGCACTTCAGGCAGCTGTCAAATCCTAGGAGGAAAATTGGTTGGATGGAGTGCTACTCTGTGGCTATGTCTTCAGCTGAAGCAGAATATGTCGCTGCAGCCAGCTGTTGTGCTCAGGTGCTCTGGATGAAAAGTCAATTGGCTGACTATGAAATATTATATGACAAAGTACCAATCTTTTGTGACAACACCAGCACCATTACCATCTCCAACAACCCTGTTCTTCACTCTCGTACCAAACACATTGATATCAGGTATCATTTTATCAGGGATCATATAATGAAGGGAGATATTGAGATGCACTTTGTTCCCACAGAGTTGCAACTAGCTGATATTTTCACAAAGCCTTTGGCTGAACCTTCGTTCAATAGGCTAGTTGCTGAGCTAGAGATGCTCAATATCTCAAAACTTGTGGCTTGATATTAAATGTGTTCATTAAATAATTGATTCTATATTAAATGTTTTTCACATGAAACTAGGTAGTTACTTTCCAAGTAAATGCAAAAAACATTTTCAAATATTTAATCATTTATTTTTCGAATAACGAGGAGACAAATAAGTTTTAAAAGGTCAAGGGACCCACATGAGCAGTCATTTTCTCACTTTGCATTAAATGTGGTTGAATAACTGTTTACTTATTTTGAATATATATATTATCTCTCGTCTCTCCTCACCCACCACTATTCTCATTTCACAAATCTATTTCTCTCTCTAAGTTCTTCTCTCTCTTAAACCATCCTCCATTTTCTTTCACCTTCGACCTTGAATCCATGGCTTTTTCCGTTCCCAAGGAAGCAAATGTTAACTTCGAACTCAACGAGAGCATCCTTGCCTCAAACAACTCCATTGGATGGATCAAGGCTCCAAATGACACCTACTCAGATCTGGTAAACTTCATGCAAAACTGTGATTTAAGTGAAGCCTTCACCAAATCCCCAACCACCTTCTACCAAGAATACCTTAGGGAATTCTGGTACTCTGCTGAAGTAGTAGATGACACAATAACCTTTAGCCTTTCATGCAATGAACACCCATTTGCTTTCTCCCTTAAAGACTTATCGAGTGTGGCTGGATTGAAACATGGTGATGAATGCCTTAAGGTGGTTGATAAAAAGGCTGTTAAAGATGCCCTGGCCACACTCAAACCCTTCTATGATGTAAACCCTGCTCTTACACCTGCTGAGGTCCTCTCAAAATCTCCTCTGAAGATTAAGTACTTTACACCTATGTGGTGTGTCCTCTTCACCCACATTGTTAAATCCCTGGGAGGAATGCAGGGATCCCAAGATCAGATGTCCTTTAACCATCAATCTATAGCTTATGCGCTGATCTGGGGAGCTGATGTTGATGTTGGAAGCATTCTATTCTCCAACCTTGTTAAACAGCTGAAGGGAAGAAATCAAGTCAGGGAAAAGAATATCTGCTATGTTCGCTTCTTGTCGCTGATCTTTGAAAGCTTGTTGGGAGACAACTACCATAACTCTGCGTTGACTGCTCTGAAGCCCTACCGCATCACAGGTGCCATCTACAAAGAAATAGGAGCTGAAGATGTCCATGTCACCTCTCATATGATGAACGTTGCCAACAAACAACCAACATCTAAGAAGTCCTTGCTCCCTTCTTTTGAGAAGGTGATTACCTCTAGTGTGTCTGGCAAGTCTATGTCTTTGACCTCTGGGCAGCACACTACGACGTCCAAGGCTTCTTCTGGCCAACAACCTAAGAAGAAGAAAATCCCATCTTCTTCCCACACCAAATCTGTTGCTAAGGCCAAGGGAAAGAAGACTATGAACCAAGACACCTCCTCTGTTCCAGATACTCATGTGGAATCAGATACTTCTGCTAACCAACAACAGGGGTCTAGTGTCTCAAAGTCAGCTGAGACAACAGGAAACCAGCCTAATCCAGCTGATATCTCACAGGTAATCAGTGTACATTTTTAGAGGTTCACAAGGAGCCACTCTCAAATTGTCTGTAGGAGAGAGTGGTGAAGTTAGGGTAATCCTCGACCCATAAAAGTCTGTCTATGCACTTAGAACTCTTTAAGACTTCTGTACACCCTGTCTTTGCACCAGGGAATGATTCATTTGTGTTTATAAAGCACCCCGATGACCCTGCACCCTCTAGACAGTATTCAGGCTAACACCAACCTGGATACACATATGTCTCAACCTTGATCAGCTGTACTTCACACAGCCTCTTGGTTCCCTCAGAAAAAGAATCCCTAAAGTTTTACTTTTAGGGGAGCTGAATCATCATCCTCAGCACTTCTAGGGATAGCGTAATAAGACGATCTTAACCCTTAACTTTTTCACCTTAAAAGAATCCCAAAGGATTTATCCTTTTCAGGGGGAGCTGAATCATCACCCTCAGCTTTCCTAGGGGCAGCGTAACAGGCGACCTTAACCCACATATGTTTCACTCTTAAAAGAGTCCCAAAGTTTTCTTAACCTTTTTTTTTGGGGGGGGGGGGGGGGCTGAATGATCACCCTCAGCCTTCCTAGGGGCAGCGAATGGCGATCCATAAACAACATATGTTTCACAATCAAAAGAGTCCCAAAGGTTTTAACCTTTTGGGGGGGCTGAATAATCACACTCAGCTTTCCTAGGGCCAACGAATGGCGATCATTAACCATATACTTTTCACACTTAAAAGAATCCCAAGGATTTATCCTTTGGAGTGGCTGAGTAATCACCCTCAGTCTCTCTAGGACAACGAAATGGCGACCATTCCCCTTACTTTTTTCCTTGTTAGTAATTATAATAATTTGCAGGCTGAAATTGTATAGCCAGTCACTGAATCCCAGGTACAACAGGAGAAAGAGGCTGATATAATTATTCAAGACCAAACTAATGACGATGAGCCTCTGCTGAATATTGAAGAAGAAATGCTGTCTTTAGTGGATGATGTCTCTGATCTTGAATCAATGCCTGAAGATGAAATCCCTGAGGGGATGTTTGAGGAAGAGGATGAAGAAGATGAGGAAGATCAACAATCTGTCTCTCCTCCCAAGGAAATAGTTGTGTCCACCCCAGCTGGAAATAATACTCCTCCTCCCAAGGACGCTTTTGTTACTCCAAACTCTGCTACCTCCACAACAACAGTCTTCCAACGCCCAGCCTATGATCCAACAGTTGAGTTTCTTATGTTTGATCATCCTGTCCAAACCAACTTTGATCTTTTACCAAGGGGGGATGATTATGCTCAACAAAGCCTCAACATACATAATCTTCAGCCTGTTCATCATCAATCTGACATTGAACGCTTATCAAGGAAGTTGGATGTGATCAAGTCTAAAATGCATAACTTCACTGTCACATTTCCAGGGATCATACAAAAGGCTGTTGCTGAGGCGGTTACTGAACCCATCAAGGATGGTGCACAAAAAGGTGTAGCACAAGGACTTAGTCACCTATCCACAAGAATGAAGGATGTAATTGACTCAGAGGTCCCTGCCTTATTCCATGAACATGAGCAAACTATGCACAGACAATTTGAAGCTATTCGCAACAGGTAATACCGTCATGCAAACTTCATTGTTAATCGAGTTCAGGCCAATACTAATGGAAACAGCAACCTTTTGCTGAAGATTGCCAGGGCTTCAAGGAAAAGGCAACGTGCTATGGCTGCCTCTGTTGAACAGATTGCAAGGCACTTTCAAACACGTTCATCCAAACGTCTGCGTAGAAAGGATGAACGTGAGGGGGAGAAGGAAACAACACTTAACCTTGAATCTGCTAAACAAGGCTCATCATCAGCTGACAACACCATTTTCCATGTCCCCCTCCAAGTCATCACACCTGTTAACATATCTGATGATGAGGATAACATTCAGGGGAGCAACAGAATCAAGATGGAACTGATTCATCAAAGTCCCTGACTTTGGTTAACACCAGCGAGTCTGGGGATGATGGTGAACCAGCTGCCAAGAAGCTAAAGTTCACTGTCAGCTCCCTTCCCAAAGCAATACAAACTCAGGCTCAAATAGCATTTATCAGAAGAGCTGAAGTTTTGAAAAACATGAGTGTGGAATCCTCTATCTCGAAGAAAGGAAAGGAGATAGTTTTGGTTGACACAGACACCGAACTAAAGAAGATAGCTGCGATGCTAGAGATAGGAGGATCCACCACAGACCTTTCCCAATTTTCAACCTTTACACCTTCCAATGAGAATACTTTAACTCCTAAAGAAATAGAGAAACAGGTTGAGGAATTCAAGAGATTAAATGAACTCAAGACAGCCAAAGAATTGAATGAAGCTACTCTAAGGAAGATGACTCCACCTGAAAAAGAGAAGCAAAAACAAAGGTTGAGGGAAATGGAAGTTAAACGCGCTGAGGCACTAAGAAAAGTCAAAGTTGATTATGATGCCTGCGTTAACAATAGGTATGCACCTGGCAAGATAACCAAGTTCAAATACACCATTCACAAATCCACCAACACCCCACAGATGATCTTGTGGAGAGACAACCAACAGGGAAACATGAATGTGTTTGACGACTTCAGGCTAAAGACACTTGGGTTATCTGAATGGTTCGAACTTGAAGCCTTAGCTGCCAAAAGAACTAGACAGGCTAATTTTCTTCTGCTTAAGACTCTTAAGGCCAAGTTTACCTGGATCAAAGAAACGGCTGCCAAACTCAAGATAGATCGCCACCATAGCTTTTTGAACAAGAACCCCCAAAGACTGGTAAGAAAAGAAGAAGAGTTTCTCAACTTGTTAAGGAAACTTTTGTCACAGATGATGTTCAAGTGGATGGTATGCACAGGGATTTGATCCTACCAAATGGTATAGTTGGCCCTGTTGATGGTCAGACATACACAGAGACTCAAAGAGGAATGGCATTCATGAACAGAGCTTGCCAGTATGCATTTCAAAGAGAAGATGAGTTGTGCTTAGCATCAACAATTCAGCTGCTTTGTCACAAGAAGGCACTCAAGATCAACACAGAGTATTCCAAAAGGTTTGCAAAAACTTTGCAGGAAGATTTGGATAACAGATTAGACTTAGCTGAAGCTGAAGAAAAGATTAAAAATTATGACTATTGAAGAAATTCACAGCCCAATTTTACCTTCACATTTTATTTTACTTTTGTAATGTACTTGTAATTTTCTTTAAGTATTAATAAAATCATGAGGTATGTTTGTTTAGATCTGTTATGAGTAAGTAGAAGCTGTTAACTCACTTACCTTAACTTAGATAGATCTAGCAATATTTATGTTTAAATAGGGGGAGATTGTTGGGAATCTAAGCTTGTTAGATTCCCTGATCATAGATGTAAACATAATTAAGCTGTTAGATAGTCCCTTGCCTGTGCCTAGGAGTCAGGCAAGTATCGCAAGACTTACAGAGATCCAAGTCTCTATGAGCAACCTCAGAGGAGTCCATGTCAGAGACATTGTCAAGGAAGTCAAAGATTACTTGAAGACATACTCATTGGCTGTGATGGATAACAGCCAAGATGTATCAGGGACTCTGAGGGGTTGAGGGTTAACAGGGGTGGCAATACCCTGTTAACACTCAGCACACTTTGGACATGCCATTTGTGTGTTCGAGACTATGAAGAAAAAGGAAACTGTTTCGACAACTGTTTCCTTAAAGCATAATGGCAGACTACCAAGAATAGAAGAGCATCATGTGACTGATGTCTGAAAAGTGAAAGTCTTGTGTAGTCACCATCAAGTACTATTTAGGTCAACCTCGTATCACTATAAATAGGATGTGTATCCATGCATTAATGTTTAACACTTTGAGTATATTCATAACATTATTGCTTAGAACTTATAGAATCAAACAGCTGCGACTGTATTCATAAGTTAGGGTTTATAGTTGTTCAAAGTGTGCACAACACATTGTCATCAAACGGTGTTATCCATAACACTTGTAATTCTTTATTATACAATAATAAGATTACGTTTGAAAAGTAATACCTTGTGTTGATTAGTTAAGTTTAGGGTTTCTAGCATTGATTAGGGACTTTCACTTGCCGTCACACTCACCCTCTTTTCATCGAGCCCTCGCCGCTTCACCGGCGAACGAGCAAAGAGGAGAGAGAAAGAAAGATAGCTGTTGGCAACAGTCGATTTTTTAAAAATTTGACTTTTTTAAAAACTTTTATTATTATATATATCCTCTCATTTTAACTCTTTTAACACACATATCTTTATGATCTCTCTATCAAACAACAAAAATCATATCAAAAAAATGAGTGACTCAAGCTTTTTCGATTTGTCCGATCTTGAAGATATGACCGATTTAGAAATGATAATGCAGCTTAACGAAGGAGATGAAGCTGAAGTTGTTCGAATGTGTAAATACATCAATCATGAATGCGATATCACTAAGACACGTTTAATGGTCGATTATTTCGGTCCGTGCCCAAAATAGCCGGCGAAGTATTTTCAAAAGCAATATCGCATGCCGCGTTCATTATTTTTAGAAATAGTTCAAAGTATTGAAAATTACATTCAAACAAATAATCCTCTACCCAAACACTTAATTTACTATTGGATATGATGCAATGGGTTTAAAAAGTTTTAACGTAATTATGAAATGGACATCTGCCATACGCCAATTGGCGTTCGGTACAACACAGATGCATTAGATGAATACTTGGAAATGGGTGCACATTGCGCACACGATTATCTTGATTATTTTACGATGAGCGTAATGGATTTGTTTCAACCCGAGTTTTTAATAAAACCCACACCAGTTGACATTCAGAACTTATATGACGCGCATAATAGGATTCATGGGTTTCCCAGGATGCTTGGTAGTATAGATTGTATGCACTGGGAAGGATTAATTGTACGAGAGCATGACACGGCCAATATGGTAGAGGTGATAAAAAAATACCCAACCATAATACTAGAGGCTGTTGCATCATACGTTTGTAGATTTGGCATGCATTTTTCGGGGTTGCAGGTTCAAATAATGATATTACCGTTCTAAATCATTCTCCTTTATTTGAAGACCTTATTGCTGGAAAAGAACCACAGGTCTCGTATGTTGTAAACGGACAAACATTTCATAGAGTGTACTACCTTGCAGACGGGATTTACACACAATGGTCAGCGTTTGTGAAATCATTCACAAAATTACACGTGATGAAAAACTCTATGTTTAAACGCCGCCAAGAAGGTGTCCGGAAAGATATTGAAAGGGTAGAAACTAGAAGGGGGGGTTGAATAGTTTCTTATATTTACTTGTTAAAATGTGGTTTTCAAAAAATCCTTTTTCAAAAACTTAGGCTTGAGGAAATATGTGAAATCTTCTTATGCACAATATGAACAATGACAGTGTAACTAAACTAATACTAACAAAAATATATGCACAAAGAATAAAGAATATAAAGAGTTAAGGGTAAAGAAAGATAACCGAACACCAAGGATTTGTAGTGGTTCGGCAACGAAGCTCACTCCTCGTTCCTACTCCACTCCTCGAGTACTCCTTACTCGAGAGTTCACTACACAACAAGCTCCTTATGTTGGAGAAAACTGTACACGTCGCTTAACCAATTTCCGACTCTAAGCTAAAAGTCGAGCCCTAATCGTAGCTAGGACCAATCTACACAACTATACTTAGTACATACACAACTTCCAAATAGACACAACTACTTGGATCTTCACAACTATGACACAACTACAAATGTATAAAATTAGATCTTCAATGGATCTTTGGTGGTGGACTCAACACTTCAAAAGGATAGTGTTCTTCTCTTTGCACTTGGAGAGGAAGGGATGGAAGGACAAGATTCACTTCTTAAACAAGTAGTAATCAAACACATGATCAAAGATTTGAGTGATTAAAGAAGAGTGTTTGAATCCGGAAATAGATGTGCAAAAGAGGTGAATTGAAAAGCTGAGAATGGTCCACTATTTATAGGACAAAGGGCCAACGGCTATATCTGCCCGCGGTACCTTATCTTAGCCCGCGGTACCTTATCGATAAGGAACCGCCTAGGAGCTAAGGTACCGCTGGACTAGAATCCGCTCCCTTTTTGTCCTTTAGTGGTGGAGGTCATATCTGGTTTAAAAAATATCCTGATAGAATATTCCCAGCCAAATAAGAATATGCCATTTTCAAATTTTCAAATAATTAATTTAATAAAACATTTTCTTAAAAAGAAAGTTTAATAAAAACTTGTCACACTTAATAAAAAGTGAGTTTTAAGAAAAGATAAAATCACTTGATCACTTGATTAAGGTTAGTACTTGTTTATCCATACCTTAAGTGAAAAAGGGTAAAATGAAAAATACTTGAACTCAAGAATTCGTTTTTTGTTGTTTTCGTAAATGCTTGTTTTTACATATTGTCGTAATCAAAACTAAGCGAGACCGAAAAATGCAACGTTTTTAGGCATTATTGCATTAACTATCTCCCCCTTTTTGATTCCGACAATACATAAACTCAATCACACAAAAAACAAGATTTTCGAAGACGAGTTTATTCATTTCTCCCCCTTTGTCGAAGCAAAAAGGTTGCACAAGTCGGTGTTGAAGAGACGGACTTTGCAAAGACTCCCCGTTGGTGCTTACTCCCCTAGCTTGGGGCACCGAGGAATCGAGATATGGTGACAAGCTACATAGAAGGGTTAGTTGAACAAAAGAGACAACCAACAAGATATAGCATTAGGTCACAAAATAAAAGAGAAGAAAACAAAAAAACAAAGATCCAAGATAATTTACTAAAAAAAATATCATACAAAGATGTATGGAAAAAGAAACAAGCCAAAAGCATAAATCTAATCCTAGTTATTCTAGAATTCTAAGATTTGCTTGAATTTGGTGTCTTGTGGATAAGCAACCAATGCTTATATGAAAGACAAGGTAATGGCGGAGGGTGGTGGTGGTGGCTTGTTGGAGATCTCATAATCAAAGTGAAGAGGAGGCTTGATTAAGAGACTCTTGATGTAGCTCAACTCCTCATAGATGTGTGCCATAGCAAGATGTTGATATTGACAACAATGACAATATGTTGCATGATGCATGACATTATCATGAGAAGGAGGAAGAACACTAAAGGGTGGTGGTGCAAGAATAGATGTTCCACAATCAATATTCTTGGTAGGAGAGATGTGATTAAGAGTGTTCTTGGGTGGGTTTGGATTGAAATGGTTTTTGGGTGAGTTGGGATTGAAAGCAATTGGAGAAAATGGAGGAGATTCAAGGCTTTCATTGGGAGAATAAGACATTTTGGGATGTGAAGTAATGCAAAATGCTTATGGTTTAAATAGGGAAGGCTTAGGGTATTTTTGGGGTGGTCAAAGGGGTTGAAACAAAGATTCTCAAAAATGTTGGAGCAAATCTGGAGTTTCAGACAAAAACCCAAAAAAGGAAGGCACTGTAGGCGGTTCCTTATCTAGGCTGGCGGTACCTTATCAATAAGGCACCGCGGTTCACATATGGAACCTCCTGCAGAGGCTATGTTTGGTGTTTGGAGGAAGATTTTTCAGCAAATCTTATTTTTCTAGTCTAACTTATCATAGGGATATGCTTAAAAGCAAAGATAGACAAAGAAAACATATGCAAACTTACCAAATAGAGATTTGACCAAAATACATGGATTTTAAAAAAATCGATGTAGGAGGTGTGTAAGACAAGACCTTAAGTCATGACACAATGATCCTCCATGATTCTATCTTGTTCTTGCTATGTTTGAGAGAATCATACATATGAATTATGTAAGCTCTAGATTAATAGCGAGAATCTATGAAAAATCGTTTTTAGATTGAATTAACATGTCAAACGAATTTCTCAACCATTTTCGAAAGAGACTTTGAGAATTTTGAAAAGGAGAAGAGAATGTTTTTCAAAAAGAGTTTGGAAGACTCAATGACTGAAAGTGGTAAAAGAAAACACACAAAGGGAAAGGAAATTATTTAGAAGTTGTTCCATTAATCCTAGACCTAGACGCAAGTAATTAAAAGGTTCCCTCTTAAGTGGCTTAGTGAAGATGTCGGCTAAGTTGTCTTCGGAGGGTACCTTCTCAATTGAAATGTTCCCCTTTTGAACATTATCCCTAAGGAAATGGTGTCGAATTTCTATGTGTTTGGTTCGCGAATGTTGCACGGGATTCTTGCTAAAGTCTATAGCACCTTTATTATCACACATGATGGGAACATCATCAAGAGAAATCCCGTACTCAACAAGCGCTTGCTTCATCCATAGAGCTTGTTGGCATGATTTTCCGGCACTCACATACTCGGCTTCCGTGGTGGATATTGCAAGAGCGGTTTGTTTCTTGGAGAACCAAGAAGTTAAACAACAACCCATGAAGGTACAAACTCCACTAGTGCTTTTCCTGTCCACATAGTCTCCCGCATGATCCGAGTCCGCGTAGACAATGGTTTCTACGCCGGTCCATTTAGGATACCATAATCCTAAATGTATAGTGCCTTTAATGTATCGAAAGATACGCTTAACCGCTTCGAGGTGAGAGGTTTTGGGAGCCTCTTGGAAGCGAGCACAAAGGCGAACACTAAACATGATATCCGGTTGACTTGCTGTTAGGTACAACAAACTACCAATCATACCTCTATATTTGGTGTTGTCTACCGACTCACAATCATCATCTACGGTGAGTTTAGTATCCGAGGCCATAGGGGTCTTCATTGGTCTAGATTCTTCTAATCCAAGTTTCTTTAGCATTTCTTTAGCGTACTTAGATTGACTAAAGAAAATACCATCGCCCATTTGTTTAATTTGGAGTCCTAAAAAGAAGTTAAGTTCTCCCATCATACTCATTTCAAACTCATCATGCATGATTTTGGCAAAGTCATCACACAATTCTTGACAAGTCGAGCCAAATATAATGTCATCAACATATATTTGTACGATTATGAGGTGAGGACCTTTCTTCTTTGTAAAGAGCGTATTGTCTACCATCCCCATGGTATACTCATGTTTAACAAGAAACGCTTTAAGTCTATCATACCAAGCTTTGGGTGCTTGTTTGAGACCATAAAGTGCCTTCTTAAGCTTGTAAACATGATCCGGTTTCTCAAAATCAATGAAGCCGGGAGGTTGAGCCACATATACCTCCTTATTGATCAAACCGTTAAGAAATGCACTCTTTACATCCATTTGTTGAAGCTTAAAGTCTAAGGCACAGGCGTAGGCTAAAAGGATTCTAATGGATTCTAATCTAGCTACCGGTGCATATGTCTCGTCATAATCAATCCCTTCTTGTTTATTATAGCCTTGTGCTACAAGTCTAGCTTTGTTACGAGACACAACACCATTCTCATCTAACTTATTCCTATATACCCATTTGGTTCCTATAATGGTAGAACTTCTAGGTGGAGGAACAAGTTCCCAAACATCATTGGCAACGAATTGATTCAATTCTTCTTGCATCGCAATGACCCAACTCTCGTCCGACAAAGCTTCTTTAACATTCTTTGGTTCAATCAAGGAGACGAAACAAAAGAAGTTGCTTTGGTTTTGTACTTGAGATCTTAGGGTCCTTTGATTTAAGTCACCAATGACATTATTGATAGTATGATCCCTAGACTCCTTAATGTTTACTTCCTTTTCAACACTAAGGTCTTCAACTCTTATTTTTCTAACCTCTTTGGCTTTTACTACTTTTAATTCATCCAAGTCATCATCAACCAATGGTGGTGTCTTGGGTGAGGGAGGGGTTTCATCAAAGGTTACGTTGAGTGATTCTTCAATAACCCCGAGGTTCTATTTAGGACAATGTAGGCTTTGCTAGTTTGGGAATAACCTAAAAGGATACCTTCGTAAGACTTTGGGTCAAACTTGGTAAGGTAGTCTTTGGTGTTGAGGATAAAGCACTTGCTTCCAAACACCCTAAAGTATTCCAATGAGGGTTTCTTACCTTTAAGAATCTCATAGGGGGTCTTTCCAATGAAAGGTCGAATAAGAATTCAGTTTAGAATATAAGTCGATGTGTCCACGGAATTGCACCAAAACTTTTGAGGAAAAGATTGCTCGTTTAGCATCGTCCTACTCATCTCTTGGAGAGTCCTATTCTTCCTTTCAACTACCCATTTGATTGTGGAGTGCGAGGAGCCGAGAAGTTATGGGTAATACCATGAGCTTCACAAAAGGCACCAAATTGCACTTCATTATCAAATTCCCTACCATGATCCGTCCTAATAGAGACAATTGGACATCCTAGTTGATTTTGAATTCTTCGACTAAAGATTTTGAAATGATCGAAAGCTTCATTCTTAGATGCCAAAAATCTAGTCCAAGTGAATCTAGAATAGTCATCAACTATAACTAGGGTATAAAGGTTACCTCCATAACTCTGTATGGCGGAAGGTCCAAAAAGATCCATATGTAGGAGCTCTAAGCACCGAGAGGCCGAAACCAAATTCTTGGCTTTGTGACTTGAGTGAACTTGCTTTCCAACTTTGCAAGCATCACAAAAGTGACTATCAAACTTCATCTTGGGGAGGTGTCTTACCAACTCCTTAAGGACTAAAGATTGAATTAAACGTATATTAGCGTGACCTAATATCCTATGCCAAAGAGTAGAACTATCATCTATAATCGCAAGACATATGTTGTCTTTTGACTTCTTATTAACCTTCATGACATAAAGCCCATGCTTTCTAACACCTTTTCCAATGAATTTTCCATCTTTTACGATTTCACTGTCATGTTCCGAAAAGATGACCTTACACTTATTGTCACAAATTTGACCTATACTTAAAAGGTTAAACCCTAAGTTATCTGCGTGCTCAACATTTTCAATGGTCATAGAGTCAAGAGAAACCGTAACTTTGCCAATGATATTACCACGTAGACTACTTGCAAATGTGACGTTACCTCCATCATATGCTTTGTAGTGCGAGAACAAACTTCGATTACCCGTCATGTGTTTAGAACATCCACTATCCTTAATCCACTCGTCGGGCTCCAAATCAAATCCCAAGCATATCTAGGTAACAACACACAAGATCAAACATTTGGTCCCCAATATCTCATGGGTCCAAAATTGTTAGTTCCAAACATCCCTTGCATTTGGTTGGGATGCATGAATGAAGGAGGGGTTCCCCATGGAGAACAAACTGGAGGAGGGTAGTAATTCATATAACCATTTTGTTGTTCGTTATTTCTCCTGGGTGTATTTGATCTAGGTTTAGAGTTATGATCATTTCTTCTAGGTGTTGGGGTTTTACTTCTAGATCGTGAATTGTTTTGATTGTCTCTTCTAGGCGTTGTGGTTCTACTTCTAGGCTTAGACTCATTCCGTATTCTAGGTGGAGTAGAAGATGGTCTTGATAAGCTTATATTTCCCATGAGAGGTTTACTTAATGGCTTGTAGAACTTATCAATAGCATTGTCGTCAAGTATGGGTAATTTTACCTTATTACCAAAAAAAAATGCTTTGGTTTTTCACCTAATTTAAATTTTTCAGAAAGTTCATGATTTTCACAGAACTCATCTTCTGGCCGCGGTACCTTATCTATGGTGGTGGTTCCATAGTGATAAGGAACCGCCCCATACAATCTGGGACCGCGTACAGTGGGTGATTTTTGTGAAAATCTGATTTGTTTAGGTTCACTAGTTGAGGCTTCATTTGAGTTAAAACCTAGACCAAGTCTTTCCTTAGAATGAACTCGTTTGTTTAACATATCATCAAGAGCACTAGTACCTTTCATGAACTTTTCCAATTTAATGGAGGTGCTCTTGAGATCTTCATTCTCTAATCTAAGTTTCTCACAACTTAAGCAACCTAAATCCACTTCTTTACTTTTCTCAAGTATTGCCAATTTCTCCCTAAGTACATTGATCTTATTTTCAAGCTTCTTTTTGGTTAATTTTAGGGTTTTATTCTTTTATATGAATTTAAGACTAAGTTTGTGTAAACTATCATATTTGCCTTCAAATTCAATATCATCAAAAACTATCATTGCTATAATATTCGGTTTCGGAATGTACCTCTTTAGAAGTGTGAGCCATAAGACATTTCTCCTCTTTGGGGTTGTCATCATCATCTTCACCGCTATCGCTCCAAGAGCCACTAACGAACGCCGTATGATTCTTATCACGAGAGGGCTTTGGACAATCACCAATGAAGTGATTTGGATCACCACATCTAAAGCAATTCCTATCACCTTTTTCGTTCTTGATAAACCGAGTCTTTGAGAATGGTTTCTTATCATTGTTGGGTTGCCTAACGTGTTGACCTCGTCTCTTGAAGAACTTCTTGAAATCTCTCACCGCCAATGCATACTCCTCGTCATCGCTATCCGAGGAACTATCATGGTCACTTTGTGCCTTCTTGGCTTTAAGTGCAAGAGATTTTCTTTCACTCTTGGTTTTCACTAATTCCGAGTCCTTCAAAATTATCATCTCATGAACCTTCAAGTTGCCTATGAGTTCATCTAGTGATAAAGTTGAGAGATCTTTCGACTCTTCAATCGCCGTGACTTTTGCTCTCCACTTTGGATGTAAAGCCCTTAGAAACTTCCTAACATTGTTCTTGCTAGAAAAACCTTCATCAAGTGCTTTTAGACTAGTAATAATGGTGTTAAACCTAGCAAATGCACTATCAATAGTTTCATCTTCTAAGATGACAAATTGTTCATATTGTTGGACAAGAAGATCGATTTTGCTTTCTTTGACTTGGCTATTACCTTGGTGGGTTACTAAAAGAGTGTTCCAAATATCTTTAGCGGTTTCACACATAAAAATTCTTTCATACTCTTTCTTAGGCAAAGCATTATAAATCACCATTTTAGCCTCATTATTTTTTGAAAGTTTCTTTTTAGTGTCGTCATTAGCTTTGTCAAAAGTGACCAATTCTTTTTTTTAGAAACTTCATTAAATTGATAAGGTAAAAAATCACCATTGGTAATAACATGCCAAAGATCTAAATCTTTTGATTTCACATAAGTTTCAAATCTATTTTTCCAATAAATAAAACTATCGGTTTCAAAAAGTGGTGGTCTTTGCATAGATTGCCCTTCCAGGTATTTGTTAGAATCCATATATCGATTCAAGTTTTAAAATACAATATACTTTAAAAATTCTTAAGCAACCCGCTCTGATACCAATTGTAGAAACTAGAAGGGGGGGGGGGGGGGGGTTGAATAGTTTCTTATATTTACTTGTTAAAATGTGGTTTTCAAAAAATCCTTTTTCAAAAACTTAGGCTTAAGGAAATATGTGAAATCTTCTTATGCACAATATGAACAATGATAGTGTAACTAAACTAATACTAACAAAAATATATGCACAAAGAATAAAGAATGTAAAGAGTTAAGGGTAAAGAAAGATCAAACCGAACACCAAGGATTTATAGTGGTTCGGCAACGAAGCTCACTCCTCGTTCCTACTCCATTCCTCGAGTACTCCTTACTCGAGAGTTCACTACACAACAAGCTCCTTATGGTGGAGAAAACCGTACACGTCGCTTAACCAGTTTCCGACTCTAAGCTAAAAGTCGAGCCCTAATCGTAGCTAGGACCAATCTACACAACTATACTTAGTACATACACAACTTCCAAATAGACATAACTACTTGGATCTTCACAACTATGACACAACTACAAATCTATAAATATAGATCTTCAATGGATCTTTGGTGGTGGACTCAACACTTCACAAGGATAGTGTTCTTCTCTTTGCACTTGGACATGAAGGGATGGAAGGACAAGATTCACTTCTTAAACAAGTAGTAATCAAACAAATGATCAAAGATTTGAGTGATTAAAGAAGAGTGTTCGAATCTGGAAATAGATGTGCAATAGAGGTGAATTAAAAAGATGAGAATGGTCCACTATTTATAGGACAAAGGGCCAACGGTTATATCAGCCCGCGGTACCTTATCTTAGCCCGCGATACCTTATCGATAAGGAACCGCCTAGGAGCTAAGGTACCGCTGGACTAGACTCCGCTCCCTTTTTGTCCTTTAGTGGTGGAGGTCATATCTGGTTTAAAAAATATCCTGATAGAATATTCCTAACCAAATAAGAATATGCCATTTTTAAATTTTCAAATAATTAATTTAATAAAACATTTTCTTAAAAAGAAAGTTTAATAAAAACTTGTCACACTTAATAAAAAGTGAGTTTTAAGAAAAGATTAAATCACTTGATCACTTGATTAAGGTTAGTACTTGTTTATCCATACCTTAAGTGAAAAAGGGTAAAATAAAAAATACTTGAACTCAAGAATTCGTTTTTCGTTGTTTTCGTAAATGCTTGTTTTTACATATTGTCGTAATCAAAACTAAGCGAGACCAAAAAATGCAAGTAACGTTTTTAGGTATTATTGCATTAACAGAAAGGGCATTTGGTTTCCTACAAGGAAGATGGAGTATTATTGCTCAACCGACGCGTCAATTTACTATAAAAAAGTTACGAAAAATCATGTGCACGTGCATCATATTGCATAACATGATTTTAAAAAATTAAGGGTATGCGATATCTGAAGCGACTCAAAAGTATGTTTGTCCACAACAAAATATATTAAGGATATGGGTCGAGCGTTGTGCAATCTGTCGGAGACAACAAAAGGAACTTCGTGATAAACCGACACATACAACAACGGTGCCTTATTGACTATATTTGGGAAAGTAATCAACCCCAAAATTAGTAGTTTATTTTTATTGTTGTGTGTTTTTAATTTTCGTATTTTTTTCGTATCGTATTTTAAATTCCGTATTTGTATTTTTATTTAAGTATTTTTAATTTTTATTTGAATGAAATGAATTAAAAATTGTGTGAGAATGAAAAAATTAAAATAAAAAGATAGTGGTGAGACCAAAGTGGAGAGATGTTGGCTCTCCACTAAAAGGGGTGTTTTGGTTAGTTGCTTCGTGATGATGTGACGCTGATATGGAAGCTGTAGGGACAAAGTGAAGATGTGTTGCCTTTCCATTCTCTCTTAGTGACTAAATTTTAATTGATTGTTTTATAAATTTGATAATTTGCGTGACTTATGTAACAAGTTTGCTTGACATATAAATTGGGATTACCAATTTAAGTTGAGAAAAATACCAAAAAGGTCCGTTGCCCATTATGCTCTTCCCAAAAAAGGTCAAATTTTTTCTCTTTCTAAAAATGGTCTAATGTATTTTCGAATCCAGGCAACTGTTGCAGAAATGGACAAGTGACAAATACTGTCAGCAATGGTCGGGTATAAATACGCCATGTAGTTAAGGGCAACAAGATGAATTAGGGCAATTGGAATTTTGGGCAACTGGTTTATTAGTCATTCCATACCTGCAAATACGTACACCCCACTTTTGGACAGCAACTAAATTTTGGGCAACCCAAAGATTATATTCGAGAACCAACTAAAAATTTACCCCCATTACATCTCTCATTTGGGCCTTCTTTAAACCCCAAAAAAACACTTTTTCTCTCATCTTCTCTCACATTCCTTCTTCTTCCTCTGTTTCTTGTCTGACGCAGGCGAATACCAAATAAAGAAAAACTCAAAGTAATTGAATATCCAAATCGTAGAATGATCTTCATAATGGTAATCGCTATGTACTTTCTTGTTAGAAATACGTTTTTACGTATATTAGAAGTATCGGTCACTCCACAATATTATTAATGTTGTAATAGCTCGTAGTTAACAAATAGTCATTAGTTGCTTATTAAGTTAAGTAAGAACCGGTCCATGGGCTTGTCATGGACCGGCCCAAGCCCATTGTAAGCTTGGAGTATAAATACCCCTTTCCACCATGGAAAGGGGTTGGTTGTTGTCATTTTCTAGTTTCCATTTTATTGAAATAACACATAGTTTCTCTCACTTTCTCTCTCTAACTTTCTCTCTCTAGAAATCATCAACCCCCTTCATAGATTCATAGGTTATCAATATTCTACATTTGGTATCAAGAGCTATGGGGTGATTTAAGGTAGTGATTTGTGTGGTTTTTTAGTTTTTGATTGTATTAGTGTTCTTTAAGAAAAACCATCTTGATTCTTGGTGTTTTTGGTGTTTTTGTGATTGGGATTAGTGGATAAGTATTAGTTTTTACTTATTATTGTAGAAATCACAAAAATTTTTGGGTTATTTGGTCAAAATCTGGGTTTAATCTTCATTTTTAGTGGTCGACTGTTCATCGAACAAGGTTTCTGATTAACCCAGCAGAAGTTCCGGATCAAGAAGTTCCGGATCAAGAAGTTCCGGATCAAGAAGTTCCGGATCAAAAAGTTCCGGATCAAGAAAGTTCCGAACCAAGGAAACTTCCGGATCAAGAAGTTCCGGATCAAGAAAGTTCCGAACCAAGGAAACTTCCGAATCAAGAAGTTCCGGATCAAGAAGTTCCGGATCAAGAAAGTTCCGAACCAAGGAAACTTCCGAACCAAGAAGTTCCGGATCAAGCCAAAAAGTTCCGAACCAAGAACTTCCGAACCAAGAAGTTCCGGATCAAGCCAAAGTTCCGAACCAAGAACTTCCGAATCAAGAAGTTCCGGATCAAGCCAAAAGTTCCGAATCAAGGTAATTCCAAGCCTAATCTTCCGAATCAAACTTCCGAATCAACAAAAAGTTCCGAATCAAGGGTTATTTTGCTTGTTTTTTCGACGATTTTTTAGAGGATTTAATCTTGGTTTCTTACAACAAAAACACAACACAATTCACAAGCTTTACTTCACTGCTCGATCAACCGATAATCTTTGTCTCTTTGAAGTTAACAAAATGAATCCGAATTCAGTAATGCCTCAGATGACATCACTTACGGATATTTCGGTGATTACGGGAACGGATAATCGCCCGCCAATGCTCATCAAAGAAGTTTTTGAAGCTTGGCAAGGCCGGATGATGTCTTATCTTAAGGGAAAACCGGTCTATGGGAGGCTTATGGTTAAGTCAATCTTAAATGGTCCACTTGACTATGGTACCATTGTGGTCAACAATGTGACTCGACCAAGAGAATTTGAAGAACTTACACCAGCCCAACAACTTGTTGTCGATGCAGACGAGAAAGCTCTTCAAACAATTCTCCAAGCTCTTCCCCATGACATCTATAGGATGGTAAGTCAGTATACAGTGGCAAAGGATTTATGGGAACGTCTTAAGGTGTTGCTACAAGGTACGTCTCTCACCAAGCAGGAAAGGGAATGTCAGTTGTATGACCTGTTTGACAGATTCACTTACAACCCAGGGGAAACGCTTCACGATTATTACTTCAGATTCACCACACTCATGAATGATCTGAATGTATACAATCTGGTGATTGCTCCATTCCAGGTTAACACCAAATTCTTGAATACTTTACCTCAAGCTGAATGGGGTGAGTATATTACCGACGTTAAGTTAACCAGGGATCTGCATAAGTTCAATTTGGATCAACTATATGCTTTTCTTCAGCAACATGAGAAACATGTGATCATGCACCGTTCTCCACGAGGTATGTACCCTGATTCATTAGCTTTGATGGCGAATCAACCAAGCTTGTCTCACAACAACACTCCTTATATTTTGGGACATCAAGCCTATCATCCATCACATTACATGACACCAGCCTTTCCCCAATACTCGATTTTACCACAACCACCCACCTCACATCAGCAACAATATCGGTTCAGTGCACCTTCATCACAATATGCTATACAACCTCACCCAGCAAATGTTGCACCTTATGCTCAATCTTCATATTCATCTTATCAAGAGAATGAAGCATATCCATCAAGCTACCCTGATCAAATGAGTATTCCTTCGAGTGATTATGCAGCTCAAGACCAAGCAATGTACTGTGATGATGAGGAAGTCCCCGTTCCTGTATTCAAACAAGGTGCTGATCCAGTTGAAGTGTTAACCACTATGTCTGCTTATCTCACAAGAACTTTAAGCAAACGAGGATTTAGGGGATCAGCTCCCACCAACAATCAGTTGATGAATTCATCCAATTCTCGCCAACAAGCTACAATTGAGAATGGCAGGGTAATGGTTCAGCCTATTCAACCATATCAGGGGAGACCTTCCACATCAACCAATGCTCGCACGGTCAATCCTGCTCCTGCTCCAATGGTCAACAATCCTCCACGGGCTAATACAGGCAAGTTGAGAATGATTACATGCTACAACTGCAAGGAAGAGGGTCATATGTCCAGGGATTGTAAGAAACCCAAGAGGAGAAGGGATGGACAATGGTTTGCAGAAAAGATCTATCTGGTGAATGCTCAAGCACAAGGAAGGGAACTTGATGAAGAGGATCTTGCATTTCTTGCTGATCCAGGGATTGCTGAACAAGACACGGTCACCACACAGAATGCAGCATCCCAAGCAGATGATCTCGATGCGTATGACTCAGACTGTGATGACTTTCAATCTGCAAAGGCTGCTCTCATGGCAACTATCTCCAGCTTAGGGCCAGAAAAGAGATCTGAGGTACTTATTAATACCACCGATAATACCACTGATGCTAGTATTCAACCACATCAAGTTGTGCAAGAGAGTGCTGATTCGAATGAATCTTCGGTGGTGAGTCTTTCAAACGAGGAGACAAACAATGATAGCAATATCAATATGAGTCCCCAGACTTTGAGTGAATCACAACCGGGACCCATTTCGCATACGCCTACTCCTGCTCAACAAGATTTGGTCATGGTTCCTGCTACATTACTTAGCCAAATGAATGCTGCACTCTTAGAAACCTTAGCTAAGAATAAGAATTTGTCTGATGAGCTTGCCTTAAGCAATGAGAAAGTTCAAACCTTGGAACTAGTGCCTTCGTCTAGTGTTCTAACTAATCCCGAATATGATCACTTTAGAAACAAACAAATGGGTCACTTGCAAGAAATAGAAAACTTAAGAGCAAATCTGTCTAATGAACTTCAAGAAAAAGAGTTAGTGGTCACTAATTTTCAAAAACTTCAAACGGATTTTGAATCACTCGAGTCTAAGAAGAATGAAATGGAGATTAATGCTACTAACAAGATTAGAAGTCTAGATTACTTGCTGTTAAGACAATACGCTGCTTCTCAACTAGTTCACTTATTTGATGCTTCGTTTAGAGAGTTTAACTTATCACGTCTAAAAGGCCTTCCCCCTAATCCACGGTATGCAAAACAAGCTTTAAGACATAGTCCTAGACTTTATAATGCAACTCAATTAGGATTGGCTTTAGATCCGATTGTTTTTCCCGATGATCAAACAAGTAAGGATCTAGTTGATGAGGATCGGTCATACAATTCTGCAAAATATCTCGAGTGTGATTATTTTAAATTGAATAAGGAGCTTGCAAAAACGGATTTTAGAATTCGCTTCCATATGGACAAAGTTCTCATAACAGCACCGACCTACATATTAGATGAAGAAAACCCTAGTACCTTTCCTACACTTGTCAATATGGAAGGTCCTAAGGAAATTCCAAAGGATCTTCCACCTGTTAGCACTGTATGGTTAAACTTGCAAGAGATTAATCAATACTTTACTAATTTTGACAAGGTCATTTTGGAACATACGACTTCAAATGGCCTAAACGCCGGAGAATGGGCTTTCGAACATATGAACGAGGTGTTTAAAAATGAGATCAATCCGTTTGTCGAAAGTCTAAAAGGAATTTTTGCATCTCTTAAGGAAAATCTTGTGTTTGAAATTGGTGAAGTTCAAAAAGTGTTTTATGAAATGGACACCGCTTACGAACTACAACTAATTGAAAAAGAAAAGATTTTAACCGAATATGACCGATTCTTGTCTGCAGTAATCTCGAGTGATGTGCTTACTATTGTAAATGTTAATTATTCGAATGAGCTTACATCCGCTATGATTAATTGTGATGCTGTGAATATTTGTGAGGATATTTGTGATGATGTTTGTAATCTTTCTGTAAATGTTGCTGATACTGTAAATGAGGTAGATAATCATTCTTGTCACGAATCTAACGCTGAGTTTTTAAAGCTACAAGATTCCTACAATTTACTTTCAAAACGCTTTAATCAACTAGAACAACATTGTATATCTTTAGAATTAAAACAACAAACTCAAAATGAGAATCTTTTGATATCAAATGTTTGTGAAAACGGTGTTGAGACGAGTGACAAGATGATTGCAATTGTTAAGACATTAGAGGAAGAAATCATGAGATTGAAGAGAGAGGTATCATCAAAGGAAACATTAAAATTGGAACTAGAGGCTGCAGAGTCTAAAAACCAGGCCTTAGAAATTAGACTTTCGTCTATTCTAGGGGAGATGGATCGTGCAAGACAGGGAATGTCCAAACTTTATGGTTCACTAGAAGAACGCTTCGCTTTTAATGCGGCACAGCAACAATTTTATGTTGAACAATTGAACCAAAAATGTGAGGAAATCTCTGAGTTGAACATCCTGCTCATTGACAAAAATATGGTTTTGGCTGAGTTAAAGGAGACACTTCTTCTCACTCGACAAGAAGTTGTTGATAACTTAGCTACCAACTCTGCACCGTCCACTAGTGCTCCAACAACCAAGTCAGTAGTGCTTTATAAGAATCCACTTCATAAGAGAAACCCGGTTACCTACGATGATTATATGAGGAATGCCATTAAGCATGTCGATCTTCTTAGGGATATTTTAGACGATCTTTATGCCTTAGATCCCTCAAGTAGCGACTATTATTCGGCTCATGAATATGTTAAGCGAGTTCAATATTGCCTAGCATATTTGCAATACATAGGTACACCAGGTTCTGCACTACTTAATAATAGGCCCATTGCTGTAACTCCATTTAATAAGACTCCAGGAGCGAAACCGTCATTGGCACAATCAAGTAAGACACCTTTAAAATCTGTTGCTAATGTTCCCACTTTGCCTTCTACAGGATTAAAAGAGACTACTAAGGCTAAAGGATCGCCACTCAAGAAAGATAAGATCAAGCCCTCCACTAGTAGTGCCACAAAGAAGAAAGTAGAAGTTCACAATAGGAATGCTAGTTCAGTTTTAAATAAAAAGAATCATGTTAAGACTAAAAGCTCTGCGCCTGTGCAGCAGCCTAAACCATTCGTGAATTCTGATTTAAATTGTTGGAATTGTAATGAATGTATGTTTTCCCAACGTCATGATTTGTGTCTGATTGATCACGTTAATGAAATGAATGCTATTAAGAATGGTCTTGAATGGAAACCAACGGGTAGAACTCGTGCCCAAGTTGGCTGGCAATGGCGTCCCACTGGTAGGACCTTTACATTAGATGGGAAAATGTGCCCTTTAACTAGGAATGCATCCATTGAGGTTAGGTCTGAGCGTCCTTTAGTTAGGAACACTCACACTCAAGTATGGAAACAGCGCCCTTTAATTAGGTCAGCCCCCACTATAGTGCCTATCAGTGAAGAAATACCTCAGGATTTAAGCCAACTAGAATCTACACCACCTATTAAGAAAAAGAAGGCTAGGAAATCTAAGAAACCTAGAGTTAGCAAATCTAAGATTACTAAATCTGTACCTGCTAATAACAAGGAACACTCAGATTCCGATACCTCTACATTGTCTTCGTGTGGTGATATTTTCAGGTGGTCCAAATCATCATGTGGTATTTGGACTCCGGTTGTTCAAAACATATGACCGGAAATCGCTCGATGCTCCGAAATTTCGTCAACAAGTTTCTTGGTACGGTTAAATTCGGGAATGATCATATAGCAAAGATTATGGGGTATGGTGAATATCAGATTGGAAACGTGACGATTTCAAGGGTATACTATGTAGAAGGTCTTGGTCATAATTTATTCTCAGTAGGACAGTTTTGTGATTCCAACCTTGAGGTTGCTTTTCGACAACACACTTGTTTCATCCACAACTTGGAAGGAAAAGATTTGTTGAAGGGATCTCGTGGTGCAAATCTCTATACCTTGTCCTTACAAGACATGATGGCCGCCTCTCCAGTATGTCTTCTCTCTAAAGCATCTAAGACCAAGTCATGGTTATGTCATCGCAGATTATCTCATCTTAACTTTGATGCTATTAATCATCTGGCTAAAAACGATTTAGTTCGTGGTCTTCCAAAGCTTAAATTTCACAAGGACCATTTATGTTCCGCGTGTTCAAGGGGGAAAAGTACCAAGAAATCTTACAAGCCCAAAGCTGAAGACACCAATCAAGAAAAACTTCATCTTTTGCATATGGATCTTTGTGGGCCGATGAGAACTGAAAGTGTGAGCGGTAAGAAATTCATCCTGGTAATTGTGGATGATTTCTCCAGGTTTACATGGGTTAGATTTCTACGTACAAAGGATGAAGCACCGAAGGCTATCATCACTTTTCTGAAATTCATTCAGGTACGTTTGAATACCACTGTCCGCCGTATTCGTACAGACAATGGTACAGAGTTCGTCAACCAGACTCTTCGTGATTATTATGAAGGAGTTGGTATATCACATGAAACATCCGCTGCACGCACTCCACAACAAAACGGTGTCGTTGAAAGACGGAATCGTACACTTATGGAAGCTGCTAGGACCATGCTTATTTATGCGAACGCTCCATTGTTCTTGTGGGCAGAGGCTATTTCTACTGCATGTTTCACCCAAAACCGTTCTATCCTTCGGAAACGCCATGGCAAAACACCTTATGAGCTTTTACATGACCGTAAACCCGATGTTTCATTTTTCCATGTGTTTGGTGCTCTTTGTTATCCAAACATCAATAGTGAGAACTTGGGTAAGCTTCAACCGAAAGCCGATATAGGTATTTTCATTGGTTACTCACCGTCCAAAAGAGCATACCGAATCTATAACCGTCGTCTTGGCAAGATTGTAGAAACTATGGACGCAGATTTCGATGAGCTGACAGCGATGGCTTCTGAGCAACACAGCTCTGAACCCGCGCTTCATGAGATGGGAACCGGTGCTATAAGTTCCGGATTAGTTCCCAATAATCCTACTTCTACATCATTTTTACCACCAACTAGGCCTGAGTGGGATAAACTGTTTCAACCGTTGTTTGATGAATTCTTCGATCCCCCGACTGATGAAGTTCCAGCACCTGTAGTAATTGCTCCAATACCTGAAGTGGTTGCTCAAGCTAATGAACCTTTATCTAATGCATCTACAATTCACATTGAACCGGATGCACCTTCACCAAGTGATTCTCAAACTACACCTGAATCATCACCCCTACTTGTGCCTAATGATGTGGAAGAGGATTCTATTGATCACGACTTGGAATATGCTCACCTGCAAGAGCTTCCTTTCTTTGGTGTAGCGATCCCTGAAAACCCTTCAGCCGCGTCTACCTCAGAAGAAGCTCCTTCTATTGTTCACTCCAGACCACCTAGGATTGAAAACCATAGCACTAAATGGACAAAAGATCACCCAATTAGGAATGTTATTGGAGATCTAGATCGGCCAGTCTCTACACGCCACCAATTACAAGAGAGTGCACTTTATTGCTACTTTGATGCATTTCTCTCTGAAGTTGAACCTAAAAATTGGCAGCAGGCTATGACCCAATCATCTTGGATTGAAGCTATGCAGGAGGAACTAAATGAATTCCAACGACTTGAAGTATGGGAATTGGTTCCTCTCCCTGACAAGGTCAACATCCTTACTTTGTTATGGGTTTATAAGGTTAAACTTGATGAGATGGGTGCGGTATTGAAGAATAAGGCTAGATTGGTCGCTAGAGGATATAAACAAGCCTTGGGTATAGACTTTGAAGAATCTTTTGCTCCTGTGGCAAGATTGGAGGCGATTAGACTATTCCTTGCGTATGCTGCTCATATGAACATGATCGTCTATCAAATGGATGTGAAAACGGCATTTTTGAACGGTGAACTAAGGGAAGAAGTCTATGTTAGTCAGCCGGATGGGTTCGTCAGTACGGAGTTTCCTAATCATGTGTACAAGCTTAAGAAGGCTCTCTACGGGTTGAAACAAGCTCCACGCGCGTGGTATGATCTCCTGTCAACATATCTCATTTCGGAAGGCTTCTCCAAAGGCAAAGTGGACCCCACACTATTCACTCTCAAGGAAGGCAACGACATGATTCTGGTACAAATTTATGTTGATGATATAATATTTGCTGCCACTAACATAGAATTGTCAAACCGATTTGAGAAGATAATGTCCACACGCTTTCAGATGTCGATGATGGGAAAAATTTCATTTTTCTTAGGATTACAGATTTCTCAGAATCCCAGAGGCATCTTTATTAATCAATCCAAATATGCTCTAGAATCTCTTAAGAAATATAACTTTGAAAATTGTGACCCCGTGGACACTCCAATGGTGGAGAAATCCAAGTTAGATGAAGATAGGAATGGGACTATTGTCGATCCAAAACTTTACCGTGGGATGATCGGCACCCTTCTATATCTGACTGCTAGCAGGCCTGATTTGCAATTTGCTGTATGCATGTGTGCCCGGTATCAGGCTCGGCCTACCGAAAAGCACCTACATGTAGTTAAAAGGATCTTTCGGTATCTAAAAGGAACACTTCATCGTGGTCTATGGTATCCGAAAGATTCCTCGATTGCTTTAATATCATACGCAGATGCCGATCATGCTGGATGTCAAGACACGAGGCGTAGCACGTCTGGATCTGTGCAACTCCTTGGGGATAGATTGATCAGTTGGTCTTCAAAAAGGCAGAAAAGCGCTGCAATATCAAGCACGGAGGCTGAATACATCGCCATGTCCGGTTGTTGTGCTCAAGTCCTTTGGATGAGATCACAATTAACTGACTACGGTTTGGGATTCAACAAAATCCCGATGTATTGTGACAACAAGAGCGCCATTGCCCTTTGCTGCAACTATGTTCAACACTCCCGGGCCAAGCACATAGACATTCGCTACCATTTCATTAAGGAGCAGGTGGAGAACGGAGTGATCGAGCTGTATTTTGTCACTACTGAGTATCAGCTGGCGGATATGTTCACCAAAGCATTAGATCGAGGACGAATTGAGTTTTTGATCGACAAGCTTGGCATGAAATCATTCACTCCAGTGACCCTCAAAGAGTTGGCAGAAGAATCAGCTGAATAGTTGTGGTAAACTATTCAGAGTATCCTTTTGTTCGTGATCATGTATATTATCGTAAATATATAAACCACAAAAAGAAAATACAAAAATATAAAACCAACAAAAACCATAAAAAATATAAAACCTAGAAAAACCATAAAAATTATAAAATCAAGAAAAACCAAAAATATTTTTCGTTTTAAATCGGGCATGTCTTTTAGTACGGTAATATTTACGGCCTTAGAAATGTCGATCAATATTGACACGGTGCCATAAATAGAGTCCGTATAAAAGTTGTACATTTTTTAAAACATGCCCATTATGGCTTGTAGTTATTTCTGACTGCAACCCGGTTTTCATATTAAAGTCACGTATTTCCTTGGAAAACGTTGGCTCAGAACGGGAATTAATTTTCTCGGGCATGATTTACAAGCCAAATCATGCAAAGGGATCAAGTTTACTTTACAACTTGGTCTAACACGAATTTGTGTACGTCTCAGTGCATTAATTTGTTAAGATAAGAGAAATCTTATTGACACCACGAATCAAACTTTTTCAAGATATAAATTGAAAATGCTTTCATCAATATTTGACTCTTTAAACAATGACTACAACTCTTTAAATAGAAAACGGGTCATCGTTTAAGGGGGAGAAAATATTAAAATCATCTTCGTCATTAAATTGATTTTCAAAAGTGATTGTGAAAATTAAGGGCTAAATGGTAATTGAGTGGTTTTGCTTTAGAAAACGACTTGTGTTCGTTCTAAGTGATAGGCATTGCTTTTAGATTTTGGAGATATGCTAATAGTTTGCGTTTGCTAAGTTGTGTGTAACTTAAACAAGGGAATTAAGGAAAATGAAAAATGTAAGTTAAACAAGGGTGAATGTGAAATTGGAGGGACTTAAGGTGACACTCTTTGAAACTTGTCAAAATTTTGACCTAAGTCAAATAAAAACCCACCCGCCCCTTACTTTCCCTTTCACTGTTTATCTCTTTTTCATTATACTTGCCGCCATTGTTGAGTAAACACACACAAGAACTTAAATCACGCGTTTAATCCATCCAATTCCATTCATTCGATTAATAAGGTAATTTCATCAATATTTTAACTTCTAATCCACCTTACTTATCATGTAATTCTGTTAACAGTGCTCAATTAATCAGTTTAATCCACTTAGGGTTTATGATTAAATTAGGGTTAATTAACTAGGGATTTGTGGTGGGTTTTGTGCGGATTAGTATGATATGATGTTTAAATGCTTTAGATTGCCTTAGAAACTCACAAACGCGTTTAGAATTAATCTTCTTAGACTGTGTTTCTATGTTCCGGATGAACAAGGATAAAAACTTCCGAATGAAGGATTTTTTCTGAAAAACTTCCGAATAAGGAAGTTCTGAATGAAGGAAGTTCCGAATGAAGAACTTCCGGATGAAGGAAGTTCCGAATGAATAACTTCCGAATGAAGGAAGTTCCGAATGAAGAACTTCCGGATGAAGGAAGTTCCGAATGAAGAACTTCCGAATGAAGGAAGTTCCGAATGAAGAACTTCCGGATGAAGGAAGTTCCGAATGAAGAACTTCCGGATGAAGGAAGTTCCGAATGAAGGAATGTTCCGGATGAAGGAAGTTCCGAATGAAGAACTTCCGGATGAAGGAAGTTCCGAATGAAGAACTTCCGGATGAAGGAAGTTCCGAATGAAGAACTTCCGAATGAAGGAAGTTCCGAATGAAGAACTTCCGGATGAAGGAAGTTCCGGATGAAGAACTTCCGGATGAAGGAAGTTCCGAATGAAGGAATGTTCCGGATGAAGAAGTTCCGAATGAGGAAAAGTTCCGGATGAAGAGTTGGTTGATTATTATTGTTTGCATGTTATATGTACTTGTTGTATTAAGTTATGAAATGTGTTATGCTTAGAAGTAAGAATGATATATATCTATATGTTTTTGTGCATCAACCTTTCATGTCTTATCTTAAGCAGATACAATGACTAATCCAACAGTACAAGCAATCCAAGACTCTAGAGAAGCCGATATTGCTAAAGCACGAACCCTTAAGTTTATACCCAACAACTACCGGCTGAAGCAAGTCTCAAAATCCACTCACCATGGTTTTAAGGTCGCCATAGCCATCCTCGATAACACTCATTTCAAGAACGCCCTTAGGAGTAGTGCCTCGGTGCCTTATGAGTATATGTATGAATTTTGGGCTACCAAGGAAATCACTTCAAACAAGATCACCTTCACCATCGACAACAAGCAGCAGACACTCACAGTTTCAGACTTCCGTAAGATTCTTGGTATACGGGATACACCCAAAGGCATGTCATTCTCGAGGGATCCTACTAAAGATGAACTCGTGGAGTTATTTGACGCTCTTGGATGTCCGGAAATACGAGTTGCGTCTGAGTTTACCACTGCTAAAGTAGGACAACCTTGGAGAGCATTGATGGGTATTCTCAGTAAATGTCTTACACCAAAAACAAGTGGCCATGATGCTCTGCGCAGTCCTATAATAAACCTCTTCTATGGCATGTACAAAGCTGCAAATTCAGATTATGCTTTGTTGATATGGGAAGAATTCACCTTTCAACTCTTCTATAACAAGAAGCTGAAGACAAACTTCTTTCCTTATCCTCGGTTTATCAAGCTTATCATTATTTATTTTATGAAGAATGATGCTACTATTGATAGGCGTGCAGGAAGTCGCTATCACACTGAAGAAGCTGATGATACTGTGGATCTGAGGCATGAAGGACCGTCTATTGGTGTGATTCCGGGTCCTATTCCTGATTACCTTCTGTCTGAGAAAATCAAAGGTTCTGCTGATTACAAGCTACTGCAGATAGAAATCAAGAAGCTGAAAGCAAACCTTCAGACTGGAGAAGACTCGTATACAACGGTTAAGAGTAAAGGTAAACGCAAACAACCAGCTGCGTTACCTGAACCCGAAACCAAGAAGAAGAAGACAGAGGGTAAGAAGGGAAAGGGTAAGGCTGATGAGATGCGTCTACGTGACGAAGAAGACGTTGTTGATCCTACTCTTGATAAAACTGAGAAACAAATGATGAAGATAGCTATTCAAAGGAGTAGGAAAGATACTGGCGGTAGTGGTTCAGGTGCAAGGGTAGATGTTGAGGATGAGTACATGGAACCAGATGATGTTGATGAGTTTGGGTCACCTGAACATTATTCCACTTCGAAGGAGCCATCAATCCCTATTTCAGCAAGTGTGGAAAAGGAGTCTGTTGCTCCTACGATCATGGTGTCAACCCAACCTTTAGCAACTCAACCTCCACCAATACAACCCTTACCAACCAGACCGGCTTCAACACCATTTCTTCCACCACCGATAATTCCCATCCTTAGTACCGCAGTAACAACCGAGGCTCTCCAATCAACCCAGAGCAGCTCTGCAACATCTACAATGGCTGCATTGGTGATGGCCGAACTGTTGGATAAACATGTGGATACTCACAAACGCGAAATGGATGAACTTCGCCAAGAGTTACAAAGACGAGCTCAAAGTGAGGAAGCATCTAGGAAAGCCCAAGAGGAGATGATTGCTAGGTTCGCTGCAGATATGGAGTTGACTCGAAAAGCACATGCAGAAGAACTAGCTCGGGTTAAGCAGGCTGAGGCTGATAAGCATGCTGCACGTATCACCAGACTTCAAGCGATGAGGGATAAATACAAAGAGCAAAAAGAAGCACTTGAAGCCTCTGTGAAAGAAAGAGTGCAAGAATCCGTTGAATCCATTGTGCCTAAACTGCGTGATGAATTGAAGACGCTAGCGGCTGATAACTTGTTGATCAAGTCATCCAATCCTTCAGAATCCGCCTACAAGATTGCTTATGACTTGACGGATTTTGAATTGAAGAAGATCCTTAAGGCTCGTATGGTGGAACTTGGATCGTTTGATAAGTCTAGGATTCAACGGGCTCTATACAAATCCCTGAATGATGCTATCATGGAGGATGATAGGTTATTCAAAACGTTTGGAAGTGTGGTACCTTATCACATTCTACCTGAAGAAGAAAGGGAAGAAAGTGAGCAGGAAGAGGGTACTGGTGAAGAGGAAGAGGAAGAAGAAGGAGAAGAAGAGGAAAAGGATGACGATGATGGTGATGATGAGGATAAGGATGAGGATGATGATGACGAGGATGAGGATGATGATGATGGCGATGATGGTGGTGATGGGAATGAGGAGAGTGCTAGGGGTAGTAACGGGGATGACAATCAGGATGATGATGGGGGTGAACAGCCTAAAGAGGGAGACAAGGTTACCAGCTCCAAGAAAACTGCTAAGACTGGAACCAAGTCCAAGAAAGATGCAGCGCAGAAGGACAAATCAACATCATCGGAATCAAGACGAACTAAGTGGCGCCACGATGTGAATGCCACTACAGCGTCATCGGTTCCCGGTACCTCTATCGCTGTATCTTTACCTATTACCACTAACCCCATTAGTTCTGTTGTTGTTGCTCCTGTGATTGCAGAATCAGTAACGGAACCCGAAGCTGCAGAACACTCACCAGTTCACGACACTGCCGAAATGCTTGAAACTGAACCAACAGATGTTCGTACTTCTACTCCTCAACAACAAGCACAACAATCTACGGTTCCTGAACCAAGCACACGAGACTGGGCAGACACGTTGGAGATAGACGAGACTGCACCACCACAGGCTTGGATCACGGCAGCAGCACAATATGATCCGATCACAGACGCTGACAAAGATGTGTTGTATCTCCGTATCCGAAGTCCGATTGACTTATGTGCATTTTTTGCTCATGAGTATAAGACTTCGGTTACTCCATCCTTGGTGAAGAAAGCGCTGAAAGATAAGAGACTTCGTGCCAAAACCCGGTTAACCCGAATGGAGTTCGAGTATTATGCCGATGAGATCCTGAAGGCTCTGAATACCGTTCAACGGCCAGGACTTCATGAATCAGAAAGAGCTCCACCTCCAATGGATCCCTCTCAAGATAATCAGATTGCTCTTGACTTCTTCGTCACCAATGATCTTGTGTATCTACTGAAGGGGTCATCAAAGTACGCAACCTCCCTGACCTTACTGAAAGCTGCCAACTGGGGGACAATACCCTTTATCGAGGAAAAGGTAAATCGACTCTGGGTCCCAAAGGTAAATCGTAATTATGATATGTATGCTGTCATAGGTGCATCTCATTGGGACGAACGAGTTCGAAGGGCGTACAGGGGTTGCTGCCTAGTCAATTCTGGAAGTATTGTTAGATCCGATATCCGCATCTCCAGCATTTTAGGATTGAAAACTGAAGCCAAGAACGGCTATTATCATGTGACGGAGATTCGTTTGAAAAGGGAGGATGACAGGGAATACAAAATCCAGCAGGGAGATTTTTCCATCATTCGCCTTGAGGATATCGAAGATATGCTGCTTCTGATGACCCGAGATCAACTCACACATATTCCTCGTGAAGACCTGATTGCTTTGAATACAGCACTTCGTATGTTCACACGAAGCGTTGTCATCAAGACAAGAGTTGAAGATCTTCAGTTGGGAGTCGAAAGCTATCAAAGG
This sequence comes from Glebionis coronaria, assembly GCA_025667525.1. Lineage (NCBI taxonomy): Eukaryota > Viridiplantae > Streptophyta > Magnoliopsida > Asterales > Asteraceae > Glebionis > Glebionis coronaria. The sequence goes on from CM046874.1 coordinate 652,301,422, forward strand.
AAGCTTAACCTAACCCGTCCAGTGAATCAAGTGCTACCTCAACATGTAGAAAGATGTCCCTATACCGGCATTTCTGTCCCGAATTACGGCATTTTCTACTTGAACAGTCGAGGTTTGATGAAGTTTATGAGGGTGGGTGAGCTCCATAAGTACAGTGATGGGACTCTTCTACAAGTCAGAGGAAAATTGGAGCATCTGAACTCGGGTGGGACTTTGCCAGAGATGACGGAGGATTGGCATCCGGGTTACCGGCAGATGGCGAAGTACGTGATCAAGAAGATTGATCAAAAGCTCCGTGAACGTAGATTGATGAGGAGCTTGGAAAGATTCGTTGGTGGAAGACCATATTTAGTGCACCACAAGCTACTGCAACGATCCATCTAATGGGTCGTACACTTCAGGTCCACTTTATATTGGTTTTCAATTGTGAATATGTATATTTGTGAATATTGTACTTGTATGGCTTGATGTAGTGTTAAGGTATGATAATTTTTCAAGAATTTCTCACGAGATTCTAAATCTTTCACAATATATCATACTAAAACACTACAACTATCCCTTATTCAATTAAGGGGGAGCAATAACTTGTTCTATGGCCAAACATCGATTTCATTTTTACCCAAAGACCGGTTAATCCATTCAATATCCCAAATATTAATGGTTAACATTTTGGATAAGGGGAGAAAATGGGATTAAGGAGACGTAAGTGATACTTGGCTAAAAGATGAAAAAGACTTAACGATTATCCTACTTAATATGTGTAAAGCACGTGTTAAGGGGGAGCGTTTTTGATGAACAAAACACCTAAGGTACAAAACTTTTGATTTCAATATCACAAGTACTTTAGGTGATTTTCAATGATTTTTCATGGTGGCAATTCCTTCCCAATACACGCTTAATTCACGACGGATGTGGTTACAAAAGGGTGGTAGGAATAGGATTAGTCCAATTATTCATCAGAGCCGATGGAATCTTCCCAAGGACAATTCCCTAGATAGAATTAGAAGTCCTAGGAAAGATGGAGAAAGAATGTGAACGTAGCTGAATGTCAACCAAGTACTTAAGCTAGCACTGGAACAATCACAACAAGGTGCTAGTGATGACGTATTGGTAAGCATTGAAGGGGTTGAAGAATGAAAAAGAAATGTAAAGATAAAGGGTGTAAAGAAAGAAGCCCTCCTTACAACTTTAGGCAGAAACCGGGTCAATACATATGCTATTGAGGTCATTTTTGCTAATGATTCTCGGTATTGAAGAAAGACATCATGGACCCAGTGATGCAATGCACAACCCTTCCCAGCTAACTCAAATATCTCTCAAAAGGTATTTGTTTTAATCACACGGAGATCAACACGTTATCTATTGGTTTATTCACTCCGAATAGACTGGTATTGAAAAGGTGGCACTCCTCTCCAGCCATCGCTCACTAAATCAAAACGCACAATCGAGTCTAGAGCCAAGAGATCATCAAAAGTCTCATTAGGACACTTTCCATTTATTCCTTGCTTTCTCACACACTGTGAAAAGTAAGAGATTTTCATGAGTCCTACGCAGTATTCCTGTAATATTGCCAGAACATCCGAGTAATACGTAAGTATTACAATGAAGATGGAAATCCTGCTTGAGCCAACATCAAACAAGCTCATGGTAAGTTACACGTGCGGTTCTTTTAGAACCAATCTTGTGAAAAACTGGAAGGTAACAGTGGTTTAATTCTTAATTGAACTTAAACTCGTTCCAGGCCTCTTCGCATTATCATATGATCTTGCCAGAACACTCAGAGTGACTCTTTATTGACCACAGTGACGAGTGGAAATCCTTCTAGTGTCAACATCAAACAGCACTTGGTAGGTGACGTGCAAGATTCTTTATGAATTAAGCTCGTGACAACTGGAAAGCAACGATGGTGAAAATCTTAATTGAAATTCACTTGTTCCAGGTTTCATGAATTGACGGCTTCTAATCACAAGGATAATTTATCCAAGTGATTCACTCTTTATGTTCGCAGTCAGCTTTGGACGGTCGAATAAAGAGAACGGGTTTACCCGTGAAATCCTGTCAGGAAGTTACTTAATTGAAACTATCCGTCACGGGTACGATATCTAATATCGTCCAACGGTCTTCACCGACCGGAGGTAAAATGCTACCGAATTAGAATAAAATGTTCAAAGCCATTTTATTCGTGTCGTTGCTGTGTACCTGTTAAAGACGGTGGCGTTGCTGTGTACCTGTTGAAGACGGTGGCCTTGCTGTGTACCAGTGAAGACGGTGGTGTTGCGGTGTACCTGTAGAAGTCGTTTCCACATGCTTATGTTTCTAAGCAACAAAGTTTAGCAAAAATTCAAGAAAGTACAAGATAAAGTCTTCCGCTGTACCAAACTCTGAAACTTTCGAGAATTCAACAAAAAGACATAAGTATGTGGAACATGGAGTCACGAGGAGGCAAATTCACAAGAGAGGCAAAGATCGCACGTGAAAGGCCAAAGAACAATGCTCTCAAGCCAAAGCCAAAAAGATCAAACCAACATATTCACAACAAAAGAAAGAAAAGAAGAAAAGACTACGAGCTAAAGAACGAAGACTTAGTATAGTATGCTAGGTTTAGAACTTTGTAACGTGGAGTGACCTCCCTTAGGGGGAGATTGTTAGAAATACGTTTTTACGTATATTAGAAGTATCGGTCACTCCACAATATTATTAATGTTGTAATAGCTCGTAGTTAACAAATAGTCATTAGTTGCTTATTAAGTTAAGTAAGAACCGGTCCATGGGCTTGTCATGGACCGGCCCAAGCCCATTGTAAGCTTGGAGTATAAATACCCCTTTCCACCATGGAAAGGGGTTGGTTGTTGTCATTTTCTAGTTTCTATTTTATTGAAATAACACATAGTTTCTCTCACTTTCTCTCTCTAACTTTCTCTCTCTAGAAATCATCAACCCCCTTCATAGATTCATAGGTTATCAATATTCTACATTTCTATTGTTTATCTATTACCATTGATCAATTTCATCACGGTAATTAAACTGAAAATCCGTTATACTGAAATTGTAATTAAATCGTGTATTTGTAAAAGAACAATTTGTTTTGGCTGATTCAATTAATTGAAAATACTATTCACTTGTATTTAATCTCAGTATTTTTACAACTATGTTTTCTTGTTTGATTTGTTAACTAATTTACATTATTGGGGAACATTAAACCGGTACGGTATAACATGCAATGAGTATCTTTTTTTGTATAGATCTTAGATTTTAACAGAAATCGTTGATCCTTTTTACAGGAAACTTTTTCGAAGCTCATCATTAGGAGTAAGTTGAACTATTTGTTTTTTGTTAAACAAAAGTTAAATGCAAAGCGGAGATTATTGTTTAGGAATACTTGTTTTGGAAGTTGGTTAGATTTACGATTGTATGATCACGAACCATATTTGATTGAGTATATGTTGAGAAAACAGCATCGAGTTGATGATTCACATTACGATATGCCCCTTATATATTATATGGATGGTCATACTTTGCATTTTGGTCGTCGAGAATTTGCTCTTATTACTGGTTTAAGATTTGGGAATGTTAGTTTTGGCTTGTATAATTATGATCAACTAGATGTTCGTAATAGAATATTTCATGAGAAGCTAGGCGTAGGTGTAACAATTTTAGATGTAATCGGTGTTATGGAGGATGAAGAAAGGTTTTCTAAACTATGTGATCTGGATGTTGTACGCCTTTGCCTTTTGTTAGTTTTAGAGGTAATTTTTATGGGTAGGTTGTTGTATTCAGAAGTAGACGATAGCTTGTTTAGATTGGTGGAAAACATTGATAGTTGGAATGCCTTTCCTTGGGTGAGCACATATGGGCAAATTTGTATGAAGATCTTAAGGATGTAATAGAAAATAAATGTGATGCGCAAATTCTACTTATGGAGAAAGACCCTAGTTATGTCCCCACATATAACTTAAAAATCTTTGTGTTTGCGTTTCAGGTAATTTTTTTTGCTCTCAATTGTAATTTTAGTTATAAACCGACACAAGTTAGCGTTTTATGATGTAATTGTTTGGTTTTTTAGATATGGATAATGGAGTCGTTTGAAAGGTGCAACGGTTGGTGGATTAAAGAACCAAATGTTATACCAAGAGCTGTTTCTTGGTCGAGAGTATCTATCTTTAAAAGATCTGATATTCCTTATGTTTTTGGCAAGGTCAAAGATATGGAAGCCCACTTTGACATGACGGTTAGACATAAATCAATTTTTGAGTATCTACGCGCATCACATGCTCAAGATTTTCTACAAACTATTCCCATAGACGGGCTCGGTCAACATATGTCGCCGGTGGAATACTGCACTATCCTTAAGTATCACCTTATGATTACTTTATTTCCGGTTGATGAGATATGCCCTGTTTGTCGCCATGTTTGGATTCTTTTGGAGAACATGCAGTTCATTGTAAAGAACTTCTGGGCTTCAAGTACCGACATGATTTTGTTAGGGACGTTCTTTACGACATATGTAGGCGTGCCGAGATCTCTGCCAAAAAAGAGGCACCTGTAAATTTCTTGACCGACCCGTCAGATGGAAGATCCACACTCAGACCCGCTAATGTTTTGGTTTTTGGATGGGTTAGAAGTAAACATGCGCGTATTGATTTTACAGGGGTTTCTCCTCTCGTGGGGCTAGGCAGTCGAGATTTTACAGCGGGTCAGGCTGCTATAAAAGCCGCCTCGTGCAAAGTGACTAACACACAAGAAAACATGTGTTGAATTCAACACGTGTTTATTCCTTTCACTTTTGATACATTTGGTTTCCCTGCACCTGAGGCGGTGGAGTTACTTTTCAGAATACAACGTGTTATGAATAATAATGTTTTGACTCCTAAATCCACAAACGTTGTATTTAATAAACTTAGTTTTGCTATTCAAAAAAGGCTAGCGCGCGCAGCTTGTTGCCCGTTTGCCTTCTCCTAATATGTAAATTATAATTATTGAATCAAGTAATACTATAAATAAAAAAACTTACAGAAAAAAATACAACTTAATAATTAAGATATTTTGCATACGCCTTTTCTTTTAGCTTTTCAATTTTTGTAGTGTCTTCCGCACTCATTCCGGTAGTACCGAACCGAAATATCCTTTTTGAAGTTCACACATTTCTAGTCTTGTCGTTATCTCTCGGCCCATTCGCTCTTTTTTTGGCATCATGGTGAAAGAGTATTTGTTGTTGTAGCAATTCGTCTAATTGCTCCTATGAGAACCCGAAGTGACGGATGAGCTCGTGGAACGTTGAACTTTCGCCTTTTTTGGAACACCGGATGGATGAGGAATCTCATCGTCGTTGAAAAGTTCTGGATCTTGATCGGCTATCTTCCCACGTGATCGTCTTTCTCGTGTTGATTCGGGATTCTTCCATTTGTACTTGTTTTTTTAAAAAAAATCAAACACTTTTATGCTGAAATTTTTTGTTTCCGCTGCCATCTTTGTATAATATTAACACACGAGGTCATCAAAGTTTCTTCATTTTCGCCACACAAAAGTTTAACGTTACCATAAAGATTGTTAAACTTATATACTTCTCGATTCATCGACGTCCACTAGCCGGTCAACATATATTTGTTTCAAATTTTATAACCGTCCTCCGTAAAAATTTCGAGGATTTTGTACCAAAACGTCTTACCATTTGGTCATTCTCGACTTTCGGATCTTCAAAAATTTCTATGAAACATTCCGCCAAAATTTCTTCCTCACGGTGGGACCAAAAGCATGGTCCGTTTTCGGTTTTTTTAGCAACAATTTTTTGTCTTTCTTTTTCTTCGAAGGACCCGCGCTGGCGGCCGGTTGGTCTTCATCGAGATCTTCGGTTTTTTCAGGTCCTTGAGACGAGTGTTGAGGAAAGTTTTGTTGACTCACTTGTTGAGATTGTTGGAATAGTTGAGGTCTATAAGTTGAATTGTTCAAGCCTATAATGGGTTTTGTGGTGAGAGGTTAGTGAAAGAATTTTGTATTTGATTATAGTTGGTAAAGGAAGAAAATTGATTATTTTTTGATGAGTTAGAGTTTGCGGATGAGGTATTATTTGGGATAGACAAAAATGACGAATTCTGTAACTGAGTATTCGGTATTCGATTTGAGGCATCTTTAAAGAAATAGCCCATTGATTTGGATATTGATTTAATTTTGAATTATGTCCGAAGCTAAAAAATCTAAAAGAAATAGTATAGAAAATAAAAGATGGTATATAAATTGTGAGTTTAAAAGGATATTTATATTGAAAAATAGGTAAAAAAAAAAGAATATTAATTACCTTCAAACGGAAAAAAAAAATACCCAAATCGAAAAAGCATTGACCAACTTTCGGATTTAAAAAAAAGTTGAAAACACGAGGCACGGTGCAGTTATCGCGTCGTAGGCTCGCATTTTCGCCCACAGCGTCGATCGGTTATATTGACGCAAGCACCGAAAGTGCATGCTACTGTACTCTGGGTACAAGGGCGGAGCTAGAGTCTAAAGTTATGGAGTGCACATAATTTTTAATACGGTATTTATATAGTACATAATTGTTAAATCGGGTTCATTTTGAGAAAATAGAAATTTTTAGCAAATCTATACACTACGCGACAAAATTCTATCGGGTTTCCGTGCATCCCCAGGAACCTCCTTAGCTCCGCCCCTGTCTGGGTAGCGCCGTTAACTCGCGTCATAGGCAAAACACCAGCCATCATGCACCGTTTAGTTACGCCTCTTAGACATGCAGACAATCTAACGAATATGCCAATCTGACTTTTGACGAGTGGAGCAATTATTTTGGAAAGCAAAAAAAGTGTTGGAAAGGTTATTATTAAGGCTCTTTATATGTTCCGATGTCTTGCACTATTTTATTTTATATCTTCTACGTCGGTAATTTGCTCCAGTGTTTTAGTGGATGATAATATAATATAATTTCATTAAATAAAAAGTTGCATATAGAGTTATCGATAATTCACAACCACGTAGAGTGGGTATTTCTTACTTTAACTTGTGTTTAGGGGCGGACTTATGTATTAAGTTTAGGTGACGGTGTTTTTTATGGTTTGATTAAAAAAATGTGATTATAGTGTATTTTTTTTGATAATTTCTTTTAAATACTTTTTATTCGAAACGTAAATTGCCATTCACTCATACATTGAAGTCTAAATTTTGACACTTTAAAACCAAAAAATCTTTCATTTTAAATTAAAATATTTGATTTTATACGGATTTTAGATTTTATGTATTACTATTGTCAAAAAAATTTATTTATCTTTTATTATTCAATTTTCTGCGTTAGCCAGTGTGTTCACGACGCTCTGTAAAACTATTGTAATTTATAAAAATGTTGGGCCTATCATTGCTAAAATATGTTTGTTTTTAAACTTTTAATATGAAAATAAATGAATAAGTGGCTTTATATAAACATATTTTGGAATAAAAAAAGGCTAGCGATATATTTTGTTGCTTGTTTATTTTTCGTCAGTATATAAATTATATTTTAATGAATAGAAAAATAAGTTATTGCAAAATTTCAAACAACATAACAGAAAAATCGCATGTCAACAAAAGCCGGTGCATTGATAAAATAAAAAAAGGTGCAAAATACTGTGCGATTGTATTTTTACCGGTAAAACCGAACCACACGATCCACACCATACCGCACGGTGATTATTTTAAAATCAAAATGTTACATTGATTATTTAACATGTATTATAAGGCTTCTAGTACATATTATCATTAATAATCATATAAATTATAGAGTTAGGATCAAATGAGAAGAAACCTTAAAATAAGAAGGATAAGAAGAAAATATAACCGCATATTTGAGATGCATCTACTTAAATTAGATGCATCTTTATAATCTTAGATGCATTATAATGCATCATAACGTGTTTTATAGCTTTTTATTAGATGCATATACGTATATTAGATGCATTTTATGATTTATCTATATTTTTGTTCCTCTGCACGTGCCAAAATCATGAAAATCAATTTGCACAATATACATATCAAATTAACTTTCGAAACTTAAGATAGTGTATCTACATGAATATAAATGCATCTAATGCAAGTCGTTGCATCTCAAATGTGTGGTTTTAGTTTCTTCTCACCACTTCTTATTTTAAGTTTCCTCTCACTGGATCCTCACTCTAAATTATAAATAACATATTTGTTTGTATTAAATATATGCATTGTTATAACCTTAAAAACTACTCCTTCCGTCTCCGACTAATACTTGTTCTTTTACTTTTAGGTTGTTTCAAATTAATTGTTCACTACTAAAAATCATTGTTGCAAAAACAAGTCTACAAAGCCGATTAATCGGTACAAAGTCATCAACCTTGCCGATTAATGTAAAGGCAACGACAGTCAATTGTGGTAAAAGGGTGGTCAAACTTGTCAGAAACTTGTAGATCTTGCAGAAAATACCAAAAAGTCACTGTAAACTTGTGTTTATCACTTATAATAACTATTTTATATGTATGATTAGTTGAATTTAAAAATAATATTGTTGAAAATATTTAAAACTCGTTTAAAATACTAAAAACTTGTCAGAAATATCCAAAATTTGTTAAAAATGGCGATCCGGTTAATCACCGATTACTCCCGCCTAGAATGATTACAAGTTATAAGGTGACTCACGATTTTCGGAACCTTGCTAAAAATAGATACGAAAGTTTGATTAAATTTATCAAATTGCCTTTGCTTGAATTTATTATTATATAATTTTAAAAATTCTTTAATTGATTATCGTAGTTGAAGTTGAAGGTAAACTATCATTTTATTATGAAGTAAGAGATAGAAAATAGTAATAAATGCAATTTCTTTTAAGGTGTGTGTTTTTTTATCAAGAGAAAATAATTTTAAGACTGATGGAGCAACATTTTAAGCCTTATCTCGCTAAAAACCCACATTAATTACATAAACTGATGGTGTGCGATTAAAATATGCAAAACCCAAAAATTAAAACAACAAAATATGATACAGTGCGATTTTTGTTTTAATACAGACACAAGTGCGGATACGGTTTGATTTTAGTTAAAAACCGCATCAAACTGAACGATGTTCGCCAACTATTTAAATATTAAAAATTGAATCATGTTTTTCATTGATTTGCTTTTTTTTTTATAAATGTCTTGCGGTCTTGTATCATTGTGAAGAGATAACATATAAAACTTGAAAGAAGATGATGATGCATGTTACTATCTAAAAAGCATTTAGAAAATGTGAAAAGGGGGTTTTAGTTGAGGTGCGATCGACCAAAGTATTTTATTTAAAGCACGGTTTGATAGGACTTCCTTAATGGGATAATGGGACCAGAATCTAATATCTGTATAGTTTTTTATTAGCACTCAATGTGTTATTGATAGTTTGTTTCATTTTCAGGAGGCCACCAATAAAAAACAGATTAATTCGTGCTTATCATTTTTAAATCATCATATATGTAATCTGGCCGTTTGTATTTTTGCTACTTTTAACATATAGGCCAAGTCTGGAAACATTTACTAATCGGCGGCCTATTAGTATGGTGTAAGTTATGTAGTATCTCAATTTATTTCTCTACTATTAACTTTTAAAGTATTTTTTTTTTAATTTTTACTTTAAATTAATTTGTTATGTTATATAATAATTAATGAAAAGTATATGTATGGATTAGATTTTAAATGTATTATCATTTAGTATAATTTTAATCAAGTATTACATAACACAAAAATAATAATATAAAGTCAAAGTTTAGTATAAAAGACCTTAAAAATTAATAGTGGACAAACAACTTGGAACAGAGGGAGTATATGATACGTGTTCCATCATGTATGTGATGTAAGTAAGGTCGTAAAAATCGTTAAGCGTATCACTTAGCGATCAATCAACTTAGCAATTAATCAGTTCGGTAAGAATTAATCGGGAATTAATTTTGAAACTTTATGTATGGTTTAGCGAATTTTTGTCTGATTTAATAATTTATGCAATATTTAGCCGGTTTCTATCGGTGTTCGAGTTGGCTAATATAAGAGGGTTTGTTTCGATTTGGTTGTCCTTTATCCGATAAATAGGTATATTGATTGATTTTTGACCAAAACGATTTCGGACTGATTAGTGAAAATCAAACGGCTAATCTTCGTCTAGCTTTTACACCAATTAATCGACCACCTAGATCGATTTTTGCCTACTGGATATAGGTGTAGTTTCAATCTTCGGAAAACTAAGCCATCAGATTCTCTATAGATTATGAGTTTCGTATTAGATATATGGACACATCTGTCTTCGAGGTGTTGGTGGTAATTGTTAAAACATGATAATCAAAGAATATAAAACAAGATTTATCACCCAACCAACTTCCTTTTGGTGATTAATATTAAAAAATTCAAATACAAAACAAGATTAGTCCTCAAACGAGTGGTAAACAAAAAATACAATAAGAAAAGGTGAGATCGTCCCAAATAGGTTCATCCGATCTCCACAGTACATAAAGACTCAAACGATTGTAAAACATGAAGATCCTCCCATAAGATATGCCTCAAGGAGGCTACAAGACTGCACGGAGAGAATACACACAAAAGTGTGTGTTTATTATGAGTAATGCCTCCAAACCTTAACCCTAGTAGACATATAAGCCAGATGGGAGTTGGGCCAAGGAACTAGGACTCAACGGAAACACCAAAAGTCTAGTCCAAGAGAGAATGGGGAAGTGACACAAAAGGTACCTGCAAAATAAGAAAAGCACACAAAAGGATTAAAATAGAACAAAGGATAAGTTTGGTTAAAATAACATCCTCCCAGAAACTTATCTAGGATACATGAGATCATTTCTTGACATGTACACCAAGCTTAACTGATTGCACAAATTGATATGCTGAGAGGTTTCATGACCTTTGGTGAAAACATCAGCTATTTGATCTACAGAGGCCACTTTGATGGTCTTGATTATACTAGATTGCACCTTTTCTCTAACAAGGTGCACATCAACCTTAAAGTGTTTAGTTCTCTCATGAAACATAAGGTTAGCCTCAATTTGAATAGTAGAAGAGCTATCACTATAGAGATTCACAGGAAATAAGTTGGTAATGTTCAAGTTTTTAAATAGGTTAGAGATCCAAATGATCTCCCAAGTAGCATTGGCCATGCATGTATACTCTACTTCAACAGATGATCTAGATACAGTAGGTTTCTTCTTAATTTTCCAAGAGACAAGAGTGTTCCCAAGGAACACACAATACCTAGACACGGATTTCCTTGCTTTCAAACACTTGGCCCAGTCTGAGTCAGTAAATAAAGAGATATTAAGCTCTCTATCCTTATAGATCTGGATACCAATACCTGGGGAGTTCTTTAGGTACCTGATAACCATTAAAGCAATTTTAAGGTGAGATTGTAGAGGGGGCACGCATGTGCTGACTCAAACATTGGACAGCATAAGAGATGTCACCCTAGTTTGGGTCAGGTATATAAGTTTCCCTATAAGTTTATGATATTCAAAGATATATATCAGATTCACTTTCTTCAACAGCAAACACACAATTCTCAAACAAGGGTGTAAGGAGAGGTTTGGCAGCAAGAAGGCCAAACCCATGAATAAGTAAATACAATATTTTCTTTAAGTCATACATACACCAAGGTCATTCTAAAGGACCTCAATCCCTAAAAAATACTTCATGTGACCAAGATCTTTAATCATACATTTGTTTTTAAGAAAAGCCTTAAACTTGTTAATTTCAGTGAGATTATTACCAGTGACCACAAGGTCATCAACATAAACTAGAATAGCAATAAAGGTTTCACCAGATTTCTTAACATAAAGAAAGTGGTCAATTTTGATTTGAAGAAATCCATGCTCAGATAAGGTAGTGGTAAGCTTGGCATTCTACTGCCTTGGGGCTTGCTTGAGCCCATAGAGGGACTTGTTGAGCTTGCAAACTTTAGTGAGATCGGGGTTGCCAAAACCTGTGGATAAAGACATATAGACATCCTCATTCAAATAACCATATAATAAGGCATTGTTAACATCCATTTGGAACAAAGGACAGTTGTTGGACATAGAAAGACACATGATAGATCTAATGGTCACCATTGTATCAATAGGACTAAAAGTTTCATCAAAATCAATGCCCTCCTTTTGACCATACCCCTTAGCCACCACCCTAGCCTTGTACTTGTCAATTTACCCAAAAGCCCCATATTCATCTTATAGATCCATTTACACCATAAGGCTTTCCTTCCAATAGGAAGATCAGTCAAGATCGAGGTGTTGTTCCTAATTAAGGCTTCAATTTCATTGTTCATGGCATTAATCCAGTTAGGGTCCTTAATGGCTTCATCAAAGCAACTAGGTTCAACAGATTTGTTTAAAGTAGTGGCAAATCAGTAGTTCACAGAGCTAAGTTTAGAGTAATTAACATGTTTTTCAATCCCATACATAAGTTTTCTATCAATCACATAATCATTCAGTTTAGCAGGTAACTTAGTACTTCTGCTAGACTTCCTAGTAGGTGCATGCACCTCATCAGACTCAAAGTTACCTCCTAAATCATGAACTGGTTCAAAAGTAATGGGCATGAAGTTTAACAAATTGCACTCAAAATAAGCTATTATCATCTATTTGGGTTGATGGGACCTCTTCAAGTGTCTGATGTTGATTAGAGACGTTCCTCGAATGATCTATACCTTCCTCATTAGATGATACTCTCTGTTCATTATTGGGTCTTATAGATGGTTGGTTATAAAAATGGTTAGATGTTCAGCATCACTTGTACATTCAACATCTACCAAATCATCATCCTTATTGTTTTTTCATTTTAAAAGGAAACATAGTTTCATAAAACCTCACATCTCTAAAGAAGAAAACACATCTTGCATCCAAACTTAACAACTTATATGACTTTTTTTCCAAAATTGTACCCAATCAAAACACATCTTTCAGACCTAGATGTGAGCTTGTCACTGTTGTTAAAGATTGTAGAAAAACAAAGACACATGCAACATCTAAGGTGAGAGAGATTTGGTTTTTTGTTATACACCAGTTCATAGGGAGATTTACCTTTTAGGACTGATGAGGGAAGCCTGTTGATCAAGTAGAGAGCTGTTAGAACACAATCAGAATAGATAGTAAGAGGAATCCCCCTGAAACATAAAGCTCTTTGCTACATTTATCAGGTGCATATGTTTCCTTTCAGCAATACCATTTTCCTAAGGGGTATAGGTGCAAGAAGTTTGATGAATAGTTCCAAGGTCAGAAAAAGAAAACATTTTCTTCTTGACAACTTTAGTACCATTTTCAGATCTGACAACATTGATGTTTTTATTAAATTTGTTTTGAACAAGTTTAATGTAGTCAACAAATATGTCAAAAACTTCATCTTTAGTTATCAAAAGATATGTTCAAAATGCCCTTGAATAATCATCAACAATGTTAAGAAAATACTTATACCCTTCTCTGCTAGAGATTCTATAAGGGCCCCACAAGTCAAGATGAACAAGTTCACCAAGATGGTTTGAGTTGTGATCACTCAATGGAAAAGGTCCCTTTTTTCTGTTTTCCCCATGACACATCTCACAAGTAGACACACTAGTGTTTTTGGATAACTTGAGGTCATGTTTAAGAACATATAAGACTTGATCAGCAACGTGACCAAGTCTACAATGCCATAGATCTTTGGAAACACTAAAGGACATAACCATATTAGAATTACCTATACATATGTTTTTACTGTCAAGATCAAACAAGTAAAGGCCTCTTGATTCACTACTAGTCCTTAGTTTTATCCCTTGGTCAAATCCTGAATGTAACATTTATCTTCATCAAATCCCACAAACAACTTACTGTCTTTAATTAACTTATTTACAGATAAGAGGCTAACACAGTAGCCAAGAACAAGAAGAACATCATACAAAATGACATTGTTAGAAAGTCTCAAGTTTACCACATGGATTATGGTAGAATTGGTCCCATTGGGGTGCCGTACAGTGAGATTGAGACTAGGAACATCAATGATGCTGAACATGCCAACATTGGAAACTGTCAAGTGTTGATTACACCTAGAGTCTTTAAATCAACCCTAAGGTGATGGTCTTAAACAACTCTTTTGAGTTCCCACAAATTTTTTTAGCAAAATTGACATTATACTAAACATTACAATTATAGAAAGAGCATCTACCTGCCATGTTGGCATGAATATTTCCAAAAGTAGAGTCATTGATCAAATTAAGAAACTTCTTCATTCAGAGGTGAAAGAAGGTGGAACATCACAAGTAAAAGGTTGTTGTTTATTATTCACCTTAACATCACAATTTGCATTGAAGTTGGGTTTAGACCTATAGGGTTTAACATTATAAGGCTTTTTGTATCTATGAGGATAACCAATAATTTCATAACATCTATCAATAGTGTAACCAACCATACCACAATTAGTTTAATTTAAATTGGGTTAAATCCTCTTTTGGGATAGTTTTGACTACCTTTTCTAGTGTTGTTTCTATTAAAGTTAGAGATGTTACCTTTCCTAGGATGATTGAAGGTTTTAGTAGCAAAAGAGGAGGCATTCAGTTTAAAATCAATCACACCAGAGGGCTCAAGGGTGCCTCTGTATGATTCTTCTCTAGAAAAAAGTAGCATAAGCATCCTTCACATCAGTTTAAAATCAATCACACCAGAGGGCTCAAGGGTGCCTCTGTATGATTCTTCTCTAGAAAAAAGTAGCATAAGCATCCTTCACATCAGGGAGTAGATCCCTAGTGAGATGAGCAGTTCTAACTGGTTGATAACATTTATCAAGACCCATTAAGGACTGCATCAGCTTCATAAGCTATTGATGCAAGATAGTTTTGGAGCTAGCATGAAAAGAACATTTAATGGGGCAAACACATTTATGTAATTTGGTCTCCCTACATAAATAATTAAGTCGGTGATATTACTCAGCAACAAAAGTGCCACCTTGTTCCATATAATCATTCTTTTGAAGAATGTTATTAACAACAGACCATCAACCTTACATAAGTCTCAGATAATTCATTCCAAACAAAAGCATCATTCTCAGAATAAACCAATCCCATATATACATCTTGAGAAACAAAATCCAAGTTAAGATCATACCATTACATATGTCCCATTGGGCAGTTAACACACCACTATTACCCTAATTTTTTTTAAACAAGTGCCATTAATAAAGCCAATTTTATTTTTAGCTTGAAGAGAAAGTTTCATAGCATTGTTCCACATT
Source organism: Glebionis coronaria (assembly GCA_025667525.1). NCBI lineage: Eukaryota > Viridiplantae > Streptophyta > Magnoliopsida > Asterales > Asteraceae > Glebionis > Glebionis coronaria. Next base: position 652,316,634 of record CM046874.1, read on the forward strand.
CTATAATTAGCAGTACCAAGAAGTTTAAAAGGAATCAGAGTAGAGGTGCTACCGTCACTAAATTGCACATGTAAAGGGTCACCAACATCAAGACTGTTAATCAAAATAGGAGGATCGATATTACACCCTCCTGTGGTTAACAGGAGCAGAAGTATTATCCACAGAAGCACTTATAGGGAATAATCAGTAAAGCAACAAAGAGAAGAAAAAACAGGAAACACCAAGAATCACCACAAAGCAGCAAACACGCAAAGCAAGAAAGGAGCCACATAATCAAACTAACCACAATACAATCTAATTCCAAAAACAACCAACAAAAAACCTCATGTTCTATTCAATAAAGATCTAAGAGAAAGAGAGCGTGAGAGGTATTACAGAGCACGCGCAACAACAAAATTGACCTGTTTCTTCTTGATTCACTTAGTCTAGAAGACAACGAATCTCACCACGCACACCAGCAACCAAGATCTCACAAACAAAAAATAGGGTTTCAACAAAACCCTCCCTAAACCTTCCAAAAAACAACGACACCAACAATAGAAGTTTCTAGAGCACCAGGAAACCCATGAAACAGAGTCAGAGAATAAAAGCCCCAACAATAAAATTAGGGTTTCACAAACCCTAGCCAACTAAGTGATAAATCTGAACTGGGAGAACCAAGAGAGATCTAGATCGTTGAACATGTCTTTGATACCATGTTACAACATGATTATCAACGAACATAAAACAAGATCTATCACCAAACCAACCTCTTACTGGTGATTAATATTAAAAGATTCAAGTACAAAACAAGATTAGTCCTCAAAAGAGTGCTAAGCAAAAGATACAATAAGAAAAGGTTAGATCATCCCAAATAGGTAGATCCAATCTCCTCACTACATAAACACTCATCACTCAAATGATTGTAAAAGATGAAGATCCTCCCATAAGATGTTGGAACTACGTTTTTACGTATTTATAAAAGGATCGGTCACTCCAACGAGATACATCTAGTATGGGCTCGTGATCTAGTAATGTAACGTATAACCCATCAAGCCCACATGTAGGGTGGGCTATATATACCCCCTCCTAGCATGTTAGGAGGGGCTGGTTCTCACATTTCACACTTCTAATCTAATATTTCCTTTTTTCTCTCCAGCCTCTCTCTACTTTCTCTCTCTAGTTCTTCATCTATCTCTCTCTCTCTTTAGATCATTCCAAGGTTAAGATAATCCAAGGAATACGTAGACCTACAATTAGTATCAAGAGCCATGGGATGATTGGTTTGTTCTTGTGTGTGTTTTCTTGATTTTCGTGAGTTTTAGTTCAAAAAACCGAAGATCCAATTTTTTTCGTGTTTTTGTTGTTTCAAGTGATCTACATATCTCCTACATTGTTGTGGTAGGGATTTGGGTACTTTGGATTGGTTTAAATCACGAATTTCTAGGCAAAAATCTCATTTTTTATTCACTTATTTCGAAACAGTGGGCTTATTGCGAAATCTTGCTTAAAAAGTCTTCGCGATATTTGAGGGTTTCTAATATTGAAAAATAAGCTCTTTCGCAATAATAAGGGTTTTGCATATTGCGAAGAATCACTTTTCTTTGTATGCGAAAGTACTATTTTTTTATATTGCGAAGTTCTAGTTTCTTGGTATTGCGAAGAGTTGGATTTTCAACATTACGAAGTTCTCAATTTGTGTTATTGCGAAGATTGCATTTGGGATTATTGCGAAGATTGAACTTGTGGTATTGCGAAGATTGAACTTGTGGTATTGCGAAGACTGACTTTTTTGGTATTGCGAAGATTCTCAGTTTTCCATTATCGCGAAGATACAAGTTTCACATTGCGAAGTTTCAGATTTTGACATTCTTGCGAAATCTTTGATTTTAGACATTGCGAAATCTTTGCAAATATTCCGATATTATCAAAGAACGTGAATTTGAAATTTTTTAACATCGTGAGTTTTTTGGTCTTGGAATTTTTGGTTTCTCAAGAACACATCTTTAGGGGATTTCAACAACTTTTCTCGTCTTCAACTCACGACCTTTGGATTATTTATGGTTTAATCGGTGCTTTGTAAAATCTCACGAATTTATTTTTCGGTTTCTCCTCGATTAGTAAAACTCCGTATTTGTTGATCCCAAACTTAGATCGATTAGCTATGTGTTAACGAGATTGAATCAAGTTAAACACTTAGAGAAACTTTGTTGTTGTATGAACAATCCAAGTGTTATGTGGAATTAACACTTGAATAAAGAACAAGTAAAACAAACTTTCACTTTTGATTGATAAAACCAACTTGAGTACAATGAAAGTCGGATACTTAATAATGCGTTGTAAACAATAAACCCTACGACCTCCTTTTATAACATAAAGAGTCGTGTACAATGGATAACCTATAAACTATTCTAGGAAAAGATAAATATAGAAAATACAATATAGAGTATATGTTTTCTTCAAATAACAAACGTGTTGTCTAAGTTTTCTTATCAGTGCTTGGACTTCTTCTTATCAGCGCTGAGATATTTCTTGTCAATGCTTGATGTGTCAGCGCTTGATTTCTTCCTATCAGCGTCCAATTAAATCTTGTCAGCGTCAAAGTTTCTTGGCTCATTTTATTCCCAACAATCCTCCCCTAAACTTGATATCTACTCTAGTAATCATGTTTCTGAATAAAAACTAAGTACAAGGAGGATTCTTATAAATACAAATAATTTTTTAATTAGATAATAAATAAACCTAATTAAATCTTTGCCAACATCACTAGTGTAATCCATTTCCAGCTATGTAGGCACCATTTTCTTTAAAACTTCCTTGCACATATGATATTCAGCATCCACAAGAAGATATTCGGAAAACTTTGTAGTGCTCAAATGGTAAACACCAGCTGCTGAATGTAGACGTCATTGTAGTCCACTGATATCATCCAGATCCATCCATATTGGATCTGCTTCATCTGGTTCAATCATCCTTTTGAAGGATGTCCAGATCTTTATTCTATTGACTGAAGTAGGTGCTTCAGCCTCATACTTGGCCTTCATCAATATCCAAAGATCTACCAAGTCTTCTCTATCAAGGCTTGCAAATAATGAGATCAAAGAAGTGAAAGTATGTACCTTCTTTCCATATATGGTAATCATCCATAACCCACTTGTATCTTCTTTATAGTAATCTGTAATTTAAAGGTAATACCTCTGCAACATGTGAAGCTTCCAATGGTGAGAGCTTAATGCTCTTTCTGATAACTGCTTCACTAGGATCCACTTTATCAAGAGCTGGGAACTCAATAAGAAGTCCCTTCTTCACTGGTCTTGGTGAAATTGAAGCCCTTTGGATCTACAAATTTTCTTCAATCTCTTCTCTCCTTTCATCTGAGAGAAGCCTCATAGTATTTTCTTCACAAACTCTTAACCAAATTAGATAAGCACGATGTTCCAATTATGCAAAGGAGAGTCTTCTCAACCTATCAAATGTCCATCCACCTTGATGACACCTGAGCAACATGTAGTACAACTCTCTCCTATCTCTCTTGAGCTCAGAAAATACCTTGCTAGCCTTGTGTATGAGAAGCCGTACTTTCCCAGCATTATATTATTCTTTTATTCGTGCTTCTTGAATTTTTTCAACGTATTACGTTTTCTTGTATTGCGATATGTAAATCCTGAGATTTTTAAATTATACTTTTTAAGTATTTTTCTGATCATCGATAAATACTTTGTATGGAATTATAAAATTCTTATTTTATTTTTCTATATTTATTTAAATCAAAGTTTTTGATTTAAAATCACCCGCGTGTGTTTTAAAACGAGTTTATTCAAAATCAATGTACAACGAGAATTCCTAGTGATCGCGATACCGACGAATGCCCAAAAGGTTACGTTTATTTATCGATTATTCGATAATTAATATTTTCGACGATTTAGTTTTAATTACGCATTAAGTCGTGTCGAGAAATCATTTAATCATTTTTATGATGCATTGTAACTTTTGAAAAGTATTTTTACGAAACCCGAGCCCCGTAAATATTTTCAATATTTACCAATAACCATTTTCTACCCTTTAAAACTATTAATTGTTTTTAAGTCCACAAGTTTGTAAATTGGCAACTTGGATCCCTCTACTATCAACATATATAAATCAAATTTTTTTAACAAAAAACACAATTCTTACAAAAATCAAACTTCATCTTCTCTCCCCACCTCCACCCTTTGCCGCCACCACCACCACATAAACACCACAATTCACCATCATCCACCTTGATTCATTAAAAACAAATTAAAGACCCCTTCTTAGAATTTAATTGTGATTCTAATGATACTAAATTTGTACACATGCATCAAGTTTTTATAAACTTATGATTTCATGGTTGTACGATGTGTTAATCATCATGCATGTGTTGTTTTTGGTAAGATTATGTTGTTTTGATCATAAAAAGTCTTGTTTTAATTAATACTTGGTTTTTTTAGGCCTCGTATCAAAATTCGTAGTCCCAAGTCTTTTCGAATTGAAAACCGGTCTTAAGTGCGACTCAATCGTCTTTTGGTGAATCAAGAGAATGGTTTGGTTTGTTTGTCTATTTTAAATTAATGGCAAGAAATTAAAGTGTCGTTGAGTAAAATGGAAGAATAAAGATTAAAGCTAGAATGACGAGTAAAAATAAATGCATGTAAACTTTAAGACAAAATGAGTACACTAAATAAAACTAACACTTAGAAAATTCTCTAAAAATAAGGGCTTAATTGAAAAGTACTAAAAGAAAGTAAGATCGGAATTTAACAAAAAAACTAAATCGGAATATGCCCAAAACAAGCCCAGGTCGGAATAAATTCCGATCTGGTGGTCGGAATATGGTGAAATCAGGCTATCGGAATATCCACAAAAAGGGGTGTAATCGGAATATTGGGCCAAAGACCCAATCGGAATAACACAAAATTTCACCCAATCGGAATATGGAAAGAAGGGAGTAATCGGAATACACTAAAACTCACAATCGAAATAACAAGGAAAAAGGGCCAATCGGAATAACCGAACAGGGGTCAGATCGGAAACTCAAAACCCTAATCCGATCACTTTGATCGGAATAAGGGGTGTTCAATCGGAATCTTCAAACCCTTTTCCGATTGATTAATCGGAAAGGGTGGGAATTGGGCTGCTCGGAATAACACCAATCGGAAAGGGGTTTATCACCCTTTCCGAAATCTAAGGGATTCGGTTAATCTAGATAATAAGCTAACTTTTATAAGCTAATATCCAAAACTTAACAAACCAAATAATTAACCGAACCAAATAAGCACTTATCAACTTATCTAACTCGAAATTAAACAACTTTTTGGATCAAACAATCAAAACATGAACTTTTAAAGGAAGCTTTTTATAAAGTAAATAAGCTAATCACAAAAGTAATCCAATAAGCACAAAAGTCTTAAAGCTTAATCAAATGAAAACTTATGAAATGATCAAAAGATTAACTTTTTAAGCACGAAATCATTAAGAACAACACGGATCTATTGAAATTCGCACCAAAAATCAATCTAAAATCAAAGAAAGGTAGAAGGAGATTAAGGATTAAAAGCTTAAAATAGAACTTGATTAATGAAAATAAGCAATACAAAGTGTTTAATCTTGAAAGATTAAAAGAAAAAGATGAAACTTAGTGAGAGAAAGTTTAAGACTTTCTCTCTCTAAAAAGTGAAAAACTAAAATTAAAGACTAACTAGCTAACCACCCTCCTAATGACTATTAGGAGGGTATTTATAGGGAAGGTGGAAGGAGTGCATGTGTTGCATCTTCTTTCTTTGCTTTCTTCACGTTTTCTCGACTCGACTTTAATTCTTTGTCTTTGTCGTCTCGGGATTTGAACTTGTCTTTTAATTTTCTTCTTCTATTAGACTTAAGTTCTTCGACTTCATTAAACTTCCGCCTTTAGACTTTTTCTTCGATAAATCTTCAGAATAGGCCTTGGACTTCCGTTCTTTTTGCACTCTTGATCTTTTGACTTCGTCTTTTCCCGTTTTCTTCGATAAAAGCCCATGAAAACCCGTGTTTTCTCCCTTTTTCATAATTGGTCCTAAAACACAATAAAAACACAAACCACGCATAATTCCGACTTTTATGACATAAATCACACGTTTTGGTCTTGTTATTATTGGAAATAAGTGGTAAAAGGATAAGTGTTTTCACACTTATTAAATCCCCTACACTTGACCATTGCAATGCCCTCATGCAATGCATTAATTTTAAAGCACGGTTTACATTTTCCATCATAAATAACTCACCTTGGCCTTTATTAAATACTAAACATAAAAGATAGAAATAAGTAAAGAAATTAAAAACTTACATTGGGTTTTGGCGTCCATGAACGTTTATCATCCTCAAGTTTCACGTTCCCCATACCAAGCTTAAAAACGAGATCATTGTTATTATAAGTTAGCAAACTAACATGAACTCATGTGGGCCAATTATTCACTTAGACTCCCTTATTCCTAGGTGTATCTCTTAGATTTTATTTTTGTCTTGAATGATCACGAAGATGCATTGTTTGACTTATTTCGATAGTTATTTAGTCCGAAAATAAGGTGAACGATTTAATCAATAGTTAGCTAAAGGACCAAATCTTTTAAAACTGCTTCTCGGGACCTCATAAAGTTCATATCTTGGCATAACTCGCTTCACGATTTGAGACCTTTCTCGGACCGATATTTGGCAGCGACTTCATACTTCGAATCTTTGAGAGACGTTCTTGAAATAATGGTCTTCTCTTCATAATAGGAATTTCTTCACTTGAAGTTTTGAGAGATTCTTCATCTTTGGACCACGACTTCTTCATTTTTCTCCAATCTTTATTTTGGACTTTGATATACAACGATCCGCCTCCTTTTAGGACTTGGATCTATTTATCCTCATACCTTGTTAGGGTCTTTTCGGATTGACTTCTCCATGACTTTTGGGGAGTTCTTGCTTTTCGTCGTGTGTCTTGATCCTTCATATTGATTTTCGATAAATGATTCTTCACATCACTTTTTGGATCTTTAGCAACAAAATGTAGCCCTCATGCCTTGTTAGAGTAAACTTAGGTAAGTAAACACGTTAAGGATACTAGCTAGAGTAAACTTAGGTAAGTAAACTCGGGTTGAGTCAAAATGTTCACGACTAAGAAAAATCTAAAACCACTTATTTGAAAATTTATTCTAGTAAGGAAAGAGAATAAGCATAATAAAGGAAAATACAACTATATAACTAGGCCAAAATAGATTAAAAATTTTGAAAAATGTCGAAAAATCAAATTTTCCGGTTAAAATGAGGGCAAATTCATGGAAAAGACCACTTACTTCGATAGAAGTCCCCCCTACACTTGAGATAAACATTGTCCTCAATGTTTAAGCATGTGGAAGTAAACTCCCCTACGCTTAGGACATTGTGCACTTTGTTTAAATCTTGCTAAGGAAAGGACAACTAAAGTGAATTCAATGTGAACATATAAAATATGAAATATTGAATCACAAGAGTTTAGGATAGAACCGGGAAGATGGGAACACGGTATCACGGTTCGTCAAAAGTCATCAAGATGCTCTATGAAGCTTTAATCCCTGCACAACACAAGAAACAAGACAACAAACACATACGGGGCTCCCCCTACACTTATTATGAAAGCAGTAAAGGATAGAACATGGGTTGCCTCCCGAGAAGCGCTTGTTTTTGTTCACCGAGTCACGAGCCTGACTCGACCCAATTTTAGTTCATGGGGAACGTGGTGAGGGATGGAATCATCTCTTGAGAGATGTCCTCACCAAAGTACAGCTTCAAACGCTGGCCATTCACCTTGAAATTGGGCCCATTTGGCTGAGAAAGCTCAATGGTCCCATATGGAAAGACTGTGGCGACGGTGAATGGACCAGACCAGCGGCTCTTCAACTTGCCAGAGAAGATCTTCAACCGAGAGTTAAAGAGTAAAACTTGATCACCAACGTGGAACTCTCAGCTCTTGATTTTAGCGTCATGAATGATCTTGGTCTTCTCCTTGTAGATCAGCGAGTTCTCATAAGCTTCATTCCTCAGTTCATTTAGCTCGTTGAGTTGAACCTTGCGATGATCACCGGCTTTGTTGATGTCGAAGTTCGCCCACTTCAAGGCCCAGTGCGCCTTATGTTCCAGCTCGATTGGGAGGTGGCAGGCTTTCCCGTACACAAGACGATAAGGTGTACAACCGATCGGGGTCTTGTAAGCAGTACGGAAAGCCCACAGAGCATCATCTAACGTATCAGCCCACGCGGCACGATGCTCTCCCACAGTACGCTCCAAAATTCGTTTCAAGCCACGGTTGGATATCTCGGCTTGCCCATTGGTTTGGGGAAGATAGGCGGTGGAAAGACGGTGATTGACACCATACTTAGCCATGACTCTTGCAAATTGATCATTGCAAAAATGAGTCCCACAGTCACTGATAATAGCACGAGGAACGCCAAATCGAGCGAAAAGCTGCTTCAAAAAGTTCACAACCACCCTCGCATCATTCGTAGGAAGAGCCTTGGCTTCAACCCATTTAGAAACGTAGTCGACGGCGACGAGGATGTACTTGTTCCCTTTGGAGGATGGAAATGGCCCCATAAAGTCGATGCCCCATACATCAAAGATTTCACATTCCTGTATGAAATTTTGAGGCATCTCATCCTTATGTGTGATCTTGCCTTGGCGTTGGCAAGCATCACAATGCTTAACCATTTCGTGAGCGTCACGATAAATGGTGGGCCAATAGAATCCAGAATCAAACACTTTCTTAGCGGTGTAGTTGGGACCAAAGTGACCACCGGTGGGTCCTTTGTGGCAAGCTTGGAGAATGTCAAAAGCTGCCGGTCCGTCAACACATCGACGAATGATCAGATCAGTACATTGTTTGAATAGATAAGGGTCATCCCAAAAGTAAGTCTTAACATCGTTCAAGAACTTCTTCTTTTGTTGGGATGTTAACCCTTTGATTAGAATACCACCCGCTAAGTAGTTTGCAATGTCTGCAAACCACGGGGTGCCATCAAGATTGAGATTTATAGATATTAAGGTCTCAAGGGGGAAAGAATCATTGATCTCTTTGTTCAGATGATCCCCTTGATATGGATCCTCAAGTCTGCTCAGATGATCCGCGACCAGGTTTTCGGCTCCCTTCTTGTCACGAATTTCAATGTTGAATTCTTGAAGGAGTAAAACCCAGCGAAGAAGTCTTGGCTTAGCATCATGCTTTGTCATCAAGTACTTCAACGCAGAATGGTCCGTGTATACGATGGTGGGGGATAAAACAAGATAAGGGCGAAATTTCTCAAAAGCATAGACAACAGCTAAAAGCTCTTTTTCGGTTGTCGTATAATGCAATTGAGCCCCCGTCATTGTCTTGCTAGCATAGTGGATTGGTTGGAAGTGTTTATTCACTCTTTGGCCCAACACCGCACCAATAGCAAAGTCGCTAGCATCGCACATCAATTCAAAAGGCAGCTCCCAATTAGGGGTAACCAAGACCGGTGCCTTAGTTAGCTTATCCTTAGAAGATTGAAGGCTTCGAGACACTCTTTAGAAAAGATAAAAGGAGTTTTTCCAAGAGGTGGGTCATCGGGCGAGCGATTTTAGAGAAATCCTGAATGAATCGACGATAGAAACCCGCATGACCCAGAAAACTTCTCACACCCTTCACGGTTGAAGGTGGAGGTAATTTGGCTATGACATCTACTTTAGCGCGGTCGACTTCAAGACCAGCTTTAGAGATTTTGTGTCCTAGCACAATGCCTTCTTTTACCATAAAATGGCATTTTTCCCAATTCAGAACAAGGCGAGTGTCTTCACACCGCTTAAGCATACGTTCTAAATTGGCAAGGCAAGAAGAGAAGGAATCCCCAAAGACTGAGAAATCATCCATGAAGACTTCCATGGTTTGTTCAACCATGTCATGAAAGATAGCCAACATGCACCTTTGGAAAGTCCTGGGGGCATTGCATAAGCCAAAAGGCATTCTTTTGTAAGCAAATGTGCCATAGGGACAAGTGAATGTTGTCTTCTCTTGATCTTGGGGATCGATGGGTATTTGAAAATAACCCGAGAAACCATTAAGAAAGCAGTAATATTCATTACCCGCTAAACGTTCAGGCATTTGGTCCATAAAAGGTAGAGGGAAATGATCCTTTCTCGTGGCATCATTGAGTTTGCGATAGTCTATACAAACTCTCCACCCAGTAACGAGACGGGTAGGAATCAACTCGTTGTTTGCATTGGGCACAACGGTGATACCGCCTTTCTTAGGCACACAATGGACTGGACTAACCCATGGTGAATCCGAAATAGGGTAAATCATACCCGCATCAAGAAGTTTGATAACCTCTGTTTTGATGACTTCATGGATTTTAGGATTCACCCTTCGTTGGCTTTGAATTGTGGGCTTAAAGTCGTCCTCCATGAGAATTTTATGTGTGCAGAAGTGAGGATCAATTCCACGGATGTCGGAGATTTTCCAAGCGATAGCTCTTTTATGCTTCTTCAACATAGCGACAAGTCGGGCTTTTTCTTCTTCTTTCAGATCCTTTGCGATGATGACCGGTAACTTCTCGTTGTATTCCAGGAAAACGTACTCAAGATGAGGAGGTAGGTCCTTAAGCTCGAGAGTGGGAGGATCCTCAATAGATGGTGAAACTAACGATGGATCATCATTAGTCACCTCTTTAGGAGAAGGAGGGGACAACGGGTCCTCATTGAGAAGTCTCTCGATAGTACGAATGTCTTCATCCCAATTGGTGGACAAATTATCATACTTAATATCAAGAGGACCCAAGCTAGCTTCGAAATCATCCAAGTCACTTTCTCCAAAAGGAGTCAATGCTGGAGCAATTGAGGCAACGGTCTCAACATTGGGTAGAGAAGAAAGAGTACTTTTACAAGCATCATGAAAATGTTCTTCACAAGCCTCATCGAGAACATCAATAGCATTAACACTCTCATATGAATAAGGTTGTTTAGAAATCTTACCCATGTTGAAGACAATTTGATCGTCACCAACTCTCATGATTAATTCGCCTGCGGCTACATCAATGAGAGTGCGACCGGTCCTCAGAAATGGACGTTGATAGGTGTGTAAACACCCATCTTTTCTACCACTTAATTACAATAATAACCAGACCAAAACGTGTATTTTATGTCGGAATTATGCGTGGTTTGTGTTTTTGTTGTGATTTAGGACGAAAAGGTGGAAAGTGGAGAAAACACGGAAATTCACGGGCATTTACGGACTTTTATTGAAGAAAAGGATGAAAGACGAAGTCGAGAAGTCAAGAGTGCAAAAAGAACGGAAGTCCACGACCAATTCTGAAGATTTATCGAAGAAAAAGTCAAAAGACGGAAGTTTATCAAAAGACGAAGAATTCAAGTCTATTTTATTGAAGAATTTAAAGACGAGTTCAAAAGAAATCCCAAGCCACAAGTCATTATAGTCCAAGTTTAAAGAAGATTAGAAGGAAAAAAGGACTAATGGTGCAATTAATGAAGACTATATGCTTAAGGGCTTAATCTTGCAATTAACAAGAAATGAAGGAGGGGAGGAAGCTTCCTTAATCCTCCCCTATAAATAGATTATGATTGTTAATTTTTCATTTTGTTGGCTAATGGTGACAATTAGACCTTCCACCATTTAATTACCTTGTCATTTACTTATCTTGTCAATTTAAATTCATGTTATGCACCTTAATTACCATTTTAATTCCAAGTAAGTTTTCATTTAATTATTGTCAATCTTTACTTTATCTTGTCAATCTCTTATCTACCTTTCTTAATCTTTGATTTATGTGTTTATGTTTATGTTCATGTTCATGCTTTTATTTTGATCCAAGTGATTTTTGATTATTGTGGTTAAATTTGTTTGATTTCTTGTTTTAAATTGTTTGTTCATGTTTACTGTTGATCCGTTGATAGTTTCATTAAATCGTTTGTGTTTATTTTGATTAATTTATTGTTGGATCTGCTGTTACTGTATTCTCCTTGTTCTTCGGGAGTGTTTGTTTTGTTTCTGATCTTTCCAGGAAAAGTTCCGAGCCAAATCAAGGGGAGGAGTGTTCATTCGGAAGTCCAAAGTTCCGAGCCAAAGGGTTTCATCCGGAACTTCAAAGTTCCGGATCAAGAGTGTTCATTCGGAACTCCAAAAGTTCCGAATCAAATACTTCCGAACGAAAGTCCGACTCAAACTTCAGATTCATTCGGAACTCAAAAGTTCCGAATCAAGGGGCTTCATTCGGAACTTCTTAGAAGTTCCGAACCAACTTCCGGATCAAGGGCAAGTTCCGAATCAGAAGGCTTCATTCGGAAGTTTTAAACTTCCGAATCAAGGAGGCTTCATTCGGAATCTTCCGAATCAAGGGATAATCAAAACATCCGAATCAAGGGTTAAAAGTTCCGAATCAAGGCAAAATTTAGAAGTTCCGAATCAGTAAAGTTCCGAACGAAGGATTGTTTTGGATAAGTGACATATTCAGATCAATCAGTTCCGGATCAAGGATTTTGGTAATATTCCGAGCGAAGAAGAATCATTCCAACCGAAGGTGACATTCCTGACGAGTGATTGTTCCAAACGAAGGATAATTCCGAATGAGCGGTATTCAGGTTCTTATTAGCTTTTGTCTTTGATTTTTATTTTCAAGCTTTATTTTTCCCGCCTTTATTTTAATTGCACTTTAAGTTTATTTGCCTTAATTTTATTTTAGACTTGCCTTAGTTTTAGTCGCGCTTTAAGTTTGCCTTAGATAAATTTAAGTTTACGTCATTTACTTCAGTGCCTTTTAATTCCAGTCACGTTTTAAATACTTGCACCCTTATTTTAATTAGACTTAGATTTATTTTAAGAGCACCTTTACTTTAATTGTCCCGCACCTTTAATTTTGAACACTACAACGACACATCTTTGTTCCACCAAAAACAATAGAGTCACATAGAGAGCCTAGATCAATTCGATTAGACCACATCAACGAACTTTAATTTAATCTTTTTAATTAGGTAAAAACAAACCTAGTTATCAAATGGCGCCGCTGCCGGCTCTTTTCGTTAAGATTGACGGTTTTCTGTGAGAGACACGTTGCTTTTTGGGATCCGTTCACTTGTGAGCGTTATTTTTCTTGCCTTAAAAATTGAAAAATCCATAAAAAATTAAAAATTTCAAAAATCCAAAAAGATTTTATCTTTATTCTGTATATATATTGTCTTTGCGTTTGGTTTTGTTTTCTTTTGCATTTTCAGGTGTATGCGTACTAGATCTTCCAATTATCAAGAGCCCGAGACTCAAGAAGATTTAAGTATGGCAGGTGTTAACAACAACAACATTCCACCGCACCTCAATAATAATAATAATAACAACAATGCTCTTCCACAGCCCGATCTTCAGACCATGGAGGAACTTTGTCAACCAACAATGTTTGGACGAGGAGGACCGATTGCGCCGATGCAAATCAACGCTCCTGAGTTTTCGTTGAAGCACCACATGATTCAGCAAGTACAAACAAACCCATTTAGAGGATTGCCTGATGATGATGCCAACAAACACCTCGACAAGTTCATTACAATCACCCAAAGCATGAAGTTGCCTGGGGCCACAATGGATGTTCTACGCCTACAACTCTTTCCACATACTTTATCGCATCATGCCGAGAAATGGTTTGATCGTCTCCTGAAGAATTCTATTCACACTTGGGATGACATGACTCAACGATTTCTATCGCGCTACTTTCCACCATCCATGGTCACAAGCCTTCGCAATCAGATCAGCGGTTTCATGCAAGACCCTGATGAATCTCTTTTGACGCTTGGGAGAGATATAATGTCTTGATCGACCGTTGTCCAAACCACAACATGCTTCCCGTCACATTGATTGATACTTTCTACAACGGTTTGACTTTTCGAGATCGTGATACGATCAATGCAGCCGCCGGTGGCACATTCATGAAAAGGAGACCCGAGGAGTGTAGAGAGTTAATTGAGAACATGACTACTCACCACAAAAACTGGGATTCCTCTGCTTCTTCTAGGAACAACCCGAGAGTCAATGTTTCGTCCACCTCAGCAAACCCTGAGATGACCGAACTCACCCGCATGATGGCCGAAATGAGCAAAAGTATTACGCTTCTCGCTTCAAACCAACAACAACAACAAGTTAAAGCAGTTGCTAATCCTTGTGAAACATGTGGCGGTCCTCACTCATACACCGATTGTCCTTCGACACAAGGAAATCCGGAAAATGTGTATGCAGCTTATGGTAATTATTCACCGGAAAATTACCAAGCTAGACAACAAGGGGATAGAAATCTGCTGAGTTACCGATCCAACAACTACCTTTCACCCGGTTTTTCTCCTCAAAACCAAAACCCCGCCAACAACTATAATAGAAGCAACCAAATCCCACCAAGATCTTCTAACCCTTATCAACCACCCACCCAACAACACCCACCCATTAATCCTGATGTTGAAGCCACAATGAGAACTCAAGGTGAGCAAATCAAGAATCTTCAGAGCCAAATAATCAATTTGAAAGGAGATATCCTGAAGCAAGGTAATGACATTCGAACCGAGGTTCATGATAATATTCAATCCTCCTTCAGCACTCAAACGACTGAATTAAAGAATCTGTTGGCTAGTTTCTTGCCCGAAGCTCAACCTTCTTCTTCGGGTTCTCTACCTTCAAACACCGTCACCAATCCGTGAGCTAATGTGAGTGCTATAACTACGCGTAGTGGAATTACCATTGTCGATCCACCTATCCCACCACCATCATCTACACCTCCTCCACCACCATGTATCCCTACTCCTCCTACACCTAGTATTAGTGCACCATTACCGTCTCCGCCTCGTCATGACGATGTATCTCGGAAGGACCCTTCAACATCCCAACCTTTACCGACTACACCTTCACCTTCCACCTATCAACCTAGAATTCCATACCCTTCTCGCATAGGCAAGACCAACGATCTAACCAAGAATGACTGTCAAGTATCGAAATATGTGGATATGCTATCTAAAATGACCATAAACATTAGCCTTGTTGAAGCACTTTGCCACATGCCGAAATTTGTCAAAGCATTCAAGGAATTGCTTAGCAAGAAGGAGAAGCTGATTGAACTCGCCAACACACGCTTAAATGAAAACTGCTCAGCAGTTATTCTTAAAGAATTACCGGAAAAGCTTGGAGATCCCGGTCGTTTTGTGTTGCCTTGCGTGTTCAACAAAACTGAAGAATTTACTGCGCTTGCTGATCTCGGGGCTAGTATTAATCTTATGCCACTAAGTGTTTGGAAAACACTATCATTACCCGATCTCATTCCAACAAAGATGACTCTCGAACTTGCAAATCGCACTCTCGCTTACCCCGTTGGTATAGCCGAATACGTGTTTATCAAAGTTGGCACATTTACCTTCCCGGTCGATTTTGTCGTAGTTGATTATGAAATGGACCCTCGTATTCCTTTAATACTTGGTCGGCCATTCTTGAGAACCGGACGAGCTTTAGTGGATGTGGCCGAAGGTGAGTTAATCTTACGAGTCGGGGATGATTCAAAAGTTTTTAAAATGGGGAAGCTTACAGGCAAATCCTTTGGAGGACGAGAATCAGTGAATATGATTAATGTGCTCGATGACTTTAGCGTCTACGACAATCCTCTATTCGATTCTTCCGTTGATAATCCACTCTTTGAAGATGATGTGGATGATTCTCACTCTACTTTGGAACCTTCTCCCATTTATGATTATCCACCGATCTTTGATGCTTATGATGATGATGATTCTAGCTCAGATTCGGATGATTTTGATTGTACTTCTGAGTATCCCGAGCTGCCCACTTTCGATGATTTCGATGAGGCTGATACTCTCTCGAGCGATTCTTCACATGATGAAGATCCTCCGCCATCACTCGATCCTACTTTGGACGATTATTCATTTGAGGAAGACTTCTCTGAAATTCTCAACACTTACTTCCCTCATGAGAGTGATGCTCCTCCTTATGACTTTGAAGATTATCGTCTTGATCCTACTTTGGATTTGAAGAACATTCTGTCAAAGGAGAAGAAACCGGTTGACACCAATATCCGTTGCACATATGATTTGACACCTCTTTGTCCCTCTTCTGAGGCCGAGGTTGTGCTTCTTTGCGGATCTTCTTCACACTCGGCTGAGCCTGAGTGCTATTTTCCCCTGAAGGAAAAGGTGTTCGACCCCGGTATTGAAGTCTTTAAGCCATCTCAGTATCCACCTGATGAAATAAAAGGAAAAATCTTTGGACATTTTGAAGACATGCTTGCACTTCACCCTTGCTTCCACCGTGCTCCATCACTGCTTAAGGGAACCTTGCCTACTCTTCTTTGGCTTGCCTTGTTCGCCTTAAGCTTGTGTTATTTGCTCGACGAAAACTATGTCTTTGATCCTGGTGGATATGTTTCATGCTTCTTCCGTTGATGATCAAGGTCGAGTCAGGCTCACGACTCGGTTAACAAAAACAAAGCGCTTCTTGGGAGGCAACCCATGCATCTATCTTTTCGCTTTCTTTATCATAAGTGTAGGGGAGACCCTTTGGTTTGCTATTTCCTCTCCTCACTTCTTAATCAGGGATTCGAGCTTCAATGATCCACTCTTGATGATTCTTGACGACCCGTGATTCCGTGTTCTACTTCTTCCCGGTTCTATCCTAAACTCTTTTCGATTCATTATTTTATATTTTCTCAATATTAAAATAGGAATCTCTTTAGTTGTCTTTACCTTAGCGAGATTTAAACAACGTGCACAATGTCCTAAGTGTAGGGGAGTTTACTCCCACATGCTTAAACATTGAGGACAATGTTTATCTTAAGTGTAGGGGGGACTTCTATCGAAGTTAAGTGGTCTTTTCCTTGTATTTGTCCTCATTTTAACCGGAAAATCAAATTTTCGACATTTTTCAAAATTTTTTGATCTATTTTGGCCTATTAGTTTTTCCCTCTGTATAGTTATTTTCTTTCCTTATTAGAATAAATGTTTAATAAGTGGTTTTAATTTTCAAACGTTGTGAATCTTTTGACTCAACCCGAGTTTACTTACCTAAGTTACTCTAGCTAGTACCCTTAACGTGTTTAAGTCGAGTTTTGCTAGGCTTTTATATAGGGAGCTATAAAACGCGAAAGTCTTAACTCTCACGGGTTAAGAACAAGAACTTTTCGCAAGTTCCTATAATTAATCCTAGAGAGTCGTTTATCAAGGGAACTTTAAAATGCGATTTCTAAACTTGAAAAAGTCTAAGAATTTGCAAGATCCTATAGGCGACTCGAAAACCCAAAACTTTGACTTAATAGGCTAAGTATCCACGAGTCTCATTCCTTGAGATTTTAAACTGTGGAGAACGAGAGATGATAGAGCCAATTATAAGTCCGGTATTCTTTCGTGAATTTATGTGAGTTAATTATAAGCCTATTCTCCCATCGCTTGCTAATAAATTTATCTGCTAATAAATAAGGTTGTACGATTTGAAAAGTTACTTAGCTTCTAGCCCAAGATCGTTTAAAAGTTGCTCGGTATGGATTAGAGTTCATAGCCAAGGCATAACTTATTGAAGCGGGATGCGAAGATTGGCGAGTTCGAAAAGGCCCTAACAAGGCATGAGGACTATATTTTGTTGCTAAAGATCCAAAGTGATTTGAAGAATCATTTATCGAAAATCAATATGTAGGATCGAGACACACGACGAAAAGCAAATACTCCCCAAAAGTCATGGAGAAGTGTATCCAAAAAGACCCTAACAAGGTATGAGGATAAATAGATCCAAGTCATAAAAGGAGGCGGATCGTTGTATATCAAAGTCCAAAATAAAGATTGGAGAAAAATGAAGAAGTCGTGGTCCAAGTATGAATCTCTCAAAACTTCAAGTGAAGAAATTCCTATTATGAAGAGAAGACCATAATTTCATGAACGTCTCTCAAGGTTTGAAGTATGAAGTCGCTGCCAAATATCGGTCCGAGAAAGGTCTCAAATCGCGAAACGAGTTATGCCAAGATATGAACTTTATGAGGTCCCGAGAAGCAGTTTTAAAAGATTTTGTCCTTTAGCTAACTATTGATTAAATCGTGCACTTTATTTTCAGACTTAATAACTATCGAAATAAGTAAAAAATGCATCCTCGTGATCATTCAAGACAATAATAAAATATAAGAGATACACCTAGGAATAAGGGAGTCTAAGTGAGTAATTGGCCCACATGAGTTCGTGTTAGTCTACTAACTTATAATAACAATGATCTCGTTTTTAAGCTTGGTTTGGAGAAAGTGAAAACTTGAGGATGATGATTATTCATTACATTTTCAAAACCCATGGTATGCTTTTGATTTCTTTATTTTGTATGTCTTTAATTTTCTATCTCTTTAATAAAGGCCAACGTAGATTAATTATGATGAAAAGTGTAATCTTGCTTTGTAACTAATGCATTGCATGAGGACATTGCAATGGTCAAGTGTAGGGGATTTGATAGGTGTGTAAACACCCATCCTTTCTACCACTTAATTACAATAATAACCGGACCAAAACGTGTATTTTATGTCTTTTATGTCGGAATTATGCGTGGTTTGTGTTTTTGTTGTGATTTAGGACGAAAAGGTGAAAAGTGGAGAAAACACGGAAATTCACGGGCATTTACGGACTTTTATTGAAGAAAAGGATGAAAGACGAAGTCGAGAAGTCAAGAGTGCAAAAAGAACGGAAGTCCACGACCAATTCTGAAGATTTATCGAAGAAAAAGTCAAAAGACGGAAGTTTATCAAAAGCCGAAGAATTCAAGTCTATTTTATTGAAGAATTTAAAGACGAGTTCAAAAGAAATCCCAAGCCACAAGTCATTATATTCCAAGTTTAAAGAAGATTAGAAGGAAAAAAGGACTAATGGTGCAATTAATGAAGACTATATGCTTAAGGGCTTAATCTTGCAATTAACAAGAAATGAAGGAGGGGAGGAAGCTTCCTTAATCCTCCCCTATAAATAGATTAGGATTGTTAATTTTTCATTTTGTTGGCTAATGGTGACAATTAGACCTTCCACCATTTAATTACCTTTCATTTACTTATCTTGTCAATTTAAATTCATGTTATGCACCTTAATTACCATTTTAATTCCAAGTAAGTTTTCATTTAATTATTGTCAATCTTTACTTTATCTTGTCAATCTCTTATCTACCTTTCTTAATCTTTGATTTATGTGTTTATGTTTATGTTCATGTTCATGCTTTTATTTTGATCCAAGTGATTTTTGATTATTGTGGTTAAAGTTGTCTGATTTCTTGTTTTAAATTGTTTGTTCATGTTTACTGTTGATCCGTTGATAGTTTCATTAAATCGTTTGTGTTTATTTTGATTAATTTATTGTTGGATCTGCTGTTACTGTATTCCCCTTGTTCTTCGGGAGTGTTTGTTTTGTTTCTGATCTTTCCAGGAAAAGTTCCGAGCCAAATCAAGGGGAGGAGTGTTCATTCGGAAGTCCAAAGTTCCGAGCCAAAGGGTTTCATCCGGAACTTCAAAGTTCCGGATCAAGAGTGTTCATTCGGAACTCCAAAAGTTCCGAATCAAATACTTCCGAACGAAAGTCCGACTCAAACTTCAGATTCATTCGGAACTCAAAAGTTCCGAATCAAGGGGCTTCATTCGGAACTTCTTAGAAGTTCCGAACCAACTTCCGGATCAAGGGCAAGTTCCGAATCAGAAGGCTTCATTCGGAAGTTTTAAACTTCCGAATCAAGGAGGCTTCATTCGGAATCTTCCGAATCAAGGGATAATCAAAACTTCCGAATCAAGGGTTAAAAGTTCCGAATCAAGGCAAAATTTAGAAGTTCCGAATTAGTAAAGTTCCGAACGAAGGACTTTTTTGGATAAGTGACATATTCAGATCAATCAGTTCCGGATCAAGGATTTTGGTAATATTCCGAGCGAAGAAGAATCATTCCAACCGAATGTGACATTCCTGACGAGTGATTGTTCCAAACGAAGGATAATTCCGAATGAGCTGTATTCAGGTTCTTATTAGCTTTTGTCTTTGATTTTTATTTTCAAGATTTATTTTTCCCGCCTTTATTTTAATTGCACTTTAAGTTTATTTGCCTTAATTTTATTTTAGACTTGCCTTAGTTTTAGTCGCGCTTTAAGTTTGCCTTAGATAGATTTAAGTTTACGTCATTTACTTCAGTGCCTTTTAATTCCAGTCACGTTTTAAATACTTGCACCCTTATTTTAATTAGACTTAGATTTATTTTAAGAGCACCTTTACTTTAATTGTCCCGCACCTTTAATTTTGAACACTACAACGACACATCTTTGTTCCACCAAAAACAATAGAGTCACATAGAGAGCCTAGATCAATTCGATTAGACCACATCAACGAACTTTAATTTAATCTTTTTAATTAGGTAAAAACAAACCTAGTTATCAGACGTCCAACGATTAATGGAACACGGGGATCCATCTCGTAGTCAACGACGACAAAATCCGCCGGGAAGGTGAATTTGTCAACGCCAACAAAGACATCTTCGGCTATCCCCACCGGATAAGCAACCGTACGGTTGGCTAATTCCAAAGTCATTTTGGTGGGGACTAGCTCGGGGAGAGATAATTGCTTCCAAACACTTAAAGGCATTAAGTTTATACTGGCACCTAGATCGGCTAGGGCCATGCAATTCTCTACTCCCGGGAAGTTGCAAGGAATCAAGAAGCGACCCGGATCACCAAGTTTGGTGGGCAATTTCCTTAAGAGCACTGCGGAGCAGTTCTCATTAAGTTGGGTCTGAGCGATGTCAAGAAGCTTTTCCTTATCACTTAGAAGATCTTTAAACATCTTAGCGTATTTGGGCATGTGAGCGAGAGCCTCGGCAAAGGAGATGTTAAAATTCAATTGTTTAAACATTTTTAGAAAGTTTGAAACCTGAATATCATCTTTGCTCTTTTGCTTCTCTTTCCTCAACCTTGAAGGATAAGGTATATTGGATGAAGAAGAAGGCTTTAAGGGAATAGGATCACTCACAACCACGGGTGGTGGGGAAATGGGGATAGAAGGTGAAGGAGGTGGGGAAAGTTGCTCTTTTTCCTTGTTCACAATCACGGGTGGAGGTGTAGGAAGCTCGGGTTCCATATAACCTTTTCCACTACGAGTGGTGATTGCTTTCATCTCCCCTCTTGGATTTGCAACGGTATTACTCGGAAGAGTACCCGAAGAAGAGGGTTGATTACCTTGGATGAGCGAACCAATCATATCACGAAGGTGAACCGCTTGTTTATTAAAAGAGTTTTGCATGTTTGCATTAATTTCATTGCTGTGTTTGGCCATATCATTCCTTAGCTCGGCTCGAATATCGCTCCCTTGTTTCACCATGTCATTCTTCAAGTTGACAAATTGACTCTAAAGATTCGTCACCATCTCACGATTCGTCTTCATGAATGTCTCGACGTCTGGATTAACTGCCATCGGTTGATTGAGAGGTGGAGCTTGGTAAGCTTGAGAATTTCCTTGAGTTGGATATGGGTTTCGTTGGGATTGATATTGATTGTTTGCACGAGGTTGGGATTGGTTGTTTCGGTTATAGCTTTGTTGTTGGTTTTGGTTTGCAGGAGGGAAACCGGGTGGAGCAAGGTAATTGTTGGAACGATAACTTAGCAAGCCACGGTTTCCTTGCGGGCGAGCTTGATAGCCTCCCGTGGGATAAGTGCCGTAAGCCGCGTTAACGTTTTCAGAATAATTGCCTTGGGTAGAAGGACAATCATTATAAGAATGAGGACCACCACATGTGTCACAAGAAATAGCAACGGCTTTAGCTTGTTGAAATTGCTTTGTGGCGATGGACATGAATCCTTGTGCATACTCGCGATTTGTCGGGTAAGTTCGGATATCTCAGGATTGGAAGTAGTAGAAGAAACATTGACTCTCGAGTTAGATCTTGAGGATGCGGATGAATCCCAATTCTTGTGGTGAGTAGTCATGTTTTCAATCAACTCTCGACACTCCTCCGGTCTCCTTTTCATAAAGGTACCACCGGCGGCGGCATTGATCGTGTCACGATCACGAAAAGTGAGACCATTGTAGAAGGTGTCAATGAGAGTGACGGGGAGCATATTGTGATTTGGACAGCGGTCGATCAAATCATTGTATCGTTCCCAAGCATCAAAGAGCGATTCATCATTCTCTTGCATGAATCCACTGATTTGGTTACGAAGGCTAGTGACCATGGATGGGGGAAAGTAGCGCGATAAAAAGCGTTAAGTCATGTCATTCCACGTATGAATAGAATTCTTAGGAAGACGGTCAAACCATTTTTCGGCATGGTGAGAAAGCGAGTGGGGAAAGAGTTGAAGGCGAAGGTCATCCATCGAAACACCGGAGCACTTCATGCTTTGGGTTATGGTAATGAATTTGTCGAGGTGTTTGTTGGCATCATCATCCGGAATTCCACGAAATGGGTTCGTTTGCACTTGCTGGATCATGTGATGCTTCAATGAAAACTCCTGGGCCGTGACGTGCATCGGCGCAATCGGGCCTCCGCGTCCGTTCATTGTGGGTTGACACAATTCCTCCATGGTTCGTAAATCAGGTAGGTGGACATTGTTGTTGTTGTTGTTGTTATTCAAATTGGGTTGAGGTGGGTGATTATTGTTGTTATTAACACCAGCCATATCTAAATCTTCACGAGTCTCGGGCTCAGAATAGTTGGAAGATCTAGTATGCATACACCTGCAGAAGAAAAATATACACAGAGAAAATATCTATATAATCTTTTTGGTGCAAAACCTTTGAAAAGAATTGCTGTTTAATGATTTTTAATGTTTTTGTATTTTTGAAGAGTTTTATATTTTTTATGGATTTTTGAAAAAATTTTAAAAGCAAGAAAAATAACGTTCAAAGAACGGGTCCCAAAATTCAATGGGTCTCTCACTAGAAACCGTTAATCGTAACGAAAAGAGCCGGCAGCGGCGCCATTTAATACTTGGTTTTTTTTAGGCCTCGTATCAAAATTCGTAGTCCCAAGTCTTTTCGAATTGAAAACCGGTCTTAAGTGCGACTCAATCGTCTTTTGGTGAATCAAGAGAATGGTTTGGTTTGTTTGTCTATTTTAAATTAATGGCAAGAAATTAAAGTGTCGTTGAGTAAAATGGAAGAATAAAGATTAAAGCTAGAATGACTAGTAAAAATAAATGCATGTAAACTTTAAGACAAAATGAGTACACTAAATAAAACTAACACTTAGAAAATTCTCTAAAAATAAGGGCTTAATTGAAAAGTACTAAAAGAAAGTAAGATCGGAATTTAACAAAAAAAACTAAATCGGAATATGCCCAAAACAAGCCCAGGTCGGAATAAATTCCGATCTGGTGGTCGGAATATGGTGAAATCAGGCTATCGAAATATCCACAAAAGGGGTGTAATCGGAATATTGGGCCAAAGACCCAATCGGAATAACACAAAATTTCACCCAATCGGAATATGGAAAGAAGGGAGTAATCGGAATACACTAAAACTCACAATCGGAATAACAAGGAAAAAGGGCCAATCGGAATAACCGAACAGGGGTCAGATCGGAAACTCAAAACCCTAATCCGATCACTTTGATCGGAATAAGGGGTGTTCAATCGGAATCTTCAAACCCTTTTCCGATTGATTAATCGGAAAGGGTGGGAATTGGGCTGCTCGGAATAACACCAATCGGAAAGGGGTTTATCACCCTTTCCGAAATCTAAGGGATTCAGTTAAGCTAGATAATAAGCTAACTTTTATAAGCAAATATCCAAAACTTAACAAACCAAATAATTAACCGAACCAAATAAGCACTTATCAACTTATCTAACTCGAAATTAAACAACTTTTTGGATCAAAAAATCAAAACATGAACTTTTAAAGGAAGCTTTTTATAAAGTAAATAAGCTAATCACAAAAGTAAGCCAATAAGCACAAAAGTCTTAAAGCTTAATCAAATTAAAACTTATGAAATGATCAAAAGATTAACTTTTTAAGCACGAAATCATTAAGAACAACACGGATCTATTGAAATTCGCACCAAAAATCAATCTAAAATCAAAGAAAGGTAGAAGGAGATTAAGGATTAAAAGCTTAAAATAGAACTTGATTAATGAAAATAAGCAATACAAAGTGTTTAATCTTGAAAGATTAAAAGAAAAAGATGAAACTTAGTGAGAGAAAGTTTAAGACTTTCTCTCTCTAAAAAGTGAAAAACTAAAATTAAAGACTAACTAGCTAACAACCCTCCTAATGACTATTAGGAGGGTATTTATAGGGAAGGTGGAAGGAGTGCATGTGTTGCATCTTCTTTCTTTGCTTTCTTCACGTTTTCTCGACTCGACTTTAATTCTTTGTCTTTGTCGTCTCGGGATTTGAACTTGTCTTTTAATTTTCTTCTTCTATTAGACTTAAGTTCTTCGACTCCGTTAAACTTCCGCCTTTAGACTTTTTCTTCGATAAATCTTCAGAATAGGCCTTGGACTTCCGTTCTTTTTGCACTCTTGATCTTTTGACTTCGTCTTTTCCCGTTTTCTTCGATAAAAGCCCATGAAAACCCGTGTTTTCTCCCTTTTTCATATTTTGGTCCTAAAACACAATAAAAACACAAACCACGCATAATTCCGACTTTTACGACATAAATCACACGTTTTGGTCTTGTTATTATTGGAAATAAGTGGTAAAAGGATAAGTGATTTCACACTTATTATTAATCTTTTATTTTTGTTAGATTTTTCATACAAGTGTTTTTAGGAGTTTTTGGTTGATAGGAATGATGGTATAGTGATCCTAGAGGTATGGGAATGAGTGATTTTGATTGAAAAATTGATTTGTCATGTTTTATAAAAAGCTATTTTGGGACAGCAGGTCCTTAACAGATTTTTCGTGGGTTTAAGTTCTGAGAAAGGCTAAGATTATTTGATATTATTGTAGAGTTTTCCTAGACGGTCGTTTTGGTATAAGATAGAGCTTCTAAGTCATTACTAGTCAAAAGTTATGCTAGTTTTAGTTTTCGTGTATCGGGAGACGCAAGTCGGCACAATCCGAAATTGTGGCTGATTTTGGGTCGACTCTCGGGGACTTTAGGCTTGGTTAGATAAATGTAACTACTGTTTTTTAAAGTTTACAAACTGAGTTTGATGAGTCTAGTAGTGGTTTCAAAAGACGGTTTGCCGAGTTAGTACTTTTAAAGTGGTCCAAGCGGTTTTACAAAACAAGTGCACAAATCTGTCCCAAATTTGGAGTCGAGTAAAGTGTCGGGCTGATGGATTTTAAAGTGTGAACTTTGGCTAAATTTTTGGTGAGGTCTTATACAGGTTATAAGTGACCTTGACACCAAGTTTCATCTAAAACGGACAAGTCTAGATAGGGTAGATCGGTGTGTACATGCTGATTTTTATTTTGGACACTTAGTTCAATGCTTGTGTTGCGTGAGTTTGAGTATTCACCATCGGACATGGTGACTTACTCAAGTGCTTAGTCATTATATAAATGACTTAGCTACTGGTCCAATTAAGGTTAAAGGATAGTTTGACTTGCGTTGACTTGGCGTCGTATAACGGGTCATTTTCAAGTGTTCAAGTGTTTTAACGGGTAACGTTGGATAAATGGATTCTTTTGGTTCGTGTCAATGGTTTTGAAACGTGTATACTTTGAAAACATTTGAGTCATATTGTATTTGGTATATATATATCGATATTAAGTTCGAGTCTTAACGCGCGCCGTATTGTGATAGGTTGCGATTTTCGTGTTTTCCCGGGCATCCATATCGTCGGTGATCGTCTACCACTACCATTTCTACTTAGTTGCTAAGTACCGTAGTTGACTTAACTCGTGGCTAAGGTGAGTTCATAGCCCCTTTTTACTTGTACATGGTTTCTAAACACGGGGTGAGATTTTACATGGTAGAACACAACCATTAAAAACTGTATGCTATCCAGAACTTGTATGCTATCCAGAACATGTATGATTTTCAGGTTTTCGATATTATTATTGCTTTTAGTCTAGCCTTAAGTTTCCTCTCCTGATCATGAACCGTTAATTATCCGGTGTGCATTGCGCGAAGCGCGAATGTTGTGGGTGGATCCATCGGGATTGACTATCCCCGTCCCGATTACCTTGACGCACTAATATTCGTTTATACTTGAGTATTTAGGCTGAATACTCCATAGAGGAACTTATACTGAGTTAAGCTTCGGTTCATGAACTGAACAGTAATAATAATGACTTTGGACTATGGTTGACGTATATAACCATACTCCATACTACTTGTTTTACAAATGAATGCTTGTGTTCCACATCCTTATTACTAAACCTATGAATATCACTCAACTTTATGTTGACGATTTTACATGTTTAATCTCAGGTATTATTACTTAGCTTTGCTTGGATGGGAGCCCGCAGGATAATATCGCAGCTTGGAGATTTCCGTGATGCTTTTGAAAGATTGGTTTTATATAAACTGTCAGGAGTTTATTTTATCTTTTGGGAAATTATGTTATAAATTGAGACGAAATAATATAATTTTCCGCTTCTAAAAACTCTGGGACCTATGTTTAAAAACTCTGACCTTTTATGATGTAATGTACATGTTTTTATTTCGTCAGCTTTGAATGAACTGTGATTCATTGTTTCTTGTACTATGACGTGTTACCCCCTCGTTGCCTAGTTGTTCCATGTCAGATTTTGGGGGTCTCACAGAGTTGTATCAGAGCGGTGGTTATAGGGAACTGAGTCGTTTTCAAAACTTAGTCTATAACCAAAAGTTCAAATATTTCATGTTTTAAGTGTCAACCACAGAATCTGCCATTGCTGTTCGATATCTTTGCGGGTAACTCTCTAATCCTTATTATTTACGTTTAATTATCGTTATAGTATTTCATCTCTTGGTTTCATTTTGAAATATTACATTACCTTAATGGCGATAATTACTGTGTTTTCTCAAAGCCTAGAGCTTCATGAATTATCATTGAATGTTACCGTGATTACATCTGCCTATATTGTACTTCTTGAATTCTTGTTCTTGTGAACTGATTTTGTTACGATGATTTCATATTGTTATGACGTTACATACTTGTATTCAGAGCGCGTATGCTGCCGTCTTTTCATGCTCATTTTTCTGAGTACTATTGCTATTTCATTTATGCGTGATACGACTGACTTCATATGCTCGTTCGTTTTGAACCGTTTGTTATCCTCGACTCGCTGCTACATGTTGTGCATACTCTCGTGATACCATTGTTCGGAATTGAATAAGTGTTGTTTTCGATAAAACTCTTGATTTTCATTCTTACTACCGTGCGTGTTGCTTTCATTGTTAAACCTCTTTAAAACATCTATTTAGATACATAGATTTTCTTTCCGACCATTCGTAACTGAATGTCTAGTCTATAGACCATTGTGTAGCTCAATATGTCTCCGGAAAAGATTAAAGGACACCATGTGATTCACACATCTCGAAGCATTCGTTGAACCAGTTCCTGAATAATATTGTGGGTTTTCATAATCTTGATTTACCTTTACGCCACCGTTTTACACGACACTTGTACATGGATTACATTTTATTTCATTGACCATTCTACGTTTCGACTTCGACTTACAACATCCGTTGTACCTTGAACACATGATCGTCATTTATTATGTGACGATTGTTTGGAATACGATCCTATTTGTATCCTCCCTTTTTAATTAAACCTACTCGCCTCAGGAGTGTGACTTGTTAATAATATTTTGTTTCTTTCTCGGTATGTCTTGTGATTTTGGAAAATCACGCTGCCAGGAGACCTTCCTGCATTGCATCTTGCAGCCGAAGACACGGATGATATGCGTCGTTTTTTATCTCTCAGATTACAGTTGGCATTCTTGAACCATTTCCATACTGTGTTTTCTTTACATGATTAATTATGCAGTTTTTCTGTTCTTTCGTCTTTATGGAATCCACAAGTCTTGTGTGTACATTAATTTTGAGTTATCATGAAATTTAGATTTAATTTCAAGTTGTGCCGAAAAATATACTTTGTACAGAAACTTTACTGGGAATTTAACAGTGTCGAGAATTTTTTTTATAACCTTAGACATAAAAATATATATTTCTACATGTTGAGACGTCCGCTTAGGACATAAAATTTGACCAGTAAACTTTAAAATCGAGCAAGTTACGCTCATTTGAGATTATAAAATCTAAGAAGTTATTTTCTGAATAATGCTAAAATATCATTTTGTTGACAGATTTAATGCAAGGGCATTTTCGTCCATTTTTATTCCGTTTCAAGTCTTGGGTATAACTAGAAAGTTGTTCAAAACATTGTTTTACATCGAAATGCATTAGACTTTGAGTCTTAGAATATCGTTTAGTGAGTTATTTGGTCTAGTCAAACCCAAAAGTCAAAGTTGACTAAAAGTGGCAAAACTGATAGAATTTAAAAATATGGAATGAAGCGTTTTGAGTTCGTTTGAGCTCGTAAAACTTTAACTAATGATATTTTGCAAACTAAAAACAATGATTGCGTTTGAACAAGTATAAAATAGTAACTTTGAGTTTGGTCATACATATACATAGATCTTGAACATTTGAAATTCGGTAACTTCTTAATATAGAAACTTTTTGGAGTGATTGTACTATTTGTTAACTGATACCCTACTTTCTTAAAAGGGAATTTTTATCAAATAAATCACGATGTGCACACATACGGATTCCTTATTCCTTTCTTTTATTTATGACTTATTTGTCATTCCATTGTCTTTCTTTGCTTCTATCGTACCACTGATTTGGACCGGGGTTAAAGTTCTTGCTTTCGTATCGTTTGCTACCATCTTGACACGTGTCTCTTGACGATTTTGGCTATCACCTTGTAACAATTTAGTTGACTGTCTTGAACTACTCATTATTTCCCTCTTGTAACCCACTCGCTACTTTATAAACTATTGTCATGTTACCATATAAACTCAAACTGGTCTTGTTTGCGAATCATTTTTTGAAAAGGTTTCATTTGGGCTTTCTTAAATAATTGAATGCTATCTTATAAAATTAATTTATATTAATTTTACAATGTATTCTCACCAATTGTTCTACAATTGGTCTTGTTAAGAATTCTTGTAACACTAAAATGGTTGATTTAAATATGTAGCCAATAACTTAGTCGCGAAAAGTTTCATATGTTATTTAGATTCCTGTTTTTACAAATGCTATTATACATATATTTTAAATAATATGACCTGTAATACTGGTTTGACGAAGCTGAGCATCGCATTGCTAGTCCTAAATTATGCATGGCCTGATCACCTATGCCTAATTTAGAAGGAGCCATGCAAGGCCGAATAGTAGTCACCTTAAATATTTAACCAAGAATCAACTTTTTAGTTGTGTTTCTTAAAAAGTTAGATAAGTAAAGTTTAGAAAACTTTTACTTCTTATGCGAGTATCAACAGTTCGCGACTTACACATAAGAACCCTTATCTTTTCTTGAACAAAGTACATGCCTCAAGCACAGATTTCACTACTCAACAATCTTTGCTTTACTTGTTACCTCATCATCCTCATGATACGATTTTTGTTACCATTTGCCTAAATTCTTACCATTGACACCTGACCTGAAAGTTTCAACGTTATTATTCCTCTTCATCGATCGATCTTCTTTATCTATTTTGGTAGACCTTCGAAACGTCTTTGGACGCGAATAGTGATTTATGACTGGAAGTGACCAATGATTACGTGTATTTGCAATGATGTGTATTAGACTTTATCGTCTTGAAATTCATTCGTGTGAATTATGTGTTGATTTCGCCTTTCATTGCTAATGTTGTTCATCTTACTGGAATTACTATCAAGTAACTTCTTAATAATTTTCTTTGATTCGAAAATTTATTGTGTGGCTTTTCTCTTTCGATTGTGTATCGACCAATGAGAACTTAATAAGCCGTTATTGGTATCACCAACTGCATTCAAGAAGTGATGACTTGCTATAGTCCTTTGTTTCTTATTACCTTCATCATCGACGCATCTATTCTATCACGTTTGTTAAGAATTGATACATTTTTTGGTTTTATTTCCCTTGTGTTATCCCTCGCATGCAGATTGTTGACCTTTATATGATTCATATTCATTGTTGTCTTGTCACCTTTTGAAAACCAGAAAATGTTACGTGTTTACCATCTGATACCTTAATCACCTTCTGTGATTTCTAAAAATTATTATTAATTTTTAAGAACGTTTTATACATTTTATCAAATGTTTGAATTACCAAAATAACTGTTTCAAGTTAAGTACCAGACCTATACATCCTCTCTGGGTAAATTTATAACTTATGTTTAAATAGTGTCAAGTTGTATCTTTTAAAGTAATTGATTTTATCATACTTTACTGTTAACCTAATGAAATTATTAAATTAATTTATAATTTCTAACAATGATTCTAAATAAGTTGGAAAACCCTGATATTCTCCAATGGTAACTATAAACCTGAGTTCTAACGATAATTTCATACAGTCATCCAAAAGTTCTTAAGCTGATCATGATAACTATTTTGAACGATTCTACTTTTACCTTGAAGTCCTGATCAAGAAAAAGATTTGACAACTGTTTACCCACTCATTTTATATAGAGTTTGATATTTAAATCAATACACCTGGTAAAATTTTCTTTTAATAAAGAAAATATTTAAAACTAAGTTTTAAAGTAATACCAAAATATTAGGCAACTAATTTTGACAGCCTATATTTTAAATGATCATGTGTTATTCATTTTTTTTCCTTCTATCTCGCTTATGACTAGATTCTTACATTTTAAGATTGTCACATTTTACCGTTGCATGACTTGCGACCCCTTGTTGATTTACAATTTTGATTCATTTTATCGCACTTTGCCTGTTTAAGCGATTCTTGTGTCCATTCTTGTTAGTTTATCGCACGTATCTCCAACAACTTTATCTCTCGATGTATCTCTGTATTGAAAGATCGTTATCCTAATCCAAGACTGAAAAGTTATACGAAAAGGAGTTAAGAAACTGAAGCATAGTAAATTCTACCGTTAAGATTCGTCGTGGTACGGAAATTACCTGGGAAGCAATGAATTGTTCTACACTTTGTACCTCCTCTTGTTTGCATCTTCTACTGTTTTCAGGAGAACTCTGGGGACCAGAGTTCCTTTAGGGGGAAGACTGTGAGAACCTGTACTTTCCCAGCATTATTTTATTCATTTATTCGTTCTTCTTGAATTTTTTCAACGTATTATGTTTTCTTGTATTGCTATATGTAAATCCTGAGATTTTTAAATTATACTTTTTAAGTATTTTTCTGATCATCGATAAATACTTTGTATGGAATAATAAAATTCTTATTTTATTTTTCTATATTTATTTAAATCAAAGTTTTTGATTTAAAATCACCCGCGTGTGTTTTAAAACGAGTTTATTCAAAATCAATGTACAACGAGAATTCCTAGTGATCGCGATACCAACGAATGCCCAAAAGGTTACGTTTATTTATCGATTATTTCGATAATTATTATTTTCGACGATTTAGTTTTAATTACGTATTAAGTGGTGTCGAGAAATCATTTAATCATTTTTATGATGCATTGTAACTTTTGAAAAGTATTTTTACGAAACTCGAGCCCCGTAAATATTTTCAATATTTACCAATAACCATTTTCTACCCTTTAAAACTATTAATTGTTTTTAAGTCCACAAGTTTGTAAATTGGCAACTTGGGTCCTTCCACTACCAACATATATAAATCAAAATTTTTTAACATAAAACACACACAACACAATTCTTACAAAAATCAAACTTCATCTTCTCTCCCCACCTCCACCCTTTGCCGCCACCACCACCACATAAACACCACAATTCACCATCATCTACCTTGATTCATTAAAAACAAATTAAAGACCCCTTCTTAGAATTTAATTGTGATTCTAATGATACTAAATTTGTACACATGCATCAAGTTTTTATAAACCTATGATTTCATGGTTGTAGGATGTTTTAATCATCATGCATGTGTTGTTTTTGGTAAGATTATGTTGTTTTGATCATAAAAAGTCTTGTTTTTAATCTTTGATTTTTGTTAGATTTTTCATACAAGTGTTTTTAGGAGTGTTTGGTTGATAGGAATGATGGTATAGTGATCCTAGAGGTATGGGAATGAGTGGTTTTGATTGAAAAATTGATTTGTCATGTTTTATAAAAGGATATTTTGGGACAGCAGGTCCTTAACAGATATTTCGTGGGTTTAAGTTCTGAGAAAGGCTAAGATTATTTGATATTGTTGTAGAGTTTTCCGAGACGGTCGTTTTGGTATAAGATAGAGCTTCTAAGTCATTACGAGTTAAAAGTTATGCTAGTTTTAGTTTTCGTGTACCGGGAGACGCAAGTCGGCACAATCCGAAATTGTGGCTGATTTTGGGTCGACTCTTGGGGACCTTTAGGCTTGGTTAGATAAATGTAACTACCGGTTTTTAATGTTTATAAACTGAGTTTGATGAGTCTAGTAGTGGTTTCAAAAGACGGATTGCCGAGTTAGTACTTTTAAAGTGGTCCAAGCGGTTTTACAAAACAAGTGCACAAATCTGTCCCAAATTTGGAGTCGAGTAAAGTGTCGGGCTGATGGATTTTAAAGTGTGAACTGATACTAGTATTTTCATTGGGGTTCTAGAAATTCTCTCGGTATCCTCTCGAATTGATCTCGGCTCTAAGTGGAATGATTTGTTCTTGGTTAATAAAAAGTTGTTGGTTTGTTTATCTTTTTTTAAACTAATAACGATTAAGTGTAAATGACGTTGAGTAAATTAAAGCTTAAATTGACAAATTACAAGTAAACGCTTGAAAATGTAAAGAAAAGATTAGACGAATACTTTGAAAACTAAATTGAATTAATGCTTAAAAACTTGTTCTATCGGAATATCGAAAATTATTTCTATCGGAATGTAAGAAAATCAAAAGCATCGGAATGTAATCACAACTACCATCGGGATGTCCATGTTTGGTACTATCGGAATGTTCAAAGATCAAGCTGTCGCAATGCAGTTCTTATCGGAATGATGTAGATCGGAAAGTCTGATCGGAATAACGTAAACAATTATGTCGCAATGACTTACTATCAGAATGTTGCAAAGTAAAAATGGCCAGAGTTTCGCCTTAAACAGGAACTTTAAACCCCGTATGAATGTGCGATCGCAATAAGCGATTGCAATCCAGATCGGAATAAGGGGTAAGAAACAACCTATCGCAAAGTAAAACCCCACTTGGGTTATTGCGATACTGAGCAAAAACCGTCGGAATAAATGTAACCCTTGTATTGCGATGGACTGAATGCAGTTCCGAAATTGGTGCAAAGCAAAAATTTCAAAAGCATACACAATAAGCTACTTTAACCGGGACTTTAAATAACTCAAAAAGCTAAAATTTAACAACTTTTAGAAACGAAAAGTCTTGAACTTTATGAAAGGAACTTTTATAAAACTAGAACTTATATGGAATCCGAAATAAAATAAGCCAAAACAAGCAATAAGCTAATAAGCATAAAAGGCTTATAACCTATACGTGTGAAAGCTTTGAAAAGAAACAAGAAAGATTGAATTTTGATCACGAACAAATCCACAAATCCAAAGCGTATCGAATTTACAATCGGATTAAGGATTTTGACAAATCAAGAAAAGTAGAAAAAGATTAAAGAACTTGAAAGCTTAACTTGATTGAGATTAATGAAATTCAAAATACAAGGATTAAAGAAAGCTTGAATTTGAAAGATGAAAACAAAGACAAAGTTTAGTGAGAGAAAGTTTGGAACTTTCTCTCTCTAAAAACTAGAGAAAATGAAAAAAACTAAACTAAGACTAGCTAAGTAAGTGTGATTTTTGTGAAGTAAGGGCCTTTATATAGGCGTGTGTATGGGCTTGTGTATGGGCTTTGGTATCGGGCTTCTTTTCTTCTTTCTTCTTTTAGTCTTCACGCTTCTTTAAGTACACGTTTCTGACTTAGATTTGAGAAGTGTCGGTGAATAATTCCAACTCGTCTTATAGTCTTTTGTTTAGTAGACTCGAGTTCTTCGACATATATGAATCTTCCATCTTTGGCTCTATTCTTCGATAAATATTCAAATAGGCACAATGACTTCAAATCTTTTGCATCTCTTGGACAATAGACTTCGTCTTGAGTCT
Organism: Glebionis coronaria; assembly: GCA_025667525.1. Taxonomy (NCBI): domain Eukaryota; kingdom Viridiplantae; phylum Streptophyta; class Magnoliopsida; order Asterales; family Asteraceae; genus Glebionis; species Glebionis coronaria. The sequence continues at coordinate 652,350,774 of CM046874.1, forward strand.
TTTCCTTGATAAAACCCGTGCAATCCCATGTTTTCTTCAATATTCCCCCGGTTGACTCTTAAAACACAATAAACACAAAAACCACGCATAATTCCAAACAAATGATATTAAATACGTGTTTTGGTCTTGTTTTAGCAAGAAATAAGTGGTAAAAGGATGGGTGTTTTCACACCTATCAAATCCCCTACACTTAACCATTGCCATGCCCTCATGCAATGCTTAGCGATAAAGCAAGTTTACACTTTTCTCATAATCAATCAACCTTGGCCTTATTAAAATTCTACTAAATAAAAATTAAAGTATAAAGAGAAATTAAAACTTTAAAGTAAACAAAAGGATAGAAAACCATTTTCACTTGAAAATAGCTACATGGAAATAACTTGCAAAGAGATCAGGGACTTACATTAGGGCTTTGGTGCTGCGAAGATTTATCACCCTCAAGTTTCACGTTCCCCAAACTAAGCTTAAAAACGAGATCATTGTTATTATAAGTTAGCAAATCAAACACGTACACGCATGGCTTAATTATATGCTTAAACTCCCTTATTCCTAGGTGTATCTCTTATATTTTATTTTTGTCTTAGAATGATCATGAAGATGCATTTTTGGACTTATTTCGATAGTTTATTTAGGCTGAAAGCAAAGGAGGACGATTTGATCAATAGTTAGCTAAAGGACAAAATCTCTTAAAAATGCTTCTCGGGATATCAAAAAGTTCATATCTTGGCATAACTTGGTTCGCGATTTGAGACCTTTCTCGGGCCGATATTTGGCATGTACTTCATACTTCGTATCTTGAGAGACGTTCTTGAGATAATGGTCTTCTCATCGTAATAGAGTTTCTTCACTTGGAGACTTTTGAGGGGTACTCCAACTTTGTTGACCACGACTTCATGATTATTTATTCAATCTCTAATTGGGATTTTGAGATACAACGATCCGCCTCCTTTTCAGACTTGGATCTATTTATCCTCATACCTTGTTAGGGTTTTTTCGGATAGACTTCTCCATGATCTTTATGGGAGTTGATTGCTTTTCGTCGTGAGTCTTGATCCTTCATATTGATTTAGGGAATAATGCTTTTCACATCACTTTGGATCTTTAGCAATAAAATGGAATCCTCATGCCTTGTTAGGGCCTTTTCGGACTCGCCAATCTTCGCGCCCCGCTTCATAAGTTATGCCTTGGCTATGAACTCTTATCATTACCGAGCAACTTTTAAACGATCTTGGGCTAGAAGCTAAGTAACTTTTCAAATCGTACGACCTTACTTATTGCAGATAAATTATTAGCAAGTGATGGAAGAATAGGCAAATAATTACACCAAGTGAGCTTGTGCAAGAATACCGACTTATAATTGACTCTATCATTTTTCGTCCTCCACAATTTAAAATCTCAAGTAATGAAACTCGTGGATACTTAGCCTAATAAACAAATTAAGGTCTACATGGTTAAGGATACTAGCTAGAATAAACTTGGATAAGTCTATTCGGGTTGAGTCAAAATAAACGCAACGGGCCTAATATGTCAAAGACTTCTAAACTAGCTACACCACTTTATTAATATTTTTGACTTTATTGCGGGATATATACATATGAAAGCAACGATAAAAATTTTAAAAATTACGACTAAATGGCCAAAGTTAATAAAAAATTTGAAAAATGTTGAAAATTATGATTTTCCGGTTAAATGAAGGCATTTTCATGGAAAAGTCCACTTAAAACTTCGATAGAAGTCCCCCCTACACTTAAGATAAACATTGTCCTCAATGTTTAAGCATGTGGGAAAAGTCTCCCCTACACTTATGACATTGTGCACGTTGGTTAAATCGAGTTAAGGAAGAGACGACTAAAGTGATCAATTTCAAATGTGAGTATGAAGAAAATTGAATCACGATAGTTGAGAGATAGAACCGGATTTCGGATAACACGGGAGCACGGTTCTTCAAAGGTTCCAAGAGTGCATTCATCCCTGTAATCACATCAGCACACAAAAACAAACACCTATACAGGTCCCCCTACACTTAGGAGGTTAAAACATAAAAGGATAGATACTCGGGTTGCCTCCCGAGGAGCACTTGTTTTTGATAACCGAGTCACGAGCCTGACTCGACCCAAAATTAGTTCATGGGGAACATGGGTGAGGGATGGAATCATCTCCTGAGAGATGTCCTCACCAAAGTACAGCTTCAGACGCTGGCCATTCACTTTGAAATTGGGCCCATTTGGCTGAGAAAGCTCAATGGTCCCATAGGGAAAGACTTTGGCGACGGTGAATGGACCAGACCAGCGGCTCTTCAACTTGCCAGAGAAGATCTTCAACCGAGAGTTAAAAAGTAAGACTTGGTCACCAACGTGGAACTCTCGGTTCTTGATTTTTGCGTCATGAAGGATCTTCGTCTTCTCTTTGTAGATCAGCGAGTTCTCATAAGCTTCATTCCTCAGTTCGTTGAGCTTGTTGAGTTGAGTCTTGCGATGATCACCGGCTTTGTTGATGTCGAAGTTAGCCCACTTCAAGGCCCAGTGCGCCTTATGTTCCAGCTCGATGGGAAGGTGGCATGCTTTCCCGTACACAAGACGATAAGGTGTACATCTGATCGGGGTCTTATAAGCAGTACGGAAAGCCCACAGAGCATCATCTAACTTATCGGCCCACGCAGCACGATGCTCTCCCACAGTACGCTCCAAAATTTGCTTCAATCCACGGTTGGATATCTCGGCTTGCCCATTGGTTTGGGGATGATAGGCGGTGGAAAGACGGTGATTGACACCATACTTAGCCATGACTCTTGCAAATTGATCGTTGCAAAAATGAGTCCCGCGGTCACTGATAATAGCACGAGGAACGTCGAATCGAGCGAACAGCGATTTCAAAAAGTTACAAACCACCCTTGCATCATTAGTAGGTAAAGCTTTGGCTTCAACCCACTTTGAAACGTAGTCAACGGCTACAAGGATGTATTTGTTTCCTTTAGAGGAAGGGAATGGCCCCATAAAGTCGATACCCCAAACATCAAATATTTCACACTCTTGAATGAAATTCTGAGGCATCTCGTCTTTATGTGTGATCTTGCCTTGTTTTTGGCAAGCATCACATCGTTTAACCATATTGTGAGCGTCACGATATATGGAGGGCCAATAAAATCCCGAGTCAAACACTTTTTTGGCGGTGTAGTTGGGACCAAAGTGACCACCGGTGGGTCCTTTGTGGCAAGCATCAAGGATTTCTAAAGCTGCCGGTCCATCAACACATCGATGAATAATCAAGTCGGCACATTGTTTGAATAGGTAAGGGTCATCCCAAAAGTAAGTCTTAATGTCGTTGAAGAACTTTTTCTTTTGTTGGGATGTTAACCCTTCCTTGAGAATTCCACCCGCTAAGTAGTTTGCAATGTCCGCAAACCACGGGGTTTCATCAGAATTCGAATTGATAGACATTAAGGTCTCCAGAGGAAAAGAATCATTGATTTCTTTGTGTGGATGTTCCCCTTGGTAAGGATCCTCAAGTCTACTGAGATGATCCGCGGCTAGGTTTTCTGCTCCTTTTTTATCGCGAATTTCGATTTTAAATTCCTGGAGCAGCAAAACCCAGCGAAGAAGTCTTGGTTTGGAATCTTGCTTTGTCAACAAGTACTTCAACGCGGAATGATCGGTATACACAATTGTTGTAGAAAGGACAAGATAGGGGCGGAATTTTTCAAAAGCATAGACAATAGCTAAAAGCTCTTTTTCAGTTGTCGTATAATGCAATTGTGCCCCCGTCATTGTCTTGCTAGCGTAATGGATCGGTTGGAAGTGTTTGTTCACTCTTTGTCCTAGAACCGCTCCAATAGCAAAATCACTAGCGTCGCACATCAACCCAAAGGGCAACTCCCAATTAGGGGTAACCAAGACAGGGGAACGGATCCCAAAATCCAAGTTCTCACAAAAAACTTTTGATCTTAACGAGAGGAGCCGGCAGCGGCGCCATTTGATACTATGTTTTTCTATGGGGTTCTAGAAATTCTCTCGGTATCCTCTCGAATTGATCTCGGCTCCAAGTGGAATGATTTGTTCTTGGTTAATAAAAAGTTGTTGGTTTGTTTATCTTTTTTTAAACTAATAATGATTAAGTGTAAATGACGTTGAGTAAATTAAAGCTTAAATTGACAAATTACAAGTAAACGCTTGAAAATGTAAAGAAAAGATTAGACGAATACTTTGAAAACTAAATTGAATTAATGCTTAAAAACTTATTCTATCAGAATATCGAAAATTATTTCTATCGGAATGTAAGAAAATCAAAAGCATCGGAATGTAATCACAACTACCATCGGGATGTCCATGTTTGGTACTATCGGAATGTTCAAAGATCAAGCTGTCGCAATGCAGTTCTTATCGGAATGATGTAGATCGGAAAGTCTGATCGGAATAACGTAAACAATTCTGTCGCAATGACTTACTATCGGAATGTTGCAAAGTAAAAATGGCCAGAGTTTCGCCTTAAACAGGAACCTTAAACCCCGTCGGAATGTGCGATCGCAATAAGCGATCGCAATCCAGATCGGAATAAGGGGTAAGAAACAACCTATCGCAAAGTAAAACCCCACTTGGGTTATTGCGATACTGAGCAGAAACCGTCGGAATAAATGTAACCCTTGTATTGCGATGGACTGAATGCAGTTCCGAAATTGGTGCAAAGCAAAAATTTCAATAAGCATACACAATAAGCTACTTTAACCGGGACTTTAAATAACTCAAAAAGCTAAAATTTAACAACTTTTAGAAACGAAAAGTCTTGAACTTTATGAAAGGAACTTTTATAAAACTAGAACTTATATGGAATCCGAAATAAAATAAGCCAAAACAAGCAATAAGCTAATAAGCATAAAAGGCTTATAACCTATACGTGTGAAAGCTTTGAAAAGAAACAAGAAAGATTGAATTTTGATCACGAACAAATCCACAAATCCAAACCGTATCGAATTTACAATAGGATTAAGGATTTTGACAAATCAAGAAAAGTAGAAAAAGATTAAAGAACTTGAAAGCTTAACTTGATTGAGATTAATGAAATTCAAAATACAAGGATTAAAGAAAGCTTGAATTTGAAAGATGAAAACAAAGAGAAAGTTTAGTGAGAGAAAGTTTGGAACTTTCTCTCTCTAAAAACTAGAGAAAATGAAAAAAACTAAACTAAGACTAGCTAAGTAAGTGTGATTTTTGTGAAGTAAGGGCCTTTATATAGGCGTGTGTATGGGCTTGTGTATGGGCTTTGGTATCGGGCTTCTTTTCTTCTTTCTTCTTTTAGTCTTCACGCTTCTTTAAGTACACGTTTCTGACTTAGATTTGAGAAGTGTCGGTGAATAATTCCAACTCGTCTTATAGTCTTTTGTTTAGTAGACTCGAGTTCTTCGACATATATGAATCTTCCATCTTTGGCTCTATTCTTCGATAAATCTTCAAATAGGCACAATGGCTTCAAATCTTTTGCATCTCTTGGACAATAGACTTCGTCTTGAGTCTTTTCCTTGATAAAACCCGTGCAATCCCATGTTTTCTTCAATATTCCCCCGGTTGACTCTGAAAACACAATAAACACAAAAACCACGCATAATTCCAAACAAATGATATTAGATACGTGTTTTGGTCTTGTTTTAGCCAGAAATAAGTGGTAAAAGGATGGGTGTTTTCACACCTATCATGAACTTTGGCTAAATTTTTGCTGAGGTCTTATACAGGTTATAAGTGACCTTGACACCAAGTTTCATCTAAAACGGACAAGTCTAGATAGGGTAGATCGGTGTGTACATTCGGGGTGTACATGCTGATTTTTATTTTGGACACTTAGTTTAATGCTTGTGTTGCGTGAGTTTGAGTATTCACCATCGGACATGGTGAATTAATCAAGTGCTTAGTCATTATATAAATGACTTAGCTACTGGTCTAATTAAGGTTAAAGGATATTTTGACTTGCGTTGACTTGGTGTCGTATAACGGGTCATTTTCAAGTGTTCAAGTGTTTTAACGGGCAACGTTGGATAAATGGATTCTTTTGGTTCATGTCAATGGTTTTGAAACGTGTATACTTTGAAAACATTTAAGTCATATTGTATTTGGTATGTATATCGATATTGAGTTCGAGTCTTAACGCGCGTCTTATTGTGATAGGTTGCGGTTTTCGTGTTTTCCCGGGCACCCATATCGTCGGTGATCGTCTACCACTACCGTTTCTACTCAGTTGCTGAGTACCGTAGTTGACTTACCTCGTGGCTAAGGTGAGTTCATAGCCCCGTTTTACTTGTACATGGTTTCTAAACACGGGGTGAGATTTTACATGGTGGAACACAACCATTAAAAACTGTATACTATCCAGAACTTGTATGCTATCCAGAACATGTATGATTTTCAGGTTTTTGATATTATTATTGCTTTTAGTCTAGCCTTAAGTTTCCTCTCCTGATCATGAACCGTTAATTATCCGGTGTGCATTGCGCGAAGCGCGAATGTTGTGGGTGGATCCATCGGGATTGACTATCCCCGTCTCGATTACCTTGACGCACTAATATTCGTTTATACTTGAGTATTTAGGCTGAATACTCCCTAGAGGAACTTACACTAAGTTAAGCTTCGGTTCATGAACTGAACAACAATAATAATGACTTTGGACTATGGTTGACGTATATAACCATACTCCATACTACTTGTTTTACAAATGAATGCTTGTGTTCCACATCCTTATTACTAAACCTATGAATATCACTCCTCAACTTTATGTTGACGATTTTACATGTTTAATCTCAGGTATTATTACTTAGCTTTTCTTGGATGGGAGCCCGCAAGATATTATCGCAGCTTGGAGATTTCTGTGATGCTTTTGAAAGATTGGTTTTATATAAACTGTTAGGAGTTTATTTTATCTTTTGGGCAACTTTATGTTATAAATTGAGACGAAATAATATAATTTTCCGCTTCTAAAAACTCTGGGACCTATGTTTAAAAACTTTGACCTTTTATGATGTAATGTACATGTTTTTATTTCGTCAGCTTTGTATGAACTGTAATTCATTGTTTCTTGTACTATGACGTGTTACCCCCTCGTTGCCTAGTTGTTCCATGTCAGATTCTGGGGGTCTCACATTGTGCTTCAAAATTACTTTGCAGTCTTCCTGCACTCTCAACAAGATCTCCAATCCCCATATTTTTCCAGTGATGGACATCTCTGGATGCTCTATTGTCTTGTTCTCCCATGTAAAGTACATATCCCTAACTTTAGGCATATCAAAATCAACTTTGCCCTTTAACTCTCTTAGCCTCTCCTTGGCTAACTCATCCTCACCATATTCTAACCTTTCTGGATCCTCTATTATCATCCCACTGGATCCAGAACTCTCATCATCATCACTACCATCCTTTTCCTTCTCTATGGTAGCCCAATCTTTCTCTTGTAGTTGTGCAGCCAAAGCTTGATCAAATTGTATCTGGGCTTCATTCTTCTTTGGCTTCTCAACTTCCACTAACACTGCTTTACCCTTGTCTTTTGCTCCAATAGCTGGTAAAGTAGTTGGTGGTACCTGCGTTGTAACATCTCTAATAATAACTGGTGATTGGGATACACCAATCATACCTGTGGGTCTGTCAACGCCTTCTTTACTCTTTTCAGCGCTCAAATTATGAACATCAGCGGATGACTTGGTAACCTCTTCCAACATCTCCACAAATGATAACTTCTTTGGAGTGATCAAGGAGACATCAATAACTGGTTCTCCTTCAAACTTGCCAAAGCCTCAGCAATTTCCACCTTTTTGTACCAAAAGAACCACCTTCTTCATCCTGTGATCCCTTGTCACTCAAGTTGAAAGGTTCTGTTGGTGCATCTTCCTCCCCTTTGTAAGAATCCTCCCCCGATGAAAGGACTCTTGCTTTCCTCCTCCTAGCTTGGGCAGTATCGAAAACAACTAGTCTCTCCCTCAATTGCTTGAGTTCAAGACCCTGACTTGTGACAATCTGTACAACGTCTGCATTTTGCTTTTGCAAGCCAATGCAGACCGCCGTCAATTCCAAAATGGTGTAAGGTTCCATTATGCCCTCCTCTAGAATGGGAATTTGACCTCCCAAAGTAGATTCATGGGGCATGGATGGGGTCTTAATGATGTTAGGACTTTCTTGGCCTGCATCTAAGCTAGAACCAATAGTCCCAGCCCCACCCATGTCACCAACCACACTTGTGGTGGTGGTTCTCTGTGCTACATGGCTAGGACCACTAGAGGAGAACACTCAAGTAGTCCTTTGGCATTTTTCCATCCTATAGTCTGGGGGTGTAGAAGAGGAAGTGGATTGAGGGTCTGTTTGGAGGTTAAAGGGTGTTTGGGTTTGTGGGAAAAAGGTGTCAGCGTCTGGATTTGTAGTGTCAACGCCATCATTTTGAGTGTCAACGTCGAATGGTTCTGGGTTAATTTCCATATGCTGGGGTGATGGAGGTTGTTCAGGCAATGGGTCTGGTAGAGGTTGTGGGTGAGGTTGAGGGTTTGTAACTGCCTCAATGACAACAAGCATGGCTTGGGTGAGGGGTAGGTCTCTGTATGGTTCAGTGTTCATCTTCCCAAAAATTACTTTCTTTTGAACAGGGATTGTATAAAAAATTTCATGATCCCTATTGCAATATCCTTGCAAGTCAAAAACCATTTGTAAAAACCTAGGGTAAGAAAGTGTCATCTTGTTACCCTTATTATGACACATGCCATCAAAAATCATTTTTGAAAAGTTATAATTTTGCCCAGTTGCAATACACACAAAGGCACTCCCAATGGATCGGTTGATTTCATTGTTTGAGGAGCATTTGGGACTCAATCATTGAAGGATGACATGTATAAGGTACTTCCAAGCCGGGGGAAATTGTTGTTTTGTAAATTTGTTTAAATGGCCTTCTTCAGACAAAGGATAACCCAAGGCTTGGAGTCCTTGCTCTAGCTCTGCAATGGGTAGGGTGGTTATACCATCTGCATCATTCAGATGCAAAGCTTAGCGAACCAAATCTTGAGTAACAACCCATGGAACCCCATGGACAAAGCAGTCATTGTAGTCACTCCATTAACTGTTGAGGAACTGACAGTGTTCCAAAACTGTTTAATGTGTGTGACAGGGACAAGAAGAGTATGTGAAAGTGCATACCTTAATGGGGACGCATTCAAGTACTCAACCATCTGAGTATATTAGGGAAACAGAGTATTATCAGCTTGCAAATAAGCTACCATGTTGTGTTGACTTCTGAACCCCAAATCCAATTGTGTAGGTTTAAACTTTGGTGCCATGAAGATTGATGCAAGAAAACTATGATAAAAGTTATGGAGAGATGAAGGTTTGAGAAATTATAGTTAGACCAGAATAAGAAGTTACCCTGTTTGAAAGAAAGAAGCCAAATATTTAGGAGAGGTTAAAATATGTGATTGGTCAAAACATGAGGCAGTTATATTCAAAAAGTAATAATGAAAATCTTGAAAATATATAACTTATTTCATGCATTAATAAAAAATTACCAACTCCTAAAATTACGACCTATATTTTCGTCAAAAATAACAACTGGGTAGGACCCAATGTTTGTCAACGGTAAAAAACAAAGTATCAGCGTCTAATGGCTATATTCTTGTCAGTGTTAGAATTTTGCCATGTCAGCGTTAAAATTGGTCTTATCAGCGTTTGGAAAGAAAAATGTAAGTGTCCAAAAAGAAAATTAATTAAAAATAAAAAGGACCTTAACAAAGTAATTTACCCTAGTGAAGATAACTCATAGACTAAAAATCACTATAGGGCGGCAAGCACTGTCCAATCATGCACACTTGCTTAAGCACGATAGACATAATTGTCCTCAAGTGTCCCTTGCTAACCAAAGTTCTTAACAACGAAGTTATCTTTTATAAATCCTTTGTAACTTCCCAGGTAATCCCAATAAAAACGTTCCTAAGTCTCCCAACCGACCAAATCCAATTCTAGGCCAAAAAGTCTTGGCAGCGTGCACAGTATATCAACTTTGCATGCTACAGTGCCTCACGATTTAGAAAACTAACTCGTACTCACCAGTGGACACAATCTAGAATTGTGATGAGAGTATTTTAAGAATACCCAAAAATCCTAAAGGTTTCCTAAACCTCCACTTAAACTATGATATACAAAGTTTCCAAAATAAAATATGCAATAAAAATTTATGTCAAGATAGAAATGTAAACATTCCAACCATCATCCATAAACTTGAACACATTCCTAGTAAGCTCCGAAGATCCATAAGCAACTCTGTATCCATTTGTACAATGCTCATATTGCCTGCATAATTAGATCAAAAACCATAAAACTAACATATTGCTGTCAGCGTCCATTTTAACACTTATCAGCGTTAAAATAACCTTTGTCAACGTTAGAAAAATAAAGTGGAAAACCTAATCTTGTACAAAGACAAATAACAGTACACATCCTGTACAAATTATACAACGACTTCAAAAACACATTTAGGTAAGATTGATCATTCCAATACTTGTTACCAAGTAATGGAACCTCCCAACATCAAAAGGTTTAGTGAAAAAAAGATGCACCAACAGAACCTTTCAACTTGAGTGACAAGGGATCACATGATGAAGAAGGTGGTTCTTTTGGTACAAAACAGGTGGAAATTGCTGATTGCTTCAATCCTTGCAACAGGTGCAAAAACCTCTTCATAGTCTATTCCCTCTTCTTGTGTATAGCCTTGAGCAATTAAACGTGCCTTATTTTTTATACCACAATTCCTCTTTCATCTTTCTTGTTTCTAAGAACCCAACGTGTCACAATAGGTCTTACATACTGAAACTCGGATTTTTAGTCCTTTTAATGAATGTTCGTTTTATCCTCGATTCGACTCGAATTTGATTTCCGTTTTTACGTTTCAACTTAATTCGTTTTTGGTACAATCTCTTTTTGGGTATTTTTAAACTAATTGAAAAATATTAAATGAAAACTAAATTAATTAACTATTTTTAAACTATTAAATTGAAAATAAATCTATTAAAAGCTATTTGAAATTAATCTATCTAAAAATTATAAAAATAAATCTATAAAAATAACTTTTACTTTAAAAATAATCTATTTAAAACTTTTTAAACTAAATACTTAATTAAAAATCTACTTTAAAAATAAACTATTTTATACTATTTTAAAATCTATATTAATTTTGAACTAATTAAAAAAAACTAATTTTAAAACCAAATATATATTTTTTTTTTTTTTTTTTTTTTTATCTTTTTTTTTTTTGTAAAAACTGAAAATTAAAGTAAACTTTCTAATTACTTTTTAATTAAAATCTAATTAAACTAATATTTAAACTAATTAAAAGCTGCCAGCACTAATTACTAACCCTATATTAATTTCAAAGTGCAAAGTAATAAACAAAAGAGCGTCTAGCTCAGTGGTTGAGACGTTGGGTTGTCGTGCAAAAGGTCACGAGTTCGAGACCTGGAGGAGACGAATTTGCTAATTAAATTTTTAAACCTTATAACCTTTTTTTTGGAATTATTTTATTGGACAGAAAACAACCTCAGACCAATTGGGTCTGAGATGAAAGTAGCACAAATAAGCAGTCACCAAAATAAGCAAATTAAAACCAATTAAGCTCAAACCAAAATCCGAGCACTTATAAGAAGCAAAGAAGCAGATATTCAAATAAACTCGAGGCAACAAAAAGCAATACCTAAACAATTATAGCCGAAGATTATTAAGCGAAACAAATAAGCAGATATTCAAATAAGCTAAATAGAAACCAAATAAGCTAATTGAAAGGCTAGATTATGAAAAGCTAAATCAAACAAATCAATAAGCAGTATCCCAACTAAACAGGTATTAAACTAAACAGAATCCAAACTAAGCTATAGCAGATCCAAACAGTTTACACTAATAAGCATGATACCAAATAAGCAGATTCGCAACTTAAATAAACTATTCAAAACTAACTAAGCAGATACGAGCCATGATAACCAGTAATCTAAACAAATAAGCAGACCTAAACTCCCTCGAGAACAAATAACATATACGAGCAACTTTAACTAATAAGCAAGAGATTATATCAATCAAGCTAATTCCAAAATACTCCCTAAACCAAATAGTATCTAAATAACAAGAGCAGATTCAGATAACTTCAAGCAAAATAGCAGATAAATTGAAACTTAAAAAAAACTGAAAAAAAATTATGAGGAACCTGAAGTCGAAAGCCTTTGAGAAGAAACGTCGCGCTGAGCGAGCTTAAACCGAAACGCCAAACAACCGTCAACAACTTCAACTAATTATTATCTTCGAACCAAACTAAATACATACCACCTTCTTTCGAAACCAATCGAACCAAACTGATTCGGAGGAACAGTACCTTTTAAAATTACTTCCCAGTAGGGGAAGTATATAAACTACTTTTCTTTATTATTTTATTTTATTTTTTTTTTTTATTTTTTTTTTATATATTATCACGAAACCCAACGAAGAACATTAAACAAAATAACTTTAACAGATTAAAAAGAACTGGAGATTAAAATAGATTCGAAATTGAAACACAAAATCTTTTCATTAATAAAATTCAAATTACAATACTGAAAAAGAGAAATTACATGAAACCTAATTAATCTATTTTTGAAAATTAAAATAAAGAAAAGCATGATGAATTACATGTGAGAGAGGGGTTTATATAATGATCCCCGAATCTTCTAGACTTCCTTGGAGGCTACGGAGTGAAATCTTGGCCATTGATTCTTCTCTTCTTCTCTCTTGCTTTAATCGAACGGTGGAGAATGATCTTGGTCACACAGATTGCCAAGGTGGCAAATCTGTGTTTCTTTTGTGCTTTTTCTTTAGCCTATGATTGGTTGATTGAGGAGGGTGAGGTGTATCCTCCAATGATCAAAAGCCACGTAGATCCTTCCTCCATCTTCAAGCCTCCGAAAAACTTGGGAATTAATTCCCGTGTGTGAATTACACGCGCTTTAACAAAAGCCCCAAAAGTTGAGTGGTAATTTTTAGTCCAAGGTAAATTAGGGTTTATGTTTTTGTAAAAAGAATGATGGAGAAGAAAGGTGTAGGTGAAAAGTGTGTGCTTTGGTTGTACCGAAAGGTAATGAGAGAGTGGGGCTGGGTAAAGAAAACAAAACGTTTTTTTTTATTTGAGAGTTGTGGGATATTTGGGATGTGGGGGGTTAATGTGTTGGTTGACCAATAGTGAAAAGTTAATAAACTTTACAACTTTAATATTTCTCTACTGTTTCTTTCATCTTGTAACTGGCTCGGGACAAATTATACTCCATTTGTTTGGGCCATGATTGGAATAAAGCCCAAAATAATGCTACAGGCGTCCAAGAAAGAAAAGGAATTGGGCTTTGATTGGGCTTCTTCAAAATTCTTTATACAAAGTAACCCTTTTTAATGGGCTTCCAGACCCATTAAGTAAATGTGGGACCCACAAGCCTTTTTAAACTCCATAAATGAGTAAATCCGCTAAAAACGAGCTCGTTATTGGCTTTGTTGATCTTTATCTTCAAACTCGTGTTGATTATTGCCGGTTTTCGTGATCGTTGCACACTTTTGGACTTTTGATCTTTGTCTTCGTCTCTATCTTGACTTTTCTTTGATAATTGACCGTGAAATCCCGTGTTTTATCTCCTTTTGCTCAATTGTACCTATTTAACACACAAAACACAAAACCACGCGTAATTCCGACATTTATGATAATAAACACATGATTCGGTCTTGTTTTTCCTTGATTTTAGTGGCAAAAGGATAAGTGTTTTCACACTTATTAAATCCCCTACACTTGACCATTGCAATGACCCCATGCAATGCATTATTTCAAAGCATAAAGTTACATTTTTCTCATAATTAATCCATCTCGGCCTTTTATTACTATTACTACTACCACTACGATAAAGATAAAATCTTTTAAAGGAAACAAAAGCTATAACAATTTATTAACTTGGAAATTATTTGATGGAAGAAACTCGTAAAGAAATCTAAGACTTAGATTAGGGCTTTGGTGTCATGAATATTAATCACCCTCAAGTTTCACGTTCCCCATACCAAGCTTAAAAACGAGATCATTGTTATTACAAGTTAGCACTACTAACACTTACTTATGTGGTTTAGTTAATCACTTAGACCCCCTTATTCCTACGGTGTATCTCTTATATTTTATTTTTGTCTTGAATGATCACGAGGATGCATTTTTGACTTATTTCGATAATTTATTAAGGCCGAAAATAAAGTGGGACGATTTAATCAATAGTTAGCTAAAGGACAAAATCTTTTAAAACTGCTTCTCGAAACCTCAAAAAGTTCATATCTTGGCATAACTCGTTTCACGATTTGAGACCTTTCTCGGACCGATATTTGGCTTGTTCTTCAAACTTCAAATCTTGAGAGACGATCTTAAAATTATGGTCTTCTCTTCATTTTGGTATACATCTTCATAAGGAGTGAAAGATGCTTCAAACGTTGACCACGACTTCTTCATTTATCCTCTTCTTTATTTAGGATTTTGATATACAACGATCCGCCTCCTTTTCGGACTTGGATCTATTTATCCTCATACCTTGTTAGGGTCTTTTTGGATAGACTTCTCCATGATCTTTAGGGGAGTAATTGCTTCTCGTCGTGTGTCTTGATCCTTCATATTGATTTGGATTAATGATCTTCACATCATCTTAGGATCTTTAGCAAAAAGTGAATCCTCATGCCTTGTGAGGGCCTTTTTGGACTCGGGTATCCTCATGCCTTGTTAGGGCCTTTTTGGATAAGCCAATCTTCGCGTCCCGTTTCAATAAGTTATGCCTTGGCTATGAACTCTAATTAATACCGAGCAACTTTTAAACGATCTTGTGCTAGAAGCTAAGTAACCTTTTAAATCGTACAACCTTATTTATTGCAAATATATTTATTAACAAGTGATGGGAGAAAAAGCTCATAACTAACTCACATAAGTTAATGAAAGAATACCGAACTTGTAATTAACTCTATCATTTCTCGTTCTCCACAATTTAAAATCTCAAGGAATGAGACTCGTGGATGCTTAGCCTAATAAACCAATTAAGGTCCATATGGTTAAGGATACTAGCTAGAGTAAACTCGGATAAGTAAACTCGGGTTGAGTCAAAATATTCACGACGGGCCTAATATATCAAAGATATCTAAACTTATTAAAACCATTTTATTTATTTATTTATTTTTTTACTTTATTCTTGAAATGGAAATTATTACGATGCGATAATACAAGGAAAGAAAATAAATAAAAATACTACTAGGCCAAAATAGATCAAAAATTTGAAAAACGTTGAAAATTTTAAAAAAATTTTTCCGGTAAAATGGGGTCAAATTCATGGAAAAGGCCACTAAAATTCGATAGAAGGCCCCCCTACACTTAATATAAACATTGTCCTCAATGTTTAAGCATGTGGGAGACTAAACTCCCCTACACTTAGGACATTGAGTACGTTGTTTAAAATCGAGCTAAGGAAGGGACAACTAAAGTGATTACATTTATTCGTTTTATTTATATACAAGTATGAATCACAATAGTTTTGATAGAACCGGGTACACGGGAACACGGGATCACGGGTCTCATCAAAAGTATCAAAAGTGGATCATCAAAGCACATGTCCCTGCACACAATCACCACACACAAACAACCTACTCGGCTCCCCCCTACACTTATTGGTGGACAATGGATGAAGGCGAAAAAGGGTGGAAAGGATGGTAAAGGTAAAAATCTAACCTAGTTATACGATGCTTGATTTATTTATCACGAGTCTCTAGCTCGACTCGATTTCCCGAATTAATTCAAGGGAAATGTGGAGAGGGATGGAATCATCTCGTGAGAGATGTCCTCTCCATAGTACAACTTAACCCGTTGGCCATTCACCTTGAAATTGGGACCATTTGGTTGGGATAACTCAATGGTGCCATAAGGGAAGACTTGGGCCACGGTGAATGGACCGGACCAACGGCTCTTAAGTTTACCCGAAAAGATTTTCAACCGAGAGTTAAATAATAAAACTTGATCACCAACATGGAACTCTCGGTTTTTAATCTTAGAATCATGAATGAGCTTAGTCTTCTCCTTGTAGATTAATGAATTCTCATAAGCCTCATTCCTAAGTTCATTGAGTTCATTGAGTTGGATTTTCCTATGATCACCGGCTTTGTTTATGTCAAAATTAGCCCATTTCAAGGCCCAATAAGCCTTATGCTCCAACTCAATGGGGAGGTGGCACGCCTTTCCGTACACAAGGCGATAAGGGGTACAACCTATAGGTGTCTTATAAGCGGTACGGAAAGCCCACAAAGCATCATCTAATTTATCGGCCCATGAGGCACGATGCTCTCCCACGGTTCGCTCTAAGATTCTCTTAAGACCACGGTTAGAAACCTCGGCTTGTCCATTAGTTTGAGGATGATACGCGGTGGAAAGTCGGTGATTGACACCATACTTAGCCATGACTCGTGCAAATTGATCATTGCAAAAATGAGTCCCGCGATCACTAATAATAGCACGAGGCACTCCAAAACGAGCAAACAATTGTTTCAAGAAGTTAACAACCACCCTCGCATCATTAGTAGGTAAAGCTTTTGCTTCAACCCATTTTGAGACGTAGTCAACGGCTACGAGGATGTACTTGTTACCCTTCGATGATGGAAACGGCCCCATAAAGTCGATGCCCCATACGTCAAATATTTCACATTCTTGGATGAAATTTTGAGGCATCTCATCTTTATGTGTGATCTTGCCTTGCCTTTGACAAGCATCACAATGTTTAACCATTTCATGTGCATCATGATAAATGGAGGGCCAATAGAATCCGGAGTCGAAAACTTTTTTAGCGGTGTAATTAGGACCAAAGTGACCACCGGTAGGTCCTTTATGGCAAGCTTCAAGGATTTGTAAAGCCGCCGGCCCATCAACACATCTACGAATGATTAAGTCCGCACATTACTTGAAAAGATAAGGGTCGTCCCAATAGTACGTTTTAACGTCCTTGAAGAATTTTTTCTTTTGTTGGGACGATAACCCTTCGATAAGAACACCACCCGCCAAATAGTTTGCAATGTCCGCAAACCATGGGGTATCATCAAGATTGGAATTAATAGACATTAAGGTCTCAAGGGGAAAGGATTCATTAATCTATTGATTTGGAGATTCCCCTTGATACGGATCCTCAAGTCTACTAAGGTGATCCGCGGCTAGGTTTTCCGCTCCTTTTTTATCACGAATTTCAATTTTAAATTCTTGTAGGAGCAAAACCCAACGAAGGAGTCTCGGTTTAGCATCTTGCTTGGTCAACAAGTATTTCAAGGCGGAATGGTCGGTGTAAACGATGGTGGTGGAAAGCACAAGATAGGGGCGGAATTTCTCAAAAGCATACACTACAGCTAAAAGCTCTTTTTCGGTAGTGGTATAATGCAATTGAGCCCCCGTCATTGTCTTACTAGCATAATGAATGGGTTGGAAATGTTTGTTAACTCGTTGACCTAAAACCGCTCCTACCGCGAAATCACTAGCATCGCACATGAGCTCGAAAGGTAACTCCCAATTTGGAGAGACTAAGACCGGTGCCTTAGTTAATTTACCTTTAAGAAGTTCGAAAGAGTCGAGACATTCTTGAGAGAAGATGAAAGGAGCATCCTTTTCTAAGAGATGAGTCATTGGACGAGCTATTTTCGAGAAATCTTGGATGAAACGTCGATAAAATCCCGCATGGCCTAAAAAACTTCTAACTCCTTTGACGGTGGTAGGTGGAGGTAACTTAGCAATGACGTCAACTTTAGCACGGTCGACTTCGATACCGGCTTTGGAAATTTTATGACCAAGGACGATGCCTTCTTTTACCATGAAATGGCATTTTTCCCAATTAAGAACGAGACGAGTGTCTTCACACCGTTGGAGCATACGTTCTAAATTAGCAAGGCAAGAAGAGAAAGAATCACCATATACCGAGAAATCGTCCATAAAGACTTCCATAGTTTCTTCAACCATGTCATGGAATATCGCCATCATACACCGTTGGAAAGTCCCGGGAGCATTGCATAAGCCGAAAGGCATTCTTTTGTAAGCAAATGTTCCATAGGGACAAGTGAATGTGGTTTTCTCTTGGTCTTTTGGATCGATAGGGATTTGAAAATATCCGGAAAAGCCATCTAAGAAACAATAGAAATCATTACCCGCTAAACGCTCGAGCATTTGATCCATGAAAGGAAGAGGGAAATGATCCTTACGAGTGGCATCATTGAGCTTACGATAATCAATGCAAACTCGCCAACCCGTTACAAGTCGAGTAGGAATCAACTCGTTGTTTTCGTTGGGAACAACGGTGATTCCGCCTTTCATAGGCACACAATGGACGGGACTAACCCATGGCGAATCCGAGATAGGGTAAATCATTCCGGCATCGAGAAGTTTGATAACTTCTTTCTTAATGACTTCATGAATTTTTGGATTAACCCTTCTTTGATTTTGGATCGCGGGTTTAAAGTCATCTTCCATGAGAATTTTATGAGTACAAAAATTAGGATCAATTCCGCGAATGTCGGAGATTTTCCAAGCAATTGCTTTCTTATGATTCTTAAGCACATCTATAAGTCGGGATTTTTCATCTTCTTTTAAGTCCTTAGCAATAATGACGGGCAACTTATTGTCCTCCTCTAAGAAAACGTACTCTAGATGAGACGGTAAATCTTTAAGCTCTAAATCCGGCGGATTATCAATGGAAGGCTTAGTCAAAGTAGGATCATTGTTAGAAACTTCTTTTGGAGTGGGTGGAGAAATATTGTCCTCATTGAGAAGTCTCTCAATAGTACGAATGTCTTCATCCCAATTGGTGGGAGAATTATCATAGTTAATCTCGAGAGGACCTAAGCTAGCTTCAAACTCATCTAAGTCACTTTCTCCAAATGGAGTCAATGAAGGAGCAATAGAAGCTATGGTCTCAACATGTGGTAAAGGAGAAATCCCGCTCTTACAAGCCTCATGAAAATGTTCTTCGCATGCTTCATCGAGCACATCGATGAAATTCACGGATTCGGGCTCATTGGGAAGTTTGGAAAGTTTACCCATGTTAAAGACGATTTTGTCATCCCCGACCCTCATGATAAGTTCACCCGCGGCTACATCGATTAATGTACGCCCGGTTCTCAAGAAGGGTCGTCCCACAATTAAGGGAACACGGGGATCCATTTCATAGTCGACGACGACGAAATCGGCGGGGAAAGTGAATTTGTCGACTCCTACGAAAACATCCTCGGCTATCCCCACCGGATAAGCAACCGTACGGTTAGCTAATTCCAATGTCATACGGGTGGGGACTAGCTCGGGTAAAGATAATTGTTTCCACACGGATAATGGCATAAGATTGATACTCGCTCCGAGATCCGCCAAGGCCATACAATTCTCAACACCCGGAAAATTACAAGGAATAAGGAATCGACCGGGATCTCCTAACTTAACCGGTAATTTTCTCAAAAGAACCGCGGAACAATTCTCATTCAATTGGGTATTGGCGATATCAAGCAACTTTTCCTTATCACTTAAAAGATCCTTAAACATCTTAGCGTACTTAGGCATGTGAGCGAGCGCCTCGGCAAAGGTGATATTAAAATTCAATTGTTTGAACATTTTTAGGAAGTTCGAAACTTGAATATCATCCTTATTCTTCAATTTCTCTTTCCGCAACCTTGAGGGATAAGGTATATTGGGTTGAGATGAAGGCTTTGGAGTGGATTGCTCACTCACATCCTTAGGAGGAGGAGGAGGAGTAGAAATAGAAGGTGAAGGAACCGGTTTTGGAACCGAAGGTGGGGTATAAAATTTGGGTATCGGTGGAACATAAGGTGTAGACAAATGCATGACGGGAGGTATGTCACAAGTGGAAGAAGAGGGAGGTTGTGTCGAAGAAGAAGGAATCTCGGGTCCTTGTTTAGGTGGGGAAGGTTCTACGGTGGTCTTACCGCTCCTAGTAGTGATAGCATTAACATTAGCCCTAGGATTGGTCACGGTGTTCGAGGGAAGGGCACCTTGGGGACGAAAGGTTTGAATCATAGTCAAAAACTTCTTATCATTCGATTCTTGCATTAGTCGAGTATGCTCTTGCATCTCTCTCATCATTCGTTCATGGTCGGATAATTTTTGAAGAACCAAGTCCATTTGAGGATTATGCATGTTCATTTGATTATAACCTTGATTATTAAAACCTTGGTTTTGATATTGATTAGAACCTTGATTTTGAAAACTTTGGTTATTATATCCTTGATTATTCAACCCTTGGTTTTGCCCTTGAAAATTCCCTTGATTTTGATTAAAACCCCGTTGATTAGAACTTCCTTGAAAATTACCCCGTTGAGGAGCTTGGTTCCTATTTTGGGCGGGTGGGGGTGGTCTTTGTGGTGCTACAAAACCCGGGGGAGCCAAATAGTTATTAGACTTGTAAGACAAATGGTTAACATCAACATTTGGTTTGAATTGAATCCGATCAAGTTCATTGTTATTATAAGCATAAACTTCTTGTTGATCATTGTAAACCTTGTCACAATTAAAGTAAGAATGTGGTCCACCACAAGTCTCACACGTCTCACTTTTTTCTTTCACGGCATGAACATGTGTAGTGAGGGCGTCGGTTCTTAGAGCAAGGGTTTTCACAATTGAAGTAAGCTCCTTAATTTGATCATTCACCTCACTATTACTCGTACTAGCACTTGCCATATTAGCCCTAACACTTTTGGTTTGTACTTTAGCTTTGTTTTCAATAATGGCCCAAGCCTCGTTCATTGTTTTCACAAGAATATTGCCCCCCGCGGCACTATTAAGTGAGTCTTGGTCGTTTAGAGTTAAACCATTATAAAACGTGTTGATTTGATGAACTTTAGTAAAACCGTGTTGTGGACATTTTCTCAAAAGATCCTTAAAACGATCCCAAGCCTCACTAAACGTTTCCCCATATTTTTGTTCAAAGTTGATTATTTCATTCCTTAAGGAAGTGGTCCGTGATGGTGGGAAAAAGTAGTTAATGAACTTGGTCTCTAAGTCGATCCATGTGGTAATACTTTGGGGTGGTTCCTTATCAAGCCAAATCCGGGCTTGTCCCTCGAGGGAAAAAGGAAAAAGTTGGAGGCGAACGGCCTCTTGGGGCACCCCATTGTATTTGACGGTATTAGCTAATTGGATGAAACGTTTGATATGAGCGTGTGGGTCATCATTAGTTCTGCCTAAAAATGGTGTAGCGGAAACCATTTGAATAAAACCCGATTTAAGTTCGAAATGATTAGCTCCAATATTCGGCACCACAATCGCGTCATCGTTTCCTTCAACGTGAGATTGTAGAATCTCAATCATTGGTCGATTATCCGTTGCCATCGTATTGTCGAAAGCTCGATTCTCGGGATCGGCTTTAATGACGGTCTTTTTGTTTTTCTTCTTCTTCTTTTTGGAAGAATTAGAAGTATTTGGTACACCACTCGGTATGTATGTACGCGCGCGAGTGCGCATACAATTAAAACTTTGGAATGAGGTAGGTGACCTCGGTCGACTTTGAGAGGAAAAGGATTTTCCCTCTCGAGGAGCAATATGAAAAAAAAACTACAAAAATATATACTTAAGTACTAATTGAGTCGGCAAACCAATAATCGGTCGTCCCTCTCAATATACGCACAAGCAAGCGGGGAAACGAGGTGGCACAAAGCACTTAAAAACCTTTTTCCTTAGACGGCTTTTTATAGCGCGTCGCCTTATACCCACCTTATAGTTTGTATATGTCGAGTTCAAACGTCTTACTAGTATTTATCTATTTTGCCCTTTTTCTCGTTATGGATTCGAATACAATAGTTAGGTGATGAAATCCCAACTAAGGCCTTATTTGATAAGTAGGTAATTTATTGTGCTACGTAATATAATATAGTAAAAGAAAAATCTTTTTGTATTTTTTAGAAAAATATATATTCACAAGAAAAATCGAAAGAAATCGAATCGAAAAATTAACACTAATACGTAATATTTTTGGTGTAATACGTTTAGGAAAACGTATTACGTTTTTGCTTTTTTAATTTTTTTGTTGCAATTCTTAGGAAAGAAATTGCTTTGTGGTTTTTTTTAATTTTTTTGTAATTTTAGGTTTTTGATTTTTTTTTGTATTTTTGATTTTGTGTGCAAGAAACGTAACGTTCAAAGAATGAACGGATCCCAAAATCCAAACGTCTTCACGATAAATCGTCAATCGTACGAGCGAAGCGGCAGCGGCGCCAATTTGAAACTCGGATTTTTAGTCCTTTTAATGAATGTTCGTTTTATCCTCGATTCGACTCGAATTTGATTTCCGTTTTTACGTTTCAACTTAATTCGTTTTTGGTACAATCTCTTTTTGGGTATTTTTAAACTAATTGAAAAATATTAAATGAAAACTAAATTAATTAACTATTTTTAAACTATTAAATTGAAAATAAATCTATTAAAAGCTATTTGAAATTAATCTATCTAAAAATTATAAAAATAAATCTATAAAAATAACTTTTACTTTAAAAATAATCTATTTAAAACTTTTTAAACTAAATACTTAATTAAAAATCTACTTTAAAAATAAACTATTTTATACTATTTTAAAATCTATATTAATTTTGAACTAATTAAAAAAAACTAATTTTAAAACCAAATATATATATATATATTTTTTTTTTTTATCTTTTTATTTTTTTGTAAAAACTGAAAATTAAAGTAAACTTTCTAATTACTTTTTAATTAAAATCTAATTAAACTAATATTTAAACTAATTAAAAGCTGCCAGCACTAATTACTAACCCTATATTAATTTCAAAGTGCAAAGTAATAAACAAAAGAGCGTCTAGCTCAGTGGTTGAGACGTTGGGTTGTCGTGCAAAAGGTCACGAGTTCGAGACCTGGAGGAGACGAATTTGCTAATTAAATTTTTAAACCTTATAACCTTTTTTTTGGAATTATTTTATTGGACAGAAAACAACCTCAGACCAATTGGGTCTGAGGTGAAAGTAGCACAAATAAGCAGTCACCAAAATAAGCAAATTAAAACCAATTAAGCTCAAACCAAAATCCGAGCACTTATAAGAAGCAAAGAAGCAGATATTCAAATAAACTCGAGGCAACAAAAAGCAATACCTAAACAATTATAGCCGAAGATTATTAAGCGAAACAAATAAGCAGATATTCAAATAAGCTAAATAGAAACCAAATAAGCTAATTGAAAGGCTAGATTATGAAAAGCTAAATCAAACAAATCAATAAGCAGTATCCCAACTAAACAGGTATTAAACTAAACAGAATCCAAACTAAGCTATAGCAGATCCAAACAGTTTACACTAATAAGCATGATACCAAATAAGCAGATTCGCAACTTAAATAAACTATTCAAAACTAACTAAGCAGATACGAGCCATGATAACCAGTAATCTAAACAAATAAGCAGACCTAAACTCCCTCGAGAACAAATAACATATACGAGCAACTTTAACTAATAAGCAAGAGATTATATCAATCAAGCTAATTCCAAAATACTCCCTAAACCAAATAGTATCTAAATAACAAGAGCAGATTCAGATAACTTCAAGCAAAATAGCAGATAAATTGAAACTTAAAAAAAACTGAAAAAAAATTATGAGGAACCTGAAGTCGAAAGCCTTTGAGAAGAAACGTCGCGCTGAGCGAGCTTAAACCGAAACGCCAAACAACCGTCAACAACTTCAACTAATTATTATCTTCG
Source organism: Glebionis coronaria (assembly GCA_025667525.1). Lineage (NCBI taxonomy): Eukaryota > Viridiplantae > Streptophyta > Magnoliopsida > Asterales > Asteraceae > Glebionis > Glebionis coronaria. The sequence continues at coordinate 652,374,514 of CM046874.1, forward strand.
AACCAAACTAAATACATACCACCTTCTTTCGAAACCAATCGAACCAAACTGATTCGGAGGAACAGTACCTTTTAAAATTACTTCCCAGTAGGGGAAGTATATAAACTACTTTTCTTTATTATTTTTTTTTTTTTTTTTTTTTTTTTTTATATATTATCACGAAACCCAACGAAGAACATTAAACAAAATAACTTTAACAGATTAAAAAGAACTGGAGATTAAAATAGATTCGAAATTGAAACACAAAATCTTTTCATTAATAAAATTCAAATTACAATACTGAAAAAGAGAAATTACATGAAACCTAATTAATCTATTTTTGAAAATTAAAATAAAGAAAAGCATGATGAATTACATGTGAGAGAGGGGTTTATATAATGATCCCCGAATCTTCTAGACTTCCTTGGAGGCTACGGAGTGAAATCTTGGCCATTGATTCTTCTCTTCTTCTCTCTTGCTTTAATCGAACGGTGGAGAATGATCTTGGTCACACAGATTGCCAAGGTGGCAAATCTGTGTTTCTTTTGTGCTTTTTCTTTAGCCTATGATTGGTTGATTGAGGAGGGTGAGGTGTATCCTCCAATGATCAAAAGCCACGTAGATCCTTCCTCCATCTTCAAGCCTCCGAAAAACTTGGGAATTAATTCCCGTGTGTGAATTACACGCGCTTTAACAAAAGCCCCAAAAGTTGAGTGGTAATTTTTAGTCCAAGGTAAATTAGGGTTTATGTTTTTGTAAAAAGAATGATGGAGAAGAAAGGTGTAGGTGAAAAGTGTGTGCTTTGGTTGTACCGAAAGGTAATGAGAGAGTGGGGCTGGGTAAAGAAAACAAAACGTTTTTTTTTATTTGAGAGTTGTGGGATATTTGGGATGTGGGGGGTTAATGTGTTGGTTGACCAATAGTGAAAAGTTAATAAACTTTACAACTTTAATATTGCTCTACTGTTTCTTTCATCTTGTAACTGGCTCGGGACAAATTATACTCCATTTGTTTGGGCCATGATTGGAATAAAGCCCAAAATAATGCTACAGGCGTCCAAGAAAGAAAAGGAATTGGGCTTTGATTGGGCTTCTTCAAAATTCTTTATACAAAGTAACCCTTTTTAATGGGCTTCCAGACCCATTAAGTAAATGTGGGACCCACAAGCCTTTTTAAACTCCATAAATGAGTAAATCCGCTAAAAACGAGATCGTTATTGGCTTTGTTGATCTTTATCTTCAAACTCGTGTTGATTATTGCCGGTTTTCGTGATCGTTGCACACTTTTGGACTTTTGATCTTTGTCTTCGTCTCTATCTTGACTTTTCTTTGATAATTGACCGTGAAATCCCGTGTTTTATCTCCTTTTGCTCAATTGTACCTATTTAACACACAAAACACAAAACCACGCGTAATTCCGACATTTATGATAATAAACACATGATTCGGTCTTGTTTTTCCTTGATTTTAGTGGCAAAAGGATAAGTGTTTTCACACTTATTACATACCTTGGACAATCCACTAACTCCCAAACATCCTGAATAGCAAACTGGTGAAGCTCATCCTGCATTGCTTCCACCCAACCTGGTTCTTTGAGAGCATCAAAAATCTTCTTGGGTTCCTGTTGTGAAAGAAAACAAGCAAACAAACATGCGTGTACAAGAGGGGTATCAACCTTCTTGTGGATATTGGCAATGAAACCTCCTTGGGTCTGATGAGACCTTCTTGTTTGAACAGGAGACAAAACATCACCAATTATTAGTGAAGGAGGATGATTTTTGATAGTGTTGAAAGTGGTCCTCCTTCAATGAGTGTGTTGTCTTCAATACCAGTCTCCATGTTGCCAATATCATCTTCATATCCTCCTCCATCCTCACTAGAATAAACCTCTTCATGAAGTATGGAAGGTTCACCTTGTTCAAAAGTATTAGAAGAGAATAAATGGTCAAATGGGTTGTCAGCGTTTGAGCTATCAACGCCTGAATTTGACCTGTCAACATCGGATTTGCCTTTATCAGCGCTTGAAGATTCATGCATGTTTTCATCAACTGGTTTTTTTGTGGACCTACTTCCTCCTTATCAGCAGCAGCAGCTTGTGCAAATTCATTAGTCCATATAGGAATGGTAACATTGTAACACCCCATTTTGATAAATGGAATGTCACGCGTAATTATGGCGTGTCATCAAAGCATACAAGGATAAATGTCTAAAACATTACATGACCATAGGGTAAACCGGAATCAAACATCGGTTCCCAAACATAAGCCCAAAACATAATAAATTAAAAGAAATGAATGAAAGACTAAACAAGCATAAGTATATGAAGGTAAAAAGGAAAAGAAGTCTCTAGCAGCTTCCATCCTATGCACGTCCTCCAAATGCTCGAGTCTTTCCTAGGATACCTGCCGTTTTGGGACATGGAAAGGAAAGTAACGGCTGAGCAAAACGCTCAGTGCACGGATATAGACATAGTATAAGTGACTAAAACATAATAGAGACTTAATAGCAGCGGAAATGTATAAGTCCTGGAAAACCTGGAACATGTTCATAAAATTGGTTTTATAGTTTGAAAAGCCTTATGTTTATCTTACGAAAACTGTTTAACGTATTTTACCATTAGCCAAATATAGGTCATGAAAATCCACCGTGCATGAATACTTAGAGGGGTGACCTCATCATGCAAATTAGGGGGGCTGCCTCTAATTTAATATACTGGTTTTTGGGTAGGAGGGATCAGCTCCTTGTGAAGGATGCAAGGCATACACCACATTCACCATAAAATCCTGAATAAAACATGTAACTAGGATGCACCCATACGCCCCACATGATAAATATAAATAAATGGCCAAAAGCTGAAGGGACGCCACGAGCAATCACTCCGCCGTGGTGAAGTCATAACATCAGTGCCTCTAATGTTATGGTTATGGTACCTCCATAACTAGGTGAAACTGGTCATGCATGTATATGGCTATAGGTAATCTTAATTAAACATAAGCAATCAAACACATAACTTATACTACGGAAAAACAGTTGGCTGCATACGGGGAATCCTAATAAGGAAAGAATGTCCATAGTGAAAGGACGGGAATCCGTACCTTATGTCCAATGAACGAAGAAGACGAACGAAAGAGAGTCCTACTTCGGTATCACTAATGCTACATAAATACATACGTGTATAAGTATCTGATTACTGAATACGTAACTGGTTTTATGTCATGTCTTAACTTATTTTATATGTTCTTATCATGTTTTACTGTTTAAAGCCTTAAACTGTGTTTATCTTATATTCTGTCTATTCTGATTAAGTATTTCTGGTATTTCATGTATTATTATACTTACTGTGTAATAATAAGTAACTTTCCAAAAATAGCAGGTTTCCTAAAATAGAAAGTTTCCAAAAATAGAAAGTTTCCAAAAATAGAAAGTTACCAAAAATAGAAAGTTTCCAAAAATAGAAAGTTTCCAAAAATAGAAAGTTTCCAAAAATATAAAGTTTCCAAAAATAGAAAGTTTCCAAAAATAAAAAGTTTCCAAAAATAGAAAGTTTCCAAAAATAGAAAGTTTCCAAAAATAGAATTACTGCTTAAAATAGATAAGTTTCTAAAAATAGAAAGTTTCCATAAATAGATTAGCTGCCTTATTTAAATAAGTTTCCATAAATAGATTAGCTGCCTGAAATAAATAAGTTTCTAAAAATGGAACGTTTCCATAAATAGATTAGCTGCCTTATTTAAATAAGTTTCTAAAAATAGAAGTTTCCATAATTAGAAATAAGCTGGTTAAATAAGCTAAGTATATAAGCCTAAGTGTTTTCATGATTATTTTCTAAGTCATATGATATAAGGTATAGTTTAATAATTATTTCATGAAATTAAATTAAACTATAGGTTAAAATATTTAATTAAAGTATAACATGTTTTTAATTAAATAAAGTTAAATACTTAGGTTAAAACATGTATTATTATATATTAATAATATAACCTAAGTCATGTTAATTAATTAATTATAATCATGGTTTTTAAATAATTAATTAATTATAAGTCTAAAATATAAAATACTTAGGTTAATTAATTTGATGATTATTAATAATTAAAACAACCTAAGTCATGTTATTAAATTAATCATGTCATTTTATTAATTTAATTTTTAACATAAGATCATAAAACATAAAAAAACTAAACATACACCATGAACCGGATCTAAACTAAAAACAATGAACCGGACATGAAATCGACACCGTACCCCGAACCAACTCGGGGTACCCCTTGTCTTGGGGCTGCCGTGGGGCCCACACACACCAACCGAGACCATACGGTCTTGGTGGTGGTCGGATGGCCAAACCGAAACCCCTTTCGGGTTCGGTGTAGGCCGCGGCTAAAAACAAACACCCCTTAAACATACTTTTGATTTTATTAAACCCCAAATCATGTTAGATCCATGTTTAATTATTAGGTTTTTGTAAAAACATAACATGTTCTTGATTTATAAAAAGATCAAATCAAAAGAAAAGGTTTAAAAAGGATTTACCGAATTCGTGGATCAAAAGGATGAAGAACAAACATGATCACCAACTACAATTCCAAGATCCAAGATCACAAACCACCTCCTTGTGGTGTTTTAGGGTGGCGGCACAAAGAAGAAGGGAAGGAGGGTTTTAGGGTTTTTTCTAAAATCTTCTGTGAATGAAAAATGAGTAGTGAAAAATTATTTACCCCTTTTAGTGAAAAATTGATGGGCTAAACCCATCCTCCCTCCTAATTTCGTGGTAATGGGGCCCACAAGGGGTAACCCGATCATTTTCTGTGTCTAATTAATAAGTGTGTTCTCGTGTTCGTGTTTTACGTGTTTGTTTGTGTTTATTTGTGTTCGCGTTTTGTGTGTTCTTGTTAAATAATTACCGTGACCTAATATATTTAATTACGTTCGTAATAAATATATATACGTAATTAATAATAGTTCGTGTTTTAATTACGTTCATGATTTCATGATCGCATGTTCGTAATTAATTATTGTCAAACAATTATTACGTGCTCGTGCGTAGTAAATACTTATCGTGTTCTAACACGTACGTAATACGTAAAATCCTAACACGTAGTCGTAATCATGCTATATTAAGAAAGTTTAAATCTAGTACGTATGATCTTAAGGGTACTATTCATGGTAAAAGCATGCGGGTTTTACAACTCTTGCCCCCTAAAAAGAATAATTCGTCCCCGAATTATAGATAGCGTAACTGAAAGAGAAACATACCCGAATCAACTGAGAGGGTATGTAAGATAAATTAACATGCAGGTGACCTGGCAGAAAGAATGCAGAACGTGAATGTCTTAAAAGGACATGGAACGTGACGTGGCTGAAAGGACATATCTAATTGATAAGAGAAAACGGATAAGAAGTCCGGATGAACTTGTCCGTTTCCAAGTGGCTTCCCTCTTGGAGCGGTTCCTTTATAAGATCTTGACACGAATGATAAGTCTTGGTCCTCCTGACCTTGAATTGGAATACGAAGAAGTTCTTGTTTATCAACGTAAGGTAGATCCCCTAAATTCGATCGAGGGAATAAGAATTAATGTGTAAGAGTAACTGAAACATTATGGTGCAAAACAATCCAACTTAACTGATAACTAGCAACGATGCGCGAGACATATAGAAACGTAGTACGTGAAAAATTTTGAACGTGATACGTGAAAATTTTTGAACGTGCTACGTGGAGATATGGCGAGTGTAGTATGAGTAAACATATCGTGATCCCTGATACGTGTAACATATCTTGATCATGATATGAGGAATGTGGAATGAACATGACATGTGAAACATATCGTGATCATAGAATATAATGGCGGTAACGACAAACGCTAGAAGGTGAGACATAGATTATGACGAGAAACGTCCATCTGAGGATAGGTAGTTATACTAAACTTGGGTCTGGTCTCCCAAGTTCTTGCAAAACTTCCCAGAATGAGAAAAAAAAATGAAATTAACATCGTAAGCTGAGATACCATAGTGTCATGAACGCGAGCGCGAAAGCAAGGCGTGGAATTAGAATGAAGACGTGAACTAAATAAGGAGCACAATTGCAAATCTTTGTCTGACCCGATAACTGAGGGGTTGCCAAGTGGTCGGATGAGCCTTGGCTGGAACATGTTTGATCAATCTGTTGGTTCTGCAATTCTTGCGGATGTAAGGATTCTACAGACTTGATCAAACTGTTTGCAATAACCCAGATAGCATCATGCTTTTTCTGAGTTTGCGTTAATCTGGTAACCAAAATCCGTGGAGATCTTGTCCCATTTCAATTTACCATTTCAGGTGATGAAAAACATCCTAGTCTGTTGGTGTCCTATCTTAACCTGTTGGTATGTCAGGTACTTAGATATGAACGTAAGTGTATCTTGCTTCGTAGAACTTGATACATAGGAGTTTGCGAAACTCTGAGTCTCTGAATCTAGACTTCTCCTAGCGTAGGATTTTCTAAAACACCTAATGTAGTGTAGGGTCCTCTCCTTTACGCATAAGCTGAGTCATAGTAAGATTAACCGTAGAAATCCATGTGATTCAGCATGTCACTGTAATCAAACAGAATTGATATTGGAAAATTTTCTAGGGTAAAATTTCTCTTGTCATAGAATTTGCAACATAGTGCAGATATGGTCTCCCTGTTCTTCTCTGGGCATTAAAGGAAATCAGGTTATCCTCAATGAGAACACTGATGAATTTGCTTATGAGTTCATGGAAACTCAATTTATTAAGTCCATAATGCTGTGGAAGCATTTATGAGATTAATACAGAATCATGAATTTAGCATGACCAAGTCGTGTACGAATAACAGTCATGGACATGTCCTGCTCTTTCACTCGTTACTATTGGCAGCATGATCATGAGTTCGATCTTGGGAACATAATTAACACTATAGGGTCGATTGGACATGATGTCAATACGTGGAGGAGAATAACGGTCATGAATGGTGATTTATTTAAGTCGATGGTAGTCGACAAATAATCTCATGGTACCGTCCTTCTCCTTGTAAGTTCTTCTGGAATGTATGGGAAGATTTTGGAATAATCAACTGGCTATGCGTAAAAGACTTAAGTGGTCGTGTCTTACTACAGCTAGAAAATTTTAGCGACCATGGCTAACAACGCACATGCTTGTAAGCATAGATAATTTGTACCCATTTTCCCGATGGAAAATCAAGCTGAATGTATTCAGGAGCCTGAACATTTCTGTACATAATTATGAATCGTAGCATGGTGTGCTGTTCATAGTACATAACTAGGATAAAATTCATCTCGTGTCTGTCCAAGGAAATGCGTTAGCAGCTTGGATCTCATGATAAAGCTAAAGGAAAACCTTCGTATACGTGGGAATACAAAAGGCGTCCTTCATGGCAACGTGACAGTTCTCACTGATGTACCGGTAATGGTATTGAAATTCTTGTGGCCTGATTCATACATGGCACAACAAAATAGATATACCTTTGGAGGGTACCCTGAATTTCTTAGACATGTTCCATAGTTGGACGTGAGTCATGTGTCTTGACTCGTGTCTTGGAACTATAAGCATGACATATGTCTTGACTAGTGTCCTAACATGTGTCTTCAGAAAGTATACGTGAGACATGTGTCTTGACTGATGACTTGACATGTGTCTCGAGACGTACAACAATAGAACTACAATATTAGGTTATTATGCCAGAATTGGCGGATCGGTTGGACTACTAATCCTTGTATTTCTGATCACGTCCGTGGCCAGAGTTTCGGTTGAGATTTCTAGGATAGTTGCTGTCATAGTAGTGGTTACTATCGTCCTGTCTGTCAGTTTCATGATGGTCATTCTCATGACCGTGATTCATGTAACTCTTCAGCTGAGTGGCCGGCTCATACCGGTTTGCACTCATATGGCTGAAATGACAGCCGAATGACGTGTGACATGTAACTAAGAATTAGGTACAATGATTGATGGGAATCATCTGATGGTGAAGCATCTTCTCGTCTAATTGCTTTGCTCCGACACCTTTGTCTTCGTCTTGTAGGATCTCCAGGTTGTGAACAACATCCGCATCTCGTAGCGTCTCCGAACGTCAGCAGCATCAACCTTTAGTAACATCTCCAAGTTGTGAGCGGCATCAGCAATCTTATAGAATATCAGCAATTGAAAATACGCCTGAGATGATTCAGAATCGACTAGCGAATACTCGTGAAGTATTGCAAGTGGAATACACATGGATTAAGGTACATGTAATGCACATGAAATACGGTACGTGGAGTACACGTGGAATGCACATGAAATGATCGGTATGGGGTCGATCATTTATCATGATTTAAGGAAAGTATATCGGTTAAACGGTTAGGAAAACCATCATGATAACCTGGCAATGCCAGTATATACCTCATTCTGGTTGCATAGAGAAACGCTAAAGTGTGGTTACACAAAATTCAACGATGATTTGCCTGACAGCATCATCAATGAAAACCAACCATGACTATCATGAAAGAAGAATTCAATGAAATCCAACAATGTCTTGCAGGACAACGTAAATAACAAAAGAGGCGTAAAACATAATCAACATGAAGACGGAATTATCATGAAGAAACATGAAACCATCTATCACAAAGAAGTGTATAACATAATCAGCATGAAACTGAAGTTAACCATGACAGTATGAAAACATACTTGACATTAAAACATAATAACTTATGAGGGGACATGAAAAAAAAATAAAAAATTTATGCCAATTTAAATCATGAGAAAAATTTTATGCATGAAAAACAGTGCATGAATGCGTAATGTAGTTTATAAAACCTTTATATGTGCGAGGGAACGCCTATGGGTCGGTTCCAAAACAAAAGACATGGCGAGGGGACGCCTATGGGTCGGTCCCAAAGTTAAAAGTTTCGATAAAAGCACATGCGACTAAATAGGGCCAGTCCTATACAAACCATTACTTAGTCATAATCCCTGAAACAATGATACATGAAACATAAATGATTTAAACTCATATGTCAAAACTTATCAGAAAAAAAATTATGTGACTAATTATGAACTACTGGGGTTCAGTCCACATAGTCATAGTTCACGAGGAACATTATGCATGAAACAATGACATATAACTAAATATGAATGACGGTTGTCCATCCATATTAGTAAAACAATATCGATGAAAACATCAAGGTTAAAACCTCAAGGTGTTGAAAACATCATGGTTAAAACAACAATGCGCTGAAAACATCAATACGTAGAATAACAGACGTTGGCTTAGGAAGCTCCTTGTGACTACCCACTAGTCACAGGTCGAGTTTTAGAGCCTACAGGTCGAAGCCTTGGCTCTGATACCATAATTGTAACACCCCATTTTGATAAATGGAATGTCACGCGTAATTATGGCGTGTCATCAAAGCATACAAGGATAAATGTCTAAAACATTACATGACCATAGGGTAAACCGGAATCAAACATCGGTTCCCAAACATAAGCCCAAAACATAATAAACTAAAAGAAATGAATGAAAGACTAAACAAGCATAAGTATATGAAGGCAAAAAGGAAAAGAAGTCTCTAGCAGCTTCCATCCTATGCACGTCCTCCAAATGCTCGAGTCTTTCCTAGGGTACCTGCCGTTTTGGGACATGGAAAGGAAAGTAACGGCTGAGCAAAACGCTCAGTGCATGGATATAGACATAGTATAAGTGACTAAAACATAATAGAGACTTAATAGCAGCGGAAATGTATAAGTCCTGGAAAACTTGGAACATGTTCATAAAACTGGTTTTATAGTTTGAAAAGCCTTATGTTTATCTTACGAAAACTGTTTATCGTATTTTACCATTAGCCAATATAGGTCATGAAAATCCATCGTGCATGAATACTTGGAGGGGTGACCCATCATGCAAAGTAGAGGGGCTGCCTCTAATTTAATATACTGGTTTTTGGGTAGGAGGGATCAGCTCCTTGTGAAGGATGCAAGGCACACACCACATTCACCATGAAATCCTGAATAAAACATGTAACTAGGATGCACCCATACGCCCCACATGATAAATATAAATAAATGGCCAAAAGCTGAAGGGACGCCACGAGCAATCACTCCGCCGTAGTGAAGTCATAACATCAGTGCCTCTAATGTTATGGTTATGTGATAGGTGTGAAAACACCCATCCTTTTACCACTTAATTCTGGCTAAAACAAGACCAAAACACGTATTTAATATCATTTGTTTGGAATTATGCGTGGTTTTTGTGTTTATTTTGATTTCAGAGTCGACCAGATGAATATTGAAGAAAACATGGGATTGCACGGGTTTTATCAAAGAAAAGGACTCAAGACGAAGTCTATTGTCCAAGAGATGCAAAAGATTTGAAGTCGTTGGGCCTATTTGAAGATTTATCGAAGAATAGAGCCAAAGATGGAAGATTCATTTATGTCGAAGAACTCGAGTCTATTAAACAAAAGATTATAAGACGAGTTGGAATTATTCACCGACACTTCTCAAATCCAAGTCGGAAACGTTTATTTAAGACACATAAAGACTAAAGAAGAAAGAGGAAAAAGGAGCCCAAATCAAAGCCCAATCACAAAACCCACCACCATATACACGCCTATATAAAGGCCCTTACTTCACAAAAATACACTTAGTCTTTAGGTAGTTTCTAGTTTTAGAGAGAGAAAGTTTAGAACTTTCTCTCACTAGATTTCATCTTTTTCCATTCAAGATCAAAACTTTGTATTACTTTTTCATTAATCAAGTTCAAGTTTCTATCTTTTAATCTTTACTCTCATCCTTCCTTTCTTTTATTTTTATTGATTTTGGTACAAATCTCGTATGATCCGTGTTGTTCATCTATGATTTGTGCCTAAAAAGTTGTTTACTTTTTATGTTTCCTTAAGTTTTTACATAAATAAGCTTTGAGATCCTTGTTCTTGTTGGCTTATTTGTTGTTTTGCTTATTTACTTTATAAAGTTTTTATAAAAAGTTCATTTCTTTATTGAGTAGATTAATAAGTTTGCTTATTAAAAGTTAGAAAAGTTGATTTTATTGCTTATTTGATCAGCTTATTGTTAGATTCGAGTTTGTTTTGGGTTTTAGCTTATTCCAATAGCTTAATACCTTTGCTTTTTACTCGAATTTGCACTATTTTCGGAAGAGGTAACTCCCTTTTCCGACCGTACTTTCCGACCAGCAACACCCCTTCATTCCGATCATATGATCGGAAAAGGGTTTTGAGATTCCAACGGTGAGCATTTCTAGTATTCCGATCGGCCCTCCAAGCCTTATTCCGATTTAGGCATTTTTCCAGTTATTCCGATTGTAACATTTTGCCCTATATTCCGATTGGTGATTTTCATGTATTCCAATTTATGCTGTTTTGAACATTCCGATTGCCCTCAATTCTAAGATATTCCGATTGGCCATTTTACAACACATTCCGATCACTCGATCGGAATAACATTCCGATTGAGGGGATTTTTACACTATTCCGATTGGAGGTGTTTTGTTACGATCCTACTTTCTTTTAGTACTTTTCAATTAAGTCCATATTTTTACCAAGTTTTCCAAGAGTTAGTTTTTATTGAGTGTTCATTTATTTTATATTAAAATCTTTAAGTTTTCAACATTTATTTTTAAACTCGTTTCTTACTTTAATCTTTCAAATCTTTAATTTTACTCTTCGACACTTAATTTCTTATAGTTAGTTTAAAATAGATAAACAAACCAACCACTTTTTATTAACCAAGAACAAATCATTCCACTTAAGACCGAGATCAATTCGAGAGGATATCGAGAGTAATCTGAACCCATTGAAAAAACCATGTATCAAATGGCGCCGCTGCCGGCTCTTCTCGTTAAGATCAAAAGTTTTTTGTGAGAACTTGGATTTTGGGATCCGTTCCCCGTGAACGTTACTTCTTCATAAAAATTTTCAAAAACACTAAAAAATATAAAATTTTCCAAAACACAAAAAAAATTAAAAAACATAAAAACCAAAAATATTTTTGCTTTGTTTTTCTTTGTTCGTTCTTTTGCAGGTGTATGCGCACTCGATCCACGTCTTATCAATAGCCCGAGCCTCTCGATCACTTAGACATGGCCGGTGTACCACCTCCAAACAACAATAACAACAACAACCCGCCTTTCAACAACATGAACAATAACAACAACAATGAGCCCCTTCCGGATAATCACCCGATGATTGAATTACTGCAAGCTCATGTAGATGGCAACACGGATCCAATTGTCATACCTCCAATTGCCGCCAACAATTTCGAGCTAAAATCAGGCTTTATCCAGATGGTCTCCGCTCAACCATTCTTGGGACGTACCATTGATGATCCACACGACCACATCAAGAGATTCTTGCAACTCACCAACACGGTCAAGTTCAATGGTGTTCCACAAGAGGTTATAAGGTTACAACTTTTTCCCTTTTCTTTAGAGGGACAAGCCCGGCATTGGCTTGCTAAGGAACCGCCACAGAGTATTCTCTCGTGGACGGATTTGGAAACAAAATTCATCAATTACTTTTTCCCACCCTCTCGTACTACCGCTTTGCGGAATGAGATCATAAATTTTGAACAAAAGTACGATGAGTCATTCAGTGACTCTTGGGATCGTTTTAAAGATCTTTTAAGAAAATGCCCACAACATGGTTTTACCAAAGTACATCAAATCAATACTTTTTACAATGATTTAAGCATGAGTGACCAAGATTCACTGAACAGTGCCTCGGGGGGTAATCTATTGGCTAAGACTTCCAATGCTGCTTGGGACATCATTGAGAATAAATCTCGTGTGCAAACCAAGAGTATTCGGACCAATGTTGCTAGTGCTAGCACTAATGACAGCGACAAGCGACTTGACAAAATCACCACGCTTCTTGAATCGCTTGTCACCCACACCGTCAGCAACAACAACAGCAACAACGCCAAAAACGCTCAAGTAAACGCTGTCAGCCAACCTTGTGAGATATGCGGTGGCCCTCATTCTTACACCACTTGTACCGCCACCCAAGACTACCCTGCTGAGAATGTTAATGCAGCATATGGCACCTATCCTCAACCTGCTTATCAAGCTAAACCTCAAGGTGACCGTAACTTGCTTAGCTACCGCAGCAACAACTATCTTTCACCACCTGGTTTTTCTCCTACCAACTCAAACCAACAACAAAACCTTAATCGCCCTCCTCAACAACAACAACAACCTCGACAACCTTACATCCCTCCTCACAAGCAACAACCACCTCAACGTAACAATCAAGTCTACCAACAACCTGCTTACCAACCACCTGCATACAATGCTCCTCCCAACCAAACCACCACTGCATTACACCAAGAGGTTGCAACCTACATGAGGACCAATGATGTGATTGTGGAAAATCTCCAACAGGAAGTGCGAAACTTGAAGGCAGACTTGGTAAAGCAAGGAAATGATTTGAGAGCCGACATGAGAAATACGTTGGATAACCAAACTAATGATCTGAGGAACATGATGGCTAGTTTCTTCCAAGGTAATCAACCCTCTTCTTCGGGTACTCTTCCGAGTAACACCGTTGCGAACCCAAGAGGGGAGATGAAAGCAATTACCACTCGAAGTGGCAAAGGTACCAAGGAACCCGAGCTTCCTATACCTCCACCGGTGGTTGTGACTAAGGAGAACGAGTCACCTGCTCCTATTCCTCATCCTTCTCCTTCCCCAAATTCTCCACCTCTTCCTTATACACCTCCTCCACCCGTGGTTGTGAGTGATCCTATTCCCCTAAAGCCTTCTTCTTCATCCAATATACCTTATCCATCTAGGTTGAGGAAAGAGAAGCTCAAAAGCAAGGACGATATTCAGGTTTCGAATTTCCTTAAAATGTTCAAACAGCTGAATTTCAATATCTCCTTCGCTGAGGCTCTCCCTCACATGCCCAAATACGCCAAAATGTTTAAAGATCTTCTGAGCGACAAGGAAAAGCTCCTCGATATTGCCAACACCCAACTTAATGAGAATTGCTCTGCAGTACTCTTAAGGAAATTGCCAACTAAGCTTGGTGATCCGGGTCGTTTTCTTATCCCTTGTAATTTCCCGGGAGTAGAGAATTGCATGGCCCTAGCCGATCTAGGTGCCAGTATTAATCTCATGCCTCTAAGTGTTTGGAAGCAATTATCTCTCCCAGAGCTAGTCCCCACCAAAATGACTTTGGAATTAGCTAACCGTACGGTTGCTTATCTAGTGGGGATAGCCGAAGACGTCATTGTAGGAGTCGACAAATTCACCTTTCCTGCTGATTTTGTTGTCGTCGACTACGAGATGGACCCCCGTGTGCCACTCATTGTTGGTCGTCCATTCTTAAGGACCGGTCGCACCCTCATTGATGTTGAAGCCGGTGAGCTTATCATGAGAGTGGGTGACGATAAAGTAGTCTTCAACATGGGAAAGTTGTCTAAACAGCCTTATTCATATGAGAGGGTTAATTGTATTGACGTTCTTGATGAGGCTTGTGAAGAACACTTTAATGATGCTTGCAAAAGTATTCCTACCTCTCTTCCCAATGTTGAGACCGTGTCCTCTATTTATTCATCGTTGTCTCTATCTGGAGATAGTGATTTATTTTGGAACAATCTTGAAGATACCATGGGAGATGCGAATTTAGCTACTAATGATTCTCCCACCGAGGGGGATGAAGACATGAATTTCTTTGACAATCTTCTCACTGAAGACAATCCTTCTCCATCTCCCACGGTCATTGCTATCGATGCCACGACTTTGAAAACGCCTCCCGTCGAAAATCCTCCGGATTTAGAATTAAAGGAGTTGCCACCACATCTCGAGTACGTGTTCCTTGACGACAACAAGAAGTCGCCCGTCATTATTGCGACAGATTTGAAAGATGAAGAGAAGACTCGCCTCGTCGCCGTGTTGAAAGATCATAAGAAGGCTATCGCTTGGAAGATTTCCGATATTCGTGGAATTGATCCTCACTTCTGCACACACAAAATTCTCATGGAGGACGACTTTAAGCCCACTATTCAAAGCCAACGAAGGGTGAATCCAAAAATCCATGAAGTCATCAAAACAGAGGTTATCAAACTTCTTGATGCGGGTATGATTTACCCTATTTCGGATTCACCATGGGTTAGTCCAATCCATTGTGTGCCCAAGAAGGGCGGAATAACCGTTGTTCCCAATGAACACAACGAGTTGATTCCCACTCGTCTCGTTACTGGGTGGAGAGTTTGTATAGACTACCGCAAACTCAATGATGCCACGAGAAAGGATCATTTCCCTCTACCTTTTATGGACCAAATGCTTGAACATTAGCGGGTAATGAATATTACTGCTTTCTTGATGGTTTCTCGGGTTATTTTCAAATACCCATCGATCCCCAAGATCAAGAGAAGACTACATTCACTTGTCCCTATGGCACATTTGCTTATAAAAGAATGCCTTTTGGCTTATGTAATGCGCCCGGGACTTTCCAAAGGTGCATGTTAGCTATCTTCCATGACATGGTTGAACAAACCATGGAAGTCTTCATGGATGATTTCTCGGTCTTCGGGGATTCTTTCTCTTCTTGCCTTGCCAATTTGGAACGTATGCTTAAGCGGTGCGAAGACACTCACCTTGTTCTGAATTGGGAAAAATGCCATTTTATGGTAAAAGAAGGCATCGTGCTTGGACACAAGATTTCCAAAGCCGGTCTTGAAGTAGACCGTGCTAAAGTCGATGTTATCGCAAAGTTGCCTCCACCTTCAACCGTGAAGGGTGTGAGAAGTTTCCTGGGTCATGCGGGCTTCTACCGTCGATTCATCAAAGATTTTTCTCAAATCGCTCGCCTGATGACCCACCTCTTGGAAAAAGATACTCCTTTTATCTTCTCCAAAGAGTGTCTTGAAGCCTTCAACTCGCTTAAGGATAAGCTAACTAAGGCACCCGTCTTGGTTACCCCTAATTGGGAGCTGCCTTTTGAGTTGATGTGCGATGCTAGTGATTTTGCTATTGGAGCGGTTCTTGGACAAAGAGTGAACAAACACTTCCAACCGATCCATTACGCTAGCAAGACAATGACGGGGGCACAATTGCATTATACGACAACAGAAAAAGAGCTTTTAGCTGTTGTCTATGCCTTTGAAAAATTCCACCCCTATCTTGTCCTTTCTACAACAATTGTGTATACCGATCATTTCGCGCTGAAGTACTTGTTGACAAAGCAAGATTCCAAACCAAGACTTCTTCGCTGGGTTTTGCTACTCCAGGAATTTAAAATCGAAATTCGCGATAAAAAAGGAGCATAAAACTTAGCCGCGGACCATCTCAGCAGACTTGAGGATCCATACCAAGGGGATCATCCGAACAAAGAAATCAATGATTCTTTTCCCTTGGAGACCTTAATGTCTATAAACTCGAAGTCGAATGAAACCCCGTGGTTTGCGGACTTTGCAAACTACTTAGCGGGTGGAATTCTCAAGGAAGGGTTGACGTCTCAACAAAAGAAAAAGTTCTTCACCGACATCAAGACTTACTTTTGGGACGACCCTTACCTATTCAAACAATGTGCCGACTTGATTATCCGCCGATGTGTTGACGGACCGGCAGCGTCAGAAATTCTTGATGCTTGCCACAAAGGACCCACTGGTTGTCACTTTGGTCCCAACTACACCGCCAAAAAAGTGTTTGATTCGGGATTTTATTGGCCCTCCATTTATCGTGACGCTCACGATATGGTTAAAAAATGTGATGCTTGCCAGAAACAAGGTAAGATCACACATAAAGACGAGATGCCTCAGAATTTCATTCAAGAGTGTGAAATTTTTGATGTTTGGGGTATCGACTTTATGGGGCCATTCCCTTCTTCTAAAGGAAACAAATACATCCTTGTTGCTGTTGACTACGTTTCTAAGTGGGTTGAAGCCAAAGCTTTACCTACTAATGACGCAAGGGTGGTTTGTAACTTTTTGAAAGCTCTTTTCGCTAGATTCGGTGTGCCTCGCGCCATTATTAGTGATCGTGGGACTCATTTCTGCAATGACCAATTTGCTAGAGTCATGACTAAGTACGATGTAAATCATCGTCTTTCCACAGCCTACCACCCACAAACTAATGGCCAGGCTGAAATATCCAACCGAGGACTTAAGCGAATTCTGGAAAGAACCGTCGGAGAGCATCGTGCCGCATGGGCTGATAAACTTGATGATGCTTTGTGGGTTTTCCGTACTGCTTACAAGACCCCGATCGGCTGTACGCCTTATCGTCTTGTGTACGGGAAAGCGTGCCACCTCCCCATTGAGTTGGAGCACAAGGCTTACTGGGCCTTGAAGTGGGCTAATTTTGATATCAACAAAGCCGGTGACCTACGCAAGATCCAACTCAATGAGCTCAATGAACTTCGGAATGAGGCTTATGAAAATTCTTTGATCTATAAGGAATGAACTAAGCTCATTCACGACTCCAAGATCAAAAACCGAGAGTTCCATGTTGGAGACAAAGTCTTACTTTTTAACTCTCGGTTGAAAATCTTCTCGGGAAAGCTCAAATCTCGTTGGTCCGGCCCATTCACCATTGCCCAAATTTTTCCATATGGTACTCTCGAGCTCACTCAACCTGATGGACCAAATTTTAAGGTGAATGGCCAACGAGTGAAATTGTACTTTGGTGAGGACACCTCTCAGGAGGTGATTCCATCCCTCACCACGTTCCCCATGAACTAATTTTGGGTCGAGTCAGGCTCGTGACTCGGTTATCAAAAACAAGCGCTCCTCGGGAGGCAGCCCGAGTATCTATCCCTTTAACCCCCTAAGTGTAGGGGATGACCTATTTTGGTCGTTTGTGTTTGTGTGGTGATTTGATTACAGGGATAACTGCAATCTTGGAAATCTTTGAAGAACCGTGCTCCCGTGTTATCCGAAATCCGGTTGTATCTCTCAACTATCGTGATTCAAATTTCTTCATACTCATATTTGAAATTGATCACGTTAGTCGTCTCTTCCTTAATTTGAGTTAACCAACGTGCACAATGTCATAAGTGTAGGGGAGACTTTTCCCACATGCTTAAACATTGAGGACAATGTTTATCTTAAGTGTAGGGGAGACTTCTATCGAAGTTTTAAGTGGACTTTTCCATGAAAATGCCTTCATTTAACCGGAAAATCCTATTTTTCAACATTTTTCAAATTTTTTATTAACTTTGGCCATTTAGTCGTAATTTTTAAAATTTTTATCGTTGCTTCCATATGTATATATCCCGCAATAAAGTCAAAATTTTTAATAAAGTGGTGTAGCTAGTTTAGAAGTCTTTGATCTATTAGGCCCGTTGCGTTTATTTTGACTCAACCCGAATAGACTTATCCAAGTTTATTCTAGCTAGTATCCTTAACCATGTAGAACTTAATCGGTTTATTAGGCTAAGTATCCACGAGTCTCATTATTTGAGATTTTAAATTGTGGAGGACGAGAAATGATAGAGTCAATTATAAGTCGGTATTCTTGGGCAAGCTCACTTGGTGTAATTATTTGCCTATTCTCCCATCACTTGCTAATAATTTATCTGCAATAAGTAAGGTCGTACGATTTGAAAAGTTACTTAGCTTCTAGCCTAAGATCGTTTAAAAGTTGCTCGGTAATGATAAGAGTTCATAGCCAAGGCATAACTTATGAAGCGGGGCGCGAAGATTGGCGAGTCCGAAAAGGCCCTAACAAGGCATGAGGATTCAATTTTATTGCTGAAGATCCAAAGTGATGTGAAAAGCATTATTCCTAAAGTCAATATGAAGGATCAAGACTCACGACGAAAAGCAATCAACTCCCATAAAGATCATGGAGAAGTCTATCCGAAAAGACCCTAACAAGGTATGAGGATAAATAGATCCAAGTCCGAAAAGGAGGCGGATCGTTGTATCTCAAATCCCAATTAGAGATTGAAGAAATAATCATGAAGTCGTGGTCAACAAAGTTGGAGTACCCCTCAAAAGTCTCCAAGTGAAGAAACTCTATTATGATGAGAAGACCATTATCTCAAGAACGTCTCTCGAAGATATGAAGTATGAAGTACATGCCAAATATCGGCCCGAGAAAGGTCTCAAATCGTGAACCAAGTTATGCCAAGATATGAACTTTTTGATATCCCGAGAAGCAGGTTTAAGAGATTTTGTCCTTTAGCTAACTATTGATCAAATCGTCCTACTTTGCTTTCAGCCTAAATAAACTATCGAAATAAGTCCAAAAATTCATCTTCATGATCATTCTAAGACAAAAATAAAATGTAAGAGATAGGGAGTCTAAGCATTTAATTAAGCCATGTGCGTAAGTGTCTGAATTGCTAACTTATAATAACAATGATCTCGTTTTTAAGCTTAGTTTGGGGAACGTGAAACTTGAGGGTGATAAATCTTCGCAGCACCGAAGCCCTAATGTAAGTCCTCGATCTCTTTGCAAGTTATTTCCACATAGCTATTTTCTATCCTTTTGTTTACTTTAAAGTTTTAATTTCTCTTAGTATTTTTATTTTCGTTTAATAGTATATTAATAAGGCCAAGGTTGATTGATTATGAGAAAAGTGTAAATGTGCTTTGTCACTAAGCATTGCATGAGGGCATGGCAATGGTTAAGTGTAGGGGATTTGATAGGTGTGAAAACACCCATCCTTTTACCACTTAATTCTGGCTAAAACAAGACCAAAACACGTATTTAATATCATTTGTTTGGAATTATGCGTGGTTTTTGTGTTTATTGTGATTTCAGAGTCGACCGGATGAATATTGAAGAAAACATGGGATTGCACGGGTTTTATCGAAGAAAAGGACTCAAGACGAAGTCTATTGTCCAAGAGATGCAAAAGATTTGAAGTCGTTGGGCCTATTTGAAGATTTATCGAAGAATAGAGCCAAAGATGGAAGATTCATTTATGTCGAAGAACTCGAGTCTATTAAACAAAAGATTATAAGACGAGTTGGAATTATTCACCGACACTTCTCAAATCCAAGTCGGAAACGTTTATTTAAGACACATAAAGACTAAAGAAGAAAGAGGAAAAAGGAGCCCAAATCAAAGCCCAATCACAAAACCCACCACCATATACACGCCTATATAAAGGCCCTTACTTCACAAAAATACACTTAGTCTTTAGGTAGTTTCTAGTTTTAGAGAGAGAAAGTTTAGAACTTTCTCTCACTAGATTTCATCTTTTTCCATTCAAGATCAAAACTTTGTATTACATTTTCATTAATCAAGTTCAAGTTTTTATCTTTTAATCTTTACTCTCATCCTTCCTTTCTTTTACTTTTATTGATTTTGGTACAAATCTCGTATGATCCGTGTTGTTCATCTATGATTTGTGCCTAAAAAGTTGTTTACTTTTTATGTTTCCTTAAGTTTTTACATAAATAAGCTTTGAGATCCTTGTTCTTGTTGGCTTATTTGTTGTTTTGCTTATTTACTTTATAAAGTTTTTATAAAAAGTTCATTTCTTTATTGAGTAGATTAATAAGTTTGCTTATTAAAAGTTAGAAAAGTTGATTTTATTGCTTATTTGATCAGCTTATTGTTAGATTCGAGTTTGTTTTGGGTTTTAGCTTATTCCAATAGCTTAATACCTTTGCTTTTTACTCGAATTTGCACTATTTTCGGAAGAGGTAACTCCCTTTTCCGACTGTACTTTCCGACCAGCAACACCCCTTCATTCCGATCATATGATCGGAAAAGGGTTTTGAGATTCCAACGGTGAGCATTTCTAGTATTCCGATCGGCCCTCCAAGCGTTATTCCGATTTAGGCATTTTTCCAGTTATTCCGATTGTAACATTTTGCCCTATATTCCAATTGGTGATTTTCATGTATTCCGATTTATGCTGTTTTGAACATTCCGATTGCCCTCAATTCTAAGATATTCCGATTGGCCATTTTACAACACATTCCGATCACTCGATCGGAATAACATTCCGATTTAGGGGATTTTTACACTATTCCGATTGGAGGTGTTTTGTTACGATCCTACTTTCTTTTAGTACTTTTCAATTAAGTCCATATTTTTACCAAGTTTTCCAAGAGTTAGTTTTTATTGAGTGTTCATTTATTTTATATTAAAATCTTTAAGTTTTCAACATTTATTTTTAAACTCGTTTCTTACTTTAATCTTTCAAATCTTTAATTTTACTCTTCGACACTTAATTTCTTATAGTTAGTTTAAAATAGATAAACAAACCAACCACTTTTTATTAACCAAGAACAAATCATTCCACTTAATACCGAGATCAATTCGAGAGGATATCGAGAGTAATCTGAACCCATTGAAAAAACCATGTATCATTATGGTACCTCCATAACTAGGTGAAACTGGTCATGCATGTATATGGCTATAGGTAATCTTAATTAAACATAAGCAATCAAACACATAACTTATACTACGGGAAAACAGTTGGCTGCATACGGGGAATCCTAATAAGGAAAGAATGTCCATACTGAAAGGACGGGAATCCGTACCTTATGTCCAGTGAACGAAGAAGACGAACAGAAGAGAGTCCTACTTCGGTATCACTAATGCTACATAAATACATACGTGTATAAGTATCTGATTACTGAATACGTAACTGGTTTTATGTCATGTCTTAGCTTATTTTATATGTTCTTATCATGTTTTACTGTTTAAGCCTTAAACTGTGTTTATCTTATATTCTGTCTATTCTGATTAAGTATTTCTGGTATTTCATGCATTATTATACTTGCTGTGTAATAATAAGTAACTTTCCAAAAATAGAAGGTTTCCTAAAATAGAAAGTTTCCAAAAATAGAAAGTTTCCAAAAAAAGAAAGTTACCAAAAATAGAAAGTTTCTAAAAATAGAAAGTTTCCAAAAATAGAAAGTTTCCAAAAATAGAAAGTTTCAAAAAATAAAAAGTTTCCAAAAATAGAAAGTTTCCAAAAATAGAATTACTGCTTAAAATAGATAAGTTTCTAAAAATAGAAAGTTTCCATAAAAAGATTAGCTGCCTTATTTAAATAAGTTTCCATAAATAGATTAGCTGCCTGAAATAAATAAGTTTCTAAAAATGGAACGTTTCCATAAATAGATTAGCTGCCTTATTTAAATAAGTTCCTAAAAATAGAAGTTTCCATAATTAGAAATAAGCTGGTTAAATAAGCTAAGTATATAAGCCTAAGTGTTTTCATGATTATTTTCTAAGTCATATGATATAAGGTATAGTTTAATAATTATTTCATGAAATGAAATTAAACTATAGGTTAAAATATTTAATTAAAGTATAACATGTTTTTAATTAAATAAAGTTAAATACTTAGGTTAAAACATGTATTATTATATATTAATAATATAACCTAAGTCATGTTAATTAATTAATTATACTCATGGTTTTTAAATAATTAATTAATTATAAGTCTAAAATATAAAATACTTAGGTTAATTAATTTCATGATTATTAATAATTAAAACAACCTAAGTCATGTTATTAAATTAATCATGTCATTTTATTAATTTAATTTTTAACATAAGATCATAAAACATAAAAAAACTAAACATACACCATGAACCAGATCTAAACTAAAAACAATGAACCGGACATGAAATGACACCGTATCCCGAACCAACTCGGGGTACCCCTTGTCTTGGGGCTGCCGTGGGGCCCACACACACTAACCGAGACCATACGGTCTTGGTGGTGGTCGGATGGCCAAACCGAAACCCCTTTCGGGTTCGGTGTAGGCCGCGGCTAAAAACAAACACCCCTTAAAAATACTTTTGATTTTATTAAACCCCAAATCATGTTAGATCCATGTTTAATTATTAGGTTTTTGTAAAAACATAACATGTTCTTGATTTATAAAAAGATCAAATCAAAAGAAAAGGTTTAAAAAGGATTTACCGAATTCGTGGATCAAAAGGATGAAGAACAAACACGATCACCAACTACAATTCCAAGATCCAAGATCACAAACCACCTCCTTGTGGTGTTTTAGGGTGGCGGCACAAAGAAGAAGGGAAGGAGGGTTTTAGGGTTTTTTCTAAAATCTTCTGTGAATGAAAAATGAGTAGTGAAAAATTATTTAACCCTTTTAGTGAAAAATTGATGGGCTAAGCCCATCCTCCCTCCTAATTTCGTGGTAATGGGGCCCACAAGGGGTAACCCGATCATTTTCCGTGTCTAATTAATAAGTGTGTTCTCGTGTTCGTGTTTTACGTGTTTGTTCGTGTTTATTTGTGTTCGCGTTTTGTGTGTTCTCGTTAAATAATTTCCGTGACCTAATATATTTAATTACGCTAGTAATAAATATATATACATAATTAATAATAGTTCGTGTTTTAATTACGTTCATGATTTCATGATCGCATGTTCGTAATTAATTATTGTCAAACATTATTACGTGCTCGTGCGAAGTAAATACTTATCGTGTTCTAACACGTACGTAATACGTAAAATCCTAACACGTAGTCGTAATCATGCTATATTAAGAAAGTTTAAATCTAGTACGCACGATCTTAAGGGTACTATTCATGGTAAAAGCATGCGGGTTTTACAAACACACTCAAGTATGTGGTCTGATTTGACTGCATGTGATCCTTCTTCCTTGTTAACCTGTTTACCTGCAATTTCAACAATAGGTTCTTCCACAACATTTGAATCCTTCTTCACAATGTCTGGGTTAGTAACAGACATATAATTCAAGGTTATAGATAATGGCTCTAGATCAAAGAACCAATCTGGTCCACTCTCAAGATCACTAGGTTTACTTTCTAAAAACTTAACATGTACTTTTTCAAGAATACGTTTTTCTTTCTTATTGTAAACCCTATATCCTTTGCTCTGCATTGAATAACCCATAAAGTAGCCTTCATCACCTTTGGCACTAAACTTTCCTAAGGCATCACTAGTATCAAGGATCATTACATGACATCTAAAGGGTTTAAGAAAACCTATATTGGGTTTCCTATTCCTAAATAGCTCATAAGGTGTCTTATTATTGATTTTGTTAACCAATGCTCTATTCTGAACATAACAGGCTGTATTCACAGCCTCAGCCCAAAAAGCAATGGAAAAATTAGCATCAGCCGACATTTTCCTAGCTGCTTCTATGAGTGTTCTATTCTTCCTTTCAGCCACCCTATTCTGCTGTGAGGTTCTAGCTATGCTAAACTGCCTAGTAATACCTTTATTAACACAGAAGGCATCTAGCAATTGGTTCCTAAACTCACCACCATTATCACTTCTAAATATTTTAACCTCATTACCTATCTTTTTCTCAATTTGGGTAATAAAGTTAATCATGACTTTTGTAGTTTCACTTTTTAAGGATAAAAAGAAAGTCCAAGTAAATCTAGAAAAATCATCAGTTATGACAAAACAATAGGATTTACCATTCAAACTTTCTATATTAGTTGGGCCAAATAAGTCCATATGAGCAAGTGCAGTGATTTAGAACTAGAGTGCACAAGTTTAGACTTAAATGAGACTTTGTGCTGTTTGCCTTTACGACATGCAACACACGAATGATAATTGTGGAAAGCCTTTAAGGACAAACCATCAACTAAATCATGTCTCACAAGTCTATTGATGTTCTTAAAGTTTATGTGCCCTAACCTTCTGTGCCACAGATTACTTTCATCTACTGAAGCTTTAGCATACAAACATGACAAATTGTTGTTCATCCTAATTCAATTAAGATTAACATTATAAATGTCCTTATGCCTAGGTGTCCTATACTTAATAAAATTCTCATCAGGCATCTTAAAATCTTTGCTTAACACCAAGCATTCAGTATTAGTGAAAAGAACCTTATTCTTGTTGTCACAAACTTGTGACACACTAAACAAATTATAATCAAGTTCTTTTACCTGAAATACGTTTTCAAAACGTAAATTATTGGTGATAAGAGTGCCTTTGTTAGAAATTGTACCATATCCTCCTCCAAAGTACACTTTGTCACCATCTTTAATCGGGGTAAAGTTAGTCAAATAATCTTCCTTCCCCGTCATGTGCCTTGAGCATCCACTGTCCCAATATCCATAATCATTGACCTGTTTTTGAATGCCCTGCACATAAAGAAAACAAATTAGTTTTCTTTGGGAACCCAAGCCTGAGCAGACTTGGATTCATTTGGTTGTTCAACAAGAACAGACTTAGTCCTTATTACAACCCCTTTTTCATCCCTTTGAGGCTTGAAAACCCAGTTTACCCCAATTAGTTTAGTGATGACCTTTGAAATATAATGAAATCTGTTACAGGTCATAGAAATCCTATTAGAATTAGGGTTTTGGTCTTGTTTAGGTCTCCAAGTCAAACTAGATGAAGCTTTAGACCCCTTTCCCTTAGGCTGTAAGTACCTATTATTACTTGGTCTAACCGTGTTAGAAACGTTCCTGTTAGCGTTAAATTTGTTCTTGTCAGCGCTGAATTTGTACTTGTCAGCGCCCAAGTTAGGGTTTGCTACAGGAACCCATTGTCTGTTAGACCATGTATTGGTCTTTTGAAAGGGCCTTTGTCCATGTGTATTTGTCCCTTTAGTAAAGAATGAAGCTGGTCTAGTAACTTGTGGACTTGGTTGGACATAAGGTTTGGGTTTGACCATGGTTGACCTATTGTCAGCGTTGACTTTTGAAGCACTGACATATTTATAGGCCAAATGAGAAAAACTCCCACATATATAACAAGTTTTTCTAGACATAACCTTAGGTCTATATTGAAAGAACCCTGTCCTATTAACACTAGTTTGGCTTTGTGGTGACCTAGGTTTTCTATACATTTCAACATACTTAACACTAGGTTTTCTATTAACATATGAGCCAAGGTCAACAGGTTTTCTAGTGGTAGGGTTGGTCACAGTTATGGGTGTAGACTCAAATGGACTCTCACTAAGCATCCCACCCTTAACAAAGAGACAAGAGTTGGCTTCTTTCCATTGCTCAAGGTCAGTCACCTTTTGTTGATATTCCTCAACTGGGGTAAGCACTCTAGGTGGAGGAATGAATTCCTCTTCTAGGACTTCTAGAATACCAGTACAAGAGAGATCTTTTCTCTGAACACCATAAAAGTTCCCAACAGGTGAAGGAACAGCAACATAATCATTCATCCCAATCCCAGACTTGTCCCTAGAATCTCTTTGTTCACTAACACATTTTTCTAGGGTTTGACTTGCTTTATCAAAAATTTTAAATTTAAGCCCTAAATTCTATTTATCCTTAATGGCCTCATCTAACTTAAGTTATACTTCTTCTCTAGATCGCATCAAATTGTCCCTAAGTTCAACACTAACTTTAAGATCATGAGACAAAACATTAATTTGATCTTTTAGGTCAAATTCCATTTTCTTATATTCCTCAACAGTCTTTTCAGTTTGAACAAGTGCCATTTGATAGTTAGTTAGCTTGCATTTTTCATAAAAAACATCTGATTTTAACATTAAAATTTCTTTGTTAAGCTTTTCAGTGTTTAAACGAAAACCTTTACTACAGTAAGCATCATCATATACCTCATTATCTGATGAAGACGAGGAATGTGCCATGAGAGCAAAGTGAACATGCTCTTCTTCTTGCTTCTCTACAATCAAAGACTTATTCTCTTCCACATCCTTTGCCAAAAAACTCCAGTCCCATCCAACACCATCAATGTCTTGCATGGCAACCATAGCCTTTGTGTCTTCAACCTTGATGACTTGGCTTGAAGGCTTTCAAGCATCAGATCTTCTTGGAGATCTGCATTCCCTCATAAAGTGACCCATCCTATGGCAGTTGTAACACTCAACCTTGGATTTATCAAACCCAGCAGTGTCTTTAGCATTAAAGGTCATCTTCTTTTTGAATCTCCTATTCCATCTGTTGGCCCGTATGCTTGCAAGTGCCATATTACATTTAATATCCATCTCTTCCAAATTCTCCTCACTGATTTGCTCAAGTTCCTCATATGTAATCACTGAACCATTGGGCAATGCAGCAATGTATGCACAAACTGTGTCTAGATCAATACCAGCAGGTTTAATCCTTGGTGAGTCAAAATTGTATGTGTCAGCGTCTGGATGTGAAGGCTGACAAAGGTTGATCCACCGCTGACACAAGGTGATCCAGTAACAGGATGCACATATGATTCTCTCTTATCAACTTAAGCTTCACTATGTGAGATGAAAGCCATGTTTCTAGAGGTAGATTTGCTTCCATGATCCAATAAGATTTCATTCTCTAAAATATTTAGCTTATTGTGTACGTCATCAAAAGTAGAACTCTTGTGGGCATTGGTAGCAATGATAGACCTAGCTTCAATTTTCTATGCATCACCAAGACTTTTAAGGAAAGTAGTAATGATATCAGCATCACTATACTATGTTACTATAAAGGTCATCTTGCTAGTGATTTCTAGAAGCATTCTTCTTACCTCACTTAGCTTCTCATTGGGAAGAGCCTTAAACACAACATACTCATGCAAAAGTTGCTTCTTCTTTTCTAGGGCAGTATCATCATTACCACCATAGTTGACTTGAAGAGCTGCCCAAAGTTCTATGGCAGACTCAAAGCTCCTATACTTATGCTGATTATTTGGACCCAAGGAGAGTTTGAGAATGTTTAAGGTCTTCATGTCATTCCTTGTCTTAGCTATATCAGCAGTTAAGACAGCTCTTCCATCCTTAGGTCCTTTTTACGTTCTTCATCAGTAGAACCAGTACCAGACCATGCTAGAATAGCAACAACAATCTTAGCTGCTTTATCGAATTCGTTTCCATATTCAGTAATCTCCCTGAGAGTATGATCATGAATTTAAAGGTATTGTTCAAAATTGAACTTCCATTGTTCAAAGTTTTCAGGGTCGAGCATGGGAATTTTTAGGTTGTGGGTTGATGAGGAAGAAGATTCTGTACCAGTCATCTTTTTTGGTTTTAGGGTTTTGGTGTTTTAGGGTTTACTATTCTTTTAGATCAAAGTTCCTCAACAAGCTCTGATACCACTTGTTGATCCCAAACTTAGATCGATTAGCTTCGTGTTAACGAGATTGAATCAAGTTAAACACTTAGAGAAACTTTGTTGTTGTATGAACAATCCAAGTGTTATGCGGAATTAACACTTGAATAAAGAACAAGTAAAACAAGTAAAACAAACTTTCACTTTTGACTAATAAAACAAACTTGAGTACAATGAAAGTCGAATACTTAATAATGCGTTGTAAACTATAAACCCTACGACCTCCATTTATAACATAAGGAGTCGTGTACAATGGATAACCTATCAACTATTCTAGGAAAATACAAATATAGAAAATACAATATTGAGTATATCTTTTATTCAAATAACAAACGTGTTGACTAAGTTTTCCTGTCAGTGCTTGGACTTCTTCTTATCAGCGCTTAGATATTTCTTGTCAATGCTTGATCTGTGAGCGCTTGATTTCTTCCTATAAGCGTCCAATTAACTCTTGTCAGCGTCAAAGTGGCTTGGCTCATTTTATTCCCAACAATATTTACAACAACAAACACAATTACTTTCTTTCATTGCTCGATCGATAAGTAATCCTTACATTCATCTTCACATAGAACTTCAATGGAACTGTTGAATTCGATGTCTCAAGAGGGAGACTTGCATCAATAGCAAGACAAAGCTAGAGAAAGTGGTATAACTTAATTTCGACTACTTCAGTCTCATTTAGTGACTCTTTCATGGCTTCAAGGAGGAAACGAATTTGTGACACTCGTCGGTCAAGATCGTTATATATTCATCGACTCAATATTCCTCAACTTGAACCAACTAGCTGAGCAACTTCACAAAGAAGACTTTAATCACTCTACATCAGAATCTGCATATAAAGCTCTCGTAACCTACTTACGCACTTTTTCCAGTTCAACGTCGCTAAGTCTGACAATTCAGGGATATGCCAGTCATTTCTTCAATACACACATACCGAGGTTCAAGATTTACGTGGAACACTGTTTAAATTCATGACATCGGTCTCGTCTTTGATTTATGAAACATCCCGACTTCAGAAAGCGTATGATAGTGGAGTGCAAGAATCTACGATGCAGATGCAAGAGGAGAATGGTCATACGGTTGACAAATTGGAGGCTGATAAAGATTGCAATGACATAGAATCACATCATGATACCAGCAATACGTCAGGGAATGTTACAGACATCTCTTATGATGACAACATACCCGTTTTTGACGAAGAGCCTACATATACGGTACAATAGGATGTTGCATATGATGTATATGCCGATGAAATACCGCATGGTGAGCATTCTAAACTTATATATGACACACATGTGGTGGAAAAGGGTGATAGCAATATTACTTTTGATTCATCCGATGTGAGTCATAAAGGGGGAGAGATTGAACAGAATGCTGTAAGTAATCATGATAAATGCAGTATGACTGCTTCTTCTAAGATTGAAGAGCTCGAAACAAAGTTAGCTCAACAATCTAAACATCTTGAGGATGCCCAATTTGAATTTTCGAAGAAAACGATAAAATTTGAAACATATTTGAAAAACTTGAAAAGTCAAACGCTGTTCTTGAACGAAAATTAGATCAAAAACTTATAGATTCTAAAGCTGAAAACGATAATCTTTTGAAACAAATTACGTTGTTAGAATCTAAGTTGGCATCGCAAGATAGATTGCAGAAATAGAATGAGACTTTAAAGGCCCAGGTTCAGGA
Source organism: Glebionis coronaria (assembly GCA_025667525.1). Lineage (NCBI taxonomy): Eukaryota > Viridiplantae > Streptophyta > Magnoliopsida > Asterales > Asteraceae > Glebionis > Glebionis coronaria. Next base: position 652,404,105 of record CM046874.1, read on the forward strand.
AAAGGTTTTTGCTATTGCTGAGCTGAAAAATGAATTGAGGAAAACTCAAGGAACTAGTGTGGACGCTAAGCTTGAAAAACCATCAATCTTGGGAAAATCGCCTCAAAAATAGTTTGTTAGACAACCTACTGCATTTAGATCCGAGCGACCAAAATCCTCGAGACCGCGGTTTGCCTCCCAAGTTGATATGGTTCATGTTTCTAGAACAGTCACTCCACCAACTAGGCCTAATGTGACTAAATCAGCTTTTGCAAGACCTAATCACATGATTGCATCTAACTTCCCTAAGAATAGTTCAAAGAACACGTCTAGAACTAGTTCAAATAACGTTCACCATAATTTTGGTCTAAGGGAAGCAAAGCGAAAGACACAAGTAAGAGACAGGAATTTCAAACCTATTCAGATGCCTCCTAGATCACCAAACACTGCTAACTGTAGCATGTCATATCCTAGGAGCATCAATCAATCATCTAGGAATTCTAGATCTTACTCGGACTTTAAATATGCTACTTGTAAATCATGTAGGAAATGTGTCTTTAAGGCAAATCATGACTCTTGTGTCAAGAAATTCCTTAATGAGGTGAACTCCCGGGATAGAGTTAAATCCCAGTGGGTAGCTAAAATCAAACCCATTGGTAAAATGTGGTGCCCCATGGGTAGAACTTTCACTTTTGTAGGAAACGAGTGCCCTCTAACTAGGATAGTCTCCAATTCTACCAAGTCTACTAGGGAGGAAACTCAAAAGGATGATCACTCACTTAAGCCTAGTGATCCATCTCCTCAGGTTGGCTCTGGCACAAGAAAAGACAACTGTGAACTCCCACATGGTTCTAAAATAGATATCGCTAACTCATATGAAAGCATATAAACTCCAAATGAGAATGCAGGTACCAAAGTTAACGTTCAAGACAAACAAAGCGGACCAATCATTGTATACCGTTCTGAAAGTCCCAAATTACAACTATTGTTGAAACTAAGTCACGAAAAACAATATCACACAATAGATATACTTTTCAAACGAGTAATGCTTTATTAACTATTATCAACAAGGTATTACAAAGTGTTATGAATACACCTGTTGAATAACAACAAGAAATGAACCCTAGAACAAGTAAAATTTGATTCAAGACTCAAGTTTACAAGAGAACCAATGAGTCGCTGATGGACAGCTGAGGGCTCAGTGGTTCCAGTGGGAGAAAGAACTTAGATTAAGATTCCAAGCACAAGGGTTGAATCTTAACTTCTTTCTCATCCCTATTTATAGTGGTACGAGGTTGTATCCTTAGTGGGAGTAGTTGATACGTGTCATCTTCTGAGTGGAAGAGTACAACGTATTAAATGCATGTCCAAATCGAGACATGCCTTTAACTACTTTAGGTGAAAAGTTCTGCCAATTGTTCACCTTTGTCCCACTAGGTCGTACTAGGCATTGACTTGAATCTCTTGTTTTGTCCCGCTCAAAACACTTGCAAGATTCTCCCGCCTAAACTATAAAGGGTTGGATAAGCTTTGCTTAATCCAAGTCTCTAGGGTTCTTAAGTGATCTCTGAGTGTTGTCAACTCAGAGATCCCTGAACACCAGTGCATTTCTTTGACATCCCAGCTATCCATAATCGCTGGTGAGTCTGACTTCAGATTGTCTTCGACTTCTCTGACGTTGTCTTTGACTTGAATGATCCTGGTGTGCCAGCTGAGGCTTTGCCTTCCACTAGTCTAGTCTCTGTCGCTGGTCTTCTCAGCGACCTTTCAACTCTTAGTCTAATTTAAACAAATCTAGACAGGGCCATAGTTAAAACTTTCATTGGCCCAACAATCTCCCCCTATTTGTTTATAAATTATACTAAGTCTAAAATTATTGTAAGTGAGTACACAGCTTCTTCTTACACATAATTTAACAAACATACCTCAAAGTTTTATTAAACAGAATGAACCTAGTTTATTACAAGAACACCCTGGGGTGTAAACATAAACAAAAGTAAATAGGTTCTTCAGCGATCAAGGCCTTGATCACAGAGTCTCTAGGCTTCGACTTTGTCACTCCTAGAGTTGATGACAAGTTCAATTTCAAAATCAAACTCATCAGCTTCTTTGCAATTCCTTAGGATGCCCTGCTTGAGTCTGATTAGCTGAATGGTTGAAGCCAGAGGTAGCTTATTCAACCGCTAAAAAGCATAATCACAGTTACCATTCATAAAGACCATACCTACCTCTGGTTCTGTGTATACTTGGCCTTCTATTGGTTTGGTGATTTCTTTGGGAAGGACCAAGTTCCTTTGCATCCCATCGACCACTACTTCTTCAGTGACCAGCCTTTCTATCAGAGACCCCATTGGGGTTTTCCTTTTCCTTTGCACCTGAGGAGGTGGTTGAGAAGAAAGCTGAGGAGGCAGGGGTGCCTTCAGCTTCTTTGCTGTGTCTCTTACCCAATTAAGTTTTGCTTGAATGTTTTTCATCATTTGGGCAGCACCAGGCCCAGTCTTCTTTTGGGCAAGAGCCAGCAACTCTAACCACTCAGAGAGGCTCAGATCTCTGAGTTTAAAGTCACTGGAGACTTTGTAGTTCTGTATATCATTTTCCCTATAAATAGTCATTACCACCCTTTTGTCTTTGTCAGTGAAACATGTATACTTGGTGATACGACCGGGTTCAGCTCTCTGGTTGACAAGTCTTTGATATTCCTTTAAGAGGTTGTTCCTCTTGTCCTCCAGTTCATTGAGCTTGACAAGCTGAGCTTTCTTAGCAGTGGGAGAGAGCTTGTCCAGGGCTTCTTTGCTTCCATTGTTCAAAGTTTCCAGGGTCGAGCATGGGAATTTTTAGGTTGTGGGATGATGAGGAAGAAGATTCTGTACCAGTCATCTTTTTTGGTTTTAGGGTTTTGGTGTTTTAGGGTTTACTATTCTTTTAGATCAAAGTTCCTCAACAAGCTCTGATACCACTTGTTGATCCTAAACTTAGATCGATTAGCTTTGTGTTAATGAGATTGAATCAAGTTAAACACTTAGAGAAACTTTGTTGTTGTATGAACAATCCAAGTGTTATGCGGAATTAACACTTGAATAAAGAACAAGTAAAACAAGTAAAACAATCTTTCACTTTTGACTGATAAAACAAACTTGAGTACAATGAAAGTCGAATACTTAATAATGCGTTGTAAACTATAAACCCTACGACCTCCTTTTATAACATAAGGAGTCGTGTACAATGGATAACCTATCAACTATTCTAGGAAAATACAAATATAGAAAATACAATATTGAGTATATCTTTTATTCAAATAACAAACGTGTTGACTAAGTTTTCCTGTCAGTGCTTGGACTTCTTCTTAACAGCGCTTAGATATTTCTTGTCAATGCTTGATCTGTGAGCGCTTGATTTCTTCCTAACAGCGTCCAATTAACTCTTGTCAGCGTCAAAGTGGCTTGGCTCATTTTATTCCCAACAGTATTTACAACAACAAACACAATTACTTTCTTTCATTGCTCGATCGATAAGTAATCCTTACATTCATCTTCACATAGAAATTCAATGGAACTGTTTAATTCGATGTCTCAAGAGGGAGACTTGCATCAATAGCAAGACAAAGCTAGAGAAAGTGGTATAACTTCATTTCGACTACTTCAGTCTCATTTAGTGACTCTTTCATGGCTTCAAGGAGGAAACGAATTTGTGACACTCGTCGGTCAAGATCGTTATATATTCATCGACTCAATATTCCTCAACTTGAACCAACTAGCTGAGCAACTTCACAAAGAAGACTTTAATCACTCTACATCAGAATCTGCATATAAAGCTCTCGTAACCTACTTACGCACTTTTTCCAGTTCAACGTCGCTAAGTCTGACAATTCAGGGATATGCCAGTCATTTCTTCAATACACACATACCGAGGTTCAAGATTTACGTAGAACACTGTTTAAATTCATGACATCGGTCTCGTCTTTGATTTATGAAACATCCCGACTTCAGAAAGCGTATGATAGTGGAGTGCAAGAATCTACGATGCAGATGCAAGAGGAGAATGGTCATACGGTTGACAAATTGGAGGCTGATAAAGATTGCAATGACATAGAATCACATCATGATACCAGCAACACGTCAGGAAATGTTACAGACATCTCTTATGATGACAACATACCCGTTTTTGACGAAGAGCCTACAGATACGGTACAATAGGATGTTGCATATGATGTATATGCCGATGAAATACCGCATTGTGAGCATTCTAAACTTATATATGACACACATGTGGTGGAAAAGGGTGATAGCAATATTACTTTTGATTCATCCGATGTGAGTCATAAAGGGGGAGAGATTGAACAGAATGCTGTAAGTAATCATGATAAATGCTGTATGACTGCTTCTTCTAAGATTGAAGAGCTCGAAACAAAGTTAGCTCAACAATCTAAACATCTTGAGGATGCCCAATTTGAATTTTCGAAGAAAACGATAAAATTTGAAACATATTTGAAAAACTTGAAAAGTCAAACGCTGTTCTTGAACGAAAATTAGATCAAAAAGTTATAGATTCTAAAGCTGAAAACGATAATCTTTTGAAACAAATTACGTTGTTAGAATCTAAGTTGGCATCACAAGATAGATTGCAGAAATAGAATGAGACTTTAAAGGCCCAGGTTCAGGAAAAGGTTTTTGCTATTGCTGAGCTGAAAAATGAATTGAGGAAAACTCAAGGAACTAGTGTGGACGCTAAGCTTGAAAAACCATCAATCTTGGGAAAATCGCCTCAAAAATAGTTTGTTAGACAACCTACTGCATTTAGATCCGAGCGACCAAAATCCTCGAGACCGCGGTTTGCCTCCCAAGTTGATATGGTTCATGTTTCTAGAACAGTCACTCCACCAACTAGGCCTAATGTGACTAAATCAGCTTTTGCAAGACCTAATCACATGATTGCATCTAACTTCCCTAAGAATAGTTCAAAGAACACGTCTAGAACTAGTTCAAATAACGTTCACCATAATTTTGGTCTAAGGGAAGCAAAGCGAAAGACACAAGTAAGAGACAGGAAATTCAAACCTAGTCAGATGCCTCCTAGATCACCAAACACTGCTAACTGTAGCATGTCATATCCTAGGAGCATCAATCAATCATCTAGGAATTCTAGATCTTACTCGGAATTTAAATATGCTACTTGTAAATCATGTAGGAAATGTGTCTTTAAGGCAAATCATGACTCTTGTGTCAAGAAATTCCTTAATGAGGTGAACTCTCGGGCTAGAGTTAAATCCCAGTGGGTAGCTAAAATCAAACCCATTGGTAAAATGTGGTGCCCCATGGGTAGAACTTTCACTTTTGTAGGAAACGAGTGCCCTCTAACTAGGATAGTCTCCAATTCTACCAAGTCTACTAGGGAGGAAACTCAAAAGGATGATCACTCACTTAAGCCTAGTGATCCATCTCCTCAGGTTGGCTCTGGCACAAGAAAAGACAACTGTGAAGTCCCACATGGTTCTAAAATAGATATCGCTAACTCATATGAAAGCATATAAACTCCAAATGAGAATGCAGGTACCAAAGTTAACGTTCAAGACAAACAAAGCGGACCAATCATTGTATACCGTTCTGAAAGTCCCAAATTACAACTATTGTTGAAACTAAGTCACGAAAAACAATATCACACAATAGATATACTTTTCAAACGAGTAATGCTTTATTAACTATTATCAACAAAGTATTACAAAGTGTTATGAATACACCTGTTGAATAACAACAAGAAATGAACCCTAGAACAAGTAAACTTGATTCGAGACTCAAGTTTACAAGAGAACCAATGAGTCGCTGATGGACAGCTGAGGGCTCAGTGGTTCCAGTGGGAGAAAGAACTTAGATTAAGATTCCAAGCACAAGGGTTGAATCTTAACTTCTTTCTCATCCCTATTTATAGTGGTACGAGGTTGTATCCTTAGTGGGAGTAGTTGATACGTGTCATCTTCTGAGTGGAAGAGTACAACGTATTAAATGCATGTCCAAATCGAGACATGCCTTTAACTACTTTAGGTGAACAGTTCTGCCAATTGTTCACCTTTGTCCCACTAGGTCGTACTAGGCATTGACTTGAATCTCTTGTTTTGTCCCGCTCAAAACACTTGCAAGATTCTCCCGCCTAAACTATAAAGGGTTGGATAAGCTTTGTGATTGTGGTAAAATACGACTCTTGTTTAGGGAAACAAAAGAACGTATATGAGCGGTAAGTATCGAGTGACGATTTTAGGAAAAATCAACACTAATGACCCAATCAAATAAAAAGAGAGAAAGTTCGTTTCCCAAGGAGGTATATGTGTGTGATTTAACTTGTAAATGTTTGAGATTAATATTGAGAAGATGGGGATGAAAGGGTGAAAAGACGGTTACGTTAAAATTACACTACGACGTAGAAAACGTAAACGTAAAGTCGTGAAAAACTACCCAAATTAAAAATTACTAAAACCAAAAACAAAATAAATAAAAGATTAAAAAGGCTAAAAAGAGGTCTAAAATAATATAAATAAAGATAAAAATCCAACAAAGATATTTTAAAACCTTTTATTAATTAAATATTTAATTTTAAATGCTAATTAAAGCCCTAAAATTAAATACAACTAATAAAAATGTCTAAAATATGATTTTATTGAATAATTACTTAACTTATATTATTAGAAGACTAAAAAGTAATTTTCTAAAAATTAAAAGCTATTAAAACTATTTTTAAAACTCTAAAAATGATTTAAAATGATTAAAAACTAATTAAACTTAAAATAATTATAAAAATAAATCTAAAAGCTATAAAATTATTCTAAAAATGGTAAGAGTCCTAATTAATGATAAAGAACTTAAGAAAAATGAAAAAGAAATAAAAATAAAACTTTGAATTTTTAATAATAAAATAATATTAAAATAATACTAAAAATAAGAAGTTAATAAAATTAATTCTAAAAAATTTCTAAAATCTTAAAATAATCTAACTAAGAGAAAAATGCAAACTAAAGTTCCTAAACCCTTTTTTATAATTTTATAAAAATTATTAAAGTTTATAAAAAACCTTAAAATAATATAAAATTAAAAATAAAAGTTTATAAAACCAAAACTAGATGTAAACCTCAAAATATTAATCTAAAAGCTAAAAATTATTTTTCCTAAAAATTAAAACTCTTTTTTCAATTTTTTAATGATTTTTCAAAATACGGCTAATAAATAAATTATAAAAAATAAATAAAGAAAAGGAAAAATATGAAAACAGGCTAGGAAAATCTTATATGCTAATTCTAACTCAGGAAAAATGAAACAAGCCAAAAGTGCTTATTAAATAAGCCCAAAATGAAAGAAATAAGCTACGGCTTATATTAATAAGTTAGAAAGCAAAAGGGGTTAAATAACTAATGAAACCAAACAATGACGTAAAAAGTCATCTAGATCAATGGTAGAACACGTTACTCCTGAGCTGCAGGTCGCGTGTTCGAGCCCGTTGCGGGTGTACTTTTTGAAAATTTTTTCTTTTTTTTTATTTTTTACTTTTTAATCCAAACTGACACCCTAATTAGCTTGTAACACAAACACAAATCACCTTTTAATGAAGGTTTAGCTAGGATTGAAATCAAAAACGTATCCAGTTCCTTATTTGAAGAACACAAGTTTTTGTGTTCTTTCTTTTCTTTCTTCACAGGTGGAAAGAGCCCAAGAGGAGCTTGGGATATGGCTTATTTGGAGTTGATTTGTGGACAAGAGGGCACCCTTGTGCTCTTTGAAGCACAAGGAGTCAATATAAGCAGAAAATGGACACCTTGCACACAAAATAAGCACACACAAAACCAAATTAGGTTGCTGAGGTCCTAGGTGCAGGTCTGTGGACTTATATGCAGATTTCTAGCACAAATCTCACTTTCAAAGGCTCATATTTTGAATCAAAATACACCAAGTAGCATATAATCAAACTCCAACCCTAACTAATACTAACACTTAACAGATTATGGAGATCTTGGAACAAATTACCACAAAAACAAGCAGAAAAAATGATAAGCAGGTTTTATGCTATGTTTCACTTTTTTTTTTTAAACTCACAACTTGCTTAAAACTCTCACCAAATTAAACTAGGACTAATATATAACTTAACACACCCTAATTAACCTTTCTAACACGTTTTAAAAGCACAATCAAGATTTTACCCCTGCTAAAACACTTATCCAAACAGTCCTTTAAATCTCTTTTATGCAACTTTATCAAATCAATACACTCTAAAACCTATTCAAACTGATCAAAAACAGGTCTAGCATGCATTAGAACACACAAGAACACAAATCAAACAGCCAAACCTAACATCCAACACTTAATCAAACAAATCACATGAAACTTCACTTTTTCTGAGATTTCAAAAAAGAAAAAGGGAATTACCTTAGAACCTTACATCCAAGGTTCTAGTGGATGTAAATCCACCGCCTTATACACCCGGGTGTATGCAGAACTCAATCAACACAAATCTCCAACCTGTTTAAAGAAAATCAAAAAGAAAAAGCAATAATACAAGCAATATGTATATAGTCTGTTTTCTCTTTCTTTCTTTCTTAAACTTTTCCAAAAACTCTCAATCCTTATCAAGCACGTTTTTATAACCCTTAATCACCAATTACTTAAACCTCTTAATCACTAAACTTGAAACAGATTCTTACCAAGAAACTCAAATTCAGAAAACTTTTAAATAATTTTGAAAATCAAAATTACTTAACCAAATAAATGTGGAACTCAGTTTTCCTTCAATAATTTATACCAACTTTAAGAAAATCATAAAAAGGAATTAAATTGCTAAATAACAAATACCAAACTTTTATATTTAATCAAAAGGAATTACAAAAATTTTTTTGAAGAAAAACTGGAACAAAGGGGTTTCCACAGGTTGGACCTCTTTTTATACTACTCTAATGAACTCTCTAGAATCCTAATTTCTAAACCCTAATCTATGAAAAATCCCAAATATGCCCTTGACGCGTTTTGAGTGATGTGTTGTCAAATTTGATCTTGGGCGTTCCTTTTTGCGTTGGGAGGAAGCATAAGATCACAGCTGTTGATTGAGGACACGTAATCATGCTTGGAGCCCAAGTTGTATTTTTATTGGTTGAGAAGGAATTGGGGGTGGGGTCCACAGTGAATGGAATGAGGGTTTCGTGTGTGGGATTTGCTTCTGCATGTGTGAATCACACATGTGCCAAGTTAATTGATTTTTACCCTAGTTTTAAGTAAGGTAAAATCTGGGAGTGAAAAAGGTGAATAGTAACTCTGTTGATCCGATTTTGGGGGAGGTGAGTTTGTTTGGCGCAATTTTGATTTGAAAGTTTCATTTGCACACATTCAGCCCTTATCTTTTGACATTTTTGGCAAATAAGGTTTTTCAGCCTAAAAACCCGATTTCCTTTGTTAACATCTTTCCACTCTTTACACTTTTGGCACAAACTTTGGAAAAAGGTTGCAAAGGATTGTTTTTGCCATTCTTGGATAATTCAGGGACTGATCTTGGACTTTATTGATCTTCAAAGGTCTTCTTTGTATCTTTGACTTCATGAGGGACCATAATTGACAAATTGATTTTGCTGAGGGACCAATCTTGTCATTTCTTCAAAGTTGAAGGACCTTTTTGCAATTTTTGACAAACTTAAGGGACCAAACTTGTAATTATTAATATACAAGGGTTTTAAGTGTCATTTCTTCATTCTTTGAGGATCAATCTTGTTTGTCTTCAAATCTTCAAGGGTATTTGTTGAATATTTCATGATTAGGGCCCGGTTCATTGTACGGCTTCGTTTCTCGTGTTCGTTTTTCCTTGTATCTTGTGATCTTTTGTCTTTTTCACGATATCCATACCTAAAATACACACAAACACAAAAGCAAGCATATATATGGTATTTTATGACATATTAGTGCATTAAAAGCCCGAAAAGAATGATGAGATCATGTATAAATGCCATCTCATCACTCCCCCATACTAAGCCATTGTCGTGCCCTCACGCAATGCTAGAATAAAGTATCTAAGCATCACCAAAGTTCAATTTTATTTTATTGAAGAGTAAAAGACTTGCACCAAACTACGATGATGTGTAAAGACATAATGTATGATTTTCATCACAAAAAGTGACTTTTAGGGTCAAAGAATAGAAACAAGTTAATGTCCCTTAGAGTAAACTTCGTCATCCTGGATTGTCATACATTCCATGCTAAGTGCAAAAACAAGATCATTGTTGGTACAAGTCACAATGCTAACACTACTCATACGTCCAAATTGTGTAATACTTTTTCTCCCCGCAATCCTAGTTATTATAAAAGGAAATGGGTTACTAGCATTTTTTATCTATTTGTCATGGATCACAAGTGATACATATTGACTTATTTGAGTAATTATTAGTCCGAAAGCAAAGTAGCACGATTTGATCAATAGTTAGCCGAAGGACAAAATCTTTTAAAACGGCTTCTCGTGTATCTCCTTAAGTTCATATCTTGGCATAACTCGTTTCACGATTTGAGACCTTTCTCGGACCGATATTTGGCATGTACTTCATACTTCAAATCTTGGGAAGACGTTCTTGAAATTATGGTCTTCTCTTCATATTTTGGAATTTCTTCACTTGACGTTTTTGAGAGATTCTTCATATAGGACCACGACTTCATCATTTTTCTTCAATCTTTACTTTGGATTTTGATATACAACGATCCGCCTCCTTTTCGGACTTGGATATATTTATCCTCATACCTTGTTAGGGTCTTTTTGGATAGACTTTCTCCATTCTTTAGGGGAGTAATTGCTTCTCGTCGTGTGTCTCGATCCTTCATATTGATTTAGGAATAATGATACTTCACATCATCTTTGGATCTTTAGCAAAAATAGAGCTCCTCATGCCTTGTTAGGGCCTTTTTGGATAATCGCCAATCTTCGCGTCCCGCTTCAATAAGTTATACCTTGGCTATGAACTCTATTCAACCCCGAGCAACTTTTAAACGATCTTGCGCTAGAGGCTAAGTAACCTTTCAAATCGTACGACCTTACTTATTGCAATTATGATTTATTCCTAATGCATTGATTTTATGGGAAGAAAAAGCCACAATTAAAAACATATGAGTTTTTGAAAGAACACTTTCATGTTCTACGTTTAGCATGATCACTTGTCTAACTCTATCATTTCTCGTTCTTCACTATATAAAGACCTCTAATTAAAGAGACTCGTGAATACTTAGCCATGCAAGTCAAAATTAAGCCAAATTTGGATTAGCTTTCATTAAGACTATATCAAATCAAAGTTTTGGGTTTTCAAGCCACCTATAGGATCTTGCACTTTCTTGGACTTTTTCAAGTTTAGAGAATGCGTTTTAAAGTTCCCTTGATAAGTGACTTTCTAGAATCAATTATAGGAACTTGCGAAAAGTTCTTGTTCTTAACCCGAATGAATTAAGACTTTCGCGTTTTAAAGCTCCCTATATAAAAGTCTAGCAAAACTTGAATTGAGCGAGTTAAGGAATGTAAATGGCTCCAAATGCCCATCAAGTCAAAAATTAACTCTTATTCTACCCATCGGAAAATATACATTCGTGTCTTAAAAAGACTTATGAAATCTAAGAAAAATTTTAAAATTTGGCCATTTTTAGCCTTATTAGCAAAACAAAACATTGAAAGTTGGAAAACGTGAGGGCGTAGCAAAGCAAGTACCTATTCACCCCCCATACTAAAAGTAAACATTGTCCTCAATGTTTCGAGTCTAAAGGTGGAGCACCCCCATACTAGAGACGAAGAGTCGAATGCTTAGGATCTGGCATGGAAAGGGTGATTAACAATATATCTAAAGCCGTTTATTAATTATGCTAAAAGATAATTGTTAGAACAATAAAGGATAAGTCATGGAATCGTGAAAAACTTCTTCAAACGAACGATGGAGGCTCACGTAAACGAACACGAGAGTCTTCAATCGTAGATGATGATCATCTAGATATCACAATCACAAACAACCACGAGACAACGAGTTGAATGGGTACAAGTCCCCTTATTAGTGAATAGTAAGCATAAAGATAAGCATGGGATCTCCCCCACGAGGCACCTCGTTTTTGATTACCGAGTCATGAGCTCGACTCGATCCCCTTAATGTTAATTATCATTGGGGAAGGTGTCTTGGTCGGGGGCAACCATTGAAGGAATTTCCCCACCAAAGTAGTGCTTAAGCCTATGTCCATTCACCTTGAAATTGGGACCATCATCTTGAGCTAGCTCAATGGTCCCATATGGAAACACTTGTGTAATGGTGAACGGACCCGACCAACGAGATTTCAATTTCCCGGAAAATATCTTAAGACGAGAGTTAAAAAGTAACACTTGATCACCAACGTTAAAAACCCGGTTTTTAATCTTTGAATCATGAAGCTTTTTAGTCTTTTCTTTAAAAATTAATGAATTTTCATAAGCATTATCCCTTAATTCATCCAATTCATTCAATTGTATTTTCCGGTGATCTCCCGCGGTCTTCAAGTCAAAATTAGCATGCTTAAGGGCCCAATATGCCTTATGCTCCAATTCAATGGGCAAATGACAATTCTTCCCATAGACTAACTTATAAGGAGTGCAACCGATAGGTGTCTTATAAGCGGTCCTAAAGGCCCATAAAGCGTCATCGAGTTTGTCGGACCATGAAGCACGGTTTTCCCCAATTGACCTCTCTAAAATCCTCTTCAAAGCTCGGTTCGAAACCTCGACTTGCCCACTCGTTTGCGGGTGATAAGCCGTAGAAAGACGATGTGTAACCCCATATTTCTTTAGAACCTTTTCGAATTGGTCATTACAAAAATGGGTTCCACGATCGCTTATAATAGCACGAGGGGTTCCGAACCGAGAGAATAGTTGCTTCAAAAATTTCACTACCACACGAGCATCATTAGTAGGCAAAGCCTTAGCTTCCACCCACTTAGAAAGGTAGTCCACCGCGACGAGGATATATTTGTTGCCATGAGACGATGGGAACGGTCCCATAAAGTCTATTCCCCATATGTCGAAAATCTCACACACTTGAATTATGTTTTGCGGCATTTCATCACGTTGAGACGATTTTACTTGACGTTGGCACGAATCACACGACTTCACAAGTGCGTGTGCATCACGATAGATAGAAGGCCAAAAGAAACCGGCATCAAACACTTTCTTAGCCGTGAAATTAGCACCGTGGTGACCACCTGTGGGTCCCTCGTGACAAGCTCTAAGGATATTAGAAGCTTCGGCACCAAAAACACAACGTCGAACGAGTTGATCCGCACAAATCCGAAAGAGATAAGGGTCGTCCCAAAAATAGAACTTGACGTCACGAAAGAATTTTCGTTTTTGTTGTGTCGTCATACCCTTGATTATGAAATTGCCCGCATGGTAATTTGCAATGTCGGCAAACCATGGGGTGGTGTCTTTAGAATTCACTACACCGAGAGTCTCAAGAGGAAATGTTTCGGTAATTTCCTTGTTCTCGAAAACATCTTTGTGAGGATCTTCTAGACGAGAGAGATGATCGGCCGCTAGATTCTCGGCTCCTTTTTTGTCAAGCACGGTGACATCAAATTCTTGGAGGAGGAGCATCCAACGAAGCAATCTCGGCTTAGCATCTTGCTTAGCCAAGAGATACTTGATAGCCGAATGGTCGGTATACACAATGCTTTTAGTCAAGACGAGATAAGGTCGAAATTTCTCAAAAGCATAGACCACGGCAAGGAATTCCTTTTCCGTTGTGGTGTACTTTAATTGAGCCTCGGTCATCGTCTTACTAGCATAATGGATAGGACGGAAATGCTTGTCATAACGTTGCCCTAAGACGGCCCCTATAGCATAATCACTTGCATCGCACATGATTTCAAAGGGTAATTCCCAATTAGGAGCAACAAGAATGGGAGCTTCGGTAAGTTTCCTTTTTAGAGTCTCGAAAGCCTTAACACAATCCTCATTAAAGTTAAAAGGAGCATCCTTCTCGAGAAGGTGTGTCATAGGACGAGAAATCTTCGAAAAATCCTTGATGAAACGACGATAAAAGCCCGCGTGGCCTAGGAAACTACGAACTCCCTTAACGGTTTTGGGATGAGGTAACTTGGCGATGACGTCTACCTTAGCTTTATCGACCTTAATCCCTGCCTTCGACACCTTATGTCCTAAGACGATTCCTTGTTTACACATGAAATGACATTTCTCCCAATTAAGCACAAGATTGGTTTCTTCACAACGTTTTAACATTTGTTCGAGATTAGATAAACATGACGTGAACGAATTACCAAACATCGAGAAGTCATCCATAAACACTTCCATCGACTTCTCGATCATATCGTGAAAAATCGCCATCATACACCGTTGAAACGTACCGGGTGCATTACAAAGTCCGAAAGGCATCCTACGATAAGCAAACGTTCCATAAGGACACGTAAACGTAGTCTTCTCTTGATCACGAGGGTCGATAGGGATTTGAAAGTAACCGGAAAAACCATCTAAAAAGCAATAGAATTCATTTCCCGCAAGTCGCTCCAACATTTGATCCATGAAGGGCAAAGGAAAGTTGTCTTTACGAGTGGCGTCATTTAACTTTCGGTAGTCAATACACACCCTCCAACCGGTCACAACACGAGTGGGAATTAACTCGTTGTTTTCATTGGGCACAACGGTCATTCCTCCCTTTTTAGGGACACAATGGATTGGGCTCACCCATGGGCTATCGGATATAGGATAAATCATTCCCGCGTCAAGGAGTTTAAGGACCTCCTTTTTAATGACATCGTGAATTTTGGGATTCACCCTTCTTTGACTTTGAATTGCGGGTTTGTAGTCCTCCTCCATTAAAATCTTGTGAGTACAAAATTTTGGGTCGATACCCTTAATGTCGGATATTTTCCACGCAATTGCCCCTTTATGAGCCTTAAGAACTTTCAAGAGCTCGGTTTTTTCATCATTAGCAAGATCTTTTGCAATAATAACCGGCAACTTGTCATCACCTTCCAAGAATGCATATTCAAGGTGAGAAGGAAGATCTTTCAATTCAAGGATAGGTGTTTCCTCGATTGAAGATTTTGGTTCAACACTCATAACTTCCATCGGCGAAAGAAATGGTGGAATAGAAGTATCATCACTAATCAACACCTCATCTTCATTGTCGATTTCATTTGAAGTGAGATCGCCTCCTTGGAATGGAGTGAGATTTGGTGTAGAATTAGCAAGAATTGGATCCAAAATAGTGGGATTGCCACTTGACGAGCTATCGGAAAAACCTAACATCTCTTGTGAAAACTCATCGCAAACCACATCAACGATGTCAATGTGATTGATGGTAGCGATTGCATAAACATGAGAAGGTTTCGAGTTTTGAGTAGCGTTTATAACAAGTTCCTCTTCGTTGAATCTCAAAGTGATAGTTCTCGCATGAACATCGATAAGCGATCTCGAAGTATCTAAAAATGAACGACCTAAAATTAGAGGAACTTGAGGATCCGCGGGGATGTCAACTACTATAAAATCAACGGGATAGTAGAACTTCCCCACTTTTACGAAAACATCTTCGGCTATTCCACATGCCATAATCGTAGAATGATCGGCCATCTCGATGGACATGTTCGAAGGAATGAGAGCCGGAAGCGAAAGCGATTTCCAAATGGAAAATGGCATCAAATTAATGCTCGCACCAAGATCGGCCAAGGCGAGGCATTCTTTCATATCTTGTATGTCACAAGGAATGAGAAACTTTCCGGGATCACCAACTTTTTCCGGTATGCGGTTAAGATAAACCGAAGAACAATTAGCAAGCTTTGAAAGCTTTTCCTTATCGCTCATCATACTTTTAAAAGTGGAAGCGAAACGAGGCATATATAACAACGCGTCGGCTAAACTCACATCAAAATGCACTTGTTGAAACATTTTTATAAAAAGCTCGATTTGTTGTTTGTTACGTTCTTGCAACTTCTCTTTGTTTCGTCTTGAAGGGTAGGGTAAAGGTGGTGTGGGTTGGTCATTAGGCAACGATCTTGGAAACTCGGGTTCCACAATTGGCATTGGTTCAACCGTAGGTGTGGTTTGAGCGGTACTTCGTGGGATTGTAATATGCTCCTTTTCGACCATCACCTCGGGTTCTTTCTCGATTTCCTTCTCCGTAGAAGTACTTGGACGAGAGATTGGTTCCTTGAAAGTTTTACCACTTCGTGTAGTAATAACCTTCATTTCTCCCTTCGGGTTTGCAATGGTATCACTAGGAAGACCACCCGAAGAAGAGGGCTTACACATGATAGCTTCAAACATCTTAGCCATTCGGTCCTCAAATTTTGATTGCCTAGCATCCGCTTTTAATAACTCTTGCTTAATCTCATGTTGTCCTAATTCCATCTTTTGTTGGTTTTGTTGAAGACGTTGGACATTTCCTTCCATTTTGTTTGCATGAGTTTTAAGTTCATTAGCAAGTTCATTTTTAAGCTCGTTTTTCAACTCGGACCTTAAGCTAATCATCTCACGTTGCATGTTATCAAATTTAGCATCATTTGCTTTTGCATAATCCAAAAATTCTCCTTGCAAATTTTTTGTGTGAGCATTTTGAAAACCTTGTGTAGTGTTTTGAAAATCACGGTTTTGGTTTTGATTAGAGATTTGTCCATTCCCACTTTGATAATTCCCTTTGTTGTAGTTGCGTGTGTTGCCTTGGTAATTACCTTGGTTGTTGTTTCGATAATTATTAACATTTTGGTTTGGTGGAGCTTGATTTTGGCGGGAACCTTGGCCGTTTTGGTTGTAAGTTCCCGTTGCTACATGTAGGATTGTAAATCTATGCTTATGTTTTAGAGAGAGAAAGAGATAGAGAGATGGTGGATTTCACACAAAGCTAGAGAGAGAAAGTAATGTTTACTATGTGAAAATTATTAAAACCACACACCCTCTCCATCAAAGGAGAGGGTTTATATACCCAAGCCCATGAGATGGGCTTGGGTTTACATTAGGCCGCCGGCCCATACAATCCATGGGCTCGGTTTTGGGCTTTGTTTGATAAATGTAAATAACTAAACTACGAGCTATAACGTAGACTATTGTTGGAGTGATCGATCCTTTCTAATACGTAAAACGTATTTCCAACAATCTCCCCCTAAGGGAGGTCACTCCAAACAAGGGCGTTACCCAAGTTACAATAATAAAACAAACCTAGCATACTATGCTTGTCTTGAGCTCGTAGTCTTCGTCTTTCTTTTTCTTTTTCTTTTCTGGTGAACATGCTGATGTGATCTTTGATATCAATCTTTGAGCATCAATCTCTTGCCTTGATCTCGTGCATCCATCACTTGTGATCTTCGCCTCTTCGTAACCTCACGTCCTACATACTTATACCTTCGTAATTCTTGAAAGCTTCAGAGTTTGAAACAGCGGAAGACTTAACTTTTAGGCTTTCTTGAATTAGATGAGATATTAAGTGCATAAAGTATAAGCATGCGGGGACGACTTCTTCTTGGATCCCGCAACGCCACCGTCTTCAAATGCCGCAACATAAGTAGACACGAACGAAATGGCTTTGAACATTTCATTCTAATTCGGTAGCATTTTACCTCCGGTCGGTGAAGACCGTTGGACGATATTAGATATCGTACCCGTGACGGATAGTTTCAATTAAGTAACTTCCTGACAGGATTTTGCGGGTAAACCCGTTCTCTTTATTCGACCGTCCAAAGCTGACTGCGAACATAAAGAGTGAATCATTTGGATAATAATATCCGCATGATTTGAAGCCGTCAATTCATGTTCCTGGAACAAGTGAAATTCAATTAAGAACCGCACCATCTTTGCTTTCCAGTTGTCACGAGCTTGATTCGTATAGAATCTTGCAAGTTACCTACCAAGTGCTGTTTGAGGTTAACACTAGAAGGATTTCCACTCATCACTGTGAACACTAAGGTATCACTCTGAGTGTTCTGGCAAGATCACTAAGATATTGCGTAGAGGCCTGGAACGTGTTTAAATTCAGCTAAGAATTAAACAGCTGTTGCTTTCCAGTTATCACAAGTTTGATTCATAAAGAATCGCACAAGTCACCTACCATGAGCTTTTTGATGTTCGCTCAAGAAGGATTTCCATCTTCATTGTAAATACTTTCGTATTACTCGG
Source organism: Glebionis coronaria (assembly GCA_025667525.1). Taxonomy (NCBI): domain Eukaryota; kingdom Viridiplantae; phylum Streptophyta; class Magnoliopsida; order Asterales; family Asteraceae; genus Glebionis; species Glebionis coronaria. The sequence goes on from CM046874.1 coordinate 652,422,210, forward strand.
ATGTTCAGGCAAGATCATGAAGATTTTGCGTAGGACTCTTAAAATCTTTCTTACTTTTCACAGTGTGTGAAGAAGCAAGGAAATATGAAAGTGTGTCCTAGTGAGATATTTGATGATCTCAAATGGCTCTAGACTCGATCGTGCACTTTGGATTTTAGTGATCGGAGGCTGGAGAGGAGTGCCACCATCTCAATACCAATTTATTCGGAGTGAATAAATCGATAGATAACGTGTTGTCTCCGTGTGATTAAAACAAATACCTTTTGAGAGATATCTGAGTTAGCTGGGATGGGTTGTGCATTGCATCACTGGGTCCATGATGTCTGTCTTCAATATCAAGAATCATTAACAATGATCTCAATAGCATATGTATTGACCCGGTTTCTGCCTAAAGTTGTAAGGAGGGCTTCTTTCTTTACACCCTTTATCTTTACAATTCTTTTTCATTCTTCAACCCCTTCAATGCTTACCAATACGTCATAACTAGCACCTTGTTGTGTTTGTTCCAGTGCTAACTTAAGTACTTGGTCGGCATTCAGCTACGTTCACATTCTTTCTCCACCTTTCCTAAGGACTACTATTTCTAGCTATGGAATGTCCTTGGGAAGATTCCTCCGGTTCTGGAAGAATCATTGGACTTAACCTATCCTACCATCCTTATGTCACCACAATCTTCATCGTCGTGAATTAAATGAGGTATGGGTAAGTATATGTCACCATGAAAATCCATTTTGATATAGCAAATCCATTTTGCTCCCCCTTAACATATGCCATGATATTTGAAAACATTTCGCATATGTCGGGATGAGCCAGCACATTAAGTCAAACCATTTGTGATAATATCCCATATTAAATCACATTTTCTCCCCCATATTAAAAATATTAACCCAATCGATGTTTTTAATATCAATTGATTTAATGAAGTTTTAACAAAGGTTTTGGGAAGAAAAATGCGAGTCCGTTTTATCTTCATGGTATCAAATGTATGAGATATGATATCGATTAGTAACATGATCACATATTCACCATATTAAAAAAGAATTGACAAGGTTGGACCTGATAGATGAGAACATCATATGATAAGATCAAATGGTTCTTGGCAGCATATGTTGGTCGCCTCGTCACGTCTGAAGTCATCTCTTGACACCACATGTACGATTGGTATTGTTGTCTTGACACCAACTTGTGAACTTGACACGTTCGGCATCGAAGATTCTGAATGCTTGACAATTGCTCCCCCTCAATTGTTGACCCGTGTTCTATTGAAAGAGCTGTAGTCGTTGGTTGAGTAGTCGCATCGTCGAGTATGTAGATACCAATTGTAGATTGCTATGGTTGTAGAGATGATGGCTTCATAAAAACAAGACTTCTCTTGTTTTAACAAATAAATGCACTGAAACGTACATTTATTTGTGTTAGACCAAGTTATAAAGTAAACTTGATCCCTTACAAGGTTTTAAAGTAAACCTTGCCCGAGAAAATTAATTCCCGTTGTGAGCCAAAGCTTTCATAAGAAATACTTGACTTTAATATGAAAACCGGGTTGCAGTCTGAAATAACTACAAGCCATATAGACATGTTTTATGAAATATTTACAACTTTTGTACGAACTCTATTTATGGCGCAGTGTCGATATTAATCAACATTTCTAAGGCCGTAAATATTATCGTACCAAAAGACATGCCTTGAAAAAAATAAAGTAAAAATATTTTTGGATTTTTCTAGATTTTTCAATTTTTATTGTTTTTATATGGTTTTATATTTTTGTATTTTGCTTTTGTGGATAAAAATATAAACACTATATACAGATGATCACCACAGATACGGAGAATAGTTTTACCACCACTATTCTTTCGCTTCATCTGCTAGTTCCTTAAGAGTCTCAGGCGAGAAGGTTCTCATTCCTAGCTTGTCGGCCAAAAATTCAATTCGAGCGCGATCTAAAGCCTTCGTGAAAATATCCGCCAATTGATACTCAGATCGGACAAAGTAAAGCTCGATTACTCCATTTTCCACTTGCTCCTTGATGAAGTGGTAGCGAATGTCAATATGCTTCGACCGGGAGAATTGAACATTGTTGCAGCATAAGGCAATTGCACTTTTGTTGTCGCAGTACATCGGAATCTTGTTGAAACCTAGACCATAGTCGGTTAATTGCGATCTCATCCAAAGAATTTGAGCACAGCAACCGGACATAGCTATGTATTCTGCTTCCGTACTTGAAATTGCAGCGCTTTTCTGCCTTTTTGATGCCCAACTGATTAGTCGATCTCCTAGTAGTTGCAAAGTTCCACTCGTGCTACGCCTGGTATCTTGACAACCCGCGTGATCCGCATCTGCATATGCCATTAGTGCAATAGAAGAGTCCTTCGAATACCAAAGTCCCCGATTAATGGTTCCTTTAAGATATCGAAAGATCCTTTTAACAGTAGCTAAGTGTAATTCAGTAGGCCTAGTTTGATACCTGGCACACATACATATAGCAAACTGAAGATCAGGTCGACTAGCTGTGATATACAGAAGAGTACCGATCATTCCACGATAAAGTGTCGGATCAACGGCAACTCCATGTGGATCTGCATCAAGCTTAGTTCGTTCCACCATTGGAGTATCCACTGGGTCGCAAGATTCCATCTTATACTTCTTAAGCGATTCAAGGGCATACTTGGATTGATTGATAAAGATGCCTCTGGGACTCTGAGATATCTGAAGACCTAAGAAGAATGATACCTTGCCCATCATTGACATCTTAAACTTGGAAGACATGAGTGTCCCAAACTCATCCGATAAGGTTTGGGTCGAGGCTGCAAATATAATATCATCAACATATATTTGTACCATAATCATATCTTTACCTCGTTTCTGAATGAACAGCGTGGGATCCACCTTGCCTTTAGCGAAGCCTTGCGTAATGAGGAATTGTGACAAAAGATCATACCATGCGCGAGGAGCTTGCTTCAACCCATAGAGAGCCTTCTTAAGCTTGTACACATGATTAGGATAATTAGGATTCACAAAACCATCCGGCTGTTGAACATAGACCTCTTCCTTGAGTTCACCATTAAGAAATGCCGTCTTCACATCCATCTGATAGACGACCATATTCATATGGGCTGCATAAGCGAGGAATAGTCTAATAGCTTCCAAACGGGCAACAGGTGCAAAGGATTCCCTAAAGTCGATGCCCAATAATTGCTTGTATCCACGAGCTACTAGACGAGCTTTGTTCTTCAATATTCCGCCTAACTCATCGAGTTTCACCTTGTAAACCCATTTCAAAGTGAGTAACTGCACTTGATCCGGGCATGGGACAAGTTCCCAAACATCAAGACGTATGAATTCGTTAAGTTCTTCTTGCATAGCTTCTATCCAACAGGATTGAGTAAAAGCTTGTTGCCATGTCTTAGGTTCAACTTCAGTGAGAAAAGCATCAAAGTGACAAAACAGTGCACTTTCTTGTAACTGACTTCGTGTGGATACTGGACGATTAGGGTCACCAATAATAGAATCTATAGGATGATCCTTTGTCCACTTGCTGTCATGTTCACGAATCCGTGGATTGGAGTAAACTGTAGAAGGAGCTTCCTCTGAGGTGGACGACCCGGCTTGATTAGGGTCGGGAATAGATACACCAAAGAATGGAAGTTCACGCATTTGAGCGAATTCCAAATCGTGATCATCATCATCCTCTTCATCATCAATAGGCATGACATGGGTAGTTGAAACATGTGTTGGTTGAGAATTACTTGTTGAAGGTATATCTTGACCAATTGTTGGTGCAGATGTATCTGATTGTGCAACGGTTGCTGGAGCGACAACTTCGGTTACCGGAGCTATTACTTCAGGTTCTGGAGCAACAATACTTGGAGGAGTAAAGAATTCATCAAAGAACGGTTGAAACAACGTATCCCATTCCTTCCTAGTAGGTGGTGTAAATGATGATGAAGTAGGTTTGTTTGGGACAAGACCAGAACTAATATTACTGGGTCCCATTTCATGAAGTGCGGGTTCAGAGCTGCTTTGCTCAGAAGCCATTGCTGTCAGCTCATCAAAATCAACATTCATAGTTTCGAGGATCTTGCGAGAGTTACGGTTGTATATTCGGTATGCCTTCTTTGCGGGGGCGTAACCAATGAAAATACCAATATCAGCCTTTGGTTGAAGTTTTCCCAAATTGTCACCATCATTATTTGGATAACAAAGAGAACCAAATACATGAAGATATGATAAATCTGGTACTTTTCCATGGAGAAGTTCATAAGGTGTTTTACCATGGCGTTTACGAATTAGTGACCGGTTTTGGGTGTACACTGCTGTAGATACTGCTTCTGCCCATAAAAACAATGGAGCCTTTGCGTAAATTAACATCGTTCGAGCAGCTTCCATAAGTGTGCGATTTCGCCTTTCAACGACACCGTTTTGTTGTGGAGTGCGTGCAACGGATGTTTCATGAGAAATGCCAACTTCTTCATAATAATCACGCAAAATTTGATTCACAAATTCGGTTCCATTATCTGTACGAATGCGTCGGACAATAGTGTTGAGACGCACTTGAATCATCTTGAGAAATCCGATGATGAATTTAGGTGCCTCATTCTTTGCTTTAAGAAATTTCACCCATGTAAACCGAGAGTAATCATCGACAATGACGAGGATGTACTTTTTGCCACTAAGACTTTCAACACGCATTGGCCCACAAAGATCCATATGCAAAAGATAAAGTTTCTCTTGGTTGGTGTCTTCCGTCTTGGGTTTGTAAGATTTCTTAGTGCTTTTCCCCATTGTACACGCGGAACACAAATGATCCTTGTGAAATGATAGTTTAGGAAGACCACGAACAAGTTCGTTTTTGGCCAAGTGATTAATAGCGTCAAAGTTAAGATGAGATAACCGTCGATGCCATAACCAAGACTTAGTCTTCGATGCTTTGGAGAGAAGACATACGGGAGAAGCGGCCATCATGTCTTGTAGAGACAAAGTATACAAATTATTCCCTCGAGTACCTTTCAATAAATCAACCCCTTCCAAATTACGAATGAAGCAGGTATGCTCTCGAAAAGCAACTTCTAGGTTTGCATCACAAAATTGTCCCACAGAAAATAAGTTGTGACCGAGACCTTCCACATAATACACTCTTGAAATTATAACATTCCCAATATGATATTCACCATAACCCATTATCTTTGCAATATGATCATTTCCAAATCGAACCGTACCAAGAAACTTGATGACGAAATTTCTGAGCTGAGAGCGATCTCCGGTCATATGCTTGGAGCAACCAGAGTCCAAATACCAGAGAACAATTTGGACCACCTGTTTTCAATCACAACAGTAGACAATGCATTGGAAACTATTGGTTCCGGAGTGTTAGCAGATACAGATATGTTATTATCAGAATTGCTAACATTTTTGTTATCCTTAGATTTCCTGCATTTTCTAATGTGAGTTTTAGCATTTACAGGTTTTACTGTTCCAATTTGCTGAGGTTTTGGAGTATTAGCGGGCACTACAGTGGGAGTAGACCTATTTAAAGGGCACTTTGTTCCTACAGTAGTGTTGGTGTTCCTAGTTAAAGGACACGCTTGTGTTTTGGTAGCCTTGGTACTCCTAGTTAAAGGGCACGCTTTCTTCGCTTTAGTGGGAGTGATCCTAGTCAAAGGGCACGTATTTCCTACTATAGTGAAAGTTCTACCAGTGGGGCGCCACATCCAGCCAACTTGGGTTAACACTTTCCCAGTTGGTTTCCATTCTAATCCATTTTTCTGGGCATGCATCTCATTCACATGGTCAATAAGGCAAGAATCATGACGACTAGAAAACATACATTCATTGCAATTCCAACATTTTAAATTAGAATTCACAGTAGGCTTAGAATGCTGCACAACCGCAGAGCCTTTAGGTTTAGCTACATGATTCTTTTTATTCAAAACAGAAATAACATTCCTAGGATGGGCTTCTACTTTCTTCTTCACTTGACTACTAGATGGGGGCAAGATCCTATCATTCTTCTTGTTTCTCTTAAGCTTAGATCTTTGAGCCTTAGTAGTGGTGCTTACTCCTGTAGAAGGCAACACGGGAATATTAGAAGCTGGTTTTGATTCCGCCTTATCTTTAGTGACCAAAGTTTGAGATGATTTAGTCTTAGGGCCCTTGTTAAGTGGTGTGACGGCTATAAGGTTCCTTTTGATGGCACTAGAGGACGGTGCTGAGATAGTGGCTGCGTTATCCACAACATTCTTACCTTTTAGAGTACGAAGTGTTTCCTTTAACTCAGCCAAGACCAGATTTTTATCACAAATTTGTTCCCTCAAATCAGATATTTCCACCGACTTTCGATTCAATTGTTCAATCAATGATTGATTATGTGCAGTGGTATCAACACATGCGGGCTGTACTGAATCGAAGAGTCGTGTATTTTTCTGTTTTAAGTTATCAACTTTGGACAAAATCTTGAAACTCGATTATCTAGATCAAGTCTAAAATTCTCAGCGGCCTCAAATACGTTCACACAGTTAAGCTCCTTAGATTTCTCTATTTCTATCGGCAAAGAGTTAGCAACTTTGTCACTTGGCTGACGCTGTTTTGATTGTAAATTCAATCGAAAATTCTTTTCAAAATTTGCATCATCGATATTAACACCTTCGAATGACGTTTCAAAGATTTCTTGAATAAATTGTTGCTTGCATTCAAGCGAAATACAATGTGTTTGAATCTCATCAAAACGTTTTGAAAGCGAAGAATATGAATCTTGAAGCTTTAAAAATTCAGCGTCAGATTCGTGACAAGTACTATCTACCACATTATCCACAGATTCAACATTATGCACAATAGAATCATTATCAACAGTTGTATTCACACAAACAGAAACTATATCATGAGACATCACTTGATTCAGAAGCAGATCATTATGGCGTGAAACCCGTTCTATTTCAAGTAAACTGTTTTCATAAGCATCTTCCATTTCATTGAAAACACGTCTAACTTCTTCTATTTCCAAAAACAAATCTTGATCAATATTACGAAGACAAGCTTTAACATTCTTTACAAACGGAACAATTTCATCTCGAAACGCAGCTCTAGTGTGCTCAAAGTTCCATTCACCTTCCGTTATGGCCGTGGCCGTCGTACGTTCCAAAATGACCTTGTCAAAATCGGCTAAGTGTTGGTGAACCGTATTTATGTTAACGGACGCCTTACTTACCGGTGGAATTAACTTCGTTAAATCCTTTTTGACGAGTGTAGGAGACGTACTAGGAAGGTTTTCATTTGACAAACTTTGGGGCACAAGAACTGTTAATTCTGCTAATTCCTTTTGTAAACGAATGCGTGTCTTTTTCGAAAATTGATCTTTGTTATGTTGATCATAATCAATTGTATGGAATTTTGAAAGCATTTTAGAATGAGTTTCATCCCCAAGTGATTGTGTCTCCTCAGTACTACGGACAAAAGGTGCTTCTTTCGATTTGCCAATTATGGTCATATCATAAAGACCGGGAATATATTCCTGAGCTTGTTTTGCATAACCAGGATTAGGTGGTAAATCTTGAAGACGCTTAAGTTCGAATTCTTTAAATGATTTAGTTAAAAGATGAACCTTTTCTGTGGAAGCGTATTGTTTTAAAAGCTGTTGTTCTTTGAATTTAAGAAGTTTGGTAGCATTAATTTCCGATTCAACCTTTTTAGACTCGAGAGTTTCGAAATCCATTTTAAGTTTCTGAAAATCATTGACAACCGACTCTTTTTCTTTTAATTCATTGGAAAGATTAGCTTTTAATGATTCTATTTCTTTCAAGTGTTCAATCTTTTCAAAACGAAATTGGTCAAATTTAGAACATGTTATTTTCTCTTCTTGAGGGACCATTTCAAAAGTTTTGACCTTTTCTTTATGCAACGCAAGCTCAGCAGTTAGGGTGGAATTCGTATCTACGGATTGTCTGAGGGCCATATGCATTTGATCAATAATATGTTTAGGCACCATGACCAAATCATGTTGAGCATAAGATTCCATACCCGTCGTAGCATTTGGTTGAGATTCACTCAAATGTGTTGGATTGGGTACCACATCATTTGAGTTACTAGTCCCCGAATGTTGTTCGAGGTTGTCATTTTCATGCCCAACTTGATGTTGGTTATCATCAATATTATTAGATGTGGTTGGTACCTCACTGATGACATCAGAACCGTAGTGAGAGAGATTAGCAACGAGAGCAGCTTGGGCAGAGTGAATGTCATCACAATCCGAATCGTATGCATCAAGATCGTCCGCTTGATAAGCTGCATTAGAAGTGGAGACGACTGCAATGCCTTCAGTATCTGCTGCCCCTGGGTCTGCAAGAAATGCTAACTCCTCTGAATCCAAAATCTTCCCCTTAGACTGAGCATCAACCAAATACATCTTCTCACGAAACCATGCATCATCCCTCCTCCTTTTCGGCTGAGTGCATTCCCTAGCCATATGACCTTGTCCTCGGCAATTGTAGCAAGTCACAACCTTTTTAGGACCACTAGGACTTCCATTTCCATTAGCTTGAGAATTCACAGCTTGATTGTTCCCAGTCCTTGTAGGAGGTCCATATAAATTTTGCCTTCCCTGAATAGGTTGCACTGTCACTTGACCATCTTGAACAGTGGCTTGTTGTCGAGGATTTGAAGAGGTGCAGAGCTGATTGTTTGTTGGTGGAAATCCTCTAGTAGCAACAAGTTTTGACAAGTAAGCAGTGAGATGGTTTAGAACATCAGCTGGCGTATCATTTGGAGTAAAGACCGGTGCTTGGATTGGTGGAAGTTCATTAGAGTAAAAAGCCTGTGCTGGTTGTGCTTCTATTGGAAAATATCCTTGCTGAGGAGTATAGCCCAATGGAGAGGTGTTGGCTTGTGATGGTGATGTCTGATATGGTGGTTGCTGTGGAAAAGATTGTTGATGAACACCTTGTTGAAATGCTTGCTGTGGCATCACTAGTGGTGGATAAGATGGTTGATGTGGTTGCTGATAGTTGTGTGGTGGTGTCTGCTGCAAGTATGATGGTTGCTGATAAGTATAAGCCATGTTTTGTTGAGAAGCATACATTGCAAGTGGATCATGAATTTGAGGTGCAGACAACCGAGCCTCGATCACATGGCATTCGTGTTGTTGAAGAAAGGCTTGAAGTTGATCCACATTGGTGTTATGCAAGTCCTTAGCCAATTTAACATCCGTCACGTATTTTTTCCATTCTGAAGGAAGAGTGTTCAAATACTTGGTGTTCAATTGAAAGGTAGGAATTGTCATGCCATATATATTGAGCTCATTCAACAATAGGGTAAATCTCAGATAGTAATCATTGAGAGTCTCCCCTGGCACATAGGCAAACTTATCAAAAGTATCATAAAGCTTACACTCTCGTTCTTGTTTAGTTAACGAGGTCCCTTGCATTAGAACCCGAATTCTATCCCATAACTCTTTGGCAACTTTGTGTTTGCTGACGAGTTTGTAGACATCTGGAGGAAGGGCTTGGAGAATGATGTTTGTAGCATACTTATCACATTTATCTTGAATCTTCATATCTCCAGTCAACTCACCCGTTGTGCGAGGACGAGTAGTCGTACCTTCCGTCAATGTACCATAATCTAATGGTCCATTGAGCACCGATGCCCAAATTAGATGTCCATTCTCCTTGTTCAACATGTAAAGTTCCATTCGGGAAGCCCATTCCTCATACATAGTCTTCACCAACATTGGTGGACGATTATCTGTACCCGAGAGGATGGACTTATCCGTAAGAGATGTGTACTCCATTTCAATAAGTTAAGATTTACAAACTTTGATCGATCAATGAAAGAAAGTAAATGTGTTTGTTGTTGTGAGTTGAAGTCGAGAAACAATGTTAAAATCCCCTAAAATATGTTCTCAATAAACCAAAAATTCCAAGTCAAAATTACACACGATTCGAAATTTTTTAAGGAATAATTTTGTTATCGGAATAGTGATCGGAATGATGATCGGAATGAGTTATCGGAAAACCTAATCGGAATACTTGATCTGAACGCCAATCGGAATGCCAATCTGAATACCAATCGGAATACTTGATCTGAACGCCAATCTGAATGCCAATCGGAATGCCAATCGGAATGCCAATCTGAATGCCAATCGGAATGTCGTGATCGGAATACCAAATCTGAATGCCAATAGGAATACCAATCGGAATGCCAATCTGAATGCCAATCGGAATGTCGATCTGAATGCCAATCGGAATGTCGATCTGAATGCCAATCGGAATGTCGTGATCGGAATAGCAATCGGAATGCCTAAACCCTATTCCGATTACACTGATCGGAAAGTACTAGAAACCCTTTTCCGATGACCAGATCGGAATAATTTCCACTTTTCTCGGACAAAACTCAACCAATTCGTGATTTTAAGCCAAAAAATGATCAAAACACCCAAAAATTTTGTGTTTTTAGCCAAAGTAACTATACCAAATCCCTACCACAACTATGTAGAAGATTTGTATCAAGAAAAAAACCATCAAAAACACAAAAAAAAAATTTTGGACGTGTGAAAATGGATCAAAAATGGCGTATGAATCAAGAACACAAACACATGTACAATGCAATCATCCCATGGCTCTGATACCATTTGTAGGATTGTAAATCTATGCTTATGTTTTAGAGAGAGAAAGAGATAGAGAGATGGTGGATTTCACACAAAGCTAGAGAGAGAAAGTAATGTTTACTATGTGAAAATTATGAAAACCACACACCCTCTCCATCAAAGGAGAGGGTTTATATACCCAAGCCCATGAGATGGGCTTGGGTTTACATTAGGCCGCCGGCCCATACAATCCATGGGCTCGGTTTTGGGCTTTGTTTGATAAATGTAAATAACTAAACTACGAGCTATAACGTAGACTATTGTTGGAGTGACCGATCCTTTCTAATACGTAAAACGTATTTCCAACACTACATAAGCACTCGAAGTGTTACCATCCGCGGTAATGCACTCGGAAAGATCATGAGCTCCCCCACAAGATAAACAACTCTTAGCAACCGCTTTAACCGAAGCGGAATTGGAAGCTTCTTGAGCCTTCCAATGGGACATTAGATTAGCAAATCTATCAAAAAACCGATTTTCCTCATTAGCTTCATCATGTAAGGCGTTAATGCTACGAGACGATTGTGACGAAGATGACGAACCCATATTGGCAACACTCGGTGTGTTTCGAGGGTTATAAACCTTGGATCTATTTTCAATGATTTGTAAAGCCTCATTTGTCGTCTTGCACAAAAAATTACCACCCGCGGCGGCATTCAAATAATCTCGTTCATGATCATTAAGCCCATTATAAAAAGTATCCACTTGATGCAATTCCGTGAAATCATGGTGTGGACATTCATGTAACATCTCTTTAAATCGTTCCCATGCCATTGAAAAACTTTCATTATTACGTTGCACAAATCGTGAAATCTCATTTTTTAAGTGTGTTGTTTTAGATGGTGGAAAAAACTTGTTCACAAACTTAGAAACGAGATCAGCCCATGTCAAAATCGAATTTGGCGGTTCTTTCTCGAGCCAAATTTTTGCGGGTCCATCCAACGAATATGGAAACAACATCATCTTAATGGCGTCATGTGGAACATCCTTGAATTTGCTAGTGGCGGTGAGACGGTTAAAATTCCTAATGTGGTAATGCGGGTTGTCTTTCTCGTGACCTCTAAACTTATTTGCTTGCAACATAGACATTAAACCCGTCTTAATTTCGAAATTCTCCGCAAGGATGGAGGGAATCACAATAGCCTCTCCAAAACCCTCGGTGGGTGCTTGTAGCAACTCCATCATAGTACGATTAGCCATGACGACTTCTTGTTCTACAATAGGTTCAACAATTGGAGGTTCTTCTACAATCAACGATCCTTGATTGGCTTGCTTTTGAAGACGTTTACGAGCTCGTTTTGCTTGATTACGAGTGATCATAAACTTCACGAAGAATGGGAGGTGAGCAAAGAAGATTCTTTTTGGTTGTTTTGTGGATTTTCAATTTTTTTTTGTGTTTTTGATGATATTTAATTTTTTTGGATTTTGGTGTATCTTTGTAGACAACAATCTACAAAATCTCTCCTCGAATCAAACTTTTGATTAAAGAAGCCTCAAAGGAATGAAAACGATCACGTGGAGTGAACGCCTTCGAATGACTTTAGAACTTTGGTGAAAACCAAATTGTTCAAGAGGGTTTAATCACAAAGAAACCAAGCAAATATAGTATACGTAATAATACTTTGGGCGGCAAAACCCTCGATTAGCCTTCAATCTTAAAATACTCACAAGAAAGCGGGGAAACGAGGCGGCGCGAAGCACTTAAGAGCCTTTTTCCTTAGGGTATATTTATAATACCCGCCTTATACCCACCTTATAGTTTGTATTTTTCAAAATCAAGCTTCACGAAAGTATTTATCTATTTTTGCCTTTTCTTTTTTGTTTGAGATTCGAATACAATAATTAGGAGATCAAATCCCAATTAAGGTTGTGTTTTCACACTTTTGGAGATATTGTATATTGATTGTGATACTTAATACAATATAGTAATATTTATACAAGAAAAACCAAGAAAACCGATAATACGTGTTAAGGGAGTTCCACTTAACACAAATACTTATTATGGATAATATCAAAAACAAAAGCTTCCAAATTAAAGCACAACACACCTCCCCGGCAGCGGCGCCAAAGTGATTGTGGTAAAATACGACTCTTGTTTAGGGAAACAAAAGAACGTATATGAGCGGTAAGTATCGAGTGATGATTTTAGGAAAAATCAACACTAATGACCCAATCAAATAAAAAGAGAGAAAGTTCGTTTCCCAAGGAGGTATATGTGTGTGATTTAACTTGTAAATGTTTGAGATTAATATTGAGAAGATGGGGATGAAAGGGTGAAAAGACGGTTACGTTAAAATTACACTACGACGTAGAAAACGTAAACGTAAAGTCGTGAAAAACTACCCAAATTAAAAATTACTAAAACCAAAAACAAAATAAATAAAAGATTAAAAAGGCTAAAAAGAGGTCTAAAATAATATAAATAAAGATAAAAATCCAACAAAGATATTTTAAAACCTTCTATTAATTAAATATTTAATTTTAAATGCTAATTAAAGCCCTAAAATTAAATACAACTAATAAAAATGTCTAAAATAAGATTTTATTGAATAATTACTTAACTTATATTATTAGAAGACTAAAAAGTAATTTTCTAAAAATTAAAAGCTATTAAAACTATTTTTAAAACTCTAAAAATGATTTAAAATGATTAAAAACTAATTAAACTTAAAATAATTATAAAAATAAATCTAAAAGCTATAAAATTATTCTAAAAATGGTAAGAGTCCTAATTAATGATAAAGAACTTAAGAAAAATAAAAAAGAAATAAAAATAAAACTTTGAATTTTTAATAATAAAATAATATTAAAATAATACTAAAAATAAGAAGTTAATAAAATTAATTCTAAAAAATTTCTAAAATCTTAAAATAATCTAACTAAGAGAAAAATGCAAACTAAAGTTCCTAAACCCTTTTTTATAATTTTATAAAAATTATTAAATTTTATAAAAAACCTTAAAATAATATAAAATTAAAAATAAAAGTTTATAAAACCAAAACTAGATGTAAACCTCAAAATATTAATCTAAAAGCTAAAAATTATTTTTCCTAAAAATTAAAACTCTTTTTCCTATTTTTTAATGATTTTTCAAAATACGGCTAATAAATAAATTATAAAAAATAAATAAAGAAAAGGAAAAATATGAAAACAGGTTAGGAAAATCTTATATGCTAATTCTAACTCAGGAAAAATGAAACAAGCCAAAAGTGCTTATTAAATAAGCCCAAAATGAAAGAAATAAGCTACGGCTTATATTAATAAGTTAGAAAGCAAAAGGGGTTAAATAACTAATGAAACCAAACAATGACGTAAAAAGTCATCTAGATCAATGGTAGAACACGTTACTCCTGAGCTGCAGGTCGCGTGTTCGAGCCCGTTGCGGGTGTACTTTTTGCAAATTTTTTTTTTTTTTTTTATTTTTTACTTTTTAATCCAAACTGACACCCTAATTAGCTTGTAACACAAACACAAATCACCTTTTAATGAAGGTTTAGCTAGGATTGAAATCAAAAACGTATCCAGTTCCTTATTTGAAGAACACAAGTTTTTGTGTTCTTTCTTTTCTTTCTTCACAGGTGGAAAGAGCCCAAGAGGAGCTTGGGATATGGCTTATTTGGAGTTGATTTGTGGACAAGAGGGCACCCTTGTGCTCTTTGAAGCACAAGGAGTCAATATAAGCAGAAAATGGACACCTTGCACACAAAATAAGCACACACAAAACCAAATTAGGTTGCTGAGGTCCTAGGTGCAGGTCTGTGGACTTATATGCAGATTTCTAGCACAAATCTCACTTTCAAAGGCTCATATTTTGAATCCAAATACACCAAGTAGCATATAATCAAACTCCAACCCTAACTAATACTAACACTTAACAGATTATGGAGATCTTGGAACAAATTACCACAAAAACAAGCAGAAAAAATGATAAGCAGGTTTTATGCTATGTTTCACTTTTTTTTTTAAACTCACAACTTGCTTAAAACTCTCACCAAATTAAACTAGGACTAACATATAACTTAACACACCCTAATTAACCTTTCTAACACGTTTTAAAAGCACAATCAAGATTTTACCCCTGCTAAAACACTTATCCAAACAGTCCTTTAAATCTCTTTTATGCAACTTTATCAAATCAATACACTCTAAAACCTATTCAAACTGATCAAAAACAGGTCTAGCATGCATTAGAACACACAATAACACAAATCAAACAGCCAAACCTAACATCCAACACTTAATCAAACAAATCACATGAAACTTCACTTTTTCTGAGATTTCAAAAAAGAAAAAGGGAATTACCTTAGAACCTTACATCCAAGGTTCTAGTGGATGTAAATCCACCGCCTTATACACCCGGGTGTATGCAGAACTCAATCAACACAAATCTCCAACCTGTTTAAAGAAAATCAAAAAGAAAAAGCAATAATACAAGCAATATGTATATAGTCTGTTTTCTCTTTCTTTCTTTCTTAAACTTTTCCAAAAACTCTCAATCCTTATCAAGCACGTTTTTATAACCCTTAATCACCAATTACTTAAACCTCTTAATCACTAAACTTGAAACAGATTCTTACCAAGAAACTCAAATTCAGAAAACTTTTAAATAATTTTGAAAATCAAAATTACTTAACCAAATAAATGTGGAACTCAGTTTTCCTTCAATAATTTATACCAACTTTAAGAAAATCATAAAAAGGAATTAAATTGCTAAATAACAAATACCAAACTTTTATATTTAATCAAAAGGAATTACAAAATTTTTTTTGAAGAAAAACTGGAACAAAGGGGTTTCCACAGGTTGGACCTCCTTTTATACTACTCTAATGAACTCTCTAGAATCCTAATTTCTAAACCCTAATCTATGAAAAATCCCAAATATGCCCTTGACGCGTTTTGAGTGATGTGTTGTCAAATTTGATCTTGGGCGTTCCTTTTTGCGTTGGGAGGAAGCATAAGATCACAGCTGTTGATTGAGGACACGTAATCATGCTTGGAGCCCAAGTTGTATTTTTATTGGTTGAGAAGGAATTGGGGGTGGGGTCCACAGTGAATGGAATGAGGGTTTCGTGTGTGGGATTTGCTTCTGCATGTGTGAATCACACATGTGCCAAGTTAATTGATTTTTACCCTAGTTTTAAGTAAGGTAAAATCTGGGAGTGAAAAAGGTGAATAGTAACTCTGTTGATCCGATTTTGGGGGAGGTGAGTTTGTTTGGCACAATTTTGATTTGAAAGTTTCATTTGCACACATTCAGCCCTTATCTTTTGACATTTTTGGCAAATAAGGTTTTTCAGCCAAAAACCCGATTTCCTTTGTTAACATCTTTCCACTCTTTACACTTTTGGCACAAACTTTGGAATAAGGTTGCAAAGGATTGTTTTTGCCATTCTTGGATAATTCAGGGACTGATCTTGGACTTTATTGATCTTCAAAGGTCTTCTTTGTATCTTTGACTTCATGAGGGACCATAATTGACAAATTGATTTTGCTGAGGGACCAATCTTGTCATTTCTTCAAAGTTGAAGGACCTTTTTGCAATTTTTGACAAACTTAAGGGACCAAACTTGTAATTATTAATATACAAGGGTTTTAAGTGTCATTTCTTCATTCTTTGAGGATCAATCTTGTTTGTCTTCAAATCTTCAAGGGTATTTGTTGAATATTTCATGATTAGGGCCCGGTTCATTGTACGGCTTCGTTTCTCGTGTTCGTTTTTCCTTGTATCTTGTGATCTTTTGTCGTTTTCACGATATCCATACCTAAAATACACACAAACACAAAAGCAAGCATATATATGGTATTTTATGACATATTAGTGCATTAAAAGCCCGAAAAGAATGATGAGATCATGTATAAATGCCATCTCATCACTTTGCTTAATCCAAGTCTCTAGGGTTCTTAAGTGATCTCTGAGTGTTGTCAACTCAGAGATCCCTGAACACCAGTGCATTCCTTTGACATCCCAGCTATCCATAATCACTGGTGAGTCTGACTTCAGATTGTCTTCGACTTCTCTGACGTTGTCTTTGACTTGAATGATCCTGGTGTGCCAGCTGAGGCTTTGCCTTCCACTAGTCTAGTCTCTGTCGCTGGTCTTCTCAGCGACCTTTCAACTCTTAGTCTAATTTAAACAAATCTAGACAGGGGCCATAGTTAAAACTTTCATTGGCCCAACAATCTCCCCCTATTTGTTTATAAATTATACTAAGTCTAAAATTATTGTAAGTGAGTACACAGCTTCTTCTTACACATAATTTAACAAACATACCTCAAAGTTTTATTAAACAGTATGAACCTAGTTTCTTACAAGAACACCCTGGGGTGTAAACATAAACAAAAGTAAATAGGTTCTTCAGCGATCAAGGCCTTGATCACATAGTCTCTAGGCTTCGACTTTGTCACTCCTAGAGTTGATGACAAGTTCAATTTCAAAATCGAACTCATCAGCTTCTTTGCAATTCCTTAGGATGTCCTGCTTGAGTCTGATTAGCTGAATGGTTGAAGCCAGAGGTAGCTCATTCAACCGCTAAAAAGCATAATCACAGTTACCATTCATAAAGACCATACCTACCTCTGGTTCTGTGTATACTTGGCCTTCTATGGGTTTGGTGATTTCTTTTGGAAGGACCAAGTTCCTTTGCATCCCATCGACCACTACTTCTTCAGTGACCAGCCTTTCTATCAGAGGCCCCATTGGGGTTTTCCTTTTCCTTTGCACCTGAGGAGGTGGTTGAGAAGAAAGCTGAGGAGGCAGGGGTGCCTTCAGCTTCTTTGCTGTGTCTCTTACCCAATTAAGTTTTGCTTGAATGTTTTTCATCATTTGGGCAGCACCAGGCCCAGTATTCTTTTGGGCAAGAGCCAGCAACTCCAACCACTCAGAGAGGCTCAGATCTCTGAGTTTAAAGTCACTGGAGACTTTGTAGTTCTGTATATCATTTTCCCTATAAATAGTCATTACCACCCTTTTGTCTTTGTCAGTGAAACATGTATACTTGGTGATACGACCGGGTTCAGCTCTCTGGTTGACAAGTCTTTGATATTCCTTTAAGAGGTTGTTCCTCTTGTCCTCCAGTTCCTTGAGCTTGACAAGCTGAGCTTTCTTAGCAGTGGGAGAGAGCTTGTCCAGGGCTTCTTTGCTTCTCAGTTCAGCAGCCCTGATGTTTGCCAATCTTTGATGTTCAATAATTTGGGCTTTTGCTTGCTCTGGGGTGAGTGGTGGTTCATCAGCGCTCTTGAATTTGTTGAGTTCAGAGTTTCTGGAGTGTTTAGCTGTGGATCCACCTTCAGCTTGAAGGGAGTGTAAGGTTATCTCAGGTTGCTCAACAGCAATTCCTTTTCCCTTATCTTTTGCAGATTCAGCAGCGGATTTGAAAGATCTCAGTGGTTTGGGTGTTGGAATTTCAGCTGTGGATCCATCTTCTTCAGAGGAGGAGAATTCTCCCCCTCAGGCATAGCCCCAGCAGGTGCTGTGCCTGAACCTGCCTTATTGAATCGAAGGAATTCGTTATGAACAAATATGCAAATTTCTTTAAGTTCACATTGGAGAAGTTCCTAAAGAAGACGCCTTGAGGGTTCAACAGCCTGAGCTATAGCTGCAACATTTGCCTGCACCGCTGAGGTGAGAACAGAGGGTATATACTGCTGAAGACTGTGGTTGAGTAGAGTAGGTAGTTGTGCCTTCAGAGCATCGTTCAGCAGTTGCGGAAGCATAGCTGTCATAGAAGATTCCACTGATGAAGTTAGTGAAGTCTCTAGATTGGTGGTGAGCTCCTCAGCAGCATGAGTGAGGGTTTGGATTTCAGAGAGGAGATCATCATTTGTGGCTTTGGGCTTTGTGGTGCTGATATCCCCTCTCTTTTGCCATAAAGCCTTAGCAGCCAATTCCTGTACATTTTTCATTCTAGGAACTTGTGCTGACTTGCGGGATTGTAAATACTCCAAGTGTTGCTTAGCCCCTAGTTCCAAAACGTTTGGCAAAGTGGGGAATGGAATAGGTGCAGGTGAGCAAGGTCTCTGTTCCCATAGCTTTCTGGCAGCCAATTCCTGAACATTTGGAAGTGATGGAACAGAGGCAGTCTTCAGCTCAATGGAAGACAGATTGTAATCATCAGTGCTCATCTCCTCAAAGTCAGAGGTGAAGGTGCCTTCCTCTACAACAAAAACTTCATCATCAGGCAATGATTCAATGTCTGAGAGGGCATCAATATCAATTGTGGCAACTTCAGCGGTTTCGTCATCAGCAATCGAGTAATCATCATTGTTAAGTTGTTCATGATGAAGATTGTGAGCCTGTGATAAGAGTTATTAGTTGACCAGTTGTGAAATAATAATGCAGTTATAGATCGCCAGTCGCTGCCCCTAGGAAAGCTGGGTGTGATTATCCAGCCCCCCCTAAGGATTTCTCCTTGGGACTCTTTTAATGTGAGATAGATATGTTGAAGGATCGCCATTCGCTGCCCCTAGGAAAGCTGGGCGTGATTATCCAGCCCCCCCTAAGGATTTCTCCTTGGGACTCTTTTCATGTGAAATAGATATGTTGAAGGATCGCCATTCGCTGCCCCTAGGATAGCTGGGTGTGATTATCCAGCTCCCCCGTAAGGATTACTCCTTGGGACTCTTTTTATATGTGAAAGTTATGAGGTGAATGGTCGCCGTTCGCTGCCCCTAGGATAGCTGGGTGTGATTATCCAGTCCCCCCTGAAGGATTTCTCCTTGGGACTCTTTTATTGTGAAACATGATATGGGAATGGTCGCCTTTCTCTGCCCCTGGGATAGCTGGGTGTGATTATCCAGCTCCCCCTGAGGGATTACTCCCTGGGACTCTTTTGATTATGAATTAATATGAGGGTGATGGTCACCTTTTATTGCTGCCCCTAGAAAGACTGAGGGTGATGATTCAGTCTTTCCAAAAGAATAAATTCTTTGGGACTCTTTTAATAATGAGGGGGACCCAGAGTCAGTGAGAAGTGCAGAGACTCTGGGTCGGGACTTATATGTACTCAGGTTGTTGTTTGCCAAGAGCACAGTCCAGAGGGTGAAGGATCATCGGGGTGCGTTAAGAGCACAAGTGAATCCTTTCCTAGTGAAGACAGAGTGTACAGAGAGTCCTAAAAGATCTAGGTGCTGACACAGACACTCTAATAGTTGAGGCAAACTCTAAATTACATCACTCTCTCCTAAAGACAATGTGAGTGAATGTATGTGGACCTCTGAGAAGGAAAAATAAAGGACAGACTAATACCTGAGTGATATCAGCGTGGAGAGGGATCTTAGTCGTCTTCGCTGACTTGGAGACACTAGACACTGGTTGTTTGTCAGCAATGGGCTCTTCTATCACATCCACCAGAGAAGGGGATGGGTTCTTCTTTGTCTTTGTCTTCTTTGAAGGATTAACAGAAGGGGTTTCAGAGGAAAGGGGGATGTCTTTCCTCTTCTTCTTGTTTTC
This sequence comes from Glebionis coronaria, assembly GCA_025667525.1. Classification (NCBI taxonomy): domain Eukaryota; kingdom Viridiplantae; phylum Streptophyta; class Magnoliopsida; order Asterales; family Asteraceae; genus Glebionis; species Glebionis coronaria. Next base: position 652,442,288 of record CM046874.1, read on the forward strand.
CTTAAGCACCTTGGGCTGAGAAGTAGATTGCACAGAGGTCTTGGACAGAGACTTATCAACCGTGCTTTCAGCATTCACCTCAAGTTGAGGGATCAAGGGCTCATCATCCTCAGCTAGTAGCCCAGCAACTCTCATCATATGCCTGGTAAGGGGCACTTCATTATCTATGGGAGTCTTCAGAGAAGCTGCGGTGATGTGATGAGATGGAAAGGAGTGTAAAGCATCATTGGTGTAGGATTCACCAAGAATATCTTCTAAGACAAGAGAGAGATATCTGGTGTAGCAGATGGTGGCCACACGATTCTTCTTTCCTTTGTTTTCCAACTTAGCGATGAGATCGGTGTACAGTATGTGAGCGATTCCAATATCCAAACCCCAGATTAAGCTGTATGGAATGGCTAGCTGGGAGCCATTGAGTTGGTCATGTGATCCAGTGTTTCCTCCTAGACACTTTACGATGTACAGCATCAACGTTCTCCATGTGGGAGAGAAGTAATTCACCTTGATGAGAGATTTGCTTTGGAAGCCAGCAGCGGTGAAAGGTTGTTCATGATCATCATGAGGTTGAAGGGTGGCCAGAGCTTTTCTCACAGTGGCACTGGTGGGCAAAGCTGACATGTTACTGTTGTAAGGGAGTCCAATGGCTTTAGCAAAGGTTGTGAAATCAAAGGTGAGAGGTTGAGGATGGGTGGAAAGGTTGAAGGTGATGTGTGAAGAGGTTGGGTCAACTTCAGCGCTGTACCAGAACTCGCGAAGGTATTGGTAGTAGCAGGTGGAGGGTTCCTTGGTGATAGCTTCGTTGATGGTGGAGTTCTTGAGGAAGTTGAAAAGTGGATGGTAGAGGGGATTGTTGTGTTCAAGAAGGGCTACACAGTTATTTAGTGCAATCTTTCCATTAGAGACCTCGAAATCAACGTTTGTGGCGGCTTGTACAACGAAGGTTTGGTTTGGTGAAGTAGACGCCATTGTTGAGAGATTGAAGGTGGTGAGAGGATTGAAGAAGATGAAAGGGAATGTGTGTGTTAGGAAATTTTTTAAAATGACAAAAAGATTTTGGGTCAAGGGTTTTGAAAGGTTGAGCCGTTTTCCAAAGTTGAGCATTAAATGCAAAATTTAAGCTTTTCAGAAAAACGTGGGTCCCCTTGACCTTTCATGGGATACTTGTCCCCTTGGAAAGCGGGAAAGTTGGTAGCATTAAGAGACAATCATTTGAATTTAATATCAGAATATACACATTCCCATTGAAATGTAACTACCTCGTTACATTCAATTCCCTTAAATGCCCAGAGACAGCGGTCATCATCAGATTTATTTGCCAATATTGAGCATTCCCAACTCAGCGACCAGCCTAGTAAAACTTGGCTCAGCCAGCGGCTTGGTGAAAATGTCAGCGAGCTGGTACTCAGTGGGTATGAAATGTAGCTCAATATCACCTTCTAGAATATGGTCTCTGATAAAGTGATACCTGATGTCAATATGCTTGGTTCTGGAATGAAGTACTGGATTATTGGAGATGGCTATAGCACTGGTGTTGTCACAGAATATGGGAACCTGCTCATAGTTAATTCCATAGTCAGCCAGCTGACTTTTCATCCAGAGAACTTGTGCACAGCAACCAGCGGCCGCAACATATTCAGCCTCAGCTGATGACATGGCCACAGAGTTTTGCTTCTTAGCACTCCAGCATACCAACTTTCCACCAAGGATTTGACAGCTACCAGAGGTGCTCTTTCTGTCAAGGCAGCACCCTGCGTAATCTGAGTCGGAGTAGGCTTTAAGGTCGAAGCCTGAACCATTTGGGTACCAGAGACCCAATGAGGGAGATCCTTTTAAGTACCTGAAAATTCTTTTGACAGCTACAAGGTGGGATTCCTTGGGGTTAGCTTGGTACCTAGCACAAGGACAAGTGGAGAATTGTATGTCTGGTCTGCTTGCTGTGAGATACATCAGTGACCCAATCATGCCTCTATATAAGGTCTCATTAACAGACCCCTGAGTCATCAGCTCCCAAGTTGTTGGGAGGAAGCATGTGGCATTTCACTGATGCACAATCAGACAGATCATACGTCTTGAGCAAATCTCTAACATATTTTTCTTGACAAATAGAAATTCCTTTAGAATTTTGTTTGATTTGAAAACCCAAGAAAAAGGTTAGTTCCCCCATCATGCTCATTTCATACTTTTTGGTCATTAGTTTGGCAAATTGTTTGCTCAAGATAACATTGGTTGAACCAAAAATTATGTCACCCACATAAATCTATACTAAAATGACGTCACCCTTGGACCTATAGGTGAACAAGGTTTGGTCAATGGTACCTCTGACAAATTTATTTTCAAGAAGGAATTTTGAGAGAGTTTCATACCAGGCTCTGGGCGCTTGTTTCAGCCCATAGAGTGCTTTGTGAAGTCTGTAGACATGATTGGGGTAGTCACTATTTTCAAACCCTAGGGGTTGACTGACATATACTTCCTCTGCAAGTTTCCCGTTAAGAAAGGCACTCTTCACATCCATCTGATAAACCATGAAACCCATATAAGCTGCAAAGGCTAGGAAGATTCTGATTGCTTCTAATCTGGCCACTGGTGCAAAGGTTTCATCATAATCAATTCCTTCAGATTGATTATAGCCCAGCACCACGAGTCTAGCCTTGTTTTTTACAATCATACCAGCTTCATCCCTTTTATTTCTGTAGACCCATTTTGTTCCAACCACTTGCTTATCAGCTGGAGCTTTAACCAGAGTCCACACCTTGTTTCTCTTGATCTGATTAAGTTCATCTTGCATGGCAACAACCCAGCCTTCATCAAGCAGAGCAGCAGCCACGTTCTTAGGTTCATCCTCAGAGAGAAAATTTGCAAAAAGGAATTCATTTGCAGAGGCGGTTTCCAGAGTTCTTAATTTTCCTCTAGTGGTGACTCCCTCAGAGGGTTCTCCAAGAATATTAACTAGAAGAATATCTTGGTTCCTACTCCATTTGGATTATGGAGCAGGAGTCTCTATGGGATCAGGAGTCACTTCAAGTTCAGGGAGTGATGGAGGTTCATCACATGTAATCTCTTCGTCCGTGATCTCTTCATCTGATTGAATATTTAAAGTGACTGGATCAACATTTTCTTCAGAGATTTGAGTAAGAGATTCAACACCAACAGTCTCTGGAATGATGTCAGAGATGGAGTGAGGATCAAAAGCTTGAACATATGGAAGATCCTTGTGACGACTTTGAGGTGATTCCTTGGGATTTGAGAAATCATCTTTGGGATAAGATTTAACTTCATTGAAGTCAATGTCACATTCCTCTGAGTTGGTGTGTGTAATGACAGCGTCAGCTTCATTAAAGGTGACATGAATGGACTCTTCTAATTCTTGCCTGCGAATATTGAATACTCTAAAAGATCTGGAGGTAGGAGAGTATCCAAGGAAGAATCCGTCATCTGATTTTTCATCAAATTTACCCAGGTGATCTTTGTAATTGTGAATGAAAACAGGGCAACCAAAGACATGAAAGTAGCTTACATCAAGGGCTCTCTTCCTATACACTTCATAAGCGGTCTTACCATGTCTCTTCACAATAATGGATCTGTTTTGTGTGTAGCATGCTGTGTACACAGCTTCACCCTAAAATTGTTTAGGAAGTCTTGATTCGCTGAGCATCGTTCTGGCAGCTTCAATGAGAGTTCTATTTCTTCTTTCAGCGACACCGTTTTGTTCAGTGGTTCCTGGGTTTTAGAAGTTCTGTGATATACCCTTTTCATCACAAAAGGCTTCCATGGCATGGTTTTTGAATTCTGTGCCATTGTCACTTCTGATAGCCTTTACCCTGCAATCATTGAAGTTTTCTATTTCTCTGATGAAGGACATGATTCTTTCAGCAGCATCACTCTTTCTCTTAAGAAAGAATACCCATGTGAATTTGGAGAATTCATCTACAATGACCAAGGTATATTTGTTGTGATTGAAGGATTGGGGTTTAACTGGTCCAAACAAGTCCATGTGAAGAAGATGAAGGCACTTGTTAATGGAGAATGATTGTTTTGTTTTGAACGAAGCTCTGTGATGCTTCCCTTTCTCGCAGGCTGAGCAAGGTCTGTCCTTGCTGAAGGTCAGAGAGGGAAGTCCATCTACCAGATCATTCTTTGCCAGTTTGTTGATGTTTTTGAAGTTGAGATGGGAGAGTCTCTTATGCCAGAGCCAATTTTCACTATCAGATGTTTTGGCAAAGAGACAGGTGTTCTCTCCTTCAGGGGATGACGTCATGTCAATGACATACACATCCCTTCTTCTGGGTGCAATTAGAACGACATCATCGTTCTGATTGAAGATAGTTCCTTGGGTCTTAGTGAACAGAACCTTGAACCCAGCATCGTAGAGTTGACTGATGTTGATTAGGTTATGCTTCAAACCATTTACATAAGCGACCCTTGTGAAGGTTATTCCATTGCAATCCACTGAGTCATATCCTTCAGTGGCCCCTGAAGAGTCATCCCCAAAGACTACTTTTGGACCAGACTCCTTCTTATATCTATGCAGATATTGTTTAATTCCTGTCATGTGTCTAGAGCACCCGCTATCCAAGTACCAAACAGATTTCTTTAGGTATGCCTGCATAGATATAACAAACTAGATTAGTTTCTATGATGAACCCACTTTCCAGTGGGTCCATGCTGTCGCTGGCTGGCGACATTGGGTCTTCTGGGCCTTTCTCCCCCTCTTTGGTTGCAATCCCTGGTTTCATGACGCATGCTGCCACAGATGTCACAACCAGGGAAATGTTCACACTCATCAGAGTGGTGGTCATAAAAGCCACAATATTTGCAGGGAGGATTAAGCCTGTAACCCTGAGAATTTTCTCTGGATTTTGGTTGCTCAGGTCTTCTAGAGGGCCTGTGAGGGGTTTTAGATCTAAGATGTGTTCGAGTTCTTTGAACAGCGATGATCTCCTCATGCTCTCTAGAAGAGTGTTCAGTGGACTCACATGTGATACACTTGGGTTTCTTGGAACAATCCTCAGAGGAATGATTTTTGAAACCACAGTGTTTGCAAGGCCTGAATAGTGTTCTCCCCTTTGAGCTGCTAGAGCTTTCACTAAGAGAGTTAACAGAAGGACTGTTATCCTTGGGGTTGATTTTTTCTTTCAACCCTTTTACCTCTTCCATCAGGGTGAGGAGAAGTTTCTTGGTGGGTGATAACTCTTCGGGGGAAGAAGTGGGTATGTCAGTGTTCTTGGCCACATAAACCTTCTTGTGTGCTTTATCAGCAACTTTGGAAGTGAGGTTCCCAGAGGTTTTGAGAACTGGTTTTGGGCCAAGCAAGGAATCTGATGGGTTAGCACCAGCAAGTTTGGGAGTAGCTGATGCGTCAGATTCTTTGTCAGAGTCCTTCTCAACCACAGAGGTGGAGAGAGGAGAAGAGACTTCTGATGGGACAAATTTAACACTGGGCACAGGAATGTGATTTTTGAACCTACCCTTACCCCCTATTGCCTGAACCACATTCCCTAGAATGGTTTCAGCAACTATTTCTTCCACAGTGGACTGGCCAAGGTTCCATTTTTCAATGGTTTTTCTCAAGTCAGAGTTTTCATTAGCTAAAGATTCATTTTCAATGGACAACTTGCTGACCTCATTTTGAAGTTGATTAGCGATGTTCACAAAAGGTTTGAGCTTAGCTAATTCAGATTGACAAAGACTCAACTCGTTTTTGAGATTTTGAAACTTATTTAACAGATTTTTTCTTTGTTCTTCTACAAAATGGAGGTCAACTAAAGTGTAGTCACTGACATGGTCTCTGTCAGGACCCTCAGGCATGGAGAGTAATCTTTGTACCTTTTTCATAGTGATGTCAACCCATTGACCTGATCTTGCTTCACTTTTACCCACTGCTGGTTCTTCATCAGCAACAGCCATGAAGGCTCTGACGGTAGTGGTTCCTTCATCCTCAGAGGTGAGGGGTTCATCATCCCAGTCAAAAGAAGCAGCTATTAGACCTTTTTCAGTCTTTTTGTTATCCTTCTTCTTGGCTGCATCATCAGCTTTCTGATTGAGTTTAATCAGCTCAGCTTTCAAGGCCTTGTATTTTACCTTGTAGTCCTTTTTACCCTCAGAGTCACTGAGAGAGGATTGCTTGAAAGGTGAGGAAGAAAACTTCTTTTTGCTGTGGGTTTTGCTGGATGATGGAAAGCTGGGAGAAGATGTCTTGTTTGACCAGCAGTCCTTTTGGAAATGACCAGTCTTTCCACAAGTGTAACATGACACTTTGGATTTGTCAATCTTGGCAGCACCAACTCTACCAGATCTTTTGTAGTATCTCTTCTGGTCAGCTAAAAGGGCTCTGTCATGGAATTCAGCATGTAATTCATCAAGGAATTCTTGACTGCTTCTTGTGTCTTCTTCCACGTCAGAGTCACTATCCTAAAAAGAGTGGTTAGCAACAAGAGCTTTTGACCCAGATATAGGAGAGGTAAACCTATCAGTCTCTGATTTGTAAATAGAGTCAATCAGTCCTTCTTCATAATTGTATCTACCAAACAGTTGAGCAAGAGTATCATTTTTTATGGCGCTATTTGCTCTCAGGGTTTGGTTGAGACTAAGCCATTTCCTAGGCAAGCTGTTTACAAACGTGACATTAACCTCAGCCTTGGGTAGTACAACACCATTGTTACCTAAATCATTCAGCAAGATCTTGAGTCTAGTGTAAGTTTGAGAAACAGTTTCAGTTTCCAAGGCTTTGAAAGCGTTAAACTTAAGTCTTAATGCTTGGATTTTGGTCTCTTTAGTCTCTTCTGGTCCTTCATACCCTAGAACCAACTCAGTCCACATTTCTTGTGCGGTGTTGCACTTGATGATGGACTTCATAAAGTTCTTGGGTAGGCAAGAGACTATTATACTTTTAAGTCTCTTGTCCTGGTTAGCCAGACGTCTATCAGCGGGAGACCATTGCTTAACAGGTTTCTTAATGGGTCTCTCTGGTGTAGAGGAAATGGCCAGTGGTACATAAGGACCATTTTCTAAGATTTCAAACAAGAAGGGTTCTAGACCATCTAAGTATATAAGAAATTCACTTTTCCAACTTGAGAAATCTTCTTTATCAAACGCTGGAACATTAGACACATGTGACCCTCCACGATTATCAAGAAGTTGTGGAAGATCATCCTCATTTACACCAGTGCTTACAACAGGTGTAGGCATGGAAGTAGATGTGGTAGCTGGTGCGTTTGTTGAAGTATTTGCTTGGTTAGATTGACCAAACGGTGGTGGGATGGGTGGCATAGTTTCAGTCATATTTGGATCTTGATTTTAAAAACTAGAACGGTTTTTAGAAAATTTTTATAAATCAAACCGCTCTGATACCAATTGAAAGTCCCAAATTACAACTATTGTTGAAACTAAGTCACGAAAAACAATAACACACAATAGATATACTTTTCAAACGAGTAATGCTTTATTAACTATTATCAACAAAGTATTACAAAGTGTTATGAATACACCTGTTGAATAACAACAAGAAATGAACCCTAGAACAAGTAAACTTGATTCGAGACTCAAGTTTACAAGAGAACCAATGAGTCGCTGATGGACAGCTGAGGGCTCAGTGGTTCCAGTGGGAGAAAGAACTTAGATTAAGAATCCAAGCACAAGGGTTGAATCTTAACTTCTTTCTCATCCCTATTTATAGTGGTACGAGGTTGTATCCTTAGTGGGAGTAGTTGATACGTGTCATCTTCTGAGTGGAAGAGTACAACGTATTAAATGCATGTCCAAATCGAGACATGCTTTAACTACTTTAGGTGAACAGTTCTGCCAACTGTTCACCTTTGTCCTACTAGGTCGTACTAGGCATTGACTTGAATCTCTTGTTTTGTCCCGCTCAAAACACTTGCAAGATTCTCCCGCCTAAACTATAAAGGGTTGGATAAGCTTTGCTTAATCCAAGTCTCTAGGGTTCTTAAGTGATCTCTGAGTGTTGTCAACTCAGAGATCCCTGAACACCAGTGCATTCCTTTGACATCCCAGCTATCCATAATCGCTGGTGAGTCTGACTTCAGATTGTCTTCGACTTCTCTGACGTTGTCTTTGACTTGAATGATCCTGGTGTGCTAGCTGAGGCTTTGCCTTCCACTAGTCTAGTCTCTGTCGCTGGTCTTCTCAACGACCTTTCAACACTTACTCTAATTTAAACAAATCTAGACAGGGCCATAGTTAAAACTTTCATTGGCCCAACACGTTCAACTAAGGACACTCTCAGAGTTTGGTTGTTGAAGAAGCTGATATCTAAGAAACAAGTGTCTCAGGGGATTTATAGTTAAGCTTACAACTTGGTTCATTGTTAAATGACAGACGATGACCCGGACTTCAAATAAAGGGAAGTTTATATATGCAACGATAACTTACCCTCTAAACGAGAAACTAAATTTCCTCAGACACGATCTTACATTAAAACTATTCAAAGGTTTTAAGCTCGTGTATATGGCCTACAGTTGGATCACAGATTGTAACCCGATCATCAAAGAAAGGAAAGTTTATTGCCGATGATAAACTTATCCTCACAAACGAGAAATTAAATTTTCTCGGACACGAGCTTACATTAAAACTATTCCAAAGTTTTAAGCTCGTGTAAATGGCCTAAAATTATATCTCAGATTATTCCCCGGACTTCAAAGAAAGGAAAGTTTATCGCCGATGATAAACTTATCCTCATAACGAGAAATTAATGTTTCTCGGGCATGAGCTTATATTAAAAACATTCGAAGTTTTTAAGCTCATGCACTATGACTTACAGTTAAATATCAGACTGTAACTTAGATTTCAGTTTTAGGAAAGCTTATCTTTAATGATAACTTATCCTCGTAACAGGATTATTTTTTCTCGGTCATGAGCTTGTATTAAAACATTCCAAGTTTTAAGCTCAAAAAGGAAAGTGTATCTTTTAAATAAGAGAACTTTTCCTCATAACGAGAAGTTCACTTTTCTCGGTCATGAGCTTTCCGTTAAAACATTCAAAAGTTTTCAAGCTTATGAAAATGATTTCTAAGTAAATGTCAGTTTAGAACTCGCTATTCAGTTAAAAGGAAAGTGTATCTTTAATGATAGCTTATTCTCACAACGTGAAGCTTACAACTTCTCGGACTTAATCTCGTTTTGTAAGATATTCAAAATCTTAAGCTCAAGTAATTGGTTTTCGAAACGTTGAACACAATTTTTCAAGAATTTTTTCAAAAGGTTTTTCTAAATCTTTCAAAATTGTGTGTTCAAAAATGTTTTGATAAAAATAACATGTCTTCTAGAATCGATAATATTTACGATCCTAGAAATGTCGTTCAATTATGACACGGGGTTGTAAATAATGTTCGAGCAGAAGTTTAAATGATTTAAAACATGCTCAAAATGGCTTGCTATTATTTCAGATAGTTACCCGTCTTTAATATTCAAGTCAAGCATTTCACTGGAAAGCTTTGACTCAACAACGAGAATTAATTTTCTCGGACATGGTTTAATTTATATCCATGTAAGGGATTATGTTTACGTAATAACACAATCTACACACGAATACATGTACGCATCAGTGCATTTATTTGTTAAAACAAGAGAACTCTTGTTTTTATGAAGTTATCATCTCTACAACCCGTAGCAATTTACAATTGATATCTACATACTCGATGATGCGACTACTCAAACGGCTACTGAAGCTCTTTCGATAAAACACGGGATAACAATTGGGGGGAGCAATTATTAAGCGTTCAGAATCTTCGATGCCGAAAGTGCCAAGTTCACAAATTGATGTCAAGATAACGATATTAATTGTACATGTGGTGTCATGAAAGATTACCGCTTTTCAAAAAGGAGGAGATAATTTCAAACGTTACGGGAAATACCAACATTCATGAACAAGAACCACGTGATTTTATCACGCGATGTTCTCATCATTCAGGTCCAACCTCATACATTATCAATGTTGTGAATACGTTATCATAAATGATCTTTTCACATGATAAATACCTTACACTTGTGTTTGAAAGGTATTTAATTTACTTATCAAGTACACCCTCATTAATTTGAGGGGGAGCTTGTGAAAATCATGAAGATATTCGGATTTGCATTTTTTCCCCAAATTTTCTTAATTTTAAATTAAATCAATTGATATTAAAAACATCGCTTGGGTTAATATTTTTAATATGGGGGAGAAAATGTGATTTAATATTGAGATCTATAATGGCTTACTTAATGTGCTGGCTCATCCGGACACGTGTGAAACGTTTTCGAAAGCATATGTTAAGGGGGAGCAAAATGGATTTGTACATCAAAATGGATTTCATTGTGACATACACTTACACCAAACATCTCTATTCATGACAGTGACGATTGTGGTGACATAAGGATGGTAGGATAGGTTAAGTCAAATGATTCTTTCAGAACCGGAGGGATCTTCCCAATGACATTCTATTGCTAGAAATAGTAGTCCTTAGGAAAGATGGAGAAATATTGTGAACGTAGCTAAATGCCGACCAAGTACATAAGTTAGCACTGAAACAATCACAACAAGGTGCTAGTTATGACGTATTGGTAAGCATTAAAAGGGTTAAAGAATGAAAAAGAATTGTAAAGATAAAGGGTCTAAAGAAAGAAGTCCTACTTACAACTTAGGGAGAAAGCGGGTAAACACATATGCTATTGAGATCATTTTTAATGATGCTCGATATTGAAGAGAGACATCATGGACCCAATGATGCAATGCACAACCCATCCCAGCTAACTCAGATATCTCTTAAAAGATATTTGTTTTAATCACACGGAGACAACACATTATCTATCAATTTATTCACTCCGAATATATTGATATTGAAATGGTGGCATTCCTCTCCAGCCTCCGATCACTTAAATCCAAAGTACACGGTCGAGTCTAGAGCCATTTGAGATCATCAAATATCTCATTAGGACACATTTCCATATTTACTTGCTTCTTCACACACTGTGAAAAGTAAGAAAGATCTGAAGAGTCCTACGCAAATCTTCATGATCTTGCCTGAACATTTGAGTAATACGAAAGTATTTACGATGAAGATGGAAATCCTTCTTGAGTGAACTTCAAAAAGCTCATGGTAGGTGACTTGTGCGATTCTTTATGAATCAAACCCGTGATAACTCGAAAGCAACAGTGGTTTAATTCTTAATTGAATTTAAAACGTTCCAGGCCTCTACGCAATATCTTAGTGATCTTGCCAGAACACACAGATTGACACTCTATAGTGTTCACAGTGATGACTGGAAATCCTTCTAGTGTTAACATCAAACAACACTTGGTAGGTAACTTGCAAGATTATATATGAATCAACCTTCGTGACAACTGGAAAGCAACGATGGTGCGGTTCTTAGTTGAATTTCACTTGTTCTAGGAACATGAATTGACGGCTTCAATCACACGAAAATTTCTATCCAAATGATTCACTCTTTACGTTCGCAGTCAGCTTTGGAAGGTCGAGTAAAGAGAACGGGTTTACCCGTGAAATCTTATAAAGGAGGTTCTTAATTGAAACTACCTGCCACAAGTACGATATTTTATATCGTCCAATGGTCTTCACCGACCGGAGGTAAAATGCTACCTAAATAGGTTGAAATGTTCAAAGCCATTTCATCCGTGTCTATGTTTGTTTGCTAATTGTCTTATGTAGCGTAACAAGACGGTGGCATTGCGGTGTCCGAATGAAGTCGTCCCCGCATGCTTATACTTTCTGCACTTAATATTTTAGGACTTTGTCTCTTGGAGCGACCTCCCTTAGGGGGAGATTGTTGAAAATATGTTTTTACGTATTTATAAAAGATCGATCACTCCAACGAGATACATCTAGTATGGGCTCGTGATCTAGTAGTGTAACGTATAACCCATCCAGCCCACATGTAGGGTGGGCTATATATACCCCATCCTAGCATGTTAGGAGGGGTTGGTTCTCACATTTCACACTTCTAATCTAATATTTCGTCTTTTCTCTCCAACCTCTCTCTACTTTCTCTCTCTAGTTCTTCATCTATCTCTCTCTCTTTAGATCATTCCAAGGTTAAGATAATCTAAGGATTACGTAGACCTACATAAGATATGCCCCAAGGAGGATAGAAGACTGCAGAGAGAGAATACACACAAAAGCGTGTGTTTATTTTGAGTGATGCCTCTAAACCCTAACCCTAGTAGACATATAAGCCAGATGGTTGTTGGGCCAAGGAACTGGGCCTCAACGGTAACACCAAAAGTCCAGTCCAAGAGAGAACGGGGAAGTGACACAAAACGAACCTGCAAAATTATAAAAGCACATAAAAGGAACAAAATAGAACAAAGGATAAGTTTGATAAAATAACAATAATCCTCGAAAAAATAAAATTTGGCGAAGATAATAATCTTAAATCCATAGTGACATCCCTTGTAGCTAGCATCAATTAATACAAGATATTCAACTAGCATTGAGATGTGAGGGAGCTGATGAAATTAGTGAAAATCGGTTTATTCAGGACACTGAGTGATTCAAAGATAATTGAAGGTTAATAAATTTGAGAAAAAAACTAACACGGACTGGTTATGAATGACAAGAGAATTAAAGATAGAGTACTAACGGTTACACCTTGGTATAAAGACAAAGTAGTCATTAGAGTTTCAGGTCAAGTTAACGCTGTAAACAATTTTTCTATTATGAAAAAGAAAGATAGTGCCTTGAATGTAGTAGGGCAAGGTTTAAGTATGATTTTAAAAATGCTTAGCATCTAGAGTGGTAAAAAATACTACCGTAGTTAGTCGAAAATTGTTATGTATATTAAGTATTAACAATACCATAAAAGGAGTAATATGTAATTAAGTTATCAAAAGAGAGAACATTTAAAAAATCGCTTATGATCTTATCTAAATTTACTCCTTTGCAAGGTTGTCTAGTCATTTTCGGTGGCCTTACGCAATAACAACAAATAAGCCTTTTTCCGTTCATGAAATAAAGATAAATTGCATGTAAAATTGAATTATATAACTCATATGTTTAATATTACAAGTATTTATATGTAAAATTAATAAAAATGTGGCCCTTTAAAATGAAGGAAATATGTGACAACACCTGTTGCACACTCTTCCGAGACTTCTATGCTCCTTAGTTATATACTCGTTATGGAGCCAAAAATCATGCATATATTAAAGAGTATTACAAAGTATTACTTCAGTTTGTAATAGTTTTAACGGTTAAGGGATTAATTGTGGCTAAATTTTGATACGATATCAAAGACCCTAGCGGTCTAATCATGTCATAACCGTTTTACCCACTTATCAAACCAGCACAACCATCATTGACCATTGACCATTATTGACCGTCGTTTTGGTAGCTTGATTTTTCTAATTGTTTTTCTTTACTGAGAGGTGGACCGGGATGGTTAATCTCAATCCTCTCAAGGAGTTTTACAACCCCTCGGGCAGTGTACCTGGTCGTGTAGATATAATATAGGTTAAATATCGGGGTTATTATCATTCTCTCGGGGAATAGTTTGGGAGTCTAGTGTCAAACATACAACCTTTCTAGAGGCGGGAATAAGATTCTTTTTGTATTTTATAAAATCTAGTAAAATATCAGGGTAAAGGAGGGGTTTTGACTAATACTCTAATTAACCTAACCTAATGTTGTAGAATTTCACCAAATAAATAAAATGTGTATATCAAATCATGTACTACTTACTACAATGTTTTCTTATGGTGCTTGTTACCGTCACATATTGCCGACTAAATATGCAAGTGTTTTAGTTTGTATTAATTTCAAATCATATGCGAAACAAGTAGTTCCTAGCGTAGTGGTATGACGACATATAGTAGTTCATACCGATCGGGTATGCATCCTTGCAATCGTCTACGTATTAACTCGTATACCTAGAGCCACATACAAACCCTAGATCTACTCATTAACACATGAATCAACAAACACTTATGGTATCTGCCACATTAAAGCAACGCAATTTCGATGCAATTGACGACCCAGTGAAGGGAGTTCACGACCAAGAACATGGATCAATGTAGCGAGGCATCATCTATCACCTACATTTCCCTAGACATATCAATAGTTAAGATATGAAGATCTAGTATGGTTTTCTACAGCCTAACATGCACACAATCAAGCCAAAAGGAAACAAACACAAGAAGATCACATTATAGTTTTCATGCAATCATAGATACACAACACAACGTCTAGCCTATTTAATAGCAATTGAAGAGAAGATATAAGATATAATCATCAAACACATAGACATTATTAAATAAAATACATAAAACCTTGTTCTTCAATTGATATTGGTGAAAGAATGGTGTTTGTTAGGGATAAGAAACCCTAAAATCGGCTCACAATGGCTGCTCCAAGGTAACCCTAAAATTATACGTGTATGGAATATTTACAAGGGGTTGCATATATAGAGTTTGGGTCCCGACAACGTCGGGTTATAAGTATGGCGCCGTTAGGTCCGTAGAATGTTCCATAGGCTTCCAGAGTCGGTTGGCTGCAAAGGCGTTAGAGGTAGGGCACAACGTCGTCTAGACGATCATGGTGACGGCGTTAGGTGTTGGACGCGACGCCATTGATGCGGCCTGATGACAACACTTCCTTGTGACATTGAATCCGTGCATTATTGACTTGGTATCTTCCATACTTGTTCCAATAGCCTTGAAAATGCTTGAAAACACCCCCTAAAACCATCCAAACGCTCCAAGTGCTTCCAAATTGCTAAAATAACAAAAAGAAAAGGATTAAGACGTTTTAGGGTATTTTAGGATAAATAACAGGTAGAAATGATCCCCAAAAAGTGCATAAAACGACACCTCATTAAATATCTCTACACTTGTGATTTTCTTGTCCTAACGCAAATGAGCTTTTCTACCTAAGATAATTATACAAGGGGACATCTCACTTAATAATAAAAAAATTACAACATACCTAGATAGACATTCGTTAGTAAATGCACAGAAATTACAAATACTATCACCTGACATAAGTATTTAATATCACATCGCTCACGTGTATGGTTTAAGTAATACAAGCCGAACAAAAACAGAAATTATTCACTAATTACTTGGTGCAGTATATAGATTACAATAGGATTGATAAAGGATCAAACCTCCACCGCTATGGCGTAAGCACCTAACATTTTACTATTAAAGAGGACTTTTAAGGGTTTTAACGTTAGGTTTAAAGGTATAGAAACACAT
Source organism: Glebionis coronaria (assembly GCA_025667525.1). NCBI lineage: Eukaryota > Viridiplantae > Streptophyta > Magnoliopsida > Asterales > Asteraceae > Glebionis > Glebionis coronaria. The sequence goes on from CM046874.1 coordinate 652,457,493, forward strand.
GTAGGGGTAAGATATGGGAAGTTTGGGTGTCAAGTCAATTGTTCACAAGATACATGTAAGTGTTGCTAAGCCAAGTAGACAAAACTTCTAGAAATATACAAAACTATACATCAATCTCTTTCTTTGTCTTTTCTCGACTCTAAGATATAAACAAGTGTGAGATAGTAGCTCGTATATTCTATTCTACTATTTTTTCGAATTTTTTTTCTTTTTTCTTTATACATTTTTGCCCCACCATCCGTTGAAATAAAATCTACAACGTAGTATACATGACTTGGGATTTATAATGACATCCCTACACTTGAGTTTTATTAAAACTCACTTAATCACTAATGACCATAATTAGAAGGATCAACAAAAAATGAATCTTTTTATTTTAGTGCTCAAATATGGAGATTTGCCCATTCTTCATTAATTAACTACCATGAGTCTCAATCATCTGAAAACTAGGTACAATTCTAATTACTCGACTTAGCAACCATGTAATCAAGTTATAATCGACAAGGGTTAATAAGGATATCACAAAATGTACTAAAATGAGTACATACAAGGGAGGTTAGGCAATTTGGTTGTAATATTTAGTGGGATGTAAATAATGCTCTTCATTAACAATCTAAATTTACCTGAATGTTAAAGAGAACCGCGAAAAGATCAGGCTCAAAGGGGTGTACTAGGTGTGACTTGGACTAAAAATGAGTGTTAAGTATGGGGTGTCGGGAGAGTTATGACCGAGGTGATCATCATAAGTTACACATAGATCTAAAGGTTTATCTTAAAGGGTTTTCCAAATACCTTTTATCACTTATTAAGATACTAATTACACGAATGCAATCTCACTTGCAGTCTTGGAATGCATCACAATGTCAAGTTCTAGAATTAAATATACCATCGACACATGCATATAGTTGCAAATCGATTCCATATTTCTAGAAAAGGCGATGAGAAACAAGCATGCTAAAATCATAACAATGAAAGAGACACGATGAATACCCGGACCCTTAACTCGATCCGGCCAAAGATTTTTCAACTATCTTGTATCATCAAAAATGGATGTCCGGATTCCTAAATATCTAAACGTTTAACCTCACATTTTGGTATGGAATATTTTTAAGTGGCGGGGGTATGTGCTAGCAATGAAAATCCTATCAATGAGTCACATTTACGACTAGTGTTTTCTCTAAAATATATCATAATTTTTTTAAAATTTGGATGAAATTTGCCTTTTAACTATTTTTAGTCTTATTAGGGTTGAGCACGGCAGACCCAAAACCGATCCGGACCGGGAAACCAGACCGGACCGACCCGAACCGGACCGAAAAATTTCGGTCCGGTCCTTGGTCCGGGATTTTTTACCAATTCGGTCCTCGGTCCGGTCCAGTCCAGTTCGGTCTTACCAAAATCTCGTAGATATTTCCTAATAAGACCGAACCAGACCGAGGACCGAACCGGACCGGACAATTTCGCTTCGGTCTCGGTTCGGGGTTTCGGACCATTTCGGGTCTCGGTCCGGTCTTGGCCGGTCCGGTCCGGTCCCGGACCGATGCTCAGCCCTAAGTATTATTACTCATCATTATAAGTCATAAGCAAATAACAAGAGATAGTAGAATATAAAGCTCTTATTTACCCTCGCCACACTTTAGAAGAACATTGTCCCCAATGTTCTAAATATATTTTGAAATAGAAGACAAGTAAAGAGATGGGAGAAACTAATACTCCCCTCGTTTATGCACGTATGGATATAGGGTTGATCTTTGGGCTAAATCATCACACAAGAGTTGTCACTAAGCTTCCATCGCTTGGGATAATCTTCAATGAGACGCTTCAATTAAATGTAACATAGTAATCAAGAACACAATACCTCGAGTAAAATCTGTAATAAAGAATATAATAGAACCCTTAAACATAAAATAACATGTAAACCTAAGAAACAATTGAAGACAAGTTATGTGAATTTAATTAGTTTACATTGACTGTGCAAATCCTAGAAAAATCCCATTTTAGATAGGTAATAAGTGTGAAAACACTTATCCTTTTACCACTTATTTCCAATAATAACAAGACTAAAACGTATATTTTATGTCGTAAAAGTCGGAATTATGCGTGGTTTGTGTTTTTATTTTGTTTTAGGACCAAAAGATGAAAAAGGAAGAAAACATGGGCTATCACGGGCTTTTATCTAAGAAAACGAGAAAAGACGAAGTCAAAAGGTCAAGAGTGCAAAAAGAACGGAAGTCCAAGGCCTATTCTGAAGATTTATCGAAGAAAAAGTCTAAAGACGGAAGTTTAATGAAGTCGAAGAACTCAAGTCTAATAGAAGAAGAAAATTATAAGACAAGTTCAATTTGTATCGACAAATCCCGAGACGACTTCGAGAAAGATAAAGCATTTAAATCGAGTTGAGAAGAAAGAAAGAGGAGGCAACACATGTACCTTCCCATCTCCTATAAATACCCTCCTAAACACATTAGGAGGGGGTTAGCTAGTTTCATTTTTTCCTTTCCTTAGTTTTTAGAGAGAGAAAGTTTTAAACTTTCTCTCACTAAGTTTCATCTTTTCTTTATTTTTATCTTTCAAGTTTAAGCTTTTAATCATCCTTGTATTTGGATTTCATTAATCACAAGTTCAAGTTAAGCTTTTTGTTCATTAATCTCTTTCTACATTTCTTGATTTTGGTTTACCTTTGATCCGAAATATTAATGATCTGTTGTTGATTTTGATGTTTAAGTGATTACGAAGCTCATCTTTTTATTCCTTGATAAGTTCTTATACGTTTAAGCTTTAAGCTCTTTGTGCTTATTGGCTTATTTGTATGTTTAGCTTGTTTACTTTTAAGCTTTCCTAAAAGTTTTATCGTTTTAAAGTTCGTTTTATAAAAGTTCTCGTATTTAGTATTTCAAAAGTTGTAAACTTTGTGCTTAATCAGTCTTGGCTAAGAGTTGGTAAGTGCTTATTGGAGTAACAGCTTATTCGTTTCATCTTAGTTACTCTTTGTGTCCCATTACGATCTTAGGAGGGTTTTACTTGTTACGATCACTTGGATACGATCGCATTGATTGCGGTCATACTTCTTTCTTTGGCTACGATCCACACCACGATCATTAGTTGCGATCTGTGGGTGCGGTCGTGTCACGATCCTTGAGTACGATCGCATTGATTGCGATTCTTTTTGTTACGATCAAGACCACGATCAAACTACGATCCACTTGTTGCGATCGTGAGTACGATCGGTGGTTGCGATGGGGTGTTGCGATCAAGTTTGAGTACGATCAGTCTTTCCCATCGCATTGAGTGCGATCCCTCACTTCTTGAGTGCGATCCACCATTGCGATCTAAGTACGATCGCATTGCGATCTACTTTGGCTTTTGTTTTATTTTTTTTTATTTTTCAAATTGTACTTTTCCCACCTTTTTACTTAGTTTATTTTAAACAAGTTTTCAAGTTTTTAATCATTTACGTTTTAATTTCAAAAAATTGCACGCTTCCCGAAATCTCCATTTTACAAAGTATTTTTCTAGTAATTTTTAGGTTAATTTCCAAAGCTTTAATTTAGTTTTTCTAGATTTGCTTTTAGCTTATTTTAATTACATTTTGCACTTACCCTTTCTAATAGAATAGAAAATCAACTCCCCCTTTTAGTGACCATTACCGACTATTCCACCATTAACCGTGATCAATTCGATTAGATACCGAGAACGATATCGAGTACACAAATGCTAAAGCAAGCTAAGCAAAAAGTCATGTATTATATGAAAAAAACTTTTAAAATCAAAAAAGGAAAAATCGAATTTTTACTGTAGCTACCATGTGGCGGTATCAGGCTATAAGGACGAAGCCGTCGATATCCACTCGTCAGATTCTAAATTTTGTTTTTAACAAAAACATTCTGCATTTGATACATGGGTGGTTATTTTAAAGTGTTTTTAATACAATGTCAACGAAAACATTAAAGATACACATCAAACAAACAAGTAAACAATAAAAACAAATAAATGTGTGATATATATAAAATTAACAAGCCTCCCTTCAATCTTTTCTTACATGAAATAACTTTACATGTAAAATAGGAACACAATAAAGCATGATCACATTACAAAAAGGATAGCATTCAAGAAATAAGTACATTACATTAAAATGACAGAAGACATAGAATATCTAAAACCTAAGATGCATGAAACTAAAACAATGTTGGGTTGCCTCCTAAAAAGCATCTTTCTTTAACGAGTCTTTTAGCTAGACTCGGGGTCACTCTACTAGGAATCGTGAAGTTCATCGAAGCCGAGGACGCCACTTAGATTAAATTTTCCAGTTAGTTTTCTAGTAGTCGACATGCTTCGGTATTTTTTTCTAATTTTCCACCATCGGGGTTAATTGACTCAATTCTCACATGCCATGACCCACTTACATCCTTGGGTGGCTTTCTCATCTCCACCCACTAATAAATGAATCCCCATTTTCCCATTTATTTTCTTTATGATTTATTGTATGGTTTCTAAGAATTCTATCATTTTTCTAAGGGTCAGGATATCTCTAAAAGGGTTTATCTAGGCACTCCTTATTTCCACTATTTCTCCCGGGGGTGAGTGGGGGGGAACGTTTTTATCAAGGATTTGACGAAGTAGCTTGGTCTTTCAGGACCTTAAATCACCCTCGGTACCCATAAGGGTTACCAATGTACGAAAGCTAAGACATTTCCTATTTGGTTCTCCAATAAATAAATTAGTGAAAGAGTTACCAACCTTATGATCCGTAGAAGATGTTGGTGTTTGCTCCCGATGAAAATCTTGAGGACCATTCATCTGAGCAACGTCATTCACCCTTTCAGCCATAACACTATTAGCATAATTAACCACCCTATCATCACCTGAACAAGACACATTAGGTGTATCCGGTTTCGAAGTCGTATCACTCTTATCCATGTAATCATCACTAATCCCCTTCTTCTCTTTGACGCTATTCCTAAAACCCCTTAGCAGTTAAAGATGATCGATCCAATCACCAAAAACCCTTAAAAAAGTAAATTTGCCTTTGCTTTTCGTTCTAAATAAACCCATAGATTTCCATAAGCACGTCTTGGAATAAATAAGATCTACACCAACATGTAAATCGAATAATGAACAACAGTTCTTATTGAGGGATGTAGCAACTAAATAAACCAACAAACCCTAAAACAAAAGAGAAGACTAAGCAGAAACCCTAAAAGTTTGATACTCAAACCTTAAGACGGATATGCCTTAAGTAAATTTAACAGAAGGTAATCAAACTAAGAACAAATCGAGGATCAGTAAATAGGATGGAAGCCTAGAATCGATTGTACAAGATGTTACGGTTTAGGGTTTTTATTTTTGTCGCCAGAGGGGAGTCGACCTCATATCTAGAAAGAGAAAGAGCACCTTGAGTGTGTGCGAGAATGAAAAAATTATTTCATTTAGAGTGACACACAAAGGATGAAGGTGTCGCAGACTTAGGTGGTGGCTAAAGTTAACCAGTGCAACCGCTACATCACCCACCAGTGTGTGGATTCACATATTCCCATATGAAGGTTGATACTTCGCACTAGGGGTACATGAGATATCTATAATAGGGTTCGATCTAGTTTGCTTCATGAGGATCTTGTGATTGAAGTAACAGAGTTATTTAAAGCTTTTTGAAGTCAATTGTAAGCCAAAGTGCTAGATTTTAAGATGATTCTACCTGCACAACACATCTTTTACTTAAAAAGAATTTATATCAAAACTAGAGTGAATGAAGCTATAACACGATTAGACATAGTGTTACGACTTACAAGGTTCATTAAACCACTCGATCTATCCATTTTGAAGAAAATTTTCTAATTCTACATAAAATGAAAGTAGGAATAATGGTTAACATCCGACAACCAGAAAACTTTGATTTCACAATGAGTTTGAGGATGACTAGGTAAATTAGACATCATACACCTAATATTACTACCAAATGCGTGCTTATACGAAGATAACAATGAAAATTTTATAGTTTATTAATATTTACTAGAAAACAGAAACAAAGAAAAATTAAAATAAGTATCATAAAAATATGAAATTTTTTTTTTTGAACGGCAACCTTTATAAAGAAAGCCTAGCAAGGCGCTAGGAAACCTTACAAAGAAAACAAATATGGGTTTTTATGCCACATATTATGAGAAAATGAAAAAGCACTACGACTATTACACCAATTATAAGAAGTAGAAACAATCTCCTCAAACAAGGTCGAGCGAAGAGGAGGCTGATTCTCAAAAACAATCTTATTCCGGAACGACCATAAGGCCCACCAAGCTGTGAGGAACACACCTTCCAGGACGATCTTGAGCTTGCGAGATAACCTTATAGACATAAACCAATCGTTCCAATCTGAAAAAGAAGAGATATCGGGCCAAGAAATACTCCACCACCGACAGATTCTTATAGAGATACTTTTTGCCAACTCGCAACCAAAGAAAATATGAGGAACCGATTCCGACATGGCACCACAAATCGGGCAAAGGATAGAATCTAAAGCCACACCTCTAATAGCTAAATTGTCCCTTGTTGGAAGAGATTAAGTCTAGCACGCCACCCAAAAACGTTGATTTTAATCGGGACCAACTTGATCCAACGAGTGGCCTCATTGGAAGGAAGGAACTGTGCATCCAACACAGATCGCACGTCTTTAACACGATAGATGCCTTCCCCGTTCAAGCCGCAAACCCAACGATCCTCCATCGAAGAAAAACACACATTACTAAGCAGGGAGACAAACTCGTCCCATTGAGTAAGCTCGATTCCGTCACGAACAGATCTTCTAAAAGAGGCATTATAAGACACGTCATTCCTCTTGTCAGCCACTGAAACATCTTTGAATGTCTCGAGGGCGAAAAGACGTGGAAACCGAAACTGAAGCGGGACCTCTGACAGCCAAGGATCTCTCCAAAACTTTGTAAGTATCCCGTTACCAACCTTGATTTTAAGATGTGATCGCAGGTTAAAACCTTTCTCAGCCAAAGAGTTGAGCTCCCGAAGGATGACACTCCAGCAAGACGACGCTTTAGGGGAGTGACAGTTTAAAGATGAACCATAAAGCGCACTGATGACTAAAAACCATAACGAACCATCACGGGATAAAAATCTCCAGATCCACTTAAGTAGTAGGGCTCTATTAAGAGCGAAAAAACTTGAAACTCCAAGCCCACCGTTCTCTTTGGCTGCTAAAACTCTATCCCATGCCACCCACGTAATATTTTTATCCTTTGAATCCGCTCCATAAAAAAATTTATTACGAATCATCTCAAGGTTGTGAAGAATACCTTTAGGGGTTTTAAATAATGACATCGTATACAATGGAACAGAACCCAACACGGATTTAATGAGGGTCAACCGGCCGCCAATAGAAAGTGTACGAGCCTTCCACCTTGAAAGCCTTGATCTGACCTTTTGAATAACACTGCACCAAGAAGAATGACGAGCCATTTTATCTCTGATATTAACCCCAAGATATTTAAAAGGCATATGTAAAACCTCACATCCAATGAGAGAAGCACCTTGACTAACAATCTCCGAAGGCACACCAACTCCCATGATTTGGCTTTTTTGGAGATTAATACTAAGACCGGAAGCAAGATGAAAACTTTTGAGCATTCTGACGAGATTCACTAGATTGTCATCGGACCATTCTCCCAAGAAAATCACATCATCCGCATAAAAGAGGTGCGAAAGAACGGTGGAGTTGTGGATAGTAAGACCTCTGTAAACACCCTCGGACATAGCTCTAGTGATGGAAATGTGAAAAGTCTCCATGACTAGAATGAATAAAAGCGGTGCGAGCGGATCCCCTTGTTTTAGCCCACGATGAATAGGAAACTCATTAGTAGGGCTACTGTTGACAATAACCGAAGCATAATTAGATGAAAAAATACCACGAATCCACGAACACCAACGATGCCTAAAACCGAAAGCGTGAAGCGCCTCAAGAAGAAAGTCCCATCTGACCGAATCATAGGCCTTGGCGAAATCAACCTTAAAGACAAGCGCTTGTTTCTTCATCCTTTTGCACCAAGCTAGGGTTTCATTAAGAATGAACGGACCATCGAGAATTTACCTACCTTTGACAAACGCGGATTGGGTGTTGGAGATAAGATCCTGAATAACCAATGAGAGACGCGAAGCAAGAATCTTCGTGATCACCTTATAAACACTGCCGATCAAACTAATGGGCCTGAAATCAGTGACGAACTTAGCATCAACCACTTTCGGGATAAGAGCCAAGAAGGAAGCGTTACATCCTCTAGGGAACGTGCCTTGATTGAAGAAGTAAATAACTGCCGCACAGAAGTCAGGTCCAATAAGATCCCAGAAGTGTCTAAAGAACTCAAAAGTATACCCGTCAGGCCCTGGCGCTTTATTTTCACCACACTCCCACACGGCACCTTTTATTTCCTCATGCGAGACGGGACGATCCAACAATTCCACCTGGTCATGATCAAGACGCGAAGGAAAAGAACCGTGGAGCTTGAATCGAGATCTAGGAGGATTTTCAAATCTGCTAGCAAAATGATTCAGAAACAAATTCTTTACCGATGGAGGATCAGTAATCCAAACCCCATTATCAAATATGCCCCGAATAGCTAATTGAGATCGTTTTTTGTTGATAATACCGTGAAAGAAACTTGATTTCTCGTCCCCTTCCACCGCCCATTTAACTTTGGCTCTTTGAGCTGCATATTTATTCTCGGCCTGTCTGATTACGAAAAGTTTGTGGTTAATATCTAAACGCTCAAGAAGAGAATCGTCAGAGATGACACCATTATCAATGTCTTTATCGATACGGACCAACTTACTTACTAAATCTTTTGTAGTAGTCTCATGCACTGAATTTTGCTCCCTTATCCAGAATCTTATAATCTTTTTGAGATCTTGCAATTTTTTCTTGAATCTAATAACGCAATTAACATCTTTGTGGGAAAAAGAAATCCAAGCTAGTTTAATCATGTCATCAAATCCCACTCGCGAAAACCAAGAATGAAATACTCGAAATGGGATAGGACCATAATCTGATTTGATCTCTTGCATTAGAATGGGTCTATGGTCAGAGAGGTGTCTATCAAGACATAACGCAGTGATGGGTGGAAACTTGTCTAAGATTCCATTAGAGACTAAAAACCGATCCAGTTTGCACATTTTAGTAGCGGATGGAAGAGACCAAGTGAACGAATAACCTTCTAATTTTACCTCAGTTAATCCTGATGAGGAGATAAAATGGTTAAAAGAACGAGCATTAGAAGGATGAAAAATCGAACCAAACCGTTCCTCAGAAGATCTCACTTCGTTAAAGTCACCCAATACAATGTAATCACCTTCCAACCGTTCGATCAGAATAGACAGATACTCCCAAAGTGTACGTTTAAGAGTGACAGACTGTGGAGCGTACTCTGCAATGATAAGAATTTTGGTACTAGTAGGAAGCCAAGTACCGAAAATAGATATGAAATTATCTGAAACAGTAACTTCATCTTTGCTGAAAATAGAACGTTCCCATATAAATAAGATGCCACCCGAATTACCCGCCGAATCACTGGAAACAAATTGAAAATTAGAATTACCCCACAAGAACTTAACATCTGAACAGGAAATGTTATCCATTTTCGTCTCTTGTAATGCCAGAAAGTTAATTTTATGTTTGAAGTTCAACTCCTTAATCCACTCTTTTTTGGTCTTGTGGCCGAGACCTTGAATATTGAGTGAATGGATCTTCATTTAACACCAAACTCTACTCCTTGTGCACCAATGATGCGTTCTATGTCCTTCGAACAACCCTCCATTTCGTACCCCATGGATTGGCCAACCTTGATGATATCATCCATCATATTAAGTATTGAACCGCCTTTAGTAGATTTACGTGATTGGATATTAGAAACAAAATCACGCGATGGAGCTGAGGTAGACGTGTTCTGATTAGGAGAGGCAACAGGTTCGCCACCCTTAATAACAGAATTAGAAATGTTATCCTCCTGTTGATTATTTTCTGCAGTGAAACCTGGCGGATTTGGTAAAGATGTATCAGATGATGGTGCATCTACCTTCTCTGGTTTATTTAAGATATCGTGAAGTCCGAATGGATCCTCTGAAGTTTGATGAGCATCATACACTTTAATAGGTGTAGAGGAAGCTTCAAAAATAGTTTCTGAAACTGCTTCATCTTCACTGACCCCCAATTTGTCATCTCCCACACCCGTAGAGTTGATATTAGCATCAGAAGAATCTGCATCGGAAGTGGAGTCCGTGTCGGGATGGTCCACAAAACTAGGAGTCCAAGTAAACAATTCTTTAGCCCGAACAAATAACGTAGTACCTTTGAATACAACTTTGAAGGATTCCAGTATATTATGAGGCGAACTAGTTAAGATACAAACTCTTTTACGGCTGAAGTTGGAACCAGTGGATTCTTCAATATTCATGAGCTCTCCCCATTTATTACAAATTTTGGAAAAAGTGGCATGAGTCCACAATCGCATGAGAATGCCTTCGATGTCAAGCCACACGACACGATCTTTACTGATGAAATCACTAGAAGCAATACATAACTCCTCAAACCAAGATTTGACACCTGAATGTTGTAAGAGATCGTTTAGGGTACCTTCATCAAGGCATTCGATCAGCACCCAAAGACCTCCCATATATGCCAACTTTAACTCACCAAAACCTTCTTTATGAAGAATCATCATCAAATTGGGAAGAGAATTGATGTCCTTAACCCTACCTACAGCACGTCTGGATAAGTCAGTGACCTGACTACAGCTGTCGTCCAATACCACTGAAGGGGAGTCCAACAAAGAAAATCGATTATTAGACACACTTTTGTTGAGCTCAGAATTGTTAACTGCTGAAGCATAGGAGGGTTTTTTCATATATGCCTGACTAGGAGACGGCTTCTTCGTGCCAGGGTAAGTTTTAACAGACCTTTCGTAGCGAAACGCATTCGCTTGTAGGTGAAACCGTCCCACCCAAAGAGTAGATAGGTTACTAATGAGGCGTTTCATATCTTCCACGTGAATAAAACGAACAAAAGCATAACGTTTACCAGATTTGGAGACCCGCTGAGGGATGAACACATCCACCAGTTTACCATATGTTTGACAAAGATCCCACAGATCATGGGAGCCGAACCGTTCAGGGAAATTAGTAACAAAAACAGATTTAGAAATGCGAATTACGTGATCCTCTTTAGATTTATGGTTATGCATGATGCAGGAGAAAAAAAGGAATTGGACAAAAAAGAAAAAACCCTAAGTGACAACAAAGATGAAACCCTAAATCAACATCGTTACTTACCAACAATCCGTCGAGCCTATTAAGACGTGATTAAGGCATCGCAGGCAATGCATAATCAAGTATTAATGAGCGAATGGGTGTTGCGAAAGAGATTGAGATCCGATGTGATTAAAGGGAGACGCGGCCGCCATGGAATTAGGGTTTTTTTTATAAGATTGCCATCATTATGTCTCACACATTCAAATTATAGATAAAAGAATTTGGGCCTGATGATAAGTTTGGCCAAACATTTGGGGTGTTTGGGATTGCGTTTGGAACTAGGTTATCTATCTATTTTATTTTTAAAATGGAGATAAGCTAAAATTAGTGTCTGGATAATAAAAGGAAAAAAGTGATTATTTGCGTTTAGAAGGTTTCAAAATAGAGTTTTGAAAAAGTAAGTGATAAGCTATTTATTTCATTTTTAAAATAGAGAAAAGTTAAAATGAGTTTATTTTAGTCATTTTACTTATCAAATAATCAAATAATCATATTTGCCAAACATTAAAAAAACTGATTATATGATTATTGTGATTTCAGACAACATAATCAAATCCGAAAACTATTTTCTAGAATGATGTTTTTAAAATGCCGATTATCCGATTATTCATTATCAAAATGAATAATCTGTTTTCAATAAGCAATCACAAACACCCCCTAAATTTGCTATTTTTCGAGCCTCACTGCAACAAATTTAGTTTATGTACACACTTTTTTCTTCACACTTAAAAAGTGTGAACTTTATTTGTCAAATATTCACACTTATAAGTGTGAAATATTAAAAAGTTCACACATAAAAAGTGAGAAGTATAAAATAGTTAAATAAAAGTGTAGTTTATTATAAATCTTCGCATTTAAAAGTGTGAAATTATTTGTTACACCCAATTTGTTCACACTAAGAACACTAATGATATGATGAATTTTTCAAATTAACTCATTTTGAAACGTAAAGAAGTGTTATTGTTAGTTTATGGACGTATTTAAATAGTCGTGTGTTAGGATCGAACTCGAGACTATGGGATTGCACACAAATGTTTAGAGATATTTAATTAATTAATTATGTTTTATTTAAATATAGTTAATTAGTTGACGAGTGTTAAAACTGTGATTAACGACCGTTAAGTATTTAATAGAAAATGACTAACGGACGTTAAATGTAAAAGTGGTAAATAAAGATTATGTCCCAAAGTTATTTTGAAGCAACATATGGCCGACCCCTATATGGGGAATATATGTGTTTTGGTCTTTGTTTTTAGACTAGAATATATTTTCTGTACTTAGTTCTAGCCTAAAACCTAAGCTACCTTGACACTATAAATACAAGGCTCTAGGTATTGATTTGATTCATTCATTGTGAGAAAAACTCAAGCCTAAGCCTTGCCATAGCCTTATTCGGCCGAGCCCTACTCTTGGGTAGTTCGGTTTGAATTTTCCACTTCTACGACACAGTTCTGCTCGTGTAGACCTAGCTTGTCAAGTAGCTTGTTCGAGACGTGTGTACAGGAACATAAATTCAACCTTTGTTAGGTTGATCTTGGATTGGTGATTGTATTCTAGTTATTGGAAGCATTGCAAGGTAAACTCCCTTTTATTTTATGTTCAATTAATTATGTGCATATTATGATTATATGATCCTGAATCGCTTTCGCATGTGCTATGATGTTTATTTGCTTTGTTTATCAAATAAATGTTATGTTAGATCTAACAAAACAACAGTGGCATCATGAGCCGTTTTAACATTGCAATAATTAATGAACACCTATGATCTTAATATTGTATTGTTAAAACATGAGATTTAGGGTTTACACTTTTTTTATTAAAAATTCGGACCAATTTTGCTTGAATCACACGATTTTTGTGTTATTGCTAAATAAAGAAAATATTTTCTTGTAAACCCTAAATTTATCATGTTAGATCTTAGGATTTAATTACTTGATTAAATGTTAGATCATGTAGTTAATTATTCGGGTAACGATCCTACATAATAATCTTTACTTGTTTTAAGTGATTATATGGATAAAATTATAATCTTTACTTGTTTTTTTAAGTGATTATGTGGATCCATGATTTACATGCATGTTGTCATGGATCAAACTTGTCATGTGGTAAATGTTACGAATATTTGGCATATCTTCTTATTTTTTTGAATGATATCATAAAATCTTTTATTAGGGAAGACTTAATATTCTATTAAAAATCCTAGATTTAAAAAGATTTTATTATGCATGTGGCTATGTGATTTATTTTTAGCGCATATATTTTGTATATTTGTGCTTAATAGTTATTTTTTCTAATATATTTTTGATATATGGCATGTGTTTAACTTTTTTTGTCTAAAATGTTGTAAACAATGGGTATATTTTCCAAAAATATAAATTTGACTAAATAACTATATAAAACTAATAGATTTGTTAAGAAGTTTAAATGAGACCTATTATTGAATGTATCTAGTGCTTTAGTTATAAGTTAGTATCCTTATTCGTAGAGTGTTCCATCTCGATATTTCATCTTGGTTGAGTGTGCTGGGTTTACGAATTAAAGTGCCCTCGCTCCCCAAATGATTATAGAATGACGTCGACGAATAATGGTTACTGAACAAATAATCTAGCACTCTATAATTCTTTAATGTGGTCATTTAATCTTCAAGAAAATGTCTTTAAATTTTTTTATAAAACTTATGCTATGGAGTTGTATGCATGCTTCTCCATACATAAACTATTGATTTGGCACATCAAAATAATACCCACAATTTAAGTTGAATTCCATCTAATTGAGAACACTTAAAGTTGCAATTTTAGTCAAGTGACAGCCTTGGATTAAGATTGCGATGGAAAGAAAACTATTCATATGAGCGAGATCTCGATTGAAAGTTTTACGTTCAATAGATTAGAAGACTTAATTGAGTTAGTTAGTGAGATCTAGAAACTCAAGGCATTAGAAAGGGACTAAACATGTTTACAATACAAAGTTATTAAACTTGCAATGTAAGTCCTTTAAAATACTAGAATTGCAAAATGAGTTTGTCAATTAAATTGTTCGACAAGTTGCCATGCTGAATACATTTATTACTAGCAGATTAACTGATGTAGTCAATTTATGTCACCATGGGTACTAGTAATTCAAGGAAAATACTATGGTTAATTTATTAACTTGGGTTATTTTATTTTCTTGAAAGTATTGATTATCGAAAATACTAATACATGAACTTTTTCTGTAGAAATGGCTCATCCCCAAAACAACTCTCAACATGTGTCTTCTACCCTCAAAACTTTCTTTGAAGGCGAGAAACTGACTGGCCCGAACTTTAATGATTGGTATCGCTCCCTAAGGATTTTATTGAGGGCGACTGATACTATTGAATTGTTGTACCAACCTTGTCCTCACATGCCTGTTGAAGATGCTCCCGAAGAGGACAATGCTCTTTTCAAAGCTGATTACAAAAGGTACTCTGATGTAGCCTGCATCATGCTTAGCAGAATGAATGCTTCTCTCAAGCAACAATTCGAGTACTATACTCCAATGGACATGCTTGCTGAGCTCCGTAATATGTTTGAAAAGACTCCAGCTGTTGAGCTCTACGATCTTGTAGACGAACTGCACAGCTGCAAACATCAAGCATGACAACCCGTTAGTGCACACTACTTGAAAATGAAAGTGATGCTGGATCAGCTTTTTGTGCTTGGGAAACCCTATGACGATGCAATGTCGATCAACTTGATCAATAGGTCCCTTAAAAAGGACTTTAATGAGTTTGTCAGAAACTTCAACATGCATTGCGAGGGGAAGACATTGAGTAATTTGCACGCAATGCTCATTGACTATGAAAAGGGTTTGAAGGACAAATCACCTGCACATGCACCTACGCCTCAAGTACTTGCAATACAAAAGGGTAGGGTTGCTAAGCCAAAACCGCAATCGAATAAGCATAATAAAGGCAAAGGAAAACCTGATAAGGGCAAGCAAGTTGTGACTTATCAGAACAAACCTAAGAAGCAACTTCCAAAGAAGAAGGATGTTTCTCAAAAGGATAAAGATTGCCACTACTGTCATGCTGATGGACATTGGAAGAGGAACTGCCCTCTTTACCTCGAGGATTTGCGTACAAGTAAGAAGAAGTTTGAGCCTGATGCGTCAACTTCAGGTAACTTACTTGTGATTGAATTATTTAATCTATCATACAAATCTAATTCATGGGTATATGATACGGGATGTGGTATTAAAATTTGTAATACCATGGAGGGATTTAAGATTGAAAGGAAGGTATCTTATGGTGATCAATTTATGCAAGTGGTCAATGGCGCACAAGTAGCGGTTGAAGCCATAGGTACATTTAACCTAGTTTTACCTTCGGGTTTAGTACTGAGTTTGAATAAATGTCATTATGCACCTTCTATTGCTAGAGGTGTAGTTTCTGTTTCTTGTTTGATAGACCTTGGTTTTCACCATACTGTTTCTAATAATGGAACTTGTGTTTCTTTGAATGGCATTTTCTATTTTACTGCTATTGCTATGAATGGTGTGTTTGAAATTGATATGAATGATCATGTCACCAATGATAATAATAATTCTAATTTTAGCATCAATAAGAAGAGAAAGTTAGAGTTGGATTCTTCTTATGTTTGGCATTGTAGACTTGCCCATATTGAGAAGACTCGCATGCAAAAGCTTTCGAAAGAAGGACTTTTGGATAGTTTCGATGATGAATCATTGGATAAATGCGAATCTTGTATTTCTAGGAAAATGACAAGGAAACCTTTTAATGCTAACATTGAAAGGGCTACGAATCTACTTGGTCTTATACATACGGATGTGTGTGGACCACTTAGACATGTGTCAAAGAGAGGTGCTAGCTACTTCTTAACATTAACGGATGATTTCAGCCGATATGGTTTTGTTTATTTACTTAAGCATAAATCTGAGGTGTTTGAAACAATCAAAGTGTTTAAAGTTGAAGTAGAGTTACAAACTAGAAAGAAGATTAAAGATCTTCGATCTGATCAAGGTGGCAAATACTTAAGTCAAGAGTTTAAATATTATCTTGATAAGAGTGGAATTTTACAGAATCTTACTTCTCCTTATACTCCACAACAAAATGGTGTATCTGAAAGGAGAAATCGTACATTATTGTGTTAGCCTCAAACTATTGAGTCAAACAAGAATGTTCGGTCATAGGTTTCTATTGTAATATTTATTAGAACGTTGTAATAGATAGTTAATTAGTTGTGGTTTACGGGCTTGGATTTAAACTAATTAAAGTCCAAAAGACAAGCCCGGCCCAATATATAGCCCATTAAAGCCCGCATGTGGGTGGACTATATATACTACCCTCCTAGCATGTTAGGAGGGTGGATGGTCATTTGTAACAAATCTTTCTCTAATCTAATATTCACCAAGTTAATCATCCTTCTCTCTACTTTCTCTCAGTACTTTCTCTCTCCAGGAATCCATCTCATTTCATCTACTTTCTATCATTAATCATCTAAATAATATGGGACAACATTTGGTATCAATCACCACGGGGTAGATTGTGTTTGGTTGTTTGGTTTGAGTTTGATTCGGTTGATTTTTCTATCTAAATCATCACGAATTAAATTTCTTTTTAGAATTTCGAGCTAGAAATCTTGATATAAATCATTTATATCGATTTGGTAGGGATTTGGTTTGGTTTTTGTGGTAAAAATCGCAAGATTTTGAGGTGTTTGGATTCATTTTGGAGTTACCGTTAGTTTACTGTTTCAAGATCATTCCAAATTCAGTTTTTCGGAAAATGGTTAATTATTCCGAAAAAAGGATTTTCGGATAAGGGTTTATTCTTCTGAAAAAGTGATTTTTCTGAAAAAGTGTTATTCCAAAAAAAATGGGTTTTTCCGAAATTTTCTCTGAAAACATCAACATTCCGAAAAAGCACTTATTCCGAAGAAAGTTCTGAAAATCCATTTATTCCGAAGAAATCTCTGAAAAGTTCCTTTATTCCGAAGATTTCTCTGAAAAATCAATTATTTCGAAGATCCATGTTTTTCTGAAAACATTGATATTCCGAAGAAGTTGTTTTTCTGAAAACATCATTTTTCCGAAGATTTTTCCGAAGAAGTGATTATTCCGAAAAGTGATTATTCCGAAGATTCTTCCGAAGAAGTGATTATTCCGAAGATTATTCCGAAGAAGTGATTATTCCGAAGTTTATTCCGAAGATCCTCAAATCTCTGAAAACCATCCATTATTCTGAAAATGTGTGATGGTATTTTTGACTGAAGCATTATTAGACTTAGCCACTATCTAGACTAGGTTCGGAAGATCGTTTCCAAAAAAAAAAAAAAAAAAAGTTTTTTGGCGGGAAAACCATTTTAAAATTTATTTTTTCCTAGACCATTTTTAGGCCATTTATGCTTCGATTTCAAATTTTGGCAATGCGAAAAATTTTTCGACCAAAAATTCAAAATTTCGGACCAAAATTCAAATTTTTAGGTTTTATTTTTGTCAAAATTTTTCACTTTTCAAAATTTTTCCCTATTAGTTTTTGGCTATTTCGGACTTGATTTCAAAATTTGGTAAGACAAAATTTTGAGTTTACCGTGTTGTCGGACTGAGGAATTTATTGTCGGACTGAGAAAAAATCGGAATTTTCGGAATTGCAACCACAAACCAATCACACCATATCTACTTAAGATCCAAAGTCACTTCATCAACAGAGAGAGACGATCATCATGCCAACGAGTAATGCGGTTACTGAAAGTTCAGACGTGAAAGACCTTGAAATGGAACGACTACAACAACAGATATGTTTCTTGAGAAAAAATGCCATGGACGGTTTTAGAGTACTTCAAGATTCTTTTCAGAACCTTTCAAAAGTCTTGTTCGACTTACGTGAATCCACTGGCACATTCAGCAAATCATTCACTCATGCCATGGATCAACTTCAAACATAACTTGTCAACGAAAGAATCATTGCTAGTGAATGCAAGATCACTTTCACTGATCTCAAGACATCACTTGAAACGATGTTTACTTCTGACTTCATCAAGTCTTCGCTTACCAACGATTGCTTCAAGCGATATCATGGAATGGATGCTTTATTATGCAAAGATCGGATAATCCGCAACATCGACTTCATTGTAACCTATGTGAATCACACAATGTAGATGCAACAAACGATTGATGACAAACTTCATACTAGTTGTGGTATCGCATCAGATATTGAGAATACAAGCTGCAGATATGAGACTCCAACGCATAGTTCAGGGAATGATGACAACAGCTCTAGGAAAGACAACAACAGCTCTGACAAACAACACATCGACTCTAAGAATGTCATCAGCAATACACCTTCCTATGATAATGGTCCTGTTTACGATTCTGAGCCATAGGAAGAGGTACACAATGCTGAATGTAATGTGTTTGCCAATGCCAATACGCATGAGCATAGTGATGAAACAACAAACCTTATTGACACATGTATGACGGAAAAGGTTGATAGCAATACCACACCCAATTCATAAGACATGTGCAATAATGAGTTTGAGGATGATCAACATGCAAATGAGTATGATGATGAGGAGCGTGTCGCGCTTGCTAATTTAATTGCTAGTTTACAAAAAGATGTCAATGAAACTAGAAAGAGTCAAAAGCAATTAAAGAAGGCAAATGCAGAGCTCACTCAAATCTTTGAAGTATGCAAAGCCGCTCTAATTAAATCTAATGAGACCCTTGAAAGTAATAGGGCTGAGCTTCTTCAAAAGACCAAAGAGCTTGAGGGGTACAAGGGTAGTGCGTTAAAAAGTCAAAAGGAAGATTTTGAAAACAAATATAATACAACTCTTGAGTTATAAGCCAAAGAGAAGCGCCAATATAATGTTCTCTTAATGGATGAACGTCAAAAAACATACCTTGCCAATACTAAAGTTAATGAACTTGAACAAAAGCTCTCTATGACCACTACAGATTCTGATAAAATTCTTGAGGATACGAAACAAGAGGTAGATGCGTTAAAACAAGACTTCAAAAGTAGATATGATAAAGAAACTGAAAAAGTAACGAAACTAGAAGAACAAGTCGAATTTTTGAAGAAAGTTGTTTATAAAACGCATGATTCTATTCAATCCGTAAGAATGTTAGCACCTCCATCGATGTTTAAGGGTCAAGCTAGCTTTGCAAGTCCTGAGTACCTTGCTAAAGCTCAAGCTGCTAACCCGTGTCTTTATCTTGATGAGACTAAAAGGACCGATCTTGATTGCATGCCTGTAAGTGCCGATAGTGAAGAGACTGCCCTTTGGGATTATGATAGTCTACCACTTGTCAATAAGGAGTTTGTGAAACCATATAATTACGCTTATGAGAATGGTATTTATGGTCTTTTCAACAAACAAACTCAGAAAACCCGTGAGGAAGTGTTCTTAGAATGCAAACAAAAGAGAATTCAATGGAAGAAAGCTTTTGCCACTAAGAAATCTAATGTTTACAAATATATAAACTATCTTCCTCTAGATGAGTCCAAAACAAGAGTAGGAAAACATTAGGTATTCTTCAACACCACATAGATAATGTTAAATCTATCGTTGAAAGAGATTGGGCAAAACGTGAAAATGCTGAGTGGCAACGCCCGATTCCTCAAGATATTACTTTGCTTGTGAAAGAACTCTTGATTCCAAACACGGCGTTGATTAAAGAAACTGTTCTTCAACTTGAGGAGTTCATTCGAACTGAAATGTATGATGATTTAAAATATGTTGAATCTCTTGAGAAACACATTGATGATCTTCAAATGGAGAAGTCTGATTTTTAAGATGAATATGATTTACTCTTGCAAGAATGCGTTTCTAAAGATGTTATGTGTGCTTATTTTACATCTTGTGCTGATATTGATGAATATTCTGATGTTGCATGCAAATATCTTGATAAGATCAAAGAATGTGAACGTCTTGAAATTGAGCTTTCGAAACGTAAAGAAAATGTTGATAAAAAGGCTTTTGAGTTACTTCAACACAAAACTGATTTCCTTCAAAAACATTGTCATTCTCTTGAACTTGCTTTGCAAAAAGACGTTGGTAGTTTTCCACATGATAATAAATTGCAAGAAAAACTTTTCCAAACGTTTCGAGAAATGAATGAACAGAATTTGGAAATTAAAGGGTTGAAAGCTGAGTTACAAGACAGGGAAAGAGCGATAGCAGAGTTGCAGAAACTCGTTGCTAAGATGGGTGGGAAAGTTGTGGAACCTAAAGTTATGAAACCTGTTGTTCGACAACCCAATGCCTACAAGGATCCAAAGCCTTCTATCTTAGGAAGACCGACTCCGTTCTCCAATTCTTCTCATATGAAATCTAGGTTAGACCCTAAGACTGATGTGCAACCAAGTGTTCCAAAACCATCCATATGACCCTATGTTCCTCCATTTAGAAAACACACTGTTGCTAAACCCAGCCATGTGAATGCACCTAGCACTTCTAGGACTCCTCCAAAACGTGTGACACTCATGTCCACAAAGGAATCTATAGGTTCAAATGACCTCATTCATACCCACAACCTAGAGGATGCGAAACAAAAAGGGAAGATTCAGAAAGACAAACTAGTGTATGAAAAACCTAGTTCGCCAAATCCCACTAGATTTCCACACACTCCTAATGGTAGTCAACCAAAACCTAGGATCCCTCTTCAGCAATCTAGGAATTAGAAACCATCCATGAATAGTCGTGTTTCAAACACTACGCCTGAACGATTTGGAAAACAAAGGAATACAAGTACTTTCCTGAATCCCAAATTCCCTGTATGTCCCACTTGCAAAAAGGGAATTCACAATGGAAATCATGACCATTGCATTTTGTAATACCTCTATGAGGTCAAATCTCGTTCCTTTGAACGGAGATCGAATAAAGAATCCCATAAGACAACAAGGAGATACAAAACCGTCGCAAAGAAAAGCAACAACAACAAATCTGAAACATGGATTAAAAAAGGACTTAGTTTCTCTCCAAGAAGTCTTCCGCTGTGCAAGAGAAAGCTACTCCTAAATCTAGTCTTCAGTGGAAACCAACGGGTCGGATCTTTACGGAAGTTGGTCTTAAGTGGATTCCAATAGAGAAGAGTGATGACACCTGCACCAGCACTAATGCTACTGTTCTACACGCTGAAAAGGAATTTGTTACTCCTAATTCTAGTATTTGTGCAAACTCTTCTTCTGTGATTGCAGGTACAACAGCGGATTCTGAACCCACTTCTCCTTCTTCAAAGGGTTCCAATTCTGTACATTCAATATCACCTTCTTCTGCTGTACAAAAGTCTATTTTGGATTATTTTCGAAAAACTTAAGAAAACACCAAAAATAATAAAACGTAAATATCCATAGAAAAAAAAATAAAAAATGGAAAAACTTTCAAAACACCAAAAAATTTCTTCTCGACATGTCTTTCAGTATCGATAATATGGACGTACCTAGAAATGTCGCTCAATAACGACACAGGTGTGTACATAAAGCTCGAATGAAAGTTGTAAATATTTTTCAAAACATGTCATTTCAATGATTTACAATTACTTCAGATTGTGACTCGTACCTCCAAGAATGGAAAGTTGATCACGAATGATAACTTATTCTTAACAACGGGAAAATAAATTTTCTCGGTCATGAGCTCTCATTAAAAACATTTAAAGTTTTTAAGCTCATGTAAACGACTTACAATTAAATGTAAGACTGTAACTCAGACCTCAAATAAAGGAAAGTGTATCTTTAAAGATAACTTATCCAATCAAACGGGTAGAGCATTCAAAGTTTATGAACTCAAGTTTATGCTTTAGAAAAACCTTTTCGACAAAAAGAATTGATTTTTCTAAAAGCGTTGAACACAAATTTTTCACGAATTTCTCAATGATATTCAAAATATTTCAAAAATTGTGTGTTCAACAACTCCTATCCTCAAAAGTTTAATGTGGATCATATCCTCATAATGACAATTCTATTGGATCAATTTTTGAGGGAGAGCATTTTAACTTCATGCAAAAGATTAACACATCTTTCTCCTGAAGATTTCAAGACTATTTTTCAAAGTATATTTTAATCAAATTTGGTATCTCTAATATCAAACGATTTTATATATTAGAGATAGGGGGAGAAAATGTGATTAAAATGTGATCTAAAGACTCAAACACTCATGGTTTCGATCAAATACCCACAACATCTTTAATTCACGACGTTATTGGTGTCAAAAGGGTGGTTAGGTTTAAGTCCTATGATCCAACCAGAACCGGAGGGATCCTCTCAGGGACAATCCAATAGATTATTAGAAGTCCTTAGGAAAGATGGAGTAGAATGTGAACGAAGCTGAATGCCGAATAAGTACTGATGATACCACTGGAACAATCACAACAAGGTGCTATTAATGATGTCTTGGTAAGCATTGAAGGGGTTGAAGAATGAAAAAAGAAATGTAAGGATAAAGGGTGTAAAGAAAGAAGCCCTCCATACGACTTAGGCAGAAACCGGGTCAACTCATCATGAAGACAAACTCATCATGGACCCAGTGATGTGAAGCACAACCCTTTCCTAGCTACTCAGGCTTCTCTCAAAAGAAGTTTGTTTTATTGTCACGGAGATCAACATGACTTCTATTGACCTTCTCACTCCGAGATTGTTGATATTGAATAGGTGGCATCTGCTCCAGCCTCCGACCACTAAAAGTGCACAAATCGAGTCTAGAGCCAAGAGATCAATCAAATCTCGTTAGGACACACATATGAAGATCAAGAGAGTCCTACGCTATATCCTTGTGATATTACTAGAACACTCAGAGTGATACTAATTAGTATTCACAATGATGAGTGGAAATCCTTCTAGTGTTAACATCAAACAGCACTACGGTAGGTCATATGCAAGATTCTTTATGAATTGAACATATGTAAAACTGAAAAGCAACAGTGGTTTGATTCTGAATTGATTCAAAATCATTTCAAGTTTCTACGTAATATCTTTATGGTCTTGCCAGAACATTCAGAGTGATATTCATTAATATTCACAGTGACGAATGGAAATCCTTCTATCGTCAACATCAAACAGCGCTACGGTAGGTGACTTGTAAGATTCTTATGAATCAAACTTGTGTCAACTGGAAAGCAACAATGGTAAGATTCTTAATGAATCAAACTTGTTCCAGGAATTTGAATTGACGACTTTAATCAAGCGGATATTTATCCAATTGATTCACTCTTTATGTTCGCAGTCTTGCTTTGAGACGGTCGAGTAAAGAGAACGGCTAGTACTGCCGCGAAACCCTCAAGGAGTTTCTTAATTGAATCTACCTAATCACAGGTACGGTATTTAATATCGTATAACGGTCTTCACCGGCCGGAGGTAAAACGCTACCGATTTAGGACGAATGTCAAAGCCATTCAGTCCGTGTCTATGTTTTGTCTCGAGAAGGTGGCGTCACGGTGTACTCAGCAAAGTCAAAGGTTCAAAACCACATATTCATGACCAAAGACTTATTCAACAATTAATAGTGTGAGCATGTGGATAAAGACACACGATCGCAAGATGGAAAAGACGAGTCAAAAATGATTTGAAGATCTCAAGATAAAAGACCAAGTCGAAAGACAATGATAAAGGCTCCAAGATCACAACGTGAAGGAACAAAACTACTGTTACACGTTCAAGACTCATTTATGACGAAATTCATAAATCTCCATTGGAATCAAATATCAAAGAGGAATGACCTCACATTGGGGGAGATTGTTAGCCTCAAAATATTGAGTCAAACAAGAATGTTCGGTCATAGGTTTCTATTGTAATATTTATTAGAACGTTGTAATAGGTAGTTAATTAGTTGTGGTGTACGGGCTTGGATTTAAACTAATTAAAGTCCAAAAGACAAGCCCGACCCAATATATAGCCCATTAAAGCCCACATGTGGGTGGACTATATATACTACCCTCCTAGCATGTTAGGAGGGTGGATAGTCATTTGTAACAAATCTTTCTCTAATCTAATATTCACCAAGTTAATCATCCTTCTCTCTACTTTCTCTCACTACTTTATCTCTCTAGGAATCCATCTCATTTCATCTATTTTCTATCATTAATCATCTAAATAATATGGGACAACATATTAGATATGGTGCGATGCATGTTTAATCTTACTACTCTACCATTATCCTTTTGGGACTATGCCTTAGAATTTGCGATTCGTATTCTTAATATGGTTCCCACAAAGAAGGTAAGTAAGACACCATATGAAATATGGCATGGTAAGAAGCCTAATATGTCTTATCTTAAGGTCTGGGGTTGTGAGGTGTACGTGAAACGTGACTCAGCTGATAAACTCCATCAAAGATCTGTGAAGTGTATCTTCATAGGATACCCTAAGGAAACTATGGGTTACTACTTTTACTTCCCACCTGAAAACAAAGTTATTGTTGCAAGATATGGAAATTTTCTTGAAAGAGAATTTGTATCTCAAGAATTCAGTGGGAGGAACTATGATCTGGAGGATGATCATGAAGATACATCACCTTCTGAAATTACTAGCGAAATTCTCGTAGAGCCAGAAAGTCTGGGTCCTCCACCGGAATTAGTTCCTATCCGAAGGTCTGAAAGGACTATTCGTGCACCCAACCGTCTAAGTCTAAACATAGAGGTTGAAGATAATGAACCAGGTGACTTCGATGAACCTGCTAATTATAAATCTGCTATGCTTGATCCTAAGAGCAAAAAGTGGAAAGGTGCTATGGATGAGGGAATGTACTCCATGGATGTCAACAAAGTTTGGACGAAAGTGGATCCACCTCCTGGTGCTAAAGTAGTGAAAAGTAAGTGGATTTATAAGTTGAAAACTGACATGGATGGAAAGATACAATCCTACAAAGCTCGTTTGGTGGCCAAGGGCTGCACTCAAACGCATGGTCTTGACTACGACGAGACCTTCTCGCTGGTAGCCGACATTAGAGCTATTAGGATTCTCATAGCCATAGCCGCGGACTTTGACTATGAGATATGGCAAATGGATGTTAAAACTGCCTTCTTGAATGGTCGCTTAGATGAGGACATCTATATGGAGCAACCTGAAGGGTATGTTGATTATGAATATGCAAATCGTGTGTGCAAACTTGAACGATCTATTTATGGTCTAAAGAATGCCTCACAACAATGGAATAACCGATTCGATGAAGAAATCAAAAAGTTTGGATTTGTTTAGAATCGTGATGAGCCATGTGTATATCACAAAGCTAGTGGGAGTAATGTAGTTTTCTTGGTCTTATATGTTGATGACATATTAATCATGGGAAGTCATATACCAAGTCTTAAAGCTGTTAAGGATTATCTTGGTAAATGTTTTTCTATGAAAGATCTAGGAGAAGCTGCATACATATTGGGTATTAAGATCTATCATGATAGGAAAATACGGTTGATTGGACTTAGTCAAAGTGCATATCTTGACAAGATATTAAAAAGGTACAACATGCAAAACTCCAAGAAATGTTATGAACCTATGGAAGTTGATCATGGTTTAAGTCATGAGAAAGATGCATCAACTCCTAAAGAGGAGGAATACATGGAAAAAGTTCCTTATGCTTCGGGTGTAGGATCTATCATGCATGCTGTAAGATACACAAGGCCCGATGTGGCGTTTCTTAGAATTTAGTCAGTCGTTATCAACAGAAACCTGGTAAGCTCTACTGGGCTGCTGTTAAACACGTTCTTAAGTATTTAAGGAATATGAAAGACATGTTTTATTGTTTATAGGGGTAAACCAGACACAGAACTGAATGTAACAAGTTTCTGTGATGATTCTTGGTACTGTGATAAAGATGATACGAAGTCCAAGACTGGTTATGTCTTTGTCGTCAATGGAGGAGCTGTAGAATGGAAGAGCCGTAAGCAGTCAACAATAGCTATGCATTCTGCCCAGGTCGAGTATGTAGCTGCCTCAGAAGCCGCAATGGAGGTTGTTTGGATTAGGAAATTTATTGATGATCTGGGAGTGATGCCTTCAATAAAGAATCCTACTAATATGTATTACGACAACTCTGCCGCAATCATATTCGCCGATGAAGCTAGAGTCATGAAAGGCTCCAGACATTTTTTGAGGATATTTCACTATGTTCGAGAGCAAGTTGCTGCCGGTGAAATTAATTTGTTAAAAGTTCACACAGATAGTAACTTAGCTGACCCTTTCACTAAAGCATTGTCTGGTAGGAAAGTCACCGAGCATGCTAAGGGAATAGGACTTATGTTAGCTAGTGACTTCATGTAAATCTGTGATTTAGTATTTGGATAAGGGGTGTTAAACATTATTACCTTGATGAAATAAAGTTTGGGTTACGTTTATTTCTATTAGTTAATCATGTATCCTATATTTTCATGTTTATATCTATGAATATTATTTTATTCTAAATTGTCTGTTGTTGATTAATAATATGAGAATATTATTAAATTAAGACAAATCTAAAGTTTGGTGGGAGTAGTCCTTGAAAGAATACTTGATGTGATTACATACCAAATTTAGATGATATTCGATAATTCGAGATATAGGACTTATCCCAACTAATGTGGTATTACTTTATGGATCTTTGTCATTAAGTATATCATAAATAGTTATCCTTCGACCTGAGATACCAGGAAATGTTGTGGATCTAGTGCATTTTTTTGAATCAATCTAACGCTATACGTAACTGGTGGCTATACGGATTTGATTTCAAGGGTGTTGAAAAATTCATGAGTTTTGCTTGTAGTCAAAACGGGATTTTGTTTCCTTCAATTTTTTGTTGGAGTTTTAATACAGCTGGGCCCCTCATGGGATTAATTAAAGATGTATGTGTGGCCACACCCAAATAGATATTTGGTAATCTTTATTAATCAACGAACGAGAAAGAATTTTGTTTATTAAGGAATGACTGAGATCCATATCCTTATTAAACGTGTATTAAGAAACAAAAGGATAATAATAATGATGTTTAATCATTAAAAGGTTTTGTCCAGGAGACCTTACTCGAGATCGTACTAGAGGCATCGATGTGTAGCTAGACGCTAATCGATGTGATCACGATACTTATGAAGTAGTCCAAGTGGGAGCTGTTAGTTTATGGACATATTTAAATAGTCGTGTGTTAGGATCGAACTCGAGACTATAGAATTACACACAAACGTTTAGAGCTATTTAATTAATTAATTATGTTTTATTTAAATATAGTTAATTAGTTGACGAGTGTTAAAACTGTGATTAACGACCGTTAAGTATTTAATGGAAAATGACTAACGGACGTTAAATGTAAAAGTGGTAACTAAAGATTGTGTCCCAAAGTTATTTTGGGAGCAACATATGGCCGACCCCTATATGGGGAATATATGTGTTTTGGTCTTGGTTTTTAGACTAGAATATATTCTCTGTAATTAGTTCTAGCCTAAAACATAAGCTACCTTGACACTATAAATACAAGGCTCTAGGTATTGATTTGATTCATTCATTGTGAGAAAAACTCAAGCCTAAGCCTTGCCATAGCCTTATTCGGCCGAGCCCTACTCTTGGGTTGTTCGGTTCGAATTTTCCACTTTTACGACACGGTTCTGCTCGTGTAGACCTAGCTTGTCAAGTAGCTTGTTCGAGACGTGTGTACAGGAACATAGATTCAACCTTTGTTAGGTTGATCTTGGATTGGTAATTGTGTTCTAGTTATTAGAAGCATTGCAAGGTAAACTCCCGTTTATTTTATGCTCAATTAATTATGTGCATGTTATGATTATATGATCCTGAATCGCTTCCGCATGTGCTATGATGTTTATTTTTTTTGTTTATCAAATAAATGTTATGTTAGATCTAACAAAACAACAGTTATAATAAGTGTGAAAAAACTCATTTGTTGTAGTGCCTGAACTTCCGTGGATCGGACTCCCCCCCTCTTGTATCAGGTGCGTTGCCATCGTCTCTTTCCCCTTTGCCAGGTTACGCGGCATGGATTCGCCGATTGACGAATCAGATCTTGGCTCGCTGTCCCACCGACGAACCAGTCTAGAAGTCGAAAGGGAAGGCAATAGAAAAGGGTCTCCCTCTCTTTGTCTTCTTCTCGCCGCTTTTCTCGTCCATCCTGCCCTGCGCCGCTTACAGATTAAGTTGCAGGTATATAAGAATCCATTAGTTAAGGGGGTTGGGGCGCGAAGCGCAAACCGCTCTTCGATCTCCCGGTGAGTTGGACGGGAAGAGACATAGGGGGTTATCTATGAAGCATTTGAATTGCCCCTTTCTTTTGGAATAGTCGAAAGTCCTCTTCTTAAGAACACCTTACTTCTTTCAAAAGACGGAAATAGAGTCATTTTTTCCCACTAGCCTAACTAATGATACCTCACTTTGTTATATTGTATAGACAAGCCTGACTTTATAGATAGGAATTCAGAAAAGAGTTCTAACTTACCTTCCTGACTGTGCTTCCTGCTTTTGGACCTATTTTATATTATAGTAGTAAGACTGTAGTCTACTGCCACAGGAGAAAGGAAAGCAGGCCAATATTCATGATAAGACCCTCTTTACGCTCTCTCTTTCTGCTCCATCTCTAGGAACATTGTGTCCAGGATCCGGTAATCTAAAGCCTTGCTTCTTCTGGTCGGCTCGTATTAGCCTGTGCTTTATTACAGGTAGTCATTCCCCCGTTCCTTTAGTCTTTTCAACGGTACTTGAATCTTAAGTCGCGGTCATGTCTCGCCCCCCCCCCCCCCCCCCCCCCCCCCGGTATAGTGACCGGTTCCATGTTTTCCCCGAATTTCATCAGTTCCAGGCTCAAGTGCCTGTTCATCCATCTTCATTCCAAAGGCGAGCATATCCATTGAGTGACTGTAACTGCTATCGTTTACAGTCAATAGTTCTTAACCAACTTTAGAGCTTTATAAAGCTTTAAGAGAGAATAGGGAGTAAGGGGGACCTTCGTTTCATTAGAAATTGGACCCAGACCTTCTTTCTTCTCCTGCGGAGCCCTGATAAAGTAACCGGCGGCAGGTTAGTACAGTTCTCCTGCTTGCGGATTTTTTCCTGCGCTGATTCAGGAGCCTTCTTCTTTAGTCTAGGATTCTTTGATCGAATTTAGAGTAGCTCGTGGATGAACAGATTCGAGAATCAATAAAAAGGTTCCGCTAACCAACTGATACCGTAGTAGAAGATTCGGCTAGTGATCCACCTCTCTATTTGCCAATAGAAAGAGTTATTCTATGAAAAAAAATATCGTTTTTTTCTTCTTCACATATACAAGCTAAAACTACAAGCCAACAGAGTGGAAGTTGTGTCTTTACAGTAACTCTCCTCTAATAGCGTAGGCCGTCCTCCTCTATGTGTCTACAACTTAGGATTTTGTTGGAGCCGTGCTTGCACAACATGATGATGATAAGAAGAAGAGAGCTTTGGACTAATTTAGCTAAGTTGCCGGGCTGTAATGAACTCCAAACATTGAACAGATCAAAGGTTATTTCGTAACATATGCATGTAATCTGTGATATCTGGGTTGAAAATCGATAAATACTGTTGAAATAATTACATATTAAAATTCCAAAAATATTGGGAGCTCAGAACTACAGTACTGTGTTTAGTGCGATCTTTATAAATCATGTAAACCAATAAAATAAAACCAATTGCATTGCAGAAGTTGATAAGTGGAAGAGCTTATACCGTCTATAAATATTGCAACATCTAGTTCACTAATGCAGGAAGTGACACTCGTTTTGATCTTTAAATATAGAAAAATGAAATTCCCTAATGCTCTCATCACTAAAACAAGCAACCTTTTCCAGAATCCATGCAACATTTCATGCTCTAACCACAGTTGTAAAAACAAGTTTTTGTCTTTGTGTGTTAATGCAATCATCTATTCAAACCCGTTTTGGCTTCAATTTTTATATTTTTCCACGCTCTCGTTAGTAGGTTTTGTGGCTTTAAAGACGATGGAGTTCAAAACATCGTTTAGGCCAAAAGATATTGACTTGCTTTTCACAGCCGTATCAGCTGTGACAGTTTCAAGCATGTCAACAGTTGATATGGAAGTATTTTCAAATTCACAACTAATAGTTTTGACGTTTCTCATGTTCATGGGAGGTGAAGTTTTTGTATCTATGCTTGGACTTCAGTTTCGGAAGTTCAAACATAGAATACTCTGTTTTGGTTCATATCAAGATCCTACTTCCACCGTCGTTTCCCTTGAGTGTACTATAGAGTCGGGTGTTAGTTCAAGTGATAGAAAACTCTCTCCATGTAAAGCTTTTAATCGAAATTATTTAAGTTATACAGCAAATAGGAGTTTAGGGTATGTGGTCTTGTGCTACATCCTTATAGTCCACTTCATTGGTTTTATCTTGACATATACTTATATAACCTCTACTTCTAGCTCTAGAAATATACTCATAAACAAAGGGTTAAGTAGACATACATTTAGCCTTTTCACCACTGTCTCCACATTTGCAAATTGTGGTTTTCTACCTACAAATGAAAACATGATGATTTTCAAGAAAAATTCTGGCCTTCTCTTGATTTTAATTCCACAGATTCTTCTTGGAAGCACTTTATATCCAGTAGTGCTACGGGCATTGATTTTGGTTCTTGAAAAAATAACAAAGAGGGTCGAGCTAGGTTACATGTTGGAGTACTCTAAGGAGATGGGCTATGATCAATTGTTGCCCGTGGCTCAAACATTTTACTTGTCTATAACTGTTTTAGGGTTGATATTGGTTCAATTTGTAGTATTTTGTTTGATCGAGTGGCATAACGAGGAGACATTGGGTGTACTTAACGGTTACGAGAAAGTTGTAGGATCCTTGTTCCAAGTTGTCAATACGAGATATGCTGGTGAGTCGGTGTTTGATCTTTCAAAGATATCTCCTGCAATCTTGGTCAGCTTTGTATTCATGATGTAAGCCCTCTAGCTCTTTTTCTTTATATATATCGGGTGTTTGATTCATTATAATAAGGTGACTCATGACAATATATCATGTTTTCTATAAATTACAATAGATTTAGAGTTAAAAACATATTTTATTAGATCAAGTTAAGGTAGTTCCCATGAAACATCTGAGTAATTCCTTGTGTCATTTCGTTTCTTTGCTGCAAGTTTCTTGCCATGATGTCTTTATATATATTTGCCGCTCGAAAAGGTAAAATCTAATTATATTTGAAGTATCAAACTCATTTGGCCAATAACAAAACTACAACAATATTCTAGTGGAACACTAGTTTTTGAATAAATTTTACTACTCAAAGAGCTGTGTTTAATTCTACTTTTTCATAGGTACCTTCCTTCTTCAGTAACGTATCTGCCCGTTCATGATAATGAAAACAGCCTAAGGAGGGATCAAAAGAAGAGTTGGCTAAATTATGTTCTATTTTCGCAACTCTCTTATTTGGCTATTTTCACGATTCTCGTATGTTTGTTGGAGCGGAAAAATATGGATGCAGATCCCCTCAACTTCAGTGTCCTCAACATTGCATTCGAAATATTTAGGTGAGCTTATGTACTTAAATATAAAATCTTCTAGTATTTAATTCTACATTTCAAAATATCTCTTTGTGATGAATTGACCAAAACTTAGGGCCAAAGTATAGAATTAAAAAGCTTATGATTTGCTATATTGGATAATTGTAGTGCATACGGAAATGTTGGATTGTCGACTTGCTACAGTTGCGAACGTCAAATCAAACCAATGGGATATTGCAAAGATGAATGGTATGGATTTGCAGGAAGATGGAGCAACAATGGGAAATGTATGCTTATGTTGGTGATGTTTGTTGGAAGACTCAAAAGTTTTAACAAGAACGGTGGTGTATTTTGGAATGTGTCAATATAGAGGAATAGGATAGTTAACTATTAAATCTGTTTAAACAAGGTTATAATTTTGCATGTCAGTTTGATCTCACAGAGTCACAGCCATTCAGGCTCTCAGCTGCTGTTCTGTATCTATGAATGATTGTAATTAAGTGTGTACGTATATTTACGAGGATCAATGTAGCTTCCTTATGAAGACTTTTAGTATGTAGGTTGATAAGAAACAAGTAGGCTATAATATCCTTGACCATAATCAAGAAATACCGTACCCTATGTTCTATTTAAAGTATTACCATCTCAGATATGTGCTTGAATACGTCCTCTGATGTAGATGTTAATATTAGAGACAAGGTTGCTGATTACGATGAAGTGAACTTACTTGCTGATTTGAATGATCCAAATCTCTACTACTTTATAAAGGATACATCAAATTGGTTGAATGTTGAAAAATAATATTAAAATATTAATAAAATGAACATAATTGTTTTTACTTTACATTTGTCCTACCAAAAATGTATTGGGCCATATTATAGTAACCATCAACCATTCGACATCGGTACAAACTTCAATACCTAACTTATCACTCTTTATAATAAGACAAAATTTACATATACTTCTATGCTATAAACAAATATACTCAGATTTAACCAAATAAACACACGCACATCACAATCCACTCTCTCTCTCTCTCTCTCTCTAAAACACAATAAGACCACAGTCCACTATCTCTCTCTACTCCAAAACTCAGTTTCTCTCTAGGTCACCTGGCTGTCGTCCACCACCGGCGGCTACCGCAGCCGTTCCAAATAAACCTGTCATACAAATAAATACCCCATGAACAATCAACCTCCGTCCATTCACTTTCATAGTATTTTTTTCACATAAAAAACACACACCCTACACTCTCAAGTACCACCCATCACAGCCCGACCTCGTCCCACCGGACCTCACCACCTCTCGACTTCACCACACCACTCCGCCGAAACCCACAAAACTTTTTCAAGATTGAGGTATTGTTGGAGTTTTACCATAGATCTATGAGTTTTAGTTAACTTTTTTTTTCTATAGATCTGTAAATTTAACATATAGATCTAGGTTTTTATAGAACTATTATAATGGTTTTTTTTACTGGTTTTTTTTCAAGATTAATGTTTTTTTATAGGAAAACGCCGTCTATGATTCGCCGTCGTCAATGTGTCGCATCTTCGTTGAATGGCCGCCGACGAGGTCAACCTCAACCGAAACATCCCAATATTGAAGGTATATTCAGTTTTTTAGGTTATCCTTAAGTTTTTAATAGATCTATGATTTTACCTTTTTAATAACTTATTTCTTTGTGTTGTTTCAGAAACATTCAACCTTCCACATAATTTTGCTATAGTGGCAAGGAATATTGTATCATTTAAAGGTTAATTGTTTGTTGGTAATTTTATTACATTAAGTTTATTTTTTGAAGTATGATGTAAAGTTTGATTAAAATTTTTGTTATAAGTTTATATACATTTTACAGCAGTTTTCGCCGCCACTTCCAAGTCAACAGAAAATTGAAGCCGTTGCTTAATTGCCAAATAAGCTTTAGTTTCAGTTGTTGTCTCGCCGGAAAATAGCCGCTGACATTGTGTTGCCAGAAAACCTGGTATAAGTTGTATGTTTTATTTTAATAGTTTATATTTGTTATGAAGTTCATTATGTATCATTTGTTAAGGTTGTTGGATGTTTAGGTTACGCAACTTTCACTTTTTGTTCACCTAAGTTACCCAACTATTGTTTTGAGAGTTTGGGTTACCATACTATGAATACCGGGTAATATTGGTACTGAAGTATGAATGACCATTTGTTAGTGTTAATAACCGGTTGCAACTGCCAACGTGGCATTTTAATTTTATAAATAAGTTACTAAACTTTGCGAATTTGTTAACCTAAGTTACCAAACTTTGCAAATTTTTCACCTAAGTTACTAACCTTTGAAATTTATTATACCCATATTTTTATACATGTTTTTATACATATCTTTTATTATACATCTTTTTATACACATATTTAATTTGCATCTTTTAATACACGGTTCATATAGGGATGGCAATTTTAACATGACAAGAAACCCAACCAAAAATCGACACGAAAAAAGATTTATCATCTCTATGGGATTAAATCCCGAGTTAGAAAGAAAAGATTAGATCTTACGTCAATTCCAGATATGGATTAATAACTACATATATTGAATTGCTAACATAGTTTATATAGAGATGCCAATTTCTGACATCACATGTTTATATACATATTTTTATACACGTTTTACACACATTTTATACACGTTTTATACACATACATTTACAAAATGCGTATATAAACGTGTGTATAAAAACGTATGTACAACAAATGTGTGTATTAAAACATGTGTATAAAAATGAGTATATAAAACATGCGTATAAAACATATATAGAAATGTGTATATAAACATGTGTAAAAAAGACGTGTACAAAAATGTATGTACAAAAACGTGTCTAAAATGTATATAAAATGCGTGTATAAAAACGTGTATATTAAATGTGTGTATAAAAACATGAAACAAAACAACAAAGTTTAGTAACTTATGTGAACAAAATTCGCAAAGTTTAGTAACATATATGTCCAGTAACTTGATAAGCTTCTGAGTTGGATAAGGGGCCCACAAGTAAGCGGCTACCAGTAATCGACGCAACCTGAATGAAAATACTTTTGGTGTTCAGTAACCTAAAAAACAAAACTTTATGGTTCAATAACCCAAAGTCTCAAAAAATATGTTAGGTAACTTAGATGAATAAAAAGTGAAAGTTAGGTAACCTAAACATCCAAAAATCCCTTTTGTTATAAAATTTTTATTTTCTATAAAAGCCACTACATAAGTGTTGAGGGTGTATTTCTTTCGATTTTGTTGGAAGGTTTTCATCTAGAAGAGATACTATAGGCTTTGTATATCGAGATTCGAATTTTGGAAATCAAAAAGTGGTAAGCCAAATATCAAAAAGTAGATAAGGAGACTTTGGAGTCATATTTGGCATCTCGAGATTCCAAATGAAGTTTAAATTCACATTGGGAATGGTTATTTAGTTGATTTCTTGATGCATCGAAATCATGCATAAAGGTCAAGGTTAGGTATAATAAAAAAGAGTAACATTGATCAAGGACAAATAATAAGAACCTAAACAAATATGATCAACTTTTCAGATCTATTAAAAGTTCTAGAGAAATATTTGAAGTACGTCCAACGAAGATTACAACATGAAAATTAATAACTTATAGTGTAAAACTGTTAATAATGAAATTT
Organism: Glebionis coronaria; assembly: GCA_025667525.1. Lineage (NCBI taxonomy): Eukaryota > Viridiplantae > Streptophyta > Magnoliopsida > Asterales > Asteraceae > Glebionis > Glebionis coronaria. The sequence continues at coordinate 652,492,866 of CM046874.1, forward strand.
ATAATCGCTACATATTTGGGGTATGTTTAAAAAAAGTGTTGGTAGTGGATTAATATATATCTGAAGACTCATTTAAAAAAAATCTATTATCATATTTTTTTCATATTTTTTTTGTAGTAATAATAACCTTGAAGATGCCATAACTGGTGATCAATAATACTTACTCAAATTAGTTCAAAAAATTCCTTGCTAAAAATATAAATATTAACATTTGAATCGATTATTTTCTTTATGATTTGTTTTGTTTGCTTAAGATAACCTAACGGTCAACCTGGTTCCCAAGACCCGGTCGGGTTTCGATTTAAAACAAGAATTATGGATTATCAGTTTAACTTTAGCCAAAATAGATGTCTATAAAACCTATAAAAAAGGCACAAAAATGAATATGTGTTAAAAGCACATGCATATGCATAATAACAAACAATTGGACATTAAAAAATGACCAAAATCTAAAACAAAAATTATACACACATAAGAATCAACCAAATCTAATTTTAAAGAAAACTTTACAACGCACACAAAGATAAATCAAATCAATTTTTAACAAAAAATTATACACGACCATTACTAAAAATGAGTACTTTTTAAAAAAACAACTAAAATGAGTACTCGACTATAAAAAAAGCATATATTATTAAATTTATTGAAGAATACAATATTCTGTATTAAACCTATGCAACTAGGAGTGTGATTCTGGTTAAAGCTATGCAATTAGGAGTGTGATTTTGGTTGACCCAGTCAGGTTCGAATCAACTCGGGTTGTTTGGTATTAGAGATTTTATATAAAGTTAATTATCAAATGTTACAACACTTTGAAATTTTACTTGGATCTTACCATAATATAGCGTTTTGTTAATTATCTGCCGTCAGGCAATTCCGCCGCTATGCGCGGGTACTTGTCTAGTGATAATATCAAAGACTTGGTTCAAGATCTTAAGGATGATGAAATTCAGGTGGATGGTATTAAGGACAACGGGACGGAACATGTTCAAATGAAAGAGGAAATCCTAAAAAGACCCGCTGGTTTTGAACACATGAAAATGAGCCCTTTCTATAAAAGTAAATGTTCCACATCTTTTGTTATGCATCATAAGGACAATAAAAGAATATTTATCATTCATGAACTTGAAAAAATAATTGAAGTTGGGCACTCACTAGCACTCGATGTGAGAGGATGCACCAAGCCCCCCTTAACCGAATGATTAATGGTATTGGTGTGCATATGGTAGATAAATGAATATTCTTTCAATAAACATTTGTGGTACAAAAGGATTATAACTGCTTTCTTAATCCCTAAACTGATCTCTAGACCCGGTCGACTTTCGTGAATTGCAAGACGTGCTTGCTTGGTATTATTGGTTGTTGCTTACATGCTTGATTTTGTTTTATTTGATGTGATTATGAAGATAGGTTTTTTTGAGTTCAAAGAGGATGGGAAGTGGTAGTGGTGTTAAGGAGAAGAAGGATGTCGGTGATGATTACATGGATGGTAGTGCTATGATGCCGAAATGTTACACCTAATGTGACTAGTTCGGATGCATGTTTAGGTGATAATCATGTTAGTTTGAATGTTGGGGACATAGTTAAAAACACTAGTGTTACACCATTAGATGGAGTTCATGTTCCTAGTGATTCGAATATAATGGATGTTGACAAGGAGAAGACGTCAAGTTGTACCCCTGATCCTAAGGTGACATCTTTTGCTAATCTATTTATTAAAGAAAAGAGTCGAGATGGTCTTAAATTTCGTACCTTTGTTACATTGGAGGTGAACGGGGTAAAGTGACAGTTCCGCTGGATTCTATTCGAACTACTAGTGAAAGTTTAGTCAGTTCGGTTTATGGTTTCTTCTTGGGAAAAATGGTGGCATACCCTGTTGTTGCGAATTATGTTATGAATTTTAGGAATAAATTTCGATTAGTTAAATCAATTCTTATCTCGTCGACCGAGTTATTTTTCTTCCAATTCAACTCTATGTACCGGTTGGTCCTAGGGTGAATTTTAAACTGGTTGGTCCCAAGGTTACTCAACAATATCCAATGGTGGGAAAAAGAATATTTCAAATGGTAGGAAAAAGCATGTTGCTTTGATCTCTATATATAGGTTAATCCAAGTAAAGAGGTTAGTAACTAAAATTCGTCTGCTACAGTTAATTCCGTTGAAAATAATGATGATTTCGGTACGAATGGCGAGACTTTTAGTTCAGTTGGTGTGTAGGATCTTCGGGTGGATTTATGTCTGAGGATGGTACTCCCTCGTCTGGATGCTAGTCACACCCCGATTATTGAGAAATTTGATAAGACTGATGTTAATGCAAGTGATGCCTAAAAACATTATTAGTATTAACTATTCTTTTTTAGTTTTGATTACGACAAAGTAAAAAGACATTTATCGTCAAATACAATCGTAAGACGAATTATTTAACAAACACTATCATCAAGGTAATAATTATTTAAGTATTGCACAAACATATCTTAATCATGTTTAGTGATCATAAAACGTGATGAGCTTTAAAACTAACATTTTTTCAAATGTGACAAAAGATTTTAATAAACTTTCTTTTTAAGAAAATATTTTATTAAAATGGAAAATGTAAATTTGAATATGGCATATTCCAAATGTTATAAGAATATCCTTTGAAGGTAAAAATTACCTCATATATTACTTCACACTAAAGGACAAAAAGGAGCGGAGTCTACCACCCGTGGTTCCTTAAGTAGCTATGCGGTTCTCTATCAATAAGGAACCGTAGAGAAAATTAAGGAACCGCAGGCAGAGAGCCGTTGGGTTTTGTCTCCTATAAATAGTGGATCAAATCTGCATTTCCCATGAACTCTTTTGGACATTCTTTCTGCATTCTTTCTCTTTTCTAAATCCTAATCATTAGTAAATGATCACTTAATGTGTTAAGTATGTTTACTTATGATTATCCTCTGGATCCCCTTCTTTACTTGTCCAAAGAGAAGATCACTCAACACTTGTGATGTGATTAACGATGAAGCCTTGATGAAGATAAAACTACCTTAGATCTAGTCATGTTTATCATTTTTATTTGAGGCTTGTGTTGATCTAATGTATTTGTGTATACTTAGATTGGTTTTGTGTTGATCCAATGTATTAGTGAATACTTGGATTAGTCTTGTGTAAATCCATTGTATATGTGTATACTTAGATTTGTCTTGTGTGAATCTAAGTTACATGTGTATACTTGGATATGTTTTATTGAGTTGTAAGTGTTAAGTGTTAGTTCTCACTAAGCTATAAAGTGATGTGTGTATGTGTCTTGTGAGTTCTCACTTAGCTTCAAAGTGAAGAGTTGTGAAGATTGGTTCTAGTTTTTTATTAGAACTCGACATCTAGTCTTGTGTCGGAAAAGAAGATTGACGACGAAGATTGGTTCTAGCTTTTGGTTAGAACTCGACATCTAGCCTTGTGTCAGAAAATGGTGAAGTAGGCAACGTGTGTAGATTGGTCCTTGTTGGTCCCTTGTAAATCGTTATTACTTATCAACCTTAAGTAATAACTCTTTACCAAGACTCAAGTGTGTTGTTTTAACAATAGATAAGAACTGTGAATAATTAAAACAACAATACCAATAAATTTTTCAACGTATAGACTTTTATTAGAATCAACTAAAGAATCTATAACCCACTTTTTTGCGGAATAACAAAGTGGTTGAATGACAATGGGTTGTGATCTCCTCTACTTAAACGTATAACCAAAGTTAAAGTCTAAGCTCCAATCTAAACGTTCATATGCTTCTTGACTATATGGTTTAGTTGGTATCGAGAGAGAAAGGTTTTCCAGAGTTTCTACTCTTGTATTGGTTAGCCCTTTATCTCTCAATGTACACTCCTTTTATAGGCAGTGTAAAACTAGGGTTTGCATTTGCATGTTTCAATGCATGGGTTTATCCAGTGGGCGGTTGAGGCCCATGCTGGATAAACAGTACAAAGTACATAATAAACTATTCTAGAAAAGATAAAGGTTGTACTTATATCTAAGTATACAAGCAACCTACTTTGACTTAAAGTTATCTTTTCCCGCCTAATGCAAACCATCAGAATACTAAAGAGTCTTCAGTATCCTAGAGGAGATCGACATCATTCAGTTTTGTATTTTCAAGCCAAACTGAACTGAAAGCTCTTCTTCAGTACTTGTTCTTCAGCAACTAGACCGCCTAGTATTTGAAGCGAAGAATCCTTTGTCTTCTAAGTTAACTGGAAGAGGAATGTTGAACGTTCTTCAGCTAGAAAGTCTTCAGTAGGAACTTTGTTCCTCTGGTCATCCTTCAGTAGACTGTCCTTACTGCTGAGCATGAAATACTTAGGGGGATTTTATATTCAAATCCTAGAGTTGTTTTAGGGTCGATAAATACTGACCCAACAGTCCTAGCTAAGATTTGGTCTCGAAATTTAGCTTAGTGTCGGAAAATAATGTAAGTGACGTCGTAAGGTTTTCTCCGCCAAGAAGGGAGCTTGTGGATATAGTGGAAATCTCAAGTAAGGTGTACTCGAGGAGTGGAGTAAAAACGAGGATAGAGCTTCGTTTTCGAACCACTATAAATCTTGGTGTCGTTCTCTAGGTTGCTTATTTCCTTACTCTTTACTTATATTTACATTCTTGCATTGCATTCAACTATCACTTATCATTGTTAATGCATTTAGAATTGAACCTAACCATTATGCAACTAGCTTTCAAGTAAAAGGTAGTTTTAACACAAACCTAATTGAAAGAATTTTAATTAGGACATTATCCGAGAAGAGAAACTATTCAACCCCTTCTTTCTAGTTTCTACAACTGCAAAGAAGATTGTTAAAGGGAAATTTACTCTTGTGGATAATCAAGGGAACCCGATTCCTTGTAAAAGATGTGATATATTAGGTGAGTTTAATGAGAAGGGGGCAGTTGAACCTGTAGGTAATGATATGGCAAAATTTCTAGCTTTTAAAACGTCAGATATTAATTGTGGGACTAATAGTCTTTGGAAACAGTGGAAAGATTCTTACAAGAATGATGTTGGTTATTATGCCCCATATGATAATGATATGTACGATAATCAAGATATTCTAGACGGTGTTTTGTCTATTGCTGATAATCTTGGAATAAGAGGGTTGTCTAAACATTGGAAGTTCTCGTGCATCATTTTTTGGGGTTGTTCTCATGATAACAAAAAGATTGCTTATATTAAATGGTTAAACATCCTTTCGTCCTTTGATAAAGGTCGTCTAAACATTGGAAGTTTAAAGTCTTTCAGTCTCGCTCTCTTTCAAAAATGGCGTTGGAGGAAGCTTTCATCTCCGAATTCTTTTCACGTTAAAAACATTCAAGCTCTTCATGGTAGAGAAGGTGGCTTCGACTATAAAGATTATTCTTTTAATGGTAAATGGTCAAGGATTATTGGTACGTCTAATTACCTTCACTCGAATGATATCATTCCTATTATTTCCATCCATGACCAGGTAGGTTGTGGCACTTATATTCATTTTTGGAAGGATGTTTGGTTGGAGATACTTATGTTTTTATTCGATACAACATGGTATATCAGTTTGATCTTGATGCAAAGTGCCTTATTATCGATCGAATAAGAAATGGTCAATGGAATGGAATTAGTCTAGAGATAATCTTGGTGTTCATAAATCGGTTAATTTGTGAGATATGATGTCCGAGATCAGCATGGTTGATTTAACTATGGAAGCAGATTCTTGTGTTTGGTCGTAAGCTAAATGATAGTCGTAGAAATACGTGTTTAGGAAAACAACGTATAATGGGTAAGTATTAAACTCGACGATTTAGGAAAACCGACGAATCGAATAAATGCGGGTTCGTTCTCGAAGGAGGTGTGTGTATTAGATGCCAATTATATAAAATCAAGAGTTTGGGTTAGTGACGTTTTTGGTTTAATAAAGAAGAATTAAAGACGAGCTACAACTATGATTAAAGTACGACGAGTGACGTAAAACGCGAACGTAAATACGTAAAACGTGAAAAAATTAAAAAATTTAACCTAAAAAATAATTAAAACTTAAAACTAAGTCTAAAATAATATAAATAAGGATAAAAATCTAATAAATAAATTTTAAAACCTTTTATAAATTAAATATTCAATTTTTAATGCTAATTAAAGCCCAAAAATTAAATATAATTAAGAAAAAGCTCAAAATATTATTTTATTGAACAAATAACTCACTTATATTAATTAAAGACTAAAAAGTATTTTTCCTAAATTTTAAATACTATTTTTCTATTTTTAAAACACTAAAAACAATTTTTAAACTAAAATAATGATTAAAAATAATAAAATAATGCTAAAAATAATTTGACTATTTTAAAAATCCTAAATTATACTAATGAACAGTAGAAAAATGAAAAAGTTTGAAAAATTAAATATTTTTCACTAAAAGACAAAACAGATTTTAATTAAACCTATTTAAACTTAAATTAAAATCTAAAAATTGATCAAAAAAGTGAACAGTAAAATATTTTTTAACTAAAAATCCTAAAATCTAAGAAAATTTTCAAAACTGAAAAATATACACTTTTGGCACTAAAAGACAAAAACAGTAGTTAAAAAAAATAATTTAAAATGCAATTAAATCTACAAATAGAGAATGAACAGTAACTGAAATATAAACTTAATAGAAAAATCAAAAATTAAATAAGAAAAATAACAAAACAAAAATCAAGTTCAAACTCTTAAATAAGGCCACAAAAGACAAAAAAATTAAAAACTGAAAGTGACATGTGACAGATTTTTGTCTTTATGCTCAGTAGGGGGAACTTTTACCCTAGCAGTGGGAAGTTTGTTCCCACTGCTTTCAATAAAATTCGGGTCTGGGCACAAATTGATGTGTAGATTGCTGGTTTCTTTGTTTTAATTGAATCCAAGGGCACCCCCACAACCAAATGGGTTCTGGGGAGTCAATTAAAATGTAAAAACACAAAGTTACTTTACAAAATCATGGCAAACACACCCTAATGTAGTTACTGTAAATGCCAAAGGGGTCTGTTTAGATGTTGCTGATGTGTTGTGCAATTGGGTGAGTTTTGGTTGGCCAAAACTCACTCAATTCACTCACTAGCTTCCCCAAATCCAGTCCTAATCCTAAGTCAAACAAAACCCTAACAATCTACAAGTTTTTAAGACCAAAAACTACAAAATCAAGCAGTTAATGGCTTTCTGATTTTATCAATGGATTTTACCCAACTTGAGCATACAAACTCTTTCAAAATCTTAACAAATTCAACACACTAAGCTGATAAAACTCCAAACTAATAAGGTGAGTATATGTAGCCTGATTTTAAGTCAAATGCTCTCACAAACTGATTTGTAAACCTAAATCCAAACACTCCCTTAAAAAACAGAAAAGGCAGTTTAACAAAGAGATTATATCCTATCTTGCACCAAAGTCATTCCAACCTCTCCTAACACGTTTCAATTCAAAAACTAAACAATATAAAGCATGTGTCCTAACATCAAACAATCTTGTTCTCTAAATCACCAAAACACTCAATTTCCAAACAAGTATAGAGGAGTTAAGAGTTTTACCTTGTGAGCTTACATCCAAGCTTCACAAAGGCTTAGCTTAAGCCTTCTCCATCAAGCTCGGGCTTGAGCTGATGACCTTTAAGAAACTAATGTTGGTATGAGAAGGAAATGATGATGATGAACTAGCAAAGACCTCTCATCATCCAATATGCTTTATATGTGTACCTGTTAAGACCAACAAGGAAAAGAAGATGTGACTTGGTTAACCAGCCACAAAGAGTATAAGCTTGGCTTATCAATTAAGCCAGCTTATCACTTTTGGCTTATAAAAATAAATTTTTGAAACTGGAATTTTTTAAACCAATGAAACCAAACAGAAACTTTGAATATTTTTGACAAAAACTTGTAAGAATCAGTAAGCTCTTTTTAAAACTCCACTTTCACTTCATTTTAAAATTTGCTTCAAGACTTTTCAAATCTTTTTTACCAAAAACTTCCAAGACGGATATTTTGAAAACTCACTTGTAAGCTTAACTAAATTGAAAAAAGATGGAAAGATTTATACTAAGAACAAAGAATAAAGGAAAAGGAACTCATAATTTGCATTTTCAAAACCTTTCGCTTTCATTAATAAGCTTAAAAATTACAATTTTTGGAACAACTAATAAGGGTCACATGAGACTCCTTATATAGTACAATGAAGAACAATCTAGAATACAATAATTCTAAAACCCTAATCTACATGTAATTCCCATTAAGCCCCTTTGATTGAAAATTCGAATCTTGGTCTTCATTTGTTCCCATGTGATTGATGAAGTGTAGCCAGCTGTTACATTTGATCTGAGGCCTTCATTTGCTCTTGAGGACCAAGGGAATCATAAGAGTCGTTCAATTTGTCTCCTCATTGGGTGTTGTGTGAATAAGACGCAGCAAGGGAGGGTCCTACCCAACACATGGGTGTGTTGGGATCATGGTTTTGGTGTGGGATGGGTTTAATATGAGTGTAATCAAGGTTCTAGAAAACGGTTAGCAAAACCCCTTTGTTTTGGATTTGATTGAACCTGGGATGTTCTAGGGTTTATGGGGTGATTATGGTGGGTTTAATCTGTTTGGGGAATTTGATTAATTTAAAAATGTGTTAGTGGAGGGAAGGGATTAACTGATTAATTTAGTTAATAAGTTTGTTGGTGGAGTGTGACGTGGGGTAAGGGGAGAACGTGCTTAGTGGATTTGAGGAAGTGGGGCAGGTGGCGTTGGGTGATAGGCTGATGGGTTAAGGTTGTCGGGCTATGTTAAGTTTAATGGGGGGATGGTCAAATAGTTGAGGGTTTTGGCAGAAATGACCGTCCTAGTTAAAAATGGCATCAAGTAACTTTTCACCCATGGTCCTTTTAGCTTTTCATAGTCAGTCCTTGTCCATTTGCACCATTAGTCCTTTGGTGATAAAAAGGACCTAATTTGTTTCATCTTTAAACACAAGGGCTGTTCTTGTAAGATCTTCAAAATTTAGGGACCCCATTTATATTTTTGGATATTTGAGGGGTATAAAGTGTCATTCTTCAAAAGTTGAGGGACCAAACTTGACATTCTTCAATTCTTCAAGGTCATTTTTGGAAATTCCATTCTTTGGCCCGGTTCTTTATGCGGCTTCGTTTCCCGTGTTCGTCATTGCTTCATTCTTGTGATCATTTGTTGATTTCACGATATCCGTACCTAAAATACACAAGACACAAATACAAGCATATATAGGGGTATTTTGATGACATTTTAAGCGTTTTAAGCCCGATTTGGACGATGAGACTATGTATAATTGCAGTCTCATCACTCCCCCATACTAAACCATTGCCGTGTCCTCTAGCAATGCTAGAATTACGTATCATAGCACTTCCAAAATTCATTTTTATTTTCTTTTATTGAACGATAAATTAGCTATGCTACTACTATTACTTCTACTTGCGTTTTAGACATAATATATGATTTTCATCGCAAAATAGGACGTTTAGGTTCATAGAATAAGAACACGTGAATGCTTCGTTAGAAATAATTTCATCGTCCTTGATTTTCACCCCAATTCCATGCTCAGCGTGTGACGAGATCATTGTTATTATAAGTTAGCAACACGATCATATCTCATGAGTGTTAATTACGAAACTAAACTCCCTTATTCCTACTTGGTATCTCTTATATTTTATTTTGTCTTAATGATCACGAGGATACATCATTGACCTATGCGTGAATAGAGACTTAGGTCTAAAAATAGAGTCTTAACGGTGTAACCAAAATCATTAAATTAATAATTCACCCTAATAGACAACGATGTCAAAAAATTAAGTCAACAAGAAGGATCGATAAACAGGTTTTATAACGGTTTTGAACATGAGACTTATTACCAAGAATTTTATACGCCCCCTAACGGAATGGCCTTATTATCATAGGTTTACCTCCATCTTTTATTCAACTTCGCCATGAAGCTTTTATTATGACTTCGGTCTTGCCTTGCCTTTTATTATACGCCTCATCGGTGGTTTTATTAGCCAAAGACGTATATCCTCATGCTAAAGCGAAATTTGGATCTTTAAAGCTTCAAGGATTAAGGCTTGATTCACATAGATTTTTCGGCCTTGTGAGCTTCAATTTTTTGCTTAATTTAGGTGAGCACTTGAAATATTATTATTAGGTGAAGCTTTCGATTATTCGGGTGCTAATACTTCAAAACTGTGATGCTGGCGATACCTTAATGGTTTCCCAATTTAATTACATGGAAGCTACTAAAACAAATTAGAAACCAACAATAGTGACTAAACCGCTAAATCAATATTTATTAACAATTTATTATACAAAAGCGTGGGGAGAATAAGCTAGTAATTACTACACATGAGATCGTGACGATTACGAGACTTATAAATAACTCTATCATTTCTCGTCCTCATTTAAGAGACTTAGCCTCAAAAGTTAAGGAATCGAAGCTAAGTGCTCAACACGCACGGTCGACTCAAAAATTATTCTTGTTCTCACCATCAGAAAATCTACATTTGTGTCTTAAACACTTATGAAAAATACGAAATTTTTTAAAATTTGGCCATTTTTAGCCTTATTTGTAACAAAACGATAACAAAAAGATGAAATTTTGGATTGCGTGTTGACGTAAGCAAGGTGAAATATCTACTCACCCCCATACTAAAACTAAACATTGTCCTCAATGTTTCGAGTCTAGGGGTGAAACACCCCCATACTAGAGACGTAGTCGAATGCTTAATCTCGAGCATGGAAAGGGTAAAACGAATAACCTAAAAGCCGTTTATGAATTATGCTAATAAGATAAACGTTAGAACATAAAAGGATATCATCGGATATCGGAATCTCCAAAGGCAACGATCGAAGCTCGAGTGCTACGTAAAACGAACTCGAGAGGCTTCAATGGTGACGATGTACCTAATGAATAACAATCACAAACAACCATGGAACAAAGGTTGGAAGGGCACAAATCCCCTCATTATACTATTAGAAAGCAATAATATTTACAAGGATAAGCACGAGAATCCCCCACGAGGCACCTTGTTTTTGATAACCGAGTCCAAAGCTCGACTCGAATCCCCATAAATTTAATCATTTAGGGATATCCTTGGTTCGGTCATTTTTTTGGTGGGACTTACATGTAATCAAGGCCCAAAAGCAACCGTGAATACAGGCAAAGCCTTTATACCGGGATCAAAGATCGTGTCTTCGTTTTCAGATGATAAACGGAACAACACGACTTCAAGTAACAACGTCCCAAAGGGACACAAGAAAATAGAATGAGAAGAGAAGGGTGGGACATTGGGTGGGCAAACAAATCGAGTTACTAGAGGTAAACTCATACCGTAAGTGTAGAAGGATCTTCTAGTGACTACTTCGGTAAAAGAACGAGATTTTATCTTAAACATGATACCGGGGTCAAAAATCTCGTCCTTGGTGGAGAAGTGTGAGGAAACAAATGGGGCTTCCCACACACTAGATCCACACAAAACGTCGTCAAAAGAAGTAGACGCGTTTGTAGCAAGCTCAATTAAGCGAGGTGATGACGGAGTTAACTTTGGAAAAAATTTCAAATCAATTGTAAAATCTTTTCCTTTTTCATTTTTTAACTCATTGTTACGAAAACCCAAGTTTATTAAATTGAAAATATTTGGTGTTTCTAAAACAATTCTAGGCACACTTAAAATTTTCACGTTTATCTTGAAGGCGGGAGGAGGATTTGAATTTTTAAAACGTGAATCGATTAATAAAACATCCCCCTCCGGGCTAACGCAACGGTCCTCATCAAACTCGAAAATCGAAGGCGGATCATCAAGAATATGTTTGATCTCGGAAAAGTCGCCATCGGGATCAAAAACGTCTTCTCTTCCTTGTGGAAGAGGTTTGAAAATCAAATTATCGATAGTCGAGTCGCTAGCTCCAACCGTCGTGAAACTAGGAAAAGAAGGCTCTTCGATTGAATATTTTGCCTTTGTCGTTTTGACCTCGACATTGAAAAACTTATCGATGTGAGCAAGGCCATCGGTGGACTTCTCACATGATAAATCCAAAATCTCACTCGGTGTAGGATTAGGAGTAAAAGGCTCGTCTCGTGATGATTTTGCCTTTACGGTTTCAACTTTGTCCTTCGAAGGGATCGAACGTGGGTTTTCAAACATTTTAGCAAAATTACTAACACGTCCCTTCAGAATTAATTTTCGTTCATCTTGTAAAAACGAGGGTTCACCGATTTCCTTTAAAACCTTTTCACATTTTTCTTTTTCAAAATCATTTAATAGAATTTCTTCGTCAAAATTAACTGTATATTGATTTAGAAAATCCTCAATAATTTCATCCTCATTAGAAAAATTAGTTTTAGAAGGTATTAGATTCAATATTCCTAAGTATCCTACGAGTTTTTCCTTTGGTTTATTTTCAAAAACATTTTTCAAAACTTCGTTAGATGACGTTTTCGTTTCCTCTACGTTTTTGCAAGACGACGAAGATAGCACGACTCTAAAATTCGAGAGATATGGATCAATACGAGACATACGAGTCTTAGGAGTCGATAAGGCTTTAACCTCTCCCTCGGAATTAGGATTGGTGTCATTTGACGAAGAATTGAAATTTTCCATTAAGCCTTCGACTATTAAAAGAATTTTATCTTTCTCATTAGCATGATTTTCCTTAATTTTGTCCACGTATCCCTTCCACATCTCTTGAATTTGGTCATACAAACGTTGTTGCTCTTCAAAAAGGGTATCATAATCGTTTTCCATTTTTTTGAAAGTTTCCCTTTGGGTTGCCATTCGTTTATTACAAGTTTCCTTAAGGCTTGTCATTTGTTCTTCCATCATCGTTAATTTATCATTATTTCGTCTCACAAAATCATTAAAGGCATTATGAATAGACTCATTATTACAATTAAAAGACGGATCATACGACGAATACAACGAAGACGATGGGTGACCTTGGTCGCAAGATCGAAAATTGTTACCATGATCACGTGGAGCGGAGTTATAGATATAACCCCCTCGACCTCCTATAACCTCACAATTAAAACAATTGACACCATCGGGCGGGCCTCCACAATATGGACACGAATAATATCCACCATTATTCGACATGATGCAACGAGAATGGTGTTACGAGAATTAAACACTAGATGGTTAGAAATATAATTAACGGATAAGGGTAAGAAGAATATTTTTGATTTTTGATTGTTTTTAATATTTTTTTTGGATTATTGTTGTATTAAGTAGACTCAAATCTACAAATCTCTCCACGAATCGACTTTCTCAATTAAAGGAGCCTCAAGGAATGAAAATGATCACGTGAAGTGAACGCCTTCGATGACTTTAGAACGTTGGTGGAACACCAAAACGTTCGAGAGGGTTTAATATTGAAAACAAGCAAATATATATATACGTAGATAATACTTTGGTTGGCAAACCCTCGATTAGCCCTTTTTCTCAAAACACGCACAAGCAAGCGGGGGAAACGAGGCGGCGCTAAGCACTTAAGAGCCTTTTTCCCTTAGGTCGTGAAATACAACCGCCTTATACCCACCTTATAGTTTGTGTTAATTGAAATTAAGCCTCACGAAAGTATTTATCTATTTTGCCTTTACACTTTTGCTTTGGATTCGAATACAATGATCGAGTGATGAAATCTCGAATCAAGGTTGCGCTTTCATGCTTTTGGAGTACTTGTATATTTATTGTTCTACGTAAGTACAATATAGTAATATATTCACAAAGAAAAATGAAAACAATAATGGGATATCTACAATATAGTAAAATGATTGTTGTGTGTTTAGTTTAGGAAAACTAAACACGTTTTATTTGGATACTATAATATAATAAGGTAAAATAACAAAAATGAGTATGTACGATATTCACGCTTTCCAAAAGCAAAAACGCACTACTCACACAAACACGATACTAATAATGGCACACTAAAAACACCTCCCCGGCAGCGGCGCCATTTTGATAGTCGTAGAAATACGTGTTTAGGAAAACAACGTATAATGGGCAAGCATTAAACTCGACGATTTAGGAAAACCGACGAATCGAATAAATGCGGGTTCGTTCTCGAAGGAGGTGTGTGTATTAGATGCCAATTACATAAAATCAAGAGTTTGGGTTAGTGACGTTTTTGGTTTAAGAAAGAAGAATTAAAGACGAGCTACAACTATGATTAAACTACGACGAGTGACGTAAAACGCGAACGTAAATACGTAAAACGTGAAAAAATTAAAAAATTTAACCTAAAATTAATTAAAACTTAAAACTAAGTCTAAAATAATATAAATAAGGATAAAAATCCAATAAATAAATTTCAAAACCTTTTATTAATTAAATATTCAATTTTTAATGCTAATTAAAGCCCAAAAACTAAATATAATTAAGAAAAAGCCCAAAATATTATTTTATTGAACAAATAACTCACTTATATTATTTAAAGACTAAAAAGTATTTTTCCTAAATTTTAAATACTAACTTTTATTTTTAAAACACTAAAGACTATTTTTAAACTAAAATAATGATTAAAAATAATAAAATAATGCTAAAAATAATTTGACTATTTTAAAAATCCTAAATTATACTAATGAACAGTTAAAAATGAAAAAGTTTGAAAAATTAAATATTTTTCACTAAAAGACAAAACAGATTTTAATTAAACCTATTTAAACTTAAATTAAAATCTAAAAATTGATCAAAAAAGTGAACAGTAAAATATTTTTAACAAAAAATCTTAAAAATTAATCTAAGAAAATTTTCAAAACTGAAAAATATACACTTTTGGCACTAAAAGACAAAAACAGTAATTAAAAAAACTAATTTAAAATGCAATTAAATCTAAAAAATAGAGAATGAACAGTAACTGAAAAATAAACTGAATAGAAAAATCATAAATTAAATAAGAAAAATAACAAAACAAAAATCAAGTTCAAACTCTTAAATAAGGCCACAAAAGACAAAAAATTTTAAAAACTAAAAGTGACATGTGACAGATTTTTGTCTTTATGCTCAGTAGGGGGAACTTTTACCCTAGCAGTGGGAAGTTTGTTCCCACTGCTTTCAATAAAATTCGGGTCTGGGCACAAATTGATGTGTAGATTGCTGGTTTCTTGGTTTTAATTGAATCCAAGGGCACCCCCACAACCAAATGGGTTGTGGGGAGTCAAGTAAAATGTAAAAACACAAGGTTACTTTACAAAATCATGGCACACACACCCTAATGCAGTTACTGTAAATGCCAAAGGGGTCTATTTAGATGTTGCTGATGTGTTGTGAAATTGGGTGAGTTTTGGTTGGCCAAAACTCACTCAATTCACTCACTAGCTTCCCCAAATCCAGTCATAATCCTAAGTCAACAAAAAACCTAACAATCTACAAGATTTGAAGACCAAAAACTACAAAATCAAGCAGTTAATGGCTTTCTGATTTTATCAATGGATTTTACCCAACTTGAGCGTACAAACTCTTTCAAAATCTTAACAAATTCAACACACTAAGCTGATAAAACTCCAAACTACTAAGGTGAGTATATGTAGCCTGATTTTAAATCAAATGCCCTCACAAACTGATTTGTAAACCTAAATCCAAACACTCCCTTAAAAACAGAAAAGGCAGTTTAAAAAAGAGATTATATACTATCTTGCACCAAAGTCATTCTAACCTCTCCTATCACGTTTCAAGTCAAAAACTAAACAATATAAAGCATTTGTCCTAACATCAAACAGTCTTGTTCTCTAAATCACCAAAACACTCAATTTCCAAACAAGTATAGAGGAGTTAAGAGTTTTACCTTGTGAGCTTACATCCAAGCTTCACAAAGGCGTAGCTTAAGCCTTATCCATCAAGCTCGGGCTTGAGCTGATGACCTTTAAGAAACTACTGTTGGTATGAGAAGGAATTGATGATGATGAACTAGCAAAGACCTCTCATCATCCAATATGCTTTATATGTGTACCTGTTAAGACCAAAAAGGAAAAGAAGATGTGACTTGGTTAACCAGCCACAAAGAGTATAAGCTTGGCTTATCAATTAAGCCAGCTTATCACTTTTGGCTTATAAAAATAAAATTTTAAAACTGAAATCTTTCAAACCAATGAAACCAAACAGAAACTTTTAATATTTTTGACAAAAACTTGTAAGAATCAGTAAGCTCTTTTTAAAACTCCACTATCACTTCATTTTAAAATTTGCTTCCAAGACGGATTTTTTGAAAACTCACTTGTAAGCTTAACTAAATTGAAAAATGATGGAAAGATTTAAACTAAGAACAAAAAATAAAGGAAAAGGAACTCAGAATTTTCATTTTCAAAACCTTTCACTTTCATTAATAAGCTTAAAAATTACAATTTCTGGAGCAACTAATAAGGGTCACATAAGACTCCTTATATAGTACAATGAAGAACAATCTAGAATATAATAATTCTAAAACCCTAATCTACATGAAATTCCCCTAAAGCCCCTTTGACTGAAACTTCGAATCTTGGTCTTCAATTGTGCCCATGTGATTGATGAAGTGTAGCAAGCTGTTACATTTGATCTGAGGCCTTCATTTGCTCTTGGGGACCAAGGGAATCATAAGAGTCGTTCAATTTGTCTCCTCATTGGGTGTTGTGTGAATAAGACGTAGCAGGGGAGGGTCCTACCCAACACATGGGTGTGTTGGGATCACGGTTTTGGTGTGGGGATGGGTTTAATATGAGTGTAATCAAGGTTCTGGAAAAGGGTTAGCAAAACCCCTTTGTTTTGGCTTTGATTGAACTTGGGATGTTCTAGGGTTTATGGGGTGATTATGGTGGGTTTAATCTGTTTGGGGAATTTGATTAATTTAAAAATGTGTTAGTGGAGGGAAGGGATTAACTGATTAATTTAGTTAATAAGTTTGTTGGTGGAGTGTGACGTGGGGTGAGGGGAGAACGTGATTGGTGGGTTTGAGGAAGTGGGGCAGGTGGCGTTGGGTGATAGGCTGGTGGGTTAAGGTTGTCGGGGTAGGTTAAGTTTAATGGGGGGGGGGGGGGGGGGGGGATGGTTAAATAGTTTAGGGTTTTGGCAGAAATGACCCTCCTAGTTAAAAATGGCATCAAGTAACTTTTCACCCATGGTCCTTTTAGCTTTTCATAGTCAGTCCTTGTCCATTTGCACCATTAGTCCTTTGGTGATAAAAAGGACCTAATTTGTTTCATCTTTAAACACAAGGGCTGTTCTTGTAAGATCTTCAAAATTTAGGGAATCATTTATATTTTTGGATATTTGAGGGGTATAAAGTGTCATTCTTCAAAAGTTGAGGGACCAAACTTGACATTCTTCAATTCTTCAAGGTCATTTTTGGAAATTCCATTCTTGGGCCCGGTTCTTTGTGCGACTTCGTTTCCCGTGTTCGTTATTGCTTCATTCTTGTGATCATTTGTTGATTTCATGATATCCGTACCTAAAATACACAAGACACAAATAAAAGCATATATAGGGGTATTTTGATGACATTTTAAGCGTTTTAAGCCCGATTTGGACGATGAGACTATGTATAATTGCAGTCTCATCACTCCCCATACTAAACCATTGTCGTGACCTCACGCAATGCTAGAATTAAGTATCATAGCACTTCTAAAATTCATTTTTATTTTCTTTTATTGAACGATAAACTAGCTATACTACTACTATTACTTCTACTTGCGTTTTAGACATAATGTATGATTTTCATCGCAAAATGGGACGTTTAGGTTCATAGAATAAGAACACGTGAATGCTTCGTTAGAAATAATTTCATCATCCTCGATTTGCACCCCAAATCCATGCTAAGCGTGTGACGAGATCATTGTTATTATAAGTTAGCAACACGATCATATCTCATGAGTGTTAATTACGAACCTAAACTCTCTTATTCCTACTTGGTATCTCTTATATTTTATTTTGTCTTAATGATCACGAGGATACATCATTGACTTATGCGTGAATAGAGATTTAGGTCTAAAAATAGAGTCTTAAGGGTGTAACCAAAATCATTAAATTAATAATTCACCCTAATAGACAACGATGTCAAAAAATTAAGTCAACAAGAAGGATCGATAAACACGGTTTTATAACGGTTTTGAACATGAGACTTATTACCAAGACTTTTATACGCCCCCTAACGGAAGGGCCTTATTATCATAGGTTTACCTCCATCTTTTATTCAACTTCGCCATGAAGCTTTTATTATGACTTCGGTCTTGCCTTGCCTTTTATTATCCGCCTCATCGGTGGTTTTGTTAGCCAAAGACGTATATCCTCATGCTAAAGCGAATTTTGGATCTTTAAAGCTTCAAAGATTAAGGCTTGATTCACTTTTAATTTGGGCATAGATTTTTCGGCCTTGTGAGCTTCAAATTTTTTCTTAAATTAGGTGAGCACTTGAAATCTTATTATTAGGTGAAGCTTTTGATTATTCGGGTGCCAATACTTCAAAACCGTGACGCTGGCGATACCTTAATGTTTTCCCAATTTAATTACATGGAAGCTACTAAAACAAATTAGAAACCAACAATAGTGACTAAACCGTTAAATCAATATTTATTAACAATTTATTATACAAAAGCGTGGGGAGAATAAGCTAATAATTACTACACATGAGATCGTGACGATTACGAGACTTATAAATAACTATATCTTCTCGTCCTCATTTAACAGACTTAGCCTAAAAAGTTAAGGAATCAAAGCTAAGTGCTCAACACGCATGGTCGGGTAAAAAATTACTCTTGTTCTCACCATCGGAAAATATACATTCGTGTCTTAAACACTTATGAAAAGTACGAAAAATTTTAAAATTTGGCCATTTTTAGCCTTATTTGTAACAAAACGATAACAAAAAGGTGAAATTTTGGATTGCGTGTTGACGTAAGCAAGGTGAAGTATCTACTCACCTGTTTGGTTTGCTGTTGTTAACTTGCGATCTTGTTTGCTCCATTTGTGGTTGTTTGGAGTAAAGCTAAACGAAAAAAAACAACATTGAAGTTTCTGTGTAAAATCAGTGGCGTGAATTTGGTTTGAAAAAAAAACGTTGAGGTTGTTTATAGGGTTTCTAGGTCAGAAACAATTAGCTTCGGACCCCCTCTATGAGTAGATCCATTATTTTTAGCTCGATTCCATATAATCTGCTCGTAGTGTGTTCAGCTTATTTGTTTTTTTATTGTTGTTTTCTGCTCAATTTGTCATTTTATTGCCTATTCTATGCTTAATGTTTACTGTCTTTCATTTAATTGCAAATTCATAGTTTGATGTAGCTTTTCATAGTCCGATTCAGAGTGGTTGGATTAAGCTCTTAGTTCTGCACATCTTAGATGTCAGGTTCTAGCTTGAATGTTTCTGCTCAATTTGTCATTATCTACTCAATAAGTGATGTTTGGAAGAAGTTTGTTTCTTATCATCAGTTTAGGATTTAGGTGTAGGGTTGATTGCAACTTGATTTGAGGGTTTAGTGTAGTTGGTTTATGCTAGATTTAGTCATAAAAAGAAATATATATATATATATATATATATATATATATATATATATATATATATATATATATATATATATATATACATATATATATATACATACATATATATATATATATATATATATATATATATATATATATATATATATATATATATATATATATATATATATATATTTATATATATATATATATATATATATATATATATATATATATATATATATATATATATATATATATATATATATATATATATATATATATATATATATATATATATATATATATATATATATATATATATATATATATATATATATATATATATATATATATATTTTAAAGTTTCTGCTATATCATAGCAGATTTAAGGAATAGTATGTTTTTGGTGTTTAAGTGCTATTTTTTATACTTGAATCGAGTACTCTTAAGTTGGACTTAGTGGTTTTGAAGGTTTACAAGAATTGCTACAGCATTTGAGTACATATGCATCATTTTGCTCATAAGTTGGTTTTGAAAGTTCAAGTTTAACGCCAAATACACCAGATTTGATAATTAGTTCATTTTGGAGTTATAGGCTTTGAAAATCAGGATTCTAGTAGTTTAGATAGCATAGTTTTGTTGTTTTGATTTTTATTTGAGGTTAGCTTATCGTAGCTTAGCTTATTTTTAAGCAAAAGTTCGCCAAATTACCTCATAGTTTGCACAGTTACTGTTCATCAGAATGATTTTGTGTAATTTTCAATGAT
This sequence comes from Glebionis coronaria, assembly GCA_025667525.1. NCBI lineage: Eukaryota > Viridiplantae > Streptophyta > Magnoliopsida > Asterales > Asteraceae > Glebionis > Glebionis coronaria. The sequence goes on from CM046874.1 coordinate 652,513,096, forward strand.
TGCATCTGCTATATGTGATTTCTGGTAGCTATTTCGTCTTTTTTATTTGTTGTTAAACCAAGGACTCAACAACGTGGTCTTTGGCTGGTCGTTGCATCTCCAAAAGCTGCTAAGCAGCCCCAAAAAAATAAAATAATACGAGCTAAAACTAGCAGCAGGTGGGGTTCGACCCCCTGACTACACTTCTATTACAGACGCAACACGCATC